>OX235262.1:141519366-144308911 GCA_944472135.2 Trichobilharzia regenti | reverse complement strand
TTGATTTTGAGCAAACAACCAAGAATTGATCGTTCAATCTTCAACTCCATTGACACTCCCCGGCAAAAAAGGGATCCAACCCTTTTTTCCTTCACGACCAATGCACGTCGACTTGGATGCCATTGCGAGAACCTGGGTCACACGGACAGAGCTGAAATGGAAAACAAACAGAAAAGCCAACACACCACAAGCATACCCACAGCACAATCTCACACATCAATGACGACCTGCGCCTCCAGAAAGAGACCTCCTCTTGACATCTTGCAACACAATCGCCACTTGCTAGAATGACTCTTGCAGAATGCAAAGTGACCATGGCAGCACCTCACGATACTCTACGCACATCCTCTTATCTACTCATTACCAATTACCACTGAAATCGCTTGTCACTCATTCTGCCTCAGTTCTAGTAGCGGTGACGCATGCGAGCCTCAGTCGTTTACACTCTTTCTCCCCGGCGTGTCGGACCGCAGCTAACAATTATCTCCGTGTGCGTTTCATTCTCAGCAATAGCCTAGCCTCCCCGGCGTATACGACCCATCTGCTGTCTCTAACATCAATCAATTCATTCACGGATGTAGAAGACAAGAAACAACTTCAGAAGTAATCACGACGAAAATTTTAACAAAATTATGCAATAAAAACAAGGCACGAAAACAACGAGTAAACACAACTGATCCAAAATCACAAATTGCGAAGACACACCACACGTATACACAAACAGTACAAATAACCTCGCGGATCATGTCTTGGTGGAATTATTTTGAAGAATTGGAGGACTTACACCAGTACGCCTACAACCCTTCACAGGTTGACGATTGTAAGTTGTGGAATGTCCAGACACAAACAAGATTAACCAACAATTACATCAATTGGAACTCACACAACTATTTAACACAAACATATGTACAATCAACACATCAAATGTTGTGGATTCTGACACGACAAACTACCCTTGAAGAACTGTAGGACTTACAGCAGTACGCCTACATTCCTTCTCAGGTTGATGATCCAAGTGGAAGTCGTCCGGACACAAACAGAATTACCAACAGCTAGATGACAGATGATATCAATTCAGTATATACAATATGAACATATGTACAAGATCATACACCAAGCACATTGGACTGCTCATTGATGCGCTACCCTTTGAAGAACTGTAGGACTTACACCAGTACGCCTACAACCCTTCTCAGGTTGACGCCCTAGGTTGGAAAATCGTCGCAGAGTTCATTTGCTAACTTCCTTCTATCAGCTATATCCTCAAATCTGAACGGCAACACGCCCATGTCATTGTATCGTAGAATATAGATGACCAACAAACACACGACATATCTCATCAACCAAGTATAGAAACAGAGTAATTTACACCAAAGATAATAACATTCAAATAGTAACTTGAAACTAGAAATGCCTTTATTCGTGCAAGTCAATTTAACAATAACTCTCTCCTTTACACTTGGCTTATCCACACTAAACTGACCATTGATATTCGTCCTTTCAAACGAACTGATACTACCATAGTCATTGCACAAGATACTTGAGTTGATGGGTGTCTGTTTCATTGTGGATGACAGCACCAACGATGACTGAGTGACACAAGGTGATGAACTTAGTGGTGGATCAGAAGCTGTTCTTGTTCGGCTCTCAGATAGTTGTCCAACTGCAAGATTACCACCACTGCTGTCTTTCACTACTAGTTCGGGTTTAGCACTATCATCTGATGATAGGTGGGCTACACGCTGATCAATTACACTGACTGTCTCACAAGTATGCACACCTTTTGGAACTGCATCTGCGTTCAATTCTACTTCACGTTGTAGTTGTACAGAACCTTTATTTAACTTAGCAGTAGTAGGCATATCCCTCATCTCATAATGATCAACCAAAGACAACTGTGAAGTATCATGATCATTATCACGAATATTCACTTTACCGTCAACTTCATCATTTTCAAACTCTTTAATAACAGAAGTAGACAATTTTGGTTCCTCCTCGCAAATCATAAAAGGTTTTATAACTTCACTCTGACTAGTAATACCTTGTAAACTTGTAGGGTCAGAACTGCACTCTGAAGCAGCAACTCTATTCTGTGACACTTTATTCAACAACGGCTTACCAGTTGCAACTACAGACTTCTTCACCGCACCGTTATCGTCACACAATTCGGAGTCAGGTCTGGAGTTTACATTTAGCTTATCACTGAACTTGCTCACCGGTTCACAGTTCACTTCTGTATGCACCTCTTGCACACGTGTAAAACAAAACCGTGTTTGTCTTGCATCTTGTAACCTATCTGTTGAGGATGTACTACGAAACCTGTTACACTCACTAGGTCTATATGCATTACTAGACATCATGGAGCTTTCTCGATAACCACCTCTCTGAGGCCTACTCGTCATCAATGATTGCATTTTGATCTCAGACTGCTCTATTCTAGGGGTGAGATGTAATAGACTGGCGAACTTGCTCATAGATTGATTGACACTAGTATTTACCAGTTTCAGGATATCATCAAACTTTGGCTCGATACCCTCATCCTCCATACGGGAGCTCATCTTCACCCACTTCCTTTGCAGTCGAGTAGGTAGACGTCTTGCTATTACTTCTAGTATAAAACTCGAGTTGAGGTCACTCATGCGATTCATCGAAATCATTCCATTCTTGTAAATTAGCAAATTATCTAAAAACTCAGTGAGTGCCTGGGAGTCATCCTGTAATTGACCACCATTACCCTTAACAGCCTCGAATAATTTCCCTGCAATCATCGAAGGTCTTCCAAACCTTTGACGTAATATGCTCATAGCCTCGTAGTAGCCCTCTTTTGGCTTCATAAACTTACAGCACTGTATAGCTCTTGCAGCATCTCCAGTGCAATATCTCATCAAATACATTAACTTCAATTCATCATTTAATAAAAAACCACTCAACATGATCTCAAACTCCTTTACAAATTGTAAATAATCAGCCGGGTTTCCATCAAAACACCGTGGTTCAAATTTAGGGAGTTTGATGTTCCTATTATCCCTGAACGGCGAAACAGTAACATCAACCATGTCATGCTTAACATCAGACACATCGTTACAATTAACAGACAAGTCACCATGACTTACTTTCCTGTTTGCATCCAAGACACTCTGTCCCTTCTTTGACCCAGGCATTGTTGAACTTGACCCAATTCCAAAAACGTTCCAGATATTGCTTGTTCAAAGAGGACTTGACCGGCACCAGGAAAAATGAACGGCGACTATCCAAACTTTCACCAACTGTTTGAATCCGCCAGATCTGTTTCTATCGTCAGAAACTGTCAATCACGTCTCATAAACCGTTAATGCCCAGCTCTCGCTACGCTCGGGCCCACGCTGTTCTTTTGAGTTTTCAGAAACGCTTAGTTATAACGGACGAAAAAACCAAAACACCGATCTGCCGCTTGTTATTTGTTTATTGTTACACCAACATATAAAAGGAATAAGCGAACTAAGTTTCTGAAAACAAATATTACAATAATAAATCATATTACTTCTGACGATGTTTTACTCTTCTTTCTGAACAGCGACCGATGAGACGATGACTGTCGTATTGATGCCTCCGCGAAAATTGGGGAAGTTGATTTTGAGCAAACAACCAAGAATTGATCGTTCAATCTTCAACTCCATTGACAGGTAGTTTGAAATGTACGGTCGTTGTTGGCGGCTGCGTGGTGACGTTTCCTTTCATTGTTTTACCCGAACTACATCGAACGATATTAGGGGCGGATTTCTTGCGTGAGATTGGTGCAATATTCGACGCGCACGCGAACGTGGTGATCACGAAATACGGTCATATCAACATGTATGAGACCAGCGAGATTGCAGCGGTGAAGCTGTCGACGGTATACAATATGACAGATGTAATTAATAAATACGATCATCTGTTCACTGAAAATGGCGACTCATACGGTTATTTCGACAAGGTGAATCATGAAATTCCGTTAAGTGATCCAAATTAAGGTCATTTTCAACGCGAAGAATACCATGTCATCTGGAAGGAGAAGTGGAGCGACAAGTGCAAGAGATGTTAAAAGACTATATTATTGAGGAAGCTGATAGCCCGTACAACTCTCCAGTGCTGTTAGTAAAGAAAGCGAACGGGAAGTATAGATTCTGTGTTGATTTTCGACAGTTAAACAGTATGACAGAGTTAAGACCGTGTGCCATGCCAACAGTGGTAGAAACTTTAGATCGCCTACAAGGTGTGAATGTGTTTTCGGTTCTCGATCTTCGCTCAGGATACTGGCAGATACCGATAAAACCAGGTGATAGAGATAAGACGGCATTCATCGTGGGCCAGACGCAATATCGATTTAAACGCATGTCGTTTGGACTAGCAGGTGCACCGTTTACGTTCAGAAGACTGATGACGCGTCAGTGGCACAGTTGTTAGGACTCTCGCCGACCATGCACATGGTCCGGGGTTCGAGCCCACGCCGACGCACACCTGATATCTATGGTCGGCCTGCGAAATTTGGGCTACCGATATCACATGCTGAAAATTCCATACTTGTACCAAAAATACAGTGTGAAATCAAGCTGTAATCAAAAATAAAAAAATTAATAAGACTGATGACGCTATTACTTAAGAACTTGAAAAACGTGGAGGTGTATGGTGATGATCTCGTCATATACAGTCAAAACGAAAACGATCATGTGAACCATGTAGAAGCCATGCTGCGACGCATCGAAGAGTTTGGACTGCGCATCGAAAAACCAAGTCCCAGATAGCCAAAAAGAATGTTACTCTGTTGGGGCATAAAGTGGGAAATGGTGAGATTAAACCACCACTGGAGAAAATTTTGACGATTAAAACGATCCCAGCCCCGAATTCAAAAAGAAAATTGAGGCAATTCTTGGGTAGACCGGCGTTTCATAGACGATTCGTGAAGAACTTCAATGAGATAGCAGCCCCTCTTTACAGGCTACTAGGTGAGCCGAAGTTTGTTTGGTCGGAGGAATCACAGAGGACATTCAACAGAATTAAACAGCTGCTCGACCACCAACAAATGACGCTAAAACTACCTGTACCTGGAAGACAGTTCACAGTGTGCACAGATGCCAGTGACTACGCCATAGGTGCGGTCCTAAGACAGGGTGAGGGAATCGTTGAGTATGCCAGTCGGGTTTTGACACACAGAGAAAGTATTCAACGATAGAGAAAGAATGTTTAGCAATGGTATGGGCAATCGACAAATGGAGACCTTATTTACTCGGCCGGCGGTTCCACATCGAAACTGATCATAAGCCGCTACAATTTTTGAAGACAGCGAGAGACCCACGGGGGAAATTGTCACGGTGGATGCTGCGTCTTCAGGAGTACGATTTTACGATCTCACACGTTCCTGGAAGTGAAAATGTCTTGGCAGATTTGTTATCGAGACCAGAAGATGAGTCTGAGTTGCCCGAGGTCGCGTACGGAGTGCATGCAGTAGAACAAGACCCACTAAGACTTGCACGCAGGCAGAGGTTGGACGATACGCTGAATACAGTAATACAGGTGATCACCAACGGAATAGAAGTGGATCAAGCTACGGCGAGTAAGGAGCTAACCACACTACTCAGACAGAGAGATCGACTAAGAGTGAATGCCTACGGGACTCTGACCTGGCGAGAGAACGACGGAAGCTGGCTGGCTGTCATACCTCAATCGTCGCGCCACGACATGATAGAAGAATTTCACCAGCTAGCACATACAGGCGTGGCCAGAACAACCGACCTCCTAAGACAAAGCATGTACTGGCCAGGTATGAGAGAAGACGTAGCAAGATACGTACATGGATGGCCACGGTGCCAGCTAATGAAAGGCGACCGGTGCATACGACCACCGCTTCAGTAAATTCCAGTTACGGCGATAGGTGACTTGTGGTCGGTAGATGTCATGGGTCCATTTCCTCAGACATCCAATGGTAATCAGTACCTCTTGGTGGTGACGGAACACGCGACGCGATGGGTAGACGCCGTAGCGATCCCAGACCAACGTGCAAAGACACGTGACAGACGCAGTCGTTAGACACATCGTTGCAGACCACGGCATACCAAAGACAATACTGACAGACCAAGGTCCCTGTTTCGAGAGTGAAGAATTTACTTCCCGTTTGCGACAGCTGCGCATCAAGAGGATCAGAACGACCCCATATCATACACAAACGAATGGCCTAACAGAGAGAAACAACCGTACACTGAAGGAGTGGCTGGCCTCGAAGGGAGGGAACTGTGAAACAAAGCTTCCACTGATTTTACTAACACATCGGGCTAACACTCAGGAAACGACGAAGAAGTCAACCTTTCAACTGATGTATGGTAGAAAACCACGATTACCGATACACAATTAGACCTGGCCCTTGCACCAGAAGTGGAGTACGACGAAATTAAAAGCAGAGCGGAAAGAGGCAGTCAAGAATGCAACACGGAAGCAGCGGAGAGATGTCGCAAAGTCTCAGACGAAAGAAAGACGCAGTGCATTACCTTTGCAGTCGGGGACCAAGTGAAGTGTAGAGACAGGAGATATACAGTTGGAGGCGGGCGGGGTTTATGAAAACTCCTTCCAAAGTGGGAAGGACCGTACACAATCACAAAAAGACGGGGTCAAGTGTATACCATTCAAAGAGGTGACAAACAGAAACGAGTTAATGCCAGTCGGCTGCAACGATGGGTACAGTGGGAAAAGCCGATCAGTGACAACCCTCAACTAGAGAATGTAGCACCCAGAAGGTCGGAACGTCTGCGTACGAAGCTATTTGACGGGAGGCGAGTGTGGTGAAAGCAGCCTGCCAGCAAATTGGTAGACATTAATCGACGCTGATCGGTAGACATTAATCTAGGCTGATTCAACAACCAATCACAGCAGACTTAAACGTGGGCAAATATGATTCGCAGATAAATGGCTCTACTTTCCGAGAAATATCGAAAACAACCAATCAGAAGACTGTGTATGTCTGCTTAACTTCCGAGAAACAACCAATTAGAATACTGCCTTTTTCTGCTTGCATAAGCCTTATTAATGTACATAAAATATATATAAATACGCGTTGATTTTCGTAATAAAACGATCTGTTGCCTGGCCCTTGTCTTCTGTTCTTACATTAGTACATAATGGAACACCGTTCACTTTCTGAAAAACTTAGTCACACACAAATGACCCTATATATTCGCACGAACCACACATTTTTCGTAGCCTAGCTGATCATACCTGTCAGTCACGTCTCGTAAACCGTTAATGCCCAGCTCTTGCTACGCTCGGGCCCACGCTGTTCCTTGAGGTTTTTCAGAAACGCTTAGTTATAACGGACGCAAAAACCTAAACACCGATTGGCCGCCTTGGAATTCTTTATTGTAACACCAATATATAAAAAAATTTCTACTAAGATCTGTGAAAAAATATTACAATAATAAATCACAAGATTACTTCTGATGGTTTACTGCTGACTTCATCCTGAACAGCAACCGATGAGACGATGACTGTCGTATTGATGCCTCCGCGAAAATTGGGGAAGTTGATTTTGAGCAAACAACCAAGATGTGATCGTTCAATCTCCAACTCCATTGACAATACCTGAAAACACCGATTGATTGCCAAGACGAAGTACATCGATTCAACACCTCACATTTCTGACCATAACCCTAAGTGACAATACAAAAAATGCCCTTTTTATATTTCCAAGGAATTCCGACTGTTTGCCATATATCATTCGCGAATATGTTGATTTGAGTTGATATTACTTAACTAGAGAGGTACTCTTTCACTTGTTTGGCTCGACTAACTAAGAGAAGCACCGCTGTTATTAGCTTACTAATGAATCCTTGAAGGACAAGTGTATTCTGCACATTAACACTGCATTGTTCTACCACATACGTACTCAAGAAAATGTACTACTTAACTACACTGTTAATTACTACTATGAAGAATGACTGTCGGCCATCATTCGACACTATACTGTTCAAAAAGCTGTTTACTTAGTGATTTACACTCACTTACTTTGTCATATAAACATGTTGTTACGGCCACAAGGTCACACCATCACGCCTTTATATGCAACATTGCACTCCCTAAGGTCGAAAAAGTACCGCACTTTTTCGTATAGAACTGTAACACTTTAAAGTTTGAAAGATAGGATACTCAGCTATCAGGGGAATAGGGTAGCTAACTTGTAGTAGTTTATTTTTAATCCTGTAGAATGTATGCATGTGCGTGATTCAGATCCACCCCAAAATCATTCACCGAGCGAGCTGATAACTCCGTAGGCCATGAAATTATTTCGTGGGACAAATGGAGTATCGAATAATTGATCTTGCCCTGTCAGTTTGCTTATGTTTATTATTGGAATAAAAGGAAGCCTGTAACAGATTGTTGTTTTTTGAAGGAACAGTAGTGTAGTACCTGCATTGTGTATTCCTGAGGTTTCTAATTATCCCATGTGACTGGGCATATCTTTGAAGAAGTATGCGTTTAACATTAGTCCATCGATGTCAAGGACAGTGTTTGGGGGAGTGGGCCAGGCTGAGGAGTCAACCAAGTGTGTGAACAAGGCTTAAGTCTGCCAGGATATATGGTCACTTGAAAATAGTCAACATTAACCTCAGTTCAGACCGAGAATTGAAGTCGCTGGAACAACGTGAAAAACTGACTTCACAGGCCACTAGTGTCGATAGGGAGCTCTGGTCATTGACCACCTTATGTGAAGAATTTGAATCTCACTTGCAGATTATCAGGTGTTTGACAGTTACATTGAGCTAATAAATTTGCTGTATGGTATGTATTCTGTGGCTGGGAGATTTTCAGGCTGTATAGCTATCTAGCAGTATTCTTCTATTTTTGAAGTAACTTGTCATTTTCTGTTGGTTTTGGGGGCGATCGGCGTTGAACTGTGCCTGGATATGGTTTGTAATATAAACTCTAACTGTGCGTGGTTCGGGAAAACTCAGTAAAGCTACAGAAGAACCTAATGACTGGGTTGTCTTAGCCTGGTTGAATAACCGGAGTTCATTACTCCCTCGAAAGTGACAAGGCACAATCTTTTTAATTTTCTTTCACAGATCTCATTTTTGTGTTTGCCTATTCTGTATGTGGTATGCCTTAGCGAACTCATAAATGATGTAGAAACTCTGACTGGGATACATTTAGGATCTTTGATATTTACTATTAATGGCTGGTCTTTTGTGTTTCTAAAACTATTATGTGAACGGAAACTCCACTCGAAGTTTACGTGATATCAGCTCGGTGGATTTCAAAATCTGCCAGGGGCGGCAAAATCGCGATGGCAACAAGTGTGAGCGCACCCGGGTCCTTGCCCTCTGGTGAGCTATCCTTCTGGGATTTCCACGTGGGAGCCTACACCTACTCAGTGGCACAACACCTTTGTTTGGGTGATTCTGGTGATTTGTGATCTTGTAGGCAGTAATTAAATCGCCCCTAAGATGTCGGTAGCTAAGTTTGAACAGGCCTAATTTCCTCAGCCTTTCATCATATGGTTTATTTCGGAGACCAACCACTCCTTTAGTTGCCCGTCGTTGGACTGCTTCCAAGAGGTTAGCGTCTCTTCTCAGCATTGGGGGGGGGGGAAATAATTTATGCACTTCACGGTGTGGCCTGACGTATGTTTTGTACAACCTTAGATAGAGCTCATGAGTGAGTGCACCTATCTGTCTATGCGTAAAGTGTATGACCACATATGCCCTAGCTACATCCCCCGGGTAATATACGCTTGTGTCCATTTTTTCCGCCAGAACTAGACCTAAGTCGCGTTCCGACGTCGTGCAAGACAAGCTTTCATTGCACAGGGTGTAACTTGCATTCTGCAGTCCACAGGTGCGCAACTTCAATACTTTCCACTATTTCAGGTTGAAAGTCATGCCACTGGCCACCGCCCAGTCTTCCAGAAGGTTAAGGTCTTCCTGCAGCCTATCTGAGTCCCCCGGACACTTTATCGTCCCCATATCTTTACGTCGTCAGCGTATGGGAGAGTCGCGCAGCTTAGACGGCATGGTATATCACTGATAAAAATCAAAAACATCAGTGGTCCCAGGAGAGAACCTTGTGACACTCCTGATGATGAGCAGTGCCACGATGATCGGACTCGATCGACCTTAGTGCAAAATCGCCTTTCAGCTAGATAGTTTTTCAACCATGACTTACCTATACCTGCCTGGCTTATTTTGTGTAGGAGAAGGTCATGGTGAACGGTGTCAAATGCTTTCTCAAAGCGTGGGAACAAGACATGGACTGGAACATTCATATCCCAGCATGATGTACAATCGTCCCAAGCTGACAGTAGGTTAGTAACGCAGGATCTGCCTTTCCTGAAACCGTGTTGGGCTTCACGGAGTAAATTAGACCTATCGAGGTATTCCCTGATGTGATCGTCAATAATACTTTCCAGTACTTTCGATGACAGTGGGAGTAGAGCTACTGGTCTAT
This sequence comes from Trichobilharzia regenti, assembly GCA_944472135.2. NCBI lineage: Eukaryota > Metazoa > Platyhelminthes > Trematoda > Strigeidida > Schistosomatidae > Trichobilharzia > Trichobilharzia regenti. The sequence goes on along the minus strand of OX235262.1, from coordinate 144,298,465 downwards.
AACTAGTAGCATTTTGCCTTTCCCCACCCTTAAAGATCGGTGAAAGGATGGCTCCCTCGGCAGTTTCTTCGATTCCATTGAGTGTTGGAACAAGTCACACAGAGGGCTTAGGCGCACTGTTTCAAAACAGGTGGCCTGATGTCCCAGGTGTCAGTCGCTGTAGCTTCCTTAGTACTATTGCCGGGTTTATTTGGGGAGTAGCCGCTAGGTCTTCCTCCTGTGAAATAGTAGTGCCACCATTCTGGTCTATAATGGCGATACCCACACTGCTGTTTAGCTGTGTTGGCGAAGGCTAAACTGAATGTTTCAGCCATCTCCAGATTAGCGAGATATTGACCGTTTGGGCTTACTAAGATGCATGCCCCTTGGTCGGTTGGTTTTTTTCTGACATGAATCGGTACAAGGTTTTAGGGTTTGCTAGGAGTTTTTTGCAAGGCTAGCCTGGAATTACCTCCTGTCCCTCCCGACTCTTGCATTCCACCGGTTCCTGAGTTCGAAGTATGGATCGTCGTCGGGCAGACTCATAGATACACGCCAGTTAAACCAAGCCTTCCGCTTTGCTTGCGGAATACGTTACGTGCCTCTCTTCAGCCATGATGACATTCTTTTGGGCTGTGTTGTGGCTAAAGGGATAGTATCCGAGATTACTGAATGAATAATCTTTTGTACCACTTCCCTGTGTTTATCTACAGATAGCTCGTCCCATGCTGAGGGCCAGTCGGACAAGAGCCTCCGCATTTCAGCATAGCTAGCCTTGCTATAAGACAGACATGGTCGCGTAGCGCTCCACTGCAAATGCTCATGGAGAACGGGATCGAAACCTATGACTGCATGGTTACTACTTCTTAGAGGAGTCATGATCTGAACCTTTTCGACTAGTAGTTGGTCACTAGTTAGAATGTAGTAGTTTAGTTTTGATGACTTTCCACTAGGGCCCCACCTAGTGTCGTCTCCGACATTCTCAGTCAATCCCGTGTTTCGAACAGTTTGCAGTATATTTCGGGAAAATTTTCCCATAGCACACCCCGAGCCAAGGTTCAGTGATTCGGTTATAGCCCAAGTCTCGTACCCCTGTGATAGTGCTGAGCAGTAGCTGATTGTGCTCTGCCCCACAGGTGGGAGATCGGTAGATGCCACGCAGTAAATGCTTAGTGTGGCCTACGGTGAAATGACACCATGTGGAGACTGGGAGTTCAATAAGTGGTGGGTCCGTTGTGTGCACACATTTAAGTCGCCTGTCAAAGTATATAGCAACTCTCCCTCATTCCTTACAATCCCTGTTTCTCCTGACCAGAGCGATATCACCTATATTGACTTCGTTGTCGGCGACAGTGGTGTAACAACAAAAGACAAGGGACAGGCAATAGATCCTTTATCAAGAAAATCAACACATTTTTATAAATTTTCATGTACATATTACAGATTATTGTTAGCAGAGAAACACTATCTTCTGATTGATTGTTTCTCACTGAAAGTTGACTTTGCATCTCTTTGTGGCTGTTTATTGAACGTCAGATCGTCTATATGTTGACCATATACGCCTACGCAAGGCCTTTGTTCTCATTTTTCTGACGACCAATATTTGGGACATAAACTTTGAGGTGAATTACTGTCCGCCAATATTGGCTAGCAGCCAGCTCTCATCAGAGTTGCGGTTAGCCACGTTTCAGTGGGAATAATCATTTTCAGTTGTAGGTGCGCTTGGAGATTTCGGAGTTCGCCTGCTTTTCCTCCCACCCCCCCCAGACATTGCCATATAGGCAGCTGACAGCGAGTCTAACAACTTCAGCATGTTGTGGGGTAGTTGATGTGAAACTGTCAGCTGGTGGGGACTTAATGTTGAAACTAAATGGCCAATTCCGAGGGAACCAGCCCGTTGAAGTTTTTCCATGGATTTCAGCAGGACACTTGGGTGACACAGACTGTTATTCTCAGAACTGCATCGCTCTAGTGTCGCTGAAGCTTGAGGACGTATTAAAGCCTCATTTTGCTAATTCCTTATGGTTCGGGGTCTGCTTTCGCAGCATCGGATGTGTCCTCCCATTTTCCCCTTGGTCTCGTACCGCCGTTGAAGTGCTATGGACAACTGCTCCGGGGAGTTGAATGTCACACTTACCAGCTTTGTAGAGATAATCAGTGTGAGATTAGTGGGGCAAGGTAGTCGGAAAATAGAAATTGCTCAAGAAGCGCCAAGGGCCATCTGAGATGACAGCCATCTCCATTGCTGTACGTCATGCATGTATTTTTCACAATAAGTGCCCGTTTCCAGCTCCGGAACACCGTGTACCACCATAGAGGTAGAAGGCATCAGTTCCGGTGACTCCCTCGCTATTCGTCTGATAGCTCATGGTCTATCTTGTCTCACCCTTATGCTCGAACTTCTGTCGATGGCTAGTACCTGAGCCATTAATAGTACTCTTTCAGGCTCTTCGGCAGAGTTCAGTGTAACCCTTAATGGGGGTGGCTTACCCTGAGGCGTGTGGACAACCCTGTACAGCCTGCAAATTTCACTGAACTAATGTTCAGACCTAATTTATTGCACAGGTTCGACCACTGTTCCTGATCAAACAGGGCCCGTTGTTCAAGCAAGCTATCCTTGCTCACAGGTGCGTTGAAGAGGATAAGAGATTTGGACTGACTAAACTCAGACTTAGGTTTGGTCTTTGGCTGATTGTATTCCTTTGCAGCGTCAGTAACTTTAGGCTTCATCAGGTTCTGGTCAGCCTTTGTTGTATTGCCAAGCTTTCTAGGGGTTGCCAAGTGGTGCTTTTGTAATGCTATCTTTCACTGATGTTGTGGTTGCAACCTTGATAGTCTTCACTCTGTGAAAATTGGCATTTCCAGCTAGAGGGGCTGGAGTGTCCTTACTGTCTGTACCAAGTTTCCATAGTGTGGTGCGAGCAGGTGGGGAGTTGCATGAGACAGTGTTGGGACACAAGAGCGACGTGTTGTTTCTGCTATCCACAGACACGCTGTGTGGGACTATACCAGGCGACGAATTGGACAGATGTACCAAAACCACGGGTATGGGTTATTTCTCATAAACTCGTAATATGATTTCGGCACCTCTTTGTCCCAACGGCAGTGCATCGATTGACAGCTAACTCTCAGAAACTGTCAATGTCCAGCTCTTACTCCGCTGGACCTCACGCTGTCCCTCGAAGACTTTCAGAAACAATCGGCAATAACCAACGCGAAAAACAGAACACAGATTGAAGACTCGAGAATCCTTTATTCTTTCGCCAATACGTAATCAACAATAAGGTTATTACACACAAGGTTCAAGAATAAATGTTATAACAATAAATCACGATAATACTTCTGATAGTTTTTTATCTTCCACTGAACAGCGAACGATGAGACGATGACTGATGGATGGATGACTCCCGCAAAAGTTATGGAGGAGTTGGGTCTGAGCAAACAACCATGAATTGATCGTTCAATCTTCAAGTACATTGACGCAATTCTTCACCTCTAAGTCATGGATTTGCAGGGACTGATGGAATTAGAAAAGCAAAATAAAGACAGAAACCTTAAAAAATACCACTCAACGTTAGTGGGTTAGTAGAAGTACTGATAACAGAACAAAACTGATGATATATACAGTGTTAGAGGCAAACGGTGAACAGCCAAACCAATATGGTTCTGGTGATAATCAGGTGCGCAAATGTGTTTGGGTGTAAATATTTTCAGTCAGTGAAGTCGCGTTGATATTTAAAAAACATTCTGACATTAGAGTTCCTGGTGGGAAACCAACTTGCAGCTGATGTCAGAAGATAGAAAGTAAACTTTAGCACTTACACTAGGCACAGTAAGATAAAAATTATTATGTGTGCGACAAGAGGATCACGACTGTGACCTTGAGAAACGAATACCAAACTCAAGATTCTATTTCTTGCACACAGCGATTTCATATGAAGTTGAGAATTTATTACGCCTAAGATTGAGTATTAGTGGACCAAGAGTCACCTAAGCCCTTGTCATAGGCTCTTTCGGTGGCATGTAGGGGGACTTGCTTGTGTTTTCATTTGCTGCCCACCGGTAATTACTTGATGATAAACCGAACTGGCCTGCTCTACATAACAGACTCTGGGAATGATGCGGGAAGCATTTAGCCTTTAAGTTAGTTTTACCTTAGTTGAGAGACCATACGTGTTGTGGGTTCAAACGAGGCCACTACACTCTATAGTGATGTAAGGTAAGTGCAGTTTTCCTTGTAAGTTTCAACCACTGCAGTCCAGTTAATAGAGCATGAGTTGAAATCTTGAGGAGGGTACCTCCCAATCTCTGACTATGAGTTACCTTCGCAGCAGTGTTTAGGTAGATGATGCGGAGTGGTCAGTGTCCCGGAGGATATAATCGACCACCACTTTGGTAACTCATTCGTGTGAGTGACTTCATCACTATACCACCCATTAAACTGAAAAGGTGTACGATGTGATTTTAGTACGAGTTGTGTATTACCAACAGTAATTTCTATAGTGATCTAACTGATGATAAAAGTTCAGTACATTAGATAATGGCAGTGATGATAGCATCCAAATATCATCAGCGTATATGCTTGGCTATTCTGTGGAGTGTAACCACTGTGGCTCGTGATTCACTGTAGCAATTCCTACGGCGTATGGCAATGGCATACTCATGTATTCTGAAGCAACTGATGAGGCGATTCGACGTCGAAATATTTAGTAGCTATCACAACAACGAAACTTTCATATACACGGATGCATTTCTGAATGGACACAAGCATTTTAGCTAAAGGCTTCTCAGAAAGTGTGCAAGGTTTCACATGAACCCATAATAAATATCGGTCGTTAAAATGAATAAGTGTGTCATCATTTACATCCAACGTCAGTTTATATTCTCAAACATATTCTAATGTACAAGCATCTACATACGGGTAAGCGCTTGAAATTCGAACAAGAAATACATTTTTTGATGTAAAACGATGGTGTAATCACTGAAGTGACAACTATCTGTTGTCCCTTACAGAGAGTGACAGTGATTTGGAGCAAAAAAAGACACTACAGATTTTCAAGCATAGACGAACAAATGGGAACATCATGGGAAGCGACCAGTTGAGAGTCTGAGAGAGACATGTAGATGATGTAAAGGGAAAATGAAAGATTTTATGCGTTTGTGCGGCTTATTCAAAATGATTTCTGGAGAGTGAGTGGGATGGAGGTGTGCTGCAGAATCCATCTCCCCTGCTGACAACACGAGGAACGAATAGGAAGAATGTCTTCACTTATCTGCGATGCAGATACTAGCCCATACTACAACTCGATAGGAACTAAAACATACAGAGTTAGAGGCATTCAATTATCCGGAGTATTTGCGAGACAATATGCAGCAGATTTTGAAATCCACCGAGCTGATATCACGTAAACTTCGAGTGGAGTTTCCGTTCACATAATAGTTTTAGAAACACAAAAGACCAGCCATTAATAGTAAATATCAAAGATCCTAAATGTATCCCAGTCAGAGTTTCTACATCATTTATGAGTTCGCTAAGGCATACCACATACAGAATAGGCAAACACAAAAATGAGATCTGTGAAAGAAAATTAAAAAGATTGTGCCTTGTCACTTTCGAGGGAGTAATGAACTCCGGTTATTCAACCAGGCTAAGACAACCCAGTCATTAGGTTCTTCTGTAGCTTTACTGAGTTTTCCCGAACCACGCACAGTTAGAGTTTATATTACAAACCATATCCAGGCACAGTTCAACGCCGATCGCCCCCAAAACCAACAGAAAATGACAAGTTACTTCAAAAATAGAAGAATACTGCTAGATAGCTATACAGCCTGAAAATCTCCCAGCCACAGAATACATACCATACAGCAAATTTATTAGCTCAATGTAACTGTCAAACACCTGATAATCTGCAAGTGAGATTCAAATTCTTCACATAAGGTGGTCAATGACCAGAGCTCCCTATCGACACTAGTGGCCTGTGAAGTCAGTTTTTCACGTTGTTCCAGCGACTTCAATTCTCGGTCTGAACTGAGGTTAATGTTGACTATTTTCAAGTGACCATATATCCTGGCAGACTTAAGCCTTGTTCACACACTTGGTTGACTCCTCAGCCTGGCCCACTCCCCCAAACACTGTCCTTGACATCGATGGACTAATGTTAAACGCATACTTCTTCAAAGATATGCCCAGTCACATGGGATAATTAGAAACCTCAGGAATACACAATGCAGGTACTACACTACTGTTCCTTCAAAAAACAACAATCTGTTACAGGCTTCCTTTTATTCCAATAATAAACATAAGCAAACTGACAGGGCAAGATCAATTATTCGATACTCCATTTGTCCCACGAAATAATTTCATGGCCTACGGAGTTATCAGCTCGCTCGGTGAATGATTTTGGGGTGGATCTGAATCACGCACATGCATACATTCTACAGGATTAAAAATAAACTACTACAAGTTAGCTACCCTATTCCCCTGATAGCTGAGTATCCTATCTTTCAAACTTTAAAGTGTTACAGTTCTATACGAAAAAGTGCGGTACTTTTTCGACCTTAGGGAGTGCAATGTTGCATATAAAGGCGTGATGGTGTGACCTTGTGGCCGTAACAACATGTTTATATGACAAAGTAAGTGAGTGTAAATCACTAAGTAAACAGCTTTTTGAACAGTATAGTGTCGAATGATGGCCGACAGTCATTCTTCATAGTAGTAATTAACAGTGTAGTTAAGTAGTACATTTTCTTGAGTACGTATGTGGTAGAACAATGCAGTGTTAATGTGCAGAATACACTTGTCCTTCAAGGATTCATTAGTAAGCTAATAACAGCGGTGCTTCTCTTAGTTAGTCGAGCCAAACAAGTGAAAGAGTACCTCTCTAGTTAAGTAATATCAACTCAAATCAACATATTCGCGAATGATATATGGCAAACAGTCGGAATTCCTTGGAAATATAAAAAGGGCATTTTTTGTATTGTCACTTAGGGTTATGGTCAGAAATGTGAGGTGTTGAATCGATGTACTTCGTCTTGGCAATCAATCGGTGTTTTCAGGTATGATCAGCCAGGCTACGAAAAATGTGTGGTCTGTGCGAACATATAGGGTCATTTGTGTGTGACTAAGTTTTTCAGAAAGTGAACGGTGTTCTATTATGTACTAGCACTCAGTGATAAGGATATCCTTACCCTTACCAGAACAGTACATACTATGCTGACAAGTCTAAACACAATTGTGTAAATCCTTGCGATTAATATCTGCCTCTATTCTTGGTTGCTACTTGAAATCGTCCTCTCAAGCAACGAATATCATGTTTTGAGGTATGATTTTTGAGCTACTAATCACCCGTAGATTTGCCTTCAGCTTATTCGATTGAATTTTGTGTACTTTCTTGTAGAGTCGCCGAAGGCGATCCTTCCCTAAGGGGGAGAAGAGATGGAACTCAAGGATAACAATATCATGACTAAGGACATGAGATTTCAATACTGAATCACCTCTTTTTACGTTTGCTGACATTAATTCAATGCATATGTGCTAATTATGATGTGATTGTTATCCTGACCAAAGTACGAATTTTCTGGTCCATCTATTAATGAATCAGTCATATGGATTATGGTGTTTGTTTGGGCTCTTTATGATTGGCTATTAATGCAGGGATGTTATCTTTAGCGGCATTTTGAGATTCACTTCGTGCTGTAACGGCTGCTACTTTGCCGTTGATATTGGAGGTTCTGAAAGAGTCAGTGGCTTTCTGTCATTGTTATGTGTCTCACGTGTTGTGTAGCGTCAGGTGCATTGAGGTTAGGTATGCAGGATTATTCAGTCGGTGGGGTTGTGGAACCCAATGGATCTAGGTTGCTGAGATATTTGTTAGTCACGACTTCCCGCCATCTCTCTCAACCAGCAATGTTAGCTGAAATGGGACTACTTTGTGTTCCTTGCTAGAGCGTAGTAAATTTACTTTAAGCTAGTTTTATGAATTTGAATGTTGGAAGTTCAGTTTTAGTATCGTAAACTGCATAAATCATTCCATGTATATCATTATTATTATTATTGTTCCCTTAGGTTCCTAGTGGAACATAGGGCTTCAACTGCACGTCTCCACTTGCTTATGTCTTCTTTCTGCTGTACTTTTCACCTGCACACATCTTAATCCATACTCTTTCGACTCCGCTTCACACGATCTCCATGTCACCCTTGCACTGACGTCCCACTCGCCGCTTCCCTTTCGGCCTGGTTCCACTCGAGCAATGGCCTGACGTGCGCGCCATGTCACCCAGAGGCGGCCTCCTCAGCGAGCGAGTGTCCAATCCATCTCCACCTTCTGTATATTTGTTGGCTGGCGATTGGTTCTTGTTTTGTTTGTTCCCAGCCATAGTTTCTTGTTGGTGATTCTTTCCGGCCCGGCCATCTGATCTTCAGTATAGAGCGAAGACAGTTGTTGTTGATGAAGGTCTGCAACCTTTTGGAAATATTCTTTGTGACCCACCCGCCAAGTTTCTGATCCGTTCCGTATAGAAGAACTGACTTTACGTTGTTTGCATTGAAAATCCGACCGAATTTTGTTGTTGATGCTGGCTGAGTGACGAAGATTTCCAGATTGATTTCAGGTTGATGAATGTGTTTCTCGCCTTCCCGGTTCTCACTCGATTTGACATCCTCGTCCGTTCCGACTGGCTGTAGTTGAGACAATGCTCCCTAGATAAGTGAATGCAGTAACCTCTTTCAAATCCCTCCCGCCGATGGTGATTGACGTTGGATGTTGCTGTTGTTATTGTTGTTGGCTGGTTATTTTCATAACCTCCGTCTTGTCTATGTTCACATGTAGTCCTGTCTTTACTGCTTCTTCGACCAGTTTGTCGGTTTTCGCTTGTAAGTCTTCGATTTTGTGTGGCATGAAACATGAATCATCCACGCGCGAAATCCAGGTCTTCTAGGTTCTTCACGTCGGTCCAGGATATTCCTGTCTTCTCGTTTCCCACTGTCTGACGCATAATCCAGTCCCACCACAATTAGGAATATCATTGGTGATAATAAGCACCCTTGTCTGACTCCTGTGTTTACTCCAAACGCCTCGCTGAGTTTTCCGTTGTGGATCACTTGACATGTTTCGTTGTCGTACAGCTGTTGAATAAGGTTGATGAATATTTGGGGTACGCCGTAGTACTCGAGTAATTTCCAAATTACTTCACGATCAACGCTGTCGAAGGCCTTCTCAAAGTCTATAAAGTTGAGGTAGAGGTTTGATTGCCATTCCATGCTTTGTTCTGAGATGATGATGCGTAGAGTTGCAATTTGGTCAGTACATGATTTGCCTTTCCTGAATCCAGCTTGTTCTGGTCGGAGTTCTGTCTCCAGTGCGTCCTTTAATCTCTCCAGGATGATGCGACTCAGGATTTTACTTGGCGTCGATAGGAGCATGATTCCTCGCCAGTTCTTGCAGAGTCCTAAGTCGCCCTTCTTTGGTAGTTTCACGAGGTAACCTTTCCTCCAGTCAGTAGGCACCTTTCCCTCCTTCCAGACCTTTTGCAATAATGGAGTCAGCATGTCTGCTGTAGTCTCTGGGTCCGCTTTCAGTGCTTCAGGGGGTATTCCATCTGGTCCGGCTGCTTTTCCAGCTTTCAGAAGTTTGATTGCATTCAAGACTTCAGCTCTCGTTGGAGGATTGGTGTCAACTTGCAGTTGTGTACGTGCTGTTGTTGGTATTTCTGGACGGGTTGCAGGTGGTGGTCGGTTCAAGAGTCCTTTGAAGTGATCCGCCCATTGTTTAATCTGTTTTTCTTCCTTGGTAATTGGGTTCCCTTGGCTGTCTTTTATAGGTTTCGCTTGTGTTGGTCTCTTCCCGGATAGAGATTTGGTTATCTGATATAGTGTCCTCAGGTCCCTTTTGCCTGCTGCCTTCTCAGCTTCAGTGGCCAGGTTGTCGTAGAATCATCTTTTGTCCTTCCTAGCACTCTTCTTCACTTCTTTGTCCAGTGCTTTGTAAGTTGAGCTCATCGTCTCCTTCTCCTGTCCGTCCTTGCATTGAATCATTTTCTCTTTCACCATTCTCCTCTCTTCTATTAATTTCCAAGTGTCCGTTGAGAGCCATTCCTTGTCTTGTCTCTTCTTTCTTCCTAGAACCGTTGAACACGTTTCGTTGAGAATCGCCTTCAGAGACTTCCAATGTTCTTCCACGCATGATTCTTCAGTGATGTCGCGTAGTGTTTCCTGCTTTGCTCTGACAGTTGCAGTGAAGGTGTCTTTTGTGGTTGTGTCCTTCAGTAATTGAGTGTTGAACTTGCATTGTGGCCTATCCCCAGCTATCCTCGAGGCTTTTAGTTTCACCTTGAAAGTCCCTTCTACTAGATAGTGGTCTGAACCCACATCTGCTCCTCTCCTTGACCTTGTGTCCAGTAGGCTCCGTCTCCACTTTCTTGAAATTGAGATGAAGTCTATTTGGTTCTTGGTGTTTCCATCTGGTGAAATCCATGTCGTCTTGTGTATATCCTTGTGTTTGAACACACTGCCACCAATCACCAAATCATTGAAGGCGCAGAAGTCTGAGAAGAGTTCACCATTGTCGTTCATTTCACCGAGGGCCTCACGACCCATGGTGAGTTCTCTTCCTGTGTTGTCTCCTCCCAGCTTCGCATTCATGTCGCCCATCAGGATTTTGATATCGCCATTTGGGACGTTGTCCATTATTGCTTGTAGTTGTCTGTAGAACGCCTCCTTCTTCTCTTGTTCTGAGACGTTTGTAGGCGCATAGCATTGAATGACTGTAACTTTCCTTCCTTTTGAGTTGAACCTGGCTGTCATTATCCTGGAGGAGATTGGTTCCCACTGCATGAGAGCTTTGGTTGCTGTTGGTGACATCATGATGGCCACTCCCTCGGTGTGCTCATGGTTGTCCTCTAGGTGGCCGGAAAAGATTACTGTCTCTCCAGTAGGTAGTTGGCACCTTCCAGTTCCGTTCCATCTGCTTTCGCAGATTCCCAACACTTCTATTCTGTACCTTCTCATTTCAGCGGCTATCTGGGCAGCCTTTCCAGTTTCGTACATTGTACGAACATTCCAGGTACCCATCCTTACTTTTGCTTTCATCGAAAGAAGGCACATCGGCTGACTGGCTTCCCGAAGGCTTTCACCAGCCTGCGTCATTTCGCTTCCCCGATTCCAGCAAAACATAAGGTTATTGTTTATATTTTTAGTATTTTTAATATATTTGTGCGTTGAAGTTTCTGTAGCGATTTGGTTAAGTTTTGGGGGTGGAGTTACTAGCACCATGCCCCAACCCTCCCTCTTTATCCGGGCTTGGAACTGGCTAGAAAATTAGCGAGCTAGTAGTCTAGGTGAGGTTATGTATATCATTAGCCACCGAAAACTCTTTGGATTCTTATTTCGGAAATTTTCACTGAGTTCTGTGATATTTTTAACTCACTTAGAAGTTGTAGAAGTGAACACTGTCTCTTCTCAGATTTTCGCTCGAAATATTTTTCTGCTCGTTAGTGTTTTGTTTTCCAAACTTGTGCATGTATGTAACTGTCGTCATTAGTGGTGTTAACTTAGGTTACGTGCAGTTCATTTCAGGAGATTTGTGTGCACACTGAGATTCACAGACGCCCTGAGCGAACCAAAATATGCAAGCGATTCACAGAAAACAAGAATTTATGTGCTATCTGTGAACAGATTTTAGTCTTTGTTGGATTAGTTTTTAAACTTCAGTCTATGGTTTTCTGCATGCTTTCTGTTGAAGAGATATTTTATATATATAGCAAAGCAACAGTATATCAGTTTATAAAGAATTTTATCTTTCATATTCTATCTATTTCCTACACTGTGCGAATCAACGTTTCCTGAATTTTTGTTTTATCTTTTGAGAACTGATTACCGTTACATATTTATTGCACGAGGATAAAAAACATGCCAAAAGTTTTTCGACCTTCCATAAAACAAGTGAAAAGTCAAGTAAAAACGTAGGTGCTTATTGTTGATTATTCCATTAAATTTAGAAATGAACAGGAAACCCAAAAAAATGACAGTAAGGAGGTAGTTGATGCACCACCAGTTACCGAACCACCATCCTGCACAGTTCCAAGTGAACCAATTAACAGGTAGTGGAATAAGACAAATTTATTTTCGCAGTCCCCATTTAGTTTCAGAATGCGTTTCAGAAAATCCAGAAACAGAAGACCAAAGGTATTCCTTGTACACACCTATATTTTCAGGCCAACTGATCTTGATTCAGAAGTCTCCGTTAATGGTGAGAAGTCTCAGCCATCCGGAGAATTAGTGAACTTGTTTGTAACTAAAAAGGTATGTATAATTTCTTTATCCATATTTAATTAAATATTGTAGCCCCGAAGGGTTAAGACAAAGATAACAGAAGCAATTCCTCCTGTAGATCAACCACTTGATCGGTCTTCTGTCACTCTTCGTTCGTTACTGCATTGGGTTCCCATTAATAAACCACCTCCAACGTAAGTTCTTATGATATATTCAACTACTAATTAAGTTATCGACAAGACCGTCTGGACTCTACTACTTGTTCAGTTAATGGCGATGCAGAAGCCTCTAATAAAACGCAAGAAGACAATTTTGCTAACATTGAAGTTAAAGAAACATCCCCGAAAATTGCACCCAGTGACGCTTATTTAGATCCGTTAGCACCACAGTTACGCATTGATGCCAATGGAAATATAGTTTTGGATGAAACCAGTTTATTGATTAAAAAGAGTGAAAATCTTGATATGAAGAACTTGCGTCACATTAATGAGGAGACAGGTGTACTTAACGTCAACTATAACAGCTTCCGACCTCCTCGTGATTGCCATGCGAAAAGGTGGACGGAACGAGAGACTACACGGTTTTATAGAGCTTTAAGTACTATTGGAACTGATTTTTATGTTATGGAGAAAATGTTCCCACGTCGTAAAAGATCCGAACTAGTGGTAAGTTTTTCATATTCATTTGTATAATGGTTTTTCTTTTGAAGTTTTCATATTTTAACATGTTATTGCCTGTAAAATCAATTGTTTCCTGCCTACACATTCCGTGGATTATTACAGATATTTGATGCATGTCTGTCTGTGAACAATGAAGTTGCAATTTCTCATGTGACATCTAGTAAGGATTTGTAGGATAAGTCATCAGAATAAGTTAACTTCAAACATTGTCAGTTGTTTTCATTTAAGTTCAAAAAGAGTCTCTTTTTTGGCTTTTTATTACTCAGTTTACTTTCTAATAACCTAGTACCATCCTGAACAATAGTTTGAATATGCTCCATATGGTTTATAATATTTGCTTATTTGTTCTTGTTGATGAATTGTCCGTGAACCGCACCGACTATTATGACCTCCATGCATGAATATTAACTGTTCGCAACTAACGTTTCGCGACTTTCTATTTCATTTTCCGACTAACGAACGAAGAAGACATTCTGAAAAAAATTAGGATATGTATTGAGAAATGAGTTCACAATTATAATAGAAAAAATTAGCTGACATAAAAATAGTACATAATGCTGATTCCAAATGTTATGCACTTAAACAGACAGCTGACAGATTACCAATTCTGACATTAATTTTAATAATTAAATGGAAAAGGTTTATCGCTACCCCCACACAGTTAACAAATTTCAAAAAAGCAAGTAGGAAATGGAAAGCTAATAAAACTGTGAGAGATAAGAATAATGTTTTACAAACCTATTGACTTCCCCTACTAACCTAACACTTTACCTGTAAGCTCATTGTTTCTGACTGTATTGCACCACCTTACATAAGAATTTGAACGCACACCCCTATAGTCGAAAACTTCTGAACTTTTCACGTCGTTCTTATTCAACGGATATGTCTCACAGACCTAAGGTAGGAAGTAGCAAACTGATGCATAGTACATAATCGTTCTATGAATATCATACTGGCTGAAAAGATGGTGCAGATTAGTAAATGCCGAATAAACCTTAAACATCCTTACTAAGATTTCGTCAGCTGTCAGTTTATTAGATTAGCTAAAACTTTCGAGGTAAGTCCAGTGGTCGACACATTTATGCTTATCACGATCTTAAAACTAGGTGTCAGTGCAGACCAATCTTGTAGCACAAAGTGATATTGGAGTTTTCGTTCAGGGTATTCAAGGAACTTTATTTTGTCATCGCCAGCACCTGAAAAGATGATATCGTCTGCATAATCTAGATTAACGAGACTCTTCCAAGGCAACAGTCCATTACGAGATATCTGAGTTGACCATAGTCGCATTTATCAATACATTTACAGCGAAACTGAGTAAGAAAATGATGTTGGAAAGCATCATTAGTTACTTTCACTTCAGATGACAACTCTACACAAACTCTCACACGTCTGCGGCAGGTCAAGCAGAATGTCTCAATTAGTACAACAGTACAATTTCTCGACACTCCCTTCACAACCACACATCCCCACAGCACCTCTTGAAACGTGGAGCCAAGTATCACTTTTTGATCGAAAATATGGAAGATGTTAGACTCAGGTATGTATGTGTTCCAGAACCTGTCGAAGAATAAAGATACAATCAGTACTATCAGCTTTTACAAATTATATGTTCTTCAATGATAAATAATATGCTAACCTTGAGAGATGTGTTTATCTTTGACTCCATTCTACAGGTGGCCATGACTGTGCTCACTGTTAAAGCGTCTTGCATCAGAATTAAGCTTTGGCCATGCTCTGTCTGTCTGTCTGTCTGTTTTCGACATAGAACTTTGCACAAATATGCGGAAGTTCAAGTCGCCACACTCCCTCCTTGTAGCACACAAAGCAAGAGAAGAAAGTACAAGAAAGCATAATAGAGACAGTGAGCAGAGGTGTGAGACAAAGGAGGAATAATAACGAAGAACAAAACAGTTTCATTGGAGATCATAAGTCACAAGGAGTGGATGCATCTGCGCCACTGAGAACGATTTTGAGCCATGTCACCAATTGTTTCCAACCATAGATTTTTACCGTCCCGAGGACCCCAGCCTGGAAGTCTACACCTTCCTACGTGGCTTAGACCAACTGTTGTGGATTTCATTGACTGATGCCAAGTTTTTGTTTGACCGCCGCTAGCTTTTTCCAGCCTGACCCTATATCCGCTAACATTGCTCGTCGAGGGAGGCGATGGCTTGGCATACGTAACACATGTCCTAACCATCTCAGTCTTTGTAGCTTCACGACTTCGTCGATTGATTTCCCCTGTTTACCTAGAACTCTACGCCTAACCTCAATATTTCTCACCTTATTATGCCACTTCACACGGGAAATAGAACGCAGGCACCTATGATCAAAGACAGCTAGTCATGTCTTCCACTCTCAGTGGCCAGGTCTCACAACCATAAAGGAGGATGGAGCGGACTGATGAGCAGTACACCCGCCCTTTGGTCGATAGTCGAACATCTCGTCTACGCCAGAGTCGGCGTAAACTGGCAAATGCGGAACGAGCACCC
Organism: Trichobilharzia regenti; assembly: GCA_944472135.2. NCBI lineage: Eukaryota > Metazoa > Platyhelminthes > Trematoda > Strigeidida > Schistosomatidae > Trichobilharzia > Trichobilharzia regenti. Next base: position 144,283,043 of record OX235262.1, on the reverse strand, counting down.
TGTATCCGTGCTGAGATTTCGTCAGAGATCAGCCCGTTGGGGCTGATGGTACTTCCCAAATAAGTGAAGCGGTCAACGTGCTCTACCATGCTCTATCATCATTTATAATCTACCTTCCTGTTTAAATCAGTTTTGCCATAGTGATAATGAGTTACTCAAATAGAAACACAAAACAAACCTATAACTTATCAACTGGAAGTAAAACTGTGATAAGCAAGTGAACTAAATAATCTAGTATTCCACCTTCACTTGATACTCATTCTCCCTTCAGCTCATTCTTTTATTAGGCTTCTTAACTTTCCAGTACTCATGTACATGATAGAGTAATGTAAACATCCTGTTACAGTATATAAAGAATTTGTAACACAGATTGAGAATTACACAGTTATCTTTTATATTTCATCATAAATGTTTCACTGTCATAATAAGCTAACACACATACACATCTTAATAGAGGCAGCATTCTTCAAGAATAAAATTTCAAAGATGACTGATCTATGAGTAAGTGCTTATGGAGTTGTATGAATCATTTGAAGAATATTCTTGATGAAAACTCAGTGTGTTGAACAATGAGGCTCTTGGTGGTAGCCTTAGCAAGACTGCATAATTTTTAGTCATAAGTCATTTTTTGAACTTAGTCAATCAATCATTATTTTCCAAGTGTTGGTTTGTAGGGATTTGATTGGTTTCAGGATTTCATCATGAGCTGACATTAGTTAGAGAACCATTGGAAAACTTGGGAGTACTGGACAGCTGATTCGTCCTAGTGCCTGGGACTCTTCAGCGGTACGCACCCACCGGAATTCGAACCCAGGACCTTCCGGTTACAAGGCAAGCTCGTATACCATTAAGCCACTGGGACACGACCCAATGGTCCTTGAATTCTAACTTCTGCCTTGTAACCGGAAGGTCCTGGGTTCGAATTCCGGTGGGTGCGTACTGCTGAAGAGTCCCAGGCACTAGGACGAATCAGCTGTCCAGTACTCCCAGTTTTTCCAATGGTTCTCTAACTAATGTCAGCTCATGATGAAATCCTGAAATCATTATTTTCTTGGTGATTTTCTTCTCATCCTTGTAGTATTTACAAGATTATTTCTTAGATTAGTTCATAATTTTATTTGCAGTAATAAATCATTATTTTTTTACTTTACTCTTTAAAGAATAAATTTAAACGAGAAGAGAAACGGAATCCTTACCTTGTCAACCAAGCATTACGTAAGTTGTAATTCCCTGTGAAAATAAGCAAATGATTTTAATAATTTTTTAGGTAACCGACGAACTTATGATCTAATTAACTTGCTACCTTCAAGTGATGAAGAGAATGATGAGAAATCCGAGAAACCTTCAAAGAATAGCAAGAGGAAAAGTAAGTCTCTCAGCATTCATCCTTATAGGAAGTCTATGTATATTTTCTGTTGTTGTTATTCTCTAAAAATTATGTGTAGCACTTAAAACAGGGATTGGATAATTCTACTAGACGACGTTTGATATTGGTTCAGACCTCCCTCCTTAAAGTCTATTGTTCGAATGATTTTCTTTAGTGAGAGACCAGTTGGATTTTAGTGCTAGTAGAGTAGTATTTGTCTATGACCGCTTGTAAATATTCCAGAGTTTGCAGCAACCCTATCTTTGCCTAAATCTGTTTTTTGAATTCTTCTTGAATATTTCACACTAGAATTTTAACTTTCATTTCATATCTTTTCTTGCCATTAAGTATTTAGTCACTTACTTAGATTATTTTACAGTTCGATTTCGTTGGATCCCCACTTTTTTATTATTCCTTTGCACTTCATTTGGAAATTGGGGCATCAAACTTGAGCTGTGAAGTTTCAGTAGCAGAGGTGTTCATTTTTTTATGGGTTGGAGTTGGTAGTCTCACACTCAACCTTTACCTTTCGTCTTTATCAGGCCCGCTAATCTAGGTTTAGGAGTGCATCGACTGGGAGTCGAATCCTCGGCTATATGAGGTGGCGTGGTTGGAGAGTAGTATTCTACCACTGAACCAACAAATAAAACTGAAAGATGAGTTTACTTACTCTTTGTTTTGCAAAGATATATTACTCCTTATGTACTTATTGTCTTTTTAATTGATTAGACCATCTCCTCATGTGTTTGTTACATTTGATGATAAATATCAACTTATATAATATTTTTTGAAGCATGTTGTAAACATACTTTGGTTAAGTTCTAGAAATTACCTATTGATTAATTTCATTTGCTAAACTTTTTATTACGTTCTGTTGAATACAATATGCAGAGTCTTCTAAACACCTTGAGCTGCAATCTACGAATGTTTGGCATGCGATTCGCTCCCGCCAAATGCAAGATGATGTTACGGGACTGGACTACACCGACTCCTAGATTAGAAATAGAGAGTGAAGTGGTAGAGCACGTTGACTGCTTCACTTATTTGGGAAGTACCATCAGCCCCAACGGGTTGATCTCTGACGAAATCTCAGCACGGATACAGGGGACTCGTTTCGCACTTGCCAGTTTACGCCGTCTCTGGCGTAGACGCGATATTCGACTATCGACCAAAGGGTGGGTGTACTGCTCATCAGTCCGCTGCGTCCTCCTTTATGGTTGTGAGACCTGGCCACTGAGAGTGGAAGACATGACTAGCTGTCTTTGATCATAGGTGCCTGCGTTCCATCTGCCGTGTGAAGTGGCATAATAAGGTGAGAAATATTGAGGTTAGGCGTCAAGTTCTAGGTAAGGAGGGGAAATCAATCGACGAGATTGTGAAGTTATAGACTGAGATGATTAGGACATGTGTTACTCATGCCTAGTCATCGCCTTCCTTGACGAGCAATGTTAGCGGATATAGGGTCAGGCTGGATAAAAGCTAGCGGAGGTCAAACAAAAACTTGGCACCAGTCAATGAAATCCACAACAGTTAGTTTAAGCCACGTAGGAAGGTGTAGACTTCCTGGTTGGGGTCCTCGGGACGGTAAAAACCATTGGTTGGAAACAATTGGTGAAATGGTTCAAAATCGTTCTCAATGGCTGGTGCAGATGCATCCACTCCTTGTGACTTATGATTTCCAATGAAACTGTTTTCTTCTACGTTATTACTCCTCCTTTGTCTCACACCTCTGTTTACTGTCTCTATTATGCTTTCTTGTACTTTCTTCTCTTGCTTTGTGTGCTACAAGGAGGGAGTGTGGCGACTTGAACTGCCGCACATATGTGCAAAGTTCTATGTCGAAAACAGACACACAGGCAGAATACAATATATAAGCAGTTGCATTCTCATTTTTGTAAGTTGTCCCTTCTAAGACTGCTAGTTAATAGAAATATTCACTTTTCATGCATATTTATTCCGCTACTTTATATGTAATTGTTATTATCGGATTACTGTAACTCTACTATTACTTACGGAATATAAAGTATAAATGTCTTACTGTTCACCAAGATCAGTCCAAATTTGTTATAGCTCAATTTCCCGGAACAGTTTCATCATGTATGAGACTAAGAGCCACACTTCTTGTATGAAGGCTGATCAGATTGAAGTTGGTGACCTGTCGGTTGGAAACCGAATACTTAAGCCATTGAGCTACATCTCTATCTACCACACGTTTTCACAATTTATATATATATATATTCTCTTTCTGTCTCTCCAACTTCCCTTTGTTGTTTGTTGCCACTTTCCATATCTCAAGTATAGGCGTTGCGTCATTCCGATTGCATATGTGCGGTGTTGAATCGATAAACAAAGCTTCAGTGATTAACCTCTTTGTCTCTCCACCTAACTATATTACTTTTTAATACCCGCACCCTCCCCCACTCTATTTTGTGATTACATGCAAGTGAATGCAGTGCTATGGCTGACCTTTTTCCTAGGACTTATTTTTTTTAATTTCCTTCACGTTCCCAGTGGAACATAGGGGCTTCAATCTAGTGGCTTGAAGTTTCTGTAGCAGTGTTTAATTTTACAAGATGGGGTGGCTAGCCTCATGCCCAACCTTTCCTCTTTACCAGCATTATTTTTAGCTTAGCGAGGTAAAGGAGTGCGTTGACCGGGGGTCGAACCCGGGACTATGTGCATGGTCGGCTAGCGTCCTAACGCTGTGCCACCGACGCACTCTAGGACATATAACTTAAAATTATTCTAGGTCAGTCTGAATCTTTATCTCCCGATAATCTAACTGACCCCGATCTATTAGTGTGACCTGTGAAATTGACCCCACAGTCATTATATATAGTACTTTGGTGAGACATGTTAAATTTCCTGATTGGATCTTTTGGGTCCTTAAGCCAACAAAGTTTTTATCTCTGAGAGAGTTGGTTAGTCTAAATGACACCTTAATTCCAGACTCATCAAGAATCCTGCTCAAGGCCTTTGATGTTTCTTCTTCATACATACGGCAGTACTACACAGGCTCTGAATTCCACTTTATATTATTTTCTCCATTTTCATTACTAATCTTTTTTTTTATGGTTATGCATATGCTTTTGAATAAATTCTGGTGGATGGTTATTCACTAGTAATATTCTCCTTATTCATTTGATTTCATCATTTAAATCTTTTGCCTTACTAGTTAGGCTCCTGAGCCAATTGTATAAACACTTAACTAAACTTACCTTTACCGATCTCGGATGGAATGAGTGTTTCAGTTTCCTGTAAATGTTAGTATCTAACCCACCATCTTGTTTTCATTTTATTCTTCAGTTTAGCATAGACAACTCTGTTCGTTTTCTAACTCAGGAGTGAATTGGGTTACCTCTGTTATTGAGTTTATCTGCATGAAAAACTGAGGGATATGTTGAGATTTCAACACAGTGAATGTGTCATCCGCATGTCTTCACCGTAACCTATTGGCCTTATGTTCCCAACTATCCATAATTAGGTCTGCTACTATTGGAGATAGTGGTGACACCATTGCCTCCCCATTCGTTCGTTGTGACATTTTACTACAGTAGAATACATAATATTATTTCATCAACCGAGAGCTAAGTCCCACTTTTGAGTTCAGGATCAATGTTCAGTTCTTTCCCAACTGCCTCCAGAACTGTATATTAATGGGAATATTAGTATATCAACTGGTTATGTCAAAGCCAATCATATTTTCCTGTTTTTCTAGTTGAATTTTCTCTAGTTTCTGTTTCACTACATAAAATTTGACTTATTTGTAATGGGGAATAACACTGATGCTAAATATTTTAAATAACTTGTACATCTGGGTGTTTTAAAGTCAACTATTGGCCTGATAGGGTATCCTGCTTTAGGCCTTCTTACAGTCCCATACATTTTATTAGGATTATTAATTTTAGGCATAAGATTAAGCCATTTTGACTCATCCAAAGGTGATTTTATACTGCTCTGACTTGTTCCTCAGTAGTTTTGTGTATTTTCACTTAATGCTACTTCTATACCAGAAATGACATCATCAAGCTTTAATCTGTTAACAGCTACGTTGAAGTTTAATCCCTTTTCAAGTACTCGTATTATTCTTTTATTGCATACTGTTTATTTCGGCCCTTTTCAAAGTAGGAAAGTTAAATGACAACTAACGTTTACATGAAAAGATAGCAAAATAAATAGGCCATATAAAGCAGACAAAGCTGTTATAAAGAAATTTCATGCGAATTTATCACACTTTACTGGGAACCCTTTCTGTTATACAGTTAGTGTTACACCTGTGAATGAAGACTGGGTACATTTTGAGTGTTTACAACTAAGTGTATGAAACACCTCATATATGACATCATCAGCCCCGGTATACTAGTATTCAAACTATTGCTAAAGTTATTGATCGTAGGAGGCATATTAAGCCAGATGAATCAATTTAGTGTAAATAATCAGTTTTAAGTGTATGCATTATTTGTAGTACGTTTAATTTTTTTGGTGTAGCAACACTATGAATACGTTCCTTCACATACTTATATTTTTTACATCAACTATTATCAAATAAATAATGTAAATATGTTGGTGTTTTGAATTATATAGATAAATGTGGTCAAGACTCAACTACCTGCAGTGATCAGTCATCTGAAAAATGTCCTAATGAATCGGGTAAATCTAAGTCTAAAAGAAGGAAAAGTAGTGTACTCTGTCCAGATCCTTATTTCGAAGATCGTTTATCGGATACAATCGACTTCGTTTTATCTCAATATGCCAATTCCAACTCGTCTAACCATGAATCTGATTCAACTGAACAAATTACAGATGAACAACAAAATATTAAGAAAATTACTCATCGATATGGACTTAGACGTTCATCACGTAATATACCAACTTTAGAAAAAATGATCTCAGCTAAAGAAGCCGAATTAGCTGCTTCTAGAGAAAATAAAGATAAATGTGATTTGGATTTACCTCTTCAGTCTTCACCTACAGACAAGCACTTGTCAAGTTGTCCAAAGACAGTAGTTCCTAAACATCCTAAATCTTATTTCCCACCAAAAGTTAATCTTTTCAAATTCAAGGATAGTATTTTAGGGGAATCATAATAACAATGTAACTTTTCTAATGTACTGTATATAAAATGTCTTTACATAAATGTTCATATTTTAATTGCCTTTAAATAAAGCATTTTTACTTCACTACACTTTCAAGTGTTATTGTATCTTTTAATTGGGGGTGGGGGCGGGATCAAAACATCAACTGTCATCAGGCTAATGCACCCAAGAAACATATTTGTTTGTTATTTTCCAAATAAATACACTTTATTTCTTTTAAGTTACTTAATTGTTCACGAAGATATTATGCACAACGTGGTTACTGGGTCCACGTATGTTTTATTGTTGTTGATGAACCTGTTCATTTAATAACACTAACGTTGGAAAAAGAAAGAAAAAAGGCTGGTGCAGGATAGAATGGATCCAATTTATTTCTTAAGTCCTCCTCAATCTACTTTCAACCTGTAACACTTAATAAAACGAATTATTAAAAAAAAAAAAATTGATATGATTATGAACAATAAATTGTGTTCGAAACGTCATCCAGTATACAATACTGATTCACTGTGTGATACATTTAATAATCAAACTAATATGGAATTATAAAATAATTTTAACATTATTATTGCTCCCTTGGGTTCCTAGTGGAACAGGGTTTCAACTGCACGTCTCTATTTGCTTCTGTCTTCTCCTGTATTTTTCACCTGCAGCCATGTTAGTCCATACTGTTTCAACTCCTCTTCACACGATCTCCTCCATGTCACCCTTGCACTGACGTCCCACTCGCCGCTTCCCTTTCGGGTTCCACTCGAGCAATGGCCTAATGCGCGTGTGAGGTCAACCAGCGGCCTCCTCAGCGAGCGAGTGTCCTATCCATCTCCACTTTCTCCTGCATATTTGTTGGGCGATTGGTTCTTGCTTTGTTTGTTCCCATAGTTCCTTGTTGGTGATTCTTTCCGGCCCGGCCATCTGATCTTCAGTATAGAGCGAAGACAGTTGTTGGTTGATGAAGGTCTGCAACCTTTTGGAAATATTCTTTGTGACCCGCCCGCCAAGTTTCTGATCCGTATAGAAGAACTGACTGACTTTACGTTGTTTGCATTGAAAATCCGACCGAATTTTGTTGATGCTGGCTGAGTGACGAAGATTTCCAGATTGATTTCAGGTTGATGAATGTGTTTCTCGCCTTCCCGGTTCTCACTCGATTTGACATCCTCGTCCGTTCCGACTGGCTGTAGTTGAGACAATGCTCCCTAGATAAGTGAACGCAGTAACCTCTTTCAAATCCCTCCCGTCGATGGTGATTGATGTTGGATGTTGCTGTTGTTATTGTTGTTGGCTGGTTATTTTCATAACCTCCGTCTTGTCTATGTTCACATGTAGTCCTGTCTTTACTGCTTCTTCGACCAGTTTTTCGGTTTTCGCTTGTAAGTCTTCGATTTTGTGTGGCATGAAACATAAATCATCCACGCGCGAAATCCAGGTCTTCTAGGTTCTTTGCGTCGGTCCAGAATATTCCTGTCTTCTCGTTTCCCACTGTCTGACGCATAATCCAGTCAGTCCACCACAATTAGGAATATCATTGGTGATAATAAGCACCATTGTCTGACTCCTGTGTTTACATACAGTTAGTTAATTATCATGAAGCAGTCCTTCAGTAAAGAGAGTTGAAAGAAAATGTCATGGTGGGAAAAAACATGAGAATGGGGAGGTTATCTTAAACTATTTATTTAAACACAAAGAACTTGGTACAATATGGCATCAAGAAGATGCGCGACATATATGACATAAAAAGTAAAAATATAAGTAGAGAACGGATAAAGTACTTCATCTCAGAGAAAAGTAGGAAATTGCAGCACGTTCGCTACTGAATAAAATCTTTGGCCATATCCGATAACGTTTCGAGCTATCTCTCGGACTCCAACCGGAGAGTCGTGACTCAGCAACTGATGCTAACCCAACACAAATATCTTTCATTTCACTACGGCAAGTCATGGGCTGACTGCCTCTTCACTTTTCCCATTCCACCCCAGGGCTAGCGAACAGAGACCTGTACGGAAGCCCCTGAGATGACATTCGTAGCACATGTCCAAGCCACAGAAGCCGATGTTTCCGAATGACAACACTCAACGAATGGTGACTTCCAGTGCGTTCAGGTACACACCGCCGGGTCTCAGAATTACTCACACGATGACGCATCGAACGCAATCGTTCCTACGTATACAGCAATGATCGAATAGGCAGAGTTGCCGCACATCCTCAGTTCTGAGAGGCCAGGTTTCACAGGCGTGTACAGCAAGATGGCACACACTGAAACACTGTAAACTCGAACTTCGACAGCCAGGCTAACGTTGTGACGGCTCCATAGGTGGCTAAAGTTCACGCGTGCCACCCTAGCTTTCATGATACGGTTGGTAATCCCATCCGTCACGCCTCCGCAGGCACTCACACAACTATCCAGATACACGAACTTATCGACAACTTTAAGCGGTTCACCTGCCAGAGTGAGTGCAAGTACAGGCTCCTGCCAATCGTGTAATAGTACTTTGCCCTTAGACGGCACAAAGCATATACCATACCCACAGACACTGATATCTTAAATTAGTAGTACATATATTATATAAGAGCGAAGTTCTTCTGTAGGAAATGGGAAAAATTGCCAGTGACAGTTACGTAACCAGAGGTAATAAAGTACATTGATTAGAACTCATAAGATTGGAGAATCAAAATTTGGTATGTATGAAGTCCATCAAAATGATGATTATGGAAGCAGAATCCAAAGGACCAAGTCTAACATGAAACTCATGAGAAAAATGGGATAAAAAGAAAGTAATGAAAGCAGAAAACTAGAAGGGATTTACCATAGTAATCAAAGTCCAACAACAAATTCATGTTAAATACAAAGGTCAGGTTTCAACTAGTTCATTGCGATAGTCTCAAGAAAGTGTAGAAGTCTTAGGCTGTTTTGTCTGTTAATTATTCCGAATACTCCCAACGCATCTACTCATCTATCAGGTGTTTTGCATCTGAAGAAATCAATTTATTCGACCCTTCTAATTTAATACTCTGTGGTATTTGTTCATTGAATCTGTTGTAAACCCTTCTTTCTGTTCTTCTAAGTGTAACTGCTTTTGCTTGTCGATTTTCCAATGCTCCAACAGACAGAATGTTTCTGCTGATAAAACAAAAGTATGTTAAAATTGTATTATAATTCGTTTTATGAAATGTTACAGATCTAACTCAGTTGAAGAGGACCAACGAAACAAAATGGATCCATATCATTTTACTCTCAATGTTTGTTTTTTCTCTCTCTTCGAATTTATGAAATGGAATTTTCGTGCGAAGTTTCTAGACACGAATTTTAATTATCACTCCTTCAATTAATAAATTTTGCGTGTGTTTATATTTAACGTATTTCTTTTAGAAGCACATAGCCTGTGCCTTTTGTTCCTGCACAAATGTTACTTAACTTCATTTCAGAGCGGTTTCTGAATACTCAACTGTCATATATCGCAACTTTTTATCTACAAACAACCTTTCCAGCTAAAATATTTCTTTAAAATTTCAACAGGTATCTACTTTGAAATTTGTTGTTTCATTTACTTGTAATAGAAATATGAAGATGAATTTTGGAGTGAAGCTTACCAAACTTTTCAACAGAAAAATCAACTACTTATTAGAATAATCAAATGATTTTTGTATTGCTCATTATTTCGCAATTTATTCACTTGCATTATCCTTCATAGTGTCCGTCTAGTTGTCTATCTATTTTTCTGTCGCCAATTATTAGTCTTTAAATATTTTCGCTTGTTTAATATCGTCAACTTTTTCGTCACACGTATATATCCTGTGGTTTATCATTAAAACTAGTTAACTGACTAAGAAGTATTACTTTCGACTTAATTCTTTAGGTTTCTTGAGGTCTACAAATATTGTACTTACGAGTCATAGTGGTTCTCATGGCTAAGATATTTGCAAGTGGAAGGCATCACATAATGACTTGTTAACTGACGAAAAGGACTATTTCCTTGGTATTCATAGTCTTAGTTAGAACCGTACGTTTCTTTTATCAGTTGATCGTTTACTGGAGTTTCCTGATAATCTGCGTTTAAGTATCGCTCTATAACTTTCTGACTTCATCTACCCATATACACAGGGTTTTGATGTGATTGTGTTTCCCTGATTCTGGTGGATTCAGTTGCGGAACTTTCATTGTTATTCTGGAGAACATCTTCAGTGAAAAGTTCAAACTTAAGTGAACTTATTTCAATTCTCCATGACTGATGATATAATTGTCTGTCCTGATAACATTGGCTGTGAATTCGCATTAGTATTGGTAGCATATTTTGGCTTGGAATTTGAGTATTTTGTCATGAGGCGTATTCGTTATAAGGTGATGATACTGCTGTACGCTAATGTCAATGTAGTTGAAGATTGAACGATCAATTCGTGGTTGTTTCCTCAAACTCAGCCCCTCCATATTTCTCGTAGCAGTCATCAATCATGCAGTCATCGTCTCATCGTTCGCTGTTCCGAGGAAGATAAAAAACTACATATTGGCGGAAGAATAAAGGATTCTCGAGTCGCCAATGTGTGTTCCGGTTTTTCGCGTTGTTTAATACAAAGTGTTTCTGAAAGTCTTCGAGAGACAGCGTGAGGCCCAGAGTAGTAAGACCTGGACATTGACAGTTTCTGATAGTTTCTGTTCGTCTTTCCTCGTGTCTGCCCGTCTTCTTTGGACAAGTATTATCTGGAACTTTTCTGGATTGTTTAGTCAATTTCAGTAATGCCCGGGTCAAAGAAAGGACAAAGCGTCTTGGGAGCAGACAGGAAAGTAAGTAATGCTGAGTTGTCTGTTATATGTAATGATGTGTGAGATGTCAGGCATGATAAGATTGATGTCCATGGTTCGCCGTCTAGGGATAATAGAAAACTTAAAATTCCTAAATATGAACCTCGGTGTTTCGACGGAAACCCAGCTGACTATCCACAGTTTGTAAAGGAGTTTGAAGTCATGTTGAGTGGGTTTGCAATAAATGATGAAATGCAGTTGATGTATTGTTGAGTTACTGCACTGGTGTTGCTGCAAGAACCATACAGTGCTGTAAGTTCATACCCCCAAACGAAGGATATACTGAGGCGATGCGTATCCTGCGTCAAAGGCTTCGAAGGCCTTTTATGATATCCCGTAGCATTTTTGAGACCGTTAAAGGTAATGGGGCGCAGTTAAAGGACAACCCCGAGGAATTCGCAGAGTTCTTAGAAAATGTAATGGTATGCAGAAATACTCTCGTTTATCATAACAATATGGATGAGCTGAATTCAAGTTCCGTCCTAGAAGTAATAGCGAGACGCCTACCTACTCGACTGCAAAGGAAGTGGGTGAAGATAAGCTCTCGTATAGAGGATGAAGGTATTGAGCCAAAGTTCGATGATATTCTGAAACAGGTAAAATATAGTGTCAATCAAGCTATGAGCAAGTTTGCCAGCACATTGCATCCCACTCCTGGAATAGAGAATTCAGAGAGTAAAATGCAAAGATTTATGACGAAAGGGTCTCAGAGAATCGGATATCGAGACAACTCTGTGGTGTCTAGTAATCCATATAAACTTAGTGAGTGTTACAGCTTTCGTGGTACATCCTCAACAGATGGGTTACAAGTTGCGAGACAAACACGGTTGTGTTTTACACGTTTGCAAGAAGTGCATACAAAGGCGAACTGTGAAGAAGTGACCAAGTTTGGTGGTAAGCTAAATGTGAATTCAAGGTCTGACTCCGAACCGTGTGACGCTAATGGTGTGGTGAAGAAGTCTGTAGTTGCAACTAGTAAGCCATTGTTAAATAGAGTGTCACAAACGACACCACAGTTTGTACAGAAGAAGAGAGTTACAGTTTGAGAATCCAGTTCTGACTGCACAAGTTTACAAGGTATTACTAGTCAGAGTAAAGGTATAAAACCATGAAGAATTCCTGAAGAAGAATCCAAGTCATCTACTGCTGTTATTAAAGAGTTTGAAAATGATGAAGTCGACCAGGTAGACGACGGTAAAGTGAGTATTTGTCATAATGATCATGAGAGCGCACTTTTGTCTTTGGCTGATCATGATGAGATGAGCGGAATGCCTACTAATACTAATACTGAGTTGAATAGAGGTTCTGTACAACTTGAACGGGAAGTAGAATTAAGAGCAAATGCAGTGGTAGATGGTATGTGTACTAGTGAGACCGTCAGTGTAAATGATCAGCATGTAGCCCAACTACCAACAGATGTTAATGCTAAAATGAGGCTAATAATAAAAGAGAGCAGTGTGGGTAATCTTGCAGTTGGACAACATTCTAGAAGCCGAAAAACGACAGCTTCTGATCCACCGCTAAGTTCATCAAATTGTGTCACTCAGTCGTCGTTGGTGTTGTCATCAACAATGACAGAGACGTCCATGAACTCACATGTCTTATGCGATGACTAAGCTAGTATCGATGCATTTGAAAAGACGAAAGATATCGATCAGTTTAATGAGGATAAACCAACTGTATATGAGAGTGTGATTGTTAAATTGACTTGCACGAATAAAGGCATTTCAAGTTTCAAGTTGCTATTTGAATGTTATTATCGTTGGTGTAAATTGCTCTGTACCTACGCTTGGTTGGTCAGACACGTCGTGTGTTTGTTGGTCATCTACATTCCACGATACAATGATATGGGCATGTCACTGTTCAGAGTTGAGGATATAGATGGTGGAAAGAGGTCAGCAAATAAACTCAACGATGATTTTCCAACCTAGGGCGTCAACCTGAGAAGGGTTGTAGGCGTACTGCTGTAAGTCCTACAGTTCCTCAAGGGTAGTACGTTGAAGCGCAGTCCATCGTACATGGTGTGTTATTTTGTACATGTATTCATGTTGTATATACTGAATTGGTACCATCCCTCATTTATCTGTTGGATAATTTTGTTTGTGTTCAGACGCCTTCCACTGGTATCATCAACCTGAGAAGCAATGTAGGCGTACTGCTGTGAGTCCCACAGTTCTTAAAGGGTAGCTCGTCAAGGCAGAATCCACAACATTTGATGTATCGTTTGTACATATGTTTGTGTTAAGTAATTGAGTGGGTTCCAATTAATGTAACTGTTGGTAAATCTTGTTTGTGTCCGGACATTCTGTTGCAGGCGTTGCCTGACTAAACTGCCGCACACATATATTCTGGTATTTCTTCGTTCTTATTAATGTGCGCAGACGTTGTGGCTACTCGACGCCCACAACGTAAATCAAAAGGCACTTGCGAAGAGTACGAATGTGTATTATAGCAGTAGTCAAATTCGAAATTGTGTCAAGGTAATATTCAACAGTAAATTGACAAATGTTTGCGAAGTACATATAAAATCGGTCTGTATACGCATATAATACAAGTATACAAATTAGATTAAAAAGCATGTTTACAGTTGATATAGGAGTACTTCATAATTCCCCCACCAGAACACTGAAATATAAAAAAATACATTTAAGTGTTCGAGAATAACATGCGTCAGCGTAATACGTAGCGGCGATAGTACACAGAAGGCGATTTATTAAGCTGAAAAATGAGCAATTTAATGCGGTTAAGAACATCGATAATAAATGCGATAATCTGTGGAAAGTAGGATTGCTACTCATAATAGAACATATAAGGAACGATAAAATTGTCCGGGGATCTGTAGTCGGTAGACGAAAACGATAAGTGAATGATAAGTGAGATATGATTAAATGTAATAATACCGGAAACATCAATGTTAAAATAGTAGTGACATGATTTATGTATGAAAATATTAATCAGTTAATTGAGTAATCAAATGACAATTACGAATAAAGATAATAAAAATGAAAATTCGTAGTAAGTTATATTTCGATGACTTGCACGTGACGTTTAGGCCAATGGACTCGTATATCAGATCGCGTTGTTTTCACAGGTTTCTCTGTCGACGTTGAAGCTTTTGTGGATGTAGGCATTGGCACGTCGTTCAGCTGGTCCTTATCGTTGACTTCGAAATCGTCGAGGAACGCTGGTTTGACTCTGTCAATACTGATGGCTTCTGTTTCTATCGTGATAACTTTCGCGTTTCTGTTTAGAACTTTGAACGGGCCATCATAAGCGGGTTGAAGGGGTCGTTGCACACCTTCTCTCCTGACGAAGACGTGAGTACAATCTGTCAGTTGTGACGGGGTGTATGACGCTCGTTCCTGCTGACGTGGAAGTGATATCTTTAGCTCTTTCATGTGTCGTTTTAGTTGGTGCGCGTAACCAGTCATATCGTGTGGAACTTGGTTACCCGGGGTGAAAAATTCTCCTGGTAATCGTAATGTTGTTCCATAGACTAGTTCGGAAACGCAGCAGCCAATATCTTTCTTTATAGTAGCTCGTATACCAAGTAATACTAGTGGAAGTTTGGTTGACCAATCGTTTTGAGTCAAAGAAGCAGCGAGCGCAGCTTTGAGTTGTCGATGAAATCGTTCGACCATACCGTTGGAACTAGGATGATACGCTGTCGTTCGTATTCGTTTAATGCCTAGTAATTCAGTTAGTTGGTCAAAAAGTCGGCTTTCAAACTGGGCACCTCTGTCTGTAGTGATAATTGATGGGACACCAAAATTGGCTATCCAGTTTTCGACTAGAGCTTTAGCTACCGTTTCAGCTGAGACGTCGATTAATGGAACTGCTACTGGCCGACGAGTAAATCTGTCAATGCAGGTTAGAATATAGTTGAAACCATTGGAAGGAGGCAGTGGACCAACTATGTCTACATTTACATGGTCAAATCTAGAGTCAGGGTTAGGGAAGCGACCAAGTGGTGCTTTGGTGTGCCGGTTGATTTTGACTCTTTGACAGGACAAGCAATTTCGTGTCCACTTCTTAACGTCGCTGTTAATGTTTGGCCAGATAAATCTTTCTCTTAGTAGCTTGGTAGTAGCGCTAACACCAGGATGCGACAAGTTATGTAACTTCTCGAATACTGTATGTCTCATAGCTATTGGAACGAAAGGTCGATATTTACCCGTAGAGGTGTCGCAGATAACTTTTGTCGTGCCAAAAGGAATTGCCTCGAGGTTTAGAGATGTTGTTTTAGAAGACATGATCTTTTTGAGTTCGGCGTCATCTCGTTGTAAGTTTGAGAGATGTTCGTAGTCGATGTCTGGGCATACAATGTTATCAATGTGCATACGTGATAAAGCGTCTGCCACTTCATTGTTTTTACCCTTTATGTGTCGCAGATCGGAGGTGAACTGGGATATAAACTCGAGATGTCGTAGTTCACGTGGAGAGTAGTTATCCTGTTTTACTGATAAGGCTTTCGTTAGAGCTTTGTGGTCTGTAAAGACAGTAAAAGGTGTACCTTCCAGCATGTGTCGAAAGTGCTTGATTGCTAAATAAACAGCTAATAACTCTCTACCAAAGGTGCTATATCGACATTGAGTAGGATTCAGTCGTTTCGAAAAGAATGCAAGGGGTTGCCATTCGCCATGTACCTGCTGTTGTAAAACTGCCCCAATGGCGACGTCTGAAGCATCTGTCATGAGGGACAGGGGGCGTCATTTTGGCGTCTGACTAAGAGCGTCTTGTCATTTAACGATTGTTTAACAGCTTCTGCAGGCAAATGGAATGAACGACTATGTCCACGTAAGCAGTCGGTCAACGGTTGCAAAACTCTAGCACAGTTCGAGATAAAACGCCGGTAAAAATTGACTAGACCCAAAAATCGCCGTAATTTCTTGAAAGAATCTGGTAATGGATAGTCTTTGATAGCTTGTACATCGTCGGGGACTGGTCTAATTCCTTGATTGTCAATCAAGTGACCGAGGAATTTCAGTGATTTCTTACCAAATTCGCATTTATCTAAATTGATAGTCATGCCGTATTTGTGAAGTCTTTCGAACACCGTCTTCACATGTTTCACATGCTCGGTTTCGTCTGCACTTGCAATTAGTAAGTCGTCAATGTATGCGTAGACGAAGGGCAGGCCGCGGAGTACTTGGTCGATGAGACGTTGAAATGTCTGAGCGGCGTTCATCAGCCCGAAAGGCATGCGTACGAATTCGTATAAGCCGAATGGCGTGGTGATAGCAGTTTTTGGAACGTCATCCGGGTGGATGGGAATATGATGGTACGCTCTGACAAGGTCGATTTTGGAGAAAATTTTAACCTCTGGCAAGTTGCTGGCGAAATCGTGAATATGCGGTATGGGGTATCGATCAGGTACTGTTTGCTTGTTTAAAGCTCGATAATCCCCACATGGCCGTATCTCACCAGAAAATTTTTTGGGTACCATGTGCAGTGGTGAAGACCAAGAGCTGTTGGATGGTCGTATAATGCCGAGCTCTAACATTTTATCGAACTCTGTTTTTGCGATGTTAAGTCGATGTGGGTCAAGGCGTCGAGGACGTGCAAAAACTGGTGGTCCAGTGGTTTTAATGTGATGAACCACTTGATGCTTTAGTTCTGTTGCTCGGAAAGAGGTTGTAGAAGGTCAGGGAACTGATTTACTAAGTCAGCATATGGAGATGCTGGTGTGCGTGTGACCATCAAGTTCAGCGATGATGCACGGCTAACCGTACCAGCGATGTACTTTTTATTGAGCGAGTCTATAAGCTTAGGGCTTACCGGATCAACCAGCAGTTTGTGTTGCTGTAGAAAATCTATACCAAGGATCGGAGACGGAACGTCTGCGATGATGAAAGACCAAGTGTAGGTATTCTGCAGACCAAAGTCTGAAGTCATTCGTTTACTGCCATATGTAACAATATTAGGCTTATTAACGGCTTGGAGCGTAACTGCAGGGTCAGGATGCGTAGACGGAGGGAGAACACTAACCTCTGCTCCTGTGTCGACTAGGAATGTAGTACCTGTATTTCTATCTGTTACATAAAACAAACGATTGCTGGATTGTAGATTGCCAATAGTAGAAGTTTTCATACATGACGATATATCTTTTGGTTTAGCCTGAAAGTTGCAAGGTGAACGACAGTGTCGTGCATTGCTTCCGTAACTACGGTGGTACCAGCAAATAGTATTGTGATGTCGTGACGTGCTGGGTGACCGAGAAAGACGTCGACGAGACGAGCTTCTAGAACGGCTTGGTCGTGTATGTGTGGTCAGTGCTGCTAACTGACTCAGTAAGGTGTCGACTTTGTGTTCTAGAGTCTGTATCCTATCGTGAGTGTCTGGTATTCTGCTGGTGGAAGCAACGGATTGAGATGTTGACCTCTCGTACATGCGATCCGCAATTTTGGCGAGTTTTTCCATGTCAATGTCGTCGTTTCCGTAAGCAAGAACTTGTTGAATGTTTGCAGGAAGTCGTCGCAACCAGATTTGGTAAAAGAGACGTTTATTGATTTCTCTTCCTGCTACTAGGCTTTGCATTCGCCTCATGAGTTGCGATGGGGTTTTATCAACTAGCTCTACATTGCTTAACAAATGATCGAGTGTTTGCCGATCAGAAAGCAAAGTGCATCGAAGTACCTCTTCTTTCAACTTGTCGTAAGGAGCGTCTGTGCTGGGTTGAACTGTGTGTTGTCGAACCTGTTCGGCGATTTCATCTGGTAGTACTGTACTCAAAATGCCGAATTTAGCTTTCTGTGATGTAAGCTTACTGGCAGTGAAATAATGTTCCAGTCGTGCAAACCAAAGATGGGGGTCTCTGGGCCTAAAAACTGGTACAGTAAGAGAAATAGTACTAACAGATCCCAGCTCTAAGGTATTAGAGGTATTGGAAGACATGATACAATTCCTAGAAAAATGGTTTAACAGTAACAAAATAGCAAGAACAATGGACACTAATAATATGGTGAAACAGAAAAACATGCAATGCAGATGCTTACCACAGATTACTGCAAGTTGTGGGATGCGAAAGCACAAGAATGAGTTCGAAATGTCTATTATATGGATATATATAGATCCGATAAAGTTAGGGTATAAATAATCCAGCAAGTATAATGATGCGTTGTGGTGAACAAGTTCTCGTCGCAGTCAACAAGTTATCGTCGCGGTGAACAAGTTACCGTCAAGAACACCAATTTGTGGTCGCCGTCGAAATTTGTCGTCGGGCTCAGAAATTTGTTGTCGGGATCGAAATATCACGTCAGGCTCACCAATTTGTTGCAGGCGATGTCTGACTAAACTGCCGTACACATATATTCTGGTATTTCTTCGTTCTTATTAATGTGCGCAGACGTTGTGGCTACTCGACGCCCACAGCGTAAATCAAAAGGCACTTGCGAAGAGTACGAATGTGTATTATAGGGCAGCCTGTCGACGGACGTAATTTTGAGTGACTGCGAATGAGATAAACAAGCGATTCGCTCGCTTGTGATTGGCCAGTTTGTCATTCGAGTTGAGGTAATTTCAAACATCATTTTGCTGCTTGGTTAAGTCCTGAATTTCCGTGAGCGTTTTATCAAATTGGAGAGATAACTGACAACACAAATGATTACAGCTCAGGAAAGAAATTATATAGCAGTGGAATTCATCGCGGTACGTTCAACGTTTGCGTTACATTTTTACGTGATTCGTTACATAAAATTTATCTTGTTGTAGTACTTGCACAAGTACTATACTACCTCCATACTTGTAACCACTAACTTCCATTTCTAATAGTTATGGTTAGTCAAAGTAAAAAGCAACGAACCCATTCCCCTGTAAAACTGGTGTCTAATTTAACGTCCTTGATTGCTACATCAAGCAACACACCCCCTACAAACGGCTATAATGAGTCACATAACTCACTTGTATGCCGTAAGCGTCGAGCTGAACTGAGGATAAAACTGTACTGACAGCTAGTATTAGCACTACTCCTAAAAATTCAGTACCCTCTGCTCATACAGAACCCCTCCCTTCACCTTATGTGCTTATCGAAAAACTCCAGCCATCAAGCTCTTCTTCAGTACTATCTTCAGAAATAGAACTTCTAAAGTTGTCTATAGGTGAACTTAAGGCTGAGTTAAGGGAAATAAAAAACAGCAAGTCAGTAAATGCTGGAAACATCGAAACCGATGCCGAGATATCCAAATTATCAGATGAGATCAGCGATATCAGATCGCAGGTCTGTGAATTGACACCTCTAACTATCCTCATGAAAGCTGTAAACCTTAACAAGCTTGACACAGAATCGGTAACTAAGGTAGATAACCTCATTAATTTTGTTACCACAGAAGTAACAAAACGACTCGACGCAAAACTGAGTGCTATTGTCTACAACGTTCCGGACAATGAGGCACTAAAAAAGGTACAGCGCATCTTACTTAGTGAAGCGAAAATGCCTAACTCCAAGACTAAGTGCTATAGGCTGAAGAAGAGTCAACATGAGAAGTGTTGTCCTATTCGTTTTCAGTTCGAAACACCGACAGAGACCAGAAAATTCATTCACTCCCAACACACCCTATCGCAAGCCAGAAACTACAAACATATAAAGGTCGGGGTGGACAAAACAGTCATAGAAAGGCGCGCATACAACTATCTTGCTAAGACTAATTGTGAAATAGGTAATAGGACTTTGCAAGCAGCCATTATTCCCAACCCTGTGAAAGATACAGTAGACCCCACCGCATCACCCCTCTCAAAACACACAGAAATATCCCATCAGAGTGCAACACCAGCCGAAAGGCCACTAGACTGTAACCAAATAAATAACAAAACCATACCACCTATCACCGCAGAATCTAAAATGCCATTAAATAACCCCAGAAAAAAAGCCAAAACCCCCCGAAATTCCACTTTGTCTTCTCCTAGCCATAACTTCATTGCTAAAGGTAAGGAAAATATGCCCCTAAACCATACAAACAAAAACAGTGGCAGCTTAAATAAACCCACACTTCCCACGGTCAATAGTACTAGCACCCACAACGTGCTAAATCGCACCATGGCACACACTGATATCCAATGTCACAACAATGTCACCCTCAATAGTACAAGTGGTAATAGTCAGAACTCGGCTATCAACAACTTAGGGTCTTCAGAGTATGGCACACAAACAAATTTTGACCGGATATATGGTACAAGTCTGCTGGGAACTAACCCACAATGCAGTACACATGAAACCCACACAAGGACACAACTAGCATCAAACAATAGGTGGAATAATAAGCCATGGTCATCAAAGGATCCAATCATTTTTTATCCCCCGCGTCCCTGTCAGCGTTGAAAAAACAGCTGGTAGGGATGTTAACACTCCTAAACCACTAGAGCTGGCTCCCTCCTTGCATGAAAACAGGAACGGTCTAGTGCACCCGTATCCATTAGGCACACTTGACACCTGCACAAATATAGGTCAAATAAAGAACCCTACCCACTTCTGTAACCTGACTAAAAATAAAAATTCCTCGGTCTATAGCACATCCAGTACTCCAAATCTTAATTCTTCACCGAAAACAGCACACACCAACTCGGTAGACATAGGTGAGCATGATGCTGAAACTCCTCTTAACATAGGATCATCATGTCAAGCAGAACTACTGGGTGCTGAACCATATTCGGGGCTGACTAACGAACTTGAATACTTCAAATGCTACTTCAACTCTCATCTTTACCTAATCCTCATAAATGCTAGATCTGTTCTAAATAAATTGCCGATGCTCAGAGCACTCACAGTAATATACAAACCCCCTGTAATTGTCATCACTGAATCTTGGTGTCATTCGAACATCTTGGATGAAGAAATAAGCTTAGATAACTACACACACTTTCGGTGTGACAGGGAAGGTGGTAAGGGAGGGGGTTGTCTCATGTACTTTCTGAATGCACTTACTGTATCACAGCTAGAAAGTAGTACACTTAACATGCCTGAGACTCTATGGGTTAATGTACACCTAAATAACGTAACAGCATTAATTGGATGCACCTACAGAGCACCTGGCACCTTTAGTAATTACGAGACCCAACTTATTAATACTCTGGAGCAATTATCCGACTTACAATACGACCATAAGATCCTATGTGGGGACTTTAACTTACCTGAAATTAACTGGGATATACCCACAGGCCCAACTAAATTTGATAAGTTTTTAGGCACGCTGGATATACTTGGCTGGAAACAAACTGTCACTACTCCCACAAGAGGTAATAACGTACTAGACTTAATCTTCTGCCACAATATAAGCCCCCTTTCAACGCTAGTAGGTTCTGAGTTTCCAGGGAGCGACCACAAAACAGTGGTATGTGCACTGCCACTTCCGCTGAGTAGCAATGCATCTCATACCTCCACTTCACAACAAGTAATATATAGGAACTATAGTAAGGCAAACTGGGCCTTAGTAGAATCAATGCTAAGATCCTCCAAATGGGATGAATACTTCACTACTGATGACCTATCGAGAGCCCTAACCATCTTCTACCATAACACTAACACATGCTTAGATGCTGTCATTCCACTCCAAACACTAAAGGTTTCCCCACACAGAAAGTCATTCATAAAACCAAAGGATCGTACGAAACTGAAGAGACTCTCAACAAGTTACTTCAAACACCACGACTTTGGCACTCTAGGTCTAATACTTAACACCCTTAGCTCCATCTCACAAGCTCGAGATCACCGTATGAGAAAGGAAGAACGCACTGCAGTAGCCAGTCCTGCTAGAGTGTATGCACTCACAGAAATCTTAAGGAAGCGAATGAATCGCAAAAATCACAGCATTTCTCTCCTCATAGACAAAGGTAGGCTATGCACTAACTCTGCAGACATATGTGAACTATTCAACAAAACGTTTGCAGGTAACTACATTAAGCCCTCAGTCCAGCTACTCGATATACACCCTACTACTAATATGACACAAACTCCATCTCCACTCACACCAAATAAAATCAGCACTGTTCAATTCACTTACGCTAATATTAACCAAACTATAAGAACCCTCAAAAGTTCAAAAGGTTTCGGTACCGACGGTATATCATCTTACTTCTATAAATATGGTGGCCCTGACATTCCTCTACTGCTTCTTAAAATATTCACAATGTCCCTAGAAACTCAAACTTACCCTGACATATGGAAGACAACATTCATTATGCCTAAACACAAATCTGGCTCGAAAACTGAAGTCAGTAACTACCGGCCGATCAATATCACACCTATAGCATCTAGAATCATGGAGAGACTGGTCAAAGATAACCTAATCAAACATATGCTTAGCTGCAATATTATAAGTCCAAACCAACATGGATTCCTGAAATCCAGATCATGTTTAACATGTCACCTAGACTTCTTCAATTTTGTAACCAGCAGTCGTGACAGACGGCAACTAGTACTCGTCATCTACTTTGACATTTCTAAGGCATTTGACCGTGTTGACCATATACTGCTAACAAATAAGCTGAGCTCCTTAGGAATACGTGACCCATTATTAGGATGGCTTAAATCATTCCTTAACAACAGGTCCCAAATAGTTAAACTCGGGTCTGCAACCTCCAAACCTAGCCCTATCACTTCTGGTGTAGTACAAGGTAGTGTCATTGGACCCCTACTATTTACACTATACATCAATGACATATGCGCTTGCTTCACGCATGGGAAGCCATTCATCTTTGCAGATGACCTAAAAGTAGCCTATACATTCCAAAGTGATGACTTAGGGAACTTCGAGAATGTAGTGCAGAAGGAATTAGATAAAATGACTGCTTGGTCGTCCCTATGGAACCTCCAATTCAATCTGAAAAAATGTGGCTGGATCTGCTTCGGTGCACCCTCAATTGACCTGAAATTAACGCTTCAATCCGCTAACCTAACCAGACTCCGAAGTGTCGTTGACCTAGGCCTGAGGTACTCTAGTGACTTGACATTCTCTGAGCAAGTAGCATCACAGACTAGAAAATCGAGGATGCTCTTAGGATGCATACTCAGGAACTTCCACGACAATGAAGCCAAGCTAATTCTGTACAAAACATGTGTCAGACCACTACTAGAATACTGTCCATTTATTATAAGCAGCACTCGCACACGTGATAAGCTAAGGATGGAAAGTATCCAACGATATTTTACCTCAAAACTACTTGGCTATGATTGTAAGAAAGACTACACCTCACGGTGCATGATCCTAAAACTTGACCCACTTTGGACAAGGCGACTTATTATAAACCTAATATTCTTCTTTAAGGTCCTTCACAAAATATCATTCTCAGGTAACAGGGACATACAATTCGCACAGGAAGGTTCTTACGATCTGCGTAACCAAACTTCCACAGTGACAACTCATTCTTTTAGGTCAACACTCCGTGAAAACTTCTTCACAGTCATGTATTCTAAAATATGGAATAGCCTTCCCCTAGATGTCAGAACTTGCTCTTCGGTTACAAGTTTCAAACGCTCTCTGCATAGACTGTTTCACTCTACTGACTATATCAATAAACTATTTACTCCTAAAACGAATCAACTACTAATCTACTACAGCACCTAAAAGACGCACTTCAACACCCTTAACAATCTAAAAACCATAAATAAACTAGCGGCATGGATGCATAAAGACTTAGTACGGAACATACAGGAATAGTTTACCCCTAGAAATAGGACGTGTCACTTTATTGTAACCTTCAAACGCTTGCTATATAAACTGTTTTATCCCAAAGTCTATCCCTACCAGAACTCATTACTTACTTCTAAAACGCATCAGTCATTAGAACACTAAAACGCTCAGACTCATTAATACACATCATGACACTAAATAGACTCTAAGACTTCGCATAAATTCGTAAAAAGAACTAACTAAAAATAATTTCTTAATAGTTTATTATACAGTTGACATAAACAATTATATATATATACATTAATGTCCTTTTAATGTTCACATACTTTCTCTTTTTGGTACTCTGATACTCCTATTCATCTTCTGGTCGAGGTCGAACAACCCTGCATCTAAACTGAAATGAGGATTAATTCCAAACCATCTACCTCATAACCACACAAATTCCATGAACGATCCAATTCTACCATTTGAAGACGCTGGCGAACATGCTGTAAATGAGTATTCATGATCTGAAATGAAGAAGCAACTGGTTTTCAAACAGTTTTCAACATTTTTCTGAACTTACGAATGCAGTCCGCCATGCAGACACAAATGGAGCAAATGGAGAATTCTGGAACCGACCTCAGCACCATTTGATGCAGTAAAACAACTTCACATGACCTCATCTAGTTTTCGCATCCCCGATCAAATTTCTTTCCTGTTATAAAACTACGATAAGACTACTGAAAAAATGGAATAAATATATCACTGATCTCAACATAATACATCAATAAACTTTGAGCCGAGGGTGCTGTTCACAACAAAGTTATGTAAGAGGATTGACTTCAAGCTTTTTTTCCCAGATATTTGTATTACATTCATCTGATGTCTGGGTTTTTTTTAATGCGAAGACAATATCTCTATATCTCTTTATGTGCTACACAAACAGACTTTATAGCAGACTGTTCCGTCTGACTCTAATGTCAGAAAGAACAACCAAACTGTAAATTCATCATACATCAATTTGTGTAATTTATATAATAACTTATCCATGCCTGTACAATTGGTATGTTCCTGCATAAACAGGAAGAAATATATTATTATTATTCTTATTTGCTGAATTCAACGAATTCATGCCAAATTACTATCTAAGGACTTCTCAGGAGTATCAAGAATGCAAACAATGTCCTGAAGAGGTAATAACTTCACGCAACTTCAATTATCGCTTGACCATTATTTTCAGAGATCCTTAAATACGTATAATATACACAGTGGTCTGGCTAATCATGATAAAAGTGGCATGGTTGATGCAGCATATACGTATACTTTTGTATATGTAGGTAAACCTAGATGAACTGTGTTCTTGTCACGAAGATCGGAAAGCAGGTACCAGATGTCTCAGTAAGCAGTGTAATACATGTAAGTTACATGTTTTTATTTGACATAAACTGGATCTCCACTCACTTTCAGAATTAATCTTAGATTCAGTTGGAATAAGCTTGTTGAGCACATCAGTATTGAGAGAATACAGTGAAAGTAAGTAAACACATGCTTCTTAAGATTAAGTGATACATTTATTTGATATGATTGTATTATTGTTAGTTGTCTATCTAAGTTAATGTTGAATTCGTTGCGATAATAATACATATTATTGTTTTTATAGTCACTATGAACATGAATGTTATTATTATTGCTGTCAAGACCTATTATTTGTCATAAAATTGTCATTTTTGCTAAAATATTTGTACAAGCTTTGGAAACTACTGCATATTTTGTCGTTAAATAATTTTATCATTTCATGATGCTTCGATGGACCTACTAGATATTGACAAACGATAAGTTGCGAAGTCCCTTAAGTTTAGTGAAAACTATTGGGCTACTTATACATATATTGCTTGTAAAGTGATTATTTGTAAATGCTTATCAGGAAATTTTTTTATTCAGATCATACATGTAATACCCAAGTTAATTATGCTTTTCTTAAACCTTTTCAGACTTATGGAAAAACATGTATGTGCCGTGTTCTCAGATGGAACTTACTGACGGCAACAGAGGACTAATCATCTGAATTATCTGTACATTTGAAATCTGATTTTTGTTTGATAAACAATTTTCAATGAATCTGTCTTCCTTCCGTTGTAATGCGATTGTGTTCCAGTAACATAAGTAGCACGTGCTAAGTTAGAAGTTGAGGGTAAACTGTTAGGAGTAAATGCGGCGTCTGGAAAACTTTTGTTTACGTGATTATATGAGCAGATAGCAACGTATCGTGTTCTTTGGCTGATAACCCTAGGCATTCTGTTTTTAATTATTACGATAACAATAGTTGCACTGAGTCATACATCTGACAGCATAGGTATAGTCTCTCCTTACAGTATACTGCGGCATGCAGAAATCACAAGCAAACTATCTCAGGTAGATTTACTCTTACTCTGTGACTATGAATCGCGAATCAGTATATGTATTCTGCTAAGACGACAGATAACTCGAAACGCTGTATAATCGCAATACCTCCTCTACGACTTAGACATATTTACTTTATTTGACTACAACATAATGTTTTACCAATAAGCTTCTCCGAATATCTGCTCCTACTTAGTATTTCAAAGATAGCCTCATATACTCTATACCTCACAAATTACGCAAGGGCTAATATTCGGTCTTATCAAGTAGAATAAACAAACGAATAACAAGGGATACATTTATTAATGAATTAACATGTAATACAAAATCGACAACAGTGCAGGCATCTTTTTCTTTATCACCGAAATCCATGAAATTCCCGAAAGTAGATATTATCATAAAAAGAAGATAAGAATTATACAGATGTAGATATTGTTACCAGTGTAAACACAATAATTAACCATTAAATGTGCTTAAAATGACGAAATAATGATTTCAACTGTATATAATTATGTTAGTCAACATTTTTCAATAATGCAAAGTTGATATTCCATCTGCCTGGTAACATCAACTTTATGCCATCAAATAAGGAAATACTATGCATGTATAATTTTTATGTATTTTTGCAGATTTTTCTTAAAGGAATACATGTGGAGGAGCCTTGTCAGCATTTAGCCAGAGTACACAACAAAGTAAGTGAAATAATTACCAAAACGAGCTATCCCAACTCATCATGTCCATGTGTAATCCATTAAACTGCAAAATAAATTCACAAAAAGTCGTTATTTTTTGTGTCTTCAAGTAAGTAGACATATTCTGAACGGAAAAGTACGTTATTTTCAACAAACTGTAAACTGCCTGTGACCTACGTCCGGATAAGAACACCACCATATGCTCTTTCTGCTAAATAGGCCGCAGTTCATCAACTTTTAGCAGGAATATAGGTAAAAAAGTGTGAAAAACAACGAAAAATGACCTAACCTTGACATTTTTCCAATGAATAACGCCAATATCCATCAGCTGATCAAATGACCTACGTCCGTCTACAGGCTGCCGTATTATAGCAGCAGTCAAATTCGAAATTGTGTCAAGGTAATATTCAACAGTAAATTGACAAATGTTTGCGAAGTACATATAAAATCGGTCTGTATACGCATATAATACAAGTATACAAATTAGATTAAAAAGCATGTTTACAGTTGATATAGGAGTACTTCATAATTCCCCCACCAGAACACTGAAATATAAAAAAATACATTTAAGTGTTCGAGAATAACATGCGTCAGCGTAATACGTAGCGGCGATAGTACACAGAAGGCGATTTATTAAGCTGAAAAATGAGCAATTTAATGCGGTTAAGAACATCGATAATAGATGCGATAATCTGTGGAAAGTAGGATTGCTACTCATAATAGAACATATAAGGAACGATAAAATTGTCCGGGGATCTGTAGTCGGTAGACGAAAACGATAAGTGAATGATAAGCGAGATATGATTAAATGTAATAATACCGGAATAACGCCCCCAGTCCCTCATGACAGATGCTTCAGACGTTGCCATTAGGGCAGTTTTGCAACAGAAGGTACATGGCGAATAGGAACTCTTTGCATTCTTTTCGAAACGACTGAATCCTACTCAATGTCGATATAGCACCTTTGGTAGAGAGTTATTAGCTGTTTATTTAGCAATCAAGCACTTTCGACACATGCTGAAAGGTACATCTTTTACTGTCTTTACAGACCGCAAAGCTCTAACGAAAGCCTTATCAGTAAAGCAGGATAATTACTCTCCGCGCGAACTACGACATCTCGAGTTTATATCCCAGTTCACCTCCGATCTGCGACACATAAAGGGTAAAAACAATGAAGTGGCAGACGCTTTATCACGTATGCACATTGATAACATTGTATGCCCAGACATCGACTACGAACATCTCCCAAACTTACAACGAGATGACGCCGAACTCAAAAAGATCATGTCTTCTAAAACAACATCTCTAAACCTCGAGGCAATTCCTTTTGGCACGACAAAAGTTATCTGCGACACCTCTACGGGTAAATATCGACCTTTCGTTCCAATAGCTATGAGACATACAGTATTCGAGAAGTTACATAACTTGTCGCATCCTGGTGTTAGCGCTACTACCAAGCTACTAGGAGAAAGATTTATCTGGCCAAACATTAACAGCGACGTTAAGAAGTGGACACGAAATTGCTTGTCCTGTCAAAGAGTCAAAATCAACCGGCACACCAAAGCACCACTTGGCCGCTTCCCTAACCCTGACTCTAGATTTGACCATGTAAATGTAGACATAGTTGGTCCACTGCCTCCTTCAAATGGTTTCAGCTATATTCTAACCTGCATTGACAGATTTACTCGTCGGCCAGTAGCAGTTCCATTAATCGACGTCTCAGCTGAAACGGTAGCTAAAGCTCTAGTCGAAAACTGGATAGCCAATTTTGGTGTCCCATCAATTATCACTACAGACAGAGGTGCCCAGTTTGAAAGCCGACTTTTTGACCAACTAACTGAAATACTAGGCATTAAACGAATACGAACGACAGCGTATCATCCTAGTTCCAACGGTATGGTCGAACGATTTCATCGACAACTCAAAGCTGCGCTCGCTGTTTCTTTGACTCAAAACGATTGGTCAACCAAACTTCCACTAGTATTACTTGGTATACGAGCTACTATAAAGAAAGATATTGGCTGCTGCGTTTCCGAACTAGTCTATGGAACAACATTACGATTACCAGGAGAATTTTTCACCCCGGGTAACCAAGTTCCACACGATATGACTGGTTACGCGCACCAACTAAAACGACACATGAAAGAGCTAAAGATATCACTTCCACGTCAGCAGGAACGAGCGTCATACACCCCGACACAACTGACAGATTGTACTCACGTCTTCGTCAGGAGAGAAGGTGTGCAACGACCCCTTCAACCCGCTTATGATGGCCCGTTCAAAGTTCTAAACAGAAACGCGAAAGTTATCACGATAGAAACAGAAGCCATCAGTATTGACAGAGTCAAACCAGCGTTCCTCGACGATTTCGAAGTCAACGTTAAGGACCAGCTGAACGACGTGCCAATGCCTACATCCACAAAAGCTTCAACGTCGACAGAGAAACCTGTGAAAACAACGCGATCTGATATACGAGTCCATTGGCCTAAACGTCACGTGCAAGTCATCGAAATATAACTTACTACGAATTTTCATTTTTATTATCTTTATTCGTAATTGTCATTTGATTACTCAATTAACTGATTAATATTTTCATACATAAATCATGTCACTACTATTTTAACATTGATGTTTCCGGTATTATTACATTTAATCATATCTCGCTTATCATTCACTTATCGTTTTCGTCTACCGACTACAGATCCCCGGACAATTTTATCGTTCCTTATATGTTCTATTATGAGTAGCAATCCTACTTTCCACAGATTATCGCATTTATTATCGATGTTCTTAACCGCATTAAATTGCTCATTTTTCAGCTTAATAAATCGCCTTCTGTGTACTATCGCCGCTACGTATTACGCTGACGCATGTTATTCTCGAACACTTAAATGTATTTTTTTATATTTCAGTGTTCTGGTGGGGGAATTATGAAGTACTCCTATATCAACTGTAAACATGCTTTTTAATCTAATTTGTATACTTGTATTATATGCGTATACAGACCGATTTTATATGTACTTCGCAAACATTTGTCAATTTACTGTTGAATATTACCTTGACACAATTTCGAATTTGACTACTGCTATAATACACATTCGTACTCTTCGCAAGTGCCTTTTGATTTACGTTGTGGGCGTCGAGTAGCCACAACGTCTGCGCACATTAATAAGAACGAAGAAATACCAGAATATATGTGTGCGGCAGTTTAGTCAGGCAACGCCTGCAACAGAATGTCCGGACACAAACAAGATTTACCAACAGTTACATTAATTGGAACCCACTCAATTACTTAACACAAACATATGTACAAACGATACATCAAATGTTGTGGATTCTGCCTTGACGAGCTACCCTTTAAGAACTGTGGGACTCACAGCAGTACGCCTACATTGCTTCTCAGGTTGATGATACCAGTGGAAGGCGTCTGAACACAAACAAAATTATCCAACAGATAAATGAGGGATGGTACCAATTCAGTATATACAACATGAATACATGTACAAAATAACACACCATGTACGATGGACTGCGCTTCAACGTACTACCCTTGAGGAACTGTAGGACTTACAGCAGTACGCCTACAACCCTTCTCAGGTTGACGCCCTAGGTTGGAAAATCATCGTTGAGTTTATTTGCTGACCTCTTTCCACCATCTATATCCTCAACTCTGAACAGTGACATGCCCATATCATTGTATCGTGGAATGTAGATGACCAACAAACACACGACGTGTCTGACCAACCAAGCGTAGGTACAGAGCAATTTACACCAACGATAATAACATTCAAATAGCAACTTGAAACTTGAAATGCCTTTATTCGTGCAAGTCAATTTAACAATCACACTCTCATATACAGTTGGTTTATCCTCATTAAACTGATCGATATCTTTCGTCTTTTCAAATGCATCGATACTAGCTTAGTCATCGCATAAGACATGTGAGTTCATGGACGTCTCTGTCATTGTTGATGACAACACCAACGACGACTGAGTGACACAATTTGATGAACTTAGCGGTGGATCAGAAGCTGTCGTTTTTCGGCTTCTAGAATGTTGTCCAACTGCAAGATTACCCACACTGCTCTCTTTTATTATTAGCCTCATTTTAGCATTAACATCTGTTGGTAGTTGGGCTACATGCTGATCATTTACACTGACGGTCTCACTAGTACACATACCATCTACCACTGCATTTGCTCTTAATTCTACTTCCCGTTCAAGTTGTACAGAACCTCTATTCAACTCAGTATTAGTATTAGTAGGCATTCCGCTCATCTCATCATGATCAGCCAAAGACAAAAGTGCGCTCTCATGATCATTATGACAAATACTCACTTTACCGTCGTCTACCTGGTCGACTTCATCATTTTCAAACTCTTTAATAACAGCAGTAGATGACTTGGATTCTTCTTCAGGAATTCTTCATGGTTTTATACCTTTACTCTGACTAGTAATACCTTGTAAACTTGTGCAGTCAGAACTGGATTCTCAAACTGTAACTCTCTTCTTCTGTACAAACTGTGGTGTCGTTTGTGACACTCTATTTAACAATGGCTTACTAGTTGCAACTACAGACTTCTTCACCACACCATTAGCGTCACACGGTTCGGAGTCAGACCTTGAATTCACATTTAGCTTACCACCAAACTTGGTCACTTCTTCACAGTTCGCCTTTGTATGCACTTCTTGCAAACGTGTAAAACACAACCGTGTTTGTCTCGCAACTTGTAACCCATCTGTTGAGGATGTACCACGAAAGCTGTAACACTCACTAAGTTTATATGGATTACTAGACACCACAGAGTTGTCTCGATATCCGATTCTCTGAGACCCTTTCGTCATAAATCTTTGCATTTTACTCTCTGAATTCTCTATTCCAGGAGTGGGATGCAATGTGCTGGCAAACTTGCTCATAGCTTGATTGACACTATATTTTACCTGTTTCAGAATATCATCGAACTTTGGCTCAATACCTTCATCCTCTATACGAGAGCTTATCTTCACCCACTTCCTTTGCAGTCGAGTAGGTAGGCGTCTCGCTATTACTTCTAGGACGGAACTTGAATTCAGCTCATCCATATTGTTATGATAAACGAGAGTATTTCTGCATACCATTACATTTTCTAAGAACTCTGCGAATTCCTCGGGGTTGTCCTTTAACTGCGCCCCATTACCTTTAACGGTCTCAAAAATGCTACGGGATATCATAAAAGGCCTTCGAAGCCTTTGACGCAGGATACGCATCGCCTCAGTATATCCTTCGTTTGGGGGTATGAACTTACAGCACTGTATGGTTCTTGCAGCAACACCAGTGCAGTAACTCAACAATACATCAACTGCATTTCATCATTTATTGCAAACCCACTCAACATGACTTCAAACTCCTTTACAAACTGTGGATAGTCAGCTGGGTTTCCGTCGAAACACCGAGGTTCATATTTAGGAATTTTAAGTTTTCTATTATCCCTAGACGGCGAACCATGGACATCAATCTTATCATGCCTGACATCTCACACATCATTACATATAACAGACAACTCAGCATTACTTACTTTCCTGTCTGCTCCCAAGACGCTTTGTCCTTTCTTTGACCCGGGCATTACTGAAATTGACTAAACAATCCAGAAAAGTTCCAGATAATACTTGTCCAAAGAAGACGGGCAGACACGAGGAAAGACGGACAGAAACTATCAGAAACTGTCAATGTCCAGGTCTTACTACTCTGGGCCTCACGCTGTCTCTCGAAGACTTTCAGAAACACTTTGTATTAAACAACGCGAAAAACCGGAACACACATTGGCGACTCGAGAATCCTTTATTCTTCCGCCAATATGTAGTTTTTTATCTTCCTCGGAACAGCGAACGATGAGACGATGACTGCATGATTGATGACTGCTACGAGAAATATGGAGGGGTTGAGTTTGAGGAAACAACCATGAATTGATCGTTCAATCTTCAACTACATTGACATTAGCGTACAGCAGTATCATCACCTTATAACGAATACGCCTCATGACAAAATACTCAAATTCCAAGCCAAAATATGCTGCCAATACTAATGCGAATTCACAGCCAATGTTATCAGGACAGACAATTATATCATCAGTCATGGAGAATTGAAATAAGTTCACTTAAGTTTGAACTTTTCACTGAAGATGTTCTCCAGAATAACAGTGAAAGTTCCGCAACTGAATCCACCAGAATCAGGGAAACACAATCACATCAAAACCCTGTGTATATGGGTAAATGAAGTCAGAAAGTTATAGAGCGATACTTAAACGCAGATTATCAGGAAACTCCAGTAAACGATCAACTGATAAAAGAAACGTACGGTTCTAACTAAGACTATGAATACCAAGGAAATAGTCCTTTTCGTCAGTTAACAAGTCATTATGTGATGCCTTCCACTTGCAAATATCTTAGCCATGAGAACCACTATGACTCGTAAGTACAATATTTGTAGACCTCAAGAAACCTAATGAATTAAGTCGAAAGTAATACTTCTTAGTCAGTTAACTAGTTTTAATGATAAACCACAGGATATATACGTGTGACGAAAAAGTTGACGATATTAAACAAGCGAAAATATTTAAAGACTAATAATTGGCGACAGAAAAATAGATAGACAACTAGACGGACACTATGAAGGATAATGCAAGTGAATAAATTGCGAAATAATGAGCAATACAAAAATCATTTGATTATTCTAATAAGTAGTTGATTTTTCTGTTGAAAAGTTTGGTAAGCTTCACTCCAAAATTCATCTTCATATTTCTATTACAAGTAAATGAAACAACAAATTTCAAAGTAGATACCTGTTGAAATTTTAAAGAAATATTTTAGCTGGAAAGGTTGTTTGTAGATAAAAAGTTGCGATATATGACAGTTGAGTATTCAGAAACTGCTCTGAAATGAAGTTAAGAATCATTGCACATCCATTTATTCGTGTTCTTATATTCTTCTACTCATGTCTCCGTGGTGATGTATAGTGTCGCTACTTTATTTTCAATGTATGTTTCACAGCTTCCTTCTTAAATTTCTGGTTGATAAACTTGAAATTTGTTCAACTATTTGCTTTTTTCCCCTGAATTCTGACTGCACTAGCTAATGGTCTCAGCTTGCACTATTTTATCTCCCAAATCGGTGTCGAGCAGGATGGGTTTCTGCTGCCTTGATATTTGGATGAGGTCTATCTATAGTGTGCCCATCCGTAGAAACCAATGTCAATCCATGTGTATCTGTGTGTTTGTACACCCCGCTACAATCTTCAAAACACCAGAGGTGAATAA
The DNA here is from genome assembly GCA_944472135.2 of Trichobilharzia regenti. Taxonomy (NCBI): domain Eukaryota; kingdom Metazoa; phylum Platyhelminthes; class Trematoda; order Strigeidida; family Schistosomatidae; genus Trichobilharzia; species Trichobilharzia regenti. The sequence continues at coordinate 144,248,803 of OX235262.1, read as the reverse complement.
GAATTTACCTATCTCGTTCGTTTTATGAAGGGCCTCCAGTGTCATCTCCTTAATGTTTAGCTGGCGCGCACATCGCTCATTCGAAATTTAATATCGCTGTCTGAGGTTGAGGCGATTACCGCTTGGAACCGATCGGTGTTGTCTACCTTTTGAACTGAATTTTACTGTCTCTATTTTAGGGGATATTTGTTGTCACTACGTAGCAGGCATGGACACTGATGGTGATATCATGATATCCACTCTTTCATAGTGTTCATCACTGTGGTTGCTGTGACTGGCGACTATCAATGACTCTCTAGCAAGTTATTTGGAGAGTTCACATCCGCCTAATCTACTATCGCCGATTCAGAGTGCTTCTTTATACTATCTTCTGATTTAACTGGCAATCTGACCAGCCTTACCAGCTCCAAAAACTGGGAACACTGTTTGTATTAATACTTATTTTCGCTTATATCGAAGGAAGACACATCGCATGATTGGCTTCTCAAAGGCTTTCACCAGCCCACTCTACCTTGCTTCACGTAAACATTTTTCTGTGCTCTGTAGTTGGTGTATCGGTCAGATATATTCTCTAGGAGGACGTCGTTATCACCAAGACCAACCTTTTCCTTATATTTAGGTCTGAAACTAGTCAGTATAGCAATGACGAGTAATCTTGACGAGGTTACAACGAAGGATTTGAAAATATGTGAATTAAACACATGAATTTACCCTTCATTTTAGTTTTGCCCTCCCGGACTACACAAGCTATTAAACCACTTGCTTGTCGCCAACTGTCTTCGCTCACCATTTTTTCCTTAACACCTTAATCCAAGATTAATAATTTTTTGGTTTAAACTTCCAAGTGAATAGTTTATCCTCACACCGATTTTTTTTGCCTTATTTGCTATTTACCTGGGGTATTCATGCTGTAGATTTCCCTGCAACCCGCATATTACCGTTTCCTTTAAAGTGTTTGTCGACGCAAATGTGGTGGGGAAGTTAAGTGGCTAAACGAAATCCACAAATAATAACTTATCAACTCGACTGCTACTTTAGAGGTTGACGGATATCTCGTTCAGCAACTTCTAATTAATTTATTCTCGCGTACCAAAGACAAAGCAAAAGCCAATATTTTATCGTCCAAACCAAGAGATATATTTAGGGACCAAAACAAGCCTTCAGACAAACGCTTAGCTAGCTAGTGATCGTGCACGTGACACGACGAGGTACCAAATGGCGGGGATGCTTGACCGGAAGCCTTCAGCTAAACAAGTCGACTTAAACAGTGGTGGTCAGCATCCAATGAGTGATTGCTGTGGTCAATAATTTTGGGGAATTATTTACCGCTACAGCTCACTCCCCCCTAGTGGGGTCGTGAGGACCCTAAGACAGAACCAGCCGGAAGTAAAAAAACTCGATGGTTCCCTTTCGGGTGAAAAAAATCTTCCGAGCGGCTTGGTGGCATGCCTACTGGTTTGTCTGCCTATGCTAATAGGGTGTTTGTACATAGCTTCCTTGATGTTGTTCGTTGGATTCCGTGCTTCGTTTGTTTCCTGTCCAGTGCCCGTCGCACCTGGAAAAGAAAACAAGAACGCTAAGAACCATGTCGAGGAAAATGTACGAAATCAGCTTTTTGGTTAAAAAAATTGTGTGCATTTACTATACAGTAAAATAATGCTAAGTTCAGAACATCGAAAAAAAATACATCTAATTAATTTTTTTGTGTATGTTACATGAACTGTTGAAAAAAAATTTTTGTGTTCGGTGGTACTGTATATAAAAAAAATTGATACGTCAAAAAAAATAGTCAGTACCACAAACGAATGAGTTGCGTGAATCACACGACTTCGTTAAGTCAAATAAGTGTGCAGATATTCTGGGAACCTTACGGTGCGTCCAGAACGGGTTTTCTTGGGAGGCTCGATAGAAGGTTCGGTAGCTGTCGCTGTGCTAGTGACTTCATCGATGTCTAAACGATCTTCTGTTACTTGTGGATTTTGGGGTACGTTGAGCTCTATGCTAATAGGATTACCCTCCAAGTAAGCCGGTTTCAGACGGTCAATGCTGACGGTGTCCTCGCGGCCGTTTTTGTCCAAGACAAAGAATTTATCAGAACGTTTAATTACCTTATAAGGTCCGTCGTATGGGGGTTCCAGGGGTCTGCGCACAGAGTCGCGACGAACAAATACATGTGAAGAAGTTTTCAAACACGGATGAACGAAAACATCAATGGACTGTGGACGAAGGGGAGCAGGTTTAACTGAACGCATTGCGTTTGTAAGCCTGCTGACGTATGAAGCGTGATCTACCACTGGTGGGAAGCTCGAGGGAGAAACAAATTCACCAGGCAGTCGTAGTGTCGTGCCATATACTAGCTCGGCGCTAGTACAACCAGCATCGGTTTTCAAGGCGTTTCGTATCCCTAGGAGAACTAACGGCAGGGATTCAGTCCAATGGGTGGTGTTTGCGGCTGACAGACCAGCTTTCAGCTGTCTGTGTAGACGTTCTACCATACCATTAGCTTGAGGATGGTAGGCTGTTGTTCGAAATCGCATGCAACCTATGATTTTAGTCAGGGCGAAGAATAAGCCACTTTCGAATTGCCGCCCGCGATCAGTTGTTATGGAAGATGGGCATCCAAAGTTAGCGATCCATCTTTCTACGAAGACGCGTGCGACTGTTTCAGCAGATACATCCTTGATGGGTACTGCTTCCGGCCATCGTGTGAAGCGATCTATGCAAGTTAAAATATAAGCATATCCATGTGATTCAGGAAGGGGACCAACCAAATCTATATGGACGTGTTCGAAACGAGCGTCAGGGAGAAGAAAGGTGCCAAGTGGGCTTTTGGTGTGTCTTATCACCTTGCACTTTTGACAAGCTAAGCACGTGTGTGCCCATTCCCTTACTTCTTTATTAATGCCAGGCCAACAAAACCGACTAGTTACGAGCTTGACAGTAGTTCGAATACCTGGGTGAGATAAGCCATGCAACGTATTGAAGACGTTACGGCGATAACTTTTAGGCACGATGGGGCGAGGAGTACTCGTGGAAATGTCACATAGAATAGTATCTCTTCCCATACCTAAGGGTTTCTCAGCTAATTGTAGAGTTGTTTTCGACAACTCATGTTGAAGCTCGGTATCTTCTTTTTGAAGACGAGCCAGTTTTACAAGGTCTATGCCGTCGATTTGGGTGAGGGAACAAACGCGCGACAAGGCATCTGCCACAGTGTTGTTTACTCCGGATACATGGCGAATATCTGATGTAAACTGTGAGACGTAATCCAGTTGTCGTGATTCCCTGGGTGAATACTTATCTGAAGGTGAGTTCAGAGAGTACGTCAGAGGTTTGTGATCAGTAAAAATTATGAATTCACGACCCTCTACCGAATGTCTAAAATGTCGTATAGCACAGTACATAGCCAGAAGTTCTCTGCCGAATGTGCTGTACTTCGTTTCAGCTAATTGAAGGCGCCTCGAGAAAAAGGCGAGTGGTTGCCACTCTTTGTCAACTAGCTGTTGTAGAACTGCGCCGATTGCAGTGTTTGATGCATCAACCGAGATACTTAACGGTGCCGTTGGATCCTGATACATCAGAAGTGTGGCATTCGCAATAGCTTTTTTAATCTGGGTAAAAGCATTTCGAGCAGACGCGTCAAGTTCTATGGACTTGTTATTCCCTCGAAGGAGGTCTGTCAATGGCTGAATCAAAGAGGCACAGTTGGGAATAAAGCGTCGATAATAACTTACTAAGCCGTTAAAAGTGCGGAGACTTTTCACCGTCTGTGGCTCTGGAAAGTTCAGTATAGCCTCGACCTTAGTAGCCAGTGGGCGAATGCCCTTGCAGTCAATAGTGTGACCCAGAAAGTCGAGTGAGTCAACACCGATTTGACACTTTTGAATATTAATGGTAACACCATGTTGGCGTAACCTGTCAAATGCCAAGTCCAAGTGCCTAAGGTGAGTTTCCTTGTCTGGACTGGCAATGAGGCAGTCGTCTAAGTATGCGTATACAAAGTCGAGACCGCGAAATACTTCGTCAATGAAGCGTTGGAATGTTTGGGCTGCATTCCGAAGACCGAATGGCATACGTAGAAATTCAAAAAGTCCGAAAGGCGTAATGATAGCCGTTTTCGGGATGTCTTCTGTTGCCATCGGGATTTGGTTATACGCTTTAACCAAGTCGATTTTGGAGAATATAGTCGCGCCGGATAAGGTTGCCGTCAAGTCGTGTATATGAGGCAACGGGTAGCAATCAGGGGTTGTTTTGGCATTCACTCGCCGGTAATCACCGGTGGGTCGCCAATCATTGCTATCCTTTTTCGGAACCATATGAAGTGGGGATGCCCATGGGCTATTCGAAGGTCGAATGATGCCAAGGGTAAGCATATGGTCAAATTCATTCCTGGCGATTCTCAGTTTGTCAGGAGCTAATCGTCGTGCTTTAGATGTCACAGGTTGTCCTGTGGTAATGATGTGGTGCATAACATTGCTGGTTATGCACGGTAGGTCGTTCGACGGGCAATTAAGTTCCGGATACTTGTCAACAATAGGTTGAAAAGTTGGATCAAGGATTGCCTTTATCTTAACGGGTGACAAACTAGGGCCTATGTAGCTGATGCCTTTGATAGACAGACTAGTAGTATTGTCAATCAGTCGTTTTCGGCGGACGTCTACGAGTAAATCATGATGATTAAGTAGGTCCGTGCCAATGATGGGCATTGTAACGTCAGCGAGAAGGAAAATCCACCGAATAGGTTTGCGTAAACCTACGTTCAGATAGACGTATTTCCTACCAAAGGTTGCGATTGGTTTTCCATTTGCAGCCTGTAAGTTGAAGGTAGGTTCCTTCTGTCGATCTGCTGCTGTAGCAGGAAGGACGCTGACTTCGGCGCCTGTGTCGACTAAGTATCGAGTCTGGCTTATCACATCATGGATGTAAAGTAGGCGGCTAGTGCCACCGGCGACGGTTGCCGCTAACGCGTGCCGGCGGGATAGTTTCCCACAGACTTTGAGACATTTCCGAAGTTACAAGGCTTACGGCAACACTTCGCTTCTTGGCCATAGGTGTTGTGGTACCAGCACCAGTCAGGGTTTTTCAGTGAACGTGGTTTGGACTTAGATCGACCACGTGAGTTCCTGCGTTGAGGAGATTTAGGACGACGGTCGGAGGAGTTAGAATGCATGTTCGACCTAAACATCTGCTGGATGGAGTTGCATAACTCTATCATTGCAGGATCCTTACTCGAAGTCTGCTTAGTCATCGAGCATATTTCGGGAACAGACCGTTTGGTAATCTCTAGAATCCTATCTGCAGTAATAGCTAAGTCCTCTATTACAGTACCCTGAAGTGTCACAAGTACGGTCTGTACAGACTGTGGCAGCTTGGTTAAGAAGAGTTCTCTAAACAGTCCTTCGTCGAACTGACTTTGGCCGACGACTTCTTTCATTCTTGTCAGCATGCTCACGGCTGACTGATCTCCTAACTCGATGTTACGAAATAATTCATCTAGACGTTGTCGGTCCGTGAGAACGTTTCTCCTGAGGAGGGATGCTTTGAGCAACTCGTACGAGTTACTTACCTCGGGACTGAACATCTGTGATGTTACGTACTTGCTGAATTCCCGCGGTAGGGCGTGAATAACTGCAAGTAACTGTGAACGTTGATCGGTTATCCCATGCTCACAAAAATCTGCTTCAGCTAGCAGAAACCACGTTTCAGCATTATCTGGCCAGTATGGTACGAGCTGAATGGTTTTAGGAGTTGAGCGGATACGGATGACCTTGGGACTAAGATCACTCATGACGAAAATTATGTCGAATAATATATGGTACAAGAACAAATACAAAATGGAACGAACTCACCGGGGTTATCTGCGGATTTATCGTGGATGAAGTTCGCGGTTGGGCTCACCAGTTTAGGAGGTTGACGGATATCTCGTTCAACAACTTCTAATTAATTTATTCTCGCGTACCAAAGACAAAGCAAAAGCCAATATTTATCGTCCAAACCAAGAGATATATTTAGGGACCAAAACAAGCCTTCAGACGAACGCTTAGCTAGCTAGTGATCGTGCACGTGACACGACGAGGTACCAAATGGCGGGGATGCTTGACCGGAAGCCTTCAGCTAAACAAGTCGACTTAAACAGTGGTGGTCAGCATCCAATGAGTGATTGCTGTGGTCAATAATTTTGGGGAATTATTTACCGCTACACTACAAATGACAGTTTGGAGTTTGAGGGTACAGACGTTCGCGATCAGTACTGGGTATATTAACGCAAGGTCTTATACCATCAAATTCTAATTTACTTGGTTCTCGTGTACCAAAGACAAGGCAAAAGACAGTATTTTATCGTCCAAATTACGCGATATATTTCGGGACCAAAACGAGTTGTTAGACGAACGCTTGCTGGCTAGTAATCGTGCACGAACGTGACACGACGGAGTACCAAATGGCGGGGATGCTTGACCGAAAGCCTTCAGATAAACAAGTCGACTTAAACAGCATTCAGTGTTCAGTGATGATTGCTGTGGTCAATAATTTTGGGGAATTATTTACCGCTACATCAGATTTCCTCCAATATAATGCCGTTTCTTCAAGGTCTTCATATCTGTCCAGTTCATTTGTATCATGTACGCACTAGATGATTGACGAGAAGAGGAAATCATACCGGATAGTTGAACCAATAGAATCACACCAAGTTGGCAATTGAGATTGGATTCTTCATTACGTTGAGGTGAAAACTAGCGCAAATACAACACGTGCGTTACACTGTCTCGAGGATGAAGTTAACTTTCACAACTTTCGATGTAATGGTATCTGTTTCGGAAATAAGGAATCGGTATGCAAGTCATTACTCTTATGTATACTCTGCTCAGAATCCTCGGTCATAGAATAATCAATGTATATGACGTGGATAATAAAACGTATCTTTTAAAACTTAATGGGTAAGTCACTTATTCTGACTAAACATAAACCCAAAGCACCCAGTCTGAGGATAAGGCTATATTACTATTGGAATCTGGCTCTCGTATCCACATAACGGATTTTGAATGGCCAAAAAACATGATGCCTTCCGGGTTTTCTATGAAAGTGAGTTTATTTTCACCTTTTTCTCTTAGTATATGGATGTGGTTAATAACTTTTTTTCATAAATTTTAGCTCCGGAAGCACATAAGGAACAAGAAAATTGTTGACATAACTCAGGTTGGAGCGGATCGCATTGTCGATATTCAGATTGGTTTTGAGTCATCTGCCTATCATTTAATTGTGGAGCTGTATGATAAAGTAAGTCTTACTACTGTTAGTGAACTGGATTTAACAACCATAATTTAATTCTAGACTCTTGTTTTGTGCATGTCGTCTTCATATTTCAGAGGTGCTATATAGCTGAAACAGCATAAGAAATAGTCTTCAAATTCCGTATACTCCCCCTCCCCTAATTTGGGGTAAAACAGGACATGCTGTTTTTCTTTTTGATTATAGCTTGAAACCACGCAGTATTTTTAGTACAAGTATGGAATTTTCAGCATATGATATCGGCCGACCATAGATATCAGGTGTGCCTCGGCAGGGGATGGAACCCCGGTCCATGTGTATGGTCGGCGATAGTCCTAATCACTGTGCTACCGACGTACATTCGGTGTTGTCGTCAGTTTTGAAGCAACCTAAGTTGTTCAAAGCCAAGTAATCATCTCGTTTTGTTGCGCTGATTCAACTTCCAACAAAACTCGGTAGTCGATATGCTTAATTCCTAAAGATGTTAATGCATTGAGTCGATTTTTTAGTCACTGGTGTAAGTCTTGTTGATGATATCTAATAGGAAAAAACAAATTCAGCTTCTATTGTTTTGGTAAAATATGGGATTTGACGCTTGACATTTTCTTATCTTTTAAGATAATCATTCTTACATGTATTTATTGGTTTATATATTTTGATTACCGGTGTAGAGTCTTTTCCTACCCAATATTTCTTTAACTTATACTGTTTTTAACTGATCCAATTAAATGCCTAACTTTCAAGTGAACAGTAATTTCGTCAAGTTGGTGAACCAAATGCTTTGTTTTGTCAGTTGTGTAAGACTTCAGGTACTCAAATAATCGAGTAACGTCAGGCGAAATTTGTCCTTCTTCATATATCAAGGTTTGTTTCTTGATAAACATCATTATCTGTCTGATTTCGGGCTGATATGAAATAGGTCACTAATACTTCGGACGGATATTTCTTACTTATCTGTTCACATAAAATAGGAACTGTAATCATGAGAAGTATCTAGAAAGCATCCATTTCTTTTGTTCTTAGCTTAAATTCCGATTTTCCTTTCTCAGAAGTTAGTCAGTGATCAGCATTTACCTGTTTAGTGCCAGCTATAAGTTAGAGTTACTTAGGACTTCATACACTTTTTAAAACCAATACTTTAGGTACTCACACTCATGTCCTCCAATAATCTTGTGTCGTGCTCTTGGTTAAGTATAAAATACTGTAGCTTATAACAACTTACAGCTATCGTCAATTGTTTGTTTGATGTACAACACTGAGTTTTACTGAAGACGTATTACTGCAGTCAGTTGGTCATATTAGTAATGAGGGATACAATTACGTATTTTGATTCACATGATAATGGTAGCGGTCCTAAATACAAAACTTTCCACTTTGTATTAAAACTTCAATATGTTATTGTTTGTCTGGTGTTAGAGTTATCAGCTATAGTTATTTTTAAGAGCTAAAACGTAGTCAAAGAAATTCCTTTTGTTTATTGACCTTTCATTTATCTATTTTTCTGCTTGCTCTACTCTTCAAAGTCATAGTGGATATTTCTTATTTTTTTGTAGGGAAATATGCTTCTTGCAGATGATTCCTATACAATCCTCCACTTACTTCGTCCACGAACTGATAAAAGTCAAAATATTAGATTCGCAGCTCATGAAAAATATCTCATGGATTCTTGTCGAAAAGTGTTAGACTGTTTTAAGGATTTAAATGAAGAGGAATCTTTAAGTGATATCGAAAGCTTCCTCACTCCATTATTTCAATCATCTAAAGGACCATGGACATCTGATGCACAAACGTGTGAAAATCCTCCGATTAACAAAACACTCTCTTTGGAGCTGCGTAAGCACATGCATGTCTTCTGAAGTATTCAGTAACGTACTTGTTCCTCTGGTTGTAGATTTATACTTTTATTTTACTGATAGCTTTTTTATCGTTGTATCCATATTCGGTTGCTTAAATAGGATGTTTTTGCACTGCCAAATATCAAAATTCTGTGGTAAGGGACTTTAGTTGATGACTAGTTGAGATAGTTTTAATCACTGTATTTTATATTTCTCACAAAAATACGCCACTAGTACAACTTAAGTATTATCTGGGTCACATCCACGTGTTTATGGTGTCTGTTACTTTGAAATTGATTTTCCCTAGCGTTAATGTTGTAGCCAGTTATATTTTCTAGTCTCACAATACTCCATGAGTGATTCAGGTCATAACCCGTGAAATATTCTTAAGAAGTCAAGTGCATGAACCTGTTAGTCACGGTTCTACAAATCATGAGGCACTTATCATTCAAAAACCAATCGTCTCCACACTCGGTTCAAGGAGCGTTACATCTTGAGGCGATGTCTTCACCACTAACTTATTCAGTCGGACAAAGCAGGCTTAGTGTTTTATCATTTTATACTGCACCTTTTCGAAAGAATTTCGCCAATGTAACTCATCTAGAAATACACCAATTCACCTACAAATTCGTTGTAAAACATGTCACCATTGTCGTCATGTGTTTGGTACTATCACTGTTCTTCAAAGTGATTATATGTACATTTTTTTCTTGAGATGACCTCTTCTGATGTTGTCTACTTTTCATTCTAGCTTATGGGAATATTGTTATAGAACATTGTATGCGTGTAGCACAAAAAGAAGTTAAACGCATGAAATGCAATGAAGATAATTCCCAATCAAAATTTATTGGAGTGGATTTGATGGGGCAGTACGTTAAGTTTTTTGCTACGGCCTTGAGAGCTATTTTACTGAAAGCCTATTCAGTCAATCAAGCCACTCCATGCGGTTATATATTTGGGAAACCGGATCCATTGCAGAAGGCTTACGAAGGTAACCGGTTTTATTTTCATCTAGTATTTTTAAGTACATGTCTCTTTTTCATCTGATTTATGTACATTCACAAAGTTTAAACCTAATTATTTTCTTAGATATCTCTGAATTCGTTTGCATATTCACCTAAAAGTATTTCATCATCTGACCTCTTTAGAGTAATTAGACTATCCTTTAGTAACGACTTCCGAAACGTAGACCCGTGTCAGTCTACTCTTGTACGCCTCCGCTGTATGTGGTAATCTGAAATCAAGCACTCTTTTACACAGCTATAAATTCATGTCACTCCTTACCGTTTACATATTGGTTTGTCTCATTGAATGTTTTAGCTCTATTATTCCCGAAGAAACGTATAGACGAATTTATTGAATGGTTTCATGTTACTTTTAAGAATTTAGTGCTGAAGGATACGTATCTGAATTATTAAGTAACACGAAACCTACGTTGACAGATTCACAAAAGTTTCGATTACATATTTCATATTGATCAAAATCCAGACTAATTTCATTTTATTAACTTTCATGATTATGTGGAATTGCATAATTCATCTATATTTCTTCCACCCTATAGATCGTCATATTTTTCCCTTGCCGTTTAATGGCATGTCTAAACATCTATCAAATGCAGGATTGGCTTGTATCGACTCCTAGTATAAAGATAGGGAGTTAAGTGGTTGAGTGTGTTGACCACTTCACTTGGTTGGGAAGTTGCCTCAGTCCTAATGGACTTATTACGGACAAAATTTGAGTACGGGTAGAAAAAGGCTCATGTGGTATCCGCTAAGGTGTACATCCTCTTTGGTGTAGAGGTAATATTCGGCTATCGACCAAAAGACATGTAGTGCAATATGATAGGTAGTATAGAGGTTAGGCGTAGAGTGTTAGGTGAGGAGAGCAAGTCAATCGATGAGAATGTCAAGTCGTACCAACTGAGGTGGCCAGCATACGTGTGACACATGCCAAGCTATCGCCTTCCTCGTTAAGTAATATTCACTGATATAGGATTAAGTTGGATAACAGTTGGGTGTAGTATAATCAAAGCCTGGAATCATTCTACCAATCTTTCGACTGATATTTCCAGCCGCAGAGTGCTGTAAACTGTGATCCCGTGACTGGATAGTATAAGTGACATCGAAATTCCTGTTTATGCACTTCGAAAAAATACAGATACAACGAAGATATATATATATATATATATGCATATTCCTTTTCAATTAGTTCCTCATCATCGGCTCTACACTAATATATAGTTTTTACATCAAAATGGTTTTTACCAATCGAGTGGTTGTTTTGGTTAATCAGTTTTATGTGTTCAAGGGTGAAATTAAGAGGTTAAAAGTAATCAAAACAATTCACTAATAGATGTTAGTAACAAAAAATCTAAGTTTTGAACGAGGACCGAAAATTACTTACGGAATTCAAGATAAGTTGATTCTTAGGCGTTAGCAACAAGTTATTACATAATCAAAAAATTTGTAAAATAATGATGACTCAGGATAATTACATAAAATACAAACAAGTTAGTAGAATTAGCTAGAATGGTAAAAATCAACAAAGTTAAAAGATAGTTACAGTGGGAGGGGAAAAATCGTTTTTTTTGAAAACTTAATACGTATTATGTAGTTGTCCATGGAAAAGAAAGGGGCTATACAAATTTCTTTTGAATACACAGATTTGGCTTGTTCAGATGAATTCCGATTGCTTCTGCTGTATGTAAAAATCGTACTTGTAGATCATTCGAGAGATTAGGTGACATTCGACAAATAACTTTAAAATAATTTTGGAATCAACATAATGTCCAATATCGGCGAGATGAGCTAGTATTGTGGTGCGTATGGCTTTATTCGGATTTTTGCCAAACCAAGATGCGAGGTGTTCAGAAATTCGATGATGAACTTGCCTGATCGTACACCCTATGTAACTAGCTCCCCACGGGCAGTTAAACTGGTAAATACACATGGAAGAGGCGAAACAAGGCAGTGTGTCTTTATTTCTTGAACTAAATATTGGTTGGCTTGTGAATATACAGCATAGCTTAGCTGCGTTGAAAGTCCTTTTGATGGCCCTTCTCAGATGTTGTGATAAGACCTCTCTAATCATATCACCCGTGAATTGTAATCTTAGGAAGAGTTATTTTTTGGGAACAGTTGGCACCTTCGACTTTTTACTTTCTGAGTTCATGTGTTTGTTCACGAATTTAGTCGGGTATGCGTTTCTACTTGGTAGATCACGAATATTACTGAGTTCGTTCAGTGTCTCATTTGAATAAATGACTCTAGCCTGGTGAACTAGACACCTAACCAGATCACGTTTGTATTGTAGATGTACGAATTTCAGGAAGTGAGTATACTATCCAGTGAAGTAGGTTTCTTATGCGAACGTCTACATATTGTTCCGTTTGTTCGTTTAGTCATTAGGACGTCCAAAAAGGCGATAGAGTCATTTTCTTCCTCTTCTTTAGTGAAGCTAGGGCCAGGATGTGCTTTATTGAATTTATCCAACATGTCCTTAGTCTCACTGTCTTTCCTAACAACTATAAATGTATCATCGACTTGTAGGCAATATAAATCAAGATTATATATCACATCTTTAAGAAGACCATTCTCTAGTTTCTCCAGGAAAAATCTGCTATGATTGAGCCTAGTGGTGACCCCATGGAAAAACCATCTGATTGTCTATACATGTCTTTTTTGAACAGAAAGTTTACGTTCATGTACGCCTTAGAAGAAGTTCATTTAGGGAGGAAACAAGAATTCCACTGTCTATACGTTGCTTTATCAATTCATTACCTATGTAATCAGTTGTTTCCAACAAAGGCACATTGGTGAATTGAATAAGGAAAATACATCCAGTGATAGCATGCATTTATCCTTCACATTTAATTCCTCCATTCTTTCTACAAGCTCAAAACTATATTTTACGCTATTTTTCACAAGTTTCTTATTCAAAGGCTGTAAAAGTTCCACCAGCTATTTGACAGTTGAATGATAAGGTGAGTTGGACATATCGAGAACCAGTCTAAGTGGCAAGTCGTTTTCGGGAATCTTTGGTAAGCCGTATAACCTGGGTGTCAACGTGCCGACAGGTTTTAGTGTTTCACACAAGGCAGATGAAATATAGCCTTGTTGTTTCAAATTTATTATAGACTCTGTCAACTGTCGCTCAGTCCTCTCCGTTGTATCTTTGAAAGTTGATAGTCTATGAAATTTGTGTGCATCACTTCATAAATTCCCCATTCTGCTTAGGTAATCAGACTTGTCCATGGTTACCTAAGTGACTTTTGCATACAGCAGAAGCAATCGGAATTCATCTGAACAAGCCAAATCTGTGTATTCAAAAGAAATTTGCATAACCCTTTCTTTTCCATGGACAACTACATAATATGTATTAAGTTTTCAAAAAAAAACGATTTTTCCCCTCCCACTGTAACAATCTTTTAACTTTGTTGATTTATACAATTCTAGCTAATTCTACTAACTTGTTTGTATTCCCATCATAATCATTAGAGTTACCAGACTGTCAGAGAAATTTTCATTTGTATACTCGATGTGGTACCAATAACTCAGACATAAGGTATTTAACAGACAACAAATCATCAACCATTGGTAATTCGGAAGGTTACTAGGCAACTTTCGAATTCTTATCGGTAGATGTAAGACTGCGTGTATACATCCTATGATGAAGACGTCTCGTGTTTTGAAAGAAAATACCGTTTAATTATCTTTCGAATGACATAAGTTTATGCGGATCTGTTGCTTTAGCACTTCATTTCTTGGAAAATACACCATACATCTAGTGTGACTCATTCTAAGGTGATTCGTAACTATTGGTGGGGGGGGGGTGAAAATGCGCATTAACTATGTGTCATTTCATTTTACCCCATGTCCTACGGAACAAATCGATATTGTCATAGTTTATGTCTACCGTGATTATATAATACATTTATGTCTAGATACAATTCTGTTGTTTTTATAGCTATGAAGAATTCCAACCATTCATTTTTGAACAGTATGCTGGTAAGCCTCACATAATGTTTGATAGTTTCAATAAGGCAAGTAAAATGTTTTTTTTTGTATGATTTTATATGATTGATTAAGTTTGGTTTAACACGGTGCCCTAAATCCTTTAAAAGCGGTTTATTAAAAATTGTTTGTCACGCTAAATGTCATTACAAGGGTATTTTTCAAAAATTATCTTTAATCGTCATTGCAGATCCTTAATGTATATATTGTTTTTTGCTTCTTGACATATTCTGGGCTACCGAGTCATGAAAATACTTTTTCGTGCAACAGAAATCAGTTGTAATTTAATTAAACTTACGATTTCTGATTGCTTGTTTTACTGGGTCAGACTGATAGGTCTGCAAAATTATATATATATATATATATATATATATATATAAGTGCGTCGGTGGTATAGCGGTTAGGACGCTCGCCGACCATGCATATGGTCTGGGGTTCGATCCCCGGCCGGCGCACTCCTTTACCTCACTGAGCCAGAAATAATGCTGGTAAAGAGGAACGGTTGGGCATGAGGCTAGCAACCCCATCCTGTAAAAATTAAACACTGCTACAGAAACTTCAAGCCACTAGCTTGGAGCCCTATGTTCCACTGGGAACGTGAAGGAAAAATTATTATTATTATTATTATATATATGTGAATTGCGTCTAATTACTCACACGGTCACAAAGCAAGCGTGGCTTACTATACTCCAGTGCTACTAGTATTAAGCTTCAGGTTTTTGTTGTTAGGGTGATAGACCGATTGTCTGGTTGAAAAAGTGTTTAGCTGAATAAAACACCGATACAGTTATGCTAGGCGCCTAAGTTATCTCAGTTTACACACTGAAGAATAGCGATACGTACAAGTGTTATAATTGAAATGTGAAAAAATCTCTAAAAGATTAGTCATATTCATTGTTTTATTAGCGTTTAGCTACATATTCCTAATAACTCTCACCGTAACTGAAAAACACCCATAAAATCAATGTATTTGTTTGTTAAAAAATTCAAAAGTTCTGAGTAAGGCACAGGTTTCAGGTAGAGTTGAACTGACCTCAGTATTCTATGTAGTTATGAGCAAAAGAACATACGGCCAGATTATGGTGTGTGTGTGTGTGTCTGTATCCATTAATAAACATATACAAAAATAACCGAAATAGGAATCGGTAAGAATAAAACACCACCGTTGAGAATAATCACTATAATAGTAAAGACTAACTATTAATCAGTTTTAAAGTTACTGACTTATTGCATTTTGTAAGTGAAAATAGTTTTCCGTATATCAAGCGTTCAAAATACACTGTATAGAAATAGTAAATAGTCTATGGTCAAAATATGATAACTATAATTAACACAATTCGATTATTGTGTATATACAGTAAATAATTCTTTGGAATATCTATATATGTGGGCCGGTGGTGCAGCAGTAGAATGCTTTCCAACCACGCGTGTGGTGCGGGGTTCGATCCCCGTCGATGCACTCCTTTACCTCTCTAAGTCAGTAATAAGACTGGTAAATAGGAAAGGTTGGGTGGGCATGAAGCTAGCAACCCACCCCCTAAAAATAAACTTCACTACTACGGAAACTTCAGCGCTCTAGCTTGAAGCCCAATGTTCCACTGGGAATGTAAAGGGACAAAAAATGTATATATATATATATATCAGCTAAGTTTCTAAGGTTCTGTCAGCCTGTTTTGTTGATTTAATGACAGACACTGAAAAATCACCACTTTAATATTTAAAGTAATAGTGATTAGCTCACTGTGGCTGTTAATGATACGCGTTACAATGCATTTATTCATATTTCAATTCTGTTGCTGTTTGTCGTGGCGCCATCTCATGTTTTTCCTTACGTACCAATCTGTTAAACATTAGTGTTGATACAGCCTACTCCTTTATTCACTTTAGAAGGTGTATAATCACAATACACAGAAAAATATTTCAACGTATTTCAGTCTCCTCAATATTTAGTATAGTTATTCAATCAAACAGAAAAGTAGACAACTCCGAACTTATATATATATATATATATATATATATATATATATATCTGTGAAATAGTCTTTTGTTGTAGAAAGTATGTAGTATTGACATTCCTGAGCTTGATGTTTTATTACATCTTACGGATACTTAAACCTCAGAGGTAGTTTCCCGCACCCAGTGTTTTGTTAAATCTAATAGAACTTTGCAGTACCTATTGAATTAAATAGCACATCTTTCATGGGACACTAAGTAGTAACTAGTGTCATGCGTCTAGTCTCTTTCGCTTGTTTCAAATTGATTTCTATTAGTCAAGTTTTCAATATGGGGCCACCAAAAAAATTTCATATTTCTGTTTATAATCTCTTTTGAATCTCTCTCTCTCTCTACTTTCTTCTCTTGCTTTGTTTGCTAAATCGAGTGTGGCAACTCGAACTGCTGCACATCTGTGCAAATTTCTACGTTGAAACTAGTCAGTCACCAAAAAGAAAAAAGAATTAGGCGCATGACGCTAGTTACTACCCTAGTGTCCAATCAAAGTATTCCAATACAGACGTGCAGGAGGTCAATCGCGAGTCCGAATAGCTGAGTGGTAACGTCTCTGACTGCATCAGTGGATGACACAGGTTTGAATCTTGGAAGGGATATGAGTTCCTTTAAGGTTCTAAATACATCTTATTAACGAGTGCCAGCCAACAAACATGAAAAATATGTCCAAGGCTTACTACCGATTACTCTCAACTATCTAATAAGCAGTACTTCAATGCCCTAGGCAAGACTAATCGTTATGAAGAGTGATTTTAGTTTTTAAGTAAACTAAGAATTTTTACTGTAATTTCGAAAAGGTAAAGAAATGCCGACGGTCTACAGGTATTAGATATAGACATACTTAAGGTAGCTTATACTTTGCCTCAACTGCCATTTTATTATCAGTACAGTTTTTACAAGCTTGATCACAAAATGACATCAGTTAGAGAACCATTAAAAACTAGGGAGTACTGGACAGCTTCTGTTTCATCCGAGTTTGGGACTCTTCAATAGTGCGCACCCACCGGGGTTCAAACCCAGGACCTTCTGGTTACAAGGCTAGCGAGCTCGTAGATCATTAAGCCACTGAGACCCGATCCATTGGCCAGTCCATGAATTCGAACTTCTGCCAATTCATGGCATAGCACGATCACTTCTCAATGTCTTCTCCGATGAGTCACTACTTCACCTTCAACCTGCTTTCGAACACTGGTGTGTGCATACTGCTGAAGAGTCCCAAAATACGACGAAACAGCTGTCGAATACACCCTAGTTTTCCAATTGTTCTCTAACTGATGTCAGCCCATGATGAAAACCCCCCAACCAATCAACGAAAAAAATCCCTACAAAACCAATACTTGAATATTTCGTCCTAGTTAAAGACGCTTTCACTGGTTCTCTAATTGATTTCTGTCTGTGATCTAACCTGAAATCAATCAAATCCTTACAAACTAACACTCGAAAAGTGTCTTTTTTTAAATGGATGTTCACACACTCAATGATAACTTTGGTAATTTTGCTCCAAATATTACCATAATTAAAACATTTCATCATTGGTGAACACCCCTTTATAAATATATTTCTAATAAATTGATTTATTTCACAATGCACAAACTTTCCATAGGAATGATTCATATTTCATGTTGCTTAAAATATTTTAAGACATTGAGTTGAGTTTCATTCGCTTCATATGAAAACTGCTGGTGTAGAACAAATCGGTACAGCTTCTTCATATATATATATATATATATATATATATATATATATATATATATATATATATATATATATATATAAATGCCTCCGTTCATTAGATTTCAACTCAAAACTTCTTATACCACTCAGACATTCTAATCAAGTTATGTTAAAATATTCTCGACACGGGTTATGAGGTGGAAATCGAGAGATCCTTTAAAATTATCAATAGACAAAGGAGCTCCATTCTCTTCAAGTTTGCCGAAGCAATTTCTATCAAACGCTTGAAACCAGATTTATGTGTTCAGAAAGAGGCAGTTATTAGTCTTTCCTTGTCTTGGTAACTAGATGTCTCTTTTTTTCTCTCATCTGATTACATAATCTTTGTCTTTAACCTCACCCTCCTTTTATAATCTGTAATTTTGTTTGTCTCTTGTTTCTATGAATTGAGTTCAACTCAGTACATTGTTACCTAACTTATTAGTCACTATGCATCTAACACACATCTCATCTTTATTATGTAACTCCTTTACCATTATATGCATACATTTATTTTGTTTTAACTTGAACTGCCTGTGTAAAAACTATATAAGCGCAATTTTCTGAGCACTGTTTACTAATTGTGGAACTTTCTGTCAACTGACAACATGTAAAATTTGCAAGTGTGTTAAAACGTTTCTGTACTTACACCTAATAATTTATTTAGACTGTAAGCAGCTGAGCTGATGAGAAGCCAACGAAATAAATGATGGTACCATATTATTCTGCACAAACCACTCTCTTGTTCTTGGTTTATTCAAAATATTTAAATTTTGAAACTCAATCTACTAAAGAAATTAACTCAAGATTTTTAAATAGGAGAGTGAATAGTATCAAATAGCCTTGTCTGATTTTCGTTAAACTATTGAATAAGTTTCTGTTATTGATGCATAAAGTGTACATTTGATGTTGATAATAAAGCCTCGAATCTACCTTTTCTCAGCTGTCTTCAGTAGTTTGCATAAACTACACATTTCATTGAGATTTATTATTATTGTTTGTAACACATGTAACGAATAGTAATTCGCGCAATTAATTAAATCACTATTTATGTGTGTTAATTTACTTTTTAACTTTTTTTGTTTGTTTTTTTTGTTTAGGCAGTGGATACTTACTATTCAAAACTGGAAAGTCAGCGAACATCAGAACAAATCTTACGAAATGTAAGTTCATTACTGGCTTCATTATTATATCGTGATTATGTGCGTTGCATTTTCCAAGAATCATGCATTTTACTAGTCTTTCATGTGACAGAATGTGAGGAGCGCGTGTAGGCAGGAATTACACTGGACAGACAAGAAGACCTGAACTTCGCGAACAATTTATGTCTAAATGTCTTCCTTCACGTTCCCCAGTGGAACATAGGGCTTCAAGCTAGTGGCTTGAAATTTCTGTAGCAGTGTTTATTTTACAGGATGGGGTTGCTAGCCTCATGCCCAACTTTTCCTCTTTACCAGGATTATTTCTGGCTTAGCGAGGTAAAGGAGTGGGTCGGCCGGGGATCGAACCCCGAACCATGTGCATGGTGGGCGAGCGTCCTAACTACTATGCCACCGACGCACACACAATTTATGTATAACGTTACACAAACTCAAAGATCTACAAGCAGAAACGAACAATTTGAATGAAGAAGCAGAAAAGGATAGGACTTCAAGTGAACATAGAAAAGACAGAAGTGATGAGGGGATACCGAATCAACAATAACAACAAGCACTAATCACTATCAACGGATAAAATTTGGAGGAAACTAATTCTTTGACTTATCTGAGCAACATCGTCTCAACTACCGACAGGAGGTACGGATAAGGATATCAAACCCAACTGGAATTGGAAAACCAAAGCCGTTATTAATTAATCTGAGAGCAGCGTGGAAATCTACTGCACTTAGCGTAAAGAACAATACTCGGGTTTTCAACATAAATGTCAATTCAGTGATTCTATACAATTCAGAGACTCAAAGAGCATGTTACGAAAGCATTTCCAACAGCTGGTTGCAAGGCTATGGTGTGCCTCAAGTCTTTCTCAAACTCATTCAACAGCTGGTTCTATGAGAATGCCACGTGTCAGGTGATCCACGACGGGAAACTCGTCGAGGCGTTTGAAGTAAATACAGGAGTAAGACAAGGCTGACTACTATCACCAATGATGCTATTCTTAATTGTGGTAGACTGGGATTATCCGTCAGACAGCGTGTGGGGAGTAAGAAGACAAGAATACTCTGGACGACCGATAAGAAGACTCTAGAAGATCTGGATTTCGCGCGCAGATGATTTATGTTTAATGTCACAAATTCGAAAACACTTTCAGGCGAAAACCAACAAACTGGCAGAAGAGGCACATACCAAAGACAGGACTTCAGGGGAACATAGAGGAGACACGGGTGATGAAGATAACCAACGAACAACAACCAGCACCAATCACCATCAATGGGAGAGATTTAACAGAGGTTACTTTCTTTACTAATCTAGGTAGCCAGCATTGTTTCAACCACAGGCAATCAAAACGGATGAAGATGTCAAAGCAGGCCATAATCGGAAAGGCAAAATACACTTTTATCAATCTGAAGTCAGTCTGGAAATCTTCTACGCTCAGTCAGCATAAACAATAAAATTCGGATTTTCAACACAAATGTGAAGCCAGCCAGTGTTTTTATATACAGGTCAGGATTTTCAACAGGTTGCAGACTTTTATCAATAGCTTCATTCGCTCCATACTAAATATCAAATGGCTGGCTGGCCAGAAAGAATTAGCAACAATAAACTCTGGCTGGGAACAAACTAACCAAGGACCTATCGTTCAACAAATATATAGAATGAAATGGAGATGAATCGGGCATACATTGAGGAGGTCGTCGAGTGACATCGTGCGCAATACAGGCCATTGCCCGAGTGGAATCCCAATGGGAAGAGAAGAGTAAGTGAGTCGTCAGTGCGAGGGTGACATGGGGGAGATCGTACGAAGAGGATATGAGAGATCATTAGGAGAACAGAAAATGGAACAAAGTGGAGATGTGTTCTACTCGGAACCCAAGGGGATTATATATATATATATATATATATATATATATATATGCGTTAAATTGTGCTCGAAATATCATCCAGTTAACAATACTGTATGACTGTGTGTTATATCAAAATAAACTTATCTAATATGGAATGATATCTCTCCAGTGGCCTTTCTTGTGTAAACTGTGGTATATTTTTCATTGTAATTCAAAGATTATATCATGTTGTAACAACAGAAGACAAGGGCCGTCAACAGATCCTTTTATTATAGAAATCAACACGTATTTATATATATTTCCTGTACATTATTATAGCTTATTCAGGTAGACAAACACAGTCTTCTGATTGGTTGTTTCGGGTAACCTCGGAGAGTGGAGCCATCTATCTGCGAATCATATTTGCCCACGTTAAGTCTGCTGTGATTGGTTTTTGAATCAGCCTTGTTCATATTTTCTCACGGCCAATATTAGTGACCTGGACATTGACGTAAATTAATGTCTACCAATTGGCTAGCAGCCTGCTCTCACCACAATGTGATCTTTTAAAAATTGCATGATTCCCATGACTTATTTGCATGTAATCAACTCCTCTTTTTTTCTTTTTGACTTTGATACATATTTATTTCTTTTCTTTTAGGAGCAGAAAGCCAACAAAAAAGTAGAAAATATTAAAAAGGACCAAGAACGTCGTTTGATGGCATTAAAAACTGAACAAGTAAGTAAGTAAGTAAGTAATTCATCAAAAAAAGCGATTATCAACAAAGGTGTGGTACTGACGGTAAGCACTAATCGATATCTGTTGTTGTTGTTAGTGTTAATTATCATGTAACAAATTTCACTCAAGTAATTAATTAATATCTGTAGAGGATGTTGATTGGCTGTATTTAAAAAAAAAGAATGACAGCTTCTGTTTTATTGGATTATCAAAATAGAACATGTTTAGTAGACAAACTGCGTGTCGCACACATGTATCTTAAATTTAAATAAAAATGACTCATCAAGAAACTATTACTTCTACACTTTACTCATCAAAAAAAGACAATAAGACTAGTGAAGATATATATTTCAGCAATTTCTGATGTGAAACGTGAAATCATCAAAGAGGTATCCTCACTGGAAAAATTGTAGATAAATAAGAGAAGTAATTCCATATTAGTTTGTTTATTAGATGTATCACACAGTGAAACAGTATTATTTACTGGATGACAAAGTTTCGAACAAAATTTATTGTTCATAATCATATCAATTGTGATCACACGACTTTGAAATTTGCGTTTTATAGTTTTCTTTGTCTTCTCCTATTTGTCGTCGTTGGGGTAGTAGAATTTTCCGTATATCTGGGACAGGTGTTGAATCGTCCCTATTACATGTATTTCCAGTTGATTCGATAAACAAAGCTTCTGTTATCAATCTCTCCCTATACCCTGTGACATTAGATTTGAAGACTGTCATCCTATCCCATCCTATTGTATGGTTGTGTGTAACTGCATGTAGTGAGTGGTATAGCTGAACTATTCTCTAGATTTCTTATCTTATTTGGGTCAACCAATCTAGATTTAGCTAGGTTTTTATGTTCGGCCAGTCTGACTCCCCTTGTTCTACTAGTTTGACCTATGAATTTGACCTGACAATGGTTGCAGGCAGGGTATTAGATAAACTAAATTGTTTTGTTTTAATTGCTCCACAGGATCCTTTAACCGACAAAGCTTGTTTCTAATTGAGTTTGTGGGTGCGAATGCCACTTTTATCCCTGCCTTATTAAGAATTCTGCGTGAGGCTTCCGAGGTTCCTTCCTTGTATGGAATTACTGTTGATGATTTAGATTCCTTATTATCACTATTATCATTACTATTATTATTATTATTACCACTATCGCTATTATCATTCCATTATAGATAAGATTTTTATTTTGATAAATCGCACAGTGTTTACAGTTATATGAACTGATGACGTTTCGAGCACAATTTATTGCTCATAATCATATCAAGGTAATCACACGACTTCCTAAATTCATTTATATAGTTTCATTGTTTTTCTCTTGATTTTCACTTGATTTGATTGGTAATAGTATTTTCCATATTTCAGGTATGAGTGACGAGTCATTCCTATTGCATGTGTTGGGTGTAGACTCGATGAACAAGGACTCAGTAATCAACCTCTCTCTCCACCTACCTAGATTACTTTTTAGAATTTTAACCCTCTCCCACCCTATTGTGTGGTTGTGTGTTAGCGCATGCATTGCAATTGCTGAGCTTTTTTCTAAATTATTTATCTTCTCGGGGTCAACCATTCTTACCTTAGCTAAATTTTTATGCTCTGACAATCTGACTACCCCTGACCTACTAGTTTGACCTATGTAGTTGACCTCACAGTCATTGCATGGTATTTTGTAAATAATATTATTTTGTCTAATTGGGTCAACTGGGTCCTTTAACCTACAGAGCTTGTCCCTGAGTGAGTTTGTAGGTTTAAATGCCACCCTAATTCCTATTTTATTCAGAATCCTACGTAGTGTCTCAGATGTCCCCTCTTTATATGGTATAACTGTGGATGACTTATATTCTTTCTTATTTATGTTATTATTACTAGTTTCACAATTATTTTTATTTTGTTTTTGGCCTTTAATGATCTTCCTAATGAATTTTATAGGATAGTTATTCAACACCAACGCTTCTTCTATCTGTTTTAATTCATCATTTAGATCTTTTTTTGTGCTACTTAGTGCCACTGCTCGGTTTGTTAAACATTTAACTAAGCCTGCCTTAACAGTTAAAGGATGAGACGAATTAAAGTCTAAATATCTATTAGAATGCGTTGGTTTTCTATAAACACTAGTGTGTAGTTTGCCTTCTTCTATTCTTTTTATCTTACAATCTAACATAGCTAATTCTCCTTGTTCATTTTCTGATTCAAATGTGAATTTTATTCCCTCAACTTGTGAGTTTATATGTGTCAAGAAGCTAGAGATGTGTTCTGTTTTTAACACTGTGAAAGTGTCATCCACATATCTCCACCATATTTTCGGAGTAGGGTTAAATGTATTGAGGGCACTATTTTCCCAGCTGTCCATAAATATGTCTGCTACGATAGGGGATATTGGTGATCCCATTGCTACACCTTCTGTTTGTCTATATATTTTGTCTTGGAACTTAAAGATAGTAGATGTGAGGCATAACTGAATCCCTAAAATAATTTCTTCAATGGACAGCTTTGTCCTATGACTGAGTTCCGGATCCGCAGTTAATTCTTTTTTAACTGCTTCTAAGGCCATATTAACTGGTATATTAGTATAAAGACTAGTTATATCAAAACTAACCATTTTTTCATCATTTTCTAGTTGAATGTCATTTAGCTTACTTTTCATCTCATATGAATTAGTTAGTCTAGAGTTTGAGTGATTTCTAATGGGACAAAGTATTAGAGATAAGTGTCCCATTAGAAATCGCTCAAACTCTAGACTAACTAATTCATATGAGATGAAAAGTAAGCTAAATGACATTCAACTAGAAAATGATGAAAAAATGGTTAGTTTTGATATAACTAGTCTTTATACTAATATACCAGTTAATATGGCCTTAGAAGCAGTTAAAAAAGAATTAACTGCGGATCCGGAACTCAGTCATAGGACAAAGCTGTCCATTGAAGAAATTATTTTAGGGATTCAGTTATGCCTCACATCTACTATCTTTAAGTTCCAAGGCAAAATATATAGACAAACAGAAGGTGTAGCAATGGGATCACCAATATCCCCTATCGTAGCAGACATATTTATGGACAGCTGGGAAAATAGTGCCCTCAATACATTTAACCCTACTCCGAAAATATGGTGGAGATATGTGGATGACACTTTCACAGTGTTAAAAACAGAACACATCTCTAGCTTCTTGACACATATAAACTCACAAGTTGAGGGAATAAAATTCACATTTGAATCAGAAAATGAACAAGGAGAATTAGCTATGTTAGATTGTAAGATAAAAAGAATAGAAGAAGGCAAACTACACACTAGTGTTTATAGAAAACCAACGCATTCTAATAGATATTTAGACTTTAATTCGTCTCATCCTTTAACTGTTAAGGCAGGCTTAGTTAAATGTTTAACAAACCGAGCAGTGGCACTAAGTAGCACAAAAAAAGATCTAAATGATGAATTAAAACAGATAGAAGAAGCGTTGGTGTTGAATAACTATCCTATAAAATTCATTAGGAAGATCATTAAAGGCCAAAAACAAAATAAAAATAATTGTGAAACTAGTAATAATAACATAAATAAGAAAGAATATAAGTCATCCACAGTTATACCATATAAAGAGGGGACATCTGAGACACTACGTAGGATTCTGAATAAAATAGGAATTAGGGTGGCATTTAAACCTACAAACTCACTCAGGGACAAGCTCTGTAGGTTAAAGGACCCAGTTGACCCAATTAGACAAAATAATATTATTTACAAAATACCATGCAATGACTGTGAGGTCAACTACATAGGTCAAACTAGTAGGTCAGGGGTAGTCAGATTGTCAGAGCATAAAAATTTAGCTAAGGTAAGAATGGTTGACCCCGAGAAGATAAATAATTTAGAAAAAAGCTCAGCAATTGCAATGCATGCGCTAACACACAACCACACAATAGGGTGGGAGAGGGTTAAAATTCTAAAAAGTAATCTAGGTAGGTGGAGAGAGAGGTTGATTACTGAATCCTTGTTCATCGAGTCTACACCCAACACATGCAATAGGAATGACTCGTCACTCATACCTGAAATATGGAAAATACTATTACCAATCAAATCAAGTGAAAATCAAGAGAAAAACAATGGAACTATATAAATGAATTTAGGAAGTCGTGTGATTACCTTGATATGATTATGAGCAATAAATTGTGCTCGAAACGTCATCAGTTCATATAACTGTAAACACTGTGCGATTTATCAAAATAAAAATCTTATCTATAATGGAATTATACTCTACCACAGTGCCCAAGTTTTATACTTATATCAATAATTATTTATTAATTTTTACATTCGCTTACATATTTCTTGATTAATTTATCCGGGTAATTATAAGTTTCAAGGCTTCTTTTATGTGTATCACTTCCTGTCTTAGATTTTCCTTGGTACTACTTAGTTTTTGTGCTCTGTCACTTCAACACTTCACCAATCCTATTTTTACTGACATAGTATGGAATGATCGGAAGTTCAAATATCTGTTTGAATGTATGGGTTTCCCGTAAACACTAGTGTTTAACTTCCGATCTTCTTTCTTTTTTACGTTGCAATCTAACATTGGAAGTTCCCCTTCCTGACTTTCCAATTCATAAGTGAATTGAATTGCCTCTACCTTCGAGTTGATGTGTTCGAAAAATCTATCTATATCTTGTGTTCTAAGTACAGTTAATGTGTCATCTACATACCTTCACCATACTTTTGGGGTGGGGGCGAACGTTTCTATCGCTATCTTTTCCCACCTATCCATGAATATATCTGCTACAACTGGGATATTGGTGATCCCATGGCAACTCCCTCAGTTTGTTTGTACATATTCCCTTGGAATTTAAATACTGTAGAAGTTAGGCAAAGCTGTACTCCCAGCATTATGCCCTCAAGTGGCATTTTTGTCCTAAGTTCGAGTTTTTGGTCAGAAATGAGTTCGTTTCTGACCGCCTCTATAGCCATATTTATTGGTATACGTGTATATAAACTGACAATGTCAAAACTAACCATTTTTTCTTCATTATCTAATTTTAAATTATCTAATCTGTGTTTTGGTTCATAAGAATTAGTTAGTCTAGATTTCGAGTGGATTTTTAGGGGATTTAATACCATGGCTAAATATTTAGATAATTCATAGGTAGGTGAATTTCTAAAGTCAACTATAAAACTCAAATTTCAAAGTCGTGTGATCACAATTGATATGATTATGAACAATAAATTTTGTTCGAAACTTTGTCATCCATTAAATAATACTTTTTCACTGTGTGATACATCTAATAAACAAACTAATCTGGAATTACTTACTACCATAGTGCCCAAGTTTTACACATATATTAAATAAGAGAAGTCATAAGACAATCCAAATGAATGCATCTACTCATATCGCCTATAATAAAAATAACAATCTGTGTTACACACCATTTATTCTATTCATATTAATTATTACTTAATATTGTAAGAAATACAACCTAAATATGTATATTTATTTTTTTGCTTTTTTCTCAATCTCATGTACAGGAAGCAAACATGCATTACGCCTATTTACTAGAAGCTAATCACCAGCTGGTAGGTCTGAATATCTGAAGTTGATTTTTATTATGGCTTAATATTATTATTTTCATTCCCATAATTTCATAATAGAAAGTAGGGCTTCAACAGCGCATCTCCATTCCTTCCTTTTCAGCTGGCCCCCCGGCAACAGACCGTTTTATTATGGAAATCAGCACGTATTTATATATATTTCCTGTACATTATTATAGCTTATTCAAGTAGACAAACACAGCCTTCTGATTGGTTGTTTTTGGTAACTCGGAAAGTGAGCCATCTATCTGCGAATCATATTTGCCCACGTTAAGTCTGCTGTGATCGGTTGTTGAATCAGCCTTGTTCATATTTTCTCACGGCCAATATTAGTGACCTAGACATTGACGTAAATTAATGTCTACCAATTGGCTAGCAGCCTGTTCTCACTACACCACCATCGCCCATAAACTCTCATCTCTTCCTCACACTATCTCTTCCATATCACCCTTATACACACACACCACACTCGTCGTTTTCCATTAGGTTTCCACTCAGGAGTCTGACTTAACTTATGCCAAATAGCAGACTGATAACTAACTTCTTAATTGCTCATTTGAAAGTAGTGTCCACCAATGGAGAAGTTAAAAAAGAGATGATTGTAGCTAAGAGAACTTTCTTTTCGACAGAGTCATCAACTAGACTGTACATTTATGTATTTATGGGAAAATGGTTTCCCACCTAGATTCACAGACAAGAAGCTAAAACCAAAGAAACACTTCTGAACAGATCCAAGTCGCTCCTAAAAAGATTCTGATGCTTAATCTCGAATTTAAAAATGATACTGAAGTATTAGTTCTCTGTAAACGGCTTTCAAAATCTTTCAATAAAACATACTTCGGTGCCAGCCTACGGCGCTGACACTTACTTGCAAGAAACTATTCAACCATCAAATGAAAGACAAGCTGTTGCATTAGGACACTTCAACATGTGTATACAATTTCACTTGCTCTTATGGAGCTGAGTAAATAGACCATACCATGCGTCTGGTTGTAAAACGCCCTCAGGAACACTATCCACCCTTGCTAGTAAAAGGAGAACGCAAGTGTGCATACAGTTCGGTAACAGAACATATGGTGAAATCAAGTCACTCAGTTCCGTTTGAAAAGTCCTTCAAAGTCGTATACATGATCCGATCGAACCTCTCAAAGGCAGTGAGATCTGAGCGGGCATAGCTGAGGCACTAACTATCCAAAAGTTCAAGAATACACCCGTGTCTCTACCATGGCCATCATAAAAAGTCAATTCTCTCAATAGGGATTATCCTATTACCTTTTTTATCCAGCCTTCCTGTTTATTTCTGTTATTTATGCGTTTTTTAATCCCTAATTGTAGGTAAAGTCAGTGTGCTTACTATGTTTTCTATCCGACCTTCCTGTTTATCATCACATCTTATTTCCTATTCGCAATTTCAATAATTTGACCATCGACCGGAAACAGTTCTAGAACTTTCTCACCCATTTACTATAAGTACACGAATATGCGGTCTAGTTGATGACTTCGTGGAAAAGAAAACTTTCTTCCCTACAACCATCTTTTTAATATCTAGTGTGTATATTTGATATCACTACGGAACATTTAGCGAATCTTCCTCTGTGCTGTAAATCTTTTGAATCAAACTCTTAGTTTTGTTATATTTTCCTTTCAATAACAAAGTTGAATTTTCCAACTTTTAACCGCCTTCGAGGTTATATTCATCTGTACATCCAAATAAGTGGTAAATTCTTTCATTGATATAAGAATCAACCTTGTGCACTATGGCAGAGTGTAATTCCATTTTGGTTAAATTTTGTTTTGATAAAGTCTCACAGTGTTATACAGTAATGTTTACTGATGACGTTTCGAGCACAATTTATTGCTCATAATCATATCAAGGTAATCACACGACTTCCTAACTTCATTTATATAGTTCATTGTTTTTCACTTGATTTGATTGGTAATAGTATTTTCCATATTTCAGGTATGAGTGATGAGTCATTCCTATTGCATGTGTTGGGTGTAGACTCGATGAACAAGGATTCAGTAATCAACCTCTCTCTCCACCTACCTAGATTACTTTTTAGAATTTTGACTCTGTCCAGACCACCCTATTGTGTGGTAGTGTGTTAATTCATGCATTGCAATGTAGTCCTGAGCTTTTTTCTAAATTACTTATCTTCTCGGGGTCAACCATTCTTACCTTAGCTCAATTCTTATGTTCAGACAATCTGACCACCCCTGACCTACTAGTTTGACCTATGTAGTTGACCTAACTCACAGTCATTGCAGGGTATTTTGTAAATTATATTATTTTGTTTAATGGGATCAACTGGGTCCTTTAACCTACAGAGCTTGTCCCTGAATGAGTTTGTAGGTTTAAATGCCACCCTAATTCCTGCTTTATTTAGAATCCTACGTAGTGTCTCAGATGTCCCCTCTTTATATGGTATAACTGCAGATGAATTATATTCTCTCTTATTTATGTTACTATTACTAGTTTCACAATTATTTTTATTTTGTTTTTGGCCTTTAATGATCTTCTTAATGAATTTTATAGGATAGTTATTCACAACGCTTCTTCTATCTGTTTTTTCATCATTTAGGTATTTCTTTGTGCTACTTAGTGCCACTGCTCGTTAAAGGACCCAGCTGATCCCACTAAACAAAATAATATTATTTACAAAATACCCTGTAATAACTGTGAGGTCAACTACATAGGTCAAACTAGTAGGTCAGGGGTAGTCAGACTATCAGAACATAAGAATTTAGCTAAGGTAAGAATGGTTCACCCCGAGAAGATAAGTAATTTAGAAAAAAGCTCAGCAATTGCAATGCATGCATTAACACACAACCACACAACAGCATGGCTGGAGAGGGTTAAAATTCTAAAAAGTAATCTAGATAGGTGGAGAGAGAGGTTGATTACTGAATCCTTGTTCATCGAGTCTACACTCAACACATGCAATAGGAATGACTCATCACTCATACCTAAAATATGGAAAATACTACTGCTAATCAAATCAAGTGAAAAACAATGAACTATATAAATGAAGTTAGGAAGTCGTGTGATTACCTTGATATGATTATGAGCAATAAATTGTGCTCGAAACGTCATCAGTAAACATTACTGTATAACACTGTGAGACTTTAGCAAAACAAAATTTACGGTAAATTCTTTTGTTCGGGTTTGTCTGTGATGAATGTTCCTCATTTTTGGAGAAAGTGAAGTATGTAGGTTAGTTTCTGTCCTCCTGAGTGACTTCCAACGTATAGGGCTTTTTGGATAAGACTCCTTACCACTAAACTTTAACTCATTGAGGTAAAAGAAAATAAATACCTGATTACGTATTTTTAATTATCTTGAATTAAGCCTTATTGACAAATCACTGTACTATTTGAGCTTTTCAACTGTTGGTCCGTTCGTCCACTTTACCAAATCACGATTGTTTCTGGAGAAAAAGGATAGACATTGTTTTTGTTGTTGCTGTTGTTGTGAATGACTCTCTGAATTTATGAGAATCTCCCCTTGCAATATTATTAATAATTATCTTATCTTAGTCAGTCTTATTCATATATTGTTATTTTTCTACCTATTTAGGTGGACAACATAATTATCATGCTCAATCATGCATTATACAATCAATTAGATTGGACAGAATTGGAATCAATAGTTGAAGAGGCAAAACAACGTGGTGATCCGTTGGCATGGCGTATTGTTGAATTAAAACTATTATCAAATCAAGCTGTTATACTTTTAAAGTAGTTTGTTACTATTTTTCGCTTGTATCTTACCAGCCTTATAAAATCTCTTGTACTATTATTATTTTAGAGATCCATTTGAAGTGTCTAGTGATGGTGAAAACACTGTCGATTCAAGTAAAACGGATTACACACAAGTAACTATAGATCTCGATTTGAATGCTCTTAATAATGCTCGAAAGTAAGTCAAATTAGTATTTGTTGTAATGAATTTATTTTGGAGGATATTTTCGTTTCCTTTTGCTTAATTTCTGTCCTACCAAAAGTGGCACCTTATCTAGATTTATGTTAATAAGGGCATAATGCATACCACTTTAAAAGTTTACTTAAAAAATAAGCCCTAACTTCCTTGAAATTTTGATTGAGCTTAATTATCACTATGAACAAACAGGCAATTTGTAGAATGCCCTAAAGGTTAGTTGGGTAGTTAAGGCAATTACCGTAGCTGTGTAAATTGCTAATGCTATGGTAGTAGTGGGATGACACAGTTGTCTACCGGCTGGAGGTGCTTTGGCGACAGTAATATGTTCCCCTTCGATTGTTAGATGCTGGAGAAATTCGGCGGCAAAAGTTGCACATCTTAGCTTACTGTATAGCCATGCTTAACAGGCAGTTAAAGTTCTTAATGGGATACGATTTCCGAAATTCTACTTCTAAAAACATTGCGTGAGCTGCTCTACTTTAATATCACACAAAATTAATCCTGTTTCTTCAATGAGAAGTCAATCTTCACAACAGCGGCAGCAGAAAAGTACCAGGTATTCTTCTGACATACTAATTTTTTCTGTCCATTCCTCATTCTTTCTCAAGCTTGAATAGTTTTCCTACCACTGAAACCATATTGTTCTTTCGTCTTCTCTCAGTTCTATCGCAACCGTTACTAGCAACCATTCCCATAGAAACACTTTACTTAGTCTCTTAAAGTTACAATGTCAAATTTATTTTGAATTTTTTTATCCTCTGAATCCTATCCTAAATCGGATAATAGGTCTCAGTAGTTAGAACTTTGGCATCTCAGACTTCAGATGTATATTGCTACTTTGAGTAAATAAAACATAGTGTATTCATAATTCACCTAAACCCATCTAATGAGTGTACTCAATCGATAGAACTCATTGCCGGTGTCGAACCGATAGTGAGAACAGATAAATTATTTTATTACGAGTCATCTACGGAGATGATCAATGATAGATGACCACCTCCTGTTGAAGCGCTTATGGAGAATTTAACAATGCGATATTCTATTTGTACGTATGTGACTGACGACGCAAAATGCAAGCGATTTCGAGGCCTTTAGATGCTAAGTCTGTCGATAGGAAAATCAGTTCTTTATTCAGTGAAAATTCAGTTAAACATTTATCATCCCTTAAAAGCTAGATATCTTTCAGAATGCTTCGAAAACAGTTGTGGTGAATGTCGATAACCATCATCGTAATGTTGGTGTGGTGAGAGGTGGCTTCTAGCCAAAAGTGGTAGACAGTATTTTACGTCAATGGGTATGTCGCAAATATTGGTGGTGAGAAAATATGAACAAAGACTGATTCAACAAACAACCGCAGCACACTTTGCGTAGGCGGATACAGTTAATATATAGATGATCTGATATTCAAGAAACAGCCAAAAAGAGATGCAAGGCTTACTTTCAGTGAGAAACAACCACCAATCATAAGACTGTGTTTGTTTGCCTGAATAAGCTATAATGATGTACATAAAAATATATAAATACTTGTTGATTTCCTTAATAAATGATCTGTTGCCTGGCCCTGTTGTTACATTAGTAAGTGCCAGAGGATGTTTTGTAGCTTCTATTCCAGTCACATGGTGTGTTATATTCAATAAAATCCAAATATCACATACCGTGGTCTTCCCATGTTTTAAATGCCTTGACTTACACTTTCGTTTCTTTTTACTTGTACGAGAAGTATTATATATGATGTGTGAAAATATGTGCTTTGCTCCACTGAAGTACAGTTGTATCAATGAAAATCTGGTAGAAATTGTCGATTCCTCAAGCATATAATTTAAAATACCTTCCTGGGATCTTTATCATATAAAACGTAATTATTTTATGTGATGAAAACATCCTATGTGAAGTTATTCTTTATTGTGTAAATTCTTTAGTTATTATTATGTAGTACATACTTAGGAACTCCATCTTTTTTTAAAATATTTGTTTACAGATATTATAATAAAAAGCGGGTTGCCAGTAAAAAAGAAGAAAAAACTATCAATGCTTCACGCAAAGTAATGAAACACTGAAATTATATATATACACACACGTATATTTGAATAATTGCATTGTTTATTAAATATGTCTTTCAATACTATTTCCACTGTTAACCTCTAACGTTTGTGTGTAATCAAACCTAAAATGTTCGCCTGACTGATCAACTGACTTCCAACGTAGAACTTACTTAGTACAGAAGTGCAGCAGTTCAAGTCTGTCTGGATTCAACATAGAACTTGGCACCGAAATGCAGTAGTTTAAGTTGCCACGTTCCAAATAGCACACAAAGGTAGACAAGAAGATGATTGAAGAGAATCAATAGAGTTTGACAGATATAAGAGCGAAACAGAATGAGTAATGGTAGAAAGAAATATGAAAGATTACAGAGACTGAATACATCTGCGCCATTGACAACGATTTTGAGCCATGTCACCTATTGTCTCCAGCCATTGATTCTTAGAGTCCCGAGGGCCCCAACCCGGAAATCTGCATCTCCCTACCTGACTCAGTTTAACTGTCAAGGATTTCAGGATTGATGACATGTTTTTGTTTGGCCACCACTTACTCTTTTCCAACCTGCACTAATATCAGCTAGTAATGCCCGTCGGGGGAGGCGATGGTTAGGCATGCGCACGTGACCTAGCCATCTCAATCTATGCAACTTTATAGCCTCGTCGATTGATTTTCCCTATTTGCCCAACACTCTACGCCTAACGTCAACATTACTTACCTTGTGAAACCACCTAACCTAACCACCTTTCTCTCACATAAGTATCATGATCACATCACTACATCCTGTTGATTCTACGGTGCATATATGCTAGTAAAATAGTAAATTCTCCTACTGGACAAGAACTACTAAGTATATTTAATAAACTTCCGAAATTGAAACTAAGTTCATTCACGCATCATGAAGTTTTCAAGACTGTTCGTAGCTCGGAATCTGAATGTTTTGTTCAAAACATGTTTCAAGGTGGAATTTCTTTGAGAGCATTGGTGGCCAACTTCTCATTGATACTCCAGTCATCATTTTCAGTGGAGTTTAGAAATCGCTTAGGAAAAATGTGATTTTTTATGGAACATATATGCAAGTCTATTACAGCATCCTGGTGATCGGTTAGATTTTCAGGTCAGTTGGATCTGATTACATGAGTTGCTATGTTCTGGACGACTGAATGGCTTATTCGAATCTACTATTTTAGCTTGTGTTTGTTTCACAAGTCAACCTTGATTCAATTGAGCCTAATTCCACTTGTCATATTTCGTCACGAACTAATATCACTTATCAAGTATTGTTGTTTTAGGGACTTTTTTAATTGCTTGGAGGAATTTATCATGAGCTGACATCAGTTAGAGAACCCGATACCTTCAGTTACGAACCCAAGCTCGCTGATCGATCAGCCACTTGAATAGGAACTCAGTAGTCCGTAAATTCTAACTTTGTCTGCTCGCGGCATAGCGCTGCCCTCACTGATACCTACTTAGAACATTTACTTCATCTTAACGTGGTGAATTCCACTGTTCATAACTTCTGACTACAGCTTCAAGACATCCATCATGTAGCCATGGACGGTCTAGAGATTGATATTTAGATTATGTTATTCTGTTTTTCAACACATCAGTTAGCTTGATTCCACACAGTATTTTAGACGCAAGTATGGAATTTTCAGCATGTTATATCGGTAGCCCAAATTTTGCAGGCCGACCATAGATATCAGGTGTGCGTCTGCCTTGGCTCGAACCCCGGACCATGTGCATGATCGGCGAGAGTCCTAACCACTGTGCCACCGACGCACAGGGTCTAATTTTTCACATATTTTTATATGTCTATGCTTATCATTATTTATATTTAAGAGTGACATGTAAAAATTATTTTCTTTATACTTTTTTGATAGGTTTTAAAGTCAGCCACACATAAAGCTGAAATAACTAGAAAGACTGCCAAAACCGTTGCACAAATTACAGAAGTTCGTAAACCTATGTGGTATGTTTTTCTTTTTGTACATCTCCAGAGAATTTATTTAAATGCATAAACTGTCTTATACGCGTTAGTATACAAAAGCTAGAAGTGAAAATGTATGCTACTTTGTGATCAGGATTAATTAGTGAACTTAGATTTTACTCAACTGTGTGTATTAGATATAAAATACTCTTTTCTTTGAGATAGTTCAAGACTTATTTGTATGGTATTCAATTAATTTATTACTTTAATTGTATTAACATCTAATGTCTATGGTGATTAAAACACTCAATAAGTTAGTCCACTGTAGTTCATATCCTTTTCTATTGTACAACTAATTTTTCTCTGACATCGTTTGTTTTAGTATAAAGGTTTAATTGTTAGTTAACTGATCGAATGAGAAACAAATATCTCCCACACACGTTTATTCGAATTCACTACTTCAACATTAAAGTGAAAATAAGACATAAGCAAGCCTAAGAGAATCCAGGCAACTAAATAAATCACTGTAGTACTGAAATATATACACCTAGCTAGAAATTTCCACACACTGTTAGACAATTCTATTCGCTTCTTCTTCTACGGCATTTCCTTCAGTTCAGTGCTATCAATCCATGGTCAAGAGTTGATCACGTTTGTGTGTCACCCATGTGGAGGCATCTAATTCAAACTTACACAAGTTGAGGTATCCAGTGAAGAAGTGATATGTATCCACATGATGTGTGTTTTGTTTTTGACAGTCTATTATATTTTGCTGTGTATATGGATCGATATTTCATTATAACTCAATTATGTTATGTACTAGCTGATTGGTTAATAGAGTTTTCCCCGTCGCCAATTATGTTATGTACTCGTCGAGTAATTAATAGTCCTGACGCGGAAAGAGGGAAATCAGAAGACCACCAGGTTTACGATGATACTTGTATTTTCCAGACAAAGAAAATAAATGTCACACAAGAGTGTGAGTGAAATGGTACGTAGTGTACGAAATGTGGGAACAAGTATGAATAAGTGTATAATGCAAGAGTATATATGAAAATGGCTAGTACACATGAACCAATAAATAGACAGTCTTAACATGATTGGTTGTAATGTCATGTGACAACAAGGTCACACATGTTTATTTAGTTGGTGGACAGACAAAAGCACATTGTCAGTTATAATGAAATATCGATCCATATACACATAGCAAAATATAATAGACTGTCAAAAACAGAACACACATCATGTGGATACATATCAAGAAGTAATAAAAAAAAACTATATCAAACAAGCAACAAACTTTAATGATGCAGGATATAATGAATTCATCAAATTTCGATAGAACTCTTCAACTGAATACTCTACATACAGGGATATAGTGTTATCTTACAATCTGATAAAGGACAGAGTGTGGTACTGGTGAATAATAAGATGGATTATACAGGAAAAATGCATCATATTCTCTCTCATGGATTTAAATTCAAAATGGACAATCATGCTAAAGATCAAACATTGTCTACCGAAAGAATAATTGTGCGGCATTTATGGCAACTTTTCAAACAGAAATACATTGATGGGAATACATATAGGAATATCAAACCGATTGGGTCACAGATGACAAAATTATACGGCCTTTTTCAAATACTCAAACCAAGAGCACCTGTAAGACCTATACTCCCAATGATAAATTCACCATACTACAAATTAGCACAGTGGTTATGTGAATTATTACAGCCTTTGCGAAAACGTTTTGGGAAATATATAATTTTTGATTCATTCCAGTTCGTCAAGCAAATTAATGATGTCAATGTATCTGGCAGGCATCTAGTCTCTTTCAATGTTACTTCCCTATTCACAAATGTTCCAGTTTTTGAGACTACTGACTTTTATATGTAGAGAGACTGAAGACATACCCAGTCCAATATCGGAATTGAGGAAATTGCTGCCTTCATTTACTAAAAATATCCAATTCCAATTCGATAGGCGTCTATTCTCTCAAGCTGATGGTGTTTCAACGGGAAGCCCTTTGGGACCACTTTTTGCGGATTCATTCTTGTCAGACGTAGAAGCCGGTATTTCGCAACAGCATATACAACAAACGAAAGTATACTGAAAATATTTTGATGATATTTTTATTGTCTGTGGAAGCAGATCTAATGCTGTAGACCTGTTGATAAAATTCAACTGGTGTCATCCGAATCTCAACAAAATACGCGGAAAATGGCACTATTAAATTCCTAGACGTTTTTCTAGTGAATACGACTAATGGCACAATCGAAAGATCTATATTTAGAAAGTCTTCACAGACAGGACAGGACATGCATTTCAGAAGTTTTGTCCAAATCCAGTATAAAAAGAACTTAGTCAGAACACCGTTCAATATAGCACGGAAAATTTGTTCTGAAAAAGGCTCTGAAGAATATTTTATCTAAGAATGGATATCCTGAGATCATTAGTAAATACTCTGAAGAAATGAGCCACAACAAAACTATCCAAACAGTTCCAAAGAAATTTGTCTATATCAGTTTGTCATTGAAAGGCGGCCTGCTTAAATCACTGGGTTACCAGAATTTCCATCCATCAAAATGCTTAAACTCTTCTGCATTTCTTATTGTTTTAATCGTGCAATTTTAGCAAATTACCACTACATGAAGCCGCGCGCATATTCAATTAGCCTCCCACTAGATGCTGTACAATTCTTTAAGGAAATGAAGAAAAAACTTAGAAAATTGATTCTCTCATCATCTGCAACAATGCTAAGTAACATGATATACTTCAGATTATTGCTTTACATGTAAATTGTGTATGAAGAGGAAATATTTGGAGCTAAATTTGCTGAAAATTTTTGTACTATATGTCTTCCTTAACACCAGCAAGCGATTGCTTCAACAATCTGGAAAAGACTAGTCGCCAATCCTCAACACTTCTTCAAACTGTGTATATCAATTTGAGTGTGTTTGTGGAAGCAAATGTTGTATAGGTCGCACAGCAAGACGATTGTCTATCCGTATGATTGAGCATGTGCCATAGTGGTTGAAAACACCTGAAGTCAAAGTGCAAAAACGTTCAATAAGAAAGCACTTTGTGGACCACGGACATGATATCGACGTTGTCAGTAGACAAAGAGACAGGAAGATGTATGCAATGGTGGAGGCTTGTGCAATTCGAGTTTATGAACCAGGTCTCTGAGTATGCCTAACCCAACCACTCTTACTATAATGGTAACAACTTTGTTGATTTCTATTGACCTCACTTTTGTTTGCTTATCTTTCGAACTGCTTATAACTCTTGTATTTCTCTAGAACTTTGACGTAATTCCGTATTTTCTTTCGTTTCAATGTTCATCCTGATCACTACTCACTCATTAAATTATACATCTTATTACGCAGATATAACACTCTTATTCGCTTTTGTTAGTACCGTGTTTTGGGAAAAAAATTGTATTTAAACCCCGTTGTACAGGTAAAAGGGGAAAATGAATTTGCGGAAAAGAGCCTCT
Source organism: Trichobilharzia regenti (assembly GCA_944472135.2). Lineage (NCBI taxonomy): Eukaryota > Metazoa > Platyhelminthes > Trematoda > Strigeidida > Schistosomatidae > Trichobilharzia > Trichobilharzia regenti. The sequence goes on along the minus strand of OX235262.1, from coordinate 144,210,271 downwards.
TCGCTGAAATACGTGTTTTATAATTATAGTCACTAAAAAATTTATTTATTATTTTTTTTAACCAGATGCTTTGTGCTTATCACCTCATTAATGGGTCAACCATTGAACAGATAACATACTGATGTCATGCATAATTAATTAGTAGTAACAAAGCGAACGTATTAGTCAAGCTACTAATACACAGTTTAATAAAACCACAGAAGGATAAAATTATGAAAGTAAAGAAAATGGACTGACTATATAGAAATCTATAGAACTCAGTTCCTCAGTATTTATCCTTAATTTTCTAGTCTATAAGCTAAACTTGTGAGTTGTAATGGCTTATAGTAGTAAATGCTAAAGAAAATATGAATCTTATGTTTATTCGTTTTCAGCGCCTATTCTGTCTTCAGTTTTCAGTTAAATTTTAACCAATCATACTACGTATGTAGGACAACGTTTTTGAAATGTGTTGTTAATTAAAAAGATTGTTTCGCCCTTAATATTAATACCATTGTTATAATTTTAACTGAACAAATTTAGTATATCACTTTATTTTTTTTATTTTCTTCAGGTTTGAAAAATTCTTTTGGTTCATCAGTTCTGAAAATTATTTAATTGTTTCTGGTCGTGATTCACAACAAAATGAAGTGTTGGTGAAGCGGTACTTAAAATCTGGTGATATATTTGTTCATGCAGATATACACGGCGCTAGTACTGTCATAGTGAAAGCTCGACATCTTACCTCTGAAGAAATAAGTTCTTCAAGATATCAAGGTAAGGTAAACACCTTTTTTCCATTTTAAGATTAAAAAAATTTGTGAAGTTATTTGATTATTTTTTTAAAATATATTTATTTTGATTATAGCTTAATTCCACACCGTATTTTTGGTACAAGCATGTGATATCGGTAGCTCAAATTTTGTAGACGGACCAGTGATATTAGGTGTTCGTCGGCAGGGGGTCGAACCCCGGGCCATGTACATCGTCTGCCAGAGTCCTAACTGCTGTGCCACCGACGCACTATCAACATACTGGTTAAAACACAGTTACCTAGAAGAGATTTTGATGTACCAGACTGTGGGTCATGTGTATTGTCTCAGGACTAACAATGATTGTTATTTCACCCCCCCCTCCCCTCCCCAGGCTTAAGTAGGTGGGATAAATTCAGACGCGGGACTTTTTCCATGAAAGCCGTCTATAATTCACATTTACACTGGAAACATACGGTTAAGTCGATCCGTTTGTGCTTCATAAACGAACACCTACCTTTAGTGTAAGTTTCACCCATTGATGTGCGTGGGTTGATTTTGAAAACAAATACAGACTGTAGGAGTGAGTAGCATCATCAAATTGAAATATCCGTTTTTTAAACTTGTCATAATCAAATTTATTTCAAAATGGATTTCACCACTAACTGATATCAACTAAAAGCTCATTGGAATCGAATGAATGTTGAACAAGTATTTCGTCCTCATATGAGACTCTTCAGTGGTGCATGACCACCATCTTGTAACTGTTTGAATCTAAGACCATTGGTTTCTTTTTTGGAACTGAGTGCTGCGTTTCTTTGAAATTCTGTTAGTTTGTGATAAGACCTAACCTCTTTTTATTGCTTATAAGCGATTTATTACGTCATGGATATCCACGAATCCTAATTGCAATTTATAACTATTTAGAGATAGTTTAATCACTTTGTAAGAGCTGGTACATATCGCTGAAATTCTATGAAAACTGCACTATTTGGTGAAGTATTAGAGATTGAAAATCACGAAGCATTTGTATTCCAACCCAGTGGAGAAGTTTTTATGTTCTCACCTTGAGCGTAATTCATTGACAGTTTTAGGCATATGCTACTTGAATTTAATGGTTTCTCTAGTTCATGTTTCACTGATGAAGTCCGCCTTCAAATGCAGTACCACTAGCTGCGTATATACCATGCGTAACTTTCCAGTTATGTTTATAGGTTGTTGATCAGTATTGATAAACTGAGATTTCAGATGCAAATTAACCGCTGACAAAAATTTTAAAAACCAGCAAATGCAAAGATGAGTAGAATAAAATAAGGTAGTTCAATTATAAAATCACTATTAACAATTTAAACATAATGAATTAAATAATTGAATGTATGAATGAAGAAACAGTAAGTATTGTAGATTAAAAGTGTATGGATGAAAGTTGAGGTATCGATAGGTTTGACCTTTCACAATTCCATGCCTAGACCGAATCAGATGCTTATCTTAGAAAAGACCACTATTCAAACCTTTGACATGAAGTTTGTTCTACGATGACCAAAACACTTTCATATATATCATTCGCGTCTTTTAGATCCTGAGGCCCGTATTCATAATTGGCTTGGAATCGGGGGATATCTAGCTTCCTTATGTGTATAGTCTACGTCCACCAATCTGGTGAACTTCCTAAGTTAAACATAGGCTTTCAGCCTCACAAATAAATTGCTCTCAGTTCTCTGCAATCATTTTCAGCCAACCCTACTACTACTATTCTCCGTGTCAACCTTGAACCCATACCCATCTTATCACTTCCCGTTCGGGTTCCACTCGAGGGCCTAGTGCGTGATGTAACTTGCATGTCTCCTTTATGTATGTCTGACCTATCTCCACTCCTTTCTGCATGTTTCTTGGGTAATAGCTTCTGGAATAGTTCGCTGCTATCATCCCTTGTTGTTTAACCCTGTCAATAGGCTATCTGATCTTTAGTATTGAGCTAATACAGCTGCTGATGAAAGCCCGTAGCTTATTAGAAATGCTTTTGTTCACGCGTACGCCGTTTATGAATCATAAAGAATTACTAATGTGTCATTTGTCTTAAAAAATCCTGATCTTGTTCCTTGTTCCAAGTACTACACATCTTCCGACTGATTCTAAAGTAATGAACACCTAGCTTGCTTTCCCAACTGTGGCTGATTTTGACATCCTCATTAATGCTGCGAGTAGTTGAGATTATTCTGTTGAGATAAGTAAACAGACGATATGCTTCAGACTTCTCCTGTAGATAGTAATTAGTCCTTTTCCTTTTTGGGGTATCTTCATCATCTGTTTTCTCTATGTTCATCTGTATTCCTGTCTCCGCTATCTCTTCTGTTAACCACCTGTTGGTTATGGCTTGCATATCTTCGAGTTAGTGCGACTTAAGACATGGATTATTTCCAAAGTTCACGTCTTCTAGGGTCTTTTCAAAATATGCCTGCCTGTCGTCCACCTACCACTGTCTATCACATGACTCAGTCCACCACAATTAAAAGTATTACTGGTGGCAAAAGACAGTCGTGGCTTACTCTATTCTTCACTTCAAAATCTTCGCTAAGTATTCCGTCGTGGATCAGTTGGTATGTAGAATTATCTTAAAGCTATTGAATAAGGTTTACGAATGTTTACGGCACTTCTTTTTAGCGGTGAATGCTAGAAATTCGCGTTCACCTTTATATTTTTGTTAGAACACCCGCCACGTCATGTGTGGGTGCAGTGAATACGATCTACGTGTGATATTTGTTGTGAACGCGTGTATACGTGAGGCCGGTTCGTGAAGAAGACTATTGTCTTCTCAGGTTATTTATAGAGGGCTACACCCTAATTATTTTATTAAAATAGAGTCATATTAAAGTTATTTTTATACATATTAATAACTTTAACATTTTTTAAAGAATTCATATGTAATCACTTCCTCTATTTTCACTGACATCAGACATGTTGTTTATACTTACAGAAAGTAATTTAGTGCAGTATTCTTCTCCTACAGTGTACGCTGGCTTAGTTTTATCATCCTCACTTCCTATATTATTTTTAGTTCTTTGACATTCTCAGTTATGAAGAATCCTGGATATTTCCTGAAAGTAACTTTTGATAAATACGTCTTATCGGCATATTACGTTTATATTTTATATCAATTAAGAAAAAGACGATAATGTATTGTAGAGGAAGTCGAAGCATAAAAGCCAGTCTGCCTGTCTGTCTGTTCTTGATTCTTCGGGTACCTGAAACAGAAAGGTGTTGTGTGGCCGCAGGGCCTAGGGGACAACTGCTTGAGGCCGGTCACACACGGCCTGTGTGAACTGGTTCCTGGGATTGGTTCTGTATAAGTAAACTTACCGCCGGTTACGGACCATCGTAGGGTAAGTCGGGATGTACAATTCTCGGGTTCGGCCTTTTCTAACCCCTTCTCTCCGGAGTGGAGACACAGCATAGCTGGCTGACATGCTGGTCATCTGAGAGAAACACCTCACTGCTGTTACACCCCTGTTCCCTAGCAATACGACTTCGCCCTCAGACCCACAACATAGTATAAGAAAGATTCTTACACAATGCCGGTAACTGCTTTTAGTCTAATCGCTATGCTAACAACCTTCATGGCATGGTAGGACCTGCAGGAACATTAGTTCCAGCCAGTGCAGCTTGTTGGGTCATCGTGATGTGCAAGCCCGACCACCACGTCAAGGTAGCAGCTATCGGTCGGGATAAAAGCCAGTGAACTCATACATTTGAGAAACTGTCATCACTTGTCATCTACATTATTTTTGGATTAGGAGCTACAAATAGAAATCAACTGACTCATTTTTAAAAACGCCTAAATGCCACTCATGCATTACTAGAATATTTATTTAGTCTTCATTCTAAAAGACTAGTTAAGAAGTTCACATGATGTCTGCTAAAATTCTGTCACAGGATTTCACTTACACTAGTATCTTACAGCGTCATCCTTATTATTCACAGAATCTAGCAGTCTTATTTCTTTATCTCTGATGTTTTCAGAAGTTCATGATTATATAAAACGTTATTTACAGAGATTTCAGAGATGTTGTAATAAGTAATTTCAAATTTTGATCGCTTCCGTGAAGCTCATATAAGTTTTTGAGTGGAACTTTAGAATTACTTGTTATAATGTCGCTGATGTTCCTATAAACATAACTTTTTATGTACCTCTTCTCTACGCTCGATTTCTCATTTTTATGGAAACTATTAGGTCATCGAAGAAGACACTGCGAAGTGATCACACTATGTCATGAATTGGCAGAAGTTAGAATTTATGGGCTGGCCATTGGATAGTGTCCCAGTGGCTTAGTGATCTATGTGCTCACCTTGTAACCAGAAGGTCCTGGGTTCAAACCCTGGCGGTGGGTGCGTACTGTGAAGAGTCCTGAACTAAGACGAAACATCTGTCCAATACTAACCGATGTCAACTGATGATGAAACCCTCCAGCTTATTAGGTCAATACTGTAATGAGAAATTTTTGATTTTCATGAGCTTTTAATTGGTTATATGTTTGTCTCATAAACTTCCAACTCTTCCTCAGACACTATAGCCACATCACTTTTAATATTACTATTATTATTATTTATTCATACCTTGGGGCAAGCTGTTAATCAATTCTCTTTCAATGTTTTAGATAATACAATAGATAAAACTAACAGTTTACCACTACCTCCACCAAAAACGTTATTAGAAGCAGGTAATATGGCTGTAGTACTGAGTTCTGCATGGACAAGTCATGTTCTAACAAGAGCTTGGTGGGTTCATCATCATCAGGTGTCAAAAACAGCTCCCAGTGGTGAATACTTGACAACCGGTGCATTTATGATACGTGGCAAGAAAAACTATTTGCCACCATGTCCTTTTGATTATGGATTCGGTATAATGTTCAAGGTGAGAATTTGAAAAATGTAGATCATCATCATCATCATTTCAGACTTTAATCTAATGTTATGCAATAGTGTAATTTATCAAAACATTTTATTTTCTTTTTTTTGGACTATTCCTATTTTCATCAAAATTGTTTCTATGTTTCAAAACATGTGAACTTTTTCTCATGAGTGTTACTCAGAGTTACTTGAAGACATCTCATTTCTGTAATTGTTTTTTTCCTTCACGTTCCCCAGTGGAACATAGGGCTTCAAACTAGTTTCCATAGCAGTGTTTATTTTACAGGATGGGGTTGCTAGCCTCATGCACAACCTTTCCTCTTTACCAGCATTATTTCTGACTTAGCGAGGTAAAGGAGTGCATCGGTGGCCGGGGATCGAATCCCGGACCATGTGCATGGTCAGCGAGCGTCCTAACCGGTATGCCACCGACGATGTGTAATTGTTGCTTCATCAATATTATTGTTTCCTTTAATTCCTAGAGGAACATAGGGCTTCAGCCTCATATCTCCACTTCATTCGGTTCTCTGCCAACGTTTTCACTTGGATCCACGTTTGCCCACATGCTTCAACAATATATAAACCTTCTATTAAGGATAAGAGTTATGATAAAGTCTTACAGTGATGACTTTTCGAGAACAATTTATTACTCGTAATCGTATCAGTTTACTCATGCAACTTTCTAACTTTGTGTTTGCATCACGATCGAGTTTCTATGCCTCTAAATTAGGTGAACAAATAAGTGAAGCATAACAATAGAGCCTAATGCCGTAAAATCTCACAATACTACTGTGTGTATTAGGTTTTAGTGTTTAGAGAGATGATCTAAACAAGTTGTTAGGAAAGAGATTGAAAGTAAAATACTCTTCACTTCTTCTACAATTTCTCATTAAGTCTTATGCAACTAGGATGAAGTAAGTTTACTGGTAGACTTCTATCTCTTCTATCACTTAATGATGTTAAGAGAAAGCATGTGTGTCGGTAGTTAGGACTCTCACCAACCATGCACATGGTCCGGGGTTCGATCCCCTCCCTGCCGACGCACACTTGATATCTATGATCGGCCTGCAAAATTTGGACAACCGATATCACATGCTGAAAGTTCCATACTTGTACCAAAAATACAGTGTGGAATCAAGCTGTAATCAAAAATAAAATAAAAAAATAAATAGATAATAGGATATTTCATACGCAGATTAAATGCCTAATTTAAGCATGATAGTCTGAATACTTATTTATGAAGGGATAAGAGATCTGATTATGCGGTCTATGATTAAAAATAATCACGTTTACCGAAGTGGTAACTGGCTGTAAAATGATAAAAACTTTATACTTCCCGAAGGTCAACTTGTTGTAACTAAAGGATGCACAAATTTTAGTTGGCTTCATTTATCGTAAAGACAGCTAGAGGTTAACTGTCATTTCTTCTTGATAAACACATCTGGTTGGATTCATTCAGCAGTTATGTTACTGTCAGACTGAAACATGCTGTTGATTTCGACATCACTTTTCTAGTGATCTGACTTTTTTAGTGAACGTTTAAAAACTAGACAATGTGGTAGTATACAATTCCATATGAGCCTTTTTATTACAAAGATCGCGGTTATTTTATTATTATTTTATTTTATTCCTTTGCGTTACGGATGGAACATAGGGCTTCAAGTGTTGAGCTTTGAAGTTACAGTAGCAGTGGTGTTTCTTTTTAGAGAGGGGTGGGTGGAGTTACTAGCCTGATGCCTGTTTTTTGCTCTTACAACCGGCTAGAAGGGGTAAACGTGTGCACCGGCTAGAAATCAGATCGCGGACCACTTGTATGGTTGGCGAGTATTCTGCTCTTGAACCACCGATGCACAAAACACAGTAAAACATTAACGCATGTGTAGAACTTGGGTACTTTGGTAGTATGTAATTCTGTTATGTACTGCTGCTGAGCGAGTTATTAGAGTTTTCCCCGTCGCCAATTATGTTATGTACTCGTTGAGTAGTTAATAGTCCTGACACGCAAAGAGGGAAATCAGAAGACCACCAGGTTTACGATGATACTTGTATTTTCCAGACAAGGAAAATAAATGTCACACAAGAGTGTGAGTGAAATGGTACGTAGTGTACGAAATGTGGGAACAAGTACGAATAAGTGTATAAAGCAAGAGTATATATGAAAATGGCTAGTACACATGAACCAACAAATAGACAGTCTTAACATGATTGGTTGTAATGTCATGTGACAACAAGGTCACACATGTTTATTTAGTTGGTGGACAGACAAAAGCACATTGTCAGTTATAATGAAATATCGATCCATGTGCACATAGCAAAATATAACAGACTGTCAAAAACAAAACACACATCATGTGGATACATATCAAATTCCACATTAATTTGTTTATTAAGTATACATATCATACAATGGAACGGCATTATTTACTGGATGGCCAAGTTCCGAATACAGTTTTTTTCTTCATAATCATATCGATTATAACTAAACAGCTTCGAAACTCTCGTTTTACAGTTTTCTCTATCCAATGCCAAACTGAAGCTGTATGGTTATAATTGATATGATCATGAAGAATAAATTGTGTTCGAAACTTGTTCATCCAGTAAATAATGCCGTTCCACTATATGATATATATATATATATATATATATATATATATATATATATATATATATAAACAAATTAATATGGAATCACAGTAAGACAGTATAAATTAGTAAATGAATCCTATTTTACCACCTAAGTTTTTGGTGTTTTGAATCAACTTCATCAATCAATCAAATATAACTTGAAGAAGTTCGGACCAGATCATTTCAATTTCGCTGAGATTTTACAAATTCTGTTGTAACAACAGAAGGTAAGGGCGTCAGCAGATCGTTTTATCACGGAAATCAGCACGTATTTATATATATTTCATGTATGTTATTATAGCTTATTCAAGAAGACAAACACAGTCTTCTGATTGGTTGTTTCGGGTTTCTCGGAAAGTGATGCCATCTATCTGCGAATCATATTAGCCCACGTTAAGTCTTCTGTGATTGGTTGTTGAATCAGCCTTATTCATATTTTTTCACGGCTAATATTAGTGACCCAGACATTGACGTAAATTAATATCTACCAATTGGCTAGCAGCCTGCTCTCACCACACTGTAAGTAATTGCATCTTCACGCTTTCTATATACTTCCAAATATTCTAGATGTCAGTGACTTACAGTATCACATTTTATTACTATGCGGCATATCTGTCTAATATAGTTTTGTGATATTCAACAACTTTCGAATAATTCATATTTCACCGATATTGATACTGCATATTTGCTGGTTGTTGATAAAAGCGTTCTACTTTTTGATCATATTTTATTATTTTCATAATTTCAGTTACATGAAGATTCTATAGCTAAGCATAAAGGGGAGCGTCGTATTATCGTTTTGGATACACCATCTTCAGAACAACTGGAAGATAAAATGGAGAGATTAACTTTGCATAATGATGAAGAGAATTCAGAATTTCCAAATACTATTCTTCAGTTAGATTTAGCAAATGATCTGTCCAAGTAATTATGGTACTCTTATTTTTTTTAAAATATATCTGGTAAATAAAATATAACTTTTATTAGTTAAATAATACATATTCCACCACCCCACTTGGCTATTGATTGCCTCTGCTTACTTTCAGTGATTTCGTGACCTCTACATTCCAGCAACAGCTGCATTCTTAATAGTTGAAACTAAACTCGAAAATATCAAGCTATTTTGGGTAGCTTTAATAAGTTTGAAAAACTACTTCAGTAAAAATTTGATCTGGAAGCAGTATCAGTCCGAGAATCAATGAAAGCTATGAGGCACTAAACCTGTTTTGTCCCAATCCGGGACTCTGCAGTAGTGTACACGTATGACTTCAAAATGGATCGAACCCAGAACCTTCTGGTTATAAACCGAGTACTTAAAAACGGATGCTCAAAGATGACATTGGCATTACATTGCGAATTAACAGAAGTTACAATTCTTCTGTCATTCAACTCTGAACCGGTAATTGAATGATAAAATGTATTTGGCTTGTAACGTCAAGTTGACAGTTTCGATTTCTGACTGGTTCATTGGTGTGTAGTACTAAAGAATCGAAACTAGAACAAACGGCTTTCGATCTCCAATGATCTTCTCATCAATATCTTTTGTTATGTGATATACGTTAAAATTAATTAAATCCTTACGAGTAGATTTCATCGAATTGCATTTAGGTGTAACTAAATGTCTCGCTAAAGAGCTGAGCCACAAGTTGGTGAAATTCCCGCTCAGGATTAAGATGAATTCAATCTCTCCCATAAGTACCGCTGTATAGTATGGACAAAATGCGCTATAGTAGAGCTACAGACTGACTTTCTCTGCTCCTTGTCTAATCATATATGCAGAACAATGCTCAAAAATGCCATGATGAACCTGTCATATTGTACATCCTATCTAACTGACTTCACAGAAGCAGTCAGACTTGTAGATAACCACAGAGGAGGCGAGATCAGGTAGTTTATCCTTATTTCTTCAGTGGGTTATTGGATGAGTTGTGGAATGACAGTATTGCTGTGTTGCATTGAATACTCTTTTTATATGATTTTTTGGACGTTGTGATCCAACTTCACTAGTATTTTCCTTGAGTAACCACAATTTTAAGATGAGGGAGTTCCTTTGAACCATTGACACAATTTCTTTGGTAGTAAATGCATATTTCTTCGAGGAAACTCCTCTTTCTATCTTTTTTCACTCACTAGTTCATGGATAATCTGAAGTTTCTTACTGTGGGAGTCATCTTCCTACCCCTTATTCGTGACCTTGACCTGTATTGTAATAATGCATGTTCTCTTGCCTTCTATGTAAATGTGTATGACAAGTACGTGTGTGACCAGAATATCCAAAATGTCGTGCACAAATTCACTACATGTTTCAGATAAACTACGTCTTCTGTTAAAATTCATAATTGCTCTAGGATTACTGTAGCTTCATGAGCTAATTACTACTAGATTGCATTTATATTTCAGAACTCTAAAAATGAGTATATTCGAGTCTTGATTTTGGTTTTATATATGCCCTTTTTTATCGTTCTTCTTTTTGATGATTTTCTAATAAGAGAGACGAGAATCGGTGTTTTCAATGTGCTATGGTCGTGCGGATAGTTCTGCAGTGAAATCCTCACCAACCACGCATATGATCCAATGCATTCCTAGACCTCTTCGCTTGGCCGGTAGTAGTAACCACCCGGTAAAGAGAGAAAGTTGGTTATGAGGCTAACAACCTCACCTCCATTGCTACTAAAACCTTAAGCTGAAGCTTGAAGTCGTATGTTCCACTTCGAATAAAATATCTAAAAAGTCTAATAAGAAATATGCAGATTTAATGAGTTGAATTTTTAATAATTAAAAAAAATTTCACTAAGCTTTCATACCATTTTTGAAGATGAAGTTTAAATTGTATTCTATTTACAGACCCTTAGATTCCCTCAGTCCTAAAGGTGGTGATGAATCTGAAATCCTACCAGAAGTCCTGCCGAAAAAGGTGAAAATAAACAGTCAGAAGGTAGATAAATCAAAGTCATGCAAGAAAACCAACAAAGTAGCCAATGTAGATAAGGAAGTTGTAAAAGAAAATGAGAAATCCCATGAAACTCAAGTACCATTATTGAAACAACAACCTTTAAAACGTGGTCTGAAATCTAAACTTAAAAAAATCAAACAAAAATATAGCGAACAAGATGAGGATGAGAGATTACTTTGTATGAAGATTCTTCAAGTAATTCATTCTTTTTTATATTTAAGTTATTTCGTAGTCTTTATCCCTTCACACCATTTAACATGTAGGTTAATTTTCTTCTAGCTTTGACTCGCATCTGATACTGCATCATTAAGTATCGGGGCTCGAAATCTTTGGAGTATGAAATTCTAACACGGTGATTGAATATAAGCATGCCTATCTTTGATGTAGCTTTTATCGGGGTTGTAGGCGCTTACTGATGAAGAGCCCCAGAACTAGGATGAAATAGCTGTCTAGTGTGTGTCTGTGGGATGGGGAACTATTGAGTAGAAGGGTACATATGTGCTTATCGATCTACAAGTACACTTTGGCTCCACGGTTTGTTGCCATGCTTTTTGCTCTTAAAGATAGAGGTGTAATTTCATATTCATGAGTTTATAAGCTCTCAGAAGGATGGATTATGCATGATTATTCACTGAGTTGCTGAAATTTTCACCGGTTAACCTTTCTCAGATTGGTGTAAGTTATGATATACTGGACGTCACGACGTCTGATATGTGATAATCATAAGTGGTTATGTATTCTTTTAATTCACTGAAATTAAATTATATGCCGGAATAAAGGTGATTTAGTAGTAGAGGTATTAACAGTAATAAATGAACGTTATGACTGAAAAAAATATGTCTTTAATCATAGGTGTCTTCGTTCTATCTCCCTGTTTGGTGGTATAATATGCTGAGTACCATCGAGGTAAGAAGTGTAAGCCAATAGATGAGGTTGTGAAGATGAATCGATCGAGATGGCTAGGATGCATGTCTAGCCATCGCCTTCCTCAACGAGCGATGGTAACTGATGTAGGATGGGCGAAGTACAAGAAGTGCGAACGCTCAAATGACCTTGAACGCATGCTAGTCATTGGTTGAGGAACCTTTCTATTATTCTAGCGCGAAAATGACACCTGTTCATCTGTTCAGATGTAAATTTCAGCCAGAGCACGTATTTCAGTACTGCCTAGATAATGGATTAATAGGACGTACTCGGATATATAGTTGTTGTGCTTCTATGAACCTGCAGCCGTATACTCAGGTCATTGATGGATATATATTTAGATGTACACAGTGTAGGAAGCGAATAAGTGTTCCTACTGGTAAGTGACACTCTCAGTTGATTATCTTTTAGGAACTTTCTTTGAAAAATCGAAACTTCCGTTGACCAATATCCTGTTTCTGTGCCATTACTGGATTTTAAAGACCGGGGTGAGATCAACTGCCGCTCAGACAGATAATACGTTATCGTCTACTGTGCAATGGTTCCAATTTTGCCGAGATTTGGCATCATGGAAAATAAACAGTATTACACAAGTGTTGGGCGGAGTCGGTGTCGTAGTTCATATCGATGAAACGGTGCTTATAAAGAAGTACAATCGAGGACATGTTAGGGCTAATAACGTTCCGGTTCTTGGTATTTACGACACCCAGATTCGCAAAGGATTCATCGAACTTATTCCAGATAAGAGTGCTGATACACTCCTACCTATTATTCAAAGACTGGTCTTGCCAGGCACAACCATTCATACGGATGAATGTGCAGGATATAATCGACTATTGGCTTTGGGATTTATACATCATCGAGTAAACCATTTAGATGACTTCGTCGACCCTAGAACCGGTACCCATACTAATTCAATCAAAGGTTTCTGGGAAAGGCTAAAAAATAAAATCAGAGCTATAAACGGCTCTCAAAACCAAGTTATTTTTAGTCACCTGGTCGAATAGATGTATAGAAATTGGTTTAATTTAATAACTGAAACTCCTCAATATAACTGGGAGACTTCTTATCTCATGTTAGACAAAAATACCCTGTATAATATTTTTTTTCATGCTTTTTTGTGTAAATATACATAAAATTTTATGCAAAAATCCTCCTATTTTCTGATTGGTCGGATGAAGGTCAGTTGTGCGTTCGCATCCCTTGGGACGCTACTGTAGAACTTTGCCGTAGGATGGATCAGGTTGGAAAAGAGCTAATGGTAGCATCAGTCCATGAAATCTTTTACAGTTTGAACTACATAGTTCAGTGTAGAATGCTTGGTTGGGATCCTCTGGCTGCTAAGATCCAATGGCTGAAGATATTTGGCGATATGTCTCAAAATGATCCTCATTGGCTGAGATGCATTCACTCTTCGTGATCTCCCGTATCCACTAAAGCCTACTATCTTTCCATGTCACTATTCTTTCTCCCTCACATTTCTGCCTAGTATTATTCTTTTGGATCCTTTTTTTCTCCCTTTTGTCTTCCTTTGTGCGTTGCATAAGGCGTAGCAACTCAAACTGCTGCACTTCTGTACAAAGTTATTTGTCGAAACCAGTCAGTCAGATTAATACTTCGCTTGGGTAAGAAAGATGAATCGTGTGATATATAAGGGCGATTAAATATTTATTATCTGTCAAATGCCTGCATAAAGTTTCACGTACGACGCTAGAAGGGAATTAGACATCACAGGTGTTAATTTGATCTTCTGAAACTTTCACAATAATTTGTATAATAAAGGACAATTTGCTCAAGTTATCGTAATACATTCACCCTTTTTACATTGCTATCGAAGTATGACCGATTTTCGACTATTAGCAGTAGTCGTTAATAGGCTGAGAAATCAATCGTAGTGACTTAATCGTAAGCAGCTTTTATTCTTACCTTATTTTCATTTCTGCTTACTAATAAACCGTGAGTTTAGTTTGTAGATCCTGATTTCAGATCATCTTAGTGAATGAAAGTTAGTTTAGATACCATTTGTACTCGTATTTTGGCAGTAATGTTCGCAAACAAACCGTACATCAAATATTCTTAAAATTAGACCTCGTCGTTTCACCCTACAGCTTTATTGAAATAATTTTGTATCGATCAACCAATCATCACTTAGGTTTATTCCTTAATACTGAAAAACCATTCCGTAGTTTGGATTTATCTACATGAATTTCATCTTCAAGCAAATGAACATAGTTTGTATACCGTATGAATGCTCTTCAAAATGGTAATGAATAATGCAAACTCACAAAAAAGTCGCATCGTTTAACCTTATGGTAAAATATTCAATGATTATCAAGAGTTAGTTTGTAGGGATTTGATTTGTTTCAAGTTTGACCATTGACTGATATCAATTAGAGAACCTTTGAAAACCAGGGAGCACTGGTTCGGGACTTATCGGCAGTACGCACCCACTGGTGTTCGAACCCAGAACCTGCCGGTTACAAGAAAAACTCGTAGACCATTCAGCCACTGGGACCCAACTCGATAGCTAATCCATGAATTCTAACTTCTTCTAATTCGTGATTTTAGTGCCACCACTAACGAATACCATTGGTGAGTATTTGTCCGCACTCCCGACCGTGTGTGGTCCCTGTTAGTCACGACTTCTCACTAGGAAGTCCTCCAGTTAGCTTTATCCTGTAGCCAGTCACGAGCTGCATTTAGCGACTAGAACTTCAGACTATAGATTAACTGATGCTGTATTACTTTCCACCTAATTACTACTATTTACTTTCTTATGATATTTATTTTCAGGGAGGTGACGCTAAACCCAGTCAATACCATCAAATCCTCGAACGGGATAATCTTTCAAGTCAAAATGAAGAAGAGAAATCCACTCCCGATAACGAAACAATATGTGGTCAGGATAGTGATGACGATGACGAAAAAAAGGATGAGTTGTGTGTCGATGACGAAGCTGAACCATTAAATTCTCCAACAAATCCAGATGATAATCATTCAATTAAATCAAATGATGAAAAAAGCTTACAAGACTTGGAAATTGAAGATGCAATCGATAATGAAGAATTCTCAGATGAAACTAAAGAAGATGATTTAATCCAAATGTTGAATTCACTAACTGGTCAACCATATGAAGATGATTTATTGTTATATGCTATTCCAGTCTGTGGTCCTTATTCAGCCATGTTGAAGTATAAATACAGAGTGAAACTGAACCCAGGAATTACAAAAAGAGGAAAAGGTATGATAGAAATAGTGTTTCTGAGCTATTTCTTGACGCCTATTTCTTTTATAATAATTGTTAGCTAAACGGAACCAGTGACATATACATTCATTTCCTCAGTTTATACATAAAATCAACTGAGGCACCGTAATTCTCTTTCCTTTATTGATTCTTTTTACAACTGCACTTCACTTGAATATATCAATATAGTAAACTTAGAGCTAGGAATGAATGATAATAGTAATGTGTTTACGTTGATTTTTAGTCTCGTTGATTGATTGTGTTGGACCGAAATGTGGCCTAGGGGATAATGCTTTCGCATTTGAAACGATGAGCACTGGGTTCGAGTCCCACTGGGAACACTATCACTTACTGCTCATCAAACACCTTCTTTTATCACCATTTTAATAGTACATATGGACGCTAATTAGATTCTGCCCCTATTATACAAAGTCCCTCCTCTTTCAGTCTATCGCCTACAAATAATCCTCTTATCCAGGATTTCTGTATATCATATCACCATACATTTCTATTTATACAGAATACAGTTTTCTAATTAACATGATTTAATTGTGTGTTAGCATAAACATGAAGCATTTAGAAGATGTTAGTCTATATCTTAGTTTACACAGAGATACACTAAGCTTATTTTTTAAGCCCTATTCAGGCAGTGACCTGGGGTTCTAGTAGGGAGCCCTGACCAGTAGGGTACAGCAGGTTGAAGATGACTCAGTAACTCTTCGAAGAAGGCATTGCGAAATTGTCGCGCTATCTCATGAATTGGCAGAAGTTGGAATTCATGGGCTGGCCATTGGATCGGGTACCAGTGGCTTAATGGTCTACGGGCTCACGTTGTAACCAGAGGGTCCTTGGTTCAAACCCTGGCGATGGGTGCGTACTGTGAAGAGTCCCGAACAATGACGAAACAGATATCCAGTACTCCCAGGTTTTCCAGTGGTTCTTTAACTGATGTCATCAGCCCATGATGAAATCCTCCAACTAATCAAACAAAACCCCTACAAAAAACCAATATTTTTAATTTGTCGAATTGGTCTCGGAATGAATTTCTTATGTTATATATATGTCACATTGTTGTTATATGTGTACCCTAAAGTAGCTTTAATTGTAAAATGAACCGAGCTTAACGATGCTGAATGACTTAATGTTTAGACATCTAACTATCATTATCATTCAGTAGTCATTAAGCAAATAATTTTGTTTGGATGGTTGGATGAAATATATCTTAAAAGTGTCATTCAATTATGTCATGAAGAAAATAAAAGATAAATTCAGTGGAGAAAATTTTCTTTATCGACGAAGCAGAGCAAGAACCCTGTGGTAGTGAAAGAAATTGATATGTTTCTTAAGTTTTCTGTCATCTATTTGTGTTAAATTACTTAGAAAATCTGTGGGATTGCAGCAATTTATCGAATAGTCGTTCTCTGTAAATATTTTTAAACAATTATTCATACTGTTATCCGTACAGTGTTACACTGTTAAACTATCATAAATTCTCTAAACTAATCTTACTAGATTCAAATGAACTGTCGTCAAAATTTGACAGAATACTTCTAAAATATTTGGGCGCCGACTGAGAGTAGTCATTTGTAATCTCACTAGATGCTATAGGTTTTTCGTGGATTCATAAAATGCATCCATTGTGCCTCATTTCAATTGGGAAATCCATTTTTCATTCCTATATCGAATATGAGCTAACACTACTTGTACTTTTTAGTTACCTACACCAGTTTCGTGGATAGGTCATCGCATCAGATTACTGTTGTTTCTGAAATGGTCTTATAACCTTGCAGTTGGATCCCTATTATTCTAAACTCATGATTAAAATTGAGAAGAGGCAGACGCATAATAAGTAACTGATTCACAACAGTGGTCAGAAACCAAGCACAATCTAAAAATGTACAGTTTATTACTCATCAATAACCGGGTTATTTAAACTAGTGATTAAAAATATTTGAGTAGTCGATGATTCCGTTTTCTTTCCCATTTATAGCTGCAACTATTACTATTATTGTTACCTTTAGTTCCTAGAGGAACATAGGGCTTCAGCCGCATGTCTCCGTTGCGTTCGGTTCTGTGCCAACGTTTTCACCTGGCTCCACCTCTGCCCACATGCTTTCATCTCCTCTCCATGTCACCCTTGGACGACCAACTCTCCGTTTCCCATTCGAGTTCCACTCGAGGGCTTGTCGAGTGATGTCACTTGATGGTTTGTTTCCTCAGGGTATGGCCAATCCATCTCCATTTATTCCTGTCTATTTTTTGTACAATCGGTTCCTAGTTGTTTCGCTCCCACAGATCCCTAGTGCTGATCTTTTCTAGCTGGTCATCTGATCTTGAGTATTGAGTGAAGACAGCTCTTAATGGAAGGTCTGCGGCTGCAACTACTACATTACAGCTTTTTTGAGGGGTAGATATATTATCGAACAGTTTTTTATCCATAGTTCTTCGTTTTTTTAGATTTAATTCAGTAACGTTATCAGCATATCTACATCCGGGAAGTCTGTTCTTTTTATCTTCTCTTCACACGAGAATGTCATTTTTACAGTTATCGTTAAGCGAACTTTTGTGACTTTCAAGAACTCATTAAGAAATATCTTTGTTCGGTTTTCCATCCATATTCTCATAGGACTACAAAGCACCTTACGGTTCCTAACGGTAAAAACTATTTTTTTTACTCATCAAATACTGTGGTATATAATTTATTGTTCGTGAGCTTTTTAACAACTTTGTCTTACAAATTCTTTTATGAACCTAGCTTCTAAAATGGCGATGTTTCAATTCACGTCGGATAAGTCTGCAACAAACAGAGAACGAGAATTGATGCGAGCAATGAAAGATGAGGAAGTTCCAAGAAATTTCCCTGGTTGTGTGAAAATTACGCTACCTCAAGGGAAAACTTTGAAGAAAAAATAGAACATATTTTTGATAAATTCTCTTTGGCACTGATTGTAATTTCCAAACCTGTTTCCAGCACACTTTTTTTCTATTGAACATAATTTTATTTATGATACTCCTCCCTTTTTCCACTTTTAATGGTTTTTTGAACCATCTCACTTTGAAAGTCTTTTGAATATACTATCTGATTTTTGTTATTAACATTAAGTGTAACAGTGTAACATTTACGAGTAAGGAGATTTTTAGATGAACGAAATAGTAAAAATACGTACTGAGACAACGAAATTCATTGTCTGTGTAAGTCGCTTCACACCACTATGTTGCAGGAGACCTAAGTCTAATCTCTACTTAACTCCTCGCTAAAACCGTATGAAATCGAATGTGGGGTAAAACTTTCGTTCACATGGTTCAATTCACTGAAAGTAAAGAGTATGTGTGACACTGTGAGTAGATAATTTATGAATGAAACTTTCTCATAAGTTGTTAGCACATGTTTACAGGCCATTGTAACCAGTGTTTATATGACAGTACAAAATTTTACATATTCTGTTAGTAACTCCGTCGGACGTTGATGGCCAAGCGGTAGAATGCTCGCCAACCATTCACGAGGTTCGGAGTTGGATCCCCGGTTGACGCACTCCTTTATCTCACTCAGTCTAATAAGACCGGTAAAGAGGGAAGGTTTAGCATGTTGCTAGTATCCCCATCCTGTAAAAATACACACGACTGCTACTAAAACTGCAGAGCTCTAGCTTGAAGCCTTATTTCCCACCGAGAACTGAAAAGAATACTAATAATAAGAGTAACTCCGTCACTTCTTGATTGTGTGATGAATTATGTGATAGTAATATCTCGTTATATTAAATTAATTTTAAGTCTTCGTAGTCATTTCGTACTAATTCCTTAGTGTATGTTGTAGAAGTCAAACTATGCGTACACTCCTCCACTGTCATGTATGTTGATACTGATAATTAAACAAAAATTAAGAAAAAAGAAAATGATGCAAAAATTTAACTTTCTGTATGATTATTGGCGTATTATAGTTTTACTTTTATTAGCTTCAATTTGATCTTCCAGTGCATGTTTCAGTATTGCATACAATAAATCAGTTCCTAGAAAATGCATGAAGAGTAAGACAATTCAGTGTATTCTCAGTTTACCTGACGGTTTCAGGTCAACTTCTTGTGATTCATAATCTGTAAAATTCAGGAAAAATGTGTTTTCTAACAATGGGAAATGAAGATAAAATGTTTTTATTTATTGGTTAAATAATGATATACAACTTCTGTCATTCACCTAAGAATGCCAAACCACTATAAATAGAGAAGTTCTCTAAATAAATTTTCACTGTGTTTTAATTGTAAGTTTCATTATAATAAGAGCTGAAGAGCGCAGCACATAAGGTTTAAATTGAATATAAATGTTAACAAGAGTATCATTACTGAGTAACACTCTCCACCAAGCTAAGTAGGATATAACACAAGAAACAGGGAGCTAAACATAAGGCAACCAACAGCTAAAAATTATTGCCATTGAAGAAATACCCCGGTTAGAACTAACTATGCATTTATTCCTGCTCCTGTAGTTATTTTCGCACTATATGAAGTAGGATCCTGCATTATAGGTCTCAGCTGTGTTGATCTCATTCAGAGAAAGCAAACTGTTCATAATGACAGTAGTCACTTTATAAATTTGTGTCATTCCTTGAGCTAGTACCCATTTACTTTTAATTCAGTCTAAATTCTGATAATAAAGTGCATCAATGAAGATGTTAGGTAATTAGCTTCAACATATTTCACAACCATTTCGAACGATAAAAATGTTTGACCACTTTACGTCTTCTGCAAAATTATGACATAAAACTAAGATTGCAGCATATCTCATTGAAATAAACACTCGGTTTTTCGGGTAACGCCTCTCGGATTCGAATCCCGCTCCACATAATTTATCCTAGATGGCTGATTAGTGGTACATGAAAAATATGTACTGCTTAATTATGCTTTATTTGAAAATATGTAGACCCATCATTGAGTATATATATACGCCAACTGCAGTGATATATAATTTTTTGGTAAGAAAAGTATTGTACGGATGAAAGAGAATAATACATCTCGAAGTTTTGGCATGTGGTTGTTTGGTGATTAAGAAATAAAGTGACACAAAGAACCTAACTGCGTTATCACTGAATGGTCGATTTTCGATAAAATACTGATTAGTAGTAGTATTGGTAATTACCAACACTTTCATGACTTGCAAATGGTGTTGTTTTACTAAGGCTTAGCAGTTAGCAGATATTGTGATAAAACTAAGGGTATCTCTATCAACTTGCATATTCGGAAGATATTTTTAGTTCTTTAAGACACCTCTGATGAGTTACGATAGCACAATGCACCTGAACTTAAACAAATTAAGAATCTGTCAGATCCCTAACTATTGGTGTAAGTCATGTTCACCCACCATCAAATTATTCCTTTACAAACGACAGCAAATTAAATTAATGCTTCTCAGCATAGATTACTTTAACCCAAGGCACTATGTGACCTTTATCTTCTAAGTCTGGAAATATGCAACTTTCAGCTGTTTGAACTGCCTCTTTCCAACCGATACAGTAACATTCTTCAGGATCAAAGAGATACGTGTGATCAATTCAGCTATATGGATTGCAGAGTAACAGAACTTTTGAGAAACTGCAATCTCGTTGTTTGTGTCTACAGCTGGTAATGAGGTTCCGAATTGGTCTCATTATACCGATCTACTCACTAACAATGTAATTTAATCTACTTAGTCAACTGGCTTCTTATAACCTTCTCTAACCGAAATCAGGGGACCTAGAATTTTCATTTGGCACACAATGATGTATTACTCAAAACAAAACATGAATTGCGACTTGCATTCCCTTTCAATGTAAGTATTATATCCAGTTTTCCTCTGTATTTCGTATAGCTGCAAGATTATATTTTACAGTACGTTTGAGAATCACACAAAATATAAGTGTTTATAATAGGGGTACAAGAAAGATTGGGAAACATCGGAGAATATGAAGCGATAGTCTCCGTAAGGTATCTACATTTCTAGTCAAGAGCGCATTTCAAAGGGAAACCACAAACACTTTCAACGTGCCCAGTTTTACGTACCTAAAGTTACAAGTGACATTTAAGGTTCGCAACGAAACAATAACCTAGAAGAAAATAAAACGTTTATTTGCCATGCAATGTTTCTTGCTTTGGTGGTCATGAAATTTGAGGAGACTTGGGAATAAAATTATAGTCGTCGAGTATAATCTTACCATTTCCATCGTAAATTAGTAGTGGGACGAGGCGAGCTGTTGGCGCTAACGCAAATTTATAAAGTTTCCAGTGTCTAAATAAAACATCCACAAAAAAATCGATCGATTTGGTGGAGTTCGAAATCGAAAATAACTCGATATAGTGTGGAGGCCTCTATTTGAATGAAGCTCTGTAAGGAAATTCATTTTTTCTATAATTTACTTGAATTGAATAACTCGTCATCATTTTGTCCGTAACATTCAGTATGCTGCGTATGTTTTCGTGTGGTGAACCTAACTGATATCGTGGAATCACAAGAGACTTTACTTGAAATTTCCTTCAAAATTCTGTTTATTACTGAAACAAGTCCGCATAACTGAGAGAAATTGAAATCCTCAGTCTTTGCAAAATTTACAGCTTGATTTGTTAGTTCCAGGGAAATTCTTTCATTATTTAGAAGTCCGATATCTGTCAATGCCTGAAGTATCGCCTTCTTTTCAAATCCTTGTATTGAATTCTCAAATACTAAATTATCACAAAACCCTGACATTTAAAAAAGAAGCCTACTGTTGCTATCGTAACAGCTGGGCACAAGGTCATCCAATATCGTTTTCACTAGCTAGTATAAACCAATTTGATTTCTTTATGGTCGCATCTTGATTGTGAGGTACAGGTTTCTGATGACACCTAATCAGTTCCTTTTGACAACCTAATATTCAAAACAACTAAGTCAGACGAACCCCACCTGGAGTGCTTCAATATCCAATATCCTGATTACTACCTAGTATAAACCAGTGATTTCTTTGAGCTCGCTTCTTGATTGTGAGGTAGAGGTTCCAGATCTTCGGTGAGCTTCTGCGTAGTAAGTCCCGCCACTCGACTGCTTTAGCTCTGGTAGACTCCAAGAGGAGTGGTGCGGGGATTGGTCAAGATGTGGTTTGTAGTATGCAGTATGTTAGGACTGTATTGCTGCCGTGAATGGAGTTTGACCTAAATCCCGCTGGTCATTCGGTGAAATCATAAAAGCAGAATAGTAATAATAATAGGTTGTAGTGTAGATAATATAGGTTGAGATAGGTGAAATAATAAAGGTGACCTAAGGAAAAGATAGAGTAGTCGGTACAGTGAGAGAAGGCAGAACAGGTCGTCGGGATTTAGTTTGTATGCTTATCCATTGACAGTGTGGTCTTAAGTTTTATGAGGATAAGCCATTGTGACACAAACCTTGCATTTCTGCATGATTGTCCAGCTTCCGCTTAAAAATCTCCACAGATGGCTCTGTAGTAATGGCAGCCGGTAAAGCGTTCCAGAGACGGCAAACACGAGGCGAAAAAAAATGTGATCGCACTCGAGTCTTTGGTCTCTGGTGTGCTATCCTTAGCGGGTTACCTCGTGGAAGCCTATAATCACTTAATGGCAGGATGCTTTTATTTGGGTGGGCCTGGTCATTTAAGATCTTGTAGACGGTGATGAGGTCTCCCCTGTGCCTATGGTAACTAGGTGTGAAAAGACCTAATTTCTTTTGTCTCTCCTCGTATGATTTGTTGCGGAGGCCGATCACCCATTTTGTCGCTCGTCTCTGAACACTTTCTAGAATGTTAGCATCCCTTTTGAGTAGCGGAGGAGCAATGATATTATGCACCTTAAAGTGTGGCCTCCCATATGTCTTATACAACCTTAAGAACAGTTCGGGAGTGAGAGCTCCCAGCTGCCTATGCATAAAGTGTAATGTTGCGTAGGCTTTGGCGACGTCCTTCGCCTAATTTTCACTGGTGTCTAGCTTTTCTGTTAGAATAAGACCTAGATCGCGCTCTGATGGAACACAACTCAAGTTCTGGCCACCAAGGGTGTAATTTACACTCTGTGACCTGCCGGAATGAAGTTGCACTACTTTGCACTTCTTTAAGTTGAAAGGCATTCCGTTAGCCAGAGCCCAGTCTCCCAGAGTTTGCAGGTCAGCCTGCAATCTATCTGAGTCTTCCGATGAGTTTATTGCTCTCCAAATCTTTACGTCGTCAGCGTAAAGAAGCGCAGAGCAGTTTAGTTGGGGGGCAGGTCGTTGATAAAAATCAAAAACATCAACGGCCCTAGGATAGAACCCTGAGGAACCCCTGATGCCAGGATGATCGGATGCGGTTGACTTTGGTGCAGAATTCTCTCTCGCCTAAGTAATCTTTCAGCCATGCGAGAAGTGCTCCAGAAACACCCGCCTTGCTTATTTTGTGAAGGAGCAGACCATGGTGAACTGTGTCGAATGCTTTCGCAAAGTCGAGAAAGATCACGTGGGCTGGTACCTTTTTGTCCCAGGATAGTGTCCAATCGTTCCAAGCTAGTAGAAGATTAGTCGCGCAGGATCTTCCCCTCCTGAAACCGTGCTGTGCTTCGTGAAGAAGGTTAGTCCCATCGAAGTATTTTCTCATATGGTCGTCAATGAGACTTTCCAATATTTTCGATATCACTGGAAGTAGAGCAACTGGTCTGTAACTGGTTGCATTCTGCCGGTCACCACCCTTGAAGATAGGGGATAGGATTGCTCGTTTCCATTCACATGGAAGTTTCCCTACATCAAGGGAGTGTTGGAACAGATCACTTAGGGGTTGGCAGAGACTTTCTGAACACTGCTTCAGGACGGATGGTCTGATGTCATCACAACCTGAAGACTTTCCCGAAGCCAACCTTTCCCAATTTTACAAGTACCATAGCCGGGGTAATTTGAAATGTACCCAGCAGGTTTTCGCGCGTTGGTTTTGCGATGTAATCTTGATGTTCTGTGGGGGTAATATCCTTGTTACTGTTTAGTTGCTTGTGAAAGGCTAGGCTGAATGTCTCTGCCATTTCAAGACTAGTAAGAGATTTCCCATCAGAACCCACTAGATTGCATGCTCCCTGGTTGGTCGGTTTTCTTTCAGACATAAACCTGTATAGGCTTTTGGGGTTCACGAGAAGCTTATTGGCGAGGTTTCCCTGAAATGTCCTTCTATCGCTCCGGACTCGTATGTTACATCGATTCCTGAGTTCAAGGTACACTTCATGTTCGGGTTGACTCTTCGATCATCACCACACAAACTAGGCTTTTTGCTTTGCCTGCAAAAGGCGTTGTGTCCCCCCTTTTAGCTATGAACGTTGCTTCCTAGCTTTTGGTGAGGCTAAAGGAATAGTGTCTGAGACCGCCTGGTGAATGATCTCCTTTACCACTCTCCAGTATTCTTCTACTGTTAGCTCTGTCCATTTTTTAGGCCAATTTGCTTCAGACAGAAGTCTTCGCATTTTGGTGTAATTGGCTTTGTTATAACACAGATAGGGTTGCCTATGGGAGTCGTGATCTGAACGTTTTCCACTGGTAGCTGGTCACTAGTGAGCACGTAATCCAGTCTAGAAGACTTCCCATCTGAGCCCCATCTAGTATCCACCCTGACATTTTCAATGAATCCAGCCTTTCTGGTGGTATGCAGCAGATCTCGATCAAATCTATCATGGGCGTTCCCCGACACCAAGTTAAGAGATGGGGCATTGAAGTCGCCAGTTATGACAATTTGATTATAACCCATGTCTTGTGTTGCTGAAATTATATTTAGTACCTGGTTGTGGTCTGCTCCACTGAAGGTGATCGATAAATGCTGCCCACTAGATATTTGCAGTACCCAACGGTGAAGTGGCACCATATGGAGTCAGGGAGCTCAGTGAGGCGAGGGTCCATAGCGTGAACACATCTGAGCTGTTTGTCGACGTATATGGCAACTCCACCTAGTTCTTTCAGGTCCCTATCTCGCCTGACTAGGACCATATCATTTATACTGACTTCGCCGTCTGTCACCGTAGGGGTTAGCCAGGTTTCCGTCAGTATCATGATTTTGGAGTTCAGCTGTGATTGTGGGTGTCTAAGTTCAGCTATTTTACCTCTTAGCCCTCTCACATTACTGTAAAGGCAACTGGTGGTCAGTCTCACCACTTCCCCGTATTGGGGGGTAGTTGACTTGATGTGGGCTGTCGGTTGAGCAGTTGTCCTACGAACTAGTTGGCCTATTCCCCAGGAACCGACCTGTTGGCGTTCTTTTCTTCTAGTTCAGTCGGAGCACTTGGATGACACTGGCTATCATCGCCCGTGCTGCGCCACTGTAGTGTGACTAGGGGTTGAGGATTTTTTTCGATAACGCTTTGTTCTCTCCTTTGGGTGCTAAGCCGGCTCTCGCAGCAGCAAATGTGTTTGCCGACCTTGTCCTTGGTCTCGTGCCATCTTTGGAGAGCGGTAGTCGACTGGTCCCAGGAGCTGAAAGTGACAGTTAACAGATGTGGTGTGTTAATTGACATAAGGTGAGTGGGTCGAGGCAGTCTATAAATAGAGACAGCCCCTGAACTCCCTAGGTCCATCTGGGATGCCAACCCTCTCCATTGCTGTACAGTCGTGACAATGCTTTTCGCAGACGTTCCCAGTTACCAGTTCGGGAATGCCATGAACAACCATGGAGGCAGAAGGAATAAGCTCTGGCGACTACCTCGCCATCTGTCTTTCCTTCCACGGCCTGTCTGGCTTGACACGTATGTTGCAGCCCCTCCCTATAGAAAGGGCTTGAGAAGCCAGTAACACTTTTTCGACATCCTCGGTACAGCCCAACGTTACCCTCAGTGGGGATGGTTTGCCTTGAGGTGCAGCTGTGCCCCCATACAGTCTGCATAGATTTACTGGTTGGATGTCCAAACCCAGTGTGCTACACAAGATGGACCACTGTTCCTGATCAAATAGGGCCCTATCTTTCAGCAGACTACTGCTACAGTCTGGTACATTAAAGAGGATTACACAATTTGATCTACTAACCGTTGGCTTGGGCTCGGTCCTCGCACATTTGTGGTCCCCTTTAAGACCTTTTTGGTTCGTCTGGTGCGACTGGATATTATTGTGTCTCAGTGCCATTGCCAGTATTACTGGCAGACGATAGGGATCTTTTTCCAGCGACAGAAACCCGTGGTGCTTCAGCCTCTGTGTCTGGAGCGGTTATGGCAGCAGCTGCAAGTTTAACCGGTGAGGATTTTGGTATCCCTGGTTTACATGCATTTGTGCTATTTTCCGAGTTGGTGGGGGTAGAATATTTCACATTTTTCCCTGCTACTTCTGCGCCATCTTTAGTTTTCAAAGGACTACGCGAGGCTGCATCAGGACGGCAACTAGGACATATGTACCAGAACCATGGGCATGGGTTCTTACGCATAAAGTCATAATATACTTTTGCTACCCCATTGTCGCATCTAAAATGTACCCATCGCTTGCAAAAGTTACATTCGAAGACAGAGTCTGCTTGTTCGACAACAGAAGTGCAGACCTTGCAATCGTCTGTCTTCTTGGGGAACGTTTTTGTCGTCTTGCAACGTCGTGAACGTTTCTTTTTAGCCTTCCTGTTTGTTTCATGGCCTACTATGGAGATGGGTGTTATACAGTTCTCACTTAGTGCAATTTTCCCACTCAGCTCTCTTAACCTAGTCGTCTTAACAGGGATGGGGCCACATCCACTTGGTTGACTTTGCACAGCTTCACTGTAGGACTGTGGCGACATGGGCAATCTGTGCGAGCAGGGAATATTTGCCCTGGTCTTCAAGACCGGTATGCGAGAGTCCATCAGCTTCACCTGTTTGCCTAGTTTGGCTGAAGCCCTGGTGACTACGGAGTATGATGTCCCATTACTTATCTTAGGATGAGAATCTATCGTCATATTACTCCTGAATCAATACTGGTAATTAAATAATAAGAGACAGTTATTTTGTCCAATAGACTGACAGCAAAAGACAATAGAGAGCACAGAACAGAAAGATAAAGTATTAAGTAAAAGCTTTTGACTTTACCTGTAAATTTCGGGTTATTCGGCTTCACAGCAATCACGTAACAGAACCACAAGTCCTGTATATTTGAAAGAGTGAGGAGGATGTTGCTACAGAAGTAGCACCTGAAGCTTTGGCAGTAGTTCGAGACAGCGGGAAGTACCACACACAGGCTCGGTGAGGAAGAAATGGTTGAATAAAATTTCGCCGGGTAGGAAGATCAGGTTTCCCAAACGAATAATTCACAAAAGTGGATATTTCCGGTTAGAGAGGAAAAGCACGTCGTATTCAGGGAGCGCGCGTATATGATGAGTGGAGGAAATTACCAAATGACTTCACAGCAGATTCAGAGATTACAGGATCGAAAAAATTGAGCTCGTATATTTGTCCTTGAATCTCGTTCCATCCACAGTCAATCTGACCGATACACTGTAACCACTTGCTGGCAAATTAAGACGATCAAGGAATTCAAGCGTACGTATTAAGTCACATCTTCCCAGGACTAACCGCCAGTGCAGCATTGTCTGAACCACTGCAGCCTGTGACCACGTGAATGTGAATGAAACTAAGCTCATTCTTGGGGGATAAAACACAATCAACTTGTAGCGGTGAATTATTACCAAATAATATTAGCGTACAGCATTCATAACTCAACAATGGATGCTGACCTTCACCGTCTATGTCGACTCATCTAACTGAAGGCTAGCGGTTAAGTTTCCACGCTATTCGCACACCGTCGTGTTACACTGTTAAGTTCCTTAACGATCCCTAGCTAGGTAAGATATCATCCTCACACTACGATTTAGGACCTGAAATATATTCCGTATTTAAAAGGACTATTTCGGCGTTTTGAATTGCCTTTGGTCTATATAGAATAATTATTTTAGGAGTCGCGGTAAAAAAACCTGTCTGGCATACATCCTTCTTCCCGTAAATATCATATTATTTGATGCATTAAATTATTCCACATTTGGACACAAAGGTCTACCCTATAATCCCTCTTGCATTTTGTGTTAATCAGACTGTTTGCAATCTACTCAACTGTTGTGCATTTCTTATTTGGATTTACATTTTGATAATTGCGAGCTAAATTTGGGTTCAGCTAGAGTGTTCTTAGTGTTTTGAAGCCGAGTAACCTCACATTTGAAGTTCGATACCGTGTTTATCTGATGCAATCTGTTTAATAGAATAACAGCCTTTCAGCTCTTCCACATACTTTAATCAATATAATTCGATTTAAAACCATCCGGTTTGCTTTGGATTCTGTCGGGTTTATTTGATACAATTTGCATGGCATTTTTGAACATTGTTCTGCATATATTATTAGACAAGGAGCAGAGAAATCAGTCTGTAGCTCTACTATAGCGCATTTTGTCCATACTATACAGCGGTACTTATGGGAGAGATTGAATTCATCTTAATCCTGAGCGGGAATTTCACCAACTTGTGGCTCAGCTCTTTAGCGAGACATTTAGTTACACCTAAATGCAATTCGATGAAATCTACTGGTAAGGATTTAATTAATTTTAACGTATATCACATAACCAAAAGATATCGATGAGAAGATCATTGGAGATCGAAAGCCGTTTGTTCTAGTTTCGATTCTTTAGTACTACACACCAATGAACCAGTCATTAATCGAAACTGTCGACTTGACGTTACAAGCCAAATACATTTTATCATTCAATTACCCGTTCAGAGTTGAATGACAGAAGAATTGTAACTTCTGTTAATTCGCAATGTAATGCCAATGTCATCTTTGAGCATCCGTTTTTAAGTACTCGGTTTATAACCAGAAGGTTCTGGGTTCGATCCATTTTGAAGTCATACGTGTACACTACTGCAGAGTCCCGTATTGGTACAAAACAGGTTTAGTGCCTCATAGCTTTCATTGATTCTCGGACTGATACTGCTTCCAGATCAAATTTTTACTGAAGTTGTTTTTCAAACTTATTAAAGCTACCCAAAATAGCTTGATATTTCGAGTTTAGTTTCAACTATTAAGAATGCAACTGTTGCTGGAATGTAGAGGTCACGAAATCACTGAAAGTAAGCAGAGGCAATCAATAGCCAAGTGGGGTGGTGGAATATGTATTATTTAACTAATAAAAGTTATATTTTATTTACCAGATATATTTAAAAAAAAAAAGAATATCATAATTACTTGGACAGATCATTTGCTAAATCTAACTGAAGAATAGTATTTGGAAATTCTGAATTCTCTTCATCATTATGCAAAGTTAATCTCTCCATTTTATCTTCCAGTTGTTCTGAAGATGGTGTATCCAAAACGATAATACGACGCTCCCCTTTATGCTTAGCTATAGAATCTTCATGTAACTGAAATTATGAAAATAATAAAATATGATCAAAAAGTAGAACGCTTTTATCAACAACCAGCAAATATGCAGTATCAATATCGGTGAAATATGAATTATTCGAAAGTTGCTGAATATCACAAAACTATATTAGACAGATATGCCGCATAGTAATAAAATGTGATACTGTAAGTCACTGACATCTAGAATATTTGGAAGTATATAGAAAGCGTGAAGATGCAATTACTTACAGTATGGTGAGAGCAGGCTGCTAGCCAATTGGTAGGCATTAATTTACGTCAATATCTGGGTCACTAATATTAGCCGTGAAAAAAATATGAGTAAGGCTGATTCAACAACCAATCACAGCAGACTTAACGCGGGCAAATATGATTCGCAGACAGATGGCATCACTTTCCGAGAAACCCGAAACAACCAATCAGAAGACTGTGTTTGTCTTCTTGAATAAGCTATAATAATTTACATAAAAAATATAAAAATACGTGCTGATTTCCGTGATAAAACGATCTGCTGACGGCCCTTACCTTCTGTTGTTACAACAGAATTTGTAAAATCTAAGCGAAATTGAAATGATCTGGTCCGAACTTCTTCAAGTTATATTTGATTTATTGATGAAGTTGATTCAAAACACCAGAAACTTAGGTGGTAAAATAGGATTCATTTACTAATTTATACTGTCTTACTGTGATTCCATATTAATTTGTTTTATATATATATATATATATATATAAATATATATATATATATATATCACATAGAGGAACGGCATTATTTACTGGATGAACAAGTTTCCAACACAATTTATTCTTCATGATCATATCAATTATAACCATACAACTTCAGTTTGGCATTAGATAGAGAAAACTGCAAAACGAGAGTTTCGAAGCTGTTTAGTTATAATCGATATGGTTATGAAGAAAAAAAACTGTATTCGGAACTTGGCCATCCAGTAAATAATGCCGTTCCACTGTATGATATGCATATTTAATAAACAAATTAATGTGGAATTTGATATGTATCCACATGATGTGTGTTTTGATTTTGACAGTCTGTTATATTTTGCTATGTGTATATGGATCGATATTTCATTATAATTGACAATATGCTTTGTCTGTCCACCAACTAAATAAACATGTGTGACCTTGTTGTCACATGACATTACAACCAATCATGTTAAGACTGTCTATTTATTGGTTCATGTATACTAGCCATTTTCATATATACTCTTGCTCTATACACTTGTTCATACTTGTTCCCACATTTCGTACACTACGTACCATTTCACTCACACTCTTGTGTGACATTTATTTTCCTTGTCTGGAAAATACAAGTATCATCGTAAACCTGGTGGTCTTCTGATTTCCCACTTTCCGCATCAGGACTATTAATTACTCGACGAGTACATAACATAATTGGCGACGGGGAAAACTCTAATAACTCAGCAGCAGTACATAACAGAATTACATACTACCAATGTACCCAAGTTCTACACATGCGTTAATGTTTTACTGTGTTTTGTGCGTCGGTGGTTCAAGAGCAGAATACTCGCCAACCATACAAGTGGTCCGCAATCTGATTCCTAGCCGGTGCACACGTTTACCCCTTCTAGCCGGTTGTAAGAGCAAAAAACAGGCATCAGGCTAGTAACTCCACCCACCCCTCTCTAAAAAGAAACACCACGGCTACTGTAACTTCAAAGCTCAACACTTGAAGCCCTATGTTCCATCCGTAACGCAAAGGAATAAAATAAAATAAGTAATAAAATAACCGTGATCTTTGTAATAAAAAGGCTCATATGAAATTGTATACTACCACATTGTCTAGCTTTTAAACGTTCACTAAAAAAGTAAGATCACTAGAAAAGTGATGTCGAAATCAACAGCATGTTTCAGTCTGACAGTAGCATAACTGCTGAATGAATCCAACCAGATGTGTTTATCAAGAAGAAATGACAGTTGACCTCTAGTTGTCTTTACGACAAATGAAGCCAACTAAAATTTGTGCATCCTTTAGTTACAACAAGTTGACCTTCGGGAAGTATAAAGTTTTTATCATTTTACAGCCAATTACCACTTCGGTAAACGTGATTATTTTTAATCATAGACCGCATAATCAGATCTCTTATCCCTTAATAAATAAGTATTCAGACTATCATGCTTAAATTAGGCATTTAATCTGCGTATGAAATAACCTATTATCAATTTATTTTTTTATTTTATTTTTGATTACAGCTTGATTCCACACTGTATTTTTGGTACAAGTATGGAACTTTCAGCATGTGATATCGGTTGTCCAAATTTTGCAGGCCGACCATAGATATCAGGTGTGCGTCGGCAGGGAGGGGATCGAACCCCGGACCATGTGCATGGTTGGTGAGAGTCCTAACTACCGACACACATGCTTTCTCTTAACATCATTAAGTGATAGAAGAGATAGAAGTCTACCAGTAAACTTACTTCATCCTAGTTGCATAAGACTTAATGAGAAATTGTAGAAGAAGTAAAGTTTATTTTACTTTCAATCTCTTTCCTAACAACTTGTTTAGATCATCTCTCTAAACACTAAAACCTAATACACACAGTAGTATTGTGAGATTTTACGGCATTAGGCTCTATTGTTATGCATCACTTATTTGTTCACCTAATTTAGTGGCATAGAAACTCGATCGTGATGCAAACACAAAGTTAGAAAGTTACATGAGTAAACTGATACGACTACGAGCAATAAATTGTTCTCGAAAAGTCATCACTGTAAGACTTTATCATAACTCTTATCCTTAATAGAAGGTTTATATATTGTTGAAGCATGTGGGCAAACGTGGATCCAAGTGAAAACGTTGGCAGAGAACCGAATGAAGTGGAGATATGAGGCTGAACCCCTATGTTCCTCTAGGAATTAAAGGAAACAATAATATTGATGAAGCAACAATTACACATCGTCGGTGGCATACCGGTTAGGACGCTCGCTGACCATGCACATGGTCCGGGATTCGATCCCCGGCCACCGACGCACTCCTTTACCTCGCTAAGTCAGAAATAATGCTGGTAAAGAGGAAGGGTTGGGCATGAGGCTAGCAACCCCATCCTGTAAAATAAACACTGCTATAGAAACTAGTTTGAAGCCCTATGTTCCACTGGGGAACGTGAAGGAAAAAAACAATTACAGAAATGAGATGTCTTCACGTAACTCTGAGTAACACTCATGAGAAAAAGTTCACATGTTTTGAAACATGGAAACAATTTTGATGAAAATAGGAATAGTCCAAAAAAATGAAAATAAAATGTTTTGATAAATTACACTATTGCATAACATTAGATTAAAGTCTGAAATGATGATGATGATGATCTACATTTTTCAAATTCTCACCTTGAACATTATACCGAATCCATAATCAAAAGGACATGGTGGCAAATAGTTTTTTTTGCCACGTATCATAAATGCACCGGTTGTCAAGTATTCACCACTGGGAGCTGTTTTTGACACTTGATGATGATGAACCCACCAAGCTCTTGTTAGAACATGACTTGTCCATGCAGAACTCAGTACTACAGCCATATTACCTGCTTCTAATAACGTTTTTGGTGGAGGTAGTGGTAAACTGTTAGTTTTATTATTGTATTATCTAAAACATTGAAAGAGAATTGATTAACAGCTTGCCTCAATGTATGAAATATAATAATAATAATAATAGTAATATTAAAGTGATGTGGCTATAGTGTCTGAGGAAGAGTTGGAAGTTTATGAGACAAACATATAACCAATTAAAAGCTCATGAAAATCAAGGGTTTCTCATTACAGTATTGACCTAATAGGCTGGAGGGTTTCATCATCAGTTGACATCGGTTAGTATTGGACAGATGTTTCGTCTTAGTTCAGGACTCTTCACAGTACGCACCCACCGCCAGGGTTTGAACCCAGGACCTTCTGGTTACAAGATGAGCACATAGATCACTAAGCCACTGGGACACTATCCAATGGCCAGCCCATAAATTCTAACTTCTGCCAATTCATGACATAGTGTGATCACTTCGCAGTGTCTTCTTTGATGACCTAATAGTTTCCATAAAAATGAGAAATCGAGCGTAGAGAAGAGGTACATAAAAAGTTATGTTTATAGGAACATCAGCGACATTATAAAATAAGTAATTCTAAAGTTCCACTCAAAAACTTATATGAGCTTCACGGAAGCGATCAAAATTTGAAATTACTTATTACAACATCTCTGAAATCTCTGTAAATAACGTTTTATATAATCATGAACTTTGAAAACATCAGAGATAAAGAAATAAGACTGCTAGATTCTGTGAATAATAAGGATGACGCTGTAAGATACTAGTGTAAGTGAAATCCTGTGACAGAATTTTAGCAGACATCATGTGAACTTCTTAACTAGTCTTTTAGAATGAAGACTAAATAAATATTCTAGTAATGCATGAGTGGCATTTAGGCGTTTTTAAAAATGAGTCAGTTGATTTCTATTTGTAGCTCCTAATCCAAAAATAATGTAGATGACAAGTGATGACAGTTTCTCAAATGTATGAGTTCACTGGCTTTTATCCCGACCGATAGCTGCTACCTTGACGTGGTGGTCGGGCTTGCACATCGCGATGACCCAACAAGCTGCACTGGCTGGAACTAATGTTCCTGCAGGTCCTACCATGCCATGAAGGTTGTTAGCATAGCGATTAGACTAAAAGCAGTTACCGGCATTGTGTAAGAATCTTTCTTATACTATGTTGTGGGTCTGAGGGCGAAGTCGTATTGCTAGGGAACAGGGGTGTAACAGCAGTGAGGTGTTTCTCTCAGATGACCAGCATGTCAGCCAGCTATGCTGTGTCTCCACTCCGGAGAGAAGGGGTTAGAAAAGGCCGAACCCGAGAATTGTACATCCCGACTTACCCTACGATGGTCCTTAACCGGCGGTAAGTTTGCTTATACAGAACCAATCCCAGAAACCAGTTCACACAGGCCGTGTGTGACCGGCCTCAAGCAGTTGTCCTCTAGGCCCTGCGGCCACACAACACCTTTTCTGTTTCAGGTACCCGAAGAATCAAGAACAGACAGACAGGCAGACTGGCTTTTATGCTTCGACTTCCTCTACAATACATTATCGTCTTTTTCTTAATTGATATAAAATATAAACGTAATATGCCGATAAGACGTATTTATCAAAAGTTACTTTCAGGAAATATCCAGGATTCTTCATAACTGAGAATGTCAAAGAACTAAAAATAATATAGGAAGTGAGGATGATAAAACTAAGCCAGCGTACACTGTAGGAGAAGAATACTGCACTAAATTACTTTCTGTAAGTATAAACAACATGTCTGATGTCAGTGATAATAGAGGAAGTGATTACATATGAATTCTTTAAAAAATGTTAAAGTTATTAATATGTATAAAAATAACTTTAATATGACTCTATTTTAATAAAATAATTAGGGTGTAGCCCTCTATAAATAACCTGAGAAGACAATAGTCTTCTTCACGAACCGGCCTCACGTATACATGCGTTCACAACAAATATCACACGTAGATCGTATTCACTGCACCCGCACATGACGTGGCGGGTGTTCTAACAAAAATATAAAGGTGAACGCGAATTTCTAGCATTCACCGCTAAAAAGAAGTGCCGTAAACATTCGTAAACCTTATTCAATAGCTTTAAGATAATTCTACATACCAACTGATCCACGACGGAATACTTAGCAAAGATTTTGAAGTGAAGAATAGAGTACGCCACGACTGTCTTTTGCCACCAGTAATACTTTTAATTGTGGTGGACTGAGTCATGTGATAGACAGTGGTAGGTGGACGACAGGCAGGCATATTTTGAAAAGACCCTAGAAGACGTGAACTTTGGAAATAATCCATGTCTTAAGTCGCACTAACTCGAAGATATGCAAGCCATAACCAACAGGTGGTTAACAGAAGAGATAGCGGAGACAGGAATACAGATGAACATTGAGAAAACAGATGATGAAGATACCCCAAAAAGGAAAAGGACTAATTACTATCAACAGGAGAAGTCTGAAGGATATCGTCTGTTTACTTATCTCAACAGAATAATCTCAACTACTCGCAGCATTAATGAGGATGTCAAAATCAGCCACAGTTGGGAAAGCAAGCTAGGTATTCATTACTTTAGAATCAGTGGAAGATCTGTAGTACTTGGAACAAGGAACAAGATCAGGATTTTTTAAAACAAATGACACATTAGTAATTCTTTATGATTCATAAACGGCGTACACGTGAACAAAAGCATTTCTAATAAGCTACGGGCTTTCATCAGCAGCTGTATTAGCTCAATACTGAAGATCAAATAGCCTATTGACAGGGTTAAACAACAAGGGATGATAGCAGCGAACTATTCCAGAAGCTATTATCCAAGAACATGCAGAAAGGAGTGGAGATAGGTCAGATATACATAAAGGAGACATGCAAGTGACATCACGCACTAGGCCCTCGAGTGGAACCCGAACGCGAAGTGATAAGATGGGTATGGGTTCAAGGTTGACACGGAGAATAGTAGTAGTAGGGTTGGCTGAAAATGATTGCAGAGAACTGAGAGCAATTTATTTGTGAGGCTGAAAGTCCATGTTTAACTTAGAAAGTTCACCAGATTGGTGGACGTAGACTACACACATAAGGAAGCTAGATATCCCCCGATTCCAAGCCAATTATGAATACGGGCCTCAGGATCTAAAAGACGCGAATGATATATATGAAAGTGTTTTGGTCATCGTAGAACAAACTTCATGTCAAAGGTTTGAATAGTGGTCTTTTCTAAGATAAGCATCTGATTCGGTCTAGGCATGGAATTGTGAAAGGTCAAACCTATCGATACCTCAACTTTTATCCATACACTTTTAATCTACAATACTTACTGTTTCTTCATTCATACATTCAATTATTTAATTCATTATGTTTAAATTGTTAATGGTGATTTTATAATTGAACTACCTTATTTTATTCTACTCATCTTTACATTTGCTGGTTTTTAAAATTTTTGTCAGCGGTTAATTTGCATCTGAAATCTCAGTTTATCAATGCTGATCAACAACCTATAAACATAACTGGAAAGTTACGCATGGTATATATGCAGCTAGTGGTACTGCATTTGAAGGCGGACTTCATCAATGAAACATGAACTAGAGAAACCATTAAATTCAAGTAGCATATGCCTAAAACTGTCAATGAATTACGCTCAAGGTGAGAACATAACAACTTCTCCACTAGGTTGGAATACAAATGCTTCGTGATTTTCAATCTCTAATACTTTTCACCAAATAGTGCAGTTTTCATAGAATTTCAGCGATATGTACCAGCTCTTACAAAGTGATTAAACTACCTGTAAATAGTTATAAATTGCAATTAGGATTCGTGGATATCCATGACGTAATAAATCGCTTATAAGCAATAAAAAGTGGTTAGGTCTTATCACAAACTAACAGAATTTCAAAGAAACGCAGCACTCAGTTCCAAAAAAGAAACCAATGGTCTTAGATTCAAACAGTTACAAGGTGGTGGTCATGCACCACTGAAGAGTCTCATATGAGGACGAAATACTTGTTCAACATTCATTCGATTCCAATGAGCTTTTAGTTGATATCAGTTAGTGGTGAAATCCATTTTGAAATAAATTTGATTATGACAAGTTTAAAAAACGGATATTTCAATTTGATGATGCTACTCACTCCTACAGTCTGTATTTGTTTTCAAAATCAACCCACGCACATCAATGGGTGAAACTTACACTAAAGGTAGGTGTTCGTTTATGAAGCACAAACGGATCGACTTAACCGTATGTTTCCAGTGTAAATGTGAATTATAGACGGCTTTCATGGAAAAAGTCCCGCGTCTGAATTTATCCCACCTACTTAAGCCTGGGGAGGGGAGGGGGGGGTGAAATAACAATCATTGTTAGTCCTGAGACAATACACATGACCCACAGTCTGGTACATCAAAATCTCTTCTAGGTAACTGTGTTTTAACCAGTATGTTGATAGTGCGTCGGTGGCACAGCAGTTAGGACTCTGGCAGACGATGTACATGGCCCGGGGTTCGACCCCCTGCCGACGAACACCTAATATCACTGGTCCGTCTACAAAATTTGAGCTACCGATATCACATGCTTGTACCAAAAATACGGTGTGGAATTAAGCTATAATCAAAATAAATATATTTTA
Source organism: Trichobilharzia regenti (assembly GCA_944472135.2). Classification (NCBI taxonomy): domain Eukaryota; kingdom Metazoa; phylum Platyhelminthes; class Trematoda; order Strigeidida; family Schistosomatidae; genus Trichobilharzia; species Trichobilharzia regenti. Next base: position 144,172,392 of record OX235262.1, on the reverse strand, counting down.
AAAAAATAATCAAATAACTTCACAAATTTTTTTAATCTTAAAATGGAAAAAAGGTGTTTACCTTACCTTGATATCTTGAAGAACTTATTTCTTCAGAGGTAAGATGTCGAGCTTTCACTATGACAGTACTAGCGCCGTGTATATCTGCATGAACAAATATATCACCAGATTTTAAGTACCGCTTCACCAACACTTCATTTTGTTGTGAATCACGACCAGAAACAATTAAATAATTTTCAGAACTGATGAACCAAAAGAATTTTTCAAACCTGAAGAAAATAAAAAAAATAAAGTGATATACTAAATTTGTTCAGTTAAAATTATAACAATGGTATTAATATTAAGGGCGAAACAATCTTTTTAATTAACAACACATTTCAAAAACGTTGTCCTACATACGTAGTATGATTGGTTAAAATTTAACTGAAAACTGAAGACAGAATAGGCGCTGAAAACGAATAAACATAAGATTCATATTTTCTTTAGCATTTACTACTATAAGCCATTACAACTCACAAGTTTAGCTTATAGACTAGAAAATTAAGGATAAATACTGAGGAACTGAGTTCTATAGATTTCTATATAGTCAGTCCATTTTCTTTACTTTCATAATTTTATCCTTCTGTGGTTTTATTAAACTGTGTATTAGTAGCTTGACTAATACGTTCGCTTTGTTACTACTAATTAATTATGCATGACATCAGTATGTTATCTGTTCAATGGTTGACCCATTAATGAGGTGATAAGCACAAAGCATCTGGTTAAAAAAAATAATAAATAAATTTTTTAGTGACTATAATTATAAAACACGTATTTCAGCGAAGAGGCTCTTTTCCGCAAATTCATTTTCCCCTTTTACCTGTACAACGGGGTTTAAATACAATTTTTTTCCCAAAACACGGTACTAACAAAAGCGAATAAGAGTGTTATATCTGCGTAATAAGATGTATAATTTAATGAGTGAGTAGTGATCAGGATGAACATTGAAACGAAAGAAAATACGGAATTACGTCAAAGTTCTAGAGAAATACAAGAGTTATAAGCAGTTCGAAAGATAAGCAAACAAAAGTGAGGTCAATAGAAATCAACAAAGTTGTTACCATTATAGTAAGAGTGGTTGGGTTAGGCATACTCAGAGACCTGGTTCATAAACTCGAATTGCACAAGCCTCCACCATTGCATACATCTTCCTGTCTCTTTGTCTACTGACAACGTCGATATCATGTCCGTGGTCCACAAAGTGCTTTCTTATTGAACGTTTTTGCACTTTGACTTCAGGTGTTTTCAACCACTATGGCACATGCTCAATCATACGGATAGACAATCGTCTTGCTGTGCGACCTATACAACATTTGCTTCCACAAACACACTCAAATTGATATACACAGTTTGAAGAAGTGTTGAGGATTGGCGACTAGTCTTTTCCAGATTGTTGAAGCAATCGCTTGCTGGTGTTAAGGAAGACATATAGTACAAAAATTTTCAGCAAATTTAGCTCCAAATATTTCCTCTTCATACACAATTTACATGTAAAGCAATAATCTGAAGTATATCATGTTACTTAGCATTGTTGCAGATGATGAGAGAATCAATTTTCTAAGTTTTTTCTTCATTTCCTTAAAGAATTGTACAGCATCTAGTGGGAGGCTAATTGAATATGCGCGCGGCTTCATGTAGTGGTAATTTGCTAAAATTGCACGATTAAAACAATAAGAAATGCAGAAGAGTTTAAGCATTTTGATGGATGGAAATTCTGGTAACCCAGTGATTTAAGCAGGCCGCCTTTCAATGACAAACTGATATAGACAAATTTCTTTGGAACTGTTTGGATAGTTTTGTTGTGGCTCATTTCTTCAGAGTATTTACTAATGATCTCAGGATATCCATTCTTAGATAAAATATTCTTCAGAGCCTTTTTCAGAACAAATTTTCCGTGCTATATTGAACGGTGTTCTGACTAAGTTCTTTTTATACTGGATTTGGACAAAACTTCTGAAATGCATGTCCTGTCCTGTCTGTGAAGACTTTCTAAATATAGATCTTTCGATTGTGCCATTAGTCGTATTCACTAGAAAAACGTCTAGGAATTTAATAGTGCCATTTTCCGCGTATTTTGTTGAGATTCGGATGACACCAGTTGAATTTTATCAACAGGTCTACAGCATTAGATCTGCTTCCACAGACAATAAAAATATCATCAAAATATTTTCAGTATACTTTCGTTTGTTGTATATGCTGTTGCGAAATACCGGCTTCTACGTCTGACAAGAATGAATCCGCAAAAAGTGGTCCCAAAGGGCTTCCCGTTGAAACACCATCAGCTTGAGAGAATAGACGCCTATCGAATTGGAATTGGATATTTTTAGTAAATGAAGGCAGCAATTTCCTCAATTCCGATATTGGACTGGGTATGTCTTCAGTCTCTCTACATATAAAAGTCAGTAGTCTCAAAAACTGGAACATTTGTGAATAGGGAAGTAACATTGAAAGAGACTAGATGCCTGCCAGATACATTGACATCATTAATTTGCTTGACGAACTGGAATGAATCAAAAATTATATATTTCCCAAAACGTTTTCGCAAAGGCTGTAATAATTCACATAACCACTGTGCTAATTTGTAGTATGGTGAATTTATCATTGGGAGTATAGGTCTTACAGGTGCTCTTGGTTTGAGTATTTGAAAAAGGCCGTATAATTTTGTCATCTGTGACCCAATCGGTTTGATATTCCTATATGTATTCCCATCAATGTATTTCTGTTTGAAAAGTTGCCATAAATGCCGCACAATTATTCTTTCGGTAGACAATGTTTGATCTTTAGCATGATTGTCCATTTTGAATTTAAATCCATGAGAGAGAATATGATGCATTTTTCCTGTATAATCCATCTTATTATTCACCAGTACCACACTCTGTCCTTTATCAGATTGTAAGATAACACTATATCCCTGTATGTAGAGTATTCAGTTGAAGAGTTCTATCGAAATTTGATGAATTCATTATATCCTGCATCATTAAAGTTTGTTGCTTGTTTGATATAGTTTTTTTTTATTACTTCTTGATATGTATCCACATGATGTGTGTTCTGTTTTTGACAGTCTATTATATTTTGCTATGTGTATATGGATCGATATTTCATTATAACTGACAATGTGCTTTTGTCTGTCCACCAACTAAATAAACATGTGTGACCTTGTTGTCACATGACATTACAACCAATCATGTTAAGACTGTCTATTTATTGGTTCATGTGTACTAGCCATTTTCATATATACTCTTGCATTATACACTTATTCATACTTGTTCCCACATTTCGTACACTACGTACCATTTCACTCACACTCTTGTGTGACATTTATTTTCTTTGTCTGGAAAATACAAGTATCATCGTAAACCTGGTGGTCTTCTGATTTCCCACTTTCCGCGTCAGGACTATTAATTACTCGACGAGTACATAACATAATTGGCGACGGGGAAAACTCTATTAACCAATCAGCTAGTACATAACATAATTGAGTTATAATGAAATATCGATCCATATACACAGCAAAATATAATAGACTGTCAAAAACAAAACACACATCATGTGGATACATATCACTTCTTCACTGGATACCTCAACTTGTGTAAGTTTGAATTAGATGCCTCCACATGGGTGACACACAAACGTGATCAACTCTTGACCATGGATTGATAGCACTGAACTGAAGGAAATGCCGTAGAAGAAGAAGCGAATAGAATTGTCTAACAGTGTGTGGAAATTTCTAGCTAGGTGTATATATTTCAGTACTACAGTGATTTATTTAGTTGCCTGGATTCTCTTAGGCTTGCTTATGTCTTATTTTCACTTTAATGTTGAAGTAGTGAATTCGAATAAACGTGTGTGGGAGATATTTGTTTCTCATTCGATCAGTTAACTAACAATTAAACCTTTATACTAAAACAAACGATGTCAGAGAAAAATTAGTTGTACAATAGAAAAGGATATGAACTACAGTGGACTAACTTATTGAGTGTTTTAATCACCATAGACATTAGATGTTAATACAATTAAAGTAATAAATTAATTGAATACCATACAAATAAGTCTTGAACTATCTCAAAGAAAAGAGTATTTTATATCTAATACACACAGTTGAGTAAAATCTAAGTTCACTAATTAATCCTGATCACAAAGTAGCATACATTTTCACTTCTAGCTTTTGTATACTAACGCGTATAAGACAGTTTATGCATTTAAATAAATTCTCTGGAGATGTACAAAAAGAAAAAACATACCACATAGGTTTACGAACTTCTGTAATTTGTGCAACGGTTTTGGCAGTCTTTCTAGTTATTTCAGCTTTATGTGTGGCTGACTTTAAAACCTATCAAAAAAGTATAAAGAAAATAATTTTTACATGTCACTCTTAAATATAAATAATGATAAGCATAGACATATAAAAATATGTGAAAAATTAGACCCTGTGCGTCGGTGGCACAGTGGTTAGGACTCTCGCCGACCATGCACATGGTCCGGGGTTCGAGCCAGACAGACGCACACCTGATATCTATGGTCGGCCTGCAAAATTTGGGCTACCGATATAACATGCTGAAAATTCCATACTTGTGTCTAAAATACTGTGTGGAATCAAGCTAACTGATGTGTTGAAAAACAGAATAACATAATCTAAATATCAATCTCTAGACCATCCATGGCTACATGATGGATGTCTTGAAGCTGTAGTCAGAAGTTATAAACAGTGGAATTCACCACGTTAAGATGAAGTAAATGTTCTAAGTAGGTATCGGTGAGGGCAGCGCTATACCGCGAGCAGACAAAGTTAGAATTTACGGACTACTGAGTTCCTATTCAAGTGGCTGATCGATCAGCGAGCTTGGGTTCGTAACCTGAAGGTATCGGGTTCTCTAACTGATGTCAGCTCATGATAAATTCCTCCAAGCAATTAAAAAAGTCCCTAAAAAAACAATACTTGATAAGTGATATTAATTCGTGATGAAATCTGACAAGTGGAATTAGGCTCGATTGAATCAAGGTTGACTTGTGAAACAAACACAAGCTAAAATAGTAGATTCGAATAAGCCATTCAGTCGTCCAGAACATAGCAACTCATGTAATCAGATCCAACTGACCTGAAAATCTAACCGATCACCAGGATGCTGTAATAGACTTGCATATATGTTCCATAAAAAATCACATTCTTCCTAAGCGATTTCTAAACTCCACTGAAAATGATGACTGGAGTATCAATGAGAAGTTGGCCACCAATGCTCTCAAAGAAATTCCACCTTGAAACATGTTTTGAACAAAACATTCAGATTCCGAGCTACGAACAGTCTTGAAAACTTCATGATGCGTGAATGAACTTAGTTTCAATTTCGGAAGTTTATTAAATATACTTAGTAGTTCTTGTCCAGTAGGAGAATTTACTCTTTTACTAGCATATATGCACCGTAGAATCAACAGGATGTAGTGATGTGATCATGATACTTATGTGAGAGAAAGGTGGTTAGGTTAGGTGGTTTCACAAGGTAAGTAATGTTGACGTTAGGCGTAGAGTGTTGGGCAAAGAGGGAAAATCAATCGACGAGGCTATAAAGTTACATAGACTGAGATGGCTAGGTCATGTGCTGCGCATGCCTAACCATCGCCTCCCCCGACGGGCATTACTAGCTGAGTATATAGGTGCAGGTTGGAAAAGAGTAAGTGGTGGCCAAACAAAAACATGGCATCAATCCATGAAATCCTTGACAGTTAAACTGAGTCAGGTAGGGAGATGCAGACTTCCGGTTTGGGGCCCTCGGGACTCTAGGAATCAATGGCTGGAGACAATAGGTGACATGGCTCAAAATCGTTGTCAATGGCGCAGTTGTATTCAGTCTCTGTAATCTTTCATATTTCTTTCTACCATTACCCATTCTGTTTCGCGCTTATACCTGTCAAACTCTATTGATTCTCTTCACTCATCTTTTTGTCTACTTCTGTGTGCTATTTGGAACGTGGCAACTCGAACTGCTGCATTTCGGTGCCAAGTTCTATGTTGAATCCAGACAGACTTGAACTGCTGCACTTCTGTACTAAGTAAGTTCTACGTTGGAAGTCAGTTGATCAGTTAGGCGAACATTTTAGGTTTGATTACACACAAAAGTTAGAGGTTAACAGTGGAGATAGTATTGAAAGACATATTTAATAAACAATGCAATTATTCAAATATACGTGTGTACATATAATTTCAGTGTTTCATTACTTTGCGTGAAGCATTGATAGTTTTTTCTTCTTTTTTACTGGCAACCCGCTTTTTATTATAATATCTGTAAACAAATATTTTAAAAAAAGATGGAGTTCCTAAGTATGTACTATATAATAATAACTAAAGAATTTACACAATAAAGAATAACTCCACATAGGATGTTTTCATCACTTAAAATAATTACGTTTTATATGATAAAGATCCCAGGAAGGTATTTTAAATTATATGCTTGAGGAATCGACAATTTCTACCAGATTTTCATTGATACAACTGTACTTCAGTGGAGCAAAGCACATATTTTCACACATCATATATAATACTTCTCGTACAAGTAAAAAGAAACGAAAGTGTAAGTCAAGGCATTTAAAACATGGGAAGACCACGGTATGTGACATTTGGATTTTATTGAATATAACACACCATGTGACTGGAATAGAAGCTACAAAACATCCTCTGGCACTTACTAATGTAACAAAAGAATACCAAGGGCCAGGCAACAGATCATTTATTAAGGAAATCAACATGTATTTATATCTTTTTATGTACATCATTATAGCTTATTCAGGCAAACAAACACAGTCTTATGATTGGTGGTTGTTTCTCACTGAAAGTAAGCCTTGCACCTCTTTTTGGCTGTTTCTTGAATATCAGATCATCTATATATTAACTGTATCCGCCTACGCAAAGTGTGCTGTGGTTGTTTGTTGAATCAGTCTTTGTTCATATTTTCTCACCACCAATATCTGCGACATACCCATTGACGTAAAATACTGTTTACCACTTTTGGCTAGAAGCCACCTCTCACCACACTAACGTTACGATGATGGTTATCGACAGTCACCACAACTGTTTTCAAAGCATTCTGAAAGATATCTAGCTTTTAAGGGATGATAAATGTTTAACTGAATTTTCACTGAATAAAGAACTGATTTTCCTATCGACAGACTTAGCATCTAAAGGCCTCGAAATCGCTTGTATTTTGCGTCGTCAGTCACATATGTACAAACAGAATATCGCATTGTTAAAGTCTCCATAAGCGCTTCAACAGGAGGTCATCTATCATTGATCATCTCCGTAGATGACTCGTAATAAAATAATTTATCTGTTCTCACTATCGGTTCGACACCGGCAATGAGTTCTATCGATTGAGTACACTCATTAGATGGGTTTAGGTGAATTATGAATACACTATGTTTTATTTACTCAAAGTAGCAATATATATCTGAAGTCTGAGATGCCAAAGTTCTAACTACTGAGACCTATTATCCGATTTAGGATAGGATTCAGAGGGTAAAAAAATCCAAAATATATTTGACATTGTAACTTTAAGAGACTAAGTAAAGTGTTTCTATGAGAATGGTCGCTAGTAACGGTTGCGATAGAACTGAGAGAAGACGAAAGAACAATATGGTTTCAGTGGTAGGAAAACTATTCAAGCTTGAGAAAGAATGAGGAATGCACAGAAAAAATTAGTATGTCAGAAGAATACCTGGTACTTTTCTGGTGCCGCTGTTGCGAAGATTGACTTCTCATTGAAGAAACAGGATTAATTTTGTGTGATATTAAAGTAGAGCAGCTCACGCAATGTTTTTAGAAGTAGAATTTCGGAAATCGTATCCCATTAAGAACTTTAACTGCCTGTTAAGCATGGCTATACAGTAAGCTAAGGTGTGCAACTTTTGCCGCCGAATTTCTCCAGCATCTAACAATCGAAGGGGAACATATTACTGTCGCCAAAGCACCTCCAGCCGGCAGACAACTGTGTCATCCCACTACTACCACATAGCATTAGCAATTTACACAGCTACGGTAATTGCCTTAACTACCCAACTAACCTTTAGGGCATTCTACAAATTGCCTGTTTGTTCATAGTGATAATTAAGCTCAATCACAATTTCAAGGCAGTTACGGCTTATTTTTTAAGTAAACTTTTAAAGTGGTATGCATTATGCACTTATTAACATAAATCTAGATAAGGTGCCACTTTTGGTAGGACAGAAATTAAGCAAAAGGAAACGAAAATATCCTCCAAAATAAATTCATTACAACAAATACTAATTTGACTTACTTTCGAGCATTATTAAGAGCATTCAAATCGAGATCTATAGTTACTTGTGTATAATCCGTTTTACTTGAATCGACAGTGTTTTCACCATCACTAGATACTTCAAATGGATCTCTAAAATAATAATAGTACAAGAGATTTTATAAGGCTGGTAAGATACAAGCGAAAAATAGTAACAAACTACTTTAAAAGTATAACAGCTTGATTTGATAATAGTTTTAATTCAACAATACGCCATGCCAACGGATCACCACGTTGTTTTGCCTCTTCAACTATTGATTCCAATTCTGTCCAATCTAATTGATTGTATAATGCATGATTGAGCATGATAATTATGTTGTCCACCTAAATAAGTAGAAAAATAACAATATATGAATAAGACTGACTAAGATAAGATAATTATTAATAATATTGCAAGGGGAGATTCTCATAAATTCAGAGAGTCATTCACAACGACAGCAACAACAAAAAACAATGTCTATCCTTTTTCTCCAGACACAATCGTGATTTGGTAAAGTGGACGAACGGACCAACAGTTGAAAAGCTAAAATAGTACAGTGATTTGTCAATAAGGCTTAATTCAAGATAATTAAAAATAGGTAATCAGGTATTTATTTTCTTTTACCTCAATGAGTTAAAGTTTAGTGGTAAGGAGTCTTATCCAAAAAGCCCTATACGTTGGAAGTCACTCAGGGGGACAGAAACTAACCTACATACTTCACTTTCTCCAAAAATGAGGAACATTCATCACAGACAAACCCGAACAAAAGAATTTACCGTAAATTTTGTTTTGATAAAGTCTCACAGTAATATTTAATGATGACGTTTCGAGCACAATTTATTGCTCATAATGATATCAAGGTAATCATACGACATCCTAACTTCATTTATATAGTTCCATTATTTTTCACTTGATTTGGTCGGCAGTAGTATTTTTCCATATTTCAGGTATGAGTGATGAGTCATTCCTATTGCATGTGTTGGGTGTAGGACTCGATGAACAAGGATTCAGTAATCAACCTCTCTCTTCACCTACCTGGATTACTTTTTAGATTTTAACCCTCTCCCACCCTATTGTGTGGTTGTGTGTTAGCGCATGCATTGCAATTGCTGAGCTTTTTTCTAAATTACTCATCTTCTCGGGGTCAACCATTCTTACCTTAGCTGAATTCTTATGTTCTGACAATCTGACTACTCCTGACCTACTAGTTTGACCTATGTAGTTGACCTCAATCACAGTCATTGCATGGTATTTTGTAAATTATATTATTTTGTCTAATTGGTTCAACTAGGTCCTTTAACCTACACAGCTTGTCCCTGAATGAGTTTGTAGGTTTAGATGCCACCCTAATTCCTGTTTTATTTAGAATCCTACGTAGTGTCTCAGATGTCCCCTCTTTATATGGTATAACTGTAGATGACTTATATTCTCTCTTATTTATGTTATTATTACTAGTTTCAAAATTATTTTTATTTTGTTTTTGGCCTTTAATGATCTTCCTAATGAATTTTATAGGATAGTTATTCAATGCCAACGCTTCTTCTATCTGTTTTATTTCATCATTTAGGTATTTCTTTGTGCTACTTAGTGCCACTGCTCGGTTAAAGGACCTAGTTGATCCCATTAAACAAAATAATATTATTTACAAAATACCCTGTAATGACTGTGAGGTCAACTACGTAGGTCAAACTAGTAGGTCAGGAGTAGTCAGATTGTCAGAACATAAGAATTCAGCTAAGGTAAGAATGGTTGACCCCGAGAAGATGAGTAATTTAGAAAAAAGCTCAGCAATTGCAATGCATGCGCTAACACACAACCACACAATAGGGTGGGAGAGGGTTAAAATCTAAAAAGTAATCCAGGTAGGTGAAGAGAGAGGTTGATTACTGAATCCTTGTTCATCGAGTCCTACACCCAACACATGCAATAGGAATGACTCATCACTCATACCTGAAATATGGAAAAATACTACTGCCGACCAAATCAAGTGAAAAATAATGGAACTATATAAATGAAGTTAGGATGTCGTGTGATTACCTTGATATCATTATGAGCAATAAATTGTGCTCGAAACGTCATCATTAAATATTACTGTGAGACTTTATCAAAACAAAATTTACCCATAATGGAATTACACTCTACCACAGTGCACAAGGTTGATTCTTATATCAATGAAAGAATTTACCACTTATTTTGATGCACAGATGAATATAACCTCGAAGGCGGTTAAAAGTTGGAAAATTCAACTTTGTTATTGAAAGGAAAATATAACAAAACTAAGAGTTTGATTCAAAAGATTTACAGCACAGAGGAAGATTCGCTAAATGTTCCGTAGTGATATCAAATATACACACTAGATATTAAAAAGATGGTTGTAGGGAAGAAAGTTTTCTTTTCCACGAAGTCATCAACTAGACCGCATATTCGTGTACTTATAGTAAATGGGTGAGAAAGTTCTAGAACTGTTTCCGGTCGATGGTCAAATTATTGAAATTGCGAATAGGAAATAAGATGTGATGATAAACAGGAAGGTCGGATAGAAAACATAGTAAGCACACTGACTTTACCTACAATTAGGGATTAAAAAACGCATAAATAACAGAAATAAACAGGAAGGCTGGATAAAAAAGGTAATAGGATAATCCCTATTGAGAGAATTGACTTTTTATGATGGCCATGGTAGAGACACGGGTGTATTCTTGAACTTTTGGATAGTTAGTGCCTCAGCTATGCCCGCTCAGATCTCACTGCCTTTGAGAGGTTCGATCGGATCATGTATACGGCTTTGAAGGACTTTTCAAACGGAACTGAGTGACTTGATTTCACCATATGTTCTGTTACCGAACTGTATGCACACTTGCGTTCTCCTTTTACTAGCAAGGGTGGATAGTGTTCCTGAGGGCGTTTTACAACCAGACGCATGGTATGGTCTATTTACTCAGCTCCATAAGAGCAAGTGAAATTGTATACACATGTTGAAGTGTCCTAATGCAACAGCTTGTCTTTCATGTGATGGTTGAATAGTTTCTTGCAAGTAAGCGTCAGCGCCGTAAGCTGGCACCGAAGTATGTTTTATTGAAAGATTTTGAAAGCCGTTTACAGAGAACTAATACTTCAGTATCATTTTTAAATTCGAGATTAAGCATCAGAATCTTTTTAGGAGCGACTTGGATCTGTTCAGAAGTGTTTCCTTTGGTTTTAGCTTCTTGTCTGTGAATCTAGGTGGGAAACCATTTTCCCATAAATACATAAATGTACAGTCTAGTTGATGACTCTGTCGAAAAGAAAGTTCTCTTAGCTACAATCATCTCTTTTTTAACTTCTCCATTGGTGGACACTACTTTCAAATGAGCAATTAAGAAGTTAGTTATCAGTCTGCTATTTGGCATAAGTTAAGTCAGACTCCTGAGTGGAAACCTAATGGAAAACGACGAGTGTGGTGTGTGTGTATAAGGGTGATATGGAAGAGATAGTGTGAGGAAGAGATGAGAGTTTATGGGCGATGGTGGTGTAGTGAGAACAGGCTGCTAGCCAATTGGTAGACATTAATTTACGTCAATGTCTAGGTCACTAATATTGGCCGTGAGAAAATATGAACAAGGCTGATTCAACAACCGATCACAGCAGACTTAACGTGGGCAAATATGATTCGCAGATAGATGGCTCCACTTTCCGAGGTTACCAGAAACAACCAATCAGAAGGCTGTGTTTGTCTACTTGAATAAGCTATAATAATGTACAGGAAATATATATAAATACGTGCTGATTTCCATAATAAAACGGTCTGTTGCCGGGGGGCCAGCTGAAAAGGAAGGAATGGAGATGCGCTGTTGAAGCCCTACTTTCTATTATGAAATTATGGGAATGAAAATAATAATATTAAGCCATAATAAAAATCAACTTCAGATATTCAGACCTACCAGCTGGTGATTAGCTTCTAGTAAATAGGCGTAATGCATGTTTGCTTCCTGTACATGAGATTGAGAAAAAAGCAAAAAAATAAATATACATATTTAGGTTGTATTTCTTACAATATTAAGTAATAATTAATATGAATAGAATAAATGGTGTGTAACACAGATTGTTATTTTTATTATAGGCGATATGAGTAGATGCATTCATTTGGATTGTCTTATGACTTCTCTTATTTAATATATGTGTAAAACTTGGGCACTATGGTAGTAAGTAATTCCAGATTAGTTTGTTTATTAGATGTATCACACAGTGAAACAGTATTATTTACTGGATGACAAAGTTTCGAACAAAATTTATTGTTCATAATCATATCAATTGTGATCACACGACTTTGAAATTTGAGTTTTATAGTTGACTTTAGAAATTCACCTACCTATGAATTATCTAAATATTTAGCCATGGTATTAAATCCCCTAAAAATCCACTCGAAATCTAGACTAACTAATTCTTATGAACCAAAACACAGATTAGATAATTTAAAATTAGATAATGAAGAATAAATGGTTAGTTTTGACATTGTCAGTTTATATACACGTATACCAATAAATATGGCTATAGAGGCGGTCAGAAACGAACTCATTTCTGACCAAAAACTCGAACTTAGGACAAAAATGCCACTTGAGGGCATAATGCTGGGAGTGCAGCTTTGCCTAACTTCTACAGTATTTAAATTCCAAGGGAATATGTACAAACAAACTGAGGGAGTTGCCATGGGATCACCAATATCCCAGTTGTAGCAGATATATTCATGGATAGGTGGGAAAAGATAGCGATAGAAACGTTCGCCCCCACCCCAAAAGTATGGTGGAGGTATGTAGATGACACATTAACTGTACTTAGAACACAAGATATAGATAGATTTTTCGAACACATCAACTCGAAGGTAGAGGCAATTCAATTCACTTATGAATTGGAAAGTCAGGAAGGGGAACTTCCAATGTTAGATTGCAACGTAAAAAAGAAAGAAGATCGGAAGTTAAACACTAGTGTTTACGGGAAACCCATACATTCAAACAGATATTTGAACTTCCGATCATTCCATACTATGTCAGTAAAAATAGGATTGGTGAAGTGTTGAAGTGACAGAGCACAAAAACTAAGTAGTACCAAGGAAAATCTAAGACAGGAAGTGATACACATAAACGAAGCCTTGAAACTTAATAATTACCCGGATAAATTAATCAAGAAATAGGTAAGCGAATGTAAAAATTAATAAATAATGATAATAGCGATAGTGGTAATAATAATAATAATAGTAATGATAATAGTGATAATAAGGAATCTAAATCATCAACAGTAATTCCATACAAGGAAGGAACCTCGGAAGCCTCACGCAGAATTCTTAACAAGGCAGGGATAAAAGTGGCATTCAAACCCACAAACTCAATTAGAAACAAGCTTTGTCGGTTAAAGGATCCTGTGGAGCAATTAAAACAAAACAATTTAGTTTATCTAATACCCTGCCTGCAACCATTGTCAGGTCAAATACATAGGTCAAACTAGTAGAACAGGGGCAGTCAGACTAGCCGAACATAAAAACCTAGCTAAATCTAGATTGGTTGACCCGAATAAGATAAGAAATCTAGAGAGTAGTTCAGCTATAGCACTACATGCAGTTACACACAACCATACAATAGGATGGGATAGGATGACAGTCTTCAAATCTAATGTCACAGGGTATAGGGAGAGATTGATAACAGAAGCTTTGTTTATCGAATCAACTGGAAATACATGTAATAGGGACGATTCAACACCTGTCCCAGATATACGGAAAATTCTACTACCCCAACGACGACAAATAGGAGAAGACAAAGAAAACTATAAAACTCAAATTTCAAAGTCGTGTGATCACAATTGATATGATTATGAACAATAAATTTTGTTCGAAACTTTGTCATCCAGTAAATAATACTGTTTCACTGTGTGATACATCTAATAAACAAACTAATATGGAATTACTTCTCTTATTTATCTACAATTTTTCCAGTGAGGATACCTCTTTGATGATTTCACGTTTCACATCAGAAATTGCTGAAATATATATCTTCACTAGTCTTATTGTCTTTTTTTGATGAGTAAAGTGTAGAAGTAATAGTTTCTTGATGAGTCATTTTTATTTAAATTTAAGATACATGTGTGCGACACGCAGTTTGTCTACTAAACATGTTCTATTTTGATAATCCAATAAAACAGAAGCTGTCATTCTTTTTTTTTAAATACAGTCAATCAACATCCTCTACAGATATTAATTAATTACTTGAGTGAAATTTGTTACATGATAATTAACACTAACAACAACAACAGATATCGATTAGTGCTTACCGTCAGTACCACACCTTTGTTGATAATCGCTTTTTTTTGATGAATTACTTACTTACTTGTTCAGTTTTTAATGCCATCAAACGACGTTCTTGGTCCTTTTTAATATTTTCTACTTTTTTGTTGGCTTTCTGCTCCTAAAAGAAAAGAAATAAATATGTATCAAAGTCAAAAAGAAAAAAAGAGGAGTTGATTACATGCAAATAAGTCATGTGAATCATGCAATTTTTAAAAGATCACATTGTGGTGAGAGCAGGCTGCTAGCCAATTGGTAGACATTAATTTACGTCAATGTCTAGGTCACTAATATTGGCCGTGAGAAAATATGAACAGGCTGATTCAAAAACCAATCACAGCAGACTTAACGTGGGCAAATATGATTCGCAGATAGATGGCTCCACTTTCCGAGGTTACCCGAAACAACCAATCAGAGGCCTGCGTTTGTCTACCTGAATAAGCTATAATAATGTACAGGAAATATATATAAATACGTGTTGATTTCTATAATAAAAGGATCTGTTGACGGCCCTTGTCTTCTGTTGTTACAACATGATATAATCTTAGAATTAAAATGAAAAATATACCACAGTTTACACAAGAAAGGCCACCGGAGAGATATCATTCCATATTAGATAAGTTTATTTTGATATAACACACAGTCATACAGTATTGTTAACTGGATGATATTTCGAGCACAATTTAACGCATATATATATATATATATATATATATATATATATAATCCCCTTGGGTTCCGAGTAGAACACACCTCCACTTTGTTCCATTTTCTGTTCTCCTAATGATCTCTCATATCCTCTTCGTACGATCTCCCCCATGTCACCCTCGCACTGACGACTCACTTACTCTTCTCTTCCCATTGGGATTCCACTCGGGCAATGGCCTGTATTGCGCACGATGTCACTCGACGACCTCCTCAATGTATGCCCGATTCATCTCCATTTCATTCTATATATTTGTTGAACGATAGGTCCTTGGTTAGTTTGTTCCCAGCCAGAGTTTATTGTTGCTAATTCTTTCTGGCCAGCCAGCCAGCCATTTGATATTTAGTATGGAGCGAATGAAGCTATTGATAAAAGTCTGCAACCTGTTGGAAATCCTGACCTGTATATAAAAACACTGGCTGGCTTCACATTTGTGTTGAAAATCCGAATTTTATTGTTTATGCTGACTGAGCGTAGAAGATTTCCAGACTGACTTCAGATTGATAAAAGTGTATTTTGCCTTTCCGATTATGGCCTGCTTTGACATCTTCATCCGTTTTGATTGTCTGTGGTTGAAACAATACTGGCTACCTAGATTAGTGAAGAAAGTAACCTCTGTTAAATCTCTCCCATTGATGGTGATTGGTGCTGGTTGTTGTTCGTTGGTTATCTTCATCACCCGTGTCTCCTCTATGTTCCCCTGAAGTCCTGTCTTTGGTATGTGCCTCTTCTGCCAGTTTGTTGGTTTTCGCCTGAAAGTGTTTTCGAATTTGTGACATTAAACATAAATCATCTGCGCGCGAAATCCAGATCTTCTAGAGTCTTCTTATCGGTCGTCCAGAGTATTCTTGTCTTCTTACTCCCCACACGCTGTCTGACGGATAATCCCAGTCTACCACAATTAAGAATAGCATCATTGGTGATAGTAGTCAGCCTTGTCTTACTCCTGTATTTACTTCAAACGCCTCGACGAGTTTCCCGTCGTGGATCACCTGACACGTGGCATTCTCATAGAACCAGCTGTTGAATGAGTTTGAGAAAGACTTGAGGCACACCATAGCCTTGCAACCAGCTTTTGGAAATGCTTTCGTAACATGCTCTTTGAGTCTCTGAATTGTATAGAATCACTGAATTGACATTTATGTTGAAAACCCGAGTATTGTTCTTTACGCTAAGTGCAGTAGATTTCCACGCTGCTCTCAGATTAATTAATAACGGCTTTGGTTTTCCAATTCCAGTTGGGTTTGATATCCTTATCCGTACCTCCTGTCGGTAGTTGAGACGATGTTGCTCAGATAAGTCAAAGAATTAGTTTCCTCCAAATTTTATCCGTTGATAGTGATTAGTGCTTGTTGTTATTGTTGATTCGGTATCCCCTCATCACTTCTGTCTTTTCTATGTTCACTTGAAGTCCTATCCTTTTCTGCTTCTTCATTCAAATTGTTCGTTTCTGCTTGTAGATCTTTGAGTTTGTGTAACGTTAGACATAAATTGTGTGTACGTCGGTGGCATAGTGGTTAGGACGCTCGCCGACCATGCACATGGTTCGGCGTTCGATCCCCGGCCGACCCACTCCTTTACCTCGCTAAGCCAGAAATAATCCTGGTAAAGAGGAAAAGTTGGGCATGAGGCTAGCAACCCCATCCTGTAAAATAAACACTGCTACAGAAATTTCAAGCCACTAGCTTGAAGCCCTATGTTCCACTGGGGAACGTGAAGGAAGACATTTAGACATAAATTGTTCGCGAAGTTCAGGTCTTCTTGTCTGTCCAGTGTAATTCCTGCCTACACGCGCTCCTCACATTCTGTCACATGAAAGACTAGTAAAATGCATGATTCTTGGAAAATGCAACGGACATAATCACGATATAATAATGAAACCAGTAATGAACTTACATTTCGTAAGATTTGTTCTGATGTTCGCTGACTTTCCAGTTTTGAATAGTAAGTATCCACTGCCTAAACAAAAAAAACAAACAAAAAAAGTTAAAAAGTAAATTAACACACATAAATAGTGATTTAATTAATTGCGCGAATTACTATTCGTTACATGTGTTACAAACAATAATAATAAATCTCAATGAAATGTGTAGTTTATGCAAACTACTGAAGACAGCTGAGAAAAGGTAGATTCGAGGCTTTATTATCAACATCAAATGTACACTTTATGCATCAATAACAGAAACTTATTCAATAGTTTAACGAAAATAAGACAAGGCTATTTGATACTATTCACTCTCCTATTTAAAAATCTTGAGTTAATTTCTTTAGTAGATTGAGTTTCAAAATTTAAATATTTTGAATAAACCAAGAACAAGAGAGTGGTTTGTGCAGAATAATATGGTACCATCATTTATTTCGTTGCCTTCTCATCAGCTCAGCTGCTTACAGTCTAAATAAATTATTAGGTGTAAGTACAGAAACGTTTTAACATACTTGCAAATTTTACATGTTGTCAGTTGACAGAAAGTTCCACAATTAGTAAACAGTGCTCAGAAAATTGCGCTTATATAGTTTTTACACAGGCAGTTCAAGTTAAAACAAAATAAATGTATGCATATAACGGTAAAGGAGTTACATAATAAAGATGAGATGTGTGTTAGATGCATAGTGACTAATAAGTTAGGTAAACAATGTACTGAGTTGAACTCAAATCATAGAAACAAGAGACAAGCAAAATTACAGATTATAAAAGGAGGGTGAGGTTAAAGACAAAGATTATGTGATCAGATGAGAGAAAAAAGAGACATCTAGTTACCAAGACAAGGAAAGACTAATAACTGCCTCTTTCTGAACACATAAATCTGGTTTCAAGCGTTTGATAGAAATTGCTTCGGCAAACTTGAAGAGAATGGAGCTCCTTTATCTATTGATAATTTTAAAGGATTTCTCGATTTCCACCTCATAACCCGTGTCGAGAATATTTTAACATAACTTGATTAGAATGTCTGAGTGGTATAAGAAGTTTTGAGTTGAAATCTAATGAACGGAGGCATTTATATATATATATATATATATATATATATATAATTTTGCAGACATATCAGTCTGACCCAGTAAAACAAGCAATCAGAAATCGTAAGTTTAATTAAATTACAACTGATTTCTGTTGCACGAAAAAGTATTTTCATGACTCGGTAGCCCAGAATATGTCAAGAAGCAAAAAACAATATATACATTAAGGATCTGCAATGACGATTAAAGATAATTTTTGAAAAATACCCTTGTAATGACATTCAGCGTGACAAACAATTTTTAATCAACCGCTTTTAAAGGATTTAGAGCACCGTGTTAAACCAAACTTAATCAATCATATAAAATCATACAAAAAAAAACATTTTACTTACCTTATTGAAACTATCAAACATTATGTGAGGCTTACCAGCATACTGTTCAAAAATGAATGGTTGGAATTCTTCATAGCTATAAAAACAACAGAATGGTATCTAGACATAAATGTATTATATAATCACGGTAGACATAAACTATGACAATATCGATTTGTTCCGTAGGATATGGGGTAAAATGAAATGACACATAGTTAATACGCATTTTCACCCTCTCCCCCCCCCCACCTTTAGTTACGAATCACCTCAGAATGAGTCACACTAGATGTATGGTGTATTTTCCAAGAAATGAAGTGCCAAAGCAACAGATCCACTTAAACTTATGTCATTCGAAAGATAATTAAACAGGTATTTTCTTTCAAAACACGAGACGTCTTCATCATAGGATGTATATGTTGTGAACTTTTCTTATAATACGTATCTAGTCATATTCATATCTCTACCGCTATTAACACTCTTTTTTTCCTTTATATGTTTAAGCCATTCCGGCTTCATTGTAAAATGAATAAAGCCTAAATTCTTGGTTCATTCGTCTTTTCAAGATTCAAGCATCACTCATCGTTCTAAGACTCAATCACCTTCGTAACAATTTATTCATTTTACAATATTCATGGAACGATTTTTCCGACCTGATCGGTTCGACGTAGAACCTAACGCAGTTGGAGCTGCCAAGAAGTGGGATCACTGGTTTGCGACTTTTTCCTACTTCATTGAATCAATGGGATCCGAAAATCCTTCGAAACTACATATTCTCTTCAATCATATTTCTACTTCTGTATACGAATGCATTTCTGAATGCAAAACATACGAAGAAGCTATCGACACTCTCAAGAGTCTCTACATGCAGCCTTGCAACGAAGTGTTTGCTCGACACTTGTTAGCAACGTGTAAACAAGAATCTGGCGAAAATCTGGATCAGTTTGTTCGTCGACTCAAGTCGCTGACTACAGATTGTTCATTCAGGGCAGTTACAGCCGAAGAACATCGTAACGAATCTCTACGTGATTCATTCATCTCAGGTATACAGTCTTCGATGATACGCCAGAGGCTATTAGAACAGCGTACTTTAACTTTTCAAGCGGCATACGATCAAGCACGAGCTCTAGAGATGGCACATCAACAATCGCAGTCATACAACAATCCTGTTACACCTTGCGCGTCCATTTCTTTACATGATGTACCTCATTCATCAGATTCCACACCCTCCGTCAATGAAACAACCATTGCTGCCGTTGAATCCAAATGCTTTTTCTGTGGTAATCGTAGACATCCTCGTTCCAAATGCCCCGCCCGTGATGCAGTTTGCAAAGCTTGTGGCAAGCAAGGACATTTTCAGAAGGTTTGCAGGTCTGCGCCATCTACGAAAAAAGGTCCATCTTCAGTTAACTCTATAATTTCATCTCTCGTTGTGGCTTCAGCACCTCAAAGTCTCACTGATGCTGTTACGCAGCTTACTGTCAATGGGAAATCAATGCAAGCTCTAGTGGATACCGGAAGCAGTGAGAGCTACATCTCTTCCTCAGTTGTTCGTAAGTATAACTGGAAAGTCCATAAGTCTCGAAACAGAATCACAATGGCGAGTACGAATCTTACTAGTCATACTGAAGGACATTGTCTTCTATCCATCTGCTATAAAAACCACACTTATGATCTATTCAAATTTTCCATTCTTCATAATTTATGTGCAGACGTCCTTCTTGGACATGATTTTTTAAAACTTCACAAACACATTGAGATTCCTTTTGGGGGATCAAAGCCGCCTTTTTCTCTCTGTGGTCTACCTTGTGTTCGCGTCGACCTGCCTACTCTGTTTGAAAATCTTTCAAAAGACTGTAAACCGATCGCGATAAAATCCCGGCGTTATTCTCGTGAAGATGAAAGTTTTATTTCCACCGAAGTCAACCGGTTACTGCAAGAAGGTGTTATTGAACCTTCTAATTCTCCTTGGCGAGCTCAAGTTCTTGTTACGTCAAACGAACGCCATAAAAAGAGGATGGTAGTTGATTATAGTCAGACAATCAATCGATTCACTTTTCTGGATGCTTACCCATTACCTAGGATTGACGAAATGATAGAAAAAATCGCACAATATGACATATTCAGCACTCTTGATCTGAAGAATGCTTATCATCAAATTGCCCTAAGGAACGAAGATAAACCATATACTGCTTTCGAGGCTTGTGGGAAACTTTACCAATTTTGCCGAATTCCTTTTGGTGTTACCAATGGCGTAGCTTGTTTTCAACGCATTATCGATGAATTGATCAGTAAAGAACAACTCACAAGCACGTTTGCCTACATTGACAATGTCACTATCTGCGGCAAAACTCAGGAGGAACACGACAAAAATCTAAACAAGTTTATGGTAGCAGCACGCAATTATGGAATAACCCTTAATGATTCCAAAAGTGTGATCTCAAGCAGAAGCATACAATTACTCGGTTATGAAGTTTCAAAGGGGGTTATTAAACCAGATCCCGATCGGCTAAAACCTCTTCGTGATCTAGAACCACCCACAGATATCAAATCTCAACAACGGGCCGTTGGATTATTTGCTTATTATTCACAGTGGATCCCTCGCTTCTCAGATAAAATCCACCCATTGGTAAATAATCGGATTTTCCCTCTTGATATCGAAACTCGAAATGCTTTTGACAAACTGAAAGACGACTTAGAACGTGCAGTCGTTGTGGTAGTTGATCCGAAAGCACCCCTTGTTGTTGAAACAGATGCTTCAGATGTCTCAATTGCAGCTACATTAAACCAGAATGGTAAACCTGTCGCCTTCTTTTCTCGAAGCCTCTCTCGAAGTGAGAAACATCATTCATCGGTTGAGAAAGAAGCCTATGCCGTGGTTGAAGCAATTCGTAAGTGGAAGCATTACCTTCTCGGAAATCACTTCAAACTTGTCACTGATCAACGTTCAGTAGCATTCATGTTTGACAAGATTCATAAAGGCAAAATCAAGAACGATAAAATAATGCGTTGGAGAATTGAGCTATCCCCTTATCAATATGACATCATTTATCGTCCTGGAAGGGATAATCAAGCTGCTGATACATTTTCCCGTAGTTTCTGCGGTTCCTTGCAGTCAGTGTGCGACTTGAAATTTCTCCATGACTCTATGTGCCATCCTGGAGTTGTCCGAATGATGCATTTTGTACGCTCGAGAAACCTTCCATTCTCCCTTGACGAGGTGCGCAATGTAACCAGTAAATGCGTGACATGCTGTGAGTTAAAGCCTCAATTTTACAATCCCTCTAATTTCAAACTCATAAAAGCAACCCAACCTTTTGAAAGGTTAAGCATCGACTTTAAAGGACCTCTACCGTCAGCTAGCCGCAATCACTATCTGCTCACGCTGATCGATGAATATTCTCGATTCCCCTTTGCATTCGCCTGCCCCGACATGTCGTCTCAAACGGTAATGAATTGCCTTTGCCAACTGTTTTCGATTTTCGGTATGCCTTCTTACATACATACCGACAGAGGCGCTGCTTTCATGTCTACCGAATTACGGGCATTTCTTCTGGAGAAAGGCGTAGCAACCAGTCGTACTACCTCATACAATCCTCAAGCCAATGGGCAGGTCGAGCGCCTCAATGGAACACTTTGGCGTGCCATCACTCTAGCATTAAGATCACGGGGCCTACCAACGGCACAATGGGAGTCTGTTCTACTCGACGCCTTGCATTCCATCAGATCTTTGCTCTGTACTGCAACGAACGCCACGCCACACGAACGACTGTTTACCTATAACCGAAGATCGACATCTGGGACAACTCTTCCTACTTGGCTCACTGTACCAGGACCAGTACTTCTCCGGCGGAGTGTTCGTCAGTCCAAATTCGATCCCCTGGTTGAAGAGGTGGAGCTATTGAATTGTAACCCGCAATTCGCTCACGTTCGCTTCGGTAATGGACGTGAAGATACAGTTGCTCTTCATCATCTGGCACCCAAAGGCGAAGATATAGATCAAGTTGAAAATTCAATACCGGAGGGCGACGCAATTCCTGAGCAACAAGTAAATGGGGATGCGACCACTGATCCTAATATTCTTCGTGAAGAAAATACAACTGAAACGAACAACGGGCGTATTCTTTTGGAAAAACAACAACGTGTACGGCCTTACAATTTGCGTACCAGAGAAGCGTGACATAATGGCTCATTCCTTTTCAAGCCGCAGTGAATGTTGTGAACTTTTCTTATAATACGTATCTAGTCATATTCATATCTCTACCGCTATTAACACTCTTTTTTTCCTTTATATGTTTAAGCCATTCCGGCTTCATTGTAAAATGAATAAAGCCTAAATTCTTGGTTCATTCGTCTTTTCAAGATTCAAGCATCACTCATCGTTCTAAGACTCAATCACCTTCGTAACAGTATACACGCAGTCTTACATCTACCGATAAGAATTCGACAGTTGCCTAGTAACCTTCCGAATTACCAATGGTTGATGATTTGTTGTCTGTTAAATACCTTATGTTTAAGTTATGGGTACCACATCGAGTATATAAATAAAAATTTCTCTGACAGTCTGGTAACTCTAATGATTATAATGGGAATACAAACAAGTTAGTAGAATTAGCTAGAATTGTATAAATTAACAAAAGTTAAAAGATAGTTACAATGGGAGGGGAAAAATCGTTTTTTTTTAAACTTAATACATATTATGTAGTTGTTCATGGCAAAGAAAGGGGCTATGCAAATTTCTTTTGAATACACAGATTTGGCTTGTTCAGATGAATTCCGATTGCTTCTGCTGTGTGCAAAAGTCACTTAGGTAACCATGGACAAGTCTGACTACCTAAGCGAAATGGGGAATTTATGAGGTGATGCACACAAATTTCATAGACTATCAACTTTCAATGATACAGCGGAGAGGACTGAGCGACAGTTAACAGAGTCTATAATAAATTTCAAACAACAAGGCTATATTTCATCTGCCTTGTGTGAAACACTAAAACCTGTCGGCACGTTGACACCCAGGTTATACGGCTTACCAAAGATTCCCGAAAACGACTTGCCACTTAGACTGGTTCTCGATATGTCCAACTCACCTTATCATTTAACTGTCAAATAGCTGGTGGAACTTTTACAGCCTTTGAATAAGAAACTTTTGAAAAATAGCGTAAAATATAGTTTTGAGCTTGTAGAAAGAATGGAGGAATTAAATGTGAAGGATAAATACATGCTATCACTGGATGTATCTTCCGTATTCAATTCACCAATGTGCCTTTGTTGGAAACAACTGATTACATAGGTAATGAATTGATAAAGCAACGTATAGACAGTGGAATTCTTGTTTCCTCCCTAAATGAACTTCTTCTAAGGTGTACATTGAACGTAAACTTTCTGTTCAATAAAGACATGTATAGACAATCAGATGGTTTTTCCATGGGGTCACCACTAGGCTCAATCATAGCAGATTTTTCCTGGAGAAACTAGAGAATGGTCTTCTTAAAGATGTGATATATAATCTTGATTTATATTGCCTACAAGTCGATGATACATTTATAGTTGTTAGGAAAGACAGTGAGACTAAGGACATGTTGGATAAATTCAATAAAGCACATCCTGGCCCTAGCTTCACTAAAGAAGAGGAAGAAAATGACTCTATCGCCTTTTTGGACGTCCTAATGACTAAACGAACAAACGGAACAATATGTAGACGTTCGCATAAGAAACCTACTCCACTGGATAGTATACTCACTTCCTGAAATTCGTACATCTACAATACAAACGTGATCTGGTTAGGTGTCTAGTTCACCAGGCTAGAGTCATTTATTCAAATGAGACACTGAACGAACTCAGTAATATTCGTGATCTACCAAGTAGAAACGCATACCCGACTAAATACGTGAACAAACACATGAACTCAGAAAGTAAAAAGTCGAAGGTGCCAACTGTTCCCAAAAAATAACTTTTCCTAAGATTACAATTCACGGGTGATATGATTAGAGAGGTCTTATCACAACATCTGAGAAGGGCCATCAAAAGGACTTTCAACGCAGCTAAGCTATGCTGTATATTCACAAGCCAACCAATATTTAGTTCAAGAAATAAAGACACACTGCCTTGTTTCGCCTCTTCCATGTGTATTTACCAGTTTAACTGCCCGTTGGGAGCTAGTTACATAGGGTGTACGATCAGGCAAGTTCATCATCGAATTTCTGAACACCTCGCATCTTGGTTTGGCAAACATCCGAATAAAGCCATACGCACCACAATACTAGCTCATCTCGCCGATATTGGACATTATGTTGATTCCAAAATTATTTTAAAGTTATTTGTCGAATGTCACCTAATCTCTCGAATGATCTACAAGTACGATTTTTACATACAGCAGAAGCAATCGGAATTCATCTGAACAAGCCAAATCTGTGTATTCAAAAGAAATTTGTATAGCCCCTTTCTTTTCCATGGACAACTACATAATACGTATTAAGTTTTCAAAAAAAACGATTTTTCCCCTCCCATTGTAACTATCTTTTAACTTTTGTTAATTTATACAATTCTAGCTAATTCTACTAACTTGTTTGTATTTTATGTAATTATCCTGAGTCATCATTATTTTACAAATTTCTTGATTATGTAATAACTTGTTGCTAACGCCTAAGAATCAACTTATCTTGAATTCCGTAAGTAATTTTCGGTCCTCGTTCAAAACTTAGATATTTTGTTACTAACATCTATTAGTGAATTGTTTTGATTACTTTTACCTCTTAATTTCACCCTTGAACACATAAAACTGATTAACCAAAACAACCACTCGATTGGTAAAAACCATTTTGATGTAAAAACTATATATTAGTGTAGAGCCGATGATGAGGAACTAATTGAAAAGGAATATGCATATATATATATATATATATCTTCGTTGTATCTGTATTTTTTCGAAGTGCATAAACAGGAATTTCGATGTCACCTATACTATTCAGTCACGGGATCACAGTTTACAGCACTCTCTGGCTGGAAATATCAGTCGAAAGATTGGTAGAATGATTCCAGGCTTTGATTATACTACACCCAACTGTTATCCAACTTAATCCTATATCAGTGAATATTACTTAACGAGGAAGGCGATAGCTTGGCATGTGTCACACGTATGCTGGCCACCTCAGTTGGTACGACTTGACATTCTCATCGACTGACTTGCTCTCCTCACCTAACACTCTACGCCTAACCTCTATACTACCTATCATATTGCACTACATGTCTTTTGGTCGATAGCCGAATATTACCTCTACACCAAAGAGGATGTACACCTTAGCGGATACCACATGAGCCTTTTTCTACCCGTACTCAAATTTTGTCCGTAATAAGTCCTTTAGGACTGAGGCAACTTCCCAACCAAGTGAAGTGGTCAACACACTCAACCACTTAACTCCCTATCTTTATACTAGGAGTCGATACAAGCCAATCCTGCATTTGATAGATGTTTAGACATGCCATTAAACGGCAAGGGAAAAATATGACGATCTATAGGGTGGAAGAAATATAGATGAATTATGCAATTCCACATAATCATGAAAGTTAATAAAATGAAATTAGTCTGGATTTTGATCAATATGAAATATGTAATCGAAACTTTTGTGAATCTGTCAACCTAGGTTTCGTGTTACTTAATAATTCAGATACGTATCCTTCAGCACTAAATTCTTAAAAGTAACATGAAACCATTCAATAAATTCGTCTATACGTTTCTTCGGGAATAATAGAGCTAAAACATTCAATGAGACAAACCAATATGTAAACGGTAAGGAGTGACATGAATTTATAGCTGTGTAAAAGAGTGCTTGATTTCAGATTACCACATACAGCGGAGGCGTACAAGAGTAGACTGACACGGGTCTACGTTTCGGAAGTCGTTACTAAAGGATAGTCTAATTACTCTAAAGAGGTCAGATGATGAAATGCTTTTAGGTGAATATGCAAACGAATTCAGAGATATCTAAGAAAATAATTAGGTTTAAACTTTGTGAATGTACATAAATCAGATGAAAAAGAGACATGTACTTAAAAATACTAGATGAAAATAAAACCGGTTACCTTCGTAAGCCTTCTGCAGATGGATCCGGTTTCCCAAATATATAACCGCATGGAGTGGCTTGATTGACTGAATAGGCTTTCAGTAAAATAGCTCTCAAGGCCGTAGCAAAAAACTTAACGTACTGCCCCATCAAATCCACTCCAATAAATTTTGATTGGGAATTATCTTCATTGCATTTCATGCGTTTAACTTCTTTTTGTGCTACACGCATACAATGTTCTATAACAATATTCCCATAAGCTAGAATGAAAAGTAGACAACATCAGAAGAGGTCATCTCAAGAAAAAAATGTACATATAATCACTATGAAGAACAGTGATAGTACCAAACACATGACGACAATGGTGACATGTTTTACAACGAATTTGTAGGTGAATTGGTGTATTTCCAGATGAGTTACATTGGCGAAATTCTTTCGAAAAGGGTGCAGTATAAAATGATAAAACACTAAGCCTGCTTTGTCCGACTGAATAAGTTAGTGGTGAAGACATCGCCTCAAGATGTAACGCTCCTTGAACCGAGTGTGGAGACGATTGGTTTTTGAATGATAAGTGCCTCATGATTTGTAGAACCGTGACTAACAGGTTTCTGCACTTGACTTCTTAAGAATATTTCACGGGTTATGACCTGAATCACTCATGGAGTATTGTGAGACTAGAAAATATAACTGGCTACAACATTAACGCTAGGGAAAATCAATTTCAAAGTAACAGACACCATAAACACGTGGATGTGACCCAGATAATACTTAAGTTGTACTAGTGGCGTATTTTTGTGAGAAATATAAAATACAGTGATTAAAACTATCTCAGCTAGTCATCAACTAAAGTCCCTTACCACAGAATTTTGATATTTGGCAGTGCAAAAACATCCTATTTAAGCAACCGAATATGGATACAACGATAAAAAAGCTATCAGTAAAATAAAAGTATAAATCTACAACCAGAGGAACAAGTACGTTACTGAATACTTCAGAAAGACATGCATGTGCTTACGCAGCTCCAAAGAGAGTGTTTTGTTAATCGGAGGATTTTCACACGTTTGTGCATCAGATGTCCATGGTCCTTTAGATGATTGAAATAATGGAGTGAGGAAGCTTTCGATATCACTTAAAGATTCCTCTTCATTTAAATCCTTAAAACAGTCTAACACTTTTCGACAAGAATCCATGAGGTATTTTTCATGAGCTGCGAATCTAATATTTTGACTTTTATCAGTTCGTGGACGAAGTAAGTGGAGGATTGTATAGGAATCATCTGCAAGAAGCATATTTCCCTACAAAAAAATAAGAAATATCCACTATGACTTTGAAGAGTAGAGCAAGCAGAAAAATAGATAAATGAAAGGTCAATAAACAAAAGGAATTTCTTCGACTACGTTTTAGCTCTTTTTTCTGTGAACTGTTTCCTTTGTTGATGTTGTTCTCATTGTTTGTCCGTTATTTTCTGATTTTGAGGGGAGCAACCCAAAAAGTCGCTTCTCTCTAAACTTTAACTTAATGTAATCATTCCTTGCTCAGGCGTGAGGCTAGCAACCCCACCCTGTAAACAAAGTTGCTACAGAACCTTCAGCAAAATGAACTTCTTTGCACCAAAAGAAAAAGTCTGTGTGGGAACATGGAACGTCCGAACTATGTACGAGACAGGGAAAGCTGCCCAGATCGCCAACGAGATGAAGAGATACGGAATACAAGTGCTAGGAATATGTGAAAGCAGATGGAATGGGAGTGGACTCACCAAATTGTCAACGGGTGAGTCAGTGATCTACTCCGGTCACCCAGAAGATAACCACACGCATACGTTGACCGCTCCACTTATTTGGGAAGTACCATCAGCCCCAACGGGCTGATGTCTGACAAAATCTCAGCACGAATACAAGGGGCTCGTTTCGCATTTGTTAGTTTACGCCGACTCTGGCGTAGACGAGATGTTCGACTATCGACCAAAGGGCGGGTGTACTGCTCATCAGTCCGCTCCGTCCTCCTTTATGGTTGTGAGACCTGGACACTGAGAGTGGAAGACATGAAAAGACTAGCTGTCTTTGATCATAGGTGCCTGCGTTCTATTTCCCGTGTAAAGTGGCATAATAAGGTGAGCAACATTGAGGTTAGGCGTAGAGTTCTAGGTAAACAGGGGAAATCAATCGACGAAGTCGTGAAGCTACAAAGACTGAGATGGTTAGGACATGTGTTACGTATGCCAAGCCATCGCCTCCCTCGACGAGCAATGTTAGCGGATATAGGGTCAGGCTGGAAAAAAGCTAGCGGCGGTCAAACAAAAACTTGGCATCAGTCAATGAAATCCACAACAGTTGGTCTAAGCCACGTAGAAAGGTGTAGACTTCCAGGCTGGGGTCCTCGGGACGGTAAAAATCTATGGTTGGAAACAATTGGTGACATGGCTCAAAATCGTTCTCAGTGGCTGGTGCAGATGCATCCACTCCCTGTGACTTATGATCTTCAATGAAACTGTTTTGTATTTCTTTATTACTCCTTTGTCTCACACCTCTGCTCACTGTTTCTATTATGCTTTTCTTGTACTTTCTTCTCTTGCTTCGCGTGCTACACGGAATGTGGCGACTTGAACTTCCGCACATTTGTGCAAAGTTCTATGTCGAAAACAGACAGACACGCATACCGAGGGCGTGGCTATCATGATGTCACCAACGGCAACGAAAGCCCTGATACAATGGGAGGCGATTTCGTCCAGGATAATGACCACCAGATTCAACTCCAAAGGAAGGAAAGTGTCAATCATACAATGTTATGCACCCACAAACAACGCAGACCTCGAAAAGAAAGAAGAATTCTACAGGCAACAATGGACAATACTCCAGCTGGCGACATGAAAATACTAATGGGAGACATGAACGCCAAACTGGGACCAGACAACTCAGGGAGGGAACTCATCATGGGCAGAGAAGCTCTAGGAGAAATGAATGAAAATGGAGAACTCTTCTCCGACTTCTGCGCCTTCAACGAACTAGTGATTGGTGGCAGTGTATACAAGCACAAAGATATCCACAAGGCTACATGGGTGTCACCAGACGGGCAAACCAAAAACCAAATTGACTTCATCTCAATCTCAAGGAAGTGGAGGCGCAGCCTACTGGACACAAAAACAAGAAGAGGAGCAGACGTTGGCTCAGACCACTATCTGGTACAAGGGACAATCCAAATCAAATTAAAAGCTTTCAGGGAATCAGGAGCTGCAGATAGACCACAAGCCAAGTTCAACACTCAAAAGCTGAAGGACCAGGCTACAAAGGACATCTTCATTGCAAGCATAAAGGACAAAGCTGAGATACAAATCAACACCAGCGAAAAGGTCAGCGTCGAAAAGCACTGGAACAACTTGAAAACGCTGTGGAGCCAAACCTGCATAGAAATTCTAGGCAGAAAAAAGAGACAGGACAAACAGTGGCTCACTACGGACACTTGGAAACTAATAGAAGAGAGAAGGACAGTGAAACAAAAGATTATCCAGTGCACTGACGAGCAACAAAAACAGGAGCTGAATGCAAGCTACAATACACTGAACAAAAGAGTGAAGAAGAGTGCCAGGGAAGACAAAAGAAAATATTATGAAACCATGGAAAGTGAGGCAGAACAAGCTGCAGTGCAGGCAAAGGAGACCTCGCCACACTCTGCCAAACAACTAGGCACTTATCGGGCAAAAGTTCGACACAGATTAAGCCAATAAAGGATGACAATGGAAAGTCAATCACCAAAGAGGTGGAACAAAGGAAATACTGGACTGAACACTTCAAAAGACTTCTAAATCGACCGCCACCTACAACATGCCCAACAATACCAACAACGGAAGCAGAACTACCAGTGAACATCGACTCTCCGACGAAACCAGAGGTCCTAAATGCAATCAAGATGCTAAAAGCCGGAAAAGCAGCAGGACCAGATGGAATCCCAGCAGAAGCATTGAAAATAGACCCAGAGACAATAGCGGATTTGATGGCACCACTACTGGAGAAGGTGTGGAAAGAGGACGAGGTACCCGAAGATTGGAAG
Organism: Trichobilharzia regenti; assembly: GCA_944472135.2. NCBI lineage: Eukaryota > Metazoa > Platyhelminthes > Trematoda > Strigeidida > Schistosomatidae > Trichobilharzia > Trichobilharzia regenti. The sequence goes on along the minus strand of OX235262.1, from coordinate 144,141,630 downwards.
AAAGGATACTTATTAAAACTACCAAAGAAAGGAGACTTAAGCCAATGCAAAAACTGGCGCGGAATTATGCTTCTGTCCATTCCAAGCAAGATACTAAGTCGCATCATCCTGGAGAGAATCAAACAAGCCCTGGATGAAAAACTTCGTCCGGAACAGGCCGGATTCAGGAGAAACAAATCATGTATTGATCAAATCGCCACTCTACGGATCATCATTGAACAAAGCTTGGAATGGCAGTCACCTCTCTATCTCAACTTCATTGACTTTGAAAAGGCCTTCGACAGCGTCGATCGAGAGGTCATTTGGAAACTACTTCGCTATTACGGGGTCCCATCAACAATTATACATCTCATCCAACAGTTATACGACAATGCTGCATGCCAAGTAATCCACAACGGGAAACTTACGGAGGCCTTCGAAGTGAGGACGGGAGTGAGGCAAGGCTGTCTACTATCACCAATGATCTTCCTGATTGCAATTGATTGGATAATGAGACAGACAACGGCAACCAACGAGGGAACAAGCATAAAATGGACTGACACAAAAGACTTGGAGGATCTGGATTTCGCCGATGATATATGTCTGATTTCCCACAAATTGGAAGATATGCAAGTGAAAAGCAACAAGTTGGCAGAAGAAGCATCAAAGATAGGACTTCAAGTGAACATAGATAAAACAGAGGTGATGAAGATTCCTAGCCAACATCAACAGCAACAACAACAACAGACAACAATCAGCATAAGTGGGAAGAACCTGAAAGAAACAACCTCCTTCACCTACCTGGGAAGCATCGTCTCAACTACAGGCGGAACTGACGAGGACATCAAAGCCAGAATCGGAAAAGCAAGACAAGCTTTCATTACTCTCAAATCTGTGTGGAGGTCAACAGCACTCAGCATCAAAAATAAGATCCGGATTTTCAACCCCAATGTACAGTCAGTGCTACTATACGGATCAGAGACTTGGCGAGTCATAAAGAGCATCTCAAACAAGCTACAGACCTTCATTAACAGCTGTCTCCGCTCAATACTCAAGATCAGATGGCCAGAAAAGATCAGCAACAGGGATCTCTGGGAGCGAACCAATCAGGAACCGATTGTGAAACAAATAGGCAGAAAGAAGTGGAGATGGATTGGCCATACGCTGAGGAAACCATCAAGTGACATCACTAGACAAGCCATTCCTCGAGTGGAACCCGAAAGGGAAACGGAGAGTTGGTCGTCCAAGGGTGACTTGGAGGAGGTCATGCGAGGAGGAGATGAAAGCATGCGGACATACCTGGAGCAGGGTGAAAAAGTTGTCAGAAAACCGAAGGCAATGGAAGTGCGCAGCTGAAGCCCTATGTTCCTCTAGGAACTAAAGGATACAATAATATATATATATATATATAACGTTTTAGCTCTTAAAAATAACTATAGCTGATAACTCTAACACCAGACAAACAATAACATATTGAAGTTTTAATACAAAGTGGAAAGTTTTGTATTTAGGACCGCTACCATTATCATGTGAATCAAAATACGTAATTGTATCCCTCATTACTAATATGACCAACTGACTGCAGTAATACGTCTTCAGTAAAACTCAGTGTTGTACATCAAACAAACAATTGACGATAGCTGTAAGTTGTTATACGCTACAGTATTTTATACTTAACCAAGAGCACGACACAAGATTATTGGAGGACATGAGTGTGAGTACCTAAAGTATTGGTTTTAAAAAGTGTATGAAGTCCTAAGTAACTCTAACTTATAGCTGGCACTAAACAGGTAAATGCTGATCACTGACTAACTTCTGAGAAAGGAAAATCGGAATTTAAGCTAAGAACAAAAGAAATGGATGCTTTCTAGATACTTCTCATGATTACAGTTCCTATTTTATGTGAACAGATAAGTAAGAAATATCCGTCCGAAGTATTAGTGACCTATTTTCATATCAGCCCGAAATCAGACAGATAATGACGTTTATCAAGAAACAAACCTTGATATATGAAGAAGGACAAATTTCGCCTGACGTTACTCGATTATTTGAGTACCTGAAGTCTTACACAACTGACAAAACAAAGCATTTGGTTCACCAACTTGACGAAATTACTGTTCACTTGAAAGTTAGGCATTTAATTGGATCAGTTAAAAACAGTATAAGTTAAAGAAATATTGGGTAGGAAAAGACTCTACACCGGTAATCAAAATATATAAACCAATAAATACATGTAAGAATGATTATCTTAAAAGATAAGAAAATGTCAAGCGTCAAATCCCATATTTTACCAAAACAATAGAAGCTGAGTTTGTTTTTTCCTATTAGATATCATCAACAAGACTTACACCAGTGACTAAAAAATCGACTCAATGCATGAACATCTTTAGGAATTAAGCATATCGACTACCGAGTTTTGTTGGAAGTTGAATCAGCGCAACAAAACGAGATGATTACTTGGCTTTGAACAACTTAGGTTGCTTCAAAACTGACGACAACACCGAATGTACGTCGGTAGCACAGTGATTAGGACTATCGCCGACCATACACATGGTCCAGGGTTCCATCCCCTGCCGAGGCACACCTGATATCTATGGTCGGCCGATATCATATGCTGAAAATTCCATACTTGTACTAAAAATACTGCGTGGTTTCAAGCTATAATCAAAAAGAAAAACAGCATGTCCTGTTTTACCCCAAATTAGGGGAGGGGGAGTATACGGAATTTGAAGACTATTTCTTATGCTGTTTCAGCTATATAGCACCTCTGAAATATGAAGACGACATGCACAAAACAAGAGTCTAGAATTAAATTATGGTTGTTAAATCCAGTTCACTAACAGTAGTAAGACTTACTTTATCATACAGCTCCACAATTAAATGATAGGCAGATGACTCAAAACCAATCTGAATATCGACAATGCGATCCGCTCCAACCTGAGTTATGTCAACAATTTTCTTGTTCCTTATGTGCTTCCGGAGCTAAAATTTATGAAAAAAAGTTATTAACCACATCCATATACTAAGAGAAAAAGGTGGAAATAAACTCACTTTCATAGAAAACCCGGAAGGCATCATGTTTTTTGGCCATTCAAAATCCGTTATGTGGATACGAGAGCCAGATTCCAATAGTAATATAGCCTTATCCTCAGACTGGGTGCTTTGGGTTTATGTTTAGTCAGAATAAGTGACTTACCCATTAAGTTTTAAAAGATACGTTTTATTATCCACGTCATATACATTGATTATTCTATGACCGAGGATTCTGAGCAGAGTATACATAAGAGTAATGACTTGCATACCGATTCCTTATTTCCGAAACAGATACCATTACATCGAAAGTTGTGAAAGTTAACTTCATCCTCGAGACAGTGTAACGCACGTGTTGTATTTGCGCTAGTTTTCACCTCAACGTAATGAAGAATCCAATCTCAATTGCCAACTTGGTGTGATTCTATTATTCCAATTATCCGGTATGATTTCCTCTTCTCGTCAGTCATCTAGTGCGTACATGATACAAATGAACTGGACAGATATGAAGACCTTGAAGAAACGGCATTATATTGGAGGGAATCTGATGTAGCGGTAAATAATTCCCCAAAATTATTGACCACAGCAATCATCACTGAACATGAATGTGCACCCTGTTTAAGTCGACTTGTTTAGCTGAAGGCTTTCGGTCAAGCATCCCCGCCATTTGGTACTCCGTCGTGTCACGTTCGTGCACGACAACTAGCCAGCAAGCGTTCGTCTAACAACTCGTTTTGGTCCCGAAATATATCGCGTAATTTGGACGATAAAATACTGTCTTTTCCTTTGTCTTTGTACACGAGAACCAAGTAAATTAGAATTTGTTGGTATAAGACCTTGCGTTAATATACCCAGTACTGATCGCGAACGTCTATACCCTCAAACTCCAAACTGTCATTTGTAGTGTAGCGGTAAATAATTCCCCAAAATTATTGACCACAGCAATCACTCATTGGATGCTGACCACCACTGTTTAAGTCGACTTGTTTAGCTGAAGGCTTCCGGTCAAGCATCCCCGCCATTTGGTACCTCGTCGTGTCACGTGCACGATCACTAGCTAGCTAAGCGTTCGTCTGAAGGCTTGTTTTGGTCCCTAAATATATCTCTTGGTTTGGACGATCAATTATTGGCTTTTGCTTTGTCTTTGGTACGCGAGAATAAATTAATTAGAAGTTGTTGAACGAGATATCCGTCAACCCCTAAACTGGTGAGCCCAACCGCGAACTTCATCCACGATAAATCCGCAGATAACCCCGGTGAGTTCGTTCCATTTTGTATTTGTTCTTGTACCATATATTATTCGACATAATTTTCGTCATGAGTGATCTTAGTCCCAAGGTCATCCGTATCCGCTCAACTCCTAAAACCATTCAGCTCGTACCATACTGGCCAGATAATGCTGAAACGTGGTTTCTGCTAGCTGAAGCAGATTTTTGTGAGCATGGGATAACCGATCAACGTTCACAGTTACTTGCAGTTATTCACGCCCTACCGCGGGAATTCAGCAAGTACGTAACATCACAGATGTTCAGTCCCGAGGTAAGTAACTCGTACGAGTTGCTCAAAGCATCCCTCCTCAGGAGAAACGTTCTCACGGACCGACAACGTCTAGATGAATTATTTCGTAACATCGAGTTAGGAGATCAGTCAGCCGTGAGCATGCTGACAAGAATGAAAGAAATCGTCGGCCAAAGTCAGTTCGACGAAGGACTGTTTAGAGAACTCTTCTTAACCAAGTTGCCACAGTCTGTACAGACCGTACTTGTGACACTTCAGGGTACTGTAATAGAGGACTTAGCTATTACTGCAGATAGGATTCTAGAAATTACCAAACGGTCTGTTCCCGAAATATGCTCGATGACTAAGCAGACTTCGAGTAAGGATCCTGCAATGATAGAGTTATGCAACTCCATCCAGCAGATGTTTAGGTCGAACATGCATTCTAACTCCTCCGACCGTCGTCCTAAATCTCCTCAACGCAGGAACTCACGTGGTCGATCTAAGTCCAAACCACGTTCACTGAAAAACCCTGACTGGTGCTGGTACCACAACACCTATGGCCAAGAAGCGAAGTGTTGCCGTAAGCCTTGTAACTTCGGAAATGTCTCAAAGTCTGTGGGAAACTATCCCGCCGGCACGCGTTAGCGGCAACCGTCGCCGGTGGCACTAGCCGCCTACTTTACATCCATGATGTGATAAGCCAGACTCGATACTTAGTCGACACAGGCGCCGAAGTCAGCGTCCTTCCTGCTACAGCAGCAGATCGACAGAAGGAACCTACCTTCAACTTACAGGCTGCAAATGGAAAACCAATCGCAACCTTTGGTAGGAAATACGTCTATCTGAACGTAGGTTTACGCAAACCTATTCGGTGGATTTTCCTTCTCGCTGACGTTACAATGCCCATCATTGGCACGGACCTACTTAATCATCATGATTTACTCGTAGACGTCCGCCGAAAACGACTGATTGACAATACTACTAGTCTGTCTATCAAAGGCATCAGCTACATAGGCCCTAGTTTGTCACCCGTTAAGATAAAGGCAATCCTTGATCCAACTTTTCAACCTATTGTTGACAAGTATCCGGAACTTAATTGCCCGTCGAACGACCTACCGTGCATAACCAGCAATGTTATGCACCACATCATTACCACAGGACAACCTGTGACATCTAAAGCACGACGATTAGCTCCTGACAAACTGAGAATCGCCAGGAATGAATTTGACCATATGCTTACCCTTGGCATCATTCGACCTTCGAATAGCCCATGGGCATCCCCACTTCATATGGTTCCGAAAAAGGATAGCAATGATTGGCGACCCACCGGTGATTACCGGCGAGTGAATGCCAAAACAACCCCTGATTGCTACCCGTTGCCTCATATACACGACTTGACGGCAACCTTATCCGGCGCGACTATATTCTCCAAAATCGACTTGGTTAAAGCGTATAACCAAATCCCGATGGCAACAGAAGACATCCCGAAAACGGCTATCATTACGCCTTTCGGACTTTTTGAATTTCTACGTATGCCATTCGGTCTTCGGAATGCAGCCCAAACATTCCAACGCTTCATTGACGAAGTATTTCGCGGTCTCGACTTTGTATACGCATACTTAGACGACTGCCTCATTGCCAGTCCAGACAAGGAAACTCACCTTAGGCACTTGGACTTGGCATTTGACAGGTTACGCCAACATGGTGTTACCATTAATATTCAAAAGTGTCAAATCGGTGTTGACTCACTCGACTTTCTGGGTCACACTATTGACTGCAAGGGCATTCGCCCACTGGCTACTAAGGTCGAGGCTATACTGAACTTTCCAGAGCCACAGACGGTGAAAAGTCTCCGCACTTTTAACGGCTTAGTAAGTTATTATCGACGCTTTATTCCCAACTGTGCCTCTTTGATTCAGCCATTGACAGACCTCCTTCGAGGGAATAACAAGTCCATAGAACTTGACGCGTCTGCTCGAAATGCTTTTACCCAGATTAAAAAAGCTATTGCGAATGCCACACTTCTGATGTATCAGGATCCAACGGCACCGTTAAGTATCTCGGTTGATGCATCAAACACTGCAATCGGCGCAGTTCTACAACAGCTAGTTGACAAAGAGTGGCAACCACTCGCCTTTTTCTCGAGGCGCCTTCAATTAGCTGAAACGAAGTACAGCACATTCGGCAGAGAACTTCTGGCTATGTACTGTGCTATACGACATTTTAGACATTCGGTAGAGGGTCGTGAATTCATAATTTTTACTGATCACAAACCTCTGACGTACTCTCTGAACTCACCTTCAGATAAGTATTCACCCAGGGAATCACGACAACTGGATTACGTCTCACAGTTTACATCAGATATTCGCCATGTATCCGGAGTAAACAACACTGTGGCAGATGCCTTGTCGCGCGTTTGTTCCCTCACCCAAATCGACGGCATAGACCTTGTAAAACTGGCTCGTCTTCAAAAAGAAGATACCGAGCTTCAACATGAGTTGTCGAAAACAACTCTACAATTAGCTGAGAAACCCTTAGGTATGGGAAGAGATACTATTCTATGTGACATTTCCACGAGTACTCCTCGCCCCATCGTGCCTAAAAGTTATCGCCGTAACGTCTTCAATACGTTGCATGGCTTATCTCACCCAGGTATTCGAACTACTGTCAAGCTCGTAACTAGTCGGTTTTGTTGGCCTGGCATTAATAAAGAAGTAAGGGAATGGGCACACACGTGCTTAGCTTGTCAAAAGTGCAAGGTGATAAGACACACCAAAAGCCCACTTGGCACCTTTCTTCTCCCTGACGCTCGTTTCGAACACGTCCATATAGATTTGGTTGGTCCCCTTCCTGAATCACATGGATATGCTTATATTTTAACTTGCATAGATCGCTTCACACGATGGCCGGAAGCAGTACCCATCAAGGATGTATCTGCTGAAACAGTCGCACGCGTCTTCGTAGAAAGATGGATCGCTAACTTTGGATGCCCATCTTCCATAACAACTGATCGCGGGCGGCAATTCGAAAGTGGCTTATTCTTCGCCCTGACTAAAATCATAGGTTGCATGCGATTTCGAACAACAGCCTACCATCCTCAAGCTAATGGTATGGTAGAACGTCTACACAGACAGCTGAAAGCTGGTCTGTCAGCTGCAAACACCACCCATTGGACTGAATCCCTGCCGTTAGTTCTCCTAGGGATACGAAACGCCTTGAAAACCGATGCTGGTTGTACTAGCGCCGAGCTAGTATATGGCACGACACTACGACTGCCTGGTGAATTTGTTTCTCCCTCGAGCTTCCCACCAGTGGTAGATCACGCTTCATACGTCAGCAGGCTTACAAACGCAATGCGTTCAGTTAAACCTGCTCCCCTTCGTCCACAGTCCATTGATGTTTTCGTTCATCCGTGTTTGAAAACTTCTTCACATGTATTTGTTCGTCGCGACTCTGTGCGCAGACCCCTGGAACCCCCATACGACGGACCTTATAAGGTAATTAAACGTTCTGATAAATTCTTTGTCTTGGACAAAAACGGCCGCGAGGACACCGTCAGCATTGACCGTCTGAAACCGGCTTACTTGGAGGGTAATCCTATTAGCATAGAGCTCAACGTACCCCAAAATCCACAAGTAACAGAAGATCGTTTAGACATCGATGAAGTCACTAGCACAGCGACAGCTACCGAACCTTCTATCGAGCCTCCCAAGAAAACCCGTTCTGGACGCACCGTAAGGTTCCCAGAATATCTGCACACTTATTTGACTTAACGAAGTCGTGTGATTCACGCAACTCATTCGTTTGTGGTACTGACTATTTTTTTGACGTATCAATTTTTTTATATACAGTACCACCGAACACAAAATTTTTTTCAACAGTTCATGTAACATACACAAAAAAATTAATTAGATGTATTTTTTTTCGATGTTCTGAACTTAGCATTATTTTACTGTATAGTAAATGCACATAATTTTTTTAACCAAAAAGCTGATTTCGTACATTTTCCTCGACATGGTTCTTAGCGTTCTTGTTTTCTTTTCCAGGTGCGACGGGCACTGGACAGGAAACAAACGAAGCACGGAATCCAACGAACAACACCAGGAAGCTATGTACAAACACCCTATTAGCATAGGCAGACAAACCAGTAGGCATGCCACCAAGCCGCTCGGAAGATTTTTTCACCCGAAAGGGAACCATCGAGTTTTTTTACTTCCGGCTGGTTCTGTCTTAGGGTCCTCACGACCCCACTAGGGGGGAGTGAGCTGTAGCGGTAAATAATTCCCCAAAATTATTGACCACAGCAATCACTCATTGGATGCTGACCACCACTGTTTAAGTCGACTTGTTTAGCTGAAGGCTTCCGGTCAAGCATCCCCGCCATTTGGTACCTCGTCGTGTCACGTGCACGATCACTAGCTAGCTAAGCGTTTGTCTGAAGGCTTGTTTTGGTCCCTAAATATATCTCTTGGTTTGGACGATCAATTATTGGCTTTTGCTTTGTCTTTGGTACGCGAGAATAAATTAATTAGAAGTTGTTGAACGAGATATCCGTCAACCTCTAAAGTAGCAGTCGAGTTGATAAGTTATTATTTGTGGATTTCGTTTAGCCACTTAACTTCCCCACCACATTTGCGTCGACAAACACTTTAAAGGAAACGGTAATATGCGGGTTGCAGGGAAATCTACAGCATGAATACCCCAGGTAAATAGCAAATAAGGCAAAAGGAATCGGTGTGAGGAAAACTATTCACTTGGAAGTTTAAACCAAAAAATTATTAATCTTGGATTAAGGTGTTAAGGAAAAAATGGTGAGCGAAGACAGTTGGCGACAAGCAAGTGGTTTAATAGCTTGTGTAGTCCGGGAGGGCAAAACTAAAATGAAGGGTAAATTCATGTGTTTAATTCACATATTTTCAAATCCTTCGTTGTAACCTCGTCAAGATTACTCGTCATTGCTATACTGACTAGTTTCAGACCTAAATATAAGGAAAAGGTTGGTCTTGGTGATAACGACGTCCTCCTAGAGAATATATCTGACCGATACACCAACTACAGAGCACAGAAAAATGTTTACGTGAAGCAAGGTAGAGTGGGCTGGTGAAAGCCTTTGAGAAGCCAATCATGCGATGTGTCTTCCTTCGATATAAGCGAAAATAAGTATTAATACAAACAGTGTTCCCAGTTTTTGGAGCTGGTAAGGCTGGTCAGATTGCCAGTTAAATCAGAAGATAGTATAAAGAAGCACTCTGAATCGGCGATAGTAGATTAGGCGGATGTGAACTCTCCAAATAACTTGCTAGAGAGTCATTGATAGTCGCCAGTCACAGCAACCACAGTGATGAACACTATGAAAGAGTGGATATCATGATATCACCATCAGTGTCCATGCCTGCTACGTAGTGACAACAAATATCCCCTAAAATAGAGACAGTAAAATTCAGTTCAAAAGGTAGACAACACCGATCGGTTCCAAGCGGTAATCGCCTCAACCTCAGACAGCGATATTAAATTTCGAATGAGCGATGTGCGTGCCAGCTAAACATTAAGGAGATGACACTGGAGGCCCTTCATAAAACGAACGAGATAGGTAAATTCTTATTCACCTCTGGTGTTTTGAAGATTGTAGCGGGGTGTACAAACACACAGATACACATGGATTGACATTGGTTTCTACGGATGGGCACACTATAGATAGACCTCATCCAAATATCAAGGCAGCAGAAACCCATCCTGCTCGACACCGATTTGGGAGATAAAATAGTGCAAGCTGAGACCATTAGCTAGTGCAGTCAGAATTCAGGGGAAAAAAGCAAATAGTTGAAAAAATTTCAAGTTTATCAACCAGAAATTTAAGAAGGAAGCTGTGAAACATACATTGAAAATAAAGTAGTGACACTATACATCACCACGGAGACATGAGTAGAAGAATATAAGAACACGAATAAATGGATGTGCAATGATTCTTAACTTCATTTCAGAGCAGTTTCTGAATACTCAACTGTCATATATCGCAACTTTTTATCTACAAACAACCTTTCCAGCTAAAATATTTCTTTAAAATTTCAACAGGTATCTACTTTGAAATTTTTTGTTTCATTTACTTGTAATAGAAATATGAAGATGAATTTTGGAGTGAAGCTTACCAAACTTTTCAACAGAAAAATCAACTACTTATTAGAATAATCAAATGATTTTTATATTGCTCATTATCTCACAATTTATTCACTTGCATTATCCTTCATAGTGTCCGTCTAGTTGTCTATCTATTTTTCTGTCACCAATTATTAGTCTTTAAATATTTTCGCTTGTTTAATATCGTCAACTTTTTCGTCACACGTATATATCCTGTGGTTTATCATTAAAACTAGTTAACTGACTAAGAAGTATTACTTTCGACTTAATTCATTAGGTTTCTTGAGGTCTACAAATATTGTACTTACGAGTCATAGTGGTTCTCATGGCTAAGATATTTGCAAGTGGAAGGCATCACATAATGACTTGTTAACTGACGAAAAGGACTATTTCCTTGGTATTCATAGTCTTAGTTAGAACCGTACGTTTCTTTTATCAGTTGATCGTTTACTGGAGTTTCCTGATAATCTGCGTTTAAGTATCGCTCTATAACTTTCTGACTTCATTTACCCATATACACAGGGTTTTGATGTGATTGTGTTTCCCTGATTCTGGTGGATTCAGTTGCGGAACTTTCACTGTTATTCTAGAGAACATCTTCAGTGAAAAGTTCAAACTTAAGTGAACTTATTTCAATTCTCCATGACTGATGATATAATTGTCTGTCCTGATAACATTGGCTGTGAATTCGCATTAGTATTGGCAGCATATTTTGGCTTGGAATTTGAGTATTTTGTCATGAGGCGTATTCGTTATAAGGTGATGATACTGCTGTACGCTAATGTCAATGTAGTTGAAGATTGAACGATCAATTCATGGTTGTTTCCTCAAACTCAACCCCTCCATATTTCTCGTAGCAGTCATCAATCATGCAGTCATCGTCTCATCGTTCGCTGTTCAGAGGAAGATAAAAAACTACATATTGGCGGAAGAGTAAAGGATTCTCGAGTCGCCAATGTGTGTTCCGGTTTTTCGCGTTGTTTAATACAAAGTGTTTCTGAAAGTCTTCGAGAGACAGCGTGAGGTCCAGAGTAGTAAGACCTGGACATTGACGGTTTCTGATAGTTTCTGTTCGTCTTTCCTCGTGTCTGCCCGTCTTCTTTGGACAAGTATTATCTGGAACTTTTCTGGATTGTTTAGTCAATTTTAGTAATGCCTGGGTCAAAGAAAGGACAAAGCGTCTTGGGAGCAGACAGGAAAGTAAGTAATGCTGAGTTGTCTGTTATATGTAATGATGTGTGAGATGTCAGGCATGATAAGATTGATGTCCATGGTTCGCCGTGTAGCGGTAAATAATTCCCCAAAATTATTGACCACAGCAATCACTCATTGCATGCTGACCACCACTGTTTAAGTCGACTTGTTTAGCTGAAGGCTTCCGGTCAAGCATCCCCGCCATTTGGTACCTCGTCGTGTCACGTGCACGATCACTAGCTAGATAAGCGTTTGTCTGAAGGCTTGTTTTGGTCCCTAAATATATCTCTTGGTTTGGACGATCAATTATTGGCTTTTGCTTTGTCTTTGGTACGCGAGAATAAATTAATTAGAAGTTGCTGAACGAGATATCCGTCAACCTCTAAAGTAGCAGTCGAGTTGATAAGTTATTATTTGTGGATTTCGTTTAGCCACTTAACTTCCCCACCACATTTGCGTCGACAAACACTTTAAAGGAAACGGTAATATGCGGGTTGCAGGGAAATCTACAGCATGAATACCCCAGGTAAATAGCAAATAAGGCAAAAGGAATCGGTGTGAGGAAAAACTATTCACTTGGAAGTTTAAACCAAAATATTAATAATCTTGGATTAAGGTGTTAAGGAAAAAATGGTGAGCGAAGACAGTTGGCGACAAGCAAGTGGTTTAATAGCTTGTGTAGTCCGGGAGGGCAAAACTAAAATGAAGGGTAAATTCATGTGTTTAATTCACATATTTTCAAATCCTTCGTTGTAACCTCGTCAAGATCACTCGTCATTGCTATACTGACTAGTTTCAGACCTAAATATAAGGAAAAGGTTGGTCTTGGTGATAACGACGTCCTCCTAGAGAATATATCTGACCGATACACCAATTACAGAGCACAGAAAAATGTTTACGTGAAGCAAGGTAGAGTGGGCTGGTGAAAGCCTTTGAGAAGCCAATCATGCGATGTGTCTTCCTTCGATATAAGCGAAAATAAGTATTAATACAAACAGTGTTCCCAGTTTTTGGAGCTGGTAAGGCTGGTCAGATTGCCAGTTAAATCAGAAGATAGTATAAAGAAGCACTCTGAATCGGCGATAGTAGATTAGGCGGATGTGAACTCTCCAAATAACTTGCTAGAGAGTCATTGATAGTCGCCAGTCACAGCAACCACAGTGATGAACACTATGAAAGAGTGGATATCATGATATCACCATCAGTGTCCATGCCTGCTACGTAGTGACAACAAATATCCCCTAAAATAGAGACAGTAAAATTCAGTTCAAAAGGTAGACAACACCGATCGGTTCCAAGCGGTAATCGCCTCAACCTCAGACAGCGATATTAATTTTCGAATGAGCGATGTGCGTGCCAGCTAAACATTAAGGAGATGACACTGGAGGCCCTTCATAAAACGAACGAGATAGGTAAATTCTTATTCACCTCTGGTGTTTTGAAGATTGTAGCGGGGTGTACAAACACACAGATACACATGGATTGACATTGGTTTCTACGGATGGGCACACTATAGATAGACCTCATCCAAATATCAAGGCAGCAGAAACCCATCCTGCTCGACACCGATTTGGGAGATAAAATAGTGCAAGCTGAGACCATTAGCTAGTGCAGTCAGAATTCAGGGGAAAAAAAGCAAATAGTTGAAAAAAATTTCAAGTTTATCAACCAGAAATTTAAGAAGGAAGCTGTGAAACATACATTGAAAATAAAGTAGTGACACTATACATCACCACGGAGACATGAGTAGAAGAATATAAGAACACGAATAAATGGATGTGCAATGGTTCTTAACTTCATTTCAGAGCAGTTTCTGAATACTCAACTGTCATATATCACAACTTTTTATCTACAAACAACCTTTCCAGCTAAAATATTTCTTTAAAATTTCAACAGGTATCTACTTTGAAATTTTTTGTTTCATTTACTTGTAATAGAAATATGAAGATGAATTTTGGAGTGAAGCTTACCAAACTTTTCAACAGAAAAATCAACTACTTATTAGAATAATCAAATGATTTTTATATTGCACATTATCTCACAATTTATTCACTTGCATTATCCTTCATAGTGTCCGTCTAGTTGTCTATCTATTTTTCTGTCACCAATTATTTGTTGTCAATGTAGTTGAAGATTGAACGATCAATTCTTGGTTGTTTGCTCAAAATCAACTTCCTCGATTTTAGCGGAAGCATCAATACGACAGTCATCGTCTCATCGGTCGCTGTTCAGAAAGAAGATTGAAACATCGTCAGAAGTAATGCAGAGATTTATTATTGTAATATTTGTTTTCAGACCTTAGTTTTCTTAGTTTGCTTAGTGATACTTGATTTATATGCTGGTGTAACAATACATAATACTCAAGTCAACAATTGGTGTTTTGGTTTTTTCGTCCGTTGTTACTAAGCGTTTCTGAGAAATCTTCTAAGAACAGCGTGGGCCCGAGCGTAGCGAGAGCTGGGCATTAACGGTTTATGAGACTTTGATGACAGTTTCTGACGATGGAAACAGATCTGGCGGATTGAAACAGTTGGTGAAAGTTTGGATAGTCGCCGTTCATCTTTCCTGGTGCCGGTCAAGTCCTCTTTGAACAAGCAATATCTGGAACATTTTTGGAATTTGGTCAAGTTCAACAATGCCTGGGTCAAAGAAGGGACAGAGTGTCTTGGATGCAAACAGGAAAGTAAGTCATGGTGACTTGTCTGTTAATTGTAACGATGTGTCTGATGTTAAACATGATATGGTTGATGTTACTGTTTCGCCGTTCAGGGATAATAGGAACATCAAACTCCCTAAATTAGAACCACGATGTTTTGATGGAAACCCGGCTGATTATTTACAATTTGTAAAGGAGTTTGAGATCATGTTGAGTGGTTTTTTATTAAATGATGAATTGAAATTGATGTATTTGATGAGATATTGCACTGGAGATGCTGCAAGAGCTATACAGTGTTGTAAGTTTATGAAGCCAAAGGAGGGCTACGATGAGGCTATGAGCATATTACGCCAAAGGTTTGGAAGACCCTCGATGATTGCAGGGAAATTATTCGAGGCTGTTGAGGGTAATGGTGGTCAGTTACAGGATGACTCCCAGGCACTCACTGAGTTTTTAGATAATTTGCTAATTTACAAGAATGGAATGATTTCGATGAATCGAATGAGTGACCTCAACTCGAGTTTTATACTAGAAGTAATAGCAAGACGTCTACCTACTCGACTGCAAAGGAAGTGGGTGAAGATAAGCTCCCGTATGGAGGATGAGGGTATCGAGCCAAAGTTTGATGATATCCTGAAACTGGTAAATACTAGTGTCAATCAATCTATGAGCAAGTTCGCCAGTCTGTTAGATCTCACCCCTAGAATAGAGCAGTCTGAGGGTAAAACGCACTCATTGATGACGAATAAGCCTCAGAGAGGTGGATATCGAGAAGGCTCCATGATGTCTAGTAATGCATATAGACCTAGTGAGTGTAACAGGTTTCGTAGTACATCCTCAACAGATAAGTTGCAAGATGCAAGACAAACACGGCTTTGTTCTACACGTGTGCAAGAGGTGCATACAGAAGTGAACTGTGAACCAGTGAGCAAGTTCAGTGATAAGCTAAATGTAAACTCCAGGTCTGACTCCGAATTGTGTGACGATAACGGTGTTGTGAAGAAGTCTGTAGTTGCAACTGGTAAGCCGTTGTTGAATAGAGTGTCACAGAATAGAGTTACTGCTTCAGAGTGGAGTTCTGACTCCACAAGTTTACAAAGTATATCTAGTCAGAGTGAAGTTATAAAACCTTTAATGATTTTTGAGGAGGAACCAAAATTGTCTACTTCTGTTATTAAAGAGTTTGAAAATGATGAAGTTGACGGTAAAGTGAATATTTGTGGTGATGATCATGATAGTGCAGATTTGTCTTTGGTTGATCATTATGAGATGAGGGATATGCCTACTACTGCTAAGTTAAATAAAGGTTCTGTACAACTACAACGTGAAGTAGAATTGAACGCAGATGCAGTTCCAAAAGGTGTGCATACTTGTGAGACAGTCAGTGTAATTGATCAGCGTGTAGCCCACCTATCATCAGATGATAGTGCTAAACCCGAACTAGTAGTGAAAGACAGCAGTGGTGGTAATCTTGCAGTTGGACAACTATCTGAGAGCCGAACAAGAACAGCTTCTGATCCACCACTAAGTTCATCACCTTGTGTCACTCAGTCATCGTTGGTGTTTTCATCCACAATGAAACAGATGCCCATCAACTCAAGTATCTTGTGCAATGACTATGGTAGTATCAGTTCGTTTGAAAGGACGAATATCAATGGTCAGTTTAGTGTGGATAAGCCAAGTGTAAAGGAGAGAGTTATTGTTAAATTGACTTGCACGAATAAAGGCATTTCTAGTTTCAAGTTACTATTTGAATGTTATTATCTTTGGTGTAAATTACTCTGTTTCTATACTTGGTTGATGAGATATGTCGTGTGTTTGTTGGTCATCTATATTCTACGATACAATGACATGGGCGTGTTGCCGTTCAGATTTGAGGATATAGCTGATAGAAGGAAGTTAGCAAATGAACTCTGCGACGATTTTCCAACCTAGGGCGTCAACCTGAGAAGGGTTGTAGGCGTACTGCTGTAAGTCCTACAATTCTTCAAAGGGTAGCGCATCAATGAGCAGTCCAATGTGCTTGGTGTATGATCTTGTACATATGTTCATATTGTATATACTGAATTGATATCATCTGTCATCTAGCTGTTGGTAATTCTGTTTGTGTCCGGACGACTTCCACTTGGATCATCAACCTGAGAAGGAATGTAGGCGTACTGCTGTAAGTCCTACAGTTCTTCAAGGGTAGTTTGTCGTGTCAGAATCCACAACATTTGATGTGTTGATTGTACATATGTTTGTGTTAAATAGTTGTGTGAGTTCCAATTGATGTAATTGTTGGTTAATCTTGTTTGTGTCTGGACATTCCACAACTTACAATCGTCAACCTGTGAAGGGTTGTAGGCGTACTGGTGTAAGTCCTGCAATTCTTCAAAGGAATTCCATCAAGACATGATATGCGAGTTTGTGTGTACTGTTTGTATATACGTGTGGTGTGTCATATCAATTGGTGTTATTTGGATTCATTGTGTTTACTCGTTGTTTTCGTACCTTGTTGTTATTGCGTAATTTTGTTAAAATTTTCGTCGTGATTACTTCTGAAGTTGTTTCGAGTCTTCTACATCCATGAATGAATTGATTGATGTTAAGGACAGCAGATGGGTCGTATACGCCGGGGAGGCTAGGCTATTGCTGAGAATGAAATGCACACGGAGATAATTGTTAGCTGCGGTCCGACACGCCGGGGAGAAAGAGTGTAAACGACTGAGGCTCGCATGCGTCACCGCTACTAGAACTGAGGCAGAATGAGTGACAAGCGATTTCAGTGGTAATTGGTAATGAGTAGATAAGAGGATGTGCGTAGAGTATCGTGAGGTGCTGCCATGGTCACTTTGCATTCTGCAAGAGTCATTCTAGCAAGTGGAGATTGTGTTGCAAGATGTCAAGAGGAGGTCTCTGTCTGGAGGCGCAGGTCGTCAGTGATGTGTGAGATTGTGCTGTGGGTATGCTTGTGGTGTGTTGGCTTTTCTGTTTGTTTTCCATTTCAGCTCTGTCCGTGTGACCCAGGTTCTCGCAATGGCATCCAAGTCAACGTGCATTGGTCGTGAAGGAAAAAAGGGTTGGATCCCTTTTTTGCCGGGGAGTGTCAATGGAGTTGAAGATTGAACGATCAATTCTTGGTTGTTTGCTCAAAATCAACTTCCTCGATTTTCGCGGAGGCATCAATACGACAGTCATCGTCTCATCGGTCGCTGTTCAGAAAGAAGATTGAAACATCGTCAGAAGTAATGCAGAGATTTATTATTGTAATATTTGTTTTCAGACCTTAGTTTTCTTAGTTTGCTTAGTGATACTTGATTTATATGCTGGTGTAACAATACATAATACTCAAGTCAACAATTGGTGTTTTGGTTTTTTCGTCCGTTGTTACTAAGCGTTTCTGAGAAATCTTCTAAGAACAGCGTGGGCCCGAGCGTAGCGAGAGCTGGGCATTAACGGTTTATGAGACTTTGATGACATTAGTCTTTAAATATTTTCGCTTGTTTAATATCGTCAACTTTTTCGTCACACGTATATATCCTGTGGTTTATCATTAAAACTAGTTAACTGACTTAGAAGTATTACTTTCGACTTAATTCATTAGGTTTCTTGAGGTCTACAAATATTGTACTTACGAGTCATAGTGGTTCTCATGGCTAAGATATTTGCAAGTGGAAGGCATCACATAATGACTTGTTAACTGACGAAAAGGACTATTTCCTTGGTATTCATAGTCTTAGTTAGAACCGTACGTTTCTTTTATCAGTTGATCGTTTACTGGAGTTTCCTGATAATCTGCGTTTAAGTATCGCTCTATAACTTTCTGACTTCATTTACCCATATACACAGGGTTTTGATGTGATTGTGTTTCCCTGATTCTGGTGGATTCAGTTGCGGAACTTTCACTGTTATTCTAGAGAACATCTTCAGTGAAAAGTTCAAACTTAAGTGAACTTATTTCAATTCTCCATGACTGATGATATAATTGTCTGTCCTGATAACATTGGCTGTGAATTCGCATTAGTATTGGCAGCATATTTTGGCTTGGAATTTGAGTATTTTGTCATGAGGCGTATTCGTTATAAGGTGATGATACTGCTGTACGCTAATGTCAATGTAGTTGAAGATTGAACGATCAATTCATGGTTGTTTCCTCAAACTCAACCCCTCCATATTTCTCGTAGCAGTCATCAATCATGCAGTCATCGTCTCATCGTTCGCTGTTCAGAGGAAGATAAAACCTACATATTGGCGGAAGAGTAAAGGATTCTCGAGTCGCCAATGTGTGTTCCGGTTTTTCGCGTTGTTTAATACAAAGTGTTTCTGAAAGTCTTCGAGAGACAGCGTGAGGTCCAGAGTAGTAAGACCTGGACATTGACAGTTTCTGATAGTTTCTGTTCGTCTTTCCTCGTGTCTGCCCGTCTTCTTTGGACAAGTATTATCTGGAACTTTTCTGGATTGTTTAGTCAATTTTAGTAATGTCTGGGTCAAAGAAAGGACAAAGCGTCTTGGGAGCAGACAGGAAAGTAAGTAATGCTGAGTTGTCTGTTATATGTAATGATGTGTGAGATGTCAGGCATGATAAGATTGATGTCCATGGTTCGCCGTGTAGCGGTAAATAATTCCCCAAAATTATTGACCACAGCAATCACTCATTGCATGCTGACCACCACTGTTTAAGTCGACTTGTTTAGCTGAAGGCTTCCGGTCAAGCATCCCCGCCATTTGGTACCTCGTCGTGTCACGTGCACGATCACTAGCTAGATAAGCGTTTGTCTGAAGGCTTGTTTTGGTCCCTAAATATATCTCTTGGTTTGGACGATCAATTATTGGCTTTTGCTTTGTCTTTGGTACGCGAGAATAAATTAATTAGAAGTTGTTGAACGAGATATCCGTCAAACTTTAAAGCCGTCTAGGGATAATAGAAAACTTAAAATTCCTAAATATGAACCTCGGTGTTTCGACGGAAACCCAGCTGACTATCCACAGTTTGTAAAGGTGTTTGAAGTCATGTTGAGTGGGTTTGCAATAAATGATGAAATGCAGTTGATGTATTGTTGAGTTACTGCACTGGTGTTGCTGCAAGAACTATACAGTGCTGTAAGTTCATACCCCCAAACGAAGGATATACTGAGGCGATGCGTATCCTGCGTCAAAGGCTTCGAAGG
Source organism: Trichobilharzia regenti (assembly GCA_944472135.2). Lineage (NCBI taxonomy): Eukaryota > Metazoa > Platyhelminthes > Trematoda > Strigeidida > Schistosomatidae > Trichobilharzia > Trichobilharzia regenti. The sequence continues at coordinate 144,121,986 of OX235262.1, read as the reverse complement.
CCTTTTGTGATATCCCGTAGCATTTTTGAGACCGTTAAAGGTAATGGGGCGCAGTTAAAGGACAACCCCGAGGAATTCGCAGAGTTCTTGGAAAATGTAATGGTATGCAGAAATACTCTCGTTTATCATAACAATGTGGATGAGCTGAATTCAAGTTCCGTCCTAGAGGTAATAGCGAGACGCCTACCTACTCGACTGCAAAGGAAGTGGGTGAAAATAAGCTCTCGTATAGAGGATGAAGGTATTGAGCCAAAGTTCGATGATATTCTGAAACAGCTAAAAGATAGTGTCAATCAAGCTATGAGCAAGTTTGCCAGCATATTGCATCCCACTCCTGGAATAGAGAATTCAGAGAGCAAAATGCAAAGATTTATGACGAAAGGGTCTCAGAGAAGCGGATATCGAGATAACTCTGTGGTGTCTAGTAATCCATATAAACTTAGTGAGTGTAACAGCTTTCGTGGTACATCCTCAACAGATGGGTTACAAGTTGCGAGACAAACACGGTTGTGTTTTACACGTTTGCAAGAGGTGCATACAAAGGCGAACTGTGAAGAAGTGACCAAGTTTGGTGGTAAGCCAAATGTGAATTCAAGGTCTGACTCCGAACCGTGTGACGATAATGGTGTGGTGAAGAAGTCTGTAGTTGCAACTAGTAAGCCATTGTTGAATAGAGTGTCACAAACGACACCACAGTTTGTGCAGAAGAAGAGAGTTACAGTTTGAGAATCCAGTTCTGACTGCACAAGTTTACAAGGTATTACTAGTCAGAGTAAAGGTATGAAACCATGAAGGATTCCTGAAGAAGAATCCAAGTCATCTACTGCTGTTATTAAAGAGTTTGAAAATGATGAAGTCGACCAGGTAGATGACGGTAAAGTGAGTATTTGTCATAATGATCATGAGAGTGCACTTTTGTCTTTGGCTGATCATGATGAGATGAGCGGAATGCCTACTAATACTAATACTGAGTTGAATAGAGGTTCTGTACAACTTGAACGGGAAGTAGAATTAAGAGCAAATGCAGTGGTAGATGGTATGTGTACTAGTGAGACCGTCAGTGTAAATGATCAGTATGTAGCCCAACTACCAACAGATGTTAATGCTAAAATAAGGCTAATAATAAAAGAGAGCAGTGTGGGTAATCTTGCAGTTGGACAACATTCTAGAAGCCGAAAAACAACAGCTTCTGATCCACCGCTAAGTTCATCAAAATGTGTCACTCAGTCGTCGTTGGTGTTGTCATCAACAGTGACAGAGACGTCCATGAACTCACATGTCTTATGCGATGACTAAGCTAGTATCGATGCATTTGAAAAGACGAAAGATATCGATCAGTTTAATGAGGATAAACCAACTGTATATGAGAGTGTGATTGTTAAATTGACTTGCATGAATAAAGGCATTTCAAGTTGCTATTTGAATGTTATTATCGTTGGTGTAAATTGCTCTGTACCTACGCTTGGTTGGTCAGACACGTCGTGTGTTTGTTGGTCATCTACATTCCACGATACAATGATATGGGCATGTCACTGTTCAGAGTTGAGGATATAGATGATGGAAAGAGGTCAGCAAATAAACTCAACGATGATTTTCCAACCTAGGGCGTCAACCTGAGAAGGGTTGTAGGCGTACTGCTGTAAGTCCTACAGTTCCTCAAGGGTAGTACGTTGAAGCGCAGTCCATCGTACATGGTGTGTTATTTTGTACATGTATTCATGTTGTATATACTGAATTGGTATCATCCCTCATCTATCTGTTGGATAATTTTGTTTGTGTTCAGACGCCTTCCACTGGTATCATCAACCTGAGAAGGAATGTAGGCGTACTGCTGTGAGTCCCACAGTTCTTAAAGGGTAGCTCGTCAAGGCAGAATCCACAACATTTGATGTATCGTTTGTACATATGTTTGTGTTAAGTAATTGAGTGGGTTCCAATTAATGTAACTGTTGGTCAATCTTGTTTGTGTCCGGACATTCTGTTGCAGGCGTTGCCTGACTAAACTGCCGTACACATATATTCTGGTATTTCTTCGTTCTTATTAATGTGCGCAGACGTTGTGGCTACTCGACGCCCACAACGTAAATCAAAAGGCACTTGCGAAGAGTACGAATGTGTATTATAGCAGTAGTCAAATTCGAAATTGTGTCAAGGTAATATTCAACAGTAAATTGACAAATGTTTGCGAAGTACATATAAAATCGGTCTGTATACACATATAATACAAGTATACAAATTAGATTAAAAAGCATGTTTACAGTTGATATAGGGGTACTTCATAATTCCCCCACCAGAACACTGAAATATAAAAAAATACATTTAAGTGTTCGAGAATAACATGCGTCAGCGTAATACGTAGCGGCGATAGTACACAGAAGGCGATTTATTAAGCTGAAAAATGAGCAATTTAATGCGGTTAAGAACATCGATAATAAATGCGATAATCTGTGGAAAGTAGGATTGCTACTCATAATAGAACATATAAGGAACGATAAAATTGTCCGGGGATCTGTAGTCGGTAGACGAAAACGATAAGTGAATGATAAGCGAGATATGATTAAATGTAATAATACCGGAAACATCAATGTTAAAATAGTAGTGACATGATTTATGTATGAAAATATTAATCAGTTAATTGAGTAATCAAATGACAATTACGAATAAAGATAATAAAAATGAAAATTCGTAGTAAGTTATATTTCGATGACTTGCACGTGACGTTTAGGCCAATGGACTCGTCTACCAGATCGCGTTGTTTTCACAGGTTTCTCTGTCGACGTTGAAGCTTTTGTGGATGTAGGCATTGGCACGTCGTTCAGCTGGTCCTTAACGTTGACTTCGAAATCGTCGAGGAACGCTGGTTTGACTCTGTCGATACTGATGGCTTCTGTTTCTATCGTGATAACTTTCGCGTTTCTGTTTAGAACTTTGAATGGGCCATCATAAGCGGGTTGAAGTGGTCGTTGTACACCTTCTCTCCTGACGAAGACGTGAGTACAATCTGTCAGTTGTGACGGGGTGTATGACGCTCGTTCCTGCTGACGTGGAAGTGATATCTTTAGCTCGTTCATGTGTCGTTTTAGCTGGTGCACGTAACCAGTCATATCGTGTGGAACTTGGTTACCCGGGGTGAAAAATTCTCCTGGTAATCGTAATGTTGTTCCATAGACTAGTTCGGAAACACAGCAGCCAATATCTTTCTTTATAGTAGCTCGTATACCAAGTAATACTAGTGGAAGTTTGGTTGACCAATCGTTTTGAGTCAAAGAAGCAGCGAGCGCAGCTTTGAGTTGTCGATGAAATCGTTCGACCATACCGTTGGAACTAGGATGATACGCTGTCGTTCGTATTCGTTTAATGCCTAGTAATTCAGTTAGTTGGTCAAAAAGTCGGCTTTCAAACTGGGCACCTCTGTCTGTAGTGATAATTGATGGGACACCAAAATTGGCTATCCAGTTTTCGACTAAAGCTTTAGCTACCGTTTCAGCTGAGACGTCGATTAATGGAACTGCTACTGGCCAACGAGTAAATCTGTCAATGCAGGTTAGAATATAGTTGAAACCATTGGAAGGAGGCAGTGGACCAACTATGTCTACATGTACATGGTCAAATCTAGAGTCGGGGTTAGGGAAGCGACCAAGTGGTGCTTTGGTGTGCCGGTTGATTTTGACTCTTTGACAGGACAAGCAATTTCGTGTCCACTTCTTAACGTCGCTGTTAATGTTTGGCCAGATAAATCTTTCTCTTAGTAGCTTGGTAGTAGCGCTAACACCAGGATGCGACAAGTTATGTAACTTCTCGAATACTGTATGTCTCATAGCTATTGGAACGAAAGGTCGATATTTACCCGTAGAGGTGTCGCAGATAACTTTTGTCGTGCCGAAAGGAATTGCCTCGAGGTTTAGAGATGTTGTTTTAGAAGACATGATCTTTTTGAGTTCGGCGTCATCTCGTTGTAAGTTTGAGAGATGTTCGTAGTCGATGTCTGGGCATACAATGTTATCAATGTGCATACGTGATAAAGCGTCTGCCACTTCATTGTTTTTACCCTTTATGTGTCGCAGATCGGAGGTGAACTGGGATATAAACTCGAGATGTCGTAGTTCGCGCGGAGAGTAGTTATCCTGTTTTGCTGATAAGGCTTTCGTTAGAGCTTTGTGGTCTGTAAAGACAGTAAAAGGTGTACCTTCCAGCATATGTCGAAAGTGCTTGATTGCTAAATAAACAGCTAATAACTCTCTACCAAAGGTGCTATATCGACATTGAGTAGGATTCAGTCGTTTCGAAAAGAATGCAAGGGGTTGCCATTCGCCATGTACCTGCTGTTGTAAAACTGCCCCAATGGCGACGTCTGAAGCATCTGTCATGAGAGACTGGGGGGCGTCATTCTGGCGTCTGACTAAGAGCGTCTTGTCATTTAACGATTGTTTAACAGCTTCTGCAGGCAAATGGAATGAACGACTATGTCCACGTAAGCAGTCGGTCAACGGTTGCAAAACTCTAGCACAGTTCGGGATAAAACGCCGGTAAAAATTGACTAGACCCAAAAATCGCCGTAATTTCTTGAAAGAATCTGGTAATGGATAGTCTTTGATGGCTTGTACATCGTCGGGGACTGGTCTAATTCCTTGATTGTCAATCAAGTGACCGAGGAATTTCAGTGATTTCTTACCAAATTCGCATTTATCTAAATTGATAGTCATGCCGTATTTGTGAAGTCTTTCGAACACCGTCTTCACATGTTTCACATGCTCGGTTTCGTCTGCACTTGCAATTAGTAAGTCGTCAATGTATGCGTAGACGAAGGGCAGGCCGCGGAGTACTTGGTCGATGAGACGTTGAAATGTCTGAGCGGCGTTCATCAGCCCGAAAGGCATGCGTACGAATTCGTATAAGCCGAATGGCGTGGTGATAGCAGTTTTTGGAACGTCATCCGGGTGGATGGGAATATGATGGTACGCTCTGACAAGGTCGATTTTGGAGAAAATTTTAACCTCTGGCAAGTTGCTGGCGAAATCGTGAATATGCGGTATGGGGTATCGATCAGGTACCGTTTGCTTGTTTAAAGCTCGATAATCCCCACATGGCCGTATCTCACCAGAAGACTTTTTGGGTACCATGTGCAGCGGTGAAGACCAAGAGCTGTTGGATGGTCGAATAATGCCGAGCTCTAACATTTTATCGAACTCTGTTTTTGCGATTTTAAGTCGATGTGGGTCAAGGCGTCGAGGACGTGCAAAAACTGGTGGTCCAGTGGTTTTAATGTGATGAACCACTTGATGCTTTAGTTCTGTTGCTCGGAAAGAGGTTGTAGAAGGTCAGGGAACTGATTTACTAAGTCAGTATATGGAGATGCTGGTGTGCGTGTGACCATCAAGTTCAGCGATGATGCACGGCTAATCGTACCAGCGATGTACCTTTTATTGAGCGAGTCTATAAGCTTAGGGCTTACCGGATCAACTAGCAGTTTGTGTTGCTGTAGAAAATCTATACCAAGGATTGGGGATGGAACGTCTGCGATGATGAAAGACCAAGTGTAGGTATTCTGCAGACCAAAATCTAAAGTCATTCGTTTACTACCATATGTAACAATATTAGACTTATTAACGGCTTGGAGCGTAACTGCAGGGTCAGGATGTTGACGTTCCTGCGTAGACGGAGGGAGAACACTAACCTCTGCTCCTGTGTCGACTAAGAACGTAGTACCGGTATTTCTATCTGTTACATAAAACAAACGACTGCTAGATCGTAGATTGCCAACAGTAGAAGTTTTCATACATGACGATATATCTTTTGGTTTAGCCTGAAAGTTGCAAGGTGAACGACACCGTCGTGCATTGCTTCCGTAACTACGGTGGTACCAGCAAATAGTATCGTGATGTCGTGACGTGCTGGGTGACCGAGAAAGACGTCGACGAGACGAGCTTCTAGAACGGCTTGGTCGTGTTGTGTGGTCAGTGCTGCTAACTGACTCAGTAAGGTGTCGACTTTGTGTTCTAGAGTCTGTATCCTGTCGTGAGTGTCTGGTATTCTGCTGGTGGAAGCAACGGATTGAGGTGTTGACCTCTCGTACATGCGATCCGCAATTTTGGCGAGTTTCTCCATGTCAATGTCGTCGTCTCCGTAAGCAAGAACTTGTTGAATGTTTGCAGGAAGTCGTCGCAACCAGATTTGGTAAAAGAGACGTTTATCGATTTCTCTTCCTGCTACTAGGCTTTGCATATGCCTCATGAGTTGCGATGGGGTTTTATCAACTAGCTCTACATTGCTTAACAAACGATCGAGTGTTTGCCTATCAGAAAGCGAAGTGCATCGAAGTACCTCTTCTTTCAACTTGTCGTAAGGAGCGTCTGTGCTGGGTTGAACTATGTGTTGTCGAACCTGTTCGGCGATTTCGTCTGGTAGTACTGTACTCAAAATGCCGAATTTAGCTTTCTGTGATGTAAGCTTACTGGCAGTGAAATAATGTTCCAGTCGTGCAAACCAAAGATGGGGTCTCTGGGCCTAAAAACTGGTACAGTAAGAGAAATAGTACTAACAGATCCCAGCTCTAAGGTATTAGAGGTATTGGAAGACATGATACAATTCCTAGAAAAATGGTTTAACAGTAACAAAATAGCAAGAACAATGGACACTAAGAATATGGAGAAACAGAAAAACATGCAATGCAGATGCTTACCACAGATTACTGCAAGTTGTGCGATGAGAAAGCACAAGAATGAGTTCGAAATGTCTATTATATGGATATATATAGATCCGATAAAGTTAGGGTATAAATAATCCAGCAAGTGTAATGATGCGTCTTGGTGAACAAGTTGTCGTCGCAGTCAACAAGTTATCGTCGCGGTGAACAAGTTATCGTCGAGAAAACCAATTTGACGTCGCCGTCGAAATTTGCCGTCGGGCTCACCAATTTGTTGCGTGCGATGTCTGACTAAACTGCCGTACACATATATTCTGGTATTTCTTCGTTCTTATTAATGTGCGCAGACGTTGTGGCTACTCGACGCCCACAACGTAAATCAAAAGGCACTTGCGAAGAGTACGAATGTGTATTATAGCAGTAGTCAAATTCGAAATTGTGTCAAGGTAATATTCAACAGTAAATTGACAAATGTTTGCGAAGTACATATAAAATCGGTCTGTATACACATATAATACAAGTATACAAATTAGATTAAAAAGCATGTTTACAGTTGATATAGGGGTACTTCATAATTCCCCCACCAGAACACTGAAATATAAAAAAATACATTTAAGTGTTCGAGAATAACATGCGTCAGCGTAATACGTAGCGGCGATAGTACACAGAAGGCGATTTATTAAGCTGAAAAATGAGCAATTTAATGCGGTTAAGAACATCGATAATAAATGCGATAATCTGTGGAAAGTAGGATTGCTACTCATAATAGAACATATAAGGAACGATAAAATTGTCCGGGGATCTGTATTCGGTAGACGAAAACGATAAGTGAATGATAAGCGAGATATGATTAAATGTAATGATGATACCAATTCAGTATATACAACATGAATACATGTACAAAATAACACACCATGTACGATGGACTGCGCTTCAACGTACTACCCTTGAGGAACTGTAGGACTTACAGCAGTACGCCTACAACCCTTCTCAGGTTGACGCCCTAGGTTGGAAAATCATCGTTGAGTGTATTTGCTGACCTCTTTCCATCATCTATATCCTGAACTCTGAACAGTGACATGCCCATATCATTGTATCGTGGAATGTAGATGACCAACAAACACACGACGTGTCTGACCAACCAAGCGTAGGTACAGAGAAATTTACACCAACGATAATAACATTCAAATAGCAACTTGAAATGCCTTTATTCATGCAAGTCAATTTAACAATCACAATCTCATATACAGTTGGTTTATCCTGATTAAACTGATTGTCAATCACGTCTCATAAACCGTTAATGCCCAGCTCTCGCTACGCTCGGGCCCACGCTGTTCTTCGAAGATTTCAGAATTGCTGAGTTATAACGGACGATAAAACCAAAACACCGATCTGCCGTTTGATATTTCTTTATTGTTACACCAACATATAAAAAGAATAAGCGAACTAAGGTCTGAAAACAAATATTACAATAATAAATCATTGTATTACTTCTGACGATGTTTCACTCTTCTTTCTGAACAGCGACCGATGCGACGATGACTGTCGTATTGATGCCTCCGCGAAAATTGGGGAAGTTGATTTTGAGCAAACAACCAAGAATTGATCGTTCAATCTTCAACTTCATTGGCACTCCCCGGCAATAAAGGGATCCAACCCTTTTTTCCTTCACGACCAATAAACGTTGACTTGGATGCCATTGCGAGAACCTGGGTCACACGGACAGAGCTGAAATGGAAAACAAACAGAAAAGCCAACACACCACAAGCATACTCACAGCACAATCTCACACATCGCTGACGACCTGCGCCTCCAGACAGAGACCTCCTCTTGACATCTTGCAACACAATCGCCACTTACTAGAATGACTCTTGCAGAATGCAAAGTGACCATGGCAGCACCTCACGATACTCTACGCACATCCTCTTATCTACTCATTACCAATTACCACTGAAATCGCTTATCACTCATTCTGCCTCAGTTCTAGTAACGGTGATGTATGCGAGTCTCAGCCGTTTACACTCTTTCTCCCCGGCGTGTCGGACCGCAGCTAACAATTATCTCCGTGTGCATTTCATTCTCAGCAATAGCCTAGCCTCCCCGGCGTATACGACCCATCTGCTGTCCTTAACATCAATCAATTCATTCATGGATGTAGAAGAGTGGACACAACTTCAGAAGTAATCACGACGAAAATTTTAACAAAATTACGCAATAACAACAAGATACGATAACAACAAGTAAACACAATGAATCCAAAATACACCAATTGATATGACACACCACACGTATATACAAATTGTACAAACAACCTCGCCGATCATGTCTTGTTGGAATTCCTTTGAAGAATTGCAGGACTTACACCAGTACGCCTACAACCCTTCTCAGGTTGACGATTGTAATTTGTGGAATGTCCGGACACAAACAAGATTAACCAACAATTGCGATAATTGGAACTCACACAACTATTTAACACAAACATATGTACAATCACTACATCAAATGTTGTGGATTCCGGCATGACAAACTACCCTTGAAGAACTGTAGGACTTACAGCAGCACGCCTACATTCCTTCTCAGGTTGATGATACAAGTGGAAGTCGTCCGGACACAAACAGAATTACCAACAGCTAGATGACAGATGATATCAATTCAGTATATGCAATATGAACATATGTACAAAATCACACACCAAGCACATTGGGCTGCTCATTGATGCGCTACCCTTTGAAGAACTGTAGGACTTACAGCAGTACGCCTACAACCCTTCTCAGGTCGACGCCCTAGGTTGGAAAATCGTCGAAGAGTTCATTTGCTGATTTCCTTCTATCATCTATATCTTCAAATCTGACCGGTAGCACGCCCATGTCATTGTATCGTAGAATATAGATGACGAACAAACACACGACGTATCTGGTCAACCAAGTGTAAAAACAGAGTAATTTACACCAAAGATAATAGCATTCAAATAGTAACTTGAAACTAGAAATGCCTTTATTCGTGCAAGTCAATTTAATAATTATTCTCTCCTTTACACTTGGCTTATCCTCACTAAACTGACCATTGATATTCGTCCTTTCAAACGAACTGATACTAGCATAGTCATTGCACAAGATACTAGAGTTGATGGGCATCCTTCTCATTGTGGATGACAACACCAACGACGACTGATTGATATCAGTTGATGAAGTTAGCGGTGGATCAAAAGCTGTTGTTGATCGACTTTCAGAAATTTGTCTACCTGCAAGGCCACCACCACTGGTGTCTTTTACTATCAGCTCAGGTTTAGCACTAGCATCTGATGATAGGTGTGCTACATGCTGATCACTCACACTGACGGACTCACAAGTACGCATGCCTTCTGCAACTGCACCTGCATTTATTTCTACTTCACGTTCAAGTTGTACAGAAACTTTGTTCAACTTAGCAGTAGTAGGCATATCCCTCATCTCATAATGATCAACCAAAGACAACTGTGAAGTATCATGATCATTATCACGAATATTCACTTGACCGTCAACTTCATCATTTTCAAACTCTTTAATAACAGAAGTAGACAATTTTGGTTCCTCCTGACAAATCATTAAAGGTTTTATATCTTCACTCTGACTAGATATACTTTGTAAACTTGTGGAGTCAGAACTCCACTCTGAAGCAGTAACTCTATTCTGTGACACTCTATTCAACAACGGATTACCAGTTGCAACTACAGACTTTTTCACAACACCGTTATCGTCACACAATTTGGAGTCAGACCTGGAGTTTACATTTAGCTTATCACCGAGCTTGCTCACTGGTTCACAGTTCACTTCTGTATGCACCTCTTGCACACGTGTGAAACAAAACCGTGTTTGTCTTGCATCTTGTAACTTATCTGTTGAGGATGTACTACGAAACCTGGTACACTCACTAGGTCTATATGCATTACTAGACATTATGGAGCTTTCTCGATATCCACCTCTCTGAGGCCTACTCGTCATCAATGATTGCATTTTGATCTTAGACTGCTCTATTCTAGGGGTGAGATGTAATAGACTGGCGAACTTGCTCATAGATTGATTGACACTAGTATTTACCAGTTTCAGGATATCATCAAACGTTGGCTCGATACCCTCATCCTCCATACGGGAGCTTATCTTCACCCACTTCCTTAGCAGTCGAGTAGGTAGGCGTCTTGCTATTGCTTCTAGTATAAAATTCGAGTTGAGGTCACTCATGCGATTCATCGAAATCATTCCATTCTTGTAAATTAGCAAATTATCTAAAAACTCAGTGAGTGCCTGGGAGTCATCCTGTAATTGACCACCATTACCGTTAACAGCCTCGAATAATTTCCCTACAATCATCGAAGGTCTTCCAAACCTTTGACGTATTATGCTCATAGCCTCGTAGTAGCCCTCTTTTGGCTTCATAAACTTACACCACTGTATAGCTCTTGCAGCAACCCCAGTGCAATATCTCATCAAATACATTAACTTCAATTCATCATTTAATAAAAAACCACTCAGCATGATCTCAAACTCCTTAACAAACTGTAAAAAATCGGCCGGGTTTCCATCAAAACACCGTGGTTCAAATTTAGGGAGTTTGATGTTCCTATTATCCCTGAACGGCGAAACAGTAACATCAACCATGTCATGCTTAACATCAGACACATCGTTACAATTAACAGACAAGTCACCATGACTTACTTTCCTGTTTGCATCCAAGACACTCTGTCCCTTCTTTGACCCAGGCATTGTTGAACTTGACCAAATTCCAAAAATGTTCCAGATATTGCTTGATCAAAGAGGACTTGACCGGCACCAGGAAAAATGAACGGCGACTATCCAAACTTTCACCAACTGTTTCAATCCGCCAGATCTGTTTGTATCGTCAGAAACTGTCAGCCAAGTCTCATAAACCGTTAATGCCCAGCTCTCGCTACGCTCGGGCCCACGCTGTTCTTCGAAGATTTCAGAAACGCTTAGTTATAACGGACGAAAAACTAAAACACCGATCTGCTGCTTGTTATTTCTTTATTGTTACACCAACATATAAAAAGAATAAGCGAACTAAGGTCTGAAAACAAATATTACAATAATAAATCATTGTATTACTTCTGACGATGTTTCACTCTTCTTTCTGAACAGCGACCGATGAGACGATGACTGTCGTATTGATGCCTCCGCGAAAATTGGGGAAGTTGATTTTGAGCAAACAACCAAGAATTGATCGTTCAATCTTCAACTCCATTGACACTGATCGATATCTTTCGTCTTTTCAAATGCATCGATACTAGCTTAGTCATTGCAGAAGACATGTGAGTTCATGGACGTCTCTGTCATTGTTGATGACAACACCAACGACGACTGAGTGACGCAATTTGATGAACTTAGCGGTGGATCAGAAGCTGTTGTTTTTCGGCTTCTAGAATGTTGTCCAACTGCAAGATTACCCACACTGCTCTCTTTTATTATTAGCCTTATTTTAGCATTAACATCTGTTGGTAGTTGGGCTACATACTGATCATTTACACTGACGGTCTCACTAGTACACATACCATCTACCACTGCATTTGCTCTTAATTCTACTTCCCGTTCAAGTTGTACAGAACCTCTATTCAACTCAGTATTAGTATTAGTAGGCATTCCGCTCATCTCATCATGATCAGCCAAAGACAAAAGTGCACTCTCATGATCATTATGACAAATACTCACTTTACCGTCATCTACCTGGTCGACTTCATCATTTTCAAACTCTTTAATAACAGCAGTAGATGACTTGGATTCTTCTTCAGGAATCCTTCATGGTTTCATACCTTTACTCTGACTAGTAATACCTTGTAAACTTGTGCAGTCAGAACTGGATTCTCAAACTGTAACTCTCTTCTTCTGCACAAACTGTGGTGTCGTTTGTGACACTCTATTCAACAATGGCTTACTAGTTGCAACTACAGACTTCTTCACCACACCATTATCGTCACACGGTTCGGAGTCAGACCTTGAATTCACATTTGGCTTACCACCAAACTTGGTCACTTCTCCACAGTTCGCCTTTGTATGCACCTCTTGCAAACGTGTAAAACACAACCGTGTTTGTCTCGCAACTTGTAACCCATCTGTTGAGGATGTACCACGAAAGCTGTTACACTCACTAAGTTTATATGGATTACTAGACACCACAGAGTTATCTCGATATCCGCTTCTCTGAGACCCTTTCGTCATAAATCTTTGCATTTTGCTCTCTGAATTCTCTATTCCAGGAGTGGGATGCAATATGCTGGCAAACTTGCTCATAGCTTGATTGACACTATCTTTTAGCTGTTTCAGAATATCATCGAACTTTGGCTCAATACCTTCATCCTCTATACGAGAGCTTATTTTCACCCACTTCCTTTGCAGTCGAGTAGGTAGGCGTCTCGCTATTACCTCTAGGACGGAACTTGAATTCAGCTCATCCACATTGTTATGATAAACGAGAGTATTTCTGCATACCATTACATTTTCCAAGAACTCTGCGAATTCCTCGGGGTTGTCCTTTAACTGCGCCCCATTACCTTTAACGGTCTCAAAAATGCTACGGGATATCACAAAAGGCCTTCGAAGCCTTTGACGCAGGATACGCATCGCCTCAGTATATCCTTCGTTTGGGGGTATGAACTTACAGCACTGTATAGTTCTTGCAGCAACACCAGTGCAGTAACTCAACAATACATCAACTGCATTTCATCATTTATTGCAAACCCACTCAACATGACTTCAAACTCCTTTACAAACTGTGGATAGTCAGCTGGGTTTCCGTCGAAACACCGAGGTTCATATTTAGGAATTTTAAGTTTTCTATTATCCCTAGACGGCTTTAAAGTTTGACGGATATCTCGTTCAACAACTTCTAATTAATTTATTCTCGCGTACCAAAGACAAAGCAAAAGCCAATAATTGATCGTCCAAACCAAGCGATATATTTAGTAGCCAAAACAAGCCGTTAGACGAACGCTTATCTAGCTAGTGATCGTGCACGTGACACGACGAGGTACCAAATGGCGGGGATGCTTGACCGGAAGCCTTCAGCTAAACAAGTCGACTTAAACAGTGGTGGTCAGCATCCAATGAGTGATCGCTGTGGTCAATAATTTTGGGGAATTATTTACCGCTGCAGCTCACTCCCCCTAATGTGGTCGTGAGGACCCTAAGACAGAACCAGCCGGAAGTAAAAGAAACTCGATGGTTCCCTTTAGGGTGAAAAAATCTTCCGAGCGGCTTGGTGGCATGCCTACTGGTTTGTCTGCCTATGCTAATAGGGTGTTTGTACATAGCTTCCTGGTGTTGTTTCTTTTGATTCCGTGCTTCGTTTTTTTCTCGTCCAGTGCCCGTCGCACCTGGAAAAGAAAACAAGAACACTAAGAACCATGTCGAGGAAAATGTACGAAATGACCTTTTTTGTTAAAAAATATTATGTGCATTTACTATACAGTAAAATAATGCTAAGTTCAGAACATCGAAAAAAAATATATCTAATTAATTTTTTTGTGTATGTTACATGAACCGTTGTAAAAAAATTTTGTGTTTGGTGGTACTGTATATAAAAAAAATTTATACGTAAAAAAAAATAGTACCACAAACGAGTGAGTTGCGTGAATCACACGACTTCGTTAAGTCAAATAAGTGTGCAAATGTTCTGGGAACCCTACGGTGCGTCCAGAACGGTTTTTCTTAGGAGGCTCAACCTTATTAGCCAGTGGGCGAATGCCCTTGCAGTCAATAGTGTGACCCAGGAAGTCGAGTGAGTCAACACCGATTTGACACTTTTGAATATTGATGGTAACACCATGTTGGCGTAACCTGTCAAATGCCAAGTCCAAGTGCCTAAGGTGAGTTTCCTTGTCTGGACTGGCAATGAGGCAGTCGTCTAAGTATGCGTATACAAAGTCGAGACAGCGAAATACTTCGTCAATGAAGCGTTGGAATGTTTGGGCTGCATTCCGAAGACCGAATGGCATACGTAGAAATTCAAAAAGTCCGAAAGGCGTAATGATAGCCGTTTTCGGGATGTCTTCTGTTGCCATCGGGATTTGGTTATACGCTTTAACCAAGTCGATTTTGGAGAATATAGTCGCGCCGGATAAGGTTGCCGTCAAGTCGTGTATACGAGGCAACGGGTAGCAATCAGGGGTTGTTTTGGCATTCACTCGCCGGTAATCACCGGTGGGTCGCCAATCATTGCTATCCTTTTTCGGAACCATATGAAGTGGGGATGCCCATGGGCTATTCGAAGGTCGAATTATGCCAAGGGTAAGCATATGGTCAAATTCATTCCTGGCGATTCTCAGTTTGTCAGGAGCTAATCGTCGTGCTTTAGATGTCACAGGTTGTCCTGTGGAAATGATGTGGTGCATAACATTGTTGGTTATGCACGGTAGGTCGTTCGACGGGCAATTAAGTTCCGGATACTTTTTTTTTAACATAACAATTTCGCTTTATTCCAGAAACAGTACTTGTGGTACAGTGTGGAATTTTCAGCACATATCTACAATATTGCATCTAATTTCATCGTACATTTAAAAAAGGAGTATTATAAAAAAATAAAATATCTATAAAAAACCAAAAAAAGAAACAGAAATAACCAAAAAAAATGCAAATAAAAATACCGAGTAAAAGAGAAGATCAACACAAATAATGAAAAAAAAATATTTCAGTATTGGTTAGTGGAAGCTACGATATGTGTATGCGTGGTGAACAGTAACAGCTATAATCATACGGGAAATTATGAGATGTTCTTAAAAAATGTTTATAGCCAAGATGATCAGTTAATTTGATTGAACAACACTAAGCAATCATAAGATAAACATTTCAGGTTGTTTTCTTTTATTGTCAGTACTAATGCGGTTGTTTGTAGTGGTAGTGTGAGGAATCATGCATAATACAAAATTTTTAAGATGGTGATAGTGGCAATAACAAACAAGATTGTCAGTTAAATAGTGCCGAACAAAGAACAACCACAAAACTAATGTTACATGATGGTTAATGACGGGACAATTTTTAATAATCATAGTGATAATATAGTCGGACCCAGTAGATGTACAAAGAAGGAATAGAATAAAGAATAAAAATGTAAGCCAATGATAATAATTTTAAGCAGCTAAGTATGTTTAAGAAGGTTGTTCACTATAGAGTACAAATAAGAGAGTGTAAGGGGGAAATAACAAGGGCCAAAATTATGTTATTAACAACAAAGCAAGTCATAGGTTTCACGCCTAACATTGTCTCTGTCACTTAGAACACGGGCCAAATATGGTATCGTTGAGTTCCTATACTTGGTTGTGCGAGCATATATTATTTTATACTGATTTCTGGTTCTACCTGATGAGATGCAGGGAGAGAGTTGGGAATAGAGGGGGTGTTGGGGGTCAGAGAGTATGGTTTTAGACCATTTCTCACATGTATTCAGATGCTTATCCACTAATGTTGTGACGAGCTGACTGAGTTTTACACCGCTAGTCCTACTAACTACCTTCAACATCCTTCTCAGGATGGTATAATCCTTTTTCAGTAACCCAGGAAAGACTAACGGGGAACAGTAAAGTAGAATAGGTAGGATACGAGAGTTGACAAATTGTGTAAGCAGAGGTTGAGGGACTCCAGTTAGTCTGAGTTTCTTAATGTAGTAGGTTAGACGAAACACTTTCTTGGAAATCATTTGGATATGAGATGACCAAGTAAGGTCGGAAGATATAACTAATCCGAGGTATTTTGCATTAGACTTTGTTTCAATTATAGTCCCCTCAATTCTACAGACATCATGAGTGCTTACTAGTGTTTGTAGATCTCGTTTATGCCTAAAGGAGAAGTCGACAGTCTGGCATTTTGAGGGATTCAGCGTTAGGCCATTTATTTTAGACCACTGACTGATGTCCGACAGGAAGCTATTTAATTTGAAGCAGTCTGACTGAGACTTAACGGGAAGCGAAACAGTCAGGTCATCTGCATATTTGACGAAGTTGATTTCGTCTGAGAGAGGTAAGTCATGTAAGAAGAAGGAAAAGAGAAACGGCGAGAGAACAGCACCCTGAGGAACACCAGCTTCAGTAAGCAAAGGAGAGGAAGCTACACCATTATATACCGTGTACTGCATCCTATTGGAGAAGTAAGAGTGCAGCCAGTTGATAGCCCAGGACTCAGTTTGTGTAAGGCTAAGCTTGTTTAACAAAAGGCCTCTAGGTACAGAGTCAAAAGCAGATGTGTAATCAAGGAAAGTACAACGGACATACTTGGCCCCTTTGTCTAAGGAGGATACAATGTTGTGATGAAACACAGCAGCAGCATCCAAAGTACTTCTACCCTGTTTGTAAGCAAACTGCTTTGGATCGTTTGAGAAGCTTAGGGAGGGAATGAGTTTTTGTAACAGTAATTTCTCCATCAGTTTCAAAAAAGGAGAGGTAATGGCAATTGGTCTAAACTTAACACTATCTCCAGAACCAGACTTGGGTACAGGGATGATTTTAATATCTTTCCACAGAGAAGGTACATTATTATTAGAAAAAGAAGTATTGAAAATGCTTGTAAGTGGGTTACTTAAAATATCAGCACATTTCTTTAAAACAATGGCAGGTATACCATCAGGGCCTAGACTCTGGGAAGGTTTAAGAGATTTCAAACATTTAAGAACATCAGAAGTATTGAAACGATGAAAGTCACTGGTCGTGTTATTAGTTAAATTGAAGGCAGAAAGGACATTTGGAGGGCGGATGAAAGATCTATTGAGAGTATTTACATCAATAGAAGAGGCAAAATTATTATGCTTACCACAACCAGTAATTTCTCTAAAAAGCTTCCATATGTTTTCTGAGGTTTTACAAGATAGTATTGTTTGATTATAAATGTTGTTTAGTCTCTTGATTTCAGATTTAATTTGGGTGTTTATCTTCTTAAGACCAGATTTATTCTTTGTCTTGTACAGCTTCTCTTTTTCTCTACGAAGTTTTTTGAGATGAGGGGAAGAAAAACGATCCATTCTTTTGAAAATTATCTGTTTTGGACAGCATATATCAAGACAGAATTTAAGATAGTCAGTCAAATTGGAAATAGTATCATCCAGTTTGTGTTCGTTGAAAAGTTCCCAGTTAGTGTCATTTAGCATGCATCTTAGTTTGAGCATATTTTCTTGTGAGTAACACCTTTGCTGTGTTTTCTTGGACAGATTTGAGAAGATATTAAAGTGAGATCTGCTGTATATCTTAGGTAATATCCGAATAATACAATGATCTGAGTTCATGATAGGAGCACGTCGGCGTACTTCATATATTTCCTCATCATTAATGAACACCAGGTCAAGGGTTTTATCAAGTCGAGTAGGGAATTTAACAATATTGGCATGACCTAATGATACGAGGAAAGAACAATCACAGCAGTTAAAATCTCCTGTGACAACTGATAAAGAGTTTTCAAGATGTGTAACGGCGAATTCAGTGAATTCATCAGCAAAATCAGATAGATCAGATGCAGAACAGCCAGGAGTAACATAAATGTTAGAGATGAAGACGTATTTGAATTTGGATAAGTGTTTCGGGCGGCATTTGACCGTTATACAATCAATAAAGTCATTAGAGTAAGAAAAACATACGTTATTTGAAGTTGACCATTGAGAATGAATGAAAGTTGCAACACCTCCACCTCTTTTCTTTCTGGAGCATAGTCGATCTTGTCTAAACAATGTAAAACCATTTAGGGAAACCAGATTGTCATCATAGAGTTCATGGAGCCATGTTTCTTGTAATGCAACAATCGCCGTATTGTGATAAGTATCAGATGATAAGAGAGACTGGAGATGCATAATTTTGTTGGGAAGTGAACGGCAGTTTGAAGTGACAATAACAGGAATGGTTGTACGATATAAAGGTGTCTGTTTAAGTGCACGCTGCCAGCCAGCGTGATGTTTTCTCTTAGATTTATTAGATGCATTATTAGTTGCATGAAAGTCATATGGTTTAAAACGTTTAATGAATGAATTACTGTATTTTATGCGATTTGTGATCATATTTTATTAAAATTAGGAATGAAAACATGACTTATTAGATGCAATATGTAGATGCAGGAAAAAGGTAGCCCAGATGTCAAACAGGCCGCCAGTTTTTACTTGTAAACAATAGGTTGAAAAGTTGGATCAAGGATTGCCTTTATCTTAACGGGTGACAAACTAGGGCCTATGTAGCTGATGCTTTTGATAGACAGACTAGTAGTATTGTCAATCAGTCGTTTTCGGCGGACGTCTACGAGTAAATCATGATGATTAAGTAGGTCCGTGCCAATGATGGGCATTGTGACGTCAGCGAGAAGGAAAATCCACCGAATAGGTTTGCGTAAACCTACGTTCAGATAGACGTATTTTCTACCAAAGGTTGCGATTGGTTTTCCATTTGCAGCCTGTAAGTTGAAAGTAGATTTCTTCTGTCGATCTGCTGCTGTAGCAGGAAGGACGCTGACTTCGGCTCCTGTGTCGACTAAATATCGAGTCTGGCTTATCACATCATGGATGTAAAGTAGGCGGCTAGTGCCACCGGCGACGGTTGCCGCTAACGCGTGCCGGTGGGATAGTTTCCCACAGACTTTGAGACATTTCCGAAGTTACAAGGCTTACGGCAACACTTCGCTTCTTGGCCATAGGTGTTGTGGTACCAGCACCAGTCACGGTTTTTCAGTGTACTTGGTTTAGACTTAGATCGACCACGTGAGTTCCTGCGTTGAGGAGATTGAGGACGACGCTCGGAGGAGTTAGAATGCATGTTCGACCTAAACATCTGCTGGATGGAGTTGCACAACCCTATCATTGCAGGATCCTTACTCGAAGTCTGCTTAGTCATCGAGCATATTTCGGGAACAGACCGTTTGGTAATCTCTAGAATCCTATCTGCAGTAATAGCTAAGTCCTCTATTACAGTACCCTGAAGTGTTACAAGTACGGTCTGTACAGACTGTAGCAACTTGGATAAGAAGAGTTCTCTAAATAGTCCTTCGTCGAACTGACTTTGCCCGACGATTTCTTTCATTCTTGTCAGCATGCTCACGGTTGACTGATCTCCTAACTCGATGTTACGAAATAATTCATCTAGACGTTGTCGGTCCGTGAGAAAGTTTCTCCTGAGGAGGGATGCTTTGAGCAACTCGTACGAGTTACTTACCTCGCGACTGAACATCTGTGATGTTACGTACTTGCTGAATTCCCGCGGTAGGGCGTGAATAACTGCAAGTAACTGTGAACGTTGATCGGTTATCCCATGCTCACAAAAATCTGCTTCAGCTAGCAGAAACCACGATTCAGCATTATCTGGCCAGTAAGGTACGAGCTGAATGGTTTTAGGAGTTGAGCGGATACGGATGGCCTTGGGACCAAGATCACTCATGACGAAAATTATGTCGAATAATATATGGTACAAGAACAAATACAAAATGGAACGAACTCACCGGGGTTATCTGCGGATTTTTCGTGGATAAAGTTCGCAGTTGGGCTCACCAATTTAGGGGGTTGACGGATATCTCGTTCAGCAACTTCTAATTAATTTATTCTCGCGTACCAAAGACAAAGCAAAAGCCAATACTTGATCGTCCAAACCAAGAGATATATTTAGGGACCAAAACAAGCCTTCAGACAAACGCTCATCTAGCTAGTGATCGTGCACGTGACACGACGAGGTACCAAATGGCGGGGATGCTTGACCGGAAGCCTTCAGCTAAACAAGTCGACTTAAACAGTGGTGGTCAGCATCCAATGAGTGATTGCTGTGGTCAATAATTTTGGGGAATTATTTACCGCTACACTACAAATGACAGTTTGGAGTTTGAGGGTATAGACGTTCGCGATCAGTACTGGGTATATTAACGCAAGGTCTTATACCAACAAATTCTAATTTACTTGGTTCTCGCGTACGAAAGACAAAGGAAAAGACAGTATTTTATCGTCCAAATTGCGCGATATATTTCGGGACCAAAACGCGTTGTTAGACGAACGCTTGTCTGGCTAGTTGTCGTGCACGAACGTGACACGACGGAGTACCAAATGGCGGGGATGCTTGACCGGAAGCCTTCAGCTAAACAAGTCGACTTAAACAGTGGTGGTCATCATTCACTGAGTGATTGCTGTGGTCAATAATTTTGGGGAATTATTTACCGCTACAGCTCACTCCCCCCTAGTGGGGTCGTGAGGACCCTAAGACAGAACCAGCCGGAAGTAAAAAAACTCGATGGTTCCCTTTCGGGTGAAAAAAATCTTCCGAGCGGCTTGGTCGTATGCCTACTGGTTTGTCTGCCTATGCTAATAGGGTGTTTGTACATAGCTTCCTGGTGTTGTTCGTTGGATTCCGTGCTTCGTTTTTTTCTCGTCCAGTGCCCGTCGCACCTGGAAAAGAAAACAAGAACGCTAAGAACCATGTCGAGGAAAATGTACGAAATGACCTTTTTGGTTAAAAAATATTATGTGCATTTACTATACAGTAAAATAATGCTAAGTTCAGAACATCGAAAAAAAATATATCTAATTAATTTTTTTGTGTATGTTACATGAACTGTTGAAAAAAAATTTTGTGTTTGGTGGTACTGTATATAAAAAAAATTTATACGTAAAAAAAAAAGTTAGTACCACAAACGAGTGAGTTGCGTGAATCACACGACTTCGTTAAGTCAAATAAGTGTGCAAATGTTCTGGGAACCTTACGGTGCGTCCAGAACGGTTTTTCTTAGGAGGCTCAACCTTAGTAGCCAGTGGGCGAATGCCCTTGCAGTCAATAGTGTGACCCAGGAAGTCGAGTGAGTCAACACCGATTTGACACTTTTGAATATTGATGGTAACACCATGTTGGCGTAACCTGTCAAATGCCAAGTCCAAGTGCCTAAGGTGAGTTTCCTTGTCTGGACTGGCAATGAGGCAGTCGTCTAAGTATGCGTATACAAAGTCGAGACCGCGAAATACTTCGTCAATGAAGCGTTGGAATGTTTGGGCTGCATTCCGAAGACCGAATGGCATACGTAGAAATTCAAAAAGTCCGAAAGGCGTAATGATAGCCGTTTTCGGGATGTCTTCTGTTGCCATCGGGATTTGGTTATACGCTTTAACCAAGTCGATTTTGGAGAATATAGTCGCGCCGGATAAGGTTGCCGTCAAGTCGTGTATATGAGGCAACGGGTAGCAATCAGGGGTTGTTTTGGCATTCACTCGCCGGTAATCACCGGTGGGTCGCCAATCATTGCTATCCTTTTTCGGAACCATATGAAGTGGGGATGCCCATGGGCTATTCGAAGGTCGAATGATGCCAAGGGTAAGCATATGGTCAAATTCATTCCTGGCGATTCTCAGTTTGTCAGGAGCTAATCGTCGTGCTTTAGATGTCACAGGTTGTCCTGTGGTAATGATGTGGTGCATAACATTGCTGGTTATGCACGGTAGGTCGTTCGACGGGCAATTAAGTTCCGGATACTTGTCAACAATAGGTTGAAAAGTTGGATCAAGGATTGCCTTTATCTTAACGGGTGACAAACTAGGGCCTATGTAGCTGATGCCTTTGATAGACAGACTAGTAGTATTGTCAATCAGTCGTTTTCGGCGGACGTCTACGAGTAAATCATGATGATTAAGTAGGTCCGTGCCAATGATGGGCATTGTAACGTCAGCGAGAAGGAAAATCCACCGAATAGGTTTGCGTAAACCTACGTTCAGATAGACGTATTTCCTACCAAAGGTTGCGATTGGTTTTCCATTTGCAGCCTGTAAGTTGAAGGTAGGTTCCTTCTGTCGATCTGCTGCTGTAGCAGGAAGGACGCTGACTTCGGCGCCTGTGTCGACTAAGTATCGAGTCTGGCTTATCACATCATGGATGTAAAGTAGGCGGCTAGTGCCACCGGCGACGGTTGCCGCTAACGCGTGCCGGCGGGATAGTTTCCCACAGACTTTGAGACATTTCCGAAGTTACAAGGCTTACGGCAACACTTCGCTTCTTGGCCATAGGTGTTGTGGTACCAGCACCAGTCAGGGTTTTTCAGTGAACGTGGTTTGGACTTAGATCGACCACGTGAGTTCCTGCGTTGAGGAGATTTAGGACGACGGTCGGAGGAGTTAGAATGCATGTTCGACCTAAACATCTGCTGGATGGAGTTGCATAACTCTATCATTGCAGGATCCTTACTCGAAGTCTGCTTAGTCATCGAGCATATTTCGGGAACAGACCGTTTGGTTATTTCTAGAATCCTATCTGCAGTAATAGCTAAGTCCTCTATTACAGTACCCTGAAGTGTCACAAGTACGGTCTGTACAGACTGTGGCAACTTGGTTAAGAAGAGTTCTCTAAACAGTCCTTCGTCGAACTGACTTTGCCCGACGATTTCTTTCATTCTTGTCAGCATGCTCACGGCTGACTGATCTCCTAACTCGATGTTACGAAATAATTCATCTAGACGTTGTCGGTCCGTGAGAACGTTTCTCCTGAGGAGGGATGCTTTGAGCAACTCGTACGAGTTACTTACCTCGGGACTGAACATCTGTGATGTTACGTACTTGCTGAATTCCCGCGGTAGGGCGTGAATAACTGCAAGTAACTGTGAACGTTGATCGGTTATCCCATGCTCACAAAAATCTGCTTCAGCTAGCAGAAACCACGTTTCAGCATTATCTGGCCAGTATGGTACGAGCTGAATGGTTTTAGGAGTTGAGCGGATACGGATGACCTTGGGACTAAGATCACTCATGACGAAAATTATGTCGAATAATATATGGTACAAGAACAAATACAAAATGGAACGAACTCACCGGGGTTATCTGCGGATTTTTCGTGGATGAAGTTCGCGGTTGGGCTCACCAGTTTAGGGGTTGACGGATATCTCGTTCAACAACTTCTAATTAATTTATTCTCGCGTACCAAAGACAAAGCAAAAGCCAATAATTGATCGTCCAAACCAAGAGATATATTTAGGGACCAAAACAAGCCTTCAGACAAACGCTTAGCTAGCTAGTGATCGTGCACGTGACACGACGAGGTACCAAATGGCGGGGATGCTTGACCGGAAGCCTTCAGCTAAACAAGTCGACTTAAACAGTGGTGGTCAGCATCCAATGAGTGATTGCTGTGGTCAATAATTTTGGGGAATTATTTACCGCTACACGGCGAACCATGGACATCAATCTTATCATGCCTGACATCTCACACATCATTACATATAACAGACAACTCAGCATTACTTACTTTCCTGTCTGCTCCCAAGACGCTTTGTCCTTTCTTTGACCCAGGCATTACTAAAATTGACTGAACAATCCAGAAAAGTTCCAGATAATACTTGTCCAAAGAAGACGGGCAGACACGAGGAAAGACGAACAGAAACTATCAGAAACTGTCAATGTCCAGGTCTTACTACTCTGGACCTCACGCTGTCTCTCGAAGACTTTCAGAAACACTTTGTATTAAACAACGCGAAAAACCGGAACACACATTGGCGACTCGAGAATCCTTTACTCTTCCGCCAATATGTAGTTTTTTATCTTCCTCTGAACAGCGAACGATGAGACGATGACTGCATGATTGATGACTGCTACGAGAAATATGGAGGGGTTGAGTTTGAGGAAACAACCATGAATTGATCGTTCAATCTTCAACTACATTGACATTAGCGTACAGCAGTATCATCACCTTATAACGAATACGCCTCATGACAAAATACTCAAATTCCAAGCCAAAATATGCTGCCAATACTAATGCGAATTCACAGCCAATGTTATCAGGACAGACAATTATATCATCAGTCATGGAGAATTGAAATAAGTTCACTTAAGTTTGAACTTTTCACTGAAGATGTTCTCTAGAATAACAGTGAAAGTTCCGCAACTGAATCCACCAGAATCAGGGAAACACAATCACATCAAAACCCTGTGTATATGGGTAAATGAAGTCAGAAAGTTATAGAGCGATACTTAAACGCAGATTATCAGGAAACTCCAGTTGTAGGGGACTAATATTAGAGTTCACTAACATTCCAAATATAAAAGTAATAATCCAAGTCAGTGGAGTGTTAAATCACAATATATTACCAAAAATACAGTGACGAGTTATAGCAACAAAAAGGATTACTTGGTTATAAAGTATAAGTCCTCGGCTACAAATTAATTATATAATCCACAGGCACGTTAACTGTTTGGACTGCGTCTGCTGTAGCTGCTGTGTTCCGGTTGTAGAAATGTCTTCGGTTGAAAGTAGTAGGCTCCTACAATAAATCCGAAGTATACAACACGGTGTGAGTGGAGCAAGTAAGCAGAAGTGACCAGGGAGAAGACGAAGTCTCCAACAGCAGAGTGTATTTTCAATTGTACACGGAAGTTATGTATATTTCAACAAGAAGCGTTTTAAACAAAAATTATGTACAATATCTCGAATTTATACAAGTAACCAAAAAGTGTACAATCACATTGTTACGTACTCAACACAGTAAACGATCAACTGATAAAAGAAACGTACGGTTCTAACTAAGACTATGAATACCAAGGAAATAGTCCTTTTCGTCAGTTAACAAGTCATTATGTGATGCCTTCCACTTGAAAATATCTTAGCCATGAGAACCACTATGACTCGTAAGTACAATATTTGTAGACCTCAAGAAACCTAATGAATTAAGTCGAAAGTAATACTTCTTAGTCAGTTAACTAGTTTTAATGATAAACCACAGGATATATACGTGTGACGAAAAAGTTGACGATATTAAACAAGCGAAAATATTTAAAGACTAATAATTGGTGACAGAAAAATAGATAGACAACTAGACGGACACTATGAAGGATAATGCAAGTGAATAAATTGTGAGATAATGAGCAATACAAAAATCATTTGATTATTCTAATAAGTAGTTGATTTTTCTGTTGAAAAGTTTGGTAAGCTTCACTCCAAAATTCATCTTCATATTTCTATTACAAGTAAATGAAACAACAAATTTCAAAGTAGATACCTGTTGAAATTTTAAAGAAATATTTTAGCTGGAAAGGTTGTTTGTAGATAAAAAGTTGTGATATATGACAGTTGAGTATTCAGAAACTGCTCTGAAATGAAGTTAAGGAACATTTGTGGAGGAATAAAAGGCACAGGCTGTGTGCTTCTAAAAGAAATAAGTTAAATATAAACATACATGCAAAATTTATCAATTGAAGGAGTGATAATTAAAATTCGTGTCTAAAAACTTCGCACGAAAATTCCATTTCATAAATTCGAAGAGAGAGAAAAAACAAACATTGAGAGTAAAATGATATGGATCCATTTTGTTTCGTTGGTCCTCTTCAACTGAGTTAGATCTGTAACATTTCATAAAACGTATTATAATACAATTTTAACATACTTTTGTTTTATCAGCAGAAACATTCTGTCTGTTGGAGCATTGGAAAATCGACAAGCAAAAGCAGTTACACGTAGAGAACAGAAAGAAGGGGTTACAACAGATTCAATGAACAAATACCACAGAGTATTAAATTAGAAGGGTCGAATAAATTGATTTCTTCAGATACAAAACACCTGATAGACGAGTAGATGCGTTGGGAGTATTCAGAATAATTAACAGATAAAACAGCCTAAGACTTCTACACTTTCCTGAGACTATCGCAATGAACTAGTTGAAACCTGACCTTTGTATTTAACATGAATTTGTTGTTGGACTTTGATTACTATGGTAAATCCTTCTAGTTTTCTGCTTTCATTACTTTCTTTTTATCCCATTTTTCTCATGAGTTTCATGTTAAACTTGGTCCTTTGGATTCTGCTTCCATAATCATCATTTTGATGGACTTCATACATACCAAATTTTGATTCTCCAATCTTATGAGTTCTAATCAATGTACTTTATTACCTCTGATTATGTAACTGTCACCGGCAATTTTTCCCATTTCCTACAGAAGAACTTCGCTCTTATATAATATATGTACTACTAATTTAAGATATCAGTGTCTGTGGGTATGGTATATGCTTTGTGCCGTCTAAGGGCAAAGTACTATTACACGATTGGCAGGAGCCTGTACTTGCACTCACTCTGGCAGGTGAACCGCTTAAAGTTGTCGATAAGTTCGTGTATCTGGATAGTTGTGTGAGTGCCTGCGGAGGCGTGACGGATGGGATTTCCAACCGTATCATGAAAGCTAGGGTGGCACGCGTGAACTTTAGCCACTTCTGGAGCCGTCACAACGTTAGCCTGGCTGTCGAAGTTCGAGTTTACAGTGTTTCAGTGTGTGCCATCTTGCTGTACACGCCTGTGAAACCTGGCCTCTCAGAGCTGAGGATGTGCGGCAACTCTGCCTATTCGATCATTGCTGTATACGTAGGAACGATTGCGTCATCGTGTGAGTAATTCTGAGATCCGGCGGTGTGTACCTGAACGCACTGGAAGTCACCATTCGTTGAGTGTTGTCATTCGGAAACATCGGCTTCTGTGGCTTGGACATGTGCTACGAATGTCATCTCAGAGGCTTCCGTACAGGTCTCTGTTCGCTAGCCCTGGGGTGGAATGGGAAAAGTGAAGAGGCAGTCAGCCCATGACTTGCCGTAGTGAAATGAAAGATATTTGTGTTAGGTTAGCATCAGTTGCTGAGTCACGACTCTCCGGTTGGAGTCCGAGAGATAGCTCGAAACGTTATCGGATATGGCCAAAGATTTTATTCAGTAGTGAACGTGCTGCAATTTCCTACTTTTCTCTGAGATGAAGTACTTTATCCGTTCTCTACTTATATTTTTACTTTTTATGTCATATATGTGGCGCATCTTCTTGATGCCATATTGTACCAAGTTCTTTGTGTTTAAATAAATAGTTTAAGATAACCTCCCCATTCTCATGTTTTTTTCCACCATGACATTTTCTTTCAACTCTCTTTACTGAAGGACTGCTTCATGATAATTAACTAACTGTATGTAAACACAGGAGTCAGACAATGGTGCTTATTATCACCAATGATATTCCTAATCGTGGTGAACTGGATTAGGCGTCAGACAGTCGGAAACGAGAAGACAGGAATATTCTGGACCGACGCGAAGAACCTAGAAGACCTGGATTTCGCGCGTGGATGATTTGTGCTTGATGTCACACAAAATCGAAGACTTACAAGCGAAAACGACAAACTGGTCGAAGAAGCAGTAAAGACAGGACTACATGTGAACATAGACAAGACGGAGGTTATGAAAATAACCAACCACCACCAACAACAGCAGGAACATCCAGCGTCAATCACCATTAACGGGAGGGATTTGAAAGAGGTTACTTCATTCACTTCTCTAGGTAGCATTGTCTCAACTACAGGCAGTCGGAACGGACGAGGATATCAAATCGAGTGAGAACCGGGAAGGCGAGAAACACATTCATCAACCTGAGACCAATCTGGAAATCTTCGTCACTCAGCCAGCATCAACAACAAAATTCGGTCGGATTTTCAATGCAAACAACGTAAAGTCAGTTCTTCTATACGGAACGGATCAGAAACTTGGCGGGTGGGTCACAAAGAATATTTCCAAAAGGTTGCAGACCTTCATCAACCAACAACTGTCTTCGCTCTATACTGAAGATCGGATGGCCGGGCCGGAAAGAATCACCAACAAGAAACTATGGCTGGGAACAAACAAAGCAAGAACCAATCGCCCAACAAATATGCAGGAGAAAGTGGAGATGGATTGGACACTCGCTCGCTGAGGAGGCCGCTGGTTGACCTCACACGCGCATCAGGCCATTTCTCGAGTGGAACCCG
Source organism: Trichobilharzia regenti (assembly GCA_944472135.2). Taxonomy (NCBI): domain Eukaryota; kingdom Metazoa; phylum Platyhelminthes; class Trematoda; order Strigeidida; family Schistosomatidae; genus Trichobilharzia; species Trichobilharzia regenti. The sequence continues at coordinate 144,093,626 of OX235262.1, read as the reverse complement.
AAAGGGAAGCGGCGAGTGGGACGTCAGTGCAAGGGTGACATGGAGGAGATCGTGTGAAGAGGAGTTGAAACAGTATGGACTAACATGGCTGCAGGTGAAAAATACAGGAGAAGACAGAAGCAAATGGAGACGTGCAGTTGAAACCCTATGTTCCACTAGGAACCCAAGGGAGCAATAATAATGTTAAAATTATTTTATAATTCGTTTTATTAAGTGTTACAGGTTGAAAGTAGATTGAGGAGGACTTAAGAAATAAATTGGATCCATTCTATCCTGCACCAGCCTTTTTTTCCTTTCTTCTTCCAAAGTTAGTGTTATTAAATGAACAGGTTCATCAACAACAATAAAACATACGTGGACCCAGTAACCACGTTGTGCATAATATCTTCGTGAACAATTAAGTAACTTAAAAGAAATAAAGTGTATTTATTTGGAAAATAACAAACAAATATGTTTCTTGGGTGCATTAGCCTGATGACAGTTGATGTTTTGATCCCGCCCCCACCCCCACCCCCAATTAAAAGATACAATAACACTTGAAAGTGTAGTGAAGTAAAAATGCTTTATTTAAAGGCAATTAAAATATGAACATTTATGTAAAGACATTTTATATACAGTACATTAGAAAAGTTACATTGTTATTATGATTCCCCTAAAATACTATCCTTGAAATTGAAAAGATTAACTTTTGGTGGGAAATAAGATTTAGGATGTTTAGGAACTACTGTCTTTGGACAACTTGACAAGTGCTTGTCTGTAGGTGAAGACTGAAGAGGTAAATCCAAATCACATTTATCTTTATTTTCTCTAGAAGCAGCTAATTCGGCTTCTTTAGCTGAGATCATTTTTTCTAAAGTTGGTATATTACGTGATGAACGTCTAAGTCCATATCGATGAGTAATTTTCTTAATATTTTGTTGTTCATCTGTAATTTGTTCAGTTGAATCAGATTCATGGTTAGACGAGTTGGAATTGGCATATTGAGATAAAACGAAGTCGATTGTATCCGATAAACGATCTTCGAAATAAGGATCTGGACAGAGTACACTACTTTTCCTTCTTTTAGACTTAGATTTACCCGATTCATTAGGACATTTTTCAGATGACTGATCACTGCAGGTAGTTGAGTCTTGACCACATTTATCTATATAATTCAAAACACCAACATATTTACATTATTTATTTGATAATAGTTGATGTAAAAAATATAAGTATGTGAAGGAACGTATTCATAGTGTTGCTACACCAAAAAAATTAAATGTACTACAAATAATGCATACACTTAAAACTGATTATTTACACTAAATTGATTCATCTGGCTTAATATGCCTCCTACGATCAATAACTTTAGCAATAGTTTGAATACTAGTATACCGGGGCTGATGATGTCATATATGAGGTGTTTCATACACTTAGTTGTAAACACTCAAAATGTACCCAGTCTTCATTCACAGGTGTAACACTAACTGTATAACAGAAAGGGTTCCCAGTAAAGTGTGATAAATTCGCATGAAATTTCTTTATAACAGCTTTGTCTGCTTTATATGGCCTATTTATTTTGCTATCTTTTCATGTAAACGTTAGTTGTCATTTAACTTTCCTACTTTGAAAAGGGCCGAAATAAACAGTATGCAATAAAAGAATAATACGAGTACTTGAAAAGGGATTAAACTTCAACGTAGCTGTTAACAGATTAAAGCTTGATGATGTCATTTCTGGTATAGAAGTAGCATTAAGTGAAAATACACAAAACTACTGAGGAACAAGTCAGAGCAGTATAAAATCACCTTTGGATGAGTCAAAATGGCTTAATCTTATGCCTAAAATTAATAATCCTAATAAAATGTATGGGACTGTAAGAAGGCCTAAAGCAGGATACCCTATCAGGCCAATAGTCGACTTTAAAACACCCAGATGTACAGGTTATTTAAAATATTTAGCATCAGTGTTATTCCCCATTACAAATAAGTCAAATTTTATGTAGTGAAACAGAAACTAGAGAAAATTCAACGAGAAAAACAGGAAAATATGATTGGCTTTGACATAACCAGTTGATATACTAATATTCCCATTAATATACAGTTCTGGAGGCAGTTGGGAAAGAACTGAACATTGATCCTGAACTCAAAAGTGGGACTTAGCTCTCGGTTGATGAAATAATATTATGTATTCTACTGTAGTAAAATGTCACAAAGAACGAATGGGGAGGCAATGGTGTCACCACTATCTCCAATAGTAGCAGACCTAATTATGGATAGTTGGGAACATAAGGCCAATAGGTTACGTTGAAGACATGCGGATGACACATTCACTGTGTTGAAATCTCAACACATCCCTCAGTTTTTCATGCAGATAAACTCAATAACAGAGGTAACCCAATTCACTCCTGAGTTAGAAAACGAACAGAGTTGTCTATGCTAAACTGAAGAATAAAATGAAAACAAGATGGTGGGTTAGATACTAACATTTACAGGAAACTGAAACACTCATTCCATCCGAGATCGGTAAAGGTAAGTTTAGTTAAGTGTTTATACAATTGGCTCAGGGGCCTAACTAGTAAGGCAAAAGATTTAAATGATGAAATCAAATGAATAAGGAGAATATTAATAGTGAATAACCATCCACCAGAATTTATTCAGAAGCATATGCATAACCATAAAAAAAAAGATTAGTAATGAAAATGAAGAAAATAATATAAAGTGGAATTCAGAGCCTGTGTAGTACTGCCGTATGTATGAAGAAGAAACATCAAAGGCCTTGAGCAGGATTCTTGATGAGTCTGGAATTAAGGTGTCATTTAGACTAACCAACTCTCTCAGAGATAAAAACTTTGTTGGCTTAAGGACCCAAAGGATCCAATCAGGAAATTTAACATGTCTCACCAAAGTACTATATATAATGACTGTGGGGTCAATTTCACAGGTCACACTAATAGATCGGGGTCAGTTAGATTATCGGGAGATAAAGATTCAGACTGACCTGGAATAATTTAAAGTTATATATCCTAGAGTGCGTCGGTGGCACAGCGTTAGGACGCTCGCCGGCCATGCACATAGTCCCGGGTTCGACCCCCGGTCGACGCACTCCTTTACCTCGCTAAGCTAGAAATAATGCTGGTAAAGAGGAAAGGTTGGGCATGAGGCTAGCTACCCCATCTTGTAAAATTAAACACTGCTACAGAAACTTCAAGCCACTAGATTGAAGCCCCTATGTTCCACTGGGAACGTGAAGGAAATTAAAAAAAAATAAGTCCTAGGAAAAAGGTCAGCCATAGCACTGCATTCACTTGCATGTAATCACAAAATAGAGTGGGGCAGGGTGCGGGTATTAAAAAGTAATATAGTTAGGTGGAGAGACAAAGAGGTTAATCACTGAAGCTTTGTTTATCGATTCAACACCGCACATATGCAATCGGAATGACGCAACGCCTATACTTGAGATATGGAAAGTAGCAACAAACAACAAAGGGAAGTTGGAGAGACAGAAAGAGAATATATATATAAATTGTGAAAACGTGTGGTAGATAGAGATGTAGCTCAATGGCTTAAGTATTCGGTTTCCAACCGACAGGTCACCAACTTCAATCTGCTCAGCTTTCATACAAGAAGTGTGGCTCTTAGTCTCATACATGATGAAACTGTTCCGGGAAATTGAGCTATAACAAATTTGGACTGATCTTGGTGAACAGTAAGACATTTATACTTTATATTCCGTAAGTAATAGTAGAGTTACAGTAATCCGATAATAACAATTACATATAAAGTAGCGGAATAAATATGCATGAAAAGTGAATATTTAAGTGAATATTAACTAGCAGTCTTAGAAGGGACAACTTACAAAAATGAGAATGCAACTGCTTATATATTGTATTCTACCTGTGTGTCTGTTTTCGACATAAAACTTTGCACATATGTGCGGCAGTTCAAGTCGCCACACTCCCTCCTTGTAGCACACAAAGCAAGAGAAGTACAAGAAAGCATAATAGAGACAGTAAGCATAGGTGTGAGAAAAAGGAAGAGTAGTAACGAAGATCAAAACAGTTTCATTGGAAATCATAAATCACAAGGAGTGGGTGCATTTACGCCATTGAGAACGATGAGTTTGAGCCATGTCACCAATTGTTTCCAACCAATGGTTTTTTTTACCGCCCCGAGGACCCCAACCAGGAAGTCTACACCTTCCTCCCGACCGAAAGCTGCTACCTTGACGTGGTGGTCGGGCTTGAACACCGCAATGACCTAATCAAGCTATACTGGCTGAGACTTATGTCTCTTGAGGTTCTACCATGCCAGGCAGGTTGTTTGGATAGCGGTTAAACAAAAAGCAGCTACCCAATCCAACATCATGATCCAAACAAAATTACAAAATTTCATGCCGGATCGGCCGTGGCCCGGATTAACAACGACCGCGCTTCCTGCTGCCGTGTCACAGGGCGGGAGTGATAAATCTGCTACTGAGACACACCAAACAAAAAAGAACGAACAAAAACAGGCCGCGTGTGACCGGCCTCAAGCAGTTGTCCCCTGGGCTCTGCGGTCACGCAACCAACTTCCACGGTGTGGGCAGCCGGGAAGTAACAATCGCCCTCACAATCCGAAATGCACACGAAACCTCTCTATTACTCACTCATCTTTGTCTTCATCTTCATCTCTATCATCTTGCCTTCCTTCCACTGATGCAACTCCTCGACTTGATAGCTCTCCACTTCCTCTCCACTCTGCGTCCACTAAAAACGATGGAAGCCAAAAAACCACCACCGACAGCCTCTTAAAGCCGCGCCACCAATTTCATATAGGAGCTCTTAATGTTAGGACACTTTGCCAAATAGGACAACAAGCATCACTAGCCAAGACCCTGGCATCACGAGCCATTGATGTATGCTGTGTTTCAGAAACACGCATACAAGACCCAAGTGTGGTTATTCACCTAACCCCACCTGGCCAACAGGTTGAATCTGCAAAATTCACCTTGAGGGTGTCAGGAGATGCCACAGCTAGTTCACGAGGATTAGCTGGCGTAGGGATAGCTTTGAGTACTAGGGCAGAAAAGACATTGCTTGACTGGATCCCGGTAGATAGCCGAATGTGTGCTGTCCGCCTGAACGGATCAGTAAGAAGGAGGAAGGACTGCACTACTCGCCGATGCCTTTTCGTAATCTCCGCCTACGCCCCCACTGACTGCAGTTCAGATGAAACGAAGGATGAGTTCTACCAAAAGCTGTCTAGTTTGGTGAGAAAGGCTAAACGCTCAGACATAGTCGTTCTAGCTGGTGACTTTAACGCTCAAGTAGGGAAATTGTGTCAATCTGAGAAGGATGTCGGTGGCACCTATGGAGCTCCGTGCCAGCGAACCGACAACGGTGACCGTCTCCTACAGTTCTGCTCTGATAATCATTTGTTTCTTGTAAGCACTAACTTTAAACACAAGGAGAGACACTGTTTGACTTGGAGACCCCCTTCATCAAACCAACGCTGGACACAAATAGACCACATAGCAATAAGCTATCGTTGGCGTGGGTCGGTAGGAGATTGTCGCTCCTTCTGGAACACGTGCGTAGATACCGACCATGCACTGGTCCGCGCTCGGGTGTGCTTACGACTGAACGGACGTAGGAAACAGCTGGCGGTAAAACCATCACGTCCCCAGCTCGATCAGGAAACTAAATCCGTATTTGAGGAAGAACTAGCTAAACACATATCTGTGTTCGACAGCTGTGCTCACCCTGAAGAAGCTTGGAAAAATATCCAGGCAGCCATAGATACAGCTGTAAAAGCTGTGAATAAGGTAAACCCAAAGGTGAGTAAAAACCACTGGATCTCCACCGCCTCATCCGAACTGATAGATGCTAGAAGACTTATTCCGGCGAGCTCCGAATTCAATGAGGAGCGAAAGCTGCACAAGAGGAAACTTACGAAAAGTCTCCGCAAGGACCGTGAACAGTGGTGGGCGACAAAAGCCAAAGAGATGGAGAAAGCTTCGAGGATAGGCAACACCAGGCAACTCTTTGGACTCATCAGGGAAACGGGTGGGAGAAGACAAATCATTAGTGAGACAATCTCGGAAAAAAATGGCACTATAATTAGCTCCAGGATAGACGACTGGATCGTTGGAAAGAGCATTATGAGGAGCAGTTTAATTTGCCCACAGCCACGCTCAACCTTCCGAGCATCCAACACCTCCCTGAATGGGATATAGACACAGGTCCTCCGTCACTAACTGAGGTTACTAAAGCTGTCACCAATCTGAAACTAGGCAAAGCAGCGGGACCTGATGGAATGACTCCAGAGGTATTTAAGTACGGTGGAGACAGCTTACTGTCCGGATTAACTGAGGTACTAGGCAGCGTCTGGGAATCAGAAGAAGTCCCATCGGGTTGGTGTAAGTCACTGATTATCCCCATATACAAGAAGGGAGACAAGTCTTCCTGTGATAATCACAGAGGGATTAGCTTGACTAATATAGTATCTAAAGTCTTAGGCTCAATAATCATGCGTAGACTGAGTGGTGCTCGGGAAGCACAAACACGAGAGAGCCAGGCAGGCTTTAGACCAGGAAGAGGGTGTATTGATCATATCTTCACCCTCCGACAGATTCTAGAACATAGGCATTCCTACCGGCGTCCAACAGTCATTATATTTCTTGACCTAAAGGCAGCATTCGACTCTGTCGATCGGGAAGTTCTCTGGAGATGCTTGGCTGTAAAGGGAATTCCGAGAAAATATATTGCACTGATTAAGGCACTCTACTCGTACTCATACAGCCAGGTGAGGGCTTACGGCGAGCTGTCATCTGAACTGATGACGACCAGTGGTGTCCGTCAAGGATGCCCATTATCTCCTTTTCTATTCAACTTCATCATAGATGTGTTAATGGACTTAACCCTAGGTGACTTCAGCGACTCAGGGATTGACTTGCTACCGGGAATAATCTCGTTGACTTGGAATATGCAGACGATATAGTCCTTCTAGGCGAAGACGCTGACGAAATGCAGAGTCTTCTAAACACCTTGAGCCGCAATCTACGAATGTTTGGCATGCGATTCGCTCCCGCCAAATGCAAGATGATGTTACAGGACTGGACTACATCGACGCCTAGTTTAAAAATAGGAAGTGAAGTGGTAGAGCACGTTGACCGCTTCACTTATTTGGGAAGTACCATCAGCCCCAACGGGCTGATCTCTGACGAAATCTCAGCACGAATACAAGGGGCTCGTTTCGCATTTGTTAGTTTACGCCGACTCTGGCGTAGACGAGATGTTCGACTATCGACCAAAGGGCGGGTGTACTGCTCATCAGTCCGCTCCGTCCTCCTTTATGGTTGTGAGACCTGGCCACTGAGAGTGGAAGACATGAAAAGACTAGCTGTCTTTGATCATAGGTGCCTGCGTTCTATTTCCCGTGTAAAGTGGCATAATAAGGTGAGCAACATGGAGGTTAGGCGTAGAGTTCTAGGTAAACAGGGGAAATCAATCGACGAAGTCGTGAAGCTACAAAGACTGAGATGGTTAGGACATGTGTTACGTATGCCAAGCCATCGCCTCCCTCGACGAGCAATGTTAGCGGATATAGGGTCAGGCTGGAAAAAAGCTAGCGGCGGTCAAACAAAAACTTGGCATCAGTCAATGAAATCCACAACAGTTGGTCTAAGCCACGTAGGAAGGTGTAGACTTCCAGGCTGGGGTCCTCGGGACGGTAAAAATCTATGGTTGGAAACAATTGGTGACATGGCTCAAAATCGTTCTCAGTGGCGCAGATGCATCCACTCCCTGTGACTTATGATCTTCAATGAAACTGTTTTGTATTTCTTTATTACTCCTTTGTCTCACACCTCTGCTCACTGTTTCTATTATGCTTTTCTTGTACTTTCTTCTCTTGCTTCGCGTGCTACACGGAGTGTGGCGACTTGAACTTCCGCACATTTGTGCAAAGTTCTACGTCGAAAACAGACAGACAGACACCTTCCTACGTGGCTGGCTTAAGCTAACTGTTGTGGATTTCATTGACTGGTGCCAAGTTTTTGTTTGACCTCCGCTAGCTTTTTTCCAGCCTGACCCTATATCCGCTAACATTGCTCGTGAAGGAAGGCGATGACTAGGCGTTCATGAGTAACACATGTCCTAATCATCTCAGTCTATGTAACTTCACAATCTCGTCGATTGGTTTCCCCTCCTTACCTAGAACTTGACGCCTAACCTCAATATTTCTCACCTTATTATGCCACTTCACACGGGAGATAAAACACAGGCACCTATGATCAAAGACAGCTAATCTTTACATGTCTTCCACTCTCAGTGGCCAGGTCTCACAGCCATAAGGGAGGACGGAGAGGACTGACAAGCAGTACACCCACCCTTTAGTCGATAGTCGAATATCTCGTCTACGCCAGAGACGGCGTAAACTGGCAAATGCGAAACGAGCCCCCTGTATCCGTGGTGAGATTTCGTCAGAGATCAGCCCGTTGGGGCTGATGGTACTTCCCAAATAAGTGAAGCGGTCAACGTGCTCTACCACTTCACTTCCTATTTTTAAACCAGGCGTCGATGTAGTCCAGTCCTGTAACATCATCTTGCATTTGGCGGGAGCGAATCGCATGCCAAACATTCGTAGATTGCAGCTCAAGGTGTTTAGAAGACTCTGCATATTGTATTCAGTAGAACGTAATAAAAAGTTTAGCAAATGAAATTAATGAATAGGTAATTTCTAGAACTTAACCAAAGTATGTTTACAACATGCTTTAAAAAATATTATATAAGTTGGTATTTATCATCAAATGTAACAAACACATGAGGAAGTGGTCTAATCAATTAAAAAGACAATAAGTACATAAGGAGTAATATATCTTTGCAAAACAAAGAGTAAGTAAACTCATCTTTCAGTTTTATTTGTTGGTTCAGTGGTAGAATACTACTCTCCAGCCACGTCGCCTCATATAGCCGAGGATTCGACTCCCAGTCGATGCACTCCTAAACCTAGATTAGCGGGCCTGATAAAGACGAAAGGTAAAGGTTGAGTGTGAGACTACCAACTCCAACCCATAAAAAAATGAACACCTCTGCTACTGAAACTTCACAGCTCAAGTTTGATGCCCCAATTTCCAAATGAAGTGCAAAGAAATAATAAAAAAGTGGGGATCCAACGAAATCGAACTGTAAAATAATCTAAGTAAATGACTAAATACTTAATGGCAAGAAAAGATATGAAATGAAAGTTAAAATTCTAGTGTGAAATATTCAAGAAGAATTCAAAAAACAGATTTAGGCAAAGATAGGGCTGCTGCAAACTCTGGAATATTTACAAGCGGTCATAGACAAATACTACTCTACTGGCACTAAAATCCAACTGGTCTCTCACTAAAGAAAATCATTCGAACAATAAACTTTAAGGAAGGAGGTCTGAACCAATATCAAACGTCGTCTAGTAGAATTATCCAATCCCTGTTTTAAGTGCTACACATAATTTTTAGAGAATAACAACAACAGAAAATATACATAGACTTCCTATAAGGATGAATGCTGAGAGACTTACTTTTCCTCTTGCTATTCTTTGAAGGTTTCTCGGATTTCTCATCATTCTCTTCATCACTTGAAGGTAGCAAGTTAATTAGATCATAAGTTCGTCGGTTACCTAAAAAATTATTAAAATCATTTGCTTATTTTCACAGGGAATTACAACTTACGTAATGCTTGGTTGACAAGGTAAGGATTCCGTTTCTCTTCTCGTTTAAATTTATTCTTTAAAGAGTAAAGTAAAAAAATAATGATTTATTACTGCAAATAAAATTATGAACCAATCTAAGAAATAATCTTGTAAATACTACAAGGATGAGAAGAAAATCACCAAGAAAATAATGATTTCAGGATTTCATCATGAGCTGACATTAGTTAGAGAACCATTGGAAAAACTGGGAGTACTGGACAGCTGATTCGTCCTAGTGCCTGGGACTCTTCAGCAGTACGCACCCACCGGAATTCGAACCCAGGACCTTCCGGTTACAAGGCAGAAGTTAGAATTCAAGGACCATTGGGTCGTGTCCCAGTGGCTTAATGGTATACGAGCTTGCCTTGTAACCGGAAGGTCCTGGGTTCGAATTCCGGTGGGTGCGTACTGCTGAAGAGTCCCAGGCACTAGGACGAATCAGCTGTCCAGTACTCCCAGTGGTTTTCCAATGGTTCTCTAACTAATGTCAGCTCATGATGAAATCCTGAAACCAATCAAATCCCTACAAACCAACACTTGGAAAATAATGATTGATTGACTAAGTTCAAAAAATGACTTATGACTAAAAATTATGCAGTCTTGCTAAGGCTACCACCAAGAGCCTCATTGTTCAACACACTGAGTTTTCATCAAGAATATTCTTCAAATGATTCATACAACTCCATAAGCACTTACTCATAGATCAGTCATCTTTGAAATTTTATTCTTGAAGAATGCTGCCTCTATTAAGATGTGTATGTGTGTTAGCTTATTATGACAGTGAAACATTTATGATGAAATATAAAAGATAACTGTGTAATTCTCAATCTGTGTTACAAATTCTTTATATACTGTAACAGGATGTTTACATTACTCTATCATGTACATGAGTACTGGAAAGTTAAGAAGCCTAATAAAAGAATGAGCTGAAGAGAGAATGAGTATCAAGTGAAGGTGGAATACTAGATTATTTAGTTCACTTGCTTATCACAGTTTTACTACCAGTTGATAAGTTATAGGTTTGTTTTGTGTTTCTATTTGAGTAACTCATTATCACTATGGCAAAACTGATTTAAACAGGAAGGTAGATTGTAAATGATGATAGAGCATGACCAAAGCTTAATTCTGATGCAAGACGCTTTAACAGTGAGCACAGAGTCATGGCCACCTGTAGAATGGAGTCAAAGATAAACACATCTCTCAAGGTTAGCATATTATTTATCATTGAAGAACATATAATTTGTAAAAGCTGATAGTACTGATTGTATCTTTATTCTTCGACAGGTTCTGGAACACATACATACCTGAGTCTAACATCTTCCATATTTTCCATCAAAAAGTGATACTTAGCTCCAGGTTTCAAGAGGTGCTGTGGGGATGTGTGGTTGTGAAGGGAGTGTCGAGAAATTGTACTGTTGTACTAATTGAGACATTCTGCTTGACCTGCCGCAGACGTGTGAGAGTTTATGTAGAGTTGTCATCTGAAGTGAAAATAACTAATGATGTTTTCCAACATCATTTTCTTACTCAGTTTCGCTGTAAATGTATTGATAAATGCGACTATGGTCAACTCAGATATCTCGTAATGGACTGTTGCCTTGGAAGAGTCTCGTTAATCTAGATTATGCAGACGATATCATCTTTTCAGGTGCTGGCGATGACAAAATAAAGTTCCTTGAATACCCTGAACGAAAACTCCAATATCACTTTGTGCTACAAGATTGGTCTGCACTGACACCTAGTTTTAAGATCGTGATAAGCATAAATGTGTCGACCACTGGACTTACCTCGAAAGTTTTAGCTAATCTAATAAACTGACAACTGACGAAATCTCAGTAAGGATGTTTAAGGTTTATTCGGCATTTACTAATCTGCACCATCTTTTCAGCCAGTATGATATTCATAGAACGATTATGTACTATGCATCAGTTTGCTACTTCCTACCTTAGGTCTGCGAGACATATCCGTTGAATAAAAACGACGTGAAAAGTTCAGAAGTTTTCGACTATAGGGGTGTGCGTTCGAATTCTTATGTAAGGTGGTGCAATACAGTCAGAAACAATGAGCTTACAGGTAAAGTGTTAGGTTAGTAGGGGAAGTCAATAGGTTTGTAAAACATTATTCTTATCTATCACAGTTTTATTAGCTTTCCATTCCCTACTTGCTTTTTTGAAATTTGTTAACTGTGTGGGGGTAGCGATAAACCTTTTCCATTTAATTATTAAAATTAATAGTCAGAATTGGTAATCTGTCAGCTGTCTGTTTAAGTGCATATCATTTGGAATCAGCATTATGTACTATTTTTATGTCAGCTAATTTTTTCTATTATAATTGTGAACTCATTTCTCAATACATATCCTAATTTTTTTCAGAATGTCTTCTTCGTTCGTTAGTCGGAAAATGAAATAGAAAGTCGCGAAACGTTAGTTGCGAACAGTTAATATTCATGCATGGAGGTCATAATAGTCGGTGCGGTTCACGGACAATTCATCAACAAGAACAAATAAGCAAATATTATAAACCATATGGAGCATATTCAAACTATTGTTCAGGATGGTACTAGGTTATTAGAAAGTAAACTGAGTAATAAAAAGCCAAAAAAGAGACTCTTTTTGAACTTAAATGAAAACAACTGGCAATGTTTGAAGTTAACTTATTCTGATGACTTATCCTACAAATCCTTACTAGATGTCACATGAGAAATTGCAACTTCATTGTTCACAGACAGACATGCATCAAATATCTGTAATAATCCACGGAATATGTAGGCAGGAAACAATTGATTTTACAGGCAATAACATGTTAAAATATGAAAACTTCAAAAGAAAAACCATTATACAAATGAATATGAAAAACTTACCACTAGTTCGGATCTTTTACGACGTGGGAACATTTTCTCCATAACATAAAAATCAGTTCCAATAGTACTTAAAGCTCTATAAAACCGTGTAGTCTCTCGTTCCGTCCACCTTTTCGCATGGCAATCACGAGGAGGTCGGAAGCTGTTATAGTTGACGTTAAGTACACCTGTCTCCTCATTAATGTGACGCAAGTTCTTCATATCAAGATTTTCACTCTTTTTAATCAATAAACTGGTTTCATCCAAAACTATATTTCCATTGGCATCAATGCGTAACTGTGGTGCTAACGGATCTAAATAAGCGTCACTGGGTGCAATTTTCGGGGATGTTTCTTTAACTTCAATGTTAGCAAAATTTTCTTCTTGCGTTTTATTAGAGGCTTCTGCATCGCCATTAACTGAACAAGTAGTAGAGTCCAGACGGTCTTGTCGATAACTTAATTAGTAGTTGAATATATCATAAGAACTTACGTTGGAGGTGGTTTATTAATGGGAACCCAATGCAGTAACGAACGAAGAGTGACAGAAGACCGATCAAGTGGTTGATCTACAGGAGGAATTGCTTCTGTTATCTTTGTCTTAACCCTTCGGGGCTACAATATTTAATTAAATATGGATAAAGAAATTATACATACCTTTTTAGTTACAAACAAGTTCACTAATTCTCCGGATGGCTGAGACTTCTCACCACTAACGGAGACTTCTGAATCAAGATCAGTTGGCCTGAAAATATAGGTGTGTACAAGGAATACCTTTGGTCTTCTGTTTCTGGATTTTCTGAAACGCATTCTGAAACTAAATGGGGACTGCGAAAATAAATTTGTCTTATTCCACTACCTGTTAATTGGTTCACTTGGAACTGTGCAGGATGGTGGTTCGGTAACTGGTGGTGCATCAACTACCTCCTTACTGTCATTTTTTTGGGTTTCCTGTTCATTTCTAAATTTAATGGAATAATCAACAATAAGCACCTACGTTTTTACTTGACTTTTCACTTGTTTTATGGAAGGTCGAAAAACTTTTGGCATGTTTTTTATCCTCGTGCAATAAATATGTAACGGTAATCAGTTCTCAAAAGATAAAACAAAAATTCAGGAAACGTTGATTCGCATAGTGTAGGAAATAGATAGAATATGAAAGATAAAATTCTTTATAAACTGATATACTGTTGCTTTGCTATATATATAAAATATCTCTTCAACAGAAAGCATGCAGAAAACCATAGACTGAAGTTTAAAAACTAATCCAACAAAGACTAAAATCTGTTCACAGATAGCACATAAATTCTTGTTTTCTGTGAATCGCTTGCATATTTTGGTTCGCTCAGGGCGTCTGTGAATCTCAGTGTGCACACAAATCTCCTGAAATGAACTGCACGTAACCTAAGTTAACACCACTAATGACGACAGTTACATACATGCACAAGTTTGGAAAACAAAACACTAACGAGCAGAAAAATATTTCGAGCGAAAATCTGAGAAGAGACAGTGTTCACTTCTACAACTTCTAGGTGAGTTAAAAATATTACAGAACTCAGTGAAAATTTCCGAAATAAGAATCCAAAGAGTTTTCGGTGGCTAATGATATACATAACCTCACCTAGACTACTAGCTCGCTAATTTTCTAGCCAGTTCCAAGCCCGGATAAAGAGGGACGGTTGGGGCATGGTGCTAGTAACTCCACCCCCAAAACTTAACCAAATCGCTACAGAAACTTCAACGCACAAATATATTAAAAATACTAAAAATATAAACAATAACCTTATGTTTTCCTGGAATCGGGGAAGCGAAATGACACAGGCTGGTGAAAGCCTTCGCGAAGCCAGTCAGCCGATGTGCCTTCTTTCGATGAAAGCAAAAGTAAGGATGGGTACCTGGAATGTTCGTACAATGTACGAAACTGTAAAGGCTGCCCAGATAGCCGCTGAAATGAGAAGGTACAGAATAGAAGTGTTGGGAATCTGCGAGAGCAGATGGAACGGATGTGGAAGGTGCCAACTACCAACTGGAGAGACAATAATCTATTCCGGTCACCTAGAGGACAACCATGAGCACACAGAGGGAGTGGCCATCATGATGTCACCAACAGCAACCAAAGCTCTCATGCAGTGGGAACCAATCTCCTCCAGGATAATGACAGCCAGGTTCGACTCAAAAGGAAGGAAGGTTACAATCATTTAATGCTGTGCGCCTACAAACGTCTCAGAACAAGAGAAGAAGGTTTTCTACAGACAACTACAAACAGTAATGGACAACGTTCCAAATGGCAATATCAAAATCCTGATGGGTGATATGAATGCGAAGCTGGGACGAAACAACACAGGAAGAGAACTCGCCATGGGTCGTGAGGCCCTCGGCGAAATGAACGACAACGGTGAACTCTCCTCAGACCTCTGCGCCTTCAATGATTTGGTGATTGGTGGCAGTGTGTTCAAACACAAGGATATACACAAGGCGATATGGATTTCACCAGATGGAAACACCAAGAACCAAATAGACTTCATCTCAATTTCAAGAAAGTGGAGACGGAGCCTACTAGACACAAGGTCAAGGAAAGGAGCAGATGTGGGTTCAGACCACTATCTAGTACAAGGGATTTCCAAGGTGAATCTAAAAGCCTTGAGGATAGCTGGAGATAGGCCACAATGCAAGTTCAACACTCAGAAACTGAAGGACAAAACCACAAAGGACACCTTCACTGCAACTGTCAGAGCAAAGCAGGAAACACTACGCGACATCACTGAAGAATCATGCGTGGAAGAACATTGGAAGTCTCTGAAGGCGATTCTCAACGAAACGTGTTCAACGGTTCTAGGAAGAAAGAAGAGACAAGACAAGGAATGGCTCTCAACGGACACTTGGAAATTAATAGAAGAGAGAAGAATGGTGAAAGAGAAAATGATTCAATGCAAGGACGGACAGGAGAAGGAGACGATGAGCTCAACTTACAAAGCACTGGACAAAGAAGTGAAGAAGAGTGCTAGGAAGGACAAAAGATAACTCTACGACAACCTGGCCACTGAAGCTGAGAAGGCAGCAGGCAAAAGGGACCTGAGGACATTGTATCAGATAACCAAATCTCTATCCGGGAAGAGATCAACACAAGCGAACCCTATAAAAGACAGCCAAGGGAACCCAATTACCAAGGAAGAAAGACAGATTGAACAATGGGCGGATCACTTCAAAGGACTCTTGAAGCAACCACCACCTGCAATGCAACCCGTCCAGAAATACCAACAACAGCACGTACACAACTGCAAGTTGACACCAATCCTCCAACGAAAGCTGAAGCCCTGAATGCAATCAAGCTTCTGAAAGCTGGAAAAGCAGCTGAACTAGATGGAATACCCCCTGAAGCACTGAAAGCGGACCCAGAGACTACAGTAGACATGCTGACTCCATTATTGCAAAAGGTCTAGAAGGAGGGAAAGGTGCCTACTGACTGGAGGAAAGGTTACCTCGTGAAACTACCAAAGAAGGGCGACTTAGGACTCTGCAAGAACTGGCGAAGAATCATGCTTCTATCGACGCCAAGTAAAATCCTGAGTCGCATCATCCTGGAGAGAATTAAGGACGCACTGGATACAGAACTCCGACCAGAACACGATGGATTCAAGAAAGGCAAATCATGTTCTAACCAAATTGCAACTCTACGCATCATCACAGAACAAGGCATGGAATGGCAATCAAACCTCTACCTCAACTTTATAGACTTTGAGAAGGCCTTCGACAGCATTGACCGTGAAGTAATTTGGAAACTACTCGAGTACTACGGCGTACTTTAAATATTCATCAACCTTATTCAACAGCTGTACGAGAACGAAACATATCAAGTGACCCACAACGGAAAACTCAGGGAGGCGTTTGGAGTAAACACAGGAGTCAGACAATGGTGCTTATTATCACCAATGATATTCCTAATTGTGGTGGACTGGATTAGGCGTCAGACAGTCGGAAACGAGAAGACAGGGATATCCTGGACCGACAGACGTGAAGAACCTAGAAGACCTGGATTTCGCGCGTGGATGATTCATGTTTCATGCCACACAAAATCGAAGACTTACAAGCGAAAACCGAAAAACTGGTCGAAGAAGCAGTAAAGACAGGACTACATGTGAACATAGACAAGACGGAGGTTATGAAAATAACCAGCCAACAACAATAACAACAGCAACATCCAACGTCAATCACCATCGGCGGGAGGGATTTGAAAGAGGTTACTGCATTCACTTATCTAGGGAGCATTGTCTCAACTACAGCCAGTCGGAACGGACGAGGATGTCAAATCGAGTGAGAACCGGGAAGGCGAGAAACACATTCATCAACCTGAAATCAATCTGGAAATCTTCGTCACTCAGCCAGCATCAACAACAAAATTCGGTCGGATTTTCAATGCAAACAACGTAAAGTCAGTTCTTCTATACGGAACGGATCAGAAACTTGGCGGGTGGGTCACAAAGAATATTTCCAAAAGGTTGCAGACCTTCATCAACCAACAACTGTCTTCGCTCTATACTGAAGATCAGATGGCCGGGCCGGAAAGAATCACCAACAAGAAACTATGGCTGGGAACAAACAAAACAAGAACCAATCGCCAGCCAACAAATATACAGAAGGTGGAGATGGATTGGACACTCGTTCGCTGAGGAGGCCGCCTCTGGGTGACATGGCGCGCACGTCAGGCCATTGCTCGAGTGGAACCAGGCCGAAAGGGAAGCGGCGAGTGGGACGTCAGTGCAAGGGTGACATGGAGATCGTGTGAAGCGGAGTCGAAAGAGTATGGATTAAGATGTGTGCAGGTGAAAAGTACAGCAGAAAGAAGACATAAGCAAGTGGAGACGTGCAGTTGAAGCCCTATGTTCCACTAGGAACCTAAGGGAACAATAATAATAATAATGATATACATGGAATGATTTATGCAGTTTACGATACTAAAACTGAACTTCCAACATTCAAATTCATAAAACTAGCTTAAAGTAAATTTACTACGCTCTAGCAAGGAACACAAAGTAGTCCCATTTCAGCTAACATTGCTGGTTGAGAGAGATGGCGGGAAGTCGTGACTAACAAATATCTCAGCAACCTAGATCCATTGGGTTCCACAACCCCACCGACTGAATAATCCTGCATACCTAACCTCAATGCACCTGACGCTACACAACACGTGAGACACATAACAATGACAGAAAGCCACTGACTCTTTCAGAACCTCCAATATCAACGGCAGAGTAGCAGCCGTTACAGCACGAAGTGAATCTCAAAATTCCGCTAAAGATAACATCCCTGCATTAATAGCCAATCATAAAGAGCCCAAACAAACACCATAATCCATATGACTGATTCATTAATAGATGGACCAGAAAATTCGTACTTTGGTCAGGATAACAATCACATCATAATTAGCACATATGCATTGAATTAATGTCAGCAAACGTAAAAAGAGGTGATTCAGTATTGAAATCTCATGTCCTTAGTCATGATATTGTTATCCTTGAGTTCCATCTCTTCTCCCCCTTAGGGAAGGATCGCCTTCGGCGACTCTACAAGAAAGTACACAAAATTCAATCGAATAAGCTGAAGGCAAACTAGAATGCCAAAGGAAAAACTATTTGAAGGGAATTTGGTTTTATCCAGATGCATGGCTGATGAGGTTATTGATAAAGAGAGTGTGCGACTGACAATGCTCGTTTTCATGGTTTGAATAATAGTAGTATTGATTTACAGGTGTTCTAATAACTAGCAGTTTGTAGGTAAATTGGCTCGAAAGTTAGAATTATAAGCGAATTGGGGAAGCTCAATTTTAAGCTAGACGGTAAGTCTCAGATGCGGACGAGTTCGTGTCAGAATCATTTTAATCTTTGAGCGCTTTGTTAAAATTATGTGCATGCCAGGGGTTGATACTATGCTCTTTGATGTGACCCTAATCAACACAGAACATTTGTCAGCCAGTTTCGGAAAATATTGTGGAATATCGAAAGATAAGTGGAAAAAGTTGATAAATCTTCTGCGTTTTTTGAGGAAAGGCAAGAAAGGCCACTGAAGCTTATGTAGCGCTTCCTTCAGACCTCGGTTATGAAAGAACTGTTCAGATGCTGTATGATTTATTAAGGCAAGAATGTAAGATTGCTCGTTCACTTGCCAATGAACTTATAAGCAATTCTTAACCCATCATATAATAATAATAATGTATATTCTCATATAAACATATAAATTTACATGAAAATGCATGCCATTTTTACAGGCACGATCAAGTATGATATAATATCAAATCGTAGATTGTCTACAAGTTAATAATGTTTCAACAGTTAAATATTTGATATATATATAAATACACATTGTCTGAACTAGGCTGTATAGTTATTGAATTGTACAATTGTCCTCCAGGTTGAGCGGGAAAATCGACTTCGTTTCGTTTTCATCCCGTGGTTGTCGGCATACGATAACCAACCAATATTGAGGTAAGTACAACGTTTACAAGGGATTGAAAGCTGTTTTAGAAAAGTAAAAGTGCTAAGGTGAATCATAAAGTGTAATGAAATGGGTAAGTGCAAGTATCACTAATAAATGCATTAATAAAGGAAACTCCCTAGGCTGACAACGTTCATTTGCAATGTATAATGCTTCCTGTACAGTTCGAACTATCATGATGTCCACTTTTGGTTTTAATACATTTTTCCTCATGCCGGTTTTTTTATTTTATGCCTTTTTGTGCATTTGGTGCACAACCGTACCCTACAGAGAATAGGAATAGAATAAGTCGAATCAAATTCATAAAAAGCTATAAAATGTTAGGTTTAATGGAATATAATGAGGATCAAGTAAAGACGTTATTAGAAAATGAATGAGATAAGACATTGTGAAGTGGTATTTAAAGATCCGACAATGGACAGCAAGTTAGTTTATAAGATGCCCCATAAATCTGTGCAGATCCCACATGGTCGCATCTCAACAATAGGCTGAGTGAATGGTATATATTTAAAGGTAGAAGCATGATCTGTCAAGGCGTTCATTATTATCTTTTTCAAGATAAAGATCTAAGCCCTCATAAAAATCAGAAATATCTCGAGCCTTTAAATTGTATATTGCTGTTCCTGCAGAATGGGGCGATTCACCTTAGTGACCACCACCATATCTACTGATCAGCTAACGCCACCCTCCCTCCTTTTTTGATGTTAAGCTCTGAGACTATGATTATTATGGCTACCGCAAATATATTGCTTGGTACCAGACATGTTCGTACCTCATATTCCATCTCCCTAGCTTTCTTAATGAGTGCTTCCAATAGGTCTCCGCGTACATCTTTATGAACATTATATATGTATGCATGCGTCCTAATGAACAGATTACTTTACAAGAAGTTAAAACCTTAAAGAATAAAAAGAATAGGTTTTGTGAATAGTGAAGCAAGATTCAGCAGAACAATATAGTTAGGGATCAATGTAGGTAGTATGAACTGAAGGTAAGGTCGGTTGGCAGGACTTAGTGTACTAAATTATCATGACAGTCTTATATATAGTTAACATCTGACATTGCAAAGTAACCTGTCTACATATATTATAAAAAGATATTAACAGAACCAACAAAATTTCAGCATTTGGTTAACAATACTACAGAAGGGTAGTTAGTACTACAGGTAGTCGTAAAGTAAATCAATCTATGTATAATAAGAGCATAGTCAGTGTCATAATTCGTATTATCAAAGAATACATTAGGCTCAATAACTGAGTGTTATAAGGGAAATAAGAGCGGTAAACCAAGAGAACATTTGCCGCATAAGTATTTTAATCATTTTAAGTATTTTAATGACAATCTAATTTCAAGTATTGAACCTACATAATTACTAAGTATTATTATGTTAGTCTGGGAACTAGTGTACTTTCTGTAGTTAAATATTGAAATGCCATTGTCTCTCCACTCTACCAGCAGTTGAGATCTTTGAGGCGGGCTAGGGTGGACATGTTTATATGTTTTTCTAGGCTCCTTTTGAAACTGTCAGGCCTTTCACAGGATCTTATCTCAGAGGGTAGTTGGTTCCAAAGTTTGCAATATTTAATGGTGAAGAAGTTAGCTCTAGTGGTGAGTTTATGGGTGTTAACCTTGAGAAGGTAGTTGTGGTTGCGTAGTCCATACGATTTAGGATTAGCCCAGGTTATGGACGAGTTACTGTTACAGTGCTTTCTTATAACTTTGAATAAGAGAAATAAATTGCACTTCACTCTCCTTAACCATAAGGGCTCTAAGTCCAGTCGAATACATCTGTCAAGGTATTCTATTTGCTGACCATAGCCTAATATGCGTTTCGTAAGGAATCTTTGGACACTTTCAACTTTTTTTCTGTCTGCTGATTTAAAGCTACTGTATAAGTGGGCACAGTATTCAAGTTTGGGGCGAATGCATATCTTATATATGGCTAATCTGGCTTCTGGAGTGTAAAAGTTGCGTAGCACAAAGCCGGTTAGACGTTTACAATCAGATACCACCTTATTTGCATGTTCAGTAAAGGTAAGATCTGAGTATGTTATCCCGAGATCTGTGACTGTGTTTGTGTTTGAGACAAGGTCACCGTACATGTATAGACACATGCTAGGTTTCCAACGTCCGAAGTATGTTATCCCAGATTTAGCTGGATTGAACGTTAACTGCCACTTTTCACTCCAATTACATAGACTATTTAGGTCTTCTTGGATTTTACTAACAATATTCATATCATTATAGTCAAAATCATAGACAACTTTGAGGTCATCTGCAAAGAGGTATGGCTTGCCATACTTGATCATAGAGACAATATCATTTATGAATACAATGAATAGGGTAGGGCCAAGAACACTACCTTGTATCACGCCGCTGGTTATCGGTTTGGATGTTGATAAGTGATGGTTGACTTTAACTAACTGTTCTCTTCCTGTAAGAAAGGAAGTTATCCACTCAAGAAGCCTTCCACTTATTCCATAAGATAGGAGTTTCAGTATGAGTCTGTTATGTGGGACTTTATCAAAAGCTTTCCTAACATCTAGAAATAATGTTGCTGCCGAACGACCTTTGTCTACACATTCAGTAATGTGGTCGAAATAATCTAACTGGCACGTAATGCACGATCTTCTATTTAGGAAACCGTATTGGAAAGGGGATATTAAGTCATTCGAGAGCAAATACTGAACAATTTGCTTCTTTACAATCTTTTCCATCACACGTGAAACTACGGAAGTAATGTTGATGGGGCGGTAATTATCTATGTCCGCTGTAGGTCCGGTTTTGTGAATGGGTACAACGTAGGATTTCTTCCAGCTATTTGGATATGTTCCACTCCTTATCGAAGTTGAAAATATCTTGAGAAGAAGTAGATTCATGTCATTTCCACCATTTTTTAAGAGGACGGAAGACATTCCATCTGGGCCGGGAGTATTAGTAAGCTTAAGAGTTGTGATAGCTTTATCGATTTCTTGGGCGTTTAAGACTACATCGCTTAGACACTTTTCTGTTTTACGAGGGAAATCTATATCCTGGTCATTTTCTAGAGTGTACAGTTTGGCAAAGTGCGTGCTAAACACCTCACATATATCCTCAGCACTTTCGTGAGTAATGCCACCTAGGTGTATTATTTTTGGATATGTTGATTTGGAGTTAGTTAACCTACTTTTGAAGAGTTTGGCTATTTCTCCAGTGTTATGTGGCGACTGAATTGCCCGCGTTTCTTTATTCCTAAGACTTAGATTTTTTAACTCATGGATTCTAATGAGGATTGTTTTGATAGCGATTAACGACGATAAGTCGTCATGTCTATAGTAACTTAATGAATGCTTCCGCAAACTTCTTCTTAATGATATTGGAATAAAATCACCTTGAGGGATTTTGAATTTAATCAGTTTCACAGGCGCTATGACATCATTAACCGACTGTATATTGTCATAGAAGTTTTTAAGGACTTCCTCTAAGGAGTCATTGGTAAAGTAGGAATCCCAATTAGAGTATCTAATCAAGTCCTGATACAAGTCCCAATCAACCCGCGTGTATGGTCTTATAGGTGTCCGACTAACTTCGTTTCTGTGTATAGTTTCTGGAGAAATATTAAACGAACATGCAACTATTTTATGATCGCTACCTGGGAATTCATGTCCCACATGAATTGTAGATGGTGCTACGTTGATCGTGAATATAAGATCAAGAATGTTATTGGACCTAGTGGGTACATTTATGTGTTGCGTCCATCCTCCAGTAATGATGGAATTAAGAAGATTATCATACCTCGAGGGTCCACGAAGTGTACGCCATGATATATCAGGCAAATTGAAGTCACCTCCAATTATATTATAACTGAAGGGGAGATTGGATGCAACACTAAATATGTTGCTGAGTACGTTATCGTATTCGCGGTTGGATGATGGCGGTCGGTATACGCACCCTATAAGGATAGGTTTACTTCTGAGAACTTTTATTTCGACCCACACCGAATCATTAAGTTGTGACAGAATAGGGTGACTAAAATGCGTTGCACAAATGGGTTGTTTAACGTATATGAGTGTTCCACCCCCACGACCTGTTTCCCTATCCCCTCGAAAAAGATTGTACTTATCAATTGATAAGCTACCATCCACAATGTCACTTGAGCACCAGGCTTCAGTGATCATGATCAGCGACGGATTGCATATAGAGGCTAACGTACATAATGCTAAATGTTTGTTAAGAACTGATCTAGCATTTATGAGGATGACGGATAGACTTTGACGAAGTGGTTTTAGTGTATGGGCAATATCATAATAAAATACTCTATGGTTATCAACTGAATATGTGCAGTCGTTATTGGATTCATTAATTACAACATTTTGATCACTAGAGACGGTTTCTTTAATTTGATAGTTAGGGATGGGTTGTGAAATGTCACTCGTGAGTAGTTGGTCGTTTAGATATTGCGTGCTATGGGAGATACTAGTATGATAATCTATGGTATTACTATTGGTATTAGGTGTGTATAAGATGTTTGCTATCTTTCGGGGAAGAAGCAGTTTCCCTGTTGTAAGGTGTTCGCTATACCAGCAAGGAATTGGTCTGATATCATGCGTGCTATGTGCATGATCCCAGGCGTTTCTGCCAGTTGTCGCTGGAGAAAATTTTGGTCATATGGGTTGGCTAGTGTCGTGTAATCTGCATAGTTATAACCGAAATGTGTGATCGGCGTGTTGTTGTGTGCATATGACTTAGATCCCTGTGTCTGATTAGAGTACTTCCTAGGCCATGATGAGCATTGTGCTGAAATTGGCATGTGACCCCTACTGAATGCATGAGAATTATGACAGGGCACTATACGCGTTTTTGGACTAACGTCTGTATTCTCAAACTGATGTTTCCTGTACATCATGGTTGAGGGTGCATTCGTGAGGGGTTGAGCAACTTCGTGTTTTCGAAGTGTTTGGTGAGATATGTGACGATTGTTTTTTCTTATCATAGGACTGGTAGTGGAAGTCGGAAATGATTCAGCTCCTACGGTATGTGAATTACGTCTAACTTCAGGAACATGACTAAGTTTAGATGATTGTCTATCAGTAGAATGAGCCAGTGACCCATTTGAAACTTTCCTACTTATGGGCTTTAGTGTTCCGGGTCTAACGTTTGGTTTAGCTTTATCCGGCTAATTTGGGCTGCTGGTGATTAGTAGGATTTCCTAATAAACTGGATTTCTGTTGAATAGTCTCAACAGTTTTTTGGTGTTCCTAACGGAAATAGGACGTTTATCATATCGCCTTGTATTTACACCTACCTGGGTGGCCACATGTGATTGCTGCTTCACAGTAGCCGGGCTAAGAGGTTGTGAGGTATATGACTTCCCGAGAGATTCAAAGTGTACTACTGAATTCAGCTTAGACTTTTTCGAGGGTTTGGCATTAGTGCCAGTGTGCAAGGGATGCACGTCAATACTGTGATCTGTTGACATTTCTATGTCTGAAATTTCAGTATTTCGAGCTAAGTCTTCAACAGTTGCTTGACTACTGTTAGTTTGTGTATGCGATATTATCTGGTGCTCTTGGTCATCAGGCAATACAACGAGGGAAGTATTAACATCGGTTGTCTTATTGGGGTTGTCTTCCTCAGTTTACCTGCGCGGCAACGTCTTTGGCAAGAAGTTAAATCAGGTACAATCCTGATATTGGTGTAGGGTGTTGAGGAGCCAAGAGTTTTGCCAGACTCCAAAAATTTCTTAGCTAGGTCAATAGACTTAAATTTGAAGAGTACAGGACATGGGTGGTTTGCGGATTTCTTACGAAGACGCAGAACCTGGCAGTCAGATACTGAAATGTTGCATGCCTGTAGACAGATTGCTTTAAGTTTGATAATAGGTACATTGTCTGGTATATTATATCCTAAAACATTGTATGAGGACATGACCCTCTTTACAGCCTCTGCAGTCAAAAAGTCTAGCAGGCGCTCAGATTTGAGGAGTGAATCTAAGCAAATTTCTTGTGATGGATCACAAAGTTGGAGGAAAGGAGTGATACTTTCAAACTTATCCTGCAGGTCTGTTATGGATTTCTGAAGGATCTTTAGATCACTAGTGTTACGGGCTACGTTATCGATTAGTTCTTCCATTAAGTTTGGTACTATAACTCTCGGTGTATCAATTGATCTTAGTACAAATTCATCGTCAGGACTAATGTTTCTAGTGACCTGCTGACTATTTGATGCTAGTCTCTTAACAGTACTAACTCGTTTAATAACTTTGACCATTATGGAGGTAAAGATTATAAAAATTTCTCAAAAATTGACAAAAGTGTGTGAAATACTGTTATATTATCTAAGTAGATAAAAACAACAATAAACAGGTATGAATGTATGAAGTACGAACTAAAAATAGACCACTATCAAACGAGTTAACTCTGACAGTTATAAACAACAAAACTAAGGACTTCTCTATAGTTCTTTTGTGATAGATTGCTCTTTATTAACACGAATCTGACTGGATCCAAACAGTATTCTGGAGGTGATAAATTTGGATATTTAGCTACCGGAGGTGCAACCAATATCAGCTATAATTATATAGTAGTCAAATATAGACCACGATATTCCAGAATTCGAAAAGTTATTTCCACGTTATCATTAGTACGATTGGAGATGAACTCACTGACTTTACTGTAAAACTCCGCAGCGCTCATACCATCTGAGCAGCACCGAATACTTTTCCTATCTGATCCAGTTATCGAATGCAGGCGACATGGCTTGATGCAGCTGACAAAATTTTGGTGCCTTTTGGAGAACCGGAGTTCGAGATTCTAATTAAGTTTGTAAAGGGTGAAGCAAGAGTAGCCCTAATACGACATGGAATGTTACCTAGTCGAAACGCAGAGGCTAAGTAGAAGAGTGCTGCTGGGAGACAAAATCCTGTATCTTATTGTAATGTGGTTGGGCGGTCAATTACAGGGTAACCTGATGGTATTATAGGGAAATTTAAGGGCTGCATTTTGCATATGGGACCTCATAGCTTAGCAGAGTCCCGAAATATAGGATATAAGGGTTTAGGAGAGTAGATAAACTGCCAGAAAGCCAATGTGTTTTAGCCTTGCATCAAACTAGGCCATATTGCAAGACGTTTTCCCTGGCGGAACATAAATAACGTTGATGGATGCAACGTGAACCGTCACGCTCCGCTATATTTGGAAAACAATGTGTCAAGGGAACTTATCCCTAAGTTCCTATTGATACGAAGACGCTCCACACCGATAAATACTATGTACTTTCTTTGACTTTAACTCCAAACACCAGTATTTTAAGAAGGAGGTTATATTGTTTGGCAATTAGAGCGGAGAACATTTAAAGTCTATAAACAAATATTTTATACAAAATTATGGAGTACTTTTATTCGTTTTTGGTTATCCTCTTCGAACTTGCACACGATCGAATCATTCGCGCCTTCGAGTTGCCTACCAATGGCTACCAGTTCCATAAGTAAACGTTCAGTGTTCACCTCCATTGACACAATAATAAGGCTCTGATTTCGGTGAAGCTTTATCGACGCGAGGGAGGCACTGGAAGGACTATCTTGGTCTAGTCACAGCGAAATTATCTGACTAATAAGGGTGTTCGGAAGTGCAGATAGCGCGTCTTAGAAAGGATCGTAACACGGTTGTGCATGAATGGGAATGACTCAAGGTCCAATATGCTCACGTTCAACAGAGTTTCGCAGCATAACTGTGTTGGACTTGCTCTAGAACAATTTCCCTGCATAGGACTCCGTGAAAATAATCAAAGCTAACACTACACCTTACCTACCAATACTCAACTATCAACACACTACGGAGTAACAGTTAAGGGGCTACGAACATCTGAGAAACATTAGACTGTCAAGTATTGACGGTTGTATGTTTGGCATTCTGACTGGCTGTGATGACTCAGAGGCACACTGGATTCCGGAAATGATCTATTCTTGCGAAGGTTGGTTTTAGACTGAAAAGTGGGTCAGCATTGCCACGCAGGTATTAGATTTCATATTGTCCGAAGAACTTGCACCGGCAGTGAGGGAAATAGACTTTGAGAATTCCCTATGAAATAACATGGGACACAAAGGAAGATTCATTTATAAATCCATATATCTGATAGGCCTGTAATCAGGCGTGGGATTCTGTCAGAGGTAGCTTCATTACATGACTCTTCATGCTTCTCGGCGTAGTCTTGACTACTAAGTAACTGCTGCAGATATTTAGCAAACTGTGGTTGGGTGGGGATAATGAGATTCTCAAGAAGGAGAGCGATATCTGAATCAAATTACTGCATTGTTTTGAAACGGTTACAATCGTATCATTTCCGCGCTTTTTACGACCTTCGTACATGAATCAGTCAACTAGGGAGTTACATATCTTCTAGAATGCCTTTAAAATGGGCTATAGAGCAGTGGATTATATTAGACATTCTGAAGAACACAGAAGTGCCTGTGGCTGTCTTACAATGGCGAAAGCTAGGGTAGCACCTCTTAAAGTTTAAACATTACTTACGATTGAATTTTTTTAAGCTGATTTGACAACTCACCTGGGTTTTTCGTTACCATCAGAAATGGACCATCGTTTTTTATAAGTAACGTTCATTTTAGAAGTAATCAATTTAAGACACTCGCGGCTAACCGAGTCATGACAATTCACGACCTCTCCAAAGTTTTTCGCTGGAGATGTGTGCGCTCAAAGGAGAATGTTGCAAACTTCGTATTTCGTGGAATGCTCTTCAAGTATGAATGTCGTCAGTATCATCTAGCATTTCGACGATTCATGGGTGAGAGGATCAACTCCATTCACATCAGTGACATTGACTTAACCCATCACAGGCTGGAAACCACGTATAAACAGTTTCCCACCGATCCACTAGGGGCCAACCAAAGCTAATGCAGTTCATTGGTGAGACACGCTCAGCAGAATTTTACGGAAGATAATCACATTTGGCTTAAAACCAAGAGGCAAGCGCGAAGAAATCAATTTGGTTCATACAAGCTCTTAAAAATATCCGCCTGCTCCTTGAATACAACGTGCTCTTTCCTCTCTAACTAGAAAATACCTATTTTGTGAATTATCCGCTCGGGAAACCTGATCCCCCTAGCCGGTGAATTAAATTCAACCATATGTCATATTGAATCTCTGCGTGGTAAGTCCAGCTGTCTCGAACTACCACCAAAGCTTCAGGTTCCATTTTTGTAGTAGCATCTTCCTCTCTCGTTCAGATAAACAAGACTAGTTGGTCTACCGCGTGACTGCTGTGAAGCCGATCATCCAGAAAGTACCAGGTAAAGTCGAAAACCTTTTCTTTTGCTTGTCTTGTACTTAATCAGACTTATTCTTGTTCTTGTGGGTAGATACTGTTGCTTTCTTATTCGTTTATAGCATAAGTCACAGTGATTGTTAAATGGCTGTTGAAAGTAGCCCCAGAAAAAGCGGTAAAACATCATATTCTGCAGTCACAAGGGCTTCAGCCAGGGAAGGCGAAAACCCAGAGACATCAACCCCTTCCCGCATACCGATCCCAAAGTCTCGTATAGGTCTCGTCTGTTCTGATACTACACCTGCATTGCCACGGTCTAAAACTGAAACGGCACATGCAATACGACTTGGAACCCTTATGGTTAGACGACTGAAGTTCAACCTAAAAATTACGTTAAGAATTGCTAAAGGGCTTATATATTTCCCCCACAATGACTTTACCTTCAGTTCACCTAAAAAATATAACCTTAGAAATAAATCTTCTTCTTTTAAAGTTCCCCGCCGTCATACAAAATACAGATCAAACTCTTTCACTGTGAGATACCGTTGTATTTGGAACCGTCTTCCAACTGAAACTAGAAACAGTCCTACCCCAAAAACTTTCTCATCTCTGCTGAACAAATATTTTATTAACAACGGGTTAGAAGGGGTATGTGACAAACTAAAAATTAGAGATCTAATACGGCACTCCTCTGACTCTCATTGTTAGCTCCCGAAATCTGTGAACTCTATGTTTGACACTACTTTCACTATGATTGTTTTCACAACCCTAGTCACCTATTTTTAATCAGCCCCAAATTTTAAAATTTTTTTCTTCTTCAAATATTTTTGCATATATCCCTGATGATATTATTATTATATTGTATTATGAGTATTTCAGTATGCTAAGGTTCAATCTGAAGTTCCAGATGCAAATCAACTGAAGACGACTGGTATTAAAATATCTCTGGAGCCTGCCTAATGCTACACGTAAGCACTGTCTAGCCCTACGCAAGTTAAGGCCCAAATGGTGGTAGTCTAAATAATCAAATAAACGGTGAGTTTTAAATAGTAATGAACCTTATCTTACTATTCTATAACTATAATCCTGTGTATTCAAATCTTCCAGAACAACATATTAT
Source organism: Trichobilharzia regenti (assembly GCA_944472135.2). Lineage (NCBI taxonomy): Eukaryota > Metazoa > Platyhelminthes > Trematoda > Strigeidida > Schistosomatidae > Trichobilharzia > Trichobilharzia regenti. The sequence continues at coordinate 144,064,226 of OX235262.1, read as the reverse complement.
AACTTACTACTACTTATTTGCTTAATGGTGCACGATTATTCCCTGTTTTTCTAAGCTACATTTGTCTGTATCTAAAATGTAGACGCTGATAGTCCATTTTCCTTACATTTTTCTTCTCCAAAATGCTGTAACAAATGAAACATACATGATGTTCTTCTGAAAGTAGTCATTCATACCATGACTTTGAGTGAGTCGACGAATGAATATTTAGAAAAAAAGTTTGTGGCATATTGCAACAGAAATTTAAAAAATATATAAATTAAAAAATGAAGCATTCCGCCAGGGCCTTGCACAAAAAGGTGGGAGGGTGGTGATTGCTAATCAGCGGATATGATGGTGGGGACATATGAGAAACACCCTTATCTGCGGGACAGCACTCTATTGCTAAGGCTCCTGAGTTCGAATGGCTTTGCAAAATGAGAATAAATAAAAAAGTAAAAATAGAAAAATAATGATAAAAAAAGAAAAAAAGAAATAGAAGTTGAAAATCAACTAAAGCCGAAGTTTAAATACAAACTCCCGAATGAAAGTAAATGGTATGAGTCCGCTACTTCAGAAGGACACCTAACTGTATGCTTCAGAAAAACAGATATTATTAGGCCCTCGCTTTTCTTTTACATAGCTCACGCACTCTGACTTTTGTGTTTAACTCCTTTCCAACCTACATAAGTAGGTGAAATTATCACCTGTCTTTCACTTAAACTAATTGTTCGCAGAAAAGACTGTAGAATATCGGGGAAATAATATTTCTTGAAAAAAAACAAAAAAAGATGAACCCCATGTCTGTTGTATATTTTGAATTATTAACACCTTTTATATACTTCTGCACCTCTCTGCCGGTTTTCTTGTGTCTTCTTCTCTTTTCAAAGGTACTGTTTTCAACGAAGGTACTGATACAGCGCTGCTATTCTTCACTTATTCGTGATATTGCTAGCTCATTTGGTAAATAGCGGATCACCTATGTTATAAAATCTGCTAACAAGTTCAAAGTCAGTCTCATATATAACTGGAAATGTCACAAATATGGTGTACTTACGGGTGAATTTAAAGTTTTATAGACTTTGAAACACTTTATGAATCATTTACTGATAATTATTGTTTATTCTGCATCTCTTATGTATCACGTCAGCAACCGTACAAAGATGCTACTTACCTTCCTCAACTAGCGCAATCATTTATAGTTCCCGCGTGAAATTGACATGTATTTTTTTCAATCACAGTTTAGATTTGACGCTATATCTATTTCCTTATTTGTACACTTCATTTCAAATGTTTCACATTTACCGGTATTCAACTTATTTCTAAATTAACAAATCATATAATATATCTATAAGTTTTAATATGTGTACATATGTTCACGCCTGTAAAAATGGCTGGTTTCTGTTCCAGAAATAAATATTATTATTATAGGATACTACACCTGCATCAAATTAAAGCCAGTGAATAAAACACAACAAAACAAAAAGGAAACGCTGAAGAAGTCATTAGGCCTCTAGAGTGTCATCAAGAAGGGTAGAAGAATGTCTGGCGTGCAGTGTAATCGTTTCTATAACTGACTCAGCCTATGAATGCAATTTTTGCCATTATGACAAAGGGGTGCCAAAATCATACTGCGAGTTTATGTGAAATAACCCATGCCCATGGTTTTGGTATATCTGTTCACTTTGTCGCCTTGGTACAATCCCACACAGCGTGTCTGCGGATAGCAGAAACAACACACCACTCTTGTGTTCCAACACAGTCTCATGCAGTTCCCCACCTGCTAACTCCACACTACCAAAACTTGGTACAGACAGTAAGAAGGACACTCCAGTGGCACAGTGGTTAGGACTATCGCCGACCATGCACATGGTCCGAGGTTCCATCCCCTGCCAACGCACACCTGGTGTCTGTGGTCGACCTGCAAAATTTAGGGTACCGATATCCATGCTGAAAATTCCATACGTGTAACAAAATACGGTGTGGAATCAAGCTGTAATCAAAAAATAAAATAAATAACTGGAAATGCCAATTTTCACAAGGTGAAGATTCTCAAGGTTGTAACCACAACATCAGTGTAAGAAAACATTACAATTCACCACTTGGACCCCCTAGAAAGCCTGGTAATACAACAAAGGCTGGCCAAAACCTGATAAAGCCTAAAGTTACTGACGCTGCAAAGGATTACAACCGGCCAAAGGCCAAACCTAAGTATGAGTTTAGTCAGTCCAAATCTCTTATCCTCTTCAACGCACCTGTGAGCAAGGATAGCTTCCTTGAACAACGGGCCCTGTTTGATCAGGAACAGTGCACAGGAACCTGTGCAATAAATTAGGTCTGAACATTAGTTCAGTGAAATTTTGCAGGCTGTACAGGGTTGTCCACACGCCTCAGGGTAAGCCACCCCCATTAAGGGTTACACTGAACTCTGCCGAAGAGCCTGAAAGAGTACTATTAATGGCTCAGGTACTAGCCATCGACAGAAGTTCGAGCATAAGGGTGAGACAAGATAGACCATGAGCTATCAGACGAATAGCGAGGGAGTCACCGGAACTGATGCCTTCTACCTCTATGGTGGTACACGGTGTTCCGGAGCTGGAAACGGGCACTTATTGTGAAAAATACATGCATGACGTACAGCAATGGAGATGGCTGTCATCTCAGGTGGCCCTAGGTGCTTCTGGAGCAATTTCTATTTTCCGACTACCTTGCCCCACTAATCTCACACTGATTATCTCTCCAAAGCTGGTAATTGTCACATTCAACTCCCCGGAGCAGTTCACTACAGCGCTTCAACGGTGGTATGAGACCAAGGGAAAAATGGGAGGACATATATAATGCTACAAAAGCAGACCCAAAACCATAAAGAGGTAGCAAACTTAGACTGTAATACGTCCCCAAGTTTCAGTGACACCAGAGCGACACAGTACTGAGAATAACAGTCAGTGTCACCCAAGTCTCCTGCCTAAATCCATGGAAAATCTACAACGGGACGGTTCCGTCGGAATCGTCCAACTAGTCCCAGTAGACAGCTTCACGTCAACTACCCCACAACACACTGAGATTGTGAGACTCACTGTCAGCTGCTTATATAGCAATGTGAGGGGCTGAGGGGAAAAGTAGGTGAACTCTGAAATCTCCAAGCACACCCACAACTTTAAATGATCCTTCACACTGAAACCTGGGTAACCCTCACTATCGCCGACAATGAGATCAGTATAGGTGATATGGTTCTGGTTAGGAGAGACAAGGATAATAAGGAAGGAGGGGGAGTTGCTATATACTTTGGCAGGCGACTTAAATGTGTGCACACGATGGACCCACCACTTATTGAACTCCCAGTCTCCACATGGTGTCATTTCACCGTAGGCCACACTAAGCATTTACTGCGTGGCACCTACCGATCTCCCACCTGTGAGGCAGAGTACAATCAGCTACTGCTCAGCACTATCACAGGGGTACGAGACTTGGGCTATAACCGAATCACTGAACCTTGGCTCGGGGTGTGCTAAGGGAAAATTTTCCCGAAATATACTGTAAACTATTCGAAACACGGGACCGACTGAGAATGTCGGAGACGACACTAGGGGCCCTAGTGGAAAGTCATCAAAACTAAACTACATTCTAACTAGTGACCAACTACTCGTCGAAAAGGTCCAGATCATGACTCCTCTAAGAAGTAGTGACCATGCAGTCATAGGTTTCGATCCCGTTCTCCGTGAGCATTTGCAGTGGGGCGCTACGCGACCATATCTGTCTTATAGCAAGGCTAGCTATGCTGAAATGCGGAGGCTCTTGTCCGACTGGCCCTCAGCATGGGACGAGCAATCTGTAGATTAACACAGGGAAGTGGTACAAAAGATCATTTATACAGTAATCTCGGATACTATCCCTTTAGCCACAACATAGCCCGAAAGGAAGTCATCATGGCTGAAGAGAGGCACGCAACGTATTCCGCAAGCAAAGCGGAAGGCTTGGTTTACGTGGCGTGTATCTATGAGTCAGACCGACCACGATCCATACCTCGAACTCAGGAACCGGTGTAATGCAAGAGTCGAGAGGGACAGGAGGTCATTCCAGGCCAACCTTGCTAAAAACTCCTAGCAAACCCTAAATCCTTGTACCGATTCATGTCAGAAAAAAACCAACCGACCGAGGGGCATGCATCTCAGTAAGCCCAAACGGTCAATATCTCACTAGTCTGGAGATGGCTGAAACATTCAGTTCAACCTTCACCAAACAGCTAAACAGCAATGTGGGCATTGTCGTTATGGACCAAAATGGTGGCACTGCTATTTAACAGGAGGAAGACGTAGTGGCTACTAACCAAATAAACCCGGCAGTGGTACTGAGGAAGCTACAGTGACTTACACCTGGGAAGTCCCCAGGTTGTGACGACATCAGGCCACCTGTTCTGAAACAGTGCGCCGAAGCTCTCTGTAGGCCTTTACGCGACTTGTTCTAACACTCAATGGATTCGGAGAAACTGCCACGGGAGTGGAAAAGAACCATCGTCTCATAAACCGTTAATGCCCAGCTCTCGCTACGCTCGGGCCCACGCTGTTCCTTTGAGTTTCAGAAACGCTTAGTAATAACGGACGCAAAAACCAAAACACCAATCTGCTGCTTGTTATTTCTTTATTGTTACACCAACATATAAAAGGAATAAACGAACTAAGGTATGTAAACAAATATTACAATAATAAATCGTTATGTTACTTCTGACGATGTTTCACTCTTCTTTCTGAACAGCGACCGATGAGACGATGACTGTCGTATTGATGCCTCCGCGAAAATCGAGGAAGTTGATTTTGAGCAAACAACCAAGAATTGATCGTTCAACCTTCAACTCCATTGACACTCCCCGGCAAAAAAGGGATCCAACCCTTTTTTCCTTCACGATCAATGCACGTTGACTTGGATGCCATTGCGAGAACCTGGGTCACGCGGACAGAGCTGAAATGGAAAACAAACAGAAAAGCCAACACACCACAAGCATACCCACAGCACAATCTCACACATCAATGACGACCTGCGCGTCCAGACAGAGACCTCCTCTTGACATCTTGCAACACAATCGCCATTTGCTAAAATGACTCTTGCAGAATGCAAAGTGACCATGGCAGGACCTCACGATACTCTACGCACATCCTCTTAATTACTCACTAACAATTACCATTGAAATCGCTTGTCACTCATTCTGCCTCAGTTCTAGTAGCGGTGACGCATGCGAGCCTCAGTCGTTTACACTCTTTCTCCCCGGCGTGTCGGACCGCAGCTAACAATTATCTCCGTGTGCGTTTCATTCTCAGCAATAGCCTAGCCTCCCCGGCGTATACGACCCATCTGCTGTCTGTAACATCAATCAATTCATTCACGGATGTAGAAGACAAGAAACAACTTCAGAAGTAAGCACGACGAAAATTTTAACAAAATTATGCAATAAAAACAAGGCGCGAAAACAACGAGTAAACACAATCGATCCAAAATCACAAATTGGTATACACAAACAGTACAAATAACCTCGCGATCATGTCTTGGTGGAATTATTTTGAAGAATTGGAGGACTTACACCAGTACGCCTGCAACCCTTCACAGGTTGACGATTGTAAGTTGTGGAATGTCCAGACACAAACAAGATTAACCAACAATTACATCAATTGGAACTCACACAACTATTTAACACAAACATATGTACAATCAACACATCAAATGTTGTGGATTCTGACACGACAAACTACCCTTGAAGAACTGTAGGACTTACAGCAGTACGCCTACATTCCTTCTCAGGTTGATGATCCAAGTGGAAGTCGTCCGGACACAAACAGAATTACCAACAGATAGATAAAAGATGATATCAATTCAGTATATACAATATGAACATATGTACAAGATCATACACCAAGCACATTGGACTGCTCATTGATGCGCTACCCTTTGAAGAACTGTAGGACTTACACCAGTACGCCTACAACCCTTCTCAGGTTGACGCCCTAGGTTGGAAAATCGTCGCAGAGTTCATTTGCTAACTTCCTTCTATCAGCTATATCCTCAAATCTGAACGGCAACACGCCCATGTCATTGTATCGTAGAATATAGATGACCAACAAACACACGACATATCTCATCAACCAAGTATAGAAACAGAGTAATTTACACCAAAGATAATAACATTCAAATAGTAACTTGAAACTAGAAATGCCTTTATTCGTGCAAGTCAATTTAACAATAACTCTCTCCTTTACACTTGGCTTATCCACACTAAACTGACCATTGATATTCGTCCTTTCAAACGAACTGATATTACCATAGTCATTGCACAAGATACTTGAGTTGATGGGTATCTGTTTCATTGTGGATGACAGCACCAACGATGACTGAGTGACACAAGGTGATGAACTTAGCGGTGGATCAGAAGCTGTTCTTTTTCGGCTTTCAGATAGTTGTCCAACTGCAAGATTACCACCACTGCTGTCTTTCACTACTAGTTCGGGTTTAGCACTATCATCTGAAGATAGGTGGGCTACACGCTGATCAATTACACTGACTGTCTCACAAGTATGCACACCTTCTGGAACTGCATCTGCGTTCAATTCTACTTCACGTTGTAGTTGTACAGAACCTTTATTTAACTTAGCAGTAGTAGGCATATCCCTCATCTCATCATGATCAACCAAAGACAAATCTGCACTATCATGATCATTACCACAAATATTCAATTTACCGTCAAGTTCATCATTTTCAAACTCTTTAATAACAGAAGTAGACAATTTTGGTTCCTCCTCAAAATCATTAAAGGTTTTATAACTTCACTCTGACTAGATATACTTTGTAAACTTGTGGAGTCAGAACTCCACTCTGAAGCAGTAACTCTATTCTGTGACACTCTATTCAACAACGGCTTACCAGTTGCAACTACAGACTTTTTCACAACACCGTTATCGTCACACAATTCGGAGTCAGACCTGGAGTTTACATTTAGCTTATCACTGAACTTGCTCACCGGTTCACAGTTCACTTCTGTATGCACCTCTTGCACACGTGTCAATCACAACCGTGTTTGTCTTGCATCTTGTAACTTATCTGTTGAGGATGTACTACGAAACCTGTTACACTCACTAGGTCTATATGCATTACTATACATCATGGAGCCTTCTCGATATCCACCTCTCTGAGGCCCTTTCGTCATCAATGATTGCATTTTACCCTCAGACTGCTCTATCCTAGGGGTGAGATGTAATAGACTGGCGAACTTGCTGGTAGATTGATTGACACTAGTATTTACCAGTTTCAGGATATCATCAAACCTTGGCTCGATACCCTCATCCTCCATACGGGAGCTCATCTTCACCCACTTCCTTTGCAGTCGAGTAGGTAGACGTCTTGCTATTACTTCTAGTATAAAACTCGAGTTGAGGTCACTCATTCGATTCATCGAAATCATTCCATTCTTGTAAATTAGCAAATTATCTAAAAACTCAGTGAGTGCCTGGGAGTCATCCTGTAATTGACCACCATTACCCTTAACAGCCTCGAATAATTTCCCTGCAATCATCGAAGGTCTTCCAAACCTTTGACGTAATATGCTCATAGCCTCATCGTAGCCCTCTTTTGGCTTCATAAACTTACAACACTGTATAGCTCTTGAAGCATCTCCAGTGCAATATCTCATCAAATACATTAACTTCAATTCATCATTTAATAAAATACCACTCAACATGATCTCAAACTCCTTTACAAATTGTAAATAATCAGCCGGGTTTCCATCAAAACATCGTGGTTCAAATTTAGGGAGTTTGATGTTCCTATTATCCCTGAACGGCGAAACAGTAACATCAACCATGTCATACTTAACATCAGACACATCGTTACAATTAACAGACAAGTCACCATGACTTACTTTCCTGTTTGCATCCAAGACACTCTGTCCCTTCTTTGACCCAGGCATTGTTGAACTTGACCCAATTCCAAAATAGGTTCCAGATATTGCTTGTTCAAAGAGAACTTGACCGGCACCAGGAAAAATGAACGGCGACTATCCAAACTTTCACCAACTGTTTGAATCCGCCAGATCTGTTTCTATCGTCAGAAACTGTCAGTCTCGTCTCATAAACCGTTAATGCCCAGCTCTCGCTACGCTCGGGCCCACGCTGTTCCTTTGAGTTTCAGAAACGCTTAGTAATAACGGACGCAAAAACCAAAACACCAATCTGCTGCTTGTTATTTCTTTATTGTTACACCAACATATAAAAGGAATAAACGAACTAAGCAACTAAGGTATGTAAACAAATATTACAATAATAAATCGTTATGTTACTTCTGACGATGTTTCACTCTTCTTTCTGAACAGCGACCGATGAGACGATGACTGTCGTATTGATGCCTCCGCGAAAATCGAGGAAGTTGATTTTGAGCAAACAACCAAGAATTGATCGTTCAATCTTCAACTCCATTGACAACCATCCTTTCTCCCATCTTCACGGATGGGGAAGGATAAAATGCCACTAGTTATAGACCAGTAGCTCTACTCCCAGAGATATCAAAAGTACTGGAAAGTATTATTGTGCGTCGGTGGCACAGTGGTTAGTACTCTCGCCGACCATGCACATGGTTCGAGGTTCGATCCCCTGCCGACGCACACTTGATATCTATGGTCGGCCTGCAAAATTTGGGCTACCGATATCCATGCTGAAAATTCCATACTTGTACAAAAATACAGTGTGGAATCAAGCTGTAAATCAAAAATTAAAAAAAATCAAAAAAAATTAAAGATCACATCAGGGAATATTTCGATAGGTCTAATATACTCCATGAAGCCCAACACAGTTTCAGGAAAGGCATATCCTGCGTTACTAACCTACTATCAGCTTGGAACGATTGTACATCATGCTGGGATATGAGTGTTCCAGTCCATGTCCTCTTCCCAGACTTTGAAAATGCATTTGACACTGTTCATCATGACCTTCTCCTACACAAAACAAGCCAGGCAGCTACAGGATTTAATTACTGCCTACAAAACAACAAATGACCAGAATCACTCAAACAAAGGTGTTCTGCCATTGAGTAGGTATGGGCTCCCTCGTGGAAGTCCCAGAAGGATAGGTCACCTGAGGGCAAGGAATCGGGTGCGCTCTAACTTCTTTACACTGTGGGTTTGCCATCCCTGGAATTCCTTACCGGCAGATGTAGCTATGGCACCGTCTCTGGACGCCTTTACGCGAAGGCTGGACAACCATGCAGCGACACAAGGACTGCATCCAAATGGCCTATCCTCTTAAAACTGCATACACCATTGAGTTTAGACAATAAAACTTGTCATTTTTTGCTTCTTTACATTCCCCCTCCCGTCTTATTCTCCTGACAACTTTAACTACACTTATTATTATTATTATCATTATTACCGATATATATATATATTATTCGTATTATTCTTCAAATTTAATCAGCTGACTGTTGTTACGTTTTCGTATTTCTTTCTCTGTCTGTTAGTTTGAATAACTTCACTAATTATATACATTATTACCATTATTATTATCTCTTCTTTTGACGACGATGCCGGAGGACTAACTGGTGAAAGAATCAACTCCATTCACAGTAGTAACAGTCTTCACACACCTCATACTACAAACCACATATAATTAATCTCATCACAACTCCTCTGGGAGTCAACCAAAACTACGACAGTCAAGTGGCGGGACGAGCTACACAGAAGTTTACCGAAGATCAGAAACCTATATCTCACAATAAAGAGGCGAGCACAAAGAAATCAGATTGGTTTATAATAGCTCATGAAAACGTAAAAACGTCGGTAGCACAGTGGTTAGGTCTATCGCCAACCATGCACATGGTCCGAGGTTCCATCCCCTGCCGACGCACACCTGATATCTATGGTTGGTCTGTAAAATTTGGGCTATCGATATCACATGCTGAAAATTCCATACTTGTAACAAAAATACGGTGTGGAATCAAGCTGTAATAAAAATATAAAGATATTGGATTGGTTAGTGGAGTTGTGCGTTTAATAAATAGTGCGCTACGCACTGGATGATAGACGGTATACACAGATTGAAGGTCATTATGGGTTCCTGCGTCGACTGGTTATTCGTTTTCGTGAATTCGTTTGCCATTAAATTTAACAGGTTTTTTGATGTTTCTCATATTTTAACTTGTCGAGGTCAATTTCTGTCACTGGATGCTATTTTACGCTTATTCTAGTGTGAAGTTCACAGTTATTAAGTTGATAGTTAACGGTTATGGTAAGCATTCATTAACGGAGCTAATTCGCGTAGCAAACTTTGCATAGCCCAAAATGAAATTTCATTGCATTCTAGTTAACCTTTTAAGCGTTGGGACAGTATAAGTGGCGGATCACAGTTATCTGGGATATGCTAGGAACGACTAGCACTCGGCTGATAATACTCTTTGGAATGGAAATGAAGTATAACAACAATTCGGGCGTAAATGTTTATTTTGTGAATATATGCAGAAACAACAAAATAATACTATCATTTTCACAAAAATAAACTATTCACAGGTGCGTGTTGTATTCGTAATACTGTCTGTGGTTCATCTAATAGTACACTGTCCAACCTTCCGGTGAACTCTTGTGTTTTCCACGGTGCAGAATTGGGACTTCTTTGGTTCGGACTGACAAAGCGACATCTTAACCGTTCATAAACATTGCGAAACACGTTGCCCAGTTGTGGTATTAATCGGGTGGCATGCGGAATTTTGCTCCTGGTGTTATATTGACTCGTCCATATCTGGCTATAACCAAGAGTAACATTTAAAAGAAAGGGATGTAGTCACCAGCTTCAGCATCTATCATACTTATGAGGTTTAGGTAACTCAAAAACCTTCTGCAATACATTGCTAATTGTTAACCTACATATCATAGCTGCGCGTGTACGCCATTCTATTTGGAAACTGTTGGGGTTATGTTTATTAATGAAAATGAAATGTGTCTTTCCTTTGAACGCCTGGCATACATGGAAAAGACATAAAACAATGTTGCATCGAGGAAATTCCTCCCTTAAAGCATTCATCTGTGCAGTTGCACTGACAGTGAATATTACCGTTTTCGATGTATTACTCGTGAACCTCTTGAACGTTTGCAAGATCTCTTTCCCTCCTAGTAAAAACAAATAAAACAGTCGTTCCTCTTCCAAATTCATCAGTCACAACAAAATGATATAAAGATCATCTATAATAAATTTGTAGAAGAAATTGTACCTTCTTGTACTGCCACTTAACCCATCTTATTCCTTTATAAGTACAATCAATTCCAACTACTAGAAACCTATGGTAGAGGGTGACCATATCATTACTAAGAAAGACGATTTTTGAGATGAAACCTGCATCGTCATTCAGAACAATAACTGGACCTGTCTACCTCAATCGATGAAGCAGGTCTTGTAAACTACTGATTTTTTTCTACTGTCACATTTATTTCGATAAGACTTACGTTTATTTATTCTAACCCACATATTCTTAATGTCATCATATAAGATAACTTTGCCGAATCTCTCATGTGCTTGATCCATTATTTCATGAACATCAGTGTTCCTTTCAATAAATGGTTGCACAGTTGTCATTTCCTCTGATGAAAACCGACTTCTGGATACATCGGTAGACATGAAACTTTCAGTGCTTGGATGGTTATGCACAATTTAGTATTTTGTTATCTTGCATCCTTCATCTATATACCGTACTATAAATGTCTACTGACATGAAATACTTTTGAACCTAAAATAATTTGAAATTTAGCTGCACAGACAACTTACGCTTTGCTCCTCAAGCCAGCACCTCTAGCAGCACAATGATCTCCAAAAGTGCATTCATACTTCACATACTCATATATCATAAGGCCAGATGTGTCTTTTTACGACTTAAAGCAGCCCGGTAAGAAATGTTTGAATCCTTCCAAAAAGATAATGAACAAGTTAGTTATTACCTTCATAAATTCATCACAAACATGCTTAAATTGCACCCACGTGTAACATATACAAGAAAGCATTATTCTTTGGGATATACCCGTTACATCGGACAACATGTATGACACATTTCGTAAAGTAGAGGCAGTAGGAGTATTTTGTAATACCATGTAATGGCATTAACAATATCTAACGAACACAACACAATGATTTTAAGCAAATGAATAATAGTATGTACTTCCATGCTTATATACCACTGTCGTGACCTAGCGCATTTTAGTTGAATTATATTCACCTAGTAAGCACAAATCACATAGATCACTGAACTGACAATTTGAAAAAATGTATCAATTAAAATATGTATAAATTTGGATGACAATCTGATTGTGTAATTTAGGGATATAGGTCTTAACACTGCAAGCTCCAGTCATCGCAAGTTGTACTATGACTTTTTTAATACAGCCTTCATCAAAATCCGGAAGGCTCTGAAATAGTCAATAGGTTTATAGAGTGTACTTGGTGTGGAATAATTCTGAAAGTACTTTAAAATAACATTTACAATATTAATTAGGTCATAACTTATAGGTTTGTCTCCTGGCGTATTATATTATCCGGTACTGTATTGTGTTTTGCCAAACAGTCTCTTTTCATTTGATCAATAGTGAGTTAGCTGACAGACTAGGTACTAGTGCATCTATAGAATTCTTACATAGTTTGAGGTAAGTGTATGAATTTTCATTACTCGCTGGCGTTAGGAAGTCTGTATTCTTTCACAAATTTGGAGTGAGAATGAAGTCCCTATTCCAGTGAAATTTTTTTTCCTTCACGTTCCCAGTGGAACATAGGGCTTCAAGCTAGTGGCTTGAAGTTTCTGTAGCAGTGTTTATTTTACAGGATGGGGTTGTGAGCCTCATGCCCAACCTTTCCTCTTTACCAGCATTATTTCTGGCTTAGAGAGGTAAAGAAGTGCGTCGGCCGAGAATCGAACCCCGAACCATGTGCATGGTCGGCGAGAGTCCTAACCGCTATACTACCGACGCACTTCCGGTAAAATGCCTACAGTTTTAATACTCAACAGAATAGTGGTCATTTGTTTGCTTCTTCAGTTGGGAATTAAGTTGTGCTGTCTTTATAGTGCCTGTCCCTCACCTAAATGCTTATCGCTTATCTTCAGGACTACATGTTGATTAAGTGTGTATGATCATACACATATTTCATGACATATGTTGTTGATAATGGATACCTTGTTTTTATTAGTTTACACAGCCGGTTTGAAAAATTTTGAAGGATTTTTAGCATTTCAGATTTAGCAAACTTGTTAATGTAATACTTTAAGTTCCATTTTCTTCAAGAAATACAACATTTCTTACGACATATTGACAAAAGACTTATCACTCGGTACTAGTCAAATAATTGGATTTTCTACCTGATGGCACTCGTCAGCAGGTGTATCTGATTGACTGGTTTCAACATAGAACTTTGCACCAATGTGCAGCAGTTCTGTAGTCAGTTGATGTAATGTGACCTTGGTAACTTACCTGAATTCAGACATTTTACATTAGAGAGTAGTTAGTGTGAAATACCTTGCGTTTCCAGTATTTCGAAAATCATAGAAGTCATAAAATAAGAATTTTTGGAAGTTTTTCCCATAAAAACCGATATCCTGTAAGTTTTCTTGACGCATTTTCACTATATGATAGGATCCCACATATTTTGGTATTGACTGTTTAATCTTGCATATATGGTATGTTATCATTCTCACACATTTTGGTATTGACTGCTAATTTTGTATATATGGTATATTATCATTCTCACACATTTTGGTAGTGACTGCTAATCTTGTATATATGGTATATTATCATTCTCACACATTTTGGTAGTGACTGCTAATTTTGTATATATGGTATATTATCATTCCCACACATTTTGTTACTGACTGTCAACCTCGCACATATGGTATATTATCATCTCTCACGCACTTTGTTATTGGCTATTAAGATAAATTATTTCAAATGCTGTTAGCTGTCCATATTGTTGTAAAATGTATAAATACCATGGCTTTCTTTATCGTTGTTGCACTTCAATACACAGTCACAGTCCAGCCTTTGTCTTTTGATATTTGCGTGCTTTACCAAGTCGGAAGGTACGACAAGCAGATAGACAGATTAGTTCAGGCGCAGACAGAATAAGGTGAAAACGTCTTCATTCAATTCCCTACAGTTATAACACTATATAACAAGTTTCTTCAGTGTCTGACTGACCTGTCAACGTTGTAGTGCTTATAAAACTTCATTTTCTTCGAGTTGCCAAACATTGGAGTAGCACATTAAAATAGCAATGAAATGCGATGCAACTACGACAGAGAAAATTACATGATTATAGAGCGTTTCCAGAATCTCGATAATGAAAAACAGTGAATGCACCTGCACCGTTTCAAACGATATTTTCATATAAGGACGAACTCATCGTACTGCAGATATTCTTGATGTTCTAACTTTTACTTGGTAAGTTATTTATCCCAACTCCTTTACATAAGGGAAAGTACTTGATTTACTATACTACTTCAGTAAGTTAATTATTTCTTAGTCACGAGCTCCAAAATCTCTGTAATCAAGTGTCACATCTCAAATTGGCTATTTTTACTCTAGGAAAACTGTCCCAGGACACTATATTTGTTACTAACCTTTATTGGCTAAATATGAACCCTCTAGAGACATAAATGATCTCTTTTTTCACACAAATGCAGTCTTTTGGAGTAGACGTTTGTCTGTTCTATTTTCAACTATGCAAACTGTATAATCTAAAACATGTGTCGTCGTGTACGCTAAATATGGCTTGCTCCATTCTGTTAGTTTCAGATTTTGTTTATCATTTACTCGACAGAGTATACGTGTTTGAAGTTCGTTATTGTTTCTCTTTCCTATCCTATCAAGTAAAGAAGCTGAAACTATGCAGTCTTTTTAAATTATGTTAGTGTTTCTTTACGTTTTACTTTTAAGCGCAGATCGACGTAAGGAGTAAATAAAGGCATAAATCATCGGCATAAATATTGCATCTAAAATATCGTAACATCTTGTGCAAAACTGGTATATGCTACAGTATATGTGTATTCAATGAATAGTATGATGTCCAAATAGCCTACCTGTTCCACTTCTAACAGAAACAGGAGCAGAAGTAGTAGTTCGACTGTTTAATGTTCTGTCAGTTAGGTTATGGAAACTGACTTATCACGTTCTGTATTTCTGTCATTGGAATGTGGCAAAAATATCGATTTTTATTTTAGGCACTGTAACAACTACTAGTCTGGTTCAAATTCAGCGTAACTACAAGTTCTGTTATGAGATATTCTGGTTCGCTGTACATGGCATTTCGCTTCAATTCTATTCACTAACTCGGAGTGGTGTACACAATTATTATTTGCTTATCACTAAAGGTTATACTCATAATATAACCAGAAACGCATTCCTTTGTGTCATAGGTGTCACCTCTGGTGTTGTGATTCTCTGGATGAACCGGGTAAACTAACGGACTAAATGTTCGACTTAGAACCTGACGCAAAAGTGCAGCCGTCCACCTTATTACACCCCGTATAGTACACAAATGTAGAAAAAAAAAGAACTATGATGATTGGTAATGTACCATAAAAAGAATAATTGCATGAAGAAACACGAACATTTAATGAATTTAGAAGGTTAAAAAAAGTAGATCTATCTATTCCATTGAAAACGGTTTTTATCTATGTCACCAACAGTTTCAAAAACATTGGTTCTCAGTATTTCAAGGACCCAAACCAGACAGTCTACACCTCCCTGCGTGGCTCACACATACAGTCAAAGACTTGATAGATTGATTCCAGGTTTCAATTTGACCACTCCTACCCAACCTAACCGCGTGTTGGCTAACGTAAGTTGATGAAGAGGGTCAAGCTTGGTATGAGTGACACGTGTTCCAGCCATCTCAACCGATGTAACTTCACTTCATTGATTAACTTTTCCCGCTTACCTAACACCACACCTCAGTATCACTCACCATATGATAGCAACTAAGATGAGAAATAGAGCGGAACTATCTGTGCTCAGAGACAGCTAACCTCTTCAAATCTTCAACTTTCAATGATCACGATCACAGATGTAAAGAGGGATAGAGCGGACACATCTTTTGGTCCATAGCAGGATATCACGTGTGTGCTAGAAATGACTTGATTCAGAAATGCCACACCAGCCGCATCGAGATTTTTCCTTCAATAAGTTTATTAGGGCTGATGCAACTTCATAAATAAGTGAAGTGGTCAGCACGCTCACTCACTTCACTCCCTATCTTTAAAATAAGAGTCATCGCAAACCAGTTCTTTAGCACTATCCTGCATTTGACAAGAGCAAATATTATCCCCTTAAAACAAAGTTTTTGCTCAAGGTGTCTCCATCTAGAAGGTCAGTATCACCTATATATTCCAAACTGACAAGACTTCCATAGTGACCAGTCAATTACTAAGTCTCTAAAGTCGATTAAGGACACATCAATGAGTACACCTGTGATGAAGTCAAATAGAAATGGAGACATTCGGATATCCCTGACGAACATCATTGTCTGTCACTTCTTAAGAAGACAGCTCTATAAGCTCTTGAACAACTTCGTGAGTTCGAGTAGAGTGCCTTGATTAGTGATATATCAGCTTTTAGTCATCTCGTTCTCAATGGCGCAGATGCATCCACTCCTTGTGACTTATGATTTCCAATGAAACTATATTGTTCTTCGTTATTACTATTCCTTTGTCTCACACCTCTGTTTACTGTCTCTATTATGCACTTCTTGTACTTCTCTTGCTTTGTGTGGTACATGGAGTGTGGTGACTTGAACTGCTGCACATCGGTGCAAAGTTCTATGTCGAAAACAGACAGTCATCCCGTAATAGGTGCAGCTTAGAAACACTTGGTGTTACCTGAGTATATATATATATATACGCTTTTAGCTTAGTGAATTACTTTAATACGTATAAATTTATCGCTTAAATTAGTAATCACGTAATAAAGTACATTTTTTAACACAAATTTTAGACTAATCACGTATGACACTTGGACGTACAAAGCCTTCGTTCTCTGAAATAAAATCTCAGTTAGATAATTATCGTCTGGAACATCTAACACCGTGTGAAGTGGAACTTACACTCCCGAAAGTTGTTGAAAAACCTGCAGAAAAGTCAGATAAAGTAATATACCTTTGTTTTTTATGTAACCACTTTATTATTTAAGAATATATATGTTAATACAATATACACAAATCTCACAATTTAAGTAGTAATTCCTCATTTCGCCTACATTTTAGCAATAATTACCAAAATATTGTATTCGCTTCAGAAAACAAACAGGAAAGAATTGTTTTTACGAATTGGTCACGGATTGATATTAATCTGATGCTTGCTAGTGACTTGCTACAGCACGGAGTTTCCTGGAGTTCTAGTGAGAAGTCATGACCAGTGAGGTCCAATTAGATGTCACGTGTGTGGATGGATGTCCGACCAACGACAATGGTTGGGGTCGCACTAAATCACGAATTGGTAGAAGTTAGAATTCATGGGCTGGCCACTGAATCGGGTCCCAGTGGCTGAATGGTATACGAGCTCTCCTTGTAACCGGAAGGTCCTGGGTTCGAACCTTGGTGGTGGGTGCGTACTGCCGATGATTCCCAGATTAGGATGAAACAGCAGCTGTCCAGTACTCCCTGGTTTTCAATGGTTCTCTAACTGATATCAATCCGTGATCAACTCGTAAAAGCATAACTAACTCTTACAAACCAAAACTATAGGATAAAGGAAAGAATTGTATTTCATGAACTTTTTTAATCTTAATCAACAAGCCGATATACGGAGTACTGGTTAAATTTTGATAACCTTAGTTGTATTAGAATTATAACCGTTAGGAACTGAGTAACTGTCTCATCCATCTGATAGTACAGTGGAAACAGCCCCTTTTCTAGACAAACTTTTATTTCAAAATAACTTGTAATAAATGAAAATTGTTGACGTAATTAATAATTTTGTGCCGATCGTTCAGTCAGTCAGTAAAACCGTAAGTCGATAACTAGGCGTGAACTGTACAGACACTAAGAACAAGATTAGTCTAAGGTAATTGCTCTCTCTCTCTCTCTCTCTCTCTCTCTCTATATATATATATATATATATATATATATATATATATATATATATAAGCATATCGATTTGAAGCTCCTGGTAGAATGTTAAACAACCCAACAGTTTAAAAATAGATTATGGCTAGCATGGGTAAATTTGTCAGCTTTTGGCAGTATTATTTTTACACCTCATTGACATAAGAAAATAAATACTATTTCAAGTCAGTTCATCTTTTCATCAATTGCTCCGTGTTATATTATAAAATGAAAATCCTTCAGATTTTCTAGACTGTCTAAAGTGTTTGATGTATTAAGAAATTTCGCAATCGCTTATCAGTGTTAGAGCACACTTGCATTTATCGCCTAAACCAAGGCACTTTTGGTAGTTTCTTGCTACTGAATAAGAATATGATTTGAGTTTGGGTTTTATTTCATTTTAAGCTATTTGGATTTCCGAGTTAATCTCTGATTCCGACGTGAACTTGATAGCATGATGTCAGCTGTTGAACTCCTTAGTTATCAATTCGATATCGGTTTTGTCGTCACATATGATGAAAGTATCATCCATGTATCTTTGGTACAGATGGAAACTGTCAATAGTAGGCCGTAAAATACTATTCTCCAAACTAGCCAAGAAGCAGTCTGCAAGTAAAGGACCCAATGGTCATCCCATTGCTACTCCATCTCTTTGTCTATAAATCGTGTTGTTGAACTTGAATTGGACATTTAGAGTGCACCTCAAAAGTAGTTCCTTTAAGTAGTGGATCAGAACACCATACGTCTACGTTATTATCCTCAATGAATTTGCCTATAAAGCAGATAGTTTCAGTGAGGGGAACGTTGGTGAAAAGCGAAGTAACATCCATAGATATAATTTTCATCCCGGATACACTAGCATTACTTATTGTATCATGTTCACGTCGGAATCAGAGATTAACTCGGAATTCCATTTTTTGGATGTTTTTCTAAAGAGGAGATCTGATGGTTCTCTTCAAAGATCTATTTGGATTTACTTCTTTGCTCTTAATAGGTAGGTGTTAGTATTCTCATTAGAAATTGAGCTCAGTATAAATAACTGCTAACACCAGATTTAATCCTCCACACTAGTCAGTTATCATATCGATTTTTTTGAATTATTTCTCTACCACTGAAATAAAATCTTTTGCGTCTTCACTTATTTTCCAAATAAAACTTGCCAATGTGTAAGACGCACTTCTTTTTATTCACGAATTGGTAATCCATTCACGTGTATTCTTATCTGTTGTTGACGTATTGTGTGTGAAATGATCAGTCGGCCATTGAGATAAGAACTCCTTTTTTGGATTTCTTGATACTGACAATGAATGTATTGGTTATAAACGTAGCAATAACAATCAAAGATACACTTTTCATTAAAAACTTAATTTCTTTAACTAATGTCAGCTCATGGTGAAATCCTGAAACCAATTAAATCCCTACAAACCAACACTTGAATACCAATGAGATGCTCACTGGAGACTGGCCCTACTCAGGTAGGTAGTTGCCTGGGTTCCAGTGGGAAGTCGTGACCAGTAGGGTGCAGCGGGTCGGGTGCGAGGACAAATACTCGCCGAAGACATTGGCTAGCGGTCGCGCTATGTCGTGAATTGGCAGAAGTTAGAATTCAAGGACCATCGGATCAGGTCCCAGTGGCTTAATGGTATACGAGCTCGCCTTGTAACCGGAAGGTCCTGGGTTCGAACAGTAGTAATGGGTGCATACTGCTGAAGAGTCCCAAACTAGGACGAAACAGCAGCTGTCCAGTACTCCCTGCAGGCTTTCCAATGGTTCTCTAACTAATGTCAGCTCATGATGAAATCCTGAAACCGATCAAATCTCTACAAACCAACACTTGAAAACTTAATTTCACTTTGTCAATCAACAGTGAGAGAGTTCAAAAATACTACTACACGTTCTACATAATATGGATATTGTAACTGAGTAATGTAATGAATAACGTTCATATAGAATAAAGGTTGTTAGTATAGATTTAGAAAGCGGGTATAAAAGTTATCTGTACATCTAGTAATTACTGAGCAACTCTGTAGCCGTCTTATTAACCATTACCCCACATTTACCGTTTATATGCATACCTATATGTAAAAAGTCGCTATTCATTTCATTTAAGTGATTCTATACTTTATATTTATTTTTTCTTAATTTCAGCCACCATCTAGAATTATTGCAATTTTCAATTTATGGTATATTCAGCTTACAATTACTTTTCTTATATGGATAGCAGCTATACAGATTGAGTTCGGAGCTGTATTCTTTGTCATTGCATCATTATACTGGTTATGGGTATGGGGTACAACAAGAAATCCTAAACCACGTGTATCCAATAATCCTGATGAACAAATTATATCGGCTGGTTTCTTTTTCGACACTTCGCCTATTCCCTCTAAAGGTGTATTTTAATGGAACTCTCTTTTCCTCTCCTAATAATCACAAAATTTTTATATGACACTTCACGTATTCCTGGGTTAATATTTGGACTTTCCAATAATTTTATTTTTTATTTTTTGTATTTCATTGAAAACGTAAGTACATTTGCAGTTTTCTTTTTTGCCCTATGTGATTAAAGATAAATTCTTAATGAAATTAAAGTCTTTCGGCTGTTTTTTTCTTCATTTACACTGTAATCTGGAGACAGATGATGTCGAGTACTTTTCGAAGCATTCATATTGTAACAGCAGATGGCAAGACATGGAAGTCAAGGTGTATTTTCAAATGATTGAACAGTTATTTATTATATCTACACACTTTGTATTCTTTAACTAATCACTGAGTGTATGGTTTTGATTTACATTAAATGACATGAAATAGAATGTTCAAATACATGTATAGTATTCTGTTGCTGATGCAGTGTTGACTGTGAGAACAATACCCTGTTGGAACCCATTGTCTGTATCACACCACGACAACATGATCACAAACTGACCACCATATTAAATTTAGTATTGCACTTTGAAGTTAGTTACCTTGATCATATATTCCATTTATCAGGCTATTAAAGGCACATATTGTGTTTGTGTTGGGGGGGGGAGGGGGGAGAGCTGGTGAAGTAGGTGGAGTGGGACTGGTACCCTAGAAGCCATTACCTGTAAGTCCAGTGCTTAAGCCAATGAGCCCCATCTTCACATATACTAGCACATAAATTTAACCGTGACCCCAGTTGATCAGTCTGCTGTATATCCGATTGCTCACTCAATTATAGTTTTCCTCATAATTGCAGGCACACCGTGTGAGATCAATCATCAAGAAACTAAAATATAGATTAGGAATATCATGTCAATTTCTTCGATAAGGTCATATTGAATCACTTGAGTAATGTGCTATATTCTTACTTCACCTTAAAAGAATCTCCAAATACTACTCGGTATCATAATTTAAATTTCATAGTCAGAAATTATTTTAAAGATAATGAATAACAGTTAGTTAGAAACTTGCGTTTTACCATGCTATATGCCTTATTCATAGTCATAAAAGCCATTGGTCCACTGAAACTATTCTATTTGCTCGGTTGTTATCAACTGGCTCTATGCGACAACTGTTAGGATGAAGAGGTCACATGTATTTAGTCATGCTTTTCTATGTAAGATATGGATTTTGTACATTCGAGTTTAACCTAGTTCAAAGGTGTTAGATCACTGAATTTTTATTTGCACCTGGCTAATTAGTCATTTGCCTTTTTGCCGGGTGAATAAATCTTGCCTTCTCAGTAGGGTAATAGTCATTAAGTGGCTAGTCATCTACTATCGTGAATAACAACGGTTTATCTCGTTCTTGCTCATTTAGTTAGAAGAAAGCCAAATCAAGTACTAGTCCTCCGGTCTCCACAACAATGTGATGCATGATGTTTTGTGAGGTTAGTAGTTTGGAAATTCGTAGCACAACATGAATTTCTGTGTTGTGGAAAAGGGAGAAATGCAAAACATTTGCTTTCAAGATATTCTGTAAGGAATGATAATCACTTGAAGAACACAGGGGTGTTAATTCCTTTCTTACCTAACGTCAGTTACTGTTTTCGTGCTTTTAACTTTATACTACTTACCATTAGTAAGTAGCATGAGTTTTTAGGTTTTTGTTATGTTATTATTCTGTAACTACAACTGTTGTTTTTTATTGAAGCTTTGGTTACTTAATATATTAACATTCTATTAGATCTATTGTAATTATCTTCTTATGGTTGAACGGTAACTGTTCTACACACTTTATTTATACTCCACTCTCTGTTGAACTTTGTCTATTCTAATCCGTGTATTCTTTATCTGAACATTCTCGCGCTGTCTACTCTGTCTGTTTATCACCCTTAACAAATCTTTGATGTTTTTTTCTATTGACACACAGTGACAGTGCATTTAGCGTCATTCATCCATAGACACCTCAATTCGAGTACCGTACTTTAGATAACTCCTGTGTTTGGGATTTTACGTGAAACTCAAATTTATGGTTTAATTAATCGATTAGATTATCGCTCCTGATTTCTCAGAAGAAATATACATAGAAAGACACAATTCAACATAGAGAAAACAATGAATTCAACGGGCATGCTTCATTTACTCCCCACTGCTTGGATATAATAGGAGATATAAAATGTAGGATTATATAAGAGAATTGGTTTATGTGTTGTGTAACGAGTGTTATTCAGAAAATTGTCTTTAACTGGCGGCTTCTCCGTACTGTGCATTGAACATCTCACTCGCCAAAATTAAACAGTCTCACTATTTATATGATCTAGTAGTATTAATAATGCTATATTTTCATAACAATGGACAATAAGTAGGTATTTCCTTTGAACCAGCTACTCAAGGCATCTCATTTTTAATATTTGCATGTAGATTTCTAGAGTTTACATAATCGGATTCATTCAGAATAAACTTTTATTCATCACTCACCTTGATATGTTATTCAGATTCGTCGACAGGCATCCTTGAAGTATTCAAAACAGCAACCTATGCTATTATCATCACACTGTTTGTACATACCCGACCGATAGCTGTTACATTGACGTGGTGAAAAGGCTTGCACTTCGCAATTACCCAACGAGCTGCACTGGCTGGAACTAATGTTTCTGCAGGTCCTACTATGCCAGGAAGATTGTTAGGATAACGATAAATATAAAAGCAGTTAGCGAAATAGTATAAGATTTTATTTCACACAATGCTGTGGATCTGTGGGCAAAGTCGTATTACTGGTGAATGGGGATGAAAGAACAGTAAGGTGTTTCCCTCAAATGACCAGCATGGCGGGCAGCTATTCTGTCTCTCCACTCTGGAGTGAGAGGGTTAGAAAAGGTCAACCAAAAAATTGTACATCCCGACTTACCCTACGGTAGGGCGTAGCCGGGGGGGGGGGTAAGTTACTAATACGGAACCAATCCAAGAAACCAGTCCAGACAGGCCGTGTGTGACCAGCTAGCCTCAAGCAGTTGTCCCCTGGGCTCTGTGATTACTCAACACTAACCTACTTTCTGTTCAGATACCCCAAGAATAAATCAACTTCCACGGTATGGGCATCCAAAAACTAACATCCGCCCACACATTTCCAGAAGCACATAAAGCCCGCCTGAGCATCATACTCTTTTATCCATGTAACCCTCATCATCTTGCCTCCTTACTACAGTCAGTTCTATTCTTGAAACTAGGCAGTCATCTTCATTTCATTCTGGGACCACAAATAAAGTTGAGAGCCAGACAAACACCCCCGATAGCCTAGCCTCTTAAAGCCACGTCGCCAACTTCGTACTGGAGCATTCAACGTCAGAACTCTCTGACAAATAGGACAACATGCATTACTAGCAAGAACTCTGAAATCTCGAGCCATGGATGTATGTTGTGTCTCGGAAACAGGTATACAAGGTCCGAATCTAGTGATTCATTTAACCCCAACCAGCCAACAAGGTGAATATGCAAAATTCACCTTAAGGATATCAGCAGAC
Organism: Trichobilharzia regenti; assembly: GCA_944472135.2. Classification (NCBI taxonomy): domain Eukaryota; kingdom Metazoa; phylum Platyhelminthes; class Trematoda; order Strigeidida; family Schistosomatidae; genus Trichobilharzia; species Trichobilharzia regenti. Next base: position 144,040,229 of record OX235262.1, on the reverse strand, counting down.
TTCTCAGCTAGTTTGTGATGACTCGCATGTGTAGAGATATCATTGAGTGTTAGAGCAGGAAAATCACTTGTTCACTGGATCCCAGTAGATACTCGTATGTGTGTGGTCCGTCTGGATGGGTACGTTATAAGAAGGAAGGATGGTGTTAGCTATCGCTGTCTTTTCATAGTCTCCACTTACACCCCAACCAACTGCAGTTTGAATGAAATAAAGGATGATTTCTACCAGAAAATGTCTAGTTTGCTGCCGAAATCGAAACGTTCAGATATAGTTCTTTTGGTAGACGACTTCAGTGTCCAATTAAGAAGTTATGACAGACTGAGAAGTATGTAGATGGTACGTATGGAGTTCCAAGCACATGAAGAATCGACAACGGTGATCGTCTTCTACAGCTCTGTTCAGATGATTATCTGTCTGTAGTCAGCACTAACTTCAGGCTAAAAGAGAGACACTGCCTAATCTGGCGACCTCCATCACCAAATGAACAACGTTGGCCTCAAATAGACCATATTATGATAGGGTACCGTTGGCAAGGGTCAGTAAAAATCTGCTCCTCCTCCTGGAACACGTGCACAGACTCTGATCACTCCATGTTTCGCGCACGTTTATGCATATGATTAAACCGTCATCAACCATTGTTGGCAGCGAAGCAGTTACGTCTTCAACTAGATGGAGTCTCTGAGTCTCTATTTAAGAAGAAATAGTGAAACGAGAATCTGAAATGGACAGCAAGACTCCTCCTGAGGAAGTCTGGCACAATATACAGCTAGCTGTAGACACATCTGTAAAGGCTGTCAGTAACATAAAACCAAAAGTCAGTAACAGCCAAACTGATTGACGCAACAAGACTGATTCCGGAGACCGCCGAATATGATGAGGAGCGAAAGCTACTCAAACGAAAACTAACACGAAGTCTTCACAACGACCGTGAACAGTGGTGGGCGACAAACGCGAAAGCGATGGAGAAGACATCAGTGATAGGTAAAATCAGACAACTATTTAGACTTATCATGGAAGCAGGATAAGTAAAACAATCTCTGAGAAAAATGGCACCATAATTAGCTCCCAAGATAGACGACTGGAACTTTGGAAAGAACACTTTGTGGAGCAATTTAGTAGGTCTGCAGCCACGCTCAACATACCGAACATCCGGTACATTCCTGAATAGGATACAAACACAGGTCCTCCATCCCTAACTGAGGTTACAAGAGCTGTCACTAGTCTGAGACGAGGCAAAGCAGTGGGATTTGATGGAATGACTCCAGAGGTGTTTAAAGACGATGGATATAGTTTATTGTCTGCATTAGCTAAGGTATTAGGCAGCATCTGGGAATCGGAGGAAATTCCGTCGGGTTGATGTCAGTCATTGCTTATCCCGATATACGAGAAGGGAGACAAGTCTTCCTGTGATTGATAGTCAAAGGGGGATTAGCCAGACCAATATGGTACATAAAGTTCTACTCTCAGTAATCATGCGTAGACTAAGCGGTTCTCGGGAGGAACAAACATGAGAGAGCCAAGCAAACTTTAGACCAGGAGGAGGGTGTATTGATCATATCTCTACCCTTCGAAAGATTCTGTAATATAGGCATATTTAACGTCGGCGTCCAACAGTCATCATATTTCTTGACCTGAAAGTGACATTCGATTCTGTCGACCGAGAGGTACTATGGTGACGTTTGGCTGTGAAGAGAATGACGAGAAAATGCATCTCACTGATCAAGGCACTCTACTCAAACTTATGCAACCAGCCAGGTGAGAGCCTACCTGTGGAAAGTTGTCGTCTGAAGTAGTGACAACCAGTGATATCCGTCAGCGGGGATGCTCACTGTCTCTATATCTGTTTAATTTCATTATACATAGATGTACTGATGGACTTAACCCTAACTGCCGGCCTCAGCGACTCAGATATTGACTTGTTACTATTAGGGAATAATAATCTCGTTGACTTAGAATATACACATGATATAGTCCTCCCTACTAGATGAAGACGCTGACAAAATACAGCAGAGTCTTCTGAACACCTTGAGCAGTTATCTTCAAATGTTTGGTATGCGATTCACTCCCACCAAATGTAAGATGATGCTACAAGACTGGCCTACATTAACCCGTAGCTCAGAATGAGGGAGTGAAGTGGTTAGTCGGGCACACTCACCACTTCACTTATTTGCGGAGTCGCATCAGCCAGTACCAACGAGTTGATCACTGAAGAAATCCATGCACGGATACACAACACTCGTTTGGCATTATACCAATTTACGCCATATCTGGCGTAGACGTGATACCCGGCTGACTTTCGACCAAAGGACGTGTTTACTGCTCAGCAGTGCGCTCTTTCCTGCTTTATGGCTGTTAGCGTGACATGACCATTGAAAGTGGAAGACATGAAAAGTTTGTTTAGCTGTCTTTGATCACAGGTGTCTGCGTTCTGTTTCCCGAGTTATGTGGTATAATAGGATGAGCAATATTGAGGTGATGTATCGGTCGAGTGCTAGGAAGGTGGGAGCGGACATCAATCGACGAGGTTGTTAAGTTACATCGACTGAGGTGGTTAAGACATGTGCTACGCATGTTCAGTCTAGCCATCGCCTTCCTCGACCAATGAGCAATGTTAGCTGACATAGGCTGGATCAGGTTGGAAGTGAGTGAGTGAGTGAGTGATGGTCAAACCAAAACATGGCTTCATCAGTCAATGAAATCCACAACAGTCAGTTTAAACCAACCGGACAGCCATGTAGGGAGGTGTAGACTGCTTGACTGGTTGAGGTCCTCGGGATGGTGAAAACCAATGACGGCTGGAGACAATCAGTGATATGGCTCAAAATCGTTCTCAGTGATGTAGCAGATGCATTCATCACTCTTTGTGGTTTATAATGTCCAATTAAACTATATTGTTCTTCCATGTTACTATTCTTTTCTCCTCATATTTCTGTTTATTGTCTTTCATTTTAATTTCTCTTTACTGTCTTCTGTTGCTTTGTGTGCTCCAAGGAGGGAGTTTTGCAACTGGAACTGCTGCACATCTGTGTAAATATCTACGTTGAAACCAGTCCGTCATTTTCATCATGTTTTGCAAAGTAGCTTCTTTCGTCTTGTCTACACTTCACCATTTAATCTACTACACTGTTAAGCTATTAACACCAAGTAAATCGGTTCTAAATGTTGTGTGATGTCATGTAATAGAATGACGGTTTGTCTTAACTCGGAGCCTCATACATTTTGGCATGTGGTATATGGATGCTCACCAATAGGAAGCGGCTAAAATTGAAATGAACATATGAGGTCAGTGACTGCAGGGCTAGAAGTGTTTGTTCCTCAAATTCTGCATTTAGTTTACGTTATTGTCTGGAAGTAATCTCATTGGACGACTTCTCATCGCTTTATTTGACTTCCGGTCAACCATCAACCAATCAGAACAGTTTACCCTCCGCTGGCCTAGCTGACTTTTAATGTGGCTCACAAATATAGAAATATGATTCGTTACTACTTCTTTTATCTTTTGACGTTACACTTTACGTGTAAATGACTAATAGCAGTTTCTAAAACTCAAGTTGAATAAATTTCAAAAATGCGAGACAAATAATCATTAACTGGCTGTTCTGCATGGACGATACATAGGCATGTCTTGCTTACAAACGTGAAATCCTCTGGATGTAGTATATTCTTTTGACTCCAAACCGCTCATTTTACTAGATCAGTTGTTGCTGAGGTTCTACAAAGAAGTGGTGATATAAACCATCAAAGAATATATTTTCTCAGCTTTATTTATTCGTCTTAAAAAAGTATATGGCATTAAAGACATCTCTTATTCCCATTCTACACTGTCATTTCCCACGTTCTGTTATAATCACTAATTCTTGTGTATCACCATGGTTTCTGGAGTCAACATTACTTACTTAATCTTTGTGAGCTGTAGTCCTGTGTAGCGTTGGTGGTCCAGCGGTATTACGCACGTGGTCCAAGGCCCGATCCCCGACCGACCCACTCCGAAACTTTGCCAGGCCAGTAAAAAAGGGATGTTGGGTGTGAGGCTAGCAACCCCACCGCGTAAAAATAACCACTGCCACCGAAATTTCAAAGCTCTAGCCTGAAGTCATATGTTCCACTCGGAACGTAAAGGGATGAAGAAAAAAATTGTCCTATGTTGAGTTGATCAATATGAATGTATACATGAATTGGTTTGCAGTTGTTTTCCTTAGTATGCGTAATGTGCCAATCACTTTTACCTTCTTCTATAATGGAGGTTGAGCAGATGGAGTGTGACACAAGATTCTGCACGATTATTTCAACGATAGTGACAGCAGCAAGTTTTTTTTTACCGTTTTGAGGAATCACAGACATCAATGCGTTGTTTACTCAGCACATGATCAGCTACTGTAACATGAAAGCTCACAGTCTTCAATGACTGTGAGACTGTGTCGTCCATTTCTCATGAACATATACATCTAATATTGCTCTATAGCTTTAACCAAATATTTGATCCCGAATTAAAGGTTCCTTTTTAGATGATACAGCACTACTGAATTTATAGAAAGAAAAAAGGACCCAATGGATCCAATTAAGAAAAGTAATCTAATTTACCAAATACCATGTAATGACTGTGAGGTCAGTTTCATAGGTCAAGCCAGTAGATAGTGGTCAACTACATTATTGGAACATTTTTTAGCTAGACCTAGAACAATTGACCCTGCTAAGTTAAATAACTTAGAAAAAACGGAGTTCAGCAATTGCACTGCATTCACGTGCATGTAATCACAAAATAGGGTGGGACAGGGTGAGAGTATTAAAAAGTAATATAGTTAAGTGGAGTGAGACAGAGGTCAATCACTGGAGCCTTGTTTATCGATTCAACACCGCGCACGTGCAATCGGAATGACCCAACGCCTATGTTGAAGATATGGAAAGTGGTAACAAACAACAAAGGGAAGTTGGAGAGGCAGAAAGATATTACAACCAGTCAAATCAGAGGGTAATAAGCAATGTTAGACCTTATTTCAATTCACATTATAACACTCTAAGAAGTTATTTATTTTGCTAAAAAAAACACATCTCTTTTCCCACCTTATCAAATAACAACACTCGTCTTACTTTCCATCGTATGATATTTTATTGATAACACTAATATTGTTTCCGAACGTACTTTATCTTCTCTGTTTCACGCATGTCAATTGAACTTTTATGGATTTGTATTCGTATGTGTAGTCAATTTTTTCTCATGTATATAAACGAAGCAAGAAAGTTGTGTGAATACCTTGATATGTGATTATGAGCAGCAATAAATTGTGCTCGAAACGTTATCCACTTGCTTATACCGCATCGCTGTATCTAATCTGGAATTACACTCTACCACAGTACCCAGGTTCTACAACTACATTAAGAAAATAGACTTTCTAAGTGCTTCTGTAGTCCCTGTACATTGGACGTACCGTACGTCAACCGTCATGGTTAGGAAAACATAAATAAAATAATGCGAAGCTCCACATTTGTTTATCATATCGGTGTTCAGAGTGTAGAGATGAGACCAATCGTATCCTTTAAGTTATTTACTGTACATCATTTAGCTTTATTCATACCAGCTTATGTTTGACATACGCTTGAAGTAATGAAATTAATCCAAATCTGTTTCATGATTTCATCATGAGCTGACACTAGTTAGAGAACCATTAGAAACCGGATTCGAACCCAGGACCTTCTGATTACAAGGCGAGCTCGTATACCATTAAGCCACTGGGACCCGATCCAATGACCCGTGAATTCTAACTTCTACCAATTCATGACATAGCGCGGCCGCTAGCCAATGTCTTCGGCGAGTATTTGTCCTCACACCCGACCTTCTGCACACTACTGGTCACGACTTCCCACTGGAACCCAGGTAACTACCTACCTGAATAGGGCCAGTCGCCAGTGAGCATCTCAGTGGTATTCAAGTGTTGGTTGAAGTGTTGCTTAAGAGTCCCAAACTAGGACTAAACAGCTGTCCAGTACTCCCAGGTTTTCCAATGGTTCTCTAACTAATGTCAGCTCATGATAAAATCATGAAACCAATCAAATCCCAACAAACCAACACTTGAATACCAAATCTGTTTGTTAGAGGTAAATCCTTACACCTTCATACACAAAATATGCAACATAATGTTACTGACGATAATGTTTACTCGATCACAGTAACATAAATTAGACGGCATAAAACCTTCTCCCCTTATTATGTGTTACTTGTAAGTAGTATGAAAGTATTAATGAGAATATCTTTGCGATCAGTACATTTATTTTAGAAGATTATAATTACCAATTTAATTTTTGATTTTCCAAAAAATCCATTGCTTTCTTTAGGACAGTAAAGACAATTTGCTATAGTGAATTATTATTAAAACAGGAGATCAATAAAATTTATTATTTCCTTCTGAGACAAAGGTAAGGGAATATTTGTTTAGTGGAATTGCAATTACAATTTTCTCAAATTTTAGTTTTCAGGGATTTGATTGACCATGGACTGATTTCATTTAGACAACCGCTTAAAACGAAGGAGTATTCGAAATATGCTTCGCTCTTGCCTGGAACTCCTCAACATTACCAACCAGGGAGAGAACCCAGGTGTTTTGGGTATACAAGCTTCCCTTGTGACCTGTAGGTCTGTAAGAGTTATTCCGACTTAGGGTAGACCTCAATTCTAAACACTCTTACAAAACTTCTTCATCGCTTTATGACCTTAGCTGTACTCTGCTTAACGTGCAAGTACTGACGAACGGAATCAAGGTAAAAAGACTTGAGGTGATAAGTGTATCTGAGACAGTTATATTTTACACAAATGAGATATGAAATTTGATAAATAAAGAGGTTATACAACTTATCTGCTGACGTCACTGATGGTAGGCTCGGAGAATGCACAACGAGAGAGCGAACCAACGAACGTACGGAAGAGTCACAACTCAAAAGGTGAAGGTGTGCCAAACGATGGGTGAACGAGTTTAAACAAAAGTTCAAGGGTTTAATGTGCACTACAGGTTCTCACTACGATTCTTGATACAGTCATGGATGCATATTGATGAAGAGTCCCAAGCTGAGACGAAACAGATGTCTAGTTCTCCCTGCTTTTCTATGATTTCTGGCTTAAGTCAATTCGTAACGAACCCTGAGAACATTTTTCTGGTTTCTCAGAGATCCACTTAACACGTAGTATCTAGTCGTATGATACTGCCTCGAATGTTTTGGATTTTGAAGGAAGTCAGAGAAATATAACATAAAGATAATGTTTGATTGAGACGTTGGTTTTTAAATAAAAACAAATTTTATGTTTATTTTATGACAGGTATTGGTCAGGTGTAGTTGAACTGGTCTATCAGTATACTGTACTTTTCTTACCATAAGCTACATTGATAAAATGTGAAAAAAAAACTTCAAAGTGCATCTCAAAAGATCAACAAAACAGGTGATTCAATTTGAGTTAAACAGTTGTGAAAAGATGGTTTTTTTAAAATACTATTTATGTGTATTTTTTATAAGCTTTCTTGAGTTACTTTGATTTCTTCGCGTTTTTCGAAATTACGGTAATTTAAGGTAGTTATTCGTTTTCAAGACTAATTCATTCTCAGTGGCCAGGCTGTTTGTTATGTCAATTAATCATGTGCTGGATACATTACTGTGACTAATCAATGCAGTGAAATGCCTTATAATAACGAATACTTATTAAGTTAATCATCCCATAGGGATTCAAGCCTAAGTTTTGAAGTGGCGGTGATATTCTTTTTACTGAGTGAGACTAGACTAGACTCACGCCTAACCTTCTGCCTTTACTGCACTTCCTGTCGGTCTAGTGAGGTTTTGGAATGCGTCGGCCGGGGATCGAACCCACTGACCACATGCCTGATTAGCTAGCGATCTACGTTTATGGTCAGTGAGAAATTGGTAGTGGAAAGATGTAATCATGTGAATTTATGGAAATTATATTAGCAGCTGTAAAACAACTGTGTGGTTCCTGAGTTGCTTCCCGAGTTGTAAAATCTTAAGGTTAGTGATGAAAATGTTTTCTAAAAGGAAGTAAAGCTTTAAAATTCATCCATCTTTCTCAGAAGATATCCAATTGAGCTCCAAATCTTCTCTAGGATTTTAAAAATACCTGTCATATGCTCTTCGAATCCTTCACCACCTGACATCAATTCATGATGAAATCTACATTGAAGCCTGTTATAATTCATAGATATTTTTTACATGGCATTCGATCTGTGTTTAATTGAGTTATTCCTATGCTTTTTCTTGTACTTCTGAGTGAGAAGAATAAAAAGAAGACAATATTGTGTTTTACATTCAGCGTCATATTTTTTGTGTGTCGGTGGTGCCAATGTCGCCTCATGTGGTCCGGGGTCCGACGCTTAGTCGACTCACTCCTAAATCTCACTTAGCTATTATGAGTAAATTTTTGTTTTGATAAAGTCTCACAGTGTTATACAGTAATGTTTACTGATGACGTTTCGAGCATAATTTATTGCTCATAATCATATCAAGGTAATCACACGACTTCCTGACTTAATTTATATAGTTCCATTATTTTCTACTTGATTTTCACTTGATTTGATTGACAGTAGTATTTTCCATATTTCAGGTATGAGATATCCTTTAAAATTCATTAGGAAGATAAAAAACGGCCAAACGCAAAATATAAATAATTGTGAAACTATTAATAATAACATGAATAAGAGAGAATATAAGTCATCTACAGTTATACCATATAAAGAGGGGACATCTGAAACCCTACGTAGGATTCTAAATAAAGCAAGAATTAGGGTGGCATCTAAACCTACAAACTCACTCAGGGACAAGCTGTGTAGGTTAAAGGACCTAGTTGAACCAATTAGACAAAATAATATAATTTACAAAATACCCTGCAATGACTGTGAGTTGGATCAACTACATAGGTCAAACTAGTAGGTCGTGGGTAGTCAGATTGTCGGAACATAAGAATTTAGCTAAGGTAAGAATGGTTGACCCTGAAAAGATAAGTGATTTAGAAAAAAGCTCAGCAATTGCAATGCATGTATTAACAGACAACCACACAATAGGGTGGGAGAGGGTTGAAATTCTAAAAAGTAATCTAGATAGGTGGAGAGAGAGGTTGATTACTAAATCCTTGTTCATCGAGTCTACACCAAACACATGCAATAGGAATGACTCATCACTCATACCTGAAATATGAAAAATACTACTGCCAATCAAATCAAGTGAGAAATAATGGAACTATATAAATGAAGTTAGGAAGTCGTGTGATTACCTTGATATGATTATGAGCAATAAATTGTGCTCGAAACGTTATCAGTAAACATTACTGTATAACAATGTGAGACTTTGAGAATTTAATCATGAGCTGACATCAGTTAGAGACCACTGGAAAACCTGGGAGTACTGGACAGCTGTTTAGTCCTAGTTTGGGACTCTTCAGCAGCACGCACTCACCGGGATTGGAACCCAGGACCTTCTCGTTACGAGGCGAGCTCGTAGACCATTGAGCCACTGGGACCCGATCCAGTGGTCTTTGAATTCTAACTTCTGCCAGTTCACGACATAGCGCGACCACTTCGCAATGTCTTCTTCGATGAGTTACTGCCTCATCTTCAACCTGCTGTACCCTACTTTATCAAAACAAAAATTTGCCCATAATGGAATTATGCTCTACCACAGTGCACAAGTTTTATTCTTATATCAATGATACTCACTTAGTCAGTAGTAATCCAGGAATAGAGGAAGGTTTGAGCGTGAAAGTAGTAGCCTTATCACGCAAAAATAAACACCGCTGCTTCTGAAACTTCAAAGCTAAAAGCTAGAAGCCTTATGTTCTACTCTGAAAGTAAAGGAGTAAAATAACTCTTCAAAAATCGTGTTGTGTAATTTGGTACTTTACAATGGATGAATTACTCCAACACCTTGAAAGCACAAAGAAGTTGTCGAACCCTACCTAAAATATCAAGCTTATAAGGCTAATTCATTCATCATGCTAAGTAAAGGTACAGGTGATTAAAGGCTTAAATCGATGAGTCACATCTCTACAAAATACAATCATTGATCGAATTAACAATCATTAAAAGTTCACACAATTTAAAGTACTAGTAGATTCTAAAATCACATCAAATTTTAACAATTTTAATTAGAATACTAACAGAAATCCTGTTTATTTCACAGAAAAAAAGTATGAAAGTAACGTCATTTTGAGAAAAATCAAAATAAATCCGAATTTCCTATTCAGATTTTGGTAGCTACAGATACGATACATGGATGATTGTGTTGATTGTTATGCAAATAAACCTGAGTTGTTTTACTGATTAAATCAGTAGAAATATACAACATAAATAAATTGGGAATAGGCATAACTTCCATATCGTTTCAAATCACCAAAAATCATGTGACAACACTGGGAAAAATTGGACTAATGGAAACAGTATTGTTATTATTGAAGGTTGCTCAGTGGTAGGTAGAATATCCGTCAACCACAGGCCTATTCCGGAGTTCTATCCTTTGCCCATGCAATCCTTAACCTCACTTAGTTAGCAGTAATTATTTGGTGGATGGTGACTAGCAGTCGAATTCAGGATGCGCATTTCGTCCTATTTGGGACTCGTCAGATGGATGTACCTGCATTACCAAGGCTCGAACCCAGTTCCCATAGTATCAGACGCCAAAGCGTTATCCACTAGACCACCTGAGCCACGAGAGCCACCTCTTGTGCAACGAGTCATATTAATTTAATTTAATTTTTTATATTTTCCCGTCGATTGATTGGACCGAAATGCTCGGTCTCAGGTTGACATGTCGGTGACTCTCGTGGCCCTAGTGGTCTAGTGGATAACGCTCTGGCATTTGATACTATGGGCACTGGGTACGGGCCTCGGTGGGAACATCATCACTCCCTGAGTAATGCAGGCTCATCCAGATGACGAGTCCAAAATAGGTTGAAATGAGCATCCTGAATTCCACTGCTAGTCACCATCCACCAATTCAATTCTAATTACATGCCCAGACATCGTTGAAGCATCTGCACAACACAAGAAGCTGACATGTCAACCTGAGACCGAGCACTTCGGTCCAATCAATCGACGGGAAAATCTAAAATTCAATTATATATATATATATATATATATATATATATATATATATATATATAGCACCAATGTCATCGGTGAATATTTGTCATCACACCCAGTATGGTGGATCTCGCTGGACACAACTTCTCATTAGAACCTCAAGCGAATTCATCCTGTAGTCAGTCACTAGTGGACGCTAGATTAATTGTTCGCTTGCAGGAATTTGATTAATTTCGATCAAGAATTATCTTCAGTAACTGAATGATATAAGGAGCTCTTCGTGTAAACTGAAGGTCCTAGGTCCGATCCTCGGTGGGTTTTCATGCGCGCCTACTGTTGAAGAGTCCCAAATCTGGGTGAAACGGCTGTCTAGTACTCTTTGATTTTTAAAAGTTCTCTAAGTGGAGTCAAAATCGAAATCACTTATGTGGTCAGCTGTAAAACAGCTATATGCTTTGAGATATTCTCTAAATGCGTTCATTAGTAATCTAACTCAGTGCTTAGTGCTAGTCACTTCTTTAGTCTCTAACTAATAGACAGATTCAAAGACTGCTGATCAAGCGGGATAAAATGTTTCTTAACATTTTGGAGAGAAAATCTAACCTACATTTCTATTCAGCTTCATAGAACTCTGTTGTTGATTCGTCGTAAATAATCGGTAATATATAACTAGTTGATTGTAACCACATTGCTTCCAGTAAACTGTTCTTAAGAAAAACCCGTTTTACTCACTCTACTAATAACTAACTAGAACGATGTAGACTGATAGTGAAAAACATAAAATAATTTATTTAAAACAATATCCGGTACTTACTAATAACTTGGTAGTTTCAATCAACAATTATTGATCGAAAATACTAAAGCTAGAATGTCATTCACTGATTTGAACTTATATGCCTTGGTGCGTATCAAACACAAAAAGTTCTTTCACACAAGTTTTATTATACTACTCTACTTTAGAACAAAGATTTCGATCGATAAATATATATATGTATATATATTTATACATTGACCTCATTAATGACGTTTTGGGTGAGTCACCTTCAATAATAGAGAAAAAATATATACAAAGAAGCAGTTTATGCAAATAAATGACCTTTGACCTGTTTATCGTATTAAGACTTACTTAGTGGACAAGATAATCTAACCTAGATATTTGAATTCCTTAAAATAAGTGAAATGCCACTGTACTAAGTGATGGCTAACGAGCTCACTTTGTAAGCTGAAGGTATCAAATTCGATTCTTGGCAGCGTCATGGTTGCGTAGTGATGAAGACTACCAAACAAGGACAAAACAGCTTTCCAGTATTCCTGGTCTTCTAACTGAAGTCAGTTCATGATTAATCTTGAAATCTGAGAAATTTTGACGGGTCGTAGATGAGTTGAGACTAGATGGAATGAAATGATTTTTCAGTGGTATTTATTTTACGAAAACTTTCAATATGACATCAATTAGTCACTAGATCTATCTGTGAATGAAGGGTTACTTGATCTCCTATAAACCTGATGAAATTCAACTCTTTTTTTGAGGTTGTGAATACAACGTGCTGAAGATTTTCACAACTGTGAAAAGTGTTAACTGACTAGACTAGAAAAACAGCTGTTACAGGATTTCATCATGAGCTGACATTAGTTACAGAACCACTGGAAAGCCTGCAGGGAGTACTGGATAGCTGTTTCATCCCAGTTTGGGACTCTTCACAGTACGCACCTACCACTACTGTTCGAACCCAGGACCTTCTGATTACAAGGCGAGCTCATATACCATTAAGCCACTGGGACCCGATCCAATGACCCGTGAATTCTAACTTCTACCAATTCATGACATAGCGCGACCGCTAGCCAATATCTTCGGCGAGTATTTGTCCTCACACCCGACCGGCTGCACCCTACTGGTCACGACTTCTCACTAGAACCCCAGGTAACTACCTACCTGAATAGGGCCAGTCACCAGTGAGCATCTCATCGATATTTAAATGTTCATCCTGTAACCAACCAAATCCCTACAAACCAACACTTAAAACAGCTGTTAATTAGCCGTAAAGAATTACACTTTGAATTGCTAATTGTGTTCGCTTGTAAACTTTTTACAGATCAAATCGTAGTTATCCACGAGAGGTGATATGGGCTGATTTGATTATCAGCCAAAGAAAGTTTCAAGATTATTTGGAAATTCTGATTAGTATACATCTGATCTTTTTGTTATTAGTTTTTCTTTTTTCAAGCGAAAGGTGTTGATGAGTTGGATATTTGAGGCAGATTTACAGTCTTGAAATAATACATCCTTCTCCTATTCAGCTTTATTGTTATGACATAAGTGATAAATCTGAATCTGTCTGTCTGGATTCAACATAGAACTTGGCACCCAAGTGCAGCAGTTCGAGTTGTCACGTTCCAAATACCACACAAAGGTAGACAGAAGATGAGTGAAGAGAATCAGTAGAGTTTGACAAGTATATGAGTGAAACAGAATGGGTAATGGTAGAAAGGAATATGAAAGATTACAGAGACTGAATACATCTGCGCCATTGACAACGATTTTGAGCCATGTCACTTATTGTCTCCAGCCATCGATTCTTACAGTCCCAAGGGCCCCAACCCGGAAGTCTGCATCTCCCTACCTGACTCAGTTTAACTGTCAAGGATTTCATGGATTGATGACATGTTTTTGTTTGGCCACCACTGGCTCTTTTCCAACCTGCACCTATATCAGCTAGTAATGCCCGTCGGGGGAGGCGATGGTTAGGCATGCGCACGTGACCTAGCCATCTCAATCTATGTAACTTTATAGCCTCGTCGATTGATTTTCCCTCTTTGCCCAACACTACGCCTAACGTCAACATTACTTACCTTGTGAAACCACCTAACGTGAGGAAGAGATCGTAGACATCTACGATCAAAAACAGTCAACCTTTTCATGTCTTCAACTCGTATTGGCCATGTTTCAGAGCCATAGAGAAGGACGGGGCAAACTGCTGAGCAGTACACACGTCCCTTGGTTGATAGCCGGATAAATCTGAATAAACTAAAATCACCACATTCGTTGTGACCTCTAAGTCAATACGTACGTACGTGAATTTGGTCGTCAGTGAAATAAAAAACAAAACAAAACAGGGCTGTTAGAAATTCATTTGAATTTCCCGAGAATAATTTAACTTTGAATATTTATAAATTCCTATACACAAATGTATGCTATTTTACATGATTTGTATCACTTATCATCAACATAAATCTACAGAATTATAAAAAATTCCGTAGCATTCCCTCTTTATTTTGATTTTAAACAGTAAGCTCACAGTCATTGTGCTGAAAATAAGGCACGCTAATGGAAAAAGTTGGGTACTAGATATAAAAAACCCGACTGAAACGCTTGACCAAGAGTTAGTTCCGAATTATGACCTATGCAGCTATTGTTTCCAATTCTAGTCCATTTAGTCTGGCGACTACAATACACATAAGAATATCTTGGCAATGGAAAACTTTAATGGTAACTTAATGAGTAAAACTTATCTTTCGAATATATATATATATAGGTGAAAATGAACTTAAATTTTTTTTTATTAGCTGTTTGGGAAACAACATTATTTTACATGGTATAAATCTTTTAAGATATCATATACACGTCTTCTTAGTGAAGTGCTGAAATCGCGCAGGTGGCACAGTGGTTAGGACTCTCGCCGACTATGCACATGGTCCTGAGTTCGATCCTCTGCCAACGCACACCTGATATCTATGATCGGCCTGCAAAATTTGGGCTACCGATATCACATTTCTGAAAATTCCATACTTGTACCAAAAATACGGTATGGAATCAAGCTATAATAAAAATGAAAAATTGGAAGAAATCCCCATCTGTTGAACTCCTAATTCATCTGTATTGAGCACGGCTGAAAACCATTTCGCTGTTTCACATACTTTCAGTAAATGTTACTTTCATATCTATATCTAAAGACACATTATTATCCTTGAAGAATGTTCCTTCAATTAATTCTTGAGATTCAAGTCACTAGTAAAGTGTGAAATGTATGGCATTCTAAACAAAAGTTATACACGGAATATCTGAAAAGTTCAACTGCTTTTTTCAGACTATTTAGGTGAAAACCTTTTGCAATATTGTAAAGCAGGAAATTAGATATCACAGAAAACAAACTGTTCGCCTCTACACTATTTCCAGGGCGAACTCCGACAAACGTACTCATTTGTTTTTGTCGTTATTATTATTATTTTATTTTAGTTAATTAGGCGATGACTGAAGTGAGTTGTGGTAGAATTCAAATTAACAGCCTCTATTATTATTATTATTATTTTATTCCTTTATGTTCCCAGTGGAACATAGGACTTCAAGCTAGAGCTTTGAAGTTTCGGTATAGGATGGGGTTGCTAGCTTCATGAGCAACCTTACCTCTTTACCAGTCTTATCACTAGCTTAGTGAGGTAAAGGAGTACGCCGGCCGGGATCGAACCGGGGAACCAACTGCTTGGTTGAAGAGCGTTCTACTGCTGTTCCACTGACAACGCACAGCCTCTAGATGACCAGTTTAACACTTTTGCAAACAGAAATTTAAAACATGACTACTCAACCCTTCTGATTTCCCACAAAATGGAAGATATGCAAGTGAAAAGCAACAAGTTGGGAGAAGAAGCATCAAAGATAGGCCTTCTCTTCAGCTGTACATAGATAAAACAGAGGTGATGAAGATTCCTGGCCAACAACAACAGACAACAATCAGCCAGCATAAATGGGAGGAACCTGAAAGAAATAACTTCCTTTCCCAACCGACCTGGGAAGCAAGACAAGCTTCCATTACTCTCTGTGTGGAGGTCAACAGCACTCAGAACGAAAATGAGAATAAGATCCGGATTTTCAACTCCAATGTGAAGTCAGTCAGTGCTACTCACTATACGGATCAGAGACTTGGCGCGCGTCATAAAGAGCATCTCAAACAAACTACAGACCTTCATTAACAGTTGTCTTCGCTCAATACCACTCAAGATCAGATGGCCGGCCAGAAAAGATCAGCAACAGGGTGGGATCTCTGGCAGTGAGCGAACCAACCCGCAGGAACCGATTGTGAAACAAATAGGCAGGAAGAAATGGAGATGGATTGGCTGGCCATACGCTGAGGAAACCATCAAGTGACATCCCTAGACCAGCCATTGCTCGAGTGGAACCCGAAAGGGAAGCGGAGAGTTGGTTGTCAGTGCGAGGGTGACTTTTGAGGAGGTCAAGCGAAGACGAGATGAAAGCACGTGGGCAGACTTGGAACTGGGTGAAGACGTTGGCAGACAACCGAAGGCAAGAGAGACGCGCGGCTGAAGCCCTATGTTCCTCTAGGAATTAAAGGATAGAATAATAATAATAATAATACAACTCTTCTTATTTTTATTACCATTAATTATTGAAGGTTTGGATTCAAGCTCTATGCTCTGAGAAACAAGAAATAACCTCAAAGTTATTAAAGAAGGAAGTTTTTATTGAATCTCAAAAGAACAAAAATTCCATTATTTTAAAAAGCAATACCAATTAAGTACGTTAAGTAAATAAAAATGGTAGTAATATTACTATTATTATTATTAGTAGTAGTAGTAGTGGTGGTAGTATTAGTAATACTAATAAAAACAATAATAGTACGAACAAAAAAACAACAGGCCTAATAATAAACATTCCCTAATTTGAAAAGTTATGAGTAAACACGAAAAGAACATCTTAAAACAAATTGTATGATAGTGTTGAGAAAATCAAAAATCATCATTCCGTTTCTTCTCCTTCTTCTTTTTTTCGCTGTTCACCCTTATTTCATAAAGATATTTTAGACATTATAGAGACATTAATAGGTGTATACCATTAAATCAGAGTGAAGAGCGAAGAAACTGTTACAGTTTTGAGTTTTAAACACTGTCGAACAGCTGTTCTAAAATACTCTTCTTGTTTACAGACATCTTCTCAAATGGAGAGTGTTTATTATTACTATTATTGTTATTATTTGTACTGTTATTATTGTTATTATTATTATTATTATTACCATTGTGAACAGGAATATTAGAGATGATTTGTGTTGAAGCCGACAGTGTTTGCAGGTCTTTAAGAGCTGACAGATATTTCATATGCATTTCAAGAATGAAAGCTTGATTCAAAATTGAACTATTGCGTAGATGACTACAAAATAAACTTGCTATTCGATATGGACACATTGCTCGAAGTGCTTTCAATCCACAGGCTAAACACGCCAAATCAAAAGTGACAGTTGGTGGGACACTGTCTTGAGATAGATTTGACACCTGAGTTCCATCTTTTAGTAAGCTGGCAACAGTATTTGATTGATCAATTTTAGGATTATCCATACATCGTGAAGCTCGAATAACATTCAAACCCAATGTTGGTAAAGTATCAGGTTCATCAACTGTTGATAAAATTAAGAAAAAAAAAAAAAGAAGTGTTCATGGAGTATGCTAATGACAGAAATCTTTAACAGTAGTCGTCAGTTAATAAAGTATCAAAAGTAAATGCACACTAGATAAGTACCATATTTTTACTTCTTGTTTTGTTTTAGTAGGGCAGACTCCAAGCTGAATCGATAGCGAAACTGACGACATAATAAAAGGTAAGTGATAAACATTTTACAATTTCTACATAGAAATAACTCTAGCTGTATAGTGAAGATTACATTAGTAATTGCACTGTAGAATGGATGGAATTCATGAATAGGTCATCTAAGTGCACAAATTATTTCATTCATTGCTCATAATCATATCAGAATACTGAGACGGCTTTCTAACTTGCAGTATGTGTTTGTTTTTTCATTCCCTCTTGTTCTTAGTTAAGTTTTGTTTTTTTCATTTATGCCGAATAGGTGTTGCGTCATTCATATTACATACAACTGACTGTTCACTCGATGAACAGAAATTCGACGACTCTGAGTCAGTGCCTGATTGTCTTCAACGTAGAATTTCGCACAGATGTGCAGCAATTCCAGTTACCACACTCCCTTCGTGTAGCACACAAAGCAACAGAAGACAGTAACGAGAAATTAAAATGAAAGACAATAAACAGAAATATGAGGAGAAAAGAATAGTAACATGGAAGAACAATATAGTTTAATTGGATATTATAAACCACAAAGAGTGATGAATGCATCTGCTACATCACTGAGAACGATTTTGAGCCATATCACTGATTGTCTCCAGCCGTCATTGGTTTTCACCATCCCGAGGACCTCAACCAGTCAAGCAGTCTACACCTCCCTACATGGCTGTCCGGTTGGTTTAAACTGACTGTTGTGGATTTCATTGACTGATGAAGCCATGTTTTGGTTTGACCATCACTCACTCACTCACTCACTCACTTCCAACCTGATCCAGCCTATGTCAGCTAACATTGCTCATTGGTCGAGGAAGGCGATGGCTAGACTGAACATGCGTAGCACATGTCTTAACCACCTCAGTCGATGTAACTTAACAACCTCGTCGATTGATGTCCGCTCCCACCTTCCTAGCACTCGACCGATACATCACCTCAATATTGCTCATCCTATTATACCACATAACTCGGGAAACAGAACGCAGACACCTGTGATCAAAGACAGCTAAACAGACTTTTCATGTCTTCCACTTTCAATGGTCATGTCACGCTAACAGCCATAAAGCAGGAAAGAGCGCACTTCTGAACAGTAAACACGTCCTTTGGTCGAAAGTCAGCCGGGTATCACGCCTACGCCAGATATGGCGTAAATTGGTATAATGCCAAACGAGTGTTGTGTATCCGTGCATAGATTTCTTCAGTGATCAACTCGTTGGCACTGGCTGATGCAACTCCGCAAATAAGTGAAGTGGTCAGCGTGACCCACCAACCATTTTACTCCTTATCTTTAAACTACGAGTCAGTCTATGTAGTCCAATCAGTCCTGTAGCATTATCTTATATTTGGCGGAAGCGAATCGCATACCAAACATTCGAAGATTGCAGCTCAAGATGTTCAGAATACTCTGCTCTGGAGTCATTCCATCAGGTCCCACAGCTTTGCCTCGTCTCAGACTAGTGACAGCTCTTGTAACCTCAGTTAGGGATGGCGAACCTGTATTTGTATTCTATTTATGGATGTATTGGATGCTCGGCAGGTTGAGCGTGGCTGTAGGCCAACTAAATTGCTCCTCAATGTGTTCTTTCCAACTTTCCAGTCGTCTATCTTGGGAGCTAATTATGGTGCTATTTTCCTCAGAGGTCGCCTCACTTATCGCTTGCCTTTTACCACATATTTCCCTGATAAGTCTAAATAGTTGTCTGATTTTACCTATCACTGATGCCTTCTCCATCGCTTTCGCGTTTGTCGCCCACCACTGTTCACGGTCGTTGTGAAGACTTCGTGTTAGTTTTCGTTTGAGTAGCTTTCGCTCCTCATCATATTCGGCGGTCTCCGGAATCAGTCTTGTTGCGTCAATCAGTTTGGCTGTTACTGACTTTTGGTTTTATGTTACTGACAGCCTTTACAGATGTGTCTACAGCTAGCTGTATATTGTGCCAGACTTCCTCAGGAGGAGTCTTGCTGTCCATTTCAGATTCTCGTTTCACTATTTCTTCTTAAATAGAGACTCAGAGACTCCATCTAGTTGAAGACGTAACTGCTTCGCTGCCAACAATGGTTGATGACGGTTTAATCATATGCATAAACGTGCGCGAAACATGGAGTGATCAGAGTCTGTGCACGTGTTCCAGGAGGAGGAGCAGATTTTTACTGACCCTTGCCAACGGTACCCTATCATAATATGGTCTATTTGAGGCCAACGTTGTTCATTTGGTGATGGAGGTCGCCAGATTAGGCAGTGTCTCTCTTTTAGCCTGAAGTTAGTGCTGACTACAGCCAGATAATCATCTGAACAGAGCTGTAGAAGACGATCACCGTTATCGTTTCTTCATGTGCTGGGAACTCCATACGTACCATCTACATACTTCTCAGTCTGTCATAACTTCCTAACTGGACACTGAAGTCGTCTACCAGAAGAACTATATCTGAACGTTTCGATTTCGGCAGCAAACTAGACATTTTCTGGTAGAAATCATCCTTTATTTCATTCAAACTGCAGTTGGTTGGGGTGTAAGTGGAGACTATGAAAAGACGCCGATAGCTAAAACCATCCTTCCTTCTTATAACGTACCCATCCAGACGGACCACACACATACGAGTATCTACTGGGATCCAGTGAACAAGTGATTTTCCTGCTCTAACACTCAATGATATCTCTACACATGCGAGTCATCACAAACTAGCTGAGAAGTCTGCTGATATCCTTAAGGTGAATTTTGCATATTCACCTTGTTGGCTGGTTGGGGTTAAATCAGTAACTACATTCGGGTCTTGTATGCGTGTTTCCGAGACGCAACATACATCCATGGCTCGAGATTTCAGAGTTCTTGCTACTGATGCCTGTTGGCCGATTTGTCAGAGAGTTCTGACGTTGAATGCTCCAGTACGAAGTTGGCGACGTGGCTTTAAGAGGCTAGGCTATCGGGGGTGTTTTCTGGCTTTCCTCGTTATTTGTGGTCCTAGAATGAAATGAAGATGACTGCCTAGTTTCAAGAATAGAACTGACTGTAGTAAGGAGGCAAGATGATGAGGGTTACATGGATAAAAGAGTATGATGCTTAGGCGGGCTTCATGTGCTTCTGGAAATGTGTGGGCGGATGTTACTTTTTGGATGCCTATACCGTGGACGTTGACTTATTCTTGGGGTATCTGAACAGAAAGTAGGTTAGTGTTGAGTAATCAGAGAGCCCAGGGGACAACTGCTTGAGGCTAGCTGGTCACACACGGCCTGTCTGGACTGGTTTCTTGGATTGGTTCCGTATTAGTAACTTACCCCCCCCCGGCTACGCCCTACCGTAGGGTAAGTCAGGATGTACAATTTTTCGGTTGACCTTTTCTAACCCTCTCAATCCAGAGTGGAGAGACAGCATAGCTGCCTGCCATGTTGATCATCTGAGGGAAACACGTTACTGTTGTTACATCCGCACTCACCAGTAATACGACATCGCCCACAGACCCACAGCGTAGTGTAAAAGAAAATCTAACACTATGACGGTTACTGCCTTTAGTTCAATCGCCATCCTAACAATCTTCGTGGCGTGGTAAGACTTGCAGGGAAATTAGTTCCAGCCAGTGTGGTTATTGGATCAACGTGATATGCAAGACTGTCCAACAAGTCAAGTTAGTAGCTATCAGTCAGGTTCGATGACCCACGCCTTTCTCTCCACCCGACCACGTAACTTTTTTGATATGTTTACTCTATCGCACCGTATTGTGTGAATACATGCATGCACATATAAGAGAATAACAGAGCCTTTTCGAAGATTTTTAAATAAGCAGGGTCAGCCACTCTCGATCTAGCTAGCATCTAGAACTTCATAAATTAACTGATCCCAATCTACTAGTGTGACTTATGTAATAGACCTAACAATCATTACATGGTATTTAGTAAGTAACATTTACTTTGTCTAATTGGGTCTTTTCTGATCCTCAAGCCGACAAAATTTACCTCTGAGTGAGTTAGCTGGTTTAAAGGAGAATCATTCTTAAATATCTTATAAGTATTCAGCTTGCAACAAACAAAATTATTGCAGATTTAAGTCTGAAGATGTCATTGCCAGTATCGATACATAGCGTTAGATCAACGTCAATTCATCAATTTAGACTACATATTCAGAAAGATGGTCATTTCATCTTTGTATCGCAACCATCTCATCCATTAGTGATATAGTGTGAATGACATTTAAAATCGTGTAAGTTTAAGTCTGTCATAGTGTGGTGAGAGCTAGCTGTTAGTCAAAATTGGTAGACAGTAATTTACGTCAATGTTTATGTCCCCAGTATTGGTCGTGAGAAAAATGGGAACAAAGGCTTTGCGTAGGCGGATACAGTTGGCATATATATGATCTGACATTCAAGAAACAAACAGATGAAGGATTAACTTTCAGTGAGAAACAACCAATCAAAAGACTGTGTTTGTCTACTAACAATAATCTATAGTAATGTACATGAAAATCTATAAATATGTGTTGATTTCCTTAATAAATGATCTGTTTCCTGGCCCTTGTCTTCTGTTGTTACAGTAGTAAACTCAGTAACAACATAAGTTTGGGTGTGAGGCTAGCAATTCCAACCAGTAAACATAAAGCTACCACTATCGAAACTTCAAAGCCCAAGCATGAAGCCCTATAGTTCACTCGGATCGTAAAGGAAGTAGATAAACATATAAAATAACAACTTTCTGAATAACGAAGGTAGTTGAGTGAAGACAGATTTTATTCCAGGAATACAGTGGTAAAACTTTTGTTACAATGGAAACATTTAAGCACGTCAATAGTTCGGCGATAGTACTTAATAGGTATAAAGTTAATATCATCAATTTATATTGCTTAAACTACATTACTGCCACCTATAGTGTTGCTTCATCAAAATATTATGAAACCAGTATTTTAGCACTTATTTAGTACTGTCATGCGTAAGCAAACAAGATATCCATGAAGCTGGTAAAAGAAAATAATTTAACACATCCGGAAACATACCTGTTAAAAGAATCACATGTCGTAATAAATAAAATTCCTGAGAACTTAGACCGGCTTGACGTATTTCTGATAAAAATTGAAGGAGTTCATTTGCAAATTTCCGATCTGGACGTTTGTTCTTAGCTAGCCCCTCTTTTTGAATATCTGGAAGCAGAGACCAAGGAATTTCTAATTGAACAGGTTCTTGGTGTTTTCTGTCCTCTTCATAAAGTGAATGATCTTCAACAACAACAACATCTAAAGAATGTTCAACCATACTTAAAGCTAATAGCTTTTGCCAACATTGTGCAAGTAAAGATAACCAAGGGAAACTGTCATTCTCGTTATTCAAACAGTGTACTTGTTTAGATAGTCCATTAGGAGTCCATAATTTCGGTTTCAAAGTAGAAACAAGGGGTGTTGAAAGAGCTACAAACTCAGTAATTTGTCGTAGCCACTCGGTAATTCGTGCTTGCACCGGACGAGCAGTTTTTTTGGCTAACTGTACATAAGGACAATTTCCGTTTTGTTTATTAATAACACCGGGTGTAGTAGTAGTAGTAGTTTTTGTTGTTGTTGTAGGTAAAGAAAATGAAGTAATAATTGGTGATATAGGTACAGAATAACCGGTGAGATCAATTGGTTCATCAGAACCGGAATCATTTGAAACGGATGAAGTTTGCGGAGACTGTTGTAAACCAAATGAACCGAATCCTGAACTTTTTTGACTTTTCACATTGGATGAATGACCCATTAGTCTAGATTGCGCTGATAAACTTTGATGATGTAATTGGGGACTAGATATACCAGATGAAGAAATAGAACTCAAACTATGCGAATGAATATCAATATATGAATTATTCACTGCACTCTCTTGGGATTTTGAAAACATTCTATGATATAGAGTACTTTTAGGTTTTGAAAATGGTGAGTCTGATGTCGACCCTTCCAAGTGACGACGATGTTGTAAACGAGCTTTAAGACTGGGATAAAAATCGGAAGCAGAACCAACAGATGAAGCATGAGGTCGAGTATATGGACGACTACTGGAAAGTTTACACCCGAGAGAGTTTGCTCGATGACGAAAATTAGAATAGACTGTTGAATTCCTAACTGAGGTAGAATAATTACTTGTATCCAGATGATGATGAGGATTGATGAAGGAGGAGGAGCAGGAGGATGACAATGGAGAGTTTGAAATAGGACTGTCTATGCGTACATCACTCAATCTTTCATTATTTTCTGTCGTTGATTGACCGGGAGAAGTAGAAAGTGAATTTTTAGATGATGTTGAATTTTGTGAAGAATTTTCTTTGGAAATGAGCAAATTATATAATAATCCCTGATGAACCTGCTTTGAAGTATGAGCATCATTACATTTTACCGGGTTCAAAGAAGCAGGTAGATAAGGACTAATCCTAGAAGAATTTACTGATTGAGCAGATAGTGTATAAACAGAAGCTGGACTAGATATAGATGAATCAACTGAAGAAGTTAAATGAATCCGGGATAACTTTTCACTCCCTTCCAGCACCGGTTGATTGATGAGAGTGGCATCGGGTGTTTGAGGTGAAGATAATAACCTAGTGTTTTCTGAAGACAGTTTCTTTCCAAACTTGTGCGTACTGTGTTCACAATCAGTGCTTTCTTTTCCATAATTATTAGACAATGTCAAATGAGATTCTTCACTTGTTACAAGAGCTTCTGCAATCCTGTAAATAAATAAATCAATAAATAAAATTATCAGTCACTTCGCGAGTTGAGTTGCTATTTAAAGAATCAATATTTTCATAAAATTATAAATTTCATTAAGCTCAGAATAAACTACTGTTATCACACACCATATCATTATTATTACTTGAGTTCCCAGTGGAATGCAGGGATTCAGAATCTTCCCACTTCTTTTGTAATCTGGACATTTCGTGTCCCCATACTTATTTTTCCTTTAATCTAAAGAAAATACATCGACTGACTGACATCCCGATAGCTTATACCAGCTAGCATTATTCTGTCCCCAATTCCAGTGGAGAATAAGTTTTTTTTCCTTCTGTACCTTGAATCTTTTGTAACAACTAAATTGATTTTCTGAGGTAGAGTCGCTAGCTACACTCAAACCTTCTCTCTTTTTTCGGGTTTAGAGCCTGCTAGTAATCTTGGCGAAGTTTCATCACACATCTCAATCAGTTATTATCACTCAGCATAAAGTCAAACCAGCGACTAGGATGATTAACTAACTATATGTAGATCAGTTAAATACATAAGGAAGATAATATATTTGAGAATGCACTAACAGAACACCAATCACTTTTAACCGAACAAATAGTGAGTTTTAACATAAATCCCTACCTAATAACTTTCATTTCGCATGAGAAATAAATGGCGAAGTGTTTCGCTATCAATGATATTGTTCTACCAGTGATTTTCACCTTTATGTTAAACAGAATTATTTCAAGTTCGAAAAATCACCTGGAATATCTTTCAATTTAACCGAAACAAAAATTTGGAGGCATAAACATCAGTTTAGATTCGCATAATTAGGAAGATAATAATAATAATTTAACCACTAGACATTTTACCAAAGTGTACTTTATTCGTACAAAATAAAGTAAAGTAATCTAGTATGTACTTAGTTATTTGTACTAAATAGGTACAATATTAGCCATAAACATTTTAATTTAATATTATTTAAGGAATAAGTGTTTATCATGAAGAAAACACTTTAAAATATAATGAAAAGTAGTGATTGAGCTTTAGTATACAAATCAACAAAGATGTACAAGTTACTGAGGAGACAAAGTCTCTCGCTAGGCGTCAATTAAAATTCACGACGGATTGAAGCAAACACACAACATGTCTATCATTCTATTCAGCGATAACATCATACTTTTTCTATAGACCATGGTGTATGAGGTCTCTTGCCTTGTAACCAGAAGGTCCGTGGTGGGTGCGTACTGATGAAGAGTCCCAAACTAGGACGAAACAGCTGTCCAGTATTCCCTCCCAGGTTTTCCAGTGGTTCTCTAACTGATGTCAGCTCATGATGAAACCCTCTATACAATCAAACAAAATCCTTACAAAACCAATACTTGATGTTGTTTTCTAAACAAAAAAGAAGCTCAGCTGTATGTGTGTGTGCAAAATTTATCTCAGTGACCTGCTAAAATCATTGCACTACCAGAATTTCCATCCATTAAAATGTTTAAACTCTCTTTTTTTGCATTTCTTGTTGTTTTAATCATACAGTTATATCAAATGATCACAACATGAACTCATGCATATATTTAATTAACTTTTGGAAAATACTGTGCAATTTTTGAAGGAAATGAAGAAAAACAATAGGCACAGTTAATTCTGTCTTCATAAGCAACAAAAATATGTCACAGGATATACTTAAGATTATTACTTTACATGTAAATCCTGTTGTTTTTCCTTCACGTTCCCAGTGGAACATAGGGCCTCAAGCTAGTGGTTTGAAGTTTCTGTAGCAGTGTGTAATTTTACAGGATGGGGTTGCTAACCTCATGCCTAACTTTTTCTCTTTACCTTACCTCTTTTCTGGCTTAGCGAGGTAAAGGAATGCGTCGGCCGGGGATTAAACCCCGGACCATGTGCTTGGTCGGCGAGCGTCCTAACCTCTGTGTCCCAGTGGCTGACTGGCATACGGGCTTGCATGTAAATCCTGTAGGAAGAGTAAATATTCTGGAACTAAATGCCCTGAAATTTTCTGTACGATGTTTTCCCTTTATTATTATTATTATTATTACTGGTTTTGCGTGACTACGTTTTCCTAATGTAATTTAAATTCAGAGACCCAGAATTACCATCTTTGCTTACTACGTCACTTATGTAGCATTTTCCTCAACTTACTTCATGTTTTACAGGCAGCTAGCAGTATTACGACACATTAACATAGCATCTGTAACTTAAAGCCTAATACGCAATCAATAAATCCAAATTACTAAGGTAGAAATACAACACTACAAAACATAACTAAATGACAAGGCTGGTTTTCGAGGATTTGATTGACTTCAAGATTAACCGTGAAATGACTGCAGTCAGAGAACTACTAGAAACCATACAGTACTGAATAGCTGTCCTTGATTTATTTTTGACTCCTCAGCAGGATGTACCCATTAGGGATGGAACTCATGACCTGAATATTACAAGAACAGAGTGGCGCAGTGGAAGCGTGCTGGGCCCATAGCCCAGAGGTCCGTGGATCGAAACCACGCTCTGCTAACGGATTGTGCGTCGGTGGCACAGTGGTTAGGACTCTCACCGACCATGCACATGGTCCGAGGTTCGATCCCATGCCGACGCACACCTGATATCAATGGTTGGCCTGCAAAATGTGGGCTACCAATATCACATTCTGAAAATTCCATACCTGTACCAAAAATACGGTGTGGAATCAAGCTGAAATAAAAAAAAAGATGAGCTTGCTGTTCACTCAGCCACTGTGACGGAATACAACAGCTCATTAATTCTAACTTCTGTCAATTGGCAATATATGTATATATAGACAGAGAGAGCCAGCTAATGCCGTGGGTGAGTATTTATCTGGATATTGAGCCTGGTGGACCTAGCTGGACATAACTTCTCACTAGTACTTCAGAAAACTTCATCTTGTAGCCAGCTGCTCTTAGGCAGGGACTTGATTGATTGATGAAAGTGAGTTAAAATATTTTATTAGTTATCGGTATTTAGAAATTCGAGATTAATTCATCAAATAAAAGTGCACATTTCACATTCCTTATTCCTCAATTTATTATTCATAATTGGCATCAACAGCTTTTTATTCATGAAAATTATTTAGTATAAGACTTGTTGAATAGTCTTAATATTTATGCTTAAACTGGTGAAGTCATTTAGTAGAAAAAAATAAGACGTTCATAGCTGAGCATGCAAGCTCAAATGAAAACAAAAAAGATCACAAAAAATATATACCTACTATTTTTTAATCAAGTCATTAATCCTCTGTTTGCACTTTGGTTTGAAGCGAGTGGAAAAAAATTGTTTAAAAAAGACTCATTTTAACAAAGTACATATCTGGCGCCAAGATAGATACGTAAGCCATAAAATATCAAGGTGGAAAACCGCAAACACTATTTGCATGTATTTGTGTGTAGTTCAAATTTTGCAGTGATATACTTACAAAATGAATAACACAGGAGGTTTTATATCTGAACAAGGTAAACTGTTTTTAGGATGCCTAAGACTCCTTACCTGGGGGTAAATGATGTGATTACTACTATTTATAATAATAAATATTTGACGAATCAATTCTCTCTTGAAATTATTCCTACAATTAGATTCATTTTATTAAAAATGAATGCTGAAATGTCATATATGTAATCTGCAGTAACAAGAAACTACCTCATACATTGACGGACACATTTCTTTCAAGTTTGGCCACGGATTGACATCAGTTAAAGATCTAATGAAAACCAACACGAAGTACCAGGCACTTGTTTCGTTCTAGTCCGGGACTCATACTTAGTACACAACCACTTCCAGTGCTCGAATCCAAGACCTTCTGGGTACAACACAATCTAGTAGATCATCCAGCCACTGGATACCGATCAATGGCCAGCTCATGAAATCTAACTTCTACCAATTCATGATTTTAGCGCGACCACTGGTTATTGTCATTGGTGAGTATTCCCTCGCCCTCCAGACAGGATGGATCCCACTGGTAACGATTTCTCACTAAAAAGACTCCAAGACAATCTCGTCCTGTAGTTAGTCACTAGCGAGCACTGGTTTAAATTTCAAGACTTTGCCTTGTAACTGGAAGCTGATGCTTTCGAAACACAGTGCATGTGTCCTTCCGATGAGTCCTAAGCACTAAGACGAAACATCTGTCCAGTACTCCCTGGTTTTCAATGGTTCTCTAAATAATATCAATCCGTGGTCAAACTTGAATCAAATAAAATCCTAATAAATTGACTCTTGAGAATTACATTTCTAAAGACTCATTTTCAATTAATTTGAAATCTTTGCTTGGTTATCTTAAAGTTAAGTTCCTGATTAAAAATTATGTAGTGATTGTCTTTTGTGATAATTTCGTAAATCATATTACTCAATAGCTAAATTCACTTGCAATCACTAAACAATGGAGAATGATGCAGCATTAAGGCGAAACTACTTGGCTTAAGGAATACTGGTATTTGAGAGGCTTTTAAACCCATAAAATAATTATCAAGTATAAAATAGTCTCAGTTGGAGCTACACATAATTAGCAAGACAATGATGATGTTGATACCAGTGTCAATTAAAAATAAGGCGTAGATTTTTAAGTAAACAAATGGAAAGAAAAATAGCGATATCATTTGTCAGCTATGCTGTGATGAGAGCTGACTGCTATCCAAATTGGTAGACAGTAATTTACGTCAATGTTTATGTGCCCAATATTGGTCGTGAGAAAAATGGGAGCAAAGGCTTTGCGTAGGCGGATACAGTTAGCATATATATGATCTGACATTCAAGAAACAGCCACAAACAGATGAAGGATTAACTTTCAGTGAGAAAAAACCACCAATCAGAAGACTGTGTTTGTCTACTAACAATAATCCATAATAATGTGCATGAAAATCTATAAATATGTGTTGATTTCCTTAATAAATGATCTGTTTCCTGGCCCTTGTCTTCTATTGTTACAATACTAATCAAAATCACCAAAAAAGTCTGTATACAATTTTTTTAGTTTCTCTGGCATTGGTACTGAAAACCTTTGTCTTATAGTTATTTAAGCTGTGGCTGACATACACTGTTGTCCCACTCTACATAATCTTCCCTGGGTGATTATGTAGCTCATAATCTGGATATGTGAGTAGCACTAACCCTTGTTCTCACCTGCTTCTGTCATTGACACTGTTATTTCAACTCCTCTTTTGGATTATCTATTGCTGTGATTATGTAAAGTGTAATGACTCAAATCAGTGTGTAAATTCTTCCTCAATTACATACCGTATTGGTTGGAGGAATTCATCATGAGCTGACATTAGTTGGAGAACCCCTGAAAAACCTATAGGGACTTTTCATCAGTACGCAACCACCACAGGGGTTCGAACCTAAGACCTCCTGGTTAAAAGGCGAACTCGTAGACCACTAAGCCACTGGGACCTAAGTCAATGGTCAGTCCATGAACTCTAACTTCTACCAATTCATGATAAAGCACAACCACTTCGCAATGTCTACTTCAATAAGTTACTTCCTCACCTTCAACTTGCTGTACCGTAATGATCACAGCTTCCCACTAGAATCCCAGGTCACTGCCTGATTAGAGCAGATCTACACCACCTTCACGCACATCCTTCAGAGCTGACTCCAGAATGTCATCGATGGCAAAGTTAAAGAGAAATGGAGAGATTGGGCAACCCTGTCTAACCCCACTGTTGGTTGGGAACAGTGGTGATAGTTGGTTGTATGCCCTCACTCTACCTGAGGTGTTTCTGTATAGGGCTTTCAAGATGTTAACAAATTTCTCAGGTACACCTCTCTCTAACAGACAGTTCCAGAGCACAGTTCTGTCCAACGAATCGAAGGCAGCCCTAATATCAAGAAACACAACGATCGTTGGCCTGCAATACGTGTGGCGGTGTTCCAACAACTGACGAAGGGTGAACACATGATCAATGCATCCACGACCTGAACGAAACCCAGCCTGCTCTTCGCGAATCAATCCTTCACGTATTTTGCACAGTCTGCGAAGCAAGACAGCAGCCAATATTTTAGACGCGACTGGTAACAGACTGATACCCCTATGATTGTCACACGAATTACGTCGACCCTTTTTAAAGATGGGGACGATAATGGCTTCGTTCCACATTGATGGTACACTCTCTGTCTCCCACACCTTCCTGAACAACCCAGTTAGAGCCATTGTGAGAGTCTCGCCACCATCTTTAAAAAGAGCCGGGGGTAATTTGTCTGGGCCGGGCGCCTTATGGCGTTTCAGAACTTGGAGTTCCTTACGGACCTCCGCTTCGGTGGGTGGGTCGGTACTAACCGACCAAGGAGCACTCGGGCTAATGATAGTAGACACTGAAGCTGGTGGCCAGCTGAACTGCTTCCCGAAGTGCTCTGCCCAGCGTTCCAGGCGTCTTTTCAGGCTGGTAATTGGAGTGCCATCTGCCTCACAGACCGTCTCGCTGACACCTTGTTTCTTGCTGCCGGTGGCTCGTATGAGTTGGAACAGCTTCCGACTGTTGCCAGATGCAGCAGCTGACTCCATCTCACACGCACGTTCTGACCACCAGGCTTCGCGGTCCTTACGTA
Organism: Trichobilharzia regenti; assembly: GCA_944472135.2. Classification (NCBI taxonomy): domain Eukaryota; kingdom Metazoa; phylum Platyhelminthes; class Trematoda; order Strigeidida; family Schistosomatidae; genus Trichobilharzia; species Trichobilharzia regenti. The sequence goes on along the minus strand of OX235262.1, from coordinate 144,009,348 downwards.
AACACTGTCTAATCTTGCGCGTGAGCGCCTTTCGCTGATTGTTGTATTCGCTGCCAGCCGGAATGGACCGGCGTTCATCCAGGAGTTGCAAGGAACTCGCAGAAACCCAGTGGTTGTTAGCGGAGCATTCTTTCAAGCCGCAAGCGGCTACACTCGCCTTTTGCATGGCACCTTGCACATGAAGCCAATGTTCATCTATACTACTTGAGGGGTTGCTGGCAAGCATTGTTTTTAACTCATTCTGATATTTCAAAGAAGTAGCAGGTGCTACTAGTTTGCTCACATCAACGCTTAGACGACGGCTTTTACGAACCCCACCAAATCGCAAGACGAACTTGGCACACACTAACGCATGATCGGAGTCCAGGCATGTGCTCCAGAAGGAGCGACAGTCTTGTATGCATCCTCGCCATCGGAAACTGACCGCAATATGATCAATCTGAGTCCAAGCTTGCTTCGCAGAGGGAGGACGCCAGGTAGCGCTACGGCGATGGCTGTGTCGGAAGTTGGTGCTGGCTAGAAATAGGTTGTGATCCGCACAAAGCTGCAGAAGACGGTCCTCATTATCTGACCTGAGACCATGTAGTCCCCACTGACCACCTAGACGATTCTCCTCTGAGCTTAGACGCCCGACCTGTGCATTCAAGTCCCCAGCCAGCACAGCGATATCCCTCCGACCCGCCTGTTTCAAGAGATCGCTCAGTTGGTAGTAAAACTCATCCTTCATTGCATCCGGGCTGCAATCCGTCGGTGCATAGGCAGAGACAACAAATAGACACCGCCTATCTGGCCTACTACTCCTTACTTTCGTATAACCTTCCAGCCTCACAGCACATAAACGACTGTTAATGGGAATCCAGTCGAGCAATGCAGCTTCGGCTCTAGCGCTCAGTGCGACACCGACACCAGCTACGCCGGATGCCGACGCCACAGGGTCCCCGGATAAGCGCAGGTGGTACATACTACTAGAACTTCCAGATGGAGAGGATAGTCGAAGCACTTCACTGGGATCTTGGATGCAGGTCTCCGAAATGCAGCAGACATTGATAGCGAGGCTTTCCAAAGTTCTTGCCAGCCCTGCCTGTTGTCCGATTTGCATCAGCGTCCGAACATTGTAGGTAGCCAGCTTGAACGCGGCACGCGGTTTCAGGATATCTGTGTTAGATGTCACATTGGGAACAACCATTTTGAGGACTACTCACTAACATCTCAAAACGACACAGATAGGCTGGGAATCTCGACAAAGCCGAAAGGCTGTCGAAGGTTAAGAAGCCAAGGTTAGCAAAGGTAAAATACAGGAAACTATGTATAAAAATAAAAGTAAAGTAGGAAGGAAATAAGTTGCTTGAGCGATCATTATTGCTTGAAATCATTTTTACTAGCGCGCGTTGAGTTTTAATGAGAGTTCGTTGCTTTAATTCATTCATTGTGTGCGGGCTGTGATACTGCCCGGGAGCCCAGACCGAAGCAGGTGGAATGAACATTAGTCGTAAGATAAGTCTGTAAGTATATTTACAAAAGTATTTCAAACATTCAGTGTATAACTACGGAGAAAAATAAGCCTTTCGTAATCGATGAATCTACATGATTACTCTTCAAGTTTCGAATATTAGCAAAAATGTTCGGCATTTTCAAATTGTATTAGTGAAAGAAAATACTTCCAATTGAGATTCTATTCGTTCAAAGGCACAATTTGCTCTTTAAAATCAAACAAGTAATGCTTACTGTTATCTATAGAAATCGGTTAATAGTTTATTATAATAAATATCATATACCCAATGCTCAAATTTTTTCAAACTATTAAAAGTGAACTTGGTTTGTAGTTTATTAGGTCAAATAAACTTATCAATACGACAAAATTTAATCATAAAACTAAGTCTTATCGGTAAGTGAAACTCATACTGAGTGATACTTGATATAATTTATTTGCATATGTCTACTTTTCACTCGGTATTCAGTATCTATCATACTAGAAGGTCAAATCTTGATCAGAATTCATACAAGTCTAAATAATTTTCAAATATTAACAATGGAAAAAAGAGTAAAATTTATTCTTCACTTAAACAAACAAGCTTAATACTGTGAAAACAAGGGTGTACTACCTGAAAACATCAATTATCTCATCTTAACAGTACACTGTACAATTCGATAATCATTCAAAAGCTCTTATTAGGCTGTATGAGTAATACCTTTATTGTGAAAGTTAATGAAAGATGGGTGAAAATTAGTGACACAAAAACTGGATGATTAGTTGAACTATTCAACATTAATATAAATAAATTGAAATTTATTGTTATTATTATTATTGTATCCTTTAGTTCCTAGAGGAACATAGGGCTTCAGCTGCGCACCTCCATTGCCTTCGGTTTTCTGACAACTTTTTCACCCCGCTCCAGGTCTCTCCACATGCTTTCATCTCCTCCTCGCATGACCTCCTCCAAGTCACCCTTGCACTGACGAACAACTCGCCGCCCGCTTCCCTTTCGCGTTCCACTCGAGCAGTGGCTTGTCTAGTGATGTCACTTGATGGTTTCTTCAGCGTATGGCCAGCCAATCCATCTCCATTTCTTCCAGCCTATTTGTTTCACAATCGGTTCCTGATTGGTTCGCTCCCAGAGATCCCTGTTGCTGATCTTTTCTGACCGGCCATCTGATCTTGAGTATTGTGCGCAGACAACTGTTGATGAATGTCTGTAGTTTGTTTGAGATCCTCTTTATGACGCGCTGGCCAAGTCTCTGATCCGTATAGTGAGTAGCACTGACTTTACATTGGAGTTGAAAATCCGGATCTTATTCTCATTTTCGTTCTGAGTGCTGTTGACCTCCACATAGATTTGAGAGTAATGAAAGCTTGTCTTGCTTTTCCGATTCTGGCTTTGATATCCTCGTCAGTTCCGTCGGCCTGTAGTTGAAACGATGCTTCCAAGGTGGGTGAAGGAGGCTGTTTCTTTCAGGTTCTTCCCACTTATGCTGATTGTTGTCTGTTGTTGTTGTTGCTGTTGATGTTGGCTAGGAATCTTCATCACCTCTGTTTTATCTATGTTCACTTGAAGTCCTATCTTTGATGCTTGTTCTGCCAACTTGTTGCTTTTCACTTGCATATCTTCCAGTTTATGGGAAATCAGACATATATCATCGGCGAAATCCAGATCCTCCAAGTCTTTTGTGTCAGTCCATTTTATGCCTGTTCCCTCGTTGGTTGCCGTTGTCTGTCGCATTATCCAATCAATTGCAATCAGGAAGATCATTGGTGATAGTAGACAGCCTTGCCTCACTCCCGTCCTCACTTCGAAGGCCTCCGTAAGTTTCCCGTTGTGGATTACTTGGCATGCAGCATTGTCGTATAACTGTTGGATGAGATGTATAATTGTCGATGGGACTCCGTAGTAGCGAAGTAGTTGCCAAATCACATCTAGATCGACGCTGTCGAAGGCCTTTTCAAAGTCGATGAAGTTGAGATAGAAATAAATTGAAATAGCAATAATAATGATAATCCCCATTAGGGATAAAATTTATTTTGATAAAGTTACACATTGTGATACAATAATATTTTCTGATGATATTTTGAGCACAATTTATTGTCTTAGAAATACAAAATGTAAGATTACTTAATGCCAGATAGTTAATGACGCATTCATCCTTATTGATGAGGACATAGATACAAATGAACTCATGATGACACCGAATAACATTCACCCTTTGTTTACTTACTTGGGAAATGAGCAGAAAAATATAGCGTATTTTGTAGATATTAGATAGTTGGAGGCAATCGGCCATAGGAAGCCTTGGATCTAGGTTTCCTGCTAGTTGGCACTCACCAGTCAGCAAGGCGTATCTGCAACCTTAAAGGAACTCATGTCCCTTCTGAGATTCGAACCCACGACACGCAGTGCTGCTGACAGAATTCAGTCTGAACCAAAGAAAGGACTAGACAGGTCACACTAGTTACTAATGTCCAATGAAAATAGTGCTATTTGAATCAGAAGTATGTAAAGGTCGATGGACAAACCTTATCACTTCGGTATTCATTAAATATAAAAGGTGTATCGTTACATGTCTTGGTAGCAGAAAGAGGAAGATCTGTTTGGGGCATCATTTACAAAAGGAATTTGAATACATTCACAATTCCTTGATGGAGATGGGATACCCATACACTTTCATAAAGAAACAATATGAATAAATAGCTTAAAACACCAAAGACGATAATATTAGGTAAGACGCTATCATTTATTAAGTTATAATTTATTGGTGATCCTTCAAATGAAATTCAGCTCCATAGACTGGTCGGAACTATTGAGAGACTTATTACTATGAATAAATACACAGTTTAAATGCACAACCATATTATATTGTTAACCAACCAATTGCTATAATGGGATTATATGTAGAAGTCCGCAAATTTTCATCTGACATAAGCCAAAATGGAGTGAACAACTGACAGACTTTCACAGTTTTGTCCCAATAAGCAGAGGAATAAATCTCATCGCCTCTCTTGTGATGTGAATCTACTGCATATGCACTAAAGATAAATTTGGTCAGAAATTGGAGTCCTTCAGAGACGCTCCAATCAAATATGGATAACTAATCTCCTACATGGATAAACATTTAAAAAGAGAAAGGCTGACACTCCACGAAATCTGAATGTACCAAAGAAACAACTAAGTATAAACCTGAAATTCAATGAAATTACAATTAGTGAATTTCTCCAAAGCCGCCTGTCGACAGCAGTTCGAAGAACGTTCTTTGCTCCATCTCTACTGCTCACTTCATCCACACATAGTCTTGGTCATCAAAACGTCAAAGACAAGATCCCGCCGTTGGTAACCTCAGTGTCCATCTCACAGTTCATCTGCTCCTATGGTGTCAAGTGCATAGGCCTTACCAGCAGGATGTTGTCTAGAAGCACCTATGAAAACTTACCACTATGACCGTCAAAAGGAAAACGCAGAACAGTTAACAGCTCATTTATTCAGTGTATGATTATTTCTGGTCACACAGATTCAGAAGCAGCAGAAACCTCATTCACAGTCATACATAAAGTACGGTTAGGCTGCTCAAAACGACTTCATCTTTACGAAGCCGAAGCCATAGCAATTCATAAGGAGAAACCTGAACTTTGTGTCAACAAAGGTTTTATCCAGTTTCTTCTACTACCGTGACCTTGGTGTCAATTTTTGTTTTCCCCAATACTGGTATAATAAACCCCATGTAGCTCTTTATAATTTTATCTTTGTAACCCATTTTCAATCTTTTATTCTCTTGTTTCCTATTAATTATTTCCAAATGAGTACTCATCATTTAACTCATTAGTTATCAACCAACCACACACACACCCGCTGATTACGTCAGATTGTCTACAATTTTTCAAACATTGTCATCAGTCATACACTTTTGCTTATTTTGTCACTAACTAATAATAACCTCTGACCTCTGTTGTCAATTACCGTGGTATATAAACCTCATACATAACTATGCAGCTTTAGGGTCAAGTTACAGAAAGAGTTCTCTTTGGAAACTTATGTATTCTTAATTACATGCAATATTTATTTGTAAAGTTATGTATATTAGAGTAAAGGCTAAGGAAGCCTAACTGAAATCACCATTGCCTACCTACATGTAATGTTCTAAATTTTACTATGGGAATTGTTAATACTTTCGAACATCTGTAATAGTAAAAAAAACTGGGATTCAAGTTTCACGTCCCCAAGAAGCACATCAGCCGTATAGACACAGAAGCACAATTCAAACACTTATACCATCAACTCTTCGACTTTAATCCCTTAGACGAAGATGAAAGAGGATAGCTAAAGTCTAAACTCATTGATATAACTAACCAATACCAGCTATCACCAATGAAGAAGCAGAAGATGCTGACCAAATAGCATAGAATAGCTCTGAAAGAACTATATGAGAACGATGACATCGTCATATTTCGACCTGATAAAGGCTCTGGGGTTGTTTTAATGAATAAAGCTGATTATATACGTAAAATGGTGACAATTCTGAAGCATAAAGCAAATGTGCCCTTAAGACCAATCTTGTCAACGACTGACTCACCATGCCACAAGCTAGCTGGATGGTTAGCTGATTCTATAGAGCCGATTCGAATTAAATTTCCAGCCCATAGCCTGAAGGACAGCTATCAATTTCCCAAGGGAGTAGACAGTATTGATATTTCAGATAAAATCATGGTGTCATAAGACGTGACGTCCTTGTTTACAAACGTACCAATGATAGAAACAACTGATATCATTTGTAAACAAACCGATCTACTACCACTACCAGAAACAGAGATGAAACGACTACTGCTGCTTTACACAAAAGATATACAATTCAAATTTAACCACCAACTTTACCCACAAATTGATGGGGTAGCGATGGGTTCACCTCTGGGAACTATTCTGCCTGATATCTTCATGGGCTACCTCGAACAGACACAAGTGAGCTCTGATATCAATGGAACAACCTACTATCACCGACATGTTGATGATGCATTTGTTGTTTGCAACGACATGGATCACGCATTGGCATTGTATTATCGCTTTAATGTGACTCATCCAAACATCAAATTCACCATGGAATATGAACATAACAATGAGTTCAATTTCCTGGATCTAAATGTAGAAGGAACAAACGAGGGTACGATCGAAAAGTCCATCTATAGAAAAGAAACCTGGACTGGGCAATATCTTTACTATAACAGCTTTTATCCCATGAGTTGTAAACGTGGATTAGTGAGGACTTTGTACGACAGAGCCAGGAAACTATATTCACCAAACAAGATAGAAGAAGAATTAGGTTTGGTCGAGAAATGCCTAAGAGAAAATGGATACACTTAGGGATTTATACAAAAGTATAGCAGAGAAAAAATAAGAAAGAAAAACACCCAACTGTAGAAAAGAAAGTGTTTATTTGTATTCCATTCAAAAGAGATTCAGTGTCATAAAAGAATGACAAAAGACTAAAAGGTGCAATAAAAATAAGCTTCCCGGCAGTTAAACTCATAACATTGTAAGGCACCATTTATCCCATAAGCCACTCAAAACTGGATAAATACCCTGCTGATGTCACCTTCAACTGCATTTATGAATTTACGTGCACTTGCCGGAGCAAGTACATTGGAACCACGCAAAGAAGGGCTTCTATCCGGTTTTCTGAACGTATTCCAAGAAATCTGTGCCTGAAAGGAAGCAAATATTCTCAGAGTGCGATTACCAGACACATTGTTGATACCGGACATCTCGTAGAGATTTCTAAGTCCTTTAAAATGTTGAATAGACAAAGGACAGCAAATTTACTACAATTAGCCGAAGCGATCACAATCAAACGATATAAACCAGACTTAAGCATACAGAAAGAGAGTGTGATTAATCCCTCACTCCCTTGATAAGTGAACTTTGATTTTGATTACATTGATTAGTCATCTATTTCAGTGATCTGAACTCACTGAACAAATCTTAATCTTATAAACTGTAATCGCTTTTGTTTTTTGAATTGCAATGTGAACCTACACGCTAACACAGTTTGGTTAATTTTTTCTGTTTTCTGTCTAACCCCTACCTCCTCTTTTCTACTTTGAAAGCGTATAAATTGATGATGAAAATTTAAACTAAAAATTGTAGCGCTTACATTCTGGATGCGTCAGTTTTATAGTATTTCTTCTCTACTACCACTTAAACATTAAAGTATGTTATTATCATCTATATAACCATTGTAATTTCAGGTAGTCAGTGGCAGCTGATGAGAACCTGTGAAATAGAATGATATCATTTTAATCGGGAAAATTTCGTCTTCCTTTCTTTATCGATATTTATTTTTTCTTCGTCTGTATTACCCCCGCTTTATCAGTAATCATCAATAAAGTAACAAGAAACTCCCCTTCATTGGAGTTGATTTTTTTCCTTTTAGGCTTAGATTTCTAATTGTTGCATTACTTAATAAAACTGAAGAGATATCACAAAATATTTCAAGAAATACTGGAATATACTTAAAGTCAAACGCCTGGGATACATTTCTAATAACACTATTTATTCCATGATGGTAATTTCTATCCTGATCAGTTAGTGAATAAACCTAATGAAGTATGCCTAGACAGCAAATTTCTATAGAACAGACTGAACTCAAAATTGTCATACACATTCATTCAGACTATTGATTTAAAAAACCCACCGAGTCATACTTCTCAAAACAATATTTCAAACATTTGACGAATTAAACATTGGTCATCTCTGTCTAATCACTAGTCAGTCAGTAGGTACAAAGATAAATCGTTTATCCTACCTTCAGGTAATTCTTAGTGACTGCTTCATTATTTATTTATATGAAACAAACTTGGCAGAATATAAGAACTCAGAAATACGCTACGCGAGATAACAGAACAATAACATCAATTAAAGAGAAGAAAAATAGTCAAGGAACCACAGAACAGAATAGGTAACTACTTTAATCAGTCTGTCTGTTTTCGACATAGAACTTTGCACAAATGTGCGGAAGTTCAAGTCGCCACATTCCGTGTAGCACGCGAAGCAAGAGAAGAAAGTACAAGAAAAGCATAATAGAAACAGTGAGCAGAGGTGTGAGACAAAGGAGTAATAAATAAATACAAAACAGTTTCATTGAAGATCATAAGTCACAGGGAGTGGATGCATCTGCGCCACTGAGAACGATTTTGAGCCATGTCACCAATTGTTTCCAACCATAGATTTTTGCCGTCCCGTGGACCCCAGCCTGGAAGTCTACACCTTCCTACGTGGCTTAGACCAACTGTTATGGATTTCATTGACTGGTGCCAAGTTTTTGTTTGACCGCCGCTAGCTTTTTTCCAGCCTGACCCTATATCCGCTAACATAGCTCGTCGAGGGAGGCGATGACTTGGCATACGTAACACATGTCCTAACCATCTCAGTCGATGTAGCTTCACGACTTCGTCGATTGATTTCCCCTCCTTACCTAGAACTCTACGCCTAACCTCCATGTTGCTCACCTTATTATGCCACTTTACACGGGAAATAGAACGCAGGCACCTATGATCAAAGGTAGCTAGTCTTTTCATGTCTTCCACTCTCAGTGGCCAGGTCTCACAACCATAAAGGAGGACGGAGCGGACTGATGAGCAGTACACCCGCCCTTTGGTCGATAGTCGAACATCTCGTCTACGCCAGAGTCGGCGTAAACTAACAAATGCGAAACGAGCCCCTTGTATTCGTGCTGAGATTTCGTCAGAGATCAGCCCGTTGGGGCTGATGGTACTTCCCAAATAAGTGAAGCGGTCAACGTGCTCTACCACTTCACTTCCTATTTTTAAACTAGGCGTCGATGTAGTCCAGTCCTGTAACATCATCTTGCATTTGGCGGGAGCGAATCGCATGCCAAACATTCGTAGATTGCTGTTCAAGGTGTTTAGAAGACTCTGCATTTTGTCAGCGTCTTCGCCTAGAAGGACTATATCGTCTGCATATTCCAAGTCAACGAGATTATTCCCAGGTAGCAAGTCAATCCCTGAATCGCTGAAGTCACCTAGGGTTAAGTCCATTAACACATCTATGATGAAGTTGAATAGAAAAGGAGATAATGGGCATCCTTGACGGACACCACTGGTCGTCATCAGTTCAGATGACAGCTCGCCGTAAGCCCTCACCTGGCTGTATGAGTACGAGTAGAGTGCCTTAATCAGTGCAATATATTTTCTTGGAATTCCCTTTACAGCCAAGCATCTCCAGAGAACTTCCCGATCGACAGAGTCGAATGCTGCCTTTAGGTCAAGAAATATAATGACCGTTGGACGCCGGAAGGAATGCCTATGTTCTAGAATCTGTCGGAGGGTGAAGATATGATCAATACACCCTCTTCCTGGTCTAAAGCCTGCCTGGCTCTCTCTTGTTTGTGACTCCCGAGCACCACTCAGTCTACGCATGATTACTGAGCCTAAGACTTTAGATACTATATTAGTCAAGCTAATCCCTCTGTGATTATCACAGGAAGACTTGTCTCCCTTCTTGTATATGGGGATAATCAGTGACTTACACCAACCCGATGGGACTTCTTCTGATTCCCAGACGCTGCCTAGTACCTCAGTTAATCCGGACAGTAAGCTGTCTCCACCGTACTTAAATACCTCTGGCGTCATTCCATCAGGTCCCGCTGCTTTGCCTAGTTTCAGATTGGTGACAGCTTTAGTAACCTCAGTTAGTGACGGAGGACCTGTATCTATATCCCATTCAGGGAGGTGTTGGATGCTCGGAAGGTTGAGCGTGGCTGTAGGCAAATTAAACTGCTCCTCATAATGCTCTTTCCAACGATCCAGTCGTCTATCCTGGGAGCTAATTATAGTGCCATTTTTTTCCGAGATTGTCTCACTAATGATTTGTCTTCTCCCACCCGTTTCCCTGATGAGTCCAAAGAGTTGCCTGGTGTTGCCTATCCTCAAAGCTTTCTCCATCTCTTTGGCTTTTGTCGCCCACCACTGTTCACGGTCCTTGCGGAGACTTTTCGTAAGTTTCCTCTTGTGCAGCTTTCGCTCCTCATTGAATTCGGAGCTCGCCGGAATAAGTCTTCTAGCATCTATCAGTTCGGATGAGGCGGTGGAGATCCAGTGGTTTTTACTCACCTTTGGATTTACCTTATTCACAGCTTTTACAGCTGTATCTATGGCTGCCTGGATATTTTTCCAAGCTTCTTCAGGGTGAGCACAGCTGTCGAACACAGATATGTGTTTAGCTAGTTCTTCCTGAAATACGGATTTAGTTTCCTGATCGAGCTGGGGACGTGATGGTTTTACCGCCAGCTGTTTCCTACGTCCGTTCAGTCGTAAGCACACCCGAGCCCGGACCAGTGCATGGTCGGTATCTACGCACGTGTTCCAGAAGGAGCGACAATCTCCTACCGACCCACGCCAACGATAGCTTATTGCTATGTGGTCTATTTGTGTCCAGCGTTGGTTTGACGAAGGGGGTCTCCAAGTCAAACAGTGTCTCTCCTTGTGTTTGAAGTTAGTGCTTGCAAGAAACAAATGATTATCAGAACAGAACTGTAGTAGACGGTCACCGTTGTCGGTTCGCTGGCACGGAGCTCCATAGGTGCCACCGACATCCTTCTCAGATTGACACAATTTCCCTACTTGAGCGTTAAAGTCACCAGCTAGAACGACTATGTCTGAGCGTTTAGCCTTTCTCACCAAACTAGACAACTTTTCGTAGAACTCATCCTTCGTTTCATCTGAACTGCAGTCAGTGGGGGCGTAGGCGGAGATTACGAAAAGGCATCGGCGAGTAGTGCAGTCCTTCCTCCTTCTTACTGATCCGTTCAGGCGGACAGCACACATTCGGCTATCTACTGGGATCCAGTCAAGCAATGTCTTTTCTGCCCTAGTACTCAAAGCTATCCCTACGCCAGCTAATCCTCGTGAACTAGCTGTGGCATCTCCTGACACCCTCAAGGTGAATTTTGCAGATTCAACCTGTTGGCCAGGTGGGGTTAGGTGAATAACCACACTTGGGTCTTGTATGCGTGTTTCTGAAACACAGCACACATCAATGGCTCGTGATGCCAGGGTCTTGGCTAGTGATGCTTGTTGTCCTATTTGGCAAAGTGTCCTAACATTAAATGCTCCTATATGAAATTGGTGGCGCGGCTTTAAGAGGCTGTCGATGGTGGTTTTTTGGCTTCCATCGTTTTTAGTGGACGCAGAGTGGAGAGAAAGTGGAGAGCTATCAAGTCGAGGAGTTGCATCAGTGGAAGGAAGGCAAGATGATAGAGATGAAGATGAAGACAAAGATAAGTGAGGATTAGAGAGGTTTTGTGTGCGTTTTGGATTGTGAGGGCGATTGTTACTTCCCGGCTGCCCACACCGTGGAAGTTGGTTGCGTGACCGCAGAGCCCAGGGGACAACTGCTTGAGGCCGGTCACACGCGGCCTGCTTTTGTTCGTTCTTCTTGTTTTGTGTGCCTCAGTAGCTGATTTATCACTCCCGCCCTGTGACACGGCAGCAGGAAGCGCGGTCGTTGTTAATCCGGGCCACGGCCGATCCGGCATGAAATTTTGTAATTTTGTATTGGACATGATGTTGGATTGGGTAGCTGCTTTTTGTTTAACCGCTATCCAAACAACCTGCCTGGCATGGTAGAACCTCAAGAGACATAAGTCTCAGCCAGTATAGCTTGATTAGGTCATTGCGGTGTTCAAGCCCGACCACCACGTCAAGGTAGCAGCTTTCGGTCGGGACTTTAATCAGTAGTATTTAAAGGGCTACGAATAACTACAGATTACTCTGTAAAAGAGAAGGAAAGTAAATACATTTTCACTAATAATTTATATTCTAAGCCATATCTGATAACGACATTGGTTACTGAGTCGAACAATCTCATGAACCTCACCGTGGGAATCATAATTTGTGGATAGTTGCTAACCGGAGATAGATAGTTATCTTTCATCTTAGGATACTTTGATAACAGAAAATACAATAACTGTTATTCTGCAATACATACGACGGTAACCTTAAAGCTGATGAATTGTGAATAAATAGTTAACGCACCCACCATCTGTATGAAAACCATTCTGTTTGTGACAAATCAATTTTCAACAGATTTTACAGGCCTTCTTTAGGATAGGCATGAGAATGGACATTATTCCATGTTGATGGGGCACTTGATCTCTTATATCTTGTCAGTTAGCCGACTACTGTCCTACTGTAAATGTAGAACATAAGAGAAGTAATAACAGGATTCTTTATTAGAGAAAAGTGAATCATATTTATGCATTTTTACCGCCATTTAAAGTCAGTTAGTAGGTCAAGGAACAATAAACTGTTCTAATTGGTTGGCGACTGATCGAAGGTTAAACAAAGGGACGAGAAGTTGTTCAATGAGATTATTTCTAGATCTTAATGTAAACTAAATCCAGATTTTCAGGAAAAAACACTTCTAGCCCTGTAGCCGCTGACTTAAAACGTTGATTTCAATTTTTAGCCACACACTATCAATTAGTATCTACTTTTCTAACACCTTCAAACACTCTGTTTAAAATTTTGGCTTTGCTACTGACATGCTAATATGTTGTTGTCAAAACTGACTGAGATAACCTTAATCTATGTAGAATTATATATTGTTAATGTACTAACTGGATGCAATATTGTAGTAAAATGCTGAGAATTCCATTCTGCATCACAAGTACTGATTTGGAATAAAGCTTATCTTATCTTATCTTAAATATTAACCCAGGAAGACGTGAAGTGTCATATAAAAATTTTGTGATTATTAGGAGAGGAAAAGAGAGTCGCATTAAAATACACCCACGCCATATTTACACCATCTTTCGAAACAGCTGTTTTTCCCCTTTGTTAGTCCGATCGACGTTAACCGGCCATAGATCATTATGATTAAGAATACTAAACACTGGAGTTGTGGACCTGTGATCAGCTAAACTGCTCTTCAGTGTAGTGCATTCAGTAAGAATAAAAATCTGCAGGGTCTTTCTGAATATACTTTTCTAAAACGCCTACCCATAAAACTATACTCCGTGATGATAACAAAATGCCCACCTTTTTGTCGATGACGTACGGTTTAAACCGACCAAATAATCAATAACAGTCGAATAATCAAACCAATAAGCTACACTGTAAATCAACTTATTCAATATCTAAGATGCCATCCCTTATTATTGTACAACGAATATAAAGAAATGAAATTCATATAGAAATTCGTATCAAAGCAAAAGATAAAGTAATCCTGAAATGTGTTATTACAAATAATATGAAAATGAGTGTATGCGTGTTAGTGCCATATATTTTGAACTATATTACCCTGATTTTAATTCACTTCTGAATTTCCTGTTGAATGATGTGACCAAAATGACAGGCCACTGTTAACAATATCGGCTTCAAGTAAGAACGCTTCTACGATGTCTTGGAGGGGGGGGGATTAACACGATATTATTTGGTGGATAATGTCTAGCGGTAGAATCCATAATGTAAATTTTATCCTATTTTAGACCCATTATCTGGTTGTACCTTAACTCTTCAGTGAATTTTGGTATTCTCATTGAATCCCAAAAATGGATCAAAAGAGCATCCTGAATTCCACTGCTAGTCATCCTCTACCAAATCACTTAAATAATCCTGAATCTAAATTCATTCGTTTTAGAAATATTAGGGACGTCAACAAAAAGGTCAGTATAGTGCGTCGGTGGCACAGTGGTTAGGACTCTCGCCGACCATGCACATGGTCTGAGGTTCGAGCCCACGCCGGCGCATACCTGATATCTATAGTCGGCCTGCAGAATTTGGGCTGCCGATATCCATGCTGAAAATTCCATACTTGTACCAAAAATACAGTGTGCAATCAAGCTGTAAATCAAAAAAAATCAAAAAAAAGTATTTCTTCACACTAAAAACTTATAAGAGTGAATTACCTAACGTTTAGATTATTTTGTCACTCACTTCCCTTAACCAAGCCAATTTACTTCACTGGGTTTTTTAACTACACCGTTCTTAGATGAATCTTTAATTAGTGGTTAATCTCGATTTCCCAGTAAGATTTACTGAACAATGGTATTTAATCCCCGAGATAATCAAAAGAAATCTGTACAACTAGCAAATGCAGAATATACTGAAGAGATAAATCTGACGTGATAAGGACGTTTACAAGACAGAAGAAAGTTAGATATCATGACGAATCAAGGCGAAGTATATAACAAAAAGGTTCTACTTTCTTTTTTTGCAGTAATATAGAGAAAAGGGAAGGAATGTCTCTGACTCCACTTTTATACTCTGTTGGTTTTGGAGGACAGTTAACTGGGAGAGAAAACACCTTGTGAAATGAGGAAAATGATTCTGTTTATCTCTCAGAGAAATTTCATAACTTATGTTATTTAGGCAGTCATAAACACCTACCCTATGTCATTTTCAAATAAGCGCCTACAAAGTCAAACTAACTGATTAACTGTAACTAAAGAACTGGACATAGATTCGAATCCACACCTTATTTTATTTTATTATTTAAACGCAGAAAACACTTGGTACAATATGGCACCAAGAAAGATGCACCACAAAAGTTGTGTGAGGGCTGAAATAATGCCCGCGCGCCCAGGCCGAAGCAGGTGGTTTTCTTGAGGGACCAACCCCGAGCCTTTGACTTGGAGCCTAATTCGCAAGGCAGCGTTAGGAGCTGCATTCCCATGGTTGCCAGTGACCTATATGGGATCATGCGCCATTTGATCCGATTGGATTCTGGAGCCCATGTACCCCATGGTAACTGCTTTTAGTCTAACCACTTTCCACACAACCTTCCTGACATGGTAGGACCTGCAGAGACATGAGTCCCAGCCAGTTTAGCTTGTTGGGTCACTGCGGTATTCAAGCCCGACCACCACGGCAAGGTAGCAGTTGTCGGCCGGGTCGAATCCACACCTAATACGTATAATGGTAATGGTAACAACACTAGTGCTGGAAATATGAAAAATATTATTAGGAATAAAATCATATATATATATATATATATATATATATTATTTGAGTACTTTGATTAGACTTTGAGTGATAAATTGCCATTGAAACCTTATTAATAAATAAATAATAGTATACCACTGTATACTATATCACATAAAATTATTCTATTATAGAATTACACACTATCACATTACACAAATTCTGATTGTACATCTCCTTAAAGAAGTCTGTTTTTACTGTATGAGTTGCCTATGTTCACTGACGTGTACACTTAACTTGTAATTTACATTACATCATATTGACCTTTTTTTTAAATATAATTACAAAAGTTCAACTAGAGTCAAAACGATCTGGTTTGAGATTTAGCGAACAAATCCCTACAACATCACTGAGGCGCTATTAGTGACCTGTTCATATAAGATAAGCAACAATAATGTGCTTTTGCATAACTTTATCAATAATCTGAATTACCTTGAGGTCAAATCAACGCATAGTTTTATGGAAAAAAAACAGTTAGCCAAACCAATGAGTCTGTTTATGAAACAAATAATTTCCAAATAAACGCTGAATATAAGAAACTACAGGATAAGTTGGCTTTCGACTATTCCAACACGGAATATCCAGTTTTTACAAAATAGCTTGAATAATTATAAGTAGTGAATGGAAGAAAATTAGTGAAAGGCTATCCTATCTCTCTAGCCTTCATTTGGAAAAGTTATTCCTTCAGTGATCAACATTTAATCACTGAGTACTATTAAAAATATCTTTTAATCAACAGGCATAGACCTAATCAGATCTCACATATTGATTAAAATATACAACACGTTCAACAACTTTAAGATTTCCAGTTACTTATCCAACGATGAAGACATAAAGTAACAACAAATCACGATAATGGTTGTCAGGAGATACAGTTATGTTATTTATTGAGAATTTAAAATAAGTTCATTTCACAATAAAACCTGAACTGAAGGTGTTGTCTAGAAGGGCAACGAAAGCTACTCAATTGAATCAGAATATCACTCTTTACAGTCCATTTTATGTCGTGTTCTTCAATGAAATACCTAAAATGTTAACTTAACTAAAAACTGATCAATAATGAGTTATTCCCCAATACCTCCTTAAATATACTGATATCCAGAAATATCTGTTTTCAGGATTTACACAAAGATGATTGTTAAACTGGACGGCTATCATTACAGTCCATAATAATGCTGATAAGAATATAAAGATTGGCCTGGTGTACAGAATGGCTAGCAACATGCCAAAAAATTGTACCTACTATAATTTGACATCAGATGTTAGGAGACAATTTTCAAGAAGCCCGGAACCCAGGTATCGTGTTGTATCATACAAGTCAGCAAGAAACATCTGAAACCTTATGAATCACAGAAGGAAAATGAGTTCCCCAAATTTGCGGATAGAAAAAGAAGACTTAGTTTCAGCACTTATTGACAATTTTCTCCTAAAGTGTAATGTCATACTAGTCTGTACTTGTAACTAAATAGTATGTTTTTAGTTCAATTGTACTGTAAAAAACACAATTATGAGATAAGTATATTAAGATATAAAGTGCAATAGGAATGAGTCAATACCTGTCCTAGGCATCTAGAAAATTCTATTCCCATAATAACAATTAGAAACAAAAATAAGAACGAAGACGATAAAAACCGAGTTTCAAAGTTGTGTAGTCACAACTGATACTACTACTATTATTGTGAACAATAAATTGTGTTGGAAACGTCATCCAATGCATAATACTGTTTTAAAGGGTAATATAAGCAACAGGCAAATTAATACCGGATTACTTAGACCATGTGTGTCGGTGGCACAATGGTTAGGACTCTCGCCGACCATGCACATGGTCTGAGGTCCGATCCCCTGCCGACGCACACCTGATATCTATGGTCAGTCTGCAAAATTTAGGCTACCGATATCACATTCTGAAAATTCCATACTTGTACCAAAAATACAGTGTGGAATCAAGCTGTAAATCAAAAATCAAAATAAAACTAGATTATTTTTTATGCCATTCAGAATGCATAAGAGCACGGTGTTTTCAACATGTACTGGAAAGTCTGTAGACAATCTAAAAAAAAGCAGAATTTAAGGAAAGAATTAAAGTGGACATGTGAATATGAGTCAGTCAGTGCATTCACACTTGTGCGGAAAATACTACTAGACACCGACGAAGTCTAACATCACTCCATGAAGTTATAAAATGTGGACTCAAGTCGCATAGGTAGGTATAGACTACCTGGCTGGAGTGCCCTAAATATTATGACTCTTAGTAATGGGATCTTGATTGGCTCACAGTTGTGCAAATAAACTTTTCCTTTTTTTTCCACATTCAGTACACAGCCGTAAGTTCCACTGTTGAGTGTTCGCCAGCCATGAACTTGATCCGGAGTTTAAATTCCAGCTGACGCACTCCTAAGTCTCCCTTAACCGCCTGTAAGTTCGGTGAAAGAAGTTTGGGCGTCAGGCTAGCTACCTCACTACGTAAAAAAATAACACCACTGTTCAAAGTATGGAGAATTAAAGTGATACGTTTCTATATAAAATTAGATGTGCACTCAAGAGATATAAGTTAGCCATTGTGGAAACATTAAATATTGGGTTTATTATCACACATTGTATTTATAGATAGGAGTAAATTGAACTAACTGTTTGGTTATATTTATCCAAAAATTGTACTGTGTTCCTAAGCGACCTCTTACAGAACTAATTGTGAGAGAGCAACCAAACACCAGATCAATGAATAAAACAGTAATCTTCCCTACAGTTTGGCTGAAGAAAAATTATCAACTGAATATTTATAATGCCTGCAATATTTATATCAGTTTTAATGTGTTGATTAGTATGAAATATTTATAACCTAATTTTAACCAAATTAATCCTTTTAAATAATACAGAAATTACTTCATCAAGAAACAATTGAACACACTATCCAACCTTTCTGAATGTAGATTTAGTCGCCTCAGTCTTTGGTATTTATGCTGCAGAGAGGAGATGGAGATGGGTAAGACACACACTGAAGAGACCGTCAAATGACATCGACAGCCAGGCCCTAAAAATGGAACCCGAATGGAAAATGACGAGTTGGGCGTGAATCTGAGGGTGACGTAGAGGAAATCATGTGAGGAGAAGAAAGCTTATGGACAATTGTGGGGCCAGTTGAAGAAGACAGCAGAGAACAGGAAAAAATGGAAATGTGCTGTTGAAGCCTTATGTTTCACTCGGAACCCAAGAAAATAATAGTTATCATTATTGTAGATGGGAATTTAGAAAAAAATTGAATCATTTTTCAAAGACAGAATCTTTCTGTGACTAATGTGTTCTGAGTCCTGAAAATATTGAGTGAAAACCTAGATGAATGCTCAAAGTATTTTATTTTCCAAAGTATCCGTTGATACTAGCTAATGGTAAATGCAATTCTTGAGTATATTCCAACAGATGTCAGAGAAGAAATATGACTAGATATGTAGGTGACTTGGTGATGACGCTACTGGTAAGTCAACGTGTCACATGTGTTACGCATGCTTCACCATTATCTGACATAGGATGAATCACATTGGAAAAGAGCTAGTGATGGCATCAGTTCATAAAGTCTTTGACAGTTAGTTTGAACCACGTTGTTCGGTGTAGGATGCCTGGTTGGGATTCCTAGGGTTATAAGAACCAATGACTGGAGACAATTGGTGATATGGCTCAAAATCGTTCTGAGTGTTGTAGATTCATTCACTCTTTCCGATTTCCCACACCCATTAGTCTCTAATATTTCTCCATGTTACTATTCTTTCTCCCTCAATATTCTGCTTATTATTGTTGTTTTAAATCGCTTTTTTCTTTTTCCTGCCTCTGTGTGCTTCGTGGAGTGTAGCAGCTTGCACTGCTGTAGAAGTTGGTTAGAAGTTGGGTCTCGTAGTCCATCGTGTAATTCCTAAGCTATTGGTTGGAGTCCTGACGTGAACCAGGTATTCCCTTCACCTCCAACTGGTACCTATTTCATTGATATTTAGACTACCATCCTACGGTTATTTTATTGGATAGTTGCACCATGAAATAAATTTATTGCAGCTGTTTCAAATAAAATTTCACAGCCAATTTTATGCTGACATTAGGCGCTAAAAATACTTATGTAGTCAAGATATACAGTCATCCAGATTTTTAAGAAAAAACCTACATTTCTGTTAATAAAGAAGATAATGAAACTTAAATGTATACTATATTCCTCAAAACCTTTGGAAATCTCGCGCATTTTTGTTCATTAAGACCATCAGTGGATTTTCATCATTATGCAGCTCATTTTAATGAAGAGAACACACGGATAGCGATGTATGGTTGTTTTCTCCATTTAATCCACCGAGCGTAAATAATTAATAGCATAACCCCTCTTAGTTCCTTACATAGTATTGTATATGCACACAACAGACTACTTATTTACATTTCATTATAAATAGTAAAAAAAGACAACCGTTAGTCTGGTAAATGAAATAAAGTGAATATACCATCGCACTGACCATCCCTTCAAAATAAACCTGCTGATTCGAACCCATAGTGTATATTTAGCCTGTACATGCTATTGCAGGAAAAACCGACTGGATAAATTTGAGTAATCCTATGACTAGTAAGGAGTTACACATCACATGAAGAGCACGTAAACTTGTGAAATTATCATAGAGAAAAAAGAAAATTCTATTATAAATTGTTCATACATAGTTCGCAAACAAACAAAAAAACTCACCGTAAAAGAAACATGCTTTCAGAAGATTTCTAATTTTAATAATTTACACGAATATCATTGTAAATTATTTATCCATTATAATGATTTGATTTTTGATTTTATCAATTCGAAATCAAGGATTTAAAAAGTGTTGTTTATCGAAAGATTTTACATAAGAATGAGTTAGGTAACTATGTCATATCAGCTGCAAGCATGGTCAGAAATTGTGCCATTCCAAGAAAGGCTAGTGTCCAATTGTCAGGCGGACAGACGTTTAATCGTGCTGTAAATGAGATCAAAATATAAACAAGCCTTTTTTCGTATACGTGTGTGTGTGTGTGTATTTGTTGAGGCCAATTTTGCTTCAGTGGGATTCAAGCCATTATGGGGGTGAGATCTATCTTCAAATGTCCTTGTAATGACGTCTATCTTTAAGCTATAGGGCGACCTAATATCTGATTGGTTGATTACTCTGAATTCTGATTGGATGGTGAAGTGCATGACGAGAAAATGAAAAATTATGCATAACTAGGTCGAATCCTACCTACACGGCACTGGCAACGATGAGGTCATAGTACCTATGATTGGTTTTCAAAAAATGCTATTGCCCAACTATGCCAAAAACTAGGACAACTGATAATTTGTATTCGTTCATCTCCTTATATGTCTGTCTAACTACATCTGACAGAGCACACTTTACTCTGCGACCTTGACCCACCTTTAGCTTGAAAAATAGATCATATAACAGACAAAATCTGCTTTGAAGAGCAATTTGCTTGTGGTGTTGTGTTTAGTTTCAGATTGGCTTTTGACTATTGTTAAGAAGAAAACAAAAAAGCAGACAAACCTGTATGTAATTTAAGTGATGATTTTATAGTTAGGTATACATAATAACATTCATTATATTAGCGAATGGTATTGTGAAAATCAATATGCAGAATATAAATTAAATTACGTTGAATGGCCATCATAGAAGCTCATTGTGCTTGAAGCAGTTGACTGTTAACCACTTGGACTGGGCATTATTATAATTCACCTATTATGTCTGGTCTTTTAAATGTCTTACATGATAGTGTTTACGAGTTTGTGAATAGATTTCCAATAATCAAACATTTCCTCATGTCTTTTTTCACTGCTTTTAATCATTTCGTTTAATCTTCAGTATAAGATGACTTATTATCCTACAGATTTGTTTGTCCTCTTGGTTACCAACGAAGTTTGGTCAGAATGCTGTTTAGTGTACCGGCAGAATTGTGTTCAGGAAATAAGATTGATGAAGTGCTCTTGAATACTGAAAAGAACCTAATGGAGAATGGATATCCCAAGAAGAGGAAAAAAGGTTCAAACTGAAGCCCTTAGCTTTTGAGAAGAAACCAGTTTTTATTTGCCTGGGGTACAAATGCGAAGAAAAAATGTGAACAAGAATTAAAGAAAAGAATTCAAGGTGTTTTGAAAAAGACATTTAGCGCTACTAGACTGATTTCTGTTTATAACATAAACTGCTTGCTAATACAGTCCACAGTAGATTAGTACCCATCATTATGTTACCTCCAACTGTAGTTGCCAATTTACATGTATTTGCGGTAGTTAGTATACAGGAAGGACTGAGAGAAGAACACCTAGATTTTCTGAGCATATCCCCAATAATCTTCATATGGAAATTATCATAAGAGGTTGCTTGTGCGATTGCTAGCCGCTTGGCTGACACAAGGCTTTCAGTCAAAATCAGTTAAGCTTTTAAAATAATCGATATACAGAGAAAACCTTGGCTACATTGCTTCTCAGAAGCCATTCCTATCGAAGTATTCCAGCCTAATATCTGTATATTAGCAAGATACTGTGATTAGTCTCACACTATACTGGTATCTGGACGTCTGTTTCTGTGTTTTGTCACGTCACAACTCTTTTGAGTAGAGATCATTGAGGTGAACTTATTACTAATCTTCCAATTTATTTAATGGTTTATTTACTTAATAATTTTACCTTTAATTATCATTTCTTTTTCCTCCTCTGTTGAATGTTTCATCCATTCATGTAATAAATAAACTCTGTTTCCGAGAGTGACTATCTTGTGTTCATATCTTTGGTTCCAGTGCTGTGCTTTTTGAGTTTAAATAATTTTTGAAATACGCACCCACCGGGATTCAAACCCAGGACCTTCTGGTTACAAGGCGAGCTCGTAGACCATTAAGCCACTGGGACCCGATCCATTGTCCCATGAATTCTAACTTCTACCAATTCACGACATAGCGCGACCCCTAGCCAATGTCTTCAGCGAGTATTTGTCCTCACCCTCGATCTGCTGCACCCTTCTGGTCACAAATTCTCATCAGAACCCCAGGTAACTACCTACCTGAATAGGGCAAGTACGCTGTGTATGTTTGTACCTATAACTTATGTCATTTTTAGTTTGTTAACAGATGATGAAAAGCCGTAAAATAAAAAACCTTAGTTCATTTTTATCCAGTAGATTATTTTGTCCTCTTTTTGTTTAAACTAATCAAAGGAACTGGTTGAATAAAATGCTTGAATATTAGCTGCAAGTGATTATTTTAACTAGGAAGCATAGAATCTGTAGTTTGTAATACTTCATAAAACTGTTTTCCTTTCATTCCTTGCATTCCCAGCTAAACAAACATAAGGCTCCAAGTTTCAGTGACGGTGTTGTTAATTCAACAGGGTTGGATTACTGGTATCAAGTCTAACCTTCCCGATTATCCCAGCTAACTAGTGATGATTAGCAAACTAGATGAGGTTTATGAGCATGTCGATCGGGAATCAAATCCCAGATCAAGTACATACTTGGTGAACATTCTATCAGTGAACTACTAACGCAGTCATAAAACTCTAGTAAATAATCAAGCATTTTAATAAGTATCAGCTGATATTTTATGGGAATCGATGGGTGATTATATGGTATATCCTTTTTTTTTGAAGCCATACCACCTGCTTTATCCGGTATATATTAGAGCGTTTCAGTAAATATGGGCCAAAATACACTAGCATGATTTCATGAAAATTGGATAATATATGTTTAAATTTTAAAATCACTGTGCAGATGGTGACTAGCAGTGGAATCCAGGATGTGCATTTCGTCCCATTTGGGACTCGCCAGCTGTGCAGATATCAGTACAAGTAACATTTTGTGATAAAAGTGAAGCAAATGTAACGCAGTTTCAAGAATATAATGCCAGTGATAATATATGTGCCAGAAAAAACTTTATAGTCAACATTTTATTTAAACAGCATAGAAAAAAATGTATAACTTGTCACTAAACCACCGTAGCAAAGGACTAAGACGTTACAGTTAGTGGGGATATGTCATAAAGTCACTCGAAGAATTTATTTTCTTCCTTAAAACTACTAAAGTCTAAGGTGTAGATGCACAAGTATAATGAAATTTAACTCAAATATACCATATGTATAATGATTAGTCGCCATATTTTAAATGAGCCCGAATAGCTCAGTGGTGAGGCCTATGACTTCAGCACTGGAGCACACGTTTTCGAATCTCAACAGGCATATGAGCTCCTTCATAAGTGTGTCAGCGGTTAAGAGGCAGAGTACTCGCCAACCACGCCTCACCTGATCAGGGGTTCGATCCTCGGTCGATGCACTCCTTAACCTCGCTGAACTATTAGTAGGGCCAATAAAAAAGGAGAGTTGGGAGTGAGGCCAGCAACCTCAACCCTCGAAAATAAACACCACTGGTACTGAAGCTTCTAAGCTGTAGCTTAAAGCCTTAAGTTCCACTTGGAACGTAAGGGAATAAAATAAATAAAATAATAGCATATTTTACACAGAATTTCCTCTATTACACACACTAGAATTTAATATTTAGCCTCAGAACTCGAACAGACGTCCAAGAGAAAATTATAATCAAAATAACTAGCTTTATAAACAGTGTCAAAGGAATTTCTCGATTCTTATTCATTCGAGTTAGATTATTAGAATTTATGCATTATACCTTAACTTCATCACCTTCGAGAAGGCCTTCAACAGCGTCAACCGAGAAGTAGTTTGTAAATTGCTTCAACACAACAGCGTCCTCTAAATCCGTAGCAACTTCATTCAACAGCTATGTGACAGTGCCATATGTTAGGTGATTCACAATATGAAAACTCAGGGGGATTTCGAGGTAAGTATGGGAGTAAAACAGGACTGCCTATTATGACCAACGATAATATTTCTAATTATAGTGGACTTGATCATTCGTCAGACTGAGGTTGGGTGAGGAGTGAGAAGCCAGGAATACGTTGGACTGACAAGAAGACTTTACAAGATCTAGATTTGGGCGCGTGGATGATTTATGCTTGATATCACACTAACTCGAGGACTTTCGAGCGAAAACCAACGAACCGGCAGAAGAGGCAGCGAAAACAGGACTGCAGGTGTTGATGATAAACAACCAACAGCAACAGCACCAGAAACAACAACCAGCATCAGTCACCATCAGAGGGAAAGATTTAACAGAGGTCAGTTTCTTCACTTATTAAGGAGGCATTGTTTTAATTGCAGGCAGAACGGATGAAGATGTCAGGGTCAGTTAGGATCGGAAAGACAAGATACGCCTTCATCAACCTGAAACAAGTTTGGAAATCTTCTGCATTGCACTCAGCATAAAGAACAAGATTCCGATTTTAAATACAAATGAGAATTCAGTCAATTCTTCTATACGGATCAGAAACTTGCACTGAGTGTCACGAAAAGGATTTCCAACAGATTGAAGACTTTTATTGAAAATCAAATGGACAGAAACAATAAGCAACAAGAAACTCTGGCTGGGAACAAACCAACGAATAACCTATTGCTCAACAAAAAGGTAGAAGAAAATGGAAATGGGTCAGAGATACACTCAGGAGGACATCGAATGACATATCGCATCAGGCCTTTACTCGATTAGAACCCGAACGGGAAATGATCAGTGGGTTGGTACTGTGAGGGTGACATGGAGTAGATCATGCGAGGAGCAGATGAGAGACTATGGGCTGTCGTCAACCCAGCTGAAAAGGAGAGTAGAGAATAGAAAAAAGTGAAGATGTGTTGTTTTGAAGCCTTATGTTCCATTCGGGACCCAAAGGAATAATAACAGCATTATAGTGAAGCTCACAATAACAACTTAAGAAACCATATGAGTATAGTTAAGTCGAAATTTAAATTAGAATTCTTTATGCTCTTTTTGAAATAACTCTTTACCTCACATTTATGGTATGTTATATTAGCTTTCTAAAACAAAATGGAAAATTTCAACTTCAAACAGATGAGTGTGTGTGTGTGCGTGCGCGCCTGTGTATAGGATAACTCGTAATGTCTCTAAAAGATACAAGTGACGTCTTCACACTGAATGATATTGACATTTTCGAGAATCTCAATTATAGTCCGGTCTGTATAAAAAAAATAGGCTAAACATTTCAGAAAGACATAATCCTAACATGGCATTGAAATGCTAATCTTAGTGCAAAACGTAATGGATCGCCTAAACAATGAAAAAATGGTAAACTATACATATTTTCAGTGAAAAAAAATAGGTCACAAGGAAAAGAACATTTTCAGCTAGATAAAAAAATAAAAATGAGGTAATTAGTTCTGTCTGTGATTTGAAACATGGGTTCTTTCTAGTACAATAATATGTTTTGTTATTGTAAAACAATAATATGTAGAAATAAAGCTTATTATAAGTAAAGTATTATCATTAATTTGTTGACCGGCAATCAGGTACAGACGTATCATCTACTAAGCCATATAAAATAGTGTTTAGACAATATGAATTACATTAAAATTGATTGCTGAAATCTTTAACTGATTCTATATGAAACAAAAAATAGTTTAATATACTTATTTGTTTAGTGTGCAAAAAAGTACGTTGAATATCATGATCTCATATCACTGAATCTAATCACCGTTCGTAAAATCAAGTTATTTTTCAAAAGAATGGATACTGAACAAACAATACTCTTTTCGATAAATTCATCATCAGGCTCAACAGTTGTATATACATCATAGTGAATGAATGAATTAGTGTTATTAACAACATTAATCTTGTTTAAATAACCTCGAATCAATAATATTGATAGATTACAACATCAACATAAAATAAGCTGAATGTCAGAAGAATTAGGAAAGATAATATTACAAATTCATGAATTTATCGTCTCTACTGAAGGACAGGGCAGTAGTAGGGGTTGGACTTGCTTCTTTTGAACACAGAACGCTGGTTGTATGAGGCGATCGCAATAGCCTCTGGTGTTTGGAGCATACGGTGCTTCGATTATTTTGGCAATTTATTAGGCACCCGGTAGATGATGATAGAGAAGGATTCTTCAATGCTGGCTGGCTTTGTGGCCGGTTTGCACCAGATGGTCCAATATTTTCCCTATTCTCAGCTTTTCGAACTATCAGCATTATAGAATATACAAAAATAATTTAAGCTAACAAAGAATTCTTGATGAAACTGAAAACTATGTAGATAATTTGAGGAAAATTAGTGTATTACTGATACCATTAGAGAACCATTGTAAAACTAGAGTGGTGGATAGTTGTTTCTTTCTAGTTTTGAATTCTTCAGTAATACCTACCCACTTGCCTATGACGTTAGCAGGCAGTTGTGCTACTTATATCACGAAGTTGGGATTCATGCGCCACTGGAGTGGGTCTCAATAGCTGAATTGTCCACGCGCTCGTCTTGCAACCGAAATGCCCTTGGTTATAAACATCTAGTGCTAAAGATTCCAAAACTAGGACGAAGAAGCTCCTCAATACTCTTACTTGGTTTACGGTGGTTCTGTAACTCATGTCAACTGGTTATCAAATCTGTAGCCAATCAAATTCATACAAGCCAAGACTTCATATTAACTAATTTCGCTTTCATTAGACTCTAGAGTTGATAAAATGTTGTTCATTTATAAAAATAACATTTGAATGATTCTCGTTTATGCTGAAGAAAACCAATATAAAATATTCTGAACAAAGAAAGAATGAATATATTTTCAGGACAATGCGTAATCACTTTATGTCGTGGATTCTCTTCAACTGTATACATCCTAAGGAATATTAAAACATGAGTTGCGGAATTACTGAACATACTTTTCTCATAATAACATCGTGTTATGTATAGGAAGCATAAGCAATATAATTCCGAAATGATGTAAGTAGACAAAATATTCAGCGTTTTAAAGGCCAACTATTTATAGTATGATTAAATAAGAGGGAGTGAACAGAGTTCAAATTTCGTTTAGAAACAAGAACTGACTAGATAGAGAATACGAGATCTAACAACAGAGTGGATTTAAACATATTATGGTAGACAGTTCAAGATGATGTGAGTGATAAGTAAAAATCAAATTATGATGTAAACAAACAATTAAGTAAATTTGGAAACTTGATAGTGAGTTTAACTCAAGAAGAGTGAAAATCAAAATTATGTGGAATGTTTTTCAACAGAACCAGACATAAAAACACACTCACAAACATAACTACAATTGCAAGGGCAGTGAGAGATTTATCACGCTTTCTTTCTGTATATAGCGGTTGGGTTGAAATCTATTGATAGAGTGAATTCTTCGCAGAGAAGTAATCAGGGTTTTGTCGATATATTGATTATTTTGAAGCCTTCACTAATTGCGACTTTTGTCCTGTGTCATATGAGTACCTGACGATTGCATTTGAGAACACCTTCTTGCCTTTCACATGGAGATTTGTGGGGATACGCTTGAAAAAAACGGCATACGTGAATCACTGGGCTGCCTGAATTGCAATTCTAGACAGTGCATCCTATTTTCCTGAATTCTATTATAATTATGGAATACCCCCTGAAGCACTAAAAGCGAACCAAGAGACGACAGCAAATATGCTGACTCCATTATTGCAAAAGGTCTGGAAGGAAGGAAAGGTGCCTACTGGCTAGAGGAAAGGTTACCTCGTGAAACTACCAAAGAAGGGAGACTTACGCCTCACTCTGCAAGAACTGGCGAGGAATCATGCTCCTGTCGACACCGAGTAAAATCCTGGTCACATCATCGTCGAGAGAATTAAGGACGCACTGGATACAGAACTCCGACACCCACCGGAACAAGCTAGATTCAGGAAAGACAAATCATGTACTGAGCAGATTGCAACTCTACACAACATCATCAAACAAACCATGGAATGGCAATCAAGCATGTACCTCAACTTTATAGACTTTGACAGTGTTGACCGAGAAGTAATTTGGAAACTACTCCAGTACTAAGGCGTGCAGCGCCCAAATATTCATCAACCTTATTCAACAGCTATACGACAACGGAACATGTCAAGTGATCGACTATGGACAAATCAGCGAGACGTTCGGAGTAAACATAGGAGTCAGACAAGGTTGCTTATTATCACTAATGATATTCCTAATTGTGGTGGACTGGATCATGCGTCAGACAGTGGGAAATGAGAAGATGGGATATCCTGGACTGACAGACGTGAAGAACCTAGAAAACCTGGATTTCACGCGGCGATGATTTATGTTTGATGTCACATAAAATCGAAGACTTACAAGCGAAAATCGACAAATTGGTCGAAGAAGCAGCAGGCGAAGACAGGACTCCAAATGAACATAGACAAGACGGAGGTTATGAAAGTAGCCAACCAACAACATCCAGCGCCAATCACCATCAACGGAAGGGATTTGAAAGAGGTTACTTCATTCACTCACTCATCTAGAGAGCATTGTCTCAACTACAGGAAGTCATAACGGA
This sequence comes from Trichobilharzia regenti, assembly GCA_944472135.2. Lineage (NCBI taxonomy): Eukaryota > Metazoa > Platyhelminthes > Trematoda > Strigeidida > Schistosomatidae > Trichobilharzia > Trichobilharzia regenti. Next base: position 143,980,460 of record OX235262.1, on the reverse strand, counting down.
CGAGGATGTCACATCGAGAGAGAATCGGGAAGGCAGACGAGAAACACATTCATCAACCTGAAACAACCAATCTGGAAATCCGAAATCGTCACTCAGACATCATCAACAACAAAATTCGGTCGGATTTTCAATACAAACAACGTCAAGTCAGTCACCTCTTCTATATAGATCAGAAACTTCGGGGGTGGGCGGGTCACAAAGATATTTCCAACAGCCTGTTGCAGACCAGACCTTCATCAACCAACAACTGTTCTCTCTGGCTCCATACTGAAGATCAGATGGCCGGACCGGTCCGGAAAGAATCACCAATAAGAAACTATGGCTGGGAAGAAACAAAACAAGAACAAAACAGTCGTCCAAAAAATATGCAGGAGAAAGTGGATTTAGGTGGATTGGACACTCGTGGCTGAGGAGGCCACCACTGGGTGACATCGCGCACGCGTCAGGCCACTTCTCGAGTGGAACCAGACCGAAAGGGAAGCAAGTGGCGAGTGGGACGTCAATGCGAGAGTGGGTGACATGGAGGAGATCGTATGAAGTGAAGAGGATTTGAAAGAGTATGGACTAACATGGATGGAGGTGAAAAGTAGAGCAGAAGGAAGACAGAAGTGGCAAGTGGAGACGTGGAGTTGAAGCCCTATATTTTACTGGGAACCCAAGGGAACAATAATAATAATAAACAGTTACAAACCAATTTATCTCACTCTGTGATCTAACTGCAAGTTTATTATATCTGTACAAACCAACAATAGAATAAAATTTATCTGAAAATTAAAGAGAAATTGTTTAACTGGAGAGGATAAGAGACTTGATAACGGACCTTTGTCAAACAAAAACATCATATGTATACATTTCCGGATACATTAAAGTTCGGCTAGGTCAAAAGAGAATACACTGTTCTGATTGGTTGCCCGTTGGCCTAGTGTTAAACAAATTGTTCCATAAGGTTAGAAGTGGTTTGAAATACACGCGGGCTAAGGTCAGTGGTTCAAAATTTTAGAAAATAATAACAGGAAGCAATATATGTAATTGTGCATTAAGTTGAATAATTGTTATCAGTGTAAGCTGTGAATAATCACGGTTTCCTCTTGTACGTAAAGGTTGGGTGGAGTTCGCTTGACAGCAAAAGATTCCTTCACCTCGTGATACTGGTAAAGATAGTCGAAATATACACTTTGTTTATTCATTCAATTAGACGTCTAGTTGTTTTATGCAGTAAACGACTGAGAATCTTGTGGATGCTCATGTATCTGTCATTTCAATGTGCTCGTCTTGATACGCAAATGTGAATTCATAAACATAGTAGTGACTTTTGATGCGCAGCTGTCTACTTAAGACTGGTGAAGAGCACAAGTAGTGCTGTAAACAGGAATATATCATCTCTTATTAAATGTGAACTTTGATTTCTTTTCACTCTTACATAGTCAAATCATCATTTAATAAGCATTATAACTCATATGTCTGATATCTAATCAAATGAGTTTAACTCACAATTTTTTTTTCATATCTTATTCATGTATTTTTAAGCATTGGTTTTATAGGGATTATTTTTTGTTGATTGGTTGTAGGATTTCATCATGAGGACCATTGGAAAACCTGAAGGGAGTATGGGATAGCTGCCGCATCCTCGTTTAATGCTCCTCAGAAGTAAACAGGGGTTCGAATCCAAGACCCTCTGGTTACAAGACGAGCTCGTAAACCATTAAGCCACTGGGATCCGATCCAGTGGCCGATGTATTAACAATTTTCTAATGATTTACGTAATCTTGCAATTTATATATTTCGAAATCTTATTGTCACCCCTGATCCTCAATTCTTGTTTTATTTGAGAAGCTTCGATCACAATATTCATATAAGTACAGAGATATTCTATATTTTATCAACTTAACATTACATTCATCTGTAGACTATGGTCATTCTGAATTATTGTTCTATACTTTACCTCCAATGAACTAAAGTATGTTAAAAATGAAATAGAACCATTAAATTTTCATTGTTTAGTTTGTGACAAGCGACAAGATACCAACTACATAAACGGTGGATTCACTTTATCTTGCACCTTCTGTTGTCAGTAGTTTGTTCAAAAACAGTAATGAGCTTAACTGTGAGATAAGTTCTAGCCATGGCAAATCTTCGTCTATTGTTCATTCGTTGTGAGATATTGTTTCCTTCACAATTTAACTAAAAACCTGCTGACTTTCTCTTGACTATAGTAATCTTCTTGTAATTACCATAATTTCTTTCGTTCTGCCTTCTACATTACTTAAGACGCATATTTTCCTACTAATGCTTTCCAAGATAGTTCATCTCCTCATGCAGTATTTCTTCAAAGAAAAGTTTACGAGCTCTCAAACAGTCATTAGACTAATCCCTGTGTTGTATTTCACTGCACAGAAACACTATGTTGTCCAGCTATCCTTGCGGTGTAAACCTCATTTTATTGCACCGTCGTTTCTTTGTTGCGTTCATGTCCCACTATGAAATTAATGTTTCCCGGCACAATGATGGAATTTTGGGATAATTTCCAGGCGTGGTTTATCATGTCTTTTCAGACCACTAATGTGTCGTCTATATAACTTCTATAAAGAATGGTCTCTTCATATGTGAGCTACATTTCATTTGTTTCAATAATTCTCGCAAATATATCGATAAAAAACAAATGTGAAAGGACTTCTTATGACTATTCCTTCATCTGGTTATAAAAAAGTAATAAATAGGTTCCCGATATCTTTACTTGATTAGAGAAACAACTCTGAATCGTTCACAAATGGTCTCACTTGTCTCTTCAAGTAAGTCTTTGGTGAATTAGGAGGATATATTGAACGACAATGAATGGTGAGTGATGTTTTGTAGTAGTCTGTTTATCAAAACTTTCTTCATTCTTCTACCAGATATTATAAATACTAATTTCTTTTCTTGTTGCACTACACTCTTTACTGTTTTGTAAGCTACAACCTTTCTGCTTGATTCCTGATCAACAGGAAAGAAAAAATTGTCTCCTCTTATTTTATTCACCTTATGTCTATTTTAAAGCTGTCTGCATCGGAAGACATACTTTAAAATAAAATGAGCGCACTTTATTCTGCAAATCTTTTAACTCTTTCTATGACTCTTTCTATATTTATTTATAATAAGGTGGGACTAGAAAAAACTACGTAGCTGGTGTTGGGAAGAAAAATCAGGCCTTTTGTAGGTTCAGTGACTGAACAAACGTCTGCTTTATTCACAGCTCAGGATTTAATGTGTCGACTGCAATCGCTTCTGTGATTTGAAGAAGTGTGATTCCTACTCTTTTGACAGGATTTCCGCATGCTCTGTAGATAAGTCCTTATTTGTTTAAAGTTTGTTAATTGTATTATTTGACTCCCAGTTTCACTAATACAGTTCTACCTCTTTATGACACTGATCTTGACTGTCTTGAGTCCTACTCAATACCGTAAATTATATTACGTAACGCAATCTACTAATTAACTTATTTACAAATTTGTACAAATTTAATGTAGAGAAGCAAAATGGAGGATTTGTATTTTTTCGAAGAGTATCTCTCGGTATTCAGTTAAAACCATGGGAAAATGTGTAATTAGTAGTGCCCTTTATTAGTGAACTATTAAGTAGTTTATATTTCTTTCCATTGACGTCATCTAGACCCTGAAATTTTGAATCTTGTGGTAAACAGAACAACGCTGTGCGAAGAAGCATAAGTAAATAGTATGAATTTTAAAGTTTTAAGTAAACTTGAGTGTATAAAGCGGTGAATCTTAATATGTGCTAAACATTTTCCCAATATTCTTAACATTTCAACGAGATAGTTAGCTTTCATTTATAATAATAATAATAATAGCTTTCAGGATTTCATTATGAACTGATATCGGTTAGAGGACCATTGGAAAACCTGAAGGGAGTCCTAGACAGCTCTCTCATCCTAGTTTGGAACTATTCAGCAGTACGCACCTACCACAGGGGTTCGAACCCACGACCTCCCAGTTATAAGAAGAGATCGTAGACCATTCACCCACTGGACGCGATCCCATGGCCAGCCCATGAATTCCAACTTTTACCAGTCCATGATATGGCGTGACCACTAGCGAATGTCATAAGTGGCGAGTACTTGTTCTCACACCCGACCTGCTGTACCCCACTGGTCACGATTTCCCGCTAGAACCCAGGTAACTACCTACCTGAATAGAACGAGTCACTAGTGGCGCTAGTGGTCGCGTCATATTATGAATTGACAGGAGTTGGAATTCATGGGCTGGCCATGGGGTGGCGTCCCAGTGGCACAATGGTCTACGAGCTGGCCTTGTAACCAGAAGGTCCTGGGTTCGAACCCCTGGGGTGGGTGCGTACTGTGAAGAGTCCCAAACTAGGACGAAACAGCTGTCCAGTACTCCCTTCAGGTTTTCCAATGGTTCTCTAACCGATGTCAGCTCATGATGAAATGCTGAAACCAATCAAACCCCTGCAAATCAACACATGAATATTCTATAAAACTCAATTTAAACTTAGTACAGAATTTCAGGATTTATAGCTTGTTTTATTACAAGGTATTATTTACTCTTTGTGTAAGATATCCAGGTGATTTAATAAATCGATCATACATCACTTGGAGCAACACTGTTCCATCGCAAAGCATGCTCCATTACTCCACGAAAAACTTTGAACGTAGTAGGCTAGTTAAAACAATATGAAATGCAGTAAATATAAAGCATTTTGAGGTGTGTGTGTGTCGGTGGTAAAGCAGTTAGGATGTTCCCCGACCATGCACATAGTCCGGGGTTCATCCCCGGCCACCGACGCACTCCTTTACCTCTCTGAGCCAGAAATAATGCTAGTAAAGAGGAAAGGTTGGTCATGAGGCGGCTAGCAACCCCATCCTGTAAAATTAAACACTGCTACAGAAACTTCAAGCCACTAGCCTGAATCCCTATGTTCCACTGGGGAAAGTGAAGGAAAAAAAATTGTTTGAGGTGTTGAAAATAAATTTACTTAGATCAGTGTTTTAAACAGGCCTCCAGAACTTTTCTCTTAAACTTCCTGTCAGTCAGCTGTCCACCAAAACTTGTATACATTGCAATACATGATATTAGGTCAATGGGCATAAAGACATTAGAACAAACTTGTCAAACTGTATTCTAATACAATTCTAGTTCTGCTTGTTTCACAGTCCTCAAAATTGAGGATGGAAAGATGGACAGATAAAAAGAAAGTGATAACCTAAATTTATCCGACTCATACACACACACACACACAATATACACACACAGAACCCCTTGAGTCTGCTAACGTTAACATTACGAAGTAACTTTACAGGACTGAAAAACACAACAACAACAACAAAAGAACAAAAAGGAAACGCAATGAATAAAAGTAATAAACACAAAGCTAATGAACTTAGAAGACAAAGGTAAAAAATAAAAAAGGGTAGGAAAATGAAAATACAAACATATATATATATAGGGCATAAAGGTAAACAATTAAACTACTACTGAATCATTTATTTATTGATTTTGTTTTCTTTTTTCGTCTTCTCCTTCCTGTCTGTCCCTATTTCACTCTACTTTTTTATTTTTAGTAAATATCCGCATCATCACTCTGAGAATCTGGGTCACAAAGTACTTCTTAATTGACATGATTTAAGTGACACATACATATCCGTGAAAGTGAACGCAAGTCGTGAACAGACATATATATATATATATATGCGCACTTGCATACACTGACCTTAATGATGGCAACAACACGTGTATTGATTAGTTTGTTTTTATTTATTTTCTTCTCTACTTCACTTCTATTCGTTTATGATGATTCTTTTTGATGACGATGATGTTGTAGTGGCTAACTTAATATGCGTTTGAGAAAAAAAAATAACACAAATTTAGGAAACGAATGAATTTTGGAAGTACATATATGTATATATAGAATAGGGAGAAAGACTAAACTTTTCATCCCCTTTCAAATTGTTTTTGCGCCTTATAAATGAATCCTGGAGTCATAGTAGATACATGAGCTTTGATTTATAGTGTTAGTATTTAAGGTACAAGAATACAATAATCTCATTTGTTATGTTGATTAGATTTTCCAAACTTCAGAATGCCGGTTTTGATAAAGTAATCAAAGGTTGATGAATTACAAATGCGTTTGTAGGGATTTTGTTTGATTGTATGGAGGATTTCATCATGACCTGACATCAGTTAGAGAACCACTGGAAAACCTGGGAGGGAATACTGGACAGTTGTTTCGTTCTAATTTGAGACTCTTCATCAGTACGCACCCACTGGCTCATGATGAAATCCTCAAAACAATCAAACTAAATCCCTATAAAACCTATACTTGATGCTCACTAGCGACTGACCCTATTCACGCAGTTAACCTGGGGTTCTGTTGGGAAGCCATGACCAGTAGGGTACAGCAGGTTGAAGATGAGGCAGTAACTCATCGAAGAAGACATTGCGAAACGGTCGCGCTATGTCGTGAACTGGCAGAAGTTAGAATTCATGGCCTAGCCATTGAATCGGGTCCCAGTGGCTCAGTGGTCTACGAGATAGCTTGCCTTGTAACTGGGAGGTCCTGGGTTCGAACCACGGTGGTTGCGTACTGATGAAGAGTCCCACACTAGGACGAAACAGCTGTCCAGTAATCCCAGGTTTTCCAGTGGTTCTGTAACTAATGTCAGCTCATGATAAAATCATGAAACCAATCAAATCCCTACTAAAAAGCATCAAAATTACTGGATAATCCATATCTGGACAGGTTTATGCTATTTGGTTGTATTCAAGTAAACGTACATTGGTTGTTCAGCAGTAGAATGTTCGTAGCACACTTACGTTGTTTGCGGTTCGATCCCTGATCAGCTCGCTCCATAAAGCTCTTTTAGTCAGTAGTAAGCCAGTAGAAGGGGAAGGTTGGAAGTGAGGTAGACACCCCCCCCACTGCTACTTAAACTTTGAAGCTCTGGGTTTGACGCCCCATGTTCCATTCGGAATGCAAAGGAATAAAATAATAATGACAAAAAAATCAAATAAACATGGTTATTTATCAGTGTATTAAAGTATTCACCTAAAACTCAGTGATATTTCACTGATTGTCAGTGTAAAACACAAGGCTTTTTATAAAGCGAACACAGAGTTCACGAAAACTTGGAATTGAAAAAATGTCGGTTAAGTGAATATCAAGAAAGCATAAGTTTAGGTAAATATGACTTCTACAATTTGCCTTCTCGAACTCGTTATACTTAATAAAGTCTTTGAGAAGATATTGTCTTGGACGATATCTTCAGCATTGCAATGAAACTATCCAACACAGGGAACATAACAGCACAGAAAAGATCCATTTTTGTTAAAAAAAAAGCGTTTCAGAAGCACATTTCATTTGAGCACTTCAATCTAGAAAGTAAATTGTTATCTTTCAGTTGCTTATCAGAAAATCAAACAAAATACCCCTCTGTCCTTAGGTTTTATATTTTTCATCTGTAAAAGCTGAAGGTCATGCATGTCCTTCTGTAAGATGAAGTGATTAAATCAAATAATAAATTCAACTGTTAAAACAAACTAACAAACGGAAAAACAGTTAAATGAGAGTAATAAACTTAAAACATGGTATGAGTTAAACAAACATTAAAGAAGAAAGATAATACTGATCAGAAGGATGCAGAGAAATGAAGAGAATAAAGTGGTTATAGTGTAAGACAGGAGAGATGGGAGAAAATCAGAAGAATCCCAGATTTTCATATTTGGCTGATAGTGGTTATCAATGGGATCTAGAATGGGCATTTCGTCGTTATTTTGAACTATTTAGATGAGTGTATCTGCAACTCCAGTTCTATATTCTGGGAAATGTTAAATTCAGTCGAGATGGACGCTCTAGCTTGTACAGACGTGGCGATAACGAATACCTATTGTCTACTCAGTCGACGTATACAGCATTTATCCGATTTACCAGCCCGCTACTTAAGCCAGAACACACAACTAGGACAGACAGAAAGTACCAGTATATTCATGAAACGAACAATGACATATATATATATATATATATATATATATATATATATATATATATGCAAGTGAAAAGCAACAAGTCGACAGAAGAAGCATCAAAGATGGGACTTCAAGTGAACATAGATAAAACAGAGGTGATGAAGATTCCTAGCCAACATCAACAACAACAGCAGACAACAATCAGCATAAATGGAAGGAACCTGAAAGAAACAACTTCCGTCACCTACCTGGGAAGCATCGTCTCAATTACAGGCGGAACTGACGAGGATATCAAAGCCAGAATCGGAAAAGCAAGACAAGCTTTCATTACTCTCAAATCTGTGTGGAGATCAACAGCACTCACTCAGCACCAAAAATAACATCCGGATTTCCAACTCCAATGTAAAGTCAGTCAGTGCTACTCACTATACGGATCAGAGACTTGGCCAGTGCGTCATAAAGAGCATCTCAAAAAAACTTCACACCTTCATTAACAGCTGTCTTCGCTCAATGCTCAAGATCAGATGGGCGGCCAGAAAAGATCAGCAACAGGGATCTCTGGGAGCGGACCAATCAGGAACCGATTGTGAATCAAATAGGCTGGAAGAAATGGAGATCGATTGGCTGGCCATACGCTGAGGAAACCATCAAGTGACATCACTAGACAAGCCACTGCTCGAGTGGAACGCGAAAGGGAAGCGGGTGGCGAGTTGGTCGTCAGTATGAAGGTGACTTGGAGGAGGTCATGCGAGGAGGAGATGAAAGCATGTGGACAGACCTGGAGCGGGGTGAAAACGTTGGCAGAGAACCGAAGGCAAAGGAGGTGCGCAGCTGAAGCCCTATGTTCCTCTAGGAACTAAAGGATACAATAATAATAATATATTCCTTTACGTTCCCAGTGGAACATAGGGCTTCAAACTGAAGGCTTGAAGTTTCTGTAGCAATGGTGTTTATCTTTACGAGATGGGGTTGCTAGCCTCATGCCCAAGCTTTCCTCTTATTACTGGCTCAGCGGGGTAAAGGAGTGCTTCTTCCAAGGATCGAACGCCGGACCACTTACGTGGTCGGCTGGCACTACCGCTGTGCCACCAACACCATATATATTATGTCCAAGGACGTAGTTGTGAGAAGGGACAACCCATTTTATATCTGTTTACTTCCAGACTGGACATCGATCACTATATCACCCAAGAAATGTCTATCTTCCCATGGAGATTGAAACTTAACATCCATCACTTCAAACGAAAACGTCTTATCCAATGACAGCACCGACACTCACTGGGGATCCAGGTACACGGGGTGACGAGTTACATATAGGGCAGACTGCATATTCTGAATTCCACTGCTGCACACAGTCAACCAAATATTATCATGTTAATCTTCAAACGTCATTGAAGCGCTCGTACTATTTTATTTTTGATTACAGCTTGATTCCACACTGTATTTTTGGTACAAGTATGGAATTTTCAGCAGGGATATCGGTAGCTAAAATTTTGCAGGCTGACCATAGATATCAGGTGTGAGTGGGCAGGGGATTGAACCTCCGACCATGTGCATGGTCACGAGAGAGTACTAATCGCTGTGCAACCGACGCACTGATATGTCAAAAGAGACTGAGTATATGGGTTCAATATAATCAGTCAAAGGGAAATACAAGTTAACTTAAACAAAAAACCTCAAATTTCTATTTATTGTAACCAACTAAGTAATCGATTATCTTAAGTTTGTTCGTATCCTTTAATTCTGCTCATGTCTTCTTTCTAATAATATTATTTCTGTTCTGAATTTCCATAGTCAGCTATGTCCTACATTCCTTGGTCACATTAAAAAAATCATTTCTTCAAGGTATTAAAGAATTTCCATGTCATGCAATTAAGAATACATAAGTCAGTAAAGAGAACTCTTTTCTTAACTCCACTTAGAAGCTGTGCAGTCGTTTAGGGAGTTTATATATATACAATGTAAATTGACAATATACGTTAGAGATATTGTCAGTTAGTAAATCAAAGAGCATGAACGATAACATTGTTTGAAACATTGTATATGATCTTGCGTAATCAAGAGAGTTAACAAATAATTAGTTAAGTGATGGATGATCATTTGGAAATAGTTGATGGTTGTCAAAAAAGAGAACGCACAACAATGAAAGCTCAGCTCTGAAGCACTTTGTTACTTCTAGTTACACAGATTCAGAAGCAGCAGAAACTTCATTCACAGTCAAACATTAAGTACATTCAAGCTGTCCAATGGGATTCCTCCTTCATTATCTTCATGAAGCTGAAGCCATAGTAATCCACGAAGAGAAACCTGGAATTTGTGTCCAGAAAGGTTTTATCCAGTCTCTTCTACCACCATAGTTTTGGTGTCAGTTTTTGTTTTCCTAAATAGTTTCAATTTTTATTCTCTTGTTTCCTATTAGTTATTTCTAAATAAGTATTCATCATTTAACTCATTAGTTTTCCACCCCCACCCCCGTGCGGTCGATTAAGTAAGATTATCCACAATTTTTCAAACACTTTAATTGCTCATACCCCTGGATTTATTTTCCTACCAACTGACAACAACTCTGACCTATGTTGTCAATTAACATTGCGTTTAAAAACCCTCTAGATAACTGTACAGCTTTGAAGTGGAGTTGCGAAAAGAATTCTACTTACTCACTTCATTATTATTATATTATTCTTCCCTTGGGTTCCTACTGGAACATAGGGCTTCAACTCCACGTCTCCACTTGCCACTTCTGTCTTCCTTCTGCTCTACTTTTCACCTCCATCCATGTTAGTCCATACTGTTTCAACTCCTCTTCACTTCACACGATCTCCTCCATGTCACCCACTCTCGCACTGACGTCCCACTCGCCGCTTGCTTCCCTTTAGGCCTGGTTCCACTCGAGAAATGGCCTGACGCGCGCGCGATGTCACCCAGTGGCGGCCTCCTCAGCCACGAGTGTCCAATCCATCTAAATCCACTTTCTCCTGCATATTTTTTGGACGACTGTTTTGTTCTTGTTTTGTTTCTTCCCAGCCAAAGTTTCTTGTTGGTGATTCTTTCCGGACCGGCCCGGCCATCTGATCTTCAGTATGGAGCCAGAGAGGAAAGTTGTTGATAAAGGTAAAGTCTGCAACAGACTGTTGGAAATATTCTTTGTGACCCGCCCGCCCGCCAAGTTTCTAATCCATTCCGTATCGAAGAACTGACTGACTTGGCGTTGTTTGTATTGAAAATCCGACCGAATTTTGTTGTTGATGATGGCTGAGTGACGATTTCGGATTTCCAGATTGGTTGTTTCAGGTTGATGAATGTGTTTCTCGCTCGCCTTCCCGATTCTCTCTCGATGTGACATCCTCGTCCGTTATGACTTCCTGTAGTTGAGACAATGCTCTCTAGATGAGTGAGTGAATGAAGTAACCTCTTTCAAATCCCTTCCGTTGATGGTGATTGGCGCTGGATTTTGCTGCTGTTGTTGTCGTTGTTGGCTGGTTATTTTCATAACCTCCGTCTTGTCTATTTTCACATGGATTCCTGTCTTCTCCGGCTGCTTCTTCGACCAGTTTGTTGGTTTTTGCTTGTTATTCTTCGATTTTGTATGACATCAAGCATAAATCATCGCCGCGTGAAATCCAGGTTTTCTAGGTTCTTCAGGTCTGTCGGTCCAGGATATCCCTATCTTCTCATTTCCCACTGTCTGACGCATGATCCACTCCACTACAATTAGGAATATCATTCATTTGTGATAATAAGCACCCTTGTCTGACTCCTGTGTTTAGTCCAAACGCCTCGCTGAGTTTTCCATTGTGGATCACTTGATATGTTTCGTTGTCGTACATCTGTTGAATGAGGTTGATGAATACTTGGGGTACTCCGTAATACTTGAGTAGTTTCCAAATTACTTCTCGGTCAACTCTGTCGAAGGTCTTCTTCAGAGTTCCAAAAAAATTACTCATTTTTCACTTCAATTTGATAATGCACAGATAACTCATAGAGGTAATTCTAAGAAAAGAGACTTTCTAAGTGAGTGATATGCTGCGGAAGCATACAGACCAATACAACAGACCATGTATAAAGTTTGTCTCAGTCATCAGGACTTTCAAGAAGATGTCATATACTGTTCAACGAATAACTGTCGGAGATTGATAATTCGATCGGTACTTTAGTCTATAATTTTTCTTTTTAACTTCTTTTAGCAACATCCGTGTGTTGAACTAGAGGTTTTTTGAGACAGAAAAACAGACGGGCCACTCATTGACAGTACTTAGTGAATTTTCAACCTCTGAATCAACAACCCTATTCAAGCTGTATCAAATAACCATTTGAAGAAACATCATTTGTTAATAATTTGCATTAAATAGTAGTTTTGTTATTATTTATGACTAAGTATTTGTCATAATCAAGTGTATTATTACGTAACTGTTTATCTATTAGCGTTTAACAGTAGGATTCAAGACTTACTTTTCATTCTATTCGAGTTTCATGATTCGGGTGTACTTTTGTTCCGAACCAGTGATAATGTCTCCCCAAAGACTTGTGCACAGTTTGCCTAGTCGAAACGCATTTTAAAGGTGTATTATTAACTCAATCAGTGCTCACATTTGTTGTGAAACTGATATTATTTGAAAAAACAATTCTACAAAATATGACATACAATAAATCGTTCCTCTGGTTCCACATACACCGATTTCTCTAATATTATTAATAGTTTTATTTTGGACAGCGTTTATATAATGTATAGAGTATTCAGCGCAGTTCATTGCTTGATATTTAAGTAAAATATTAATAAACTGTAAATCATATAACACAATTACGCCTGCCTGACCTGAAGAGAGAACTAATCCATTATGATATTTGCTTATTTGTCTCCTTTGAAAAATGTACGACATTTGTTTGAAAGCCAGTTGTCAAAAGTTCAACAGTAAATTTTAAGACCCAAGGATATACATAACTCGGGAACAGTTATCTCATGCATTGGAAGAGGCTAATACCAACTACTATACTCTTTCTGAAGTTTAGTACAAACTTGTTAATCAGCAAGTTGTAAACATTTTAAATATTTACGAGAGTAAATAATACCATGACAGATAGTATTTTAATAGATTAAAATAATGTAAACAAGGGAAATTATATGTAATAAAATAATGGAGGATTATGGTAGTCCAAGTTTTAAGCAGGCCACCAGAAAGAGATAAAATGAGTAATAAATTAGTATAGTAACTGCCTTTATCTAAATTGTCTAAGTCCTCAATATCTAAGTTATACGAGTTAGGTTTCGACTTGTAATTTGCATAGATTTGTTGGTAGATTGATTAACCGTAATTCACATTGTCAATAGTTCCAGTAAGTTTTGAAAAATACGTTAATTCAAGATTTTCTTTCCATTCCTATTTGACTTTAAGCTCTTCCATTTATAGACTAAGTAAAATTTGGATGTATTGATTCCATTTACTAGTATGGGGTGAATACGGCTGAGTAGAACTGAGTTACTGTTAAACATTTTATATATGATTACTATGAGAACATTCACAAGTTTTATCACTAAAGCTATTTAACAAATTGAACTAATGAGGCGAAATATGTGACTGCATAACTGTCTATTGATAAAATTAGGGTTTCAACAGCATATCTCCACTGTGTCATGTTCTGTCTCCAGTCCTCTTTATCTGGCTTTACGATTGCCCACAAGATCTTATCTCCTTCTCATACGAAATCCTCCATGTCCCCCTTGGACGCCTCACTCATTGTTTCTCATTAGGGTCCCCGTGCGCAATGTCATTCAATGATCTCCTCAGCGTATCTCCTATATATCTCCATTTTCTGTGGAATATTTATTGAGCAGTGGGTTATTGATTGGTTCGTTCTCAGAGTTTTTATTGCTAATACTTTCTTATCAGTCATCTGATCTTCAGTATAGACCCAACAAAGTCAGCTATTGACAGAAGCCTGAGGCCTTTTAGAAATGCTTTCGGCCACTCCAGCACCAAATTTCTGACCCACACAGAAGAACTGACTGAAGTGACAACGGTGTTGAAAATCCAAACCATGTTCTTTATGCTGAGTGCATTGCAGAAGATTTCCAAACTGATCCCAGCGTGATGAAGGTCTACCTTGCCTTTCTGTTTCTCGTTTTGACGTTCTCATTCGTGCTGTCGTCTGAAGTCAAAACGATGCTGCCTAGATAAATGAAAGAAGTGACCTCTTTCAAATTTTCCCGATGATAATGATTGTTCATTTTTGTTGTTGGTTGATTGTTTATCTTCACCACCTCCGTCTTCTGTATGTTCCCTGTTGAAGTCCTATCTCGGCTGCTTCTTCCATCAACTTGTAGATAACATAATTTTACGTTTTCAGTTAAAATAGTTCATCTGAGATTATCACATTTTCTATGGCAGACTATTGATTGGAAAAAAATGCCTAATGGAAATATTCTATCATTCCGTAGGAAGTATAGTCCATGTTGATAACTATGTGAGTATATATTTTTAGAACTTAATTCACTATTAAAAAAATAAATTAGGTTTCAAGTTTGATTTAACAACAATCGAATTGATAAAAATCACTAAAAAGTAGTTCAATCTAGGTCATTATAAATAGACAGCTAGCTATAAAATCAGCACATTTCAATTCAGTGAACGAATCAATAATCAATAAATTGCTTGTTCAACAAATACTATACATAACAGTTACTAGTGTTAACTATATAATAACTGCAATGATAATACTACTACTACTACTAATGATAATAATAATGACCTTTATTCAAGTTATTAACGATTTCAATATATATATATATTGTATATTATTTTTATACTGATTCAACAAGTTCAAACTGCTATTCACAAGAATTGTTAGCGCTGAACAAAATATACTTTGTTTAAACTTTTAACACAGTTTTCTTATTGTGATCATATGAAGAATAGTGAAGTTTTATTTTAAGTATTCTGCTTTGTCATCTAGTGGTTTCGACTGATTATAATTTAGTGCTTGGTAGTATTATATTATTATATTATTATTATTATTACTAATCGGACTAACTGATTCAATAGTAAGTAGACGACTAGTGTAATTTTAATCAATAAGTGAATTAAAATTGAGCTGAACTTTTATCTCAGTTATACTACAATTATATCAATCTATTGACCTTGATTGTATGAAAAAAATATATATACGTATGCATATATATAGATGAATTACGACACAGTTTTTACAAACATTGAACTGTTTGTTAATAAGGGTTTTTGATTACCTAACAATTGAAGGCTTCAAATAAAATATTTCTTTTATTTCTCAATTAAAAGTATAAACTAAGTAAGGATTGATTTGAAGTGAAGTTTATTTCAACATACTGAGTAATTTGTAAAATTAGACCGAGGCTAAGCGTTTGCAGCCGAATTAGCAGCTGACAACTAACGGGGATAAAGGGGAAATAAATTGAGTAAATAAAATAAAACATAGTGGGATATGATCTCAGAGAATTAAGTCGGCGGTATCTGCGTATTTCTCAACTCTACCTCCAAAAGCTAGTGTATTCCGGAGCAGATGTTTTGGATACAGAATTGAAACTGTATTATCATTATTATTGTTCCCTTGGGTTCCTAGTGGAACATAGGGCTTCAACTCCACGTCTCCACTTGCCACTTCTGTCTTCCTTCTGCTCTCTTTTCACCTCCATCCATGTTAGTCTATAATGTTCCAAATCCTCTTCACTTCACACGATCTCCTCCATGTCACCCACTCTCGCACTGACGTCCCACTCGCCGCTTGCTTCCATTTCGGTCTGGTTCCACTCGAGAAATGGCCTGACGCGCGCGCGATGTCACCCAGTGGAAGCCTCCTCAGCCACGAGTGTCCAATCCATCTAAATCCACTTTCTCCTGCATATTTTTTGGACGACTGTTTTGTTCTTGTTTTGTTTCTTCCCAGCCATAGTTTCTTGTTGGTGATTCTTTCCGGCCCGGCCCGGCCATCTGATCTTCAGTATGGAGCCAGAGAGGAAAGTTGTGTTGATAAAGGTAAGTCTGCAACAGACTGCTGGAAATATTCTTTGTGACCCGCCCACCCGCCAAGTTTCTAATCCATTCCGTATAGAAGAACTGACTGACTTGACGTTGTTTGTATTGAAAATCCGACTGGGTTTTGTTGTTGATGATGGCTGAGTGACGATTTCGGATTTCCAGATTGGTTGTTTCAGGTTGATGAATGTGTTTCTAGCCTGCCTTCCCGATTCTCGCTCGATTTGACATCCTCGTCCGTTCCGACTTCCTGTAGTTGAGACAATGCTCTCTAGATGAGTGAGTGAATGAAGTAACCTCTTTCAACTCCCTCCCGTCGATGGTGATTGGCGCTGTATAGTAGGAAGAAAACATGAGTTGACAACTGGAGTTTCCATCAGCTTTGGTTTACTGGTCTAGACGTATACAAAAGATGCTGTTTTATTCCTCAAACAATAGATAATTAGTTTTTGGATTACCTGAACATGACATATTTAAATTTAAATGCACATTCAACCATCTGAGTGAAACTCAGTGACACTTGAATTCTAACTTCTGCCAATTCATGACATAGAGCGACCATTTCGAAATGTCTTCCTTGAAGAGTTACTGCCCTACCTTCAACTTGCTGTACCCTACTGGTCGCGGCTTCCCACCAGAACGCCAGGTAACTACCTATCTGTATAGGACCAGTCGCCAATGAGCATCAGATTAATTTTCAAGTGTTGGCTTTGTAGGGATTTTGTTTGATTGGTTGGAGGATGTCATTATGAGCTGACATCAGTTAAAGAACCACTGAAAAACTTGCAAGAAGTACTGGACAGCTGTTTCGTCCTAGTTTGGGACTGATGAAATCCTCCAGCATATACTGATACAGTCAATCAACGTCATCATTGAGTATCCACTTTAGCCTAATATGCTAAACCGCACTGATCACGATTAATCATTAGAATTTCAGGACATCTATCTAGTATGGATTTTGTGGGGATATTTCTTACTTTGAATGTATATTTCATCAAAATTCCTGCAAAAACCAACATTTTAACATCAGTCTTCCGTACAATAATGACTACTGAATGGATATCCTGAAATTCGAATGAGTACTTTTAGTTACTGGTGTCCATCATTACAGAGTAAAGTAGAGGCTAATTGACGGCACTTGTTTGCAGTAAGGATACATCATGAACTGACAGAAGTTATACAATTCACTCGTTGCCGATTTTCAATCCAGTGGTTAAATAGACAACATAATGACCTCGTAACCTGAGGGTATTCAGTTAAATTCTGAATGGAGTTATAAGAGTGTATTGGTGAAGAGTTACAAACTGGAACGAAACTGCTTTTCGCTGCTGCTTAGTTTTGAATGTTTCTCTAATCGACTTTTATTCGTGACGAAATCTCTCTATATTAAATTAGTCCAAATCCTAGGAAATCTCATAACGTAAGTTGGATATTTAACTGTAGAGTTATTAGAAAGCCTGATTAGTGAACAAAGAATGTTCATCTTGATAAATCCATTAACATGTTCTGCAGCTATGTGTCTATAATAACTCTTATTAACAATGTTAATGTTGTAAATTACACTGAATCAATAGTGTTAATAGGCGATAACATTTCTAGAGCATCAGGAATGGATAATACTCACCAATACAATACTAAACCAAACTTCAGATAAATTAAGGGAAGAAAGATAGAATTTATGGATTTATAGTTTCGATAGCTTGCCAGCATAACAATAGTGGCCGGTTGGAGCTCTTTCTTTTGCACCCAGAGCTTCGGTTGATTTAGGCGAATAGCAATGGCCTCTGATATTTGGAGTGTTTGAAATCTAGAGGCATTTGGTCATTTATTCGATACTCGGTAGATGATAGACAAAGACTCTTCGATATGGCTAGCATTGTGGCCTATATAGACTAGGTAATCGTATTTGGGACTGTTGGTGACTTCTACTACACTTTTATTTAACTACATTGGTAGTTGTCCCAAGCATGCCAAGTTAGGTTCCTAGAGCGATGGCCAATAAATCTGGCTCTACGGGAGCAAAGGTGGCTAGTCTGAGTACCTTGTCTCGCAGTTTCAGAATCAAAACCAGTTGTGTGGAAAATGTGAGTTACAGCTTACCGTCATTAAAAGTCCTTTGAATCAATCTTGTCAGCTTGTCAGTTATTATCCCGCTCGGTACATCACCTTTGAATTGAAGTTGTATATATCTAGGATTATTATTAGCGGATATTCTTCTTATTCCTTTACGTTCCCAGTGGAATATAGGGCTTCAATTTACAGGCTTAAACTTTCAGTAGAAGTGGTGTTTATTTTTACGAGATGGGGTTGCTAGCATCGTGCCCAACCTTCCCTCTCTACCAGTCTTATTACTGACCTAGCGATGTAAAGGAGTGAGTCGTCCGGGGATCAGACCGTGAACCACACGCGTGGTTGGCGAACATTCTACCGCTGTGCCACCAACGCACACTAGCGTCGATGGCACAGTGGTTAGGACTCTCGCCGACCATGCACATGGTCCGGGGTTCGAGCCCACGCCGGCGCACACCTGATATCTATGGTCGGCCTGCGAAATTTGGGCTACCGATATCCATGCTGAAAATTCCATACTTGTACCAAAAATACAGTGTGCAATCAAGCTGTAAATCAAAAAAAAAGAAGAATTCTTTTCTACTCTCTTAGTCATGTATCTTGTGATGAATTTCTCAGGGTAGCTATTTTCAATTAACGCTTTACTTACAACCTTGAATAAAAAAATTCAAGTATTGCCAGAATCTTCAAGTGTTAACTTCTGATTAAATCTTCAAACTGTATATTCTAACACTGAAGTTCCTATTAGTCTTAGAAAGAATACTGTTTGATAATGTGGAGAAGAAATGTAAACAATAACCCGATTGATTTTTGGGTGTTAGTAGTCTTATCAACTAATCCCTGCATCCAAAGTGTATGATTTAAGAGCTGTAATGATTTCGATTAATCGACTCAAACAGCTCAGATAAAATGGAAGGAAATGGCTGATTTAAACAAAATATGTATAAAGGTTAACTAAGCCTTAGTTTTCAGTGATGAAAGCAGTAGGCAAGTTAACTTTTGTAAATGTACTTCAGAAAAATATCATGTAACCCTTTTTTAACAGTGTTGCTACCTGTCTCTATTGCAACAGTATAAAAACTCTTAGGGTCAAGGCACTAGACAATGTGCTGCTGTTTCCCTTTCGGGAAAATACCCGGGAGTCGATCCTCTGACGCAAGCGAAACAACTACAGTCCAGATTTGATATTAACGATGATAATAAGACTGCTGTTTGTAAGGGCTAAGCCCGGTCATTCTGATTTTTGGAATATTACTAATTCTATGTTATTTCAGAGCTCGTGTTCTACTTTCCTCCATTGTGTGAGTGCTGGTTGTTATGCTACACTATTACTGACCTCAAAGAAGCAGTATTTTGTAAGCAAACTATTATGATTTTTAACTTCTATTTGAACAGAATACTAAGCTGAAGTTTAGAAAAACTTTCATTCCATATGAGAATTTTTAAGGATGGATTTTGCAAGGATTTTTTTGATTGGTTGGAGGATTTCATCATGAGCTGACATCAGTTAGAGAACCACTGGAAAAGCAACTGGAGTACTGGACAGCTGTTTCGTCCTAGTTTGGGACTCTTCAGCTCAATGGTCTACGAGCTCGCCTTGTAACCAGAAGGTCGTTGGTTCGAACCCCTGCGGTGGGTGCGTACTACTAAAGAGTTCCAAACTAGGATGAAACAGCTGTCCAGTACTCCCTGCAAGTTTTTCAATGGTTCTTCACCTGATGTCAGCTCATGATGAAATCCTCCAACCAATCAAAACAAAATCCGTACAAAACCAATACTAAAAAATGAAATTTATATTCAGTGTACATAGAATAATTTGAAATCGAAATCAAGTATCAAGGATACGAAGGATATTAGGCAGAATGCTGTACAAATATCATTATAAAGTTAGTTGTTTTTTTTTTATAATATTCAGAGGATATAAAAAGTTCAAACCGTTAATGATACGACAATGTTGTTGTTTTTAGGCAGTTTCTTTTAAGACAAGAACGAACAAGAAGAGTGAATTACATATAAGCAAAAAGTGACTAAAGTTTGTTGAGATTAATTTATCTGAGAAATTTTGATAAACATTTAATTGAATGTTTCAACAACAGTCTGCATCCATGTGATTATTTAATTTAAAAATAAGCTTATTTTATATTAAGCGGTATAAAATTCTACAACACTTTTGTTATACTAAAAACTTGGGTTGTACAATTGTCAACAGTTCTTAATTCAAGCAAATTTGTTTGTCTAAGTGCAAGCCTAGTGTTATCGTCATTATAATTAGTAGTAGTAGTAGTAGTACTGTTCTTCTGAAGCATTTTATAGGTTTTCTGCTTTCACCTATTGAAAATTAATTCTTCTTTTCAACGCCAGTCAAATTACACTTGACTTTTCGAATACTTTATGATGTTTAATAAACTCTTATTTAGACTTACACTTTTTCTGTACCATTTTGATTAATTTGCACTAATTGTTTTATGGTTACAACAATATTTTGAATCGTGAAGTACACAATTTCGCTTCTAGTCACGTTTATTATACCACCTTTAGCGTCAATCATAATTTGGATGTTTTCAGTAAATGTCGTGTGTAAGTATTATTTAAGAACTTAGTAGACAAATTAGATAGAGAAAATTTGTATTTTAGGATGAGTTTAGAAAGTATTTGATGTTCTCCAATCTTTGGTATTCGATCATGTACGTTTCGTCAGCTGGTTCGTGACATTATTCATCACTAACGTTATCAAGAAGAGAATTGCATGATTATTTATGTATTCATCTTCGTACTAATTTGTAATTGGAGAAGCTTAATTGGAGAAAACAGTATCTTCACTAAACCACCACATTTTCTGTATACTTCAGAGTATTCACTGAATGTTTGTCTACATTCTGCGTTTGATTATGGATGTGTGATCTTAGTAATTATGGTGGCTACTTGTCAAATGATGATCCAAGGTGAAAACAGCCTCCAACGTTCTGTGTATGTATACACAAATACATACAGTTAAATTTTCCTTTGGTTATTATCACCCTTATTTCCTTAAATATGATAGCTATTTGAATTTGAGATGTATCACCTTAGGTTGTCTGAAAATACATTCTATTCTTAAAGAAACCGCTACGTCTTCACATGTAAATACTTGGGATTCTAAATGTTGAACAGCCGATCAACTTTACTAACCTCTAAGCACCTATTCAAATATTTTCATTGACTGAAGATGCCCATTACAAATTTGAAAGCCTAGCGAACACGGAATATTGTTTTTATTTTTGTTGTTTTTTTATTTTTGATTTACAGCTTGATTCCACACTGCATTTTCGGTACAAGTATGGAATTTTCAGCATGGATATTGGTAGCCAAAATTTTGCAGGTCGACCATAGATATCAGGTGTGCGTCGGTGCGGGCTCGAACCCCGGACCATGTGCATGGTCGGCGAGAGTCCTAACCATTGTGCCACCGACGCACAGGATCAGTTTGCCATCAGGTTCTGAAATTATGTAGCCATAATAATTTAAGAACTATATTGTTTTTAACAAAATTAAATGTTTTAAATTACATTGAATCAATAATATCGATAGGTGATAACATTTCTAAAGCATTAAGAATGGATAATATGCATCATTAGCACACTAAAGTGAATATCAGATATATTAGGAAGTCACAGACAACTAATGAGATTATATGTTCCATAATGGGCTAGGATAATAATAATGGCTGGTTGAAACTGTTTCTTTTGCACTCAGGGCTCCGGTTGATTTAAGTGAATTGCAGTGGTCACTACTGTTTGAAGTATTCACCATCTAGATGGCTTTTGTCATTTGATCTATACTCGATAGATGATAGACTGTTCAGTGTGTCTAGCTTTTTGGCCTATTTGAATGAGGTGATTTAGTATAGAACTGTTGATATTTTAAAATGCTCATTTATTTTACCACACTGGTAGGTGTTCCCGAGCACTACAAGTTAAGTTCCTAGAGCAAATATTTTCACTTCATAAAGGAAATTGATTACATTCACTTATTTATCCATGTTATCTAAGTGTCAGTCTACTTTGTCTTTTTTATCATGGTGTTTTTCAAATAAACGGATTTTAAACATCTTGTCGACGATTTCCAAAAATTTCAGGAACGAAAAAAAGGGTTACCCACAGAAGTTTGTCACTGATTTCCGTTATATCTAGACTGCTAAATTTAAAGTGAAACTTTATGGTGTGCAACTTAAGTACGTAACATATGTTCTCCTTCATTACTCACAATCGTACT
The DNA here is from genome assembly GCA_944472135.2 of Trichobilharzia regenti. NCBI lineage: Eukaryota > Metazoa > Platyhelminthes > Trematoda > Strigeidida > Schistosomatidae > Trichobilharzia > Trichobilharzia regenti. The sequence continues at coordinate 143,958,163 of OX235262.1, read as the reverse complement.
ACACGTGTTCGTCTCAATGAGCACTCGTCAATAAACACCTAATATTTAATTTATAAATTGAAATTCCTTGTCACGATTTATGATGATTAATAATCGCCTTTTTTTGCTGTCACTTGTAGATATTTATTACTATTCTCGACTATATTGAGATAAAAAAACAAAACAATTATGACACCACTTAAATTCCAAAGAATTCTCCACTCAAAAGTGCACCTTGTTTGGTTTTGTAAATCCAGGTTAGTTGTAAAATTCAAAAAGTATGAAATTTACAATCAGAGGGACAGAGAACCTACACTATTGACAACTGACTTAATAGAAAGCAGATATGTTGTTCTTCTCAAATCAAAATGCACTAATAACTAAAGCAATATTTGAACTATTTAAATATTTAGTGACGTTTTTAAAAAATTTAATTAGTTTATTGAATTCAGAGAATAATTAATAATTATAATAACCTTAAGAACAACTGTTAAGTAGTTGATTGAAGTTGGAATAATTATTTACTAAATTCAGCAGCTTTTAAAATTTACAACAAAAACTGAATATTCAAGTGTTGGATTGCAGGGATTTGATCGGTTTTAGGAATTCATCATGAACTCACATTGGTTAGACATCGCTAGTGACTGGCCCTTTTCAGGTAGGTAGTTACATGGGTTCTAGTGGGAAGTCTTGACCAGTGGGGTACAACAGGTCGGGTGTGAGAACAAATCCTCGCCACAGATGACATTCACTAGCGGTCAAACCATATCATGGATCGGCAAAAGTTGGAATTCATGGACTGGCCATCGAATTGCGTCCAGTGGGTGAATGGTTAACGAGCTCTTCTTGTAACTGGAAGATCGTGGGTTCAAGCTCCTGTGGTAGGTGTGTGCTGCTGAAGAGTCCCAAACGAGTTTTCCAATGGTCCTCTAACCTCTGTCAGTTCATAATGAAATCCAAAAACAAAACCTTAAGAGATAAGTAGTACTAAGCACTTCCTGGATTCCGAAGTATTTACCAAAAAATCATAGGAGGTAATGAAATGGTGATGAAATCTGTATGCACTGAACAATTAGATTCCCATTTTGACCGAAAAATACACACTGTTTTAGCGCTGGTACCAAGCTGAAAATTCATTCAAGATACAATTTACAAATAATCTGTAAATAGCAAGTAGAATGCGATAACATGATATCCTCTAAATCTTTTAAGCAAATTATTGCAAATGTTAATTTTTAAGCATTTGATTTGTTTTAAGTTTGACGACGGATTGATATCAGTTAGGAAACAATTGAAAACTAACATGGAGTACTGGACAGATGTTTTCGCCTAGTGCTTGAGACTCATAGGTAGTTAGCATCCACTGAGGTTTGGACTTGGGACCTTTCCGAACAAATTCCTACAAACTAACTCCTGAAAAATAACCCGATGCTCACCAGCGACTGGCTACAGGACAAAGTTGCCTGAAGATCTTTCTAATGAGAAGTCGTGAACACTGAGATTGATCTGGTCGGGAGTGAGGACAAATACTCGCCAATGACATTGACTAGTAGTCGCGTTTAAATCACGAATTGGTAAAAGTTAGAATTCATGGACTGGCCATTGAGTCGGATCCCACGGGGTTTGATGGTCTACGAGCTTGATTTGTAACTGGAAGGCCCTGGGTTCGAACCCTGGCAGTGGGTGAATACTTGGACGAAACAACTGCCGAGTATTCCGTGTTGGTTTTCAATGGTTCTCTAACTGATAGTGATCCGTGATCAAGCTTGAAATAAATGCTTTCATTCCTATCTCATGTTAAATATTTCGATACCGAAATTCTCACTGATTCGTTGACTTTCTACTAAATTATAACATAAATAGGATTACTAAGAGATTCCTTTTGCTGCACATTGACACACATATTCTTACACCCGAAATGAATTTTAGATAAAATTCTCCCTAAGTATTGGATAACTTCGTAATGTTTGCGATACCTTAAGAACATGAAGTCTAATGTATGTATTGGGATGTCTTTCAAAATTATAAGCTTGAGGAGAATGGCTGCTTAGTGTCCCTAGTGGCCTTCAAGCTTGAGTCTCTCAGTAATTGAAATATGCGTATATTTATCGCAGAATCTGTCAAAAAAATAGGGATTGTAAGTGTAAGTGTGTAAAAGTTCTTAGACTTAGGAATCCACAAAGTTGTTAATAATTGTCTATATAGATTTCAACACGAACCAATAATAGTTAAAGAAACACTGACAACCGAGCAGTACTGGATGGCTGCTTAACCCTTATTTCGGACTTTTCATCTGTGCGCACCGATGACACTACCAAGGATTGAACTCAACATCTTCAAGTCACTGATTCGGAATTTAATAATCCATGAGTTCTAACTTATCAGTCTGTCACATAGTGCTACCGCCCAACTATACCCTGGATAATCATCTACTTCACTTTGATATAGTGAAAATACGTGGCCACAACTACTCATTAGAATTTCAGAATATCCATTCAGTAGCCCGTATTGAACTGTATACCGGTGTTGTTGTTGGTGGTGGCGATTTTGACTAATCTGAATGTAGATTTTACTAAAATCCCTGAAAGAAAACTGAAATCTGAGTATCAGTGTTCAGGTCATTACGGGCTACTGGATAGATGTTCTGAAGATGTAATGAAAAGTCGTGGCCAGTAGTGTACACCACACCAGCGTAAGGTGGATGCATTGAAATCAATCAAAATCCCCAGAAAAATCAAAGTTTGAATTATCTTTGTTAACTGTTACATTCGTCCTCCACCTCTTAGATAAGACTAGACACTTAATAAATTTAAAATGTTAGCAGTCTGTCTTTAATCCAGGTCTCCTATGAACGATCCTAAGTTTTAGGTGATTTGAACTTCCCAGTTAATCATCAACCTTAGTCAGCTTTTTTAAAGACTGACTTGATTAGTCATTGAACCCACTTTTTAGTGGTATTCCACATGTTATTCACGTATTATACACCATATGACCTCATTGTTAACCTTTCGTATGACCTTTGAACTTTGTTAGCTGGTTCTAGTTTGCTGATTGTATAGCAGCAGAAGGAAGACATGGAAGCCAGGGTATATCTTCATTTATATAGTATATTCTTTAACCAATCAGTGAGCGTGTTATTTTGTTTTACGTTAAACGACATGAAACAGAATGTTCAAATACATATAGTAGTCTGTTGCTAATACACTATTGAACTGTTGGAATGTGTGAGAATGATATTCCGTTGGAACACATTGTCTGTATCACACCACCACAACTGTGTGCAGACAAGTTTCCGTAATGTTCAGGAGTATCATTTTTTTTTATCAAAATCACAAAGATTATTAAACCGTTTAAAATAATTTGTCCTATATCTAGTGATGAATAATTCCTTCTCAATGAACTAATCAAAAACGAGCAATACTCTGTCAGATTCATAGAATAACAAAATGTTTCCTATTTTATTGTAAAGAAATTTATCCTAAACTGTGGGTGGAGATTTAGAACTTACAACACATAGTATGTAGGACATAATAACAGTTAGCATTTACAGCCAGGTTTACATTAACTGAGTCATTTCAAATCTGAAGTCACTAGCCAAATTTGACTCCAACCTTTGTCGCTAACACGTCCATATCTAACAGTCTATTTCGGCAACAAGAAATGACTTTTATCCGAACTACCAGCTTATTTTTCTTGTTACTATGCTTTTTAATCTGTATTTGTATTATATAACTTCATCTTCTTATCTGTTATGTTTTTTTTCTTTCACGTTCCCAGTAGAACATGGGGCCTCAATCTGATCGCTTGAAGTTTCTGTAACAGTGTTTATTTTACAGTATGGGGTTACTGGCCTCATGCCCAACCTTTCCTCTTTACCAGTCTTGTCACTAGCTTAGCGAGGTAAAGGAGTGCGTCTGTGGCCGGAGATCGAACCCCGGACCATGTGCATGGCTGGCGAGCGTACTAACCGCTGTGCCACCGACGCCATATTTGTTATGTCATAAGATTCAATAAGAAGTTGTCTTCACAGTCTTAGTTTTCAGCTGATTCAAGTTGAGTGAAGTCCGGAACTTTTTCAACAGTTGTATTTCCTGCTAGAATCAACAAAAAGTGTTCAGCTGAAACACCAAAGACTGCTGATTTGCCTAAGCTTTACGCTGCAGATTTATTTACTATAGCATGACAATAATTATAGTCTGTAAAGCTAAAGTCACTCTAAGTAGTGTAATCCAAGTTCGAAATCCGTAAATCACTAATGTTTCCATGGTGAACAAGATACGAATTATCAATTCTTGAGAGAAATTTTTTTCTGACTTATAGTCCCAACGCTTTTTTTAAAGGAATGTAGAAATTCTTGGGGATGTATTTTCTATTCTGTTGTTTTCGATTAGAAAGAAGGAATTGGAAGGAATCCCTGGAACTAGGTTTCGTGCCTGCTGGCACTTGTCAGCTAGGTATGTCTGAATCCCATCTGCATAAACAGCAAGGACTAGGTGCATGGAGTTAGTTGCATCCTGATAATCAATCAATGTATAAGGACATTAACTTCAAACAACGTATCTGAAAACTAGACTATTTAAGTATGTCAATCTAGCATAACATTGTATCTTAATTCCAATAAGTTGTTCATATTTTAAGACATTGAGGCTGTAAGGTGAGGAAGTTGTCTGAGGCTTAGATAATTTGTTTCTTTCTGTATATGAAAACTGGTTTGTCCTTACAACACACCTCTTAGATGATAAACTAGCTTTGTTTAAAGGCGTTGTAAACATAGTCTTTTCCTATTGATTTATCACGTTGTTTGACCTTTGGTTTACCCATTCTGTCTAACTAACCTATTTATGTTTTCACCCCGGCTAGCTAGTGAATAATAGTGAATATATCACATGATTTTACAAGCCATGTTTAAATGCTATTCCGTTTTTTTTCAACATTCATAGTATATTCATACAGCAACGAAAGTTGAGATGTATCGGACACACACGGGGAAACCGTTGGTCGATATTGCATGCCAAGCCATTACTCGAGTGGGAACGACGAGTTTGATGTATGTCAGAGGGAAACATGGAGGAAACCGTGTGAGTTGGAGATGAAAGTCTACGGGTAGTCATAGGGCCAGCTGACGAAGACTGCCGAGAGCAGGAGAAAGTGGAGACGTGCTGTTGAAGCCCTATGTTCCGCCTAGAACTCCTGGGAACAATAATAATGGTATGTTTTTTTTGTATCCCATATTTAGAAAACTTAGAAAGTTTAATATTATGAGCATAGTATTTTCAGTTAGATAAATCCTTGTGATTTCTGTTTCAACTGGTCTAAAGAATTCAAAATTTTTCCAGGTGAGTATTTTTTTCATTTCTCAGGCTTTGTTATCATGTCTACTTGACGACAGGCATTATTTAAAAAAACGTTAATATCCATTCAAATCAAGTAGCCGGACCTCATATGTCAACTAGGTATTAAGTGGTAAAGGATTAGTCGTCTGGAATATTCTTCTGAGTATCTTTCCAGTAATACGTAGTAATAAAATAAAAACGTTTAAATTCTACTCTTATATAAACCGTCTCATTATTTCATTTACAAGAAAGTATTTAATTTGATAGATATTAACTAGTAGTAGGATTCAGAATATTCATTTCTCGTCATCTGGATGTACTTGTGTTCTCCAATGAGTGATCGTGTTCCCACTGACTCGGATTTAATACCTATCGTTCCAAACGCTAAAGCTTGATTCACAAACGCTTTAGGACCACCAGATCCACATGTTGTGCAATGAATGTTACTTATTACTTATTTTTAATTCAATTTTGATCGACTGGATAGAAATGTACTTACATGGTATTTTGTGTTTGTGATTTCATCTGGAAAAGGAAATCTAAGTGAAGCTACAAAGTGATTAATTCGTTGACACAAGACCTGAAGAATGTAACTATAATGAACAATATTCAAGTATTGGTTTTTAGGGATTTGATTGATTGGTTACAGGATTTCATCATGAGCTGACATTGGTTAGAGAACCATTGGAAAACCTGCATGAAGTACTTGACAGCTGTTTCGTCCTAGTTTGGGACTCTCCAGCAGTACGCACCCACCGAGGTTCAAACCCAGGACGATTATAATGAACAGTAATTTGTTTCGATTATATGAATAGCTTGAAATGTTTGATGGACACCAAGAAGGAGGAGTTGTGACAAAGACTGCTAGCCGAAAGGATTAGTCATTCTAATCAGGTCAGCATGTATGACACCACTGCATCCTATCACCAAAAGTCTAGTGTTAAGAACAGCGGCTCAAAGAACTCTTTATTGGTTTCAACTCTCCTTCCAGGCTTGAAATCTTCCACATATACACAATGAAATACAAATATATTCTTAAAATCACTTAATATTATGAAACGCTTCTTTAAACGTTTTTTTCTCATAAAGATATTCTTCAAAATAATGAGTATGTCGAGTCTTGAATATCTGGCACTATTACTTGGACTTTGTCACTAGTTAACCGTCAACATTTTGTTTTGTCTGTCTCATTCATATGAAAATAAAATTATAATCAGATTCACCAATAGTCGCGTATCAATCATTTATACATTAATTCATTAGAAGAGTAGATAGCTGAAGAGAACTCTGTAGGTGAATTAAACCATAATCTTTGTGTATCAAAGTACTGGAATAAGGATTTTTAATGATTTCAAACGTGTCAAATTTATCTATCTGTATATATACATATATATAATTAACTATAAATTGTGTGGTAGTAGAAAATAATCCATAGTAAAAATAATTAAAACTGAATGATGTTCTAGGTGGACTCGGTTGAAGATAAAAGCTATTGAGGGGGTGTTTTCGCGCATAGTATAGAAAACTACACAACAGGTATTCCAGCCGCGTTAAAATTAAATGATGAAACACCTTTGAAACAGCCAAATACAACATCTTGTATAGGATTTCATTATGAGCTGACTTTCGTTAGAGAACCATTGGAAAACCTGGAAGTACTGGACAGCTGTTTCATCCCAGTTTGGGACTCTTCATCAGTACGCACCTACCGAGATTCAAACCCAGGACCTTCTGGTTACAAGGCAAGCGCGTAGACCATTAAGCCACTGGGACCCGATCCAATGACTCAGGTTTTCCAATGGTTCTCTAACTAATGTCAGCTCATGATGAAATCCTGTAACCAATCAAGTCCCTACAAACCAACACTTATTTTTTTTAAAATTTTTTATTTTTGATTACAGCTTGATTCTACACTGTATTTTTGGTACAAGTATGGAATTTTCAGCATGGATATCGTTGGCCCAAATTTTGCATGCCGACCATAGATATCCGGTGTGGGTCGGCAGGAGATCGAACCTCAGACCATGTGCATGGTCAGCGAGAGTCCTAACCACTGTGCCACCGACGCATCTTGTATGCTTACAGAATTTCTCTAAGCCAGTAAGATAAAAATCATATGACGTCAACTCCTTGAGGAAAATACTAATTGTGGCTGACCACCTCTATCCTCCCTATTCATGTATAGTGAGACGAAATAGCGACAAATCTATTTTGCTATGACTTATATACTCACTCGGTAGCCTCATTTGCGTCTTTTAACTCATCTATCAGTACATTCTATTGGGAATGAGTAGGTTGAATTTTAGCTTTTGAGTTATGGATAAGATTTTATTTTGATAAATCACGCAGTATTGTACATTAATATTAATTGATGACCACGTTTCGAGCACAAACTATTGCTCATAATCATATCAACTGGATATGAAACGTGGTCATCAGTTAATATTACTGTACAATACTGTGTGATTTATCAAAATAAAATCTTATCCATAATGGAGTTATATGCCATCACAGTGCCAAAGTTTTAGCTTTTCAATTTCAATCACTATATCCAGACACGATTATCAGTCTAGAAGTTAACAATGTAGATTGTATTTCCAAATTTTAGTTGGTAAAATAAATTTTACCTTCGAAATTTTCGTAATGACAACGATGTCTGACACAACTTTGTAGTGTTCGCTGACCAACAGACCTGCTAAGAGAGCAAACTAATTTAATAACTTCAATAGTTTAGTCAGCAGATGATTGAATTAAGTTACAAATTTATGTTTTTGGAATTAGCCAAGTTAGATGACATACTCCTCAGTATTCAAAGAGAGAATAATTTTAATTGGTTCAATGGTTAGTATTTAGTTTCAGAGGAAAATGATGCTCAATAGGTTTATGAATGTTTTTTGTCTACATATGTTAATCAAGACTGAACTAATAAAATGCTTACATTGAACACGTATACTAGGTGCATAGGACTCAAAGAACCTATGTGTCTGTAGGCAGCAGAAGTCTTACATGAATTAAATGATTAAGAAGTTCAACAATTAAAGCATAAATCCATGATGATCATTCAGTTACTGAATGGACGATTTCATCTAGCGTGTAGTTTGAAAATTGCACGTAAAATTAGTAGAATCATAACGACAGACTGCGGCAACAAGATTCCAGTGTAAGTAATTGGATAGCCCATTATTTATTCATTTATTTCTGATTACTGGTTGGTATTTTCTGAGTATGTTACCTACCTTCTCCACTTCGTCTTAATACGTGACTTTCTGAGATCGTTTCGTTAGAGGAAATGACTTCTATGTCTGTCTTCCAAGAAGTATTTCTCATCCTATCATTTTTATTTATTTTCATCTTAGTGTATAAGAAAATATAGAAAATATGATGAAAATATCCTGCTAGTTATTAGAAATATATTTACATAATGGTTTTAGAGGTGACCACATTTTAGAAAGTTGTAATCAGTTAACGGTGCACTTATCGGTATTATTCCCTTGGATTCCGATTGGAACTTATCGCTTCGACAGCACATCTGCACATTGTCCTGTTTTCTGAAGTCCTCCTTGGCTGGTCCCATGATTTACCACAAGATCTCATCTCCTCCTAACACGATCTCCTTCACTTCACTCCCGGAAACACGCCCAACTGGTCGTTTTCCATTCGGCTTCCACTCAAGGATATGCGTGGCGTGTGATGTCACTCAACGATCTCCACAGCGTGTATCCGATCCGTCGCCATTTTCTTAGGAATATCTCTATTGAGCAATAAGTTCTTAATTGGTTGTTTCTCAGAGTTTCTTGTTGCTAATTCTTTACACTGGCCGTGTGATCTTCATAATGGAGCCAGGAAAAGCAGTTACTGATACAAGTCTGCAGCAGGCTGTTGGAAATGCTTTTTACGATGCTCGCTCCAAGTTTCTGACCTATGTATAGAAGAACTTACTGATTTCATATTGGTTTTAGAAGTTTGAATCTCATTCTTTATGCTAATTTTAGAGTGATGAAAGTCTGCTTTGCATGTCCGATGTTGGTTTGAACATCTTCATTTGTGCCGCCTGTGGTTGAAACGATGCTACATAAGGCAATTAAGATTGAAATATTTAGGAGATTACACTGTACATGTATAAAAGATGGACTTGACTAAAAGACATTATGTGTCCCTTAGCAGCTGGAGACTTTTATGGATTAACGGATACGTCAAGGAAATGACTTCTTTCAAATTTCTTCCACTGATAGTGTCTGGTACTTGTTACTGTTGTTGATTGGTCATTTTGATCACCTCTGTTTTCTGTATGTTCACTTGAAGTCCTGTCTTTGCTGCTTCTTTTGACAACTTGTTGGTTTTCGTCTTCAGGTTGGTAGGTTTAACAGTAGCACTCAAACGTAATTTTTATTCTACTTTTAATAGGATGGAATGTTGTACAAGGAAGTGATGATCGCCAAAAGTGGACAACTACTGCAATCATTCTGTCGTTTCAACTTAATTTATTTAATTAATCAGCATATAACACATCGTCTTCGCTGTACACCATCGTAGAGTTGTTTATAACGACTAGTGAACTCTTCATTCAGTGTACTTACATGGTTCTTTAATTAACTTGTGTTTGTAATGAAGTTAGTCACGTAATCAGGAGACCGCCAAATGATGATCGGATCTTCTACTGGTGCGTGAAGTCCATGGACCCATATAATTTACTTAACAAACAAGTGACAAAAGGGAAGTAAACTGTTACACATTTACAGTTCAGCATGTCTTTATTCGTTGAGTTGTGTGAATTCGGTTCCAGGTAGTTTGTAAAAGTGCGTCGGTGGTAGAGCTGTTAGGACGCTCGCCAACCAAGCACATGGTACAGGGTTCGATCCCGGCTACAGACGCACTCCTTTACCTCTTCAAGCCGGGAATAATTCTGGTAAAGAGGAAAGGTTGGGTATGAGGCTAGCAACCCATCCTGTAAAATAAACACTGCTGCGGAAACTTCAAGCCACTAGCTTGAAGCCCTATGTTCCACTGGGAACGTGAAGAAAAAACAAATAGTCTGTAAAACTACTATCTACATGTTGGAAAATTCTGAACGTGGCATTGACGACATTTTAATAAAGTTAATCTGATGTATAAATGCTTGTAAGAGAATTTGAGATTTTCAAATTCGTTTGGAAATATTTCGAAAAATTTCGATAACTCTATGGTGCCAAGTCAGAATATGAAGATTTATCGTTTACAGCAAGAATGTATGCAGTGTTGCTGTGAATCACTTTCATTTTCACTGAAGATTGTTTATATTTTTACACCCAAAGGAGATTTTAAGAGGAGTGGTGTTACTCTCTTTTTTCACGTTTCAACCTTGGATTTATTTATTTCCTTCATTTTTCGTACGACGTATTTTGTGAACAGGATAGCCAACTTAATCATCTTGACGTAAGACGAAGGAATGCTAGATCAGTTGAAAAAACATACCCACAGAAAAGAGAAATAAACCGGCAAATAGCTGAAAAACCACAGCTTTTTCTCCATTAGTTACGAACAGAGTCTGGTCAAAACACATACGGGATAGTGAAAGCGTTATTTTTTTAAAAAAACAGGACTGATGAAAAGGTTATAATACTTGAAAACAATCTTACGAAGATTAAATATCTCCAGAAGTTTTTACAACAAAGCATCAGGAACAACGAAGGTGAAAATTGAAACTGGAAACTACTGAAAAGAAATTGATGTTTTATCTGTCTTACATATGAAGGTGAAGATGTATCGATTAGAATCAACAGTGTAGTTTGAAAGAGATTCCCATTGCTACCTTGTTTCCACATTACGAAACAATATTCATTTGAGGGTGGATAAGCATTCTTCTCATGTTAACTCCTACAGTATTCATACACCTTTACAGTAGCAGTACATATGAAGGATCTAGTGAAATGATTATCAGATTTCCTGAATATATACCTAACAACTTTATTCTGGAAGGTAAGAAAGTGACTACAAGTATAATTGCCAAGCTCCTGACCAATACGGGACATACGGTAGCGATTATTTAAGCGCTCAAGATACACAAACATGCAGAAAAGACCTCAGTGATTTCGTTTTTTAGAAGCCATTGCAGTCTAACCAATGTATGCAGAAGAATAGTGTGATCATCCTCTTACTGCCCTTGTAACTGCTTTGTGACGTAATCAATTTTTTGAGTTTGAATCTTTTTTGATTTTCACACACTGAACTAAACTCATTATTTATCCTTTCAGTTTACGTATTTGCTTAATAATTTAATTCTACTTATGTTTTCCATTCACTATGTGTATTCTAACTCTCTCCCTGAATCTTGAACTTTTAGACATGTTTCTTGTGAAAAAACTGCAGTTGTTAGGGTGCTTTAATGTCAACTATCTTTTTACTCATGCCTCCTGTTTTATTACTGAGCTTAGATTTATTAATTACCCTTCTAGTCTTATTTATTCTAAAATGTGTTCTTCATCGACATTTATTTATGACTACTTACGTAGTGTTTAGACTGTCTTGGGGTGGCTTGGGCTCATTCCCAGGCTGGCGTATCCTTTACCTCGCTTAGCCGGCAGTACTCTAGGCAAATAAGGAAGGTTGAGAGTAAGCCTAGCCACCCTATCCCCAAAAAACACCGATGCTACTGAAACTTCAAAGCTCTGGCTTGAAGCCATATGTTCTCCTGGGAACGTAAAGGAATAAAATAAATAATTTGTTGAGATTTGGATTTATTCAGTTTTATTGTTAGGTTTCATCAGCAACCGATATCAGCTGAAGTGACCATTAAAGTCTAGTCGCCTTGTAACCAGAAGATCCTGGGTTTGAACCCTGGAGATGCGTACTGATGAAGAGTCCCAAACTAGGACGAAACAGCTGTCCAGTACTCCCTACAAGTTTTCCAATGGTTCTCTAACCGATGCCAGCTAATGATGAAATCCTGTAACCAATCAATCTAATCCCTACAAACCAATACTTGAAATAAAATTATTCTAAATCTCTGCATTGATGACCAGTGGATGGATGTCCTGAAGCGGTAGTTAGAAGTCAAGACTGATTGGGTCTACAATGTCAGGGTAAAGTGGAGAAGGCATTGGTTGAGGGTAGTGCTATATCATGAGTTGATAAAGTTAGAATTCGGGCCCAAATGGCTGAATGACCAACGACCTATGTCTCATAATTTGAAGATCCTGCATTCGACCTCTGGTGGGGTTATGGGTGTATACTGCTTTAGATTCCTAAACTTCAACGAAACAGCTACTTAGGACCCCTTAGTTCCAAAAGTTCTCTAAATGATTCTGGAAAAGACGTGAAGTTTAGTTCAACCCTTTGCTATTACCCCCTGAAGCTTGTTCATTGTTCCTTTTTTTGTGTTCAGACTCGAATATTGCCTCTGTACAGAAATCCATTTAAATCAACTTCAATTTCATCCCAAAGAATCAGTTAATTCAAACAACCATTGACCCAATCAGATTTATGTGATATTTCAAATATTCATACCTTAAGAAACAAAGAGTAATTCCAATAAAATAATTATCCGAAATAGAATTAAGGGAGAGAAAATAAAAGAGGAGAAAAGGACTTTGTTAATATAAGAATGATTCATTGATCAGATTATTTGTTAAAAGTGCGAATTCAACTTGCTCGACAAACCGTATACATATTTTGTTGTTGTTGTTGTTTATTTCAAGGGGAGAAAACAAAAATAAACAAAATAACTGGATTGTATCTGTCCTGTTGGACATGAAGGCTTGAACTTATTTTTGGTCGTGTTATACTGCCTAGTTTGTTCATATATATATATATTACTCACATTTGTCCTAATGACGGGAGAAAATTTAAACTTTTAGCTGTATTTGTTCCAGTAACAACTAAGTCGTTTTCCTTTGAACACTAGTGTCTTTTAAAAATCCATTATTTATTAAACCAATCTAGATAGAGCATATCAACAATAAAGGCGATCATTATGATAATAGTTACAATTTGACAATTTATTAAAAGAGAATGAAGTACAGGTGTGCATTCACTAAACGTGTATATCAGATTACCACCTTATGTATGTGTTTGCGTGTGTGTGTGTGTGAGCTTGACAAGTAATATGAAGCATAGAAACATGATAGGTGGTAGCTAATAGCGTCATCAGAGAATAAAGCGAGTCAGAAGTCATCACTTTGTGATTCCCATCTTTTTTATCTACAACCTTCCGTAGGGATGTCAAACTCATACAATGACTCATCATTATACCAAAGCTACTTATGTGTGTAGTTTTAGTATGATGACAGTATTGTTTATAGGTGAGCGAGGTTATTTCTCTGTATGCTTCATTCACATAAATTGTTTCTAAGTCATCGATATCGAATAGAACAGATATGTTAATCCATGAAATTTTGAAAAAATTATTTATTTGTAATTGTAAAAAAATATGTATATTTAAATGATGAGTAGGTTAGGTTAGTTGGAAAACGTATCCATCAACGAATAGATCACACTAGTCTAGCGGTTTATTTATTTCCTTCACGTTCCCATTGGAATATAGGGCTTTAAGCTGGAGGCTTGAAGTTTCTGTAACAGTGTTTATTTTTACAGGATTGGGTTGCTAGCCTCATGCTCAATCTTCCCTCTTTACCAGTCATTACTGGATAAGTGAGGTAAAGAAGTGCGTCTGTGGCCGGTGATTGAACCCCGGACCATGAGTGTGGTTGGCAAGCATGCTAACCGCTGTGCCACCAACGCACCTGGCTACTCGACCGGGAATCGAACCCGGACCTTCCACGTGACAGGCGGAGATACTCACCACCACTAGTCTAGTGGTAGTAACCATATTCTGTAGTTCAGTATGGTAGAATATTCACCGATCATGCTTGTCGTCTGGGTTCGATCCTCAACTGACGCACTTCAAAACCTCCTCGCCTATCTGGCAGCAAATCCCTATTAAGAAAGAAGGTTGGGTGGGAGGCTAACAATCCCAACCCATAAAAATGACACAAATGCTACTGTGAAACTTCAAAGCTCAAACTTGAAGTCCCATGTTCCACTTGGAATATAAAGCAATAAAATAAAAATTCTCTTTTTATTTCCAGTGTAAGCCAAAGTCAAAAATCCCCATAAACTGTCTAGTAGCTTGCAAATGCAACATTCACTTCAGTTGTCTGTTTAGAAATCGTCTTTTTGACTTCATGATTATATTTCATAGCATAAAAATTTTTGTGATATTTATAACGAAACTACCATCAACCAGCAAGTGAACTGAATCAATTTTGCTATAAAAATCAAGTTTTCATATTCCAATGCCTTTGAAAATAATAACTAAACACATCGAAACTTAGACTTACACCTGAATACTAATTATACTTAAATATTCACCAAGATATCATTCAGATGTCAAATACAAAGCAGTGATTTGACTAAGAAACGGTAATGGATTCCTTTCTTTATCAAACTGTACTGATCTTCAAGGAATTTAACCCACCAAAGTACCAAATGATTGACTGTGATGAATGCATGAAAAAATGTCGAGATTTTCTTAGGTCAGCTAACTGTATTGGCATTAACCTTGCTTAGTTTACTAGCTCGCTACGTTTCTAAGTTGTGTCCGAAGTCGGGGAAACGAGGGAGGGTTGGGCATGGTGCTAGTCAACCTATACCACACAAACCAATCAAACCGCTGAGGAAACTTCAACGCACATCAAAAATATTAGAAAAACAAAAAATTTAAAAAACAAACTTATTCATCGCTGGAATCAGAGGGACGAAATGACACAGTAGACTGGTGAAAGCATTCGGAAAGCCAGTCAGCCAACCAGTGTGTCTTCTTCCACTGATAAAAGCAAAACTAAGGATGGGGACGTGGAATGTTCGGACAATGTATGAAGCTGTCTGGGAAGGTTGCAAAGGTAGCCAGAGAAATGTGAAAAATATGGTATAGAAGTGCTCAGAATCTGAGAGATCAGATTGAATGGATGTGGACCATCGAAATTGTCAAATGGAGAGTCAGTTATCTACTCCAACCTGGTCACCCAGACGGCAACCACGAGAACACTGAGGCAGTGAGTGGCTATCATGATGTTACCAGTAGCAGCCAAAGCCATAATACATTGGGAGACAGTTTTCATCCCTCAGCATTATGACAGTAAGATTCAAATGAAAAGGAAGGAAGGTTACAATCATCCAATGCTGCGTACCTACGAACAACTGGGAACAAAAGAAGAAGGAAGATTTCAACAGACATTTGCAAAAAGTGATGTCAACATTCTGAATGGCGACATCCAAATCCTTACGGGTGACATGAATGGCAGCTGACTGGGAGCAGACAATACAGGAAGAAGACTCATCATGGGTCGAGAGACTCTCGCTTAGAGAAATGATAGGGAACGGAGAATTATTCGCAGACTTCTGTGCCTTCAACGATTCGATGACCGGAAGGAGCGTGTACAAACACAAGGATATACGCAAAAAACATGGATTTCACCTGAAACATGAATGACACATCAAAATCCAGATAGACTTCACCTCAGTGCTCTTCAGTAAAGCGTAGACTCAGCTTGCTGGACACCTAGTTGAGAAGGGAGCAGATGTGGGCTAGGACCATCATACAGTTCAATGAACCTTCAAGGTGAAGCTGAAATCCCTCAAAACAACTGGAGACAGACCAGGTTTAAATTTCGACACCAGAAACAGTAAGGAAACACTACCACTGATATCTTCCTGTAGCCATCAGAACAACGTTGGAGACACTATGCGGCATCACTGGAGAATCCTAAGTCGAAGGACATCGGAACTAATTCTCTGGAGATGATGTACAAGAAAACATGTACAACCGTCCTAGGAAGAGACCAGACAAGACAAGAAATGGCTCACAACAAACACTTACCTGTAGCTAACAGAAGAAAGGAGGATGGCGAAAGAAGGATGACTCATTGCAAAGATGCACAACAGAAGGAGAAGCCGAGTTCAACGTCCACTGCACTGAATAAAGAAATGAAGAATATTGCTAGGAAAGACAAACGACAGTTCTATGACACACTGGCGGCAACTGAAGCAGAACAGGCAGTGTGTAGTTAAAAGAGACCTCAGGTCATTATATCACATAACCAGGCTTCTCGCCGTATGGGAAGAGTCAACCCAGATGGTGAACTGAATAAAGCTAGTGAATGTTACCTAATCCTAAAGGAGGAGAAACAAATCCATCAACGAGCTGATTACTTCAGAGGACTCTTGAGTCGACCATCACATGCAACTCGGCCAGAAATCCAACCACCACTACTAACAGCAGGCACAGAACTGCCTGTCAGTGGACATCAGTCCTCCAACAAAAACAGAAATCCTGAATGTGATCAAGCTACTGAAACCCAGCTGGGAAGGTAGTAGGACCAGGAGCGATCCTCCTCCCCAAAAGCACTGGAAACGGACCCAGAGACTGTTGAGGAATTGCTGACACCATTACTGTAAAACATTTGGAATGAAAGAAGGGTATATATTGAATGGAAGAAAGGCTGGTTACCTTGAGAAACTTCCAAAGAAGAGTGACTTGTGCATCTGCAAGAACTGGTGTAGAATAATGCCCTTGTGCACGCCAAGTAAAACAGTAAGTCGCATCATCCTGGGAATAACGAAGGATGCACTGGATGCAGAAATCCGCAGTTCGGGAACAAGCTAGATTCAGGAAAGGCGAAATATGTCTAAATCAAATTGCAACAGTACGCATAATCATCAAACAGAGCATTGAATGATAGTCAAACCTCAGCTTCAACTTCATCAGCCTTGGAAAGACCTTCCACAGAGTCGACCATGAAGTAATTTGGAAACTAATTCAACACTACACACTGCAGTTTCAGAGATGTTTACCAACCTCATTCAACAGTACGTGAATATACTAAGGGTCAGGTGATCCACATCGTAAAACTCAGTGAAACTTTTCAAGAGAGTACAGGAGTAAGACAAGACTGACTACCATCATCAACGATGATATTCCTAATTGTGGTGGACTGGATTATGTATCAGACTGTGGGTAGCGAGAGGAAAGGAGTATACTGGACTGATCAGAAAACTCTAGAGGACTTAAGCTTCGCACGTCGATGATCTATGTTTAATGTCATACAAACTCGAATACTAACAGGCGAAAACCAACAAACTGGTAGAAGAGGCACGTGACAAAGACAGGATTCCAGATGAACATATAGAAGACGGAGGTGATGAAGATATCCAACCAACCAACCAACCAACCAACAACAATCACAAATCACTAACAACGGGAGAAATTTGAAGGAGGTCATTCCCTCCACCTATCTATGTAGCATCGTTTCAACCACAGGCGGAAGGGATGAAGGTATCAAAGCAGGCCAGAATCGGAAATGCAATGCACACCTTCATCAATCTGAAATCAGTTTGAAAATCTTCTCTACTCAACAGCATAAAGAACAACATACGGATTTTTAACAACATTGTGAAGTCAGTCAGTTCTTCTATATGGTTCAGAAACTTGCACACTGTGTCACAAAAAAGGCTTACAATAACCCGCTGCGGACTGTTATCAGCGGTGACTTCGCTGACTCCATATTGAACATCAGATGGCCAGTGGAAAGAAAGAAACTCTGGGAACAAACTAATCAAGAACCCACTGCTCAACAGATATTCCTAAGAAAATGAAGACAGACTGGATACACTTATGAGACCATCAGATAACATCGCATTCCAGGCCGTCAAGTGGGATCCGAATGGGAAAAGGTGAAGTGGGCGTCCGAGGGTGACATGGTGGAGATCGTGTGAGGAGTATATCAGAGACTACAGGCAATTGTGGACCCAGCTAAAAAGAGGACCACAGAGAATAGGACAATGTGTAGACGTGCTGTTGAAGCCCTAGGTTCCACTCGGAAATCAAGGGAACAGTGATAATAATATTGGCATTTTTAATCCTTTTTAGTTTGGGCAAATTATTTGCCGTCATAATCTACTGTTACGTGTTTCCACTTGAATACTTTTTTGTAAATTGTTTTGGAAAATAATATGGGAATATTCATTAAAACATTTTAGTGATGTCACTTGTTTTTATCAAAAAAATATATTGGTTAAAATTGCCCATTAAAGGTTTCCAAAAGAACGGTTAGTGAACAAAGAATATTCTTTTCGACAACTTCATCATCAGGTTCTACATTATAGTGAGTGAATTAGTGTTATCAACAACATTAGTATTGTTTAAATAATATCGGATCAATGATAATAATATCAATGGATTATAGTTCGATCGCATCAACATAACAATACACTGGATAGCAGTAAAGTCAGGAAAAATAATCATACAGATTACGTACTTTTTAGGATCTACTGGAAATTTACTAGCCTCTGGCTTGCTTTCAAGTCTTTTCATGGGCTGTATCTGTTTCTTCTGTGCTCTTTGTTCACTACTTGAGTAATGTATTGCATAGTAGGCGTTCTAAGATTTTCTAGTAGTTCATCTATTGCATATCGCCTGCGGTCGATATTCATTTCATTCTCTTGAATATGTGTAGATAAAGAGTCTGTTTGGTTCAGCGCATAACGTTTCAGCGTCTTCTTATTGAGATGAACTGTGCTTCGACGTAGAAGCTGATAATAAACTTAAGCATAGTGATTTGATTCGATGTAATTGTTAATGAAGTCCAACCTAGCCTTTGTTTCATGGAGCTTGGCGTTATACTTCAAGTATTCATTGAGAACCTTCAAATCTACAGGCTGCTCACGACATTTAAGCTGATGATTTACTATCCAGAGGTTAGTAAATTTCCGGTAGATCCTAAAAAGTACGTAAATTGTATTATCATTTTTCCTGACTTTACTACTATTCAGTGTATTGTTATGTTGATGCGATCGAACTGTAATCCACTGATATTATTATTGATTCTATGTTACTTAAACGACATTAATACTGTTAATGACACTAATTCACTCACTATAATGTAGAACCTGATGATGGAGTTGTCAAAAAGAATATTCTTTGTTCAGTAAACATTCTTCTGAGTAAAATTAAAACTGACTTATGCATTTTAATATGTTCTTAAAGTAATTTTCAACTTATGATGTTCTATCGTATAAAGCATTTCATCATGAGCTGACATCAGTTAGAGAACCACTGGGAAACCTGGGAGTACTGGACAGCTACTTCGTCCTAGTTTGAGACTCCTCATCAGTACGCACCCGCCGGGGTTCGAACGAAGGACCTTCTGGTTACAAGGTGAGCTCGGAGACCATTAAGCCTCTGGGACCCGATCCAATGGTCCTCGAATTCTGTTTTTGGAAAATCAATTTAATGGTGTTACTCCTAATGAATGAACATTCGTTAGTGAACCAACCACTGATAAAGAAGGCAAAGTTGAGAGATATCTTTACCCTGGAAATGTTTAAAGTAATAGTAGTAGTCCAGAGTTTTGAAAGTGATTATTCATACTTCTAAAGGCATACAGTGATTGGCTAGGCTAAACAATTCTGGTTTGAGGACATTAACTGATGGTCAAATTATATATGAGGAATTTACAAATAGAAATTTCGGAAATCGTATGCATTCACATCAAGTGGTAAAATGACCTCATATTTATCAGCTTATCAATGGTTAGGTCAGATATGTACTTATAATGAGTATTTAACTAGAAAAATATTCATACACAGCACTCAATGGTTTCGATCTGTTTCCTCATATAGGTTGATCCGGCTTCAAAGTTAATATGAAACCAGTCATTTGCCCTCGTATTCTTAGATTGAAATAAAATACTTCTGAGAACCTGAAGTTTATTAGAGATGAAAACAAATTCAGAAGGAGAGCTCTTAGCATGGAATACATACGCTTTATGCGTGACTACTGAGTAAATTAAACATTTAGCTATAATTAATTTAAAGTACATAAAATTCTTTTCTTTCGACCAATGAGTTGTCTTTTAACCTCTAGAGTTTGGAGTTGAACAAATGTCATCCCTCTAGTTTCCATTTGCAAATAATGATGTTATGGTTTGAAGCCATTAGTGGATACCCATCTGCATATTGATAGCATCATGATAGCTAAGAAGATTGACATTGTGCAATCGGGGGTTAGAAATGTAGAAATAACAAAATAGACAGGATGTTTGGGTAAAAAAAACTAATGTGATGAATAATTGTTTATGCAATCAGGGATTAAATATGTAGAAATAGTAAAATGACAACATAAACTCGAGGTTCGGATATAAAAATATGGTAGTGTAAACAGGGATTAAGAAAACTTAAAATAACATGAATAAACAGGAAGTGTAGATAAGAAAGGCGATGGGATGGTCGTTACTAAAAATTACCTGTTTATGATGGATCATTATTGAACAAAGCTTGGAATGACAGTCACCTCTCCACCTCACTCAACTTCATCGACTTTGAAAACGCCTTCGACAGCGTCGATCGAGAGGTGGTTTGGACACTACTTCGCCACTATACATTATACACATACTATATATATTATACATCGCATCCAACAGTTGTACGACAATGCTGCATGACAAGTAATCCACAATGGGAAACTTACAGAATCCTTCGAAGTGAGGACGGGATTGAGGCAAGCTAGCTGTCTACTGTCGCCAATGATCTTCCTGATTGCAGTAGATTGGATAGTGCGACAAACAGCGACGGGCAATCAGGAAATAGGCATAAAATGGACTCACACAAAAAACGTGGAGGATCTGAACTTCACCGATGATACATGTCTGATTTCCCACAAACTGGAAGATATGCAAGTGAAAAGCAACAAGTTGGCAGAACAAGCATCCAGAGAACATAAGACTTCCTTCAGGTGAACATAGATAAAACAGAGGTGATGAAGATTCCTGGCCAACACCAACACCAACACAACAAAAACAACAACAGACAACAATGAGCCAGCACAAATGGGAGGAACCTGAAAGAAACAACCTCCTTCACCTGCCTACCTACCTACCTGGGAAGCATCGTTTCAATTACAGGCGGACGGAACTGACGAGGATATCAAAGCCAGTATCGGAAAAGCAAGGAAGGCTTTCATTACTCTCAAGTCTGTGTGGAGGTCAACGTCACTCACTCAGCACCAAAAATAACATCCGGATTTCCAACTCCAATGTGAAGTCAGTCAGTGCTACTCACTATACGGATCAGAGACTTGGCCAGTGCGTCATAAAGAGCATCTCAAACAAACTACACACCTTCATTAACAGTTGTCTTCGCTCAATACCACTCAAGATCAGATGGCCGACCAGAAAAGATCAGCAACAGGGTGGGATCTCTGGCAGTGAGCGAACCAACCCGGCAGGAACCGATTGTCAAACAAATAGGCAGGAAGAAATGGAGATGGATTGGCTGGCCATACGCTGAGGAAACCATCAAGTGAGTGACATCACTAGACAAGCCACTGCTCGAGTGGAACGCGAAAGGGAAGCGGGCGGCGAGTTGGTCGTCAGTGTGAGGGCGACTTGGAGGAGGTCATGTGAAGAGGAGATGAAAGTGTGTGGGCAGACTTGGAGCGGGGTGAAGAAGTTGGCAGAGAACCGAAGGCAATGGAGACGCACGGTTGAAGCCCTATGTTCCTCTAGGAACTAAAGGAAATAATAATTAACGCACCAGTGAATGTGAAATCGTTATGTTGAAGGATTCTTCAAGTCATTCAGTCTTTCCAAATGAAGGAAGTTTATTATCAAATCTTCTTTTGTTTTCAAATATTGATGTTTTATGGATTTAGTAGAGTTTTACATAAATAGATACAATTGGAATCAATCATTTTCTGACAAAATAACCGACTCAGTAAGCACTATTCGAAATAACATTGATTACATAAGTGAATTATGCAGACCGAAGGTTAAATGTTGTACTTGGATGGTTAAACGAAAGGCGTATACAGAAAAAAGTGATGGTCGCACAAAATCACGCTAGCGTTTATCTTAAATCTCTTCAATAGACGAAATCGTTTTCGTTCTACATTAAACTACAGAAGTCTATTGAAGACATTTTTTCCGCCCAGGTTTGGCGCTTCTTAGCAGTATGCAGCCACTGGGGTTCGAAGTCAGGACCTCCCGGTTACAAGGTGAGCTCTTAAAATATTCACCCCCCCCGGGATCCAATCCAATGGTCCTGAGTATGAACCCCAATGACTGCGTACTGCTGAAGAGTCCCAAACTAAGCTGAAACAGCCGTTCAGTACACCTAGGTTTTCTCAATGATTTTCTAACCAATGTCACCTTATGACGAAGTCCTGTAACCAGTTTCCGCAACTGTCATATTTTTGGTGACTTGATTGATTTCAGAAGAGATTCCGCCAAAAACCTGTATGAATTAGTGAACTACTGAAATATCTTTTTCTTTCCTTTATCACCACATGATAACATGATAAGTACATTTACTGTATTTTAATGATCTCAGTGGTGTGAACACATTAACTACGCCACTGTTTTCATTACGTGGGCGTTTTAGTGGATTTATTTCTCTTCATTATTTAAGTATAGATGAAAGCCACTGTGTATGCAAGGCCATTCTTTGACAGTATTAAACACCTTATACACATAATTTCAGGATAAATACATGAGTCATTGTCTGATCCGTCATTTGATAGTATGTATTTGGTTGTGCATATGTAGCACGGTAACGTTGTCCTGAGTGTACATTGGATTAAATCAATAAATTTTGTGAGTCAAATCTTACTCATCATCGAGTGTTGCAAATATAAAGCAATAACAAATTACCACAATTATTCACACATTCTATCTACTACCACAGTACTAAAAGCTGTCTAACATTAACGCTTTTCGTTTTCACTTAGTGTAAAGTGTGACTCGAACATCTATTCTTTAAAAAGAATCATGGTTAAATTGTTTTTAAATGCAAGGTAATATAACATTAATAAAAGTAAGTTTTTGATTTTCTCTGTATAGTGATGAGTTCTTTTAATTATTAAGTGATGATTAACAGGGATAGACTAGACTGGCTGGTGGTTGAGCCATATACATCGTGAATTGACAGAAAATGCAATTCATAAGTCATTGGATCGAATCCTAGTGACTGAATGGTCTGCGAATTCACATTGTAACCTGGAGGTTTTGTGTTCTAAACCCGGTGGATGAATACTACTGAGGAGTCCCAAACTAGGAGGGAACATCTGTTCATAAATCCTTGATTCTTTTAATTAGTTGATTGTCTGTTTTTGCGTGCAAATTTCAAATATTAAATGGGTGATTACCGTTTATTTTAAAATGTCTGAACTCGATTTGAGCAAATAATATGAAAATATCTTGTTTTAGAGAATACAAATTATTTCACTGTATACCTCATCATGAACTGGAACCAGTTAGGTAATCACTGGAAACCAGGTGGCAGTGAACAGCTGTTTCATCCTGGTTTGAGACTTTCAAAATTGCAAATCCGTGACCCAATCAGGAATTGAACTCTTTACCTTCAAGTTACGAGACCAGCTCGCTGATTATTTAGACACTCGGTTGGAATTGAATCACCCTTGAATTCTAACTCAGGTCACTTCGCGATATAGTGTAACCTACAACCAGTGCCATCGAGAATATCCACTTCACCTTTACGTGTTGAACCCCATTGATCATGACTTCTCATTAGTATTTTAGGATATACATCCAGTATAAGTTTTGTGTGGACTATTCGTATTATTTTGAAAGTAGATTACATCAAAGTCCCTGCAAAAATCAAAACCTTAATATCAATCTCCAGCTCATTAAGGTGTACTGGATGGATATCTTGAAATTCTAATTAGTAGTTTTGGTCACAAGTGTCCATTTTATCAGTGTGAAGTGTATGTTCAACGATGGCATTGGCTTGCAGTAACGCTATGTCACTAATTAACAGAAGTTGGAATTCACAGGCCATTAAACTACAACTGAGTGGCTGGATAATCACCAGGTTTTCATCGTTGTGCGTCGGTGGCACAGTGGTTAGGACTCTCGCTGACCATGCACATGGTCTGAGGTTCGAGCCCACGCCGACGCACACCTGATATCTATGGTCGGCCTGCAAAATTTGGGCTACCGATATCCATGCTGAAAATTCCATCCTTGTACCAAAAATACGGTATGGAATCAAGCTGTAATCTAAAATAAAAAAAACAAAAAAAATCGTAACCTGAGAGTATTAGGTTCAATCGGCTTTAGGGTCATAGATGTGCACTGATAATGAGTCTCAAATAAGGACGAAACAGCTGTTCGATGTTCCTCTACATGATGTTTATTATTGACGAGTTCTGCATTGAAACTAATTCAATTCGCTTACAAAAAACCATTTTATGAATAACAAACTATCCCAGTTGCTTAGATAGTGTATGAGTGTCTCTTCAACTTCCTGTAATCTTCATCAGTTGGCGTTTCACGTATAAATTACTGTTTTATATTCAGAAAATCATAGACAAGAAGGAGGTTGTGAAAATAACTAACCCACAAAAACAACAACAGCATCAACATCCAGCGCCAATCACCATCAACGAGAGCGATTTGAAAGAGGTTCCTTCATTCACTTATCTATCTAGGGAGCATTGTCTCAACTACAGGAGTTCGGAACGGACGAGGATGTCAAATAGAGTGAGAATCGGGAAGGCGAGAAACACATTATCCATCAACCTGAAACCAATCTGGGAATCTTCGTCACTCAGCTAGCATCAACAAAATTCAGTCGGATTTTCAATACAAACAACGTCAAGTCAGTTAGTTCTTCTATACGGATCAGAAACTTGGCGGGCTGGCAGGTCAAAAAGAATATTTCCAACAGCCTGTTACAGATCTTTACCAACAAACAGCTGTCTTCGCTGGCTCTTTATTGAAGATCAAATGGGCGGGCCGGAGAGAATCACCAACAAGAAACTATTGGAAAACAAGAACCAATCGCCAACCAACAAATATGCAGGAGAAAGTGGATTTAGATGGATTGGACACTCGTGGCTGAGGCGGATGCTGGATGACATCACGCGCGCGTCAGGCCAATGCTCAAGTGGAACCAGGCCGAAAGGGAAGCAAGCGGCGAGTGGGACGTCAGTGCAAGGGTGACATGGAGGAGATCGTGTGAAGTGAAGAGGAGGTGAAACAGTATGGACTAACATGGATGGAGGTGAAAAAGAGAGTAGAAGGAAGACAGAAGTGGCAAGTGGAGACGTGGAGTTGCAGCCCTATGTTCCACTAGGATCCCAAGGGAACAATGATAATAATATTCAAAAAATACATCATAGGGATTGAGCGTTATGTTACTTTAATACTGGTAATTAGAGGTGACAGAATGAACTGACTATGCTTCAGTTATTGAAAACACTGTTTTCTCTTTACCTCTTCTAGAAATTTCTCATCAGAAAATTTACGGAACAGCAAGAAGCTCTTGAGTCCCAGTGATTGAATGATCTACGAGCTTGTCTTGTAACCGTAAGGCCCTGGGTTTGAACCCTGGTTGGTGTATACTGCTGGAGAGTCCCGAATGAGGACGAAATAACTGCTCAGTACACCTTGGTATTTTGGTCCATCAACGGAGAGAGGGTTCTCAAATGGTTGCGCCACAGGATGATAGTGTATACGAATCTCGTCTTGTAGGTGGCAGGCATAGATATGTTCGGTTCTCCTGAAAACCAATGTATAAGAAACGCTTATAATTCGTAGGATAAGGTTGAAGGAACTATATTACTACTATTTTATTGAAATCCAGGCATTTTTCTAGGTGGAAATAACCTGACCAAGGTGCAGCAAAATATGCTATGTTATAATCCAATCATGATGGCCTCTATATAGTTGTGGGTAATCTTGGTACTTATGTTGTTTATCATCTCAATCATAGTTATCGATTCGACTTAACTAGCCTGAATATTTACAATTTTTGATCTAGTCTTTTGTGTGTATACTGATATGTAGATCCATCTTTATGGATTATTCTTTCTCACGCTATGTCATTGGCCGTATATATATATATATATATATATATATATATATATATATATATATATATATATATATATATATATATTCATTATTTACTTTCGTGAATGTACTTTTCAGTCTCACGTCATTGTGTGTTGTCACTTAAGTAGAGCGGACCGGAAAAACAGGTAGAGGCTTTTGTATACGTTGATGGGTAGCTTAGTGAGATTCATGATCACCGCATCTGTATTCAACCTGGCGTCCCTTTTCAACTTAACATTTTTGACAAAATATAATGTACACTTGAAATATATCCAAGTCTTAAATATATCCAGGACTTGATTAGTTCGTATGTATCAAAGTTACTGTGTAGCTGCACATCTTACTACTTGATAGATTATTAACACCGCGGTCTAAAACATATTAGTTAAAACTAATCAATTATTTAAGACAAGTTCACAAATGCACTGCTACGTATATGAGCAAATTAATGATACATAGTTATGAATAATCTTCATATTTGATCAATATAGTTCGAAGTCTATCATAAGTATGTGGTGGATAGGAGGAAGATGGGAAAGATAGAAATTTGCTTATTGTTAGTGTGGGGTACACAAAAAACACCCCTTATGGATAATCAAGCTATTCAATATATTGTACAAGGAAAAACATAATTTTCGCACCTTATAAGAAGAGACACCACTACAACATCTTGACAGTGTCGGTTCGAAAATACCAAACTGAAAGTGGTTGATCATTTGAAAAATGCTGATCGACACGTCTTAGAGAATTCAATTTTTCCTGAAGTTAAATCGCTTCTGAACTAATCAAAAAAAAGATAATTTCAACGACATGAATGGAATTCTGCCTTATTATTATTATTATTTCCTTTAATTCCTAGAGGAACATAGGGCTTCAACCGCGCGTCTCCATTGCCTTCGGTTCTCTGCCAACATCTCACCCCACTCCAAGTCTGTCCACACACTTTCATCTCCTCTTCACATGACCTCCTCCAAGTCGCCTTCACACTGACGACCAACTCGCCGCCCGCTTCCCTTTCGCGTTCCACTCGAGCAGTGGCTTGTCTAGTGATGTCACTCACTTGATGGTTTCCTCAGCGTATGGCCAGCCAATCCATCTCCATTTCTTCCTGCCTATTTGTTTGACAATCGGTTCCTGCCGGGTTGGTTCGCTCACTGCCAGAGATCCCACCCTGTTGCTGATCTTTTCTGGCCGGCCATCTGATCTTGAGTGGTATTGAGCGAAGACAACTGTTAATGAAGGTGTGTAGTTTGTTTGAGATGCTCTTTATGACGCACACTGCAAGTTTCTGATCCGTATAGTGAGTAGCACTGACTGACTTCACATTGGAGTTGGAAATCCGGATGTTATTTTTGGTGCTGAGTGAGTGACGTTGACCTCCACACAGACTTGAGAGTAATGAAAGCCTGCCTTGCTTTTCCGATTCTGGCTTTGATATCCTCGTCAGTTCCGTCCGCCTGTAATTGAAACGATGCTTCCCAGGTAGGTAGGTAGGCAGGTGAAGGAGGTTGTTTCTTTCAGGTTCCTCCCATTTGTGCTGGCTCATTGTTGTCTGTTGTTGTTTTTGTTGCTGTTGGTGTTGGTGTTGGCCAGGAATCTTCATCACCTGTGTTTTATCTATGTTCACCTGAAGGAAGTCTTATGTTCTCTGGATGCTTGTTCTGCCAACTTGTTGCTTTTCACTTGCTTATCTTCCAGTTTGTGGGAAATCAGACATATATCATCGGTGAAGTTCAGATCCTCCACGTTTTTTGTGTGAGTCCATTTTATGCCTATTTCCTGATTGCCCGTCGCTGTTTGTCGCACTATCCAATCTACTGCAATCAGGAAGATCATTGGCGACAGTAGACAGCTAGCTTGCCTCAATCCCGTCCTCACTTCGAAGGATTCTGTAAGTTTCCCATTGTGGATTACTTGTCATGCAGCACTGTCGTACAACTGTTGGATGAGATGTATAATATATATAGTGTGTGTATAATGTATAGTGGCGAAGTAGTGTCCAAACCACCTCTCAGTCGACGCTGTCGAAGGCGTTTTCAAAGTCGATGAAGTTGAGTGAGGTGGAGAGGTGACTGTCATTCCAAGCTTTGTTCAATGATGATCCGTAGAGTGGCGATTTGATCAATACATGACTTGTTTCTCCTGAATCCAGCTTGTTCCGGTCGGAGTTTTTCATCCATGTCGGTGTGTTTGATTCTCTCCAGGATGATGCGGTCTAGTATTTTTCTTGGGATGGACAGGAGCATATTTCCTCGCTAGTTCCTGCATTGACTCAAGGCTTTTTTTGGTAGTTTGAACAAATACCTTTCTTTTCATCCTCAGGTACCTTGCCCTCCTACCACACCTTCTAAAGTAAGGGCATCATTAAGTCCGCTGATGTCTCTGGATCCGTTTCCGATGCCTCTGCTGGGATTCCATCTGGTCCTGCTGCTCTCCCAGTTTTTAGCATCTTGATTGCATTCAGGATTTTTGATTTCGTCGAGGGGTCAATGTTCACTGGGAGTTCTGCTTCGTTGTTGGTATTGCTGGGCGCGTTGTGGGTGGCGGTCGATTTAGAAGTCTTTTGAAGTTTTAAGCCAGTATTTTCTTTGGTCCACTTCTTTGGTGATTGACTTTCCATTGTCATCTTTCACTGGCTTAATTTGTGTCGAATTTTTGCCCGATAGGTGCCTAGCTGTTTGGTAGAGTGTGGCGAGGTCTCCTTTACCTGCAGCTTGTTCTGTTTCACTTGCCATGGCTTCATAATATTTTCTTTTGTCTTCCCTGGCACTCTTCTTTACTCTTTTCTTCAATGTATTGTAACTTGAATTCAAATCCTGTTTTTTTTGCTCGTCGATGCACCGGATAATCTTTTGTTTTACTATACTTCTCTCTTTTATCAGTCTTCAAGTGTTCGTAGTGAGCCACTGTTTGTCCTGTCTCTTCTTTCTGCCTAGAACTTCATTCAGGTTTGACTCCACATCGTTTTCAAGTCTCCCAGTGCTATTCAACACTGGTCTCTTCGTTAATGTTTATTTGTGTTTCGGCTTTGTCCTTTATGTTTGCAGTGAAGATGTCCTTTGTATCCTGGTCCTTCAGTTTTTGAGTGTTGAACTGCTGCCTATGGTTTCTTAAATACTTGTAAATTATTAACAAACTGTGATCATGAAACTATCATATTTCTACTTAAAATTCAGCTTCCTCTTATTCGTATAAATGAAAAGGTGCTAAGAGGAGAGTTACTTTTTACAGCCGCATAGTCCTCAAGCTGTGCACTCACACATATATGGTGAATTATCATAGTAACAAAAGGAGTATTTCCAAAGATGTGTCATTAGAAGTGCGACTTCTAGATAACCGTGAAGTAATACAGAGAGCGTTATTTGGGTAGAAACTAAATTAAAATTAAATAAGTAAACTGCTTGACTTAATGTAGTTGACGAGATTGACTAGAACTCAGCTGAGACTAAAAGAGAGTCAAGATCAATGTTATAAGGAGTAGAAATATGTGGACGGAAGAGGGAGGAAAATAATAAAAGTAGAAAACCATAAAAAAAAGAATTAATAAAAATTAGATATCCAGTGTCAAAATTAATTAGGACCATTGTAGGCTCATTGACTGGACAGATCTCTTCTATGTGTAGACTTCGGGATCACCATCAGTGAAGGCGAAATCTTAAGGAGTTAATCTTTTTCACTTATTTAGGCACCATCGTCTCTACTACAGGCAGAGACACTAATAAGGATATCAAGGTCAGCCAAGATCAAACCAATATATCTGTAACGACCAGAGTCTGAACACAGGGAACTGATCTTTGCGTTTTACTGTAAAGCTCTCCAAAACTTCCTTAGGAGAAGCACACTCATAAAACTCTCCAAAGACAGTAAAAAGAAAGATATTCGTCTATAGATCTATATGGCTATCAAAAGAACCATTAGGCAGCTATACATTCAAGGGACTTTCAAATACAAAACAAGTACTCAGAATCAAGTAGAATATTTCCAACAAGTTGGGATAAAAGCTCTGTCCGCAAGAATCCTACACCGAAAAATCTCACAAACAGTCCAAGATCGGAATTACCTAGATCCACTCAAATAGAATTTCATCGTAAAACAACAGGATATAAATGTATCGCTCAAACACAAAGAGAAGCATTTAAATTAGAGATTAATCAAGCACAAAGACAGTACGGCTCAAATCAACATGTGGTATGCAAATGTCAAAACAATGATATACAATCCAGGAGAAAAATGGAAAATAATTACAAAGTTAGTTGAAACATTCAAATAAGTATAAATATTGAGATTAGATGATTCAGGAAGGATTTTCCAAACGACTATTCCATTACAATATGAAGACAGTCGTCCATTACTATGAAAACAGTGTGGAGATCCATAGAACTCAAGACAATGAATAACATCCAAATATTCAACCCTAATGTCAAGTCACTAAGTTCTTCTATATATTTCAGAAGATTGGCCGGTTCCTCACAAAATGGATTTCCAGCTGGCTAAAGACTTCCAGTAGTAGTTGTATTTACTCCGTAATGAAGATCCGATGACTGGATGGAAAGGAACTTTAGTGACGAACCGATCATTAACATATTAACAAATATATATTCAAAAGAGGGAAATGTACTGAAGATACAATCAAGAGACATGCAAGCTATATCTCATCGCTGTTGAACCCTCTAATGGAACCCGAATGGAAAACGACTAGTTGATCATCAGAGAGTGATATAGGGGGCGGGAGAGAATGTATGAAGAGGAAATGAAAGCTTACTGGCAGCCGCTTAGCATGTTGAAAATGATTTTAGAGGACTGAGTAGAGTGGAGCTGTGCTACTGAAGCTCTGTGTTCTATGCAGAAACCATGGGGGTAACAATAACTATAATAATACAACTGGAGTCATCGGGAGTACGCGCCTACCGGGTTTCCAAACCAAGAACTTCCAGGTACACCACAAGCTAGTAGACCCTTCAGACACTGAGACTCGACTCAATGGCCACTCCGTGAATTATAATTTCTACCGATTCGTGATTTTAGCGAGACCACCAGTCATTGTCATTGGGGAGTGTTTGTCCTCACTGCCAACCGGATGGACGCCACTTGTCACGACTTTTCACCAGGACTCCAGGCAACTTCAACCTGCAGCCAGTCACTAACATGCATTAAATTAATTTTCAAGAGTTCGTTTGTAGGGATATCGGTACATGAAGACAACTTAGAACACATTGTTTTGACCTTGGTGATTGACACTAAATTACGCCATATCCGAAATACGATGCTTCTCTCTTTTGTTCTTTCCGACAAAACATCCTAACAAATACTCACATTCTAGTAGAATGAAACGAATTCAAATTATTCCATTCGAACACAGTCACCGATAGTCAATAAAATAGATTTCCTCTTTCAGTAAGAATTTAGCTTAGCTTCAGAGAAATATATCTAAGTTACCCTATTATTATTATTATTATTATTATTATTATTATTATTATTATTATTATTATTATGTTATTGATACTATTAATTAGTATCGATTAAAAGTGTATAACAGTGACACTGAAAGAAGAAAAATCAATTGTAGATTTCTTGATTGAACATTACCACAGATTAGTTTTACTGTCTGATTAAGGCGTTACAATCAAATGAAGTTGTAAACGAATCAACTGACTAACTAACTAACTGACAGACTGAACTATAACTATTTTTTTAGTGGATATATTATGGTTAATGACGTTATCATTTGTTTGTTCTCTATTGTGCTTTTACTGGTAAAACGACGATACAAATAATTTAAAATATCAATAGTTGTGGTTTAGTTTACAAAACATAGAAAGCTTTTAAAACATTGGCAACATGATAATTTAGATCTAAAGTGTTGACGACAATATACAGTTATCCAGACTGAAACATGTAGAGGAGGAGGGTATGAACTCAGAATCTATACCTTGAAAGCTGAGTGCTTTGAAATGACAACAACAAACATATATTATTATTATTTGTCTTCTCTTCATTCATTTGGAAACAAGACTCGAGTCCTAATTGTTGATTTTATTTTTCTATAGGATCAATGAAGATTACTTTAACTGAACAGATAGTCAACACTGGTCACTCAATAACCACGGAGAATTCATTGAAGGTCATCTACAAAGTCAAAAGAAGCCCATCTAATAACGGTAAGCTCCCGTATACTTTGTATTGCCAAGTCCTTAGCGATCCGGACAGAAAATCCTGATTTATGTGTATAAAAGAAACTTCTCCATTCCCTCCTTTTACCTTGGATATATTGCCAAGTTCTACGACTTTCTTAATAATGTTTCGTTTCCTTTTTTTGTTTTTTGAATTTTTGTATGACATCTTAGCTACCCTTTATTTACTGTTTCTAGCTATCACATAACTAATTTTTTTGGACACGTGTCCCCATTATCATATTATTATCATATTGTCATTATCATATTATGCATCTCTTGTTAATGCTTACCAATCTTCACCCTCCAACCTAGTTACAATTTTGATTATTCATTACATTTAGAAGCATTTTGATAACGTAAACAGCGGACCATGCACATGGTCCGGGGTTCAATCCCCGGCCGACGCATTCCTTTACCTCGCTAAGTCAGAAATAATTCGGGCAAAGAGGGAAGGTTGGGCATGAGGCTAGCAACTCTATCCTGTAAAATAAACACTGCTACAGAAACTTCAATTCACTATCTTGAGGCCCTATGTTCCACTGGGGAACGTGGAGGGAAAAAAACAGCCGTCCTAAATATTTTTTATTTCATTTTTGTTTGACAATCCTAATGTACACACACACACAAAATAATTATATCTAAATGCGATTGTACAGCTAAGTGAATGAATTCGCCGAAAAGAGACTCTTCGCTGAACTTTGTTGTTCTTATATTCATATCTGGATGGGTATTTCCCGTGAATCTCATTATTGTTGCTATTATTTTTCGTTCCTTGCAGTGCAAATGGAAAGTGGAGTTCTAGAAGCACATCTGAACTCCATTAGGACTTCTGAAATCATTCTCAGCAACCTGTGTGACTGTTCAAAAGCTTTCATTTCGTCATCACATGATCTCTTTTATATCGCTTTCAGATACCCAACTAGTTGTTTTCCATTTGGATTTCTCTTGCAAGTCCACCAAGCATGTGATGTAACTTTCATGTCTCCTCAGTGTATGTCTAGTCCAACTGCACTTCTTTCGGCATATATGTCGGACGATATGTTATCGGTTGGTTTGTTACCACAGTTCCTTTTCGGTTATCCCTACAAACTGGTCATTCGGTCATCAGTATGAAGAGAATGCAGATGTTGATGAATGTCGTCAGCCAATTGGGGATATTGTTGGTTAGATGCTTACCAGTTCTCTGGAATATATGAAAGCATTGATTTACTAACATTATTGTTGAAAATTTGGATCATATTCCTTGCTCTAAAT
Organism: Trichobilharzia regenti; assembly: GCA_944472135.2. Classification (NCBI taxonomy): domain Eukaryota; kingdom Metazoa; phylum Platyhelminthes; class Trematoda; order Strigeidida; family Schistosomatidae; genus Trichobilharzia; species Trichobilharzia regenti. Next base: position 143,924,539 of record OX235262.1, on the reverse strand, counting down.
GCCGTGAATCTTTCTCAGTTTACATTTCCCCTTATTAGTGTCACTACTCACAGTTGGAATGATACTGCCTAGATAAATTAGAGAGGTGAATTCTTTATATTTTCCCACTGGTGGTGAGTGAAGCTTGTTGTTGGTCTCTTCATCACCACTGTCTTCTCTACGTTTACTCGAATTCCAGTCTTCACTGTCTTTTCTACCAACTTGTTGGTTTTTACGTGTAGAGCTTCGAGTTTTTTTGTGTGACATTAGACATAAAGTATCCCCATAGTATAGATCTTCTAGAGTTTTCTTATCGGTCCAACGTATTACTGTCTTCTCACTCCCCATGGTCTGTTGAGTGACCCAGTCTACTACAATCAGGAATATCTTTGATAATAGTAGGCAGCCTTGTCTTACTGTTGTTTTTGTTTCAAAGGCTTCATTGAGTTTTCCATTGTAAACCACTTTACATGTGGCACTGTTATATAGCTGTTGAATGCGATTTATAAATGTCTATCACCAGTCCCCATCCAGACATTAATGTAAAGAAAAAAACAGGTAATTCAGTGAAGAGGCTCTTTTCGACGAATTCATTTTCTTTACATGCACAACAGCCTTTTTATACTATATTCTTACAAAAGAAGGTAACAATAAAAGTGATAATTTGTCATAATCATAGTTTTTAATATTAGTCAGTGCATGAGAGAAGTTGAATGAGTGTATTAGAGTTACTTAATAAATACATGTTAATGGAACTCCAAAGTGTTGATGCGGTTGTCAAATTACTTCACGGTCGATCACTTCGAAAGCCTTCTCAAAATCGATGAAGGTGGCATAGAGCTTCGACTGTATTAAATGCTCTATTAGATAACAACACATTGTGTTGAAATTCAGCCTGTGTTTGACTTGTCTTCCTTAAAATCCAGTCTGCTCAGCACAAATTCTTCCATCCACGGTATCTTCCCGTCTTTTCTGAATAGTGCGGCTTCGTATTTTAGATACAGTAAGTACAGTTTAGTAAATCAACATGATTGTGTCATTCACCACATGTTCATACCCGCTGATATTAATCTCATTTATGCTGGCATATTTAGATTGTAGAAATCTCATTCATTGGTCTAGACGTTGGACTTCCAACAACTAAATCACAGTCCGAACCTCGCTGTATCTGATGAGATTCTGGGAGTTGGATAATTTCAGCAGCCATCATACAATGTGTGTGCTTCAGTAATAACTTCATAGAAACGCAAGTGGGTTTTGAGTAACAGTTTAATTTAAATTGAAGGTTTATTCATTATCGGTACGTTGACGTTTCTGTAGTAGTCTGACTGATTTTCCAGGATAAGGTCACCAGTCCCACTCCTAACCCTCCCCCATTTTCCCGGGCTTGGAACCGGCTGGAAAACTAGTAAGCTAGTAATATAGGTGAGGTAAAACAAGACTGTCTATTATCGCGAATGATTTTCCTAATTGTGATGGACTGGATCACGATCAGACTGGATAGCGAGGAGAAAGGGGTACGCCGGACCACCGATGCGAAGACTCTAGAAGATCTAAATGCTCCAGATGATTTGTGTTTAAACTCGAAGACTTGAAGGCGAAAACCAACAACTTATCTAGGAACTATTGTTTCAATGACTGGCGAAATTGATGAAGATGTCAAAGCTGGCCAGAATCGAAAAGCAATGTACACCTTCATTAATCTGAAATCACCTTGGGAAATCTTCTGCACTCAGAATAAACAACAAAATTTAGATTTTCAACACGATGTTAAGTCAGTGAGTTCTTCTACACAGGTCAGAAATTTGGCACTAGCGTCAAGGAAAGCATTTCTAACGGGCTACCCAAGACTTTTATCGTCAACTGCCTTCGCTGACGCCACATTGAAGATCGAATGGCCAGAAAGAATTAGCAACAAGAAACTATGGGAATAAGCTAACCAGGAAGCTATTGTTTAACATATATATGTAGGAGAAATTGGAGATAGTGTGAGCCTACACTGAAAAGATAGTCAAATGACATGGCATACCAGGCAATCACTCGAGTAGAATTCCAATGAGAAACGATGAGTCGGTCGTCCTAGGGTGTCATGGGGAATACCATGAGAGGAGGAGATGAGATATTATGGGCTATCATGGGCCCAGCTAAAGAGAACTGTAGAATATTGAACAAAGTTCAAATGTGTTGTTGCAGCCCTATGCTCCACTCGAGACCCAAGGGAACAATAATAATAATAATAACATCAATAATCTTATTGACACATATAAATTCTGTAGCCTTATTTATTCATTACTATGCTGTATTAAGATATTGAAAACCATCCGATATATGAACAATCTGAAATAACAAAAACATTCATTCAGACATCTATAAAACACAAAATAATCGAGCACAGAATATTCTTTTCGATAAATTCCTCTTCCGGCTCTACAATTATATATGTGTTTATATACACAGAATATTCTAGTTTAGTAGTTAATAACAATATTAGTGTTTTTTAAATAATATCGATTTGTAAAGTATGATCAATGCAATTACAGTTCATTAAAGATGCTTAAATTATAATAATAATAATAAAGATATAATAGACGAATAGAATATCAACTAAAATTAGGAAAATTCCAAAAAAGTTCAGGATTATTCAAACCTGGATGGCCGAGGTAATGATAATGTCTGAACTAACTTCTTTTGGATGCATAAATTAGGCTTGTTAATATGGATCCCAACAGCCTCAGCAATATTTAGTAATCGAACTGTTAAGATAAAATTGAGATTCGTAGGTGTGCGGTAAATAACCCTGAAAGCACGGTTAACGTCAATCTTGTGTTCTGTATCCACAAGATGAGATAGAATAGCGCTGCGAATAGCTTTTTTTGTCCTTTGCTTAACTACACAGGGTGATGTTCGGAAATTTGACAAGACACACGCCTAATTGTATGGCCTATGTAACTGGCTCCACAGGAGCAGTTAAATTGGTAGATACACATGGAAGAGGCGAAATCAGGTAGTTTGTCTTTTACTCCCGAACGCAGAAATAAAATAGTCAACTGTACGATAGATAATAAAATAAGCCACATTTTCAACAACAACAAAAACAGACCAACCAATATTTACTCAGCAATGTAATATCTACCTACAATCGTTAAATCGTAGGATTTTTACAACTATCATATTTCTTTTAATTCAAATAATTGCTTTGTTTCTTTTATCATACAATATGTTTGAATTCTTTTTTTTTAAATAATTTTTTTTTATTAGTATAACCTCAGTCAAAATATTAACATATGTTGATCATGTAGACAAACTTATCAGTGCACAAAATTTTCATTTAAAAAGCAACCAATACTACCAACGCCTATAATATATATATATATATTATTGTATTAAGAACACTTCTCTATCTGTTATTTATTGTATTGGTCAACAGTTTCTAATAGCCAGATAAATGTTTGACCTTGACCATAAACTAATTCCGTTATGTATTGATTATATATATATATATATGCATACGTATATCCACACGTGAATAGACATACACACTCAGCTTTTGATATATTCTAATTTTACTCATCTCGTCTTTAAAATGGAAGAAAATGGCAGTAGGGTATGAACTTTTTCCGTGAATTCATAAGAGGACGGTCAATTTGTTATCATGATTATCACCATTTTTTGGACTCGTTTTAGTTTGAGAGAGAGAGAGAGAGAAAGAAGAGAGCGACATAGAAAATCTATGAATTTTTAGACAGTGACATTTATTTATTTTTTGTATGGCAAATAAAATGGTTTGTAATGATGATGATAAACTAAAGAAGTAACTTTTTGTGCTTATATCATCAGTGTATGAAGAAAGAAAGCACTTTGATAATGTAGTTCCACAGTATTCTCCTATCTTTATTCATTTTATCATAAAATTATTGTTATTATTATTACTATTATTACTGATATTATTATAAAAGTAAGGAAATAACAAATAATTTATTGTTGTGATAATGACTATGGATATTAATAATAATAGTCATTTAATTGTTGTGAATTCTATGTGTACTAGATACTAGAACACACTAGTCAGATAAAATTATAACAAACAACACAATGTGCATATATCGTTTCATCATGTAGAAATAAATAATCAATATGTAAACAAGGTCAAATTCTAAACACATGCATCAACTGTTCAACTAGGAATTTATTATTTTTTCACTGTCTAAAACTGTTCACTTCTTTCTGCATATATGTCTATGTACATGTACAAAAAATACGTCTATTCGTATGTCAACACATTGCGGTACGGTGGTATTTACTGTAGTTTGTTTTCGATTCTTTTTAACGGAAGAATGGAGAGTATGTAATTATATATGACAACTTGTACTGTCTGAAGTGTGATGACACACACACACACCACGTAAAATAGATGCAGTGAAGTATACAAGAACACAATATAGGTCTAAGGTTATATTGAAGAGAATAAAAATCTAAATGAATCTAAGGTAATACTGATAATATAGACACACCTGCATAGTCTTTATGCTTATGAAACTGTGGAAAGATTTGAATCAATTCCGATTGTTAGATTATTAGATTTCCTCATGAACTATAGAAAGCATTGGTTGAAGGCAAAACTATATCACGAATCTGCAGAAGTTAGAATTTTACGAATCATTTAATTCCGCGTCAGAGAAGCAGAATGGTTAATAAGTTTGGTCTCCTCAACTGAGGGTTTCAGGTTTGATCCCTAGTGGGTCATTCATTCGGGGACTAACTGATGAAGACTTTCAAAAATAGGACGAAACACATATCCAGTGTCCCCTATTTCCCAGTGATCTGCCTATCTGATTTTGGTTCTTGACAAAATCTAACAATGTAACCGTTGAAATTAAACCCTCTGCCCTGAATGATGTATAAGGCTACTTACTGTTAGGAACTTGTGTTAAATAGTATAGCCTGGTATCACCAAACATATGATTTGCTATCATGTGATTTATTTTCTTTTTTGCAGTGTAATGGAGCGGATTATATTGAGTTGGCATTGTTTATTTTTATATAGACAAAGTAGGTGAGAATTCAAGTAAAAGAATACATGTACATGAGTTTGGAAATGGTATTTGTGAATATATACTACAGTTTTAATGAACAACTGTGGCTTATAGATTCCATAATACCGTTTATATGAAGAATTACCTACCTATGAAATTGAATATTACAAATTGACAGAAATTATAATTCATGGGTCATTAAATTTAAACCCAGTGAATCATTCATTAGTGAGTACACTCTTATAGTAAGTAATCTGAAGACCATCGAATCGATCACAAAAAGTTTGTAGTAGATATTGTTGAGAATTTTCAAACTAAGGTGTAATACCTGTCTGGAACTTCAAAACTTTTTGGTTATTGACGAAGTTTACCCTGAAATCAATCATATCTCTGCTTACTAATTTGTTTGAATAAACAAGCAACACGCCATTTCAGACTTTACAATTTGTGGAGATTTTGGATTGATTTCAGTTTTTAGATGTTAGTTATGAACTAACATCATTTAGAGATCACCGAATTCTAGGGAGCACTGGACACTTCATTCGTCCTTCTTGGGAATCTTCATCCCTACACAATCATAACTTCATCAGGAATTTGACCCTGATGCTTTAAGTTATCAGATCAAGTTTATAGAGCATTCAGCCACTTGAACTAAAATTCAATGACCCATGAATTCGTCAGCTGATTGATGGCTACTAGTGGATAGATTTCCTGAAGTTGCAGTGGGAAGTCGTGACCAATGGGGTACACCATGTCAAGGTCAAGTGAATACTTATCGAAGGCACTGGTAAATGTAGCGCTATTTCATGAATTAGCAAAGTTAAAGTGCAAAGGTAATTAAATTCCGGCCTGAGTCGTTATATGATTGATAAGGTTTGTCTCGTAATCTGAAGACCTTTGGTTTAGCTCTGTGATGAAGAGTCCAAAAATAGGACGAAACAAATGTCCAGTGTTGTCTAGTTTTTATTGATTTCTCTAACTGATGTTAGTTTATGATAAAAATTTCACAACTGAAACACATCATTTGTTCAAACCTTAATGTATAGTAAAGTTAAAGCCCACTTCAGTGTCTTTGATCAAGATGGATTTAAACTCCGTAAACTTTCATACTTGGCATGACTTTAAATTAGCGGTAAAGTTCTTATATATATATTATAAACAACTGTCATTCAAACTAATCACAATGTGACGATGTATATTTGTTTATCAATGAAGAAACTACAAGGTTATTTATGCAGGCAGAAAAAATAACAAAAAAAAACAACAATTATTTAGACAGACGGTTACATCAAATTTATAATCATAAACATTGTTTACTATAAGAAAAAATTACACACCCTAAATCTACTAAGTAATTTTTCTTATTTCTCTAAAAAATTAACAGACTGAATAGGGAGTATACTTTAAGACTTGAAGAAAATCGATTTCTGATTAGTTTTGTTTACTGTTGTAGTCTCCTCTATACCCGTTCTGACATGATCATGTAAGGAAAATATTTGAGTACTTTCAGTAAACAAATATATGAATAGGTAAATAAATTAATAAATATTAATAATGCTGCAAGAATACTCAGTTTTTCAGTTAGATACGTCAGCATGTTAACAGAAATAGTGTTGTTATGAGAGATGTCAGGAAAATAAAAGGGGTGTGTCTTAACAGCTTCATTCAAAGACGGTAAACAAAAACAAATAAGGCAGGCGAAGAATAAAAATAGTTCATTAAAAATGTTAGCCTTATTATTAACCTGAAAAGTTAGTCATCAACACCTACTAATGCATTAATAAATAGTTAAGAAAATATGCCGAAAGAAAAGCTGAAAGTGAATTGTGGTTTTGTATGGTACATTGTAAATCTGATTTATCCAGAAAATGGTACTTACTCCTTGTTAAAACTGAAAATATCAAGCTTTGCTCAAGTGGATGATTGAAATAGTTACTTTTGCCATTTCTCATCTGGTTGATTAGTTGAATGATGGTGATAAAATGTTAAGCGCTAATTATTTATTGTTTAAAAATGCCCTTCATTAAATTTCTGCATTTCATTGTTTTATTCATAGCTTGAAGTCAGCAGAAGCATTGAAAATGGACCCAGAGACAACAGCGGACTTGATGACTCCATCACTGGAGGAGGTGTGGAAAGAGGACAAAGTACCCGTGGATTGGAAGAAAGGATACTTATTCAAATTATCAAATAAAGAAGACCTAAGTCAATGCAAAAACTGGCTCGTAATTATGCTCCTGTCCATCCCAAGCTAAATACTAAACCGAATCATCCTGGAGAGAATCAAACAAGCTGGATTCTGGAGAAACAAGTCATGTGTTGATCAAATCGCCACTCTACGGATCATCATTGAACAAAGCTTGGAATGACAGTCACCTCTCCACCTCACTCAACTTCATCGACTTTGAAAAGGCCTTCGACAGCGTCGATCGAGAGGTGGTTTGGACACTACTTCGCCACTATAAATTATACACATTGACAATTATACATCTCATCCAACAGTTGTACGACAGTGCTGCATGACAAGTAATCCACAATGGGAAACTTACGGAATCCTTCGAAGTGAGGACGGGATTGAGGCAAGCTAGCTGTCTACTGTCGCCAATGATCTTCCTGATTGCAGTAGATTGGATAGTGCGACAAACAGCGACTGGCAATCAGGAAATAGGCATAAAATGGACTCACACAAAAAACGTGGAGGATCTGAACTTCACCGATGATACATGTCTGATTTCCCACAAACTGGAAGATAAGCAAGTGAAAAGCAACAAGTTGGCAGAACAAGCATCCAGAGAACATAGGACTTCCTTCAGGTGAACATAGATAAAACAGAGGTGATGAAGATTCCTGGCCAACACCAACACCAACACAAAGAAAAACAACAACAGACAACAACGAGCCAGCACAAATGGGAGGAACCTGAAAGAAACAACCTCCTTCACCTGCCTACCTACCTACCTGGGAAGCATCGTTTCAATTACAGGCGGACGGAACTGACGAGGATATCAAAGCCAGAATCGGAAAAGCAAGGAAGGCTTTCATTACTCTCAAGTCTGTGTGGAGGTCAACGTCACTCACTCAGCACCAAAAATAACATCCGGATTTCCAACTCCAATGTGAAGTCAGTCAGTGCTACTCACTATACGGATCAGAAACTTGCACAGTGCGTCATAAAGAGCATCTCAAACAAACTACACACCTTCATTAACAGTTGTCTTCGCTCAATACCACTCAAGATCAGATGGCCGGCCAGAAAAGATCAGCAACAGGGTGGGATCTCTGGCAGTGAGCGAACCAACCCGGCAGGAACCGATTGTGAAACAAATAGGCAGGAAGAAATGGAGATGGATTGGCTGGCCATACGCTGAGGAAACCATCAAGTGAGTGACATCACTAGACAAGCCACTGCTCGAGTGGAACGCGAAAGGGAAGCGGGCGGCGAGTTGGTCGTCAGTGTGAGGGCGACTTGGAGGAGGTCATGTGAAGAGGAGATGAAAGTGTGTGGGCAGACTTGGAGCGGGGTGAAGAAGTTGGCAGAGAACCGAAGGCAATGGAGACGCGCGGCTGAAGCCCTATGTTCCTCTAGGAATGAAAGTAAATAATAATAATGAAGTTTGCGTTTATTATTTGTTTTTCATCCTGTTGTCTGCAGTGTCTTCAGCTGGTTCCACAACTGCCCATAAGTCTTCATCTCCCTCTTGTACGATTTTCTCCATGTCACCTTTGCTCCTAAATCCAACCCATTCAATCTTATTCAGGTTCTACTCAACAGCTTGCTGCGTGATTCCACTAAGTGGTCTCTTCAGCATGTGTCCAATCCACCTCTGTTTTCTTCTGCGTATTTATCGTATTATAGATTCTTGATTGATTCTTTCCTAGAGCACCTTTTTCTAATCCTTTCCAACAGATCATATGATTTTCAGTATGGAGTCAGAGAAGACAGCTGTTGGTGACACGCCAAGTCTGTGAAGCATGTAGAAGCAATGACTTAATAGTAATGTTGGAAATTCGGACCTTGTTTTTCTTAATGCTGATTTTAGCAGATTCTGGTACCTATTTTAGACTTATGAAGGTAATTCTTGCCTTTCCTATTCTGACAAGCTTTGGCATCTGCATATAAGCCGCCTGTAATAAAATGATACTGCCTAGATAACTGGAAGAGGTGACTTATTTCACATCGCTCTCACTGAGGTTGACTGGCAATGTTGTTGTTAATTGAGTGGCTTCATCACTTCCATCTTTTCTATATTCACTTGAAGTCCTGAATTGGCTACCTGCCTCTTCTACCAGTTTGTTGGTTTTCGCCTATTAGTCGTCCACGAAGTCTAAGTCTTCTTGAGGCATTTTTTAAACTTTATTCTTGACTTCTCGTTCCCCACGGTCTGCTGTACGATCCTTTCAACGACAATCATGAATATTATCAGTGATAGTATGCAACCTTGTCTAATTAATTAATTATTAATTCCATTGAATTGCTGTTAAGAATGTTTATACTGTACATCTAAAGAAACAACGAAAACCTGCGAATTTTTAAATATTGAGTTTCTAGAGATTTGACCAGTTTGAATTTGGACCTTATCATAGACTGATACCAGTTAAAGAATTTCTGAAAGAAAATCGTGACTAATTAAATACTCATTTCATTGTACTTTGGGATTCTTTAGCAATACACATACGTGACCGCATTATCGATTGAAATCAGAACTTTGAAGACACAAGCCAAGTCCCTTTACTATTCAGTCATTAGGCTGAAACTTAATGAACCACGAATTCTGACTTCTTTAAAATAATAATAATAATTTGCTTTATTCCTAAACACTACTTATGATACACTGTGGAATCCTCAGCATTTGATGCTATATTACATCTAACTTACTCCACAACAGCAAAAACAAGAATATGTATTAGGTGGCATAGCGGTTAGGACGCTCGCCGACCATGCACATGGTCAGGGGTTCGACCCCCGGCCACAGACGCACTCCTTTTATCTCGCTAAGACAGAAATAAAGAGGAAAAGATTGGGCATGAGGCTAGCAACCCCATCCTGTGAAAATAAACACTGCTGCAGAAACTTCAATCCACTAGCTTGAAGTCCACTGGGGAACGTGAAGGAAAAAAAAACGGAAATTGATAATATCAGCTTTTTGGTATGAGCAGTAACACAGTAAAGTCAAAAATATACAAAAAGTGTAAAATAATGATAGTAATGTTAATAGCTAAAATTATAAGATAATTGAAATAGTGTCACCATAAATTACAAATGGGAGAAGATTAAAGAGTCAATTATTTTGCTAATTACATAGTAATTTGCAGGTTACACGCGAAACACTATCTCAGTCACACAGAACGCCGACGGGCTAAACAGGGTGTCACTGAGTGTTTGTAACTGGTTGTACGAGCACATAATCTTAGACGACTGGCTGATGTCTGACAAAAACCGATCAAGTTTGGAACAGTCAGATCGGGAAGTAACTAGCAACGAGACAGTCAGATCATCAGAATATTTAGCAAAGCTGATTTCTTCCAAAAAAGGAGGGTCATTTAAGAAGAAAGAAAAAAAAGAGAAAAGAGAACATCACTTTGAGGAACTCTACTTTCAGTGAGCAAGGTAGTGGGAGATATGGCCTTATATACAGTAATTAGATGGATTGTCAACAGCCCACGACTGATTTTGTATAAGAGAAAGCTTATTTAACAAAAGGCATCTGGATACACAGTCAAAAGCGGATGTATAGTCAAAGAAGGTACATCGGTTATAGTCAGCTCCTTTGTCTAAGCAGGAAACAGTACTATGATGTCAATTAGCGGTACACATTCATCACTGTGCATCGGTGGCACAGCGGTACTACTCTCGCCGATCATGCATATGGTCCCGGGTTCGATCCCCTGCCGAAGTACACCCAATATCAATGGTCGGCCGACAAAATTGGGCTACCGATATCACATACTGAAAATTCCATTCTTGTAACGAAAATACGGTGTGGAGTCAAGCTATAATCAAAAAAATTATCTGATAAAATCAGTTTGTGATGAAATCTACATTTTATAAAATGATGGTATCAACAAACCTCTACATGAATAGAGTGGTAGAATGGCTTTCAAAGCATTACGAAACCAACTCAATCATCATGAATTCCATGGATACCAGTAGGTGAAACTTCATTATGAGCACAGAATATTCGCCAACGATACATGTGGTCCATGGTTCCATCTTTGCCAGACGAACTCCCAAGCACCGCTTAGCAGGTAATTAGCCCAGTAAAGATGAAAGGCTGGGAATGAGGATATAAACTCCATCCTGCAGAAACTAAAAACCACTTCTACTGAAACTTCGAAGCTCATGCATGAAACTATATGTTCCACATGGAACGCCTATTGTAAATCATAATACAAAATATATAAACAAGCTGGTGATGTAATAATTGACTAGTCACTATCTCCATATCCCTATATGCCAACGATGGATAATATCTGTAGCTCAGGTAGATGATTTTGGTGCAACAGAGTTTTTTTAGCTAAGTGATTTAACTAAGAAGCTCTCATTATCCCAGAACAGAACATTCTTATTCGAAAATTCACACAGTGATACAATAATACTCACTACTGAACTCCCAAACACAACTTATTCATCATAATCGCATCATCAGGCTCACATAAATTCCATATGTCATTCATATAGTTCCAACACTACGTGCACTGTGAAATAAAATTAATCTATTATCGAATGACACTCCACCAAAGTGCCAAAATTCTGTTCTTATCTCAAGCTTTCATTGTCTTTCTAGACAACATCTTCAGCGCTAACTTCAAAAGGAGTAAGCTCTTAGGATTCTTCAAAGTGTAGGAACCATCTCTGTTAGTGAATCTGGACATTACTAATTGCCTCTAGAGATTTGCTCATCTACTTGTATTGGTATGGATTATTTTGTTGACCTGATATTTGATCTCCTCCTATCCACGTGACTTTGTCTGTATTCTTTGAATCATCTTATCTATATCAATATGTTCATTTGTTGCAAATTCATCCGAGAATTACTCTTCAAGAAATTTTATGGAATTCACGATGTTTCATTTTGTAAACGATAAGGCAACAGATCGTTTATTCAGGAAATCAACACATATTTATAGATTTTTATGTACATTATTATAGATTCTTGTAAGCAAACAAAATAGCCTTCTGATTGGTGGTTTCTCGTTGAACGTTAATCTTTCCTCTCTTTGTGGCCTTTTCTTGAAGTTCAGATTATCTATCTGCGAATTGTATCCGCCTACGCAAAGTCTGCTGTGATTGGTTGTTGAGTCAGTCTTTGTTCTTATTTTTCTCATGACCAATATTGTGGACATAAACACTGACGTAAATTATTGTCTACCGATCTGACTAGCAGCCAACCCTCACCACAATTTGACTATAATTTGTAAGCGGTTTTAGTTGAATCGGTATTTGTAGTTGTCTGTATGCATTGATACAAACCATCGATTAAAATGTCTTTTGACAATTAGTAATTTTCATGGGTGTGAAGAGGAAGAAAACGTACACTTTGACAAATATGTGATTTTTAGAGTTGTAGTTTACTTTTCGATGATGGTAACTCTGTTTTCTTTATCCGTTGAGTCATTTGGCCAACATATTATTGACTGAAGTGAGTGACTCTTGTTGTGTGGATGAAATATACCCCAAGTGCTTTCAATAAGCTGACAACTTTTTCTTCACATGCGGTAAGATAAGTTTCCTTGTGCTTTCGTAGGATGATTTTGAGGTGGTTAGTTTAGTAGAGGGTGGACATTTTTTTGGTGAATTTGGTGAATATTGCTTTCCTGGAAGACGGTTGTCAGATATTTCTCCTATATTCTCCTAAAGGCTGAAGTATATTTTAGCTCTTTTGAATATGTTTGTATACAGCCACTTTTGTGTCTTGTTGGCTTACAGCTGATGTCACTGAGTATTTGATCTATATGAGTTTACTATCTGTATCTTTGCTTATTCACTTGGCCAAGGGAGTTTTATTCTCCGACTCCTATTTCCCAAAAATTTAGTGTCGTCAAAAACCTTTTCGGTTTTGAGTGCATTCTAAATCATATCTTATAATTATTTTGTGTGTGTGTGGTTCCCTTCAATTATTCAAATGTTGGTTTTGAATACTGTTAGAATCACAGTTTCTAGTCTTTATAAAACAGCTTCAACAATCAGTTCTCATACGAGTGATCCCTTTTATCTGTTAATATATCTGACCACAAACTGAAAACACATAAGTATATGAATTTCATCCAAGATGAACATTGTATTTTTAAATGTTAGGATAGGTATTCACCATTGCTTAGTAGTTACTGCACTCTCTCCTAAGATAGTTTCTGTCCAACTCAAATATATAACTCTGTGATGTCAAAGTATCATCAGCGCTCCTGGACACTTACATTCACCAACTCCACTAGCAATAAGTAGAAGACCTCCAGGAGGAAATCTTAAAATTTCCAGAAAACTCTTAGAAGCTGCATACTCAAATTTACAATCCATAGACAAGATGACACAGATAAGATGATTCAAACAAGACAAACAAGATCACATGGATAGGAGGAGATCAAATATCAGGTCAACAAAATAATCACTACCAACCAACACAAGTGAAAAATTGGGTGAGAAAATCTCTAGAGACAACTAATCATGCTCAGATTCACCAACAGAGATGGTTCCTACACTCTTGAAGAATCCTAAGAGCTTACTCCTTGTTGAAGTTAGCGTCTGAAGGTGTTGTCTAGAAAGACAATGGAAGCTTGAAATAAGAACAGAATTTTGTCACTTCGGCCCACGATTGTCCATAATCTCGCATTTGCTATACGTCACTCTCTAACGCTTTATTCGTCGTTTCCTATTGGGATTCCACATGAGTGATAGCCTGATGCGCCAATTTATTTGACAGTCTCCCCAGGATATGCCCAATCCATCTCTATTTTCTCCCACATATATGTTTAACAATAGGTTCTTGGTTAGTTTATTCCCATAGTTGCTTGTTGCTAATTCTTTCTGGCGATTGGATCTTCAATCCGGAGCTAGCGAAGTCACCTGCTGATAACAGTCTGCAGCGGGTTATTGTAAGCCTTTTTTGTGACACAGTGTGCAAGTTTCTGAACCATATAGAAGAACTGACTGACTTCACAATGTTGTTAAAAATCCGTATGTTGTTCTTTATGCTGATGAGTGGAGAAGATTTTCAAACTGATTTCAGATTGATGAAGGTGTACATTGCATTTCCGATTCTGGCCTGCTTTGATACCTTCATCCCTTCCGCCTGTGGTTGAAACGATGCTACATAGATAGGTGGAGGGAATGACCTCCTTCAAATTTCTCCCGTTGTTAGTGATTTCTGATTGTTGTTGTTGGTTGGTTGGATATCTTCATCACCTCCGTCTTCTATATGTTCATCTGGAATCCTGTCTTTGTCACGTGCCTCTTCTACCAGTTTGTTGGTTTTCGCCTGTTAGTATTCGAGTTTGTATGACATTAAACATAGATCATCGACGTGCGAAGCTTAAGTCCTCTAGAGTTTTCTGATCAGTCCAGTATACTCCTTTCCTCTCGCCACCCACAGTCTGATACATAATCCAGTCCACCACAATTAGGAATATCATCGTTGATGATGGTAGTCAGTCTTGTCTTACTCCTGTCTTCACTTCAAAAGCCCCACTGAGTTTTCCGTTAGGGATCACCTGACACGTGGTATGTTCGTGTACTGTTGAATGAGGTTGGTAAACATTTCTGAAACTGCAGTGTGTAGTGTTGAATTAGTTTCCAAATTACTTCATGGTCGACTCTGTGGAAGGTCTTCTCAAGGTCGATGAAGTTCAGGCTGAGGTTCGACTGCCATTCTATACTCCCTCCGATGATGATTCGTATCAACAAGAATGTCTAGCAGTAGCAATGTTCAAAGCATTTGTTCCCTTGAGATGTAAACGTTTGGTAGATGCTTCGAGTATCTGAGATATGCCCTTCTTTATGTTCTGCCAATGTAACAACTTCCACAGATACACGTAAATTTGTATACGCAATTAGAGTTAACATTAGAAGGGTATCTAACAACCTTTGATTTTTATTTCTTTCCTTAAGTTCATTTTACGAATGAATCACTTTGAGGTAATCAAGTACACTTTTAAAATCATGTGTATACATGTAGAATAAGTTATCTAGTTAATACACTCTAATAATCATTGTTTAAATGAATCAACATTATTTTTTTAAAAAAAGATATAAATGTTAGTTGAAGATGAATCATTTGATTTAAGGACATATAGATGAGCTCATTTAATTTAAATTACATGGGATGAAATAAAAGTGCATTTCGAATGATCAGCATTGATTATGAATAGATGAGTAGGGATTTAAGATTGAATACTTCGCAGGGTATTCATTTCTGGTACATATTGATTTTTTCAAAGTAATTTTAAAGGAAAAAATAAGCTGACAAATCCTCATAAAGCTTATGAGGACAATCTGTTAAGGTGTGAAAGATTAAATTTCTATTGGGACAAAGAATCCATACTAAAAACGCAGAAGTCAATTCATCATTTACGCATTACACACTTCTAGGTAAAATCTGTTCGACATTTCCTTTGGAAGCACAATATACCCACGATATATTATCGGCTTGGTATTATAGATGCTAAAGTGAAGTAAGTATGCGCTAAAAGGTGTTATCTAAAAAGACAATTCAAATCTTCGCAAATGAACCATCCAGCCCAGCGGTTAAGACTCTCGCCGACCATGCAAATGGTCCGGGTTTCGATCCCCAACCGACGCACACCTGATATCAATTGATCTGCCTACTAAATTTGGGCTACCGATATCACATTCTGAAAATTCCATATTTGTACCAATAATACGGTGTGGAATCAAACTATGTATATCCACCTGAGCCATAAATCTTCTCCAACATATTTAAATACCGAGATAGTATGTACTGCTGGTCGGTACAAAGATATGGTGTTTAGATCAGTTGGAGCTGGTTAGAATATACTACAGGTTGAGGTGAGTGTTCCTCAACTACTCATACCAACCAGTAGTATATACCATCTTATACTTAACTTCCATTTGACCATTTGAATTACCTGAAAGTTATCATCAGCATTGATTGACTGCTTATTTCTTTTTGATCTTCACTAATTCGAACTGTAGTAAGGAAACTGAATGTTTATTAAGAATCAGTTGTACCGCTGAAAAGTAATCTGTGTCCTTATAAAGTAAATACACTTTATGTGATGAAAATAGTGTCAGGCATGAACTAACTAACTAACCTTCTTTGCACTACTAAATAAACCATTTCCTCCACCCTTACAGCATCAAACTTTATTGTTATTGTATTTCTTATATTTATAGTCCTCTCAATTTTTTCCATAAGTGTGAATATAATTTAAACTGTGTTAATAACTGTTAATTTTGTATTTCCCCTCACTATACTATATCAACAAAACATTAGATCCAATAATCTATAACATGCTAAAATTTCCAAACTGAATCGACAATACTATTTGAAACAAACTCACTGTTATTATTATTATTACTATTATTATATTTAATACTCTCAGTTCGTGCTCCGAATATTCTTGACTTTATATCGTAAGAATGGACAAATTCCTCTGGTTAATTTTGTTTTAATTTTTAATTTTATTTAATATTTTAAGTAAATCAGATGTAATATTGTGAAAAATGCTGAGAATTCCATTCTGTATTATAAGTACTGTCTCAGGATTTCATTATAATAATCATAATGTCAGCTCATGATGAAATCCTGAAACCAATCAAATCCCTACAAACCATCACTTGAATAAGTACTGTCTGTTTTGGAATAAAGTAGATTATTATTATTATTATAGTAAATTTGTAGTCTCTGTTTAACTGGCGTTACAATAATAAAGTCGATAGATCGTGGTGTAACTACCATTAGAGAATTATTGCAGCCGACGCACTCTTTTACCTGGCTAAGCCAGAAATAATGATGGTAAAGAGGAAAGGTTGGGCATGAGGCTAGAAACCTGATCCTGTAAAACTAAACACTGCCACAGAAACTTCAAACCACTAGCTTAAGGCCCTATGTTCCACTGGAGAACGTGAAGGAAAGAAGAAAAATTCCCATTGTAATCACACAAGTAAAATGAAGATTATTTATCAGGCTGTAGTATGATATCTGATGTGTAAGCCATTTGATAGATGAAAGAACATTCTTTTGTATGGCAAGACTAACTGCAGTGTTATGCCTGTGAGAAGCATTGTGGTAAGATGGTCTAAAGAGCCAATTTTAAACTAAAGTCATTATTTTGCCTGGCAGTGAGACTTCACCTGTTAGAGTGAAAGATTTACCATGATGAGTAACAGAAAAAGTAGATGGATTATTGATTTCCGTATTTACTTCATTAAGAACACAAATAAGGTTCTTATGTGAAGTGTATCTCTTATATATCTTCAAGCCAAGTATGGAGATACCTTGTCCTTCATTCGTTTTATCAAAGCATTGATCATGTTCACTGCCTACTGTTTGCACTGAGCTGTAGAATGTCTAGCAGTATAAATTGATGCCTATTTTAGCGTGGTTTGAACTGAGATATTTTTTCAACTTATTTTTTGAGAAATCTTCATATTTTTTTTTACATTAAAACAAGGTGGGAGAATAATTACAAACTATCACAGCATTAAGTGAACTATAATTTGGCATGACCATCAAGTGAGATATTTTTACATACGAATAGGCCTTTATTATCATACAGATCCTACGCCGAAGTTTTGTGTTTCTTGCTCTGTTCATTCAGTTGACGATGTATGACTCATTAGTACAGTGTAAAATTATCTGTACTTAGAACCAGATCTTACTTAGTGGTGAGATTCATAGAAAATAGAGTAAGGCAAATGTAATCAGGCATATATTCTCAATTGTTACCTGAAATACAAAAGGGTCATTCTAAATATATAAATTTCGAGACGAATTAGAGTTTGAACATAATAATCTGAATGTATTGGAATATCCTCCTTGCATGATGGATATTATCGGCCTGATATAGTTAATGCTGCAGGGTGATTATATTTGGCATCTTGACAACCCCATCGACTGAATTACATAAGGGCATGATGCTATCCTACTCAAAGACAGGAATTAGTGATTCAAGTTTCTGGTTGATGCATAATTTTATTTGTTTGAAAGAATTGGCAATATACCTTACACTTTTTCTTTATGGTTAGTTTGATAGTGTGATTTAATTCATGAAACAAATATGCTCCATTATAAAGGGCACTATCTCCATTATTTGGTGAAATGGTGGTAGTCAGTGCACATGTTTACTCCTGAGTGCTGTAAAAAGTCTGTCGTTCGATTCTTTGATACGGACACTAAGGTAAGTGGTTCACCCAATAGTGTGGTGGTATTTGTTTCTGTGTTATGTGTGAGAAAAAATCTATAACCAGGGCACTGGATGACGCAGCTTCGCCTAAATGCACTGAGGTATCTTGCCAGCTAGATTTTTCAATTTAGCCTCCTAATATCTATTAGCTGTTAAGAAACTGTTATGTCGTTGTCTGTTTCGAAATATCAAGCATATCCTGAACTGTTTTTCACGAAGCTACACAGTATTCGATATAATTATGTTTAGCCAGCATGAAGAGTTCATGTTGCACTGATGGCTTAGTTTTCTCTTAATCTCTGTCTGGCGAAAAACTTCAGGTAAGTGTTAAGATATTTAAATAGAAAAAAAATGTTAAAAACGCTACTGTTTATGATAACTTATATAAATTCATTTTAACGCCTTGTTTTTAATTTTATTTAGTTATTTGGTTGGAGGGTTCCATCATGAGATGATATCAGTTAGAGAACCATTGGAAAACCTGAAGGGACTACTGGACAGCTGTTTCATCCTAGTTTGGGACTCTTCAGGGTACGCGCCCAATGGGATTTGAACCCAGGACCTTCTAATTACAGGGCGAACCCGTAGACCAATAAGCCTTTAGGACCCGATCCAATGGCCAATCCATGAATTCTAAATTCCGCCAATTCATGACATAGAGCGACTATTTCGAAATGTCTTCCTCAATGAGTTACTGCCTCATCTTCAACCTGCTGTACCTACTGGTCACGGCTTCCCGCTAGAAACACAGGTCAATGCCTGAATAGGGCCAGTCGCTAGTGAGCATCAGATTAATTTTCAAGTATTGATTTTTGTAGGGATTGTGTTTGATTGGTTGGAGGATTTCAGCATGAGCTGACATCAGTTAATTATTGACAGAAGTTAGAAATTCATACTTCGTTGGATTTCGACTTAGTAATTGCATGGTAATATGTTCGTCTGGTATCCTTGAAGTCATGGTTTAGATTTCATATAGGATCAACTGTGCCTAAGATTGAAGAGTCTTATCCTGGAACGAAACACTTGTCTGATAGACTGTGGTTCCAATGCTTCTGTAACAAAAGTCGGCATGCAGTGACATCTAGATATTACTTTCTCTGGAACATGAATTCATTTATTATCCGGTGATGATGCTAAGAACCAGTGGCTGGAGACTATTAGAGATATGACTCAAAATCGTTCTCAGTGACCTAGATGCATTCATTATTTTTGATATCTCATATCCATTAAACCCTCATTTTTTCTATTTTTCTGCTTATTATTGCACTTCCCAATCCATTTTTCTCTCTTTTATCTTTCTATGGAGAGCGTCAACTTGGAATACTGCACTTCTGGGCAGAGTTCTATGTTGAAACTCAGTCAGTCAGTACGAAAGAAGTCTGACTTGTGATCAACCTTTCAGCCAAATTTTATATACTATTAACACTAATAAATACTGTTGTTTGGATGAGCCATAGATATCCTCGATACACTACCTTGAAGTAATCCTTTTGTGAATAAGAAGCCATGTGTCCAGTGGTCACATTTTGCTAACCTGAAAACAGTGCATTGATTTTCGTTCTCATAAATACCATCCAGATGCATTGTTAATGGTTTCAGAGTTAGAAAGAAGAGATATTTAAGTGTGAAAGCCCCCATCATTAAAGTGATCACTAATGTGATTATTTATTATTATTGTTGTTGCCTTGGGTTCCTAGTGGAACATAGGGCTTCAACTCCACGTCTCCACTTGCCACTTCTGTCTTCCTTCTGCTCTACTTTTCACCTCCATCCATGTTAGTCCATAATGTTTCAAATCCTCTTCACTTCACACGATCTCCTCCATGTCACCCTTGCACTGACATCCCACTCGCCGCTTCCTTTTCGGTCTGGTTCCACTCGAGAAATGGCCTGGCGCGCGCGCGATGTTACCCAGCGGCCTCCTCAGCGAGCGAGTGTCCAATCCATCTAAATCCACTTTCTCCTGCATATTTGTTGGTTGGTGATTGGTTGTTGTTTCTTCCCAGCCATAGTTTCTTGTTGGTGATTCTTTCCGACCCGGTCATCTGATTGATCTTCAGTATAGATCCAGCGAAGACACTTGTTGATAAAGGTGACGTCTGCAGCAGGGTGTTGGAAATATTCTTTGTGACCCGCCCGCCAAGTTTCTGTCTGATCCGCATAGAAGAACTGACTGACTTGACGTTTGTATTGAAAATCCGACTGGGTTTTGTTGTTGATGGTGGCTGAGTGACGACGATTTCCAAATTGGTTTCAGGTTGATGAATGTGTTTCTCGCCTTCCTGATTCTCACTCGATTTGACATCCTCGTCCGTTCCGACTGCCTGTAGTTGAGACAATGCTCCCTAGATAAGTGAGTGAATGAAGTAACCTCTTTCAAATCTCGCCCGTTGATTGTGGTTGGCGCTGGATTTTGCTGCTGCTGTTGTTGTTGTTGGCTGGTTATTTTCACAACTTCCATCCTGTCTATGTTCACATGGATTCCTGTCTTCTCCGGCTGATTCTTCGACCAGTTTGTCGGTTTTCGCTTGTAAGTCTTCGATTTTGTGTGACATCAAACATAAATCATCCACGCGCGAAATCCAGGTCTTCTAGGTTCTTCGTGTCGGTCCAGGATATCCCTGTCTTCTCGCTTGCCCCTGTCTGACGCATAATCCAGTTCACCACGATTAAGAATATCATTGGTGATAATAAGCACCCTTGTCTGACTCTTGTGTTTACTCCAAACGCCTCGCTGAGTTTTTAATAGAATGTAATTGATATGCTCCTGATATCGTCTCTTTCCTATTGCTAATACCTGAATACTTGAATCAAGTGAGGTCATATACATACGACAAATTAAAGGTATTACGATTCTATAAATAATGTCATTTTCAATTTTTATTGAAGAGTTATACTGTGTATTTATTGATTTGCTTTCTACGTGGACAGTACGCGTGTGAAACTCAGAAATGTTACCGCCATGTATAAATTTCCAATATTATGCATTGCTACTTTTTTTTACCTTTATGGGTAAATTTTTGTTTTGATAAAGTCTCACAGTGTTATGCAGTAATGTTTACAATTTATTGCTCATAATCATATCAAGGTAACCTTAATATGATTATTAGCAATGAATTGTGCTCGAAACGTCATCAGTAAACATGACCGTATAACACTGTGAGACTTTATCAAAACAAAAAATTTACCCATAATGGAATTATACTCTACCACAGTGCACAAGTTTTATTCTTATATCAATGCTACTTATTTTAATTGTTAGTAGAAATATTGTACTGCTCCAAAAAAGAATTTCTTTGAGAAGAGAATCTTTTTCTTCTTCTTGACTTATTAATTATATGAATTTAAAATAATATCATCATTGTAATATACTTCCTACTGTGTTCTAGAGTTGAGTTAAATCTACTCACAGGATTTATTTAACACAGAGTGTATAAATCAGGGTGACAAGCCAACGCGACTAGAAAATTGTGCATATGCTTGCCTTTATTCCAGATCTTAACTTAATGAAATCAAAGCATTCTCACACGTTTAAAGAGTTATGCGGAAACGTTTAGTAAATTATTCTTGATTATAGTTAGATTAACCTCGCCTAGATTACTAGCTCACTAGTTTTCTAGCCGGTTCCAAGCCAGGATAAAGTGGAGGGTTGGGGCGTGGTGCTAGCAACTCAACCAAATCGCTACAGAAACTTCAATGCACAAATATGTTAAAAATTCTAAAAATATAAACAACAACCTTATTTTTCGCTGGAATTGGGGAAGTGATATGACACAGGTGGATGAAGGCCTACGGGAAGCCAGTCAGCCGATGTACCTTCTTTCGATGAAAGCAAAAATAAGGATGGGAACTTGGAATGTTCGTACAATGTACGAAGCTGGAAAGGCAGCCCAGGCAGCCGCAGAAATGAGAAGATGACTAACATGGATACAGGTGAAAAGTACAGCAGAAGTCAGAAGCAAGTGGGGGAGTGCAGTTGAAGCCCTATGCTCCACTAGGAACCGAAGGGAACAATAATATTAATAATATGTAATAATAGTTAGATTGCTTCGGGTGTTCCTCTTGTCACTTGATGAACCTAGTCATGCAGACTAAGTATCAACAAACTAAAAGTAAGATGGGTTATAAATTTCAGATTGTTCCGAATACTGAAGGTGAACAACATTAAGTTATGTCAGTTAAATTCATTCTGATTTGAGTCTTTTAGACAAAAAAGACAGAAATCACAGTATTGTGTATTATTATCATTACTCCCTTGGGTTCCAAGTAGAACATAGAGCTTCAGTAACACATCGCTATTTCCTTCTGTTCTCTGAAGTTCCTTTTATCTGGCTTTACGATCACCCATAAGTTTTCATTTCCCTTTGACACGATCTCCTCCATGTCATCCTTGGATGCCCAACTCATCGATTTCCACTCGGAGTCCACTTAAAGGCCTGACGCATGATGCAACTTGAATGTCTCCCTAGTTTATGTCTGATCCGTTTTCATTTTCTCTGGTTCATTTATTGGTTGATAGGTTCTTGGTTTGTTCGTCGCCAGAGTTCCTTGATGTAGTCTTTTTTGAGTAGCCAACAGATCTTCATAATGCAGCCAGAGAAGATATCTGTTGATAAAATTGTGCAGCAGGCTGTTGGAAGTGCTTTTTGTAACGTGTACTCCACGTCTTTGAATAATTAAGAAGAATTGATTTAACACTGGTGTTGAAAATTTGAATCTCAGGTTTTCCAATGGTTCTCTAACTAATGTCAGCTCATGATGAAATCCTGTAAACCAACCAAATCCCTACAAACCAACACTTAAATATCAATGAGATGCTCACTAGCGACTTTCCCTGTTCAAGTAGGTAGTTACCTGGGGTTATAGTGAGAAGTCGTGACCAGTAGGGTGCAGCCGGTTGGGTGTGAGGACAAATACTCACCGAAGACATTGGCTAGGGGTCGTGCTATGTCGTGAATTGGCAGAAGTTACAATTCATGCATTGGCCATTGGATCGGATCCCAGTGGCTTAATAGTCTACGAGCTCGCCTTGTAACCAGAAGGTCCTTGCTTCGAAATCCGGCGGGTGCGCACTGCTGAAGAGTCCCAAACTAGGACGAAACAGCTGTCCAGTACCCCACGCAGGTTTTCCAATGGTTCTCTATCTAATGTCAGCTCATGATGAAATACTGTAAACCAATCAAATCCTACAAACCAACACTTGAATCTTATTCGTTATGAAGAGTGCAGCAGACTTCCACACTGATTTCAGAGTGATGAAAGTCTATCTTGCTTTTTCGATCTTGGTTTTAATATCTCCATCTGTCCTACTTGTAGTTGCTTAGACCATTATATATTTACAGTTCTGTGTATGTACGTCTCCAGAAGTCGACTAAGACACGATCTCATATGTCATCGTTTATTCATTCAACAAATCATGATATTCCCTTTTTTTGTCTATTACACTAGTTTTATTGTTAATTTATTCAGGTTGTAATATACATTCACTTTGACCTCTCTTCGTATGTGTACAGAAATTTTTTTTCCTTCACGTTCCCAGTGGAACAAAGGGCCTCAAGCTAGTGGCTTGCAGTTTCTGTAGCAGTGTTTAGTTTTACAGGATGGGGTTTCTAGCCTCATGACCAACCTTTCCTCTTCATCAGAATTATTTCTGGCTTAGCGAGGTAAAGGAGTGCATCGGTGGCTGGGGATCGAACCCCTGACCGTGTGCATGGTCGGTGAGCGTCCTAGCCGCTGTGCCACCGACACATGTGTACAGAAATATTAAAGTGTAATTCAGTCAAGTCAGTTGAAGATATAATAAATGATGTCCACTTTGTAGCTTTATTAATTTTGAGCCTTCCATCTATAGCCTACATTTGATTGAACACTAGTTTATTCTTATATCCCGTAGTAATATGATCTTGTTTACTAAATAGTTGGCTGGGTGGTATACGACGTATTACTAAGTTATCGCAATATATATTTAGATAATTCTATACCAATTTTAGTTTATTTATAAACCTGTGTGTGTGTGTGTTTAAATGTCCTAACAGCGTTTTGGATGTATTCAGCCACTCTAACGACTCATTAGTCGGATTAAATTTAATCTTCATGATGAAAAATTCCTGAAGTAAAACCAAAGTAACCTAGAAGGGGAAACTGATGACTCATTTCATCAAAATGTCTTATTCCTATATAAATTTCAAGCTGATAACTGGTAACCTGGCCTCTCTGCCCCAGATCATTATTATTATTTAGTCAATCTATGTTCTTTATCATAAATATAAGGAATTTCAGGGTTTCATCATGAGCTGACATTAGCTAGAGAACCATTGGAAAACCTGCGTGGGGTACTGGGCAGCTGTTTCGTCCTAGTTTGGGACTCTTCAACAGTACGCATCCACAGGAATTTCCTTTAAGTGTAGAATGTAATCCCGTATTAGATAAGTTTACTTTTAAATATCACATACATACACTCGTCTTATTTCCCATCGTATTGTATTTTATTGACAACACTAATCATGTTTCCCAGCCTACTTTATCTTCTTTTCTGTTTCACACATATCTTTCGAACTTTTATTGATTTATTCATATGTCTAATCAATTTTTACTTATATATATATATAAGTGATGCAAAGAAGTTATGTGAGTACCTTGGTAGGATTATGAGAAATAAATTGCACTAACATCGTCATCCAGTTGTTAATACTGCGTCACTGGGTGATAATTTAAAAATAAGCTTATCTGATATGAAATTTGACGCTTAATGCTATTTGTAAGTAGAAGAATATATGAGATATTCTCATACTGGCAAATTTCAACAATAGCGTCCCAAGGGATGCGAATGCATGAGTGTCTTTGAGCAGATCAGTCATAAAAATGAGGAATTTTTGCTTAAAAAATGATGGATATTTACAAGAAAATGTATGAAAGCACCTTGAACAGGGTATCTTTCTCTAACAAGACTTAAAAATACGTCCCAGTTATAACGAGGAGTATCAGTTTCCAAGTTACACTGGTTTCTGTACATGTATTCACCGAGTTGACTGAAGATGAGCTATTTTTGTGAATCGTTTATCTCTCTTATCCTGTGGTGCAGTCTTCTCCAAAAGCCTTCGGATGAATTACTATGGTTTACAGTAAGAGGATCAATGACTACTTACCAGGAAGATGTGGATGATAAAACAAATTAAAATAAATGACATCAACTCTAAATCTACCTCTGATCGTAACCCTAGTTACAACCCTTATTCTAACCGCAAACCTAACCTTAATTAGCTGTTAACACATTGTCGAAACAGTACTTAAAAACGTGATCTGGGTGAAATTTGCTCTCTAGTTGGTGAATAGCGTTGGTATTTCAGCTATGATAATGGCAAGTGTTGTTAGCTAACGACTAGCATACATTCAGTGTCATTAGAGCGCTATTGTTGAACATAGCCCTAATATTGAGATGGCTTTCCACCACTGTTATCAAAACATAGTTATATTGTTCTAATTTTTAAAAATACGATATTTGTCTTCACATTAAAGTGTTTTTCGTATTTCCCCCCAATTAGGACCTTGGAACACTATTGTTTGTTGACTGTTTTGACTTATCAATGTGATTAGTGTCTCTCAAGACCATTTAAAACGCATATATATATATATATATATATATATATATATATGCAATTGCCGTCAGTCCTCTAGTCTGTAGATTCAAGACAGTGGAAGCTCTCTATATCAATGGTCTATCTTCTTGTGTTGTCGGTTTGGTGGTATCGTATAGTTGTTTTTGCTAATAGTGGTATTAGTAGTCTCGCAAATCGACTAAGTAGGAAGTTAGTGTATTAACGGTCATATCAAACATATGGCAAGGTTAAACTTCAATCTTCAATAACTATCAATCAGCAAATAACCCTGAATGCACCAGTCACACGAAAGAGGCTAAATTTGGGAATGAATTACATGTGCGTCGGTGGCACATGGTTAGGACTCTCGCCGACCATGCACATGGTCCGGGGTTCGAGCCCACGCCGGCGCACACCTGATATCTATGGTCGGCCTGCGAAATTTGGGCTACCGATATCCATGCTGAAAATTCCATACTTGTACCAAAAATACAGTGTGGAATTAAGCTGTAAATCTAAAAAAAAAAATAAATGTATTTAAGAAAAAATGTATAAAAACTGTATAAAAGTGTTACAGAGGATACCTTTCCCTCACATATGACAAAAACAACTCCCACTTTCACATAAGAGTATCAGTAGAAAAGTCACACCACTACCTAAACATACATTCATCTAAATGACCATAAATGACATCGCTTTTAGATGTATTGACGGCTCTAATCTGGTTTTTAACCTTCTCCAAAAGTCTTCGTTAGAACTGGTGTGAGTTCCTGTAATAGGATATATCTACGTGATAACGAGGAGTTATAACCTTACCACCTATCTGTGTGTATTACAGATCCTTGTTCCATCAGTCGAGTGATAATAGGTATTAAAGTAATTAATAGAAAATCAAAACAAGTGATTCAGAGAAGAGACTCTTTTCAACGAATTCGTCATAAGCTGTACAATAGTATATAATAATTATATTATATAATATATATGTTTTTAAGAAGTTATATCCGGTAAGGGAATTGAATCATAGGTGTGAATGCATAAAATAATAATAATAGTATGAAATGTAATTAAATAATTAAAATGTTTGTGATTATAATCATAGTTAAATATCAAGTGGCAAAGCAAATTTAATGTCATATATAGAATAATTCATAGGATGGAGAGAACTTGAAAAGGGTGTGCAATTATAGGTTTATAAGACAAATTGAATAAAATAAAACGTTACGTAATATTGTGTGAAATTTGGTAGCATAGAATTTATCGTTGTAAAAAAGAATTGACTTAGAATGACAAGTGGAACAAGTGAAATGATACTGGGGACAGTTCAAAGTGAGAGTAGTAATAGTAACAATTGACGTAATAAGGAAGAGACTACAAATTGAAAAGACAAAATGAAAAACTGGTAGAGCTAAAATATGATAGGGGATTACTATACTTTAGCATAGAGGGATTAAGACCATGAAAGTTGGAGGGGTTGAATGAACTTTTTCCGTACACAGACATCTGGCTTTTTGTCACGATAACCAAAGCTTCAGCAATACAGATGAGTCGGGTATGTAAGAATTTGAATAAATTACTCTTTGCCTTGTAGATGACTTTAAAGACGGAGGCTATAGAGATTGTACAGCTTGATGATAAATTCGTTGAAAAGAGTCTCTTCGCTGAATCACTTGTTTTGATTTTCTATGTTAAAATGGGAATTTTCTATGAGTTAAAGTAGTTAACTTTCTATCTTCTATATTCTCGACAAATCTTTTTCGTAGAGAAGTATCGTAAAAATCCAATCACCCAAACATTATTTGATCGTTCGCGACTACGGTTATATTTTATCTTTGTTAAGACAATTTCAGCCACATCTACGACGACATCTTCTCCTCCCAATAAAGAAGTAAGTCTCAACATTTTCCAAGATGCGATATACCTGCAGTGCTGGTACTAATGAACCGTTGATACAAGTCTATTTCCTGTTTCAGCAGCTATACTTCTCACAGGCTGTTTTAAAACTCAATAATTACAAATATACAAAATCTGGGTTAATGACAGATGGGACCTGGCAAAAATGTTGCTACGAAACATTAGAATCATCAGCTAGCTTTCCCTCACGCTAAATCATCCAGACAAATTGCACAATGATGCACATGTCCATCCAACGATCTGCCGAAGTTTTTATGCTCATGATACCTCTACATGAAAAAATCCCTTCTTTTCTAATCAACCCCACATCTAAGCAATACTGGAAGACTTGGTCTTCATCAAATTTCAAACGTAACTGGGTTAGAGCAGGCATTTCACTAGAATCAAGAGGAATCGGATCTTCAACTCACGTGAACATAACTCATCAGACCACTCAAGGCTATTGGTGTGGACACACTCCGTTGGTAGTGATTAGTGTTTGGGTTTAACTTGACCAAATTTACATCAAAATATAGTGTTTTTAGACTTTAATTTTAAGTGCGATACAGGTGTCAACCAAGCAGGCTTTTATGATCTTCATCCAATTTGGTGTGTCTCACCTACCAGCCATGAAATTTCGATTTCTCTGTCTTAAAAGACTGAGTAGTGTTTTCCATCTTTCTTCCAACCAAATAATGATGGCATTCTGGTCATCCACTTTTCTGCAGTAGGTATAAGAATGAAAAGTGAAGTGTGTGGGACATCTTTAATTATTTCATATGTTTAAAGCATTATACTATGGATCAGTTACTATTGAAGGGTTGATAATTCATTCCACTTTTGTCATAATCGAAAGTTAGCTATCTGTTAATTTCAAGTTTCACCCAAGTTTAAAACTCTACAGTAATGCACACCGATAACCCTACCAGCGAGAGAACCATGGATCCTCAGGTTACGGGGTGAACACATTGATCATTCAACCACTGGGACAGAATAACATGGTCCAGAAATTCTAAATTCTTTAGTTCACAGTATATAGAGAAACTCTTATCCAGTGTCATAAGTATTTCTCCTAACGGCCAACTTGGTGGACTTCCAGGCAACTTCACATCTTGTAATCAGTCACTAAGTTAAATTTCAAGTATTGGTTTGCAGTAATTTGATTGGTTTTCAGTAGACTAGCATCCATTGTTAGTAATTGTGATATATGGAGGTCAGATAGTGCTCAGATACATTTCAAGATATTACGCATTACGACATAATTTATTTTGCCGGAGTTGACACCATCTTCCATATGTTACAACCACAAAAAACAATGGTACACACTATACTACTTATATCTTTTATAGTAGTTGAAAACGTAAACTGAAATATGTTGGGATTTAGAAAAATTGTGTAATCATTTCGATGAATTTAGACGGTCACCGAAATCTAGTTCGAAAAATTGCATGATTTCTCTGGGACTGCCTTCTTATAGATACACTCCTTAGTCAGTTGAATTGTGTTCATGAGACGTTAATCATTCTTATTTTTTAGGTACTATAATTTACTAAAGAATTGAGAAATGAAAGATTTATACCGTCTCTAATTTCAATCTGTACAGTAGTCGTAATGAAGGCATTTAGTTGCACTGTAATTGCAAAGTCGATAGTCGTAGTAGGGTTGTAGCTGACGAAATACGGAGAGGAATATTAGTGAACGAAATGGATAGTGGAAGGTAACCATTGTGGCGATTGCTACTGATACGATTTATCAGTAGTATATAAAGAGACATTCATCGGCATAATAGCATCAGATAACAGGGAAATGCATGTGATCTCAGAGAAGGCAAATGATACAGCGTTCTGGAGATACATGGGAGATGTGAAAGGAAAGCAACATGAATTCTAGAAGTACCACAACACGAAGATCTGTACAAATTGTGCGTTGAAGATAAGATGTACAAAATTTGTCTGTATAGAGATACCTTCGCCAAGTTTTCGTCTTCTGCCGTTTCACTGTGTTACAATTAC
The DNA here is from genome assembly GCA_944472135.2 of Trichobilharzia regenti. Lineage (NCBI taxonomy): Eukaryota > Metazoa > Platyhelminthes > Trematoda > Strigeidida > Schistosomatidae > Trichobilharzia > Trichobilharzia regenti. Next base: position 143,894,653 of record OX235262.1, on the reverse strand, counting down.
AGTCAAGAGATGGGAATTACGACAATAATACTATCCAGGTGCGGGTGTATCAGAAGTTTATTAGTATTAATTAAGATTTCGCCGTGAGAACCACTGATTATTTGACAACGATTAATTCCTAACTAAGGACTTTCCATAAAATTCACACTAATCATCCTAATAGGGATTAAAAACAAGATATTTAGAATCAGACCCGCGGAAATAAAATGAAGATATTCAAACTGAAAATTATCTGAAATAAGGTGAAGAAATGCATTTCATTAGATATTTTGAATACAGCTATGCATAAACAATGAAAGTATAGACTTCTGAATTGGCTGAGTTCACTGCTGAATTTAAATTTAAAAGACATAGGGAAATTAATAACGCGACTCCAAAAATGCACGCAAATTGTTGAAGATTTTATCAGCTTGTATTCACCTTTCACCAACCAAATTTATTATGTCTCTGGAGAACTTGTTTACAATGTTTAGAGTAATGAGCTCTACTTAAGTATCTGAAATGTTAGATACACATAGAGGTGAAGACACTGAGGCACAAGTATACCAGATGTATTTTAGAGAAATAAAAATTGTTTGATACATTTAGATATACAAGTATCCAATACTTAAATAATGATAGTTCTTATGAAATTTAAATTTATGATTTATTTGTATACTCACCCAAGTCAAGGTAATCCAATAAATTAAAAATTACACTACCCCGTCAAATTTTTTCTTCATTCGTTCAAGTTTCAAGAGAAACAGCGTTTCAAGCCTTGAAGTTTTAGTAGCAGTATCGTTTTGTTGAACGGATGAGGTTGCTAACCCTCAGCCCAACCTTTTCTAAGTTTACTGACGGCTAGTATATTAGGTCAGGTTTAGGAGTGCATCTACCAGGAATCGACTTCGGACCACATAAGTGGTTGATGAGCATTATACTAATGAAGCATCACGTCAATGTAAACGTTTACATTTCAGGCATAGTGGAGCTGTGGTTTATTGATTCAAACTCTTATTCAGTAACCCACGAGTATAAATTGTACTTAGGTCATAGAGATTCGGGTTGCCAGAGAAAAAACTGATAAGGAAAGATGTAATGCTCATTAGGATAAATTGCAATCGACATTATTAAAATAAGAAACCTTGCATTCCTTCCACCTTATACAAACAACATAAGTCATTATTATTATCTATTGCTTCTCTTCAGAAGTGAAACCACACACTCTGCTTATCTTAAGCAGCATTATTTTCAATTGTATATGAAATATCACCCTGTTTTTTGAAGACTTCGTATTATACACTACTTGTATGTATTGTATTAAGTAAAAGACATCACAGATATAATAGGCTTTCCAAAACAGCGGCAACTTATTTACAATGCATGAGTATACACTTGGTCATTAAATAGTTGAAGGCGATCGGCAGGAACCCTTGGACCTAGGTTTCGTGCTAGTTGGCACTCGTCAACATGGTGTATCTGCAACCTTGGGGGAACTAATGTCCCTTCTGAGGTTCAAAACCGCGTTACCCAGTGCTGCAGTCAGACACATTACCACTAAGCTGATAGAATTCAGTCTGCACCAAAGAAAGAGCTAGACACATCACACTAATTACTAGTGTTCAATCAAAATACACTTGGTTACTTAATTTTACGGAGAGTATTGTGGTGTCTTTAAAGTACAAAAAATAGTAAGATAAAATAATCCAACTAAATTCTATTACAAGTCTAATCTCGAATTAGATATATCTGTCTGTCTGTCTGTCTGTCTGGATTCAACATAGAACTTGGCACCGAAGTGCAGCAGTTCGAGTTGCCACGTTCCAAATAGCACACAGAGGTAGACAAGAAGATGAGTGAAGAGAATCAATAGAGTTTGACAAGTATAAGAGTGAAACAGAATGGGTAATGGTAGAAAGGAATATGAAAGATTACAGAGACTGAATACATCTGGGCCATTGACAACGATTTTGAGCCATGTCACCTATTGTCTCCAGCCATTGATTCCTAGAGTCCCGAGGGCCCCAACCCGGGAGTCTGCATCTCCCTACCTGACTCAGTTTAACTGTCAAGGATTTCATGGATTGATGCCATGTTTTTGTTTGGCCACCACTGGCTCTTTTCCAACCTGAACCTATATCAGCTAGCAATGCCCGTCGGGGGAGGCGGTGGTTAGGCATGCGCAGCACGTGACCTAGCCATCTTAGTCTATGTAACTTTATAGCCTCGTCGATTGATTTTCCCTCTTTGCCCAACACTCTACGCCTAACGTCAACATTACTTACCTTGTTAAACCACCTAACGTGAGACAGAGATCGCAGACATCTATGATCGAAAGCAGTCAACCTTTTCATGTCTTCAACGCGTATTGGCCATGTTTCAGAGCCATAGAGAAGGACGGAGCGAACTGATGAGCAGTACACACGTCCCTTGGTTGATAACCGGATGTCACGCCTACGCCAGAGATGGTGTAAGTCAGCGAAAGCAGCTCGAGCTTTTCGGATCCGTGCTGAGATTTCATCGCCAATCAGTCCGTTGGTGCTAATACAACTTCCCAAATAGGTGAAGTGGTCAACATGTTCTATCACTTCACTCCCTATCACTAAGTTAGGGGTTGACGTGGTCCAGTCCTGTAGCAGCATCTTACATTTTGCAGGGGCGAATCGCATGCCAAACATACGAAGATTGCTGCTCAAGGTGTTCAGAAGACTCTGCATTTTGTCAGCATCCTCCCCTAACAGGACTATGTCATCTGCATATTCTAAGTCCATAAGATTATTCCCTGGTAACAAGTCGATTCCTAAGTCATTACGTTCAGTTAAGGATACTTCCATTAGCATATCTATGATGAAGTTAAACAGAAATGGGGAAAGTGGACATCCCTGTCGGACACCACTGGTTGTTACCAATTCAGATGACAATTCCCCATAAGCCCTTACACGACTACGTGAGTTTGAATAGAGTGCCTTGATTAGTGCAATGTACTTTCTTGGCACTCCCTTCACAGTCAGACATTGCCATAGTACCTTTCGATCCACGGAGTCGAAGGCCGCCTTCAAGTCAAGAAATATGACAATTGTTGGACGCCGAAAAGTGTGTCTATGTTCTAGAATCTGTCGAAGAGTGAAGATATGATCTATGCACCCTCTACCTGGTCTAAAGCCTGCTTGATTTTCCCTTGTCTGTTCCTCCCGAGTTCTGCTTAGTCTATGCATGATTACTGAGCCTAGGATTTTAGAGACTATGTTCGTTAGGCTGATCCCCCTATGATTATCACACGAGGACTTGTTTCCCTTCTTGAATATCGGTATAATAAGTGACTTACCCCAGTCTGATGGTACTGTCTCTGATTCCCAGACTTTGCCTAGTACCTCAGTTAATCTACAAACTAGTATGTCACCCCCATATTTAAACACCTCCGGAATAATTCCGTCGGGTCCTGCCGCTTTGCCTCGTTTCAAATTACTGATAGCTTTTGTAACCTCACTTACAGACGGCGGACCAGTGTCTATATCCCATTCGGGTTGTGGTGGATGGCGGGGAGGTTCAGTGTGGCTGTAGGCAAGTTAAATTGTTCCTCAAAGTGTTCTTTCCAGCGTTCAAGGCGTCTATCCTGAGAGCTAATTAAGGAGCCATTTTTCTCAGAAATAGTCTCACTTATGAATTGCCTTCTCCCACCCGATTCTGTGATGAGTCTAAAGAGTTGCCTACTATCGCCGATGCTTTTTCCATCTCTTTCGCCTTTGTCACCCACCACTGTTCACGGTCCTTGCGGAGACTTTTAGTAAGTTTCCTTTTGTGCAGCTTTCGCTCCTCATTGAATTCGGAGCTCGCCGGAATAAGTCTTCTAGCATCTATCAGTTCGGATGAGGCAGTCGAAATCCAGTGGTTTTTACTCACCTTTGGATTTGCCTTATTCACAGCTTTTACAGCTGTATCTATAGCTGACTGAATATTCTTCCAGGCTTCTCCAGGGTGAGCACAGCTGTCGAATTCAGATATGCGTTTAGCTAGTTCTTCCTCAAATAGGGATTTAGTTTCCTGATCGAGCTGGGGACGTGATGGTTTTACCGCCAGCTGTTTCCTACGTCCGTTCAGTCGTAAGCACACACGAGCCCGGACCAGTGCGTGATCGGTATCTACACACGTGTTCCAGAAGGAGCGACAATCTCCTACCGACCCACGCCAACGATAGCTTATTGCTATGTGGTCTATTTGTGTCCAGCGTTGGTTTGATGATGGGGGTCGCCAGGTTAAACAGTGTCTCTCCTTGTGTTTAAAGTTAGTGCTTACAAGAAACAAATGATTATCTGAACAGAACTGTAGGAGACGGTCACCGTTGTCGGTTCGCTGGCACGGAACTCCATAGGTGCCACCGACATCCTTCTCAGATTGACACAATTTCCCTACTTGAGCGTTAAAGTCACCAGCTAGAACGACTATATCTGAGCGTTTAGCCTTTCTCACCAAACTAGACAGCTTTTGGTAGAACTCATCCTTCGTTTCATCCGAACTGCAGTCAGTGGGGGCGTAGGCGGAGATTACGAAAAGGCATCGGCGAGTAGTGCAGTCCTTTCTCCTTCTTACTGATCCGTTCAGACGGACAGCACACATTCGGCTATCTACCGGGATCCAGTCAAGCAATGTCTTTTCTGCCCTAGTACTCAAAGCTATCCCTACGCCAGCTAATCCTCGTGAACTAGCTGTGGCATCTCCTGACACCCTCAAGGTGAATTTTGAAGATTCATCCTGTTGGCCAGGTGGGGTTAGGTGAATAACCACACTTGGGTCTTGTATGCGTGTTTCTGAAACACAACATACATCAATGGCTCGAGATGCCAGGGTCTTAGCTAGTGATGCTTGTTGTCCTATTTGGCAAAGTGTCCTAACATTAAATGCTCCTATATGAAATTGGTGGCGTGGCTTTAGGAGACTATCCGTGGTGGTTTTTTGGCTTTCGTCGTTTTTAGTGGACACAGAGAGAGGGAGTGAGGAGCCATCAAGTAGAGGAGTTGCATCAGTGGAAGGAAGGCAAGGTAATAGAGATGAAGATGAAGACAAAGATAAGTGAGGATTAGAGAGGTTTTGTGTGCGTTTCGGATTGTGAGGGCGATTGTTACTTCCCGGCTGCCCACACCGTGGAAGTTGGTTGCGTGACCGCAGAGCCCAGGGGACAACTGCTTGAGGCCGGTCACACGCGGCCTGTTTTTGTTCGTTCTTTTTGTTTGGGTGCCTCAGTAGCATACTTATCACTCCTGCCCTGTGACACGGCAGCAGGAAGCGCGGTCGTTGTTAATCCGGGCCACGGCCGATCCGGCATGAAATTTTGTGAATTTGTTTGAATCATGGTATTGGATGGGTAGCTGCTTTTTGTTTAACCGCTATCCAAACAACCTGCCTGGCATGGTAGAACCTCAAGAGACATAAGTCTCAGCCAGTATAGCTTGATTAGGTCATTGCGGTGTTCAAGCCCGACCACCACGTCAAGGTAGCAGCTTTCAGTCGGGATTAGATATATAAGTTTCTTTTAACAAGGGAAAATTCGATACAAAGGTACTGTTGTAAAATTTCTTCAAGGAAAAAACTACAAGACATGGAATTATCAAATCAACAAAAAAAATATTGATTTTGAATATCATGTATTGCTTAGCCAGACCTAAATCACTAGTCGAAAACGTCACGTTCATGAAATTTAAGTAATAGAAGTGGCACAAACATCTGTAATGTAGAATGGCGTTTTGAACTCTTGGATTGTAAGCGGTCCACCTCTACACAACAAGCTACTGAACACTGGTAAAGAAACTTCTAGTGATATCATGTACACAAAAGCACTCTTTAATCTACAATTTCGATAAAGAATTCTAGTGGTATCTTACATATTATTAATATATTCCAATAAATAACGGTGTAAATAAAGTGGAATTCAATCACATTAATGTTGGAACAACTTGGTAACTTGCTGGATATCAGTAACCACTATCATCAGTATAAGACTGAATAATTCATCCTTCTATTGATCTCTAACATGAGTTTTCTTCACACAAAAATAGTTAGTGGTTTAATTTTTTTTATTACAGCTTGATTCCACACCGTATATATTTGGTACAGGTTTGCGATTTTCAGAAATGTGATATCGGCAGCCCAAATTTTGCAGGCCGACCATAGATATCAGGTATGCATCGGCAGGAGATCGAACTCCGGACCATGTGCACGGTAGGCGAGAGTCCTAACCACTGTGCCACCGACGCACATTCGAGATGTGCTGCACTTGTTGAACATTGAAAACAGTTGGAGATCACCCTTTTACTATTTGCCCTCTGATTCTTGTTAACCACTCCTATTACAATTTATTAATTCATGCATTCTGCCATTCCTCTCTATTTTTCCCCTTATTTTTCCCAGGGCTTCTCAAAAAAGACTAAATGATAAAACGCAGTAGCTATTGGATCGGATACTAGTGGCTTAATGATCTACGGAACCAGAAGGTCCTGTGTTCCTACCCCGGTGAGTGCGTTTCGATGAAGAGTCCCAAATTGGGACAAAACATCCGTCCAGTACTCTCAGATTTTTCCAGTGGTTCTCTAACCAATATCAGTTTACGGTAAAATCCCGCATATTACGTAATACTTTGAAGGTTTTAAGCAGGGTTATCGATGCATCTTTGGCTCAACTGACTGACTCTGTTGTCGACCGGCATTTTAACTTCTGCAAGCAGCTGGTTCAAGTCATCTTGTCTGATACTGAACACCCTATTTATTCGGAACTTTCCTTTTGTGTCTCTTCAGGTAAAACCGGACGAAATTCCATAAGAATTCATGCTTGTACGGCGAAATATAAAAATCCAACCATACCGTATCTAGAACGAGTTATGCTGTAAAGAGACAAGTGTCAGAAAGAGCATATACACCAACTTTTTAATTTGTAAATAAACAACAAATTATAACCAGAATTATTATTGAATATATTTTTTAAATATTGGTTTTCTAGGGATTTTGTTTGATTGTATGGAGGACTTCATCATGAGCTGACATTCGTTATATATATGTGGTGAGAGCAGGCTGCTAGCGAATTGGTTGACATTAATCTACGTCAATGTCTAGGTCACTAATATTGGCCGTGAGAAAATATGAACAAGGCTGTTTCAACAACCAATCACAGCAAACTTAAACGCGGGCAAAGATGATTCGCAGATAGGTGGCTCCACTTTCCGAGGAACTCGAAAACAACCAATCAGAAGACTGCGTTTGTCTACTTGACTAGGCTATAATAATGTATGTGAAATTTATATAAATACGTGTTGATTTCCGTAATAAACGATCTGTTGCCTAACCCTTGTCTTCTGTTGTTACATATATAGTTATCCTATCAACTTTTAGATTTTACGGTTTTATTATGTTTACTATTTGATGTAATTATTTATTTGTAAAAGGAAATAGATTGTTTTAATATTTACAACCCTGAAAATTCAATTCTGTATGAAAAATTGTAGCTTCATAACAAGATATACAGCCTATCTGCTCTACTATGCAGTAGATAAATGTTATGGCGGAGTGATACTGGATTGTGGATTAATCGAAGTTGACTAGATTGAACCATTAGAACACGACACTATATATCCAACTGACCGTTTGAAATTATCGCCTACACTAACAGTGGTCTAAACTTAAAGGCCTCATGCTGAATCCCTCAAAATGCCAGACTATCGACTTCTCCTTTAGGCATAAACGAGATCTATAAACACTAGTAAGCACTCATGAAGCCTGTAGCATTGAGGGACTAAAATTGGAACTAAGTCTAATGCAAAATACCTCGGACTAGTTCTATCTTCCGACCTTACTTGGTCATCTCATATCTAAACGATTTCTAAGAAAGTGTTTCGTCTAACCTACTACATTAAGGAACTCAGACTAACTGGAGTCACTCAACCTCTGCTTTCACAATTTGTCAACTCTCGTATCCTACCTATTCTACTTTACTGCTCCCTATTAGTCTTTCCTGGGCTACTGAAAAAGGAATATACCATCCTGAGATAGATGTTGAAGGAAGTTAGTAGGACTAGTGGTGTAAAACTCAGTCAGCTGGTCACTACATTAGTAGATAAGCATCTGAATACATGCGGAAAATGGTCTAAAACCATACTCACCGACCCCCAACACCCCCTCTATTCCAAACTCTCTCCTTGTATCTCATAAGGTAGAACCAGAAATCAGTATAAAATAATATATTCTCGTACAACCAAGTACAGGAACTCAACGATACCATATTTGACCCGTGTTCTAAGTGACAGAGACAATGTTAAGCGCGAAACCTATGACTTGCTTTGTTGTTAATAACATAATTTTGGCCCTTGTTATTTCCCCCTTATACTCTCTTATTTGTATTCTATAGTGAACAACCTTCTTAAGCATACTTAGCTACCTAAATTATTAACATCGGCTTACTTTTTTGTACTTTACTGTATTCCTTCTTTTGTGTATCTACTGGTTCCGACCATATTAGCACTATGAGTATTACGAAATTGTCCTGTCATTAACCTTCATGTAATATTAGTTTTGTGATTGTTTTTTTGTTCGGCAATATTAAACTGACAATCTTGGTTGTGAACACCGTTATCACCATCCTAAAATTTTTGTATTATGCATGAATTACTCACACTACCACAACAAACACTGCATTAGAGCTGACAATAAAAAACCATGTAATGTTTATTTTATGATTGTTTAGTGTAGTTCAATCAAAATAACTGATTATCTTGGCGATAAGCATTCTTAAATATCATTTCATAACTTCTTGTATGATTATAGCTGTTACTGTTCACCACGCATACACATATCATAGCTTCCACTGCCCAATACTGAAATATTATTCATTATTGGTGTTTATCTTCTTTTCTACCTGGTATTTTTATTTGCATTTTTTGTGTTTCATTTTGGTTTTCGTTGTTGTTTTTATATTTATTTTTTTTCGTAATACTCCTTTTAAATGTGCGATGAAATTGGATGCAAAACTGTAGATATGTGCTGAAAATTCCACACTGTACCACTAGTACTGTTTCTGGAATAAAAGCGAAATTACTATTATTATTATTAGATAGACACAAAAATCAGATTGGGAAAAATGACGATCGTTTTATTACATAAAACATAGTGTATTACATTTAAGGACCCTCAGAAATTTAAACTATGAATAAACTCATCAAAACTGTCCATTAATCTAATCATACTGGGTACACGCATAAATCACGACTTCACGGCTAACAAAGTCTGTCTGTTTTCGACATAGAACTTTGCACCGATGTGCGGCAGTTGGAGTCGCCACACTCCCTCCTTGTAGTACACAAAGTAAGAGAAGAAATGCATAACAGAGATAGTAAACAGATATATGAGACTAAGGAAGAGTAATAACGAAGAACAAAACAGTTTCATTGAAAATCATAAGTCACAGGGAGTGGATGCATCTGAGCCACTGAGAACGATTTTGAGCCATATCACTAATTGTTTCCAACCATTGGTTTTTACCAACCAGGAAGTCTACACCTTCCTACGTGGCTTAAACTAACTATTGCAGATTTCGTTGACTGGTGCCATGTTTTCATTTGACCGCCGCTTGCTCTTTTCTAGCTTGACCAGTCCTTTGTCAGCTAACATTGCCCACTGTTGAGGAAGGCGATGACTAGGCTGGCATACGTAACACATGTCCTAACCATCTCAGTCGATGTAACTGCTTCACGGCCTCCTCGACTGATTTCCCCTCCTTACCAAGCACTCGACCAATGCCTCACCTTATTATACCACTTCACACAGGAGAAAGAACGCAGGCACCTATGATCAAAGACAGCTAATCTTTTCATGTCTCTCAATGACCAGGTCCCACCAGCAGCCATAAAGGAGGACGGAGCAGACTGCTGAGCAGTACACTCGCCTTTTAGTCGATAGCCGGATATCACGTCTTCGTTAGAGACGGCGTAAACTGGCATATGCGAAACTAGCCCTCTGTATCCGTTCTGAGATTTCGTCGGAGATCAACCCATTGGGGTTGTTGGTACTTCTCAAATAAGTGAGGCGGTCAACGTGCTCTACCACTTGACTCCCTATTTCTAAGCCAGGAGTCAGTGTAGTCCAATCATGTATTATCATTTTCATCTTACATTTGGCGGGAGCGAATCGCATGCCAAACATTCGCAGATTGCAGCTCAAGGTGTTTAGAAGACTGCTCTATTTTGTCAGCGTCTTCACCTAGTAGAGAGGACTATATCGTCTTCATATTCTAAGTCAACGAGATTATTCCCTGGTAGCAAGTCAATCTCTGAGTCTCTGAAGTGAGTTAGGGTTAAGTCCATTAGTACATCTATGATGAAATTGAGTAGAAATGGGGACGGACGCCACTAGTCGTAAGCACTTCAGGTGACAACTCGCGGTAAGCCCTCACCTGGCTGCATGAATTCGAGTAGAGTGAGTGGCCTGATCAGTACAATGTATTTTCTCGGCATTCTCTTTACAGCCAAACATCGGCTAACAAAGAAGCGCTGCCGTCCCAAAAAGAAAAGATGCAATGCTCCTGAACCACTGAACTATGATCAAATAAATGGTCAGAATCTGATAGATCAATTCAATTTTCAATAAATGAAATATGAGGACGCAGTTTCCTGGAGTTCTAGTGATAAATCATGACCAGTGAGGCCCATCCAGTCAAGTGTGAGGATGGGAGGGGGTCCCGCCGATGACATTGGTTTGTAGTCGCGCGAATTTGTAGAAGTTAGGATTCATGGGCTGGTCATTGAATCAGGTCCCAGTGGCTGAGTGGTATACAAGCTTGCCTTGTAACCGGAAGGTCATGAGTTCGAACCTTGGTGGTGGGTGAGTACTATCGATGATTCCCAAACTAGGATGAAACAGCTATCCAGTGCTCCCTGATTTTCAATGGTTCTTTAACCGATATCAATGCATGGTCAAACTGCGAAAACAAACCTAATCCTTGGGTACTGTCATAGAGTATAACTCCATTATAGATAAAATTTTATTTTGATAAAATCACATAATATTGTTATAGAGTAATATTAACTGATGACCACGTTTCGAGCACAAACTATTGCTCATAATCATATCAAGGTACGTCTCACACAACTTTTTTTGCTTCATTTATATACATGACGTTTCCTGATTAAATTCTATTGACCTTTAATTATTACTTGTATACTCACAAAGGCGATTTATGAGTAGTAAGTACTGTTTCATTCTTGAAAGTAAAATTTTCTTGAAAAAATGAATAAGTTATTGATCATTTTTTATTAAAAATGACAACAGATGCACAGACTTCTGATGATAAAACACTTTTATAAAGTACATATTACAGAGGTAATGACTTATAAAATATAAAATAGTTGTATTCACTGAAATAATAATAATAATATTATTATTAACACACATTTGAAGAGAAAAGACCAAGTAATTTTGCAGTCTGAATACTACTAATAACTACTAATGCCAATAATAATAATAATAAATGCACATAGGAAATAAAACATGTTATTATTATAACTTCATAGATCAAGTGAATTGTATACCTTATACAATGTATCATAATCATAAGTAATTTTATTTAAATCAGCATAGTTACACAATTGTTCCAGTAAACGATGATGATGCTGTTTTATATTATCATTTGGTTTATTATAACTTTGATGTGAAAAATAGTCAATATTCAATTCAAAATCTGGACCATAACGAGAAAAATAGGAATGTTCTGGGATTTCAGGAGAAAGTGGAATCCTATAATTTAAAACAAAACAAAAATCAAAATAGAAATGAAACATGCTTAGTAAACATGAATGTCTTTCAGTATTATATCCAAAATGACAACTTAACATACAGTCAAAAAGTGTATGCACATATTTATTTATTTAAACGCATAAAGACTTGGTACAATATGGCACCAAGAAGGATGCGCCACACAATAATAATAAAACAACATAGATCAAAAGAAAAAAAGAGAAAAAATACATATAAGTAGAGAACGGATAAGGAACTTCATCTGGAAGGAAAACAGACATGCTTAACTATGGTTAACTATCATGGGGAAGGGAAGAAAGAAGGAAATTGCAACACGTGTAATAGCACGTGATAAGTTTCATTGATTGTTTGTTGCTTTATTCAATTCATTGTGTGAGGCCTGAGATACTGCCTGGGCGCCCAGACCGAAGCAGGTGGTTTTATTAAGGGACCACTCCCCGAGCCTTTGACTTGGAGTATTTTTTTAAGATATTTTTTTTTGTTTTTTCTGAGGTGTGTGGAGTTATAAGTGTGCACTAACGGAAAATCCTACACCAGGATGAAACAACTGTATTCACGGCTCCCAACAGATTTTATCATGCGGTGAAAATTACCTTCAAGTACTTATCAGAGTATCACAAAAGTTTATCAAAGAAATTTAAAACAATCATTTAGAAATAAGCCTGTACTATTCGTGCATAAATAATGCAGAAAAAAATGAAATTGTCATATGACAAAAAGATTTAAACAGGCATTTCAAAGACACTGCTATTTTGGTAGGGGAAAGGAATAATCTATTAGGGTATTTGTACACTTAACTGTTTTGCTAATTGTGAAGCTAGAACAGTAACATTTGAAAGGCGAGATGAACTTGTATCATTCCACAGGTTTTCCGTCAAACAGAGTTTGACAGAGAACCTGACACAGAGACCAATCAGTTCAAATTATTACATTTGATTCATAATATTCCATTGAAAGGAGGAAATCATTGGTATTAATATATGTGTAAAACTTGGGCACTGTGGTAGTAAGTAATTCCATATTGGTTTCTTTATTAGATGTATCACACAGTGAAACAGTATTATTTACTGGATAACAAAGTTTCGAACAAAATTTATTGCTGTTCATAATCATGCCATCAATTGTAATCACACGACTTTGAAACTTGAGTTTTATAGTTTTCTTTGTCCTCTCCTATTTGTCGTAAGGGTAGCACAATTTAGATATGATAGAGAAGATTTGTAGCTCAGGTGGATGATTTTGATGTGGTTTTGTTCTCTGAGCTGGATGGTTAGCACAATTTTCCAGACAGCCGACTGGACAGGTATTGAATCATTCCTATTACATGTATTTGCAGTTGATTCGATAAACAAAGCTTCTGTTATCAATCTCTCCCTCCATCCTGTGACATTAGATTTGAAGACTGTCATCCTATCCCATCCTATTGTATGGTTGTACATATTGGTACATATTGTATGGTACATATTTTCTACATTGCTTCATGTTAGGCATCTGATATACGATATTCCGTAGCCTACCACCTGAGTGGAACATACGGCTTCAGGCTTGAGCTTTCAAGTTTTAGTAGGAGTGGGGTTTATTTCTTACAGGGTAGCCTCACACCTAACTGTCCCTCCTTACTAAGCTCATTATTGGCTAGACGAGGTTTAGAAGTGCGTTGGCAGGGGGTCGACCCTTAGACTACGTACGTGTTTGGCGAGTATCCTACGACTGAACTACCGACGCAAGAAGCTATGAAATAGAATGAATTTATCTTACTCTGTAAACACTACACAACCTGAATTATTTCAGATAATACTGATGAATAGGAAATTTGTTTGTTTAAGATCGACTAAGCTGAACGGATTTTCAATGAACCAGCCTAAGAGCCACACTTATCAATGTGAGAGTTCATGATACTACCAAGCTGTCAAAGTTGATATAGGTGGAGTAACCAATCAACTGAAAACCCAGTGCTTAAACCTCTCCAAGAGTAAGAGAAAATTAGGTTAAACTTACTTTTTCGCTTTAACTTCTTCGATTGCCTGCGCTGTTATTCTTGTCCATAGTCTAGCTGTATCAGAAAAGTTGTATCCTCCACCACCAAGAATCAATGTTGGAATTTTCCATGATAATATTTTCTTCATAGCAAATAAATAACCGCTTAAACTACTTTCAGATTTACAATCTGACTCTGTATCAGATGTGGGATAAAAATTGGTCAAATTGAATATTCGATGTGGATCAGTGGCTAAACAATCAGCACCACACTGAACTACAATATAACTTGGTTGGATAACCATATTCAGCGAGTCAAGCACAGGTCCTACTGCTTGTGACCACTGAGAATCATTTATCTTCTCATCTGTAGGAAAGGAGAACAAGGTATGGAGATCGAAGATAAAATTTCTTACAGTCTGTTAACGATATCATTAGACAAAAATAATGAAGGATCTATTATTCAATCTAACAAACAAGTTTAAACTTAGGGATCTTAGGACATATTGAGTATGTGATACTGTGGTGAGAGCTGGCTGTTAGCCGAAGTTGGTAAACAGTAATTTACGTCAATGTTCATGTCCCCAATATTGGTCGTGAGAAAAATGAGAACAAAGGCTCTGCGTAGGCGGATACAGTTAACATATAGGTGATCTGACATTCAAGAAATAGCCACAAAGAGATGCGAAGTTAACTTTCTGTGAAACAACCAATCAGAGGACTGTGTTTTTCTGCCCACAATAATCTATAATATGTACATGAAAATCTATAAATATGTGTTGATTTTCCTTAATAAGGGATTGTTTCCTGGCCCTTATCTTCTGTTGTTACAGTACTACTTTGATGTATGTATAATCAAAGAATAAAATTTCATATGAACTGTGATCAAGACTCGACCAAATAGTTCCAAAATAGTTAGGCGCCAAATGAGGATTAGGCATACGTAAAAATTGTATTTGTAAAATCTCAGAGAAATTAAAATAGGTAACTGGAATTTCTTTAACTCATTGCGGTGAACAAAACTAGAAATAATCTGTTAGTAAGAGGATAAAACTTGAGAATTACAGTAGAATAAAAGCCCCATTATAAATAAAATTTTATTTCGATATAATGACACAGTAATGTTATGCAGTAATATTTACTGATGACCACGTTTCGAGTACAAATTATTGCTTATAATCATATCAAGGTACGTCTCATACAACTTTTTTTTGCTTCATTTATATACATGAGTAAATACTGATTAGACATTTGAATAAAATCAATATAAGACTTGCGTGAGATAGAAAATAAGATAAAGTACATTCGGAACCATTATAAGTGTTATCAATAAATATATCATGAGATATAAGACGAATATTGTTAGTCAGTAGGATGGGAAATAAGATGCATGAACACACAACCACACAATAGGGTGGGACAAAGTCACAATTCTAAAAAGTAATATAGGTAGGTGAAGAGGGAGAGAGAGATTACTGAATCTTGGTTCATCGAGTCTACATCCAACACATGCAACAGAAATGATTCAATGGAAATACCAGAGATATGGAAGATTTTATTACCAGTCAAATCAGAGGTTAATAAATAATGTTAAAATGTGTACACCGAGCCTCGGTGAGAACATCATCATCACTCACTGAGAAATGCAGTGTATCCAGATGACGAGTCCCAAATAGGACGAAATGCGCATCCTGGATTCCACTGCTAGCCACCATCCACCAATTCAATTCTAATTACATGCCCAGACATCGTTGAAGCATCTGCACAAGAAGCCGACATGTCAACCTGAGACCGAGCACTTCGGTCCAAACAATCGACGGTAAAATCAAAAATTCAATTCAGTAATGTTAAAATGTATTCAATTCACATTATAACATTCTAAAGTTACTTATTGTCATCATAAAAAAATCTTATTTCCCATTTTATTGTATTTTATCTATAATACTATTATTATTTCTGGATGTACTTTGTCTTGGTTTCATTCAAATATCTAATCGGTCTTTACTAATGTATATAAGAAGACAGTTGCAGTGAAGGAAATTTTCTTTTCGACGAAGTCATCATCTAGGCTGTACATTCGTGTATTTATATCAAATGGATGGGAAAGTTCCAGAATAATTTCCGGTTAAGGGTCAAATTAATAAAAATTACAATTAGGAATTAGAATGCCATAATAAACAGGGGGATGGATAAAACAAACAATTCAGGACATTCAGCGCATTTCGAAAAATCCTTCAAAGTAATACACAACATTCAGTCAAACCTATCAAAGGGAGTGAAATCAAGACATCTAGGCATAGCTGAGGCGCTAGCTATCCGAAAGCTCAAACTCCTGTCCTTGTCATGGCCATCATAAACAAGTAAATTATGTTTTTTTCAGTAATGACCATCCCATCGCCTTTCTTACCTAAACTTCCTATTTATTCATGTTATTTTTTAAGTTTTTCTTAATCCCTGTTTACACTAACATATTTCATAACCGAACTTAGTGTTTATTTTGTCATTTTACTATTTCTACATATTTAATCCCTGATTGCATAAACAATTATTCATCACATTAGTTTTTTCTATCCAAACATCCTGTCTATTTTGTTATTTCTACATTTCTAATCCCTAATTGCACAATGTCAATCTTCTTAGTTATTATGGTGCTACTTTGTTTTATCCATTCCCTGTTTATTATGGCATTCTAATTCCTAATTGTAATTTTTATTAATTTGACCCTTAACCGGAAATTATTCTGGGACTTTCCCATCCATTTGATATAAATACACGAATGTACAGCCTAGATGATGACTTCGTCGAAAAGAAAATTTCCTTCACTGCAACTGTCTTCTTAATAACTTCTATGACCCGCATGTATATAAATGAAGCAAGAAAGTTGTGTGAGACGTATCTTGATATGACTATGAGCAATAATTTGTGCTCGAAACGTGGTCATCAGTAAATATTACTTACTGTATAACACTGTGAGACCTTATCAAAATAAAATTTTATCTATAATGGAATATGTTAATAACACAACTCAAAAAAGAAGTGAAATGTTAATCGACAACAACATCAACTACAATTTGCACTTCTAAGGAGCTGATGATGAGCCATATCTATTACATGAAGACTAGTGATACTACACAGAGCATGGGATTTGAACCTGGAAGTCGAGCGCCTAGATCAAACTGCTACTGCTCCACAAATAACATAACAATATTGGTAAATTAGACTTTTATGGCATTAGTTAGTAAGAGTTATGTACTCTTTTGAATACAATATGTTTTGCTGGTGAAAAATTCGTGATTTTGAAGTGGAACTCTTCTCTAAAGAAAGAAAGAATTAGGTTAGAGAAAAACTAAAAGTAATATGGTTAAGCCTCCAACCAAATCCGTGTATTTTTTTAACTGTTGACTTCAGCTGTGTGGAAGATAAAATGTCCATAGGAAAATTGACAGTAATGAATGAGGAACACATCATAAAGCCCGAAATTGATCAGCGGGAATGCGCAGTCATATTTTATCATTGTCTTAATCATTCTAATACATCTCATTTTGTTTTTTCCCTTTTCGTGTTTCACAATACGTCATTTTATGTCTTTTAATTAGATTCTTCTACCATAGCTTTTAGCCAAATAAAAAGAAAGCTACAGATTAAATAATGTCGTTTACTTTCAAGTAAAATTATTAACTGACTACAACGTGATCACTAATTTACCACAGAAAAGCGTCATAAAATAAATTCTGATGTATCGCAAATAGTTTTCACCCAACCATACATCTACATTCGAGTGATATAAGGTGCCTGGCTGTCTCTCGAGTGAAACCTCAATGAGAAGCGGCGAGTTGGTCGTCAGTGCGAGGTTGACATATAGGAGGTCATGAGAAGAGAAGATGGAAGCATGTAGGCAAACGTGGAGCCAGGTGAAAACGTTGGCGGACAACCGAACGCAATGGAGACGTGCGGTTGAAGCCCTATGTTCCTCTAGGAACTGAAGGAGACAAAAATAATAGTGATGCATCTACATGGAGTTGAGTAGTAGATACACTCATCGCTATTATTGTTAGCCACTGCATCATGGTATTAAGAATTCAAACAGTAAATGTGACAGTACAGTGCAACACAGTGAATTTCAGTGTCACTGCCCCCCATCGGGTGGCGGCTTTACTGCGTCGGTGGCACGGCGGTTAGGACGCTCGCCGACCATGCACATGGTTCAGGGTTCGATCCCCGGCCACAGATGCACTCCTTTACCTCGCTAAGCCAGAAATAATGATGGTAAAGAGGAAAGGTTGGGCATGAGGCTAACAACCCCATCCTGTAAAATTAAACACTGATACAAAAACTTCAGGCCCTATGTTCCACTGGGAACGTGAAGGAAAAAAAAGTTTTCAAAGTAAGAAAAAAGACGACTATTTACTATGATGTTAAAAAAATCTACATCAAGAACTAACTACCTAGAGGTAGATTGAATGCTGAGAATCGACCACGACCAGCACCATTTGGAAAGGCCATATAATTACTGTCATCTATCGTATTCCAATCTCCAGTACCAGGAAAAAAACCAGGCGATGCATGATGTACAGAAAATGTAACTACACGAGGACTATACCAAAAAGCTTCTTCCACTCCATCACCATGATGAAGATCAAGATCGAGATATAATACACGTGTTTGAACACTGGAAATATTCGCTGGGATTTCTTGAGGACTGGATGATAACAATCGATGAATAGCCAAAACAATATCATTCATATAGCAAAATCCAGAGGCTTCACTTCTTTTGGCATGATGCCAACCACCGCCCCAATTGATAACTACCTGGAAAGTGTAATTTTAAACTGAATTATCAGTTATATTTACAAGACACATAAAAGCATTAAAATAATGAATAAATGTTCCACAAGTATCCTAAATAACCACACTGAAGTGAATCCCGACCGATGGCTGCTACCTTGACGTGGTGGTCGGACTTGCACATCGCGATGACCCAACAAGCTTCACTGGCTGGAACCAATGTTCCTGCAGGTCCTACCATACCAGGAAGGTTGTTAGGATAGCGATTAGCTTAAAGGCAGTTACCGGCATTGTGTAAGAAACTTTCTTACACTATGTTGGGGTCTGAGGGCGAAGTCGTACTGCTGGGGAACAGGGGTGTAACAGCAGTGAGGTGTTTCCCTCAGATGACCAGCATGCCAGCCAGCTATGCTGTGTCTACACTCCGGAGAGAAGGGGTTAGAAAAGGTCGACCCCAAAAATTGTGCATCCCGACTTACCCTACGGTGGTCCGTAACCGGCGGTAAGTTTACTAATACGGAACCCATCCCAGGAACCAGTTCACACAGGCCATGTGTGACCGGCCTCAAGCAGTTGTCCCCTGGGCTCTGCAGTCACGCAACACTTTCTGTTTCAGGTACTCGAAGAGTCAATCAACTCCCACGGTGTGGGCAGGCGGGAAGTAACAAATGCCCACACACTTCCAAAAGCACTTCCTGAAGTGAATCCACATAGTGTCGAGTAACATTACGATGACTTATCTACTTCTTACTCTTTATTTACTGGTTATTTCTTATTTTAAATAGACTTATCAGTTTTGCGTTAAAAGCTCCAAGAACTTATATCTACCAGTAGTATGGAGTACTACCAAGTTTCGCTACAACTGTAAGGGGAATAAAGCGATCAGAATAAGTTGCGATTTCATGGAAATTATCCAACAAGTGATATTTCTAACATTCTTAGTTATTTCATTGATTGTTATTTCCCTCTGACACATGTTTGTTCATTGCACTTTACAAGTGAGAATGAGAATTTACGTGAAAAGTTCCACTTCGGTTCATCTGTCTCCACTTGCATTGCGAATATATAAAGCGTACAAACCTATAAAATTAACTATGGAGAGGAATACAATCAAAAATATGCGAACTCTTTTATTGTAAGAGAGTTAAAAAAAAACTATTGCCAACGTTTAACTTACCTGACAGCATCGATGAAATAAAGCGTCAGCTGCAGCTAAACTACCACTGACTGCAGCTACAGCATAATCAAAAACACTGTTAAAGCCAGGACAATCATAATTCAATCCAAACGAATCCATGAGTAATTCATCGTCAGGACTTAACTCCCTTTCCTCAGTGTGTAATGTTTGCAATCTTCTGAGGGCATCAACATATTCTGCACTAAAAGGAAGTAGAAAAGAAATCAAATGATCATTGTTTGCATACAATACACTAATATCATTTGGACAGATGTGGTAGTTTGTATAATATATTCCTCTTGAATATTTGATGCGAAAATCTAGGGTACACTTTTGTACATGGTTCTGGTCGATATATATTGAGATTTCTGATGACTATGATTTTTTTCAGGTATCGGTTTTGTAGGGAATTTTGTTTGATTGCATGGAGGATTTCATCATGGGCTGACGTCAGCTAGAGAACCATTGGAAAACCTGGGAGTACTGGACAGCTGTTTCGTCCTAGTTTGGGACTCTTCACTAGTACCATTGGATCGGGTCTAAGCGTTTCAATGGTCTACGAGCTCACCTTGTAACCAGAAGGTCCTGGGTTCGAATCCCGGTGGGTGCGTACTTCTGAAGAGTCCCAAACTGGGGCGAAACAGCTGTCCAGTACTCCCACGCTTTCCAGTGGTTCTCTAACTGATGTCAGCTTTGATATTTAACCACTGTTCCACCTATGTGAGAAAATAGACCAGACTGCTAAAACCACGGGATTCAGGGAAATGAATTTAAGTCAGTTAATTGACCACTGTATTTACGAGGAAACATGATAAGCATTCTCAGTTAATAACACAGAAATAAGAAATGCGTGGATAAACATGAACTGAATTCCAGTCAGTCTAGAGAGACTCAGAATCCCACACGTGGATTTATACCTTACTAACCCTACGACAGAGTCTGTACATAGTCATATGTGCAAAGTATTACGATCTAACTGTATTTACAATTCGAACGCCAGTCTTGTCTGGTTTTCAATTGAGTGAATAGCATAAGTTTTAAAATATTGCTCGATCAAAGTCCTAGTTGCTTGCTAGGACTTGAGTCAAGCAGCTGGTCGATAACTTCTGGATACCAAAGTTGGTAGACTTTAAAATTTTGCTTAAATAGTCAAAATAACCGTATCACCAGCAAATGAAACGCCTAAACATAGAGTTCTTACAATCAATCTCTCATAATCATAAGTTCTCAGGACAGAAACGCCGTACCCATTAAAATACGTATTGATGCACTCTTGTGAAATCAGTATTAAGAGATCATATTGCTCACTCATAATTCAAATGTTTACATCCTTTTGTTATAACTGTAGGTAATTGAATGAAGACGTTTTCACCTTGCTCTATCTGCGCCTGAACTAATCTGCCTATCTGCTTGTCGTACCTTCCGATTTAGTAAAGCACGCAAATATCAAAAGACAAAGGCTGGACTGTGACTGTGTATTGAAGTGCAACAACGGCAAAGAAAGCCATGGTATTTATACATTTTACAACAATATGGACAGCTAACAGCATTTGAAATAATTTATCTTAATAGCCAATAACAAAGTGCGTGAGAGATGGTAATATACCATATGTGCGAGATTGACAGTCAATAACAAAATGTGTGGGAATGATAATATACCATATATGCAAGATTAACAGTCACTACCAAAATGTGTGAGAATGATAGTGAGAATGATAATATACCATATATACAAGATTAACAGTCACTACCAAAATGTGTGAGAATGATAATATACCATATATTCAAGATTAACAGTAAATACCAAAATGTGTGAGAATGATAACATACCATATATGCAAGATTAAACAGTCAATACCAAAATATGTGGGATCCTATCACCTCCCCCGTAAAGAGTGTAGGACTTGCTTTTTGGATCTATTTGAAAAGGTTTCGGAGCTCTTCTTTGTCGAGTTGACCTTTGCGTGGTACTGGATAGAGCGTGATCTGTGTGTCTGACACATAACTGTCCTTTTTCATTCGTACGATAATGCAGCAAGAATTTATCCAAAATTTCTTCTGTTGTTCCCTCCCCCTTCGCTTTTGCATAAGCACGCTTAAAGGTGTCGACGAAACGTTCAGTCTGTCCATTCGATTGGGGATGATACGGGGGGCTACGAATATGCTGGATGCCAAACAGTTTGCAGCAACCAAGTTTGTCCTGGAAGACAGAAGCGTGCTTTTGACGACGGCGTTGCAAGAGAGATTGATCAGATACATCTCCGGGAACAACGTTGTGTGGTGAAGACGAAACATTAGAGCATACTGAATTTAATGGTACATTAAAGATATGGAGCTTGTCTAACCAGTCAAGACCAAGCAAATTCAAATCATGGTAGTTTGTAACGTAACATACACCATTGAAGTGATGCTCACCAAACTGAACCTGGCAATTTATCTCACCCACGAGTTTCAGTATATCTCCAGAGACATTCTTGGCGACATGCTCGGTCGGCAGAATCTGTGGGCAACCAAGTTTGCGCCACGTAGTTCGGGAAATTACGGTGATATCTGATGCCGTATCCAACTGAAGACGAATACGTTTGCCGTTAATATCTAGTGTTATGTACTTACGTTTGCTGGCGAACTCGACTTTGGAAGTAGTGAAAACGGTCTGTACTCGAGGAGATTGTTTCGGCTTGAAACGACTACTTCTGTTCCTCACCGAAGAATTTTTCTGCGGTGTACAGTAACCCTCCTTATGTCCAAAACGGTGACAATTACGGCATTTATGTTTCTTGAAAGGACAGAACTTGACAAAATGCCACGAACCACAGTGCCAGCACACTGAAGGAGGTTTAGCTGAATTCTGAGACTGACGTTCTGTGTGCTTAACGGTGATCGGAGGACTTTTCACTGTGTTAATCGAACCAAATTCAGACGACTGTCGTTTGCACTCCACCATAGCAGTATCGTGCTTCAAGTTGATTAAACGTAGGCATTCTGCTGTCACCATTTGTAAAGTCATTTTCGGGTCTTGTTCCACGAGTGACAGAAGTCGAGTTCGTATGTCAGTATCTTCTGGGTTCTTCAACCCACAAATAAAAATCAAACACTTGAACTGATCTGATGTCATTTCGTGTGGTTTGAACCTTTCACATTCCTTGTTCACTTTGCCAGCGTAAGTGACATAATCATCGGAAGGCATTTTTGTCAACTGAAAACATTGATACCGAATATTAAACATGGATGACTGTTCACCAAAGATTTGTGATAAAACGGTGACTGTCTCATCGAATGATAACTCACGTGGGTTCTTAGGCAGAATGAAGTTAACATATCTGTTGTGCTCAACAGTACCAAGTTTTCTTAGTAACAATCGGACTTTGGCAGCATCATCAAACATGTAGCATTCAATACGGAAGACGTCTTCGTAACGATTGAACCATGCATCAAATACGAGACCAGATATTGGGTCGTAGTTGAACTCACTGATGGAATTTGAGATGCTTTCATATTTGTCAGAATGAGATGTTGATGGAACTTGAATGGACAGCTTCTGAGTGAGAGCTTCGATTAATTTTAGTTGAGCTGCTTCATTCTGAACTTGCTGCTGCTGCAAGATAGATTTGAGATCGTCCAGAGAGATAGACATTGTAATTGGGTTGTAATTAACACAGTCAAAAATGTTATATAGCTGCGCTGAACAGAATAAAAACTGTCGTCGTTTGCTTGTTATAGCTGCAATGAGTTAAAGTAAAACCCCGTCGCCGATTTGTTATAACGGTAGGGAATTGAATGAAGACGTTTTCACCTTATTCTGTCTACGCCTGAACTAATCTGCCTATCTGCTTGTCGTACCTTCCGATTTAGTCAAGCACGCAAATATCAAAAGACAAAGGCTGGACTGTGACTGCGTATTGAAGTGCTACAACGACAAAGAAAGCCATGGTATTTATACATTTTACAACAATATGGACAGCTAACAGCATTTGAAATAATTTATCTTAATAGCCAATAACAAAGTGCGTGAGAGATGATAATATACCATATGTGCGAGATTGACAGTCGATAACAAAATGTGTGGGAATGATAATATACCATATATACAAGATTAGCAGTAAATACCAAAATGTGTGAGAATGATAACATACCATATATGCAAGATTAAATACCAAAATATGTGTGATCCTATCACCTTTCCCCTTGGGTTTGGGTTATGAATATATTAACGATGCAAGGTAAGGGTCAAAAACCCATTGATTTCTGATACCGTTCGTTTCAATGAAAATTATATGTGCCTCAACTACAATCCGAAGTGAATTTAAGCGATTACCGTTTGGATAGCGAATGTGATCATTTAAGTGTTGGAACAAATAATAGAAAATGAACAAAGATATTTTACAGACTACTTAAAATACTTACGAATGAAAAGTGGTCAGTGTTTTATAAATATGATCAAGTGAATCCAATTTCAAAGGAGGTACACGAGAAAGTTCAGGAACAAGTTTATATGCATTGATCAGATCCATAACCAACGCATAGCGATCGCCAAATTTAGGTGAGCTGCAACATATTCGTCTGTACTCATCACCATAAACAATCCCAATAGACATGACAGTCGAAAATTGATTTGACAGAAGATGAATACGTCAGTGATTCATATTTCACGACCAAATTGTCCCGAAAAGACGGTTAATCTAAAGAAAATATGAACAGACATCCATTAGATTGAGAATGAAACAATAAGAGTCAGTAAAAAGAATGCAATCACACAGTGGCAACATCAAAATATTGGTTCATCTCTTGCTGTTCATATCATAATGTGCCAAGCTTTTGTTTCAATAATAGTAAAACTGAAACGAAATGCTGTGTAGGGAATAGTACTAGTTTCTAACTAGTCGCAAGAAGCAAATTTCCAGACGCAAACCACACGACTGGTTTTCGAGATTTACGGTGATGCATTTGTAAGTGCTCAGTTCCAAGACGACCGTGAACAATGGTGGACGAAAAAACTGAGAGAGATGGAAAAGGCATCGGCAATTGGTAACACCAGACAACTATTTAGACTTATCAGGGAAACAGATGGTAAAAGACGAACAATAAGTGAGACAATCTCTAAGTAAAATGGCACCCTAATTAGCTCCCAAGACAGACGACTAGGATGTTGGAGAGAATACTTTCAGGAGCAGTTTAGTTGGCCTACAGCCGCAATCAATCTACTGAACATCCAACACCTCCCTGAATCGGATATAAACACAGGTCCTCCGTCCCTAACTGAGGTTACAAAAGCTATCACTAGTCTGAGATGAGTCAAAGCTGCGGGATTTGATGGAATGACTCCACAGATGTTTAAGGACTGTCAGATACAGAAGACTCGCTTGGTATAATGCCAACTTACGCCATCTTTAGCACAGGCGTGTTATCCAGACGGCTGCCAACCAAAAGGCATGCGTACTGCTCAGCAGTCCGCTCCATCCTCCTTTATGGCTGTGACTGAGACCTGGCCACTGAGGATGTAAGATACGAAAAGGCTAGCTGTCTTTGATCATCGATGTCTGCGTTGTGTCTGCCGTGTGAAGTGGTATAATAAGGTGAGAAATATTGATATGAGGTATCGGCTGAGCGCTAGGTAGGTGGGGGAGACAATAGGTGATGTGGTTCAAAATCGTTCTCAGTGATGGTGCAGATGCATTCAGTCCATGTGACCTATAATATCCAATAAAAATATATTTTCCTTCCATATTATTATTCTTTTTGCCTCACATTTCTGTTTATAATCTCTTTTGACTTTCTTCTTTTGCTTTGTGTGCTGCATGGAGCGTGGGAATTGGAGATGCTGCACACCTATGCAGAGTCCTACGTTGAAACCAGTCGTTCAGATCATTATAGACAGCTGATATGACGTCACCCTTTAATTGCCAACATACCTGGGAATAAATCTAGTCGATTTAACTCCTTCGTAAATGAGAGGTTTGGAAGTCCTTTGATCTGTAGAATCCCACTTTTCGTCCTTTTCCAATATACTTGGTTTGTATTTGGAACATTGATTAGCTGGATGGATCCCATATTCCACATGAAGTCTGATACAAAATACAGAACTTGGAAATGCTTTATGTGGGACCGGTAATATTCAAAACTATTAGCAGCGGTTACTCTACAATTAACTGATGGTTTACAACCACTCCTGAGTAAATGCCCTTGGTAAGAGCAGATAGAGTAAAGCCATCTTTTGAGTAAATAGACGTGTTCTTACGAGTGACATATATAATAACAACATTGCTTATATCAACTTCCAAGGGCTAATGTTTACATCATTTAGTTAAGATATCTGCATCTTCTTGTAAAACAAGTTGATCTCTACCTAATCTTTTACCGCTTTATCAATCGCAAAACTACCTAATTACCAAGACAAGTTTGAAATTGAACAGAGCTACAAGATCTACCGTTAAATGACAACAGCATGGTCTCTACTAACTAGTGGACAATGAATAACTGAACTACTTATATTTAGACTAGTCTCCTAATGTCTCGTCCAACTTTGGGTTGAGAAAGTGTTCCTTTTCTCTATATTCCATTATATAGAGACCATTATGGCGGGGTGAAGAGACTAATTGAACTGAGAATATGTGCATTGACCATAACCTGACTTCGTTGATTACAGAAGCCCGGAGCTATCATAAGTTATTCATACTTCATGGAACTGCTAAGTAGGTACATTTTTATCCCACCTGTGTTCACAGCAGGGACAATTGTAGTACCCCTATACAAACTGTAAACATGCTTTTAATCTAATTTGTACACTTGTATTATATGTGTACACAGACCGATTTTATTTGTACTTCGCAAACATTTGTCAATTTACTGTTGAATATTACCTTGACAATTTCGAAATTTGACTACTGCTATAATACACGATCGTACTCTTCGCAAGTGCCTTTTGGTTTTACGTTGTGGGCGTCGAGTAGCCACAACGTCTATGCACATTAATAAAAGTGAACTACTAGAATATACGTGTACGCAAGTTTAGTCAAATAATGCACGCAATAAATTGGTGAGCCCGATGACACAATCACCAGATTAAGACTACTAAGTCTAAATTGTGAGAATGTTTTTCAATTGGGTCAGAACTACTTGATTCTTACCAACTACACACGACAATATTGAATGGATGTTGCATATTGGGGTGCTCACACACCTTTACTTCCGGTCTAGTAATTTTTTAATCTCTGCCTCTACCTATACTGGGGTAAGACCTCCTGCTCACTCACCACCTTACCCTGCTTAAGTGGCCTTTTTAATATTTCACTTCTAGTAACGTTATCAGACTGCAGCCCACCTTAACTTTGCCACTATGTCTGATTTAATGGTCAAGATTATCTGTGAATTAGTCTACAAGGCGGCTGGAGTTGAAGAAATAGACGTCCAGAGGAACGATCAAACGATTACCATAGAACGTTCTAAACAAGGCAAATAACACCATATTCAGTCAAAAGGTTGTTGAGAGAGGTACAAGAGTGTAAGACAGAATATCGTGTTATTCCAAGGTTACGTTACGGGAAAATCAGAGAACGGTTGAGTTATGAACCACACTCAGTCGGACACATATGGGAAAGGAGAGATTACGTATTAGTTAAAGTGGGCATAATTTCGGGCAAATGGAAAGGATGATAATATAGTGGGAAGTAATCAAAGTATTGTTGAAATAATGGTTGAAAATTGGAAAGTATTGGTTACATAACGAAAAATTTTGGTCAGATTCCTGCAAACTATTGGTTAAATTATAAGAAAACAGTTCAGTAATCGTTAGGCATTGGTTAAATAATGCTCGAAATGGGAAAAATTAACTCCTATAACCAAAATTCACTACTTTTTGTTACTATTGGCCTTTCCCAGTATTCAATAGTCTTTTTTATACCATTTTTGTCAGACTGGACTGTCATTTGGAGCTACTTAGTTTGTTACTTCCCCTTAATGTCTATTCTTTAACTTCACTAGCTGGAAACCCAACAGATGAAAACTTTTATATGAAGTTTTCCGATTTACTCAGTCATCGAGTTGTTGAAGGAGAGCGTTTCACCTATTTCGTCACTACAACTTTGCAGCATTTATGCTGCCACAAATCAAACAGTGAAGCTATAGTTTAAAGGGTAGGAACATCAGCGGTCAAGGCGAACTTAAGTCAAGCGTGTTTGATCTAACTATCTCATAAGGATGAAGTGACCGACCATAAGGTATTGTAGCGCAGCTGTCATACAGTCGCTTTATTTTATTTCTTAGAACCTTGAAACACTGTTGCCGGCATACAATATCCAATATCCTGATTACGACCTAGTGTAAACCAGTGATTTCTTCGAGTTCGCTTCTTGATTGTGAGGTAGAGGTTCCAGATCTTCGGTGAGCTTCTGCGTAGTAAGTTCCGCCAGTCGACTGCTTTAGCTCTGGTAGACTCCAAGAGGAGTGGTGCGGGGATTGGTCAATATGTGGTTTGTAGTATGCAGTATGTTAGGACTGTATTGCTACCGTGAATGGAGTTTAACCTAAATCCCGTTGGTCATTCGGTGAAGTCATAAAAGCAGGGTGGGGTTGGGCCCCCCAGGCCGGGGTTCGAGCCCACGCCGACGCACACCTAATATCTATGGTCGGCCTGCGAATTTCGGGCTACCGATATCCACGCTGAAAATTCCATACTTGTACCAAAAATACAGTGTGTGATGAAGCTGTAATCAAAAATAAAAAAATAATAAATAGTAATAATAATAGGTTGTAGTGTAGATAATATAGGTTGAGATAAGTGAAATAATAAAGGTGACCTAAGGAAAAGATAGAGTAGTCGGTACAGTGAGAGAAGGCAGAACAGGTCGTGGGGATTTAGTTTGTATGCTTATCCACTGACAGTGTGGTTTTAAGTTTTATGAGGATAAGCCATTGAGACACAAACCTTGCATTTCTGCATGATTGTCTAGCTTCCGCTTAAAAATCTCCAGAGATGGCGCTGTAGTCACGGCCGCCGGTAAAGCGTTCCAGAGACGGCAAACTCGAAGCGAAAAGAAATGTGATCGCACTCGAGTCTTTGGTCTCTGGTGTGCTATCCTTAGCGGGTTACCTCGTGGAAGCCTATAATCACTTAATGGCAGGATGCTTTTATTTGGGTGGGCCTGGTCATTTAAGATCTGGTAGACGGTGATGAGGTCTCCCCTGTGCCTACGGTAACTAAGTGTGAAAAGACCTAATTTCTTTAGTCTTTCCTCATATGATTTGTTGCGGAGGCCGATCACCCATTTTGTCGCTCGTCTCTGGACACTTTCTAGAATGTTAGCATCCCTTTTGAGTAGCGGAGGTGCAATGATATTATGCACCTCAAGGTGTGGCCTCACATATGTCTTATATAACCTTAAGAACAGTTCGGGAGTGAGAGCTCCCAGCTGCCTATGCATAAAGTGTAAAGTTGCGTAGGCTTTGGCGACGTCCCTCGCGTAATTTCCACTGGTGTCTAGCTTTTCTGTTAGAATAAGACCTAGATCGCGCTCTGATGGAACACAACTCAAGTTCTGGCCACCAAGGGTGTAATTTACACTCTGTGACCTGCCGGAATGAAGTTGCACTACTTTGCACTTCTTTAGGTTGAAAGGCATTCCGTTAGCCAGAGCCCAGTTTCCCAGAGTTTGCAGGTCAGCCTGCAATCTATCTGAGTCTTCCGATGAGTTTATTGCTCTCCAAATCTTTACGTCGTCAGCGTAAAGAAGCGCAGAGCAGTTTAGTTGGGAGGGCAGGTCGTTGATAAAAATCAAAAACATCAACGGCCCTAGGATAGAACCCTGAGGAACCCCTGATGCCGAGGTGTGCCAGGATGATCGGATGCGGTTGACTTTGGTGCAGAATTCTCTCTCGCCTAAGTAATCTTTCAGCCATGCGAGAAGTGCTCCAGAAACACCCGCCTTGCTTATTTTGTGAAGGAGCAGACCATGGTGAACTGTGTCGAATGCTTTCGCAAAGTCGAGAAAGATCACGTGGGCTGGTACCTTTTCGTCCCAGGATAGTGTCCAATCGTTCCAAGCTAGTAGAAGATTCGTCACGCAGGATCTTCCCCTCCTGAAACCGTGCTGTGCTTCGTGAAGAAGGTTAGTCCCATCGAAGTATTTTCTCATGTGGTCGTCAATGAGACTTTCCAATATTTTCGATATCACTGGAAGTAGAGCAACTGGTCTGTAACTGGTCGCATTCTGCCGGTCACCACCCTTGAAGATAGGGGATAGGATTGCTCGTTTCCATTCACATGGAAGTTTCCCTACATCAAGGGAGTGTTGGAACAGATCACTTAGGGGTTGGCAGAGACTTTCTGAACACTGCTTCAGGACAGATGGTCTGATGTCATCACAACCTGAAGACTTTCCCGAAGCCAACTTTCCCAATTTTACAAGTACCATAGCCGGGGTAATTTGAAATGTACCCAGCAGGTTTTCGCGCGTTGGTTTTGCGATGTAATCTTGATGTTCTGTGGGGTAATATCCTCGTTACTGTTTAGTTGCCTGTGAAAGGCTAGGCTGAATGTCTCTGCCATTTCAAGACTAGTAAGAGATTTCCCATCAGAACCCACTAGATTGCATGCTCCCTGGTTGGTCGGTTTTCTTTCGGACATAAACCTGTATAGGCTTTTGGGGTTCACGAGAAGCTTATTGGCGAGGTTTCCCTGAAATGTCCTTCTATCGCTCCGGACTCGTATGTTACATCGATTCCTGAGTTCAAGGTACACTTCATGTTCGGGTTGACTCTTCGATCGTCGCCACGCAAACCAGGCTTTTCGCTTCGCCTGCAGAAAGCATCGTTTTCACATGACCTCCTCCAAGTCACTCTTAAAAGACCACGTCGTTTTCCGGTAAAGGGTTTTGTCAGCCACGTCTCGTAAACCGTTAGTGCCCAGCTCTTGCTACGCTCGGGCCCACGCTGTCGCTTGAAGTTTCTCAGAAACGCTTAGTAATAACGGACGCAAAAACCAAAACACCGATTGGCCACTCGAGAATTCTTTATTGTAACACCAACATATAAACACTATAACAACTAAGGTCTGTGAACCAATATTACAATAATGAGTCACAATATTACTTCTGACGGTTTGCTGATGACTTCTTTCTGAACAGCGACCGATGAGACGATGACTGTCGTATTGATGCCTCCGCGAAAATTGAGGAAGTTGGTTTTGAGCAAACAACCATGAATTGATCGTTCAATCGTCAACTTCATTGACTCCCTATTTTCCTCTAGGAATTAAACGATATAATAATAATAATGCGAGCGATTGCCTGTCACATCATGGCTTTTACCGAGAACCGTATGGAAATCACCTGAGACTGATAATAACACTTTCAGAACCGCACAAATAGTTCCATTGGTGTTTTGAGGCCAGGAAGCTTCGCAGTACAGACGACAATAAAGCCTTTGCAGAAATTTATCAACAGCGGATGAAATTTGAAGTGCGCTTAGTTCAGAATGCATTGGAACGTACCAGGAAACTTTTCAAATTGCAGCTTCAGGAAGAAGATTGTTTTGAGTCCCGAAAAATTCTGCATGACATCTCGTTCTTTCTTTCCTTCTGTTTGCATCGAAAACATATAATTTCATTTAGCCCACCAAGATCCCTCTCCCATTACTCTCAAATTAGCTGCAGATACCCGGCTTTAATTAATCTGCAGAGTAATATCGACCTTATTGACAACAATAAGCTCACGACAAATGCATAACCTCTGGACTGTATCGTCTAAACTTTAATCAAATTCTTGTTGGTGGCTAGCCTACTTGACGCCAGTAAATTGAAGCAAGAATTCTATTAAGCAGTAGGCGTTTCAGAGGTTGATGGTATAGACGTTCGCGTACAGTACTGGGTATATTAGTGCAAGCTCTTATACCAACAACTTCTAACGCATTTGAATCTCGCGTACCAAAGGCAGAGCAAAAGACTACAATCCGTTGTCCAAATTATGATATATATTTCGGAACCAAGTCGCGGATTGAAGCGGAAGCTAAGCTAGCTAGTTATCGTGCACGACAGCGACACGGTGGGGTACCAAATGGTGGGGATGCTTGACCGAAAGCCTTCAGCTAAACAAGTCTAGTTAAACTCTAAGGGTCAGCATCCAATGTTCACTGATGAATCTTATGGTCAATAATTTTGGGAAATTATTTACCGCTACAGAGTCATTAAATACGTTATTTAGTCAATCCCTCGACTATGTGATTCGCTGCATTCATTAGGGTCACCGGGTCACCCACTATGACGCGTCGTAATACTTTACCATTAAATCCACTATGTTTAGACGCTGAGTGTAAGATCAGTTCAATTCCCATCCTTGAATCGAGTTAACCTGTCCCGGATCAGCCTAGCGTTGTTGCAACCCAATTATCCATGCCTAACATGTCTATCCCCCCTTGTTTAATGAACTGTGTGTATGTGTTTTTACATCTATCCGTTTAGTCAGACAGTTGAACTCATGACCCAACCAGAGTATTTGAACTGTTATTTTTGCTGACCCATGTCTTACTTTGTACTATTCTGTCCAGTTGATCTTATTTATTGATCTTCATCTGTATCTTCTTACCTGGTTAAGTAGCCAATTAAATTGTATCTTTGTGCCTATGCTCTGTCTATCTCTTAACCTGCCTTACATGGGTTCATTCTTGTACTGACTGTTTACCTGAACGGTCGTGTCCGATTCCGGCTAGTTTTCAATTTCGGCTTTAACGTTATTCCGCTCTGATAGCGGTACCTTGCTTTCTGTTAAGCGTTGTGCTTTGTACTCTTGAAATCGTTAAGTACCTTAAAAACAGTGACCGGCTTCTTGTTTGTCCTGGACAGGGGTAGCCTTTATCTACGCGTGACTTAATTTCAAGCGATATTGCGCTTACACTGGGGATAACCCAGTTTGCACATTCTCATATCCCCATGATCATGAGCTGAACTGCCTGTCATCCATGACCTATTCCCCTTACGATACGTTCTTAAGAACTTTTATCTACTCTTTGTATTTCTGAAGACATGACTACATGATATATCGATCATATAATTTTACTTCGATCACTCTTCACCCAAACCTGCTGTTTCCCTAGTCATGCATCAAGCTTTATTACCAATGGAAATTTACTGGCTCTCTTCCAGAAAAGCGAACTACCTGTTGGTGATAGAATTCTATATCCTAATCCTTTATTTTGGCATCGTAAATTGTCAGAGATATCGTTTATTGAGACCTTATTATCTTCTGATTTCAACGATTTACTCCTAAAATCTTCAGGCTGTTTCCACTGTGCGTCGGTGGCACAGTGTTTAGGATGCTCGCCGATCATGCACATGGTCCGAGGTTCGATCCCCTGCCGACGCACGCCTGATATCTATGGTCGGCCCGCAAAATTTGGGCCAGCGATATCCATGCTGAAAATTCCATACTTGTACCAAAAATAAAATGTGGAATCAAGCTGTAATCAAAAATAATAAAATAATAAGAAGAAAGAAAGGGAAATGAATACAGCAATTATTTAATATTACTGGTAAATTTTGTGATACTGAAGCTTGTGATTTAAACTGTTCACTCACTAGCTCTTACTTTATTACAAGATCTTTGCTGGAGCGCATATATGGCCCAACAAACTCTAATGACAGTGAGATGAATTTCATATGAGATAGTTTCGAATATCGTCACTTTGTTTTTTGACTTCAGTGTCATACCTGGTGTCTTCAACAGTTCTTCACGGAATCTGAACATATAATAGAAGCAGCGAAGGTATTTGTTCGGACTTAGAAGGTGATCAATCCTACTAGCGAGTTTAAGGTCTTCGACTTCATGTTAAGGCATAACACTCTCCGTCTTAGTACTCCCATTGTCCCTCTATTCTAAGGTGGGGACCGCCAGATGATGGTCTCAATCTTGACTCTGCGAAAGGCAGACCTTGTTATTCCACCAATAAACAACTAAATCGAAGCCCTACAAAGGTCAGACGGGATCAGGTGCTATCCGCATACGTTACGAGGACCTGAATGCATTATCCCCTTAACTAGTCATCAACACTATTATTAGCATTTTCTGTTCAAATATTTAAATTCAATGAATCCAATATAACTAGTCTTTTTTCTGGAGAAATAAAAGAGGAAAAACGTTTCTCTAGAGAAATTCGAATTCTTTTTCAAGATCAGAGTTCCGGAACATTGTACACATTAAAATAGAATGTATTCCATCAATGATTATTCTAATTACTATTTTTTGAAAGAAGATTGGAATATAGGATTACTCTCTGGAACATTACTCATATCAGAATTATCATAGAGAGAGCAAAATTGCAATCAGTTCAAGCAATATATGTTAGTTTTCATGAAAGTCAAGCCAACTACCAAGGTTACCATGGCACTAGATCGTTTGCAAAAGGGCCAGAATTTGGACAGCAGTGAATAGAGAGGTTTTACATGCTTTTTGGAAAGTTCAGGAGCCGATGACTGATGCTAAATACAGTGGGGATGAAAATCAGTGGATAAACATGCAGAGAATCATTTTATATTTTTTGGAACCTTGTGTTTCATGTCCGTCAGTAGTGAATGATCATCCTTCCCTGTTTTTGAGTAAACTTCTTCACTCTACTTTCCATTTCGCGTGCTTCTCATATATTTTTGCGAATATAAACGTTCTTTTTGCTTAATTAGTACTAGCAGTCAAGGGTTTGTGCTGGGTTCCGTAAAACCATTCTTAAGATAATTTCGTTGAAGTATGTGAATATCGTATTAATTATGTATTGAAGAACACCAACACCTTAATATTATACTCTGTGATAACTGCGCAACTTTCGTCATACTATGATATACAGGGTTGTAGACAATCATCGAGAAGCTGAGAATTATACCATCTCTGCCTGACGTAAATTCTTGAGCTTCACTTTAGAGTGATTTTCAGAACTTACCATGAGGGAATTTCTTTAAAGACTCTTAGATTATCTAGAACTGTTTGTGTCAAGAAACGAAGGTTTTATCCAACTAGACTATTAAATGTTGGAAGGGAATAAGAAGCGCGCTCCTTGAATAAGACGTGCTTTTTCCTCTCTAACCGGAAATATCCAATTTTGTGAATTATTCGTTTGGGAAACCTGATCTTCCTATCCGGCGAATTTTTATTCAACCATTTCTTCCTCACCGAGCCTGTGTGTGGTACTTCCCGCTGTCTCGAACTACTGCCAAAGCTTCAGGTGCTACTTCTGTAGCAACACCCTCCTCACTCTTTCAAATATACAGGACTTGTGGGTCTGTTACGTGATTGCTGTGAAACCGAATAACCCGAAAGTTACAGGTAAAGTCTAAAGCTTTTACTTAAATACTTTATCCTTCTTTTCTGTGCTCTCTATTGTCTTTTGCTGTAAGTCTATTGGACAAAATAACAGTCTCTTATTATTTAATCACCAGTATTAATTTAGGAGTAAAATGACAATAGATTCTCAACCTAAAATAAGTAATGGGACATCATACTCTGTAGTTACCAGGGCTTCAGCCAAACTAGGCAAACAGGAGAAGGTGATGGACTCACGCATACCGGTCCTGAAGACCAGGGCTAATATTCCCAGCTCGTACAGATTACCCATGTCGCCACAGTCCTACAGTGAAGCTGTGCAAAGTCAGCCAAGTGGATGTGGCTCCACCCCTGTTAACACGACTAGGTTAACAGATCCGAGTGGGAAAATTGCACTAAGTGAGAACTTCATAACACCCATCCCCATGGTAGACCATGAAACAAATAGGAAGGCCAAAAAGAAACGTTCACGACGTCGCAAGACGACAAGAACGCTCCCCAAGAAGACAGACGACTGCAAGGTCTGTGCTTCTGTTGTCGAACAAGCAGACTCTGCTTTCGAATGTAACTTTTGCAACCGATGGGTGCATTGCAGATGCGACAGTGGGGTACCAAAAGCATATTATGACTTTATGCGTAAAAACCCATGCCAATGGTTCTGGTACATATGCCCGAGTTGCCGTCCTGATGTAGCCTCGCGTAGTCCTTTGAAAACTAAAGATGGCACAGAAGTAGCGGGGAAAAAGGTGAAAAGCTCGACCCCCACCAATCCGGAAGTTAGTACAAACGCGCGTAAACCGGGGATACCAAAATCCTCACCGGTTAAACTTGTAACTCTTGCCATAACCGCTCCAGACACAGAGGCTGGAGAACCACGGGTTTCCGTCGTTGGAAAAAGACCCCAACCGTCTATCAGTAATGCTGGCTATAGCACTGAGACACATAAAAATACCCAGTCGCACCAGTCAAACCAAAACGGTCTTAAAGGTGATCACAAACGTGCGAGGACCGAGCCCAAGCCCACGGTTAGCAGATCAAATTGTGTAATCCTCTTTAATGTACCAGACTGTAGCAGTAGTCTGCTGAAAGATAGGGCCCTATTTGATCAGGAACAGTGGTCCATCTTGAGTAGCACACTGGGTTTGGACATCCAACCAGTAAATCTATGCAGATTGTATAGGGGCACTGCTGCACCTGAAGGCAAACCATCCCCACTGAGGGTAACATTGGGCTCTACCGAGGATGTTGAAAAAGTGTTACTGGCTTCTCAAGTCCTTTCTATAGGGAGGGCCTG
Source organism: Trichobilharzia regenti (assembly GCA_944472135.2). NCBI lineage: Eukaryota > Metazoa > Platyhelminthes > Trematoda > Strigeidida > Schistosomatidae > Trichobilharzia > Trichobilharzia regenti. The sequence continues at coordinate 143,858,359 of OX235262.1, read as the reverse complement.
TAACATACGTGTTAAGCCAGACAGGCCGTGGAAGGAAAGACAAATGGCGAGGGAGTCGCCAGAGCTCATTCCTTCTGCCTCCATGGTTGTGCATGGCATTCCCGAACTGGTAACTGGGAACGCCTGCGAAAAGCATTGTCATGATGTACAACAATGGAGATGGTTAGCATCCCAGATGGCCCTGGGAAGTTCAGGGGCTGTCTCTATTTATAGACTGCCTCGACCCACTCATCTTATGTCAATTAACTCGCCACGTCTGTTAGCTGTCAAGTTCAGCTCCCAAGACCAGTTGACTACCGCTCTCCATAGATGGTACGAGACCAAGGACAAGGTCAGCAAACACATTCGCTGCTGCGAGAGCCGGCCTCGCACTCAAAGGAGAGAACAAAGCGTAGTAAAAAAAATCCTCAACCCCTAGTCACACTACAGCGGTGCAGCACGGACGATGATAGCCAGTGTCATCCGAGTGCTCCAACTGAACTAGAAGAAAAAAACGCCAACAGGCCGGTTCCTGGGGAATCGGCCAACTAGTTCGTAGGATAACTCCTCAACCGATAGCCAATATCAAGTCAACTACCCCCCAATACGGGGAAGTGGTGAGACTGACTACCAGTTGCCTGTATAGTAATGTGAGAGGGCTAAGAGGCAAAATAGCTGAACTTAGACACCTACAATCACAACTAAACTCCAAAATCATAATACTGACGGAAACCTGGCTAACCCCTACGGTGGCAGACAGCGAAGTCAGTATAAATGATATGGTCCTAGTCAGGCGAGATAGGGACCTGAAAGAAGGAGGTGGAGTCGCCATATACGTCGACAAACAGCTCAGATGTGTTCACGCGATGGACCCTCCCCTCACAGAGCTCCCTGACTCCATATGGTGCCACTTCACCGTTGGGTACTGCAAATATCTAGTGGGCAGCATTTATCGATCACCTTCATGTGGAGCAGACCACAACCAGGTACTGCTAAATACAATCTCAGCAACTCAAGACATGGGTTATGATCAAATTGTCATAGCTGGTGACTTCAATGCCCCATCTCTTAACTTGGTGTCGGGAAAAGCCCATGATAGATTTGATCGAAATCTGCTGCATACCATCAGGAAGGCTGGATTCACTGAAAATGTCAAGATGGATACTAGATGGGGCCCTGATGGGAAGTCTTCTAGACTGGATTACGTGCTCACTAGTGACCAGCTACTAGTGGAAAACGTTCAGATCACGACTCCCATAGGTAGTAGTGACCACGCGGTCATAGTATTCGACATAGTCCTCCGCGAGCGCTTACAGTGGGACAATACACAGCCCTATCTGTGTTATAACAAAGCCAACTTTACCAAAATGCGAAGACTTCTGTCTGAAGCAAATTGGCCTAAAAAATGGACAGAGCTAACAGTAGAAGAACACTGGAGAGTGGTAAAGGAGATCATTCACCAGGCGGTCTCAGACACTGTTCCTTTAGTCTCACCAAAAGCTAGGAAGCAACGATCATGGCTGAAAAGGGGGACACAACGCCTTCTGCAGGCAAAGCGAAAAGCCTGGTTCGCGTGGCGACGATCGAAGAGTCAACCCGAATATGAAGTGTACCTTGAACTCAGGAATCGATGTAACATACGAGTCCGGAGCGATAGAAGGACATTTCAGGGAGACCTCGCCAATAAGCTTCTCGTGAACCCCAAAAGCCTATACAGGTTTATGGCCGAAAGAAAACCGACCAACCAGGGAGCATGCAATCTAGTGGGTTCTGATGGGAAATCTCTTACTAGTCTTGAAATGGCAGAGACATTCAGCCTAGCCTTTCACAGGCAACTAAATAGTAACGAGGATATTACCCCTACAGAACATCCAGATTACATCGCAAAACCAACACACGAAAACCTGCTGGGGACATTTCAAATTACCCCGGCTATGGTACTTGCAAAATTGGGAAGGTTGGCTTCGGGAAAGTCTCCAGGTTGTGATGGCATCAGACCATCTGTCCTGAAGCAGTGTTCAGAAAGTCTCTGTCAACCCCTAAGTGATCTGTTCCAACACTCCCTTGATGTAGGGAAACTTCCATGTGAATGGAAACGTGCAATCCTATCCCCTATCTTCAAGGGTGGTGACCGGCAGAATGTGACCAGTTACAGACCAGTTGCTCTACTTCCAGTGGTATCGAAGATATTGGAAAGTCTCATTGACGACCACATGAGAAAATACTTCGATGGGACTAACCTTCTTCACGAAGCACAGCACGGTTTCAGGAGGGGAAGATCCTGCGTGACGAATCTTCTACTAGCCTGGAACGATTGGACACTATCCTGGGACAAAAAGGTACCAGCCCACGTGATCTTTCTCGACTTTGCGAAAGCATTCGACACAGTTCACCATGGTCTGCTCCTTCACAAAATAGGCAAGGCGGGAGTTTCTGGAGCACTTCTCGCATGGCTGAAAGATTACTTAGGCGAGAGAGAATTCTGCACCAAAGTCAACCGCATCCGATCATCCTGGCACACCTCGGCATCAGGGGTTCCTCAGGGTTCTATCCTAGGGCCGTTGATGTTTTTGATTTTTATCAATGACCTGCCCCCCCAACTAAACTGCTCTGCGCTTCTTTACGCTGACGACGTAAAGATTTGGAGAGCAATAAACTCATCGGAAGACTCAGATAGATTGCAGGCTGACCTGCAAACTCTGGGAAATTGGGCTTTGGCTAACGGAATGCCTTTCAATCTAAAGAAGTGCAAAGTAGTGCAGCTTCATTCCGGCAGGTCACAGAGTGTAAATTACACCCTTGGTGGCCAGAACTTGAGTTGTGTTCCATCAGAGCGTGATCTAGGTCTTATTCTAACAGAAAAGCTAGACACCAGTGGAAATTACTCGAGGGACGTCGCCAAAGCCTACGCAACATTACACTTTATGCACAGGCAGCTGGGAGCTCTCACTCCCGAACTGTTCTTAAGGCTATACAAGGCATATGTGAGGCCACACCTTGAGGTGCATAATATCATTGCACCTCCGCTACTCAAAAGGGATGCTAACATTCTAGAAAGTGTCCAGAGACGAGCGACAAAATGGGTGATCGGCCTCCGCAACAAATCATATGAGGAAAGACTAAAGAAATTAGGTCTTTTCACACTTAGTTACCGTAGGCACAGGGGAGACCTCATCACCGTCTACAAGATCCTAAATGACCAGGCCCACCCAAATAAAAGCATCCTGCCATTAAGCGATTATAGGCTTCCACGAGGTAACCCGCTAAGGATAGCACACCAGAGACCAAAGACTCGAGTGCGATCACATTTCTTTTCGCTTCGTGTTTGCCGTCTCTGGAACGCTTTACCGGCGGCCGTGACTACAGCGCCATCTCTGGAGATTTTTAAGCGGAAGCTAGACAATCATGCAGAAATGCAAGGTTTGTGTCTCAATGGCTTATCCTCATAAAATTTGAAACCACACTGTCAATGGATAAGCGTACAAACTAAATCCCCACGACCTATTCTGCCTTCTCTCACTCTATCTTTTCCTTAGGTCACCTTTATTATTCCACTTATCTCAACCTATATTATCTACACTACAACCTATTATTATTATTATTATATTATTACTATTCTGCTTTTATGACTACACCGAATGACCAACGGGAGTTAGGTCAAACTCCATTCACGGCAGCAATACAGTCCTAACATACTGCATACTACAAACCACATCTCGACCAATCCCCGCACCACTCCTCCTGGAGTCTACCAGAGCTAAAGCAGTCGAGTGTCGGGACTTACTACGCAGAAGCTCACCGAAGATCTGGAACCTCTACCTCACAATCAAGAAGCGAGCTCAAAGAAATCACTGGTTTATACTAGCTCGTAATCAGGATATTGGATATTGGATATATTGGAAGGTCGTTGTCATGACAACGTAGCAAAAGGGTACCATCACACTTTTGAATGTTTTGTGGTGTTTGTCATGATTTTTTTAAAATAGGTAAACGGCTTTGGTAGGGAAGGCTTGCTTATACACACGACTGATTACGGCCTAATATTTAATCACGTTCATGTTTGATAACGTCGCAGATATATAACAGAGGTCGACAAGAATTAAGTCCCTTGGACTATATATATATATCATTGTTAACGAAAACACGGAGTAATAGGCCACTTTTCTTTGAGTTACTGCCTTTTTCAAGTATATGCTTTCAGCAGCATAATGAAAATATATTTATAACAGGCGAAATAAATTTGACTGCTTTAGACATTTTGTAGTAATTTATTGTACTTGGAATATTAGTATTTCGAGATGACGGAATTACAAGAATCCAAACAAAACACAGAGAGGGCAGAACTCAGGAATTTGTATTTGGCGGAATTATTATGCAATTCATATAAGAAACATATCAACCGTCAACAGTAAGTATTTAAACAATACAGAGATAGAAATTGTCAATCACCACATCCGCCACACCTCGAATGTCTCCTTGCGTATTTATAACGGTGTCTCGGTTTGCTTGCAAGTAGCTTCGACCTAACTGATTCTGTGATATTATTTTAATCAGTATTATCTGGACCTATTTCTGAATTATCTACAAAATCAGGATTATTAGCGGAATCAATAATATTATAATTCGAACGACCTACTTCATTTATTGTCACTTTGTCCAGGTGTCTGTTATGAACTGGGTGATCTTTGATGTCTAATATCTTCACCACTCGATTTCCCATTTTTTGTAGTATAGTTCCAACAGAAGGTCTATAGTTATTACCTTTGTAATAATGTACATTAGAAGTAGTGGACATCAGATGCTTTTTGAGAATTCGAGATTTGAAACGTTTTGCAGGACTTTCACGGGTACTTGTATGCTCTGCATTCGACAGACGCAGTCTATGCATATGCAGTAATTCCTCAATTTTAATCAGTTGCTCTCTCATCTCATTCAGTTTTTTTCCGTGTTTTCGACAGTTCGCACTGTAACTCAGCTACCTCATTTTTGAAAACAGTTGATACTTGAGTTGCCGAACTTGTAGTGGAGGTTTTCATCGGATTAGCTTGAGTATTTTGAAAGGTTGAAAGACACATTGACTCCATTTTACTAGACAGCTTGGGAGAATTATAAGAATGTTGAGCAACATAAGTATTCGAACTTCTGCAAACCATCTTGATGTGTCCAACTTTACCACATTTGTGACACTTAGCACCCCGAAAACGGCAAGTGCTTCGTAGATGTAACTTTCCACAGGAAAAACACGGTTTAATGTTTTTGATCTCTGGCTGCATTCTGTTACCTGTGGACGGCAGTTTGGATTGCTTTCCATGACCACTTGTATTTTCGACTTTAGAAAGCATGATATCAGATACTGACGTAGTGGGAGCAGAGTATTCATTATTGACATCTTCATATGTCATACATAAATCTTTAGCAGTTTGAAAGGCACAAGAAGGAATCTGAATTAACTCTTTCTCTAATTTAGGAATATTGATTCCAGCAATAGACGATCACGTAGTTGAGTATGCAGCTGATCTCCAAAGTTACACTTTGAAGCTTGTATTTGGAGTTGCAGAATAAAGTCTCGAATCTTCTGGTTGGGAGCACGAACCAGTTTATTGAACTGAGCCCTCTCTCTGGTCTCAAATGTAGTTACATGAAAGTGATTTATCAGAAGTTCACGAATCTTGTCATATGACAGAGAAATAGGTTTATCTGGAAACGCCAGAGTCTTTACTAGGCTATATGCACCTAGCCCAATAGCAGTGATGAAATGTGCTGGTATTTTGTCATCCCGAACATTCTTTGAAATGCACCATGCATCGAAGCATTCAAGATAATCAGCAATTTCCCGCGGTGAACCATTTATTGGGAATTTTCCAAGGTTATTTAGTTCCATCGCGACGCCAATTTGTAGTAATTTATTGTAATCGTAGTATTAGTATTTCGAGATGACGGAATTACAAGAATCCAAACAAAACACAGAGAGGGCAGAACTCAGGAATTTGTATTTAGCGGAATTATTATGCAATTCATATAAGAAACATATCAACAATCAACAGTAAGTATTTAAACAATACAGAGATAGAAATTGTCAATCACCACACATTTTTATCCTCACAATCTATCGCATTTTCGACACTGTGTTCACGGTAATTTGCAAAATTGCATGCAAACCACATCAATCTCACTTTTGTCATAATTAGGCGTTTTCAGTACGTTCCGAGCATACACAAATGCGGTAATCCTTGCAGTCACTTGAATATTTGTCTACATATTATGGAGAGGATAAGATAAATCCTGATGTCTCATAGTAACCATATACTGTTAGTAACATTATGCCATGTAACTTGCAGTTGGTACAGCCAGTCAACTCTAATTAACGTCTTTGTAAGCTTGTATTTAACTTTGTTTGAAATACTGTCGTTTGGTTTTAGACAGCCTGCATCTGCATTTACACGCCATCTACACACAATTTTAAAATGGCTATCTTTCTGTATAATCAGTATAATTACGTAACACTTGCTAAATCCATAGATGATGACCATAAAACGTAACCAAATATATTGAGTTTACTAGAAGCATGGGAACCTTTGGATTCTGTTTTTATGGTTAGAATTTAAACATTCGTTAGGACTGATGAAGGAGAAATTATTATTTCTATAATAAAAAGCGCACAGAGTAATCCTTCATCAGCATGCCCTCTTGTGTGCATGTTCTTTGTGGCAGCTTTCAAGACTACAGTCGACACAAAAACTGTTTCCTATCCTGAGGTTGTTTCTCCAACATGTATATTTAGGAATAACAAGGTATGTGATCAGTGGCGGCTACTCAAGTGAAACTAAAACTGTGAAGTGTATAATATTAGTAAGGTCAAAAACGATTTTATTTGAATTCACTGAAATGTTTTACTTTTTCAGTAGTATAGCAGAAATAAGCTGAAAGCAGCAGAATAATAACATCATGGATAAGTAGGCGTAAAAAGCACGAAGATACTTAAATGAATCCATTAGGGCAGAGGTAGTATTTGTTTGAGTAAAGCGAATCAAGAGGAGCAACTAGCAGAGACTATTTATAATATCTAACTGGCAGTTACTCTTAAATGGTCCAGAGTAAACGGTTAATAAATTTCTCTGCGTCTGTTTCGCACTTTCCCCACTTTCTGATTGGACCTATCATTCGTCTGACACTCCTCTGCACTGTGATATTACTGACTATGAAATCCAAAGTCACGGCCTTGTTTTTGCCACAGCCAGGAAAGAAGATAATTATTTTTCCTGAAATCCTCAGAGCAGCTATAATTTTTAAATAAACTTTCTTGTAAATCCTGCTTATAAGCTGAGAGAGACGTCTGTTTTTCTCTTACTGTTTATAAAAGTATGTCTGAATGTGCAGTGACACTTCACGATAATTTTGTGCTTCATCTCGGCGTAAGATAAAAGCAGTGTACTTTTGATTTTGCTGTCGCTCCATATTCCTACAAAGACTGAATAAGGCTCCAGAAAGAGGAATCTAAGAAGAGGAGACACATTTAAGGCATTAGTGAGAGTGTATTGGCCATATATTCAGCCTCCTACGGGTACTGGAACGCAGAAATAATTAACGGGGTCCAATACTTAACATATTTCCTGATTCCGATTGCAAAATGCTGTGCTAATGTCTAGTTGAGAAGATGCTATCAGGAAAGTATGTTGTGTTGATCAAGGCACTTTGTTCAGAATCATACGACCACGTAAAAATTTATGAATAAGTGCCATTTTAAATGATGAAAACCAGTGATGTCCATCAGGAATATACAGTGTCTCATCTCTTATCTAGTCCCACTGTGTATATTATTAATATACTTGGCATAGTTAACCTTGAAACAAAGACTGGTTGAATTTTACCAGGACAATCTGACTGATTTAGAGTAAAAAACTTTATATTTTTAGCTGAAGACGTACAGATAGTGCATTTTTCTGAATATCTTAAGACAGGATCTTAGTTTGTCTGAGATACGTTTAGCTCCTGTCAGGATTGGTCTACGTCGAATTTTAGTTGAAAAAGATGCGTCGTTCCTGGTTGCTGATGAAGTCTTGGGGTGGGTATATGCCAGCCTGTTTCATCCCTAACTACCAGTCAAATGAAATGAAGTTATGAGAAAGGAAAATGTCAAAGGTTTCTCGCTTTGGTTAGGGTTGTCTTCGGTCGCTTTTCGTGGTGCTAGATAGAAAGTAATAATGAGATGAAGCATTCCATTAAGTAATCATGGAGGTCCATCGTTGAGGTTGGGGAATCACACTGACCGAGGTGGCTAGGATATGTGTCAAGTCATTGTCTTTCTTGATAAGCAGAGGCTGCTGAAATATTCTTGGATTGAAGAAGAAACTATTGTGGTCAGGACAAAACATGGCATCAATCCATTTGTGCACTAGCTATTGGTTTGAGCTGCATATAGATGTTTAGACTTCCTGGCTGTCGTTCACAGGATGTTGACAAGTTGAGGACTTTTGGTGATATGCCTACAACTGTGTTCAATGACTCAAATGTTTTTAAATTTTTTTGTGATAATCCAGATTCTGAAAAATTCACTGGTCTCCATCCAATTATTCTCTACAGCATACACATTCCTCCACTGTGGTTCAACCATATTCAGTTGTTTCACTTGTCAAAGTGTGGCAACATGTACCTATATACCTTCACGCAGCGTCCTAAACTGAAAATAAAATTAGATATGAAAAATGAAGATGTAGGGGGTAAAATTAGGTAAACAAAACAGATAAATAGTCATGTAAGAGTTGTGTTTTAAATAAAAAGACACATCCAAATATACCATAAATTACACGATCTACACATGCTCTTTTTTCCTTCACGTTCCCCAGTGGAACATAGGGCTCCAAGCTAGTGGCTTGAAGTTTCTGTAGGAGTGCATATTATACAGGATGGGGTTGCTAGCCTCGTGCCCAACCTTTCCACTTTACCAGCATTATTTCTGGATTAGCGAGGTAAAGGAGTTCGTCGGCCGGGGATCGATCCACGGACCATGTGCATGGTCGGTGATTGTCCTAACCGCTGCGCCACCGACGCAAACACATGCTTTTGCCACTCATAAACAGTTTGAAAACTAAGTTGTTATTATGGGTATATTTGAGTCCTAAATCCCATAGATATCATTACAAGTGCTGTGGCATTCTGTATATAATTTCTCTATACACTAATATATATGTAATTATCCGGATAAAATAGTCAGGAAATATGTAAGGAAATGTAAAAATAAAATAAATAATGACAGTAGCAATAGTAATAATAATAATGATAACAATAATAATGATAATAATAGTAATGACGACACCAACAATAAGGAATCTAAGTCGTCAGCAGTAATTCCATACAAGAAAGGAACCTCGGAAGCCTAACGCAGAATTCTTAACAAGGCGGGAATAAAAGTGGCATTCAAATCCACAAACTCAATTAGAAACAAACTTTGTCGGTTAAAAGATCAGTCCTGTGGAGCCTTTAAAACAAAACAATTTAGTTTATCTAATACCCTGCCTGCGATGATTGTCAGGCCAAATACATAGGTCAAACTAGTAGAACAGGGACAGTCAGACTAGCTGAACATAAAAAGTTAACAAAATTTAGATTGGTTGACCCAAATAAGATAAGAAATCTACAGAATAGTTCAGCTATAGCACTACATGCAGTCACACACAACCATACAATAGGATGGGATAGGATGACAGTCTTCAAATCTAATGTCACAGGATGGAGGGAGAGATTGATAACAGAAGCTTTGTTTATCGAATCATCTGCAAATACATGTAACAGGAATGATTCAACACCTGTCCAGCCAGATATCTGGAAAATTCTACTAACCCTACGACAAATAGGAGAGGACAAAGAAAACTATAAAACTCAAGTTTCAAAGTCGTGTGATTACAATTGATGTGATTATGAACAGCAATAAATTTTAATCGAAACTTTGTTATCCAGTAAATAATACTGTTTCACTGTGTGATGCATCTAATAAACAAACTAATATGGAATTCTCCATACACTGTTGACCAGTTTATGCAGGTGAAACGTCTAGCAGTTAAGGCATTTCCTGAAGATATTTGGAAAATTTTCTCAATATTAGTTCAGCAATGCATTTAAAAATGCACTAGAACCTCACAGATTCTAAAAATTTACTTCATATAATGGTTTCTAGAGTAATATGTATTCTAAAAACAATATCATGATTCGTGTTATACTGTAGTAGTATTAGTTGTTGGATTTTGAGCACTGTAGTTCGACTCCTGTCTTCCCTAAGTTCCCAAATACATTGATATCACTGTTAGGTATTTAGAACCCCAGGTATACTCGTGAAATTTTTGTTAGCACTCACCTTTAATACACTGTTTGCTTTTTCCTTTTTATTCAGGATTCTTCTTCATTAGCGGAATTTAGCCCGACATCTGACAGTGATTGTTAGTTTCATTTCTTTAAATTTCTTTAAGCTACCCTTTTTGAATAATTTTTAATCCTTATTTCAGCATAAGAGCCAAGAATTTTTAAGTGTTTATGCATGACTTTTAATGGTACGGATAAGCTATTAGTCTACACGAGGTAAAATGATGTGAAATAAGATACATTTATTGTCAAATCATTGGGAGTAAACTCATCTCATTATCTTGAGATACCTTAGATGATATTTATCTTAATATTCTCATATTACCTGTCTTTTTTTGCAGGAACGTATATTTAGATAGTTTTGTATGGGTTATTGACAAACTGAACAATATTTTTTCTCATAAAGCAAAAATTTCGTTTCTGTTGCTAATTCTTTTATTAAATGGTATTTAGAAAGAAAACAGACAAATAACCGCTTGGATTATTTATACACCAGCTGTTTGTGCTCTCATTTGTATGGCTTTTCACGTGACAGCCGAATAGATACATCTGACATTGTTGGCTAAATCCAAAAGAAAAACACTTTTACGTATAACAGAGATATTTCCTCAAGTAATGACGAATGATGACTCCATTTATAGCGTTTTGAAAAAGAAGTACACTGTCGACAAGATTAAAGAGGTATGAAGTCATTTTTCCTCTTAAATCAATGAATCTAGGCACTCGAATTTCTTGATAAAAACCCATTAATACCACCAAAGTGGTTCATCGGCAGTGCAGAGGCAAAAAACCTTGGCTTAGATTTACTAAATGATGTTTACAAGCTTTCAAGAAGAAGACGTATTAAAGAACATACAAAAATGGCGGTGAAAGTCATTGTGGACAAAGATGAAATTCGTGATGTTCAGTCCAAGAGCACTATGATTCGAACGCCATACATTCAAGAAGAAGACAAATCAAATTATTGGATTCCTATTGATGTGTTGAGCACAATTTCAAAAAATGAGAAAGAAAATTGCACGAATTCTGGCAGATGACTTTGTTTTTCTCTTTTTTTTTGCATTTAATTAATACTTTTTTCACGGCTAATAACTTTTATCATTCCATCTGTTGAATATCTTAAATATATCTCCGATGCAAAATATCTACTACTTCTGTTTTTAAGTCTTTTAATAGTGTTCACAACCTTTATCTTTTGAACAGGTTAAATTACTTTATTATTATCATTGTTAGATGTCCAGATTTTACAGATATATGTTGTTGTAATGAGTGTTTAGTGTTTTCGTTATCTATGCTGATAAGAATTAGCCTTCAATCAGGACAGTGTAGCCAATTAATCATTAGGGAATATTTCCCAAACTGAGTAAACACACAGAAGTCAGGTTTAACTGAGATTACTTTGACAAAAACTTGATTGCTCACAATACAGAGTAAATTATTCTTTACACATCAACAGAAATTTAAACCATAAATAATCAATATCTAATTGAATGCATCGTCGGTGGCGTAGCAGTTAGGATGCTCACCGACCATGCACATGGTCCGGAGTTCGATCCCCGGCCGACGAACTCCTTTACCCCGCTAAGTCAAAAATAATGCTGGTAGAGGGGCAAGGCTGGTAATGAGGCTAGCAACCCCATCCTGTAAAATAAACACTTCTACAGAAACTTCAAGCCACTAGCTTGGAGCCTTATGTTCCACTGGGGAACGTGAAGGAAAAAAATTGAATGCATCAGTCATGAGTTTATGGCTAACACTGACAGTTAGTCCGTCCTACCACCTCCCCTTTTTAATAGATTTTCAACTGGAGGACCACTGGAAGATATTTTTAAGTCTGAATACTTTCCATGTTACCTGCCCCACGAAATACCGTGAGATCCTTGCTGGTTGTATGGTTGAATTTAGCAGCAAAATTAAGAATTTCATCACATTGTTCCTTAGTGAAGATCAACCATTTATAGCGAGTATTGAATAGTCATGCATTCTCCCCGAAAATTCTACAAAGAATTAGGATTGTATCGTCATAGTCTGTATCACGAAAAGGTATTTTTTAAGAACATGGTTTGTCAGTTGATTCAGTGACGGATAGATCTACATCATGATGATTGGTGATATGACATAAGTACTCAAAGTTTCTTGAGATGAAGTGAACATCGCAAGAGATTTCACCAACTAGGTGTAAAACATCTGTAGGGGACCGTCTAGCAAGCTCAATAACATAACAAGTGTGTGAATAAAAATCCAAGTTAATGATATGACAGTGTAACAATATATTATCAAAAATACAGTAATGAGTTATATTAGTTAAAAGGTTACTTGAATATGCTGTTAAAGTCCACTGCTACAAATTATTAATGTAATCCACAGAAGCGTTCACTGTTGGAATCGTGTCTACTGGTAGAAGCCGTGTGCAGGTTGTAGAGTTGTCTTCGGATAAGGATAATAGGTTCCTGCAATAAATCCAAAGTATACAACACAGTATGAGTAGAGCAAGTAGACAGTAATGACCAGTGAGAAGGCGAAGCTACCAACAGTACACTGTATTTCAGATTGTACTCGGAGATTACCTGTATTTCAAAATGAATCGGTTTAAGCAAAAGTCATGTGCAATATCTCTAATCTCAACATCTAACAAAAAGTGTACAATCATATTGTTACGTACTCCACACATCTCTAAAAGCATTTTTAGTAACATGGCATGTAGTGGAGACTGGAGAAAATTCTCCCTTCTTCTCTGAGATAGGGGAAACTGGAATGAAAATCTCTGAGTTTGCACTGATTATATCTGCTGACTCCACACAAACAGTGCCTTCACTAGATTTCGATGCAATAATGGAATCCTGATTTCCTATCTGAGTTTTAACATAAATTTTCACCCATTCATTGAAACCTGACTGTTCAAATAATGCATCAACTGATAAAGTCTTCATTGCTTTTGTGACTGATCAAATGACAGAATCAATAATCTCTGAGTATGAGGATGACTAAATAACTTCAAAAGTAACTTATCAGTAATCACTTCGATCAGTTTCAATTCGAAGTCTTCATAGAGCTTCTGTTGCCATTGCAACAGTAAATTAGCTCGCTGAAAACTGAAGGACATGATCAAACCACTCCGTTGACATTGACTAGATTCTGTACTGAATTATACTAGAATTTGGGTCTGTTCGTCATTCGCTTCTGAAGCTTGTGTTGAAAATAAATTCATTCTTTAAAATAGTGACTAAATTCGACTTTGTTACTACATATAGGTTCACTTATTATTTTTAAGTATGGTGATATTATTATTGCTTCCTTGGGTTCCTAGTGAACCATAGGGTTATAGTGGCGCATTAGCATTTGATTCTGTTCTCTGTAGTTGTCTTTAGCTAGCTCCACGATTATTCATAAGCTTTCATCTTCCACTCACACGATCTACTCCATGACACCCTTGGATGTCCAACACGCCTTCTATTCACGTTCCATTTAAATGCCTGACGTATACTTCCACTCAGAGGTCTCCTCAATGTATGCCCAATCCATCTCTATTTCCTTCTGCATAATTATTTTGCTATAGGTTCTTGGTTGGTTCGCTATCAAAGTACCTTGGTGACTGTACTTGCTGACTGGTTATCTGATCTTCAGAATGAAGAGAAGGCAACTAATGATGAAAGTATGAAATAGGCTGTTGGAGATGCTTTTGGTGACACGGGCATAAAGTTTCTGAACCATAGAGAAGCACTGACTGGACATTAATGTTAAAAATTCGAAGCTTGTTCTTTAGTTGGAGTGTATAATGCCTATCAAAAATTAAAATAAATTTTGGTGGGTTGCAACAATGAGTATTTGATTTTTACTTGAGCTTCTGACTTCCTGGTTTAAAAATTTGTTCCAATAAATATGAATTTAGATAAGTGCTGTATAAGCAGATAAATCATTTTGTTATCAAGGGGAATATATTCAGAGGAAGCAGACGAAGAATATATACGTATATATATATATAATTGGGGAATAAACGAGGACAGAAACACATTAAAAACATTTGTAAGTAATTATCCAACCTACTATAATAAAATTATTCAATCACTTTCTGGTTTTTATTTTATTTTTTTTATTTTTTATTTACAGCTTGATTCCACACTGTATTTTCGGTACAAGTATGGAATTTTCAGCATGGATATCGGTAGCCCAAATTTTGCAGGCCGACCATAGATATCAGATGTGCGTCGGTGCGGGCTGGAACCCCGGACCATGTGCATGGTCGGCGAGAGTCCTAACCACTGTGCCACCGACGCACAATAGCGTATTCGTAATAAAATTCCAAAACCCGCTGGAATCTGGTCCATCTTTGTTGCTGTTATCGTACACTAAGGAGGTAATATAAAAACAGAACTCATTTTTTTAATAGAGACGAAAATTAGTGTGCATTTATGAATATAATGTTCAAGAAAATTAAAAGATACCGATAAGTGTTATTCATTAGCTTTAAACCAACCAGGAGCCGGTCGCTCAAAATACATGTAGGAGAAAATGGAGACAGACTGAACATACGTTGAGACAACCGTCGAATGACATTATGCACCAGGCTGTCGATTGGGAAGTGAAAAGTGGTTCGTCAGTGCGAGGGTGATATGGAGGAGATTATGCTAGGAGGAGATGAGAATTATGGTCAGTTGTGGACACAGCTGAAGAGGACAGAAGAGAAGAGGGCAAAGTAGGAATGTGTTGTTGAAGCCTTATTTTCCACTCGGAATCCAAGGGAATAATAATAATCAGCTTTAAACGCTTTACGTCATTTGAGTAAAATTGTCAATGTAAGATACATCACTTATATAGGCTCTAAAAGTACAGTTTATGTGAAACGATGATAGTTCATATTCTTAGATAGATTTCAGTTAAAAGTGTCATATAATTACATCGGTCTTATTATTGTAAAGAGATACAATTAGTTGCCTAATAGTTCCTCACATGTTTCAATATCGTGCATTACATGTTGTTACATTTAAAGTACGTTTTGAATGACTTAACGGAAGATAACTATACTTTAACTGATCTGTGGTGGTTACAATCAGGATTACACAGTGGGACTAGATAACGAAAAAGGTCACAGAATGGTGACCCTTATGAATTTACTTATCAACAAGCTGAGCAGTAAGTTGTATTTGCTTTTTGTAGTTCCTTTACATTCCAGTGGAACATAGGGCTTCAAGCTACAGACCTGAAGTTTCGGTAGCAGTGGCGTTTATTTTTACAGGATTGGGCTGCTAGCCTCATGTCTAACCTTCCCTCTATACCAGTCTTATTACTGGCTTAGTGAGGGAATGGAGTGCATCAGCCGGGGGTCGAATCTGGAACCATCTACGTGGTTGGTGAGTATCCTACTAATATGTCATCGACGCATTAAGTGTATTCGTATTTGTAAGCCTCCTTAATTTTGAATAATTCTAGAGGTACAATGCAAAATTGAATACACACTTGCAAATTTGTTCAAGTAATTGTGATTAAAATGAAATTTCTTCAAAATTTTTAATTTTTATTCTCTCTCATTGTTTCCTTGTTTAAATGCATTACTTTTTGTACTTTAATCATTGAGACCTTTCAGATATTTTATGTTTAGATGATCAATTAGTATATTTGACTGTAAAGTAGGAAATTTTTTAAATAGGTTGTTATCAATGGATAAAAGTTTATACATAAACTCATCTGATAATTATATTGATTTTCTGTAGTTTAATTATGCATTTGTATTCAAAGGGTCTGTGGTTTCTCTGGTATTTGGTTATCACTTGTAGTTATCTATATTTTGATAATTTTGTCCACGAAAACCGCGTCTGTGGTATATCGGTTAGGATGCTCGTCGACCATGCACATGGACGGGGTTCGATCCCCGGCCACAGACGCACTCCTTTACCTCGCTAAGCCAAAAATAATGATGGTAAAGAGGAAAGGTTGGGCATGAGGCTAGCAACCCCATCCTGTAAAATTAAACACTGCTAGAGAAACCTCAAGCCACTAGTTTGAAGCCCTATGTTCCACTGGGGAACGTGAAGGAAAAAAATAAATAATAAATAATAATAAAACCAATGTATTTATTAGCTATTTATTCTTCTTTGTTATTTGCTTTTCAAACAGTTTGGTACTGTTTATTTGTGTAATGGTAGCAAGTATCCATAGTTACGTAGTCAGTCAAAGTCTTAATTAAACTTTTCAAGTTTTAAATTTTTATGCTCACTTCACACTTTAACCTTGTTTTACTTTTTCACTTTTGTTTTGTATAAAGATAATTGTGTGATGTTATTTCTGTTTTTGCAGCACTTCAAATGAATAGAGAGGTAAAAGATAATTACTATTAAAGATAAACAAGTCATTTAAAAACTGTATGATTTCAAAGAAGTGTGGTAATTAAGCAAATACCAAGGAGAATAAATTTATTTTGTATTGTTATTCACTTAATCAAATTTTATTAGGTAATAGTCAAAAGACACTTTTATATTCATTCATTAGCACAGCTTTTTAAAAATAATAATTATTAACGTTGAGTAAAACAACAAGTTCATGAAGCAAAACAACCACAACGAATAGTTGATGAAGCCATTTATGATTATTATTATCATTATTATTGTTATTGTATTCAAAGATTTATTATTGCTGTTTTGAATTATTTATACTGTATGTTTATGTATGTATATTATATGTTTGTATATATATTTATATGGAAAAACAAATAAACTGAAAATCAGGATAACTGGATCTTTGGATGCTTTTCAATGGGCAATGATGTGTTGATGCTTGGCTGTAAAGGGAATGCCAAGAAAAATACATTGCACTGATCAATGCACTCACTCTTCTTGAACTTATGCAGCCAGGTGAGGGCTGATGGCGAGTTGTCATCTGAAGTGGTGACGACTAGTGGTGTCCGTCAAGGATGCCCATTTCTATTCAACTTCATCATAGATATACTAATGAATTTAACCCTAACTCACTTCAGACACACAGAAATTGACTTGTTACCGGGGAATACTCTCGTTGACTTAGAATATGCAGACGATATAGTCTTGTAGGCGAGGATGCTGACAAAATACATCAGTCTTCTGAACATTTTGAGCTGCAATCTACGAATGTTTGGCATGCGATTCGCTCCCACCAAATGCAAGATGATGCTACAGGACTGGACTACACTGACTCCTAGATTAGAAATCGGGAGTGAAGTGGTAGAGCACGTTGACCGCTTCACTTATTTGGGAAGTACCATCACCCAACGCCAGTGGGTTGATCTCTGATGAAGTCTCAGAACGGATACAGATGGCTAGTTTCGCATATACCAGTTTACGCTGTTTCTGGCGTAGACGTGATATCCGACTATCGACCAAAGGGCGTGTGTACTGCTCATCAGTCCGCTCCGTCCTCCTTTATGGTTGTGAGACCTGGACACTGAGAGTGGAAGACATGAAAAGATTAGCTGTCTTTGATCATAGGTGCCTGCGTTCTATCACCCGTGTGAAGTGGTATAATAAGGTGAGCAATATTGAGGTAAGGCATCGGTCGAGTTCTAGGTCAGGATTGGAAATCAATCGATGAGGCTGTGAAATTGCATGTGTTACGTATGCCTGGTCATTGCCTTCCTCGATTGATGGGCAGTGTTACCTGATACAGGGTCAGGCTGGAAAAGAGCTAGCGGCGGTCAAACCAAAACATGGCTTCACCAGTCAATGAAATCTACAACAGTTAGTTTGAGTCACGTAGGAAGGTACAGACTTCCTGGTTAGGGTCCTCGGGACGGTAAAACCAATGATTGGAAACGATTGGTGATATGGCTCAAAATCGTTCTCAATGGCCGGCGCAGATGTATTCACTCCTTGTGACTTATAATTTCCAATGAAACTGTTTTGTTCTTCGTTATTACTCCTCCTTTGTCTCACACCTCTGTTTACTGTCTCTAATATGCATTTCTTTACTTTCTTCTGTTGCTTTGTGTGCTATGTGGAGCTTGGCGACTCGAACTGCCGCACAAATGTGCAAAGTTTTATGTCAAAAAACTGACAGACAGTTATGTGGCATCACCTGCATTATCCGTGAGTATTGTCGTGTTTTGATAAGTAGGCCGGATAGACTAGCATGATTTCGTGAAAATTCAAAATATATACACTTAATATCTTAAATTACTGCGTCCTTTAATCCACTACATTGCGCAGCCATTGGTATTAAGCGATATTCTCTGATAAAAGTTCAGCAAATGTAATGCAGTTCAAGAGTACTAAGGCACTGATAATATACACGTCAAAATATCGCGAATCTGGTCACTTCTATACGCACATATCAGTTTACCTGTTGCTGTGGAGCCAGATACATTGGTCTTTCGACGAGTATCCTGTCCAAAATTGTTCAAGAACACCACCACTCATGACTGCAAAAAGGTAGTAGTGGCTGTATAAGGAGTGCGATAATCGAACAGCTCGTTAACATTGGTCATTGTGCTTCAAAAAACGCCTCCTTCAAAGTGACCTACGTTTTCGTCTCCTTTGCATCGCTAAAGCCTCAGCCATTCAGTTGGAGAAACCAGAGTGATTTCAATTGAATTTTTGATTTTCCCGTCGATTGATTGGACCGAAGTGCTCGGTTTTAGGTTGACATGTCGGCTTCTTGTGCAGATGTTTCGACGATGTTCGGGCATTCAGTATTTAATTGTTGGATGGTGACTAGCGGTGAAATCCAGGATGGACACTGGGTTCGAGCCTCGGTGGGAACATCATCACTCACTGAGAAATGCAGGTACATCCAGATGACGAGTCCTAAATAGGACGAAATGCACATACTGGATTCTACTGTTAGTCATCATCCACCAATTAAACCAGAGTTATGCTTACAAAAGAAAACTATCAAACAACTTCTACCAACATGGTAGCAGCCATGTTGACTTCTACTGATTTGGTATTTGTGTGCTATTTTTTCTAACTCCTTACAACATTTGTAATTTTTAGAACTCTTACATAATTCCATATTTTCCTTTGTTTTTATGTGCATCCTAATCAAAACTCACTCATTACACTATTCATCTTATTACGTAACTGTATGACGCTTATTCAACCCATTTTATGTGTTTAAAAAAATATGTTTTTTGACAACATATTACCACTACCCTCTTACCAGTCTTCATTGCCCTAGTTACAGTTTGACTCCTCACCACATTTTTGAAATGTCTTGGCAACAATAACCCTAACTTATTTTTATTTTTATAGGACAAACTTAATGTACATACATATACAAAATAAGTTTATCTAATTGCGATTGTACGGCTAAGTGAGTGAATTAGCCTCCGGAAAGAGACTCTTCGCTGAACTACGTGTTTTGTTTTCATTAATGTTTGGATGGGGATTATTCATGAAAAAAATTATTTAGTGTAAAAATTTCATTTAAAAAGCATATAAAAAATATAACTTATCATTAGACCACCATGTCAACGGACTGTGATGCTAAAATTAGCGGGGATATGCAATGATGTCACTCCTTTTCTTAAAGACTTTCATCAGTTCACTACGCTTATAGTTTTGGATCAATCTGATAAACCAGTGGGAAGTAATTCAGTCAAACAAAGTGTCTTTTCAACGGCAACAAGATCTTTCTTTACTCAACCATATTCAAGAAGTGATTCAGTGATTTATGCACAAACAGACTTCTCATACAGAAACAGACTGCAATAAATTTGACCAATATTCTGACGTTATATGATCGATTTTCATGTTGACTGGCCTACTAAATTTAATATCAGACTATTTTTAATTTGATTTGTATTTTCTGTTGGTTGATTGCATTGGGACAAAATTCTGGTCTCCGTTGACATGTCGAACGCTTCAACAATGCCTGAGGATTAGTGTTTTGTTATTTAATTGATGATGACTTTAGAGTTTGAAATGATGGATGGTGGGTTCGTGTTTCAGTGGAATATCATTCATCGCTGACTCGTACATTTAGACGATAAGTCTTCCAATGCTTTTATACATCAATCAAAAAGCATTAATCTGCTATCTTTGTTTTTTAATCATGACCTTTCAGCTGTTCTTAATTAGCACTCGTCAGATTTCTTGGTGCATATTGTTGTGCTGTTGTGTATTGATGGTTGAAGTTCTTCAGTCATCTTTACGGAAACAATTTTACCAACCACTTATCACGTTAAAGTCATCATATTTACTTTTTCATTTTTGATATATGTTAACTATTACCATATTTAACCATGGTCAGAAGACATTATGGTTGCACTGATACTGGGCGGTTCCAGGTTCTATGAATGTTGACGAGAACTGTGAGGAGACAACATGCATATGCTATTCCATTTATTTTAGTCTCAGAGAGTCTTATCAGTAGGGAATGCTTAGTAATCCATTTTTAATAGATAACCTAAAAACAGTATTATTCTCTGGACGAAGTTTCGATAGCAATTTGAAATTAATGTAAGAACAGAATTTACGCACTGTAGTTGAAAACTATTTCAAAACAGAATAATATTATTTGATTCCAAAACACACGGTGATACAGTATTACTGATTCACTCATGACATTTCGAGAACGACTTAGTGCCCATAATCATGTCATGTTGCTCACACAAATTTCACAATCTGTTGAGATAGCTCCATCACTTCTAATCCTTTGATTTTGTCAATAACGATATTTTGAATATCTCTAGTATTGGTTTTGTGTCATTCTTATTGTCAGTGTTTAGTGTAGATTTGATGAAGAAAGATTCAGTGATCAACCTCTCTTGAGCACAATCTGTATAAGCATTAAAATAACAAACTAAAAGAAATCAGCGTCTCCTGAGAGTGACTTTGTCCAATGATTGACTTTAAAACAATAGTTAGTTATTTTTCAACCCTTTCCAGGGTCATATTGATTGGTATGTTAGCATAAGACTATTTACATCAAAAGCAGCTATTTTTAAATCGTTTCCTATTTGAATGTCATTTATCTTTTTTTTATGTCATATGAACTAATTAGTCTGCAGTTTGGAGGTTTTCTGATAAGTAATTCCATATTAGATAAGTTTATTTTAAATATCGCACGGTGACGTTTCGAGCAAAACTTATGGTTCACAATTATATCAATTTCAGTCACACGGTTTTATAATTTTTCTTATATGTTTTTCTCTCTTTTTCTGTCCAACTTCCCTTTGTTGTTTATTGCCACATTCCATATCTCCGGTATGGGCATTTGCGTCATTCCGATTGCACGTATGCGGTGTTGAATCGGTAAATAAAGCTTCAGTGATTAATCTCTCTTCACTCCACCTTACTATATTTATTACCTTATAATACTCGCACCCTGTCCCACCCTATTTTGGGATCCCATGCAAGCAAGTGCAGTGCAGTGGTTAGGCTTTTTTCTAGGTTGTTTAACTTAGAAGGGTCAATTATTCTAAGTCCAGGGGAATTTTTATGTTCCAATAATCTAGTTGACCCGATCCACTGGTTTGATTTATGCAATTGAGCTCACATTCATTAAATTACTTTACTTTTCTTAATTGGATGTGTTGGGTCCTTAAGTCGATAAAGTTTGTCTCTGAGAGAGTTTGATAGTTTATATCCCATCCTGATTCCAGCTTCACTGAGAATCCTAAGTAGGGCCTCTGATATCCCTTCTTTATACCGTAGTACTACAGAGGCTTTGAATTCTATATAATACTCGTCATTCTTATTGCGAATCCTAGTTTTCCTCTGGTTTTTCATATATTTTTGAATAAATTCTGGTGGGTAGTTATTGACTAATTTTCTGATAAGACGTAATATCCACTCTAAACGCTCAGACAGAGAATAAGCAAAGGTATTTATAAAGTCATCTGTTGGTCTCATAGGATAACCTGGTTTAATTATCTTTATCATACCATATATCCTGTTGAAATTATTAATTTTGGACAGTTAGTTAAAACATTTCGAATCACCCAAAGACAGCTTCATTCGATTTACTAGAACTGTTGCAGATTGCTAATTCTAACTAATCCGGATATTTACAGGCTTCTTAATCGCCTTAAATGAACCTGTTGTTATATGCCTATTGACCTTCACTAGGTAATCTAATTTATCTCGAAAAATACCCATTAATTCATAAGTAAAAACACAGTTTTTGTTCAGCGAAGAAATTTCTTTTCAACGACTTCATTTTCAAGCTGTACAGTCGTATTTATATTACAGAAAAAGGTTATTAAGTGGCACTAAATAATTGCTCAGTCAATGTACGTATATGTGATAAAAGTTATAAGGGGTAGAGTTGAAGTGGATAAATTACAAAAATATTAAAGATTGTATTATAACAAAAATGGCACTAAATAATTGATCAGTCAATGTACGTATATATGTGATAAAAGTTATAAGGGGTAGAGTTGAAGTGGATAAATTACAAACATATGAAAGATTATTCTATAACAAAAATGTCAAGTGTTGTCTAAAAAATTATGAAAATTAGGAGTACGATTACGATAAGAATGAAGATGTGAAGTGAAGTGGAAAGAATTCAAGTGGTAAAATAAAATAAAAACTAGAAAGAAAATTATTATGACCAAGGTAAAGAAAGGGGTTTGACAAAACGCTTTTGAACACATAATTTAGGTTTCTGTTCATGTATAGCTAAAGCTTCGGCTATGCATAAGTGCAGAAAACGTAAACTTTTGGATCGATTGGATTTTGCCATGTATATAACTTTGAAGGATGAATCACGTGGGGCTAAATGACCAGACTCTAACAGGTGATCACAGATAGACGACTTTGCAGTTCTACGTTCGCCTTTCATTAACCAAACCGGATAGTGTTCAGCTACACGTTTTCGGAGATTACGCTTACAACGTCCAATATAAACAGCTCCACAAGAGCAAGTAAAAGAGTAAATGCACATAGATGTGGACAAAAGCGGTAATCTATCCTTGACGCATTGTCTGATCATATTTCGGCTGGTAAAAACTAGATGCAGGTCAGCTGCAGGAAAAGTACGTTTAATACATTTAGATAAACGATTTTTAATCAATTCTGAAATGGTGTCACCTTTGAATGCAAGACTCATAAACAGCTTTTTCTTTGGTACTGTGACTTGTCTCGGGGTGGATTCTTTCTTGATGTTACGTTCAATGAACCTTGTGGGATAACCATTATTAAGGAGATTTGATCGAAGGTTGTCTAGTTCCCTATCGATTGTCTCTGGAGAGCAGATCTTACGAATTCTGGAGCATAAGGAGTGAATAAGATTTCTCTTTCTCCCTAAAGGTACCCAACTGTTGAAGTTAGTGTACTGCCCAGTGAATGTTGGCTTTCGGTAAATCGACCTTAGAAGCGTTCCATTCTCTCTTCTATCTAGCTTAACATCAAGAAAGTGAAACGAAGAATCCGACTCTTCTTCGATCGTGAAAAGCAAAGATGGGTGAGAACCATTAAATATTCTAAGAAGTTCAGCAGTTGAAGTGTTTTCATCACATACAATGAAGGTATCATCAACATATCTTTTATACATAAACAGACTATCGATGGTTTCCTTTAGTGGGCCATTCTCTAAGCTAGCCATGAAAACGTCCGCTAAGAGCGGTCCTAAAGGGGACCCCATGGCGACTCCATCTCTTTGGTTGTAGATGACATCATTAAATCTAAATTGCACATTCAGTGTGCATCTCAATAGTAGTTGTTTAAGATAATCAGTTGGTAAGCCAATGTTCATGTTATTTGATTCAATATACTCGCATAGATAGCAGATAGTGTCTACTAGTGGTACATTTGTGAACAATGAACAAATATCTAACGAAATCATATGCTTACCAGTCACATTAATTTCATCAACACAACTGACGAAGTCAAAAGTGTCGGAAAGACTATGTTTACATAGATTCAATCTAACTGGTTCCAGAATTTCCGCAAGCCATTTAGCGGTAGAGTGATACGGCGAATTCAGCATATCCAATACAGGTCGCAGAGGGACATCATCTTTGTGCACCTTTGGGAGACCATATAAACGAGGGATAGTTGAACCAGATGGTTTAAGCTGTTCATACATATATGGAGTAATGATGCATTCTTGCTTCAATTTCGTCAAAGTTTTAGATAAATCCTTCTCAATATTATCTGTCTTGTCCTTTTGATCAGGTGATTTTAGAAATTTATCTTCATCACTCAGGATGGTACATAATTTATTGACATAATCATCACGATTAAGAATAACAATACCTGATCCCTTGTCTGGACGAATCAGTATTATGTTTTTGTTGTTAAGCAATTCATTTAGTTGTCTTTTGTGTTCTTTTGATAACATTTGTCGTTGTCTGCCTTGCGTTCTTTGGTACTGGTAATAACAATGAAGTAATGAAGATTTGAATTGTTCAACATCTTCGCTGGACATTGGACTCAAGTCATGTGTTTGATTCATGAGATTTTCAAACTGAACTTTTGTGTCTAATTCGTTGACTCTGGACGAAACAGTAGAGAACTTAAGACCCAAAGATAGGATTTGCATTTGAATATCCGACAAAGTTAAATTAGAATAGTTAAAAACGTATTTCTCTGGCGAATCCGGAAACTTAAAGTGAGACTCGATTGTTTTACAACTTTTCAGTATATTTATTTTAACATCTTCAGATCGTTTCTTTATAACGTCAGAAATATAATCCACAAACAGGCTACATTCTGTCTCTGTCAATTCAAACAAGAAATGCCTACGTTGAGATACGTTATTCTCAAGTTCCGGAAGACGCGTTTGTATGGCATCGATCAGGTTCAACGCATGACGCTTAAGAGTTCGACCATTTGGATAAATATGATTACGGCGTAAAATTTTCCAGTAAAATTTTGGATATTCTCCATTCTTAATGCAGCTTTTGAGAGTATCAGAATTAGCATTCGCTTCCGCAAGCTTGACAGAATATCGTAGAAACTCACTAAGTCCCTTTACTGTCAATCGGTCCTTGCACGCCTTTAAATCTCGAAAAATACCCATTAATTCATAAGTAAAAACACAGTTTTTGTTCAGCGAAGAAATTTCTTTTCAACGACTTCATTTTCAAGCTGTACAGTCGTATTTATATTACAGAAAAAGGTTATTAAGTGGCACTAAATAATTGCTCAGTCAATGTACGTATATGTGATAAAAGTTATAAGGGGTAGAGTTGAAGTGGATAAATTACAAAAATATTAAAGATTGTATTATAACAAAAATGGCACTAAATAATTGATCAGTCAATGTACGTATATATGTGATAAAAGTTATAAGGGGTAGAGTTGAAGTGGATAAATTACAAACATATGAAAGATTATTCTATAACAAAAATGTCAAGTGTTGTCTAAAAAATTATGAAAATTAGGAGTACGATTACGATAAGAATGAAGATGTGAAGTGAAGTGGAAAGAATTCAAGTGGTAAAATAAAATAAAAACTAGAAAGAAAATTATTATGACCAAGGTAAAGAAAGGGGTTTGACAAAACGCTTTTGAACACATAATTTAGGTTTCTGTTCATGTATAGCTAAAGCTTCGGCTATGCATAAGTGCAGAAAACGTAAACTTTTGGATCGATTGGATTTTGCCATGTATATAACTTTGAAGGATGAATCACGTGGGGCTAAATGACCAGACTCTAACAGGTGATCACAGATAGACGACTTTGCAGTTCTACGTTCGCCTTTCATTAACCAAACCGGATAGTGTTCAGCTACACGTTTTCGGAGATTACGCTTACAACGTCCAATATAAACAGCTCCACAAGAGCAAGTAAAAGAGTAAATGCACATAGATGTGCATTTTTGTTATAGAATAATCTTTCATATGTTTGTAATTTATCCACTTCAACTCTACCCCTTATAACTTTTATCACATATATACGTACATTGACTGATCAATTATTTAGTGCCATTTTTGTTATAATATAATCTTTAATATTTTTGTAATTTATCCACTTCAACTCTACCCCTTATAACTTTTATCACATATACGTACATTGACTGAGCAATTATTTAGTGCCACTTAATAACCTTTTTCTGTAATATAAATACGACTGTACAGCTTGAAAATGAAGTCGTTGAAAAGAAATTTCTTCGCTGAACAAAATCTAATTTATCCCTAATCACTGTTGAGTTAATCTTATCGACCTGTGTAATGACTGTATTGCTATCAGTGTTTTGACTCATCAGAGCTATTCTTTTTGATTTTGTAAAGTTTTGTTATTTTAATGCTAATGCATATTATGTTCAGGTTAGGTTGATCACTGAATCTTGCTTCATCGAATCTACACTAAACACTGACAATAAGAATGACACAAAACCAATACTAGAGATATTCAAAATATCGTTATTGACAAAAGTCAACAGATAAGAAGTGATGAAGCTGGCTATCTCAACAGATTGTGAAATTTGTGTGAGCACGATGACATGAATATGAGCAATAAATTGTTCTCGAAATGTCATGAGTGAATCAGTAATACTGTATCACCGTGTGTTTTGGAATCAAATAAAATTATTTTTTATCATGAAAGTGATTTATTGTTCACAATCAAATCCATTGTCAGTAGTTGCTAGTTTTCTTGGTACTGAAAAGAATTCATTGATTTGATTAAAAAGTGCGTTCGGCAGTTAACTTCGTGGACAATATTTATTTCTTAGGATGTGAATATTCGAAATGGGATAGACTCATATCTAGAGTTTCGTTTAGTGAATTTTTCACTGTCACAGAGAATATCAGTTCTTGAAGAGGAAATAAAGTGATAAGAATGTTCGTGGAAAACACCCATAGGGACATTAGAAAGAAGAGAACATGAAGTTCAGAAAAGATATGTTTTCGGCGATTTCATTTTCAAAAGCTGTACAATCGCGTCTAAATACATAATTTTACATGGATACATTTTCTTGTTTGATTACACACAATTACGATAGTGAATAAAAGGTGATAATTATTTTCAACTAGATATGGTTTTTACGAGAGGTTTAGAAACAAAATTACACAGGATTAGAACGGATAACAAGTGTGCAAAAATGAGCATGCAAACAAAATTGAAATAATAATTTTAATTTGAAATGGAAGTTAGGAGGTGTGAATTACAAGGTGTGGTTACAAAAGCCTGAGAAACACAAAAATTGCACAGGATTAGAATATAATTGAAAAATAGTTATTTTAAACGAATTATAAATGTGAACAGGAAAAGCATGGAAACAAACTTAACTGAATCGAATGAAGACTGAGGCAGTAAGGATCAGACGCACAGCGAAAGAGAAAAAATCCTCAAAAAAGAAGGGAGAGAACAAAAAGAGAAGAAAAAAAACGGGGGCAAAGAGAACACACCAAACTAAGTCCATGGTAGTTGTAGAGGTTGGAGTGATTTCTTTTGAACACACGGCTCCGACTTCTCGATGCATATTGCAAGGGCTTCTGGAGTACAGAGAAGTCGGAAACATACTGCTTTTGGTAGGTTTCTGTTGACTTTGTAAATCACTTTGAAAGAATCTGTTGAGATATTGTGGGAGGTGTTGATAAGATGTTCAATAATGGCACTTCTGATTGAACCGGTGCCTCCTCTTTGCAGCCACGCTGGGTAATGTTCTCTAACACATTTTGAAAGGACGCGCATACAACGATCTATGTACCTAGCTCCGCACGAGCAGATGAACTGGTATATGCGCATTGGATTGGTCATATGCGAAAGTTTGAATGTGATTGAAATGTTTTCCTGTTGTTTTAACATACATCCAAGTTAGTTGTGTCAACGTTTGTGTACTCAGTAGCACAGTTATCAGCCATACTGAATGCTGATAAACCAACATGCTGTTATTATTCTTATACTATAGAGTTGTTTTTCTTTCTCCTGAGGCAAAAATTCACTAAATTTGCCCGGAGAACAACTCGTTTCGAACACTGCAGATATCGTGTGACGGTATATTTTATCAGGAAAAATAATTTATGAATGTGTCCAGTAATTTTATATTCAATTTGTTCTAACTAGTGAAATATAATTAATTCTAATCCCACAAATCCAATAATCTAAATTTTTCTTATTTAATAATGCATACTACCAAGCATAATGAATGTAAAGTTGTTAAGATAAGTGAATACTGGTTAAAATATAATTTAGGCATGATAAAAATGAATAATTATAATAATTACTGTTGCTTTTCCTCCTGCAAATAACTCCAAACAAAGGGTTTGTTTAAATGTAGTTACCGCAATTCATAATAGAAACAATAAAAAAAATATTTATTTATTTTTAATTTTTATTTTGATTACAGCTTGATTTCACACCATATTTTTGGTACAGGTATAAGATTCTCAGCATGTGATATCGGTAGCCAAATTTTGCAGGCCGACCATAGATATCAAGTGTGCGTCGGCAGCGGATCGAATCTTGAACCATGTGCATGGTCTGTGGGAGTCCTAACCGCTGTGCCACCGACGCACATGATGATCATGCAGTTATCGCTGACTTGTAACCCCCCTTACAGCGACCGTGTTAATTTTCCCGAACAAATTCTCTTATATATAGATAATTTAGGATAACCTTTATAGTTCCATTTTAACACTGTGGGATGGTGTTGTTGAATCCTCTTAGGTCTAACAAACGCCGAACCTCCGACATATCTAGCTTCTTAGAAGTAAGTTAACCGGTACACATACATACGACTGAGCCTGTACAGGATCTTGTCTTTCAGAAAACATAAACTAATTGACATGTATTACTCTCATCGCTGTTGAGACGAATGCCCTTTCTATAGGGTCGAATGCTGCATTCTTTTAAAATCAAAGTTCATGGGCAGTATTTCCTCAGATGAAGGAGGTAAGTTACACCTCCAACGTTTTGGTTAATTATTTATATCCATTATTTTTATCAAGACTTTTCTTAAAACATTTACCTGTTTCTTTTATAGCGTATGGAGTGCATTTACATCGGAAACAAGTAGCGAGTGATCTTATCAGCTTTTTCTTGTTATTGTTAGGTATCAAATTTTAGATATTCATCGGTTTGTCAATCCATCAATGCATTGAATGAGGGGATCTTCTCAAGATTTCATCAGCATACCCTGATAGCTTTACATGAATAAAAATATGTTTTTATCATCCTTCATTTCAAGAGTCAGTTTTATTGCAGGACAGCAGTGATTAAAATACTTGAAAATCCAATACCATAGGTTCCGGCCTTCTGTTATCAAAAAACATTTATTGGTTGATTTCAAAGTGGTTCCAGTTGCTTTGTATAGATTACTTGCAGGTTAAACATTTAGTACACACCTTTGTAAAGGTTATTTTTT
Source organism: Trichobilharzia regenti (assembly GCA_944472135.2). NCBI lineage: Eukaryota > Metazoa > Platyhelminthes > Trematoda > Strigeidida > Schistosomatidae > Trichobilharzia > Trichobilharzia regenti. The sequence goes on along the minus strand of OX235262.1, from coordinate 143,828,802 downwards.
CATTTATGCACCTGGTATCCCATAGGTTAGTATAGCTTACATTTAGCGAAGACTTTATAAAAGCGATGGATGAGTTTAATCAAGCCTTGAACAAAGAGGTCAACTAAGTTAGAAAAACTTAAAAATCTTGTCAGTTATAGTAGTCTGAATTTATATCATATGCCTCTACCTACTGTCTAGACTACAAAGAAATTTAATATGTGGTGGTATTACTTGAGAATGAAATTAAGGCTGATCATACCAACAGCAGCAATATCCAGCGCCAATCACCATCAACGAAGGGATTTGAAACAGGTTAGTGACTTCATTCACTTCTCATCTAGGGAGCATTGTCTCAACTACAGGAAGTCGGAACGGACAAGGATGTCAAATCGAGCGAGAATCGGGAAGACGAGAAACACATTCGTCAACCTGAAACCAATCTGAAATCTTCGTCACAAAGCCAGCATCAACAACAAAATTCAGTCGGATTTTCAATACAAACGTCAAGTCAGTCAGTTCTTCTATATGGATCAGATGAGAAACTTGGCGGGCGGGTCACAAAGAATATTTCCAACAGCCTGTTGCAGGCCTTTATCAACGAACAACTGTCTTCGCTGGATATATACTGAAGATCAGATGGCCGGGCCGGAAAGAATCACCAACAAGAAACTATGGGCACTAACAAACAAAACAAGAACCAATCGCCAACCAACAAATATGAGAAGAAAGTGGAGATGGATTAGACACTCTTTGGCTGAGGAGGCCGCTGGGTGAAATGGCGCGCGTGTCAGGCCATCGCTCGAGTGGAACCAGGCCGAAAGGGAAGCGCGGCGAGTGAGACGTCAGTGCGAGGGTGACATGGAGGAGATCGTGTGAAGAGAGAGCAGTTAAACAGTATTAACTAACATGGATGGAGGTGAAAAGTAGAGCAGAAGGAAGACAGAAGTGGCAAGTGGAGACGTGCAGTTGAAGTCCTATGTTCCAGTAGGAACCCAAGGGAGCAATAGTAACAATAATACCAAGAGATATCACTAATACATAGAGACATTAACTTTTGGTCTGGATAGTTTATAGAATTGTAAGAGTCTACAAAAATCAAAAACTGTGTTTAAAGAGTTGATGTAATGCGGCTAGAGTTGATTACACCAGGGGCAGATATGCTTATACTTTATCCTTCTCTAAATCTCACTTTCTTGCTGTTTGTTTTCCTGTCTCTTTTGGATTTTCGAGTTTTAAAACTTTGAATTTCAACCCAATTATCTTCTATCTGTTATGAAGACCGAGTTTTACACTGTTACACTGCAAACCTTGATTTGTCTGACTCATTTAATCCTTTCATTTAACTTCATTCACTAGTGCGATAGGGGCTGTGCATGGACTGCAATATCTTACAAATAACTAGGCGTTATTATACAGAAGTGTAAGAAATGTTTTGTATTTCGTACACTTTCGTACACTTCAGGAATACGTAATATAAAATTGAACCAAAATAATATAAGACAATGAAATTATATATTAAAGTTATTAGGAACCCAAAATTATTAAAATGCTGTAGGTTTCAGTCAAGATGACAGAAATTTCAATAACATAGTGCATACAATGAGCTAAATCCATTCTATCTAACTATCACCACCCTCTTCATTCACAACTCTCCCCTGTATCTCATCAGGCAGAACCAGAAGCCTATATAGAAAACTATATGCTCGCACTAGCAAGTACAAAAACTCAACCATACCCTACTTAGCTCGTGTTCTGTGCGATGAGGAAAGCATTACGCGTGAAACCTATAACTTATTAAATAGTCAGTGGAACAATTGGTTCTCGTTTTTCCAGTTCATATCTTTTATAGGTACAACGTTTTCTTTCTTTTCCTTTTCTCTCTTTCTCTCTCTTTTTCTGTTATGTGTTGCTTTGTTTCTTTCTTCTGCTTACGCCAGTAAATATGCTAGAATCTACTTTTATAACAACTTCAGACACTGTTCAATTTTGAATTTGCAACTGACATACCAATATGTTGTGGTCAAAACTAACTGAGATTACCCTTAATTTATGTAGAATTTTATTTATTACTAATGTACTGAGTGCAATACTGTAATAAAATGCTGAGAATTTCATTCTGTACCACAATAACTGTTTTGGAATAAAGCAAATTATTATTATTATTCATTATCGTCTTAGACAATATCTTCTCAAAGACTTTATTAAGCATAATGAGTTTGGGAAGGCAAACTGTCGAAGTCATATTTACCTAAACTTATGCTTTCTTGAAATTCACCAACCGACATTTTTAATTCTATGTTTCCGTGAACTCTGTGTACGCTTTACAATAAGACTTGTGTTTTACATTGACAATCAGTGAAATACCACTGTGTTTTAGGTGAATACTTTAATACACTGATAAATAACCATATTTATTTGATTTCATTGTATTATTATTATTATTTTATACCTTTGCATTCCGAATGGAACATGGGGCGTCAAACCCAGAGCTTCAAAGTTTAAGTAGCAGTGAGGGGGATGCCTACCTCACTCCCAACCTTCACCTTCTACTGGCTTACTACTGACTAAAAGAGCTTTATGGAGCGGGCTGATCAGGAATCTAACCCCGAACAGCATGCATGTGTTACGAACATTCTACTGCTGAACAGCCGATGTACGTTTACTTGAATACAACCAAATAGCATCAACCTGTCCAGATATGGATTATCCAGTGATTTTAATGTATCTGTAATTCATCAACCTTTGATTACTTCATCAAAACTGGCATTCTGAAGTTTGGAAAATCTAATCAACATAACAAATGAGATTATTGTATTCTTGTACCTTAAATACTAACACTATAAATCAAAGCTCATGTATCTACTATGACTCCAGGATTCATTTATAAGGCGCAAAAACAATTTGAAAGGGGATGAAAAGTTTAGTCTTTCTCCCTATTATATATATATATATATGTACAATCACATGACGTACGAGTTGATGATACTGTTCCACTGTAGACTCACCGGTTTGATCATTGACACTTATTGGAACGGGGATGGGTCTTTGCTTTAATTTTCTAAAAAGACTAACCATTTATTATAATGTCCAACAAGCAGTCAGAACAAACGTATTTATTTATCAGCGTCAGCCGTGTAGAAAAATGTATTCAAGATAAAGTAAGTGTATGCATAGATGATAAACAAGCGTTTGGCTCAAACAAGAAATAAACAAAATCTTCTCATAGAAGAGAATGTTATGGTTAATTCTTGGTAAAAAATAAACTATACAAAATCATATCTACTTTGTCCACATCTATGAGAAAAGAGACGTTAATTGGCTTTTTATTTCATGAATAATTTACAGTCGGATTTTTTAAAAAGTCTTGTTGATTTATAGGAAATTGATAAGCTACATTAGGACAAATGTATATATAGTGGAGATAGTATGCAGAAAAATCGATATGACTTATGATAAATACCTACGGTAAATATTATCATGTAGTCTCTTTTAAATATTAATCATGTTATAATGAATAAATTATTAGAAACTGAAGCAATTCTTGCAGTTTCAGACAGGAGTCAGACACTACCAATTAAACCATGTTTATCCAGATTTTACGTTGTGTTTTTAATTATTTCTATGATAAACCTCTTCTGTAGAATTAATTCTTTGTTATTATTAAAAGATTTTCCCTGTCTCACTATTTATTTTTAATGACTTACGACTGAAAAGGGAAATATGTGGGTATATATCTACTAGTCTGACTGTCCCTGTAAAGCTAGTTACACTTAGCGTACAAATGACGTATTCATCATCGAATTTCCAAACAGCATCCTACATGGTTAAGCAAGAGACCAACAGGGTTTATTCATAACTGTGTTTTTTAGTAAGCATAAACTTTATGTTAGTCAAGCGTCTGAAGTTACTTATCTTACTCTGACTAATGTTATACTTACTTTACGAGTTCGTCTTTTACTTGAGGTTAAGGACATCAGAATCCACCTGAAGAAGGAGAATACCTATGTGTTCAGAAGAATTTCGTACAATCAATCCCTTTACTTTGGCCACTATTACATGAATGTAAAGAATCGACAGTTACCTCTCCCTTCTAAGCTATTTACAATTTAAAATTATCCTAACTAATTTGTCATTCTCTTCCCTTTATCTCCAATTGCTAATTAAGTAGTCATTTTGAAGACTTATTTATCTCCTACTTACTCCTCTTATTTCTTACTTGTCTACATTTTACAAATTTTTCTACCCTTTAATTGTTATGTTATCACTGGTAGATTGGTGAATTCCTGTGTTGTATTCAAATTGGTAAATTTATTAGAGAAGAGTCATAGACTAGGATTTATTCAAAAAGTAAATATTTCTTTACTGAATCCCTTAGCCTTCTGAATTTCCAGATGGAGATTTTCACTAATTCGGAATACAATAAACTATAGTGACCCAAGCGAACAACTGTTATAATCACCTTAATACGCCTCTATCAACCAATCAGGTCAGTTCATGGTAATGGCGCGTAATTTAAATTTTTTTATAGAAATCAAGTATAGACATAACTCCTCTACATATACATTTTTTAATGCTCCTTATAAGCCCATTATCCAGACAGTACTAGAATACTGGCTCTAGACAGAATCTACAATGTAATTCGTGTACTGCATCTATATTTCCACTTATTCACTATGGGGTAATCTGACTGGCTGATCAAGATCATTGTGACGTCCGTTCACTTGGGCTGCTATAGTTAAGAGTAATCCATAAACACCCAAGTCGTGGAAAGATTCAGAGTAGTAACTATAAATTTGTTAACTGAAATCTTGCAATCAGCAAGATTTTAATTTCACTTCTTACTATCAATCCATTACTTATATTAAAGCTACAAATATTAAAGGGTTATTAGTTGAGGGAATTACCAGGTGTTGGTTTGCAGAAATTCGGTCGGTTACAGGTTCGTACACAAGTTTACATTAGTTAGAGAACCATTAGAAAGTTAGAGAGTACTGGGCAGCTATTTCATCTGAGTATGAGACTCTTCACCGAGATTCGAACCCACGACATTACGGCTTACAAAGTCCGATTCTTAGCTGTCAAAATAGTGGTGAGAGATTTCAGTATATTTCTTTCTACAATGGGTTTAGTTAATTTCTAGCGGTTGCCCAACATTGTTTTTTTATTTTTAGTTAATTTCTGATATATATCATTTGTAACAATTTTTTCGTTTGTGTAATCTGAGTATGTAAAAAAATAAAAAATAAAAAAATATGTTCAATTACTTTAAAGCTTTTCAATGGGTTTCTCTAAAAGATTTAAGCAGAAACAACAAGAAAACCACTCAGCATCTAGATATTAACATTGTACACTTATAACACTTTGTTTTAATTTTGTCTATTTTATATTTAAAACATAATTTGATCAAAAGACTCATTTGTTCTTGTATCACAATTAAGTAAATCAATGTGCGATAACGACGTTGATCTTTATCTTCATTATCACTAATATTAGCATCATTTTTATTTTGCTTTCATATAGGTATTTGTCTAATATCATTATGGTTATGATTTATTCTTTGCAATCTTCTTATAAATGAATTCACTTATCAGAGATATTAATAGTATTATAGACGATAGATTAGTAAATTTATTTTTAACTAAGTATCATATTCATTAGTCATATTCTTTATTGTGTTAACGTGGTTGAATCGGGTTAATAGGAAATTTTTCTGAGAGATTATAAACACAAAGAAATTAAAACAGGTGATTCAGAATTATCTTTCCTCGGTAAAATGTACATTGCCTGACAGAATTTACCAACACAATAATTCGAAGGAATCAATGGTCGGTGGCACAGCGGTTATGACGCTCGCCGACCATGCACATGGTCCAGGGTTTGATCCCTTGCCGACGCACACTTGATATCTATGGTTGGCCTGCAAAATTTGGGCTACCGATATCCACGCTGAAAATTCCATACCTGTACGAAAAAATACGATGTGGAATCAAGCTGTAATCAAAAATAAAAATAGACAAAAAAAAATAAAATGGTCAATCATGTTAAAACTGTCGGAGAGTAAATGAATGCAATAGCTTGAGTATTTTGTGACAGTTGAAATCAAAAAAATGAAATTATTCTTCACAGAGTATATAAAATCATTGCTTTAGTAATCTGTTTGATGTGAATCAATTTGAAGAGTGACAAACTTATCAGGATAATATGAGCTCATCTTCTATTATTTACAGGATTCTCCTAAATTGGCCAAAACATGAACAATACGAAATAATATTAGTCACATTAAAGGTTTCAGCATACCTTCTAGGCGATGACAAGAAGTAACTGACTGGAACAAAGAGTAAGATAAGTTCTCAGTGTTGTTAATTGTTGAGAGTTAAGGAGACAAAGTATTTACAGGGAATTAGACCAGTAGAATTCAGAATCTTAAGTGGAAACAAAGTTCAACTTAAAAGAGTGTAACATTAGAATAGGTTACATTACTACTGGCAATTCGATGGCTTTCAAAATAATTAACAAACAAAAGAAACTTGGCTTGTTATATTTTGCTGAGGTAATCTCAGTCAAACGATTCAAATTAAATCTGTGTATGCAGAAAGAGACAGTGGTGAATTTTGCTTTGGCTTTGTCATAGCAAAGTATACTATTCCATTACGTCATCTTCTGTCCTGTTCAGAAAACCTTACTGTCTCATCTGAACATGACTCATCCTACCACCTTTTTTTAATGTTTTCATAAAAACATATTTTCCGTAGTTACGTAACCTATAGTACTACTACACTCTACCAAGTTAAACTATGATTCTACCTAAACGAATTTTGAACCCAGTTGGTCTAGTTGTCCGATAAATACTCTGTCTTTGTAACTCTTAATAATTTACCAACTTACAGCATTCCGCCCTTATGTTACTCTTAATTCCAATCAATTTTTTTTTCGAAGGAAAAGTATGTTCAAACCTATAATGTGATTAAAATTTTTCTTGCATTATTCAAGTTTTAGTGAGTTAAAAAAAGAATCTTCTTAATAATGAAAGACGAATTCATACTACCCTTGGTCCACTTGTTATTCTTACTTTCTTCAAGTTTATTAATGGGAAAAATTGTATGAAGTTTTTAGTGAATAATTTTTTTTCAAGTATTGGTTAGGAAGGAATTGTTTTTGATTGGTTAGAGGGTTTCATCAAGAGCTGATCGGGTCCCAGTGGCTAAATCGTCGACGGACTCGCCTTGTAACTAGAAGGTCTTCGGCTCAAACCCCTGTGATGGGTGCGTACTGTTGAAGAGTCCCAAACTAGAATGATGCAGCTGTCCAGTACTCCCTTCAGGTTTTCCAATGATTTTCTAACTGATGTCAGCTTTTGATGAAACCCTCCAACCAAGTGAACCAATTTTTCTAAATACAGTAGGTGTATTCACAAACGTTTACAATTATCAGGAAATAAAATGTTCCGTTAAATCATAGTTTTATTGATTGATACTGCTTGAATACATGAACTATGACTGGAGGTACTGACTACACGTTGAGTAGAGATTTTCAGCTCATTTAATGAATGCAAAGTCTTCACAGAATGTTTTAAGGTATGGTGTAGTTATAACTAGTGGAATTATTACAAATGCTCAGAAAAATGTAAAGTTATTTTTCTCATGAAAAACTAGACCATGTTTTTACCTTACAAAATATGACATTAAGTCTCCCCTTCAAATACAATGTGAATCTTAGTAGTAAAGATATATTGATTTTAACTAACATAACTAATCAAAGAGAAATGCAAGACTAACTTATGAGACGAAAATAAATAATAACTGTTACTCATTGCATAAGAAGTGGCTCTCATGTCTCCAGTAGCCTAGTGGGTAGTGCAGGGTCCAAGTCTCAGTAGGTAGATTATCACTCACTCACTAGGAAAACTCAGTGACAAGTCCCAAATGGGATGAAATGCGCATCCTGGATTCCACTGCTAGGTGTCATCAAAAGAAATAATAACTGTGTTTGTTTAGCTCTTAAAACTGTCTTAAAAATATAACACTTTTACTAATTAATTAGTGGAAGTAAACGTATATTGTAAAGAAATTATATAATTTGGTCTATCTGTGTATTATGCGCAACTATGTGACTAGTAAACTGAGAAGTGTTGGCGGAAGTCATTAGTGGACAAATAGCTAACCAGTGTTCTTTTACAAGAAACACAGCGTCCTGATTAGTAATACAAAACACAGTCCAGTGATCCCTTCAGGTTTTTCAGTGATTCTCTAACTGATGTCAGCTCATGATGAAATCCTGAGACAAGTATTTTTTACTGGTGTTGAGTGTAATTTTACTGATAGACAGTCATTCAACTATTCGCACTACTGGTATTTTCTTATTGTCTAAAGATTTTTTGTCAGCATCGTCATTTGTTTTTTTTAAGCAAATTTGTTTTTATACAGTAATATAAAACCTTGTTACTGTTCATCATTCTATTGAGGTCGGCGAGTGAATAATAACATTTTCATAAAAGTGAAATTCTGAATAAGATAATCTTGGTTGGAGGCACAATCCATCATAATTTAAGAAGTAGAGTGTTATCCATAGGAAAGTACAAACATGTGGCGAAATAAGGCGTTTATCTCCACCTTCACATGTATGTATTTGAAATAAGTATTATTTTAAACATCAGTCATAGATATCATAGGCAATTAGGTAGTATTAGACAACTGTCTCGACACATTTTGCGACTCTTCAGCAGCGTACATACATAATCCCAGCCAGACATAGAAACCAGCACCTTCAGGTTTGAAGACCAAGTTATTAGACACGTGCGTCGGTAGCACAGCGGTTAGGACTCTCGTCGACCATACAAATGGTCAGGGTTTCGACCCCCTGCTGACGCACAACTGATATCTATGGTCGGCCTGCAAAATTTGGGCGACCGATATCACATTCTGAAAATTCAATACCTGTAACAAAAAATACTATGTGGAATCAAGCTGTAATCAAAAATTGAAATTAATTAAAATTTACAATTCATGAGCCCAAGTGTTAGAATGTTCAACAAGCATGATTTCGTAACTTGAAGGTACCGGGTCAGATCTCTGCTGAAGTCATGGGTGTGCAAGACTGAAAAGTCCCAAAACAGGATAAAACAGCTGTTCAGTTCTTACTGGTTTTTAATCATTTCTATCAATGGTGCTTGCTGACTAGTGACGAAATTTAGCAATTTAAAAAAATTAATACAAATTCTTAGAAATTCCCTAATCTAAATGAGTTAATAAGGTTTACGCAGCATCAGGAAAAATGATTTGAATAAAAAATAACGACTGTACCGTGCTGACGTATAACTACTACTCTGTCAAGTGACACATGAAATGACAATTTTATTAACTAGTGAAATAAATCAGTAAAACCGAAAAAGACAGATGTTCAAATAAGCATTTTAAGTGAAGATTGTTATAAAAAAACTGCTCAGAAAAAGTTTTAGGCTGATTGTTACCATTAATTATTTTGTGAAGGCAGGAAAAGAGTAATTTTTTATAATCACGTGACAATTGTTCCTTAATCAGAATAATTAGGAACATAGAATATTATTTCATTGAATACATATTAAAAATCCAATGAAAATGTAGTAAATCCACGATTCTGTTGGGTATTCGTCAATGAAAAACGTAAGCTACATTTATTTATTTTCTGGTTTTTCATATAGATACTGTTCGTGTTCAAAAGTGAATTTCTGAAATTAATAACAACAATAAACACTTGGTGTTAGGTAGTTAGAGGCAGTCAGCAGGAATCCCTGAAGCTAGGTTTGGCGATTTTTACATTTTTTCAGTAAGGCGTATCTGCAACCTTCAAGAAACTGGTTCCCTCTGTAAGATTCAAACATTTGTTAACAAGATAGGTCTTTCGCATGACATACTGGTCTAGAATACAAGTCCTTTACTATCTTTGTACTAACTAAGCCAGGTTATATGAAAATGAAGCAATGAAAGGTCGGTTAAGTTAACCAGAATAACCAGTTGAAGCCACAAAAAATCTATAAGAAATTTGCAAATGAAGATGATGATAATCGAAGAAGAATAAACTGGCTGTTAGAATATTCTTGATGAAATAATTGTATGTAGATGAGTAAGTGGCCTTCTGTCAAATCTACCACACGCATAAGACTGTAAGATAACAAATAATTTGTAGATAATCTGTTTTCCGTAGGAAATCAACAAACTTTTCGGTGCTACTAACAGAATTTATTTTGTTAAAGGGACGCAATTACCTAATCAAATGAATGGTCTGAATTAGTGTGGAATTTCGTAGGTCAATTTAGAAAAGTGCAGTGAAGACAAATTCCCTTTACGCGGATAATAATTAACCGTCTATGCAATCAGTATTATTTAGAAAAAAAAATATTTTTTATGAATCTTAAACTTCATACATTTATTCCCCTTAATGAATTTGAATGAAGCAAGAACTACAGTTTTAGCAGAATAAAGTGGTACCATCTTTTATTTCGTTATCTTCTCGTCAGCTGCTTACAGGACAAAGAAATTATTAAATATATCTACAAAAACAATTTTAACATACTTGCACAGAGTTCATTTTAAACAAAAATCAATCGATCAATATACGCATACACTAATAATATATACATATATAAATGCAAAATTAAACATTATTCCGAACAACAATAATTATACACAATGGAAACTTTTCAGCATTTCGCATTTGGATGGAAGAAAGATGAAAAATATCCAGTTACCAGGATGGGCAAAGAAAGACTGATAATCGCTTCTTTCTGGACGCATAAAACAGGTTTCAGGCGCTTGATGGAAATGGCTTCAGCAGTTACATTGGAAGGAGGGAAACAAAGACACATCTACGATTTTCTGAACATGTACCAAAAAGCTTATGTCTAAAGAGAACAAATGCTTTTAACAGTGCCATCACTAGGCATCTCCTCGACACAGGTCATGAGGTGGACGTCGAAAAGTTGTTCAAAATTACCAGTAGGCAGAAGAGCTAAATTCTACTTAAGTTTGCTGAAGCCATTTCCATCAAGCGTCTGAAACCTGATTTATGCGTCCAGAAAGAGGCGGTTATCAGTCTTACATCTCTCTTTCATCCGAATGCGAAATGCTGAAAAGTTTCCATTGTGTATAATTATTGTTGTTCGGAATAATGTTTAATTTTGCATTTATATATGTATATATTATTAGTGTATGCGTATATTGATCGATTGATTTTTGTTTAAAATGAACTCTGTGCAAGTATGTTAAAATTGTTTTTGTAGATATATTTAATAATTTCTTTGTCCTGTATGCAGCTGACGAGAAGATAACGAAATAAAAGATGGTACCACTTTATTCTGCTAAAATTGTAGTTCTTTCTATGTTCGAATCTTAAACTATAGACCTCAATCAGCTCTTGTAATCTGATGACGTAGATGTTTTACTATGTCAAGTGGTTACCGATATTTAGGCTTGTTGATAACGTCTGTAACTCGAACATTAAGTGATGCGGCTTTGAATAACCAAGAGGAAATCAATTCGTTCGAGGTTGCAGGTGAACCTTATTAATAAATGCAAACAAACATAAACCAGTGCTTGGATTTTCCTACTCACTGTCTCCAACCCCCTATCATAAAATGATAGTGCATAGCGATGGTGTTTTTCTAAGCTTGATGAACACATTGCAATCTTGAGTGATAGGATTCAACCAAGATCATCACTAAACAAAGAAAAAATGAACATATTTATAGAATAGTGGGAGTTCGTTTTGTTTCGTGGATTGTTGACAACTACATACAACGTAAACAATGTCAAAACAAGTCCTGATAGTGACATCGAGTTGTCAATTTAAAGTGTAAGCAACCTTATTCAGAAATAAGGTTGGGTTAAATTCTGTGTGTAATCAGATAGCGTGATATGCCTTCCACTACCCTGATAACTTTAAACATTGTACTCGTGTGCTTTTCTTTTAGCTTCTGTTGCGCAACACTTCACTTGACTTTGATTTCCACTAACTGAGTTTAAACTCATTACTGACTTCCCAGATGTACTTAATGTTTTGTCCACCTTATAATTTTACTATTCAGCCCCATCCGCATGAACTCTCTGTTGTTTGATCTTGTATTCTGTCTTTAGTCAATCCTTGCTTCTAAGCAAAATTTGTCTAATTATACAATGAATAATTACCCTTTTAACAATGAGTAATTTGTTTATTTACATTATTTCGTAATTATGTTGTTTATACTTTCTACGCATAACACGACGTCATTGTGAGAAAATTATGTTCAGAAATTGTGTAACCTATATACTGACGTAGTTTAAGATGTATTTAGCTGAAATGAATACACAAAATAAAGCGAGCTGGTGTAATCTTACAAATATTTTCTTCCTTTCTTTGTTCATAGCAAATAAAGGGAACCAGTAGTACTGTGGCATGTGCTACTGACAAGATTCGTCAGCTTCACCACCAACACTGACGGGTCTGTACCAGGCCTCATCTGTGCGGTACGGATCTGAGGCATTGCCAGCTGCCTTACATTCAGGCTGTCGAACACCCCTACGAGTCGTTTAACCAATGCCTCTTAGGACTCTTTATCAACTGACCGCTTCAAAATGTTGTACGCTACCTTGTCTGACTTCTCTGCAGTGTCCTCACCACAACCGCCTTCGCCTTCAGATCCTTGACGCCTACCACCTCAGGGACAGCATTGAAGTCCCGTAAGCAGCTCATTACGTCTCCTTCTTCTGTAGTAGTCAGCCATGTTATCTTCACTTTCTGAAGGCAGTGACACCAAATGTAAAGGGAAAAAACAAGAGACTTGAAAACGAATTGCTCATCAGCAGTTCGGCATACACATATAGGGAAATTATGTTCACCTTATCTGAAAGTCATCATTTCCACAGATCTTCCATGTTCTGGTGGTTCTGCCCTTTGTTTTTTGTTTGTTTGTCTTCTTTTGGTGTATATATATCACTCGCTACGACAAGAACTGTGACTGTTAATGCCCCACACACAATAAATTGACGCTAATTAAGAACTCTATGTGTTACTAAAGTGAATTCTGTTATTTCCTAAGTTTTCATATTTTTCTGGAATAAAATATAATATGTACCTTTTTCAATTGCTTTGAAGTGTCGTCTATTGAAGAGGCTATCTGTCTTTAGACACAGGTATTTGTGATCTATCTGTCATACTGAGTGCTCTAATATAATGAGTATTACTTATTGCGTAGATTTTGAGATAGGGGAAAATCAACAGACGAGGTTGTGAGGCTCCATTGATTCAGATAGCTAGGACGCGTATAAAGCATGCCAAGCTATCGCCTTTCTTGTCGATCAATTTTGGTTGACATAAATGGTGGAGGTGTGGAGGGTCTAGATGGAATCCTCGGGTGTTACTTCAGTGGTGAATTATTTTGTCTAATTGAGTCAAAAGGGTACTTCAACACATAGAATTTATCCCTGAGTAAGTTTGTAGGCTTAAATGCCACCCTAATTAGTGCTTTATTGAGAATCCTACTTAGGGTCTCATATGTCCCCTCTTTATATGGTATAACTGTGGATGCCTTATATTCTCTCTTATTTACATTGTCATTACTAGTTTCACAATTATTTTTATTTTGCTTTTGTCCTTTTCTGATATTCCTAATAAAATTTATAGGATAGTTATTCAACACCAACGCCTCTTCTATCTGTTTTATTTCATCGTTTGGGTCTTTTCTTGTGCTACTTAGTGCTGCTGCTCGGTTTTTTAGACACTTAACTAAGCCTGCCTTTACAGACAACGGATGAGATGAATAAAAGTCTAAATATCCATTAGAATGCGTTGGCTTTTTACAAACGCTAGTGTGCAGCTTGCCTTCTACTCGTTTTATTTTATTTTACAATCTGACATAGCTAATTCTCCTTGTTCATTTTCCGACTCAGATGTGAATTTTATTCCTTTACGGATGAGTTTATATGCATCCACATATCTCCACGATATTTTTGGAGTAGGATTAAATGTATTAACAGCAATATTTTCCCAGCTGTTCATTTATACTGATTCATTTCCTTTCTGTGCATCAAGCCCATCTATCCGCTATTTGATATTTTTATTCCGATAAACGTCCCCCTTATATACTACTGATAAATACTGTCAGTAGTGCTTGCCACAGTATGAACATAAACATAAATGACTAGATATAAGACATTAGTTATTCCTTGTGATAGAAAACTGTATTTATGATCATATTAACTAAGACAGCTCTGTCTGGTTGTATTAATCATAATGTATGAGGAGCACGATTGACACGTCATCTCAAAATGTCAGTCAGTAGATTATCAGGTAAGCAATTAGGAGAATGCTTTTTGTTAAAAGTCTTGTATTAAAACAATTTTTTATCTTGTCATATTAATCAACTGTATTCATTTAATTATTTTCTGTCTGCCTCATTTCAGCTTACAATTTTTTTAACATTCTGGTTATTCTTTTGATCTTATCTATATTAGACGACATCAATTTTTATTTTTTATTACTTCCCTCGTATCAGAGTATATATTTTTGCGTATTATTATTATTATGCTAATCACACACTTTGAATAGCAGAACTGTAACTAAAGTCTGAGTAAAAACATCGTAAATAATAACTGGTGGATTAATAGAAATAGTAAGGAGTGTTTTATACAGTCAGCGTATTAAGAGAACAATAGTCTCGTCAGAATGTATTCACTTCCAGGGATATTGGTTGATGCCCAATATTTCCAAAAGTATAAAAAAACTTAAAAGTGTATGGATAATTAAGTTAGTTTGAGGCAGTAGAAAAAAAGTACGTCCCCGGCAAAACTGTTCGAAAACCATGAACAAAACTCAGGAATGTTTACTTCGGTCAGTGTTTTTTATTTACTACATAATTTCTGAGAAAAAATGGTATTTTTTCAAAACAAAGAATATTCTTTCCGATAACTCCATCATCAGGTTGTAAATATCACTGAATGAATTAGTATTATCAACAACACTAGTGTTGTTTAAACAACACCGAATCAATAATAATATCAATGGCCCGCAGTTCGATAGCATCAACATGACAATAATTGAATGTCAGAAAAATTAGGAAAAATAATAATACAAAATCCATGAATTTATAGTCTCTACTGAGTGTCAGAGCAGTGGTAGTGGCTAGACTTGCTTCTATTGCACACAAAGCATCGTTTGTTAAAGGCGAATAGCGACAGCCCCTGGTGTTTGAAGCATGCAGCAGCTCGATGTTTTCGGTAATTTATTTTGTACCCGGTAGATGATGGAGAATGATCTTCAATGCTGACTTTGTGCCAGTTTGGACCAGGTGTTCTAATATCGAGCTGTTAATAGTTTTACCACACTTCTACTCAGCCATACTGAGAGTTGCTCTCGAGCACGAAAAATAAAGTTACTAGAGCAACGGCCAATATAACTCACTCCATAATCGCAGTTGAATTGGTAGATACAATTAGAAGTGGCTAGTCTAGGTACTTCACCTTTCAAATGAGGAATCACCATTTGTCGTTTAGAAAATAAGACTTGTAGTTTGCCAGCATTAGAAGCTCTCTGAACTGATTTTCTTAGCTTCTTCGAATTTATTTCGCTAGGTAATGTCCTTGACTTGCAGTCGCATTTGCTAAGGCTTCTTGTTAAGAGCTAATGTTCCTTTTCGACTTTCATGTTCCTGATGATTTTCTTAGCTTTTTCTTCGTAATTATTTCGCTAGTGTATCACCCTCAAATTGCAGTATATGAATGACACCATTATTCTTTGTGTTAATGACTTGAATAGGAACACAATAATAACTCAATTCCATGAATTACATTCCACTATAAAATTCACGTGCGAAGAGGAATCCCAAAACATAATTGACTTCCTGGATTTCCTCTTTACAAGAAAACCAACTAGCAGTATGAAGAGAAATTTGCACAGGAAAAGCACATGGGCAGGACAATATGCATATTTTCACAGCTTCTTTCTTCTTCAGTTCAAAAGAAATTTAGTAAGGACTCTTAGGAACACGGTTAGAGCGATATGATAAGAAGAGTTAACTGAAGATGAACTAACGATAGTTTATGATACCTTGATTGGAAGTATCCGTCCAGACACACTCATCAGGAAACACATGAAAGTCGAAAAGGAACATTAGCTCTCCATAAACAAGAAGCCTTAGCAAATGCGACTGCAAGTTAAGGACAATATACCTAGCGAAATAAATGCGAAGAAGCTAAGAAAATCAGTTCAGAGAGCTTCTAATGCTGGCAAACTACAAGTCTTATTTTCTAAACGACAAATGGTGATTCGTCATTTGAAAGGTGAAGTACCTAGACTAGCCACTTCTAATTGTATCTACCAATTCAACTGCGATTATGGAGTGAGTTATATTGGCCGCTGCTCTAGTAACTTTATTTTTCGTGCTCGAGAGCAACTCTCAGTATGGCTGAGTAGAAGTGTGGTAAAACTATTAACAGCTCGATATTAGAACACCTGATCCAAACTGGACTACTATTAAAGGGTCCTTCCCCACCATCTATCAGGTAGCAAACAAATCTCCAAAAAAATGATGTCTTGCAAACTCCAGACAGCAGAGGATATCGTGATTTGCGTGAAACAACTGCAGAAGAACCAAGTCTAGCCGGCGTTTGGCGGCGAGTATAAATTCATGGATTTGTATTATTATTTTTCCTAATTTTTCTGACATTCAATTTATTGTCATTTTGATGCTATCGAACTGCGGGCCATTGATATTATTATTGATTCGGTGTTGTTTAAACAACACTAGTGTTGTTGATAATACTAATTCATTCAGTGATATTTACAACCTGATGATGGAGTTATTGGAAAGGATATTCTTTGTTCAGTAACCATTGTTTTGATAAAAATAATAGGCAGTTTTAATCAGTTAAAACTGACATTGTTCGTTGCGATAAACTAAACGGTTCTGAAGAATAATGTTCATTTAAAAGGTTTACTAATATAAGGATTTTTACTGCTATTGAGATCTTGGGTAGTGATTGTTTGAGGCATTATACTGTCAGTTAGAACAGCAAAATCATTTTAAATATTTAATAGAATTAATTTTATATTAGGTTGGATAATCATGTAGCAAGTTACCTACTGGATGAAGTTACGAGCACAATTTACTGTTCATATTCATGCTATATCTGCTTCACAGTGTGATATATCCAATAAACATTTTAATTTGGAATTACATATAACTGCTACTTTTACTAAAATTGCTACTACTACTATAGTACCCAAGTTTTGCACATATATTAGAAAAATTACTCTGCTTCAAACGCCTCGTGTAGATGTGTTGCGTTGACTGAAGCACTCAACTTTCATTCAGCGGACCTCGTGTTCGATTCCTTCCCCACCTGCTTTAGCCTGGGCAGCTGGATAGTACTATTTGACCCCGCACACAATAAGTGTGACTTATAGCCCGGTGTCGGGTAGCTAAGATCTAACTAACTCGAATGTTACAACAGTGGCCTACTTAAATCATTGAGCTACCAGAATCCGCATCCAACGAAATGCTTAAACTCTTCTGCATTTCTTATTAGTTTTGATAATTCAGTAATATCAAATGATATCAACATGAACTCGTGCAAATGTTTAATTAGATTTCAAAACAACGCTGTACGATTCTTCAGGGAAATGAAGAAAACATAAATAGAATTGGTTACAGGATTTCATCATGAGTTGACATTGGTTAGAGAACCAATGGAAAACCTGGGAGTACTGGAACCTGTAACCAATCAACCAGATCCCTACAAACCAACCATTGGATATCAATGAGATGCTCACTGGCGACTGGACCTATTCAGGTAGGTAGTTACCTGTGGTTCGAGTGGGTAGTCATGACCAGTAGGATGCAGCAGGTCGGGTATGAGGACAAATACTCGCCAAAGACATTGACCAGCGGTTGTGCTATATCGTGAATTGGCAGAAGTTAGAATTCATGGGCCATTGGACCAGGTCACAGTGGCTAAATGGTATACAAGCTCGGCTTGTAACCAGGAGGTCCTGGGCTCGAACCCTGGTGGTGGGTGCTTACTGATGAAGAGTCTCAAACTAGGACAAAACAGCTGTCCAGTACTCCCAGGTTTTCCAATGCTTCTCCAACCAATGTCAACTCATGATGAAATCCTGTAACCAATCAACCAAATACCTACAAACCAATACTTGAATATAAATAGAATTGGTTTCTCTTCATGTACAGCGACATTACGTCACAGGATGTACTTCAGATTATTTATTACTTTATAAGTAAATCCAGTACGACCAGGAAATATGCTGAAAATTTCTGTACTATGTGTTTTCGTGTAATTTTATTTCCATTATAGCCTGATTCCAAAGTATTTTGGTAACCCAAATTGATATCAGGTCTGCATCGGTCGGGGATTGAACCCTGGACCATGTGCATGGTCAATGAGTGTCCGAACCGCTGTGCCATCGACACAGTATGCTAGTATTAATACTATTACTATAAACACTTTAATTGTCCAACAGTGCAAACATGTGGTTTTTCTCCAGAATATTTTAAATAATATAGCATATTAATTGTTAAAACAATTTCTGCATGCGACGTCTAGCCATTAAGTTTGTTATTCAGTCTCGGAGCTAAAACACTTTGGGTAAGTCCCCCCCCCACAAAACGTGAATATTCAGTCACAGTACTTGGAGAATTCACATTTCAATAACTGACCAAGTTTTATGTAATTATGTATTAGGGTTACAGCTGAGCCATAGTCACAGTTTAACAACACTGATAATTATTCACAGACTCAGACAGGTTTCTGTTACCTAATTTAATATTTATCACTTTGTTTTTGTATCTCTGATGCATTTAGTTTGTCCGTACAGTGAAATTAATCACGCAGATATTCCTGAGACATTTTCATCTTTATTTTGATTGGGTGTGTTGAATAAATTTTTGTCAAATTCATTCTTTTTTTTTAGCGACGGTTGTTCTGTCGTATTTTTAAAATTTTTGTCTTTTTGCTGTTAAGAAATGATTATTCAACATGTTTCTTTTTATTCCTCCTCATCATCTCAGCTATGATAATCAGTTGATGAGAAGAAAAAGTTAACAAGGAAATTTTGTTTTAGGGGTTGCAGGAAAAAACACACACACATCAACATCCGAATGAAAGTTATTCATCTTACAAAAAAAAGACAAAGATGAAATCATCCAGTGAACAATGAATTCATCAATCACCTTTTTTACTGTTTGTTAGTTAACGGAAATCAAGCCGTCCAGTTGATTCATTTGTATTACTTTATCTATCTATCGTTTAGATGACTGTGACTACTAAAATTAAATCATCAATTTCTTTTTTGGTGAGAGTAATTGGGGGTTTAACTTATTCTGCATTTGTCTTGTTTTGAAAATGAGAAGCTTGCTTTTTTCCCGCTGAATTTCCTGTCAACCAACCAACTACGTACGGATGTCCATTAGATTTCTGTCTTCTTTCGTACGTACTTCATTTCCGTTTTTAGGAATAAAGTGAATAGTGTATGAAATACACTCATCATTAAAAACAGAAATCTCCTTTACATTATTAAACAGTAAATTACTTTGAAATATTGTTGGGGCAAATTGTAAAGAAAGACTCAGAAATAAGACAAACGAGACTTGTAAAACTGTTCTTCTTCCTACATCTTTTAAGAATTTTAATTTTGTTTTGAAAATTTTGATTAAATGGTCGTCAGTGTAAAAGAAAAAATTGAATACGACGGAAATTTATTCATCATTCATTCAATCAATATTAAAAGTAAAAAATTCGCCTGACGAGTATTCGCGTGATTAATTGTAGTGTTTAGACATCATTCATCAGAACGAAGTGTTAAAAGCAAAATAAATCAATTTAACATTGAAATGCATTAGTGAAAATTGGAGAAGTATATTGCAGGCAATATTTCTTGTATTGAGAACACTTAACAGAAGATGATTTTGAGATTATTTGTTAAAAAATGAAGGGTAAGGCGAAAGATTTTTTGATTTGTAGCCTGATATTCTATTGAGTAATCTCCGCAATCTGAGAATTATAAGGTTTCAAATCTCCTAAAGTATAAAGGTTTCTGGTATTTATTGTGAGATTGTAAACGCTTCCCTTTCCAAAAAGTCATTTGCAGTTATTGTCTAAAAGAAATCAAATCTGAGCTTAGGAAGACAAGAACGAATGATAGATGTTTGATAAAAAATCCTGAATGGATCTATTTGAATGTTTCAACTAACCTCGTTATTATCATCCTGTTTTCCATTAGGCTTTACGACATTGACTCAGTCCATATTATTTATCTTTGTTCCTACGTAATCCTTAATTTAAACGTTTCTATTTACAATTGAAGCGTAATGCAATTTATCTTAATTTTGATCCTCATACTCTCTCTCCCCTTATCTATTAATGACCTGGAAAATATTCGCACCTGTCTCTCTGCATGATTAATTCAATGTAGTTTGTTTACTTATCAGCCTTATGTCTCCCTATGTAATTTCAAAAGTATATATATTCGTGTATGTAGAGTATTCAACTTATCAGTCTTATATCTCCCAATGTAATTTCAAAAGTATATGTATTCGTGTATGTAGAGTATTCAGCTGACGATTCTACCGAAATTTGATGAATTCATTAAATCCTGCTTTATTAACCTTTATTGCTTGTTTTAAATTCGTATCGGGAAATAAATGTTTCGATTGTGTGATGGTGTCGATAGTGTGCTATTTTTACGATTGTAATTTTGTTTGAATGAAGTCAAGGTTAGCGTATAGTTCGCGTCGGTGGCACAACGGTAAGATGCTCGCCAACCATGCATATGATTCAGGATTCGAGATCTGGCCGATGCATTCCTTTACTTTGCTAATAGGGTAATAAAGCTGTTAAACGGGAGATGTTGGGCATGAGGATAGCAACCCTATCATGTAAAAATAAACACCGATTCTGCCGAAACTTCAAGCCTGTAGTTTGAAGGCCTGTGTTCTACTAGGAACGTAAAGGAATAAGAAGGAATTAAGATTAACCGTGAAGATTTTGACTTTGAACTGTCTTTGGCGAGTCTCTAATTCATGATTATTGCTGACAGAGATTTGATCCCAACTTGGTGGGAATATTCCGCTTTATTCTCAGGTACTTCTTACGGTGGATTTTAGTTAAATAATTTTGTTCTACAGTACTTGTTTTGTTTTTGAGAAATTATTTAGTCCGTGAAACTGCCTATTAAGTTAATTTCGCTCTTTGACATGTTATTATAGTGGAATAGTACCACAAATTTTCATCACAAACCACTACATTTTTGCTGTTATCGGGATACATTTAGATTGTGTGTTATTCGAGTAAGTATTGGTTAGCTGTACAATAGAATACGAAGACTGGCTTAAGGCATTCAAACCACAACATGTGGATTTGGGTCACTGCAACTTATGAATTGGATTTCAGTTATAATCGTCAGTGAGACAAAACTATAGTTCATGTTTATAGACATTTTTAATTACTTCGTTTGTGTTAATAATGTTTATAACTTAGCAGGATGCTTTACATTTGAGAGAACGAAGACTTTTTATTAGGTCTAATAGTTAGGTGTATATGGGTATTTTTTTATATTTTTTGATTACAGCTTGATTCCACACCGTATTTCTGGTACAGATATGGAATTTTCAGCATGTGATATCGGTAGCCCAAATTTCGCAGGCCAACCATAGATATCAGGTGTGCGTCGGCAGAGGATCAAAATCCGGACCATGTGCATGATCGGCGAGACTCCTAATCTCTGTGCCACCGACGCCTAGTGTTTCTTCTTCTATTCGAACGAATAACAGACAATAATGATAGCCATTTATCACATAAAGTAATTACAGCAGTAGTCTATTGTTTAAGTTCGAATTTATTCGTACAAATGGCATTTGCGGTTGACTGTTTTTTACCCTAAAGACTTTGCAGTTGTTCTTTTACTTTAGATGTTATTTTTTCGTCTAACCATCTTTTTTTCTTTCCAGTACCCTCGTATATTGGTTCCTTTCCTGAATTCAGGTTTGATCAAATACTGACTTTATTTAGACAAACAGTGAAAAGTAAAGAGTGCTAGAAAGCTATGTCATCTTTGTTTGAAACTCTTCAGTAGCACGTGAACATGACTCCAACAGAGATCGAACATAGGAGCCTTAGGTTGCAAGGCAAACTCATCAACCATTTAGCCACTGGGATGGAATTCAATGGCCCACAATTTGTGACGCCTACTGATTCGCAATGCATAGTGTGGCTGACTGTTTTTCAAGTCCTTTTTTATTGTAATTTAGAAAAGGATTAAATTTTTATTCAGATTTAATCAATAGTGTCGGTTAAGAAATAAGAACTTCTAATAGCCAGTGAAGATTTCATGAGTTAGTGGAAACAAATTTTCACACTGCCATATGTTTAACATTCTTTGTTTCTTCACGTTCCCAGTGGAACGTAGGGCCTAAAGCTAATGGCTTGAAGTCTCTGTAGCAGTGTTTAATTTTACAGGATGGGGTTGCTAGCCTCATGCCCAACCTTTCCTCTTTACCAGGATTATTTGTGGCTTAGCGATGTAAAGGAGTGCGTCAGTGGCCGGGGATCGAACCCCAGACCATATGCATGGTCGGCGAGCGTCTTAACCGCTGTGCCACCGACGCCCTATGTTTAACCGATTCCAGTAAAATATGTTAGACAATGTGTGCAGAAAGTCACCAGACTCAAATTGAAGTAAAATTCTTTTTTAAATATGAGGAAAGTTTAAAATGAATAATCTAATCAAATTATGAAGCAGGACAGTCAAAATCAATCTTAGTGGTTTAATTGTACTCTTCTTAAGCAACTCTTTATTTACTATTTATGCCTATTACATAGTTTTTTTGACTCATGTCTCCATTAGCATTATATTGTTGGTTGGTCTGTTCTCTGTGTTCTTTACTCAATGGATTATTACTCTTAGACTTTGTATTGAGGCATGAGTTTAGAACTGTTGACTTAAAACGTTTGAACTCCTCTTCAAAAACTGGGAAAAATCACTAATCTGATTGACCACATTTTCTCACTCTACATATGTATGGAGATTGCTAATGTTTCGGTTCATGTTTCAGAATTTTGCCTCGATAGACAAGGCCTTCAGCCGTAAAAGAGATAAACTCCCTGAAGAATGATTGAACACAAATTTAGCAAGATCTTCGGAAATTTGCATCGTATTTCAGTGGCTTTTA
The DNA here is from genome assembly GCA_944472135.2 of Trichobilharzia regenti. Lineage (NCBI taxonomy): Eukaryota > Metazoa > Platyhelminthes > Trematoda > Strigeidida > Schistosomatidae > Trichobilharzia > Trichobilharzia regenti. The sequence goes on along the minus strand of OX235262.1, from coordinate 143,805,632 downwards.
GGCTACTTAATAGGTGTGAATGGACGGCTTTTGTGTGCCTCTCCTCAACTATACTCATATACTCAGTGAAAGCTTGGCATCCATCACTTGAAAATTCACATAACTCAGAAAATCGTTGTGCTGTGTTTTTCTCCAGTTCAGGGACACGTGAAAGAATGGAACAGATGTGGTTCAGAATGTGACGTTAAAGAGATTTATAGTTAGGATAAATACGATTGCCATGAAGAGCTTTCCAACACCGTTTTGATATCTATGATTACGTATGCAGTCCCTGAGAAAAATGGTCTTCTCATTGACTTCAGCAAGCTTGACAGAATAGTGCAGAAATCCATTGAGTTCCTTCACTGTCAAAGTATCCTTGCTAATTTTTAATGCACGGGAAATACCCATCCATATACGAATATAAGAACAACAAAGTTCAGCAAACAGTCCCTTCCCGGCGAATTCATTCACTGAGCTGTACAACAGCATTTATATATAATTACTGTACGTGCGTGTGTGTGTGTGTGTACATTAGGATTGTCAAACAAAAATGAAATAAAAATTACCTAGGACGGCTGTTTAAGTCATCGAAATGCTTCTAAAATGTAATGAATAAATAATCAAAATTGTAACTAGGATGGGGGTTGGGGGTTGAAGATTGGTAAGTATTGACTAGGGTTGCTCATGCGGAGCGAGATATATAGGTCGTTTGATGCGTGTTTTATCCAAAAGAGTCAAAGAACACTATCTCTCTTGGCTGCGAAAAGGTAAGAATAAATCAATGAGGATTGCTATAATTGAGCATTTAATCAACACTGGTCACTCAAGAAGCACGGAGAATTCATTCAGGGTCATCTACAATGCCACAAGAAGTCTTCTGAAAACGTTAGGCTTCCGTATACTTTGCATTGCCAAGGCCTTAGCGATCCGGATAGAAAATCCTGACTTATGCACATAGAGGAAACTTCTCCATCCTCTCCTTCTACCTTGAGTATAATTTCAAGTTCTGCGACTTTGTTAATAATGTTTCGTTTCTTTTTATGTTTTTTTGAACTTTTGTGTGGCATCTTAGTAACATCTTCTCCTTAAGCAACCCTTTATTTACTTTATATATGTCCAAACCAGTTCACTTTTAATTTACTTTTTATACCTATTACACAATTAATTATTTGGACACCTGTCTCTATTAATATCCTATTTCATATTACGCAACCCTAGTCAATACTTACCAATCTTCAACCCCCAACCCCCATCCTAGTTACAATTTTGATTATTTATTCATTACATTTTAGAAGCATTTTGATGACTTAAACAGCCGTCCTAGGTAATTTTTATTTCATTTTTGTTTGACAATCCTAATGTACACACACACACACGCACGTACAGTAATTATATATAAATGCTGTTGTACAGCTCAGTGAATGAATTCGCCGGAAGGGACTGTTTGCTGAACTTTGTTGTCCTTATAATTGTATTCAGTCGTAAATAGTAGAAAAATGACAGAAGTCTTAGTGCTCACAGTCTAAGTTTCGAAAACGACATCACGACAGCTTTAAATGTGCGGAACTGACTGACGCTTGTTTAATTGACAGACAAAACATTTACTGTACAAATTCCAAGGTTCCGATCAATACTTGTATTTTAAACTGATATTTAAACAAGTTGTAAAGTCCTCATTACACTTTAGTAAAGATTTAAATTTATTTGACTGGATATATTTTAGTTTTGAAGTGATATGTATTGTATATGAGCAGTAGGTTGACGGTATATCTGTATTGCTCAGTGAATGGAAAGCAAAAAATATTTTCACTGTCAGTGCCAATATCTCTATCGAGGTAATAATAAAATGAAGTTTACAGAATCTCAACTTGTAAATGACAAGTTGACCAACTTCAAGTCACTCAAATTTATCAATTCTATCCAGTTGACAGTCAGAGTAGTGTATAGAAAAATGTTTTGATAAAAAATATAAGTATTTCAGTGATCATTTTTTAATTTCATTTTATTTTCTCATAACTAAGTGAAGTTCACATATCAGGTTTACACGAATTTCAATTGCGTCATATTTTATCTACCCAACTTGCTAATCCTGTTACAGTAACTTCCTGTTTCCACTGCACACTAATGTCTAACGGCCAGTATATTTCAAAGCCAAGTTTAGATTAACTGCATATCATTGTCAGGCAGTATACTGTACACCACAAATTGTAACTCTTTAGCTATTACGAAAACAAAAGCTTCGTATGACTGGAATCTAATATGTACTCACTAATGTATGAAACTTTTTTTTTGATTATAGCTTGATTCTACACCGTATTTTTGGTGCAAGTATGGAATTTTCAGCATATGATATCGGTAACCCAAATTTTGCAGGCCAACCATAGATATCAGGTGTGCGTTGGCAGGGGATCGGACCCCGGACCATGTGCATGGTAGGCGAGCTTCCTAGTCGCTATGCTACCGACACTATCGAAATGATATCATGAAACTATAAGTAGCTCTGTAATACATTGCTGTTCAGGGGATTTTCATCTTTAAATAAATATGTGCGTCGGTGGCATAGCGATTAGGAAGCTGGCTAACCATGCACACGGTCCAGATTCCGATCCCCGGCCGACGCACACCTGCTAAATTTGGGCTACCGATATCACATGCTGAAAATCTTGTGTGGAGTCAAGCTACAGTAAAAATAATAAAAAAAATGAAAAAATGAAGATAAGACTACCTTGTATCTGTGCGAAGGATTTCTAACTAAAAAATGATTTCGGTAAGGGAAATATTAGAATAAACAAGCTTCTTGGTTATCTGTGAAGCCATGATTTATGCATGTATTGAAATGATAACCTTAATGGACAGTTTTAATTCTCAAGATTTTGTAAATATAAAAAAACCATGTACTTTGTTCAATAAATGTTGTTACGGTTACTGTTGCTATCGTTACAGTAATCGTTTCTCCCAGTCTGACTTTTATGTCTATCTCAGCGTGGGAGATAAACTCGAGTGATCATACTGTTGTAGTGGCGTATTATGGAGATTTTGTTCTCGTCAAGCTAGATGAACTTTCAAAGCAGTGAAACTCCATCATGACAGAAATGTGTCATTAAGAAGGAACGTAAATGCACAAATGCATATATTAAGTTAGGGAGAGATGGAATAGGAAGTTGATTTAGAACAAGATACTCAGTGATAGTTGATATGAGTCACTGAATGTCATTCACTCTCGTCACAAATTTCTCAACACTTATCTTTACTTATATTTTTGATTAGAGAGTAATCGACAACCAGTTAAATGTGTGTGTGTAGTCCTATCTTTGGTGCAGACATGTAATACCAACAATTCACAGTGCAGCGTGAAGGCGAGCTACCCAGGATGGTGGCCAAATTGCAAACTTAAAAAATAAACATATATAATTTTTCCTTCACGTTCCCAGTGAAACATAGGCCCTAAAGCTAGTGGCTTGAAGTTTCTGTAGCAGGGATTATTTTTCAGGATGGGTTCGCTAGCCTCATGCTCAACCTTTCCTCTTTACCAGGATTATTTGTGGCTTAGCGGTGTAAAGGAGTGCATTTGTGGCCGGGGATCGAACCTCGGCCCATGTGCATGGTCGGCGAGCGACCTAACCGCTATGCCACCGACGCACAAATTGCAAACTTAACTGATAGAATTCCGTCCACACCAAAGATAGGACTAGACACACACATTAAACTAGTTGCTGACTAGTGTCTAATCAAAATATCCAATACAGTCCTACTGGAGATTAATCACGAGCACGAATATCTCAGTGGTAACATCTCTGACTGCAATAATGGGTGACGCGGGTTCGAATCTCAGAGGGGAGATTAATTCTTTCATAGTTGCACATACGCCTTGCTGACGAGTTCCAACTAACCCGAAACCTAGGTGAAACAAGACTTCCTGCCAAATGCCTCCAACCATCTAACACCTTTACTTACGTATGTAAAATATATGAAACAGATGAAATTCTTATTTCACTACTAACTGATACACATTAGATTGTTGTGGTTTTGTCTTATACAAGCCTTTTATACCAAAAACGATTACCTAAATCGGTTTTATACAAACATTTACTTAAAAATAACTCAATTCTCTGGTAAGTCTTAGTTACCTGTTATTGTCAAATGTGTTAGTGAATTGTCTAGCACCTGAATCCTATTTCGAATCGTTATTAGTATGAACAGAAACGTCTCCCAATAAAATTATTGGATAGATTTTTATTGTTCAAATAGAAGCTGTTTATCGTTTGCTTTAATTTTATTTTGAGTAAATTCATAACTCATTTATTTACAATATTGAGACTGAATAATTTCCCTGTAGAATAAAAAGGCATTTAACCTAATCAACAAAACTGTTATTCAGTCAATGAAAAAGTGTCATGCAATATTTCACTACATAATCTATTATTGTCTGTTGCTTTTTATCAGCTTATCTATTCATTGTAAAATGTTAATGTAATATGACTAGGAGCAACAAAATGTCTATTAAAATGTCGTCCAGTAGTCAAAACAGTGTTAAAACTGAACAAAGAACAGGCTTCAGACTTAAATCAGCAACCACCGTCCATTCATCCTGGAGATCACATGGCGGTTAGGGATATGCAACAAGGAACTATTCAGTGCAACGAAACAACCATGAACCTATTGCTCAACATATATGCTGAAGAAAATTGAGATAGTTCAGATGCACTCTGGGAAGATCTTTGAGTTACATTGTGTGAAATGATTTCGAGTGGAACCCGACTGGAAAAAGATGAGTTGGGCGCATGTTTGAGGGTAACATGGAGGTGATCATGTGAGCAGGATGAGAGCTTATGAGCAATGATGCAGCTAGCTGAAGAGGCCTGCAAAGAACACAATGAAATAGAGATGTGCTGTTGAAGCCCAATGTTCCATTCTGGACCTAACGGAACGATAATAATAAATTACATTTGTATATATATATATATATAACATTCAGTGTATAAATTTGTGCATATCAGAGTGAAACTTGAGAAAGATTTAATTAGAAGCAATATTGTTCCCTTTTTTCAATATTTCATTATTATTGTAAGTTTTATTATATAAATATGATTAGACAGTCTAGAAATCAGTCAGATGCCTGATAAAGAGACGTCTAAGATTTCTTACCACGTTTTCAGTAAAAAGTAGTTATCAAAATGAAAGGATTTACAATCCGATGCATTAAAATTGGTGAAAGGTTCAATGTGCATATACCAGTTCACCTGCTCGTGCGGAGCTGGGTACATAGGTCGTTGTATGCGCGTCCCTTCAAAATGTGTTAGAGAACATTACCCAGCGTGGCTACAAAGAGGAGGCACCGGTTCAATCAGAAGTGCCATTATTGAACATCTCATCAACACCTCCCACAATATCTCAACAGATTCTTTCAAAGTGATTTACAAAGTCAACAGAAACCTACCAAAAGCAGTATGTTTCCGACTTCTCTGTACTGCAGAAGCCCTTGCAATATGCATCGAGAAGCCGGAGCCGTGTGTTCAAAAGAAGTTAGTCCAACCTCTACAACTACCATGGACTTAGTTTGGTATGTTTCCTTTGTTTCCGCTTTTTTTCTTTTTCGTTCTCTCTTTTCGTTTTGATCATTTTTTCGTTCGCTGTGCGTCTAATCCTTAATCCTAAGTCTTCATTCGATTCACCCCATTTTTTCAGTTATAAAAACAGTTATTTTAAGTTTGTTTCCATGCTTTTCATTTTCACATTTATAATTCGTTTAAAATAACTATTTTACAATTATATTCTAATCCTGTGCAATTTTTGTGTTTCTAAGGCTCTTTTAATCTATATTCACACCTCCTTACTTCCACTTCAAGTTAAAATTATTATTTCAATTTTGTTTGCATGCTCATTTTTGCACACTTGTTATCCGTTCTAATCCTGTGTAATTTTGTTTCTAAGCCTCTCGTAAAAACCATATCTAGTTGAAAATAATTATCACCTTTTATTCACTGTCGTAATTGTGTGTAATCAAACAAGAAAATGTATCCATGTAAAATTATGTATTTAGACGCGATTGTAGAGCTTTTGAAAATGAAATCGCCGAAAACATATCTTTTCTGAACTTCATGTTCTCTTCTTTGTAAAGGTATAATTCCTGCCTACCATTCGATAAAACACAGTGATACAGCATTATTCACTCATGACTTTTCGACCACAATTTATTGTGCATAATTATATCAAGCTGCTCATATAACTTACAAACTTTGTTCATATGTTTCTATCGTTTCTTATCCACTAATTTTATTCGATAATACTATTTTCGGTAAGCAAAGATTCAGTGATGAAGATTTAATGGTTAATAAACCTTCATTCATCGAATCCACATCTGTCATGTGCAGTAGGAATGACGCAGTACTGACGCGAGAGAGATGATAGATTTTACCACCAATAAAATCAAAGTACAAGAAATAGTGCAGTTAAATAAACAAAGTTTGAAAGGTTGGTGAACACCTTGGTATGACTTGAGTAGCAGTATATTGTACCTGAGACGTCATCGGTAAATAAGTAGTCTAAGTTAAACTTTAAGCACCACTAACCCCAACCAGTGAATGACCTTAAATGGCCCAATGAGTTTCTCCCGCATGAGTTAAAGGTTCTGTTCCGTTTTATGCGAGTCAAATGCCTGCTCTGACGCATTTGCGCTTGTAAGGTTTTCCAGTATTGCTTGGATGTGAGGAGGATAAGGAAAGAAAGAATTTATTTATGTGGAGGTGTGATGAGTAAAAAAGCTTCAAAAGATCGTTTGATGGACATGTACATCGGTGCGCAATTTGTTTGAGATGAGTTGGTGTCAGGGAAGGTAAGCTGATGGTCATATTATTTTGCGGGAACATTTTTTGCCAGGTTCCATATCTCCTTAACCCAGATTTTGTATATCTGTAATTATTGGGTTTGAAAACAGCCTGTAAGAGGTGCAGAAACAGAAAATAATTTCGTATCAACAGTTCAGTAGTACTGTGACAACAGAAGACAAGGGCCAGGAAACAGATCGTTTATTAAGGAAATCAACACCTATTTATATATTTTCATGCACATTATTATGGATTATTGTTAGCAGAAAAACAGTCTTCTGATTGGTTGTTTCCCACAGAAAACTAATCTTTCATCTCTTTGTGGCTGTTTCTTGAATGTCAGATCATCTATATGTTAACTGTATCCGCCTACGCAAAGCCTTTGTTCTCATTTTTGTCACGAACAGTATTGGGGACATAAAAACTGACGTAAATTACTGTCTACCAATTTGGCTAGCAGACAGCTGTCACTACACTCGTACCCCCTTCAAAGACTTGCGACTGAAGTTAACTCAGTCTTCTTGGTTCTGGGGGCTTTGTTCGTTTGTCTTGTTGTTTGGAATCTCGGCGCTCGCTGATGTTCACCTGTTTTTCTTTAATTACCGTTGCGACTGTGTCTGGGTGACCCCATCTCAACGTGACCGTATGTGGTATTTCCCACTTTGGAGACTGTTTGCCTGACCCTGTCTCAAAATTCGTCGATATTTCGCCTCACACTTTCATATGCTGCTTTCTACCGACCTCCAGCAGCGTCCCAAGTAGCAGCCTCATCGCTGAAAGATCTTGAACGCCACTTAACGTCGCAGAAGCCTCGAAGTCCTGCCCGAAGATCCATATGTCTCCATCAAAAACTACAGGGCGCAGGCTTTCCATTTTTCGGTAGAGAGCGACACCAAATGTAACAACAGAAGACAAAAGCCAGGCAGCAGATCCTTTATTAAGGAAATCAACAGGTATTTACAGATTTTCATGCACATTATTATAGATGATTGTAATCAACAATGCAGGGATAAAGCATCTTGGAAAATGTAGAGACTTACTTCCTTATTGGGAACAGAAGGTGTCATTATACATGTAGATGAAACTGTCTTATTGAAGAAAAAATACAACTGTGGTTGGGAACGAGAAAATAATGTTGAAGTGATTGGATTGTACGACACTTCTCTATGGAAAACATTTGTCCAGAATATAGAAGATCGAAAGTCAAGTACTTTAATACCTATTATCCCTCGACTGATGAAACAAGGATCTACAATACACACAGATGACTGGAAAGTTTATAACTCCCTGTCATCCTTTGAATATATTCGCCACAGAGTCAACCATTCTAATGGTTCTTTGGATCCCATTACAAGGACATAAACCAATTCTATTGAAGGCTTTTTAGAAAGGTTAAAAACAGGATTATATCCTCTAATGGATCTCAAAAGGATGCCACGTATATTCATTTAGAAGAATATATGTATAGGATATGGTGCAACTTTTTATTTGATACCCTATGCTAAACTAGGAGATGTTTTTGTCACATGTGAGAGAAAGGTATCCTCTGTAACAGTTTTATACAGCTTCAATGCTTTTTTTCTTCATAAATACAGGTATTCCGTGACCTAAAATGCCTCCTTCTTGAGACTGGTGCATTCGAGGTTATTTGCTGATTACCAGTTAGTGGTGCTTAAAGTTTAACTTTGGATTAGTGTGTATTTTATTAGAATTATTCTTATATCAATTGGTGAAAGGTGATGTAGGCTCCAAACAGCAGAGGCCATTGCGATTCACCTCAAACAAACGGCACTCTGTGTCAAAAAGAAGCAAGTCCAGCCACTACTATTGCCCTGGCCTTCAGTAGAAGCTATAAACTCATGAATTTGTATTATTATCTTTTCTAATTCATCTGACATTCAGCTTATTTTATGTTGATACCATTCAGCTGTAATCTATCCATATTATTGATTTGATGTTATTTAAACATTAATGTCGTTCACAACACTAACTCATTCATTCACTATAATGTATATATAAATGTAGAGCCTGATGATGAAGGGGTTATCGGCAAGAGTACTCTTTGTTCAGTATCCATTCTTTTGAAAGGTGATGTACTGATCAAAAAGGGCATTGCTCAGGCCTTTATTTATTCAAAAATGGTTTTGATGCTTATTGAATTTGTAACTTAGTAATTTTACAGAGTTTCATATCCAACAGTATGATTTCTACGCATGATGTATTGCTGGCATTTACCTGAATGTAATATAAGTCCATTAATTTCAATGATATGTATCATACTAAATTATTTAACCACTTCTTCAGAGATTGATTAAACTGAATAGAAGCTAATGAATAACAACCCACCACAATAGATCTTTGTTTCACTAAATTAATCTCGTTAAGGTAGATGAAAAACCGGATACTCACCTACTTGTTGAGATAAGATTTATTTATTTTGATAATTTCTTCTCAGTTATATGCAATTGGTTAAGATTACTCAAGATATTTATTAACTCTGGAGAAACTCAACGATCAGAGTGATTAAAAATGTTTGTTTAAAGTAAATAATATCGGAAGTGGAATATTTTCACGCATTTGAAAAATTTATCCACTTTTACAATAAGATTATGCAGGTCTGTGACAGTTTTATGCATTGGAATATCAATAAAATATTAAGTAAACAAGTGTAAATGTTTAAATCCTTATCAAAACAAAATAAGTGTAGACCGAATGAAAACAAATAGAATTAGATAAATTTTTTGTTGTTGTTGAAATATTTATCTCAATAGAGGAAAATGAATTGAGAATCAGTTAATACTGACATTGGACAGTTATTCACCAGCTGGCTGAGATATCATTAGTTAGATTATGTGATGGATATTGTCTGCTAACTGGATTTGATTTATCTGGTATTACTGAGCTTTTCTGAATTATTCCGTTAGTAGCATGTGGTCATTTCACCATGGAGATCTGTTTCCATTAAAAGCTGATTAATAATATTCAGTATGATGAAGGCTGGCGTCGGTGGCACAGCAGTTATGACGCTCGCCGACCATGCACATGTTCCGGAGTTCGATCCCCGGCCACAGACGCACTCCTTTACATCGCTAAGCCAGAAATAATCCTGGTAAAGAGGAAAGGTTGGGCATGAGGCGGCTAGCAACCCCATCCTGTAAAAATAAACACTACTGCAGAAACTTCAAGCCACTAGCTAGAGGCCCTATGTTTCACTGGGAACGTGAAGGAAAAAAATAATAATGGCTGAGGAATTATGAAATGCATATATCCACAAATGCACTCAGATTAATAATGTTTAATTATTCACTTATTTTACGAAAACTACTTTCTATCTTCAGGTATTGGTTTGTTCGGATTTGACTGATTGGTTACAGAATTTCATCATGAGATGACTTCGGTTAGGGAACCATTGGAAAACCAGGGAGTACTGGAAAGCTGTTTAATCCTAGTATGGGAATAATTGGCAGTACTCACCCACTGGGGTTTGAACTCAGGACTTTCTAGTCACAAGGCAAGTTCGTGGGCCATTAAGCCACTGGGACTCGATCTAATGGCGAGTCCATGAATTCTAACTTCTGCCAATCCACGATATAATGCGACCACTAGCCACTGTCTTCGGCGAGTGTTTGTTGTCACACCAGACCTGCTGTATTCTACTGGTCACGGCTTCCCACTAGAATCCCAGGCAACTACCTATTTCTAACTGAGTAGGGACAAGGATTTAATTATGAGCTGGCATTAGTTAGAGAACCATTGAAAATAAATTTTATTAAGGTACAGCTTACACAGTGTTTCCTTGTTTATATCCTTAATAAGGTGAATTAGATTAGGATGTCATTTTTATCAGGTAGAGATTACGTCTTTTCAAGAGGCATTTGGAAGTACATCAAATATATCTCTGAATTTTATAAACGTGTATCATTTTCTTTAAAATACACTTGATAGCTTTAGCGTTTTATATCCAGTTAAATAAGTCGTGTCTTAGAATAAAGGCGTATTATTTTAGTAATATTTCAAAATGTTGTGAATTATGTAAATTGACACAGTGACATCAAAAAGGATCTTACACTACCCCTTTATTATTTGAGCAAATTTGCTGAACATATGGCTCTAGTAAATTAAGAAAACTAATTAACGATGTCATGAAAAGGTGTCATTTGTTTTAATTTATCAAAAGTTGGAGGGTATTTTAGAAGCAGAATATCAGAAACAATTGGACAAGGCCTTACGAATGAAGATTTTCTTTTCGACAAAGTCATCAACTAGGCTGCATATCCGTGTATTTATAGTAAGTTGGTGAGAAAGTTCCAGAAATATTTCAGGTCAGAGGTTAAATTGATAATATTACAAAGTGCAGTAACCAGGAAGACCGGGTAGAAAAGACAATAAGATAATAATTATTGAAAAATCTGAATGTTTGTACAAATTACGGATTAATGACGTACTGATAACAAGGTAGACATGAAATTCGGATACATAAAGAAATCTAGTAATGCAGATACGAATTAAAACATAAAAATAACAAGAATAAACAGGAAGGTTGTATAAAAGTGGTAACAGGATAATCACTGTTGGTGGAACTGAATTTTCATGATGGCCGCCGTAGGGACAACGATTCGACGTATTTTTTTTGAACACACAGGGTGGATTTGTGCTTTTGGATCGTCACTGCCCCGGCTATTGTTAGATGCTCTGATTTCAAACCCCTTGAGAGGCTTGATCGGCTCTTGTATATGACCTCGAAGGACTTTTCAAATAGAGCTCTGTGCTCTAAATTCATCAGATGTTCTGTTACCGAACCGTATGCACACTTGAGTCCTCCCTTTGCTATCAAGGATGGTACTGTTTCCAAGCGCGTTTTACAAGGAGACACATGGTACGGTCAATGTACTCAGTTCCATGCGAGTAAGTGACCAGAAATAATTTAGCACTTAGTCGGTGGCTTCGTCGAAAAGAATCATTCCTATTATCTAATGTGTACATTCCATGAAATGGGGGAAATCTGTCTTTCCTGTTTTTTCATTCTTTTCGCGTTTCACTTATAACACAGCGTTTCAACCTTGAGCTTTGCGATTTCAGCAGCGATGGCGTTTTCTTACGGTGTGAGGTTGCCAGCCTCACGTTCAACGTTCCACCTGCTAAGTGAGAATCAGGTTCGCGTTTGTCAGGAACCAAAGCTGAACCACTTGCATGGTTCTCGAGTATTCTGTTAATGAACCATTGACGCGCAAAGGACGAAACAGCTCTAAAATAGTTATACTGATAGGAACAATTCATATGAACAGAAATACACAGAATCATTGAACGGTCACAATTTTATGCTCTCTTATTTATGTTATCATTATTAGTTTCACTATTATTTTTATTTTGCTTTTGACCTTTTTTGATATTCCTAATGAATTTTATAGGATAGTTATTTAACACCGACGCTTCCTCTTCTATTTGTTTCATTTCATTGCTTAGGCTTTTAGTTGTAATACTTTTTGTAATAGGGTTAAATTTATTAAGAGCAGTATTTTCCCAGCTGTCCATAAAGATAACTGCTACGATAGAAGATATTGGTGATCCCATTGCTAAACTATCTGTTTGTTTATATATTTTATCCTAGGATTTAAAGACAGTAGATGTGAAGCACAGCTGAATTCCTAAAATTAATTTCCTCAGTGGGCAGCTTTGTTTTATTACTAAGTTCGGGATCAGAAGTATTTTCTGTTTTTAACCGCTTCTAAGGCCATATTGATTGGTATATTAGTATAACACATTTAAGCAAACAATATTGTTTTCAATTAGGTCTCATCAGGCTTAACTCTAATATACGTAAGTTTACAAATAAAAATTTAAATATAAAACAATCATGGTGTTTTGTCTATAGGATAATAAGGTGGTGAATATAAATTGTGCAATTAGTCAAAATATGTAGACAAAACACCATGATTAGTTTATATTTGAGTTTTTATTTGTAAACTTATTATTATTATTATTAGAGTTAAGCCTGATGAGATCTGATTGAAAACACTATTGTTCGCTTAAATGTGGTGTTCTAAATTTTATTGTGGGAATATTTAATATATTGAAATATCGTGGCATATAAGTGTAAAGACTAGTTATATCAAAATTAACCATTGTTTCATCATTCTCTAGTTGAATGTCATTTAGTTTATTTTTCATCTCGTGACCAGTAGGGTGCAGCAGGTCGAGTGTGATGACAAATACTTGCCGAAGACATTGGCTAGCGATTACGCTATTTCGTGAATTGGCAGAAGTTAGAATTCATGAACTGGCCATTGGATCGGGTCCCAGTGGCTTAATGGTCTACGAACTTGCCTTGTAATCAGAAGGTCCTGGGTTCGAACCGTGGCGGTTGGTGCGTACTGATGAGGAGTCCGAAACTAGGACGAAATATCTAGCTGTCCAGTATTCCTAGATTTCCATTGGTTCTCTAACTAATGTCAGCTCATGATGAAATCCTGTAACCAATTAAATCCCTAAAACCCAACACTTGAATATCATATGAATAAGTTGGTCTAGAGTCTGAACGATTTCTAATGAGGCATAATATTAGAGCTAAGTGTTTTGATAATTAATATGTCAGCATATTTCTGAAATGTATTATTGGTCTTATGAGGTAATTTGGTTTATGTATTTTTATAGTACTATTTATTCTACAAGCGTTATTAGTTTAGGCATTAAAACATACCACTTAGACTCACCCAGTGACATTTTATGCATTCTGATAATATAATGTTTGAAGATGAAAATGACTGGGAATAAAATTTTTAATGTCTACCATAAATTATCATTTTACATTTTTCTACATGAACTTTATTTAATTACACTAAGCAACAAAGATCAAATTGAGTAAAAGTTGCTACTTTCTAAAATAACAATCTGTTAAAATTTACAGTGGGATTTCAGATAAAAATTATTCACGAAAGACTATGGTAACCAACAGACTAGGTTTAAATGTTATGCATGTAGAATAGCTGAAAGGACGTGTAATCAAAGCAGATAGGGAGGCAGGCTGAATGAATTCCTCGTTATTGCAGCCGGCTTATATCACTTGAATTTCCAACCGACACAGTGCATCATATTTCCTCTAGTTTTTATTGTTTTAGCCATTCACGTATATCCTTGAGTCGTAAAATTTACTCACACACACATTTTCAATTGGCTTTCAGACTGAGCGTGCGTATTTCTCGGGGATGACGTAAAAACATGACAAGGGATTATTCTGTACTTCAGATCAAAAAGCATTGCGTCACGTGATATACTGTGGACTGTTTAAAGAGCCTAGATGAAGGCAGGATATTACGCAATAGATTAGGCTGAGAATTCAGTACATGGTGTAGACATTTTTTTCCGGGATAAAGCTGTTGTTATTGAGATAAGATAGCCTGAAGGGAGAAAATTTTTCAAGAAGTAACTAAAATCAAAACATAGAAAAAGGTAGAAGGTTTTGATGCATGTGATCCAAAATTCTAAAGTATTTTCATTCATAGTATTCGACTTTAAAACATTCCCAGGGGTTTACTTGTAGAAATTTGATTGGTTTAAAATTAGATCATGGATTGTTATCAGTTAGAGAACTACCAGAAACTAAGTAGCACTGGAGAGCTTTGTTGTTTTAGTTTGGAGATTTTAAGCAGAACACACACACATGACCCCACCAGGGATGGAATGCAGGAATTTTAGGATATGAGACCATTGTGACACTGTAATTCAGGCACTTATTTTTGTCCTACTATCATATAATTTCATGAATACTCTTGAAGTTGTCAGCAGGTGAAGAAGAATGTTTATTCTGAACCCACTCTGTCTACACTTTACTTCTTTAAAATTTTATAGGTTTCCAGACCATAGGTGTTACGAACTTCCTGAAATAATTTGAGCGCCAAGTCAGATAGATTCATTATAAATTATTTAAGTTAATCCCAGCATGTTATAAAATTCAAAACAAGAATTTTCTGTATTTTATTGAAGTGGTTTCAGTATTAGTGATATGTATTTTGATAAAGTTTATGTTACTGAATTGTTAAAATCAATTATTGGTATTAAAGGAACATTTATTTTATGTATTTTCGGCCTTCCATAAAATCTCGCGACCGTGTTTGTCTTGGGAGCTAGTGAAAACCAAACTGAATTCCCTAGTTTTGGTTTCACTTCTCTAAGTTTATTGCATACTTGGGCTTTTACTTTGTTCATAGTACTAGATATTTTGTTTACTGGTACTAATGCGTATGGCCCTGCTTCGATATATTCCAAAGCTTTCTTGTCATAGTCGTCTTTATTGAGAATAACAGTGATATTGTCTTTGTCAGCTTTAGTTATAACAATAGATTTATCTGATCTTAATGTTTGTAATGCATAACGTTCGTTCTTCGACAAATCTGAGATGCCCGGCTTTTGATTCGATAGGATACGTCCAACCTTCTGACGTTATTTATTAGCTTTATCATCAGGTAAAACAGTAATATAGGTTCCATGTCAGAAAAATCCTGTTTTGATTTTCTTAACACACTGGGATCAATTTAAATTATTTATAATGAATCTTTATAATTTTGTCTAACAGAATGAGTTAATTTTTCATTAACAGGTTTTTTTTCCTTTTAGATAAGTTTGATTTGAAATTCTTTTGGCGCTTTTAAAAAGAAAAGTAATACCCAACATTAAAACTTTGATGTCGAATGAAGGCACAGATAAGGAACATTCGAAACTGTATTTTGTCCCACTTTGTTGACGGTGGCCACTAAGTGGACAAAACCAATATTATTTGAGAAGATACTCTTATCCATAGAATCTTGATAATGATCTTCGTATTCATCTAATGAACATAGCTGAGGCGGTCGTCATTTCGATTATTAAGCCTAGGCTGTACACAGCGGTAAGGACGCTCGCCGACCATGCACATGGTCTGGGGTTCGATCCCCAGCCACTGACGCACTCCTTTACATCGCTAAGCCAGAAATAATCCTGGTGAAGAGGAAAGGTTGGGCATGAGGTGGCTAGCAACCCCATCCTGTAAAATTAAACACTGCTACAGAGACTTCAAGCCACTAGCTAGAGGTCCTATGTTTCACTGGGAAAGTGAAGGAAAATAAAATACCTTTAACAGAGGTTTGCACTTCCAGTGTCTCTTACATAGTTTGTAGAGATTTATCTAGCTGACTATGGCACCACCACCCCACATACATTTTTTAAAATCTATTTTTTATGAGATATTTCTTAGTTATTGTGCATTATTATTCACACTTTATTTATTTACCTTCCTCACAGTTTAGTATCACGTAATCTTGTTGTTTGTTTTGTTTAACTGTAGCGTCTGTTTGAATATTTGTTTGTATAATAATAATCACGCCCTTTTTAGGATTATTCTTATTATCACAAAAATCGCTGCAATTTTTTTTATCAATGTTATCAATAGAATTGTTGTTTTTATTATTATGGCTTATCGCACAATTTATACGCGTCATGATTGATATGCATTTAATATTTATTCATAAAGTAGGTTAAGACCCAGTCAAATCTAATTGAAAAACAGTATTGTTTGCCTACATGAGTTATAGTAAATACTACTCTCCAATTTCCATATGTATGTTTTTATGGAAAAATAGTAAAGGTAATTCGTAAAAATCATGAAATAAACACATGCTGATTGATCTTGAAAAGATAAACCTTATGGCAGTCTGATAACGATAAAAGTAATAGTCAGCTTGCTGGCATATATTGAAAAATAAACGAGAATACCCTAGAGCTAACAACGGAATTTGAAAACATATTTAGAGTTGTAAACTTGGCAACACATATTAGATTAGAGTTGAATAATTTGTTTGAATAGAGGATAAAAGTATAAATAAAGGTTGGAGGGAAGCGTATGCAATTATTTTGTCAAAATTAAATATTTATTATTTTTACAAAAGTTAACAAAAATGTTTATGTTTTATCATGATGGGTCAAAAATAATAATACATTCTTTGTAAATGCAGAGGTTGAGTTTTGACCGTCTAAGTGGCTTTTATTTCAAAAATATCCATTAAATTTGACGGTTCTCTGTGCATTGGTGGCACAGCGGTTAGGACGCTCGTAGACTATGCACATGGTCCGCTCCGCGGCCAATGCACACCTGATATCAATGGTTAGCCGATATTACATGGTAAAAATTCCATAGGTATACCAAAAATACTGTGTGGAATCAAGCCATAATAGAAAAATAATTAATCGTATTTCAGTTTTCTGAAGTAACTTTGGGAAATCAATTTTATGGCCATTATTTTTCAGTGGAGGCACTTAATTAATAATAATTCAAAGACTTCTACAATGTATCTTATGATCTGTAGATAGTTTGTTATAAAATGACGAAAAACACTGTGAATAAGTACGGAATAAAATTTCTTACGGCAAAATTTCGAGACTCTGTTTACCAATGAAGATGTTAAAGCCAGAATCGGAAAGACAAGTTAAACCTTCATCAATCTGAAATCAGTTAGGAAACCTTCTTCATTCAGCTTAAACAACAATATTCGGATTTTCAACACAAATGTTGAATCAGTCATTTCATTATATGGGTCAGAAACTTGGCAATAGCATCACGAATAGGATTTCCAACAGGTTGCATGCTTTTATCAACCGTTGCCTTTGCTCTTTATTAAACATTAAGTAGTCAGAAAGAATTGGTAACAAAAAAACTGTGGAAACAAACCAACCAAGAAACTATCATTCAAAAGTTATGCAGGAGAAAATGGAGGTGGATTGAGCATACACTGAGGAGGCCGTCGAATGAAGTCGTGCGTTAAGCCATCACTCGAGTGGAATCCTAATTGGAGACGACCGGTGGGTCATCCTAGGGTGACATGGAGGAGATTTTGTGAGGATGAGCTGAGATCTTGTGGGTAGTCGTGGGTCCAATCAAACAAGGCAGCAGAAAATGTAACAAAGTGGGATATGTTGTTGAATCCCTATGTTCTACTCGGAATCCAGGGGAACAATAATAATAAAATTTACCAATTTTTAAGCGGACACTAGGAATGACTTTGAAACTTTACTGAAGAGGTACCATATTTGTATAGCACTACAGTTTACTCGATGGGGCAACTGTGACAAATGAATAAACTGTTCAACATGATTAACAGAGAGAGAGAGACGACTACAGTTTTAACAAAGTAGAAAGAGACGTAATTATTTGTTTGAAAATTTCAGATTGTCATTTGCACTGCTTTGATATCAAAGTAACGATGATTGAAAAATACACAGGCTAGATGGGAACTATTCGCATAGCAATGGAATTTGATCAAGGATCAAAATGCTACACATGTGGTAACTGATGGTCACAAATAAACTCTAATAATTAGCAGCTCTTACACTCCAAGTCTAGCGATTTCGATAGATTCAGTTAAATTGACTAAGTTTATTTGGCGAAACTGTTTAAATAGACAAAGTTTTGTTTAACTTGCGTTGATCATATGACTTTGGAGTGTTATTGATTTATGTGAGTGATTTTCATATCATTTAATAGAACATGTTATATTGGATATATATATTCACGCATCTAATAAGTTAAAAATATGACAGCATAACAACTTATCAATAACAGTAGACACGAAGTATTCATACAGCGTTAAAAGATGACTTTGGTTGATATATTCACACATTAGGTGGAATTATGAGCAATCGTATGTTAAGGGATTTTCTTTTTCTTCCCTAATCAGTTGGCTCTCCTGTTTTATTTTCATCTCAAAGGTATTGATCTGCCTTAGACTTTTACTGTAAACTCGCTTGACTTATAAGAACATAGATGTATAGTGGTGAACATGAGATTATCATGCAAACAAACACAATTTTTGCTAAATTATTTTCCATCTAACTTGTGAGAAAAGAGGACTTCGATTTTAAATGTCACGATAGTGTTCATAAATAGTCAGTTATTAGCAGCTAAGACAGGACTTTAAGAGAACATAGAGAAGACGGAAGTGATGAAGCTGACCAACCACCACCAACTACCGATCAATGTCAATAAGAGAAATCTGAAGGAGGTCCCCACCATTACGCATCTAGACAGAATCCTTTCAACTACAGACAATCGGCACGGACGGAGGTTTCAGAGCGAGGATCGGAACGATAAGATAGACTTTTGTTAATGTAAAATCGATATGGATATCTTCTGAACTAAGCATAAACAAAAAGATTCAGATCTTCAACAATATTGTTAAGTCCTTTCTTCTAGGTGATTAAGAGACCTAGTATGTCACCAAAAACATTTTGAACAAGCTTCAAGATTCAATCAACACCTGCCTTCGTTTCATATTGATGATCAGATAGCCTGTTAGAAAAGACTATCAGCAAGAGACTTTGGTGACGAATAATCAAGAACTTCTCACCCAACAAACATGTCGAAGGAAATAAAGACGGACTTGAAACGCACTCAGGCATGAGTGACACGACGTGTCAAGCCTTTGAGTAGAAACCTAATGGACGACGGCAAGTTTATCATCCGGCGGTGATATGGAAGAGATCGTGTGTGGAGGAGGAGATGAAAGATTAAACGCAGTCGTGGAGGTAGTCAAAGAAGACTGAGGAGAACGGGATAAAAAGGAGATGTGCTTTCAAGGCTCTATGTTCCACTCTACACCTCAGAGAATAACGGTAATCACTTGTGCCTATGGACACTACAATGCAAAACAAATACATGGAATATTAAAGAAGACCATTATCTAGCTAACTGTACAATTCCACTTACGGCTTATGCATTGCAGTTACTCATTGTAAAAGTGACTTCTGACTTAAAAATAGTATTTAATGTGACCTTGTTGGTACAAGATAATTAAAGGTGATTGGCAAGAAGCCTTGCGCCTAGGTTTCGTGCTAGTTGGCAATCGTCAGCAAGGCGTATCTGAAACCTCAAAGGAACTCATTTCCCTCCTGAGATTTCAATTTGCGTTACCCAGTGCTGCAGTCAGAGATGTTACCACTGAGATGTTCGGGCTAGCGATTGACTCCCTGTAGGGTTGTATTAGATACTTTGATTGGAAACTAGTAGTTAGTTTAATGCGTCTAGTCCTATTTTTGCGATGTGGCCACGATGCTAAGTGGATAATCAAAAGAAGGGACATGAGTTCCTTGAAGGCTGCAAATGTGCCTTTCTGACAAGTGCCAATTAGCATGAAATCTAGGTCAAGGCCTCCTACATATTGTCTCCAACCGTCTAATACCAACAGTTTGGAGTACACCATGATGGTGAGCCACCTTACATGCATGGTGTCCACATTGCAAACTGGACTGATAGAATTTAGTCTGCACCAAAGATGGGACTAGACATAGTATTCTATTTACGGACTGTTGTCAGTCAAAAATGGGACCTTCCCCCTTCTCATTTAGCTAACTAAAGAGTGGAAAGTTTTTCCGTCTGATTTTTTGACAACCATAGGATGATCATATCTAATAACTGGCGTATTAAACAGCTGGATATTTTCACAGAACCATTGTTTGGATTTTTATTTAGAATTTATGGCTGATTGATTTAGGATTCCTCTTTTGAATTTATTTTTCTCTCTAGTGAGTGATGGTGTTCCCAATGAGATTTCAACCCATCACTTAACGTCTCCAGCGCCACAGCGTTTTCCGTAAAGTCTTCTTAAATAGGGAAAAAGGCAGATCCCGCGTTTCATTACTAACTACATGACATTATCTCAAATAATATTATGTAATCTGATTATTTATGTTAGGTTGCTTTGAATGAGTGCGTCGGTGGCACATTGGTTAGGACTCTCGCCGACCATGCACATGGGCCGGAGTTCGATCCCCTGTCGACGCACACCTGATATCTATGATCGGCCTGCAAAATTTGGACTACCGATATCACATACTGGAAATTCCATACCTGTACTAAAAAATACGGTGTGAATCGAGCTGTAACCAAAATAAAAAAAAATAAATGAAAATTACATATATTGTCTTAGGTGTAGAAATTAACCTCTTCTGCACTGACATAAAATTTTTAAACAGAATTTGGCTTTCAGATGTTAAATACAAAGATTTTAATTTGAACCTTAGTTCATTAAGTCATTAAACTATTCCTGACAGCTGATCAAGATTGTTTCTTACAAAATATTGTCATTATCAAATAATAATGTTCGTGTTATTGAGTAATGTATGGCTATCCTCACTTGTGTATCTAAGCTTAAAATTATTTAAATATGATAGCAAAACAAAAATAACTGAATTGATTCAGTCTAGTTATGAAAAGCCATCAGCAGTGTATTCGCCATTCCATATTTGATTGGATAAAAATCCAGGGAATAAGGAAGGACATAATCTAGTGTGGGTGTATTTTTGACTTTCTATCTTAATGAGTTATCGCATGTGTATAAACATATGAATGTATAAGCATTCAAAGCAGACTGAGCAAGCTTGCTTTTGTGGAAAACTATCTGTGAAATTATTTTCACTATTATACAAGCCACTTAATGGATTAAATTCATATTATGCCTATAGACACATTGAAATAGTATTCATTAGTTTTTCTTTCGTGTGTTATCTTTATTTCACTTTGGAGCTTTCTGTCGAATACGCACAACATATTACACAAAAACTCTGTGATACTGACTTGTTATAATATTGTACAGTGGAGTTAAATGAAAAAAATAAACTAGTGACCTCAGGGGAAAACGCTATGCTTCCCAAATGAGGTATGTTGGTAATTTGATCATTTTTTGTTGTATTCGAATATGGTGAATATAATAACAATAGTATGTATAACAATATAAGATTATCAGTACGATATGTATTCAGTGAGTTTGTTTGCTTGGCAAAAAATGTGTATTAAGGCTTAGTATAAATAGCGTGTGTTGATTTGTGTTATTGTATATTATTACGGAGCTTTTGTCCAAAGCTCATTTCAAGTCTGACTACGGATTGATATGAGTTAAAGAACCACTGAAAGCCAGCAAGGAGTACTGAGCCGCTATTTCATGCTGGGTCGGGACTCATCGGTAGTATGCTGTCATCATAAGGGTTTAATTCGAAGACCTCTCGGTTACAAGATAACCTCGTAGACCATCAAATCTTGAAAATTAAACCTTATTTCTAAAATATTTAATCTAAATAAGTGATAATTTAAAAAGTTATCATCTATAGTCATAGGATAGCAAAGAGTGTAAACCACGGTAGTTTCTGTTGACTGTTTTGAAATATTTAGTGTTGCCTATCTATCTGCTAAGTTTATTATTTCATCACTTTGTGTTTCGCAGTAGGTAAATGTGCTTGAAATATTTTTCGATGGATTCTTTCTTTGCTGATTCATATTCGTTCCTGTGAAAATATCCTGATCTAACTTTGTGTGAAAGTACAGTATGAAGGTAAAATTTTGCATGAAAACCGCTACATGTATAACTGACTACTACAACTAATAAAAACGGCTACTCAAAGAAAAGATTGTGAATGTGCGAGATATGTGCGCATTTAGCCTGTTGAATAACATGCCTGTCTTTGGTATCAGTATAATACGCTTTTAACAGGTCTGCACTTGTAGTAAACGTACATGTGTAATAGCTTTATTCATTTAAAACTGACTCATTAAGTAAAAGAGGCTTTTTTACTTGTAATGGAGTGGCTTTTCTTGATAAAATACAAAGTGATATATTATTGCTTACATAGCGATGAAGTTTCGAGCGTAACTTATTGTCTATACTTACGTTAAGGTTCTCATGTATCTGTCAGATTTTGTTTATATAGTCCCATCATTTCTTATTCCCTGACTTAATTGGCAATAATATTTTCCATATCTCTGGTATTAGTGACGTAACACTACAGGTGTGTTGATTGATAATAATAAACAAACTTTTTGAAAATTATTGTGATGCTAGCTAGTGACTGGCCACCGAATGAAGTTACATGTAGGTCCTTCTAGTGAAGGGTTGAAACCAGTAACATCCACCTGGTTGGTAGTGAGACAAGTACTCACGGATGACACCGAATGGTGTTAGAAGTTAGAATTTATGAACTGGCCAATGCCTTGTAACCGTGAGGTTCTGAATTCAAAGCTTTGTAGTGAGTACATCCTACCAATGAGCCCAGAGCTCGGAAAAAACAGCTGTTTAGTACGCCTTGGTGGTTTTCAATGGTTCTCTAGCTGATATTAATCCGAGATCAAACTTGAATAGTAACTGTCATAAACCGGCATATTTTGGGTATTATTTCAGGGATCACGGTGAATAAATTGCATCTGGAATACACTAAAATCTTAAAATAATATTTCACTCTATGTCATTTCTTTACGGTCAGAGGACCCTATCATCCTGTTTTGTTTGATTTTAGCGTTACAATACTATATTAAAGATTTTTGCTGACAGATAAGGTATTTCTTATAAGCATCACCAGTTTACATTGCTGTTCCTAAGAGATGCAGCGTCAAAATAAAAATAACATATAGTTGTATAATGTAATCTTTGATCATAATCGTATTGTAAATACTAGTGAATATAACTTAGTCGGTTTATTTCGTTTTAAATTTATTTTTTTTTAAAGAAAATCACTTTTAGTACCTGTACTGTTATTCTTGAGTGCTAGAGTGAGTAAAGATATCTTTGCTTAATCTTTTGCTTTCTTCCCCGTAATGTCCTGATGGGTATTTTCCAAGATTTGAGAAAATTAGGTAGAATGCCACTTAGTTTCGACTTGATTACAATATTTCAAACCGATTAACACTGTGATATGGTACAGTGTTCAGGGGAGTTCATTCATTCCACAAAATACGATTTACATTAAATTACTTTATATTCATAGCTTTCAATAACACTTTGATTGTTTCTTTTAGCATGTTCTTAGCCAAATAATCACTAGTGTTCATATTACAAAATGATACTGCATGCTGGTATGTTCAATTCTGCCGAAAACCAAGGTATAAATGCCTCGTCATTGGGTGCATAATTATATATAATTCTACCTATCTGACGTACGCTGTTTAGGATTCTTATCGCAGATATACGAAACAGTTTCATAAAGTGAACTTTAGGTTTCTGTTGTACTGAAGATGTCACCCTTTTGCAGCTTTTCATAAGAGGAGTACAAAGCAAATGCATATTCCTTGTAGAAATTCTCTCAACTTTAACAGATTACGAATTCATGTTTAATAACTAAGTGAAAAGGCATTTCATGCAATAGTAATTTTTGGTTATGAGCACAGATGATTGATGATGTATTCATAATTCTTTAACCAATAAAAATTTGCAGCAATATCGCACTGTAAGTTCCACTGAGAATCTATGATGATTAGTTAATTAACTGATTTTATTTAAACCTATATTAGAATTAATCGACTTATTTAGACAACTATTTTTTTATCCACTGATTTATGCTAGATTACCATAAGTGGGACGTAAGTTTTAATATTTCCATCAAAGATTATATCTCCGGCATAGATGTGAATTTCCCACAGGCCACGACTTTCATCAGCTGCTGTGGCTTCTTCATACCGAAGGTCGAAGGGCAAAAAAAGATCAGCAACAGGGAGCTGTGATAATAATAAATCGACCAAGAATCTGCCGTTCGATTAAATATGCAGAAAGCAATGGAGATGAATGAAACCATCGAGTGACATGGCGCATAAGGCCATAGCTCGAGTGGAACCTTAATGGGAAGAGACTAGTTAGGCGTATGTCTTAGGTATGATATGCTGGAGATGATAGCTTATGGGTTATCGCGAGGCTGACTACAGAGAACTGCAGAGAACAAGTTGAAATGGAGATTTACTGCTGATGCCCGATGTTCCACTCTGAACCTAAGGGAATAATAGTAATAATACGGATGAATTATTACTCAGCTTACTTAATTTATGCTCTGTCTTCATGAATAAATGTACATAGAGGCATAAACAAATTTCGAAATATCATTTACTCGTTGTGCTAAGTGTTACTTAACTCTCCATAGTATAGCAAGAGTATGCTTTCAGTAACTAGAAGACTGTTATTCAAACTGTTAACCTATGACTATCAAAAACACTCGAAAGAAACCCTTTATAATAAATTTAATTAATAAAGTTGACTGTACAAGTAGTACACTTTTGTGTCTCTTAAAAAAATTACAATTAGTCACATGTGATAGTTTTTAATGACTGCAATCTTTAACTCACTATTTACTTGTTAGTAGCCTCAAAATGAAGTATTAATTGTTCGTTTTGTGTTTTACGCAAAGAATAATTACTCTTATTATAAGTATCACATGCATCGTTATTGTTGCGAATATTATAATTTATGGAATAGAATTTTCAGAAATGATAGTTTAAGCCAGCAGAATAAGTTGCTTTGTTTATTAATAACTCTGTGAATAGCTATTTACTTTTATACTATCCGAAAACTTTCATTTCTCACTTTTGTAGGAATGTTCTTTTATTCAGAGTTAATAAAAGAGTGTTTATTTTTTGAAAATATATTAACTCAGCTGACAATACTATAATGCATATGTGCATAATGTACAATTCATTGTTCTTTAAAATCCTTTAAAGTGTCCTGAAGACGTCGAATAATTTGGATTTTTGTTAAAAGCATTAAACAGATATCAGTAGATCTTCTATTTTGAGTGTGTGTATTTCTGGTATATTTTGCTACTGATCATGATCATGATCATCTCAACTAAGGTGACAACAAAAGTGTCCATTAGGTATAAAATCTATGTACATGTAAAATACTGTATGATATTTATTCAATTACTATCCGCTAGGTGTGAAATGAAGTTTTATCATATTTTATTTTCCTTTAGAATTTTCTATGGAAAGACTATAAAACTGTTTTGTTTATTCATTTATTTAATTGGTTGGAAATCAGGAGTGTCGAATTTCACTACACTGTTTTAATTAGTATAATGGTTAGAGGCAATTTGGCAGGAAGTCTTGGATCTAGGACTAGACACATCACACTAGTTACTAACGAGTGTCCAATCAAAATATCCAATATAATTCCACAGGAGGTTAATCGCTAGCTCGAATACCTCAGTGGTAACATCTCTGACTGCAGCACTGGTGAAGCAGGTTCGAATCTCAGAAGGGAGATGAATTCTTTCATAGTTGCAGACACACCTTACTGACGAGTGTCATCAAGCTCAAAATCTAGGTGCAAGGCTTCCTGCTGATTGTCTTCAACCATCTAATACCAACAATTCAGCTGGCACTGTGATGGACAGCCACCTAGAATGGTGTCTACATTGCAAACCTGACTGATGGAATTCACTCTGCACCAAATCAAGGACTAGACACACCTCGCTAGTTTCTAGTGTCCAATTAAAGAAGAAGACTATCTTCGGCAAATGTTTTATTTGATATTAAGTAAGTTTTTTAAAATTTTAATCCTAATGCTGACAGTTAAGCTGTAGTATACCTAGTCCCTCGAAATCCAGGAAAATTAACTTTTCAAGGAAGATGACGTACAAATTATATTCGTTAATAACTGAGAACCATAAGAAGAGGTGTTATTGGTTAATTATGTTTTAAACTAGTAAGTATAGGTCTATCGAAACTAAGCGGCTGTAAACATCAGACGTCACTTAATATGTTTTGCATTGTTTAGTCAATGTTCTTTGAAATTATGAAGCAAAAGAAATGTGGTAATATTCTGGAGTATGGAATGTCATGGATTCAAACCATCTCTTTGTCTCTTTGTCTACGGTCTTTAAGTCAGACAGTTGGTGGTATGGATACTCAAACTGAGTTTGTATTTCACTTCTGCTGAAAAGCGTGTCAGTCACATGGTATTCAAATCCTAGAGATAGGGGTTCCATGCCAGCTTTGCTTAGTTTAATGTCCGATAGAGTTAATTTTTTCAAAGATTCTCTCCTACTGAGGATTTTCTAGGTTTCTTCCCATTTGAATTTGAGATCTTTAGTTGTAGGTCGTGGATAAAATAAGTGAATTTAATTAGACTCACTAAAGTGAGTCTGGTAATTAGGGTATAAAATGTTACTAGATATGACTACAGTGTTCAGGTAGATCTCTGAGATTAATCAGTATGGGGTTTAGCAATACGAAGCAGGTTCTTTTGAAAAATAGCTGGTCTAATGGTCTAATGACATGAAAAGCGACCTGAACCTTGATTGGATATTAGGTGATAATGAATGCCATAAGCCTGGTTCTTCCTTCGATGCAGACTGTATTCTGTCAGTCAAGTTTGCAATGTAGTCATCGTGCTAAAGGGTTCTCAATCACCTAGGTCCAAAGTCAACAGCCTCCGAACATCTAACAACAGTGCAGAGTACGTCATGACTGTGAGCAATCTAGCATTGTGGTCACATTGTAAGCTTGACTGATGGAATTAAGTCTAAGTGTCCGATAAAAATACTTATTACATTCCTACAGAAGGTCAGTCACAAGCACGAATAGCTCGGTGGTAAGGTCTCTGACTTCAGTCTTGGTTAATCCGGGATTCATTCAAGATTGCAGATATGCCTTGCTGGCAAGATCTAGGTTTAAGGCTTTTCGTTGATTACCACTAACAACCTAACAAACCAACCTGTGTCGCGACACCCGTATAAGGATTTCATTGTAGTCCATTCTCCTGATAATGCATACTCCATCAGTTATCATGTTTTGATGAAATTGGTGTTTATTTTTCATCTTTGAGAAGACTTTTTCGTGTGCTTTATGGATATTTTTTTATTAAATAATACAGACAATTGTAAATTATTTGTTGAATGCGGGTTTTAAGCTAGATAAGATCTGAGTGTATAGGAACGACAAACTTTGTCATGCCCAGTGATAGAATTCAATGAACAATAACGATAATTCACTTGTTTTGTTTTAATCATATATCACTATTGTTTTCAAAATAAATACTTAACTGGGAGGAAATTTATTTAATTTTTTTTATAGTTCATATCAGATACAGTAAATTAATCGGTTTTGATAAAAAGCAGCAAACAAAAGGAGTTGAAGTATATTGGAATTAATTAATTATTTACTGTTATAAATTGTTGACGCCTCAAAATGGACTGTTTATAATTTGAATAAAAATATACTTTGACTTGAAAATCTATAGTATTAAGTCAAATTCACTTACATGGTTTGTGAACCTCCTCAAACTGTGAACTGAAACATAATCTTCGCAGGGTAGTCAGTCTTCTTTTCATCTCAGGATTTGCATGAGATAAGATCATATTATCATTGTGACTAAGTTGTTGGTGATAACTATTAAGCTATTGGTGGAAATTGAGCTTATGTTGGCATGTACTACTGGCTGGTATCAGTAGTTGGGAAGAAAATTTTTATAAAGAAGTAGTACACACCAGGTGTGCGTCGGTGGTACAGCGGTTAGGACGCTCGCCGACCATGCACATTGTACGGGGTCAATCCCCCGCCGACGCATTCCTTTACCTCGCTGAGCCAGATATAATACTGGTAAAGAGGAAAGGCTGGGCATGAGGCTAGCAACCCAATCCTGTAAAATAAACACAACTACAGAAACTTCAAGCCCTATGTTCCACTGGGGAACGTGAAGGAAAACAAAAGAAAAAGTACACGCCAGACAGAACAAACTGCTCCAAACTGTGACAGCGGTGTACTCGAGGTGACTCAATCATTTAGGTGTATAGAATCACACTGATTATTTACAAATTACACAGTTAAAGTTGAGAATCGATCACAGACCCCTTCTAAAAACAAGAGTATTCAAATCACCATATATCCTCTACCTGTTGTCATAAATGGTAGTCAAGAAAGGAAGTTAAACAGTATGTACCAACAAGTGATATGAGCAACTGAAAACTATTCACATAGATTTACTTTTGTTACTTCTACCTAAATAGTTATGACATACTATAGTGGAATTAGAAAGAAATACTTACATCTGGGTAAACACTGCACTAACTAACATTTTAATTAAAAGCCGTACATAACAGACAAAATATTTAATAAATGGGTCGAAGTCTTCTCAGGCCTTTTGCTTTTCGAGTGGAACATAAGACTTCAAGCCTGAGCTTTTAAATTTCATTACCAGTGGTATTTTTATAGGACGACGTCACTAACCTCACACCTAACCTTTACCTTTCACTAGGCTTCCTTACTAAAGGCTAAGTGAAGTGAAGTAAAGGAGTGAGCAGACTGGTAATCCAACTTCAAACCACGTGCATAGTTGGCAATTATTCTACCAATAAAATTTTAACACAAATAGGTTTCATAAAATATATAAATAAATGTGATGAAAGAGAAAAATTCCATTGGCATGCAAATTAAAATGGAGTAATTTTCTGTTGCCGTTATCTTACCTGAATAGTTTGACAAATTCCGCAGAAAATAAAATTGCCATTATAAATGACATTTGTAGCCGGAAAGAACTCTTTAATACAGAAGAAATAACTTAAGGGTGAATAGAGGATGTGTTTTATCTCTTCTCCACTTTGTTCGACACATTCTAAATAATTTTATCAATTACTCGCTCATGAGAGTTTTAGATGTTCAAACTAGCAGGTGATTATAAATATGACAACAAAATTATCACGTACTCCAGAAAAATGCATTTATGTGACTTTTTTACATTCAGAAACAATTTATTAGTTTTATTTGCCTGAGAACTTATCAAAACAATATGATTTAACTGCAGAAATTATTTTTTAGGTCCAGTATGTATGAAACACCTTTCTAGTTGGTTACTTGATATTCAAGTGATGGTTTGCAGGGATTTGATTGATTGGTTTCGGGATTTCATCATGTGATGACACTGGTCAGAGAACCATTGGAAATCCTAGGAGTACTGGACAACTGTCTCATTCTGGGTTCGAACCCAGGACCCCGGTGAGTGTGTAGTGCTGAGAAGTCGCAAACTAGGACAAAACAGTTGTCCAGTACCTCCAGATTTTCCAGTGGTTATCTAACAGATATTAGCTCATAATGCAGTCCCGGAAATAGATCCCTGATTTCAGATAAACAGATTCTAATCACCTTAACTTCTCTGCTACTTTTTAGAGTAAATAAACAGTTAATTAAGATGACACGAACAAAATAATGAATAAAATTTGATGAGTATCTGAAATCCACTGGAGGGTTATGGCGCCGAAAGTATCGATCCCTTAGGAACTGTACTTTATATAAGAGAAAGCAAATAGTCATTAATTAATTTTTGTATGGTTATTATTGGAATTTATTAAACGTATGAGTAAAAAAGATACATTTCGATACATTTTTTTCCGAATTATCAATTTTTGAAATGTAATTAAATCATTTGATTTCATTAAGAGGAAAAATTTCTCTATCGAAAAACAAATAACCGGCGATTATAATGATAATAAAAGTTTCAAAATTTCGCAAGAGGACACCGAATATGAAAGCAAAATTCTATACATTTATGAACAAACCAGTCTTATAAGGGTTTCGTGCAAAGGTATCTAGAGGAATTAAATATAGATTAAACCTAGAGCTAAAATGATTCTATATAGCTGCTAGATCAGTCGTATTGTATTTAATGAACTTCTTGCTCAAACAGTCTTAGGTTGACAAGCTTTCTTTTCGTGTCACTTTCAAATGCATGTACTTATTCAAGTGTACTGACGGAAGAACTTGCACATACTTCGGGGAAGTGGTGATTGGAAAGTTCCTGAGTCTTCGGCAATGAAATCGCCCATCGGCTGGTGGGCAGTAGTCATGATTTTGGTGTTCTGAAACAATTTAAGATAAGTAGTGTAAATTGAGTTTCGGGTCGGTGGATCATGTTTGAAGTGTTATTAATATTATTTAATAATCCCCTCTGGTTCTGAGTGAAACGTAGGACTTTAGCAACACATCTCCATTTTACCCTACTGTATGGTAACCCATGAGCTTTTACCTTTTCCTCACACAATCTCTTCCATGTCACCCTCCGACGACCAGATGGGCGTTTCGCATTCGATGTCTACTCAAGGACATGGTATGCCATGTCACTCGAAAGTCCCCTCAGAGTATGTTGGACCCATTCCCATTCCCTTTGGCACATTTGTTGGGCAGTCAGTTGTTGATTGCCAACCTTTCTGACTGTCAATCCAACCTTTAGCCGTTGAAGAAAGTCTGAAGCCTGTCCAAATTTGTTTAGGTGACACATCAAGTCTCTGAACGGTACAGAACTATTGACTTCACGTTAAAACAATTAGTCCCTTTGATAAATTTGAACAAGGCATTAAGAAGACAAATTTCGCGAGATGATATCATTTCGTAGTTTCTTTACAACCGCTTGAATTAGAGTTATGTGAAATAATTGTGAAACAGTCATTAATATTTATTGTGTGACCAGACATTAATAAGTGTTTTGCAATGGATGATGCTGGATTTCTATTAAGATTAATCGCGTTAGGATTTTCGATATGATTTACTAGCCATTTTGGAATATGTTCTTTTCGACGACATTGGAACATTCTGTTAGTTCTACCTATATAGGTGTCACCGCAGCTGCAGGTGAACTTGTAGATACAGTTTGAAGTAGAGTCCACAGAATTTCGTCCTTTAGTCGTAGGAACAGGGATCGAAAATGTTCAAAATGTCCATTGCAAAACACTTATTAATGTCTGGTCACAAAATAAATATTAATGACTGTTTCACAGTTATTTCACATAACTCTAATTCAAGGTTATTGAAGGTGATGGAAGCACTTTGGATTAATCACATACAGCCTAAACTGTGTGTACAAAAATCAATAGACTTCAATCTTCGCCTACCCTGGACTGCATGACCTATCTTAATATGATTGGTCATTAGTATGTACTTTTGTTTTTATTTAACTGAGTAATTTTCATGAACTTTATTTTATCATTGTTAACCATGTTAGTTGTGAAGCGGTTGTAAAGAAACTACGAAGTGATATCATCTCGCGAAATTTGTCTTCTTAATGACTTCACGTTAGTTTTGAAAATGTGAATTAATTCCTTCATGCTTAGTGCAGTAGATTACCAAAATGACTTCATAGTTGTGAAGATCTACCTTGCCTTGCTGATTCTGGTTTTAACAACCTGGTCCATCAAGACTACGTGTGGTTGAAAAGATTCTGTCAAAATAATTGAAAGGAGAGAATTTCTTCAAATTTCTTCCCGTGATAATGATTCATTCTTGCTGTTGTTAGCTATTAAGTATCTTTATCACCTCCGTCTCTCTATGTTCACTTGCAGTCCTATCTTCCCTGTCAGCCTCTTATGCCAGGTTGTTAATTTTTGCCTGCAAGTCTTTGGGTTTGTCTGACATTAAACTGAAATCATCTGCGAAATCTAGATCTTCCAGAGTATTCTTGTCGGTCAAGTATATTCCTGTCTTTTCACTCCTTGTGCACAGTCTGACACATAATCCAGTCCACCACAATTACGAATATCATCGGTGATAATAGTCAGCCAGGTTTGTCTTACTCCTGTACTCACTTAAAATGCCTTATTGTGGTTTCGGTCGTGGATCCCCTGACACGTGGCATAGTCATATAGCCAGCTGTTGAATGAGGTTGATGAAGACTTGAGGCACTGCACTCAGTAGTGTTGAAGCAGTTTCCAAATTACTTCTCGGTTAACTCTTTCTGTCCATGGTCATTTCAAAATCTGTGAAATAGAGGTATGGGTTTAATTGCCATTCTATGGTGTGTTTTTTAATGATGCTTTGAGTTGTGATTCGATCCTCATATGGTTTTGTTTTCCTGAATCCAGCTTGTTCTGCTTGGAGTTCTGCATTTAGTGCATCTTCTCTCCTCTTCAAGATTACTTACCTTAATATTTTGCTTGGCATCGCCCGGAGCATGATTCTGCACCAGTTTTGCAAATGCTTAAGTCACACTTCCTTGATAATTTGACAAGGTAGTCTTTCTTCCAATCAGTAGGTACGTTTTCCGTTCTTTCTTGTGTGAAGTATTGTCTGTTAAATAATTCACTTGTTAATGTGCTTTATATCTTCCTATACCAGAATTTAATGTTCAGTTTGATTTCATAAGTATAAGGTATTCGAAAGGAGGCATAAAAGCAAACAAATGGACCTTTCTAAGTTTCAACTCTTATATATGTACATGTATAATTTTAATCAGTGATTATGATTTGTAGACCACAATAAATGTTAAATATATTAAAAAAAGCATGTCGGAAGTGAATAATCGTATCAGTGATAACAAATAATACAGACAGTTTGCGCAGGTGGAGATAAGATTAATTATGTAAAAATTACACTAATTAAATTACATCGAAATCTTGTACGATTAATAGTAACATAATATTAATGATAAAGTGGACAGATAATAGATGTTCATATAAGTATTTTAAATTTGTTAAAGGAATAAGAAGTTTTAAGTAGAGATCTGTTCACTGAATTCAAGTCATTCAAAGGAAATTCTAGGGTGGAAGACACTTCTTTTGAGTGCACCGACTTAGATTATTCTCCATAACTTCTATTATGTAAGACAAGTTTGAATTCTGTTGAAAAGTTTTCAGCTAGAACTGTTATCACTGGGTCTCAGATTTTTGAACGAAGGACATAAAGTCAGTCAATTTGATGCTGAAGTTCATAAATGATAGACTTTATCCCATCATTTGACAATGAATTTATTAAATTTAAATGGATATAAGTCAATTATTATTTATTGTTATATCCTTTAATTCCTAGAGGAACATAGGGCTTCATCTGCGCGTCTCCATTGCCTTCTCTTTTCTGCCAACTTTTTCACCCCGCTCCAAGTCTGCCCACACACTTTCATCTCCTCTTCACATGACCTCCTCCAAGTCGCCCTCACACTGATGACCAACTCGCCGTCCGCTTCCCTTTCGCGTTCCACTCGAGCAGTGGCTTGTCTAGTGATGTCACTTGATGGTTTCCTCAGCGTATGGCCAGCCAATCCATCTCCATTTCTTCCTGTTTATTTGTTTCACAATCGGTTCCTGCTGCGTTGGTTCGCTCACTGCCAGAGATCCCACCCTGTTGCTGATCTTTTCTGGCCGGCCATCTGATCTTGAGTGGTATTGAGCGAAGACAACTGTTAATGAAGGTGTGTAGTTTGTTTGACGTGCTCTTTATGACGCGCCAAGTCTCTGATCCGTATACTAGCACTGACTTCACATTGGAGTTGAAAATCCGGATCTTATTTTTGATGTTGAGTGAGTGCTGTTGACCTCCACACAGACTTATGAGTAGTGAAAGCTTGTCTTGCTTTTCCGATTCTGGCTTTGATATCCTCGTCAATTCCGTCTGTAGTTGTAAGTAATATAAAAGTAGTACTTATCCTATCAATAATCTGATAACTAAACAATCTCTAAAGCTTTAAGTGAGTTAAGAGAAGACAAAGGCATTTTGATAATTATGTCATGAAAATTAGCGAACGTGTTTTAATGGATGAATGACAGTATCTGGATAAAACGAATTATTATTTCATATTTTCCTGTTTCTACGTGCATCCTAATCACAACTCATTCATTGAACTACTTATCTTATTGCGTAACTGTATTATTTTTGTTATTCGACTTCTTTTATGTGTTGGTTAATATGAATAACTACGAGTTGATCACGGACTGATATCAGTTAGAGAACCATGGAAAACCAGGAAGTACTGGATAGCTGTTTCATTCTAGTTTGGGAATCATTGGATTAAACAGCTGACCAGTACTTTCCGGTTTTCCATGGTTCTCTAACTGATATCAGTCCGTGATCAACTCGTTATCCTTACAAACCAACTACTGAAAATTATTAACTACTCTTTTTGACAACACAGCACCACTACCCTCTTTTCAATCTTCACCCCTAGTTACAATTTGACTGATCATCACATTTTTGAAATGTATGACGGTAATAACTCCAACTTATTTTTATTCTCATAGGACAAACCTAATGTACGCACTCACGAAAATAAGTAAATATAAAACAATTAACTCCCTTTATGAATTTAGACAAAGAAACTTTGTTTCCTTTACGTTCCCAGTGGAACATGGGTCTCCAAGCTAGGGCTTTGAAGTTGCAGTGACAGTGGTGTTTGATTTCAAGGAATGGGGCAGCTAGCCACACGCCCAAACTTCCTTCTTCCCCAGTTTTATTCCTGACTTAGAGGGGTAAAGGAGTGCGCCGGCAGGGGATCAAACACCGAAACACCTACGCGGTTGGTGAGCACTCTACTGGCGTGCTACCGACACAAACAAAGCAATAAGAAGATGCAATTTGTCTGAATCGTGTAATGTATTTGGGCAACGCATTCCGAACAATCTGATCACACACGGACTTTTCATAGGAATACATATGTGTACAAAAGCAATTCGTCATCTCATTAAACCTACCTTCCTTGGTGAATTTTGTTTTGTTACCAGCCAGGGTAAATGTACTATTACCTCTCTTATTTGGTTTAGTGATCTTCATTATTATTTTGACCTTTAATATGTCCTTTTATCTTGACCCAAATTTATTTTCTCACGTCTTAACTCTTTATTAATTTCATATTTATTCCTATGAAAAGTCCGTGTGTGATCAGATTGCTCGAAATGTGTTGCGCAAATATACTACACGATTCAGACAAATTATGTCTTCTTATTGCTTTGTCTGAGTAAATATAATTGCGATTGTACAGTTTGACGATTAAATCCGTCGAAAAGGACTCTTCGCTGAACTAGGTGTTTTGTTTTCATTAATGTCTGGGTGGGCATTATTCAGCAAATAATACGAATTGTCCGGGAATGAAACAAAATTTAGAAAACTTGGAAACTCAGCAGATTTATTAGTAAAGACAGAAATTCAGTTTATGAACACTCTAAGGATGCACGCAATTCTGTTAAAGCCATCGGGAGTCACATGTTGCTACCGTATGGTCAATCTCCTTGTGACAAGGCAGGATTTTCTCTTCTTTTGGTCTTAATATTGAGTTAGATAGTATTTAGTTGTACGTCAGTGGTATAGCGGTTAGGACGCTCGCCGACCATGCACATGGTCCGGGGTTCGATCGCCGGCCAACTCACCCCTTTACCTCGTTAAGTCAGAAATAATGCTGGTAAAGAGGAAAGGTTGGGCATGAGGCCAGCAACCCCATCCTGTAAAATAAACACTGCTACAGAAACTTGAAGCCACTAGATTGAAGCCCTATGTTTTACTGGGGAACGTGAAGGAAAAAAAAGTATTTAGTTGGAATCCTACAGGCATCACGAGAAAACATTACAAACCATAGTATGAACGTTGCTCTCCAATTTTTACTTAATTTAGATGACGATAGTGCCAGTGAGTATCATATTTTACCCTTGATTATTTAAAGCTCCTTACAATTGATGAATGCAGCAGGATTTATGTAGCATAAGACGGCAAGAAAGCAGACTAATGTCAGAATTCTAGTAGTTATTCCAAGGAACTTCTTTTAAAGATGTACTGTGAAAGCGTATTTTACATTCAGTAACATGTACTGTAGAAAAATCGACAGCATTACTTGTGAAAGAAGAACATGATGGTAGACTACATTTCCTGGACGTCCAGTCGAGCAGAAGAGAGGATGGTTCACTGAAGAGAGATGCCCATAGAATACACACATCTCTAGGACAATAAACTCATTTTCTCAGTTTTGCACCAGTCCGATACATAGTCAATTTGGTCAGATGTCTCACAAAGAAGTATCTGTACAGATGACTCCCTAGAAAATGAGCTAGGTTACATCCAAAAGACCCTGGCCCAAGTAGGTTATCCTAGTAGATTTGTAAGGAGGCACATGAATACACATATTACTACCTTTGTTATTCTTATCGCCACCTGCATAAACCTTATTATCAATATTTTGTTATGATCATCGTTATTAACTACGTTCAAACATTTACCACATTATTATTATTTGATCCACAAAATCACCGTCATTGGTTAAAAATTTTTATATATAAATCTATGTAAATTAGAGTAAAGCCTGAAGAAGATCTAATTGAAAACAATATTGTTCGCTTATATGTCTTGTTACTGTTAGTTCCCCATTAAGCCAATTTTAGTAGACCTTTTCCCCACTTGTAATTTAGAAATATGTCACAGATAAATTGGATTCGTACTGCCAATGTTTGGATAATTCATTTGTTATTCATTATGAAAAAAAAACTAACACCAGCGAGTTGTTGGAGAAATTTAATTATTTACAACCATTACACATCATATTTTCTAGATGTTCAATGGAACCGAACAGCTAAAGTCATACAAAGCTGATATTTTTGCCGAAACACTACATCTACAAAGAAGTAGACTGGGTAGCTACTTTGGTTAGATGGTTCACAAACATGAAGAGAATGATCTGCACCGATAACTTCTTGAAAAACCGATTCGGTCATATACACAAAAGTAGAGACTGTCGGAGATGTAAATGAAAATGACATCATTTGCTCATATGTCCTTCATCTATACGGGTCAGGAACAAAAAGGATTTCCAACAAGTTGCAGACTTTTATCAACAGCTGCCAACTTCGCTGGCTCCATACTGAAGACCAAGTGGCTAGGAAGAATCAGCAATACGAAACTCTAGCAATAAAGCAACCAAGAGCCAATCACTCAACGTATATGCTGGGAAAAATGCGGATGGATAGAGCATACATTGAGGAGGCTATCGAATCATATCGTGTGCCAGGCCCTCAAGTGTAATCGAAATGGGAAGCAACGAGCGGGTCGTCGGTGTGAGAGTAACATGGGGGAGATCGTGTTTCGAGGAGGAGATTAGAGATTATGGGCAATCAAGGACCCAGCCAAGAAGGACAGCAGGAAATAGAAGAAGGTGGACATGTGTTGTTGAAGCCCCATGTTCTACTCGGAACCGAAGGGAGTAATAATAACACTATGCCTTCCTTTAATTTTAATAATTAAAACTTTCAATAATCGTAAATACTTATATAACTTTCCTGACTATATATGTCAACTAACCTATATCTTCCCCATTTCTTTGTGCATTCGACTGTGTAGTATTACAGTCCTGTCTTTTCCACTTTATTAATTTAACTACGGAAATACCTTAGTCTATTGGTGTTAAAATTTTTATACGGTTGACAAGATTTTATGAATTGAAATGGTTGGTATCTATCACATTATCTTAATTCCATCGTCTCATTTTATTCAGACAGAAGTTATCAACACAATTAAAGCTTGAAAACTCAGTCAGATAGTACAGAATAAAATAAGTTAGCAAAAAATGTTGTGGATTCCATTTTGGTTGTAAAGATTTACTGTGAAAAATATAATTAAGTCATTTCTGAAAAGCAGTGTTTGTATAGACAAAGCAATAAGAAGACATAATTTGTCTTAATCGTGTAATGTATTTGTGCAACACATTTCAAACAATCTGATCATACACGGACTTGTCATAGGAGTATATATGAAATCAATAAAGAGTTAAGAGGTAGGAAAATAGTCTTAGGTCAAGATAAAAGGACGTATTGTAGGTCAAAATAAATAGTTTCATAGGTTTGTAAACGTCAATTTTATGTCCTGTCTCTATAATATGTTTCGCAATAGACGAGCTAGGTCTCCTGTTCTCTCTAATAATAGGTTCTGAAGATTCCATTTGTTTCTGCAGTCATTTAGGAATATGCTTTGAAGCCCTTACTTGTAGAGATCCATGAGTCCTCCTTAAGTATTTGTTTCCACACGTACATTCAAATTGGTAAATACAGTAGGATGTAACATAATTTTTTGCATGTTTAAAGAGCTTAGATGGATATATTGGCTTCACATTATCAATTATTATGATATAAGCTGCATAAGAAGTCTTTTTATCAGCAGTATTCAGTCTTTGTCTAGTTATCAAGCTGCTATGATGCCCCATATCATTTGTGAGTTCATTCAGTGTCCTTAAAGTATCAGGTGCAGTCATTGCTTTTATAAATAAAAGTGCACGAAAAAATTGTTAGTTGAGTTACACCACTCATTTAACTGACGACTTAAAATATCATATTAGATTGACAACTAAGTGCGCATATCTACACTCGAATTTATTCTAGATATTTAGTATTATTCAGTATTGAATGACCAGATAGTTATGATGAATTCGATAATAGAAATACAGGGTTAAATAGCTTCCTATATATATGTATGCGTATGAACTCACCGAATATAATTTCATATCAAATGATTTGACACAGTAGTTGTAAAATAATTGGGCGCCGAGTGAGAAGTAGACATATATAAAAATTAAATTTGTGGAATTTCAGCAAAATCAAAATAAGTAATTCTAACCTTTCGTTCAGAAAACTATTTGGAACTTATTCAGGGAAAATAATCAGAAATAAAATAACAAAGGTATATATATAAATGACGCCTCTGGTGTTTTTATATTCAATTATCTATGGCCATGAACTTTAGTCGAACGTAATCACTAAAATTCTGATGCAAAAGTACGCATTGTTTACAGTATATAGCAAGAGTAGACTAATATTAGTAGGATTGGTTGGAGGATATCATCATGAGCTGACATCACTTAGAGAACCATTGGAAAACTTGAAGGGAGTACTGAACAGCCAGCTGTTTCATCCTAGTTTGGGACTCTTCAGCAGTGCTTACCCACCAGAGTTCGAACCCAGGACCTTCTGATTGCAAGGAGAACTCGTAGACCGATAGGCCACTGGGACCCTTTCCAATGGACCATGAATTCTAACTTCTGCCAATCCACGACAAAATCAATGCTTGAAAACCAATCTGGTGCTCACTATTGACTGGCCCTATTCAGGCAGTGATCTGGGTTTCTAGTGGGAAACCGTGACCAATAGGGTGCAGTAGGTTGAAGGTGAGGCAATAACTCATCGAAGAAGACATAGTAAAGTGGTCGCGCTATGTCATGAATTGGCAGAGGTTAAAATTCACGCGCTGGTCGTTGGGTCAGGTGTCAGTGACTGGATGGTCTACAAGCTCGCCTTGTGACCCAAAAGGTCATGGGTTCAAACCCCAGCTGGTGCTTACTGATGAAGAGTCCCAAACTAGCACGAAATAACTGGCTGTCCCTTCAGGTTTTCCAGTGGTTCTCTAACCGAAGTCAGCTCATGATGAAGCCCTCCAGCCAATGAAACCTAATCCCTACAAAAACCAAAACTTGAAAATAATATTTGTAGATCTGTAGTCAAATTTTGATCACAGATCATGCAATTTTGTTGATTATATATTAATGTCTGTTCATGAATCGTATGCCCGGGCAATGTCTCTCAAGACAAGATGTATCGTAACAAATATATATGTTTACACTTTTGTCATTTTAATTTTCAATAATTTCCCTGAAGCGATTCGAACATGTTCGCCTAACAAAGTGTTGGGACTACTTATTTCACTTTCTCTGTTTCACATATACATATATCTGTTTGTATGAACGACGAGAGGCAGTGTAGTATTTTAAACAAAACTAAGTTGAAGCAACAATGCAGTTTTTAACCAGTATTAGAACTTATGTCACTATGTTATTCTTAGTAATAATAATTCCGTATTAATCGGATTACTGAATATATCACTTATTTAAACAGTATTGTTTACTGGATGGCATTTCGAAAACAATTCTAAAACACAATTTTAATAGTCCTCATTTTTCTTTCATATATGTTGTATAGGTGGTAGCATTTCCAGTGTCCGAGGGGATGTCAAACCATTCCTTATTCAAGATTAGCGAAGGGAAAAAAATTCAGTTGTGTTACCATTCAGGGTGGGGATCTCTGAAACCTTATTTCATATTCTAAACTGGGTTTAAACTGTTAAATTGTTCAATTATCCACAAGTCCATTCAACAATATAATTTACTACATCTAATTCTCTGGCATGATTACGAGGTCAAGTACATGTGTCAGAGTAGTAGGCGCAGTACACAAAAACTTAATGAATTGTAGATTGGCGTAGCCTAATAAAATGAAAAATGTAGAAAAACGCTTATCTGTAGCACATTGTGTAGTTACATACAACTATCCAGAAAGATAGGCCAAAGTGACAGTCTAAAAACCTGATATAATTGGCTTACAAAACCTTCCCTAGTAAACCATTTTTTATTCAAACTTTCATGAATGAGATCTTTTAACGTACATTATTAGTTTCATTAGAATTCGAATGACCTCAAAACGAAATCAGTCAGGAGGTGAAACTAATTAGTAGAACCTTTGCCAGATGGTTAGAATACAATAATTAAAATATCAGGCGTATACAGAATAGCTCTTTATTAACCTAAAATGTCTTACAGAACCCTTATTTTACTGTTATTATTTCATATATGACTAGACTCTTACTTTAAAAAGTTCTACAAGGAATAGTAACAGTAACCTTATGAAAAGCATTTAGTTATTTATGGGAGTAGTCGGTAAGAAATATCGGAATGTGAGTTATACTTTAGCAGAAAGGCTGAGAGAGCTTTTAGTTTGAAATTTTGCATTTTAGAGTCATTAGGAAGAGGATGTATTCATCTTATTTGAACGACCAATAGTTAGAATCAAAAGGCTTGGTAAGTTCCATAAAGTGGACTGTGCATTATCAGATGCATTCCTTACACTATATGTGAAACTCTACCTCTTTAAAATAGCATAAGGGATGGAATGATACTGGTGAATGTGAACTGATGACCGTACAGAATCCTACCCTGATTAGTTCTTAAGAAATCAAGTCACTGTAGAAAGAGAAAAGATTTACCTAGTAACCAAGTAAAAAGTCTTTACCCGGAAGAGAAGTTCTGTGAGTACTCATGCAACCAAAAATAATACCAGTAGCTATACGAATTCATTTAAAGGATGTTTAATTCAGAAACTACATTTTTCTTTGGGGACTCACTTTTGTGTGTGATAATTTTATCATCATTATAAGACCAGTTGCGTCAGTCACAGGTATAGTGATTTTATTTCCCGTCCTTGCAAATATATTACAGAATAACTAGATAGAGGTGTAACTTAAACTTTAAGTAGCTTTGTATTGAAATATTTGGCCTGAGTTAGTATGACAGTGTTATTGTGGATTAATCGCCATCTTTCCCAATATGTAGTTCAAAATCTGACAAAATAAAATCCATCTTTAGGTCTCATCTAAACTTATTTATTCTTATCATCCATAGCATCTCTTATAGTTTCTACAGGGTTGGCAGGAGTGACCAGTAGTGGAATAAATTCAACCGAATAGCATCGTGTTAATCTTCAGACATCATAAAAGCATCCGTACTCGGAGCCAATATGTCAGCAGACAGTAGGCATTTCAGTCCAGCCTAATTAGTCATCAGGAAATGCAGATTAACTTAAACAAATCATCTCTTATGGTCATTCATTTTGAATAATAAATCCCGATAAACCCGTTTTTAGTTGTTGATTGCCTCATCAAACTCAAGTATTTGTTTTGAGATCGTCTGGAAATAAGTAGTTAATTTCTGTTTTCATTATTATTCGATTTAATGATTCCTTAATACAGATAATCTTGTTGTTGTTGAGACATATATAATATACATAATTTATATTTTATATACATTTATATATGTATATGAAGAATCTACGTAAAGAGATCTCGAAAACAATAGTCTAGTTTTAGTATTCTACATTTTAGTTACTGCGCAATGTTTTAAACAGCTACACTTTTAGTTGATTCATAAGTGTATATAGGTTTTTTATGATAATTAAATGGATTAGCCTCATAAAACTTTAGAAATACTTAATTTAGTACTGCCTAAGCCTCTACATATATAATATCTCTGTGTGTTTTTTTTACTTTGTATCGAGTTTTTGAAGTACATCATACTTGTTTCACAGTACAAAGAGAGGCTTAAATTTACGGATTACGTATCATCATCTAACATAGACTAAAATAGAATGGCAGTCAAACCTTTCTCTGCCTCAGCTTCATGGAATTAAAAAAGACCGTCGACAGACAGCGTTGACCAAGAAGTAATTTGGAAGCTGCTTTAACACTATGGCACACCGCAAGTCTTCATCAACCTCATTCAACAGCTGGCTACATGACAGTGCCACGTGTAAGGTGATCCACAACCGAAAACTAAGCGAGGCGTTCGGAGTGAGCACAGGAGTAGGACAAGCTGGCTGACTATTATCACTGATGATATTCTCAATTGTGGTGAACTGGATCATGCGTCAGTTGGTGCACGGGGAGTGGAAAAAAACAGGAATACGCTGCAGTCTTTGACAAGAAGACTATGGAAGACCTGGATTTTGAAGATGATTTAAGTTTAATGTCACACAAATTCAAAGAATTGTAAGCGAAAATTAACAAACTGGCAGACGATGCAGACTGCAAAGACGGAGCTTCAGATGAACATGGAGAAGACGGAGGTGAGTGAGATAACCAACCAACCAACCAACAGCAACAACAACCAGCATCAATCACCATCAATGGGAGATAGTTGTCAGAGGCTACTTTCTTCACTTATCTAGGAAATGCAGTTTCAACCACAGTCGGCCAGAAGTGATGATGTCAGAGCAGGGCAGAATCGGAAAGGCAAGGCAGACAATAATCAGACTGAAGTAAGTTTGAAAATTTTTTGAAATCAGCATAAGGGACAAGATTCGGATTTCCAACACAAATATCAAATCCGTCTTTTCTTCTGTACGAGTCAGAAACTTGGAAGTAGCATCACAAATCGGATTTCCAACAGGTTGCAGGCTTTTATCAACAGCTGCCTTCGCTCTCTACTGAAGGTCAAATCGCCAGAAATAATAAGCAGTAAGAAAAATTGGAAATGGAATGGATCTACGCTGAGGAGACTGTCAAATGAGACGCTCGAGTGGATTTG
The DNA here is from genome assembly GCA_944472135.2 of Trichobilharzia regenti. Lineage (NCBI taxonomy): Eukaryota > Metazoa > Platyhelminthes > Trematoda > Strigeidida > Schistosomatidae > Trichobilharzia > Trichobilharzia regenti. The sequence goes on along the minus strand of OX235262.1, from coordinate 143,762,206 downwards.
AATGGGAAACGACGAGTGTGTCGTCCTAGGGTGACATGGAGGAGATAATGGGGCGAGGAGGGGCTAAGAGATTATGGAATCCAAATGAATAATGGTAAAATTTATGGCTATCGTTAGATGGTTTCACAGCTGTACCATAATTTGACCCCATTATGTATAAAAATTTAATTCTGATGAAGTCTCACAGTGTTTTACAGCATTGTTTATTGATGGCGTTTCGAGCAAATTTTATTGCTCATAATCCCAATCAAACTTGATGTGATTATGAGCAACAATCTGTGCTGGGAACGTCATTAGTAAACATTACTATAAAACTATATAAAATAAAATTTTTATCCACAATGAAATTATACTCTACCAGAGTTCCAAAGTTGTATTCTTATATCATTCGTACCATAATATGATTTTACCTATAACGTAAGCTTATTTTAGAATTTAAGTACATTTCTCATTCAGTTTTATAGTTAATTGTTGTAGGTGATAAAAGTGAACCAGAGAGTAAGACCAGTATTTTCAAGAGAATGAATTCAGATTTCATCTATTTATATCAATTCAGATTTGTGTGTTATAATGAATGGGTAAACTAAATGCGGTTTACGAGTTATTGAAGAGCATTTTTTTTCTCTTACAATTCTGTTAGTGTACTCAATTTTTGAAAAAATGAATCATTTCAACAGCATTTTAAAACTTCATTTTGGGTTACTTTAATTTAATTTAAATTAACATTAGCTTGTTTTCATTTCGTTAGAATAAAGAGCGAAAATTTGAAAAATCGAATTGTGAAATAATTTTTGAACATTGTACCCTGATTGTCAGGTGATAAGAAATCAACACCATGAAACTATATTGAGTATTTAAGCTAAGTTAGAAAGTTTCATCCTGTTGATTACTTTGTGATTTCCACTAAAATATTTATATTCTGTTTCATACTTCATGTAGTATCACATTATGAAAAATTGAAAATTATGATTGTAGAACATTATTTAGATAAAACAATTTAAATATACCATCTGTCATGTTTACGATTACTGGAACACATGCTGCTTATTAGTATAAACCTATTTAATGACAGAAAAATGATTAAGGAACCTTTGAGAAAGTGATATGCAAGCATATCTCAATAGTATTCAAAGAATGATATAACTAAAGTGGATAAAATATCGTACTCATATGCATTTGAAGTCTTGAAAATGTTGACAGGCGTTTACACTGTGTTGTGCTAGTAGCTTGTTGGTCTAAACTGTTCAAAGTCGACTTTGGACTTCACCCTAAAAGATGATGTATGTGTCTTATCAAGTTGCTCATCAGAAAGTTTGATATTCAGAGATTTTTTTTATTTATTTGAAATTAGTACGATAAATGCTACATAATAAAGTGAACTAGGCTTTTTTAAAGTTCATTTTTAACTTTCATAAACATCAGTGTTATACAACAGATAATTTATATTTTTGCATAATAAATATTACATATCTTTACTGCATTATTGGTAATACTGTTGAAATAAACTGGATAGCTTGGAGTTTAACCATGACAATTTGCATTTATGAATTGAATGAAGACAATCAATTTTACATACATGCGAAATGGATGGCATTTTTTTGATTACAGCTTGATTCCACACAGTATTTTTTGGTACAGGTATGGAATTTTCAGCATGTGATATCGGTAGTCCAAGTTTTGCAGGCTGACCATAGATATTAGGTGTGCGTTGGCAGGGGATTGAACCCCGGACCATGTGCATGATCGGCGAGAGTCCTAACCACTGTGCCACCGACGCACAATTTATTTTTTATATTTATATTTTTAGTTTTGGCTACTTTATACACCAACTCATTTTTACGAATTTGAATAAATTAAGAACAGTGATAAGTGCAGAGAAAGATGGTATCACCGTTTATTTTGTTGGCTTCTCATCGGTTGTATACAGCCTAGATAGACCATAGTGTTTGTGCACTGAATAATTTTAACATACTTGCACATGTTGTATGACGTCAGCTGACAGAAAGCTGAAGCTTGATAAACAGGGCCTATGCACAGAAAGTTCAAGTTTAGACAAAATATAATGCTTGACTATGATAGTAAAAGGTTATGTAATAAAGACAAGTGAGTAAGATGGCAAGTAACTAATGAAATGAACAAAAATAGCGTGAGTTAAATTGGAATCGTAGGATCAAGAAACTAGCAAAATTAAATGACAGCGAAAGGTGAGAGGTTAAAGCCAAATCAAATAGAGAAGAGAGGAAAGATGTTCAGTTGCCAATTCAAGGAAACACTGATAACTGCTTGTTTTTGAATACATAAATCATATTTCAGGGGATTATAGCAGTTATTTAGAGACACTTGAGGGGAGTTGAACTATTTCGCATGTTGATACTTTTAAAGGGTTTCACGCTGCTACCTCATGACGCTTTTCGATGAGGTACCCAGAAATAGAGCTGTTGGAAATATTTGTTCCTCTGGAGTGTAGGTTTTTTGGCAAATGTTCAGTTAAACTGTTTCATGATACACCGTATTATTGCAGGTTAATTGCGGTTGACTATTTCTGAAAGCTTGAAATACAGGTAAAATTTGATGGAACTCAATTAAATAAAAGTATTCATAAACGAAAATTGGAAGGCAGGTTTTCACTCTTTAAAATGTCTAGTGGGTAATTTCTGATCAGTTGTTATCCGAATTCTCAGAATTATTTGATAAAAACTTGAAAGAGTTTTTAGAATGCTAACATATATAGTAGAAATTATTGTCAATCCGTTTCATATTATTATTATTGTTCCTTTGGGTTCCTAGTGGAACATAGGGCTTCAAATGCACGTCTCCACTTGCCACTTCTGTCTTCCTTCTGCTGTTCTTTTCACCTCCATCCATGTTAGTTAGTCCATAGTGTTTCAACTCCTCTTCACACAATCTCCTCCATGTCACCCTTGCACTGATGTCCCACTCGCCGCTTCCCTTTCGGCCTTATTCCACTCGAGCAATGGCCTGACGCGCGCGCAATGTCACCCATCGGCCTCCTCAGCCACGAGTGTCCAATCCATCTAAATCCACTTTCTCCTGCATATTTGTTGGTTGGCGATTGGTTCTTGTTTTGTTTGTTTCTTTCCATAGTTTCTTGTTGGTGACTCCTTCCGGCCCGGCCATCTGATCTTCAGTATAGAGCCAGCGAAGACAGTTGTTGATAAAGGTCTGGTCTGCAATAGCCTGTTGGAAATATTCTTTGTGACCCGCCCGCCAAGTTCCTCATCTGATCCGTATAGAAGAGCTGACTGACTTGATGTTGTTTGTATTGAAAATCCGATCGAATTTTGTTGTTGATGGTGGCTGAGTGAGGAAGATTTACAGATTGGTTTCAGGTTGATGAATGTGTGTGTTCTCGCCTTCCCGATTCTCGCTCGATTTGACATTCTCGTCTGTTTCGACTTCCTTTAGTTGAGACAATGCTCCCTAGATGAGAAGTGAATGAAGTCACTAACCTCCTTCAAATCCGTCCCGTTGATGGCGATTGGCGCTGGCTGTTGCTGCTCTTGTTGTTGTCGTCGGTTAGTTATTTTCATAACCTCTGTCTTGTCTTTGTTCATCTGAAGTCATGTCTTTGTGGGTTCTTCGACCAGTTTGTCAGTTTTCGCTTGTAAGTCTTCGATTTTGTGTGACATCAAACATGAATCATCCTCGAAATCTGTTATTATGCATCTAAATGCACTGTGCTTTAATATTCGAGTTATCTATCAAAGCAACAAATTGTGAGCATGTCAGCAAAAAATATTTAAAAGCGTTAAACGAATATATATAAATATATATATACTTCTATTTTAAACTAACATTTAAAATACAAGCCAGAAAACTGAATATTGCTGCAGACACTGCAAATGGCTTGTAACTATCCCAAGTTTTGGAATCACTTCTGAAGAGATCAAGACTCATAATTATGAAAAAGAAGAAATTCATTGCAGTAATAGTTTCACTGATGACGTTGAAGTCTCAGAATCTAGACTTAAGTTAAACGACTGAAGGAAAAATTATGATTTATTAAAGATATTTATATTGTTGTCTCACCAAGGTATGAGGAACGATAGCGACAGTATCAAGCCGAACTGATTATATTGGAAGGACAAGAGAATAACTACAGCAAAGAGAAGACATATAGCGTAAAAAGAGAAACAAGACTGGTCACGAGCTGCCATGAGATACAGAACTATAAGGGAGCCAGACAGTAACGAACAGCGGTATCATTATAGTTTAGGATTCTTCAACCCAGCCGAGTTCAGGCCCAGGACGTTCCAGTTAAAAGTCAATCGCGTAGACCATCCAGCCACTGGAGACCTACTCAAGGGACTATGAATTCCAGCTTCTGCAGAATGTTTATATAATATATGGCGCGACCGCCGACCAATGTCATCAGGGTGTAACTGTTCCCTTAACTCACTTGGTGAACTCCGCCCGTAGTGACTCTTCACTGGAACCCCAAGCTGCTTCCTGTATAGAGCCAGCTGTTAGTAAGCATCAGATTAATTATCAAGTGTTGATCTGCAGTGATTTGATTGTCTGCGAGTTAGAGGAGAGTTATTCGCATGCAAAATTGGTTGGTGGTTGCACCAACTGTCACAGATTGACAAAAGTTGGCATTCATGAACCACACTGTGGCAGGTCCCAGTGGCTGTATTGTCTACGACATCGCCCTGAAACAGGGGCGTGCTGGGTTTGAACTCCACTGAAGAATCCCAGACTATTACGAAACATCTTTTCATTAATTTCGGGTTTCCCAGAGGTCCTCCATCTGATGTCAGCTCGTGATCGAACCTGTAGCCGACTGAATCTCTTTGATCCGAATCTTAATAATATGGATCCAAGTAATTTTAAAACGCGTTGGCACAGTTAAATCTAATTTCGCGGAAAATAATAAGGAAGGACAAGCTGAAAATGAATGCAAATGTCCCTACATCCCTGGTGGTTTATGATAAATTGAAAACAGACAATAGCAGCACCTTGTTGCCTGAAAAGCAAGCTCATGTAGCAACACTATTTCGGGGTTGGAGCCTATTGTACCTCATTAAATTTTTAATTCATTGTATTTCATTGTAGAAAACATATCTACATAAAAGTAGTATTGGCAAAGTTATAAGGTAACCTTTCTTCTATGCGACAATAGTAGCTCTAAAACGACAGTGCAGAATTCTACAGTTACAGTATTACGTAAACCAGCAAAGTCTACTCAGGAAATCTCATGTCGATCCAAAGGCCCAGTTAATAAGTGACAGTCTCATGTTGTCTTAAAGCAAAGGTCCTAATGCATCCAAGAACAAAACCAGCTCTCATACTACAAAGAATTAAAGCTGTTTTTGTGTCTACTACTGGTGAACAGTTAAGGCTTATCAAAAAAGAAAAAGACCACTTACAACGAAGCGACCTTGATATACCATCTCCAAACAGAATTATTAAATGCTCCGTTAGTGGTGGGCCAACATAGCTAAGTAAGATGCGAATTGTCTGAGCCCTCATTGGACGACCAGATCCAGTCACAAAAATGCTCAGTGCAGATATCCGCGTAGCAGTGATATTTTTTATTTCATTGCATGCAGCTAGGGATTGGCGTAGAGGAAGACTGAATGTGTTTGTATGAATTTCTTAATCTGAGAACGTAAAATGTTACTTAAGAATCATTATTCAGATACACCTTTCGGATATAATACGGTTTGACTGTAGTGGCTGAAGAAATAAATTTGTGAAAGTAAACTAAGTCGGCCTACAGTTTAGCGTATGCTGTCTGATGAAAACAGTAAATTGAGTTGTGCGCGATAAGAAACTCAACCCGAAACCATCCAAATTCAAAAAAAGCAAATAATGTGTGGTTCAAATTACGACACCAAGTACTATCGCCCCCCAAAAAAATAGAATGACAGTTAGATCGCTTCGTCGACTTCACCAACTTTGAAATGGCTTCCACCAGCACTGACCGGGAAATAATTTGGTAACTATTTCAGCATTAAGCAGTACCACAAACATATATCAACCTCACTCAGTAGCATATGAATATACCATGTGTCAGGTGGACCACAAAGGAAAACTCAGCGAGGCCTTTGAAATAAAGACTAGGTCAAGACTGTCTATTATCACTTAGGAAATTCAACATTGTGGTGGACTGGATTATGCGGAATACTGTGTTTGGTGAGCAGAAAGACAGGAATATATTGCACCGACAAGATGACCCAGAAGATCTGGACTTCACACATGGTTTGCGTCTGGTGCCATACAAATATAGATGGATAAAAAAATACTCTAAGAAGATCATTGAGCGACACTGTGTGCCAGGCAATTCCCCTAGTGGAACACGAATGGGAAACAGCGAGTTGGGCGTGTTTCTGAGGATGACATGGAAGTAATCGTGTAATGAGGAATTAAGTGCTTATGAGCAGTCATGGGGCCAGATGGAGAGGACTGCAAAAATAGGATGAAATGTACATATGCTGTTGAAGCCCTATGTTCTACTCGTAACCAAGGTGAATAATAATATAAATAAACAAGCAGCCATATGAGCGCTAATTGTATTAGTGAATCTAGCTTAAATAACTCTAGGATAATGTTCAATTTACTAAACAAACTGTCACACTTACAAATGTGAATTTTATGGTTCGCTATCGGCTTATGTTATACAGCTCTAGAGAAAAGTTGGAAACAAGTTATATGTTATGCATATGACCTAAACACATAACCTTTATACACTAAGTCACCGGTTATCTGGAACTAGATGCCTAAAGACAAAGGATCCTTGTTTAGATTTTCATGTACTTGGAGATATCACGTTTGTTAGGGAGCTGTTACCGGAATACAAATTTATTAAAATCTTTTGGCTTCCTTCTGACTTCTTTTCATATTTAGTTTACCAGGAAGATATTAATTTATTACCCTATGCAACAGTCAACAAATATTTGTGTGTTTTGAATAACCTATTAAATTATTTGAAATCCATGCATACTGATAAAATAAATCTTCATTATAATTAACAGGAAAAAGCTTTGTCTTTCGTATACAATAAATAAAGAAAAAAAACACCTCAGAGTTTTATGTATATTGCAAAAGGAAAATAACAGACAAAACAACATTAATATTATTGATAATTTTTATAAAGAATTCATGGATTCATTGATTTTTGCCTATCTGTCCTGTATACCTTTTAGACGATTATAGATAGGGAAAGCCAACCACCACTGTGAACAAATCGTTTGCTTGAGATGATTAAAGTAATTACTGATTGAATAAAGTTTTGCTATGCATTAAAGGAAAAAAGAACAACGCAGAAGATTTCGTCAATGTACGACCGACCTTACTTTGGTTTTTCAAAGTGAAGAAATAAATTAGTTGAAATATATATATGTTGAGTGATTTTCTTCCCACCTAGCGTTTGATTAATCACTTGCGATATAACTTGGTAGTTTGCTGACAGCTAACTAGTATTTAACTAAATAAGCTACTTAGATTTTGGGGGATAATCCACTTGCAGCCAATATCGTTTGAAGTAAGTTGGCGAATGTTGACTGGCAGTAGAATGCAGGATGTGTATTTCTTCATCTGCAATCTGCAGCGAGACTTGGACTCACCACGCATCGTTTTAAACACCGAAGAGTTATCCAGTAGGTCAAATGGGCCACGAAGGCCACCTCTTGTCCAACGGGCATTAATCATTATTTCTCTAAGTCAGTATTGATTTTCCTGTCGATTGATGACTAGCTAGAAATATTCAGCCCGTGATAACATGCCGGTACCAAATTACTTCGTTTCGGGCCTTAGACATTATCGAGGCGTCTGTATTAGTAGCGACATATCAAAAGAGGTTAATCAACGGAAGAATCAAAATTGACTTTTAGAAATACTGTCATCTGAAATCAACTTCACTGGGCATAATTCACTCCTAAGAATAAGAAGAATATGTGTTAACGTTTAGGTAGTAAGTAAACCAAAAGTTAAGTGTGCTTTTATATTTTTAAAATTGAATTTTAGATTTTCCCGTTGATTGATTAGACCAAAGTGCTCGGTCTCAGATTGACATGTCGGCTTCTTGTGCAGATGCTTCGACGATTTCTAGGCACTTAATTAGTATTTAATTGGTGGATGGTGACTAGCAGTGGAATCCATGATGCGCATTTCGTCCTATTGGAGACCCGTCATCCGGAAGTACCTGCGTTTCTCAGTGAGTGATGACGTTCCCACCGAGCTCGAACCCAGTCCCCATAGTTTCAAACGCCAAGCGTTATCCACTAGACCACTTGGGTTACATGTCAACCTGAGACCGAGCACTTCGGTCCAATCAATCGGTGGGAAAATCAAAATTCAATTAAAATTAATATGACTCGTTGCACAAGAGGCTCTCGTGGCCCAAGTGGTCTAGTGGATAACGCTTTGACGTTTGAAACTATGGGTACTGGGTTCGAGCCTCGGTGGGAATATCATCACTCATCTGAGAAATGCAGGTACATCCAGATGACGAGTCCCAAATAGGATGAAATGCGCATCATGGATTCCACCAATTAAATACATAAGTTAAATGGTCTAAATTGATAAACTATAATCAGTCATTCTCTTTAGATACATCCTTCAAGACAGTAATGTTACCATTGATTTACTTTCAATATAAAACTATTACAGTACATATTGTTTACATCGTACTTCAAATTGTTTGTTTTAAATTGTCCCGTAGCCATTGCAGTGGGAATATTGACACTCCTTCTTGAATCCATGTGTTGCAGTCAACTTACCGAATTAAGTAGTGGTATAAAAGTCTTATTAATTTACAGTTAGTTCATCTGAAGGAGTGACTCACGAGAAAGTTAGCAAAATTTAGAGATATTCAAGCATTTTAATCGATTAAACAACATTAACTAATGTGACTGCTCATTCCATATGAAAATAAAAATACAAAATGCAAATTGAGCTCCCTAAAACTGAAAATTAAAGCCCAAAGACTCACTCACAAAAATAATCGGACAGTGTTCATTAGAAATAATTTGGGTCATATAATTTTTGTTATGAGTGTATTTTATGTTTACAGTTTTTGAAAACAACGTCTTATTGAAATTAAAAGTATATTATTTTTGAATTACATCATTAGGCGGGGGGGGGGGAAGGAACTCCTATCTGATACTAGAGGCAGTTTTTATGTTAATTCTCTTGGCATTAGCAGTCAGTCATACACTGACATTTCAATAGAAACTCTACAAGTCTTCAAGAGGAATTCTCATTCACTGAACCTTTGTATTTTGTGGATGCCTAAGATAAAAAAAAGCTTGTATAAAAACGACAGTACTCAAAAAAAATTCGTATTTATATTTAGCACTCAATCTGTTTGTATGTTAAAGCTTAACTCATTATTACTTTTAACAGCTAATTTGTGATGGTTGTCACTGAGGCGGAAACTTCTTATTTATTATGTATATTTTAGTAGCCTTCAAACAAAATGACATTTTCTGTTTCGTTGAGCATTTATTTGTTTTCTATTAAAAGCATAGCTATTTCAGCAACACTCAGTCTCTTCGACTAAAGATCGCTTTATTGAAATCATTCTTCAGATGGTGTCATCCTTTTTTATTTTAATGGATGTATTTAAATGAGAATGCATAAATTTAATCATGAGCTGACATCAGCTCATGATTAAATCCTCCATGCAACCAAACAAAATCCCTACAAAACCAATACTTGAAAATGCATAAATTAGCGAATTTTTCTGTACACTGTACACTAAAAATCATGAAGAGATAGATAATCTGAAGCAAAATACTGCATTGAGGTATATAATGAATTAAATTGTAGAATGTAAGAGGTGTGTAAGATGAGCTTTTGCCATTTTGCATTTTAAAGTCACGATACCCGTAGTGTTTCTGGGTATTTACCTATCTGTATTTCAAAAGGATATATAATTTAGACAGAAATGTCTATTTCAAACACAATTTGATGGCCTGAGTTTCCATAAAACTCATAATTTGAAAGGGGTCTCTGGATTTTTGAAACACTGTACCATTTATCCCGTTTTCTGAAAAATGGAAATCGAACAGAAAGCAGTTTATTTAAACGGAACTACCTCAACTTTAAAGTCCAGTTTCTAAATACCAATTCATTCATCTGAACTGACGAGGATATCAAAGCCAGAATCGGAAAAGCAAGACAAGCTTTTACTACTCTTAAGTCTGTGTGGAGGTCAACAGCACTCACTCAACATCAAAAATAAGATCCGGATTTTCAACTTCAGTGCTAGTATACGGATCAGAGACTTGGCGCGTCATAAAGAGCATCTCAAACTTCAGACCTTCATTAACAGTTGTCTTTGCTCAATTCTCAAGATCAGATGGCCAGAAAAGATCAGCAATAGGGATCTCTGAGAGCAAGCCATCCAGGAACCGATTGTGAGACAAATAAACAGGAAGAAATGGAGATGGATTGGCCACACTCTGGGGAAACCATCAAGTGACATCACTAAACAAGCCATTGCTCGAGTGGGACTCGAAAAGGAAGTGGCGAGTTGGTCGTCCCTCGGTGGGGTGACTTGGAGGAGGTCATGTGAAGAGAGAATGAAAGCATGTGGGTAGACTTGGAGCCAGGTGAAAACTCTAGCAGAGACTCGAAGGCAATGGAGACGCGCGGCTGAAACCCAAAGTTCCTCTAGGAATTAAAGGAAATAAAAATAATACATTTTAATTTTTAACCTGAATTATAGATTCTGCTTTTTCATAGAAAAAATCTTCCTTTTTACTCCCTCTCCGTGTGGAAGTAGAAGGCAGGGATAATCTGTGGTTAACAGCCTTATAGATTTCATGTCCTGATGGATAAGAATGATAAACAGCACTTTGAATGGAACTTTATTTGACCTATTAATAGTGAAGCTTTTTAGTTGCATGGCTACCCTTGAATTCAACCAATATCAGAATGAAATAATGTATGAAAGTGGCATGTTATTCACTGTTAAACCATCATGAGAACGTAAAAGAAAAATTCCATCATCTAATACACTTTAAATGTTTGCTCCTATTCACATAGAGTCGATGAAACTAACATGTCTGCATGGTATCTAAAACTCTCATATAAATAAAACCCTTTACTTTCATCAGGAAAATAAAGACTATGAATATAAACAGAATCTTTTTTCCCACTGTCAAATTATGTTTCACGGTTGACTTTCTTTATACTTTAGAGAATGGATTTTCTATCCAGAAAACACATAAATATATATAGGTACTTTTTGATGTGATGAAATATAACTTTCTTAAGATATTAAATAAAGCATATAATTCAGCAAAGTTAATAAATAAAAGCCAGAGAAGCAAGTTCTTAAGCGGTGTCTTTTAGAATTAAACAGTAGAAGGATGTGATAATATCTAATGGAGCTATAAAAATAATGTGAAGATTGTCAAAGTTGTTTTTCAGATAATTCAATAAAATAAAAATTCAATAAAATACAAACTAAACTCTCCTGGAAATCAGCATTACAATACAAGGATTGTCAATTTAGTCGGTGATGGTCAACAAACTTATCAACTGATCTGCTTGTTTAGCTCGATATTCCACGTCTAGCCTACACCTTGTTTATATGCTGATTTCATTTTCATGCAGGCTGTGGTGTCTTGATGACACTGGCTGGAAGTCCTCGCCAACTCTGTACACTTAGAATAATGTCTGTTCGGCAGTCGAATATTTTGCTTAGAATGCCTTAAGATACAGACATCAGCGGAAGACGACGAGTGACGAGTCAAGTCAAGAAGCTTGTATGACTTGTGGTGAATTTCAGTCGACCCGATGCCGGCTAGATGGGATGACGAGTGGCAAATAAGTGACATAAATCTACTCGAAGAATCCTCTTTGTTATGTCGCATGATGGATGCATCTGCGGATATCTGGAGGTATTGTCAGTAGTGAAATAAAGGTTCTTGTTGTGAATTTATTACACCATATAAAGCGTTATAATCGGTATAATTTAATGTTTAGTATTATAAACCCTAGTATACTGCCTGTTGCTGTTAAAGTTTATTAGTCAGATCATCTTACGAGACTGAGTTCACTTTACAAAGGTTGAAACATGCAATTTGTCCAAATATAATTTTCTTTTACTAAAGTAAGTTTTGAACCAGTAAACGAGAAATGAGAGCGTCGGTGGCAAGCGATTAGGACGCTCGCCGACCATATACATCGCCCGGGGTTCAATCCCCGGTCGACGCACTCCTTTACCTAGCTAAACTAGAAATAATGCTGGCAAAGAGGAAAGGTTGGGCATGAGGCTAGCAAACCCATCCTGTAAAATAACTACTAGCTTGATGCTTTATGTTCCACTGGGGAACGTGAAGGAAAAAAAGTGAGTTTTGAACCAGTTAACGAAAAATGAAAAAGGATAAAATACATTCAAAACTGACACTAGCAGAAAATGATCATTTTTCAAAACGTGAATATACTTAGGAAATTGAAATCGACCATGATCGGATATCGGAAGATTATCGGGTATCACTAAGTAAAAAGTAAATAAACAACGAGTAGATAACGAACTAGTGAAGAGACAACAATAAGTTGTAAGCCTTACGTTAACATAATGCTTAGGTACTACCTGCCAAATTATTATGTCTATCTTTGATCCGGATATCTGAATGCATTTTTCATCATCTCTGTTTCTTATACCATTGTCTTGATTCATTTTCAACACCACATGAAGAAATTTGAGTTTCAGAGATGAATGCCTTGACAGACGACAAGATTGTCTTTTGAAAACTAATGCCATCTGAGAGCATTCACATTGATGGCTTGAATGTATTTTGAAAAGGTCTCATATGTGTTTTGCACACTGTTTGCAGTTTTTTAGTTCTGGCAATGACTGACAGAAATCAGAGAGATAATACTCATTGCATTGTGAGTATTTCTATGGAAATCTTTACCGAAAAGGCGAAAGAATAATCCGCCAATAAGGAGAATCCACGGTGGCATGTTTCACTGGGCGAAGAATACATCTGTTCAGTTATTATTAGGATTTTTCACAGTAGGTGAAAGATAATGCCACTTATTGACTAAATTCATTATTACCTATAAATCGGAAGTGAGAATAGATTCAATCCAGAGGTGAATATAGCTATGGTTTAAATTTAATGTGTTGTTTCTAAGAAAATAAATCACAAAAGCTAAATAAGAGATGTGAATACAATCCATATTGTTTTTTGGCTAGATTTCTCTTAGGCTGTACACCGACCTAAATATCTTTAAATATGAACGTGAAATTGTCAAGTGTTGGTCTGGTAATTTCGCTTAATATATATCAGGAACTGACAGAAGTTAGAATTCATGGGTCGTTGGGTTGACTATGGGTGGTTTAGAAGTTTATGCGCTGGCGTCGTAGTAAGTAAATTAAATATAAATTAAAATGTATGCATACAGAAACAGTGACATAAAATATGATATGAAAGAATGTTTTTCAGTAGGATACGTTTAAAAAAAATATCATAAGATCTTTACTAGCCGCAAAAATTTCATTTGAATATTTAAACTAATATCGTCAAAGTACTCATGTACTATTTGCAAAGTATGAAAACGGTCTTGATTACAAAATGCATTAGAAAATACTGTGTCATAAACATTTGTTACCCTTTGTCATCAGTTAGATGGGATAGTAGAGAAATAATTAACACAGACATAGAAGATTACTCATTGAGGTAAAAAACAAGAGTCTGAACACTGAAATTAATGAAATAAATTACTGTTCGTTTAATTCACGCAAAAAATTAAGATATAGTTACCAATTAAACGATGTTCACACCGTCTGTGTACGTTATTCTCGTTGGAAACGTTTTACTCAAACCGATTTCGAGTGTTTTAATACATATAATGTTTTACAAGTTTGCCTACATATTGATATCTGTAGAGAACCATTGAAAACCAAGTGGGAGTACTAGATAGCTGTTTCACCCTATTTTGGGACTCATCGCCAGTAGGCATCCGCCCGGGTAGGAACCCAAGGCCTTCCGTTTACAAGGGAAGCTTATTGATCATTCAGTCACTGGAAGTCGACTAGGTGGCCCATGAATTCTGACTTCTAAAAATTCGGTTATCTTCCTTCACGTCCCCAGTGGAACATAGGGCTTCAAGGTAGAGGCTTGAAGTTTTTGTGACAGTGTTTACTTTTACAGGATAGGGTTGCTAGCTCATGCCCAACCTTTCTCTTTACCAGCATTATTCCTGGTTAGCGAGGTAAAGAGTGAGTCGGCCGGGGATCGAACCCTGGACTATGTGCATGGTCGGTGAGCGTCCTAACCGCTATGCCACCAATTCGGTCTGCGAATTCTCTTTTTAACCGGAGGTCCTGGATTCCTACTCGGTGGTTGCGTACTGACGATAAGTTCCAAAATAGGACGAAATAACTGTCTAGTGCTCCCACTTGGTTTTCAATGGTTCTCTAACGGACATCACTCCATGGCCAAATTTAAAATGAATCAAATCCCTGCCAACCAGCTCTTGAAATTATTTCATATTATAAAAGAATAACAAAAATTAAGGAACGTCTGCATATTCTGCGAATTAGTCACAAAACCGGACGAAGTTCAGTAGATGAAAATTTTATAAACCTAATTCATAGGACAACAACAGGTATTGAATCAAAATGGAATGGTTAATTCTGCGTGTGTATTATATTTCGATACAGTTTTTGACGGCTGAAAAACTTCTTTCAGTTTCACTTTTGATCATCCTTTCGATTTCCTGGAATTTTGTCTCCCTTTCGATTGGAAAATAAATAATTTTCTCTTTTCATTAGGTGGCTATCCAATGTTTGCTATTTTTTCTAATCAGGACTTAATTATGAATCTCTCTGAATATCTACTCTTTACGAAACGTCTTTCAAAGGTCCTATATAGCACCTGTTACAGTTTTTCAAACTTAGCCTCTTAGTTTTGTTTTAATGCAACCTTACCAGTTCAAGCTTATAGATGAGTGGAAAAAAGTCACCGCATTGCACTTACTGTCTGTTGAGGCTCTCTTCCTTCTTTGTTTCTAATCGTACCATAATTTCTCGTTATCATGATTAAATTAAAGGAATTAAACTTCCTGCAGTGCTTATATTACATGGTCTTTTATTTTAGAATGGATTTCTTTGAAATTACAAGACAACTAAGATACATAGTTCATGTCATAATAAATGACAAGTATGTGTTTACAAAAATTAGTTGTTTCTCGGACCACAGCTTTTATTCATAACTGGTTGGGACATACCATGAGAATGGCAGAGAGAATAGATTCTAAAGGAGAGTCTTTTCAATTGCTTGTATATTTGCGATAAACGCATCATACATACATCACATCATACAAAACCGTAAATTTGTTATGTGAGTCAATTTTACATACTTTCTCGAGAATTGGAAAAAAATTCTTTTTCAAACTACGGATAGGAAACTACACCAATTACACAGTGGATGGGTTAGACTGGATAAGCTACCATGGATTATTTTTCAGCGAGTAATTTTGTCAGACTAATTGAAACTTAGATTGATGGGCTCTGATATTATGGGCTTTGCTGATAAATGACGGTACATAAAAGGGTCTCCTAAGCTTCAGCTTGATCCAGCAGTTGCAGATTGACTGTTAAAATTTATGACTGTAACTTTTCAAGTTTCCAATGATACTTGTAGTAAATCTGATTACAATTTCGTTTAGGATTCACTATGATGTTGTCTTTTTGTGTTTTATCCTTTGTTGAAAAGTAGAAAGTATAAAAGCAAATATGTATGTTAATATATACTCTTAAAATCATATCTAAAAATGTTTTTATTAGCATAACACACATTCATGTAAAGTTACTAACTGGTTATTTTCAAAGGAACAATTTAACTCCCATATTCTAATCCCTGTAATTAAAGGACTTCAGAACTCGTCTTTTATGATTACACTTACTCCTTTTCTTTCTATATAATTTTTCAAATATCCAGCGTTGTTGCTGCATCATTCTTGATACACCTGTCGGTTTCTGACTAAATGGGCAAAGTTTCACAGATCAAACTTTCTCTCTTTTTCTACTTGGCTATTATTATTATTATTTCATTATTATTCCCTTGATTTCCGAGTGGAGCATACAGCTTCAACAACACATCTCCACTTTGTTCTGTTTTCTGCCGTTCTTTTCAACTGGATCCACGATTGACTGAACTCTCTCATCTCTTCCCACACGAGCTCCTCCATATCATCCTAGGACGATCTACTCATCGCTTCTAATTGGGATTACACTCAATGGCTGGTGTACGATGTCATTCAACGGCTTCTTCAATGTATGCCGATCCATCTTCACTTTCTCTATATATTTGTTGAGCGCTCGGTTCTTGTTTAGTTTGTTCCCAAAGTTTCTTGGGAACTTGACTATATAACATTTTTTAAACTTTTACTCGACCTCATCTTGTTGGGTGATTGGTTCTAGATGTATGCACACGATTCTAGTCAAAGTTTGTTCTGTCTTTTGAAGAAGTCATACGGAATTTGTTTTATCGCGAGTAAGGCTTTAGAAATTACAGTGTAGATCAGGAACCTGGGTACTTCCATTTACAGGAAAATCTTGTAGACCACTGAGCCTTTGCGACCCGACCTGATGGCCTATAAACCGGGGTGAATGCTTACTGCCAGTGAGTTTCAGACTAGGATGAAATAGGCGTCCAGTATTCTCTGGTTTGAAATGGTTCTCTAATTGATGTCAATCCGTGGTTAAATTTGAAATAGGTTTTATTGCAAATTAGTTTCTTGATGGAGACTGGTTTGTATACGCTGATGACATACAAGGATAATGAAGAGCTGCTTCAAAAGAAATCTAAAAATTCAGAATAAAAGACTTAACAGTGAATTCACAACGTTGGTTGGAGTTTCTTATTATCATTTGAAAAGTAAACTTTCAAACTGCACAGCGTATGTGCAGGAATAGCTCTATTTTAGTAGAAACAACTTTCACTGTAAGTTTTAAGAAAAAAACAATTGCAGTACACTTTTTAATTTCTGAGCGTGAACCAAATTGTCACCTAAGAGGAAGTGATGTATAACAGTTGGTAAACAGACTGAACGATGATTTCGGTATTCCTAATAATATAATCTCATCGGTGGCTCAGCGGTGGAATGCTTGCTAACAACGCAAAGGGTCCGAGTTCCAGTCCACGACCAACGCACCCCTAAACCTCTGTCATCGGTTAGTGAGGGAGGATTGATCGTGGGGCTAATAACCTTGTAAGCAATAAAACACATGCTATCGGGACATTACAGCTCTAGCTTGAACCCCTACATTCCACTTACAACGTGAAGGAACACAAGGGAAAAAATATAAATCTTAGGCAAATACTTAACATGAATTATTAACTAACTTCAACTGGGTTTTATTTGGTGGATGTTGACTAGCAGTTAGATACAGGATGGGCATTTCGTCCTATTGGGACTCGTCATCTGGTTTTACCTGAATTTCCTAGTGAGTGATGATGTTCTCGAACCAAGTGCCCGTGGTTTTATTAATTATTTACTTCACTTTTAGATTTTCTCGTAGACTGATCGCATGGAAGTGCTCGGTCTCGATCTACTGGAAAAGTGAATTAAATAATTAATAAGACTGATGCACAAGAGATGGTTCTAGTGACCCAAGTGGTCTAATGGATAACGCCTTAGCGTTCGAAACCACGGGCACTTGGTTCGAGTCTCGGTGGGAACACCATCACTCATTGGGGCATGCGGGTACATTTAGATGACAAGTCCCAAATGGGACGAAATGCTCATCCTGGATTCTACTGCTAGTCACCATCCACCAATTGACTTCAAGTTACATGACCAGAAATAGTCGAAGAATCTGCATAAAGAGACTAAGCACTTCAGTCTAACCATTCGACGGGAAAATCCAAAATCAAATTAAAGTGAATTTTATTCATCTATTTGAATACCTTGCAGCATGTTCTTGGTTTTTGGTTTATTTGATTCTACCTGCTATCGCGGACTTTTCATTTTTATCACATGAGTACTAAATAGACGATATTTCTTTGGGGTTTTAAATCTTTTACCCAATTTGTATTCTGACTTTAAAAATGGATGATAAATACCTTTTAGAATTTAGTAAAAGTAATGCTCAGTAATAAATTGTTGAAATTTCTCGTTTCTCGTTTTTTAAGTTTACTGAACCTAAAAATGCTCGGTTATTTGTAAGATATAACTCTTACTACACCTTCCATGAGGTTAACATGATAAAACATTGACATTTGAAGGGACAGAAACTAGTTGTGAATCCGTTTGGGATCGAGATATATGCACCTGACGACAGACAAACTGATGGTAACTCCTCCTCTCCATGGATTCTACTGGGAATTTATCATCAACCAAATCATCAAGTCCTGGAATAACTTACGACCTCTGAGCCAAAATAAAGATTTGCATCTATGATCGTCTTCGACACACATAGTGAAACTAGACTCTTTTCAATTTCAATGAGGGGTAAAATGTATCAGAATTGAAAAATGGTGGTTACTATACAAATTCTTTTATCAGTGCTTCCTTACCCTTGAAAATATTCCATAAATAATGCATTTTTCTCAATCCACATATGTGAAGATTGGCTTTTAATTACAGATTTTCAATACGTAAGCTCATTAATGACTTTCGAGGCTACACTTTAAATAAAATTGATGATTATTTTGGTGACTTTGCGAATAATTATTGCTAACACATGGTTAAACATGCAGTAAAATACTTGCCATTTATTTGAATATTTGACTCTTCAATCCATTCATACTGAACTTTATTTATTGCAGTTCTAAGAAAGAAAAATTAAATTGAAAATTCCCTTTTTTTTCTTCTCTATTTACAGAAAATTTATGAGAAAAGGTTAATTTTGCAAATATATAATTCTACAACACAGATTGTTTGGGATCTCAACTCTATACAATTCAATTTTTGCATATTTTTACACCGATAGAAGAAATTCAATTGTTTCTTCAGAAAAAAGTATACATTACCCATATAGTAATAACTTTTTACGGTGAATGAGTGAACCCTCAGGACCAAGTGGATTTAGTTTAATTTCTGAGAATAAAAAGCCTGTGTCACCAATGAATTTACAACGACTCAGCATCAGTATTGGTCGTAAGAGTTTGATTCCATTTTTTGATATATTAGTAAGTTTTAAAATAAATTATGCCTAAAGAATAAGGTATAACTGATTTAATTCAACTTTTAGTTGCGTGAGTATATTTTAGAATGATAAGAAAAGCTTTATTATATTTGAAATAAATAGAACAGTTATTCAAACTTGTTTTATTATAATTATTATTATTATTATTCCGTGGAACAGCTTTGGTTGAATTACACTGTTGAATGCATTGTGTTTGCTAGTCAAAACATGTGAATAAACTAATAATGTTTTCTCATTTAGAGGCTTTTATTTCCTCCTTGTAACCAGAAATGTTTAGACCTTTTGTGATCAATTGATAAAAGACAGGCTACATTATTTGAAGTATAAATTTGACTAGTGTATATGAATGCAATTGGTGGATTTCATTGTTTACTGGAGAAAGTTAATGTTAGTTCGTGGAAAGTTGCATTGATTTCATTACGCCTAGCTTGAAAAGGCTATTTTTACTCTAATGGAGTATACTGTTCCCTTGAGAATATGCTTTCCTCTGCCTGACTATGATGTGGCACTGATGAGTGGCAGGCGAAGGTGAGGTACACAGTTTTATTGACGCATCGATATCTAGGGCTAACAGCTCTGTCAAGTTAATTGTAAACAGAATTTTCACAATTTCAAAGCTTAAAAATATGGTAAATTAACTCGTCGTCTTCTGAATAAGCAACTCTGTGTTGTAAGGTAGTTAGATACAAAAATAATGTATAAAAACAGAGGTTGCTTATTGCAGACATTTATCAAAAGCTGCCTTAACTAACTTCGTACTGAAGATCAGATGGCCAGCCGGCCAGAAAGAATTAGGAGGAAGAAACTCTGGCAACAAACCAACTAAGAGCCGATTGCTGAAAAATATGTAAGAGAAGGTGGAGATGGATAGGGCATGCGTTGAGGGGCTGTCCAGTTACTTCACGCAACAGGACATTGCTTTAGTGGACTTCGAATAGGAAATGATGAGTGGGTCGTTCTAGGATGACATGGAGGAGATCGTCTGAGAAGGATATGAGAGACTATGGGCAATGGTGAATCCAGTTGAAGAAGAGATTGGAAAATAGGTGAGAGTTAAGATGTGTTGTTGAAGGCCTGTGTTCTACTAAGAACTCAAAGGAATAATATTAGTAATAAAATGAACTCGTGCTTAATCAGAATCAAAATTAATCCTACAGATGTTCAAATATGCAATCCGGATTTTTGTTCTGTGATTTGAAGACTGTCAGAGCAGATTTTGTCATCAACAGAGATAAGTTCGAAAAATTGAAAATGAGAAAAAATAGATTATGTATCTGTAACGTCTGTGTTTGAAAAGCTTGAAGAAGCATACTCATGACGTCACTGATCAAACACTGCACACCTCCAGGCTACACACCTGAAGCGTTTATTATTTAAAAATTAGTAAAATCTAATGAATATTGATTTCTAACTTCCATCAGTTCATAATATAGTTTCATGTTGAGATATATTCACTGGTATTGTTATTGTTCCATTGGGTTACTGGTGGAACATAGGGCTTCAACTGCCCATCTCCACTTGCCACTTCTGTCTTCCTTCTGCTGTGCTTTTCGCCTACATCCATGTTAGTCGATAATGTTTCAACTCCTCTTCACACGATCTCCTCCATGTCACCCTTGCACTGATGTCCCACTCGCCGCGTGCTTCCCTTTCGGCCTTATTCCACTCGAGCAATGGCCTGACGCGCGCGCGATGTCACCCAGTGGCGGCCTCCTCAGCCACGAGTGTCCAATCCATCTAAATCCACTTTCTCCTGCATATTTGTTGGTTGGCGATTGGTTCTTGTTTTGTTTGTTCCCAGCCATAGTTTCTTGTTGGTGATTTTTTCCGGACCGGCCCGGCCATCTGATCTTCAGTATAGAGCCAGCGAAGACAGTTGTTGATAAAGGTCTGGTCTGCAATAGCCTGTTGGAAATATTCCTTGTGACCTGCCCGCCAAGTTTCTCATCTGATCCGTATAGAAGAACTGATTGACTTGACGTTTGTATTGAAAAACCGACTGGGTTTTGTTGTTGATGGTGGCTGAGTGAGGAAGATTTCCAGATTGGTTTCAGGTTGATGAATGTGTGTGTTCTCGCCTTCCCGATTCTCGCTCGATTTGACATCCTCGTCCGTTCTGACTTCCTGTAGTTGAGACAATGCTCCCTCTCGTTGATGATGATTGAAACTGGATGTTCCTGCTGTTGTTGTTGGTTGGTTATTTTCATAACCTCCGTCTTGTCTATGTTCACTTGGAGTCCTGTCTCCGCCGGCTGCTTCTTCGACCAGTTTGTCGGTTTTCACCTGTAGGTCTTCGATTTTGTGTGACACCAAACATAAACCATCCGCGCGCGAAATCCAGGTCTTCTAGGTTCTTCACGTCGGTCCAGGATATTCCTTTTCCGTTTCTCGTTTCCCACTGTCTGACGACACATAATCCAGTCCACCACAATTAGGAATCTCATTGGTGATAGTAAGCACCCTTGTCTGGTTCCTGTGTTTACTCCAAACGCCTCGCTGAGTTTTCCGTTGTGGATCACTTGACAGGTGCCGTTGTCGTACATCTGTTGAATAAGGTTAATGAATATTTGGGGTACGCCGTAGTACTCGAGTAGTTTCCAAATCACTTCGCGGTCAACGCTGTCGAAGGCCTTCTCAAAGTCTATAAAGTTGAGGTATGGGTTTGGTTACCGTTCCACGCTTTGTTCTGTGATGATGATGAGTAGAGTTGCAATTTGGTCAGAACATGATTTGCCTTTCCTGAATTCAGCTTGTTCTAGTCGGAGTTCTGTCTCCAGTGCGTCCCTAATTCTCTCCAGGATGATGTGACTCAGGATTTTACTTGGCGTCGACAGGAGCATGATTCCTCGCCAGTTCTTGCACATTCATAATAACACTAGATTTGGTGGTTTTGTTGAGCACTTTTTTCTATTTTGAAACCGGTAGGTGTTATGCAAGAGATGAGTTTTTAGATATTGAGTTTTTCAGGAGTCTGATAATTCAAATGAAGGTTTTCTTTACGGATTGACTTTTATTGAAAACAAACAAGCTCTAAACAGGAAATACACTACAGTTTGGGATTTTTCAGCTTTGCACATCTATGATTACACTAGGGAAAAAATCATATTTTAGTTTTCACTCGTCTAGAAGTACAAACCTTTAAATAATGAGTACGGTTTATTCATTGTTTGGGTCTTTAAAAACCGTCTAATGTAAGCTTGATTTGAGCGTCTACCGCGCTTTTAAAATGTTTGCCTATCTGACAACAAGCCTATAAATATCTAGACCAGAGAAGTTATTAATGTTGTAGGAAAGTATGGGCGACAATTATGGGCGAGTAACTATAAAAATTATCACTGTTTTATTCCTCTGAACGTTTGGCTGAGTAGACCGCTGCTTATTCAAGAAATGAATTAATTAATAATGGCCTTCGCTAATAAGTTTTTCGTGATAATGTGGATTTTATTAGGGAATCTTATAGAAAGCGTTTCAGAAAATATTAAAATATTTTATATTGTTCCTTGTCTAAAGCCTTATCGTGACGACGTTTCTTCTATTGAAGATTGAAAGATCTGTAAAATACTATCAGTCATTATAACTAACATATTTGTATTTACATTTAACCAGTAGGGTCACTAAAATGTATTCAGATGCTTTATTCCGTAAGGTAACAATGTAGATGTGTGTTATCAGCATCAGGCGACGAAGAAGATGAAAACTTGTTGCTCAACAGATATTCAGAAAAAAGTTGATATAGATCGGGACAGACGCCAAGAAAACCGTTGAGTGACATCGCACGCCAGACCGTCCAGTGGAACATTGGAAGGAAATGGCGAGCTGAGTGTCCAAGGATGACATCAAGAATATGAGAGCTTATGAGCAAGCGTAAAGTCAGCTAATAAGGACTGCGGCGAATAGGGTGGAATGGGGGATGTGTTGCTAAAGCCCTAGATTACACTCTGAACCTAATGGAGTAATAATGTCTTGGTACTAAAAGATTGTGACGTTTTATACTATTTCGAAATTTTTATTATAGTGGCTATGTAACACTATTCTCAGTAAATAATTTGTTTACAAAGTTCGTTTTGTAAGTAATACGAAGCCATCTAGACCATCTGCTCGTGATTCGTCTATGAACACCGCAGTCAGTTATTGACTGTGAGTGTTAAAGTGCCTAACATGACGTATTTCAAATTCAAGATGTGTTTTATAAGGTCTCAAACTGAAGCTTGAGCTTATAATTTAGCTGATGGAATTAATAAATACTTGCAGGTTTGTTTCAAAAGGAAAACTTGAGTATTTTGCACTTCGTAAGCAAACATCAACATTACTAAAAGGAAGAAATCAATTAGTCTGCGTCTGTTTGAAAACTACTGACCACCTGTTGCAAGGCTAGTTTCCGTATTTAATCTTTCTAAAACTACAGTACACAGAATGCATCACGAGAAAGTATCCTCAAGTACAGGCTTATTTTCTGCTTACAGTCACCAAATAGATTTGTATTCACTGATACAAAATAGAGTTCACGATATAATTAATCTACTGTTTATTGATTTATTTTTAATCAGAATAAACGTTCTCAATCCACCTCTGTTACAATATGCAAAACATCAGATGATAGTCATTTTATGCAGACTGCAGGATTCCAGTTTCTTTCACATCAAAGTTACTATCCTTTAATGATAGAGACAATAACCAAGCAGTTAGACATTATTGATAAATGTATGTTTAACTTATTTATTATGTTTATTTGTTATTGTAAATCCTTCAAAATACAGTAGAAGTTTGAATGTATTAATATATATATATATATATGACCTTAATCAGCACTTCACTATATAAGTAGTAGTAATAAGCATGTATACCTAAAATACATGAACTAAATAAAGATAGGGAATATATTAATCATCGTATGCAAATTTTAACCGTATATTCGACTATTTTAATAAATCTGAATCGTTCCTTTAGGTTTTAAATTTATAATCATAGGTGGTTACTTACACGGAGGAATTATTGGTCTGTATGCAAGAAAGTGCATTAATGAATGAAAAAGACTTTTGGAAATAACATCCATGATATATCCAATATGAGAAGCGCTTCCATAAAATTGCAGACTCATCAACAGCTGCCTTCCCCGGTTAGGTACTGAAAACCAGGTGGTCAGAAAGGTCAAACAGCAAGGAACTCTAGCAATAAACGAAAAAAGAAGGTACCATCCAACAAATATGCAGAAGGAAATGGAGACAGATTGGATACACATCGTGGAGACCTTTGAGTGACAATGCTGCCCGACCCACGAGTGGAAACCGAATGGATAATGACTAGTTGGGCACCTGTACGAGCGTGTTATGGATGAGATAGTGTAAGGAGAAGATAACCTAAGGGTAATCATGGAGCTATCTAGAGATAACTATAGAGGACATAGTGGAATGAAAAGATGTTATTGATGCCATGATTTTGCGAGTTGATCATGGATTAACATCACTTAGAGAACCATTGAAAACCAGTACCGGAGTACTGAACAGTTGTTTCATCCTAGTTTGGAAATCATCGTCAGTACGTACCCACCACCCAGGTTCAAACCTTGGACCTTCCGGTTACAAAGCAGGCTCGTATACCATTCAGCCACTGGGACTCGATTCAGTGGCCCATGAATTCTAACTTCTACCAATTCGTGATTTAGCGCGATCACCAACCATTGCCATTTTTTCGATTCGGAGTCTACAAAGAATAATAAAACTAATAACAAAAGAGTATTTTGCAGCCTCATAAGTTACCTTATACTTACATTACAATTATTCACAGATAAACTAATTTCAGATATATAAGCACTGGAGGCAAAGAATTCCAATTTTGTAAAATCGGTCTGTACGTCTATTTCGTGAATTATAGACAGTCTACTTACACTAACACAAATTGTTAAACTCTGCTACCAGATCTGATTATAAAGATGAACATAAGATCTACTTAACGGAAATACTTTGGGATTATATAACTCGGGTTTTAGAAATGAAATTTGAACCACTCCCCTTAATAGTATCCTGAACCCAGTGCTTCCAGATAAATTTTCCATTAATTTCAAAGGCAATTTGTTGTTTAGGGCTATTTCCGGAAGCATATCTAACATCACCCATTGATATTGTTGTTCCTAATCTTTATTTTATATTTGGACATGGATATTAGGGGTCATTAGACTGAATAGACATTTTAGAAAATATAATAATAACAATGAGGCAATCGTTAGCGTTTAGCAGCTGTAGATTTATTTATTCATTTCATACAAGCAGTTCTTAAATGTTAGTAGTCACCTTGAGAAAAACTAAGCAGTTTTGTTGGAGTAAAGAATTTATTTTTTCCCTTATTTTCCACCTCCTAAAGAATATCTTCATTCAAGTAATAATTTGTTTTTGATCATTTCTTTAAATTTAAAGTTGTTACTATGATGGAACATATGGCTGACGTAAGACAGTCTTATTCTACGGCGTTGAAGGAAATCTGCACTAATTTCTCTGAAGGTAGTGATAATGTGAATGATACACAGTGAGTTGAATATATAATTTTTATATTCCTTTTTTCCACTGCAATTCTTTATATTGAAGCAATGTATCACTCGAATATGTCCGTATGCATTCTGTCAATACGTTCGGTGATATTGTAACGACAGAAGAAAAAAGCCAGGAAACAGACTGTTTATCGAGAAAATCAAGAGATATTTGTAGATTTTTATGTACATTATTGTCAGCGGAGAAGTAACGTCTTCTGATTGGTTGTTTTCCTGCTGAAGGTTACTCCGTACTGCTTGTGACCGGTTTTCAGAAAGTTAATTCATATATCTGCGAATCATATATGCATACGTTAGGTCCACTGTGATTGGTTGGCGAGTTCTTCAAGGCTAAGCTTTGTTACTGTTTTTTTCTCATGACCCCTATTCGGGACGTAAACATTGACGTAATTTTGGCTAGCGGATAGCTTTCACCACATTCATCTTCCGTCAAATAGCTTCGTGTGCAGGCTTTCTGACCTTCTGGGTGATAAATCCTATCGTTGATGATTGTTACGGACCGGCTTATACCACTGTATTCATCGTTGGATCTGACAGGCATTAACTTCTTTCTGTTTGTCACCTCTTCTGATGGTATATACGTGACTCTGTCTTTTGGTGACTGTGTATGATCTTTTTTTTTTTACTTTGGAAGGAGTTTTCGTGGATCTGGCCAGCCTCAAACTGCATTCCTTCTGTCTCTACAATTCACTTGATCCCCGACTACAAAGGTAATGCACTGAGTCTTTTCTCTCTGCTAAGACTTTACGGCATCCCTCCGCTGCTTTTGCGTTACATTCTTGACTGCTTATTTTTGTTCTGCTCTCAATTTCCTCATACTCCACTTTTGGTGAAGTGGCCAGATCTCGTTGTGTATCTTTAATCGTGGTTTTCTGCCATACATCAGTTGAAAAACTGACTTCCTCATTGTTCCCTGGACAGTAGCACGATGTACTAGTAGAATCAGTGGGAGCTTCGTCTCCCAGGTGTCGCCTCTTCGAGGCCAGCCATTCCTTCAGTGTACGGTTGTTTCTCTCTGTCAGGCCGTTCGTTTGTGGATGATATGGCGTTGTTCTGATCCTGTTGATGCTCAGCTGTTGCAAACGGCACGTGAATTCTTCAGTTTCAAAACAATGACCTTGGTCTGTCTGTATCGTCTTTGGTACGCCGTGGTCTGCAACGATGTGACAAACTAGTGCATCTGTCACAGTCCTTGCCTGTTGGCCTGGGATCGTGTCGCCTGTTCCGTCATCACCAGGAGGTACTAATTACCACTTGATGTCTGAGGACCCATTAAATCTACAAGCCACAAGTCATTTATCACCGTAACTGGAAGTGACTGTAGTGGTGGTCGTATGCACTGATCGCCTTTCATTAGCTGGCACTGTGGACATCCAAGTA
This sequence comes from Trichobilharzia regenti, assembly GCA_944472135.2. Lineage (NCBI taxonomy): Eukaryota > Metazoa > Platyhelminthes > Trematoda > Strigeidida > Schistosomatidae > Trichobilharzia > Trichobilharzia regenti. Next base: position 143,735,144 of record OX235262.1, on the reverse strand, counting down.
CATATCTTACCACGTCTTCTCTCATACCCGGCCAGTACATACTTTGTCTTAAGAGGTCGGTTGTTCTGGCCACCCTTGTATGTGCTAGCTGGTGACATTCTTGTATCATCTCGTGGTGCAATAATTGAGGTATTAAGGCCAGCCAGCTTTCATCGTTTTCTCACAAGTCAGAGTCCAATAGGCTTTCACTCTTAGTTAATCTCTCTGTCGGAGTACTGTAGTTAGCTCTTTACTCGTTGTAGGTTGATCTACTTCTATTCAGTTGGTGAAAATCTCTATTACTGTATTCAGCGTGCCGTCCATCTTCTGCCTGCTTGCAAGTCTTAGTGATTCGTGTTCTACTGCATGCAGTCCCTAAGCGACCTAGGGCAACTCAGCCTCGTCTTCTGGTCTCGATAAAAAGTCTGCCAAGACGTTTCCATTTCCAGGAACGTGTGAGGTAGTAAAATCATACTCCTGCGGAGGCGAAACATCCACCAAGACATTCCTCGTAGGTCTCTTGCTGTCTTCAAAAACTATAGCGGCTTATGATCAGTTTTGACGTGAAATTGTCGGTCGAGTAAATAAGGTCTCCATTTGTCGATCGCCCATACCATTGCTAAACATCATTTCTCTTTCGCTGAATACTTCCGCTCTATATGTGTCAAAACCCGTCTGGCATACTAGATGATTTCCACACCCTTTCTTGGGACTGCACCTTCGCAGTAGTCACTGGCACACTGTGAACTGTCTTCCGGGTACGGACAGCTGTTTGGTTCTGTCCAGTGTCTTCTGTGACTTCCGAATAAACAAACTTCGGCTCACCTGGTAGCCTGTACAGAGGGGCTGCTATCTCATTAACGTTCTTTACGAACCGACTATAAAACGCTGCTCCACCCAGGAATCGTCACAATTTTCTCTTTGAATTCGGGGTCGAAATCGTCTTTATCGTCAAGATTTTCTCCGGTAGTGGTTTAATCTCATTATTTCCCACTTTATGTCCCAAAAGAGTAACATTTCTTTTGACTATCTGAGACTTAGTTTTGTTGACATGCAGTCCAAAATCTTCAAAGCGTCGCAGCACGGCTTCCATATGGTTCACATGGTTTCCCCGTATCTACTAAACAAACTACTTCTCAATCATTCACTCTCCGCTTCCAATACATAGCCCCTTTCTCAATAGCACCCACTACGTCTAGTTTTATATGAGCGAAAAACACATATTATAATGTCTGCAGGCTTTTCTTTTCCGCCTTTCTGGGGAGTATTTCCTCCAGTGTCACGGCTCACCACATTGAAAACATCGGTCTCTCCTGTCACTCATCTTTAACGTCACCACTTTGCGCTGCAGTGCTTCAATTTTGTGCTCATATTCGTTTGGTTTTGTTGACTCTAAATTGGCTACAGTTGTGCTCAGTAGCCGTGTCGTCACCTTCTCCAGCTCACTAATATCCATCGGTTGCACAGCGTTAACCAGTTGTAATCACCGAGAAACGTGGTCTAGAACACTCTCGATGAACTGAGAAGTCAGTAAGTGAGTCTCGGATTCCTCATCCAAGGTGGGAAGCTCAGGTCGAACTAGATTTGTCAATTTCACCGCCAGCACTAAAGGGTCTCCATCAGGTCTAAGCTTCGTGGAACGGAACTGCTGCAATGCTAGCTTTTTGTCTGTTGTGCTGTCAAACTCCGACACGTCATTCAACCAATGTGTTCCAAGACGCTGTGTCACCTGACCTCTCTGCGCCGTCATATATCGCCTTCTCTCTGCTTCTCAACAGCGTCCTTAGCACAACCGCCTTCCCTGCCTGCTCCTTGAAAACCAAGAACTCGGTGATGGTCTCGAAGTCCTGTAAAAAGCTCAGTATGTCTCTGTCTTCAAAAGCAGCTGGCTATGGGATCTTCATTGTTCGGAAGCAGCGACACCTACTGTAACGACAGAAAAAGAGCCAGGAAACAGATTGTTTATCGAGAAAATCAAGAGATATTTGTAGATTTTTATGTACATTATTGTCAGCGGAGAAGTAACGTCTTCTGATTGGTTGTTTTCTTGCTGAAGGTTACTCCGTACTGCTTGTGACCGTTTTTCAGAAAGTTAAGTCATATATCTGCGAATCATATTTGCATACGTTAGGTCCACTGTGATTGGCTATTGAGTTCTTCAGGGCTAAATTTTGTTATCTTTCTCCTCATGAACCTGATTTGGGACGCGACGTTTACTATTTCGGCCTGTTTGCAGACATCTCTCACCACAATCTGACTTAGGAATTTAATGAGGAATTTAAATCAGGCAGAAAGACCATGTCCTGGGGAGTTCTGAGTAAATGATGTTTATGATTGCACTGAAATGAGCATATGACTGAAGCCATAGCCTTTTGTCTTCAAAATATGATCAAAAACAGCTTGCAGATGTTTGAAGGACATTGTAATAATCTGCATTTTGTACTAGTTTTAAGTCTCATTAGCTGCTGCAAATATTGTAGCTCTAAGATAAATCCTCATTGTACTGTACAGCAATTGTAATAAACGAAATAAGTAGTTTGGCTTTCAACAACAATAATGTTCTTCCAAATTTCGCAACGGATAACTCACCCAACTCTGATACAAACAGAATATTTAAATGCTGAGGATGAATTTTCTAGTTATTCGAATTTCTTAACTATCAAAGCGTATTTGAACACCACGGTGACAGAGCTTTTCAAAATCATCACAAATGTTTGAATTTATCAGTAAGGACTAGATCCTTCATCCTACTTAAGCACTATGTACCTTAATAGTCTGATAATTGTTATATTTCGTTGAACAAATTGAGTAGGAAATGAACACAGTAAAAAGACACATCATTTAACAAGTTACAATTGTTTGGGGATAAAACCATAAGCCTAGAGAGCAGTACGGTTGTAGTAGTGTCTCAACGCCATATGACCACAACCCACTTCTTTTTACTCAGTGATCACGTCTGAGTGAATTACATAAATTTCTGGTCTCCAGAACTAATCATAGCCAAAAAAACTGGTTAGACGCTTGCTTGCTATACACTTAGGAGGGCCCACATATTGTGTTTATTTTTTGAAGTGAAAAAGACTTTGATGACTTAGTTTATTGATATTTACGTCATTATAGGTTAAAACTATGAAGAACATAATTCAGTACACAAGCAAATTACTATTACCTTTCAAATGTATTTCATAACATTTATAGTGTAGTTACAACTGTTAACGAAGTATTATTGAAATAATAAAGGAGATTTGTAGCTTAGGTGGGTGATTTGCAATCAAAGCAACCTGCTCAGAGTACACAACTAATTGCAAAAGTATTAATAAATTTATTCATAATTTGAGTTCGAAATCACAAAAGTCTTAATATCCCTTCCATGTCTGCCTAAGAATTTCATGATATCCGCTGCGTTAAAGGATACATATACTAAAGATAACGTGGATAAAAGCAAATTGACATCTTATGAGTTATAAAATACTTCATTTCGATCTATATGGATGCTTAAACATTTTAGCATTCTAATTCACATTTCCTACAATCCCGTTTAGATTTCGTTTAATTTATTATGACTACATTTAACTTGACTGATGTGAATCTCCTGTCTAAACATATTTACCAACAGTATAATTCAATTTTAAATTTTAGTGCATATTCGAACAAAAATAATCTAATTATTTCAAATTCTAAACTACTCATTTTTAGAAGTGATGATACTAATGGAATATTTCATGACATTTGGGAGAAATTTATTGAAAAAGTTGGAAATGAAGCTGAGGTTAGTTTTACATTATAAAAAAGGTACTGTTTATAATCAGAATTGAATATATAAGTTGTTATATTTTCAGTATTGAGCTCAAAAGTTCAAAGCATTTGCCTTACAAGGTTCACTTTGCTCATAAAAACTGGATGTTTTAAATAGTGAACAACAAGTCCACTGGGGATCGAATCCAGTACCCTGGGGTTATCAAGCCTTTCGAGCACTTGAGCTAGAACGCAGTTGCACATGAATTCCAACTTCTGTCAGTTGACACTTCTTGGCATGATTAACAGTCATAGTTATTGACGAGTGTTTGCAGAAGCTGCTTGGAGACCCAATAAGACGTTGTGACAAGTGGGGTTTACTAGGTTGGGTGCGAGTAGAAACACTTACCGGTGACATGAAGAGAAGTTAGAACTAATAGTCGAATGGATACCAGCACAAAAGGCTGAATGGCCAACAAGCTTTGTATTATAACCTGAGGGTCCCCAATTTAATCCGTGGTTGGGTAGGTGGTACGTACTGTTGAAGAGTCCCAGACTAGGACGAAGCAGCTGTCCAGTATAACCTGGTTTTCAGTGATCCTCTGGCTGACACTAATCCATAACCAAACTTGAAAATTGCAATAGTTTTTGTTTTTATTTAGTCATTTAAACTGGTTCACATACTATCTATTTAATATAAAAGTTTTATGAAAACAAATAATATTATATTATAATATTATATTATTTTTCCTTTATATTTAAAGAAAGTTTTAGTCAAATTCAGCCACAGTAATATTATATTCACTCATTTCTAGTTGAAAGTATTTTTTATATTTCTCTGTTATGGGTAAAATATTCTAGGCATTTCGATGAGTTTGTAGTGTTCATCGTAGTGATCATAGTGAATCCAAGACAACGAAAACTATCTACTGCGAATATAACGAAAAAAATTAGTTGATAAAGTGAAAATTTACAGACTTCAATTATTAAAAGACTCACTTAGTAATGGTTGTGTTGTGGGCGGACATTTAAGTTGATAGGGACAAATTAATGAGTTGAGCAGGGCTGTGTGATTTAATCACATGGCACTTATTCTTCTACTACAGAAATTCTAAGGATAGAGATGTTGACATGCACAGTTAATTCGACGAATCATCCTTAGATGTGTTATTCATATAACAGACATAGTGAGAATGCGGAAGTTAATTAGTGTAAAAATGCTTGTAGACTGAACGGATAACAACATAGGATAGAGACTGAAGCGTTATTGTTCTTCATAGGTGCTTCGTTTGGTCATCAAACAGCGTTTGTAATTTTTTTTTAAAACATTTTTGATAACAGCTTAATTCCACACTGTATTTTTGGTACAAGTATGGAATTTTCAGCATGTGATATCGGTAGCCCAAATTTTGCAGGCCGACCAATTGATATCAGGTGTGCGTCGGTAGAGGATCGAACCTCGGACCATGTGCATGGTGGGCGACAGTCCTAACCACTGTGTCATCAACCAATTTTGTTGAGTTATTACACAATCTCCTGTAAAAGTGCTCCCTATGGCGTTTAGTTCTTACAGAAGAGAAACTCTGTAGTTTGACTTTTTATATGTATAATATTTTTTCTAATAATTATTCATAGACTAATCGTATTCATTTTGTAGCTTCAAGAAAATGTTGTCCAACAGACTAAAACGAAAGTGATTGTACCTTTACAGTGGATTGTCAAGCACAGGAGACAACAGATTTCGCGTTTAAAATCATTCCGTACGTCAACCGATTCAACACTTAGAGAGTGCAGTGAAAGAGTTATTGAGGTAAATATATATAATGTCTGTCACATCAAGATTGCTTACCCAAATTGAAATACAGTTGCTCTATAGTTTAGTGACCGACGCATTTTAACTTCAGTCCCATGTTATTGTTTGTTGAGTTATTTAAAATGATGTAAATATTCGTTTAATGAAAAATAGTATTGTTTAACTTGCAAGTGGATACTCCCCAGGCGACATCCTCAGTTGTGAAGCAGTGAGTTCACAACTATCTAAATACTTGTATTCGAATCAAAGAATCATATTCCCTGGATTTTTCTTATTCATCAGGTAAAATGCTTGTAATTTCTGCAATAGTTGGGGAGTTGTGTATCATAAATAAAAGTAGTCTTGAATTTTCAAAGTTTCTGTTGGCTACCTCATATTGACACACAACGTATGTAGACTTATTATTAGTCTGAAGTGTAATTGTCTTGAGTGAATTTTAGCAAGCTAGCCATGTATAGTTGATCATACAACTGTTTACTTCCAGATATGACACAATCACTTGCAATAAATCATGCACAGTTATTTTGCGAATTCGTATCTGTCGAATTCATTGATGAAAATATCTCTAGTGTTTCTAACACTGCGCTGGATTTATAAACTTCAGGGAAGCATTCAATCCAAATTTTAAATGTTCATGAAAAATTGTGAAAATTTTTCAGAATTTAGACGTGAAGCTGTAATAATCAGCTCCCAGAGTTTTCTGCTCTTTAGATAGCCAGTCGAAAACTTGCTGTTTTAAACATTAAAATGGTTGACCATTTTACTTATTAACACCACACAAAACATTCTACAAAAAAGTAACTTGAAGACGTTAAGGTTTCAATAAATAAGTTTTTTTGAGATAAACAACTATTCCACAGATTACATATCATTTCAGTAATGGTGGAACAATACAAAGGCTTTTACGTAGAAAACGAACTTCAACGACCCAGTGTACTGACCCTATTGGTTTTGTAACTTTGCAGTATAAACAGCTTGACTCATGGAGTCAGAGTAATTACAAATGATACTGTGGTGATAGCTGTCTGCAAGACAAAATTGTAGACAACAACTGACGTCAATGTTTACGTCCGGAATCGGGGTCATGAGAAAAAGCAATAACAAAGTTTAATCTTGAGGAACTCATGAACCAATCACGGAAGACTTAACGCATGCAAATAGGATTCGCAGATATATGACTTAACTTTCTAAGAAACGGCCACAAAGAGATGATGGAATAGCCTTGAACAAGGAAACGACCAATCGGAAGACTTTTCTTCCTGCTAACGATAACGCTATTAACATTGCACATAAGAATCTACAAATACCTCTTGATTTTATCATCTGTTGCCTGGCCCTCGTTTTCCGTCATTACAATACTATTCGCTTGGAAATGAACAGTTTTCGTAATCAGACCTTGAAACATCGAATTCCGTGATTTTGGAAAGGGTAAACGACATCTGTTCGTAGCTCCGTGCCGCTACACACTGTTGAAAACTTATTGCAATTGGTAAATAAAAGCTTTGTCTCTTTTAGGCCACAGAAAGAAATGACCTGTGATAACCTCTTATGATATATCATAATGATTCGATGATGACATGGTGTTTCATTGAAAATATTCTTGCCACATTTTGACATCACTGTATATTTATTCGACTATATAAACCTGATATGAACTTTCCTAACAGATGAAAGAACCGATGAATTTACTGTGAGCACTTAGTACCAAAGTCTTTTTTCGCCAACATTTCACCTTATAGACTGTCATATGTATACACTTGAGAGCCATCCAATTCTAAAATGTTTACTTAGAATTTGCATACTCGGCTATTTTTCACGAACTTTCTGTTCCTCACAATAGCATATATCATAAAGTTTTTTCAAATGATTCATTTAAATAATTCACTAAGGTCTCTGTGAATTCAGAGTTTGGGCTCCTTTAAGTCAGTCAAATGGACTTCATAAATACCTATTACTAAAAAGCATTAAAGTGTCATGTTACTGCTGTTTCGGACTTGACAAATTTTAATTTATTTTTCACTAACAGATGCATGGCGCATATCTTTTGAGACTCCAATTTTTTAAAAGCCAGATTGCTAACTTGGATGATTTTGTAAGACACTCCCAAAAGCGAGTACTTTACTTCTGCCTGTATAAACGTATAATGAATAAACTAGACATTAGTAGGAAGCTGAAGTGTTTCTGAGATTTCTAGCCGATTAACCCACAACTTAAAGGTCAGTCTTCAATGTCTTGAAGCCATTATGAACGAAATAAATGCAACGTTGCTTACATAAGTAGGAACTAGAGTCTGAAAATATGACCTGTATCGTGAAATAGCATAATCAGTAAAAACAAGCCCTAAATGGGTTTTCTGGAGTTTTCGTCGTTACATATTGATTTTTTGTGCTAGATGAGGAGGCCTAATTCAGCCTACAGGTATTTTGTGATCCCTTCGGATTAGTGTTCAAATGAAGACACCATGTGAAGTGAGAGTTTAAAAGAATTTGACTCTTTCCAGTGAACTGAGGCCAAGATTTACATCACTTATCAAAAAATGATGTTTGTAATATATCTGAAAACTGGTGTCTCCATCGGTTAAACTATTAACGTATAAAATGACTAAGCAGAATTTTCTTTCATTTTAATTGCTGTTGATTTTTAATATGAAGTTTTTTCTCTCTTATTCAACAATCTCTCCTTCGAGTTACATGGTAATTATTCAGAATTGTACAAAGTTCACCGTGAAATTTTACAAACCAAAGCCATCAAAGATCTATTAAATGCACATAACTCCTATGTACTTCAGTTGCATATGACGAACACAATGAAAGAATATTATCATAATTTAATTTTACCACAGATTATGCAAGTGAGTACACATTTTTAACGTTCTTGTTAAGCTGAAGGAGTTAGGGTATCATTTTGCACACATGCACTCATCAGTTTCCATTCTATATATGCCATCACCAGGCATCTTCTCGACACGGGTCATGAGGTGGACGTTGAAAAGTCGTTCAAAATTATCAATAAGCAAAATAGCTCCATTCTCCTTAAGTTTGCTGAAGCCATTTCCATCAAGCGCATGAAACCTGATTTATGCGTCCAGAAAGAAGCGGTTATCAGCCTTTCTTTGCCCTGGTAACTGGATAATTTCACCTCTCTTTCCTCCGAATGTGAAATGCTAAAAGTTTCCATTGTGTTTGATTATTATTGTTCGGAATAGTGATTAATATTGCATATTTATATATGTATATATTTTTAGTGTATGCGTATATTGATCGATTGATTTTTGTTTAAACTGAACTCTGTGCAAGTATGTTAAAATTGTTGTTGTAGATATATTTAATAATGTCTTTGCCATGTAAGCAGCTGACGAGAAGGCAACGAAATAAAAGATGGTACCATTTTATTCTGCTAAAACTGTAGTTCTTGCATTGTTCAAATTCATTAAGGGGAATAAATGTATGAAAGTAAAATATGTTGGATTCCTAAAACATTTGGTCCACAGCTATTAAGAACTGTGAATTTATTTCAAAGTATTCATATAGCAGACCTAATTAGTGTCATAGTAAATAATCTTAAGATGGCCTCTCTCAAGGCTGGCCTTCGTTATAGCTGTTTTAAAACCTTTAAATTGATATCAAAAAATCAAAAGATAAAACACTTATTTATCATTAGATCTTAATTCCCTGGAGGGTGTAGCAATCGAAACCCACGTGTTATGGTCTGAATTTAAAAAACCAGTCTTCGCATTCTACTATTTAATCTGCCAAAATTTGCTTGAGTTACGGATAGTCATAAATGGCCCCAGTGGCATTGTAAGGACAATTATTTGCGATAAATCTGAAGTATTATTTAGCTATATAAACTAGTCAAAATTACCCCAACAGTGCCGTTAAGCCACTACACAGATTCAGTTCTTTCTCAAGAACAAATCAAGCGTTGTACAACAAAATTATTTAACCAATTCAACCATGAGAATTACATGAAAATCAAGAAGAATATTTAGAACAGGGTGGGATCAAAACTTTGTCAGCAAGAATCATACACTAAGCGCTTCCGTCAGACAGAAATAATAAGAACAAAAAATAATAAACAAATAAAACTGCATCGTGAAACAAAACATTATCAGTGTATCGTACGGCCGTAAAAAAAGGAAGCATTAAAATGAGAGAATAAACAGGAACAGAGACTAATAAGAAGGATTATGTGAACATATGATACGCAAAGGTCAGAACAATTATATACGACCTAGGAGAAAAGAGAAAAATAAGTGCGAAGTTAGTTGAAACATCCCTATAATTATAAATGCTGCAGTTTGATCGTTCAGGAAGGATTTTTTCAAATATCTTTTCCCTTACAAAGGGTTTCTAGTTTCCTTAAATACATATAGCTAGCAATGGTTGGCACATACATACTATTATTCAAACTTTTAAGAATGATATATAATCATACATTTCATTACATCACAAGATGAGATAATGTTTATTGGACAAAATTCTTTCTTCCTTTTTCAATGAATTTAGTTCACATATCACAGTAATGTATTCCGAATGAACATTAGTAAGTAACTGTTTATTTTTTTATTCAAAATCAGGAGTTCGAGACAATAATCAAAGAGAACACAGCAGAATTCAGAGAGATTTTCGACTACTTTGGTTCACTTCATGAAAATATGGTAAGTGGTTTTCATTTGCATTCCACTTTATTTCAAAGGGTAGAACAGAATTCATATTGTGATGAGTTGATGTGTACACATAGAAAATTGATATGTTTCTCAGTATTTCCAGTGTCACATAACTGTTAATGGTTTTACTTCGAATATCTGCTCATTTTTTTAGTATGCAGTCTAATATCGTTCCAGTGATTTTGTCTAGAAGGCATGAAAGTATTTTGTAGAGTACTCTTTTACCTGTGCTCTTAATATAAGATTAGTTTATTTCATTACTCCATGTTCCCAGTGGAACATAAGGCTTCAAGGTAGAGGCTTGAAGTTTTTGTAGCACTGTTTATTTTTACAGGATAGAGTTGCTAGCCTCATGCCTAACTTTCCATCTTTACCAGCTTTAATACTGGATTAGAGAGGTAAAGGAGTGCGTCGGTCGGGGATTGAACCCCGGACCATGTGCATGGTCAGCGGGAGCCTTAACCATTGTGGCACCAACACCTTTAGTAGATATGATAATTAATTTTCTGGTTTTCCATCTGTACTGTTCACTTTACATCGAAATACTGTTCAGGTTTCAATGTTTAACTAATTTCAAAGTTAAGCACTGAATTTAAATTGAAATATAATAGGCGAATACCAATAAAATATTTAGCCACATATATATTCAGATGTGAAATTCACAATAAGATTCCAAATGATTCTTACATCAGAAAAAATATTTATTTAAGAAAACTATACATACCATCACACCGAAAATGCAAAAGAGCTGTCATTTTTGAAGATAAGCTCACAAACCTTCCTAATAAGTCAGTGAAATTTTGTATGAATCCGCGATGTTCCCAGAATTTTACAAATATGTCATGGCGAAAATATGACTTTTGTTGGAAAGAGAATTTAGGCAGGCAATAACAGCCGTTAGAAAAAGATAGAGTGAAAGTGTAATAAAATGACTAAATAAAATGGGGATAAAAAAATGAGGTGTTATTATAACGTCATACACTTATATTCAGTTTCAGGTAAGCTTATCTATCTCTATATATAAGTTTATCAAATGCTTATAATTTATATACAATTGGTGATGTGCTAGCAGGAATCCAGGATGCGCATTTCGTCCTATTTGGGACTCGTCACTGGATGTACCTGCATTTCTCAGTGAGTGATGATGTTCCCACCGAGACTCGAACCCAGTGCCCATAGTTTCAAACGCCAAAGCGTTATCCACTAGACCATTTGGGCCCGAGAGCCACCTCTTGTGCACGGGTCATATTAATTATTGAATTGAATTTTTGATCTTCCCGTCGATTGAGACCAAGTCTCGGTCAATAAAATTAATTCAATAATTAATATGACCCGTGCACAAGAGGTGGCTCTCGGGCCCAAATGGTCTAGTGGATAACGCTTTGGGTTTGAAACTATGGGCACTGGTTCGAGTCTCGGTGGGAACATCATCACTCACTGAGAAATGCAGGTACATCCAGATGACGAGTCCCAATAGGACGAAATGCGCATCCGTTCCGTTTCTTCCATCCAGAGCAGTACAACTGGAATATTATCCGCCACTTACAAAATAAACAGTTTTAAAGAAACTTTTGATCAGTCTTTTCTATAGAAGCCTAAAATAGCTACAGCACGATAATACATCCTCATTATATGATAAATAGTAACCAGGAAGCGAGTGAAATGATCAAAGTGACACATGCTTCACATTAATTTGATTATTTATTAGAGCTGACCAGTAGTGCTTGTCAAGAGGATAACCACTGTTGTGTATGATAATGAATATTTTGCTTGCTGAACTAATTGTGAGCAAATAACAGCGGCACATATAGCCTCTTCTGTTCGCTGTAATACGGGACTATCCAAGCAATATATTCATCAGAAGCTATTAGGAAGTGAAAATGAGACAACACATATCTCAGGTCAGGATTTTATTGCCTTGTGTTGCATACTAAAACCTACTCTGAAGATGTTGTCTAGAAGGACGACGAAAGCTTTACAGTTAAATCAACCATCTCAGAGAACACAACCAATTCAATTTTGTTGTACTGATGGGAGATTAAAGTATGTTAAAAATCGAATGTTCAGTCTAGCACAAAAATGAAATGTCCGTTATGTTCTAAGTCACATTACTCACTTACTGATAATAAATTAAATAAAAAGTTATGATTAAAGTTGTGATCGATGCTTTAATGAAAATATTATTCTAGCCAAACAGTTTAAACAATGTTATTCTGTGTCAATAAACATAATATTTATCAGTTCATCTTTAGTCTTTCAAGCCAGTCACACGATTGCCCACAAACTCTAATTCCCTTCTTACAACAACGCAAATATTTCACTCTTGGACGTCCAAATCGTGAATTGTCATTCAGGTTTCATTTCAGAGCCAGTCACACAGTTGCATTAGACAGCCTTGTGGCATATTTCCAATCCATTTCCGTTTTCTTTGGAGTACTTATTCAGCAATAGGTTCTTGTACAGCTCGTGGTCATAGTTTCACTTCGTTAGTCCTTTCTGGCCATGTTATCTTCAGTATGGTGGGCGGCTGATAAACTCTGAAGTTTATTTTAAATTTTTTTTTAAGTGGGAACCAAGCCTTTGAATCATTCAGAAGAACTGAATTGATATTGGGTGTTACAAAATCTGAATGTTATTCTTAATGCTGATCGCAGCAGACTTCCATGCTAAGTAACAAATGTTTCTTTTGCCTTTCAGATCTTGACTTTGACACCCTAATCCGTATCTAGATAGGTGAAATAAGTGACTGTCCTTGAAATTTCTCCCGTTGACAGTGGTCGGTGCTTCCTTTTATCGTTTGTACACTTGTCATAAATTTTACTGAATAAATGACTGATTTTAAACCAAGTGAGAAATATTTAAGTAGAGTTACGTGTGTTCAGATGTTTAAATTTTTCCAGCATTTGCTAATAATTTATCGCATATCAGCATTTTTTTCATGGCATCATCACGCAAAGCATTGAAGAAGTATTAAACGCTATTTTCTTAAATGATGTTACAATAATGTGTACTCTTTCTTATGTAGTGTATTATATTGTTTCACTTTCAGTTTGATCACTTGATGTGTAACATACATGATTTCCAATCTAAAGTGAAAGAAATTTCTCCAGATGCTATTGTAGCAATTACTGTACAGAATATGAGTAAAAGGCAAAGCCCTTTACATTGGCAACTCACTGAATACCTTCCACCTGACTGTGACTGTCCTGAAGTGAGTTATTTATTATTTTTTTCAACATCATATAGCTAATGCGTATTTCAAAATGTTTGTCGGACTTTTTACCATGCTTTTAGAATCAGCTTTGTTGATGCTACTGACAGGATATTTTCATAAAAACTTTGTGAAACAAGACTGAAAATCATTCTCATCCTATTAGTTTTATTTACATTTTAATCATTCTCTTTTTTTGAATCCCCCTCATGTTTGAATTTAGTCTCATCTTTAATTCTTAAAACAAAATACATTTTATAGTTTTGTGGCATAATTTTTGTGATAGATTGAAGTAGAGTAATGTTAGTTATATGAGTCCGCTTTACGCTTTAGAAATGGAGATGGATTGGCTGGCCATACGCTGAGGAAACCACCAAGTGACATCACTAGACAAGCCATCGCTCGAGTGGAACCCGAAAGGGAAGCGGCGAGTGGGGCGTCAGTGCAAGGGTGACTTGGAGGAGGTCATATGAAGAGGAGGTGAAAGCATGTGGGCAGACTTAGAGCAAGGTGAAAACTCTAGCAGAGAACCGAACGCAATGGAGACGTTTGGCTGAAGCCCTATGTTCCTCTAAGAATTAAAGGAAATAATAATAATATATAAGGGACTGTCTGTTAGTGTTATGCGGTGGTAAGACAATCCTTAGCAACTACTCTTCTCAATGAGTCTTAGTTCAAACTTATTCGCCAAACCTGCAAGCATTAAACAATTTTCCCTTGTAACAAAGAGCGATTTAGTTCTGTAAAATACAGTCAAATGAAATTTATATGTATATATTTAAAATAGGTTTATTGATACACAAATATTTACGCACCAGATATATCATGTTTATTGCGGTAAAAATTGTATGTATCTCTTAGTGGATGAGAAGGAAATCGATATTGATTTTACTGGCATTTCACTGATTAGTGCTATTAGTTTTATCAGAGTAATAGTAAACTAGAATTAACAAAGTCATGGCAGCTTAATCACAATTCCCCTATGTAGGGTAATTCTACGTTATCAAATGGAAGATTTGAATAGGAAAATGAACAAGGAGAATTAGCTATGTTAGATTGTAAAATAAAAGGAACGGAAGAAGGTAAACTGCACACTGGAAGATGAAGTAATGGCGAGTTTCTATGTTTATTCAATGTTCACGAATGTTTCTGTTAATAATTCCCTAAGTGTTATTTATAATTTACTTTGTTCTGACGACGAACTAAGTGGTCGTTGTCCTTTAAATACAGACGAAATTATGAAGGCTTTAGAATTGTGTCTTCGATCCACGTTATTTACATTTAGAGGGGTTCTTTACCGTAAAACAGGAAGCATTGCTGTGGGGTCACCTGTATCTCCGCTAGTCGCCAAACTGTTTATGCAATTATGAGATACCCTAGTCCCCCAAAGATGTGGTTAAGATACGTACATGATACCTTCGTCATAGTCAAACGTATTTGGTTAAATGAACTTTTTCACTTAATAAACAGTATGTCAGAAACCATCGAGTTTTCCAAAGAGGTTGAATCTGACGAGAATGATTTGGCGTTCCTGGACTGTCTAGTAAAAATAAAAACCAGATGGTAAAGTTTAAAATAAACGTTTTTAGAAAGCCGACAAATTAGGACAGATACCTAGACTATACTATTCAGCACACCTCTTTACCACCAAAGTAACTAGGGCCAAGAATTTGATTAACAGAGCCAAATGTCTAGTTACTGAGGAGGAAGAGATTAGTAAGGAACTAAAATTGGCTCAGTCCACTGGTGAATCAAATCATTATCCTAAAGCCTTCATAAAAGGATATTTAAAATGTGAAGATAAGGATTGATCGAAACCTGTTGCTAAGAATTGGGTTAGTACAGTGGTGATTCCTTACCACAAAGAGACATCGGATGAGGTACAGCGAGAAAACAGATCAGCGATTGCACTGTATTCTATAGAAATGGGACACAAACTTGACTTCGATAGGACTCAGTTTCTACAGAAGGAGTTTTGTTCGAATAGATAAATACTGACTCCGGAAGCTATACATATATGAGTGAATCCCAACAGTTTGAACAGACGTGAAGGTATAATGTTAGCTGATGCATGGTAAATCCTGATTAATAAATAAAAAATGGATTTGTATCACTAATTAATCATACCTTGTAAAAATTCCCAATTGTCTATATCTTCTTAATAATAATTGATAAATTAATTTTTCCTTCACGTTTCCAATGGAACATAGGGCTTCAAGCTAGTGGCTTGAAGTTTCTGAAGCAGTGGTGTTTATTTTTAGAGGATGGGATTGCTAGCCTCATGCCCAACCTTACCTGTTTACCAGCATTATTTCTGGTTTAGCGAGGTAAAGGAGTGCGTCGGCCGGGGATCGAACCCGTGGCCATGTGCATGGTCCGCGTGCGTCCTAACCGCTGTAGCACCGACGCTATATCTTCTTATGGAGTAGCTAAAAAATGTTTTACAACTGTTTACCCATGCACATATGCACACACAACATTGTATACTGCATCGACACATATTTTCATATTCAGTTATCTACGGCCATGAAATTTACAGCGATCGCAATTGATGGAAAGTACATTTTGTTTAATGTGTTTAACAAAAGCAGACTAATTTTTAAAAGTCTGAGGTCAAATTTTGATCATACCTCATACAATTTTGTTTATTATAAATGTTGATACTTGTTACATGATTCATATGATTGGAGAAAGTTTTTAAAAACAAGAGATGTTCTTTTATATATAAACCTCTGTTAAGTTGATTTGGATTAATTTCCCTGAGGTTCGGACCAGATTACCGAACGAAACGTTGGAATTACTCATTTCAATTTCGCTGAGATTTTACAAATATAATTTCCCAAATGTCTATTTCTCACTAGACACCCAATTATTTCGGAACTATTCGGTCAAATCTTGACCACAGTTCATATGATTCTAAATTATGTTTCATGTATGAATAACTATTTTCACTAAACGCACCTTGTGCGTAAGAGGGTTCTTGTTATTGCTCCCTTAGATTGCGAGTTGAACATAGAGCCCTAACAGCAGATCATCATTTCACCCTATTCTTTGCAGACTTTTCTGTGTGACTCTACGACGGTCCATAAGCCCCATCTCCTTACCATACGATGTCATGTTATTGTCGGACGCTGAGCTCATTTTTTCCCATTCTGCTTCGACTTGAGGGCCTGGAGTTTGACATCACTCATCGGTCTCCTTAGTATGTGTCCAGTCTATCCGCATTATTTTGAGTATATTTGTTTGGCATTAGGTTTTTACCTAACTCTTGTCAGGGAAAACTTTAATATGTCCATGTAATTGGACACTGATGAACTCGTGAAATTCTTTGTGGATATGGTTGTACATTCCAGATTCATAATGCATCCAAAAACGTCTGTTCTTAGGATTCATTATAAATAATCATTCGGTTTGTTTAGATGTCACTTTGCATGTTTATTTCTTAGTTTCAGTGTCATTTTGAAAAGTAATAAATTTTCTAGTTAGCCTTGTTTGATTTCTTTCATTATTCTAATAATAATTCAGCTGATGTGTTTAGTTTTACCTCGAATAGATTATCCTTTGTCACATTTTTCTGCTTAACTTCTTTAATCATTCTTATCACATGTTTCCTATAGGTTCCCTACTTTTTACTTAGGGTATTAGTGGGCTGAATAACATTTCATTTTCTCCATCCATTTTCATTCGATTGTCAAACGGAAAGAGAAAATCTTGTTATTAGATTTATGGCTTTAGTACTAGACTGATTATACTTGATTTTCACCAAGGTATGTTGGTTAGTCGTTCCGTATACTTCGCCGTCCACTATTTTTCACTAGTACTTTTTATAAAGACAGAAAAAGTTGAAAAACTTTATTGCTTGTTCACGCTTTTTGTTCATTTCTTAATTCAAGTGTAAAAAAAGTCGCCTCAACAATAAGCCAGCTATAATTTCGTCATAGCTTGTCAACGTGCAATTTTGAATCTTTCATAGGATACGATATTCATTTTTCAGCTGAAACAATAATGTTATCGAGAGTCTAAATTTTGTTGGTAAACAGTATGATAATAAAACGTCTGCGATGCTTCCAATTTAGCTGATTGTTTAGACCAACATTCTCTAGAAGTGACTATAGACCCAGGCATAGACCTACATATATAGAAACTAAAAAGCAGAAGTAAGGAGAATTTAGGCTCTTACTAGCTAAATGCGGGATATGGTCTTTATTCACTTTATTAAGGAAACCAATAGCTCTAATAAATACTTAAACTTTAATTCCTTCCATCCACAATCAGTGAAGGTAGGTTTAGTTAAATGTCTATATAATCGGGTTGACAGCCCAACTAGTAAGCTAGAAGATTTTATTAATGAAATCAGGCAAATAAAGGAAATATTACCAGTGAACAATTACCCACCAGAATTTATTCAGAAACACATGAAGAACCATAGAAAAATTAGGATTAGTAATAAAAATGAAGAAAATAACGAAAATAATATAGATTTCAAAGCCTCTGTTGTACTACCATATAAAGAATGAACGTCAAAGACCTTACGTAGGATTCTTAGGGAGGCTGGAATTAGAGTGACATTGAAACCAACCCACTGACTCTCTCAGAGGTAAATTTTGTCAGCTTAAGGACCCAACGCAACTAATAAGAAAAGTGACATAATTTACCAGATACAATACAATGATTTTAAGGTCAGTTACATAGGTCAAACTACTAGTTCAAGGTCAACTAGATTATTGGAAGATAAAGATTTAGACAGACTGAGAACGATTGACCCTGCTAAGTTAATGACCTAGAAAAAAGCTCAGCCATTGCACTTGTATGAGATCACAAAATAGGGTGGGACAAGGTGAGGGTATTAAAAAAAGTAACATATTTAGTTGGAGAGGGAGGTTCATCACTGAAGCTTTGTTTATTGATTCAACACCACACACGCGCAATCGGAATAACGCAATGCCTATGACGGAGATATGGAAAGGGACAACAAACAACAAAGGGAAATATATATATTTAATAATTCCCATTGTAGCATTAAGAACACAATATTCAGCGAAGAGACTCTTTTCAGCGAATTTATTATCAAGCTGTACAATCGTATATATATGGTTTTTAAGAAATTATATCCGGTGAGGGAATTAGGTCAAAGGTGTGAATACATGAAATAATAATAGTAGTATGAAATACAATTAAAATGTTTGTGATTATAATCATAGTTTAATGTCAAGCGGCAAAATAATTAATGTCATCTATAAAATAATACATGAGGTGTATATAGGATTAGTAGATTAGTAGAAGAATATAAAATGTTACACAACATGGTGAGAAGTTTGATAAGATAGAATTCAATATTGTAAAAATAAAAAAAATGAAAATTAATAATTTTGGGTTTAAAATGACAAGTGCGTCAAGTGGACAAGATTCAGAGTGAGAATAGTAATGATAATAATAATAAAGGTAGTAATGAGGGAAAAGTACATAGAATAGCTAAATAAACAAAATAAATGAATATCTATCCCTGTATGGCCAAGGCAGAAGTAGGGATTGTACGTACTTCTTTTGTACACAAAGGTTTGGCTTAAAGTCATGAATTACCAAGTCCTCAGCTGTCTTTAGAAGTCTGTAACGAAGAAAACGCGGGAAGTTAGCATGAATTCTATATATGATCATTTAATCATGACCAGGGTTTACTGAGTGACAGAAGTCGATCAGGTGTTCCAGAATAGAGCTTCGCACACACTTCATTTCTCCCTTGTAAAACCAAGCTGGAATATCTTCTCGTATCCGTGTGGAGAGCGTTCTCTGACTACGGCCAATCTACCTTGCTCTACAAGAGCAGGTGAACTGATAGATGCACATGGAGGCGGTCAGACTGGAGAGCTTATCTTTTAAAGAGGTAGAGAACAATTTGCGGCTCGTGAACGTCATATGTAATCCAGCTGCTGGGAATGTCTTACAGATTGATTTAGAGAGACAATTTTTAAGCATATCTGAAGCTTGATCACCTTTGAATTCCAAGTTCATGAATAAGCTTTTCTTTGGAACTGAGTCGGTGACCAGTTTAGACTGCTTATCTTTCATGCTGCTGTCAATAAATCGGTTAGGGTAACCATTTTCTGCGAGCGTGGCTTTTAAGAAGCCAAGTTCTGAGTCAACGCAATCAGAACTACAAAGTTTCCTTATCCTAAAGCAGAGTGAATGAATTAAGTTCCTTTTTCTGGAAATAGGCACCGAACTGTAAAAATTAGTTAGTTGTCCGTTCCATGTACGTTTTCGGTGGATAGATCTTTTGAGATATCCGTCATTACGTCTGCTGAGGCACACATCAAGAAACGGAATACTTAGTTCAGATTCCTTTTCTATGGTGAATTGTAAAGAAGGATGGCAGTTGTTGAAAGCAAACAAGACATCATCAAGAACTACGTTCTTATCGCAGATGATGAAAGTGTCGTCTACGTATCTTTTATAAATGTCAAAATGACCGATGGTTTGAGTAATTTGAGTTTTCAAACTTTTCCATAAAACAGTTAGCCAGCAAAGGACGCAGTGGTGTTTCCATCCTCAGAAACCAAACTCTTGAAAACTTACATTAGTGTTTCAAAAAACTTTATTTTGTGAGCATCCGTTTTACAGAGGCTTTATAAACAACTGAATACGCATTCATTGAATGGTGAATTTCTCTTCTTTCTTGTGGAATCTGTTGATAAGCATGCAAATACTATTTTGAAGTTCGTGGCTAGTATTTTAAGTGCATACTTCTGCTATCAAAGTTACAACGCATAAAATTTTAATACGTTGAAATGATCTCAGAGAACATTGTTTGTTTCTGTGCCCAGCTAGAGATTAGAAAGGACGGTGAACTGAATGAAGGGATCTCGAAGAGACAGTAGCACCCTTCAATTTATAGTGCTTATATTCATTCATCCTAATGTTCACAGGAAATTCTGCCATATTAAAAACAAGTTTCAGTTTTTTGAGCGATATATTGTATCTACTTAATTGGATAGTTAAGTACTATCATTTTGAAACAAAAATAATATTGACAGAAACGGGAGTAATAAATTTTTTAATTGTGCATAAAATCCTTTTGGGAACTAACTGTGATATTTAACTCTTTGACATGTTGGCTATGAAATAGTTTGATTTTTGGGAGTGAAACAGAAGTGAGTTTATATGACCAGGGAGATTATTTGAAAACGATGTCTTTTTGAAATCTTTATTAATAATATGTTTATTCTGGAGAGTATTTATAAAAAGTACAAAATTTTTAGAGATAATTATTGCATGATATATTCCCTTCGTACAGCATCTTCAAGGTAAACATTAACTGGCATTATATTCTGTGACACAATGGTGTCTGAGCTGAAGCCCATCCATTCCATTATGTTATATCTACTTTGTCTCCTTCAAGATATCCACGATATCTAGTTGAAAGCCAATCGTAAGATGTTCAGAAGTACATTTTGCGAACGAAGAACAGTTATCTCCTGTATCGTATTACTTCCCCCCCGCCCCTCGACAATCAGGCATTTCCTCAAGTTTTGTGGGAACTTTCGAAACAGGAGCTTATAAGCATTTTAAATACACACAAGAGTAGAGAATACCGTCATAGGTCACATCTTAATCAATTAAAACAAAGCGAGCGAGAAAAAAATACATGAAATAGAGAGAGGGAAGATTTTGGTAGCACAAGGTTTAAGCTGGCTGCATCATTCGCGTTATTCTGTTTTTATTTCATGTGAGAAAGTAACATGTTTAATGATCTCTTCATTAGTTATTAGATTAGGGGAATGAACTAGTTCTTAAATCACGCCTGTCCTCGTTGGCTAATTGTCGTTGACAAGTGAAACAGACTATAACCGGAAAATGCAAGATATGTACATCTAATGAAATGAACATATCCAGCAAGCACCACACTGTCTAATTTACTCTCTGGTATCTTTGAGAAAGAAAACACAGAAATCTCCATCAATTTTATGTAGAAAACTTGTTGCATGAATGTGAGAACTAATTAGATATACCAGTCCTTTAATTCAGTTTCCTATGATGACCTGAACTAAATTCTTTCACGTTAATTTTAACGCATACATAATCAGTCCGGTGTGGTGCAATAGAAACTTCAGTCAGATGTTGTGTTTAAAGAATCATGAATTTGATCGCCGCTTAAAAATGCTGAACTATGATGTGTGATGAAAACAAAATTTTATCATAGTATTTTAAATGTTGAAAGTAATTTTTACCAAACAGTTTCATTATTGAAGGTTATTCTCTATTTTTCTATTTATTTTTAGTCAAATAATATGAAATATAATTTCATATTTTTGTTTAACAACTGTAGATCCTCTGCTCAGACAATATAATTGTGGATAGCTTAGTCAAAGTAGAACTACAGACAAAATTTAGTGAACTCAAACGTCAGTTTGCTGAACTTTCTTCATTTATGCAACAGAATGTGGATGTCGTAAACACACTGAAAACACTTGAGAAAAGGTAAGCTACTGCTAATTTAACAAGAGCGAGGGGAGCTATAGCAGACCTGTTTCAGACTTAAAGCTGAATATTTTTGTGTTAAGTGGGTCATCTTCCTACATAATTTTTAATTAATGATACTGGTGGATGAATTAGTTTTTAAAATCTAATTTAGTATAGCTGATTGTTTCTCCACGCATTAAATCATAGGAATTCTTACCTCTGGAATGTCCCAGAATTCACATTTTTTCTTCACTGAACTATTCTTGAAGCTATATCACTTTGGAGCAACTTCTAGATATGAAGTTAGTTTTCTCATTATTACAGTATGTCGGACTAATTTAACGTATTATTCTAGTTAATCTGTACTTATATGGACTCTTGTTTTGTACACTGATGATTTATTTATGATAATTAACTTCACTAATATGCATTTTTCTATGGTAATAAATCAAATGTAACAATGTCAAGTAAACAAATAGTTGTTGTTTATTACGTCATACTTTTCAAGAAATTTTGTTTACACGAAAATCGCATCAACTTTCTGTAGATTACTACAAATTTAAGCCAAGTAAGAATTCTAATTTGCAGATGACAAAATTTTTAAATCCTTTGTGTTCCAAGTGAAGCATTTAGCTTCAAGCTGGAGCTTTGAATTTTCAGTATAAGTGAGTGTTTATTTTTTTTAATAGTTGGGTTTGCTAAACTCACGTCCAACCTTCCCTTACTTATGAGCACTGCCAGCTAAGCAAGGAATGAGTTGGCCGAGGATTGAACCTTGAACTACTTGCATGCTTGGTGAGTATTCTCCCATTGACTCACCGACTCACAGTGGATAATAGTGTCTTAGATACATTACTGTACATGTGATAGCAAATGCTCCCAGCTGTGACTGTTAAGTATTTTCCATTCACAGCTTTCACATTTTCTTTTAAAATTTAAGTTCACGTAATGTTCTGTAAACATTAGTGAATAATACAATAAAAATTAGTAGCTCATAAATATAAACATTATTTCAACTTTTGGGGATATTACATATATTGTGTCGTTCGCTGAAACGACTCATCAGAAAGGTGTTTCTTCAACAACTGCGGGGTTCGATACACTGTGTGAGATTTGAAGCAGTGCCACCCAGTGCTGGAGTTCAGTTACAACTGGCAAAAAAGACTTTGTACATGACATTCTTTATGTTTTAGTGACCAACCATAATGTCAAGAATTTCGGTCCTGAGCATGGTCAATACTTGTTTACATTTTTCATGTCCGATTAGCAATAATATCCTTCTACAATTAATCTATTGATGAGTAGCATGTAATGGTCATTTGAATTAGAGTAAAATTGGCAGTTTGTGAAGTTTTACGGAACAAATTCGATCTTGGTGGAGTAGCTATTCACAATAAAATGTTTTGTTTATCTAGGTGGCAAGCGGTATTCTTGATTTTGTTCCATAAATTACTGAGTTTATTAAATTGGTTGACATTCTGTTTATATGCTTTTTAGGCGCATTTGACGTATATTTTACTGCAAAAAATGTTGGATAATTATAGAATAAAAATTCAATTTATTTCATAAAATAACCATATAACCATCTATTTCAATGTCATGTTGCCTAATCTGTTTAATTCGGTGTTACCAAAGTATCTCAAAAATCCAGTTTTTAACACAATTGTGGTGAAATTGAGACTGGAATCAGCTACTCACAATACACGGTGACCTCTACTGAAATAAAGGTTTTTCATGCAACTAAAGACAAAGCTAATAATGCGCGATTATTACAAGTCTTGTATCTTCTTATTTGTAAATGTCAGTTACCTTTAATAGGCTTAATTTACTCCTCTTCCATATGGCTATTAAAATAACACATGCAGTGTTCATTCCGCTGACAGCCGCTATCAAAGTAGTTTACGACTATGTACTTTAAAAGAAGCAGCTAATTAACTTATTCTCGTTAATGGTTTATATAAAAAATTATACATTTGGTAAATCCTTGAACACATGCAACAGAGTATAGGTATTTTTTAGGAGTTGCAGAAACATTTGCATGTGTTTTACAAAAACTGACACCAATTAAGTTTTCATCGATATGCTAGTTTATATATATTTTTTAACTTTCATCCTTCATTGAATTGTAAGTTTGCGTGAAAGTATTTATATTATACCATTCTGACAAAGTATGGTTTTTGTTTCGTTAGAGAGTGTTAATCTTAAGCCAACTTCCAAGATTTACCGCTGGTTGAAAGCTGATTACTTTCTACTTCCTACTGACATGATTGGATCGCTTGATAAAGTAGCTCTATTTAGGATATACCTAAATATATTTTACTTTTAGTTTGAAGTACGCTTGATATTAGATGTGGAATTAGTTTTTTCTTGAAAGCAATGCAAAGTTTTATTGGCTCGAATGTCGAAGAAAAAGAGTTTCTTCAATTCCTAGGATGACTTACTCTTTTAAAAACATAGAGCACGAAGAGAAGTAATTCTAAATATAAAGAAAAGCAAATAATATTATCTTTCTTCAAGTAAGTTCTAGTGGGAAGTCGTTACCAGTGGGGTACAGCAAGTTCGGTGGGAGGACAAATACTCGCCACCGATAAAATTGGCTAGTGGTTGTGCTTTATCGAGAATCAACAGGAGTTGGAATTCATGGACCCTTGGATCGAGTCCCAAAGGCTGAATGGTCTACAAGCTCGCCTTGTAACTAGAAGGTTCTAAGCTTGAACCGCAATGGGTGCATACTGCTGAAGAGACCCAAATAGGACTAAACATTTGTGCAGAACTCCCAGATTTTCCAATGGTTCTACAACCGATTTCAGTTCATGTTGAAATCCTGATACATTTGTTTTATTTGTTTCTTTAGTAAACTGTCAGTGATCAAGAAATTATAAACAAATTAATTTATAGATTTCAAATGTAATTTGAAAGTGAAAGGCACAATAGGTTGGAAGGAAAATGACTTTTAATTCAGCCGTATTCGCTTACACATAATTCATTTGATAGTGTTAATTTCCTAATAATTGTTCCTCATCGTTGCACGGTACAAAAGTATTATTCTTGTATTTTGAATATCTCTTGAAATTCTTTGATACGAAGTTTCTCGAAAACACTACACGTTATTATTGGAACGACTTTACTCAGAAACAGTTCAAAAAGTACTATAAAAGTTTTTTCAAGCTAAATCCAAGGGTTACACAAAGTAATCTTCGCTCTTAATACTTCATTTTCCACGTTGGCTTCTTGACCTAATTTTGGATATTTTAGGAAATTTAGCCAAAACTTAATTAGAAAACGGCCAAATTCAGCGGTTTATGCAGAAGTTATCACATTCTTTAAAGTCCTTGTTATAGTGTATACTATTAAAATAAATTTGTATATACCGACGTCGTTGAAATGTATGCCATAGAGAAAAAAATAGCAAATTATTAAAGGAAAGAAATCAATCAACATTATTACGCCTTAAGGATTAATACGTCATTGATATCTATTACGTCAGTATGTAAATGACAGGGATATATACATATATATATTGTGCTGTAGTCTGGAGACTGACTTAAATGAAGCAGAACTAGTAATATAGCATGCTTCAATAATGTGTCACATGTGGGGTGAGGGGGTGATTAGGTGATATCACAGTAATAGCAAAAGTGATAGTAAAAAAAGAGACATGTAAAATTAAAATGTCAGGTCATAGAAGTGGAAAATAGAATGAATATCCTTGTTAATATATGTGTAAAACTTGGGCACTGAGGTAGTAAGAAATTTCATATTAGTTTGTCTGTTAGATGTATCACACAGGAAAACAGTAATATTAACTGGATGACGTTTCGAACAAAATTTAATGTTCATAATCATATCGTCAATTATAATCACACGACTTCGAAACTTGAGTTTTACAGTTTTCTTTGTTTTCTCCTATTTATCGTAGGGGTAGTAGAAACAAGCTTTGTCAGTTAAAGAATGCTGTAAATCCCATTAAACAAAACAGTTTACTTTATCTAATAACCTGCTTGAATGCTTGTCAGGTCAAATACGTAGGTCAAAGTAGTAGAACAGGTGCAGTCAGACTAGTCGAGCATAAAAAACTAGTAAAATCCAGATTGGTTGAACCGAATAAGATAAGAAATCTAGAGAATAGTTCAGCTATAGCACTACATGCACTCACACGCAACCAAAGAATAGGATGGGATAGGATGACAGTTTTAAAATCGAATATCACAGGGTAGAGAGAGAGTGATAACATAAGCTTTGGTTATCGAATCAACTGCAAATACATGTAATAGGAATGATTCAACACCTGTCCAGCCAGATATCTGGAAAATTCTACTACCCCTACGACAAATAGGAGAAGACAAAGAAAACTATAAAACTCAAGTTTCAAAGTCGTGTGATTACAATTGATACGATTATGAACAATAAATTTTGTTCGAAACGTCATCCAGTAAATAATACTGTTTCGCTGTGTGATACATCTAATAAACAAACTACTATTGAATGAATATCCCGCTATTCGATATGAAGATTAGACTATAAGTGTAACATACTTAGCTTAAATTTTACAGACTTTGAGAATTGTGCCCATCACTTATTGAATCAATAAAACAAACATAATATTCTGTAATGGATTTTTAACCAAAAGTGGTAAAATTACATAAAAGTGGTAACTCTCGCAGATTAAAGTCTTTTTTAATAGTATTGTCGAACTTTGAAATCAGAAGATTAAGCTTAATTGATGAATAGGTTAACAGAGATTTGGGGAGTTATGAAATCTCCACAAAAATGTCAACTATACAAACAAATTTTTCGGTTTAGCGCTTCATGAAGAGCATTTCTGGAAGCCTACTACAGGCTTTCAGAGAAAATTGCCTTCACTCCGTGCTAATATGGTATGGGACCTAAGGACTAACAACAAGGAACTCTGAGAGGCAACCAGTGAAAAACCTATTGCTCAAAAAATATATTTAGAAAAAAAAGCCGGAATTTGATCGGACACATGTTGAGGACACCATTGAGTGAAATCTCTCTCCAGGCTATCTCTTGGGTGGAACCCGAATCAGAAACGACAAGTTTGACGTGTATCCAAGGATGACATAGAAGAGATCGAGCCAGTGAGAAATGAGAAACTATGAACAATCGTGTAGCCAGATAAAGAAGACCGTAGAGAATCGCACAAAGTGGATGTGTATTAATGAAGCTCTTTGTTCCACTCAGAACCCGTAAGAATAATAGTAATATTGTCTGACAACATGAATGGAAAATGTTTGCTGAATAAATTATATCAGACACGAATTAACTAAGTGATTCTATTGAATGTTTTGCCCTATTCGAACTGACATTTTACACCGATCTACTGGTGCAGAAAAAAGTAAACTTTTGGTTAAGTCAGGGGATATTATCTGCTTCACAGAATTGTTGTAAGATGGTTAGAGGCAATCAGCAGGATGCATTGTCGGATTCAGGTTTCATTTTCATTAGCTTTCGTCAGCGAGGGGTACTGGTAATCTAAAAAGAACTCATATCCCTTCTGAGATAAGAATCGAATAATGCGATTAGATACGTCACCGGTCAGCTATTCAAACTCTCTATTAACCTTCTGTAGGACTGTAATGGTTTTTCCAATCAAAATGTCAGTCTGCACCGAACTAAGGACCGCTATCTAGTGTCCAATCAACGTTTACCAAAAATATTACAACAGTACTAACATTCTTTTGTTCACACCCTCCTATCCAAAAAAGGATCTTAGTTATTAAAACTTGGTGTTAAAAAAATATGTCTGATTTGCAGTTATTCAAAAATGTCACTTTGGTAATGTTTTTTTTTCAAATTTTTTTTTTACAGACAATAAATGTCTGACATGAAAACACAAAAAACATGTGTTGTCCAGAAGGGAGTAAAGCACCATTTTTAAAGTCTTACAAAGGAGAATATTATTGTGTATTACAATAAAAAAACAATGGGAAACATAAGTGCAGCGTATTGTCTAAGATCTCCAGTTTAAAATTAATATATGTGAGTATAACTGTTCAGTAAGTAGCCTGGAAATATCCACTACACCATATACATGAGTAAACAATAATTAAACACATCATTTCCATAAAAAAGTATTTCATTTTACAAGAAGGAGAAAGTATGCCATTTATACTTCTCTGTATTCAGGTAGATCTATTTTAGTCTACAGTCGCATTGTCGAATTGAAGGGAAGTCTGCGGATTTCATCCCCTACCCGAGGGGTAGCATAAGGTACAAAAGATAAGCGAATAATAGTAATGGTCGAAGCTCAGTGTATGTAAGCACTAAAATCAGCAAAAGAAAGCATAGCTAACGAAATTAACGAAATCGTAAAGACTATTTCTAGTGAGTATCGAATATGATAAATACATGGTAATTGCAAGGATTAATTCGACTCTACCAAAGAAATCATTAAAAATATTACAGTAGGTCCATATTACAAATATTAACAAACCTGTAGATACAGTGATGAACAAGATTAACAAATCCACGCAGGATGAAGTCATCACTGGCAGAGTCTACATGTATTAATTTAATACCTAGAACGAATCAATATTCCCAGTAGGATAAATTGTACAATTGCACTGTTATAGTATTAAGATTGGACGCGCTCAGAGTGATATATGCTGTTAATGAACGTTGAAGATACTAAAAAAATTGAGGAACTGAAGAAAAATCACCTGCAGTTTTTAGTTTTAGCGCGATCAAATGTAAAAAGTATTACAATGCAGCAAATAAAATCATTAAGTTATCATTGTACCTACCAAAATCAACTTCTTATGGTCTGATCGCAAGAAACTGACGTTTGCGTTCTAATTTATAGCTATCTGAAACTTCATTGAGACACTCAACAGTCAGAAATCACTCCAAAATTTAAAAATGAAGATTATTCTCCCTAGAATCTATGGTTTTATTCAACAATAATTAACATCAGGAACTCAAAATCATTCCAACAGTGTCATTCGGCAGCTATAAAGGCTAGATAACTTTATAGTATAAAACAAGTACTGCAGAGCAAAGTTGATTAACCAATATCCAATCTTAAGAAGCACCTTAAAATCAAGTGGAATATACCCAACAAGGTTGGATCAAAACTCTCTACAAAAGAATAACACGCTAACAATTCCAATAGATAGTTCAGGGTCAGAATGACTTCAGCTTAGCCAAACAAAATCAAATCGTAAAACAATACATTATCAGTGTGTCGCACAGCTACAAAGGGATGCATTAAAATTAGAGGTTAAACAGGGAAAAAGACAAATAATAAGAATCAAGTCAACAAATGATAAGCAAATATCAGAACAGTGATATATAATCCAGGAGAAAAACGGACGACAATTACGAAGTTGGTTGGAACATCCAAATAAGTATAAATGTCGTGATTTAATTGTTCATTATGTATTTTACAAGCAATCATTCCGTTATAATCATCTAGTGAAATTAACTTAAATACTTTTTGAAGATCACGACAAAATTTTACTACACACTGGAATTTGCAATATTAAGACGTCGTATACAGGAAGCAAGCTATCTAGGGAGCATTGTCTCAACTACAGCCAGTCGGAACGGACGAGGATGTCAAATCGAGAGAGAATCGGGAAGGTGAGAAACACATTCATCAACCTGAAACCAATCCGGAAATCTTCGTCACTCAGTCAACATCAACAACAAAATTGGCTCGGATCTTCAATACAAACAACGTCAAGTCAGTCAGCTCTTCTATACGGATCAGATGAGGAACTTGGCGGGTGGGTCACAAAGAATATTTCCAACAGCCTGTTGCAGACCAGACCTTTATTAACAACTGTCTTCTTTGCTCTATACCTGAATATCAGATGGCCGGGCCGGAAAGAATCATCAACAAGAAGCTATGGGAACAAACAAAACAAGAACCAATCGCTCAACAAATATGCAGGAAAAAGTGGAGATGGATCGGTCACTCGCTGAGGAGGCTGCTGGGTAACATCGCGCACGCGTCAGGTCTCTCGAGTGGGAGGACCCCGAAAGAGAGGCGGTGAGTGGGGGGTCAGTGCGAGAGTGGGTGACATGGAGGAGATCGTGTGAAGAGGAGGTGAAACACTATGGACTAACTAACATGGATGGAGGTGAAAAGAACAGCAGAAGGAAGACAGAAGTGGCAAGTGGAGACGTGCATTTGAAGCCCTATGTTCCAATAGGAACCCAAGGGAACAACAATACTACTACTACTACTAATAATAATAATACGGGAAGCACTCCATATCCAGTTGAAGTAAAAGAAAATAAGAATGAACAATTTTATGCATTCTACCATCTTTTACAATTACAAAACGGTCAGTTAAGGTAAAATCTGCACAATCAGTTTCCCTTAATATGCAAGATTTAATTTAATGGTATAGAAGTGACAGGACATCTAGTTTATAAATATGAAGATGGTCTTATAATTATGCAATACAATAATGATAATTGTATTGTTGCCGCTTATAAGCCTATGCATGCTTAAGTCTCTTTAGAGTTAACTATAAAATTGCTCATTGGTTAACTTTAAACTTTTGAAATGAAAGCTTTCACGTGAACTGCCTGTTCCCACTTGCTACGTATTGTTGACTACTTAGAAGGTAGAAGATCTGCGTATTTTATCAAAAATTGTATCAAATAAATTTAAAATATCCATCAAGAATACAAAAAAACCAAACAGGAATAATATGAAATGATGTATATAACACATAAATAATCAGGTCACTCTTCTTATTAAATAATCCTTCTTACCTTCTACATCAAGAAGTTAAGGCATAATGGAATAACCTAACCCTTACTCCAAAGATTCGTTAACTCTCGCATCCTGCCTATTATTCTATATTGTTTCCCCTTAGTTTTTCCTGGGCTACTGAAGAAAGACTATATCTTAATACGCAGGATGTTAAAGGTTGTCAGCAGGGTAAGCTACGTGCCACTTAACCAGCTTGTTAATATTCTGGTTGACAGGCACATGGATGCATGTGAAAAATGTTCTAAATCCATTTTATCTAACTCACAGCACCCTCTTTATTCACGACTCTCCTCTTGTATCTCATCAGGCAGAACCGAAAGCCTATATAGAAAACTATATGCTCGCACTAGTAAGTACAAAAACTCACCCATACCCTACTTAGCTCGTGTTCTGTGCGATAAAGAAAGCATTAGGCGTGATAGCTATAACTTAATAAATAGTCAGTAGAACAACTGGATCTCGTCTTTCCAACTTATATCATTTATAGGTACAACGTTTTCTTTCTTTCTTTTCCTTTTCTCTCTCTCTTTTTTCTGTTATGTGCAGCTTTCTTTATTTCTTCTGCTTACGGCAGTAAACATGCTAGCATTTACTTTTCTAACGCCTTCAAACACTCTGTTCAATTTTCGCTTTGCTACCAACATGCTGAAATGTTGTTGTCAAAACTAATTGAGATTACCCTTAATTTATGTAGAATTTTATTTATTGTTAATGTACTAACCTGGATGCAATACTGTACGTGTGAAATGCTGAAAATTCCGTTCTGTATCACAAGTACTATTTTGGAATAAAGCAAATTATTATTATTATTATTATTAAATGTGTAATCTTATTTTTGTTCACATCTTATCACAGAATCGATCTTCATAGGCATGCTGTTCATACTAATTTAAAACTACAAGATGATATTTATCGCAAAGAAGATGAAATACGAAAGGCGAGAATAGCACTGGCTGGGATAGAAATTCAAGTGAGTCAAACAATTGAAAATGTCTATTAATTTGTTTTATGTCTTGCACTGACTTTTTTAAAGTGTTGTTTCTTCTTTTTTCAACTTATTCTTCTGTATATGTCTGTTAACTTCAGTTGCTGTTGTTTTTTTAAATTTCCCTGAGAAATGGCGGAAGGAAGTTTATTTTACATGATGTACAAAGAAATGAATATATATATATATATATATATATATATATATGTACGTATATGTCATTCATGGGAGTACAGCGGGAATAAGTAAAAGCTAACAGATAACCAACCAACCACCCATGATGTAGCTTGTTTATCAGAAATTTATTATCAAGTTGCTTTTATTTTTCAAAAATAAAACAGTTAAGTGCATCATTATATAAACCAACATCATACTAAGGTTTATGACACTGATACTGCACGAATTACAGAAATTTGTGAACTGGCCTTTTACAGGACAACTAAAAATTCACCTCTCCCACCCCATATGCATAACTCTAAACATAGTGTTGTTTAATGTGAGACAGCTTTAAATGCTCTGCAGAATGATTCCCATTGAAGTGAGTTGTTGTCATCAAGTATTGCCTTTCTATTTTATGATTGTTTCATTTGCATAAATCTTAATGCACACTTAAGGTCATGAAAATCATTATGTTAACATTAGATATTACATCGGCTGAACTAAATCTCTACAATTTAAATAATGAGTGTATTTCATGAATGTATATTAATGTTTTCACGAACTTTTAATGCTAAAATCTAAACATGAGGTTACTGTTGTGTACAGTTGTATGTAAATATTTTTGTGACACGTTCGATCACCAGCTGACATAAGTTAGAGAATCACTGGAAATACAGGGAGAATGGAAAGCTCTTTCAACTTAGGTTGAGACTCTTTGAACCCCGATGAGTGTGAACTGAAGAAGAGTCGCAAACTGGGACGAAGCAGATTTCCAGTGTAATGACAGAAGACAAGGGCTAGGCAACAGATCGTTTATTAAGGAAATCAACGAATATTTATATATTTTTATGTACATTATTATTCCTTATTACTAGCAGAGTAACAGAGTCTTCTGATTGGTTGTTTTCTCTCCAAAAGTTAATCTGTCATCTCTTTGTGGCCGTTTCTTTGAAGGTCAGACCATATATCTGCAAATCGTATCCACCCACGCAAAGTTTTTGTTCTTGTTTTCCTCATGACTAAGATTTGGGACGTGAAAATTTACGTGGATTGCTGTCTATCAATTTTGGCTAGCAGAGAGCTCTCAGCAAACTAGTACTCTAATCCTTGTCGTTTCATGACCAATACTGTAACCAGTCAAATCCATGCAAACCAACCCTTGAGAAATATGTATGTTTAGGAAAACCGCGTTGGTAGTACAGCGGTAGATTGCTAGCCAACCACAGGGGCGGTTCAAGGCTCGATTCCCTACCAACGCACTCCTTCACCGCGCTAAGCCAGTAATAAGACTGGCAAAGAGGGAAGGTTGAGCATGAGGCTAGCAACCCCACCCCATAGAAATAAACACCACTTCTACTGAAACTTTAAGCCTCTGAATTGAACCCCTATGTTCCAGTGGGAACGTTGAGGAATAAAAAAATTCAACTAGTGTCTTACTTTTTTTTAAAATCAATAACGCTTTAATAACTTGATAATTTTTTGATTGATCTGTTACTCGACCAGTGATATGCATGAATGAAGAGTTCAAAAGTAGGTCACAATGTGACTGTCACTTTTCTCACTCAACAAAAAAAACGCTTCTGTAACTGTTGCAGGTTTGTGATAAAATATACTTCAAAGAAGTCTTATTTTATTTCACCTTATCTTGAAGTGGAAAAGTTGAAACGTTTTTATAAGATAGTTATTTTCATACCTATTAAATCATTTCTGTATCAAATTTCCATTCTTTAATTGGTTTTTAAACTCAATAGAAGCGTATGTTTTTATTGACTCGATTAAATCAATATCTGCTTATGACAGAGATAATGGTTATTTTATCTGGTTTTTAATAGTAAAATAGTAATAGAAAGCAGCCTCATTGAGTATAACAATATATGTTCATGAAATTCGTGATTCGAACAAGTACATATGTGTTCACTTCATTCATTTAGATTAAAAAATAATTGCTTTTGACGAAAAATATTTAGATGAGAACCAGATTAGTTAGAAGTGGTATTTTTTTCTTGTTCACCTATATATGTCGAATAAAACTTGCCACTTGATGATTAGGACAGATTTGGAATTTCCCTGGGGGGCTAAAATAATTATTGGGATTTAAAAATATATGCTATTAAAGTCTGCTACAAGATGTAATACTAAATTTAAGATAATAGTTCAGAGCAGAATAGTCAGGAAGCTTTCGAAGTGAGGACGGGAGTGAGGCAATGCTGTCTTCTATTGCAAATGATCTTCCTGATTACAGTAGATTGGATAATGAGACAGACAACGGGAAAAGAGGAAACAGGCATAAAACGGACCCACACAAAAAACTTGGAGGATCTGAACTTCGCCGATGATATATGTCTGATTTCCCACAAAGTGGAAGATATGCAAGTGAAAAGAAACAAGTTGACAGAAGAAGCATCCAGAGAAGATAGGCCTTCAGGTGAAAATAGATAAAATAGAGGTGATGAAGATTCCTGGTCAACAGCAACAGCCACAGCAACAACAACAGACAACCATCAGCCTACCACCTATCTACCTGGGAAGCATCGCTTCAACTACAGGTGGACGGAACTGATGAGTATATCAAAGCCAGAATCGGAAAAGCAAACAAGCTTTCATTACTCTCAAGTCTGAGTGGAGGTCAACAGAACTGCTCATTGTCAAAAATAAGATCCGGATTTTCAACTGAAATGTGAAGTCAGTGCTACTATACGCATCAGAGACTTAACGCGTCATAAGGAGCACCTCAAACAAACTACACACCTTCATTAACAGTCGTCTTCGCTCAATACTCAAAATCAGATGGCCAGAAAAGATCAGCAACAGAGTGGAATCTCTGGCAATGAGCGAACCAACCAGGAACCGATTGTGAAACAAATAGACAAGAAGAAATGGAGATCGACTGGCTGGCCATACTCTGAGGAAACCGTCGAGTGACATCACTAGACAAGCCATCGCTCGAGTGGAACCCGAAAGGGAACCGGGGAGTTGGTCGTGACTTGGAGGAGGTCATGTGAAGAGGAGATGAAAGTATGTGAGCAGACGTGGAGCGAGGTGAAAAAGTTGGCAGAAAAGAGAAGGCAATGGAGACGCGCGGCTGAAGCCCTATGTTCCTCTAGGAATTAAAGGAAATAATAATAATAATGTAATAATCACTTAAAATATGCAATCAAAAATGAGCTTTACATATTCTTCAATGGAGTAAAATGGTAACATTAAGTATTCTATAAAATATTTTCGTTTCTTAGACTAACTACTCCCTTGGATTGTTTTTGGGTGGTTATACGATTTCATCTGAAATAAGTTGTCTCCATACCTATATATATACATAGAAAAAATTGAATACATTAAAATAACTACTGGAAAATGCTTTATTTTTTCTTGTAATGAAAAATGCATTTCTTTTATTTGAGTATACACTTATTCTACGTATATTGTTTTACTAAGAAAGCATTAAAATCTTCAGTGATTTCAAATGAAGTATATTTTCAGCTAACGTATATAACTGTAAAAAAATTGTCTGCAAACAGAAGCTATTAGGAGGTGATTTATCCCAGATTAGATATAACAAAATGCTGAAAGACAATATATATATATATATATATATATATATATAAATGTCTGTAATAACTATAATCTACTTACTTCAAACCCCACTGAAGGAATTTGTGGGACTCATTCTGCACGTTTTATCACAGGATCTACTTAAATTTCTATCACCTTGAGACATATATATATATATATATATATATATATATACGTAATACCACAATCAGTAAATGTGTTTCATTCCAGCGCATTATGGCTTCATTGCATATTGTAAGTTTTTTTGTCTGTAGCTCTTTACTTGGTATCTGGTGATATTTTTTTTAACCTGTGTTTCAGAAGTGATGTGTGTAGATTTTGTTGGTTCCTTTGCGTTCCCAATGTAACGTTTAGTAACAGTAGCGTTTTTCTTTTACTGATTCACACTTAATCCTTTCCTCTTCACCGAGTTTGCCACCAACTAAGCAAGGTAAAGAAGTGCATCGGCTGATGAATTATGAATTATCAAAACACTTAGCTCTAATCATATTATGCCCCATTAGAAATCGTTCAAACTCTAGACTAACTAATTCATATGAGATGAAAAATAAACTAAACGACATTCAACTAGAGAATAATGAAAAAAATGGTTAGTTTTGATATAACTAGTCTTTATACTAATATACCAGCCAATATGGCCTTAGAAGCAGTTAAAAAAGAACTAACTGCGGATCCTGAACTCATTCATAGGACAAAGCTGCCAATTGAACAAATTATTTTAGAAATTAAGTTATGCATCACACTGACTATCTTTAAATTCTAAAGTAAAATATATTGACAAACAGAAAGTGTAGCCATGGGATCACCAGTATCCCCTATCGTAGCAGATATATTTATGGACAGCTGAGAAAATATGGCTCTTAATACGTTTACTCCTACTCCAAAAATATGGTGGAGATATGTGGATGACACTTTCACAGTGTTAAAAACAGAACATATCTCTAGCTTCTTGACACAAATACACTCACTAGTGGAGGGAATATAATTCACATTTGAATCAAAAAATGAATAAGGAGAATTAGTTATGTTAGATTGTAAAATAAAACGAATAGAAGAAGTTAAACTACATACTAGTGTGTACAGAAAGCCAACTCATTCTATTAGATACTTAGACTTTAATTCATCTCATCCGTTAACTGTTAAGCCAGGCTTAGTTAAGTGTTTAACAAACCGAGCAGTAGCACAAGAAAAGACCTAAATGATGAACTAAAACAGACAGAAGAGGCTTTGGTGTTAAATAACTATCCTATAAAATTCATTAAGAAGATCATTAAAGGCCAAAAACAAAATAAAAATAATTGTGAAACTAGTAATAATAACATAAATAAGAGAGAATATAAGTCACATATAAAGAGGGGACATCTGAGACCCTACGTAGGATTCTAAATAAAACAGGAATTAGGGTGGCATCTAAACCTACAGACTCATTCAGGGACAAGCTCTGTAGGTTAAAGGACCCAGTTGATCCGATTAAACAGAATAATATTATTTACAAAATACCCTGTAATGACTGTGAGGTCAGCTACATAGGTCAAACTAGTAGGTCAGGTGTAGTCAGACTATCAGAACATAAGAATTTAGCTAAGGTAAGAATGGTTGACCCCGAGAAGATAAGTAATTTAGAAAAAAGCTCAGCAATTGCAATGCATGCATTAACACACAACCACACAATA
The DNA here is from genome assembly GCA_944472135.2 of Trichobilharzia regenti. Lineage (NCBI taxonomy): Eukaryota > Metazoa > Platyhelminthes > Trematoda > Strigeidida > Schistosomatidae > Trichobilharzia > Trichobilharzia regenti. The sequence continues at coordinate 143,698,144 of OX235262.1, read as the reverse complement.
GAGTGGGTGGGAGAGGGTTAAAATTCTAAAAAGTAATCTAGATAGGTGGAGAGAGAGGTTGATTACTAAATCCTTGTTCATCGAGTCTACACCAAACACATGCAATAGGAATGAGTCATCACTCATAACTGAAATATGGAAAATACTACTGCCAATCAAATCAAGTGAAAAATAATGGAACTATATAAATGAAGTCGTGTCGGTGGTATAGCGGTTAGGACGCTCGCCGACCATGCACATGGTCCGGAGTTCGATCCCCGGCCGACGCACACCTTTACCTCACTCACCCAGTAATAAGATTGGTAAATAGGGAAGGTTGGGCATGAGGCCAGCAACCTCATCCTGTAAAATTAAACACTACTACAGAAACTTCAAGCCACTAGCTTGAGCCCTATGTTCCACTGGGAACGTGATGGAAAAATTATTATATATTATTATTATTATTATATAAGTGAAGTCAGGAAGTCGTGTTATTATCTTGATATGATTATGAGCAATAAATTGTGCTCGAAACGTTATCAGAAAACATTACTGTATAACACTGTGAGACTTTATCATAACAAAAATTTACCCATAATGGAATTATACTCTACCACAGTGCACAAGTTTTATTCTTATATCAATGCATCGGCTGAGTTTCGAATCACGGACTACTGCCTTGATTCATATTGATCCCTCTAGAAAATTCAAACCGAAAATCTATGGAATCACTATTCATTCTCAATAGCTAAAGATATAAAACAACTAGAATGCCATTATTCTAATAGGTTGCACACTGATTAGCCTTCAGTAAAAATAGGTTTCAACTAAATATTTCAGTCTTCGAAGTAGCCGTAAATGTAATCAATGGTGAATTATATTATGCGAAGGACATTTAAATATGTTTTAAATTTTTTCTCAAAACTGACAATATATTTATTCATTTTTTATATTAACCCCAAGGTGAAAGAGAAATAAATTCAAAAATATTTTTTTTTTCAAGAGAAACAAACATGATTTATATTTCCTGGTGGTCTTAAAGTTTTCCGCTATCATTAGAAGTACAGGATAATCTATGTTACAGGGTTGAACTGTGTGCAAAAAAAACGTGCATCTTGTTTTGTGCTTGTGTTAGGATGACAGTCATACTTTGATTTATTCAACTAGAAATTCAGTGTTTTTCCTTAGAAAGTTTTAATTTTATCATTACTAACCAAAATATGATGGTTAAGCTGTAGAGATAGTACATTTTCTACAAAAATCCCTGCAAACTATTCTGATGCTCGATAATTCTTCGCTGTACATGTAAAATTACATGAAGTGTAAATGAAAGGTCGTGTACGGGAACAGATTTTCATCCGTGCCATATTACAGATTGACATAAATTGGAATTCATGGAGCAATGGATAGGGTACCAGTGGATCAATGGTAAATGAGCTCAGCTTATAGTCAAAAAGTCCTGGGTCAATGCGTGATGGGTTGTAACCGATGAAGAGTCTCTAACTAGACTGAAATGGCTGTCCAGTACCATATGGCGTTTCAACGAGTCCCCTAAATGATATCAGCTAGTGATTTCAGGCCTGTTACCTATACAGTAGTGGACAATACGTGAATAAAGGATTTGTTTGCGCCTCAGAGTTTATCATTATATTATGAAGAATTTGAGTGTAGTATACGTATGGAGTTGCAGTGCACAACAAACTCCAAACTTGTAACCAGAAGGTACTGGGGTTGAATCCCGGTGGGTGCGTACTGATGAAGAGTCCCAAACTAGGACGAAACAGCTATCCAGTACTTCCATGTTTTCCGATGGTTCTCTAACTAATGTCAGCTCATGATGAAATCCTGTAACCAATCAAATCCCTACAAACCAACACTTGAAACTCCAAAGTGTTCTAACTTTTCAGAAATGTTAGAAACATTTCATTGATCAGAAATTTTCCCATTACACACTTGACAATCCGATGGTAATTGATTTTGGTACAATTTATGATGATATACCCCCTCTTTTTTGTATCCTTTATTCAGAAGGATTATCAGATTTTTCCATAAGAAGTTAAGGCGTCATCTGATTCCCTAGTGTCTGACATTTATTGCTGTAACTTCGTGCATGATTTTTAGTAAATTTTGGGATATTTTGCTATCGTCAATTGATTTTCACTTTTCAAGATTTCGTCATAAACTGACATCGGTTAAAGAATTATTGGAAAACCTGGGAGTACTGGACAGGTGTTTCATCCTAGTTCGAGACTCTTCACCAACACGGACACGCTGGAGCTCTAATCCAAGACCTCCCGGTTAAGAGGCCAGCAAGCTGATAAACTATTAAGCCTCTTAAAGCCAATTCAATGCCCATCCGATGATTCCTAATTTCTACCAAGTCATGATATACAGCAACCACTAGCCAATTTCATCGGTGGCGAGTATTTGCCCTCACATAAACAACCTGCCGTGACCCATTTTGGTCACAGCTACCCACTAGAATCCAGTTAACTACCTATCTGAGCACGGCCGATCACTACCGAGTGTCAGATTGATATTCAAGTGTCGATTTGCATGGATTTGATCGGTTTCAGGATTTCAGGATCATGAACTGACATCGGCTAGAGAATTTCATTTCCCCTGAAGAAGTGTTTCTTTTCTTAATAATATTTTCTAACTCTACTTAAAGGCATACGAAAATCAAGGCTTTATTCTATATATTGTTTATTTAGTAAACTATAATAACATGCTTACAACTTAGAATTATTTGAATTTCGGCTATCTCTTGAAGTAAATGTATCTCCACTTTCCACCGATGGCCTCAAACCTCTAAACACCTAGGTTGATGAGTGGGATAATTCAGTCAGCATCCATTTCAGTCCTAGAGGACATCAGTCGTGAATACAACTAGCTGAAGTGCTAGCATATCTGGCTGCTGGAAAGAGTGACACAGGTTTGAATCTATGGGAAACATCAAACCCTTTTGGTCACAGTTCCCTTCACTTGAGGAATATAGACAAGTACTTTATAAACTCATGTCTGAGTTTCTGATGGATCTCTTCTAAGTACCCAACATCCATTCATTGCTCCTGTATCAGTGATATTTACAAAAACTTATTTTTACCTACTTATGGTAGGTTCCAACAATAGCAGCTTAACTGGTGCATTGAAACTGGGTGTTATATATCAACTGCTTAAAGCCGTCTCATTTAAAGTTAACCATTTCCAAAAGTTTAAGTTCACACGTTCACTGAAAGTTATGAAGATGCAGCGAAGATTCCCATTTCTTTTATATTTCGTTGTAATAAAGAAAAATATTTCAACATGTACCTGATCGTTTGATTTTAGTTAGGCCTTATTCTTATGTGAGTTAAAGTTTGTCTCTCAGAACTCTATAGCCTACCATTCTTTTCGTATCATAAAATGATTACGCAGCTCAGACAGAACTGAACTTAAATCTCCAATGAACATAATCTACCACATTTAAATATGATGCTAGATTTTGTTAAAGTTGATCAACACGTAAAAAATAACTTACCATTACAAACCAAACTATAGAAAATTAATCTGATCCTCGCTATCGACTTGCTACAGGATGGAGTTTCCTGGAGTTCTAGTACGAAGTCGTGACCAGTGAGGTCCAAATAGATGTCGCGTGTGTTGATGGATGTCCCACCAACGGCAATGGTTGGGGTCGCGCTAAATCAGGAATTGGTAGAAGTTCGAATTCATAAACCAATGAATCTGGTTCCAGTGGGTGAATGGTATACGAGCTTGCTTTGTAAAAGGAAGGTCCTGGGTTCGAACCCTGGTGGTGAGTGCGTGCTTCCGATGATTTCAAAACTAGGATGAAAAAGCAGCTGTCCAGTACTCCCACCTGGTTTTCAATGGTTCTCTAACTGATATCGATCCGTGATCAAGTCGTAAAATGTTGAGCTGTTCTTTTCATATGATTTATCAAGCAATACTTCAACATATTTTTCAAAAAGTTCTTTCACAAACCCGATTATTTCCGTAGTAAATATATAGTTTCTCTGAGTATCATTATTCTAATATTACTATTTTACGAGATGAAATAGATGAAACCTTTTAATTTATCAGATGTGATTTTAAATTATATACTTAAAATTTTCTCACCATCATCTAAACTTATCTCAAGTTTATACGAAATTACTCAGTATTAACTGAAAAGAAAAACTGCTTTATTAGAATATAATTCACCTATTGCTGTTTTCAGATATAAATAACGACTATCTATTAATTTTGTTATAAACACAAAGGGAAAGAAGTTGCTGATAGGTAAATAAATATTCAATAGAAGCGGTGATCCCCCTGCAAAACAAAAGCACTGTAATATCAAATGCAACAGTGAGAATTTTTTTGTCAGTCATTCTTCGTAAACTACATTTTACTGAATAAAGTAACGTATATATGGGATATGGTTATTTCTCACCGTAAATTTGCCTAACTGGCACTTCATTGTTGTACAAAAACAGAATTAGCTATAGGAAGAAATGTTTACAATTCATATGCATTTACTTCTTTTCCTTATATTCTATAAAACACCACAGTTAGCTCTGACAACAGTCTCAAAATATCATTATTTTCATCATTCATTCGCATCGGTCACATTTTTTTCGCTTGACTGTTCACTTTTCTCAATGAAATTAATTAATTAATTAATATTCGTATTAGGCACTGGTGGAACATGAAAGGCTATTTTTTTTAAAAAATGTTTAGAATATCTACATTGAGAAGGTTTCATTTTGATTGACAGCATAGTCTTTCGTCGAAATCATCAGTAAACTGAAATTTGTAGGTCAAAAGAGGTTGAACATAAAATACAAATAGCATTTATCTGATCTAAATCTTATCAGTTAGTTGTATTAAAATAAACTTAGCAGGTGTGAATGGAGCTTAGATGAATGCAAAAAGTTCACAATTTCGCAGTAATGAAATAATTTTTCCGTAATTTTTCAACTCTTTGCTGACTTAAATGTTAAATATGTAAAATTGATAAAAAAAATGGTTGGTTTAACTGAATAGAATATAACCGCATGTCATTTACATGATAAGCTAATTTGTTTAGGGAAAGGTATGCGTATAAATTGGGCGATGAAAACTAGTGCACCGGTGGTATAGTGGTAGAGTGCTCGCCTACTACGCAGGTGGTTCGGTGTTCGATACCCGGCCACCGACACCCTCCTTTATATCACTAAGCCAGTGATAAGACTGATGAAGAGTGAAGGTTGGGTAAGAGGCTGGCAACGCAACCTATTAAAGTGAATACCACTGCTAACGAAACTTCAGAGCTCTAGCTTGAAGCCCTATGTTTCACTGGGAACGTAAAGGAATTTCTTAAAAAAGATGAAAACTAAGTTTGTCTTCATGCCATAGTACATAACTGAAAGTTGTTTATGTTTGGGTAAATAACTGATCCTGTAATCCTGTAACCAATCAAATCCCTATATACTGTTATGATGCTGGATCTTTGTCTCGAGGTAACTGCTTAACTACTGACCAGTGCCCACTTAACTGGTAAAGCAGAACACGCGATAATCAGCGGTAAAACCAGAATCATTTATTTATGACAAAAGTGACTGTATTTATACAAAAATAAGGTGGACTGGAAATCAACCAATCCGGTTGAGAGTTTGGAATTGTGCAAGCGTCCAATCAGAAAGCAGAAACAAATGAGTGTCAACGACACGCTAATAACCTGACTGAGACATGATAATGACCTGACAATTGCATGTGTTTTTGCCTCTTCTAACATAAACCAATACTTGAATATCAATGAGGCGCTCACTAGCGACTGGCCCTATTCAAGTAGGTAGTTACCTGTGGTTTTGGTGGGAAGTCGTGACCAGTAGGGTGCAACAGGTCAGGTGTGAGGACATAGCGGTTGCGCTATATCGTGAATTGACAGAAGCTGGAATTCATGGGCCATGGGATTGAATCCCAGTGGCTTAGTGGTCTACGAGCTTGCCTTGTAACCAGAAGGTCCTGGGTTCGAACCCCTGTGGTAGGTGCGTACTGTGAAGAACCAGTCCCAAACTAGGCTGACGAAACAGCTGTCCGGTACTCCTACCTGGTTTTCCATTGGTTCTCTAACCAATGTCAGCTCGTGGTGAAATCCTGTAACTGATTACTATCAAGTGACATTTGACTTATATTCATATTTAACAGGGGCGTATCGTTTGTTTTGATCTTTAACTCTGAAATTGAACGTTATTATGGCTCTAATGCAGTTTAAATAGTCATATTACGACCATATCCTTTTACAGAAATCAAAGTGCAAACTTCGGCTTTTTGAAGAAATAATAATGCCTATATTAGGTTAAATTTGATCATGCTGTAAAGGAGCTGTTCATTTATATTTGAAGTAATTAATGATCATTGAAATACTAGTTTCTAATATCTCGGATGATAATTACCACACTTACCCTTGTTTATTCTAGCTCATTTCATTATTTTATGGAGTTGTATGGGTTAGATGGGCTTTTCTTCAAAGTTATCTTGAATCTTTGTTCTCAAATATTCAGATTGCAGAGATCCTGAACCGATCTATGGTTTCAGAAGACCGAGTTTAGTATGCAGAATACTGTGCACTATAATCTATACAAAATAACAGAAAACGTTTGGGAAACACGACTGTTTGCTCTTCAGATGATAACGAAACATACTTACCGTGGTTAATTAGTACCAAAGTCTGTAAACAGACGTTAATGTAGTGTACGGCAATATTTCTGATACTATGTCTCTCGTCTTCTGCCGGCCGCTACACAATTAGGCTATGATAGCCTTCTTGTCTCCCACCGATATGGAGACCAGTTCCAATAAACAAACGATTGAATGTTCACCAGCACTGACAACTGTCTTCCTAAAGCTTTCAGTAATCTAAATAAAGAAAAGTAGTTCTACTCAAAAAAATTTGTATTATTTATTGCCTCTCAGATTCGTTTATTTAATGCAGGCAGACTGCTGAATAACCGCGTCGAATAAATGTACCGTCTTTCTGAAACCGTTTCTCATGATTATGGGTTGTACAAATGATTTTGTAATTTGTGTCAAACTTTGGCGCTATGGCAGTTTTTAATTCTTGTTCAATTTGTTGACTACATATGTCACAGAGTGAAACAATTTTTTGTTGAAGAATGTCGATAAATATGACTGTAGAAGCTGCCAGAATCAAACCTATTTCTGGCGAAACACTTGAACTTTTAACGGAATTGCCACTAGAAGGTGTAATGCTTAAGGTACAGCTATGCCTCACGCTTACAGTATTTAAATTCCAATGGGAAATATGCAAACAAACTGACGAAGTTGTCGTGGGATCGCCAATATGCCAGACAATGGCAAACATTTTCATGGATTTGTATGAAAACTTAGTGGTTGTAACGTTCAGTCTCAACCCAAAGTATGGTAGAGGTATGCACATAAAAGATTTACCGCATTTAAAACACAGGATATAAATAAGTTTTAAGAACATGTCAACTCAATGTTGGAGACAGCTCGGCTCACTTATGAATTGGAAAGTCAGCAAGGAGAGCTTCCATTGTTAGATTATAACACGAAAGCTGAAGAAGATGAGTTAAACATTGGTGTTTAAAGGAGACCCACACATTGAAGTCGATGTTTGGATTTCGATTCATCCCAGGCTATATCAGTAAAAGTAGGATTGATGAAACTTTTAATTATTAAGGCACAAAAACTATATAAAATAAAGGAGAATCTAACACAGAAAAGGAGGCATAGAAAAGAAGCTTGCAAACTTAATAATTACCCGGATAAATTAAACAGGAAGTATGCAGAAAAATGTAAACATTAAATTTAAAAGTAATAATAGTGGCAGTAATACTGACAGTAATAATCATAGTGATGACGCATGGCAGACCTGCACAGAACGATTACAACTCCAAAAACAAGGAATTCAAATCACAAAGAAGGAACTTCACAAACCTTTGGTAGAATTCTTAACAAGGCAGGAATAAGAGTGGCATTTAAATCCACAAACTTACTTTGAAACAAACATTTTCTAGTTAAAGGATTCTGTGGAGCGCATTAAATAAAACAGTTTAGTCTATGTTATGCCCTGCAATGGCTACCAAGTCAAATACATGGGTCAGAGTAGTAGAATGGAATCAGCCAGACTATGAGAACACAAAAACTTAGCGAAATCTAGATAAGCTGACCATAAGAACAAAGGAAATCTGGAGAATAGTTCAGCAGTAGTACTACATGCAATTACACACAACCTTACAATAGGATGGGAACCTAATATAACAGGTGGAGGGAGAGATTGATAACGGAAGCTTTATTTATCGAATCACCTGGAAATACGTGCAACCTAAATGTTTCAACAGCTGTCTAGCAGGACGTATGGAAAATTCGACTACCCTTAGATGAATAGAACCAATAAAGCAAACTATAAAAGGAAAGTTTCTAAGTTGTGTATAGTGACTGCTGATATGACTATGAACAATAAACTGTGTTCGAAACTTGGTTATCCAGTCAGTAATACTGTTACTCTGTGTGATATGTCTAATTAGAAAAATTAATGTGCAATTACATTCATTTTTCTGTATTTCCAGTAAAACATTCTTTGCACTTCACCATGTGTTCAATAATCTATTAAAAGAAGTGAGGCAAATTAGCCTACCTCTAAAATGATTAGCACGAAAAAGTATGATAGAATGCGGCTGGTGTACACAAAAGACATATGTGCATCAGATTTGTTTACTTTTGTTTACAATAGTGACAAAAGATACTTTTAAAAACCTAGGGAGATTTTCATCCCCAACTCTACTATGTCTTCTACTTTTTTTAATTAATGAACTTTTGTTCTATACATTTACAGATTTATGAGTTCGCTCATTGAATCTCTTAGTGCTATTGATTTTCATAGGTAAAGGCATACTTCTCACATATTATAATTTTGCTAGTGTATTCACATATTGTTTGACCTGCATAATTTATCATCAACTAAAGTTTGTTTATTAGTTTTTAATTCAGTTTTGATTTCCCCGTTGATTGATAAGATGGAAATTTTCAGCCTCTGTTGACTTGTGGACTTCTTGTGTGAGTTAGAGACTCAGTGGAGACACTATCATTCACTGGAGAATAGAGGAACATCTGGTTGACAGGTTCCAAATGGGACGAAATGTGTGTGCTGGATTCCACTGCCAATCACCTTTCATCAAATTACTTAAATTTCGTTTACTACAAACTAGATGAATACTAATGTACATGTGGAAAATCTCTAGGACCCAGAACGTGAAGCGAAAGTTCAGTCCGATGTCAGGATCATTCACAGATGTATGAAACTCAGAGCACGTGTGTGTTTGGGATAGCTATGGAACAGTATCAGGTTAAAAAAATAGTAATCATATCTTATTGTGTACTAAACAGTTAAGAGTTAAAGAAGATCACCAGTGGTTGTGTTGTAATCACTGTGGAGGATTTTCGATTTCATTTCTGACTTTATACTACTGATTGACTGATATGAGTGGTATGCAACCACTCATATCAACCAACAGTGCTTGCTAACCTTTTCGAGGTGATATAATCACCAAACGGCAGTTATGCTCGTTTGAGGACGGGCTCATTAGTAGTGTTCCTGGCTTGACTCAGCCCAAAGGTCCGAATCAGTACAAATCACTCGATTTCTGGCTAGCCACAACGTGGAATTGATGTTACCACCATATGTCACAACTATATTCACAATTGGCTAATTGATAATCTTAGCCTCAATTGAGTGAAACGGTAGCCTGGTGTTTAGGTCACTTAGCTCTGGATAGCACGCACTACTGGTTGATATGAGCGGTAGACAAATACTTACCTCAAGCAATCAGTAGTATATAATTTTATGAAAATTCGCTCACTTTTTTGATTACCATTTACAGTATCTAGCAGATCGTAAACTGCGATCGGAATAACTTGGTTTCCAAAGGAAACTTTCATCAAATTTCCCCCCTTGAACTGTGTAAACTGACACTTGCTAACTAATTTTGAAACTGTGATTTTGAATAACTTTTGAGGGACTACTTTACATAGGAATTTAACTGGACACAAATGAACATCGCATAAATGTAGTTGATGTATTAATGGTGTGTTAAACCTTTTTGTGTAAATAGTGACTGAATCATAACTAGAAAACTCGCGTTTACAGGAAACATCGATGCTAATAGTGACTTGATGTGAGCCAGTCTATTCGATGTGACAGAAAAACGCAGTCTGACTAACTTAGTCTTAAAAGAGAATTCATAGCAGAATTGCATCATTTCAAGTCGTCAAACTCCAAGCAGCTCATGAAAGCAGATATGAAAGAGAGAAAAAAGGGACTAAAAATTACTATTGACAGCAGAAATATGAGGGAGAAATAAGGATGTTAGCATGGGAAAACATAAGAGTTTATTTGATACGAGAGATCACAAAGAGTAAATTCATCTGCGTCAATAAGATAGCCTTTCAGCTACTGGTTCTTAGCATCCCTAGTACAATACAACTAATACAATCATACAGTATCATCTATCCGATAACTATGTAGTCTATAACATTTAAATACCATTCATGGATCCCTTTTTCCAAAATTTTATTTCTTCTTAAATATTCTGTCTTCACAATGAGTTGATCACGGATTGATACCAGGTGGAGAAACAATGAAAACAGGGAGTACTGCACAGCAGTTTGATCCTAGTTTAACAATCATCGGCAGTACGCACCCATGGGGCTCGAACCCAGGACATCTCGGTTACAAAGCAAACTCGTATACCATTAAGCCACTGAAACACGATTCAATGGTTTTTTACCTGAAGTCAGTCCGTGATCAACTCGTAAAACAACGAAACTAATCCATATAAACTAACTATAGAAAAAAATTCTTATCTAAAACTTAAGGCTTGTCTAATCACACCAGTAACGAGAATTACGAGTTTTATTTTTTTTCGAAGTTTTTTCACCTTCACTGTTTCGTCTAGTAAGATGTCAGTTTTTATCTTTAATAGTAATCAGATAAATCTATTGCAGTTTACAATATTCGTGTACTATTTTTTTATATTTCCTTTCTGACTGACGGTCGGTATAATACTGTACAATCGTTTATCCTTGTGAAACACAGGTGGTGGGTTATCTTTTAGAATGAAGTTTGCACTTAGTCTATAAAATAACCTTACCAATAGACTTAATACTGTTAGATTAATGAAACAAAACAAAAAAGAATTCTGAAATATTTCACCTTAGTAGTCTGTTAGTTTCATTAGTTTTATTCTATACTTTTGTCAACTGAATATATCCTCCAAGCTAGTCATATGTCAAGCTGATTCCATAAAGGAAAAATAAAACAAGAGATTTAAAAGGATGCTTTAAAATTTTTGAATTTGCACAAAAACTGATTCTTCAAGTACACGTTCATTAACTAAGTTTTAATGTGTGTATTATATATAGACGGTTATACGGTACACAGTATTGAATAATGATGCGTATGGCTATTTATTGCATTGTATAAAATGCTATCTATGTTGTACAGTTTTGAATGGACGCGCGCACACACACACACATTCATTTTTCAACTGATTTTAGACATTTAAATTTTTGTTCAACATAAGCGACAGCTGTCAGATTCATTGTTGAGATGAAATCAGTTGTCAGACGGAACAGAAAATCCAGTTAGATTTCTTTTTCTGTCTAGTAGTATTCACGTGAATTTTAAGACACTAAACTCTACCGCATTGTCCTTGTCTAGTTATCTATGTTTTTGGAGAAATATTAGTTGGTATTTCAAATGTTTGGGAACTGCTAATGTTGATATAGAACTCACGTACTCCACGATCGGAAATTATTTATACTCATTTGGTTAGGTGAGTGATAAACGTAATAACTGTTTACGATATTTAAACAATGAAGAGAACGTTGATTAGTCTTTATTAAATTTTATTAACTGTAATTTTTTATAATATTATTATTGTTCCTTTGGGTTTCGAGTGAAACATAGGGCCTCAACAGCAATCATCACTTTGTCCTATTTTCTGCTGTCCTCTTCAGTTGGATCCACGGTTGACCAAAACCTCTCTCCTCCTCCTCCTCGCCAAACTATCTCTCCCACGTCACCGTCGCATTGGCGAAACCACTCGTCGCTTCCCATTGGCATTTCAGTCAAGTGATGGCGTGGCAAGCAATGTCACTGGACGGTTTCCTCAGAGTATTCCAATTCCGTCCCAATTTTCTTGCACACATTTATTGTGTGATGGGCTCTTGGTTGGTTTATTGCCAAGGTTTCTTGTCGTTAATTCTTCTGGTCATTTGATCTTCAATACAGAGTCAGGGAAGGCAGTTGTTGACGAAAGTCTGCAGCAGAACATTGGAAATGCTTTCCGTGGCGCGAACATCAGGTTTCTGACACATACAGAAGCAGTAACTTGACACTGGTGCTGAAAATCTGAATCTTGTTATTTAGGTTTAATGTAGAAATTTCCAAACTAATTTCAGATTGATGGAGGTAAACGTTGCCTTTCATATTCTGGCCTGCTTTGACATCTTTATCAGTTCCACCTGTGGTTGAGATGATGCTTCCTAGATTAGTGAAGGAAGCAATCTCTTTCAAATTTCTCCCTTTAGATTTTGATTGCTGCTGGTTGTTGTCGCTGTCTTCTTCATGATCCCCCGTCATTATTGCCTGTTTCTTTAGCCAGTTTATTGCATTTCGCCTGTAAGTCTTCGAGTTTGTGTGACATTAGACATATATCATCTGAGAAATCCAGATCGTCTACAGTTTTCTTATCGAACACTGCAGCGTATCCTCTCTCACCCCTCCCCACGTACTCTTTTCCGCATAATACAGTCCACCACAATTGAGAATATCATCGGTGGTAATAGTTAGTCTTGCTTCACTCCTGTACTCACTTCAAACTCCTCGCTAAGTTTTCCGTTGCGGATCACCGAACGTGTGGCATTGTCATATAGCCAACTGTTGAATGAGGGTGATAAATATTTGGGTTCTATACGCCACGGTTGAAGTAGTTCTCAAATTACTTATCGGTCAATGCTGTCTGTCGCAGGCCTTTTCGAAGTCGGTGAAGTAGAGGTAGATGTAGGTATAGAAAAACGATAATTAATTATTTTCTCCGAATTTGAATTTATTCCTAATGAAATTAAATAAAATGATAATAGTACTATCAAAGCCTTTTATTTATAATAATAAAGAGTCCACCTAATTGTGTAGCACTGTTAGCGTAAGCAAAATTTTAATGTTTGCATGCCAATACTCACTACAGTTTTCATCTTTTCGTCTCAAAACTTAGAAATTTCGACTACAAATGTGGCTGCAGATGGACAAGTGATGTGTGCCTTTTTCCAAAGAGATTGTCCTGTGGGTTTCTAAGTCATCTTAACCCATGATACAGCAAAAAATTACCTTCATTAATGTGAGGAATCAGGAAGTAACAAATGTGCATATACTTCTGTAAGCTCACAAACTTTCCCCTCTATAACAGACATCTCATTTATTCTGTTGCTTTCTGCCACGTTATTGGTGATGCTGACTAGAGTTTTGATAAAAAAAAACAACTCAATCAGACATACGTTGAAGGTTTCATAGTTCTTACTCTATTCTACGTGTGACAGTAGTACTCGTTAGCATAATCTCTGTTATCTGGGTGCTTGGACTCTTTTTTTATTTCTGATGTATGCGGACAAATTTCGAAATGTTATCATGTGCTTAACTCTTCTTGACCAAAATAGTTAATATGCAGAATTCACTGTAAGAGGTTGAGCATATTCTGTACATACTTCTGGGGATTCGGATTGTCAGGGATGAGGAAAGACCGTAGTGCTTCCATGTCTTTCATGCACTGGGCCATACGCTACTGAACTCACTCAAAAAAAAAGAAATAGATGGAGTATTCTTATGTGATAGGATTCCGAAAATAATAATAAAAATAAAAATTCACACTGATGTGAGTATAACGCCAATAAATATAATGAGGAAGGCCAGAAATATGTCTTGTTTGTTTTCAAAACTCTACCAAAATATGTTGATAAAATGCAAGTAAAAGCTTTCTGATGCAGTTGGTTTTCTATGGTCTTGTCTGAATTATTTGAAATAGGTAAACTGGTTACTGTAGGCCGTATATATAAATAACCACAAGTTTAATAAAAACCAATTATTCTCAGTTATTTACCGTATTCGTACCAGCTTGTATAATTCTGCAAAGAACAGAAGTGAAACCATTCGTATTAAATTGCTTAGAATTGTACATCTGAAAGAAAATTGTACAACGTCTTTTGCCACCAACATTGACTACAAAGTCGAGAAATCTCTATATATACATGAAGCCGCCTAATTTGTCGTTTTAACGCCCTAAGTACATTTTATTCCAGCAGATATCATCTTAGATTATTTTATGCCATTCATTTACTTATATACATGCACACATGGTTAACAATTATCGGTGTAATCATCTGTGTTTACCAAACTTTTCCTATCCTCTTTTTTCCACTGCAATGTTGTTTGACTCTTACTTTATTTACATGACGTTCGCAATCTGACTGAATAAGATCCCCTCAAAAATTCTAATCGTAATTATTCTTTAATATCAACATAAGCTTCTCATTTAGTAGACTGATTAATTTTTAATCTATTATTATTTGTCTAAGTCTTTTGCGCTCCGAGGGAACATAGGGCTTAACGCTTGATCTTTGAAGTTTCAGTAAAGATGGTGTTGTCTTTTACGGGCTGAGGTCACTAACTCTCGGTTTTTACAGGTCTTTCTACCGGCTATGTAGTGTTTAGGAGTGCCTCAGCCGGAAATCGAACTTCGTACCACGTTCATGATTAGTGAGCATTTTAACCCTGGACTGCCAACGCACGATTCACCTTGAATAAAAGGCATAAAATAGCTCTTTTTGACAGCATAATTTCTCATGCTGTCATACAAGTGTTTATTTTGAAATAAATTCCCAAAACACCATTACTTCAGTATTATTCAATCCCGAAAGCAAATTTTCCGATGATTATTGTTTGATTTGGAGATATATCTCAGCGAAAAGTTCCTTTTGTGTAATTTATACACACGAACTTACTGTCAAAAAGAGTAACCATCGGTCAATAACCTGTTTCATATTAATACGGGCATTTTTAAAAGTGTTAGCCACTCAATGTCGACTAAATGTCAATAGTCGCATTTGTTTCTTCGAAACGATATCGAAAAGTTTTATTTTTTTTAAAAGTGGCCCCTCATGATTTCGTCAAATATATACGATACTTAGTGTTCCTAAGACGTTGTAATTGATTAACACAGATAAATCAGCGGTGGCCTGTTTGTAAATTGAACTTCCAAAAATCCGCATCATAATATTCCACCTTATTTCTTGTGTCTATAAAAATATGACCTCTAATGGTATAGTCTACTCTCGCGGGTGTTCAAAATATCTACAGACTGCTGAATATCAAATCTCTACTCAACTGGACAGTAAGCATAATTGTGAATGTCAGAGTATCCCAATTCATGAAGTGAATTATCCTGAGAATTTTAGTAAAAACTGACATTCCCTAGAAAATAAAACTAGCTAACTACCTGTCGTCTTTAATCACCCAGTGTGCTTATGAACGTTATTAACTGACTTTCAACCAATTATCCTACATTTCTTCAAGAAGATAAAGAAGAAATGGCATAAGGGATCAATTTTCTCTTCAGGACAGACAGCACTGCGTCATGCGACCTACTATCAGTTACTGTTTCACTTGAAGATGTTGGACGAAGGGAAGACATAAGGCAAAAAATTCCACTGAGAATCCTGCACTTCGTGTAAGCACTGTGCAGATTAGAGCTGTCATTATAATTATATTTTTAATTACCCCTGAGTTTTGATAGATGTGAAATCCAAAAAATGGCTTTTAATGTCTTAGATTGAGATCATAAAGTATGTAAAGTTAAGAAATCGCAGATTCAAGTGGCTACAAATGTGCTGCAAACACGTAAACGGATGATCAAAATAAACATAATCTTGTAAATAAG
This sequence comes from Trichobilharzia regenti, assembly GCA_944472135.2. NCBI lineage: Eukaryota > Metazoa > Platyhelminthes > Trematoda > Strigeidida > Schistosomatidae > Trichobilharzia > Trichobilharzia regenti. Next base: position 143,682,170 of record OX235262.1, on the reverse strand, counting down.
GTTTCTACCTCATCCGGGAAGTTATTGTGCACCACTTTATCAGATCAAAGTATTGTGACTGTGTTTCAGATGGCCGTACTGATCATATGAATCATCTGATTCACTTCGTCCTTTTACTAAAATAAATATAAATTCTTTGAAAAAGTTTTTATCATATGGATGGATATGTAACCTTTAGTCGGATTGGCTCCTTTGAAGTATTTTCTGTTTAAATAACGTTTTGTATGCTGTCGTAGATAATCCTTAGCAAAGTATTTTAATTCATAGCACTGACATTTACCGTTTAGACTGCTGAACGTAACATTTCAATTCGTTAATTATACGAAGTTAGTTTAGCGACTAATCTTGTTACGTCATGAAAATGCGAAGTAAAAGTTGAAAATGTAATTTACGGATTTTTTTTCGCTGATGCTATCATATGATGTTATAGAGATATCCCATTCAAGACAGGAATACAGGAATAATGACACGGTGGTCCGAAAAACTAAGAGTATATTCACTGCATATATTTCACACAGTCATTTTATTATTCTCTCGACTTTTTCAAAAGAGAATGCAAGAATCTTATTGTACATTTATTGGAGTTATTTCAGCGCCAGTCATTTAAAGTATAAAAAAAATTAAAAATGTTAGGAATTTATTTTCGTGTGACTTATATTTTACATTCCAGGAAAAGCAGTCGCAAAAAATTAATAAATGTCTAAAATGGTATTATGCCAGCATATGTGAAACATTTCCAAAATTATCTAGTTAACATTATTGATGTAGTTGTGTTCTTTAAGCTGGACGGTTTATTTGCAAATCTTTCATTGCTCTATTGGGTAACATCTTCAGCGCATACTTCACTTTGAATTCAAGCTGAAAGCTTTGCAAATAAACCATCAGCAACAGGGAAAACAACTACACCAAAATCATCCACATGAGCTACAAATCTTCTCCTCCATATCTAATTTACGTTATATTCGAAAGGTTTTGCACAAAATTGAATGTGGCTGACTGGCTGGGATGAGTAGTCATATGTCATTCACTTGAACCAGTAGTGACCGCTAACCATATCCAAGTGAACTAAACATCGGATGCCGGTTTCGCTTGTATGAAGACAAGCTCATAAACAGTGTAATCATTTTGACTGGGGCTATAAAGCTGAATGACTTCAAGCCATCAGATTTCTGTCTAGCTAGTTGGGCGAACTGGCGGTTCTATAAATCAAATCCGCTATTTGCAGATTAATTAGCAGTCTAGTGGTCTGAACTGATTAGACTATCTAACATGAATCCGACTGGTAAAATTGGTGATGCCCTAGGTTCTAGACGAACTAAACTGTAGTCCAGTGTTTGGATTACTTTGCTCTCGCTAGTAATCGCTGCTGGTTTACAACTGTTCATCGCAGTCAGTCAGCAGTATATAGTTTGGCGCAACTATGCTTGCTTACGTGTTTACACTTTAAAGTATCAAACAAGATACCTACTTTGGCCTGAATAATTTCGGTTCCAAAAGGAAACTGCGTAAACAGAAAATTATTTGCAAGTGGTGAGTTCGATCTAATAGATTTGCTTCACACCATTCTACTATTATTCTGTAGCTCAGTCAATGACTACATGTTAGCACATAAGAATATTTATAGCACCACAGTGAAGAACATTTCAAATAACTCGCATTCGGAATACATATATGACTGTCTATAACAGGCATAATAAGTGAAGATTTACTCTGAAAAGTTCGCTTAAAACGTAATACAAAATTTTCAGCCTGTTTAGTTGCAAGGTATTTATTTCTTGTGCAAAATTTTCAAGTAATATAACAATAAACCATACATCACATGAAGCATCACTGTTCCATCGAAAGCGAGCCAGCTCCACTCTTCAAAGAAGTTTTTCCTCCACTTCCTTCGAAATATTCCTTAAAGTAGATGGAGACCCTTTTGAAAATGTGCCGAAGAGTAGTTCTCGACTCATGGAGATAGTTCAACTTATAAAATGTTATGACATGCAGTAAATATGATGCATTTTGACGCATGGAGAAGAAATTTCGTTTGTACAATGACTTAGGTAGACGGACAGAATATATAAGAACATGTCTTACATATGTTCGTGATGTCACATTCCATTTTTAAATAACAGTAATTACATAAATGTGGTTTTCAGTCGCATTGTACGCGAAATAAAATTATTGGTTAAACGACAGAAGTATGGAACACGCATTGTATTTTCTGTAAAAGTCGATTAATAAAGAGTAATGTTGAACAGTGGCTATTTTTCTGGAGTTATTTTAGTTTTTAAAGCAGTCGTAGTTGTAAGGGTTAACAATAATAATAACAAAAAATCTAGACCCATTTCAGACTGTGGTTTGTTAAAATGTTTAAATCATTCTTTGACCGGAAAATTTTGATCTCATTTGTAATTTCCATTGGGAATGAAGGAAGTGATGATAAATCTTGATAATCTTATGCATCTATAATGGCACTGTGCAAAAACACTTTTCCCCTCTTGATAAATTTCAATCTCTTCTTCAGTCATAAACTGCCAAATTGGAGTACAAGAATGAGTTTGACGTACTGGTACAATTTACTAGGAGATTGGTTAGTGGGATATTTCTCATTTTTATCCTCAAGCGCTTGATTAAGTATGCAGGTTTGGTACATTTTCTTTAAAGGATACACATTCACTGAAATGCTTAACTGGATGTTTCTTCTGCGCGGAGTAGAAGTCCATATATACCAAATTATATTCTTTGTCAGAACGTGCTAATCTGTGAGAACTTAAAAACATATATTTTTATTTCCAGTTGTAACGACAGAACACTAAAATGTTGGGCGAGGGATTTGTTTTAAATGAATTTCCCCGTCGGTTGATTGGACCGAAGTGCTCGGTCTCAGGTTGACATGTCGGCTTCTTGTGCAGATGTTTCGACGATGTCTGGCCATATAATTAGTATTTAATTGGTGGCTCTCGTGGCCCAAGCGGTCTAGTAGATAACGCTTTGGTGTTTGAAACTATCGGCACTGGGTTCGAGCCTCAGTGGGAACATCATCTCTCACTGAGAAATGCAGGTACATCCAGCTGACGAGTCCCAAATAGGACGATATACACATCCTGGATTCCACTGCTAGTCACCATCCACCAATTAAAGAGGGAATGCTTTGTTAACAACTCAAAGTATAGATGTATGCAAAATACGTCTACCGTAAATTAGACTCACATTTTACAAATATTTTAAGTATTGTGCTTCTTCGTCTTCCTTTCATTTTTTTCCACGTTCCTTTACAAACAGCATTCATTTCTTCTCTTCGTCATTAAGTCTATTTCCCCTCTATTCGATATTCTTGCAGCTATATACTACTTATAACTTTTCTTAGCAATTAGTAATCTGTCATCACCTGACAATAAATGTTTGTCATTTGCATTCACTGTATAAATGGACAGAATATTACAAAGATAAACAGTTTATATCTTAGGTTCCACAGCTGCATATCAACAACTTTGTAATTATCATTTATTTTTTTTTAAATTCAAGCGTACTATTTATCTCATTTTAGAATATATAACAAACAGTTTGATGTAAACATTTCTCATTTAAATCAAATTTGTTTTAATCTATGCTTAATTGAATGTTGTTAAATAAATAAAAAATTAAAATTATTTTAATTGGATTTAAAATAACCAAATAACTTTTGATGAATTTAAAATTATCTTTCAAACAAAATTAAATTCATCGGAATAATTGGAATGATTATTTTTCCCTTCTATTTTGTTTTAATCATGCTATAATTAGATTAAGCAAATAAGTAAACACAAAATGTGACTCAATGGTATTTAAAGATTGTTTTGAATGAATTCGTCAATGCTTCGTACAGTGCATGAATTTGACTTTGTTTAATGATTTCATTACTATCATTACTTTGTGACTGACTTACTTGCTGACTAAGAGATCATTTGATGAGAAAGGTAAATTGTCAAAAATTTCCAGTGTTAAGAATTGATTTCATTCCAAATCTAACTTCACTTAATTAGAAAAGTGATGAAAATGGAGGAGAATTTTAAAAAAAGAAGGCCATTTTAGGTGGATTCTTAGCTTAGAGATTTTAAGAGCATGAAATAAAGTGAAAGTAAAAAATAAAGGACATTTCAGAGAATAAAACTTTCTTTATTGACGAAATCATCTTCAGAGGCTGTATAGTCGTATATATATTTACCAAAAATGTATAATAGTCGATTATGGAGTAATTGATCAGAAAAAGTTTATCTAGTCTCTTATTCTACCATTGTCTTAACCTCTTCATTAGTCATTCCCCATAAATTTTTATTTTTAATGATTACTTTACTTTTATTCTATTAATTAATTCACTGTTATCACTCTCACATGTTCCTTTCTTACGTTTTCTCACCCTCTTCACACTTGTTAGATGGACAATAAAGTACCTTTTTTTCCTCATTCGGTAACAATTTTAACCTTATCGCAATTCTAATACTTTCTTCCATTGTACCTTCGAGTATTACGTGATTTGTAACGTTTATTTTTACTTTCCAAACCACTTCTGAGTGATCATATCATTTATATCACCCCCTCACCCTATTACTCCATAATGGACTGCCATACATTTATGGTAAATATAAATACGACTGTATCGCCTCTGTAGATGATTTCGTCGATAAAGAAAATTTTCTTCGTTCAATTGTCTTTTAATTTCTCCATGGCTCAATTAGGTATTGATATAAGAATAAAACTTGTGCACTGCGGTAGAGTGTAATTCCATTATGGGTAAATTTTGTTTTGATAAAGTCTCACAGCGTTATACAGTAATGTTTACTGATGACGTTTCGAGCACAATTTATTGCTCATAATCATATCAATATCATATCAATTAGGTATTTTCAGTGATTTGAAGCAGAGCAAGAACCCTGTGATAGTGCAAAAACTTAATGCGTTTCTTAGGTTTTCTGTCAAACTTGCTATATAGCGAACACAAGAATCAATTTTCTAAAGAGCTGTATTGTTAAAAAAGGATAACTCTGAGATTATACTTAAATAATTTACACTGATTCAATGTAATTTTGAAGTCAAATTATTTCAACAAATTCGCAACATCTTTTATATGGACGAAAAGCATTTCCAACTGGCTACTTCAGATTTTTATTAACAACTGCCCTCTCTCCATACTGGATATCAGATGGCCGGTTGAAAAGGCTAAGCAACAGTGAATTCTGGTAACGAACCAGACATGAACCTATCGTTCAACAAATATGAAGAAGGAAATGGGGATGGATTTGACACACGCTGAGGAGACCGTTGAGTGGATATATCTACGCCATTCTGAATGATCTTCAGTGTCTCTTTAATTCATCACCAGTCAGTGAATTTTCTCATCTTTAGGGCTTGCCTAAAACCTTCAAAACATTAAGTTGTTCATACTCCATAGACTGTCATCACTATATGGTTTGTCCGCTCCTTACTTCTTCCCAAGTTCATTCTGATTCAATCAGTCAAGGAGAGAAGTGGCTTACAATATTCAACACTGTAAACAGTTTATTGATGTGTTGGAAAAATTCATGATCGCAGAAGGCATAAGATTCAAAATGCGTGTGCTTTTTCCATATTGGATAAGTCTATTTCAAATATTATACAGTGATGCTGCAATAGTAACTGAATGATGTCAAGGGCATACATTATTCCTCGTAACCATAACGATTTCAAACTTGAAATAAGCGTATCTAATATGGAATCATATTCTATCACAGCGCCCGAGTTCTACATGTACATCATGGGATGTACTGTTGATGGTGAATTTAAACTTTTCAGAATTATAAAATAATAGACTCACTGTAAAGTAAAGCCGTTCAGAACTCATTGAGAAAACTTTAGCGAGTAGAAGGAATCCACTGAATTATGTTTCTTCTTTTGAGTTCACGTATTTAATTTTATCTGTATTATTCAACAGTGGTCTATCTAGGAAGTGACACAACAGATTTCAAATAAATTTCTCAATTAAGTAAAAATCTTAATAATTGTGAAAAAATGCGGTAAATTTCATTACCATTGTTTATACTATAGTTTAAAAGCCAAAACTCTAAAATAATTAGTTTTATAATAAACTCTCAGTTTCACTTCGCACAAACGCTTCAGTCGTTGTACAATCAAACTCCGTATGTTTTTTATTTCAATAAAGGGAGTTTAAATAAGAATATGTCTTGCTATTTTGGTTTTTACAGCGCCTAGGAGTAGATTCTAGGAGGAACGTGTTGTCTCACTTCGAACTCGTTACCTGGATGTGTCTGACTTCCGACTGAGGGATGACGCTCTCACTGAAATTCGAATGTCGCATTCATAGTTTTGAATACAGTAGCAATACCAACTAGGTCATATTAAGGTCACAAGAGCAAAAACAAACTAGATATATTATTTCAAAATATTCACTTGATAGAATTTCAGGTTTTCTCAACACTATAAATTTGTCTACCAAGGCAATCAATTGTTTTTACTCCATGGTAAATATTATAAACTTTTAACTATAATTTTTATTGAATTCATAGCTTTTAAGCTGAATTCACTGACGTGTATTCAGCAGTCTTATAGCAGAATACTCCATCATTTTGTGTGATTGTTACCTGAAGAACCGTGTTCATTAAAATGCAAAGTTAGGAATGCTTTTTTGGAGGTAAAAACATGCAGAAACCATCCTTTTGAATGCAGGAATAAATTTGTCTGATAACGGATGTAATTTCAGAAGCTCACATTTCAACAAAAAGAAGCTATACTACTTGAACAATAAATGAAAATTTGATAGTTTGAAATATTCCCATATTATGAATTAAAAGTCACTCTGAACGAAGAATATTCTTTTCAATAATTTCTCTTCAGGTTCTTACAGTTATAAAATATAATATTTGTGGTCGTTACAATAAAGGCCAGTTATGCGGCGGATACATTTTTAACGTAGAATAACAGATTAGTTATGGGGTGTCAAAATAAATAGTCATATTCGTGTGACAAACGTGCTAGGCTGAAATCGATTAGAAAATATTGTAAAACGGGAGACAATGATGGTGATTAATCATAATAGAATTGTAGAGTGTGGGGTAGGAAAATTGACAAGTCAGTTCAAGGTTATAAAAGGTGTCAGGTGAGTGGCTAGTACAAAGTAGTCTGAGGTAAACAGGAGATAGTAAGACTGCAATGAGAGGTTCATAATGAGATAATGAATATGTTAAATGAAACAGGTGGAGGCATATATTGAGAAAACAGATAATATCACTAATAATAAGTCCGGATAGTATGAATGAAAAATGAAAATTCGATAGTATTGAGGGAGTGTTTGCATAAAGGGCATAAAATTTGACGAATATTAATATTTATAATAATAAGCAAAGGAAAAAAACCAATAGGGCTAAGGGTATGGAGCACTCTTGATGAGAAGAAAAATCTTTAATCCAAGTTTGGCCACGGTAGGAACAGCGTCTGGACGTGTTCCTTTTGGATACAGAGTTCCGTTTCAGTCAATCTTGTTGCAATAGCTTCAGCTACGTGTAGGAGACGTAAGCAAACTGTATGTGATAACGACTTCGGAATTCGGTATATAACCCTGAAAGCTGTGTTGATATCGATGCGATGCCCAGTATCGACCAAGTTTGACAGGATCGAGCTTTTCATGCACTTAATTTCCCCCTGTCAATTTTCCTACCCCACACTCTACAATTCTATTATGATTGTGCGTCGGTGGCACAGTGGTTAGGACTCTCGCCAACCATGCAGATGGTCCGGGATTCGAGCCCACGCCGACGCACACCTGATATCTATGGTCGGCCTGCGAAATTTGGGCTACGGATATCCACGCTGAAAATTCCATACTTGTACCAAAAATACGGTGTGGAATCAAGCTGTAATCAAAAAAATGAATAAATAATCACCATCATTGTCTCCCGTTTTACAATATTTTCTAATCGATTTCAGCCTAGCACGTTTGTCACACGAATATGACTATTTATTTTGACACCCCATAACTAATCTGTTATTCTACGTTAAAAATGTATCCGCCGCATAACTGGCCTTTATTGTAACGACCACAAATATTATATTTTATAACTGTAAGAACCTGAAGAGAAATTATTGAAAAGAATATTCTTCGTTCAGATTGACTTTTAAAACAATGAAAAGTCAACTTTTAGCCTCACTGACAGTCTACTGAAGACACTCTTGCACCATGCCGTTCAAATTATTCAATTTTTTAATTAGAATATGCTTAATCACGATGCAAAATGAAAAAATTTACTCAGCATCACTGATCTAATTAAATAACTTAAGATTATTTACAGAAAAGTTAAGTGAATTAATAACATAAACGCTTAATCAATTGTCATCCGCTTAGGACATATCCTTTCAACTCTAGAGTTATAATGAAAGATTCGTCAACGACTTTCTTCTAGTAGATTTATACTGTACATTACATTGATTTATAATAATAATAATGTGTTTTGCTTAATCACTTTCTTTGATAGAAAACATGAGTTCTGTTTAATCAGGCTAAACAATAACACTCCCTGAGGAGAAAGTAACCCTATACAATACAATAAGCGGCTTATCAAGGACACAATAAAAATGAACTAGAATCATACATCTGTAATTGAAAAAAACACAACAAGAATAAATAAACTCAGTTTTGATTATTATCATCGTTACTGTTATTTTGCTATAAGTAAACAACTTAGAACTTATGTGTTAAGCGATTGCTTCGCATTTACACATACGCTTTGCGCATATAACAACAACAAAAAAAACTGAGTACTCAACACTAAGCGAAAATTCTTGTGTTGAAACGACAGTTATTTACTAACTCGATTGTATTGTGTATTGTGATAAAATTATTAAAATTTTTTTTCTTTTGATTATCACGGATTAACACATTAATTAAGTCAATATTTAATTTAACAATGAGTATAATGATGGGTAAGTAATTTGTAAAGCAGAAAATTAGTTTTTCTGTTTTGCTTTCAGATCCTGCTTGATTTGACCTGATTAAATATCTATCAGGGAAAAAAATATGATGGCTTAAAAGGGATAAGAATTTCTTATTTGAGTGAAGTTTAGTTTCATGAAGAAAAATAAAATGAATGCATACAGGATATTATGTTTCCTAGCAGTTTAATACACATAAAATATGGATTTTTATTCTGAGAACCTTAGATTTTTTCACAATCTTTTGTAATTTTCAAAACAAACTATCGATGGTCACAGTTATACTCAGGCTTATCTTATCACTAATAGTGGTGCAATGAAAGTAATTTAAAATGGTTGAAAAAATATTAGTTCCTTTGGGGCTTTATTTAATCTTACTAGCGGTTAACTGCAAGCCCGAACAGCTCACTGATTACGTCTCTGAGTGACGCAGGTTCGAATCTCAGACAGAAAATGAGTTCCTTCAAAATTGCAGATACGCCTTTCTGCCTAGTGAGTGCTAGCTAGTACGAAACATAAGTTCAAGGCTTCCTGCTAATTGCCTGCAACTATCTAAAATATTGGTTTGTCTATTCAAAATAACTCGGCTTTGATCGCTGAAGTCATTTTAATAAAATGCTGTGAAGAAAGTGATAGCTAAAGTATTGAAGGTTTTCCAGGTTTTCCAATGGTTCTCTAACCAATGTCAGCTCATGATGAAATCCTGTAACCAATAAAACGTATATCTAAGCACTTTTTAAATTTGATTCTTGCTTCATTTCATCCCCTTGCATACCGAGTGGAACACATAAGTACAGGTTTGTTTTGTTTTCGTCGTTCAGCCTTAGTTTTTATGTTGTCTTTTACACCTCACTTTTCTATTTCTTGCTTTGAAGTTTCAGTGGCGATAACGTTGTTTTTACAGGTTTGTGACTGCTATCTCGGTGCTCAAATTTCCCTCTTTCCAGACTAACTACCCACTAATAAACTAGATCGGGTGTATCAATGCGTGTGCCGGAGAATGTAACGCGGAATTCCGCTGCCAGTTTTATATAATCATCATTACGTATCACTTTATCCCTTAACTTGTTGTTTTCCATTTATCTGTATCCACTTTACTTGTTCATCAGCTTATCTGTAGACTATACGATAACTGGCACGAAAAGAGATCAGTTTCATAACGTTATCCCAAGTTGTAACTATTCACTACGTTTTCACTCAAAGTTTTTGTTAACGCTTAGATATTCCTGTATATTTATTTGGCCAATATCTTAAACTGAGAATTTCATAACACATCAGATAATAAAATACTGAAGTAATAAACTGTTGCAATCAATGAAGTTTAAGAGGAAAAGTGTGTTTATCTTAGCTTTTAGCGACTAATATAAGCCTATTTTTATAAGCAATTTGACACTAAATATTGCGCTACAATGGTTCCATCTGTAAGCATTAGTACCAACATTAATGCCTGAATAAAGCATGCTAAGACAGTTACAGTCACTTTAAGAAAAACAGAAACTGAAAGTAGATATATACATACCTAAGAACATCCATATTTGCATTAGGGAAACTGGTGTTTCCTAATTTCGCTAACAAAATGTTTTAGCCAGAAAAGATACTGAGTAACACGAAGCAGTTAACAACCTTTTTTTTCCAGTCCTTGAAATTTTAACAGTGGGCACTCAGCATAATGTATTACTCGCTTAGGTTCCGAGTGGAACACAGGGCTTAAGCAGCACGTCGTCATTTCATTATGTACTCTGAGGTATTTTAAGCACAATATTCACACACCAAGTAGACTAAGGTGTGACTGAGCAAAAAATAAGTGTAAATGAATTGAAACATGGTGTCAGTACTTTATATATTTACACCCACATGTAGAAGTATGGGTAATGAATAGTTCAAATCGGTTATAGGGTTTCATCATTAGCTGACATGGATTGGAGAACCATAGGAAAACCTAGGAGTACTGGACAGCCGTTTTGTCCTATTATGGAAATCTTGGTCAGTACGCACCCACCGTGGTTTGAAACCAGGATCTTTCCTTTATAACACAAGCCAGTACACCATTCAGGCACTCGGACCCGATTCAATGATCCATGAATTCTAACTTCTGTCATTTCTGGAATCGGAACCCCAGTAGGTCCATAATGATGAAGAGTCCAGAACTAGGAAAAAACAACTGTTCCGAACTTTCAAACTTTCCAGTAGTTGTCTACCTGATGCCAACTCAAGATGATATCTTGTACCCGATCAAATCAGATCCCTAAAAACCAAAACTAGATTAGTCTAAAATGATGGCGTTTTTGCTTAAACACACGTAAACAGTTAATTAAGCATTATGCAAGTATAAACACAAGTTTACAAATACCATATGCTTGAAAAAGCTATTTCTGGACTCAGGTAAAATAAAAACATACTCAGCTAGTTGACTTTTAAAATGCCAGGCTTATTACCACGAAATAAAACTTCACCAAGTTATGATATTCGTATTTGGTTAGATAATCACATGACAGTAACACTGTCTAATATTACCTGATTCAATATTATTTCTAAGGCTACTTGAAGTATATCTATGACATTATCGTTTAACGGATTCACTGGATTGCCAATGCATTTTATTTCAAATAAAAATAATCTTTTCTAATTGTTTCTTTCATTGGAAGTTTTAAATAACTAAGAGCGAGAACTGAATAGTTTTCATAATTAATGGGAAATACTTGGTGATTTTATTTTATTCCAAGACAATTTAAAGGTAGACAGCAAACGTATGGTAATTAGTTGAAAATATTAATTATTTATTCTTCTATTAATTGCTTATGCGTCATATATCACAAATTATACATTTCTTGTGTGATTTATATTTTTGTTGTTGTATTCCTTAAGTCAAAAAGAGAAAATTATTTGGACAATTCACAGAAACCTTTACTCTGATAATATGGTCCTAAAGAAGATAAATTCTGTCTACTTTTGTGAAAATTTCTGCCAGAAAGTTTTGATGAAAACATGTTTGTTCAGTGTATTCCTTTCAGTAATACATATATGTAAATTAGCAGCTAGAACATTCCACTAGTGAGAAATATTTATAAGAGATGATAAAACAACGTTAGGCTTCTGGTTATAAGTGAAATCTAGTAGCTTAGGCTTGAGTAAACAGAGCATATTCACTTTATAACTAGAAATGAAATTCATAATATATGTTCTACTCTTTTTATGACTATCCGAATTGACTGTAACTGACACCCGGTCAAAAATGTTTCCGGTGAGATTGAAGTTCTCTTGTCTGAGTTATAGCCACTTTTAAACGTATTATTAATTATCATATGTTGGTTTGAAGGGATTTGATTGGTTATAAGTTCGACTATTAGGTGACCTGAGTCAGAGAACTGTTGGAAACGAGGGAGTACTGGATAGCTGTTTCATCCTGCATACATACAACAAGTCACCTGGAGTTCTAATGAGAAGTGCCGACCAGCGGGGTCCACTGAGTCAGGTAAGAGGAAAAGTTGCTAGCTTTTGGTATCGGCGGGCGACTGTGCTATATATATATATCGTGGACTAGCAGAAGTTGGAATTTACAAGCCACTGGGTTGGACACCATGGGCTGAATATGATTGATTGGCTGGAATGATATTCATATTGAAAAATTGAAAAATTTGAATTTTCACATGTTTTTTGTTTTATATAACTACTGTATTCCAAACACATTATTTCAAATAAGATATATCTAAGCTATACTTTTCGTATGCGTTTGTCTGCTCATTAAAGTCACTCCTAATAAATTTTCCTAACATTAAAAGTCTAACTAAATTATGTTCATTTTAAATCTGAACGGAGAAAAATGGTAAAAACTACTAGACATGCGAATGTATTTACCAGCAGTAACATTGAAGTAAATCAGCTTTAAAATAGAGGAATAAAGTCAAGTAAGTAATCAAAACACTAAATATAAAAATCAAGTGAACTATACACCTACTAAATGTCACTCAATTCAATGTTAAATGTATCATATGAATAACGTTCAAGTATATTTGAATCTGTTTTTCCTCATGAAAATAGCAAAGTTATGCATGATTAAATATGCTCCATCCTATATTTATAAATATTTTCTTCATCTAATACTTAATTATATCAACTTTTGTTCACTTGCTCAGACTGAATGTTTCTAAAATTATCTACACAGTAAACACTTCTATTTTCTCAGAGGAAACTCTGAGTAATAAACACATATATATAAAGATTACGAAACCAGAACTTAATGAGTTATATTTCCTTATTACATGTAATCCAGCCAGAGTTTTACTTAGTGATGGAATGAATTTAACCATTTTCCTAGAAATTGTCGGGATTTTAGTTCCAGTTTAACACACGTATGGAAGAGGTGATTTTGATACATAGAACAAATATGAGAATGCTGTTGGATAAATATTTTCAAAAACACATGCCTAAGAACACATTTCGTTTAATTTGCAGTAGAAAATATTGAATTCATTATCACATAAAAACAGTCAATTGATGAAATCTAATAATGAATAACAAATAATGCTGATAACATTCATATTTCATGAATGCTAATTACGCACTATATATATATATATTTAACCATTTAAGAGGAAAGCCTATTATCCTTGCATTTTTTCCATCTCAGAAAAGTAAAGCATACAATATAAATCTTAATCATATTTAAATAATTGGTGTTGCGTGTGATAATAAATTCTTCTAATCAGAATTCTGAGAATACGAAGCACTTGCTGCGCATAAAACAAACAGTTACAATCGCAGTTAATGCATGGAAGCTACATTGGCATCCAAGCCGAGTGATGGCCTGGCACGAGATGTCATTCGATAGCCTCCTCAGCGTATGCCCAATCAATCTCCATTTTCTCCCAGATATCTGTTAAGCGATCGTCTCTTGGTCGGTTTGTTGCCAGAGTTTCTCGTTACTAATTGTTTCCAGTCGGCTATTAGATCTTCAGTATTGAGCCAGTGGAGCAGGCAGCTGTTGATAAATATCTGCAATCTGTTAGAAATCTTTGTCATGACAAACATGTCAAATTTCTGACCTGTATAGAAGAACTGACTACCTTCATATTTATACTGAAAATTCGAATCTTGTGCTCTATGCTGAGGTGGAGTGCAGAAGATTTCAAAACTGTTTTCAGGTTGATGAAAGCGTATCTGGTCTTTCTACTTTTGTCTTTTATATCTTAATATGTTCTGTCAAAGGTTTAAACGATGCTTCCTAGATAAGTGGAGGAAGCAATCCTTGTTAAATTTTTCCTGTCGATATTGATTTATGCTGGTTGTTGTTGCTGTTGGTTGGTTGGTTGGTTATCTTCATCACCTCTGTCTTCTCTATGTTCACCTAAACTCTTGTCTTTGCTGCTTCTTCAACTAGTTTGTTACTTTTCACCTGAAAGTCTTCGAGTTTGCGCTATACGATGAATTACAACAAATACACTTACGGAAAGCATATCCACAGAGTATTGAGTCAGTAACTGATGAAATGAGCCACTTAAAAGTAATATACATTTATTTATTTTTTTATTTTCGATTACAGCTTGATTCCACACCGTATTTTTGGTACAAGTGTGGAATTTTCAGCGTGGATATCGGTAGCCCAAAATTCGCAGGCCGACCATAGGTATCAAGTGTCCGTCGGCGTGGGTTCGAACCCCGGACTATGTGCATGGTCGGCGAGAGTCATAACCACTGTGCCACCGACGCAATCCTCAGGAATCTAAGAATCAATAGTTACAGTCTCACAGTTACACGTCTCAATATATTTTTAATTACCAATAATTAATCATAAATAATTTTATTTCAGCTTGTGTAGTTTGTTTATCATTTATTGCAACCAAAGCTGTAGTATTTCGGTTTGAACTCAGAGAACTGATCAATGGATTCTTTTGTTTAGCTAACCAAACCATCTCGAGTGATTCCTAGTCCCGAATGTACCTACAGTAGCAAAATAACAATTATACGCGATAAAATCTGTGACGGTATTAAACAGTTATAGCGTATCATAAACTCAAAATTACCTTAATAGTTCAATTGAGTAGTTATACAATCCAAGAATTTATTAAGTACAAAATTAGTACTCTACGACAAAATTAATCATCTAAGAAAACAATCATAAGAAGTACTTGACAATCAAATGGGATATTCTCAACGAGAAGGGATCAGCACATTGACGGCAAGAATCAAACAAACTAAACACTTTCCGCTTATAGTGCAAGGTCGAAACCCTATGGCACATCCTTGAATTCGTTCAAACAAAGGCACCATCACAACAACAACAACCACAAAGAGAAGCGTTTAAATGAGGTACATAAATAAGAACAAAGACAAATAATCAGGATTAAGTCAACAGGCGATATGCTAGTGTTCTAACAATGATACAAAGTTTAGAGAAAACTAAGGATAGTAATCACAAAGTAAGCTGAAATATCCAAATAAATACATATATATATTTTATTGTAAACAGATTATTCAAAGGGGACTTTCCAAACAGTTATTCTGTTGAATCAACTGACTTATACATATGACCTGTTTTTTGTATGGTGTATGTTTTCAATAGATAATGGATTATTCAATCGAGCTGACTAAACAGTAGGCTTAAAGAATAATAATAATAATAATTTGCTTTATCCCAAAACAGTACTTGTGATACAGAATGGAATTCTCAGCATTTTATTACAGTATTGCATCCAGTTAGTACATAAACAATAAATAAAATTCTACATATATTAAGGATAATCTCACTTAGTTTTGACAACAACATATTGGCACGTCTGTAGCAAAGCCAAAACTTGAACAGTGTTTGAAGGTGTTAGAAAAGTAAATGCTAGCATATTTACTGGCGTAAGCGGTAACAAAAGGTCGAGATATACAGAGTGTGAAAGAGAGAAGAAGAAGAGTGTTTTTTAATAGAGTTCGTAAGGATAAAAGAAACAAAGCAGCAAATAACAGAAAGAAAGAGAGAGAGAAAAGGAAAAGAAAGAAAGCGTTGTGTCTATAAATGGTATAAATTGGAAAGACGAGATCTTGTTCCACTGACTATTTAATAAGTTATAGCTATCTCGCCTAATGCTTTCTTTATCGCACAGAACACGAGCTAAGTAGGGTATGGTTGGGTTTTTGTACTTGCTAGTTCAAGCATATAATTTTCTATATAGGCTTCTGGTTTTCCCTGATGTGATACAAGGGGAGAGTCGTGAATGGAGAGGGTGTTGTGAGTTAGATAAAATGGATTTAGCCCATTTTTCACATGCATCCATGTGCCTGTCAACCAGAATATTAACAAGCTGGTTAAGTGGCACGTTACTTATCCTGCTGACAACCTTTAACATCCTGTGTATTAAGATATAGTCTTTCTTCAGTAGCCCAGGAAAAATTAGGGGAAACAATAGAGGATAATAGGCAGGATGCGAGAGTTAACGAATCGTAGGAGTAAGGGTTTGGTTATACCAGAATGTCTTAACTTCTTGATGTAGAAGGTGAGACGGAATATTTTCTTAGAAATCATCAAGATATGAGACGACCAGGAAAGATCAGTAGATAGAATGACGCCAAGATATATAATTTCTGACTTTGTTTCTATTTCAGTGCCATGTATGTTGCACACCTCGTTAGTGGTAACTAGTTTGTTTAGGTCAGATTTGTGCCCAAAGGTGAAATTTATTGTTTGGCATTCGGAGGGGTTTAAGGTAAGACCGTTTTCCTTGGACCACTGGCTGATTTCTAATAAAAATCCATTTAGTTTGCAGCAGTCACTTTGACATTTGACAGGGAAAGATACGTTCAGGTCGTCAGCATATTTAACAAAATTAATGTCTTATAAAGATGTTAAGTCATGTAGAAAGAAAGAAAAGAGAAGTGGGGAGTATACAGCACCTTGAGGGATACCAGTATCAGTGAGCACAGCAGAGGAGGATTTACCTTTGTATACAGTAAGTAATTATCGAATTCGCTGTACGGACATAGTGGTTCAATAGAGATTTGACAACAGTCCACCCAATTGGTTAAATATTATCCTGATATTTTTGTTTTAAACAGTGTAAATGTCGTTACGAATCGTAGTTAGCTACAGAATTACTAGAAACCGATAGGTATCCATTCGATGTTTCGCTTCCATTTAAGGCTCTTCAGAGGTGCACACTTATTATCTTTCTAGTAATCAACCTACAGATCATAGACTTACGAGTAACTAGTGTTGTTTGCTCATTAATTTTCTAAGCGAAGAAGAATTGAAGATATCTTCACTGAAAAACGCTTAAGTTGAATTCATTACCATATTATTATTGCAAAAACTGTTAATGAACGATGCAGTATCATTATTATTATTATTACTAATCTAATATTTATTTCTTAGAATTGCAAACACATTAAATTTCTGTCTAATGTAGAAAAATAAAACAATCATATATTTTGTTTATATTAATCCACTTTAACTTGACTAAGATCATGCCTACATCTGTCACTATTATACGTGTAGCAATGATCATTTATTTGATAAATTAGCATAAACAATGATGTGTTTAGGTGGGCAATAACAATAAACAAATTAAATAAGTAAGATGCGATGAGACTAAATTCCCTGTAGCATCATTTCGTTTGTTTGTTTGTTTGTCTATTTATGTGTCTAATATGATCAAATTAACTAACTAACCGTTGCCTGACAATGAATAATTTGAATGACAGAATTTCTTAACCTAATCTGATCTCAAACTGTTTTGCTTAATTTCAATTGGTCTACTTCATATTGGCTAGATGAAAATTGTCAACGCATATCGGATATACTATGCATTTTTTCCCATTATATATTTATGCATATAAATATAAACGTCCATATACATATTCCCCTCTAACACACTTTACCACTTCTATCTGTTTACACATAAAACTATATCCAAAATGTACTAACAAATAGAATTGAAATTCCACGTGTGTGTTTTCCCTTTAAAGTGTGTACGTACTTCAAATAAAAGTAATAACTTTTACATGATAAGAATAATTTTTCGGACTATTTTATCTGAATATTCAAATATACAGCAGAATACACAAGTTGGGAATTAAACAAAAAACCGTCTCTCGTGTTGCACATATCGTTAGGAATGCTTGCATCTTTTATTATTGGACACTCAAAAGATTTGTGTAAAAGGTTCCATTGAAATCAGTAAGTGAATCATAATTGCTATTTTCGAATTTTTGTTACTCTAACAATCATGTGAAAAATGTAATCAAGTTACGGTTTTGACTTTCAGAAATGCCTCTAGCAAATCGCTCACTTAAACCAGTAGGTTTCTTGTAGGATCTGAGACATGAGTAAAGAAAAAAGCTGTGAAAATCGCATTTCACAATGGTCTTTCTAAATTCAGTATGTAGGGTAATTTTTTATGTATTAGTCACTTGAGCATGAGTTCGAACTTTTCAGTAAACTTACCTTCATCTCTTTGCCTGACAGAAAACAGTTAATCAGACAGTTTATTTGATTTCTACTCTAAATGAGATGAGTTACACTGATTTCATTATATTACAGAATTGCTCAGCTGAAAAATTGACTTATAGCCTCTTAGATATCAGTTATCTGAATATCTGTAATATTCAACAAGGAAAACTGCGCCGATAAACGTCAGTACATAATGTCTTCTGATGACGCTTTTATCAGAGTGATCTCAGCAGCAAATAAACTTTATTTCAAAATTTAAATTCATACATGTTGTAGGGAATTTGCTTACTCTACAAAATTTGAGTTAAATATACTCAAGTAGTTCTATTTATCACGGAAGTGACAATTGTTCTAATCAACTACTTCACAACAATTCCTGTTATCTGTTCACAATAATAATTCCAAGAAACCCCCTTATGTATCTCTGAAGATGACAATGATTTCTGGGTTTTTACCCTAATGATACAAAGGAGTAGGCAGTTCTTATTGATTGTAGTCCTTTTGTAGCTTTGATATTCATTATTGTATCATGTATATTAAGGCATAACTTATTTTCACAATAACAAAGAGGAGATATATGTCATAGTTCTCCTCATACTCAACTAAACTACTCATAAATGTGTTCGCATAACAGTTATCTCATCTAAATAGTTAAAATTCACTTTAACGACTAATGTATTATCATGAATTAAAAATCAATTTACACATTTTGTTACAGGCGAAATTGTATTTGAAAATGTAGTCAGGTAGAAAAATGGACATTTTTAGAATATTTTTTTATATATTATTTCTTCTCAGAATGACTTCTGCTACAAAATTGACATTGTTTTATACAGACGCGTAAATATTATTTACACTGTGTTAAAAGGTGACTTTAGCAGCATAAGTATAAATTTAAATCTGTACAGGTAGATGTTTAGTTTTTTGGGGAGAGAAAATTCCTCTCACAACTCAACTGATGATTAGAAATATTGTTATGCATAACTATTTTGAGCTGTATAACAGAAAAATAAATGAAATGTTGTATTTTTTTTTCATACATAGCGAAGTGAAAAGAAGACATTAAACAAAAAAATTATCCAGTTACTTGAAGACTAGCTACTTCAGGTTATTTTTTCAGTAAACCACTGGTGCTGCTGCCACTTTGATAAGTGTTTATCAGAAAATAACAATTTTGTTTTCATTTGAGGGAAACGGTTCTACAACTGACCAAAATCAAGTGAAATACCACTACATATCCAGATAGACAGACAGATATATTTATAATATTTTATTGCTTATTTCCTCCTGTGAATGAAAATATGTATCCTGAGTTACATTACAGAGTACTTGCCCAATTCTGTTTATCCTTTAGGACTAGTTTGTACAGACTTGTAGTACTTTAGATGAACTTAATAAAATGCAGTGTTTTTGAAGTGATGCACTGAGCAACTGAACAAATTACCTTACCTTAATTACACTTTCAAATTTGCCTGACTTCTTCTGATCAAGTGTTTTTAAATTGGTATTTTTTTTGTGTTTCAGAATTATCAGGATATTAGTAAGATTCGGATGCCAGTTATTTTGTGTTATATATCATGACACAAAGTGATTCAGACTGTTTAATTAGGGAAGTTCTGCGACAATGTCACTTTTTTCTACGTTGAGCGATAATGGGAATTAACTTGTAGGATTTTATTTAAAGATTCTAATTCTAACAGTATTTGAATAGGGTGTCAGTCATTTTGCGGTAGGCATTACTTGAAAGTAATGATTAAGTTTCACCCTTCTTAATTCGATGTATATTTTTTAACAGTCGGTCTACGTATATACGTGACGCATTACAAATTATCAGAAGTACATTTTGGTGTTTGTGCAACCTTATAACATGTGACATATAAACAAACACTGTGGCACTGACATTTATCGTTTTACGTACATTTTTAATATTTTTATTTATATAATCACTTTGCATTTAGAAAGTGTTTTGTTGTCCACTATATGTTTTGTGACGAATAGATATCATTTAGATGATAACTGGAAACCAATTAGCAGTGTACAGATATTTTGTCTTAGTTTTGACATCTACAGAAGTGAGAAGCTATGATTCTACTAGTGGTTGACCAAGTTGGTTAGTGCCATTAGCAGCCATTCCAATAGGTGGATATTTGTGTGCAGGTTCGACCCATGTAGTATTTCAACCAATAAAGGTTAGGATTCATGGATTAATGAATTCGTAGTGAGCGTCTAAACAACATGATACACATGTCTTCAATCACTGCTTCTAACTTTCAAAGAGTCACAAAGTCAGAGGAGATATGTTCACGGTTACTGGGTTCTCGGGGAATTCAATTTCTGATATAACCTACATTTAAAAATTGAGCAACTGCCTGAAAATACATAAACTGGACATGAGAGTTAAGTTATTTAGTTGAACAACACAGCTTCAGCTAAGTAGGCGTTCTGATTATGTTTGAGCATATTTCCTGTAATCTTAAAATTAAATTATCTGATAAAATAGGTCGACTCATTTGACTTCTGTGAAATAAGATCCATTTTAGTAGAGAATACCTTGGTACATTAGAATTACCATTAGATTTAATTTACGGCAGTTGTTTCATTGACGTCAATCACTTTTGCTTGGGTTTATAGAAACAGCATACAGTCGTTGAAAACAAATGGGAATATATTATTAACAGACAAGTGTGAAATCATTTTGTAAACATCATATATATTCACCATATATATTTATACAAAATAACGATAAAAGTGAGTCTTAATACTTTGATTCACTTCAGTAAGCAGCGATTTCTTTGTTTTGTATGCTTTGTATGATTGGTATTATTTTCATATTAGACAATCTGAGACTAATCAGTTTGATATGTGAAAGTTAGCAGAATAAGTATTATTAAAGACGTTGACTTTTTCTGCAAAATTATACATGAAATCTCTCACTTATTGTTGCGTCAAATGCCTAGTGGAATGTTATTATTTCCCATTCATTGTGTTCTGAGTGAAACGCAGAGCTTTGGCAGCATAGCTCCACTCTACTTGATTTTCTTCCACAGCTTTCGCCTAACTTAATGACTACGCGAAGTCTTCTGATTGCTCTCCTTATCATCTCAATCATGTAACGCTTGTACGCCCAACCCATCGCTTTCCATTCACATTCCACTTGAACGCCTGGTGTGTGATGTCACTCAGCGGTCTCCTCAGAGTATGTTCAGTTTATGTCTATTCCCATCGGCATGTTCACTGGAAATGATTTTTGTGACACATACTTCAGATTTCTGAACTACATAGGAGTAGCAGAAAAGATATCTGGCACAGGTAGATGATTTCAGTGTGGTTGTCTTCTCTGAGTTGAGCAATAACCGCAAAGCATTTATTTTCTCACACATTTTGTTCCATTGCTTAATTTTGACAGAGAAAGAAAGACCATATTTGTAGTATTAGACGGTATCATTCTATTTCACAGGTTGCCGTCATCTGCAGACTACCTGAAGTTATAATGGTTGCCTTTTTAGACAACACATTGTTGTTGAAAATTTGGATCTTTTCCATTGTCTTAGGTGTTGTTAATCTCCCCACTGGTTTCAAAATAATGAACGCCTGTCTTGTTTTCCTGATCCAATTATGCCTAAGACATCTTAATCCGTGTGACTTGTAGAAGAATCCATGAGAGTGACTACCGCTTTTAGATTCCTCTCATTCATGACGAATCGTGTTTGTCGTTAGTCATCCGACATCTTCATTACATCTGTTTTCTCTGTTTTTTACTTAAAATCCTATCTTTGTTACCTCTACTATCAACTGTTATAATATCTTCGAGTGTGTGCAAAATGAAACATAAATGTCTAGCGAGATCCAAATTTAATAAGATATTTTTGTGGGTTCTACGCATTTCCCGCCCTCCCATTCACTATAGTCTGCAGAGTGATTTTGTCCATCACAATTAGGAATAGTATCGAAGATAATTGGCAGTTTTATCTTACATAAATTTTCATATGTATGTAATTAATGTGAATTAAAACCAGCGGTAGTGTGGAAAATGGTATTGATATTTTTGTTAATACAGGAATTATAAGAGATAAAAACAGCCTATGATTATTTTGAAATAAAGATATTGAAAACAGTATTTTCTAACAGCTAATTATTCAAATTTTTCATAATTTGTATCGTTAGCATGAATGAATGACTGTTTCATGTTTTTTTTCACAAAGTATTCATTAAAATTTAACGGAAGAACTGTTTAAGTAGTTATAACTATGGGGATTGGTTTGTTTGATTTCATCTTTCTTTGAACAAAATTCATAAAAAATACATCAAGGAACCTGATATGTAAAGCTTTCATAAGGAGGCATACAACAGAGCTTCGACCTAAGTGTTAATGAAACCAATATAACTAAAGTTCTGCTTTTACTGTGAGGGTATATATAAAGTCTAGAGAATCGGGTTATTTATTACAACTTTTGATTGAGAAACTTTATTCGTATCTTGTAGGCAACACTTGGTCCTGTCTAGTATATTCTTGACCACAATCAAACAAAAATTCATTTTTGCACGTGGCATCATAATTCAGATTTTTTGAATAGAGAAACATATAAATTCAGTTTTTTATATCATCACATGTGGTGTACAGTAAGTTCTGTTGATGAACACTGAGAGCTTTTTTCTTTAAATATATTACAGTGACACAAAAACTCATGTCGGTAGATTTTTAGCGACTTACCGAAGAATCAGTATACTCAGTAGAGTAACTCTGGAGCACTTAGTGAATTATACTTTTTAAAAATTATTATTTAATGCAATTTTTGTGTCTTTTTTAAAATTTAACCTAGTTGAATAACTACTTAACTAGTTTCCTGTGTTACTAAAATTGAAAGAAGAAATTAACTGCATAATTAAGGTGAATTTATTTTGACTAATTACATATTTTCGGGCAGTCATTATTTTTATTTGCGTATGTTTATCATATTATTAGTTTAGAAATACAGCACCGGTGTTACGGACAAGTGATTATGAAAGCAGCTGGTAGATGTGTTACTTTAATTAAAAATTGGTTCTGGGTTAATTTGTTTTTCAAATATCGATAGTAGTTAAGTGAATTCTGAGCGGTGTTTTGTGTGTATGTGTGTATCTTCCTTTGGCAGAGATAAGTAATGTGTATAAAGTGAATGAGTTACTTTAATAGCCAGTCCTAAGCGTTGAGGAAGAGAAAAGGTTATGTATAGGGCAGGTGCGTCGGTGGTATAGCGGTTAGGACGCTCGCCGACCATACACATGGCCTGGGGTTCGATCCCCGGCCGACGCACTGCTTTTCTTCGCTAAGCCAGAAATAATGCTGGTAAAGAGGAAAGGTTGGGCATGGGGCTAGCAACGCCATCCTGTAAAATAAACACTGCTACAGAAACTTTAAGCCACTAGCTTGAAGCCCTATGTTCCACTGAGGAACGTGAAGAAAAAAAATAGGGTTGGGGTACTTATCCCAATCTTACCGGAAACTAAACCAGTCGTCACAGAAACTTCAAAAAGCAGAGTGAGAATCATTCATAACTGTTCACGAGAAAGAGTCATCTTTTCGAAATTAGAAATACTTCATTACCCCAGAATCATTTGTTTTGCCTTTTTTTGAGTGTTTTCAGTCTTAGCAGGATGAAGCACTGTAGTTCAAGGAATATTTTGTTATTATAGCTTATGGACATCATTCGAAGTTGCAGATTATCATTTATAAATATATTTTTTTAACATGAGCTCAAAATCTGTTTGGTAGAGAAATCATAGTGGTATTGCGAACAACACCACATTAATACACGTATCAATGCATTTAAATAAATTTTTACCCGAAAGAAGTGAGGTTTAAAAACTGTTGTTGTTATTATATTCCGACTAAAGCCGTTCATTCATTCATTTGGTTCACACACTTTCAGAACCTCTTTGTAAACATCAAATAATCTAATGGATCTGAAGAGATAATCAAGTTTAAGAAGTGTGTTAAACTGTAAATACCTTCATGAATATGTTACACTATTTTCTTTCAGAACTGAATGAAGCCAGAAAATGGCTACTGTTTTCTTTAAGAAATTGATAAAGAATTATTTTGAGTCGGGAACATTTATTTCGCCATTATCTTAAAATACAGGTGACAGCTTTCCAGACTTACACTACTCATTCTCAAAATAACCCTTCAAATATTAGATGAGCAGTAATTTCCATTATCTAGCTGGTGTTTTATTTATTTCTTTAGTACATTTATATTAATAAGGCTAAACGAGATTTCTGACTTTTCATGGAGGACCTTCTAATCGAAATCGATTTTATTACAGCTGTTATACGTTAAGACCAATGGTAATCAGCACACTTAACCTTAGTATATTTTCAGGATGGAACTGTTTGCAAGGATAATTAATAAAAAAACATCTACGTAATTGAATAGACTTACATTTATGTCTTATTATCCATCGTTTTATGTCAGACTTCAGTTTCGTTCCTATAATAAGACACAGACAGTTGCCATATTCTACGCTTCAAAACTTAAATAAACTTTGTATTGTAAATAGAGATTAAATAGGTATTTGTACTTTTCACATTGGATACTTCACTTAAAAATAATCCTAAATGATTGTTATCTAGTTGAAATAGAGGTTACTTTTTCACTGTAAAATATATATGATGTGAAGAATGCCATCGTCATTTGATTTGACAAAATACACTCATCATTTTGTTAGTAACCCTATTCGAAAGATATTCATAACAACCTCTCGTTTTTGTTAGTGTCGAGTTTTAAGGTGCTGGCTGTTCTGTCAAAATGTCAATGCATGAATTTTGTGTACATAATTCTGAACCCAAATCAATGGCCATAAGGATGTTTGCACTTTTCATCTACGCAATAAACATGATGCTTAAGGTTATCTGTCATCATGGTGTCATTGTAGACACGAAAATTCAGTGAATGAATTTATATTTTTTTGGAATATGAAGATAACCAAGGTAATGCAAATGATATACAAACAGATTGTTTTCTCTCGCTGATAGTTAGAGGTGATTAACAAGAATAATTTGTTTGATTTTACTAGAAATTTCAAAGCGCATATTTTAAAAGTTCAGTGTGTTTTTTTAAATAGATGTTTTTTTGTTTTCTCACTTCTTCTAAAGTTAGACAGATTACCTTCTCGAATCTTGTTTATCTGCTTCCCTGTCAGTCAGTTATAAAAAGCCACAAAATAAAATAATATTCTATATATTTTATTATCTTTACTCTTAGTTGCCATCACTACATTTTGGTGACACAATAAACCAAAGTAAACATTGTCTGTTAATATTTTCACCAGTTTCACTTATCAGATCTTATAGGATGACAGAAATGCTAAGTTTGACCAAAAATTATATATCTCAAAATGGATTTCACTATAAAATCAATAACAACCATAGAGTTACTGAAAACTGGATACCTAGTTTGCGATTCCTCAGGGACGTCCATTTCCATTCCGGCTAGGGACTGAATTCAGAACCTTCAAATTACGAAATTAGCTGGTTGGACATTAAGTCACTGGGTTGGAATTCAACGACCAGGAATTCGTAACTAGATCTGGATTGGAAATAATTTAAATCTATAGAAAGCTTATAATTTGAAAATCTGTTTGGTCAAGATACTTAAACTAATATTCTAGCAGTGTAATATTCGAAAATGCATTCAGCTTTAATTCTTTTTATAAGAAAACGCCCGCAAAGAGAGAATCTAGTGCTCATAGGGAGACCTGAGGTTGAATTTTGGCTAAGAATGAACCAGTAACAATGTCAAAGATTTAAATACATAGTTTTCAGAGGTAAGAATAATGATTTGCATGGCATTTTGCTTCAATTCAACAAAATGCGATTTTTGATATCAGTTTGATTTTGATGATTTCAATTGACAGGCTCAATCATCCTTTGAATACTGGGAAGACGCTACTACTAAAATAGATCAAGACATTTAATCGACCTTCCTTAATGCATTGTATTATCCTCATTCATATTGAGAATTGGAACCACATGTTGGTGTTAAGACCAATGCCCTTACACTCGCCTTTATTTTAAAATGTAGGTAACATTATCTCGTATTTTACGGACGCACTTAGAATTAAGTGTCTTTCAGTGTTTAAGAAAGGTATATTTATTATAACCTTTTGTTACACTATGAAATAAGGTCAATATGGTTGTATCAAGCGCATTAAAAATATTTTTATACATATTTTAGCTTGTATTTATTGTTTTAAAACGTTTTCTCCAATACTGTCGGAAACATATATGTCTGATATGATGCATATATTCTGTTATTCGCCTGTATCACGTTCTCTTAAACTGTTTCTTGTAAAATAGTACAACTTTGAAAGACTTGGTTGATGATAGGCCCATACATTTTAATCGTAATATCTCCTGAGTTATCTGATGAATGCCTAAAAATTACAACAAAAATAAAAATGTTTAAATTCAGCTTATGGAGGTGTTCAGGGCAGAAGAACACTTTCTCATCACTCCCATTCAACTTAATTTCTCTTGCCGCACTGTTAAGGAATTACTTGATTTTTTAAATCTCAAATTTGTCTAAACGTTTTTGAAATGGAAGTAATCTAACTGGTTTATGATCTTGTAATTATATATAGTTTGTTTCCTGTGAAGTTATACGCGCGATAACGTGTTTTGACCACAGTTTTTTTAAGGTACCAGTTGTAACCTTTTCTTATAAACCATGCTCGGTAACAACAACTATTCAATTCAGCTGATGAATGTGAAAAGGGAGAAAATATATGTCCTGAATTCAGCAATTAATTTCTATCAATCAAATAAAGGAAAAACTGAATACCATTAATTCGTCAGTGAAAAGTGCATGTGATGCGTGACTACGCAACATATGCAAAAATGCTATAACAGTTGTACAGAGGTATATTTAAAAGTTTCACTTTATTTTTCAATCCCACAATATATACCTTCAACCTACTTGAAAAAATTAGCAGCCAAAAAGAGTAATGTAATGTCTCCTGAAATAGAGTGATTAATGCATCATTTTATACATTTAATTTTCAATGATATGTCTATCATCTTACTTGTTTTAACTCAGTTCACACTTTCTCATTGATTGATCTCCCTTGACATGTTTGGCCTCTGCTTACATGTTGTCTGCTAGTACGTTCACTTCGACTTGAAGTAGTTTTGTGGATGGTGAATAGTAGCTGATGAATCGCAAATATGATGATCTGCTCATCCTGGATGCCAATTCTAGTTACCATCCACCAAACTAATACACTGATCAACTTGTGTGTATTTTTACAACTGAAAATCACACGTTGCATTACTTTATCAGTGATACTTTTAAGCGGATTTACTTCCTTTTCTTCAAGAATATGAATAACATATGAATGAAGAAAGCGCTGATCCAGGCACCATATTTCTAGTCAAATATTTATTAATGATAATGAAGACAAAGTTGATTTTTCATCCTTTCTTTAAAACCTATTTCTACTTATTGACCACTTAATCTGATTGCATGATTTGCTTTTTTCTCTAGTTTAAACTACTCAGGTTTATTTAGAGGTCATTATTTAATGAATGAAATGTGATGACTCAATTAAGCTTTTCCGAATATTAGCTTTATTCAGTAAACTAAATTAGGATTTTTCATACTTTAAGAAGAAGTCTATATATATACGAATACAATTCTGAGGTGATGCACCAAGTAAAATACAAGTAACCAACAAGTTGGGAAAATCAGTCCAAAATATGTCTAATGCTGATAAGCTGCAATTTATATTTTCCTCACAATGGGTTGTGATTCCGAAGCTTAAACACCAAATATCTGGACTATCCACCTCCAATTGCATTTATCAAACTAACCACTTCGTGCGTCGGTGGCACAGTGGTTAGGATTCTCGCCGACCATACATATGGTCCGGGGTTCGAGCCCACGCCGGCGCACACCTGATATCTATGGTCGGCCTGCGAAATTTGGGCTACCGATATCCATGCTGAAAATTCCATACTTGTACCAAAAATACGGTGTGGAATCAAGCTGTAATCAAAAATAAAAAAAATAAATAAATGTATATTACTTTTAAGTGGCTCATTTCATCAGTTACTGACTCAATACTCTGTGGATATGCTTTCCGTAAGTGTATTTGTTGTAATTCATCGTATAGCGCAAACTCGAAGACTTTCAGGTGAAAAGTAACAAACTAGTTGAAGAAGCAGCAAAGACAAGAGTTTAGGTGAACACAGAGAAGACAGAGGTGATGAAGATAACCAACCAACCAACCAACAGCAACAACAACCAGCATAAATCAATATCGACAGGAAAAATTTAACAAGGGTTGCTTCCTCCACTTATCTAGGAAGCATCGTTTAAACCATTGACAGAACATATTAAGATATAAAAGACAAAAGTGGAAAGACCAAATATGCTTTCATCAACCTGAAAACAGTTTTGAAATCTTCTGCACTCCACCTCAGCATAGAGCACAAGATTCGAATTTTCAATATAAATAAATGAAGGTAGTCAGTTCTTCTATACAGGTCAGAAATTTGACATGTTTGTCATAACAAAGATTTCTAACAGATTGCAGATATTTATCAACAGCTGCCTGCTTCACTGGCTCAATACTGACAACTTTTTCACCCTGCTCCAGGTCTTTCCACATGCTTTCATCTCCTCCTCGCATGACCTCCTCCAAGTCACCCTTGGACGACCAACTAGCCGCCTCCCTTTCGGGTTCCACTCGAGGCTTGTCCAGTGATGTCACTTGATGGTTTCCTCAGCGTATGGCCAGCTAATCCATCTCCATTTCTTCCTGCCTATTTGGTTCACAATCGGTTCCTGCTGGTTTGGTTTGCTACCAGAGCTCCCTCATTATTGCTGATCTTTTCTGGCCGGCCATCTGATGTTGAGTATTGAGCGAAGACAACTGTTAATGAAGGTCTATAGTTTGTTTGACGTGCTCTTTATGATGCGCCAAGTCTCTGATCCGTAAAGTAGTGCTGACTTCACATTGGAGTTGAAAATCCGGATGTTATTTTTGATGCTGATTGCTGTTGACCTCCACACAGATTTGAGAGTAATGAAAGCTTGTCTTGCTTTTCCGATTCTGGCTTTGATGTCCTCGTCAGTTCCGCCTGTAGTTGAGACGATGCTTCCCAGGTAGGTGAAGGAGGTTGTTTCTTTCAGGTTCTTCCCATTTATGCTTATTGTGGTCTGTTGGTGTTGTTGATGTTGGCTAGGAATCTTCATTATCTCTGTTTTATCTATGTTCACGTTTAAATCAGTCGAAATTCTATGTGAGAAAGAAACAGCGTACCCTTGCCTGGTGTCGAACCTATAAATCCATAAATACTCTGTTACTTTTCTTAATTTATTTAACAAGTAGTTTAGTATTAAGTTAATGTGTATTATCTCCTACCGATACTTTTGACCTGTAATCTATCCATACTACTGATTTAATTTAATTTAAAACATTATTGTAGTTAATAACTATATTTATTTAATTATTACTGTCATATACGTGTAGAACCTGATGAAGAAACTATCAGAAAGAATATTTTTGCTCATAAATCAGTGTTTGGTAAATTATTATTATTTTTGTGAAGAGTAATGACTCGACTTCCAGATCCATATTACGGAAGAATACCTATATAAAATTAACGTGGATAATTATATTACTAATTATTTTCAAAAGTATTTTATACAACACATGTAAATTGGAATTAAGTCTTTCGTGTAATAATAATAAAAGTCAGAAAGAAATAATGTTAATTATGTTCAACTATTAAAAAGGGGAATATAAATCATTTATATTTTGTTAAAAATGAATTACACAGAAATGCATGTTTTCCAAAGTATAATACATTTACTCAGAAAACTTATGTTTAAAATGAAAGTTATGCTTCATAACCTAATCGAGACTGAACACTATCTTTTTGAAATGACTCGACTTTTGTTCATGTAAACATAAATCAAATAGTATTTTTCTTCTTAAAAAATTAAATCTATTCATGGATGAATAGTTTACAATAGCCTTGTTAACGTTAAAACAGTTTTTTCTTTAGTTTTGAATTTTTAAGCATGTGAAAAAGCAACTTAAAATTTTCTCTGAAATGTTTTCAGTTTACTTGAACTTGATAATGTGACAATTCGAGTATGACTTGTGTTGTTGGTGCTGATTGTGAAAACTCGATATATGCTATATAACTGTAACAAGACTACTATCCACACGTGAATATCAATGTAAATCTCACTTACGGCTGTCTCTGTTTAGGTAGAAAGTTGCCTAGGTTACCTAGGGAGAGTTCGTGACTAATGGAATATAGGCGGTCAGGTGTGAGGAAGAATACTCGCCACCGATGATAGTGGCTAGTGGTCGTGATACATATATCGTATATTGACAGAAGTTGGAATTCATAGATTATTGGATTGGGTCCCAGTGGCTTATTGGCCTAGGAACTCGATTGCTTTGTAATCGGGTTTGAGTGCGTGTTGATGAAGAGTTACAAACTAATTCGAAACAACTGTCCAGTACTCACAGGTTTTCCAGCTGTTACAAGAATATGAGATGTTCTTAATAATGTTAATAGCTAAGATCACTTAATTTGTTCTTCAATTGATTTCAGCTAATGTTGAAATCCTGTAACAAGACTACTTCTATCTAATTAGTGATATCAAGCCACTTAGTTTGTATAATTTTATCAGTCAAAAGGTTCTACCAAGAAGAGGACCAGATACAATCATTTTATATGGAAGTTCAATCTCTGTTTTGGCTATTTTTCTTCAAATGGATCTCAGAGTTTATTGTTTCGCAGTTATTCAGTTCTTTAAAAAAGGTGAATTTACAAAAATGGAGTGCGCTTGTATTTGTATGTACATATATTGAAATAGATTTATTATTAGGCACCGAAACACTACGCTAACCATCATTTTTATCAAGCAAAAAGCATATTGAACATTTAATTATTAGGAATATGCTTACATTATAAAAATATTATTGTAGAAAACTGAAACACGGGAAATTCCTTAAAAAGATCTCAGTATTTCAGATGAACATGAAGTCATAAGACATATGTTGCTATTTTTATCACTTTTACGAAACTTTATGTATTTGAGATTTCAGACTGACGCAAATAGAACTTTAATTTTTCCGATGTCTACAGAATGTTGCTGATTGTGTGAATGTAACAGTGATTTATGCCTTTCAGTTTTATTTTCATTGCTTCAACAGATCAAGTAAAACAGTGACAATCAGAGAAAAAAAATGACATTCCCAACAAGATGATTAATGGTTTGGATTAGATAGATTTGTTTTTATTTAAAAGACTGACAGGATCTCAGTAAAATTTGTTAATGATAATGATAATACATACTACTTGGTCACAAACAGGTTAGCTATTCTTAGGTATACTTTGATGTCTTGTTTAGGTAGCACATTTACTCCTATACACATAAATCACAAGGTGATGGTGTTATGCACCCATTTTAATATGTTCAGTGACTTTCTTGATATAGTCAGAGTTTCTTTTGTCAGCTTTTGCGATGACAATGTTTTATCCTGTTTTAGACTAATTAGAGCTAGTCTTTCTGATGTTGTTAAGTTTTATTTTGCCTTCCGAATTTTAACGGTTAATGCACATTTTGCTCGAACCTCTTCTGCTGTCGTCTTATCCATTGAACTTAGTGCTACTTCTATGTTAGGAATGACATTTTCTGTTTTTAAATTACTAACTATTACAATAAAACTAAGTCCTTTCCTAACTACTTTTATCTAATTAAAGCTTAGTTCCTATGATGAGAAGAGGTTAATCATCCATTTTGTGTTCTGTCAGTAGAGGATGAAACGTTGACGTCAGTTTAATATAGTGTTCTTTTCTTCTATTTGTTTGTTGGGTTTTTTTATTTGTGTAATTTTCGATTTTTTCAGTGGTGATTCTCTAGCTTTTTTGGACGTTTCAACAACAATTGCTTAATGTTTTTCATTGATCATACATATGATTTAGTATTTTTCTATGTATGTACAGTGTCATGCAGTTGGTGTACAATGATCATAATTAAGATCTTTTGGTAAGCTGAGAAACTAGAGTGAACGATCGCTTTCAATGAACTCATTTCTTAGGCTTTACAGTTACGAATGCACTAATATTAGTATACAGTAGCCAACAGAGACAAATTAGAGTTATATCAGAAAGTGCATTATAGGAAAAGTATAAGATGGAATTATGGTCGGTTGAAAGTTTGACTAGAGAGTACTGGATAGCTATTCTGTCCTAGTTCTAGACTTATAAGTATTACACGCCCACTAGCGTTTGAACACAGGACCCTCCGATTACAAGGCAAGCTTGTAGGCCATTCAGTTACTGGGACTCTACTCAGTGACCCACAAATTCTAAATTCTACAATTTGGTAGTAAGGTTCTGGGTTTAAACCCCGGTGGGCGCGAACTGACAACGAATGTCAAACTAGGGGGAAACAGCTGTCCAGTACTTCCTGTTTTTCAATGATTCTCTTAATGATATCAATCAATGGTCAAACTTGAAATAAATCAATTCCTTAGGAATTAATTCTTGAAAATAGTCAATTTCGATTGTTACTTAGAATATGTTTGGTCATTAAGAACAGCAGATAAATTGGGATGAAATATTTCAGTGGTGCGTTTGTGTATTTATATATATTCAACGGAAGTAAAGATTTCAAGGGTGACTGTTACGATTACTACAGAGAAATAAACCAGCAGGTGGGATAGACTAGACTTAAGTTCAAGGGTGACAAATAGCAATAATTATGATGTTGTGATGTAAACTTAAAAGTACTATTGCTGAACAATTATCAGCTAATAATCAATTTAGTAAAGTGGGATGAACAGGACTGTGTAAATTTAATAACAAGTTTGAAAAGCATTATGTAAAACTAAGGCAATAAGCATAATAAGGAAGGTTATGCATTCGTAAAAGGTATGAAATAAACGTTTGTCAGTGGAAAACAGAAGAAAGAGAGTACCGTTTTCTTATGATATCTGGATTAAATCATGTATCAAGTGTCCAAATCATAGAGATGTTGAACCTATTGCTATTAGTTGCTATTAACCCATTAATTAATACCAAAGTCTATAAATAAACATTCATATAATGTACAACAATACTTCCAATCGTATTTCTCCAGTCTTCTTCCGACCAATACATGATTAAGCTATGAAAGCCTTCTTGTCTCTCACCGATATGGAGACCATTTTGAACAAACAAAGGATTCAGTGTACACCAGCGTTGACACCATGTATGAAATAATTTTGAGAGTGGTGATTCAAAGTTTCAGCCACAACCATATAGAAAAAAATGAACGTTAGGAAAATATTCTGAATCTCCTCGCCTTCTTATTAAATACTTGTGTACAAACCAGACAGACATTTTGAACTTGTATTCTTAAATTATGTACGACTAATGTTGACTAATTAAAAACTGATAATCAAATTGTCTGCCACTTTTTCAGCGATTGCTTTAGGATATTAGTTCAGTGATGATAAGAATTGTAAACATCATACAGTAATATTATTATATCTAGGAATTTGCATTATAAATAATATCTGCCCACATCCATATCTTTGTCATGTAAGCAGTCATAATATTGAAGTTTTTCCTAATAAAATCTGGAATTAAACGAAATTCTTTTCTTCAAAACCTGTACTAGTGAAAATCAGCATAAACGTGGACTACGACTGATAATCCAGGATTTTAATGCGTTTACATAAAGCTTATGCCACAAACTAATATTTGCGTGATCATATCCCTGCCGGTTCTATGATAAAATTGTTTCCATCATTATATTCGCATAACTGTTTAGCAGGTCACTGATAACTGTATTGTATTCGAATGTAAACTTACCAGGAGTTTACGAAAAAGGAAAGATTCGATTTATCGTTTTTCTAGGTCATTCAGTAAAAATGTATTTGAATCGATTTAAAAAATTCAAAAACAATGAAATTAATTATCCTCATTAGTAAAACAAAAATGACAAATAATATGAATTTTCGCATATTGGTTTTGCTGCGTCACAAGGTAACTTAACAACGTATGGATATATATATATATCGCGTTCAGTTCTCTGCTAGAGTTTCCACCTGACTCCAAGTCTGCCCATACGCTTTCATATCCTCTTCACATGACCTCCTCCAAGTCACCTTACACTGACGACCAACTCGCCGCTTTCCTTTCGGGTTCCACTCGAGCAATGGCTTGTTAGTGATGTCACTTGATGGTTTCCTCAGAGTATGGCAGCCAATCCATCTTCATTTCTTCCTGCCTATTTGGTTCACAATCGGTTCCTGCTGGTTTGGTTCGCTACCAGAGCTCCCTAATTATTGCTGATCTTTTCTGGCCGGCCATCTGATGTTGAGTATTGAGCGAAGACAACTGTTAATGAAGTCTATAGTTTGTTTGACGTGCTCTTTATGATGCGCCAAGTCTCTGATCCGTAAAGTAGTACTGACTTCACATTGGAGTTGAAAATCCGGATGTTATTTTTGATGCTGAGTGATGTTGACCTCCACACAGACTTAGGAGTAATGAAAGCTTGGTTTACTTTTCCGACTTATAAATCCACAGATTCGGTGTTCGAAAGGTAAATAATTGTAATAATTTCCACAAACTCTTGGCATGAAATTCTACAGAAACCAGAGTTTTTATGTAACTAGTAAATGTAGCGTAGCAATCGAAAAGCTAAGTGTTGATGACCTGCTGTTTAATACGATAAAACCATACTATGATGATAATAAGATAAAATTTATCAGTAGTATATAAAGAGACGTTCATCGGCATAAAAAAATCAAATAGCAGGAGATACATTTGATTTCACCGAAGTCGAATGATACAGAGTTGTGGAGATACATGGGAGACGTGAAAGGAACACAAAGAAACACAACATGAAATCCAAAAGTACCACAACACGAAGATCTGTGCAAATAGTGTGTTGAAGATAAGGTTTACATAATTCGGTTATACAGAGATGCTAATTTATCTAATAACATCCCTTTACGAAGTCTCCGTCTTCTACCGTCTCACTACTACTTATAAAGACACAAACTGATGCTTGGAACCATTCTTTGAGTTTTTATGTGCAGCTGACCAGTCCATCCTTGAGTTACGCGCAGTATAAAAATATCCTGCTGGTAGAGAGAAGACAGCTATTCAGTATAAAATCTGCATTACCATTTAACAGTAAAAACATCTAATAGTCAAAATTACCTCAACAATGCCTTAGGGTAGCTATACCGATAAAGTTCTTCCTCAGTCACAAACTAGGTGCTGTACAAAAGAATTATTTAACCAAATCAACCATAAGAAGTACTTGAGAATCAAGAAGAATATTCCCAACAAGATGGGATCAAGACTCTGTCAGCAGGAATCACACAATAAACATTTCCCGAAGACATTCTGTACTCAGGAGTACCCCGACTCACTCAAGTAAAATTTCAGTCGTATGACAACACACTATCACTGCCATCACACAACGATAAACAGAAGCACCAAAATTAAAGACTAAACGGGAACAAAGGCATAAAAATAAGGATTAAGTCAAAAAACGTTAGAACAATGATGTATAACCTAGGAGAAAAAAGGAAAGTAGTTACAAAGTTAGTTAAAATATCCCAACAAATATCAATATTGTAATTAAGTAGTTTAAGAAGGATTTTCCAAACACTTAATCCTTTACGTTGCTTCTAGGATCGCCAACTTAAAGTAAACTAGTATTCAATTGATACAGTAATTGGATTTTTTACATATTTTTGTGTGGTTTTTGTGAAATTTTTGTAATAAATTGTAAGCAGATGCTTGATGTCTACATTAGCTTGGAAGTTTGCAGTTTTGTCAAAATGAACACCATGTGAAAATGTAAGCGAACTGTGTTTACTGCCATGCATCAAGTTCTACTAAGTTTTGGAGGCTACGGTTGCTGGATGTGTAGTACTGACAGTTGTACACTCGTCTATCGTCAGACTAGAATCATAATTGCCATTAGCAAACCTCGGATTTTGATATGTAGAAATAATCCAAATTTTCTTTCAATGTTAATTATCTTACTTTTCATACGATCAACGAGGCATCTGTCTTTATCCATAAACAATAATATACGATTTGATAGGGTTCATTTGTATTTCTTGCTTGCTACTATAACTTTCCATAGCTTTGTGTCTTTGATTCGTTAGTTAATTTCATGAGTCCCATTTACTTCTCTTTACTGTAATTATTATTTCTATTCTCTAATGTTTTTTGCATATCACAAAGAAACCTAATGAAAAGGGGAACTGATTTTATCCTCAAAATACTATTCCTAATTCCATAGGCTAATTAGTTTCTTCTTAATGGAACATTTTGAGTATAAGATGAAACCAAATAAGTATTGTTGCTTTATAGGAGTAGTTTCCAAATCACTCTAAACATTCGTAATTGATCTGAACAAGCAATACAAAGTGTTCAGGTTATTTTATGGCATTTTGGAAATCACTCACTGCAAAATGCCTCTTTTGTAAGATAGAGGTAAATTTTCGCAATATCAAATTCTTGAGAACAGCAGTTAACACTATCTTTTGTTCTTAAAAGGAAATCCACAGTTTTATTTTCAATGTTAATTTCATGATACTTTATGTTTGATGTAAGTTGGTACTAAAATCGACCGACGGAATATTGTCAACTCACTGAGGACACATGATTTAGCACATATGACCTTCTGCTCCAATATAGGCTTGTCCTGACTAGAGTGTCAGCATATCAAAAGTTTAGTTATTGTCTGAGATCCAAACGCCTTATATTTAACTGCAAGTAGTTAATGACGACAGCACACACAAAAGATTGTGGCAAAATAATTTCCCTATCGTTGAAAAAACTCATTTCTCCACACAAACTTTCTGACTAAACACATCTTGATGGCTCTCTCATTTATTCTAGTGGGCATTAAAAGTTCAGTAGTTTTCCAAAAATT
The DNA here is from genome assembly GCA_944472135.2 of Trichobilharzia regenti. Lineage (NCBI taxonomy): Eukaryota > Metazoa > Platyhelminthes > Trematoda > Strigeidida > Schistosomatidae > Trichobilharzia > Trichobilharzia regenti. The sequence goes on along the minus strand of OX235262.1, from coordinate 143,644,836 downwards.
GTATATGTTTTGAAGAATTGAAGACTCGAAATTTGTGTTAAATTGCAGGTGGCAGCTAATAGTTTAACTTGAGTCAAATACTTGATCTAATTTATGAGCTATCACCTTTAAAATACTAGCACCCAGTTGAATGGGTCATTGAAGTCACCTCTTGTACAAAGCGTATTATTTCAAATTATGTATGTATACTTGTGACTTTCTCTTAAAACTTCTGGATCATACTCATTTTGGCCCATAGACTGTCTGACCCATCCTCATGGTATGTATTACTAAAGTTTTTAACTTGAAGAAACCTGAAAGAGAATCGAATAGTATGACCACCGTAGTTCTGTTAGATTTTGTTATAGGCGAAAGCAGTTTCTAACTAGTGTTATGATGAAAGCATACAGCTAAGAAAAGATTTCTTAATTGACCAAAGGCAACTGAATCAAGATAACAATATAAAACGCATATAAGCGCTTTGAATTATTGAATGTTCCAATGGTTAAAATTAAAGCTAGACATCAACACATAATGCCATTCTCTGTTAGAGGTTTTTCAGCTTTTATACATATGCATAACTTTAATCAATGATAGTGGATCTGTGGACCAAAGATGAATGTTAAATGTGTAAAATATAGCAGCACCAACAACGCTTACCACAATAACTATGGTAATATAAATTATAATTGTCATAACAATGCTACTGATAACAATAGTACTAGTAATTGATGAAGGTAGAGGAATTTATGAAAGAAGTGAGAAGCTTTAATTAGTTTGTTTAGCCTAAGGGAGATATAAAAGGTAAAAAAGACCTCTTTTGAATGCGGAAACTGCTGTTATTCTCCTGAATTCTCATAACTTCACCTATGTGTAAAGAATGAGTTTCAGTTCTGCTCAATGGAGCACGATAACAAATCATGAACGCTCTTCTTCTATCCTTTGTGATGACAATTGTCAATCAAATGAGACAAAATCAGGCTTCTTACTTATTTTACTTGAGTTCTCGAAAACAACGAAGAAGGGTGTTCATTAATGCGTTTCTTAAACTACTCATTTTTTGACGTTATGCAGTTTTCTGCCTCACAGTATCTAAATTTTTAAATGCACATGTAAGCGGTACAACCAGCTAACTTATCTTTATCTGATTGATAGCGAATAGTTGGCTGAAAAATGTAAAAAACCAAGGAATCGGAGCATTGTCAATCCTTTGAATAGCTTCAGACAGTCCTTGTTATGAAGTTTCACCTATAAGTGCAGATCTTTTTTGACTTATTTTCGAGGCATCTGATCAGACTGACTTTGTAGCTGATGAGCAAGATAGTAAAAAGAATGTATGTATAAAGTGCGCAATGAACGCATTCTTTCTTTTTGAAAATCTCTCTCGTGAGTGAATCATCCATGTTAAGTATAATTAATCTGCCTGTCAAGTAAAGAAATGTGAACCATTTCTAGAAAGAAAAATTCATTGCATTTATGATTCTTATTAATATTTTATTTTTATTTTCTTTCAAGCCGCCTGTGAAAAAAAGCTTTTAAAAAAAATTGAAATATCCCTTAGAAAGTAACATGCAGATACCCTGTTTGGAAACTTATGGACTATGTACATTTGAGCTTTCAGTGGGAAATAGACTTTCAGTCTAGACCTGTGAAGTTTCGCTAGCAGTAGTGTTAATTTTTACAGGATGGGGTTGCTAGCTTCATGCCCAAACTTCCTTCTTTACCGGCCTTACTTCCAGCAAGGCGAGGTAAATAAGTGAGTCAACCGAGGATTGAACCCAGGACCACTTTTGTGGTTAGCCAGTGTTCTATCACTGAACGTGATATCCGGCTATCGACCAAAAGGCGAGTGTACTGCTCATCAGTCCGCTCTGCCCTCCTTTATGGCTGCAGGACCTGACCATTGAGAGTGGAAGACATGAAAAGATAGCTGTCTTTGATTATAAGTGCTTGCGCTCAATCTCCCGTGTAAAGTGGTGTAATATGGTGAGCAATATTGAGATTAGACTTCGAGTACTAGGTAAGGAGGGGAAATCAATCGACGAGGCTGTGAAATTACATCGACTGAGATGGTTAGGATATGTGTTACGTATGCCTAGTCATCACGTTCCTCGACCGATGGGAGATGTTAGCTAAAAAAGGATTGGTCAGGCTGGAAAAGAGCTATCGGCGGTCAAACCAAAACATGGCTTCATCAGTCAATGAAATCTACAATAGTTAGTCTAAGCCACGTAGGAAGGTTGTAGACTTCCTGGTTGGGGTCCTCGAGACGGTAAAAAACAGTTGGTTGATGATATGGCTCAAAATCGTTCGCAGTGTCGCATATGCATCCACTTCGTGTGACTTAGGATTTCCAATGAACCTATAGTGTTCTTCATTATTACTACACCTCTATTTACTGTTTCTATTATGCATTTCTTCCACCTTCATATCTTGCTTTGTGTGCTACATGGAGTGTGGCGACTTGAACTGCCGTAAATCTGTGCAAAGTTCTATGTCAAAAACAGTTAGACAGACAGACAGACCATTGAACTATCAACGCTAACGATTAAGTAAAATTATACAAAATGAGATTTCAGTGGAATAAACCGTGAAAAGCAATATATTGTCCATAGTTTTTAATAATCCTTTTTTTGAATCTGATTCTTCAAATGTCAGATATGTAGCTGAATCGTTGCTTATTAAAAAGCCGGCTAAAACCTCTTGCAAAAAGAATTCTGTAAAACGGTTTATATTCAAAGTTATTACTTTTATAAAACTAATCAATAAGCGTTGAATGGTTACCATGGTTTGATTTTAGAAATGTTATAACAGTTTTTTGTATTCATTTAATTTTAGTAAAGGAAATAACCGTATACTACGGTAGAAATTAATTGACAAATAGTAATATCCTTTGATCTAATCATCTAATTATTATTTCCAATTGTTTTACAACAAAAAACAATAACCACTATGCATTGATAATTTTTAACAAATAAATTAGCTTCTTTGAGCTAAATCGTTCAGGTAATTAGAATTCACATATTCTTGAGAAACAAGGATATTGTAAGTTAATTTGGGCTTTAAAGCATCCTAAATTAGATGTAATTATGAATATAATTATTATCCTACAGCCTTGAATGGTATTCACCTATTGACAGTTATTATAGAAACGTCGTCATCTACCCTCATTTCTATAGAGCCAGTTCAACAATAAACTCACTAATTAGTAATAAGAGTAATTACAAAGTTAAAACTTTCTTATACTATAGTTAGTACTTTGATAAAAAAATTAAAGTTAGAATTATTTTTTGATATGATTACATGAAAACCTTTGACTGAATAAATCTAGGTTAATGATAAAAAGAAATCTCTTGTTCTATGCTTCATTAGTTAGTGAGAGGTTAATTAGAAACACAATAGAACAGAAGTTCACATTTGATTGTCAATACAGAAAAATACATATGCGAATAAAATAAGGGTCAAATATGTATTAACAAATTAGTTTCTATTTTTTTTGCATATTATCTACTCTTCAAAGTTAGATTTAACTGACACTAAAAGTGGCTTTTCTGTGAAACAGAAGAATAGAGAAACAAACATCAAGTATCACAGTGTACAGTGATGTCAATGTGTCTTGTCACATCCTCCTCAACTAAAAATAACCTAAGAAGACATTCAAGTGCTGGTTTGCAGGGATTTGATTGGTTACAGAACATCATCATGAGCTGACATCAGTAAGAGAAACACTGGAAAACCTGAGAGTACTGGAGAGCTGTTTCGTCCTAGTTTGGGAATCTTCAGGAGTACGCACTCACCGGGATTCGAACCCAGGGATTATCTGGGATTCTAGGGAGAAGTCGTGACCAGTAGGGTGCGGCAGGTGGGGTGTGTGGACATATACTCGCCGAAGACATGGATTAGGGGTCGCGATATATCGTGAATCGGCAGAAGTTAGAATCCATGGGTTGACGATTGGATCAGATCCCAGTGGCTTAATGGTATACGAGCTCGCTTTGTGACCAGAAGGTCCTGGGTTCGAACCGTGGCGGTGGGTGCGTATTGCTGAAGAGTCCCAAACTAGGACGAAACAGCTATCCAGTCATCCCAGGTTTTCCAATGCTTCTTTAACTAATGTCAGTACATGAGGAGATCCTGTAACCTAAGAAGACTTTAAAATTAAGTACAAGTCTACCGGCTTTCTGAAGTCATAAAGAAATGCAGTAGGAAGGAAAAATTTAAACCGTAACACCATCACGAACCGTTAATTTAGCACATATGCCCTAAGAACACTGATAAAACATTTATCAAATACTTAATATAATACCGAAATTATTATGAATATTAGAATGAGATTAAATGATTTAATTCGAATTGAAGGCATGATTACAACAAATCAGTGTGATTCTATTTTTTTCAGGGTAAATCTGAAAGAAGTTGTTGGGTAACCAAATTACTTTGTTTTCTTTTGAAGGAGGTGGGTTAGAAATACTCGTTACAAATGTTTTAAGCACATACTCATCCTACAAGGGCTTACAGCTAGTGATAATCTATGTTTCTGCAAAAGTTCCGAAATCCCGTCATATTCATCTATGCAATTCGAGATTGTCCTTAGACTTTGTGATTATGTTTTTATATCTAAATAGTTGATGAAATGAATCAATTAACATGGTGTAGGTCACTGGAAAATACCAACAGCATACATGCTTTTGTTTACACAAAAATCCCACTGTTGATACCTCTAACTACATTCTTCAGACAATGATATTGTTCCTGTTATGGTTCAGTTATACTTGTAGAATTTTGCAACGAGAATACATTACTGGATGCTATGAATAAGGGCAGTTGGTGAAGCAGCCGTGATAGCGTGTAACAGTCCATTATGGATTTAATGGTAAGAACCTGAAAATCTTGGTCTATCACAAGGGAGTAAGTCCCTGTAATGTCATCGATGCGGAGAAATCGGCCTATATGTACCCCCAAAATGATGAGGATATAAAATAACTTAGACTCAAGCTGGTAATTTACGGATCCCAGAACAATAGAAAAGGCATAATAATTAGTCAGTACCAATGAACACTGAGGTTAACGACACTCACAAGAAGAATTTAACTTAAGGAGATTTTTATGGCGAACAGCTACCACGCCGAATACAGCACCTAAAAAAGCATTTTAAGCACTTTGCTTAACCATTTATGAAGAGGTTTTCTATAACAAAGAAAAAAAATCAGACCTGAAGGCGAGAAACGCACACATTCATCAACCTGAAACACCCAATCTGGAAATCTCCATCACTCAGCCAGTATCAACAACAGAATTCGGTAGGATTTTCAATACAAACAACGTCAAGTCGCTTAGTTCTTCTATACAGGTCAGATCAGAAGCTTGGCGGGCGGACGGTCACAAAGAATATTTCCAACAGCCTGTTGCAGACCCTTACCTTTATCAACCTACAACTGTCTTCGCTGGCCCTATACTGAAGATCAGATGGCCGGGCCGGAAAGAATCACCAACAAGAAACTATGGCTGGGAACAAACAAAACAAGAACCAATCTTCAACCAACAAATATTCAGGAGGAAGTGAATATGGATGGATTGGACACTCGTGGCTGAGGAGGCCGCTGGGTGACATCGCGCACGCGTCAGGCCATTTCTCGAGTGGAACCAGGCCGAAAGGGAAGCGGCAAGTGAGACGTCCAAGGATGGAGGGTGACATGGAGGAGATCGTGTGAAGTGAAGAGGAGTTGAAAGAGTATGGACTAACTAACATGGATGGAGGTGAAAAGAACAGCAGAAGGAAGACAGAAGTGGCAAGTGGAGACGTGCATTTGAAGCCCTATGTTACACTAGGAACCCAAAGGAACAATAATAATAACAATTAACACTTCATACAAATTCATCTATTTTTCCGTTAGTTATGATTATTCGTTTAAAACAACACTAAAATAGTTTTAAAAATTTTTTCAATAACACTTCAGTTCTTAATGTTTTCTATGATGCAGTGCTTTACAAATTTCCTATCAAACATAAGTTAATAATATATATATATATATATATGTATAGTTTGGGACTCTCACCGATCATACACATGGTCTGGGGTTCGATCCCCAGCTGACGCACACCTGATATCAATGGTTGGCCTGCTAAATTTAGGCTACCGATATCACATCCTGAAAATCCCAAATTTGTACTAAAATACTGTGTGGAGTCATGCTATAATAAAATATTTAAAAGTATCAAATGTAAGTCGTAAAGTACTGCTTGTTTAAAAATCTTATTTTATTACCAAGCTTTCTATGTATCTGCTTAAAACTTTCGTATAGTTTATGTGCTCCTGGAATAGTTAACATTATATCGAGAAATTTTTGTACTTTTTTATCTTTATTGTTATTCCTTATATATTCTTTGTGTTGAAATTAGGTTTCTGGATATAGTGTGTGAATACACAGAGATGATGAATAATTATTATCGGAAACGGTTATATCCAAATTAGTCTCGTGTATTTTATTATTTATTTAGCCATTCGCATATTAACCTGTGTAAGCAGACATTTTATGGATAATTTAATCATAACAAGCGGTTTATGTGAACAAATGAATCTTGTTAAGTACTTCGGGAGGCATTCAGTTATAGTATATTTAAGATATTCCAAGTGAATGATTCACATAATACTATTTTACGATAATCGATTAACACTGATATTTCTTTTAATGATTAGTAGACAACCAAAATGTTTTTGCTAAAACAAATTAACAAAACAATATTGTAACAACAATCAATACTGATATGAAACCTCTGCATAAGTGTACTAGTAATAATATTGCTACTGATAACAGAGGGAATCGTATGCTGTTCACTCATAGTCAAGAAATATCAAATTTTGATCAGTTTTATTAGATATTCTCTTCAGTCGATGGTAAATTGTATTTTAAAATCCAATGGATTCTTCCTTCTTATAATATTAATATTGTTCCTTTGGGTTCCTAGTGTAACATAGGGCTTCAAATGCACGTCTCCACTTGCCACTTCTGTCTTCCTTCTGCTGTTCTTTTCACCTCCATCCATGTTAGTTAGTCCATACTCTTTCAACTCCTCTTCACTTCACACGATCTCCTCCATGTCACCCTCCATCCTTGGACGTCTCACTTGCCGCTTCCCTTTCGGCCTAGTTCCACTCGAGAAATGGCCTGACGCGTGCGCGATGTCACCCAGCGGCCTCCTCAGCCACGAGTGTCCAATCCATCCATATTCACTTCCTCCTGAATATTTGTTGGTTGAAGATTGGTTCTTGTTTTGTTTGTTCCCAGCCATAGTTTCTTGTTGGTGATTCTTTCCGGCCCGGCCATCTGATCTTCAGTATAGGGCCAGCGAAGACAGTTGTAGGTTGATAAAGGTAAGGGTCTGCAACAGGCTGTTGGAAATATTCTTTGTGACCGTCCGCCCGCCAAGCTTCTGATCTGACCTGTATAGAAGAACTAAGCGACTTGACGTTGTTTGTATTGAAAATCCTACCGAATTCTGTTGTTGATACTGGCTGAGTGATGGAGATTTCCAGATTGGGTGTTTCAGGTTGATGAATGTGTGCGTTTCTCGCCTTTCTGATTTTTGCTCGAATTGTCATTCTCGTCCGTTTTTCCTTTAGTTAAGAGAATGTTCCCTAGTTAGGTGAATGAAGCAATTTGTTTCAAATCTTTCTCGTTGATGGTGATTGGCGCTGGATATTGCTGCTGTTGTTGTTGGTTGGTTATTTTCTTAACCTCCGTCTGCCCTGTGTTCTCTTGGTGTCCCTAGGTAACTTAAGGCTTCAGGCTTTGTGAAGAAAATTATTGATGTAAGTAAAATAACCAATAGTCCATAGATAATTGGGATAACTTACGGAGGAATACGATGCTGATGGTTGACAGAATCGGTAGCCAAACCTTCAACACAACTTCACTGACTTTGAAAACTCCTTTATCGGCTGTTATCGCGAAGCAATTTGGAGACTAACTCAACACTGTGACGTGCAGAAAGTCTTTATCAACCTCAGTTGACAGCTATATCCCATTTGCATGTTTTAGTTCATCCATAACAGAAAACTCTCCAAAGCGTTTGAAGTGAGTACACGAGTAAGGCAAGCTGCCTACTATCACCAATGGTATTCCTAATTGTGATGGACTAGATTATGGGTCAGGCTGTAGGAAGCAAGAAGATAGCAATAAGTTGAACAAAACAGAAGATTGCAGAAGTATCTAGACTTTGCGGGTGATTTATGTTTATTGTCGCATAAACTCGAAGACTTCTGGGTGGAAATCAACAATCTGGCACAAGAAGCAGTAAAGACAGGAATCCAGTTAAGCATAGAAACGACAGATGCGATGGAAATAATCAACTAACAACAAAAAGTACCAATCACTAAAGAAAGAAACTAGATGGAAGTCACTTCTTTCATTTGCCTAGTTTGAGTAGTATCAAATTTCTGAAGCACAAAAAGTCGTTTGGATGTTTGAGTGTTATATTAAAGCATCGCACAACTAAATTTATTGTCTTAAAAAATGTGAATACCATCTCATTTTCGTTCATCTGCTCATTCTGTACATATATATAAATGTATATGATCTGCTAAAAGTCAATACGAGCGCAAAAACAGTTTCACTCACAATCCTACCATGTGTAAATTAATGAAAGTGGTCAGACGATCATTATTTCCAGGAGATCTTACCACCTCTCTTATTTTATGCGAATTATATCAAAATTGTTCTTTACATCACTTAAGTAGAGACTTTGTTGCAACTTAAACAGGGTATTCAGCATGTATAATGTAAGTGACGCCTTTGAGTACCAACTGAAGCATATTTAATCTACGGTTTACAGGTGCTGAATACTACTTAGCTGTAACTATTTATTAACTTGTTACATAATACCAAATGACATGGAATAAACTTCTGTTATGTGAACCTGGAACTTTAGCCAATCGCTTTTAAGTATTATATGAAACTTGTGACGCATTACAGAGGTATGATAAGGAGGAATAAGCAAGCAGAAGAGGAAGTGAAAACAGGAATTCAAGTGAAAATACAGAAAACAGAGGTGATGAATATAACCAACCAATAGCAACAGCATTCAGTACTAATCACTGTTAACAGGAGAAACTTTAAAGCCGTCACTTCCTGCACTTATCTAGTCAACATTGTTTTAACTACAGGCAGACAGTACGGATGAGGATATCAATACCAGAATTGGAAATGCAAGACAGACCTTCATCACTCTGAAATTAGTTTAGAAAGTAAACGTTTTGGATTTTCAATACCAAAGTTAGAACAGCCAGTTTTATATGGGTCAGAAACTTGGTGCACGCGTCACGAAAATCATTTCCAACAGGCTTCAAACTTTATTAAACAGCTCCCTGTGCTGGCTCCATATTCAATATCAGACAGCCGGAAAGAATGAGCAACGCAAAACTCTGCGAATGAACCAATCAAAACCTATTGCTCAAAATATATGGTGAAGAAGATGGTGGTGGATCAAAGACATGCTGAAGAGGCTGTTGTCTGATATCACACACCAGACGCTGGAGTGGAACACGAAGGGGGGAAAGGGGTTTGAGGTCCGAAGGTGATATGAAGGCAGTCGTGTGAAGAGGGGATGAGAGGCAATGGGTGACTTTAGGGCCAGATGAAAAGAACGGAAGACAGTAGGAAAAGGTGGAGATATGCTTTTGAAGCCGTACATTCTGCTTGGAACTCAAGGGAACAAATAATAAGTCGAGAAAATATTGGTTTGCTCCGCTATTATTCTTTTGGCCGACAATAATTTAAAACCAGTCAACATGTTGACTTCTCATAAGCTAGTAATTCTACTCTTAACTACCTCAGCATAATCTGAAGGCAGTGGTGTTTTAAGGAAGAAGGCCAATGATAAAATTATATGTACAACTTCTAAATACTGAATACTTCTTATAAGCGTTGTTTTTTATCTAGTGATACCAGAAAGTAGAATTGCACTCCATTTAACTTTGGATTTATTTATGAAAAGATTATATACTCTGGTATTTGTAGTAAACTTTCCGGTGCTTACTTGTATATTAGACGTGTGTATGCCTGTTAATGAACCTTGTGCCATACATTCTAAAGCATCGAGATCTTATTTTTTGGTGAAGTGTTGTTTAGCTTTATGAAGTCGACTGAATAAAACTTTAAACACCAGGAAGTACTAATGGAGAGCGACTGCACTTATGACCTTGAAATGTTCAGTGAGCAAGTTGTTAAAACTTGGGAAATAATGTTGTAATCATGAATAAAATATGCCTTATGTTATTAAGTGGGATACCTGGGAAGTTACAGGTTAGGTTTGGAGAAGATGAAGTCGAAATTTAACTCTAGGAAAGGTCAGAGTCAGGTTATTCTAATAGAGGTGAAATTAGGATTAGTTCAAATTAGATAAGGCTTAGTTTAGAGATACTTACACGTTAGGATTAAGTTAAGGAAGATTATGGTTAATATTAGGGCTAGAAAACCTAGATAATTACATGCCTAGAATGTGGTCAAATTACTCTGTTGACACTCCAATCCGGAACTGAACGGTATTTTTGTTACACTTCAGAGAAAGATATCTTGCGTAACAGTTTCATGCCTTTTTATTCATTATTTCCGTGAATATATGTATTTTATACGTAAAAGTCGCCTTTATCATGTATTTGGTGCGTTCAGGGTCATTAGTCCGTCAGTACATACTGCTGCTTAAAGTTCAACTTTGCCGTTAAATCTCTCGGATGGAAGGGAAGTATAGTTTATTGAACCATGGATATGCGTCACAATTTACCGGGTTGATTCGTGTCTTTTGAGTAAAGAGAGTTTCTATGAATTAATCACTCATATAGAGTATAGTTTATATTGTCCAATTAAAGAGTAAATTATAAACAAACCTTCATTTGGGAAACGTAAAGTCGTTTTCTTTTGACTTATATATTTTGTATAAAAAACACGTATCATTGTTATGACACTTTGTTTCATAGATTTCATTTATTACATACATATATAACTGTATTTTCCGCATATTTTCTATGCCTATTTGTAAAACTAATTTAAACTTAGAAATATTTACTTTTGATGTTTGTTTTTTTCGTATTTCAACGTGATTAAAACACAATCTTTCTTATCTTGGGAATAAATTCAATTTCCTGGTTGAAACTACCACTTTTTTATAAAAACATACATCACTTCTTCTATGAAGCTTACCACTGTTTGTTAACAAATTACCATAGTTACACATTTGTTTTCCATGACGCAGTTTCATGGATACCACGTATTGAAAAATTGTCACTGCACCGGCTACAGAAATTACTTTTCATAGATGACAATCGGCATTTGTGTAAACTATTCTGTAGATAGGCAAAAATTGTTTTAAAAACTTTATAGGTTTTCTTAATTTCAAGGGTTTTGGTATTTTTAAAAGTCTACTTGGTTCATCATGACTAAAGGAAATCAATTTGGGTTGTCTATTCTGCAAACGCTAAAAATCACCAATGATATTCCTAATTGTGGTGGAATGGATTATGGGTCGAAGACTGGGAAACGAGAAGACAGGGATATGCTTGACCCATGTGAAGAACCTAGAAGATCTGGATTTCGCGAATGGTGATTATTGTTTGATGTCACACCAAATCGAAGCCTTACAAGCGAAAACCGACAAACTGGTCGAAGAAGCAGCAAAGACAGGACTCCAAGTGAACATAGACAAGACGGAGGTTACAAAAATAACCAACCAACAACAACAACAGCAATATCCAGCGCCAATCACCATCAACGGGAGGGATTTGAAAGGAGGTTACTTCATTCACTTTTCTTATCTAGGGAGCATTGTCTCAACTGCAAGAGGAACGGACGAAGATGTGAAATCGAGAATCGGGAAGGCGAGAAACACATTCATCAACCTGAAACAACCAATCTGGAAATCTCCATCACTCAGCCAGTATCAACAACAGAATTCGGTAGGATTTTCAATACAAACAACGTCAAGTCGGTTAGTTCTTCTATATGGATCAGATTAGAAACGTGGCGGGCGGACGGTCATAAAGAATATTTTCAACAGGCTGCCGCAGACCCTTACCTTTATCAACCTACAACTGTCTTCGCTGGCCCTATACTGAAGATCAGATGGCCGGGCCGGAAAGAATCACCAACAACAAGAAACTATGGCTGGGAACAAACAAAACAAGAACCAATCGCCAACCAACAAATATGCAGGAGGAAGTGAATATGGATGGATTGGACACTCGTGGCTGAGGAGGCCGCTGGGTGACATCGCGCACGCGTCAGGCCATTTCTCGAGTGGAACTTGGCCGAAAGGGAAGCGGCAAGTGAGACGTCCAAGGATGGAGGGTGACATGGAGGAGATCGTGTGAAGTGAAGAGGAGTTGAAAGAGTATGGACTAACTAACATGGATGGAGGTGAAAAGAACAGCAGAAGGAAGACAGAAGTGGCAAGTGGAGACGTGCATTTGAAGCCTGACCAGGAAAAAAATTTAAAATTTTTTTTAATCTAAATGGTAAGATAAATACACAGTTACAAGTCAGCGCAAGAAATTTTATGATGATGTTTCAAAAGTCCTTTCAATGTTATCCCATCGTTTAATGCAACACTAGTACAAAATATCCAAAACACACGTTGCAGATTTTTAGGATTTACTCGTTTTCAGTTTCACACAGCAGCAAAACAAGGAAAGGGAGGATATATTCAAGACACTTAAATACACCATTAGTAAATAAAAATAAATATACATAAACAGCAATGATATTTCACCTTCATACTGCTCGTGTTTTCTTTTGAATAATTTAGAAAAAACAAAATATAAACAAATAAGGTGTGTTTTTGTTATGCCAGTACACATGCTGTTAGCATACACTTCTTTTTTCACACCTAATTTTCTGACAAGGAAAACGAAAACCATTATATCCCATGTGATTGATGAAATCGAAACTTTGCTTTCGTTGGATTTAAAAAAAATAATATATATATACATATAAACATATCCTGAGAAAATATTTCACAGTATTTTGTCAACTGTTTTATATAAATATTCAAGTGTTGGTTTTTTATTGGGGATTTTGTTTGATTGGTTGGAGGATTGCATCATGAGCTGACATCGGTTAGATAACTAACTCTTGGATACCAGAGAGTAGTGGACGGCTGTTTGATCAGTCTAGTTTGAGAATCTTCAGGAGTACGCACCCACTAGAGTTCAAACTCATCACTTTCTGGTTACAAGGCCACTGGGACCCGATTCAGTGGCCAGCCCATGAATTCTAACTTCTTTCAATTCATGACTTATAACAACCAGTTAGCAGTGGTCCCAGTGGCTTATTGGTCTACGAGCTTGGATTGTAACCAGAAGGTTCTAAATCCGAACCTTTTTGAGTGATTTCTGTGGGAGAGTCCCGAACTAGACTGATCAAACAGCTGTCCAGTGCTCCCAGGTTTTCCAACGATCCTCTCACATTAATGTGTTCTTTCTGTCAGTGAAAAGGTATCCTTACCCCAAGATAACTTATTTAAATATTTTACACAATCTACTGATGATGATTATAGAAAAATATACACTCCTAAACTGGGAATTTTAAATAGAAAAGAGGAGAAAAATGGGGAGGATATAATTAAGTGAATAAAACTTATCGCCTCATGAGTTGATATTGCATGAAAATGTCTTGAGCCAAAAGAAAGATTAAAATGTTTATTATATTCATTATTTTTTAATGCTTTATCACTGAAGTTTCCATCAGGGGTTAAAGATAATGAAAGAATATTATCTGGAGTAAAAAGAATTTTTTCCATTTTTTAATATTCTAATTTTAAAGGTTATTATCTTATAAATGCTTATGTCGATTAGTTCACTTAGATAAATACCTCACCTCTTTATCCACTTAAGTCGACTCGCAACTAAAACAGAGCCGCATTTCATAAGAGTAAAAATAAACAAACAAATAAATAAAAATAATCTACCGGGTTCAAGTAAACTGCCAAAAACATCGAAACACCGCATGTTCCAAACAACAGAGGCAGCAGCAAGTCGCCTCGAACAACCAGTGCTCTGTGTTCGAAAGAAGCAAGTCCAGCCCCTACTACTGCCCTGGCTGGCCTTCAGTAGAGGCTATAAATTCATGAATTTGTAATGTTATCTCTTAACGGGTTGATCACGGATTGATATCAGTTAGAGAACCATTGAAAACCAGGGAGTACTGGACAGTTGTTGTTTCATCCTAGTTTGGGAATCATCGGCAGTACGCTACAGGTTGGAGTTTCCTGAGTTCTAGTCAGAAGTCGTGACCAGTGAGGTCCAATTAGATGTCACGTGTGTGGATGGATGTCCCACCAACGACATTGGTTGGGGTCACGCTAAATCACGAATTGGTAGAAGTTAGAATTCACGAGCCATTGAATCGGGTCCCAGTGGCTGAATGGTATACGAGCTTGCCTTCTAACCGGAAGGTCCCGGGTTCGAATCCCAGTGGGTGCGTACTGCCAATGATTCCCAAACTAGGATGAAACAGCAGCTGTCCAATACTCCCTGGTTTTCAATGGTTCTCTAACTGATATCGATCCGTGATCAACCCGTAAAACATAACTAATCCTTACAAACCAAACTATAGAAATATTATCTTTCTTAATTTTTCTGACATTCAGCACACACTGTTCTCAGTACCAGTCCCCATCAATTGTGGGACATTTTCTTAACATTATGAGGCACTGAAGAAGTATAGGAGTCAACAAGTTAACACAGACCGAGCATTTTTTTCCTTCACGTTCCCCAGTGGAAAATAGGGCCTAAAGTTTCTGTAGCAGTGTTTAATTTTACAGGTTAGGGTTGCTAGCCTCATGCTCAACCTTTTCTCTTTACCAGAATTATTTCTGGCCTAGCGAGGTAAAGGAGTGCGTCTGTGACGGGGGATCGAACCCCTAACCATGTATATGGTCGGTGAGCGTTCTGACCGCTAGGCCACCGACCAAGTATTTTTACTTCATAAAATCAAACAGCGGGTAATTCAAATGAATAATTTCAACAAATAAAAAAATGCAAAATTTTCAGATAATAACTTATTGACTTTCATAAAATTTCATCTACCCTCTTTTTATTGCCTTGTATTATTTAAAAATATTACCTGTGTCATAATAATAAATATAGCCTTTTTAGAGTACATCATAAAAGAAAAGAGAAATGTAAAGTTTTATATTCCTATACTGATAATTTCTTTTATATGCTTTTGTTTCCCAGCTGATTTTAAGCAATAAAATTAGACTTAGATAAGACTGGGGTTAGAAGCTGAAAACAGACCTTTTTTTGTTATAATGAAATAACTCTCTCAGAGACAAAGTTCTTATATTTTTTTTAATAAAAGTAAAACATCTGGTTGTGCGTAAATTAGCAAATGTGATCAGTTTGATTTTATATTTATAAAGACTTTCTTTTTATGCATGTTTAGGAAAAAAAGAAGGATACATATGTACACTGACCCACGGGATTATGGGCTTCATTGAAATTCTGTCTATCAGTAAAAGCTACATATAAGAAAGACTTAAGAAGTACCTACCCGCATTTTCAGTTCCTACATTTTTTATTAGTTTACTACACTGTTTGCTTGCAAACTGAGTGTATAACAGTCGGGCAGGAATTTATCCCCTAAAGTAAAATGAATTAATTTTCTTTACTTGAGGAAAAAAATGTCTTGAGGTCAGTCACTAACTTCATCACCACTTTGTGAAGGGATGGATTCAGCATAGTGCGTCGGTGGCACAGTGGTTAGGACTCTCACCGACCATTCACATGGTTCGAGGTTCAATCTCCTGCCGACGCACACCTGATATCTATGGTTGCCCTGCAAAATTTGGGCTACCGACATCCATGCTGAAAATTCCATACTTGTACCAATAATACAGTGTGGAATCAAGCTGTAATCAAAAATCAAATAATAAATAAAATAATTTTTGCTTCACTTATCTTGAAAATTTTAATATTACAGATAAGACAGATAAATCTGTTTGATGTACACATCAAATAAGTAAGTATGAATTTTATTACTTAAAGGGATTGTTTTGCAGACACTATGTGCCCTTTTTACTAGATTATACTTCCTTACTTACGTATAGACTTTTGATAGAATTTGACGACTTGAATCTCTTTATTATATATGTGTAAAACTTGAACACTGTGGTAGTATATAATTTCATATTATTTTTTGTTCACATATAATACTGTTTCTGTTAGATGGAGGTGGAGGTAATTGGCAAGGAGCCTAGGGCCTAGGATAACTACACGCATGACACTAGTTACTTACCACTTAGTGTTTAAGTCTAAGTGTCGAACAAGGTCCTATTGAAGGTCAGTCGCCAGTCCGAAAAGCTCAATGGTAATATCTCTGACTAAAGCACTAGGTAACACAGCTTTCCAATTCAAGAAGGGACATGAATTACTTCGAGATTGTATAAAACACCTTTTTGACTGGTAAGTGGCAACAAACATGAAACCTAGGCTCAAGGCTTACTGCTGACTACCTTCAACCATCTAAAAGCAACATTTCAGAGTGAACCGTTTTGGAGGGCCTCTAAGCATGGTGACCAGGCACAGTTAAACCTTAAGCACCACTAGCTATCGATCAGTGAACGACCTTCAACAAATCAATCGCATGAAAGGGGATTTTTGATTAAGGAAAACGTGTATTTGTGGAAAAAAAGCATAAAATGGCATAAAACTGTTACATAGGGTATCTTTCTCTAACATGAGACAGAAACATCTTCCAGTTTAGCATAAGAGTTTCAATAGAAAAGTTACACCATATTCTGTATATATATTCATCCGAATGATTATAAATGACATCCTTTTCAGATCCATTTATAGCCCTAATCCTTATTTTCAATCGTTTTCCAAAATCCTTCTATAGAATTCGTGTGTGTCCCTGTAATAGGATCCACATAATCACTAGAATGGTTCACTCTGTGATGAATGTATCCAAGGGGTGACAGCGAGTTATAAACTTTCCATTCGTCAGTCTGTGCTATAGATCCCCAATTCACCAGTCGAGTTACAGTAAGCATAAAGTTAGTGGACTTTCTGTCTGCTATTCTCTCCACGATTCCTTTTGGCAGGAAGGTGTCATATATACCGATCACCCAAACATTGCTGGCTTGCTCACGATCTCAGTTGTAGTTTTTTATCAATAAGACAGTTTCATCCACGTGTACGACGACACTTTCTTTCCCTAACAACGAAGTAATTTTCTCCACTTTCCATGACGTGATGCCTTTGCAGTGCAGGTATCATTGAACTGTTGACACAAGGCTATTTTTGATTTCAACAGCTGCGTCTATCACAGGCAGTTTTAAAACCCAGCAATTACAAATATACAAAACTTGGTTAGGGAGAGATGCGAAATATTAATGTCATCAGCCTAACTTCTCTAATATTAACTCGCCTCAAGCGAATTGCACAACGGTGGACATATCCATCAATCGGCCTGCTAAAGCTTATTAAACTCAAGACACCTCCACATGAACAAATCGTCTCCTTTCTAAGAAACCCCAAATCCAGGCAATACTGCAAAACCCTATAATCATCTAACCGTAAGTATAACTTCGTTAGAGCAGACATTTGATACGAATCAAGCGGAATATAACCTTGAATTCACGTGGATGAACCTCATTGGACCATTCGAGGTCATTCGCTGATTGGTAGTTAGTGGTGACTTAAGTTTAACTTAGTCGGTGAGCACATTGCAAAGTTGATTGATAGAATTCATTCTCCACTTAGCAGAGGACTACACTTTCTAAAGTAGTTGCTCCCTACGTAGTGTTCAGTCAAAGTGTAATCCTGTTCGACTGTTTGATATATCCAATACACCTAGTCCACAGTAATTTAATGTCATTTGGTTCGATATATAAAACCTCAATTCTGCGTAACATCAGTGTAATAAAAGACGCAATTATACTGAGGTTCTGTAACAGTTCATAAAATCGGCTTTTATATATAGAAACGTCGCATTAAAAAGTATTGAGAGGAAGTATGCTATAAAAGAAGTTAGCTGATAAGCAATTATCAAAGAAATCTGTATTAGGTAAGTAGAAATAATGGATTGCGTGATCCATAGAAAGAATAATGGCAGCTTCCTAACCCATTTTTCCTTAGCCCTACTTTTTTTAACATCATAATCAACCTAAATTATATAATAACTGTGAAACTGTATATTGATTCTCATCACATTTAGCCCAAAATGTAACTGATGTAAAACTAACTTTCATACAGTTTGACATAACATAATTCTACTAATGACAGATAATTTCTATCAAGGCATAATGTTCACTTCAATATTCTAAATGTATAGAAAAAGATGAATTCTAGGTCGACTAAACTTTTTTATTCACTTTTCAGTAAATTCAGTAATGGATGTCCTTATATTAATTCATATGAGAATTAATTTTTAAGGTGATAGAAAAGCTCAGATTAATAAATGTCAATTCAATTAAAATAAACTCAGAAAAATATTGTTTAAAAATGTCAATGAACAATGAATAATGATAATAATAATTTTCCTTTGTTCAATGAATTCACTTCATACTTATATGCAAATGGCACTACGCTTTTGTCACAGAAACTTATGAAAATAATTAATTTTTCATAGATTTATAACTGTTTCTTTGTTATGGATTTTAAATAATCTTATAGTCCCGATTATTTCACTTAAACAAAGGTAGATCAATGTGTGAAACGACGAATTTGTTTATTTTTACAAAGATGCATCATAAGCGCTTTTTTCTCATGACTCATCGCCTCGTCAACTTTAGTAATTCCCTTTATAGTCATAATAAAATTGGATATTATTTATAAATTTTATAAAATATTTTGACAAACATTAACTGGCTAGCTGGTCATATAAACAGTCCTTACATTCATCAAAGACATGTGCTTTTATTATGTAAAATTATGTGATATTCGATGTGTACATACCAAAGATCTTTTAAGATTTAATTTAAATTAGATTATCTGCTAAGCAGCATAGTCACTGAAGCGGAAAGGAAAATACACGGTATCATAGGTACAAAAAGGATTTTCAAAAAATCACTGCAGACTTATATCAACAACTGATTTCTCTGGCTCCATATTGAAGATCAAATTACCAGGAAGAATTAGCAACATGGAACTTCTTAAATGCTCCAACCTAGAACCTATTACACGACAAATATGTATACGAAATGGAGTGAACATACTCTGAGGGAACTGTCGATTGACATCACACACCAAGCTGTCTAGTGTAAGCGGAACGAAAGTCGGTGAATTCGTCATCCGGAATTAGCTTGGAGGTCATGAGAGCTTATGGTTAATTATGGAGCTAGCTGAAGAGAACGGCAGAGGATAAGGCGAAATGGAGACGTGCTGTTGAGGCCATGTAATCCGATCTGAACATAAGTGAATATTGTTAAAACATAAAATGGGTACTGATTAGTTGTCCCACTGTTTTTCTGGTATCGCGCTGATTGAAATCCTAGTGGATTGAGGAAGAACTGTAATTTCTCATATAAGTGTTTACCAGTTCTTCACAGATCTTATTTCCATTACTTTAAAATTTAAGGCATTTAGGAATACAAACATATATCCTGTTTGACATAACTGACATCAACAATCAGCAGCGATAGAATTCTAGACTTACAATTCCCTAATCATTGTCCGTTAAATAAGAGCTGATGAACCTCTTCTGAAGTTGATAGAACCAGAAGCCATTCGTGTGTTAGATGAACCAGTATTTAAATTTTTTTATTTAGCTTACGTATGCATTTTGACATTATGAGAAAGTTGTAGTTAATTGTTTGTCAGATATGTGTGTATAGACAAAAATGGTCTTCCTGCTGGCTGTTACCGACCACATTAAACCTATGTTGTTCATGAATAAGGTGGATATAACAGTCACCTTTTTGAGCTGTGGAATGGAGAGGTCGTATCAGAGATTTTAGAGTTAATAAAGTTATCAACGTCCCTTCAGAGTTTGAGTTGGGTGATTCCTCAGTGACGCTGGTGGGACATGAAGCTAGCAACCTCCCCTGTAAAAATAAAGCCATTATTGAAACTCTGAAGCTCAAGCTAGATGATCTGTGTTCCAGTGGGAACGTAAAAGAACACAAAATTCTGCGACGGGAATTCAGCAGTAAATATCGTGAAGGTGAATGTTAGATTTGGTCGTGGTTTGCAGAGTTGACCTTTTACCGTAATGCGGCTCTCAAATATTTTTGAACCAGTGAAGCTGAATTAAATCATCTGGAAAGTCAGCATCAGTCGAGAGACAGGTAATAACTGAAGAATTTCAACGATCTGAGTTTCGGTTTATAGTGATATTTTCAGAAAAGTTTTAATATAAAGTTTTTATGAAGTGAGGCCGTGAAGTGGGGATGCTGTGATTTGCATTATGTTGGCAAAGGTTTTGAATCTAGCAGGACGCACAATAAGAAATTAGAGTTTTCATTTGGAATGGTGACCTTATAAAGACTTGGGATATTAGTGTTGGTCCTATGAATTTGGGGAAAGTTTGTGCGTTTATAACTGCTTCCAAGTAGGCATACAACGATGGAAAGACTCAAATTTGAGGCTGAGGAGTTTAACAACTTGTGATATGATATTGTTGAAAGAAGAGATGGTGTTATCTCAAAATCGATTCTTAGAAAAGGAAAAAATACTCACAATCCTGTTGCTGGTGATAAAGCTACTGTTCCTTTTTGTATTTTGACAGAGTTGACAGGAAGTTTTGAATTGATATATTGTTCTGGAGATCCCACACCACAAACACCACTGAAGTTAAGTTCATCTCCTCACCATATGAACAGAGATTCTATCTTGTAAAACTGTCTGTTTACTACCTGCTGGACATTAAAGGACTGTGAGTCAGTCACTGAGGATCGGTCAGCTATACAGAAGAATGCATTGATTAGTTCCTTGCATTAAGAGGAAAATACTTGGGTTATCGATGCTACAGTATAAATGAGAAATGGTGCGTGCCTTCATCGTCTTCTGCAGTAAAATATACACACATACATCCCACAAAACTAAGCATTACCGGGAATACTTAAAAGAATAACAGTTATAACTGTATTCAGGCACATACACATATAGATTTACTGGAGTAACAGAAAGCCATTAATCAGTCATTTCAACAATATTCAGTGGAAATCAGTAAGCTTTAGTTTCATGCATATACAATCACTTCATGTTTACTTAGTTTCCTTTTACTACCCTTTATAACAGCTCATAAAACTATGAGATCATGTATTTAAACCAAATATCTACATTTATTATTAGCCTGTTAATATACATGTTTGGAAGTGATTGGTTAGAGTAGTATTTGAGAATCACATAATCAGTGTTAGAAATATAATAATGGAAAGTGACCCTATAACTTTCATAACTGTGTTTCGATTTTAACAAAGTTTACTTACCATGTTTTATTTTTGTTCCTTTACTAATTACTTACACTCTGTTGTTTAACAACTGTAATGTAACATTTCTGTTGTAAACAGGATTGGAACATTTACAAATTGTAAAAACCGTTAGGGATAATATTTTCGGTGTTTGGTTAACATGCTGTAATGGAGTTAAAATGGCTTATATTTGAAATGGTTACAGTTTTGGTTGAAAATGGATTGAGAGAAGGTTTGCCGATTTATTATTGTCGTTAAGCTATTCCGTATCTCTTAATCTTCTCATATTTTCAGTATTGTGATTATCAGATATCTGAGTTAATATCCCTTAAAATTTACTGACAAATATGATAAGTAAAGAGAGGCACTAAAACTATTATAAATCACTTGGGTTCTGAGTGGAACGGAGGATGTCAACAGCGTGGCTGCTCTTCATCCTGTTCTTCGCAGTCCTTTCTACCTGTCACCACAATTTCTCATGAGTTCTCACATCCTCCGCCCTGTTAAGTTTCTTTTATGTCACCCTCGGATGCCCAACTCGTCGTTTCTTATTCGGGTTCCACTAAAATTCCTGGCACACGATGTCACACAATGGTCTTCTCTCTATATCATTTTAATTGTTGCATCTACTGAGCAATAGATTTATGGTTGGCTCCATGCCAGGGTTCTTTGTTGTTAATTTTTCCCAGTAAGCCATCTAGTATTTAGTATGAAGTGAACGCAGCTCACTGATAAAAGTCCGCAACAAGCTGTTCGAAATGCTTTTAGTGATGAGTACTCCAATCCTGTGATCCGCATAAAAGAACTGATTCGACATTAGTATATAATCTGGTGCAAATGTACTTTAGACACAAGTTGTGAAGTAAATTGAATTATACTTCCAATACCCAACTAACATATATATCATACAATATGAGAGTCAACTGTTTGTTTAAAAAGGAAATATTATAAATTCTCATTATTACAAGTGATCGATGCGTGGATGACACTGGGTTATTCAAAAAAATATATACATACATGCTCCAATACGTCAATGGTTCGGCGGTGGAGTTCAGGCCGACCATGCACGTGGTCCAGGGTTCAAGTCCCGACCAGCTTACACCTTTACCTTCCTTAGCCGGATGTAATCCGGACAGAGAAGGAACGTTTGATGTGAGGTTAGCGACCCCACACCGTAAAATAAAAACCACTGCTCCTGAAACTTCAAAGATAAAGCTTGAGGTTCAATGTTCCAATAGGAACGCATAGGATTAAAAAAGATATATTCTCCATTGGTATAGGGAAGTAAGCGTAATTGGAAATTCAACTAATATTGCAGATTTCTACCACAGTGCCCAAGTTTTATACTTAGATCAATAATTTTTCAGAATAATGAGCTTTCCAAAGTATACCTTCCCCTGCTGAGTGTGTTTAAAAATTAGGTTCATTAAAGAATCACCTTCTCCACATAATGAATTAAACTAAATTTGATGATTAAAAATGTCTTGTGATTTAATCTCAAGTTATTTTCACTCGATTCTTCATTCCACAGCAAGCTTGACTGATTTTGCATTTATCTGAAGACTTCCAATATGTTTTTTGTTACATAAAACCGTAGCATTTTAGGTTTTCTTGAGGCGCCATGTGAATTTAAGAATATAAGTTTTATGATGGCTATTGGTGTGGAAATACTTGGAAAAAATCATGTGCGTTCCAGTCCCTTTCAACCTATTTTTGGACAAAATTCTTGATATACTGATTTTGAGGATATTTTGATGCTTGTTGTGTTTATCATAAAAAGAGTGATGATGAAAATTTTTTTGTTAATGTTAAGTAAGATGAATATAATTACTTAAATGTCGTTCGCAAGAACTCACATCACCCAGTTACAACAGGGAAATTTATTATCTCCAAAATGCTTTTGACTGAGCAAGCATCATTCATGACTATAACAGGTGCATGATTTAGGCAATTCTTGGTAACTAAAGTAGATATCGGGTAATAAGTGCTGATCGTTACTTCACAGAGTCATCTATTTCGCAAACCTAAATGCCCTGTATCAGACGATAAAACATTTTGTTTGATTGGATGGAGGATTTCATCATGAGCTGATATCAGTTAGAGAACCATTAGAAAACCTGGAGGGAGTACTGGACAACCAGCTGTTTCGTCCAAGTTTATGACTCTTCCCAGTACGCATCCCCCCGGGGTTCGAACTCAGGACCCTCTGGTTACAAGGCTAGCTCGTAGACTATTAAGCACAGGTTTTCCAATGGTTCTCTAACCTATGTCAGCTCATGATGAAATCCTGTAACCAATCCCTACTAGTGACTGACCTTGTTCACATAGTGACCTGAGCTTCCGGTGAGAAGCCGTGACCAATAGAGTATAGCAGGTTGGAGATGAGGCAGACATTGCGAAATATTCACGCTATGTCTTGAATTGCCAGAAGTTACAATTCATGGGCTGGCCACAAGCTCAGGCCCCAGTGGCTCAATAGTCTACGAGCTCGCCTTGTTACCAGAAGGTCATGGGTTCGAACACTGGCAGTTGCGTACTGAATTAAGATGTCCAGTGCTCCCAGGCTTTCCAGTGGTCCTCTAACTGATGTCAGCTCATGATGAAATCCTCCATCCAATCAAACAAAATCAATACTTGAGGAATTCTGTTCATTGTTTTAAATGGCTGACAGAAAATAAGCAGCTTAAATGACTGCTAAACTTCATGAATATAATAATCTCTGGTTATATTTAAATTACTTAATTGATGAATAGTTGGTTTTACTTATGTAAAACGACTTGTCTGTTGTTAAGCTAGTGCGTTTGGCTGGATGATACTCGACACTTAAAAATTCTGTCTCTTAAACAATATTAAAAGTTATTATAACCTGCTTTTATATTAAATCAAAACTGGGTACACCGTCAATGAGCTGGGTTTCAAACGTGAGGAACGGTCATGTGGCGTTTAGATCACTTTGATCTGAAATACGCAGCATTATGAACTTTTGTTCGTCTTCTTGATTGTCACTTGTGGTATCAAGCGGATCAGTCATTATGATTTGATTACTGTTGATTTCGAAAGAAATTGCGTTAGAATTTGACCTCGAACTGTGTAAATCGTAATTCATGAAAAATCTCCATTCGAACACTAATAGACAGGAGAAGACAGCGAAGAGTCTCATTTATCGGTGAATTCTTTTACATACATGTACAATCGCAAATATTTATGGTTGTTTTGTATGTGTGTACATTAAATTTGCCAAATGAAAATACAATTAACAATTTTTTGGCGGATTTACGTGATACAAAAGGCATTCAAATGGACTGGATGTTGATATAAGAGAGTAGTAACAAAAGTGATGAGTTGTGACAAACGATTGTTAAAGAAGAGTTACGTTATAACATGAATAGTTCGATGAGAGAGTTGTGCTCAGGGTGTACGTTGAAACAAAATAACTTACGGAATTACGTAAGAGTTTTAAGTTGTTGAAAAAATAAGCATACAAGCAAAAGTTAATTCAGATCAACAGAGTTGTTACCACCAAAGTAGAAGTGGTTGAATAATTTTATTTTGTATGCACAGTTCTGGTTCTTCTAACTGATTGGCTAGGGCTTCTGCAATGCAGAGAAGACGGAAACACATTGTATTTGGCAGGTTTTTCTTCAGTTTGCAGATTACTTTGAAGCAGGTATTTGTTTAGATGGAGTGACCAGTGAAGACGAGATGTTCGATTATTGCACTCCTGATTCGGCCACTAATTCCTTTCTGCAGCTATGCTGGATAGTGTTCTTTGACCAGTTGTGACAAGATACGCATCAAACGACTGAAGCCGAAAGAACAAGATGTCGCATTTGACCACTTTGTGTATATACCAGTTCACCTGTTGCTGTGAAGTCAGGTACATTGGTTGTTCAACTTGTCGTAAATGGTCAAAGAACACTTTCCAGCATGGCTGCAGAAAGGAATATATGTGAAGGTTTTCTTGAATATGTGTTTCCTGAAAGTAATAAAACCTAAAAATATATTATAGTTTTTTTTAATTAACTTCACCTAAATGTGTGTTGACAAATCAGTGGTAAAATACTTGCCAACCATGCGTGCTGTCCTGGCTTCGATCTCTGGCCAACACACTGCTAAAGGTCAGTTAGCCAGCACTAAGACCAGTAAAGGGAGATGGGTGAGTGTGATGCTAGAAACCCTACCCCGCAAAAATAAACCCGATATTACTGAAACTTCAAAGCCCAAGCTTGAAGCATTTTGTTCCACATGGAACGCAAAGGAATAAAATTAAAATAATTCCACCCAAAAACACTTGTAGAAACCGCCTTCGTAAAATTATCTTGAACTAAGTGTTACCATTGTAATTACACCAGTTGCGTAAATAATTTATATATATATATATAATAGTATCCATTACTTTCTGATAACTTATTCAACAGATTCACAAAATAAACTTATTGTAAAAGGCACAAGATGTCATATTGATATCTGCCCAACCTACAAGTAGTTAAATAAAAAATAAATGGAAATAACACAAAAGCCAATTAGATTTCTGGTAGCAACAATAACCTTAAAATAAATTTCAACCAATCAGTATACACAGCATGTAAATTTGTTTTGTTCGGTATAAACATAAAATCATATTTTTTTGCACCTAAACATCCATGAAGAGTATTGTAGTAGTGTCTATAAAAAATAAATAAAAACGATTAGAATAACTACTACAACTTTTATAGCTTCTAATCTTCATTCAATAAAGTAATAAAATCATTATGATTGAAATATACTTATATTGAGTACAGTAGTTGTCACATTCGACACTCACTGATGGGATGAGATGATTGTAACCACAATGGTGAATTAAATACTCAAAATACTTGAGATTATGTCACGACAAATATCACAAAAACGATCTGATCAGTATTTAAAACGACAACATTCAATGAAAACAGATGAAAGTCATACAGAAGAAAGTAAATATCTTGAACCTTATGATATTCGTTCTAATTCAGTACAAAGATTACGTGGAAATCCAAGTGTACCGTATGAACTTCACTCCAATGCTGATTATATAGCAAGACGAAATCCTGGACCTGCAAATATAAATTCCACGTCAAAATCAGTCAGTCCACGTCTTTTAAATGTTTTAAATCCAAGTTCCAGTGCACATTCATCTTTAGTAGCAGTGAGTCGTGTATCGCAACAACCGTCATTTGAATCATATGATTCCTCAATGAGTGCTGCAAGTTGGACTAGTTCAAATGATCCAGATTTATCTGCCAGTGGTTCACGTTATATTCATGATCCACGATCAGTTTCACCAAATCAACTGAATATATCATCAGCTTTATCTGTGTCCCCACAATCAAAGGAAAGAAATATGCAACTGGAATATAATACTACTAACCTCAACAATGTAAGCAACAATCGTAACAATGCTAAAACTGATAACCGTGAAACAGAGTTGAAGTTAAAAGATGAAACTAAGTCTAGTTTAAAAAATACAAAAGCAAAAGAAATGTTTCAGTCTAGAAAGAAAAACCCACTATTTCGCAGCATAACATTTGACAATGATTCAAGTCTTTCAAATGAAATGCCAAGCATATCATCTTCTTCATCCATTTCTCAACTTAAAACAACTCAAAAACGAAGTAGTTCAGCCAAGAAATTAAACACTTCAGATGAAAAATCCAATCGTGAATTGTTAAAAGAGATAGCTGATGTAAGTTTCTGACTTACTGGAACTGAATAACGTTTATTTATGAAAAGCAAGTATGGAGAGAAGTACACGAAATGGATGAAACCATTTTAAAAACGGGTTGGAAGGACTAATGCTGACTTGTGTGTGTTGGTGGCAAAGCAGTAAGATGGTCGCCAATAATACATGTGGTCCGAGGGTTCAATCCTCGGCTGACGCACTCCTTCACTTCGCTAAGCTAATACTGCTGGTAAACAGGGAAGGTCGAGCATAAGGCTGGCAATCCGATCCTGTAAAAATAAATACCACTAGCTCGGAAACTTCATAGTTCTAGCTTCAAGCTCTATGTTCCACTGGAAAGGTAAAGGAGTACAAAAAATGCAACAACAGTCTTCCTAGTAAGATTTGAAGCCATTCTTTCCAACTATATACAGCTAGTTTCATACTGAAACAAAGTGAAACTGCCTTATGAGTATTTTAACCGCCTTTTTTCACTAGTGAAACACAAACGAAGACGAAGCCGAAAAGTTATAAATCAACTGCTAAAAAAGGTTAACTAAAAACTCTTGTTCTGATAAAATCTCTATTTATGCATTACATTTCCTGGCAGTAAAGTATTAACATTTGTAAGGTTTTAAAAAGAATATCAGGGTAACATTACCTGCACATAGGTTCCTCATTTATGGAGCCTTAAGAACTAAAAAAAATAACAATCTTAGCAAACTAATGTATCATGTTTGTTTGGTTTTTAAAGAAGCAACATTTTAGTGGACAGAGAAAAGTGTAGCTGACATTATTATTTTTCATTGTTGGAGCTTTTCAGTGTTTGTTACTTACATGCTCTGTTTCGTTAGAAGAAAAAAAAGTACCACATTTTTTTTAATGCACCGGAAATTGTGCTATAATCAGGTATACATTTATAATTCTGAAGTAAATGGCACTGTCAATGTTTTTGTATGAAAACATTTCT
Source organism: Trichobilharzia regenti (assembly GCA_944472135.2). Classification (NCBI taxonomy): domain Eukaryota; kingdom Metazoa; phylum Platyhelminthes; class Trematoda; order Strigeidida; family Schistosomatidae; genus Trichobilharzia; species Trichobilharzia regenti. The sequence goes on along the minus strand of OX235262.1, from coordinate 143,616,805 downwards.
TTAAAGAAGTTATGCATAAAAGTTAACAGTCCATTAAACTACAAGACTGTAAATCAGAGAAAATCAGAAGGCATTTTATTTTGAAGTCGGTAGTCTAGGCTTCCAGTTATAATGTACACAAAATTGAGTACTTTTTATAGTTCAGTCAGCTGTTTAACACTTTCACCACACGTGGACAAAACGAAAATAAGGCAGCAAAATGTGACCTCCGTTCACTAGTCATATTTTTATATTTAATATATAGATGTATATTGAGGAATCAATGAAATTTGACTTTGTAAGTATATATCATGTTTAAGCATAGCTTGACTCTTCAAGTGATATAACGACACTGATAAAGAGATATTGTGTTAGAAAAAATAATGGAAAACTGTTTCACTAAAGTAAGTTGAAAACTTCACAAAATAAGAAGAGACAACACTTATTTTCACTTTGATTACAAATGCATTTAGCAACAGCTTTTCCCCCTGAATTCTGGCCTACTTCATGATATTTTCAAGTTCGTGCAGTTTTGTTGTTTTAGTTTTAACTGATACTTAGTGTTTTTGTCATTTTAACATTTCATATCTTGTAAGTGGTTTTAAAACCAAAGCTGCAGTAAGCAGATAACCTGATAAGTTATACTGTAAGCATTTATCAAATAAATATGGATGAAAAAAAACATTTTTTTTTAAAAAATTGATGAGTAAATATGACCTTCACCTGCAGAAAACGAATGTAACACTTTGTGGATGAAAATAAAATGATTGATGTGTGAGTAGATCATCTTGATTAATAAATGTCAGAAATACATTTTTGTCATAAATCAACATTATCATCTCCTTTTTTTATTATGCTTTAAGTTTTATGCTAGTGCTTCTCTGTTCCATAATATTCAGGACAACTATTAGAGAACTATGCGTTTTAAAGATTTATACATTTAGATTGAGTGAACAGGTTATATGTTGAGCAGATGAATTAGAAATACCCTTCTGTACTATGTGATTTACTCAGTGTCATCTGTTTCTCTCGGTTTATGCCTAAGTGACAGGAAAATTTTTGTTCAGTTGTATGATTGGCACTATCAGTAAAATTAGATCAGTTTAATCAGCAGTCTAGTTAGTTGACAGCACCATTATCATGGAATGGTGTTGCGATGTTCCATCAGGATTAACTAATATGATTAGGAAAATCAAATGATGGTTGATTATTTGATTGAGTACATGGTTCATTCAGTGCACTTACTGTTTCTTTTAGCTCAGTTTTAGACAAATATTATTCATGAATTCCTCATTAAGACTGATTTGATGTTTTCATGTAATAACCGTAGGAAGAATTGACATTGTTGCAGGCCTTATAACTTCATCAAGTCATCTATATGTTGTGACTACTAAATAAGTATAATTTTCAAGAATAATTACTACTTCTCCGGTACAAACGTTAATATCTTTCATAATTCCGCATCTCTGTGAAACGTGGAATTTAAATCAATTATTTTTATGGATGAGATGTACCACCTCCACACTTTATTTCTTCATCTCAATATCAGATATCACTGCATTAATATATATTATAAAGATTTAGACAAAAGACACATTTTGTCTATATTTCAAAAGAAAGCATTTTGAGTCGATACCAGGAAATGTTAACTGTCAGGCCCTTTTGTCATTATTGATTTATAGCAACTATAATCTATTTGTGTGGTTATCATGAGCTAAGGAAATTAGTATTCATATTTTTAAATGGTTGGAGGTGAGCAGTAGTAGGCTTTAGACCTAGGTTTTGTGCTTATTGCCACTGAAAAGGTAGCAAGGCGCTCCTGCAGTCTTGAGGAAATTCAAGTCCCTTCAGAGATTCGAACCTGTGTCACACAGTGACGCAGTCGGAGACCTTATCACAATGCTGTTTAGACTTGCGACTGATCACCTGTAGGACTTTATTAAATACTTTGATTAGACATCAGGTAGTAACTGGTGTCATTCGTAGAGTCCTTTGTTTGGTGACGACTGAATTTTGTGAAGTCAAGCAGGTAACCTAGGTCCAAGATTTCGTGCTAACTCACTCCTACCATCTAATTACAACAATTCAGAGTGCAGTATGTTGGTGAGCTAGATAGCACGGTGGCCACATTGCAGAGTTGACTGATAGAATTCAATTAGCACCAAACAAAGGACCAGATCTAAGACACTACTTATTACCTAGTTTCCAGTAAAAGTATAGTACCTATGCATCATATTGGGCAGCAGTAGAACACATTGGCATTTGGAGACAGAAAGGTCTTTTTGACAAACCGACAAACAGCAATTGCAAAATACAAACGCCTACATTGAACGTTCAGTTTGGAAAAACCTATTTGTATTCTATTTCCGTTATCTTCACTTCGTGCTTTGTATGCAGCTTCGAAGCGACATCATTTCTTCTGTCTGGAAGTTAGTCAATCGCTCCAATAGTCGGAATTCTCGTTGAAGACGTCATCAGTATACTAGTGCTCGTCAGTAGCATGCAACACAACGAAATGGCATTTCACCAAGTGTTTTGAACACGTTAAACTCTTAACCTGATATCCTCTCAAAAGAAAGAACAATAAGATAGTTGTTATCCTTGGGTGAATTCAGTCTGAAATGTCCATAATTTCATTTCTAAAAGAGAACAGGTTCAGAAAGTGGTTTACAAACGGTAAATATTTTATTCTTGTTGTAAACAAATTTGCATAAATTTCTTTAAAAATGCTGACTTTCTCTTCAACTAAAGACTACGGAATATTTGGTATATGTGACTATGAATTATTAAAATTCTTTGAATAATAAATTACTACTTTTACAACTTTATAGATACCTTCCATATAGACAAAAAAAGTTACACACAATTCAGTATAGTAGACTTATCCTGCATGCTTTCATGTTCATGGTTCAGACTACGCAAAAATGATCCATTCCTGACTGATTAACTGCTAAATGCAAATTTAAGTCAGACTTATACATTCACTTTTTTACTAAATAAAATATACTTTAATAGGCAGTAGCCACTAGATACATGTACTCTAAAATATTTTACACGATTTTTGGCCCTTTATTTATATGGTAGGTTTAAAAAAAACAAATAAATATGACAACTTGACTGTAGATCATATTTTGATGGATTTGTAAATATTTTATGTGCTAGTTCACTACAAGCAACACAGAAGAGAAAAAAAATGAAATATACTTTATTTCTAAATATACTGACTAAAATGATTAAAAAGGTTACAACATGACTGATTTCAGACTTGTATTCGCTATTTGTGAAAATCAGAAAGTTGAACTGTAAGGAATGAAGATTCACTTCACTCGGGAAAGTTCAAAATAAATTCACTCCAATTATTGGTTCTCAGTTTTACATGAATATCTAGTTTCACTAATTTATCATACTTTTTTAAAATTCAGAACTGTTTTGACAAGTTGATTACGGATAGAGAACCGTTGGAAATCTAGTGTCATCCTAGTTTGTGAATCATCGGTAGTACTCACCCACTGGGTTTCGAATCCAGGACGTTCCGGTTTCAAGGCAAGCTCGTATACCATTCAGCCACTAGGACCCGACTCAGTGGCCCATGTATTCTAAATTCTACCAATTTGTGATTTAGCGCACCCACCAACCAATGTCATCGGTGGGAAATCAATCCGCACACTTGATTGTATGGACCTCAGTGGTCACGACTTCTCACTAGAACTCCGGGAAACTCCATCCTGTAGTAAGTCACTAGCCAGCATCTGAGGAGTTGGTTGGTAAGAATTAGATTTGTTTTGACGAGTTAATAACGGACTGATATCAACCTTTCAAGACATATTGAATCCCTACAAACCAACTCTTGGAAACAGAATCAAAATCTTTGGAATGTGCAAATAATAGACTATGATGAAAACTTTACCCACTCTTTGATCATTAGACAAAAAAGAATCCAGTCACTAATTGATACAGTGCTTACTGCACACTGTTATGGTCTTACCTGAATACCTTTTTCTATACTCTTTTAGGATTTAACACTGAAATTCTATCATTGTATTGTATTTCCTTTATGTATTTAAAGTGATAATAGAATATTGTGGAAAGTGTTTTTCTCAAGCATCAGTGGTGATTATAAATAGCATGAATGAAACTACTTGTAACATGCTGAAAAGATGTAATTCCTGTCAACTAGCCGAATTCATGAATCTTACATAGTGTGGAAGGTTGACAAGTGTTTTATCGGCTGCATTATAAAAATAGGCGGGTTATGTAAGCCAAGATGGGAGTAGTGGTTGTACAATAGATTTTTCTTTTATTAGTGATGTTCAAATTCATACTACAACTTTAAATCAAATTATTCTCTATTTCACTGGAATATGACTTGTTCTCATTATTTTATTCTGCAAAGTTTTAAACTAGTAAAAAAAGTGTTATTTTAGTGGTAAAAGAATGTGAACATGTTTAAATTTTTGGTTACATGAACGTTTACCCAGTTGTACGAAGTCCTGAATACACGTCAGAGGGATTTTCACTATTTCCTTAATGTTTTTTTCTTGCGTTATACTAGTTTTCGATCAATATGTGCAACGTTAAGTGGATATTTTCGCTTAGTTGCTCAAGCAAGCATATACACACGTAGCTTATCCGGCCAAAATCCAGGTCATGAGAAATGTTTTCAACATTTATCATTTGTTGACAATCACACGTACGTGTACAATACATAACAGTAATTTTTATACTGTACTATTTGCTGGTATTTCATGTTCCCATGACTTTATAATTCTGAAAATCTCTGAAAATATGACTAGTTATATTCTGTAAACTAAAGCATACTTAAGGTTCCCAATTTACACGCTATTTCTGAAAGTTAAGACCGCCTAAACTTCCTGAATAGCACAGGACTAATATTTATCTGAAAAGAAGAATTATGAGGAGCTTTCAAAAAGAACCGTTGGAAAACCTGGGAGTACTGGACAGCTGTTTTGTCCTAGTTTGGAACTCTTCATCAGTACTCACCCATCGCCAGGGTTCGAACCCAGGACCTTCAGGTTACAAGGCGAGCTCGTATAACATTCAACCACTAGGACCCAACTCGGTGGCCCATGAATTCCAACTTCTGCCATTTCACGACAAATATATTTGGTTGATAGTGAGACATTTTTATTTCGCGATTAATTCCTCGCTGCTAGTTTGCCAGAGTAATTTATTGCTTATGCTTTCTCACTGGTCATCTGTTCTTTAGTAGGGAGCCAGCGAAGGCAGCTTTTTGAAATACGTTTTGTGAGCCACATGCCGTATAGAAGAAGTGATTCAATTTTGGTACTTAAAATAAAGTTATTGTTTCTCTTGCTGAGTAGAGTACATTTCCATAGTGATTCCAGAGTGATGCACATCTGTCTTAGTTTACCAGTCCTGATTTTGACATCTTGATCTGTGTCACCTGTAGTCGAAATGAAGCGTCCCAGGCGAGTGAAAGTGGTGACACTCTTTAGATTTCCAAAGTTAATGGTGATTGATCCTCCTTATTAGTGTTGTTGACTGGGTGATCTGTTTAAATCACTGAGCTACAGAGTTTCTATTCACTGAAATGCCTAAACTTTTCATCATTTCTTATTCTTTTAATCATGCAACTATATCAAATGATCACTACGTGAACTCGCACACATAGCTGATTAGTTTTCAACAAAACGCTATGGAATTTTTGGAGGAAATGAAAAAGATGTATAGAATAGGTTCTGTCTTCATATGAAACAACACTGTGTTTCATGACATACTCCTGATTTTTAATTTACATGTAGATCCTGTACGAAGATGAAATATTTTGCGACGCTGAAAATTTCTCTACTATGTGTTCACATGTTTTCTGAAATAAAGCCTTATTGTTATTTAATATTAGTATTATTATCTGCATCACCTTCGTTTTATCTATGTTTACCTGAAGCCCTGTATTCACTGCTTCTTCTGACAACCTGATGTTTTCGCCTGTAGGTCTTCACGTTTGTGTGACATTATAATTAAATCGTCCGCAAAGCCTAAATCCTCTAGTCTTCTTACCGGTCCGACACATTCCTGTCTTCAGGCTTCTCTCGGCCTACCGCATAATCCAATCCACCACAATCAGAAATATGATGCGTGACATGAGACTGTTTTGTCTTAGTCGTGTCTTCACTTCAAAGGTATCACTAAGTATTCCCTTGTGAATCACTGGGCATGTGGAATCAACATGTTGCTTTTGAATGAAACTGTTTAAGATTAGAGGCATTCTGTAGTGTTGAAGTAATTTCCAAATCACCTAAGGTTGTTTCCAATTATTAGCTGAGGATTATATATATATACATAATAAAGTTAACTCTTGAAGTATGTAGTCAGAAGTAGCATAGTCACTTCCAAATCCTATTTTTTAGCGGACAAAAGAAATTAGAGGCTTAAACAGAATTTAGTGTCTTCGAAGCCACTTAATATTATGATTAGGTTAATTTTGTAATTTGGTTAATTTTATAATCCTTACATTTAATAACTCCAGTTGTACATTCTTATCCCTTATCATAACCACAACTGTTTACAAAGGGTGGTGTTGAGCACTGCACATTTCCTTTCTACTTTAAGATTTGTGTTTATGAAGTTCGATGTCTAATAACATTTACAGCAACCAATTGTGTAAATGTTTACTTCTAAAATTCACTTAATTCAATGATGAATGTATTTACATTCAAAATTTTAATTAATCTTCCAACACCCCTTATACTTTGGAATCAAGCGGAATTCCAACGCAAAATTATTACCTCCAGACATGTTCATTTTTATATAACGCAGACTACTCTTCTATAATTCAGTAGAAAACAGAAACAAAAAATGAATTTGTGTGTATCCATGTAAAAGTTCACTAGTGTATATTATAAATTAAGAGTTAAATGAATAAATTGTTATTTTGCTCCAGTCATTTTGATTCTGACTAATTCTTCCCTGTTATACACAAAGAATATCGAGACAAAAGAAATGTTGAATAATTCTTTCAACTACTTTTTATTATCACTGAGAAAACACAAATTAGCTTCCAGTCTATTAACTTGCAAAATTTATCCGTAAAAAGTAATTTACTATTGGAGAATGAATTCCAAGCAATTATTCTAATTAAGTTTATTAAGTACTATCAAATCCCTGCAAATTGATTTTTGAAAATTAATCTAATGATTATTAACGACTATTTGTTTACAGGATGTTGCGTGTAATTCTAGTGAGAAGCCTAATGGTACTCCCTGGCTTTCCAGAAGTCCTCCAGCTAATGTCATTTCGTGACCAATCTTAGAGCAAATCAAATCGCTACAGACCAACACTTAAAGATTTCAATGGAAGAGTGTAATTTGATTATTATTATTCCCTTGGGATCCTAGTGGAACACAGAACTTCAACTGCACGTCTCCACTTGCTTCTGTCTTCCTTCTGCTGTACTTTTCACCTCCATCCATGTCGGTCCATACTCTTTCAACCCCTCTTCACACGATCTCCTCTATGTCACCCATGTCTATGGACGTCCCACTCGCCGCTTCCCTTTTGGCCTAGTTTCACTCGAGAAATGGCCTGACGCGTGCGCGATGTCACCCAGTGGCTTCCTCAGCCACGAGTGTCCAATCCATCCATATTCACTTCCTCCTGCATATTTGTTGGTTGGCGATTGGTTCTTGTTTTTTTTGTTCCCAGCCATAGTTTCTTGTTGATGATTCTTTCCAGCCCGGCCATCTGATCTTCAGTATAGGGCCAGCGAAGACAGTTGTTGGTTGATAAAGGTAACGGTCTGCAACAGGCTGTTGGAAATATTCTTTGTGACCCGCCAAGTTTCCGACCCATATCAAAGCACTGACTTGACGTTTGTATTGAAAATTCGAAGAGGAGTGTAATGCAGTAAGTTAAAAATTTAGGAATTTTTTTATATGTGGAATATTTTATCAATATCCTCATATAAGCTGGTGGAATATATCCTCCTTTTGTGAGTCAGTCAATGGTCTCAAATTAGAAAACCCGAATACAGATATACAAATAAATTTTGAAAACGAAACGGCATGGAAACATGTGATTAACATAGTTATAGTATATTAAGAAGAGTCTAATTTTCACTAATCTTAATTGATGGTGAGAAGTGTTCACTGTTAAATTTTTATAAGTTTACTTTTAGTTTCTGTATAATCTGACCATCTCGTTAGTTTTTGTAACTTCACGCAATACGAGCAATCTGTTTTCTGTAAAAACTACTTGTTTACTTTCCTAGATTTGAAATTACTTCGGGAATTAACGAGGACTTTCTTTCAGCTCTCCTAAACTTAATAAAGCAATGATTTATTATGCTTTCTGATCATCATAACACACAGAAACCTTTACAACTACATACCAACGCCTTCATTCGTGTTACATCTTGCATAAGTTGGCTGCCTTTCATATAACAGCTAACTTGTGTGCTAGTAATTGGTTCAGAAAAAGTAAAATTCACGCTGCTAAACGGATATTTGTTGTTTTTATATATTTTACAAAATAAAAAGTTTGGAATTTTCTACTTACATAGAATAAATGTAAGAGATCACCATATCATATGTGTTAGTCAAAGGGTAAATTTAGTGAATAATAGTAAGACCAAGCACCTTATTGTAGAATTATGACATGATTATTTAAATCTAGAGATGGGTAGTTTACTCAATGAAGTCAAACTTTAAACCTGAACATGTCCTATCTCCGGAGAGGGAGCCTGAGAAATGGTTACCACATTCAAGAACCGCAGCAGGCGCGAAAATTACCCACTCCCGGCACGGCAAGGTAGTGACGAAAAATATGAATATGGGACTCAATTGAGGTTCCGAAATTCGAATGAGTACAATTTAAATCCTTCAACGAGGACCAACTGGAGGGCTAGTCTGGTGCCAGCAGACACGGTAACTCCATCTCCAGAAGCGTATATTAAAGTTGCTGTAGTTAAAAAGCTGGTAGTTGAACCTGGGTTGTGCAATCGTATGCCGTTGCTTGTTCGTGGTTTTAGTTACGATCAGAACTTGTGTTCGGCTCGGTGTTGTAGCTGTGCAGCCTTTCAGCCATATGCGTGTAAGAGGGTGCTGACGGAGATGGGTGAGCTTGTATTGCCCGCTATCTGTTGGCACGCTTCCGGATGCCTTTAACCGCGTGTCGGGAGCGGAGCGCTCAAGGTAGGCCTTTGTGCCTAGAAATTCTGGCATGGAATAATGAAATAGGACTTCAGTTCTATTTTGTTGGTTTTTGCATCCGAAGTAATGGTTAAGAGGGACAGACGGGGGCATTTGTCCTATCTCCAATTTTATTCGTCGAAAAGGCTAGTTTATTCAATCTTTCTAAAACGACATATTTTCAGGCTTCTTTTCGTCTACTATAAGAACGTCATTACGTTGAATAATTTATTTATTTGTTAAACACTAAATGAATGTATAAATAGAATGAAGTATTGGGATTATGTGGTACTCTTTATCTGGACCATAATCTTTTACTGCACTAATAAATAAGCGAACAGCCAATTTAAGACTTAATAAATCATTTGTTAGGTATATAAGGCATTTTAAGTGTTTAGAACTACCTCTTCAATCTTTTAAGAAAGGACTAAAATATGCGTGTTTGCTAAGATACGTGTAACCGCTCCACTTTGTTGACTCATATTCTTCGACATATATATATATAACATATAAGTATAAAGTGGTAGAATCCAGGAAGAGCATTACGTTCTATTTTGGACTGATCGTCTGGATTTACTAACATTCTGAGTGAATGATCGTGTTCTCACAAAGACTCATACCCTACAGTCATCGCTTCAAACCTCAGAGCATTCTCCACTAGGCTATGAGGGTTCAAAAGGCTACTTATCGTGCAGCAGACATTAGCTTTCATTTGTTTTTAGGTTTATTTGTGATTTCCGTAGGTTGATTATATTGGACTCAAATGCTTGGTCTCTATTGATATATCAGTACCTAGTAGGGAGACTTCAACATTATTTTACAGACTAACGTGAAGTTATGTTGCTTCAAGGTGACTGGCAGTGGGATATACATATAAAAATATCTGCAAGCTACGCATATGCAACTGTTAACGTTGAAGTTTGAAGTTCTGTCATGCGAAATAATCATAAAAGTAATCACTGCAAACATATCCTGAAATATATAGTATAGTCAGTAAAACTTGAGGATCAGTTTTTTAAAAAACTAAGAAGTTATAGAACACTTCAGTTTTACTGCTAAAACTGATACATTTACCAGTAAAGAAATGTTTTTATGCTTTAATTCGCCATATAAATGTTGAATTACTTTTTTGTTTATCACTCTTCATTACTGAGAAGTATTTATCCGTGTAGCATTAACCTGCAACAAGTAGCTTCTATAAATATCTCTCAGCCACTATGATGAATAAATTCAATTTATGCTTTCATTAAGACACAAAATGATTAAGTGATTCTATCTTAAGTAACAATTAAGTTATTAAAAACATGTCAACTCATTAATTTGATGTTGACAAAAATTGTACAAATAACACTGTGATTACATGTCATATATATTTCACATATCATGGTGCTGACATAAATATTTTATTTTTATGATTTTGTAACATTTAGAATAAACTAATTCAAAAGGAATATTTCTTGATTGGACACTAGTAGCTAGTGTGACGTATTTAGTCCTTTCTTTGGTGCAGACTGAATTCTATCAGTCAGGTTTGCAATGTGACCACCATTCTAGGTAGCTCGCCATCACGGTGCACATTGATTTGATGATATTAGATGGTTGGACACAATCGTCAGGAGGCCGTGAACTTGGATTTCATGCTAGTTGGTTCTCATAAACAAGGCGAATCTGCAACCTTCCTGCCAATTTCCTCCAACCATCTAATATCATAAAATCAGTGTGCACCGTGATGGCGAGATACTTAGAATGGTGCCCACATCACAAACGTGACTGACTGATTTCAGTGTGCACCAATGAAAGGACTAGACACATCTCAGTAGTTACTAGTGTCCAATCAAAGTATCCCCTAAAGCCCTACTGGGGGTCAATCGCGAGCCCGAATAGCCCAGTGGTAACGTCTGTGACTGCAGCACTGGGTGACATGGGTTCGAATATTAGAAGGGATATGAGTTCCTTCAAGGTTGTAGATACGCCTTATTGACGAGTGCCAACTAACACGAAACCTATGTCCAAGGCTTCTAGCCGATTGCCTGCCGCCATCTGATATCATTAGAGGAATATTTCTTCTCAGAAATCTTTCTTCAACAATGTGTATAGGCATAATCAATCCTGACATCCTAGGTTTAAAGGAGACCACTGCTGAAGAGTACTTAAAGCAAGATAAAACAACTATCTGATGCTCCCTGGTTTCCAGTGTTCTCTTTAACTGCTTTTGATTCGTGACAAAATCTATCAGTTGAGATAAAGTTAATCCCATAATCTAAATATATTAAATAATTAAAACAGAAATTCCTGTATCTCATTACATGTTTACAAGGAATTGACATTTGAAACCAGTTGTTAATTACTATTTGAAGGTTAGCACTTTGCTGACCTTCATTAAATGTGAATTAACACACAAAAATTCTCACGACGGAAAATAACACCTTACAAAATGATTTCATTCTCTTTGGGAAATTAACTTTAAAAAAAAAGGTTAGATGTTTTAATTAGTTATTAATTGTAAAACTTTGATGTGCGTACTTCGTATATGTATATTGGCTTTCCAGTGTTAAACATGTGATGGCCTTCCATGTATATTGTTTTTATATTTTATTGTGCTCGTGAATGAATGAATAAATAAATAAATAAATAATTATCTTTAAAATAGTAAATACGAATAAGTAATTTACATGACAATAAAGATTTTAATGAAGCGATATCAGCATAGGAAAGGAATTTAACTGGGTTAAGCAATTTATTTTTATCTCTTTTCTTTTTGTTAAAACCTTGGTTTAAGCAAAAAAAAGCAGTGTAACCGAAATATCACTGCTGAAAACTGGAGTTCTGCACTTCCTTGTTGCTACATTCTTCATTTTTCTTTTTAAAATTACAACAATGGTACTTTTAAAAAAATTAAAAATGTATACCCGAAGCTTGTTACATCACTCATCTACGCAAAAGTCACATTACAAGCTATCGAAACATGGAAAGGAATGTAAATAATTAAAGTCAAGCTTATTTCAGACATTATATATCATCTAATCATGATGGACATCAGCAGATTTCTTTTGGTGAGGGGAGGGAGGGAAAAGGTTGATTTTCTATCCAGCATCTCAAATAACAAAGAACTAAATTAAGGACGAACACATGCACACACACACACCCAAATGTCCAAAATTTTGTCTGGTAGGCATTTGTCAACGACTTATGTTCAGATGAAGTAGAAGATATGGTATTTCATTTATTAAGAAAATGTATTTCTGAAAAAATAGTTATCGAAAAAGATGTCAGCATTATTTAAGTGAATTAAAATGTCTGTCAAATGTAGAAAGTACTTCAGATGAGTATGTCATGTCTGGATGTGCATGAAATATATAGTACATCAGAAGAAATTAAGTAGTAATAAACTTCTTAAATGATTTATCGACGAATGCTTTTTGATTTCTCAGATGGAAGAGACTGTTTCACTATTCACTTAAATGCTTCAAAACGTACATGTACATCATAACTGATACTTTTGAAAAACAGTAGAATTAATCAAATGCTCTACTAACTTACTATCCTAATGCGTATATTGTGTTTAACTACACCAGTTGTGAAGCTTCTCGAGATCATGTTTCTCACACTATGTTATATATTATATATATAATATATATCCGCTCAACTTCATTAGACATTCTGTAACCTTAATGGGACTCACTCCTGCTAAACCATCCTTCTAAAATACCAGAAAAGTTGCCAAACCGAATATGAAATACATTTTCAAAGTCACTCTACAACTAAACCCATGCCACCGGTTTCTTTTTATTAGGTTGAATAATGAAAGAACGAGCGTATTTGTAGTTTAAAAAGAACTTATTTTATTTCGTGGGTTCTCCTCAACTGCGTACATCCTGAGTTAATCAATTATAAGTTGCACAATTTCTGAAGATACATTTTCTACATTGACTTCAAGTTAGAGATAGAAATTATAGGCAATATAATTGCTCTCTATAACTTGAAGTCAGTGTAGAAAATGTATCTTCAGAAATTTTGTGACTTATAATTTATTTACCTAGGATGCACGCAGTTGAGGAGAACCCACGAAATAAAATATGTTTATTTAAAACTGCAAATACGCTCGTTGTTTCGTTATTCAAAGTCTTGAAAGTTTTAAAAAGGATGTTGTTAAAAGACTGAAACAGTAAATTCACTCAATATTCAGTAGACTAAGAGACCCAGCACTAAAAGAAAAAATGCCAGAACCATCTATTATGCATGCTGCAGCTGTCGTGAATAAAAAGTCATACTGGTCGACCTAAACGTCTTCACAAACGCAAGCATAAGCTAGACATCGAGAAACACGGCATTTCTCTCTTCATAACAACTTATAAATACGAATTTGGATACATATTCGGCTAGGAAAATGTGGAAATATTAAACAATTAAAACTGATAATATCGCAGTATCCCTAGGTACTTAGTACTCAGGCATGTCGATATACATTAGACATAAAATACAACACATAACAAGTCACGGAATCAAAATGTCAGATATCAAGTCTGCGAAGTTGTCATCAGCAGTACAGATGAAGATAACGATAAGAAAATCCCTAAGGACAACTGATTACAATCATGAAAGAAGGTTGATGAATTTAAGTAATAGGATAACAGCAGTCTTTGTTTTGCGTCTGTTCAGAAGAACAATAATAATCCATTGTTTAACCGTTAGCTCAGGCAACACTACACAATACAAAACGTATTCACTGGGACAATTTACGCCTTCGGTTAGTAGGGCTACTATTTTGTTACCTTGTTGCATGAAGACTTTATTGTGATAACCAGAAACGAGAAACGGATATGTACGCAATGCTTCCTATGCATCAAGTCTTTCATCATTATGTCAACCCTAATGATATGAGATTGAAAGGTTGAAGACTTTAGAAAGTCAGCACATCGTATTCCACTCATTGATTAATGTTCATTATACACGTTCCTTTTGAATTTCTAGATGTGTACACAATTTATTAGCCACATATATGAATGGAAAAATGTTACTGTCGTTTTTTAAAATAGTTAAAACACCATGCAACACTTACAGCGTTGCGGCTATCATTACTCAGTTGATAAATGACAAAAATTTCGAATTTTACGAATTTATATACTACCTTTATTTGGGGTTATTTCTCTGGTAAAGCCTATTAGGTTGATTCCAAAGCTTATTCTGTGGTTTTCGCAATATTCCCAATTCATGTATTCGATTAACACTCGGTGAGGTAATATTTCAACTAGTGGACACAGTGACTTCTCTGTTTCTGTAATGCATCTATACAAATATGCGCAGATGAATAGCCAGCCATCTGTTTCCGTTGTGTAAATAAATTTTGCTGGCATTATTCCTAAATACTTATATGACATAAAACCCACTACACTTACAAAATAGAAACTTGTACTTTATAAATTGAAACTGCCGACATACTGTAGACACACTCATATATATATATATATATATATAGCGTAGTTATTTCATATGGTTGTCAATGTAGCGAGCAAAAATTAAAAAAAAAGATACAATCTAAAAATATTCGTTTATTTGGCTAAATATTATATATAGGACGATAAAGACAGAAATCGTATGATGAATGTAACATAAAAGAGAATGTTATATTGTTCCGCTGTTTAGGTACGACTACTGGAATACACCCATATATAGCGAACTTAAAAAAAAGTTCATCTTCTGATATTGTCATTTATAAAAAATATTACATGAATGCACACATTTATGAATTAATTCTCTTAGTCTAAAAACAATATAACAAAATCATAGTGTTTCGTACCTGCGCAAGTGGCAATGAAGAGCATCATCGTTAAGTGATTAATGAATATTGTCTGTTTTCCTACCGATTTAGTTTCCCAATAGTGACTAAGATGGCGAAATGCAAACATGCAGTCTAAAGTTCACAACTATCTTGATTCCAAATATTTTTAAAATTCACATTAATGATATAAGAATAAAACTTGTGCACTGTGGTAGAGTGTAATTCACATTAATGGTTATTCTGCTGTTTCAGCAGTGGTGGCATATTTTTTGTTGATGAAAAGTTAAAATGAAGATATACATACAAAAACACATTAATATCGTTGTCGGTTAGAAGATTATTTTTAATATATTCTTGTGCGCTAAAATTTCTCAGGCAGTTTGATAGCTTTTGTGGTATAGGGTCGATAGCCCCACACCCAACCCTCCCTCTTTACTCTAGCTTGGTACTCGCTAGAAATTGGGCAAGATCAATCGTGGACCCAGCTGAAGAGGACGACAGAAGATAGGACTAGGTGGAAATGTGTTGTTCAAACCTTATGTTCCACTTGTAACTCAAAGAAATAATAATAATATATAATAATAATATAACAAGACTATTTAGTCGTCTCATGTAGCCTTCTTCGAATGTCTCGATATAATTATGGATTAGCAGATAAACGATGCTCTTTCCAATACTTTCTTTAGGCTCTAAAACAAAGTCATATTATTTGGACAATTACTGTGTTTTAGCGACAAATTTTCTATAACCGAACCATTCCAATCAAAGAATTCAAGTCAGTTATTACTAGGACTAGCTAGCTTCAATACATTTGTAACCATAAAAATGTACGTACATCTAACACTCATCTGTTCTCACATCAAGTGTCATAAAGTCTTTTGTTCGAATTGAATAATCATAAATGACAATGTCAAAAAATAATGATGGGTATTCATGATAATTGTTAGAAATAACTTTTGTTCTGAGTGGGTTGTGATTTCGTGTTAGCATCAATAATAGTGGTATTGCAAAATAGAATAAAAGGCTAGGTAAGCATATCATTAGGGTAGAAATTTTGACTTGTATACATTTTTAGTACCTTATCACACGTACACACACACCTTTACAACAAATAGATTTCAGACTATAACTTAGTATCTTTTCCGGAATCCTTTTGCACTACAGGAGAACAAATCCATAAAAATGGTTGGATTTTCTTTTTTTTCAGTCCGACTACTTTTTCAGTGTACACTACTTATTAAACGATAGTCTGATTTACTTGCCAATAAAATGTCAAGGGAAGAAATTTTTTTGTGTGACCCCTCCTCATCTTTAAACTTTGGAGTTCTATGTACTTCATTAAAGTGGAATATTGTTCACATCTGTTAAATTTTTGCCATATAAGTTGAACGAATCATGCACTTGTCTAAAACAGAATACATATTTTCCGTTAAAATTTTCAGTAAGTCATCTGGCTCATTTGAGTTTTATAGGTCAAAATGGTACCTGAAAGCCAGCCAATCAACAACCTATCCCACTGATTATAAATCCCAACGTTACGTCTAGTGCTCATGCTTATGGTGCACTTGAGTAGTACAGTATTATGGTTTCACCCCACGCTCCCTTAGACAATAACAAGTACGCTCAACCTTCTAGTCTAGTTTACCTTACGATTCTCGATGTTAACATGAAATTAACAGTCGAATCGAATAAAAATCACTTAAGATGTCAATCATTATCACTCAATATTACACATTCATTGTCATTTGTGATCATTTACTTTGAATAATTAATATATGGATTTCTATAATCACAAATGTGTTGTCATCATGGTAAAAATGTTGTGCAAGCAAAAGTATAGCTAAAGTGTGCACAATCATCAAGGCTTTTTAATTCCCCGTATTTCATATCTCAGAAAAACACTTCGCCACATATGAAAATATGCTAGACATTGTCCATTTAAATTTATTACTTATCTGACGTGGAATTAGAAAATCAGTCGTCTTGGTGATCAACCTAAAGACATAAACATTTTATCATATCTGCTAGTTCATTGTGGTGAAAGTTGTCTTGTTGAAACCGTTACACACAGTGTACAAAAATATTTCGATCATTTCCTGTGCCAAAATATCACATGATAGACCGAACAGAAAGGTTATGTATGTATACTATAATGATATATCGTTCACGTGATATTATAGTCCTGATTTTGTAGAAGTTTTTTCTATTATTATTATGCGTGCTAATTAACCATCCTACAACAAATATAAATTAGAAGTGTGCAAAAAAATAAAACACTGTATATCAATCAAATTGAAGAAAACATGTTATCAAAGTTATAATTCTTCTTCCAAAACACTGTATCACATTAGACCATGCCTACTTGTTATCACGTTAAAGGATTGTAGGTTGTTAGAATCAATGGCGTAATTTAGAGCATAAATAAATTAGTTAATGAAACGAAGTGAATTATTTTAGTTTATGCTTACAGTTAATCGATAAGTGAATTAGGATTGAAGAAGCCTAATAGGTAGGTAGCTCTAAGTAGTTTTCACTTAGCTTTAAACAATTACATACACATCGTTTTCGCCTACATATAAAATAAATTACAGGGGTAAAAAAACTAAAGTATCTATCTCTTTGTTTTAATTAGATTTGCAAAGTCGACATCAGTTATTGTTGTTGTTATTGTAGTTTGTTTATGTTAAAGTTTATCCATTTATAACTTTTCAATTGCATTAAACTGGATAAAAGCAAAAGCCATTTCTAATGTAAGCTAAGTATAGAAAAAAATTACTGTTGCAATGTTTTTAATTATTTAAAAAAATTAAAAATAAAATATCATTAAATACATCTGCAATTTTTTGACTGCAGAGCACTCTTTTATATTATCTACAAAAAGTTACCAATGTTATATATGTATATATACACAACTTAATAATAAGTAAAAGAAGTTTTTTTGTCGGTAAAATCGTATTTCTTTGTCTATTATAATTAAATATGCAAAGCACACAAAAGTACTTTTTCGAAGAGATCATTTTATGAGTTGTGTATTTACTTTGCTATCAAAATAAGTAAAATTCTTTCAGTCCGAAACTCTGACAGCCAGGCATGAGAGCCAGGTGATTCAGTTTAATATTCTGTGGACTCTTGGGACTAATCACTAAGTTATGCTGAATTGCATTTTGTTATATATAAATACTTGGTGCGTCGGTGGCATAGCGGTCAGGACGCTCTCCGACCATCCATATGGTCCGGGGTTCGATCCCTGGCTGACGAACTCCTTTCCTTTGCTAAACCAGAAATAATGCTGGCAAAGAGGAACGGTTGGACATTAGGCTGGCAACCCCATCCTGTAAAGTAAACACTGCTACAGAAAAGTCAAGCCACCAGCTTGAAGCCCTTTGTTCCACTGGGGAACGTGAAGGAAAAAAAACCTCGAAGGGTAATTTCAACTTAATTATCAGGGTGGATGATTTCCCTTTTTTAGTGATTAAGGTCAAACAAAATAGATTTTTACTATATTGTTATTACTACCCCCCTGGGTTCGAAGCGGAACATAGAGCTTCAACAACACATCTTTACTTTGTGCTATTTGGTGTTGTCTTTGTTCGCTGGGTCCACGATTGCCCCATAAACTCTCATTTCTTCCTTGTCACACGATCTCCTCCATGTCACCTTCACGCCGACGAACCATTCGTCGCTTCCCTTTCGGATTCTCTTCAAATGTTGGGCTTCATTGCGCGCGATATCATTGAACGGTTCCCTCAACGTATGCCCAATCCATCTCTATCTTTTCTTATATATTTGTTGGGTGTTCGGGTCTCGGTTGGTTTGTTCCCAGTCAGAGTTTCTTGTTGTTAATTCTTTCTAGCCGGTCGGCCATTTGATCTTCAGTGTGGAGCCAGCGAACGCAGCTGTTGATAAAATTCTGAAACCTGTTGAAAATGCTTTCCATGACCCGTCAAGTCAGTGACTCATATAGAAGATCTGACTGAATTGACATTGGTGTTGCAAATCCAAATCTTATTCTTTATGTTGAGTGGAGAAGATTTCCAAACTGGTTCCAGACTGATGAAGCAGTATCCTACTTTTGCGTTTCTGGCTCTGAAAACTTCACCCATTCCGCCTATGGTTGAAACGATGCTTCGTCGATAAATGAAAGAAGTTACCTTTTTCAAGATTCTCCCATTAGTTAGTTCGTTATCTTCATCACCTTCGTTTTCACCCTCTCCAAGTTCACTGGGATCCCTGTCTTTCCTGCCAGCTTCTTCAGCCAGTTTGTTGCTTTTTGCCTGCAAGCTTCAGGTTCGTGTGACATTAAACATAAATTATCTGTGAAACTCAGAAATTTTAGAGTCTTCATATCGGTCTAGAGTATTCCTGCCCTCCTTCTACCCACAGTCTGATAATAGGCAGTCTTGTCTTACTTCTGTATTCACTTCAAACACTGCATTGAGCTTCCCGTTGTTGATCACCTGATAAGTAGCATTGTGATCTAGCTGTTGAATGAAGTTGATAAAAGTTTGGAGAGCTACTCGCCATAGTGTTGGAACAGTTTTAAAATATTTTAATACCTATTTATATCTTTTAAACACATGAGTCGAAAATATGTCGAATGTATTTGCTTCTTACGACCTGTTATTTGATAAACAAATGTTTTGATAATTCGAAAATACTGTTAGTCGAAATAAGTGAGTCGTTGACTGCGCAGTAGAATGCTCATCAACCATGTATGTAGTCCGAGGTTGGACATCTGGCCTGCGCATTTCTTTACTTCGCTAGGCTGGTAGTAAGATCATTACAGAGGGAAGTTTGGGCATGAAGCTACCAACTTCACCCCGTAAAACAAACACTACTACCAAAACTTCAAGCCTGAAGACTGAATAAAAAAGTGATCTAGAGTTCTATGAAAAATAAGCAAAATTTGATGATTTGAACTTTTCATGGTAAATATGATGCCTAAGCACTAACAGGTAAAATCCATCAGTGTCTATAAATTTGATACTTCATTTTCAGATATCCCGAATCTCTTTACAAGCGGTAGCATTTACGAGCTACGTTACACAATATTTTCCAGTTTAAGGTGTCTGGCTTCCTCATTTACTCATAGAAAACATCATTTCCTCAGTGACATCTAGATTCTTCCAATCTCTGTAGGTGGGTTTCTTCTTCATGATTAAAATGTGGTTGGCTATGAAGGTGATATTTCAGTTGGAGGTTTTGTGAAATCTAATTTATGATCCAACAGCTGCTTATACTCTATGTATCACAATAATAAGTTAACTGAGCATTAAAAAGTCGGCTGGAAATGTAGCATCTTTGCGTATGTCTGAGTTACACGCCTTAAAATTATATATGGGATTAAGCTTTCTATTTATATTCCTTATAAAATGTAGACTTGTTAGCTGGTTTGAATAATTTGTGAGTGTTTGATATGAAATTAAATATACGTAGGAAATAACTGCTGTCTATTTTTGGTAGTTCCATAAACCTTCTAAGTCAACATGGCTAGCCAAGAATTGCTCAGTAAACAGTGAAGGGCAGCCTTAATCTTTATTCAGCTTACCTTAAGTTCTTGCTAGAAGGCATTATGCTTGCTGATCTTGCCTGCGAACACGTTTTTCACCGTATAACATTTATTTCTTATATCACTTAGCATCAACATTGTATATAAGCGAAACTTGAACAATGTTCTAGTGCGTAATCACATACTTTATTCTATGAATGCATAAAAATGACGTCTTAAACATTATTTAAAAATGTCATTCGATAGATTTGGAAAGAAATATCTACAGTTCTGTTTCTTTTCTTTTATTTGTGGTGATGCTGGAAGGCTAAGACAGCATGAACTGTACAGCGTTGTCAGCCTTTAATTGAGACGACATAGAAAACAGTATAACAGAACATGAGATAACAACGTCTTAAAAGTTTAACGGAAAATTAGCTGACCAAGTCGACTGAGGATATGTACAATAGCAATCACTCAACATTGAAACCGGTTATCAATAATATCAAGTAGCTCCTGCGTCACACAAAAAGAAAGGTATTGAAAGTATAAACATTGCATCTCTAAGCAGTGGACGTTTACCATGATGATAATTTAAATTCCTTGATTATCACTTCATAATAAGACCATATATACTTTTATGTTAGATTTTTGCTGAGTGAGACACCTTTTTGCTACTACTTAACAAATTTATACTTGTATATCACCTTTAAACTGTGTTAAACCTCCCGGTTACTTTAGGGATTCAATTTATTTTCAAACTTGACCACGATCTGAATGGTTATAGTATTACTGAAAGCCAGGGAGTACTAGACAGCTGTTTCTTCCTACCCTTATACTCATCAGCAGTACCTGCTAGTAAGAATTCAAATGCATGACCTTTTGGTCACATAAACTGATATCAATCTGTGAGCAAAATTGAAAACGATTCAAATCCGTATAAAATGACGCTTGGAAATTAATCTGATGCCCTCTAGTGACTGGCTATGAGACGAAGTTGTCTGTAGGTCTAGTAAGAAATCGTAACTAGTGGAGTCCGCATGATCACAAGTAGGGAAAAATGTTTGCCAATAACACTGACTAGTGGTCGAGATACAATCACGTATTGTCTTAATACATACGACAAAAACTGTAGTTCGTAACAAAAGTTAATTTGCACAAAGCTTTACACATAAGTTTATTTCCAACTTACGTGGATCCAAACGATGAATATATAATACTGAAAAACCTAGAAAATTTTTGTTTGACAGTGAGAAACTTAATTAATCATTAATTATTCCTTTCCGATTTGGCTTTTGAACACCTTTGACTAACATTCAGTTAACATTAACACGTCGATTTAAATTAAAATACCGAAATACCGTTAGAGAGGAAACGCCAATTGATTTTCCCTTATTAATGGTTTATTTATATGGCTGCATTCTTCATAATATGCTGTTATACTTTCATTAGGTTAGAAACATCTGTTGATATATATTTAGCTGACATCTAGGTCGCCTGATGATTCATCACATACTACTAAATACATTTCAGACATATAGTGGATTAACAATTAGTCTTAAATAAATAAATGTCAATTTCTTTTGGTAAACAACTATAATTGCTGACAGAAGGACGGGAAAACTTGACTTTCTCAGTGGTAGATTCCACCAATTTTGTCTATTAATAATATATTGTACCTTACTGCATTGCTATTGTATTACTGGTATCATGTGGGATTAAAACGGAATAACCGATTAAACACATTATGAACTGAATAGATACCAAGTGGTTTGCTGTCACATAACCTTCGAGAAGATACTACACCAGTTTACTCAAAAGAGGAGATCTTTATAAATAGACGAAAGATAACATTTGATATTATTTGTAGAGGGTAATTCCATCACACAAGTGCATAACACATTGTATGTTGATGTGGAGATAATTAAGGCGTAATCCTCACTACATTATTTGTCTACTGAACCGAATAATCTACAGAACAATATTCTTGAAGAATCCTTTCACTTCAGTGATTCCAATCGGTCTAGTACATACATTTTTCGTATAAAACTAAGAACAAAGACAAACAATTTAGCGACGAGTCTCTTTTCGGTGAATTCGTTCACTTAGTTGTACAATCATAGTTATATATAACTATTTTTGTATGTTTGAATGTAAATTGGGTTTGTCAAACAAGAATAAAAATTAGTATTTTAAAAAATTAGTTCCCTTTTTAAATTTAGACAAAGAAACAAGATCATAACAATTGAGAGTGCAAAGCTGAAAAATCCACCTAATCCCTTTGAACGTGCAAAAAATGATGTCATATCCCACTGTCGTGGAAAATTCCCATTGCAACATATAGAAAATCAAAACAAGTGATTCAGCGACGAGACTCTTTTCAACGAATTTATCATCAAGCTGTACAATCGTATATATATGGATTTTAAGACATTATATCCGGTGAAGGGATTGAATCATAGCTGTGAATGCATAAAACAATAATAATAATAATAGTATGAAATCCAATTAAAAACTAAAATGTTTGTGATTATAATCATAGTTAAATATCAAGTGGCAAAACAAATTAGTGTCATACACAGAATAATTCATAGGATGGATAGAACTTGAAAAAGGATGTGCAATTACTGGATCAGTAGACAAACTGAATAAAATAAAAACGTTACATAATATTGTGTGAAATTTAATAGCATAGAATTTAACGTCGTAAAAGAGAATTGATTCAGAATGACAAGTGGAACAAGTGAAATAATACCGGGGACAGTTCAAAGTGAGAGTAGCAATAGTAACAAATGCATAATAAGGAAGGGAATACAAATTGAATAGACAAAATGAAAAAATGAAAAATTGGTCGAGCCAAAATATGATTGGGGATTACCACTGTATTTTCCAATTTCAATATATGTGTGGCCATATATAAATAGGGAAGACTCATCAAACTCTGCAAGTAAGAGCTTCGGAGCATATTCCTAAATGACTCCAGAAGCAAATAGAATCTCCAGAACCCATTAATGGCGGGAACAGGCGACGTAACTCCTCTACTGCTGAACATATTAGAGGGTCGTAAATATAAAAATGATGTTCACATGTCTCTTAAACATATCTATGAAACGTGTTTGCAGCGCATCCTAAAGTTTGTAGAAGCTCTAACTAGCAATTAGGAAATTTAAACTATCTCTATGAGTTCAATAACAATTCGTCATCACACTTAACCTTACTTGGTAAACGTTGCTTTGATACGGGGTTATATGTACTACTATTATTATTCTGTTTGGTATTTCTTCATAGTTATTTCAACCCTCAATATATCCTTTTAATTTACCCTAAATTTATTTTCTCACCTCTTAGCGCTTTATTGTTCTCATGTATATTCTTATGACAAGTCTGTGTGTGATCAGATTGTTTGAAATGTATTGGTTTGTTGTAGGGATTTTGTTTGATTGCATGGAGGATTTGATCATGTCAGCTCATGATCAAATCCTCCATGTTTGAAATGTGTTACGTATATACATAAAACGATTCGGATAGATTACATCTTCTTATTGCTTTGTCTACAATTTAGTATGCAGTATTGTTTATGTCACCAAATTACACAAAAATAATGATGAATAATCAAGTTGTAACTGGGGGATGGAGGTTAGTACGTTTAGACCACTATTACATAATATGGAAGACGACGAGAAGTAAGTGAATCTAAATGAAATAACAGTGAGACAAGTTTCAGAATAAATTATGTAGTAGGTGACAAAAGATTGATTGAAATGTTGTCAAAATGTGTCAGACACTAACAAGCAAAAACTATTATTGACAAAGTATTGATAAAACGTGGACTTAGAATTATACCCAAGGAAGGAGATGGGGATGAAGAGGTTACTTCTTTGTACATAAATCAGGGTTTCCCGTCGGAATCGCGAAGGCCTCAGCTATGCAAAGTACGAGGAATTATATCACTTTCAGTAGGCTTCCCTGAACTTTATAGGTGTCTCTGAATGTATTGGCCTTGCATATTAAATCGCCAATTTTCAATAAACGTTCAATTATAGCACCGCTTATTGATCCATTGTGACCTTTATGTTTCCCTACGGGATAATTTTCCCTGAGTCTTTTAGATATAGCACTCATTGCACAACCTATATATCTCGCTCCACATGAGCAGGTGAATCGTTAGTTACACATAGAAGTGGTCAAATTGGACAGTTTATCTTTAGAGTTATGGGAAAAAAATGGACGGTAGGAGAACAGAAAAGGGCTATTTTTCATATGAAAATGTCGGCTAAAAATTCATTCAGTTGAAATCATTTTCCATAGAGTTATTCCCCGTGATTCACTTGAAAAAAAAGCGTGAACAACAAATTATGCTAGATAACACAAAGTTATTATATGCTTATTTCAAATGCATACAACCATAAACAACAGTTTTAATATCAGCATACAACATATTTCAAAACTAAGGTATCTGAATATCTTGTATATCTATATTAATATTGCATGAGGTTGTATGTAGTTGGAAGCAGCCAAGAAAATATAGTGGCATAATATTATTCAACACAATTTATTGTTTTTTTACCTTTAGAAATTATTTTTTTTACCCAGCTTTGATGTTTTCCATCCTCCTTTTGTTTAAATAAAAGCTACTAAGATCATATATACATATATGCCACTAAAAAAGTGAATTAGTAAGGCTTATCCTACTATTCATCACCAATCTAGTATCATGAATAAGGAAAAACAACAAGAACTGATTGATCACAGGGTTTCATCATGAGCTGATATCGGTTAGAGAACTATTGGAATATCCTGGAGTACTGGAAATTTGTTTTTTCCTAATTTGGAACTCCTCATCAGTACGCATCCATCGCCAGAGTTCCAGGGTGAGCCACTGGGACTCAATCTAATGATCCGTGAACTCCGTCTTCTTCCAATTAGCTACATATCTCGACCACTAATGAATGTCATCGGTGGCAAGTAATTGTCCTCAAACTCGACCTGATATATCCAGTGGTCATGGCTTTTACACTGATTAAAAACTCACCGAGGTATTGCAGAATGTTCTCATCTAATTTCAGGCTATTATTTGGTAAGATACTGTGTGTCTTTGACGAAGGACAATTTAGGTTTAATCTTGATGACTTGTGAAAAAAATTACAACACCAGCGGTAGAGTGCAGAAGATTAATTATTAATTAAATAACTACAAAGATATCAACAGTAATCATTATGTTATTTTTTTTCAAAGTTTATTAACCGTAAGCTTTCAACAGTAGTAGGCATGTGATTGTAATTCATCCTATGTGCGCATATTTATTAATTTATTATTCTAATGAAATCTATTACTGCTAAATGTCACAGATCAAATGATGCGCTTGAATAATAGGAGGAGCATCTATCTATCTATCAGAGGAAAAGAACACGAAATAATGTAACAGCCAATTTGTATATCCACAAGATTAATTTCCTGCTGTACTTTTATTCAAATTTGGATGTGATGAACACTATGTAGAATATGGAAGTATATATATTTATATATGTTTATATATGTATATATATTAAATCACTGGAAAAAGCTTTAGGCTATGTGTTTGATGATATGTAAATAAAGGAAATGCAATTATCACTATGAGGATATCTGCGATAACCTATATCCTATTACAGGAGTAATATAGACTATGTTGATAATTTTTTGTTTATTGTGTAACGGAGTTAAGCATACCTCTCTTTTGTAAATACAGAGATGTTCAAGCCTGACTTTTCTTTTTGTATAGCTGAAATGTTGGTTACTGAAGGTTTAAGTTATGTCTGTGAGTAATCATGACATGCAGTAATAATGGCGGTTACACGAGAAATTTTTTTTCTTTCCTTCACTTTCCCCAGTGGAACATAGAGCTTCAAGCTAGTGGCTTGAAGTTTCTGAAGCAGTGATTGTCTTACAGGATGGGGTTGCTAGCCTCATGGCCAACCTTTCCTCTTTACCAGAATTATTTCTGGCTTAACGAGGTAAATGAGTGAGTTGGCCGGCGATCGAACTCCGGACCATGTGCGTGGTCGGAGAGCATCCTAACTGCTATGCCACCGAAGCACAACATAAACATTAGAACACCGTTATTTAACGAGTCCATCTATGTATGAAACTCAATATAGATACCACATCTATAAATCTGTAAACACAGTTAAACAAAAGCCATTAAGTAGACAATGAAAATCATATTAAAAGAAATAATTTTATTGGGTGGATGGTAACTAACAGTAGAGACAAGGGTGTGCATTTCTTCCCAAACAGAACTCATCATCTGGACATGCCTCCATTCCTCTGTGACTGATTGTGTTCCCACTGGAACTCGAATCCAGTATTTATCGTTTCAAATACCTAGGCGTTATCCACTGGACCATTTAGACCACAACAATAATCTTTTGCGTTACCAGTGTCAGTGGTTGTTTTAAATATGCTGATGACGTGACTGTATCTCAGCCTGTCAAATTTCAAAGTGACTGCTCCAAACTAAATGGCTTTTTATCAGAAGTCAGCCAGTGGTCCAATGAAAATGGTCTAACCTTAAATCCCTCTTAATGTCAAACAGTCAATTTCACCTTTAGGCATAAATCTGACCTAAACAAACTGGTTAGTACTCACGAGGTGTGCAACATTGATGGCACTGAAAATGAAACCAAGTCAGAAATTAAATACCTAGGCGTCACTCTATCTTCTGATCTTTCCTGGTCGTCTCATATCTTGATTTCTAAGAAAATATTCCGTCTTACCTTCTACATCAAGAAGTTAAGACACTCTGGTATAGCCCAACCCTTACTCCTACAATTTGTTAACTCCCATATTCTGCCTATTATTCTCTATTGTTCCCCTTTAGTTTTTCCTGGGCTACTGAAGAAAGACTATACCTTATTACGCAGGATGTTAAAGGTTGTAAGCAGGGCAAGCAACGTGCCACTTAACCAGCTTGTTAATATTCTGGTTGACAGGCACATAGACTCATGTGACAAATGGGCAAAATCCATTTTATCTGACTCACAACACTCTTTTCATTCACAACTCTCCCCTTGTATCTCTTCAGGCAAAACCAGAAGCCTATATAGGAAACTATATGCTCGCACTAGTAAGTACAAAAACTCACCCATACCCTACTTAGCTCTTGTTCTGTGCGATAAAGAAGGCATTGGGTGTGAAACTTATAACATTAAATAGTCAGTAGAACAACTGGATCTCGTCTTTTCAATTCATATCTTTTATAGGTGCAACGTTTTCTTTCTTTTCCTTTTCTCTCTCATTTTTTCTCTGTTATATGCTCCTTTGTTTCTCTCTTCTGCTTACGCTAGTAAATATGCTAGCATCCACTTTTCTAACACCTCCGAACACTCTGTTCAATTTCGGCTTTGCTACCGAAATGTCAATAATGTTGTTGTCATAATGAACTGAGATTACCCTTAATCTATGTAGAATTTTATTTTTATTGTTAATGCACTAACTGGATGCAATACTGTAATAAAATTCTGAGAATTCCATTCTGTCTCACAAGTACTGTTTTGGAATAAAGCAAATTATTATTAATAAACAAACAACAGTCAAATATAATTGAATTTAAAGATTCAAATATTATGTTTATTTATTTTCTGAATATCTTTCATGAGCCAATCCCGACGATTATATGACACATTTTAGTTTCGTGAAAATTACTATTTCCGTGAGTGTAGAAACTGTACACTATGGTAGAATGTAATTCCCTGTTAGATAAGTTTATTCTAAATATCACACAGTGATGAAGTTTTGATATGATTGATATGACTATGAGCAAAAATTTATATTTAAAATGTCACCCAGGTGTTAATAGTGTAATACTAAATGATATTTAAAATAAATTTATCTAATATGCAATAACGATGCCTAAGTAAAATTCACACAGGATTACGCCTGCCTCTGAAGTCAGGAGTCATGCTTTTTGAAATGACTGCCTCTTTGGGAAAATGTATATATTTGTATTATATAGTACTTAAATGATAAAGGCGAACTGGACATACCTAGAAATGAACGGACTGGTAGACCAACTTTGTGTATTTGTTTAAAAACCATAAAACCTGTTGGACGGATATGATCATACATACAGTAACTAATAAACTAACTGCTTTAGTAAAACTCCTTAAAACCGAATACCCACATTTTCTTAAGTTCATAAGATGTTTATTATTATTATTGTTCCCTTAGGTTCCTAGTGGAATATAGGGCTTCAAATGCACGTCTCCACTTGCTTCTGTCTTTTGCTGCACTCTTCAACTGCATCCATGTTAATCCATACTCTTTCAACTCCTCTTCACTTCACACGACCTCCTCCATGTCACCCTTGCACTGACGTCCCACTCGCCGCTCCCTTTCGGCCTGGTTCCACTCGAGCGATGGCCTGACGCGTACGCGATGTCACCCAGCGATCTCCTTAGCGAGCGAGTGTCCGATCCATCTAAATCCACTTTCTCCTGCATATTTGTTGGTTGAAGATCGGTTCTTGTTTTGTTTGTTCCCAGCCATAGTCTCTTGTTGGTGATTCTTTCCGCCCGGCCATCTCATCTTCAGTATAGAGGAAAGACAGTTGTTGGTTGATAAATGTCTGCAACAGGACGTTGGAAATATTCTTTGTGACCTGCTCGCCACGTTTCTGATCCGTATAGAAGAACTGACTGACTTGACGTTTGTATTGAAAATCCTACCGAATTTTGTTGTTGATGCTGGCTGAGTGACGAAGATTTCCAGATTGGTTTCAGGTTTATGAATGTGTTTCTCGCTCGCCTTCCCGATTCTCGCTCGATTTGACATCCTCGTCCGTTCTGACTGTCTGTAGTTGAGACAATGCTCCCTAGATAAGTGAATGAAGTAACCTCTTTCAAATCCCTCCCTTTGATAGTGGTTAGCGCTGGATGTTGCTGTTGTTGTTGTCGTCGGTCGGTTATTTTCATAACCTCCGTCTTGTCTACGTTCACCTGGAGTCCAGTCTTCGCCGGCTGCTTCTTCGACCAGTTTGTGGGTTTTCGCTTGTCAGTCTTCGAGTTTGTATGACATCAGACATAAATCACCCACACGAGAAATCCAGGTCTTCTAGGTTCTTCACGTCGGTCCAGTTTCTCGTTTCCCACTGTTTGACACATAATCCAGTCCACCACAATTAAGAACATCACTCATTGGTGATAATTAGCGCCCTTTTCTGACTTCTGTGTTTACTCAAAACGCCTCGCTGGTTTTCCGTTGTGGATCACTTGACATGTGCCGTTGTCGTACAGCTGTCGAATGAGGTTGATGAATATTTAGGGTATGCCGTAGTACTCGAGGAGTTTCCTAATTACTTCGCGGCAAACGCTGTCTGTCGAAGGCCTTCTCAAAGTCTATAAAGCTGAGGTAGAGGTTTGATTGTCATTCTATGCTTTGTTCTGTGATGATGATGCGTAGAGTTGCAATTTGGTCAGAACATGATTTACCTTTACTGAATCCAGCTTGTTCTGGTCGGAGTTCTGTATTCAGTGCGTCTTTCATTCTCTCCAGGATGATGCGACTCAGGATTTTACTTGGCATCGACAGAAGCATGATTCCTCGCCAGTTCTTGCAGAGTCCTAATTCGCCCTTCTTTGGTGGTGGTAACCTTTCCTCCAGTCGATGGGCACCTTTCCCTCCTTCCAGACTTTTTGCAATAATGGAATCAGCATATCTGCTGTCGTCTCTAGGGACCGCTTTCAGTGCTTTAGAAGGTATTCCAACTGGTACAGCTGCTTGTCCAGCTTTCAGAAGCTTGATTGCGTTCAAGACTTCAGCTCTCGTTGGAGGATTGGTGTCAACTTGCAGTTGTGTGCGCGCTGTTGTTGGTATTTCTGGACGGGTTGCAGGTGATGGTTGGTTCAAGAGTCTTTTGAAGTTATCCGCCCACTGTTTAATCTGTCTTTCTTCCTTGGTAATTGAGTTCCCTTGGCTGTCTTTTATAGGTTTCAGTTGTGTTGATCTCTTCCCGGATTGAGACTTGGTTATCTGGTATAGTGTCCTCATAAGATGTTTATGCAATGAGCTAACTCTTAATACATTTGTTTTTATAAAACACAACTATTTATGCATCACATTTTGTTTATATTATAATACAAATAATCAGGTTCGGTGATATAATTCACAGAAAACTCTAAAGTAACTAGTCTATTAAATAAATGTGAATACCGTTATTAGAAAACAGGGCTTATCTGGAAATGGGTTGGATTTGCGAAACACATTTCAAATAATCTGACCACACATTTACTTGTCAAATAAATTTATATAATATGTGAAAGGCCAATTAAAATAAACTAAATTAAATCGAATTTGAGAATAACAAAGATAGCAATTAACACAACTTTTAATGACAGAATCAGATATAGATTACCAAGATAGATTAAGGACAATGGTAAATTGTCTTCTACTCACAAGAAGGAGGTTATATGAACGAATGAATATCGCCTCAGTGTATTTCGGTAAGCACCGCTAACTTAATTGTACAGATAATGTTCATAATCTCTTGTGATTTCGTTTATTTAAAGCAGTTATTCACTCTTTATATGAATTGAATTGACTAGTAAGTGTGTGTGTGTGTGATGAGACTGTTTTCTAAATGCATTGCACAAATACATCACACTTTTATGGTGAATTCTGTCTTCTAATAAAGCTATCCAACTTTATAGAAAAGTGTTTTTATTTTAAAAATCATTCACTCAACCGTAATAACATCATTAGTGACAGTAATGATAATTATAAAAATAAGAAAAAAAGATGAAGAAATTTATCTTGATGTCTAAATTATTGTAAAACAACATTTTATAAGTTTATTTTAGGATGATTTAGCGTCTTTAAAAGTTTATTTTCCTTAATTCGTCAAGATTTGTTTGTCAAGCTTAGATTGCAGCTGTCTAAACATCTTTATTTATTATAAAAGAAAAGGACTGAAAAAGTCATTGATGAGCGTGAAATCAGACTTTTAAGTTATTATTAATAAATGTTTATTTAAGTTTTGTTTTTAAAAGAAGGCTGTTTAATATACAACTCGATTTTTATAGTGATATATAACGAAAGAAATTACTATTATTTTATTCCTTTACGTTCCCAGAGGAACGAGAGTTTCGAAGTTCTGGTAGCAGTGGTGTCTAATTTTACGAGATGGGATTGCTAGCCTCATGCCCAACCTTCCCTCTTTTTCAGTCTTATAGCTTGCCTAGTGGGTTTAAGGAGTGCGCCAGCCGGGAGTCGAATTTCAGACCACATGCGTGGTTTGTGAGCATTCTACCGGTCTGCCACCGACGCATAACGAAAGAAAAGTGCTCTTTTTCATCCAAGCACTTTTGATAAGCAAAACTGTCAGCACCAGGTGTGATCACAAAAAGTACTTCCGTATAGTTAGGAACTGTTACTTTTAACTACCGTAACAAAAAATTGTATTTACTAGATTTCCAGACAACCTAAAAGAGGAGAAACTAAAGTAAAATTATAATTAAAAAGGTAAATTGAGTGATGTATTACAGCTGACGGGATTGAGTAGAACTCAGCTGAAATTAAACAAGAGTCAGATTATCAGCAGTATCAATAAGGGGATGAAAATTCAACAGGAGGTGAGGAATGAAAATAGTATAATTAAGAAACAAAACAAAAATTACATATTTGATGTTAGGATAGATCAGGTTCACTGTAGATTCTGTAGCTAAAAATACTTCTTTTCTATTTAGAGTTTGTCATTTGCCATATGAACTATCACTGTTTCTGCAGTTCGAAGAGGTTTCATTCGTACTCTTTTAGAAAGATTCCCGTGTATTCTGTAGGTGACTTTAAAGTTGGTTTGTGGATCGGTTTAGTGTCCAAATTTGATCACGTGTTCCAGAATAGAGTTGCAGGGAAGTTTTTTTCTTCTTTATAAAACCATGATGGTAAGTGTTCGATGATAAGTTTGGATGGCAGATGTTGGGTACAGCTGACATATCTAGCTTCACACGACCAGGTGGATTGATAGATATCCAGAAAAGTTCGTTTGTAGCATCAAATGAACCTTAGCTACTCTGAAAGGTATTGTAGTCATCCATCATCTTCGCACTTTTAGTGTACCATGTGCTATACAGATGCTTCACATCAATCCAATTTGAAGTCGCTGTAAAAGCAGGAATTTTAGTTACCTGCCTCACTTACGCTTTGTAACAAGCAAGATAGAAGTGCAACAGAAATATATATTCATAATGCATTTTACAGATTTTATTGTAACAACCGAAAGTAAAAGTGCGCTCTTAATTTGTTTTCCAGAAAAACATTTTTATTCTTCCGGACTTATTTTTATTATAAAACAAAAAATTCCGTCAGTTATCATATCTTTCTTTTTTTTATTAGATAATTAACTTATTGAATCTAGAAGACGATGGATATTTGCAAATAAATAAAATTTAAAAATGAAATAAAATAATCTTTTGCTTTATCTTTTTTGTTTGTTTGAAAACTTCACTAGAACATCTGTACTTTCGAGCGGTCTACTTAAATTTAAGCTTCGTACCTGATATAAATATAGACTTCATCATGCCAGAAAAAATATATTGATTGATTTTCCTTGTTTTATACGCTTACAATACCAGTTCAGGAGAAATTCTAGTCTATTAAGTATTCATTAGAAAAAAATCAGCCAACCTCAAAAGGATACATCTGTCTGCTTTAATGTCTTTTATTTAATGCATTTGATTTTTAAGTAAAAATCAAAAGCTAAACTATTTCAAATGTTTTTCCTTCAGAACACTGGGGATGCTAAATATTTTCGTTCCAGACATAGTTTAAGATGCGACGTTTATTTTCTACTGTGTGAAAGTATACGCCACTTCACACTGCTTCATTAATAATTATTAGAAGATAACTGACGATAAACTATACATCGATGTTTTGAGGATATTAGCACTGATCTTCAAAGTATGTATTTATCCACTTTTTAGGGATTTTCTGTTCATTATCCGATAATTTACTCTCATAACAAGCCAGTTAAAAATTGAAGATGATCAAGAGATTTCGTTTCGTACAAATATGATGAATATAGTCCAACAAAAAGGAAATTTTTATTGTCATTAAAGCCTGATTGGTTGAAGTGTGAAATATGATAGCTATTCCCTCAAATTGCCCTCTTATAACTGAAGCAGAAGCACGGAGAGATAAACACTAAGTGAGATACAACCATCATCACGATATTATATGTATATTAAGTGGTGTCACTTAGAATGGTTTTGCATCATAGTAGTTTTCTGCCCATTGATAACAATTTAGATAGAAATGAATCGTTATTTAATGTGTGGATAGTGACTAGTAGTGGAATCCAGGATGCCCAGACATTGTCGAAGCCACTGCACATAAAGCCGATATGTCAGCCTGAAACCCAGCACTTCGGTCCAACCAATCGACGGGAAAATCTAGTATTCAATTAAATAAATGAATGGTTAGTTTACTACAAGCTTTATCATTGTCTAGATTGCATGTAGTCAAATATTATTCAGTAAATATCCGACCTATTTGCAACATCTTTAAAACTCCTCAAGAAAAGCTGGACTTCTTCTTTCTGTCATTTACTGTGTACTTATTTGCTACATACTGAGAATGAATGTTAGATTGGTATTCAGTTGTTGCCTAATAACATACATGATTGCCTCAATGCAAACGATTATGCAGACTAACCTTAATTTTCTACACTTTTTGCTCTTTTACGCAAGACAAATTGAACTATAAAGTAAAATTCATTATAATTTGAAGGCTTGCGGCTTCACAATACAATTCATAATAGAGATATAACGACTCTAAAGGAAGAAAATTCGTAACTGTATTTTATTGTATACTTTGTTCTGAAGAGTTATTTTCTGGTGGTTAGAGAACTACTGAAAACCGGCCCGAAGTACTGGATGGCTATTTCGTCCAAGTCTAGGACTCCTCAGATGTATGATTGAATACTTCGTTCATTTCGATTGATGATTCTGTTTGATCTTTACAATTGTAAACCTCTACTTAGAGAAATTTATTACTCTTATTATTGACACTGAAATATTTTCTGTGTGTTTCCTACTTTGTGATAAGTCATAATAGTGCTCCTCATTAGTCTTTCCTAGGTTACTGAAAAAAAGACTATTCCATCCTGAGAAGGATGTTGAAGATAGTTAGTAGGACTAGTGGTGTAAAACTCAGTCAGTTCGCCACTACATTAGAAAGTAAGGTATCTGATTACATGCGAAAAATGGTCTAAAACCATACTCTTCGACCCCTAACACCCCCTCTTCTCCCAACTCTCTCCTTGCATCTCTCCAGGTAGAACCAGAAATCAGTACAAAATAATATATGCTCGTACAACCAAGTATAGGAACTCAACGATACCATATTTGGCCCGTGTTCTAAGTGACAGAGACAATGTTAAGCGTGAAACCTATGACTTGCTTTGTTGTTAATAACCTAATTCTGACCCTTTTATTTCTCCCTTATTCTCTTTTATTTGCATTCAATAATGGACAACCTTCTTAAACATACTTAGCTACCTAAAATTATTATCATTGGCTTACTTTTTTATTCTTTATTCTATTTATTCTTTTGTGTATCTACTGGTGTTCGACTACATTATCACTATGATTATTACAAAATTGTCTTGTCATTAACCATCATGTAATATTAGTTTTGTGATTGTTTGTTTTTGTTCGGCAATATTAAACCGACAATCTTGGTTGTGAACGCCATTTTCACCATCTTAAAATTTTGTATTATGCATGATTACTCACACTACCGCAACAAACACTGCATTAGTGCTGACAATAAAAAAAAACTGAAATGTTTATTTTATGATTGTTTAGTGTAGTTCAATCAAATTAACTGATCATCTTGGTCACAAACATTCCTAATATCATTTCATAACTTCTTGTATGATTATAGCTGTTACTGTTCACCACGCATACACATATCATAGCTTCCACTACCAAATACTGAAACATTATTCATTATTTGTGTTTATCTTCCTATCTACTTGGTATTTTATTGGCATTTTTTTGTTACTTTTGTGTTTCTTTTTTGGTTTTTGTTGTTGTTTTATATATTTATCTCATTAAAATACTCCCTTTAAAATGTGCGATGAAATTAGATGCAATATTGTAGATATGTGCTGTATATTCCACACTGTACCACTAGTACTGTTTCTGGGATAAAAGAGAAATTATTATTATTACTAATAGTCTTATGCTTTTCTTTTGAAGATTACAACTTAAACATTTTTCTGCTCTACTGTCAATAATCACTGCTTCAAGTATTTGATTCAGCGTTTTTATGTAATTTCCTGAGTCTCAAAACCTGTTGAATTGTCTTAGCAATATATATATATATGTATATAACCATACGCATACATCATTCTGCTTATAGTTTAATGCATGTGGCCAGTTTCAACAGTATAAAAGAAGCAACAACACTGTGTGAAACTCTTCACGCGTAAGTAGATGTGTAGGTGTTAAAATTGCATTGTTTAAAACGACAACACTTCATTTTCGATAACAAATCAACCGTATTCAATATTTTTTTCCTCCCTTTAACATGAAAAGTCTATAAAGATTCACACATTTGTGAACAAAAATATTCACTGAATTAAATTTCATTCATCTTAAACCACATATATATATTTTACGCATGAAAAGATAATATTTTGTTGAAGTTGTTGAAAAATAGTAGCAGAAAACTATCAAGTGTCTTTTTCCGTTACTTTTTTCACGCTGTCTTTTCGGCGTAATAAAGAATAAGTAAGTAGGTCTGATATGTGCAAAAACATAGTTTTATAATGTTACCCAATGCAGAAAGATTTTAATGTTTTTTTGTTATTTTGTTATTTTCATTTTTTCAGCTAAAAATAATTGGCATGAAGAAAGAAAGTTCTGGAGATCTGAAATCTACTGCATCCTCGGGGCCACAAAATATAAAAGGATTATGGAAACGAGCATTTCAGTCATTGCGGAAAGATAAAGTGAGTTTTGCTTGTGAATCATTTTTATCAGAATGTTTTATTTC
The DNA here is from genome assembly GCA_944472135.2 of Trichobilharzia regenti. Taxonomy (NCBI): domain Eukaryota; kingdom Metazoa; phylum Platyhelminthes; class Trematoda; order Strigeidida; family Schistosomatidae; genus Trichobilharzia; species Trichobilharzia regenti. Next base: position 143,580,357 of record OX235262.1, on the reverse strand, counting down.
AATAAGTAAAAACTTGAACCTGATTGTTGTTTCATTGAAAAAAAAACACTAAGTGAAACATTATCATTTAAGCTTTGATTTGCAAGGATTTCATTAGTTTTAGAGTCGATCAAGGATTGACACCATTTAGAAGACTACTGGAATTCAAGAAGTAATTGAAAGTTCCTTTTTTCCAGTTTATGGCCCTTCATCTGCATCCATGATGCGATATTATGCTTTACTCGACAACACTTCAAAAAACACCCACACTAATACATATTTTAAATATTACCCCCAAAACGTATAAATGAATAATACGTAGTTCTATTTCCCTCCCTTCGTTTGATGCGCAGTTAGCTAATTAAACTAGATTACTAGTAAATATACCGAACACCCTATACTGAACGTACACTCAGTCGATTCAATGGACTAATTTCCTCCATCTCGTGAAGTCAGACTTTTACAATGTTGTTTCGTTTTGATATGTCGCGCTGTTTCACGTCACATCAATTAGAGAAAAATTGCAAAGCTTTTTTTATTGACCCAGATAGTATGCTTTATATGACCTACGTCTTCTGATTCCTGGTCACGGAATCTGGAAACCTTAGCCATCAGGAGAGAGAAATAAAAAAGAACTGGACCCAGAGACAACAGCGGACTTGATGACGCCATTGCTAGAGAAGGTGTGGAAAGAGGGCAAAGTACCTGAGGATTGGAAGGAAAGATACTTATTCAAACTGCCAAAGAAAGAAGACTTAAGTCAATGTAAAAACTGACGCAGAATTATGCTCCTGTCCATCCCAAGCAAATTACTAAGCCGCATCGTCCTGGAGAGAATCAAACACGCCACCATGGGTGAAAAACTTCGACCGAAACAGGCTGGATTCAGGAGAAATAAATCATGTATTGATCAATCACCACACTATGGATCATCATTGAACAAAGCTTGGAATGGCAGTCACCTCTCTACTTCACTCAACTGCATCGACTTTGAAAAGGCCTTCGACAGTGTCGATCGAGAGGTGATATGGCAACTACTTCGCTACTACAGGGTCCCATCGACAATCATACATCTCATCCAACAGTTGTACGACAATGCTGCATGCCAAGTAATCCACAACGGGAAACTTACGGAAGCCTTTGAAGTGAGGACGGAAGTGAGGCAAGGCTGTCTACTATCACCAATGATCTTCCTGATTGCAATTGATTGGATAATGCGACAGACAACGGGCAATGAGGAAACAAGCATAAAATGGACTGACACAAAAAACGACTTGGAGGATCTGGACTTCACCGATGATGACATATGTCTGATTTCCCACAAACTGGAAGATATGCAAGTGAAAAGCAACAAGTTGGCAGAAGAAGCATCAAAGATAGGACTTCCTTCAGGTGAACACAGAGAAAACAGAGGTGATGAAGATTCCTGGCCAACACCAACAGCAACAACAACAGACAACAATCAGCCAGCATAAATGGGAGGAACCTGAAAGAAACAACCTCCTTTACCTACCTACCTGGGAAGCATCGTTTCAACTACAGGCAAATTGTAGCAAATTGCTTACTCATGTTACTAACTTGTGTCTAATCAAAGCAAGAATCGGGAAAGCAAGAAAAGCTTTCATTTCTCTCAAGTCTGTGTGGAGGTCAACAGCACTCAGCATCAAAAATAACATCCGGATCTTCAACGCAAATGTGAAGTCAGTCACTGCTACTATACGGATGAGAGACTTGCACTGTGAGTCATAAAGAGCATCTCCAACAAACTTCAGACCTTCATTAACAGTGGTCTTTGCTCAATACTCAAGATCAGATGGCTGGCCAGAAAGGATCAGCAACAGGGATGGATCTCTGGTAATGAGCGAACCAACCAGGAACCGATTGCGAAACAAATAGGCAGGAAGAAATGGAGATGGATTGGCTGGCCATACTCTGAGAAAACCAGCAAGTGACATAACTAGACAAGCCCTCGAATGGAACACAAAAGGGAAGTGGCGAGTTGGTTGTCCAAGGGTGACTTGGAGGAAATTATGTGAAGCGGAGAAGAAAGCGTGTGGGCCGATTTGGAGCGGGGTGAAAACGTTGGCAGAAAACCGAGTGAAGTGTAGATGCGCTGCTGAAGCCCTATGTTCCTCTAGGAATTAAGGGAAATAATAATAATAAAAGGGAATAGAACTATAGATATTAACTTCTAAATTTGAAGAGTTTCATTTATTGTGATGTCTGAAATTAGTATTTTTTTAATTAGCCTGTAAATCGTACTCCTTTTGATGTTAGGTACATTAGACGAACAGATAAAAAAAGCACATATATTAATTAGGAACGTGCCCTTCCCCTCAATTAACTGATTTTTATCATTTGGTTGAGTGTACCATCGCATTCAATCAAATTCATTTCATCTCATTACATCCCTTCATTAAAATCCATACTTGTATTTTGCATAACTCTGAGGATATCGTTATTTGAAATAACAATTATTTTCAGTGAACGTGGAAGAAGTCTTTGAATTCCCTCTAATTGCTCCGGTGGGGTGAAACATAATAGGACTCTTCTTACCCCCTTTATTTGGATAAAAACTTTCCCTGTTATTTTATAATATTCGCCTCTCTAATATCCTTGTCAAATCTTCTTTTAAACTCTGTTTAACGAATTGCGCTAGTCTAATGTGCTTTTGTGCGTCGGTGGTATAGCGGTTAGAACTCTCGCCGACCATGCACATGGTTCGGGGTTCGATCCCCGGCTGACGCACTCCTTTACCTCGCTAGGCCAGAAATAATGCTGGTAAAAAGGAAAGTTTGGGCATGAGGCTAGCAACCTCATCCTGTAAAATTAAACACTGCTACAGAAACTTCAAGCCACTAGCTTGAAGCCCTATGTTCCACTGGGAACGGGAAGGAAAAAAATGTGCTTTTAATTATTGATCTCCTATGTCTTTCTAACCGTTTGTCTGTCCCAATTCTGAATTATATTTGTTGGTAATTATTGTGATTTGAAGTTATTAGTTTCTTTTTGCCGATTTAATGGTCAATAGCTTCTAACTGACTAATAACACTGTTTATTATTGAAGTATTGTCTGTCTGGTCATATTTAAAGGTGTACAAATGTTTCGGCATTTTAATATATATATATAATTACTCTCTTTTAACTTATTTCAGTTGAAAGATTGTTGGAGCATATAAAGCTGTACAACCATTGCTTTGCTAACTACTCGCCAATCATATATAAATTGTTGATAAGTTTGGAAGCCTGCTGAGATGCTGTAAACAAACTGCTTCATAATGTGTGAATGTTGTTGCCTTACAGCTGTGATCATTCTGAATATATGATAGTCTCCAATGTCATGAAAAAAGATATACACTTAAATATGACAATGAAACATTTCTCATCTCATTGGGGGTTTTTATAACCCTTTCAAAATGTGGTACTCTTCATTCCCTGTAGATCTGGTGGAATCAAGCGTTTTGTCCGTTTATATGTACCTTTAGAGGCGGGCTATTAGGGTATGAAGAAAAGTTCAACTTCACTATTATGTGGACTGTCCATGCTAGATAATAGATGAAATAACGAAAAGGTTTGTATGCAATGCCTTTATTTAAAAAAAGTGTTTGTAGTGGAAACTGAATCTATAACCCCTATAGCTCTCAGAAAATCGACAGTACGAAAACCTTTTTCAGCTGATCTGGAAAGTAAAAGCCTTTTAACTGCTAAAGAAACAGTAATAATAATAGTATTTAATTGGTGGATGGTGACTAGCAGTGGAATCCAGGATGCACATTTCGTCCTATTTGGGAGTTGTCAGCTATCTAAGTGTATCTGCATTTCTCAGTGATTGATGATGAGGCTCGAACTCAGTGCCTTTAGTTTCAAACGTCGAAGAGTTATCCACTAGATCACTTGGGCGACGAGAGCCACCTCTTGTGCAACAGATCATATTAATTTAATTGAATTTTAAATTTTCCCGTCGATTGATCGGACCGAAGTGCTGGGTTTCAGCTTGACATGGTGTTTGAAACTATGGACACTGGGTGTGAGCCTAGGTGGAAACATCATCACTCACTGGGAAATGCAGGTGCTTCCAGAGGACGAGTCCCAAATAGGACGAAATTTGCATCCTAGTAGATCCCACTGCTAGTCACCATCCACCAAATTAAATACTAATTAAAAAGGCTCAGACATCGTCGAGGCATTTGCACAAGAAGCCGACATGTCAACGTGAGACCAAGCACCTCAGTCCAATCAATAGAAAGGAAAATCTCAAATTCAATAAAAAGTAATAATAATAGTTATCACCAAAATGGAAGGACCGATCTCATTATCATAGTTGTTTTAAGCACTGTACTATGAAAAAGCATTATTGTTTCGTTTTCTACTGACAAGTAGAGTCAGTTATAATCGCTAGAATAACTTTTTATAAAGAAACTAGTATATTATTATTATGCTTTTGAGCTCCCAGTGAAACATAGGGCTTCAGCAACACATCTTCATTTTTTCCGATCTTCTGCTGTCCTCTTCAGCTTGAGCTACAATCGCCTATAATCTCTCATGTTCTGCTTACACGATCTTCTTCATGTTACCCATTGGCCGCTTCCCACTAGGATTCCACTCGATTAGTGGCCTGCATTGCGCGCGATGTCATTCTACGGTCACCCCAATATATACCCGATACATCTCCATCCATTATGAAGGAACGAGTATATAGCTTTCATTTTCTGTTGACATGTTTTCCTCTACGTCACATTTGGACCAATACCCAGCTGGTCACTTCCCAGTAAGATTCCATTCGAGGACCTGGCGCATGGTGTGAGTCAAAGGCTCTCTCAGAGTATGTCCAATTTGTCTCCATTTCCTTATGCATATCTATTTGACAACATCTTCTTGGTTAGTTAGTTGTCAAGATTTTTTGTTGCTTATCACTTCTGGCTAGTCATCTGATCTTTAGTGTCGGGTGAAGAAAGCTGCTGATGAAAGTCTGCAGTACGCTGTTGGAAATGCTTTCGTAATGCTTAAGGTCCGCGAACCATATACAAGGACTAACTTGACGTTAGTGTTGAAATGCGGGATCTTGTTTCTCATAGTGAGTGCTACAGATTTCCATACTAATTTCAAAGTAATGATCACTTTTACCCGAATCTTGATTCTTGTCTATGTGAGTAGGGCCTTGCTCATTTATTATGTAATAGATTCAGAATACTTAAGACCAGTCTGTCTGCACTTCATTAATTTGTTGGAAATTTCAAAATCATTAGAAGTACCTTCATCATTTCAGTTTTCTCTTCACGTTCTGACTCTTTCATCACCTTGGTGACTTTGGGTTGTAGATATTTGAGTTTTAGTGACACTAAACACAAGTCATCAGCGAAGTATAGATCTTCTATAGCTTTTTTCTTTGTTCAACTTTAGCACATCACGTGTCTGTCTACAGTTCATTGCATTATCTCAATCACCACAATCAGTAACATTATCGGTGATGGAAGACACCCTTGTCCTACCTCGTTTTTTACTTCAATGGTCTCTCTGACAGCTATATGATAATGAGACTGATATTTAAAATAAGTTGAGTTAATAGTCACTTGATAGTTCTGTCAGCAGTCTCACACCACCATTTACACATGGTGTCTACTTCTTTTCATTTTCCTAGTCAGTGACTTAAACAACTTGCAAGCAGAAATGAAGTAATAATTTTAAAATCATAAATGATTTAAACACAAGAGTCAGTGTAATGTCTATGATGAGCATTATTTTGTCCACTGGCCAGTTTATTTAGAATCAGTAACGCTTTGTGCTTTTGTCTCAGTTCAAAAGGTTTATTTTAAAAATAAAGTGCACTCTTAATTTTCAGTTCAGTTTCAACAACATGCTCTATAGATAAAGAGGCTGAATAGCAATGGTATCGCCACTTGCCAACTGCTTCTTGGCTAGACTAGAGAATAGTTGTTCCGACCCACTATCGATAGTTTCCATATAAACCAAAGATATATGGGTGATACCTTTGTCATATATGACGAGGATACCAACATCGAAATGATAACTAAGGAGTTCAACAGCTGCCATCATACTATCGAGTTCCGTCGGAATCAGAGTTGAACTCGGGATTCCATCTTTCGGACTTTTTACAAAAAGGAGGTGAAGCGGTTCTGCTTGGAGATCAGTCTACAGGATGGTCAATGCATGGATTTTATGGTTTGGTCTCTTTGAGAAAAAAAGAGAAATCTGACCCACTCCTTATCCCTAAGAATTAAAGGGATATATAACAGTGATACAATCTACGTGGAACTGTAGCGACTTAGGCAAGTCCTCATGGAAAGTGGACATCCTCCAAGACTCATCGATAAAAACATGAAGGTAAAGCAAAAGCCCAACAGAACTCACACGGTTCAGAAGAAACTGCTGTTCATGAAAACTGAATTTAAAGGTGATACCGCAACTGAAATCCTGAACAATCGCTTAAGCAGATCACTGAGAAAAACCTTCTTTTTGGCTGGATTACGGATCAGTTTCTACAGTCCATAAATGATCAATGGATGCGTGACGGATAAACTGCCACTCTGAGCCACTTCAGTATGTGTTAACAAATTCACGTGCTCTGCTAGAGCTAGTTGTATTTACCGCACAAAGTGCATACCTTCAAAACGCATCTCTGAACATTATCTGGAATGGTCAGCTAAAGGACAATGCAAGACAGTGATTGGGTCAATTCTCGAGCACTTGGTGAACTCAAGTAAAGAAGCTTCACCAGAGTGGTCTTTCAAGATTATCTACAAGGTGAGGCCAAGTGGCACAAAGGGCGTCAGGTTTCGGTATTTGTGTAAGGTGAAAGCGTTGGCGATCCGACTATACAACCCCGAACTCCTTATACAGAAAACGTTTGTCTAGTCTCTTTGTCTACAATGGTCTTCACCTCTTCATTAATCGTTCCCTGCAATTTTTTACTTATACTTTTAATGATTAGTTTGCTTTTATTTTAAAAGTTAATTCACCATTGTTGCTCTCATATGTTCTTTTGTTCATTTTCTCACCCGCTTACACCTGTTAAATTAACGCTCAAATACCTTTTTCTCACTCAATAACAGTTTTAACCTTACTAAATTTCTAACCCCTTCTTCCTTAGTGCCGTTGAGTACTGCGTAATTTGCAACTTTTATTTTTACTTCTAAAGTCACTTCTGAGTAACTATATTAATTATGTCGTCACCCCCCTTCATTACCAAATGATGGACTACTATACATTTTCGATAAATATAAATACGACTGTACAGCCTCTGAAGATGATTTCATCGATAAAGAAAATTTTCTTCACTCAATTGTCTTTAATTTTCTTCATGACTCAATAGGTATTTCCAGTGATTTAAAAATGAAGTCAAAATTAACCATTATCTTACTCTATGTTTTATTCGACAAAGCATGATATCTACGGATTAATGAGATAAGTCGACTGTTTGTTATGAAACTAACCGTTTTTTTGATTAACTTAGACGATATTTAAGAAACAAAATGATATGCTGCATGTTTTGTGGAATATGGTTCACCTTAATTCTTTTTATAAGTCAATGCATATATTGAAAGTTCAGTATAATTAAATGATAAATTTTAATTTTACAGAATGAAAAAGACCAGTATAAACGGAAAGAAAATGGCAGTCAAGGAGGAGAGGCACAAACTCCTGAAGGTAAGATGAAGCTAATTTAACATTAGACTTTCATGAGGTTGTTGGAAAATTAGTGGAGATATTCACTCCCTCAACAAATTACCCTAGAATCATGTTCCTATACCTCTTTTAAATTATGTGTGATACGTTTACAACAAATTCCACTGGATACCTTAACTGATCCTTTCCAAAGTGCTGTATATTGTTTTATGGTTCAGTTAACAGTACCTGCACTTGCAGATAACTCACGGAATCATGTACACCTTAGAAACTGCTAGATAGCTAAATGCGCAGAACTGTCTCTAAGTTAGAATTTCACAGCTGTCAAAACTCTGCCAGAATTATAAAAACCGAAGCATCACTAGATATTAGTCATGTATATGTTTGTTCCCTTACGTTCCCAGTAGAACATATGACTTCAGGAGCACATCTTAATTTCATCCTCTTCTTCATACGCTTTCATTTCCTATACACAAGGCTGTTTCCACGTCACCGTTGGATGTAAAACTCATCGTTTCCTATTCAAGTTCAACAATTAGTTTCTTACATGCTTCTACCTGGATCTTCATTACCAATGTCAGGTTAGTTCTTCTATGAGGTTAAGCGTACCTATCAGCAAAATCATTTCTAACAGGCTGTTGCAGACTTTCATCATTAGATAGCTTAGCTCAAGACTTAAGGTCAGATGCCCAACCAAGAAAGATTAGCATCAAAGAGCCTTGGCAACAAACATTCAACAACCTATCACCCAGTAATTATGTAGAAAGTAATAGAGATAGACTTGATGAATGCATCAAGGAGACCACTGAATGGAATCCGAATAGGGGGTAACCAGTAGGATATAGATCCGAGTGCAATAGGACGGGGATAGTGTGAACAGAAGGTGAATAGAAATTATGAAGAATCATGGTATCAGCGCCGGGTTCAGGGTGATGAAGAATGCTCTGACACGGATGGAGGCTCACCATTGCACCTAGTTGGGTTGAAACTCGCGACGGCCCCTAATCAGGTGCGCTAGAGCGTGTAGTTTTTGTCAGTGGGAAGGCCTCACGGTCCTCCCTTTATTGTGCGTTGGTGGTTCAGCGGTTAGGACTCTCGCCAATCATCCAAATGGTCAGGGGTTCGATCTCCTACCGACACAGACCCGATATCTATGGTCGGCCTGCAAAATTTGGGCTACCGATTTCACATGCTGAAAATTCCATACCTGTACCAAAAATACAGTGTGAAATCAAGCTATAATAAAAATAAAAAAATAAAGAAGACTGCAGAGAACAAGATGAAGTAGAGATGTTCTTCTGAAGCCCAATGTTTCACTTGAAACCTGAAGTAATAATAAAATTACTTCTGCTTATGCCATCCTTTCAAGGGCATTTAGCGTAGTCATTGGAGAAAAACATAAGTGAGTCAGTGGCAGAAATTCCCTGGAAATTCCTAACAGGCATTTTCAACTATGAATTACAGATTAATTCTACTTAGGGTATAAAATTTTATTTTCCAGTTAGTATAAGCTCATAGTAGAACAAAATAGAAACAGAGAATATTTTTTAGGCAGTCTCTGCACCACGAGAATGCTGAACACATATTCTTCTCTTGCTGTAGGAAATATTTTAAACAATTTTATCGGGGTTCTCTTATTTAAAATACCCTCCTCACATTTCTATTCTCGCTTGATTTATTGCTTATTTTCGCAGTAAATCACATACATTTCACTGTTTCGTCATATTCAGTATGCATTAGACTACAATATTGACACAAAAGTAGCTGAAACAAAATGATTTATTGGGTGAGAATTTTTTTCTTGGGGTGTTTTATAAAAGACGAAAAAACCATATTTTTTTAAAGAAAGATTAGAAGATGAAATTCCTGTCTCACGCTACACCAGTGTGAACAGTAAACCAAAGAATAATATTATAGACTACCCACTGAAAATTCCTTTTGTAGACAAATAAAATAATCCCATGTAATCCACAAAGAATTACAAATCCAGGGAGTTATATTTCACAGCAGTAAGATAATCAGTGTAAAAAGTATGCCAGAAACTTCATAAAAGCTTTTCACTCGATATATAGGCATATATATGTGTGTATATAAGTGCTATATTAATTTAAGAAATCACTTTTATACATTTAGACAGACATGTAAGTAGAAGAGCGAAAAGTTTCGATAGCTTTCACTATACTTTCCAAAGTTAGATTTGAATGTTGGATATTTATGTTTCAATGCAAATCGTATGAAAGTAAATAGAAGTTATTCGGTGAATGGTGACTAGTAGTGGAATCTAGGGTGAGCATTTCGTGCTATTTGGGACTCATTTTCTGGATTTGCCTGCATTCCGCAGTGAATGATGACGTTCCCACCGAGGCTCGAACCAAATGCCCATAGTTTCAAACACAAAAGCGTTATCCACTAGACACTTGAGCCACGACAGCCACCTCTTGTGCAACAGGTCATATTCATTATTTAATTCAGTTTTAGATTTTCCGATCAACTGAAGTAACATGTCAAACTGAGACTGAGCACTTCGTTCCAACCAGTCGACGGGAAAACGTAAAACTGAATTAAATCAATGGGAGTAGTTTTGTTTAGAATGTAAACAGTGAGAAGTACAAGTAACACGCATAGGTGAATTCAAATCAGTAACCGTTTTATTCTTAGATATAACGACTTTTTGTCCTCATTGAGGATAGAGAGTTTAAGTTTTTGATTTTCCCTTTGATTTATTGGACCGGTGACATGTTAGCTCCTCGTACGGACGCTTCGACGATGTCTGAGGATTGATTTGAAGGATGGTAACCAACAGGGGAATCCGGGACGCATACTTCACCTTATCTGGAAACAACGCCACTCACTGGTAATGCAGACACATTTAACTGATTAGTTCCAAACAAGATGAAATGCGCATCTTAGATTCCGCTACTAGTCACTGTACACCAAATTACTTTTTTGCGTTCTTATCTAAAACTTTCAGTCTAAATCATTTCAGATATAGTGTTTTATTTTGTCGAACATATGTATTGGCTGGTTCTATGTAATTATGACTGAAAATACTGAACTTTATCGAATAGTTTTCTTTTTTATGAACATTCCTCAATAGAGTTTCAGAATACTGTTTGCTTAAGAAATAGCTGTTAAGTCTCCGTATATCGTTACCTTAGCAGCTGCTTTCTAGTAAATGTGCTAAATTCAAAACGGAAAGCTGTAGAATAGTTATGAATTTAATATCAACAGATACTACTGTTAAGCATTCATCCGGCTTATGCATTTGTATGTCTGCATACGAGTTAGTTACCCAGATGGAATGAATTTGATCAAGAAATTTGATTCAATGAAGACTGGTAGTTTTGCTTCACTTTTTCTGTTATTTAACATAGATGATTCTAATTCCTTATAGAAAGAAACATCAAAGAGATATGAATCTGAATTTAATTCACAAAAGTCACTTACACTCACTGACTACCAGCGTTAGGACCTAATTTGTTGTGAAACACCGCTTTTTGACAAATTATAATTTATCGTGCTGTGCAACTTATACACCTGTTCAGTGGAAAAAAGCAGTTTACATGATCACTTAAGAGAAAAGTGAAGGAGTCAGAGAGGCATTCGATACAGATTTCTGCACTTTATTCACCGTAAAGACAGCTGTGCCTCTAGTTACAGTTTAACGGATTTAATTTAAGCTTCTTACACATGGAACAATAATGAGTCACACGTACAGTGAAGCGAAATTTTTAAGAAATATTATATCATCATGAGCTAACAAATTAGTTAAAGAACTCTTGGAAAACCTGAACGGAGTACTTGACAGTTGTTTTGTCAGTCAAGTTTGGGATTCTTCAGCAGTACTCATCTACCTGGGTTTAAACTCAGCACCTTATGGTTATAAGATGAACTCATAGCTCATTGGGCCACTGGGGCCCGATCCAACGGTCAGCCCATGAATTCTAACTTCTGCCATTTCATGACATAATGCGACCACTTAGCAGTGATCCCAGTGGCCTAATGGTCTATGAGCTCATCTTAAAATCAGAAGGTCCAAGGTTCAACCCCCCCCTATGGTAGGTGCGCATCGCTGAAGAATACCAAACTAGACTGACGAAACAACTATCCAGTACTCTCTGCAGGTTTTCCAAGAGTTCTCTAGCTGATGTCAGCCAGTGATGAAATCCTCTAACCAATCACAGAAAATCCCTACAAACCAACGCCTGAAAATATTATATCACTAATAGTTTGTTTTTTTAACTTAAAAGGAAAGTATAAAAAGACATTTTCAGGAAGCAAAAGTCACCTTTCGATTTTATTCACAGATAAATAAAAAAACAAAACGTAAGCAAAAAAAATATTCTTGCATTCATCGCTTTATTATTTAGTGACCTAGATATAGGTCAGAGATTAGGCTGAGTGTTACAAAGGCATACTGGTACTAATACACAACAGCACGAACATTAGGCATAAACTTTATAAATCGGTTAACAAATATATTTGATTTCAACAGTCAGTTGTACACCCAAGTTCTTTCAAAAAGAGAAAGTAAACATTTTACAAGAAAGCCATACCATTGTAGTTAGGTATTATACTGACCAAAGACTAATTTTACAACTTAGATACATTAGGTGAAATGTTACAATAATAACGTATCTAAATCAATGTCTCTGTAACATTTATTCCCTTGACCTTATTTCTCTTATTTCCCTTTCTGAATACTGAAAGTTTTACGATAACATGCAATAATAAATTATAGTTGTATGACTAATCTACCTTTTAGTATTTAGTATTTGTGTGTCAGTATCCCTAGTGGGGTAGATGATAAACTTTTCTTTCGCCTTCAAGGAATCAAGTATTTCATTTATTCACAAACATTTTCATCTTTAAACTTATTTGACGTACACGAAAGAATTTTCGACTACAGGCACTACAATGAAATGAAGTGCTTCTGTGTAAAGTTTTGAAGAGGTAGTGCTGAAAAATTAGAAAGATCAAAGCTTTGTCACTAAGACCAACAAAACTGTTAAAACCTAGGTATTCTAAATTATCTAAACACTATGTTACTTTTGAAAATGATATAATATATATATTTATGCTTTGATGTTTTCTAAGAATAGGTTAAATAAGCATAATAAGTGTACCAAGAAGGCAGCAAACATAACATAACTTTCATGTGACTCTTTTCAAATCTCTTTACAATCACATGTATCTAACTGAACAATATTTATGTCTAATTAATGGCTACCAGTTATCATTTCGTAAAGGAAAGAAAAAAACCTTAATAGTTCTTTTGAAACATTCAGGTAAGCAAAGTTCAAGGAATGATATTTTCTTTGATGTAACTTTATACAACACTTCTTAAAAACTGTCACATCAGAACTAAGTAAAACTGACTGTATGTTTGATATGAATGTCAGGATCGAACAAAGATTTCATAATGAGCAGAAATCTAAAAATAAATAACTGCATATATTTTCAAAATCTAGTTTGTAGGGACTTGATATGTTTCAAGTTTGGCAATGGATCGATATCATTTAGAGAACCACTGAAAACCAGGTTGGAGTTCAGGGCTCTTCATCAGTATTCACCCACTGGGTTCAAAACAAAGATCGTTGGGTTACAAGGCAAGTCATTAAGACCCTATCTAATGACACATGAATTTCAACTTCTACCAATTCGTCATTTTTTAGCATAGCCACCAGCCAGTATCGTGAACGAGTATATATCCTCTTCCCCGACTTCATGAAACCTACTAGCCACGACTTTTCTCTAGAATCCCAAGCAACTTCATGGTTTTCAATGTTTCTCTAACTATTATTAAACCGTGTCCAAACTTGAAATTATATATAAATATATCAACCCCAGTAGTTTGTTTATATCTATTCAGTAAGTATACAAAATATACAGTATACGATTAAAGAGTATATATCTGCCTTTTAGAAGTACATGGGAATGGAATAGTAATCCCTGCAAATTCGATTACGACTTTGTGATGTTGTTTAAGGATGTATAGTTAACACTCACTCATTATAGAATAAATCCGTGTAAATTACCAGGTACATTTATGGTGAGTGTATATGACAGTCTTAGACAGTCAAACCAACACTGATTTAATGGGTAATGAATGAACAGCTATTTCTTTCAGTAAACTTGGTAGTATTTTGTGTTAGTAAGCCGGAAGTCGTTGGTTTCAATCCAGTCACAGACAAGACTTTCATTTCACCTCTAATTCCTCAAGGCCTACTGAAATCACTGGCCTACGTAAATTTTCTGTTAATCAAAATGTATCGTAGTTACTCTGTTTCATATTGTTTAAATCATTTAATCACTACAATAAGTCTCATACTATACTCGTGCGAAATTTTCAGATAAGTTTCAAATGAAATGAAGGAAGAATACTGTGGAGTGATATTGGATTATGCTTAGGATGAATCAATGTTGCTTTAACCGAAATATCATTGACTATTATATCATTTTCTATAGTTTGTTTGTAAGGGTTAGATCTGTTTTTACGAGATGATCAGGGATTGATATCATTTAGAGAACCAGTGAAATTTAAGGAGTACTGGACAGCCGTTTAATCCTATTTTATGACTCTTAAGCAGTACGCACCCATTGGGATTCAAACCCAGGACCTTCTGGTTACAAGGCAAGCTCGTATACCATTCAGCCACTGGGACCCCATTCAGTGGCCAGTGCATGAATTCTAACTTCTACCAATTCGTGATTTAGCGCGACCCCAACCAATGTTATCGGTGGGAAATCAATCCGCACACTTGATTGTATGGACCTCAGTGGTCACGACTTCTCACTAGAACTCCAGGAAACTCCATCCTGTAGTAAGTCACTAGCGAGCATCAGATTATATTTATTACATTATTTGAAGATTCTTTGCAAGGAGTGAATACCTAGCAATGAAATTGGTTGAAAGTTCTGCATTGTGTATAAACACATTCCGTAGAACAAAGCTATTGTTAATATTATTATAAATATAAAAAACTGTTTTTTTTCCAGAATCATAATTCTCACAATATTAAAGATCACTATTAGCAGGCATATCTTACATGGTCTTGTACAATTAAAATATATCTAAATAAAGGTATCTATTCAGTGACAAACAGTTGATTTGATTTTATCAATTACTGGACGATATATTCCGACTTTTTAATAAGTATTCTTCTATTTGCATCGAAGAAACTGTGATCTACACAGTAGAACGTTCAGATAAATCTACAAATTTCAGAGACATGCTGAGATGATGTGCGGTGTGGAGTTAACGAGACGTAAAAAAGAGGTACTGTTTTATGGATTCGTTTACCTAATATTTAAACAATATTTAGTAGTTGATTGGTATTTGGAGATTATCAGTGGAATCCAAGATGCGCATTTCGTCCTATTCGGACTCGTCATCTGCATTTACCTGTATTCCTCAGTGAGTGGGGATATTCCCACTGAGGTCCGAACCCAGTGCCCATCACTCACTGCGGAGCGCAGGTGAACCCAGCTAACGAGTCATACATGGGATGAAATGCGCATTCTGGATTCCACTGCTAGTCACCATCCACCAGTCAACTTCTAATTGCATCCCCAGACATCGTCGAAGCATCTGCACAAGAAGCTGACATGTCAACCTGAGACCAAGAACTTCGCTCCAATCAATCGAGGGAAAAATATAAAATTGAATTAAATATTTAGTAGTGTTTAGTGAAATCAGCATTTCCTGATTTTGATAATGACTGACAATGGAATCCTGGATGCTTGTTTCCTCAAATGAGACAGTTTACACATGTGCTTGAAGGCAGAGATTATTATTCACAGTCTAATTAACTCAAGATTTACTAAGAGATAAATAAAACTGTTTGGTTATAATAAAACTAAATTAGACTTTAGGATTGAACATTGACTTGAACATTGAGCTATTACTATCTGTTAAAATCGCATGTAATGTTTTGTTGATCAAATCAACCATTTTCTTTTAGGAAGTAGTTTTAGTCACTTTCAAAGGTTTTTTGAACTAGTAAAGCGTGATGGGGATAAAAATATACCCATGAACTTAACGCATATGAAGTTGTTACTAGCAGCCATAATAGCAAGTTGCAGTTAAAATCGTTCACATTCATAGTTCAAAGGGATCAGAAAAATACACGTCTTTTTGCTTTACGTATCATTGAAAATTCTTTCCGACATCACTCACTTCTCAAATTAAGCGTGGTCAAATAATTTTATGTAATCAAAGCAAAAAATCTGACTTAATGACACTTTCTAAATGACTGAAATTGATTAGTATATTTTTATCTGACCTTATTTACTTTATACAGCTTAGAGATATGATCTTCCGGCTTATATAACCTAATTAAACTTCGGTAAAATATATGCGATGTAGGAAATGTTTTATGTTAAAGTTTTCAACTCTGTCTTAAGATAACCGTCTGAAAACTGAGTGAAGAGTGAAACTTTACTTTACCTATTCAAAACGATATGTTGTTCGTAAAGCTAAAATTCTGTGGTTTACTATAATAATCAATTCAACTGGAAGGGAACAAAAAATCACTCACTTCGATAACGTAAATATTCCTTACTATTTTAGTGACCTGCTCAGTTCTACGCTATGCTGTTTATTTGAATTGCAACCAGTTCCACAGCATCATTTATTGAGTCCACTTGTTTTGATGATCAGCATTTATCCCAATTGAAGTAAGGTTAGGAACTGTACTTACTGAATTTCCCAGTCAGTATTCACGTGCTATTAAAGCAGTCATAGTTCTTGGCCATCTTGCTTTGGTTGAAACTTTCAGAAATGTTCATAACATGTTTCTTGGTTGTAGCTGCAAGCTGCTAACTGATCAAAAGCATCTACTGTCAACTTTTGGTCCTAGAAAAATGAATCCAGGTGCACACACAAAATCTTCTATATGGATGATCGGTTACTCTTATCGTCTGTATTTTCAAAATAAAGTGCAAATCTGTGTATGATTTAAATCAGGAATCGAAAAGTGAAAAACGCAGGTTTAGCGGTTACTGCAAGTTCTGTTGACAAGGATGTGAGGCGCTATCAAATTTACATCGTTACCAGATGCAAAGATGAAAGAAGCTATTTTCTTAGGCCTAGAAATAAGTGAAGTGATTAAATTCCTGCGCTGCCGTTGGTGACAGCATATTGCCTGTCCAGAACTGAAAAAATTGTATTGAAACGGAATTCCCTCTTAGTGTTTGATAACTGCAAAATTTGATGTTCATATGATTGTCCCCACTCAGTAAAAACAGCAGTACTCCGTCAGCAACATTCATTTCAACAACTCAGTACAGTAAAAGTGGTCGCTAGGATCCATGTTTCTTGACCAAACCTATAACTTGAATCGGAATGTATAGCTCAAAACTGCGGAAGGTCTGCAGAAGCTGCTAAGCTACCAAACAAAATGAAGTTACGTTCAAAAACAGTATAGTCGCGAATTCATATTCCTTTTACTAGTCCATTACAAGAAGAATAATTTACGATGCATGTTTAAATTGGTCAGAAGCTTTTATCATGAAGAAGGTTTATGCAAAGCCTACAATTTATAAACTTAGTTTTGTACCACTTAGGATTACTTATTGCAGAAGTAACAGATAAAAGTTTGAAGTTTATATTAAGTCGTTTTTAGCACTTCTCTCTGAACAAAAATATCACGCATATTCTAATGTCACTGTGTCACCACACAGTTGATTGGTTGATTTGAACACCTTGCAGACACACTCAGGGAAATATTGTGAAAGGAAGACAGGATGAAAGGATGAAGAATAAACTATTTGACCTCAATCTAGTTAAGCGGTCACGTCAGTGAATTTACATTTATACATGCTATCTAGTCAGAACATAATTAAACTTCTAATTTGCTGGTCATGCGCACCAAGTATTGTTGTTAATAGATGGTGGGAGGTGATTAGCAGGAAGCCTAGCACATAGGTTTCGTGCCAGTTGGAACTCATCAGCAAAGCGCATTTATAACCTTGAAGGAACTCATATCCCCTCTGAGACTTGAACCCGTGTCACCCAGTGCCACCTGCAGTCAGAGACATTACCATTGAGCTAATCGAGCTTGTGCTCAATCTCCTGTAGGACAGAACTATGCTTACAAAGTGTGCTTTTAAGAAATTTCAAAGAACATATTTTTTACACAATTCCTTCATTGATGCGAAACGTTTTCAGAATAATAATTTAATATTTTTGAACCAATAATAAATTCTTTGGAAAGAGTCTCTTTACCGAATCACATGTTTTGATTTTCTATATGTTACAATGGGAATTTTCCATGAATTAAAATTATGCATTTTATCTTAATGGATATGAAGCAGGTTTTAGTTTCACTGCAAATTTCTGTTCAAGACAATGCGTTATCATTTTTTGCATAAGAAAAAAATATATATAAAAACGAGATACATTAAAATCTATTTTCAATTATAGAACTCCTTGTTGACCAACTTTAACCGTTACTCTTTTTTATATATAATGTCAGCCAATAAGTCTGAAAAAATAATCGATAGGATGTATCCACTTCCATGTATATCTACTGATTCATTAGCTTCTGTGGAACAAGGTATATAGGTTGTCCAATGATAGTTTTATCCAGAAGAGCTAAAGAACATTACCCCGCTTGGCGATAGAAAGGTTAAGACGGATCAATAACGAGCACTATAAATTAAATTGTAACAGGAAAAATACTAGAATTATGCTTTTCATCAAATGCAGACCACAATTCATCCAGCTAATTGTCTTGATAACAGAAAGTAAACCACTAATTAGTATAACTCACCAAAGAGAATAAATCTGGTCTCATAATATTGAGATTTTATTTATTCCTTCACGTTCCCAGTGGAACATAGAACTTCAGGCTTGAAATTTCAGAAGCAGTGTTTATTTTTACAGAATGAGGTTGCTAGCCTTATGCCCAGCCTTCCCTCTTTTCCAGTTCTATTACTGGCTTAGCGAGGTAAAAGGGTGTGTCGGTCGGGGATCGAACCCCGGACCATGCGTATGGTCAGCGAGCATCCTAACCGCTGTGCCACCGACTACTGACATTATTGTGTTCATAATGAAGTTTTATGAGGCAATCTAGAGCTGTACACTTAGTTTTGGAGTTTTCGTGCATGATTTAACACGCCCTATACATACTTCACATGACGCATAGATAGATGTATATACCCTTACTCACATAATATTGTATTGCACTGGATGGTGTGATCCTGGAAATGTCTTTTCCACTTTGACTGCTTATTACTTATTTTTATATTAAGAATCTATTTCACTCATAAATGTGCCAATAATATTATAAACTCTTAATTCATTTACATGTAAGCGATGTATAATACAATGCACAAAAATCAGTTCACTATCATGTGCTTTACTTTATTTTCTTTCTACTGCCGTTTATATTAATTTTCTTCAGTTGTAGTCTTGTATTCTTTTATGTGAAAACACCTTAATAACTTGTAACCTTAGGTTTGTTTCACTATGAAATTATAGAAGAAATTCGTATGATAATTAGTTAAGATTAATCTTTTTCCTTTACTGTCTAAGGAAGCTTTTTCTGTTAGATCACGAGATGTTTGATTGAATGTAACAAATTCTGCTCATGACCTTGTGATACTTTTCGAATTAGAAGTCATTTTCATCAGTCAGCTTTTATATCTTAGCCCTTCAATAGAACGTTTGGATCTAACGTGTACGGGATGCATTCGAGAAAATTTACTTTGTGTCAAACTATTAACCGATGCTTCAGAAAAAGCATCAAAGAAAGAACTTTAGGTGAACATTGAAAAAACAGAGATGATAAAGATTACTGGCCAACACCAACAGCAACAACAACAACAGACAACAATCAGCCAGCATAAATGGGAGGAACCTGAAAGAAACAACCTCCTTTACCTATCTGAGAAGCATCGTTTCGACTACAGGCGGAACTGACGAGGATATCAAACCCAGAATCGGAAAAGCAAGACAACCTTTCATTACTCAGGAACCGATTGTGAAACAAATAGGCAAGAAGAAATGGGGATGGATTGGCCATACGCTGAGGAAACCATCAAGTGACAAGCCATCACTCGAGTGGAACCCAGAATGGAAGCGGCGAGTTGGTCGTCAGTGCAAGGGTGACTTGGAGGAGGTCATGTGAAGAGAAAATGAAAGCATGTGGGCAGACTTGGAGCGGTGTGAAAAAGTTGGCAGAGAACCAAACGCACGGCTGAAGCCCTAAGTTCCTCTAGGAATTAAAGGATATAATAATAATAACTTACTGGTTATAAATGAAACATAAAGCTGACTTTCATATTTTTACATTTACCTAAAACTTCTGTTTCGTTTTCTGCCTTTTAGAAAATAAAAAAATAGTCTCTTATTATCTGTTATATTTGTCTAGGTGAAATTGATCCAGTGTACCATTTACTACGTTGTGCAGCTAGTAAAAGTCAGTCCACAGCTTTGGCGACAACTGGTCTGACAAATGCAAAAACAAATCTTAAACCAAAATCAACTAATCCTGACACATCTCAGACAAGTAAGTAGATTTACTAACCTCTAACAATTTGTTTGCAGTAAGTTTTTAATTAAACATGCACCCACACACACATAACTTGGTAACTGTCTTCATTTGTAAAATTGAATTGATACATTTTACATTTAACAAAATAACTCTTATTTAAGAAGTTGGTTGAGCGGTAAATGCATATAATAAAATGATGAAATTAAATGATATCCTTCTGTGCTCTTCAACCTCTTATATTATTTTTTTTAATACCCCTTTCAAAGTAAACAAATGTATGGAAGCAGAAGAAATACGTTGACCTGATTAGACTGAAAATGGTCTAAGATGCTGGTCAAAAAGTGTCAAGGTAATCAGGAGGTAATCTTTGAAAACATCAGAAGAAGATGGTCTACTCTAGTAAAAACATTCTGTTAATCTTTCATTCAACTATTTCCTAGGGTTCGTTTGAACAAAGAAGGAAAGCACATACTTTCAGGATGATACGAACACGTTTTACTTCTTGGTTTTTTTTTCTTTTCCAACTGCATACATTCTAAACAATATCAAAATATGGGTTACAAAATTTTGCGAAAATAATTTCCTCACAATGAAGTCGGGTTATGTTTAAAAAGTACAAATAACACAAATCCAAAGTGATTTAGGTGGACTAACTGTTCATTGTTTAAAAGATAAACACTAATAGCATAACAGGACAAGAGGATCACAGTTCAGGTTTAGATTGAAACCAAGGATAGATTGAAGGGAAGATATAAGATCGAAAGACAGTGTGAATTTATGCATATTACAATGGAGAGTTCAAGAGGGTGGGGATAATTAGTAAAGTTGAATTATTACGGGAAAATGATCAAATAAATTTGGAAACTTACTAGTGAGTTAAACTCAGTACGGGAAAATCAAAATTAGAGGAATTTCGCGCAATAGAATCAAACACAGAAACATGAACAAAACAATAACTGTTACCAGAGTAGTGAGAGAATTATCACTCTGTCTTTCTTTATAAAGACGTCTAGTTGAAATCTATTGATAGCAATGGCGTCTCAGAGACGAAGTAATGGGGTTTCCATGTATACTGATTATTTTGAAAGCTTGGTTAACCTGCACAGTATGTCCCATGTCAGTTAGGCGTCTAGCAGTTGTACTTGAGAACATTTAGCTACCATTTGTCCAGAGGCTTCTACGGATCTGCTCAGAAAATCTAGTATATCCTGTCCTCTCAGTCCTTGAATTTACTTCCTCTCACAAGTGCAAGCGAACTGATAAATGCAGCTGAAGTTAACACGAGCCTAATGCTGAATTGATGAGCATACGGTGCTGTAAAACAAAATCAGTCTGGGAGCGGAAAATGTTTCTTACAATGCACCTTTGATTCTTTATTAGACTCTTGTGGGCACTTCTTCTCTTAAATACGCTAGACAGATAAACTTTGGTTTCTTTTCAACTGTTTTGAGCTTTAGTTTCGGTGATTTTTTACTTCCATATTTTGGTATAAAATTTCGGGGATATCCATTCTCCATAAGGTTCTTTTCAGTAATCGTGAGTTCCTTTTCAATCTTATATTTTCTCAACATAACGCCCTAGCTCTGCTTTAGGAGACCGTTTCGGCAAGACTCCTTTTGTAATCAATTGGGCAAAAGCTGCGTTAATTTGGGTATTGACTAGCACATACCGATAAATTCTGTAAATAAATTTATAAGAAATTAGATTGTTAATTAGCAGCACATTAATAGACACAAGATCAATAGTTCAATGAAGTCTTTTCTTCGGTGAATTCATTTTCATAGCTATACAATTGCAAATGTATATAGTTGTTTTGTATGTGAGCGCACATTAAATTAGCGAAACAAAAATACAATTAGTAATTCTAGATGAATTGGATGTTGATATAAGAGGGTAGTAACAAAAGTGATGAGTTATCACAAACGATTGTTAAAGAAGAGTTTCTTAATAACATAAAAAGATGACATAACATAAAATTGATGAAAGAGTTGTGCTCAGGGCGTACGTCTGAATGGTAATTAATACATGAAGTGAGACTTTCTTTGTTGATATTGGACGCAAGTTTACTCAAAGTGAAAGCAACCCAAGCTCTTTTGTCCTACTATCCATACATAAATGACTTTATAGAGCTGTGTGTGTTTGAGGGATTTACAGGATTATTGATTTTAAGTTTGAAGTTTTTTTTACCTAGTGGCCTCCAGCACTTCTAATTAGTGATTGCATAAATTATAGCTACGACTGAGTTAATTCACATCATTGAGCATAACTTTGTGTAGGAGAAAAATTATTTTTCAGACATTTATCTGACATAATTATTCAAAACACATTCACGAAACTGTTATTATTTCTTATTTTGATAAGACTGCCGGTCTGAGAAGCTAAGTCGTGATAATAGCCTCAGGCGTCGATATCATACGACATTTTTACCCATATCTCTCCTACAATATCATCTTTGTATGAATTAACTACATTAATAAGTTATAGAGTATTCTGGTATACAAACGGATTTAACACATCTATTCATCAAAATCACTTCGATTCGTTATGAAAAGTAGAGTTTTTAAATACATAAATATATGTGTATATATGTTGTCTATTTCCTGAGTTATGAGTTATGCTTTTCCTGTTATTGTTGTCATTGTTGTTGTTCCAATGTTAGATTTATGTTGTTCTATAGTTGTTTTGATTACTGTTACTACGTATTGTATAATGTTGTGTTGTGTGTTGACATTTAATGTTGTCATTTGTTTTATCCCAATACAGAGACAGAGTTAACAAACAAACCTCCCAATCGGTTAGATCGAAGTACATCGTTAAAAACTAGCTCTCCTCCATTTTATTGAATATATATATAAACAAAACATCCTACTGGACCATGACCTTTTCGTTTGCTCATATATATGCACGTACACCTATATATACAGGCCTTTTTCTACTCCTGTATCTCTCCTGATTTCTTATTCACCTGATCACTACCTATTGTTACCTAATATGTATGCATATATTGTTATGTATGTTTTAACATTTACAGTCATTACTAGAGTTTGTTTTAAAAAAAAGTTCTATCATTCACTGTTGTTGTCGGTATCTATTCACTAGTGAATTTGTGTATCACTTCATGTCAAATTGTACATTACTCAATACTTACACTATTCACCTGCTCTTTTTGTCACTTCATTTGTCAGTATGCTCTTTGTTGTGTTTGTTGTTTCTTGTCGTATATTTTATATTTTTGTTGTCATTTCATATATATCATTGAAATATGAAAATTAAGATCAAATTGAAAGTGAAAACGTGTGCCAATCTGTTCTCGCTTTATTATTATTATTAACATTGTTTTTTAAAGAAAAAAGGTATTTGTTGTGTCATCCATTGAAATATTATTCATAAAAAGTATGTAGCACAGTAACTGTTGTCATAGTGGAATAATAACTTTGTTCACAAAGACTAATACCATACATAATATGTTTTAGACAAATCATCCTTAATGATTACTTCAAGCCATCATAGCCATAGAGTAAAGCAGTTTTCATAATTCATCATGCTATTTCATTTTTATGAATAATTTAGTAACTGTTGATGACAGTGAAGATGTTGAGAAAAAAAAAATCTGTGAAAGGTATATCCCACTTTGTTAATAATGTAAATATTGATGAGTTTAGTGAAACAATACTGATAATGAGTAAAACACAAGTTTATGGAATATATTTAAGACTCATAGTTTAGTCTGAAATCATGAAGAGATTTTTCACCCATATGTGTGAGTTAGGTGCAGTAATGAATGACTAAGTTTCTTTTTATTCCTTTACGTTCCCAGTGAAACATATGGATTCAAGATAGAGGCTTGAAGTTTCGGTAGCTGTGGTGTTTATTTTTACAGGGTGGGGTTACTAGCCTCACGCCCAACCTTCCCTCTTTGCCAATCTTATTACTGGCTTAGCGAAGTAAAGAAGTGCGTCGGCTGGGGATCGAACCCCGGACCACCTGCGTCGTTGGCGAGCACTTTACCACCATGCCACGGACGCACATAAATCTGATATCAGGAGTGGGATTCGAACTCACGCCCACAGAGTGGACTGCAATTGATGACTAATTAATGCATAATTTCTAAAAAGCCTTTATTATTATTAGCTTTTGTTAAGCGTATACGCTGATTACAAAAGCTTTTAACTGACAACGGTATGGCAGTTAGTACTATTGTCATCTATGGAAATATACAATCTAATGTCGTCCATCTTCTTACAGCTCTGATCGGCAGTCACAAGTCTATCATTGTGAAACTGGAAAACCTTGTTAGAACCATAACGGTACACAGACAAAGAAATTTCTATATAATTTAGTGATTTGTTAATAATTTGAGTTTTTTATTTTAGTGACGTCCAGCAAATTTTTCAGTAATAATTCTGTCATCCTCCTTCTGTGGGACTTTCGGAATCAGGTATCAGTCTTCTAAATTTACTGCCCTTATACTGTAGTTTGACTGTAGAAGGAAGCACATATTTTCGTAGTAATACTGCCCCAGTCTGAGTAGAACTCTACTTAAAACTCTTGAAAAGAAAACAAACCGGGCTAAAAAATAAGTAGTTATCGTGTTTTTCAAATATTCGTTTGTTTATAAAATCATTGAGGATAAAATATGACTTGCTTGGGATCTTGTAAAAGCATACATATCCCAGTTGAGATCAAATGTAGTCAAATAAATCGAGAGATTGTCGTGTAACATGCTAGGAATTCACTCAGTGAATTACAAGATATAGTGGCACTTCTGCCTAATGTTATGCGTTAATATCGGTTCTTACGTAACACAAAGTAGATTCCAACAGTTATATATGTCCAAACCAAGTTCACTTTTAACGGTTTGAAAACATTTGGGCATTAGGTATATGATATTCATTATAATAAAGGTTTTTTTGTATTTCCCAATGAATGATAAACAATACCATTTTGTTTTTCATTCACTGGGAAATACAAAAAAACCTTTATTATAATAGATTCCAACAGGTTAGGATTTTGATGGAAAATTTTAGTAAGTGTGGCTGAAGGCAACTCAACAATGAGAAGTGGATCGATATTCGAAGGGGATATATCATAGACCGGTGAATTGCAGCACACTCAAATTATATTGGGAAAATTGACCACTACCTAATAAATTCCCAAAGTTTTTTTAACTGATGGTTACTTGCACCATTACTTCTTTTAAAAGTAAATTTTTCTTCAAACAAAGTTATTTTTCATATGCGAACTGCAAATAGGTGGATTGTCTGAAATTAATTAATTTAGTAGCAGGTAAAATCTGGGTCTTGATTGATTTTTGAGTTACCTCGAAATATCTCTGGGCTGAAGATGGAATAAATGAAAATACAATGATCTTTCAAGAATAAAGAAATAACAATGAACATAGTATGAAATCCTATTTATCAGCTTATTTGCGTTAACTTAGTCTGCAATATCAAATCTTCTTTAACTAACTTATCAATCTGACATTTTCGTGTAATATATCTAGTTAAAGTGATGAATAATCAATTACTTGTTCTAAAACATCCAACGTTTCGTGTTTTATCACTTTAAGAATGACTGAACCTTACCTCTAAAAGGTAAAGATAACTGTGAAGTCTCCGTTCCCTAACGTAAGAGCTGATTACGGCGAATATTTAGGGACTAATTTATTGTGAAATCATTAGTATAAGAATATTATTTCCACAAATCAACTTCTACAATAGCTTAAGTTACATTATATGAATTCCAGAACAAATAAGGGACTACAGTAATCATTTACATGTGCGAAATACGAAAAGATACTGAATAATGCTATATATAAGGTAAACAATAAGCTCAACTAACAGCAGCCAAACACAGAAGTGAATTTCGATGTGGTTGTGTTCACTGTGCTAGGAGGTTTGTTTGAGAAGCTTTGGTTGTATTTCTAGTCGGCATCAGCGTAAAATGATGTATGCAATAAATATTAGATCACTAAAGATGCATTCTAAATAGGCCTAAACGGGACTGCAGAGAAAAGGATAAAGTCAAGGCGCACTGTTGAAGCCCCCTTTAACACCTGGAACATAAAGGTTTTTAATAATAAAACTGCTTCTTTTACTGAATAAAAATAATAATTCAGCACAAAGACCTTACACAATATACAGAATCGCCAGCGTATTTTATTATGTAATATTTCTTGTCACCTAGGATCTTAAAGTAAAACAATAATTTACAGTACCTCATGTGAAGCAGTGCTGCTGTTCGAGCTGAAGGATAAAATAATCCCTACTGGTATTTATATCTCGTCGCTGAGAAATATACGGTAGTAGTTAGAGTGCTAACTAAAAAGGTGTATGACTAAATTTGGCGATATACATGCATAAATGAGTGGATAAAACTAAGAGAAATAGAGAGGACTTTATGCACTTTGTCGGATGGAGATTAAGGTGGCCCTGAGACTTAATCAGGCCACAGTGTTTTGTGATTACATTAGTACAAAGGGAAAAAATGTCTAGATGATTAATTGACTTATAAATAATTTCAGTCTTTCACATAAGTGATGTCCGAAAAATTGTTTAAGTTTACAACTGTAAGCATTCAAGTAGAAAAACACACAGGGATAAGATATTTTTAGTAAATCAGATATATCTGCCAATATTTTCTCAGTGTATGACGTATATTAGCTCTTTGATTATTTTAGTCAAGAATTAAAACGGTGATCCATTCAAAGGACTAATAATCTTATCTTACATCATCCGCCTCCCACAAGTTGTTCTGTGATCGGAAACAGAAATTTACATTTATGATGTATATATCGACGAGACAGTTTTGCACAAACAAGTAGCATCTGTGTGATTTCCAAGTAAAGCGAACACGTGCAACAAAGCTAAACCTAATTTTTAAACGTATAAGATAAACCCAATACATTTTATGACATATATTCATATAATCGTAAAGAACGGATCATAAATTAGAAATGTACACCACGTAGCTGGTGCACAACCAAGAAAAGTGTTGCTAGATTTGTTCACATGAAAAAGTAGCCTATTGAAATGAATTAATGTAGTGTTTCAGATGAATTTCAGTATTAATAATAATAATAATGATTTGCTTTATTCCAAAAACAGTACTTGTGATACAGATTATCAGGTTATCATGCATAAGTCACATCACAAAAAGAATTTGATGTATGGAAAAACATTTATTAAATTAAAGGGCTATGCATTAAATAACCGAGAGTGCTAATCCCCCTCATGAGATAAATACTAATGCAACAGTGTTCGCAACAAATTATTATTTTATTATTGTTATTTCATTTAATTCCTAGAGGTACATAGGGCTTCAGCTCCGCGTCACCATTGCATTCGGTTCTCTAGATATGTTTTCACCCCGCTCAAAGTTTGTCCCCATCCTTCCATCTCCTCTCCACATGATCTCCTACAAGTCACCCTCGCAATGACGACCAACTCGCCGCTTTCAACTCGGGTTCCAGTCGAGAAATGGCTTGTCTAGTGATGTTACTTGCGGGTTTCCTCAGAGTATGGCCAATTCATCTCCATTTCTTCCTGCCTATTTGTTGCACAATCGGTTCCTGATTGGTTCGCTCATTGCCAGAGATCTATCTCTGTTGCTGATCTTTTCTGGCCAGCCATCTGATCTTGAGTATTGAGCAAAGACAGCTGTTAATGAAGGTCTGAAGTTATTTGGAGATGATGTTTATGACGCGCCAAGTCTCTCATCCGCATAGAAAGTAGCACTGACTTCACATTGGAGTTGAAAATCCGGATGTTATTTTTGATGCTGAGTGCTGTTGACTTCCAAACAGACTAAAGAGAAATGAAAGCTTGCCTTGCTTTACCAATTCTGGCTTTGATGTCCTCGTCAGTTCCGTTGGCCTGTAGTTGAAACGATGCTTCCCAGGTAGGTAGGTAAAAAGGTTGCTTCCTTCAGGTTCCTCCTATTTATACTAGCTGATTGTTGTCTGTTGTTGTTGCTGTTGGTGTTAGGCAGGAATCTTCATCACCTCTGTTTTCTCTGTATTCACCTGAAGGAAGTCCTATCTTCTCTGGGTGCTTCTTCTGCCAACTTGTTGTTTTCACTTGCATATCTTCCAGTTCGTGGGAAATCAGACATATATCATTGGCAAAGTCCAGATCCTCTAAGTGTTTTGTGTGAGTCCATTTTATGCCTGTTTCCTCACTGCCCGTTGTTTGTCACATTATCCAATCTACTGCAATCAGGAAGATCATTGGTGATAGAAGACAGTCTTGCCTCACTCCCGTCCTTACTTCGAAGGCTTCCGTAAGTTTCCCGTTGTGGATTACTTGGCATGCAGCATTGTCGCAAAACTATTGGATGAGATGTATAATTGTCGATGGCACCCTGTAGTAGCGAAGTAGTTGCCAAATCACCTCTCGATCGACGCTGTCCGCTGAAGGCCTTTTCAAAGCCGATGAAGTTGAGTGAGGTGGAGAGGTGACTGTCATTCTAAGCTCTGTGCAATGATGATCCGTAGTGTGGCGATTTGTTCAATAGATGACTTGTTTCTCCTGAATCCAGCTTGTTACGGTCGAAGCTTTTCATCCAGTTTGGTGTGACCGATTCGCTCCAGGATGATTTGGCTGAGTATTTTGCTTAGGATGGACAGGAGCATAATTCTGCGCCAGTTTTTGCATTGACATAAGTCTCCCTTTTTTAGCAGTTTGAATAAGTATGTTTACTTCCAATCCTCAGGTACTTTGCCCCCTTTCCACACCTTCTCCAGCAGTGGTGTCATCAAGTCCGCTGTTGTCTCTGGGTCCAATTTCAATGCTTCTGCTGGGATTCCATCTGATCCTGCTGCTTTTCCAGCTTTTAACATCTTGATTGCATTCAGGACCTCTGATTTCGTCGGAGGGTCAATGTTCACTGGTAGCTCTGCTTTCGTTGTTGGTATTGTTGGGCGCGTTGTAGGTGGCAGTCGATTTAGAAGTCTTTTGAAGTGTTCAGCCCAGTGTTTTCTTTGTTCCACCTCATTGGTGATTGACTTTCCATTGTCATCCTTGACTGGCTTAATCTGTGTCGAACTTTTGCCCAATAGGTGCCTAGTTGTTGGATCGAGTGTGGCGAGGTCTCCTTTGCCTGCAGCTTGTTCTGCTTCACTTCCCATGGTTTCATAATATTTTCTTCTGTCTTCCCTGGCACTCTTCTTCACTCTTTTGTTCAGTGTATTGTAGCTTGCATTCAGCCCCTGTTTTTGTTGCTCGTCAGTGCACTGGATAATCTTTTGTTTCATTGTCCTTCTCTCTTCTATTAGTTTCCAAGTGTCCGTAGTGAGCCACTGTTTGTCCTGTCTCTTCTTTCTGCCTAGAACTTCCATGCAGGTTTGACTCCACACCGTTTTCAAGTTAACTCAGTGCCTGTTCCTTCAGTTTTTGAGTGTTGAACTTGGCTTGTGGTCTATCTGCAGCTCCTGTTTCCCTGAAAGCTTTTAATTTGATTTGGATTGTCCGTTGTAAGAGATAGTCGTCTGAGCCAACGTCTGCTCCTCTTCTTACTTTTGTGTCCAGTAGGCTGCGCCTCCACTTTCTTGAGCAGCAGTGAGATGAAGTCAATTTGGTTTTCGGTTTGCCCATCTGGTGACACCCATGTAGCCTTGTGGATATCTTTGTGTTTGTAGACACTGCCACCAATCACTAGTTCGTTGAAGGCGCAGAAGTCGGCGAAGAGTTCTCCATTTTCAATCATTTCTCCGAGGGCTTCTCTACCCATAATGAGTTCGCTTCCTGTGTTTTCTGGTTCGCAACAAAAACTTATCTGTAAAACTGAAAAAACGGTTATACTCTGTATAATACATTTATTTTATGTATAAACTCATAAATATAATGTCATGGTATACAAAAAGTTGTTCATAATAAGCTTTGAACACGTCAAAGAAAATAGCATAAGCAAGCAATGATTAATCTAGAGATGATACAATCATCTTTGATGTTATCTTTTTAGTATTATCAGGATTTCATTTAATTCACAGATTAAGAAGTCATAAAATATTCTTCATAGTCGGATTCAAAATCAAACTTAAAGAAAAGCAGAGAGACTCATTTACCATTCTATCATCACGTAAGCCAGTAGAACTGTGATCATCTTATAGTTAGTGTATATCAGTGTTTTCTCGATCAGTAGGATGGGTTTGCATCATAACTCTGTCAAGAATATTATGTTTAAGTGTCTTTGAAAGGCCACATATTGTGTAATGATCAAGTATGATGAAAGTGATAAAGCAGTATAACTTTTGAGATAATAGTTTAAAGCTCAAATAGTGAAGTTTAACGCTTATTGAAATGTCGAACATGAAGTTACAAAGGAATATTTGAGTCAGTGTAATACCTGTGAGTTACTTATTGGAAGTGAACTTTCTAAAGATGTCAAAGTCTAATAAAAATATCTCTTGAATCAGACTGATGACCTAATATGCATCCACACAAGGTGTTAAGTCTGAATGATAGTGATGCTTAAAGTACATGTTGAGAAATCTCAAAACAAACTTGGTGGTAGCATATTCTGTGTTAGGAGACTCCTTGTGAGAGAAGTTCATTTTTTATAGTTCCTTAATGTGTCCCATACTCCATCTTTTCACTTAAGGGTACTCAAGAATCAAGTCTCATTAGAATCAACTTCGTGAAAATGTCGTTCTTTCACTTTTATTTGGTCAAGTGCACAAAAACATGGTTAAGGTGCATTGCAGAACACTTTCACTTTTCTGATTTACACGTATTTTTGTGCTACTAACGCTTGAAGTTTTGCAGAACTAGAAATACAATAAAATATGAATGCCAGACTTGTTGACAAGTATGACACCACGTGAAAATTATATGTTAACGAAAATTCAGAAACGAAATTTAAATTGAACATTATATCATCATACTTATATATATATATATATATATATATATATATATGTATAACAAAATGAATTCATGAGGAAAATGGATATCATAAATTTGGTTCCCTTGATAAATTTTGATAGAGAAAAAAGACCAGATTTGCATTATAAAATGAAATCATTCTATTTCATAGGCTGTCATCATCTGCAAACTACGTGAAATTACAATGGTTATAAATGATGACATTTCATACTTCAAAGTTTGAAGGGTAACAGAGAAAACATCATAAGATGCACGCATCCGGAATAAAAGCATTACAATTTTTTCAATTTAAGTCACCATAAATTTATATGCTGTCAAACTATAAAAAAAGAAAGAGGATGGAGTGAGAGAAGACAGAAAACAGAAAAATCAAATAAACAGTGTAAGCTTGCACGTCTACATAGCAATTCATGAAGGTTAAAGTTCATCAAATTGAAAAGCTGCTCAATGAGCTGAGCTCACCTATGTGTATGACTACACTCTCTTTCTGTGTACATAAGTTTGATCTGGAACGCTTTATTTTCTATTCTTTACTAGGAACATAGATATCTCATTAAAAAAATTTCATCGTTATAATAATGCTTTTACTCTCGGAATTGTGGGCGCGGAAATTTCTTTAGACTAACAGTGAAAGTACTAGATCTCACAGTTCTGCAATTAATACACGACTACTGAACCACTGTATTGTTTACAGATGTGATCACATACATGTTTTCATTTTCACACTTGTTAAATAATGATTACGTAAATGTAACACGCTTTAGTATCTTATCGATTCATCATAAGACTTCAACAATTGAAGTTTGATTACTGAAGTTTTATGCAATCTTGTTTTAGTTTCAATAAATATCTACCATTTTTTTCAAAGGCTATGAGAAGCGGGAATTTTTCAGGGAAGTAAATTGTTATTTCAAATGACAAGAGTTATGACCCAAATTCTCAATGCTTATATAGAAAAATTTGTAATCTATGGAAAATTATTGTGAATCAATAACAATAGTACGTCGGTGGCATGGCGTAGAATGCTCGCCAACCACGCGTGTGATACAAGATTCGTTCCCCAACCGACTTACTCATTCACCTAGTTAACTTTATTTTTGTTAATACTGGATGGTTGGAGGCAATCGGCACGAAGCCTTAGACCTGAATTTTGTGCTAGTTGACACTTGTAAGCTAGGCGTATCTGCAGCCTCGAAGAAAATCATGTCCCTTCTGAGATTCGAACCCACGTCACCCATTGCTGCAGTCAGAGACGTTACCACTGAACTATTCGGGTTCGCGATTGACCTCCTGTAGGACTGTAGCGAATACTTTGATTTAACACTAGTAACGGTGTGATGTTCTAGTCCTTTCTTTGGTGAAGACTGAATTCTGTCAGTCAGATTTGCAATATAGTCACCATTCTAGTCAGCTTGCCATCACAGTATACATTGATTTGATTTTTTAATATCGCCTCAAAGTGTGGGCATCATTGGTAACAATCCGCATTTCGTAGGTAGAATTTTATTAGAAGCCGATGAAAACATCGTACCATTCAATTCAGGTATTGCCAAGAACTGTAAAAAAAGACGTTTCACTGGAAACTGTTCATTGAAAATTCTGAGAATCTGAGTGAATCACGCGCATGGTACTTTAAGATAAAATTCAAAGTAAGCGCCCGAATTCAGGATTATTCGAATCCAGTGCCTTATGCATTGATTAAGAATTAGTCTTATTTCTTCCAATAAGCTTAAGATGTTCATCCGTATCAGATATCTTCACAACTACCCTATTCTCATCGGAAAGTGCATGATTTTAAGTGAATAAAAAAATAACTAATTCACCATAAATTTATTCTTAAAATGTGATAACATCTCATTAAAATAATATAGCAGATCGTCTGTTGAAAACGTCTAATAAAAGACAGTAGTCAGCAAGCGAATATTACAGCAAAGTTTGGCGTAGTTGTATTTTCTAAGCTGGATGGCTTATTCACGAAGCCTTCATTATCTTTTTTCTGAACAACAGTCTTGTCGCTTACTTAGGTTATGAAGACAATGAAAGCTTCTCAGTTAAACTATTCAACTCAAGAAACACAACTACACCAGTATCATCCGGCTGAACTACAGGTCTTTAATATACGAAACTTTTATTTCGATATTATAAAGGAGACAGGAGAACTAGTCTCTTATAGTAGATGTAACTCACTAATTGCATACTCCTCTGTAGTTTTTAAGCTTACTGCCTTATTGAAAATGTACGTTTTGTTGCGACTAACTTTAACCAAAGACATCCGAGATGTCTTTTGGACTTCATTATAGTCCTGCGATGAATTTTAATAAAAAGCAGGAAGCAAATTCAATTTCTCAGAAAATCTTTACGTAGAAGGATTGTTGATTAGTTGTAAACATGATGTAATATCTAAAACAATTTCACAAAGAAAACACTTGGTAGAATTTTAGTTCATTTTATCAGAATTCAGAGGAACTTTAATTAAGCAGAAAGCAAAACTAATAATTGTTAACAAGTTGTCTTCTAATATACATTAGTTTTCTCAGTTTAGTTTCATTAATACACAAGTGTTTTAGAGACCAACCTTTTGTATCAAATAAACTGATTGAACGCATCGGTAATAACTTTCGTTAGTTTCAAATGCATCATAAAATGTGTATTTTGTAGAGAACTTTATAAACCTCTAACCTTTTTATTCACTAGCAGTTTTTGTGAATAAAAAGGTAACTTTTAAGTAAGTATGTGCATGCATTTCGTTGAAATGAGAAACTAACACTTATACTGTTTTCCAAATGAGTTCACTTTGGACTGTACTCAAAACTTCCGACACCTTTGCAGTATCTGCGATTATATCCGGAAGTGTAGGCAGACGATGGTCTATTTTTTTAAGTAGGGTAATTGAAATAAAATGTATTTTAAAATTGATAATGATTGTAGATTTGACTCACTGTTTTATAAACTTGAGGATTGAGCTTTGTTCTATATCCCGAGTTGAAAGTAGGCAATCGCTAGTCGCAGGTGGGAATAGTGGATTTGTTTTTGAATTGAGAACTATCGGTAAGATTTTTTTTAAAAGCAATAATAATAAAGCTCAATTTTAATATTTAAATTATTGTGTTCTCACGTTGAGATGAAGTCAATTACGTTTTCGGTTTGCCCATCTGGTGACACCCATGTAGTCTCGTGGATATCTTTGTGTTTGTATACACTGCCACCAATCACCAGTTCATTGAAGGGGCAGAAATCGGCGAAGAGTTCTCCATTTTCATTCATTTCTCCGAGGGCTACTCCACCCATGATGAGTTCGCTTCCTGTGTTGTCTGGTCCTAGCTTGGCGTTCATGTCTCTCATTAGTATTTTAATGTCACCAGCTAGGGTATTGTCCATTGTTACCTGTAGTTGTCTGTAGAATTCTTCTTTCTTTTCGAGGTCTGCGTTGTTTGTGGGTGCATAACATTGTATAATTGACACTTTCCTTCCTTTGGAGTTGAATCTGGCGGTCATTATCCTGGACGAGATCGCCTCCCATTGCATCAGGGCCTTTGTGTCCGCTGGTGACATCATGATAGCCACGCCCTCGGTGTGCGTGTGGTTATCTTCTAGGTGACTGGAGTAGATCACTGACTCACCCGTTGACAATTTGGTGAGTCCACTCCCATTCCATCTGCTTTCACATATTCCCAGTACTTGAATTCCGTATCTTTTCATCTCGTTTAAGATCTGCGCAGCTTGCCATGGTGCGGAGGTTCCATGTCCACACACAGACCTTTTTCTTTTGACACAAGGAGATTTTTCGGACTAAAGTTTCTGTATCAACTTCGCTTACAGGGTGGCTTTGCTAGCCTCACGCCTGAGAAGGAGGTTGTTACATTAAAATATAGTTTACAGAGGAGCGACCTTGTGGATTGCTCCTCTTAAAACCAGGAAAACAAGGAATAGAACAATCAGAACAACACCAGCAAAAGGAAAACAATGCACAACACGAAGGGCAACAAGTGGCAATAACAATGATATAGTTAAAAAATGATATCAAAATCATAGACTCACTGAATTGAGGCAACCTGGACATGTAAATCCATCAATATGCAAAATAATAGATATAAACACTTATAGATATTTGTTAGTGTTAGACATCCACAAAATGGCAAGCAGACAGTTATAGGTATTATCAGTCAACAAGATTATGTCCACAGATTCAGTGTTTGAAAGGCAAATAGTCACACTACTTTCCAAAAGTCCTTGGCAAGAAATTCCACAAAAGAAAGAATTTTATATAGCTAGATGTGTGCAACGTAGTAATCGAAAAGCGCGTCAAGGTGAAGTCCTCACAAGTTCTCCCTCTGAAACTTTCATTTTAAATAATTGTATTTGACATTTCATTTGTCACTGTTCATTAGAGGGGTGCTTAATAATGTAATGTACTTAGACTGATGTCTCATCTTCTTTGTATACGTTGAATTTCTGTTTGTCGGGTGTTTGATGTGTCATAAAATATCCTTTAAGAACTCCAATAATTTCATAACAGAATAATTTTGTTCAAAATGACACAGAACAATAGAGTATTAAGTATTTACCGATGACGCTTTGAGTATCACTCACTTTTCTTACCCATATAATTTTTCGGATTGTTTCAAACGTTTTTATAACTTCTTGTCCTTTGGTTTTACTGGTGATCATGCTTTTCATATCTCCAGTAAAAACGTTGCGTCATTCCTCCTTTGGAGGTCAATCATAGGTTCGATGAACAAAGATTCAGTTGCTGTGAGCTCAGCTGTATCAGTCAACTCATAAGATCGGTGTTGGTCAGGTCATCAGAAAATATAAGTTTGGCTATCAAATGACCATTTCAGAGGAAAATTCTAGCTTTGCTGTACGTGAACTGGCGCACAATGACGTAGTAGGTTGAGCAGGAGCTACAGATCCAGGATGTCATACAACAAGTTTGAGAGAGAGATTGACCACTTAATCTCTGATACTTCTCAGTTCATCAATAAATCCCATACAGACAATAAACAAATGAATAAAACCAATAGTTCAGAAAAGAGGTATACAAGACGATCACCTTGATTTTCGTTTGTTTGTTTTTCTAACACAAGATAACTTTTGTATTTCATAACTTCATATTTCCTTTCGTTTCTATGTGCATCCTGATTGAAACTCGTTCAGTAAATTATTCATCTTATTACGTATTTCTAATTTATTCATTCAATTCTTCTTATGAATTAACTAATAATAATAACTATGATAATGACAACTCATCATCGCTGGTTGTTACTACCTTCTCCCACGAAAAATTTTTATATGAGATTGCTAAGTTAAATAAAGTGATTTCGTTGAAAACAACCGCTTAGCTCACCTATGTATTTTGTTTTCATTAATCTCTGATATCAGATCCAAGACGAATTAGTGAATTAGAATATCTGTAATACCAGTACCAGATATATGGAAAATACTAATATTAATAACACTAAAAGATGAGAAATAAAAGAACCCTGTTAACTAAGTCAGAAAGCTATGCAATTACTTTGATATATTTGTGAGCAGTTAACTGTGCTCAGAACATCATCAGTAAATAAATAACACTGTATCACTCTCTTAAATCTAAAAAAATATTATTCTTTGTCTTATTACCATTATGTCTGTGTTCATTGTTTAGCATTTTGAGTAAAATTGCTCTTTCTTTATCCTACCATCTCAAAGATGAAATTACACGCGATAAAACTTCATCAATTTCTTTCGCCCACCTCTCTCATGTTTTTTGATCTACACTTCCAGTCTAAATAAGAATAGTTATGCACCTGTGAAAGAATATTCTAATTATTTTTCAAAATATTCTATATTTTTTTAGATTCTGGTGACAGTGGACAGTCATCTAGGCTGGATAATTACGAAGTAAATCCATATACTGGTTCAATGATTTTACGGAAGACTTCCCCAATTGTATCATTTAAACAAAATGAATCAGAACGTTGTCGACTAGATGAATATTTACTTGATAATAATAATAATAACAACAATAACAATACAAATAATGTTACTTTAATTACAAACACTAACAATAATAATCAAATTAACGCGTACAATCAAAACACAGAAAGTGAAAATAATTCATCACGCTTTAATGAAAATCAATCAACAAAGAATAATAATGTGTTAATACCTACAAATGTTAAATTAATCCCTCCAAATCCTATTTCAGAGCAACAACAAATTATTAATTTAAATGAAGCGGAATTAGCTTACGGTAGGCAGGATTAATTTTTGTCTTCAAGGTTTTAATCTATTTGCACAAACAATTCATTCATAATTCCTATTTTTTTTATTTATGAATTTTTATTCACGATTGCATGGAAATTTACGTGTATTCGAAGTTTTTCTTTTTATGAGAGACTAAAATTGTAGGATAGATGCTAGGAATGATTTATCAAGTATTTAAAATGTTTTGCTACAACGAGGTGCCATTGACAATTATACATCTCATCCAATAGTTGTACGACAATGCTGCATGCCAAGTAATCCACAACGGGAAACTTACGGAAGCCTTCGAAGTGAGGACGGGAGTGAAGCAGGGCTGTCTACTATCGCCAATAATTTTCCTGATTGCAGTAGATTGGATAATGTGACGGACAACGGGCAATCAGCAAACAGGCATAAAATGGAATCACACAAAAAACGTGGAGGATCTGGACTTCGCCGATTACATATGTTTGTCTGATTTCCCACAAACTGGAAGATATGCAAGTGAAAAGCAACAAGGTGGTAGAACAAGCATCCAGAGAAGATAGGACTTCCTTCAGGTGAACACAGAGAAAACAGAGGTGATGAAGATTCCTGGCCAGCAACAGACAACAATCAGCGAGCACAAATGGGAGGAACCTGAAGGAAGCAACCTCCTTCACCCACCGACCTGGGAACCATCGTTTCAACTACAGGCCAACGGAACTGACGAGAATCGCGAAAGCAAGGCAAGCTTATATTTCTTTCAAGTCTGTGTGGGGGCAACAGCATTCAGCGTTAAAAATAATTTGAAGTCAGTTCTACTATACGGATCAGAGACTTGCATTGCGCGTCATAAAGATCACCTCAAACAAACTACAGACCTTCATTAACAGCTGTCTTCGCTCAATACTCAAGATCAGATGGCTGGCCAGGAAAGATCAGAAATAGGGACCTCTGGTGGCAAACCAACCAGGAACTGTTAAAGTCTCACAGTGTTATACAGTAATGTTTACTGATGACGGTTCGAGCACAATTTATTGCTCATAATCATATCAAGGTACTCACACGACTTCCTAACTTCATTTGTATACTTCCATTATTTTTCACTTGATTTTCACTTGATTTGATTGGCAGTAGTATGGAAAATACAACTGCCAAATCAACACAAATTTACCCATAATGGAATTACACTCTACCAGAGTGCAAACGTTTTATTCTTATATCAACAACCAGGAACTGATTGTGCAACAAATAGGCAGGAAGAAATGGAGATGAATTGGCCATACTCTGAGGAAACCCGCAAGTGACATCACTAGACAAGCCATTGCTCGAGTGGAACCTGAAAGGGAAGCGGCGAGTTGGTCGTCATTGCGAGGGTGACTTGGAGGAGGACATGTGAAGAGAAGATGAAAGCATGTGGGCTGACTTGGAGAAGACTTGAAAACGTTGGGTGAGAACCGAACGCAATGGAGACGCGGAGCTGAAGCCCTGTGTTCTTCTAGGAATTAAAGGATATGATAATAATAACAACATCTTTATGAGCTTAGTCAGCCAATAGTTAGTCCTGTTTATCTAATAACAGGTACCTTGTTACGTGGTAATCGTGGCAGAATGATTCATTTAAAAATGTCTGACGAGTAATCTAAGTACCTATTTGAGTACTTTCATCAGTTTTGTAATTGTTATTCTTGATCGCGCCCTATGTAACAGCATGCTAGCATTTGCAAGTCTTTTGGTATAAACCGTGTTACCAATCGTCTTTGTTTCTGGTTGATTCTTATTTTCAGTGCTTCACTTTACTATTCTGTGATGGTGGACTATTGAAAGTAATCTGCTGTTTTACAGCTACCGGCATTTTGTTTGCGTCAAGTGACTACTGGCTCTTCCATCGCTTGCTTAAAAAGTGTTTTGTTTTGTTTAAAATTTGTAGATAGATATTTCATCTTTTTATCATTTATTGGGAACATTCTTCTTGGTTTTCAGGTTATTTATTTTTAATGTTCAATGAGTATGTTATACCTCAAACATCTTTGGTCTTTTTGGTTGCCTGACGGAGTTACTGAGGAGTTTTTATGGTTTAACATCAGTTATCAGCGTTTAATATTACCATGGATCTCATCACATGAAGTCGTGTTTTCTTACTGTTGAAATATAATCTCCGACTGCGTATGACTCACTAAAGTTTGATTAACCATGTGGAAAAATGAGACAGTAAATCATGTATATCGTATTAATTTGATCTCAGTGATTCTTTTACTGCTTTCGACCAGATCACTAGCGTCATTATAGAGATATCCAACGAATAGTAGAAATGGTGATTCAGGATAATTCCAGTTATTGTTTACATTCTCCCAATATTTTTTTAGTTCCACTTAAGTGTTTACGGTATTTAGTTATCCCACTCAACGAATCAATATATAAGGCTGCATTAATTATTTGTAAGAAGGGTGAATATGTTTAACTAAAACAATAATTACCAAGTGTTGATTTGCAGAGATTCGATTGGTTACATGTTTGATCACGGGCTGACATAAGTTGGAGGACCACTGATCAACCAACCCCGTAGTACTGGACAGTTACTTCACCCTAGTTTGGGACTGTTCATCAGTACGCGGTATCCATGATTTTATTTCAGAACCTTCTGGTTAAAAGACGAGTTTGTAGACCATTCAGCCGCTGAGACCTGATCCAATGTCCAATGAATTCCAACTTCTTAGCCAACGGTTCTTTTACTGACGTCAGTTTGAGACCCAACATAAAACTATACAGACTCGAAAAACATTATCAAACGCAAAAAGAGTATAGAAAGTATTAAATCTATCCTTTTAACATTTTTGGACTCAGGCAATTGACTGAAAAATAGATGTTTCAGAAGTGCTGTGGTTGAATATATACTACCTGGTGGAAAATCTCCACTTTATGATTGCTGGAATTTTATTTACTGTCTTGCTTTTAAATAGCTAGTAGAGCGGAAAGTTAACAGTTGTTTACTGATGGTAATCCATGCTAAAATATTATGAATAATGTTTTTCTCGAATATTCCTTGTCCATTTTTGATAAAGACATACTTCAGTCTTCTTTTACAAAATAAATGCCCAATTCATTAAAAAAATTATGCAATTCATTTTTGCGATAACATCTACTGATTATGTAAATATTTTTCCATTTAATCTCTGTTTACCTTTATCTTTTTTAGAACAACATAAACGAATGAATCCTAGACAGAAAGCACCACGTTCTGGTCAAAAAAGTCCATCTTTTCTAGTTGAAGAAGATCAACAATCATATGTGATAGATTATGATCAGGAAGTTGAACAAAAATCATCCAGATCAACATATGAAATAAAATCGTATAAACCATTTACTGGAAATAACCCAAAATCGTTTCCTTCAGGTATACTTCTTGATTTAAAAAGTAAAATTTTATTGGAACATACGTATAAATATGTATATACTGAAAAATATATTTTCGTTGTAGACAAAATGTTTAGACAAAATATATTATTGAAATAGCTTTCTTTTTCAGGCTAATTCTAGTCATATGACATAGTGATAAAAACTATGAAAATTGACATCCAATTTTATTCTTAACCTTTTAATAATTAATAAATTCTAAATTAATTTATTAGGCAGTTGTCTGGCATAAAAGTGATGAAACTTTTTTTTAATCCAGGTTAAATGTATGTGTATATTGTCAAAATAGCCAAGATAAAATTTAAGCGCCAGTAAGACCAGTGGAGTGCGATTGCACTGATCACCCTAAGATACTCAGTGAGCAAGTTTGTGAAACTTGGTAAATAATATTGTAATCGTTAATGAAATATGCTAAATGAAGTGTTCTGTTAGGAAACGGGATACCTGGGAAGTTTCAGGTTAGGTTTGAAGAAGCTGAAGTCGCAGTTTAGGCTAAGGACAGGTTAGGGTTAGGTTAAGGCGAGATTGTGGTTAATGTCAGGGCTAGAAAACCTAGATAATTACATGCACAGCATGAGATTTAATTACTTTGTTGACATTAATCCGGAATTGAGATGTATTTTTGTAACAAGTCAGAAAAAGATATCCTGCGTAACAGTTTTATGACTTTTATATTCGTTAATATATGTATTTTATAGGTAAAAATCGCCTTCATCATGTAGTTGGTTGGTATTTACTAGTGCTTGAAGTTTAACTTCGCCTTCACAACTTTCCTAAGTTAATGCACCAGCTAACGTCTAAGTTCAGGTTCATAGACTCACTAACTTCAGCCAGCTTGAACATGTAAATCCAACAATATATAAAATTATAGATATTAGTTAGTGGTAGACAGTTCCAAAATGGCAAGCAGATAGTTATAGGTATTGTCGATCAACAAGATTAAATCCACAGATTCAGTGCTTGAAAGGCAAACAATTACAACAATTTTCGAAACTTCTTGCCAAGAAATTCCAAAGAAATAAGAGTTTCATGTTATAACGTGAACTTGGAGGATCTGGACTTCGCCGATGATATATGTCTGATTTCCCACAAACTGGAAGATATGCAAGTAAAAAGCGACAAGTTGGCAGAACAAGCATCAAAGATAGAACTTCAGGTGAACACAGAGAAAACAGAGGTGATCAAGATTCTGCCAACACCACAGCAACAACAACAACAGACAACAATCAGCTAGTATAAATGGGAGGAACCTGAAAGAAACAACCTCCTTTATCTACCTACCTGGGAAGCATCGTTTCAACTACAGGCCAACGGAACTGACGAGGATATCAAAGCAGCCAGAATCAGAAAAGCAAACCAAGCTTACATTACTCTTAAGTCTGTTTGGAAGTCAACAGCACTCAGCATCAAAAATAACATCTGGATTTTCAACTCCAGTTTGAAGTCAGTGCCACTTACTATACGGATGAGAGACTTGCACTGTGAGTCATAAACATCATCTCCAACAAACTACAGACCTTCATTAACAGCTGTCTTCGCTCAATACTCAAGATCGGATGGCTGGCCAGAAAAGATCAGCAACAGAGATAGATCTCTGGCAATGAGCGAACCAACACAGCAGGAACCGATTGTGCAACAAACAGGCAGGAGGAAATGGAGATGGATTGGTCATACTCTGAGGAGACCTTCAAGTGACATCACTAGACAAGCCATTGCTCGACTGGAACCCGAGTTGAAAGCGGCGAGTTGGTCGTCATTGCGAGGGTGACTTGGAGGAGGACATGTGAAGAGGAGATGAAAGCATGTGGGCTGACTTGGAGAAGACTTGAAAACGTTGGCAGAGAACCGAACGCAATGGAGACGCGGAGCTGAAGCCCTATGTTCTTCTAGGAATTAAATGAAATTATAATAATAGCGTCTAAGTTCTGTCAAAGTAAAAGCCAAAAGCTTTTGATGAAGACAAAATGGATAAATATTTTACCGGGTTATTAAGCACTGTTATCATCATCTTAAGTGAATACTTGTGTAGTAAGAAATCACAGCGGACACGAATGACTGATACAGTTTCAAATACATATGGTTGTACAGCAAACTAAATAGTCTATATTATTAAAGAGGAAACCACTTAAATACTTATTTATACCTTAAATTCAGACATGAACCTTTTGTAGTTTAACTCTCTTCGCTAAATTTCAAATGGATCACGTAAAGTGAGAAAATATTAAACCAGGCATCAACGATAATTCCCTTAAGGAAGGAAAATATTTTCTTGAATAGCTACTGATATGATGGTGAACACCAGGTCTTAGATCTTTCGTGTTATTGAAAGAGTGAACAAAGAGTTAATGGATAATTGGATGAACAATTTGGATTAATAAATCGTTCAGTAGAGAATCTGACTTCTGGTCGAAATCATTCTTAGGTTTTTATTTTGTATAAACCATCTTCTATGTTATCCTCCAACAAAACAACCATTCTGTTTATAAATAAATACCTATAAAAGGAAATGACTGGAACAGTTAGCAGGGTTATCAGTTCCCTGGAAACTGAAAGAGTGCGTTGGCTGCATAGCGGTTAGGACGATCGCCGACCATGCACATGGTTCGGGGTTCGATCGCCGGCCGACTCACTCCTCTACCTCGCTAAGCCAGAAATAATGCTGGTAAAGAGGAAGGGTTGAGCATGAGGCTAGCAATCCCATCCTGTAAAAATTAAGACTGCTACAGAAACTTCAAGCTTCTAGCTTGAAGCCCTATGTTCCACTAAGGATCGTGAAGGAAAGAAAGAAAGGAAACTGAAAGTACAATAAGCAATGCTTTTCTCTCATGTACACACAATTCTGTTAGTTTTATTTAACTACTTATGTCCTATTAACTGATTTTCTTCTTTCAAAAATATTAAAAATACCTTTTTTTTATAGCACAACGCCCTACAAATGAAAGAATGTATACACTTAATCGAATGAAAATGATGTCAATGGAAGAGAATGAAGACGACGAGCCAAATACTGTAGATGACGTTCAAAAATTTCAGAAAATTAATCACAATGTAAATTATTTTCGAACAGAACATACAGGCTCATCTTCTTCACATAAATATGCACAAAATTTTAGCTCACAATCGAATAAACAAAATAATTATGATGATGTAGTACCGTCAATTCAACAAATAACAAACGTCGAAGATAGAACAAGGAAAAGTAAGTTAGGTGTTATCTTTCTGCATTTGTTTCTTCCAAAGTAATAATGTGTCATTCAGCTAGTAAAGAATCCTAAAATTTACTCTGTATTATCTCTTCACAAAACCCATGTCTCAGGTTTACAGGATTTCATTATGAGCTGACATTAGTCAGAGAACTATTGGAAAACCTGGGAGTACTGGACAGCTGTTTCGTCCTAGTTTGGGACTCTCCATCAGTACGCACCCACCGGGATTCGAATCCAGGACCTTCTGGTTACAAGGCGAGCTCGTAGACCA
The DNA here is from genome assembly GCA_944472135.2 of Trichobilharzia regenti. Taxonomy (NCBI): domain Eukaryota; kingdom Metazoa; phylum Platyhelminthes; class Trematoda; order Strigeidida; family Schistosomatidae; genus Trichobilharzia; species Trichobilharzia regenti. The sequence continues at coordinate 143,536,250 of OX235262.1, read as the reverse complement.
TTAAGCCACTGGGACCCGATCCAATGGTCCATGAATTCTAACTTCTGATGAAGAGTCCCAAACTAGGACGAAACAACTGTCCAGTACTCCCAGGTTTTCCAATGGTTCTCTAACTAATGTCAGCTCATGATGAAATCCTGTAAACCAATCAAATCCCTACAAATCAACACTTGAATACCTATGTCTTTGATTTCGTCTATTTGGTATGTGATTAAGTTGTCGCTAAAACCATCGTAGTCTTCATTACTGCGTGTTTATTTTGTAACTAAAGCGTTTTAAAACCATTTTTTTGAGAATATTGTCAGACATCATTCTTTTAAATATCTTGGATTGAACTACATCTAGTCACCGAAAGCTGAAGTCGGTAACTTGCCAAGATTACGTACGAAATCAATGACATTCACATATATTTAATTACTGATAAGGGTTTTTCCGAAATAGAAGCTCAGTTGAAGGTATTTTAATTAGAGGAAAGAAGAATACTAAAGAGATTCACATGAGCTACAAGTCCTTTCATTCACTTCACAAAGCAATACCTTTATGATTATAGGTAGGCGAACTTGTATATTTTATCAGATAAAAAACTTTAACCACCATGAAAGCGAAGATAATCTAATTCTCTGTTTGCATTACAGTGTAAATTCACGTGCTTTGCTTAATATCATCATGGCAAAAAAAGCTTTAATGAACACATTTATAAATTTTTGCTTGAAGAAAAGACCTACAGACTTATGCGTGCTGTTTTTTTAGAATTAACGTTAACTATAAAATCGTTGAGACTAACTTGTGAATTCGGTGAAGGTCAGAGTTATATTTCACTTTAGAATTCGAAACGCATTCTATATGTAAGACCTTGTTATTATCTATGAACTATATGAACTGGAATTTATTTAATCAAAACTTGAACTCCCACCAACCTGAAATGTTAAGTGCTATATATACTGCCTCGTGATAACTATCGGACGTCTGAAAATGGTAAATTACTTTTTATTATGTTGTAAAACAAATGTATTTATTTTTAGCCACTTGAAGGATTTATTCGGAAGATATTTCTTTTCAAGTGGAAATAAATCGATTCATTCCCTAGAAAAGAGTTTACTCTGGTTTGTGACAGGTAAAAACAAAGTTCTGCAGTGTAAAGACTGATGAGAGATGTTTCCTTTGTTACTTCACCAAATTTTATTGTCATTAGTTAATACGCTTATTGTAGAAACCTGTTTTCACGTTGTTTCATCAGGTCCGATGTCTGCCTACCATAACTTCAAGAATATAACTATATAGTTACTAGAAAGCTACATAAATTATTGGTTTTCTCCGCTTACCCATTGTAACTGCAATAAACCCTCAACCGTAGAAATTAAACTGCTTGTGAGAATCCTATTGAAACAAACTGTTAAGTGACAGCTATAAGTAATTTTAAAAAAAACCTTCAAATAAATTATCAACCGCTCTAATCATCATATCCAAAACGAAGATACTTAGCTTACTGTTTTTGTCTGCCGAATTGTATCCATATCCTCGAATAATTAATGAGAAAGCTTGACTTTAGGGTCTGTGATCTGTTATTTTCCACTGTCTAAAATAATTCGGCAACAATTCTGGTTTGCAACGACAGATTTTCTTTCAGTTAGATTGAGTGCAACAGAATGTAGGTATCCAACTGTTTAGTACTGCTTAGCATATTACTTGTAGAGACCGAAGCCAACGTGTTGTGGTCCGTTTTCATGTTTACTGTATAGCTAACCGAAAATTCCCTGAGTTACTCATAGTCCTAAAGTGCCACGTCTACAGCAAAAAGACAGTTATTTGAGATATGTGTCACAGTTCAACAATAATTAACATATCAAAAACTCAAAATAACCTTAACAGTATCATTAAGAAGCCATAAAGATCAGGAGTTCTCATGTACAAAACCAGTTTTAATATTATTGATATTATTTCTTTGGGTTTCGAGTGGAATATAGGGATTCAACAACTTATCTCCACCTCATTCTGTTTTCTGCCTTCCTCTTCAGCTGGGTCTGCAAATGCCCATTTTCTCTCATATCCTCTTCGCACGCTCTCCTCCTTGTCATCCTAAGTAGACTCATTTGAATTCCATTCGAGTAATGGCCTGGAGCATGATGTCTATCGACGAACTCCTCATCGTATGCCCCATCCATCACCATTTTCTCTCGCATATTTGATGAGCAGTCGCCTCTTCGCTGGTTTCTGGCCAGGGTTTCTTGTTGGTGATTCTTTTTGGCCATTTTGTCTTCAATATAGAGCCAGCAAAGGAAACTGATGATAGAAGTCTGTACCTTTCTGGAAATGCTTTTCGAGACGCTGGCGCCAAATGAGTGACTCAAACAGAAGAACTGATTGACTTCACATTTGTGTTGAAAATCTGGATCTTGTTCTTTATGCTGGGGCTGAGTGCAGAAGATTTCGAAACTGGTTTTAGGTGAATGAAGGCATATCTTACCTTTCCTATTCTGAACAGATTTAACATCTTCGCCGTCCCTCCAAGTGATTGGAACGATGCTTCCTAGATTAGTGAAAAAATTGCCTCTTTCAAGTTTCCCCCATTGATGGTGACTGGTACTTGTTATTGTTGGTTGGTTATCTTCATAACCTCCGTCTTCTCTATTTTCACTTGCACTGCTGTATCCGCTGCCAGCCTTTTTTACCAGTTTGTTGATTTTCACCTGCAAGTCATCGAGTTTGTATGGCACGAAACATAAATCATCTACGCGCGAAATCCTCATCTTCTAGTCTTCTGATCGGCGGTTAGCGTATTCCGAACTGCTCGCTCCCTACAGACTTATGAATAGTCCACTCCACCATAATTAAGAATATCATCAATGGTAATAGGCAGCCTTGTTTCACTTCTGTATTCACTTCAGTGGTATCGCTGAGTTTCCCGTTGTAGATCACATGACACGTGACATTGTCATATAGCCAACTGTTGAACGAGACTGATAAAGATTTGGGACACTGCGCTCCATAATGCTGGAGCTGTTACCAAATTTCTTCACGGTCTGCTCTGTCTGTCGAAGGCCTTTTCGAAGTCAATGAAGTCGAGGTAAAGAGAGATTTGACTGCTATTCTATGCTTTGTTTGATGATGATGCGTAGATTTGCTATTTGACCTGCTCATTAATCGCATTTCTTGAATTCAGCTTGTTCCTGTAGGTGGCGGAGTTCTTCATCCAGTGAATCTTTTATTCTCTTCTCCTGTTCTCTTTTATTCACATCTTTCTTCTAATCGATAGGCACCTTATCTTCCTTCGAAACGTTTTGCAATAATGGCATGAGCACATCTGGCACAGTCTATGGGCCCATTTTTAGTGTTACAGAGGGAATTCTGTCTGGCGCTGCTGCCTTTCAGGCCAGTATTCAGTAGCTTTATCGCATTCAGAATTTCTGAATTCGTTGAAGGACTGGTGTCAACTGGCAGGCAGTTGTGTGCGAGCTGTTGTTGGTATTTCTCGACGACTCAAAGGTGACGGTCGATTCGGGAGTCCTTTCTAAGGTCAAGGCGTTGGGCTAGCGACTCTACTTCAGAAAACCAATTAAACTTCTACAGAAACTTCAACACACAATGAAAATAATAAAAATACAAAACATATAAAAAACAAAATAAGTACTATACGACAAATTTGTTTAACCGGAACCAGACACAACTAGGACTTGCGTATCAAGAAGAATATTCTTTTATCAAGAATCATGCACTAAACACTTATGACAGACAGTTCAACTTTAAAATCAAATTAATTGGAACAAATTATCAAGCCCATCGCACAAAAGCAAAGAGAAACATGTAAACTGGGGATGAAAGAAGAACAAAGGTAAATAATAAGGACTAAGTCAACAGTTTATATGCAAGTATCATAACAACGATATACTGCCTATGGGAAAACATTCAAATAAGTATCCATATTGTAAATAGATTGTTAAGGATAGATGCCTCGAACAATTATTCCGTTACACTATTTACTGTCACATTTCCATACTTAAGCTTGATATAAGAAAAACTTTTACTCGATAAAGTTGGTTCTTATTTCAGTTTCTAACGTTCACAGCTTATGGCTTATACGCCTAGTAAAGCAATGAGTTGATATTTGAAGCAATTTTAAGGTACAGACTAGTATTCTTCATTGGTCAACAGATTCTGTTTTTCACTACACTCAACACAGGTAGAAAGAATTTATTTAAATTTTCTTAGAAATAAGTCCAGTTTAAAAAAAGTACTGTCATGATTTTTATTAGTTTCAATTATTAATTGTCGACAATGACGTATTTATCGATCGATGTCCAAATACTCTAAATGATTTATAAGCAACAACAGCCTAAAAGGATTATCTCACGAAGGTTGTAATAGGAACTAGTTATATCCTTCTTAGGTATAACGCGTCTGTTCTTTTTTTCTCTTTTTTTTGAAAATTCCCTTGACACTGTAATTAATCAAATATGAATAAATAAATTAAGACTAAACGATTTTTCTGTCCCCAGAATTCATTTGATTTTTCTCATGCTGCTATAAAGATCAAATAAAATGAATATAAAAGAGTCTGAATGTCCGATTTTTGCCTAAAATTTACAACGTTTTTATATCCGTTCTCTGGTATCTTTGATAAAAACCAATGATATGAGAGTTAATTGGGAGAAGTACTCCTTTTAAGATTTCCAAAATTATTTTGCTCCATTAGTGAAACAAGTCTGTTACTCAAAAGACTCGACGTCCCCATGAGTTATTGTTTTTTTTTTCAGTACGCTCACTAGGAACCTATCTGATTAGAAACAAAAGAATAAGTCCAGAAAATATAAATTGCGACGGAACAGTAGTTTGTAATATCCTTCTTGGACAATCTATTTACAACATTGATACTTATTTGGACCTTCTAACCAACGTTTTGACCATTATACATCCCTTTTCTAGACTGTATATCATTGTTCTGACACTTGCATACCTCCTGTTGACTTAACCCTTATCTGAGTTAATAAATGAAAAATTCCCATATTGAAATCAAAACAAGATTTTGAGCAAACAATTGTTCTCGATAACTGCTTCTTCAGACTCTAAAGTTTTAAATCTATGAATAATAGAATACATATAGCCAATGAAGGCAAGTGAAAATAATATCATAAACTGTATTAGGGTGCATGTTTAAGTTGAAATGATAGTCCATTAGTTAACATAGTCAATCAAATGTGTGTAGGGTGTATAGTCAGAAAAAATGTGATGAAGTGTGAATGAACAATTGGGTGATATAGTGTTGTTTTATTGTCAACAGAATACAAGTGTCACTGGAGTGAGATAAATGCGATTACCACAAAATACATAGAAACGCACATTAACAAAGGGGCACTGAATGTGAGACTAAATTGTAAAGTGTAATAAGATGTTACAGAATGGGTAGGCTCAGTATAAAATCATAAAGGTTGACAAAAATTAAAGGTAACAATGAGGTGAAATAAGCTGGGTGGAGAAATGGGTAATAAAGACATGATATCACAAAATGATAATGATAGTACGAAAAATTATGTTCCTGGTGACCTTGTAGTGGACCAGAGCAGACAAAGAGAGGGAATAAGTTTTTTCTGTACACATAGGTCTGGTCTCTCTCTCTATTTATCTCTAAAGTCTCAGCTATTGCTAGGAGGCGTAATCGTGTGCTTTTGGGGAGACTTTTCGGTACTCGATACACAACTGTAAATGACTCATCTACATTGACGCTGTGTTTGCAATACACTGGATGAGACGGAATTACATTATTTAATGATTTGGTTGCTCTTTTCCAAGCTAAACAGGAATATGTTCACGAGGGTGTAAAGATAAATTCCTTTGGGTACGACCTATATAACTAGCTCCACGGGAGCAGTTGAATTTATATACAGACGTTAATGTCGCCATTTCGGGCAATCTAACTTTAATGCACAGTGTCAATATAGGTTTGGTTGAGAAACTGATATACAGTTTTGCGGCATTAACAGTTTTTTCAATTGATCTCGCTAATCTACGGTTTAATATATCACTGGCCATATCGCCTTTCATTTATACATTTAAGTAAAGCTTTTTCTTACTTACTGCGTCTCGCTTAGTTTTATGTGTAGTTTCATGGATATACTTCTTTACAGTTTCTGATATTATTTTCATTTGCCCTTATTGGTTATATGTACTCTATTATTCATGGATATATAACTGTAGAGCCTGAAGAAGAAGTTGTCGAAAACAATTGTTCGCTCAAAATCTTCTTATTTGAGTTATGCCATGGATTGATACCAGTTACTGAGACACTGAAAACCAGAGAGTACTGGATAGCTGTCTCATCCTAGTTTGGGAATCCTCGGTAGTACTCACCAACTGGGTTTCGAAACCAGGACCTTCCGGTTACAAGGCAAGCTCGTATGCCATTCAGCTCCCTGGGACCCAATTCAATGACCCATGAATTCTAACTTCCATCTATTTGTGATATTGATATCAAATACTTACAAATCAGCTCTTGAGAATAAGCATGATGCTTGCTGGTGACTTGCAACAGGGCGGAGTTTCCTGGAGCTCTAGTAAGAAACCGTGACCACTGAGGTCCAAGCAGTCGGGTGTGAGGATGATTAATGGTCGCGCTAAATATCATTAATCGGTGGAAGTTAGAATTCTTGGATAATTGAATTGGGTCCCACTGGCTGAACGGCATATGAGCGTGTCTTGTAATCGGAAGCTCCTGGATTTGAAACCCATTGGGTGAGTACTACCAATGAGTCACAAACTAGGGTGAAACAACTGTCCATTACTCCCTGGTTTTCAGTGTTTCACTAACTGATATCACTTCGTGGTACAATTTGAAAAATAAATCAAATCCTTACAAATCAACTCTTGAAAATTAATCCTTATTATTTGTCTTTGCTCTTGTTTAATATCAAGTTTTCATATTTCTGTTTGCGTTTCTGTGATGGTATTGATGATGTCTTGTTTTACGATGTGATTTCGTTTGAGTGAATAAAAGTGATTCCGACCTTAGATTGAATGTGGGAATCGCTTGGTATGTGACTCTTGTGGATAGACTTTTGAATCCACTATGTTGTAAATATTCTACGTGATTCTAAGTATTCGTTCTGAACTTCGAAATTAACCTAATCTGTATAGGTACCTAGCGGCAGTGGTGACAATCACATAGCTCTTAGGACTGATGTCTTCAGGGTGTTTTGTGACTGTTCGTGTCTCAAGGAAGTTTATTCATCTATGCAGTAGGACTCAGAGAACGGTTTTGTACGTTCAGTTTGCGACCAGTAGGTTTTGTGCCTTGGGTAAATGCAAAAATGTAGTCCAATGTCACCAATCTCTTTTAATTTAGCTGAAGTCATCTGACAGTAAAGAAGATAAAGATTAAAAGTGACGAACCAACTTGAAATTCATACCAAGTTATAATGATTATCAAACTGTCAGCTCTAGTAACACTCTCTACATGACACACGATGACAACTTTTGAAAAAGTTCCAATGGACACACATTAGAAAAGTGTAATCATTCGTTGCGTTGGTGGCAAAGTGGTTAAGACGCTCGCCAACCATGCACATGGTCCGGGGTTCAATCCCCGGCCGACTCACTCCTTTGTCTGGCTAACCCAGAAATAACGCTGTAAAGAGGAAAGGTTTGGCATGAGGCTAGAACCCGCATCCTGTAAAATTAATCACTGCTACTGAAACTTCAAGCCACTAGCTTGAGGCCATATGTTCCACTGGGAACATCAAGGAATTTAAAAAAATCATTCATTCAAATACCCAATACTTGACTCAAATTTATACTTAGTTGCTTACGAAAATAAAACTAATTTACATTTTCTGTCTTTTATGATCTTCATTTCTGTGTTTTGGGTTTCTAGCCTAACTCATGAACGTCAGAACTATACGCGGGTGTCAAAAAAATAGATTAATTATTCAGGTAGAACGGGAAGAAGAAAGGAAATTCATTAAAATTTTAATAAGAAGAAAGCTTCTAGTGATTTTTTTTCTTTCTTTCATCGATACACATGTGTGCATTTGTTTAAGAGAGATAAAGGATACTTCTACGAGCTATCTGCCTATTATCCATTTCCATTTTATCAACTGATTTCACACTCATGCAACCATAACATGATATCATGGGACTTCATCTAAAATTTTACAAACAACAAAATAATTAAATTTCAATTTTTAAAAAAATAATCTTACTGAAATGAAAGAAGATAAATCTATTTGCCCTCCTACCTAGTCGAGATGTCATCACTCTGTTTGATTAGCGTAGACGTAAACATACATAAGTGTTTATTATAATTATCATGCATACCTATTAAATAAACATTCGTGTTATAAGTGTATTATGTAAGAATTTGAAAATTATTGTTATTAAATTGAGAAATTCCTTCGCTTATTTTCTAAATGTATGGAATTTAATTCTTCTTGGTAACAAGATTATGCTTTTAAGGTTTCTGAACCCATCAAGTGAAACAAAATTATTTCACTGAGTTAATGTGCACATCTAATCTAGATTTTCCTCAAGATGACTCTAAATCTGAGTAATTTGGTGAGTAGTGACCAGCAGACGAATCCAGGATGTTAATTGCGCCGTACTCAAAACTCGTCACCTGGATATACTCGCATTCTCAGTAATTGATGGTGTTCTCACTGGGACTTGAACCCAGTACCCGTCGTTTCAAAGCCAAAGCATTATCCAATAGGTCACTTGGATTTCACTGACAATCACTATCCATCAAATTACTTCAAGTTAATCCTCAGACAGCTTAGAAGCATGTGCATAAGGGTCTGATTTGTTGAATTAGGCCAAACATTCCGGTTCGATCAATCAACTGGAAAACCGAAAGTAAACTGAAGATAACTAACTCTAAATGGTGCAGATTAATTGAGTTTTAATAATATTGAATGTATAAAGAACCTAACAGCATTAGGTTCTGGAATCCTTTTTTTTCCTTCACGTTCGCAGTGGAATATAGGGCTACAAGCTAGTGGCTTGAAGTTTCTGTAGCAATGTTTTTTTACAGGGTGGGTTGCTATCTTCGTGCTCAACCTTTCCTCTTTACCAGCATTATTTCTGGGTTAGTGATGTAAAGGAGTGAGTCGGCCGGGAATCGAACCCCGGACCATGTGCACGGTTGGCCAGCGTCCTGACCGCTATACCACCGGCGCACATTAAAGTATAATTCTTCGGCTAACAATTTGTGAATGAATTCAAGCAACTGTTAGGACTCTTTTATGACTCATCTAATAGTTAAAAACAGATTGTTAATGGAAACATAAGGCTGAAAAGTGAAACTGTTTACGAATTTAAACAAAAGCTGCAATTTAAACAGAAGAATACAGTTACAAAATATTACTCAAATTATTTGAATTCAGAAGTGATTCCCAAGCAATTGTTTGCGGGGATTCGATTAGTTAAAAGTTTGGTCACAAAGTGACACCAGTTAGATAACCACTGTGAAACCAGAAAGTACTGGACCGCTGTTTTGTCCTAGTTTTAGAATCTTCAGTAGTGTTCACCTGCCAGGGGGCCGAACACAACACCTCGGTGTTATAAGACGAGCTCGTAGACGCGTCAACCAGTGGGACTCGATCCAATGACCCATGATTTCTAACATCTGCTGATCCTGGATATATACGTGTATATCCACACATATCGCAAACGCCAGCCTGTGACGTTGCGAAATATCTGTGCTGTTAGCCTACTTGTTCTTAATTTTTAATTTTTTATGAAACCACTCAAAAGTTATTGACCAGCTGTAAACCCTTCATAAATTAGTCAGAGAATCATTCAGGGGAATGACAGTCGAATTGTTTGGTTTTTATTGTGGACACCTTTAAAAACTTACAGCATGGTTAAGTTAAAATTTAACCTTAACTTTTCTGAAAATGAGTTCATGTAGGTTGCAGATGTGTGAAGATGAATATAAATACAACCAGCAAACTGTAGTAGCTTTAGAGGAGTGCTATTATACTTTTTGAAATTTGGTATTTATACCATGTAACTTGAAATAATAATGATACGGATAAAATCTGTAAATCGACGAAGCAGTTGAAGACAAGGTTATACTTCAAAAGGTCAACTGGAATGCAGTGACACAGAAAAATTGTGATACTTTTGGAGACAAATAGGAAAATCAGAGAAATCAAAATAAGCAGGGATTTTGTATTTCAAAAAGCTGATTACTGAACAAAGAATATTTTTATGGATAACTTCATCAGGTTCCATATTTAAATATCTGTAATAATTAAAGAATTATTGATAGTGACAACGTTAGTGTTTTTTTTAAATAACGTCGAATCAATGACATCAAAATTCCAAGAGGTATTTGCGATTGGATTGTTGGTAGATTATAGCTCAAAATGTGTTTGTAATAATATGCATAAGTGTATCACTGAGTTGAACATCAGATTACTGAATTAAATGATCATAAATAACAAAGAATGAATGGTCAGGATCAATGTTCATATTGAATTCTCTTCATACCGAGTACAAACTTCATATAAATAAACGATTTTGCAATAGCATGGAAACAAAATGGGTTAGAAGGTTACATGTTTGTGTATCAGTGTGAGCTGATTAAATAAATAAGAAAACAAGTAGTCTGTTTACACAAGTGCAGTAATAAGGGCTGCTGTACATACAAAATGAAAGGTCATATCTAAAAGGTGTGACATAAGACAGTATTTATGACATTATGGATTCTACAGCAAGCCCGAATCGCAATAGTAGCTGGACGGATTTCTTCTCTACGTAGCGCACCAGATGTTTTATATTTGTCACATATCTCCATCTTTTTACAGATTTGTTTCCTGAAAAGACTGGAAGTCAGATTTCCATGACCCAAATCCGGAATTAGGGAAATCTCTCTTCACCCTGGAACTACTGGCTCATCAGTGGTGTGTCACATGCATCAATTAAAGATACCTGGGATAGTACCGCTGATACACTTCCGAAACGTTTTTTACATATCACGAACTCAGAAATGAACTTCATTCTAATCGAACTTAAATGAAATCGTGTCTTTTAAAGCTAATTGACAAATTACATAGTAGCTGAGAAAATATTTTCAAGATTTTGTGGAATTCGCCCGTTCTAGCCTTTCTTGTTCATAGATGATTTAATCTACACACACCTTCATTAGTATCACAGCTTTTATGTTATCAATGTACTTTACTCACACATCTATTGGATAGAGAAGAAATGATTTAAAATCATTGAATGTCATCCAGTGTAATCTTTACTACTTTCTTTGTCTCCCGAGAATTGATTCCGTATACAGGCAGTATTACAAAATTTTCACTTTTTAATTATAGTATGATAATGACTGATATTTTTTATGAACACTATAAAACTTGTATACAGTCTCATCAACCCAGTAGTCAGATTTGCTTTTATCTTACTGTCGTCTTTTATTCAGAAAAATAAAACTTTCTTTAGCCAGCAGATAAAGACGTCAGAAGTAAAAAGAAATGTAATAGTTATTTATGCAAATTTCCTCAAGACTCGCTGACATCTTGATAATATTTTCTATAAGTAACTATTACTCTTCATAGAGATTGCTGGAACATTTGTTATAAAACAGCTCAGCTGATAAAATCCATTTTCGGTCCAACTAGTTTTCTTCTTATCAGAATCCATTTTAAGAAATGGTATAGAAGTTTTTGTGGTTTTTTTACTATGTTTATCAAAATTCTATGTGATGACAAACTAGTTTGAAATAAAGTGTTGAATTATTCGGCTGAAAATATCGTTAATCGGATCTGTTCAACACTTATCCAGCTAAAAGCAGTATGAGATGCGTCAAGTTTTGAGAAAGATTCCTAATCGTTCTATTTACATTTATGTACTGACTATTGGAAATAGTGAAGAGAGAGGATCTAATATTCATAAATGAAGGGCTAACATGCGCTGACAATTATACAAATCTTCTCACTGACAAGATGGTGGATGGCTTGTCCAGATATTATCTCTTTTAAAATGTTAAATTTAAAACGACTAACCTTAAATGTAGAAAGTTGTTTTAAAACTGATTTTTGAATGGGTTAACATAAATTTATGTGTCGTTTTACTTGACTATTTGCAAACAGATACTAATGAAAACTAACAAACATGACTTTTTCCTGTTTTTTGTCAGATCCTCTTTTATCAACGAAAAGTTTTTCATTGGATGTACCACGATTTGATCAGCCAAATGAGTCTAGCATAGGTGGTTCAGGTGGTTCCAGTCCAGGACGTTATTCTGAAGGACCTCGAAAGTCATCTGTTGCAAAATACCCTCAGTGTTTATCTTCTAGAATGTCACCGTCGCTATTTTCAGCAAGAATGACTGGTACGTATTCAACCATAGTAGATTTATTTACTCCGTAATTATCTTTTTGTAAAAAGGAATATTATTTTATTATTATGAAGTTTGAATTTCCGTTAAACTTTTGTCTTACATAAGACATTAAATGCTTTTCACTGGCCTGCTAGTTCCACCGTTCTTTAAGTTTACATCTTTTCAAAAAGCGACCCTCAGCTTCACTGATAAAAGTAGCTCATGTAAAACGTTATCATAAAAAGTGTCTAAATATGGTTAAAACGTTGACTGAGAATTTATTGAAGTATAACATTTTAATGAGAAACATATGAGCTAAAACTGATTCATTTTTTACCGGGAATCAAGCATCTTCTTTCAACTCTGAATAATATACTTTCCAGACAACCACAAAGTTGCGTCGCTCTTATATTTATTTGCATATGTCAATCTAGAGTCTTTAAATCCTGAAGAAATCTACTTCTGAAATAATAGAAAAGCTTTGTAACTCAGGTGGATGATTTTCTATTAACAGTGTTCTCTGAGCTGGTTGGTTTAGTTGCGCACACAGATCAAAAACTCAACTATACTAGCAAAAATCCAATTACTCACAAATGAAACTGTATACAGACATTGTTTAGAAAAGTTCAAACACATTGTAACACGCCAGAGTTGAAAAGAATGGAAGAAAAATACTTACAAACGGTGTTCAAGAAGAATGGTTATCCAAAAATTTCATCAAAAAGTTTTTAAAATCGAATGAAAGCACCAACAAAGAACCATCACCAAAGACCAAAAAGAAATTCATCCTACCATAAATCAGAAACATCTCTGAAATAACGGCTAGAATGATGAAACAATTTGATATAGATGTAGCACACAAACCAGCCGAATCGCTTAATTCGATTTTATTCAAACCAAAAGATCCAACAGAAAAAGGAGATAAAATTAACGCCATTTACAAAATAAATTGTATGAACTATAACAAACATTACATCGGCCAAAGTGGTCGTCCCCTTCGAATAAGAATCCAAGAACACAAATCAGCCGTGAAAAGACATGATATTCATTCTTTAATATCAATGCGTACAGACGATTATGGACATCAATTTGATAAGGATAATGTCAAAATCTTAGACAGAGGAAACACTAAATATGCCAGGGAATTCCTAGAAGCCTGGTACTCAAACGAAAATGCAATTAATAAACACGTTAATATAGATGAAATATACCAACTAATGAAAAGTGAATCAGATGATCAGAAAGCTTAGAATCCCAATCAATAGAAAACGGTCAATACATATCTAAAGATGGTTACCGGGAGACACAATTATATCACTCATGAAGAAATTTAAACCATTTCACTTTATCCTAAATACTGCACTGAAGATGTCATCCAGAAAGACGATGAAAGCTTCGCTACTAAACCAACCATCTCAGAGAACGCTATTAACTGCAATCTACTTCTTTTAGCTTATCACATTTAAAAGCCCATTAAAAAAGATACACCTCTCTTTATTTATTCAGTGATGAGACTAATCCTTTATTCACGCATGACACGCAAAAAGAAGTCGAAAATTGTTAGTTCCGTTAAATAAGCCAGCACTGTTTCACTGCAAATAAATACAACATAAGGAAGTTGAAACTGCCTGACTTACAACTTAACATATTCATGAAAAGTTTTGATTGACAGTTTGATAGAGACTTCCCTTAGGCACCTTGTAAAAATAACTAGAAAACTAAGTTGCCTACTTAACATAATCAAATTTTTCAAAAGAATGGATACTGAACAAATAGTAGTCTTTTCGATAACTTCATCATCACGCTCTTCAGTTATATATACATTATAGTGGATGAATGAATTAGTGTTATGAACAACATTAATGTTTAAATGACATCCAATCAATAATAATATGCATAGATTGCAGCTCAATAGCATCAACATAAAATAAGTTGAATGTCAAAAGAATTAAAAAGGATAATATTACAAATTCATGAGTTCATAGTTTCTACTGAATGCCAGCCAGGGCAGTAGTAGGGGCTGAACTTGCTTCTTTTGAACATAGAGCACTGGTTGTTTGAGGCGAACTGCAATAGCTTTTGCTGTTTGGAGCATGCGGTGCTTCAATGATTTTGGGAATTTATTTGGTACCCGGTAGATGATAGAGAAGGATTCTTCAGTGCTGGCTGGCTTTGTGGCCGGTTTGCACCAGATGGTCCGATATCGATCTGTTAGTGGTTTTCACTACACCTTTACTTAGCCACAGTGGGAGATGTTCTCTAGTGAGCACGAAAAATCAAGTTCCTAGAACAACGGCCAATATAACTCGCTCCACAAGTGCAGTTGAATTGGTGGATACAATCTGAAGTGGCTAATCTAGGTACTTCATCTTTAAGTCGAGGAATCACCACTGGTTGTGTAGAGAACAATACGTGTAGTTCGCCAGCATTAAAAGTTCTTTGAACTGATTTTCTTAATTTCTTCACAATTATCTCGCTTGGTATATCGCCCGTGAGTTGTAGTCGTATATAAAATGGCTTCTTGTTTACAGATAGTAAGTAGTCCTTCCCGTTTTCATCTACAAGTAGACAGCATAAGGTATATATTCATATATACTTCAGAAAACTCTACATTAGATACACATATGTAGGTCATAATGTCGATGAGTTGACTATTAGACCGTATTAGATAAGTCTATTTTAAATATCACACAGTGACGCAGCACTGATAAGTGGACGACGTTTCTAGCGTGAGTTACTGCTCATAATCCCTTCACTTTAGTCACACGATTTCACAGTTTGTCTTATATAAACATGTTATCTCTTTTCCTCTCTCCAACTTGGCCTTGTTGTTCGCTGCCACTTTCCATATGCGCAGGATGGGCGCTTGTGTCATTCCGATTGCACTTGTTTCGTGATTAACCTATCTCCATCTCCACCTAACGATATTACTTTTTAAAACTCTCACCCTATCCCTCCATCCTATTTCATGATTACATGCAAATGAATGCAATACAATAGCAGAGTATTTTTCCGGGTTATTTAACTTAGCAGGGTCAGTTATTCTAGGTCAGGCTAAATTTGTAATTGACCTCACAATCATCACATAGGTCGAACTAGTAAGTCGGGGTAAAATAGATTATTGGAACATAAAAACCTTTACCTATCTTTTTTTCGCTGAAATTTTAAAATCTTGTGGCTGATGGAAGTAACATGGTTAGTGATCAGAACCCAGGTTCCTGTTTTATTTACTAAGTGAAATAAGCTGATGAATAAAATTAAAGTTAGTTTGTGTTAAACAATTTCGTAGCTAAAGACTGTCTCCGAAATCAGTTTGTTCAATTTTTCAGAGAATTATCATCATGATTCAGTATATTCATTGTAAACAGTATGCACACTGTTGTGTATTTAGTGTGCTCATCAGATCACCATATGCCCTAAAGACATTTGCGAATTAATCCGAAAATAAAAGAAATTTTTAAAATTACTTAAGTAAAATAAAAATATAAAATATAGTTGGCTTAAAGTTTCATTTTGTGCGTCGGAGGTCACATGATACAATATCCATTAACCACCACGGAATGATATTCCTAATTGTGGTTAACTGACTGGATTGTGCATCAGAGAGTGGGAAACGAGAAGAGAGGAATATTCTGGACTGACGTGAAGAACCTAAAAGACCTGAATTTCGAGTATGGATGATTTATGTTTGATGTCACAAAAAATCGAAGACTTACAAGCGAAAACCGACAAACTGGTCGAAGAAGCAGCCGGCGAGGACAGGACTGCAGGTAAACATAGACAAGACGGAAGTGATGAAAATAACTAACCAACAACTACAACAGCAGCAACAACCAACGTCAATCACCATCAACGGAAGGGATTTGAAAGAGTTTAATTCATTCACCTATCTAGGGAGCATTGTCTGAACTACAGGAAGTCGGAACGGACGAGGATGTCAAATCGAGCGAAAATCGGGAAAGCGAAGAACACATTCATCAACCTGAAACCAATCTGGAAATCTTCGTCACTCAGCCAGCATCACCAACGAAATTCGGTAGGGTTTTTAATACAAACGTCAAGTCAGTCAGTTCTTTTACACGGATGAGAAACTTGGCGGGCGAGTCACAAAGAATATTCCCAACAGCCTGTTGCAGACTTTGATCAACAACTGTCTTCGCTATATACTGAAGACCAGATGGCCAGGCCAGAACGAATCACCAACAAGAAACTCTGGGCACTAACAAACAAAACAAGAACCAATCACCCAACCAACAAATATGCAGGAGAAAGTGGATTGAGATGGATTGGACACTCGTGGCTGAGGAGGCCGCCGCTGGGTGACATCGCGCACGCGTCAGGCCATTTCTCGAGTGGAACCAGGCCGAAAGGCAAGCGGAGAGTGTGACGTCAGTGCAAGGGTGACATGGAGGAGACCGTGTGAAGAGGAGTTGAAAGAGTATGGACTAAGATGGATGGAGGTGAAAAGTTCAGCAGAAGGAAGACATAAGCAAGTGGAGACATGCAGCTGAAGCCCTATGTTCCACTAGGAACTCAAGGGAACAATAATAACAACAATAACCACCACGTGGTCTGGTATTTGATTCCCAGCTCACACACTCTTTAACCTTGCTCAGTAAAGAGGGAATAATGTGTTATGTTGCTGCTGCTGAGTGGTTAATAGTAGTTTTCCCCGTCGCCAATTGTTATGTACTCGTCGCCAAATCAGTGTTATGCACTGGTCGAGAATTTAATAGTCCTGACGCAAGAAAGACGGAAATCAGAAGACCACTAGGTTTGCGATGATACTTCTATTTTCCAGATACAAGGAGAAGCAATAAGTGGTATCACACCAAAGTAAGTGGACACACAAGATTGTGTGAGCAAAATATATATGAATGTTCAGACAAGTGTATGAACAAATCAATGGACAGTCTTAACATGAATAAGTAATTATAATGAAGTATCGATCCATATATACATAGCAAAATATAGCAGACATGTCAACAACCACACATATAATATGGATATTTGTCACCAAGCAACGGACTGTCAACAAACACTCATATTATATATAATATAAAGGGAATATACATTGTTAAAAGAGACAGGTTCATCAAAGTGAAATGGTCACAGACTAAGCGAGCAGCCAGAAAGAGAGATCACCATATATATATATATATATATATATATATATATATATGGATACATATCATAATGGACGAGAGTCTAGTAGCTACAACCCTTAAACAATGAACACTGCTACTACTGAAACTTCAAGGCTTAAGCATGATGCCTTATGTTCTAATTGAAATGTAAAGCAATAAGAAGAATATTTCACGTTAAAAATGTGAGGGGATGATTGAAAGCATTAGGAAAGTAGGGATTTTATGGTTTGTACTAACAGGAAAATGCATTTCAGTTGGATGCTTTATTTATTGAGTATAATAGTAAATTACCATATTCATCAGTTTTCACGTCAAATAATATGAGATCGAAGCTAAACACTTATTTCTCCTAAATTAATTTGATGGGTGATAACTAGCAGTGGAATCCACTGGACGCATATTTCATCCTGTTTGGGACTCGTTGGCTGAATTTACCTGCATTTCCCAGTCATTGATGGTGCTCCCACTGAGGCTCAAAACCAGTATCTATAGTTTCAGATGCCAAAGCCTTATTCACTAAACCATCTAAAATCCCTTCCGCTCACTGAGGAATGTAGGAACATCTAGTCAACGAGTCCCAAAAAGAACGAAATGGGCGTCTTTGATCCCAGTGTTAGTCATTATCCCCAAGCATCATAGAAGCATCTGTACAAGGGGCCACTGTGTCGACAGAGGCTGAATAATTCGATCCAGTCAGTCAGTGGCAAAGTCCAAACTGAATTCAATAACAAACGGCTATTTCGTTTGAAAAAAATATGCGGATAGATTATAATTGTTATCAAAAATGTGCTATCAAAATGTTAACGATAGTGACCAATTCTTTGTATGAGTCAGTCTAAAGTCACTAAGTTTTTCGTGAATTCATGACTTTAATGTCAGCGGGGGATATAAGAATTTGAAGAAGAGTTTAGCAAAACCCATAAAATAGTAAAAATGGGTTTATATTCTTTATCTGTTTCTAAAAATTGTGGTATCCTTCGCGACATCTGCTGTATTTCATATTCTTTTGAGACTCAGTCTATTGATTTCTCTGCCACATACAACTTACACTGACAAACACAAACAGACCAATAGAGTGCATCAGGTCGGGTGTGAGGACAAATACTCGCCGAAGACATTGACTAGGGGTCGCGCTATGCCGTGAGTTGGCAGAAGTTAGAATTCATGGCCCACTGGATTGGGTCCCAGTAGCTTAATGGTATACGAGCTCGCTTTGTACCCAGTAGGTCCTGCGTTCGAACGCCAGTGGGTGCGTTCTGATGAAGAGCCCCAGACTAAGACGAAACAGCTGTCCAGTACTCTCGGACTTTCCAATGGTTCTCTAACAGATGTCAGCTCATAATGAAATCCTGTAACCAATCAAATCCCTACAAACCAACACTTGAAACACAAATCTATTGACATTCAATCAGAATAGGTTTAACAAATTGTTTGTAGCCTAAGCATTTTAGTTAGTCCGTAGATTTATTTGTCAGTGATAAAAAATTCACCATTCATTGAATTAAATTTTACAAAATTTTTAGTTGTTATATTTACCTTTCTTTTGAAAAGACACTAATGTATTAAGTAAGAACAGACAAATGTAAAGATAAGAAACAACTTTTTTCTCACTTTGTCATGTAACATATTGTATGTTTCACAGATGTCTGTAGACAAAATATGCTCACTGAAACTCATGAAAATTAAGTGTAGTAGTAAGCATAGTAAAATTTATTACAATTTGAACGTATAAAGCTGGTAGTATTGTACTGGTAGTATCTCGTCCACATGTCAATATTACAGAAGCGAATTATACTCTTAGTAATTTAAGTCGAATTGAAGTTAAATAGTTTTTAAAATTTTGTATTAAATACGAATTCTCAAATTGTTCTAAACATTTGATAATAAAAAGAGGATAAAAGAGGATTGGAAATGAGTCACAAAAACATAAAGTGGACTATAAAGAGCGTATTACGCAATTTGTCTGTAAAACAAATAAAGGAAACAAAATAAGTATTAAGGCTATGGTACTTAAAGAGGCTGGATAAAACTTTTCTGAACACAAAGTTCAGCTTTGTATACAATTGGTGGATGGTGGCTGGCAGTGGAATCCAGGATGCGCATTCCGTCCTATTTGGGACTCGTCAACTGGATGTACCTGCATTTCTCAGTGAGTGATGATGTTCCCACCAAGGCTCGAACCCAGTACCCATAGTTTCAAACGCCAAAGCGTTATCCATTAGACCACTTGGGCATCTGCACAAGAAGCCGACATGTCAACCTGAGACCGAGCACTTCGGTCCAATCAATCGACGGGAAAATCAAAAATTCAATTCAAAGTTCAGCTTTCTTTTTTTATGTAATGCTAAGACTTTGGCTGCATGAGGAAAATCTAGGCGAAATTCTTTCTAACGACTTGGCCGTACTTTACATGTGACACTGAAAGAAATCTCTGCTGATTCTGTGTGTGTTCAGAAGTAATAATGTGTTCCAGAATTGAACTGTCAACTTTTTTATGCTTCCCATTTGATAACCTCGCTAATAATTATTCATGGGGTCGTTTGTATCATCTCCTACTGGTACGGTGTATGTACCACAAAAGCTCGACAAAAGCGAGTGGATGGCTAAATGCACTTTGGTTTATTTTGTTACTAACTGATAATAATTACCTTTGACCTCTGTTATTATTCATTCAAAAATAAATCAGCTGACTGATCTCAGAATGGTTTCATAATATTAGGTTCATATATGTTCTTTACGTTCTCAGTGGAACAACATACGGCTTCAAACTAGCCGCTTGAATTTCAGTAGCAGTGGTAGTATTTAATTTAAAGGCATTGGGTTGTTAGCCTCATGTTCAAACTTCCATCTTTACCAGTTTTATTACTGGCTTAGTGAGGTAAGGGAGTGCGTCGGCTGGGAATTGAACTCTGGACCACATGCATGTTTGGCGAGAATTCTACTGCTGGGCCACCGACGCACATATATATATTCTATAAGTAGCAAATTATTTCATTCAGTAATACACTTGAAGTTGTTATGACATTTGTTTTTACCTAATTACAGTAATTTACCTTTTAGTTTGTCATATCTAATTAGAAGAGACTTGCGTAATTATAAAAATTAAGCCGCGTTTATAGCCAAATTTCCCTAAAAAAACACTAAGTTCGACGGCAGATTGACTATAACATCTGAAACATTGTTTGGTCAAGAATAAAGCAGATATCATATATGTAATCTTTGCTATAATGCAAAATAGGCGCATTTATTTATTCAGTTTTCTACAATTTCTACAACAGTATATTTATATTATTTATGGGTGCATTAAGTAGAATATATTTCGGAAATTCACTGTCACAAATGAAACAAAATCCAGTTAGTAGGTTATGCTATTTAACTATCAACATATACTTACTATAAGTTAGTAATTGATAAAAGAAAGACTAACTGCTGTTATTTTTGAAAGTTTCAAAATGCCTTATAGTTAAATATTTGCCTTTTAAATGTTATCATGGTAACTTTATTGTTTACTTTCCCACCCAAAATACTTAAAATAAAAAGGATAAAAGATAAACTAATAGCATATATTTGACTTTTAAAATAATACTTGAATTTTCTTTGAAAGTAGATAGAGACTATTCGATAAATTTTTCGTAGGTGAAATCATAAGTGTAATTTTCAACGAAAGGTTTCATATTCAATTGTTTTAGGCTTTATTAGATGGAAATTTTATTTCACTGGACAAATTGAATGCAATAGGTCAGTTAAATTTCTATTGAAACTTATAACTTTAATGCTTTTAGGCAACATAAACACTTTAGCTATACTGAACTAGCTTCTGGTTGGTTTTCCAATGGTTCTCTAACTAATTTCAGCTTATGATGAAATCCTCCAACCCATCAAATAAATGAATGGTTGAATTTTTATCTTGTAATTGATTTAAAAGATATGTTGAAACGTTGTTCGACACTGAGTTAGTGATACGCTTTGAGAACATGGTGACTGTCTTGGAGAGGTTCAATAAGTTTATAACTTTCGGAAACATGGGAGAAGGGAATCATGAGTTTGTTTTTTTGCATTATAAGATTAACCTTCTATTTGTCATGTAAAGAGTTTTATACAGAAAATAATATTGAGGGTGAAATTAGTTATCATTAAAATTAACGTTGCTGGGAAATCTAATACCTCCATCTCTTTACCACGTAAGATCTACTCTCCAGAAGTATGATTTTATAATTCTTTTAGGAAAAACTATGAAGTAATATATGTATTGCGTCGATGGCACAGCAGTTAGCCTGCTCGCCGACCATGTGCATGGTCTGGGGTTCGATTCCCGGCCAACGAACTCCTTTACTTCACTTATCCAGTAATAAGACTGGTAAAGAAGGAAGGTTGGGCATGAGGCTAGCAACCTCATCCTGTAAAAATAAACACTGCTACAGAAACTTCAAGCATCCAGCTTAAAGCCTTATATTCCACTCGGAACGTGGAGGAAATAAAAAAATCAACAATCTATTTCTACTCTCTGAAATCAGATAAACTATCTAATACTAACAATTCACAGTGTACCGTGTTGGAAAGCCACCTAATGTGGTCGCCACACTCCAAACCTGACTGGTAGAATTTTTTTTTCTTTATTTTTTATTTTTGATTGCAGCTTGATTCCACACCGTATTTTTGATACAAGTATGGAATTTTCAGCGTGGATATCGGTAGCCCAAAATTCGCAGGCCGACCATAGATACCAGGTGTGCGTCGGCGTGGGCTTGAACCTCGGACCATGTGCATAGTCGGCGAGAGTCCTAACCACTGTGCCACCGACGCACATTCAGTCTTCATCAAAGACAGGGCACACATTACACTGGTTACTGACTAGTGTTTCAATCAAGATGATATGTATATATGATGCATTACTATGCAGATATTTTACAAAAAGGTTTCAGAAAAGATTTAATCGGTGAAAGCAGAATCACCTTACATTTAGCACCACTTGTTGAATCAGAAAAAATGAACATGTATTTTACTAAATTGTGATCGGATTTCTTTAAGTGAAATCGAAAGAGAAATCATCAGAGTTCATTCTTACCCACACCTATTCATACTGAAGATAAAATTTAATTGGTGGATGGATAGGACGAAATGCGCATCCTGGATTCCCCTGCTAATCACCATCTACCAATTGTATACTAATTAAATGCCCAGATATCGTCGAAGCATCTGCACAAGAAGCCGACATGTCAACCTGAGGCCGAGCACTTTGGTCCAATCAGTCGACGGGAAAATCAAAACCTCAATGAAAATAAGATTGAAAATATTTTTTTGAAAAATAAGTCTAAGTCTATTTTTCATAACAATTTCACTTAACCAACTCATTTACGATAAAATGTCATATAATAATAAAGCTTATTTTGTATATATTTCTATAACTGCTGTCCCTCTGAATGTCAAGTAACTTAAGAATCCCTAGTGTGTTCACTTATGGACAATCGAAAGATATTACATCCGAGTCCAACAAAGTCTGACGTTACTTTTAACAAAATGATAAAAACGTTTTCTTTCGAATCAGTGACAGGAAATTCAAGAAGATGAGAAGGAAGATCATAAATACATCATACTGAAATTACCTGATAGTTTAACTATTTTTTAATGAACAAATCAAAATGACACGTCATACATTCCAAAGAGAACAGTTTTCTAGATCTTCTTACTTTGGACTGTGTTTAAAAATTAATATTTAAATGAAAATCTAAGGGTCAAAATATTTAGAAGTAATATGAATATACTTCAATGAACCGAGAGAAGCCTGTCTATAATGTATTGTAGTAGTAGTAGTAGTGGTGTTAAACAGCATCAAAATGAAAGCATTCTGGAAATAACGAAATGACCAAGTGACAGATGTCGCACAGATTAACTTTGATCAGTTTACGCGTAAGACGGTAATCAATTTTCCATACTTTCGACAATATTACCAGATCTGTTTACCTTCCACCCTAATCCATCAAATAGAGTGACGTTCAAAATACACTTAAAAGCGTCCATCTCTCTCGCTGTCTCTCTCCCTATCTCATTAATCTTATATATTCAATAATGTTGTCTTTAATATTTTTGTTCATTTTATCTGTGTAACTATGATAGCGATGTGTATGATTTGAGTTTCTTTGTCTTCTGAAAGTTACTTGTTACCGTCATATAAATCAGTATTTTAATGTCACTTATTATTCAATTCCTTTTTAAATACTTTGTGTGCTTGTTTTTTCTGTCATAGGGCTGATTAAGACAAATTGTCTTTTAGAATACAGAATAATTTTGACTGATACACGCTGACCACTTTCTGAATATAATTGAAAGCTTAAAGTAAATAAAAGGAAACCACTTTTTCACTGCACATACCTCTTGTAATTACGTCGTTCAACTAGCGTTTGTATAAATTATACATATATATATATATATATATATATATATAAATTCAGAAAAATAGTGAAAGTCAGTCACTTATTAAACTGCGATTGACTCAATGGAACATTCTTGATTATTGGACCCAGATAAACCATGGTGTGTAGGAAGAAAACATTGAAGTATGATTATCCTACCAGTAAAATGTGTGATCTACATTGAAACCAACGTCTAGTACTATTCTGCCGTTTCATTTAAACATGCAAACACATTGCTAAGGGATAACTGTTGACATTCAGATATAAAAATTAGATATTATAAAAAGAGTAAACCATTTTCCTATGTACGTATCAATATGTTGTCATTTAATCTCCTCCTTAATTAATCCTTAATGAAAAACATTAACACTAAAAACCAAAATGCAAACTGAAACGACGCTCTAAATGCCCCCAGTAGTCAGGTACAGTTTCAAACTTAAGGTTAAGATAGTTGTTTAATTGCATCCACTTCTAAAGTTTAGTTTTAGATGGTCTTTTTCAGACAGCTGAACATTTCTGAAGCATACAAAGTCGTATCGATGGTTGAGTATTATATTAAGGCATTGCAAAAATAAGTTTTATTATCTTTGGGAATTTAAACACCATTTTTCTTTTATGCAAATTATATCGAAATTCCTCTTTACATCACCTAAGTATAAACCCTGCTGCTGATTAAACAAAGAATTCACCATGTATAATGTAGATATCGGCTTTGAGTACATTTAATTCATAGTTTACAAGGGCTGAATACTACTTGATTGGAACTATTTAGTAACTTGTTGCATAACACCAAATGACATGGAATAAATATCTCTGACTCTTTTGTTACGGGGACCTGGAACTTCAACAAACCCCTCTTAAGTATTATATGAAACAAGTGATGCATAACAGAGGTATGATAAGGAGGAATAAGTAGTCAGAAGGGGAAGCGAAAACAGGAATTCGAGTGAACATGCAGAAAAAAGAGGTGATGAAGGTAACTGACCAACCAACAGCACAGCATCCAGCACTAACCAGAAACTTGATAGACGTTACTTCCTTCACTTGTCTAGTCGGCAGTGTTTGAACTACAGGTAGACAGTACGGATAAGAATGTCACTACCGGAATCGGAAATGCTAGACAGATCTCCAACACACTGAAATCAGTGTGAAATTTTGCAGCATTCTGTATAAAAAACAAAATACGGATTTTCAGCATCAGTGTTAGATAAATTCTTCCGGATGGGCCACAAACTTAGCACGTCACAAAGAGCATCTTCAACAGGCCACTGCAGACATTTTTCAGCCGCTTCGTTTGCTGGCTCCGTGTTGAAAATCAAAAAACCAGAAATAATTTGCAACAACCGACTATAAGAACGAACTTACCAACGAATTGTTGGTAAACAGATATGCAGAATCAAATGGAAATAGATCTGACACACGCTTTGGAGACCGTTGAGTGACATCGCGCCTGACGCGCGATGTGGCCACAGTTGGCCGCAGGTCCAAGGGTGATATGTAGGAGATTATTCAAAGAAGTGACGAGGGTTTTACAGAACAGGACAAAGTGGAGATGTGCTTCTGAAGCCCTGCATTTCATTCAAAACCCAACGGAACAGTAATAACTTAGCTCCTCAACATTTATTAGCTTCTTAATTCATATCAAAACCACCTATTACACTTAAGATATTCTTATCATATAAATTATTTTAAGCTAAAAGTAAAATGAGTTTGAAAGTGAATTTTACAAATTTTCTCTAAAATAATCTAACATTTTTTGGCATAAGTAAGTGGACTCAATCAATCATTAAATGTTCATCCATGGGAAACAAAAAAAGGCTATCTTCAGAATATTTCTATGAGAAAATAACTTTCGTTATTCATGTGTTTACATGAATTAACGCAAAGGTTTTGTCTGATTGTCTCTTTTACTTTTGTTTCAGTCATCATGTTTAACGCAGTGAATTCATTCACATTATTTGAGTGTAAATAACTTAGAAAGGATGAAGATATATATAATTACAATAAATCTAAATTTCTAATCATCACTCATTAATCATTTAGGAGAAATCCAAAGTGATCTACGTTGAAACGTTATCTTTGACAATTGTTTTTTTGGGGTGGGGGTAGATTCAAACTAACAGAATTGACTACATCTTTCTATATTGCTTTGGAAGTTTATTCTTTATTTTACGAAAAAGGGTCATTCAGAGAGAAAATAAATAATATCAAACTATTTTGTTACAAAAAAATCGGTGCAAAACTGAACCTGGAAGAAAATTAATTCTGTTTATTAATATTGTTTTACTTTTACTTTATTGTAAACTTTTTAAACGAACATTCTGACGTGATTTTTAAATATTCTACTGTTTAAAGTAAAATGCTTGTAGGTCGCCCAGAATCTTTCATTCTAAACTACCGGAAATTACCAAGTGCTTTAAAACACAACACTTCAGTAACCTATAATTATCTTCAATAGTCACAGGGATGGGACTGAGCTATGGATGGGAATGAGAGATGCTTTGTTTTTTTCTCAAATGCATATGATATTTGGTTTATTCATATAAATCAAAATAATTTATGTCACAAAATAATTTACAAGGTGAAGAACACTATATATTCTGACACTGTAGAAAAAGCTGTTTTTTATCACAGCAACTGAATAATCAGTATTCAGCAAATCCCTGTCGAAATCTTCACATCGCTTTTACAATGAGATGGAAAAATTCAAATTGTCTAAAACTATAAATATCTGCAATTTTGTTTGTTATTTATTTTATTCCTTTACGTCCCCAGTGGAACACAGGGCTTCAAGCTAGAGGCTTGAAGTTTCGCTAACAGTGGTGTTTAATTTTACGGGATGGAATTGCTAGTCTCATCTCCGACCTACCCTCCTTACCAGTTTTAATACTGGCTTGGCAAGGTTTAGGAGGGCGTCGGCAGGGGTTCGAATCCCAGTCTATACGTGTGGTTAGCGAGCATTCTATCGCTGTACCACTGGCTCACCACAGTTTACTGCAAATGATGTTTTTATAGTTTTAAATACAGTAACACAGGATGGAAGAGTGAAGCGCTTTCTAAATGATACCACTTCTCAAAGTGCAGTTCCATAGATCACATTGGTATACTTTTCAACTAAAACTGGGGATATATTTTGTTGTCTTGAGATTAATCTTCCCGTCTGTTCGTGAATATTTTGCCCCACCGAAATTTAAGCACATTTAAATCGAAACTGCTTAGTTAAGTGATCCATCTGGATATGCAGTATTCCATATAGAACGAAGGTATAAACGAGTTATGCAATATCTCAAAAGTAAACCACCATTTTCAAAGTATACAGCCTAAACTATAAATAGTTACACTCATTGTTGAGGTAATGTACTGTCATTTACATTATTATAATCTACAGTTCATATTTCTTGATGATGATTAAGTATGATATCAATACCTCTATCATTGAAAGCCGTCTGTTCAAAACATGACATTTACTGGAAAACGTATATATATATCATAAGATAACATTAGTTATCATTAATTTTACACATTAGTTTACAGACTTTGATAATCAGGTTGGTGGGCGTATTTATCTAACAGATAATTCAGTCATTTCACAGTGATCTTATCCTAGATGTATTCTAACCACATAAGACTACTAAAGTCAAGGCATTAGGATCTATGTTAACTTTTATGACTACTTTCATTTAATCTAACCATAATTGAGAATTTTGTGTTTGCTTTTACGAGATGATCACGGATTGATACCAGTTAGAGAACCACTGAAAACCAGGGAGTACTGGACAGCTGTTTCATCCTAGTTTTGGAATCGCCGGCAGTACGCACCCACTGGGGTTGGAGCCCAGGACCTTCCGGTTACAAAGCAAGCTCGTATACCATTCTGCCAGTGGCACCCGATTCAATGTCGTTTGAAAAAAATATGCGGATAGATTATAATTGTTATCAAAAATGTGCTATCAAAATGTTAACGATAGTGACCAATTCTTTGTATGAGTCAGTCTAAAGTCACTAAGTTTTTCGTGAATTCATGACTTTAATGTCAGCGGGGGATATAAGAATTTGAAGAAGAGTTTAGCAAAACCCATAAAATAGTAAAAATGGGTTTATATTCTTTATCTGTTTCTAAAAATTGTGGTATCCTTCGCGACATCTGCTGTATTTCATATTCTTTTGAGACTCAGTCTATTGATTTCTCTGCCACATACAACTTACACTGACAAACACAAACAGACCAATAGAGTGCATCAGGTCGGGTGTGAGGACAAATACTCGCCGAAGACATTGACTAGGGGTCGCGCTATGCCGTGAGTTGGCAGAAGTTAGAATTCATGGCCCACTGGATTGGGTCCCAGTAGCTTAATGGTATACGAGCTCGCTTTGTACCCAGTAGGTCCTGCGTTCGAACGCCAGTGGGTGCGTTCTGATGAAGAGCCCCAGACTAAGACGAAACAGCTGTCCAGTACTCTCGGACTTTCCAATGGTTCTCTAACAGATGTCAGCTCATAATGAAATCCTGTAACCAATCAAATCCCTACAAACCAACACTTGAAACACAAATCTATTGACATTCAATCAGAATAGGTTTAACAAATTGTTTGTAGCCTAAGCATTTTAGTTAGTCCGTAGATTTATTTGTCAGTGATAAAAAATTCACCATTCATTGAATTAAATTTTACAAAATTTTTAGTTGTTATATTTACCTTTCTTTTGAAAAGACACTAATGTATTAAGTAAGAACAGACAAATGTAAAGATAAGAAACAACTTTTTTCTCACTTTGTCATGTAACATATTGTATGTTTCACAGATGTCTGTAGACAAAATATGCTCACTGAAACTCATGAAAATTAAGTGTAGTAGTAAGCATAGTAAAATTTATTACAATTTGAACGTATAAAGCTGGTAGTATTGTACTGGTAGTATCTCGTCCACATGTCAATATTACAGAAGCGAATTATACTCTTAGTAATTTAAGTCGAATGAAGTTAAATAGTTTTTAAAATTTTGTATTAAATACGATTTCTCAAATTGTTCTAAACATTTGATAATAAAAAGAGGATAAAAGAGGATTGGAAATGAGTCACAAAAACATAAAGTGGACTATAAAGAGCGTATTACGCAATTTGTCTGTAAAACAAATAAAGGAAACAAAATAAGTATTAAGGCTATGGTACTTAAAGAGGCTGGATAAAACTTTTCTGAACACAAAGTTCAGCTTTGTATACAATTGGTGGATGGTGGCTGGCAGTGGAATCCAGGATGCGCATTCCGTCCTATTTGGGACTCGTCAACTGGATGTACCTGCATTTCTCAGTGAGTGATGATGTTCCCACCAAGGCTCGAACCCAGTACCCATAGTTTCAAACGCCAAAGCGTTATCCATTAGACCACTTGGGCATCTGCACAAGAAGCCGACATGTCAACCTGAGACCGAGCACTTCGGTCCAATCAATCGACGGGAAAATCAAAAATTCAATTCAAAGTTCAGCTTTCTTTTTTTATGTAATGCTAAGACTTTGGCTGCATGAGGAAAATCTAGGCGAAATTCTTTCTAACGACTTGGCCGTACTTTACATGTGACACTGAAAGAAATCTCTGCTGATTCTGTGTGTGTTCAGAAGTAATAATGTGTTCCAGAATTGAACTGTCAACTTTTTTATGCTTCCCATTTGATAACCTCGCTAATAATTATTCATGGGGTCGTTTGTATCATCTCCTACTGGTACGGTGTATGTACCACAAAAGCTCGACAAAAGCGAGTGGATGGCTAAATGCACTTTGGTTTATTTTGTTACTAACTGATAATAATTACCTTTGACCTCTGTTATTATTCATTCAAAAATAAATCAGCTGACTGATCTCAGAATGGTTTCATAATATTAGGTTCATATATGTTCTTTACGTTCTCAGTGGAACAACATACGGCTTCAAACTAGCCGCTTGAATTTCAGTAGCAGTGGTAGTATTTAATTTAAAGGCATTGGGTTGTTAGCCTCATGTTCAAACTTCCATCTTTACCAGTTTTATTACTGGCTTAGTGAGGTAAGGGAGTGCGTCGGCTGGGAATTGAACTCTGGACCACATGCATGTTTGGCGAGAATTCTACTGCTGGGCCACCGACGCACATATATATATTCTATAAGTAGCAAATTATTTCATTCAGTAATACACTTGAAGTTGTTATGACATTTGTTTTTACCTAATTACAGTAATTTACCTTTTAGTTTGTCATATCTAATTAGAAGAGACTTGCGTAATTATAAAAATTAAGCCGCGTTTATAGCCAAATTTCCCTAAAAAAACACTAAGTTCGACGGCAGATTGACTATAACATCTGAAACATTGTTTGGTCAAGAATAAAGCAGATATCATATATGTAATCTTTGCTATAATGCAAAATAGGCGCATTTATTTATTCAGTTTTCTACAATTTCTACAACAGTATATTTATATTATTTATGGGTGCATTAAGTAGAATATATTTCGGAAATTCACTGTCACAAATGAAACAAAATCCAGTTAGTAGGTTATGCTATTTAACTATCAACATATACTTACTATAAGTTAGTAATTGATAAAAGAAAGACTAACTGCTGTTATTTTTGAAAGTTTCAAAATGCCTTATAGTTAAATATTTGCCTTTTAAATGTTATCATGGTAACTTTATTGTTTACTTTCCCACCCAAAATACTTAAAATAAAAAGGATAAAAGATAAACTAATAGCATATATTTGACTTTTAAAATAATACTTGAATTTTCTTTGAAAGTAGATAGAGACTATTCGATAAATTTTTCGTAGGTGAAATCATAAGTGTAATTTTCAACGAAAGGTTTCATATTCAATTGTTTTAGGCTTTATTAGATGGAAATTTTATTTCACTGGACAAATTGAATGCAATAGGTCAGTTAAATTTCTATTGAAACTTATAACTTTAATGCTTTTAGGCAACATAAACACTTTAGCTATACTGAACTAGCTTCTGGTTGGTTTTCCAATGGTTCTCTAACTAATTTCAGCTTATGATGAAATCCTCCAACCCATCAAATAAATGAATGGTTGAATTTTTATCTTGTAATTGATTTAAAAGATATGTTGAAACGTTGTTCGACACTGAGTTAGTGATACGCTTTGAGAACATGGTGACTGTCTTGGAGAGGTTCAATAAGTTTATAACTTTCGGAAACATGGGAGAAGGGAATCATGAGTTTGTTTTTTTGCATTATAAGATTAACCTTCTATTTGTCATGTAAAGAGTTTTATACAGAAAATAATATTGAGGGTGAAATTAGTTATCATTAAAATTAACGTTGCTGGGAAATCTAATACCTCCATCTCTTTACCACGTAAGATCTACTCTCCAGAAGTATGATTTTATAATTCTTTTAGGAAAAACTATGAAGTAATATATGTATTGCGTCGATGGCACAGCAGTTAGCCTGCTCGCCGACCATGTGCATGGTCTGGGGTTCGATTCCCGGCCAACGAACTCCTTTACTTCACTTATCCAGTAATAAGACTGGTAAAGAAGGAAGGTTGGGCATGAGGCTAGCAACCTCATCCTGTAAAAATAAACACTGCTACAGAAACTTCAAGCATCCAGCTTAAAGCCTTATATTCCACTCGGAACGTGGAGGAAATAAAAAAATCAACAATCTATTTCTACTCTCTGAAATCAGATAAACTATCTAATACTAACAATTCACAGTGTACCGTGTTGGAAAGCCACCTAATGTGGTCGCCACACTCCAAACCTGACTGGTAGAATTTTTTTTTCTTTATTTTTTATTTTTGATTGCAGCTTGATTCCACACCGTATTTTTGATACAAGTATGGAATTTTCAGCGTGGATATCGGTAGCCCAAAATTCGCAGGCCGACCATAGATACCAGGTGTGCGTCGGCGTGGGCTTGAACCTCGGACCATGTGCATAGTCGGCGAGAGTCCTAACCACTGTGCCACCGACGCACATTCAGTCTTCATCAAAGACAGGGCACACATTACACTGGTTACTGACTAGTGTTTCAATCAAGATGATATGTATATATGATGCATTACTATGCAGATATTTTACAAAAAGGTTTCAGAAAAGATTTAATCGGTGAAAGCAGAATCACCTTACATTTAGCACCACTTGTTGAATCAGAAAAAATGAACATGTATTTTACTAAATTGTGATCGGATTTCTTTAAGTGAAATCGAAAGAGAAATCATCAGAGTTCATTCTTACCCACACCTATTCATACTGAAGATAAAATTTAATTGGTGGATGGATAGGACGAAATGCGCATCCTGGATTCCCCTGCTAATCACCATCTACCAATTGTATACTAATTAAATGCCCAGATATCGTCGAAGCATCTGCACAAGAAGCCGACATGTCAACCTGAGGCCGAGCACTTTGGTCCAATCAGTCGACGGGAAAATCAAAACCTCAATGAAAATAAGATTGAAAATATTTTTTTGAAAAATAAGTCTAAGTCTATTTTTCATAACAATTTCACTTAACCAACTCATTTACGATAAAATGTCATATAATAATAAAGCTTATTTTGTATATATTTCTATAACTGCTGTCCCTCTGAATGTCAAGTAACTTAAGAATCCCTAGTGTGTTCACTTATGGACAATCGAAAGATATTACATCCGAGTCCAACAAAGTCTGACGTTACTTTTAACAAAATGATAAAAACGTTTTCTTTCGAATCAGTGACAGGAAATTCAAGAAGATGAGAAGGAAGATCATAAATACATCATACTGAAATTACCTGATAGTTTAACTATTTTTTAATGAACAAATCAAAATGACACGTCATACATTCCAAAGAGAACAGTTTTCTAGATCTTCTTACTTTGGACTGTGTTTAAAAATTAATATTTAAATGAAAATCTAAGGGTCAAAATATTTAGAAGTAATATGAATATACTTCAATGAACCGAGAGAAGCCTGTCTATAATGTATTGTAGTAGTAGTAGTAGTGGTGTTAAACAGCATCAAAATGAAAGCATTCTGGAAATAACGAAATGACCAAGTGACAGATGTCGCACAGATTAACTTTGATCAGTTTACGCGTAAGACGGTAATCAATTTTCCATACTTTCGACAATATTACCAGATCTGTTTACCTTCCACCCTAATCCATCAAATAGAGTGACGTTCAAAATACACTTAAAAGCGTCCATCTCTCTCGCTGTCTCTCTCCCTATCTCATTAATCTTATATATTCAATAATGTTGTCTTTAATATTTTTGTTCATTTTATCTGTGTAACTATGATAGCGATGTGTATGATTTGAGTTTCTTTGTCTTCTGAAAGTTACTTGTTACCGTCATATAAATCAGTATTTTAATGTCACTTATTATTCAATTCCTTTTTAAATACTTTGTGTGCTTGTTTTTTCTGTCATAGGGCTGATTAAGACAAATTGTCTTTTAGAATACAGAATAATTTTGACTGATACACGCTGACCACTTTCTGAATATAATTGAAAGCTTAAAGTAAATAAAAGGAAACCACTTTTTCACTGCACATACCTCTTGTAATTACGTCGTTCAACTAGCGTTTGTATAAATTATACATATATATATATATATATATATATATATAAAATTCAGAAAAATAGTGAAAGTCAGTCACTTATTAAACTGCGATTGACTCAATGGAACATTCTTGATTATTGGACCCAGATAAACCATGGTGTGTAGGAAGAAAACATTGAAGTATGATTATCCTACCAGTAAAATGTGTGATCTACATTGAAACCAACGTCTAGTACTATTCTGCCGTTTCATTTAAACATGCAAACACATTGCTAAGGGATAACTGTTGACATTCAGATATAAAAATTAGATATTATAAAAAGAGTAAACCATTTTCCTATGTACGTATCAATATGTTGTCATTTAATCTCCTCCTTAATTAATCCTTAATGAAAAACATTAACACTAAAAACCAAAATGCAAACTGAAACGACGCTCTAAATGCCCCCAGTAGTCAGGTACAGTTTCAAACTTAAGGTTAAGATAGTTGTTTAATTGCATCCACTTCTAAAGTTTAGTTTTAGATGGTCTTTTTCAGACAGCTGAACATTTCTGAAGCATACAAAGTCGTATCGATGGTTGAGTATTATATTAAGGCATTGCAAAAATAAGTTTTATTATCTTTGGGAATTTAAACACCATTTTTCTTTTATGCAAATTATATCGAAATTCCTCTTTACATCACCTAAGTATAAACCCTGCTGCTGATTAAACAAAGAATTCACCATGTATAATGTAGATATCGGCTTTGAGTACATTTAATTCATAGTTTACAAGGGCTGAATACTACTTGATTGGAACTATTTAGTAACTTGTTGCATAACACCAAATGACATGGAATAAATATCTCTGACTCTTTTGTTACGGGGACCTGGAACTTCAACAAACCCCTCTTAAGTATTATATGAAACAAGTGATGCATAACAGAGGTATGATAAGGAGGAATAAGTAGTCAGAAGGGGAAGCGAAAACAGGAATTCGAGTGAACATGCAGAAAAAAGAGGTGATGAAGGTAACTGACCAACCAACAGCACAGCATCCAGCACTAACCAGAAACTTGATAGACGTTACTTCCTTCACTTGTCTAGTCGGCAGTGTTTGAACTACAGGTAGACAGTACGGATAAGAATGTCACTACCGGAATCGGAAATGCTAGACAGATCTCCAACACACTGAAATCAGTGTGAAATTTTGCAGCATTCTGTATAAAAAACAAAATACGGATTTTCAGCATCAGTGTTAGATAAATTCTTCCGGATGGGCCACAAACTTAGCACGTCACAAAGAGCATCTTCAACAGGCCACTGCAGACATTTTTCAGCCGCTTCGTTTGCTGGCTCCGTGTTGAAAATCAAAAAACCAGAAATAATTTGCAACAACCGACTATAAGAACGAACTTACCAACGAATTGTTGGTAAACAGATATGCAGAATCAAATGGAAATAGATCTGACACACGCTTTGGAGACCGTTGAGTGACATCGCGCCTGACGCGCGATGTGGCCACAGTTGGCCGCAGGTCCAAGGGTGATATGTAGGAGATTATTCAAAGAAGTGACGAGGGTTTTACAGAACAGGACAAAGTGGAGATGTGCTTCTGAAGCCCTGCATTTCATTCAAAACCCAACGGAACAGTAATAACTTAGCTCCTCAACATTTATTAGCTTCTTAATTCATATCAAAACCACCTATTACACTTAAGATATTCTTATCATATAAATTATTTTAAGCTAAAAGTAAAATGAGTTTGAAAGTGAATTTTACAAATTTTCTCTAAAATAATCTAACATTTTTTGGCATAAGTAAGTGGACTCAATCAATCATTAAATGTTCATCCATGGGAAACAAAAAAAGGCTATCTTCAGAATATTTCTATGAGAAAATAACTTTCGTTATTCATGTGTTTACATGAATTAACGCAAAGGTTTTGTCTGATTGTCTCTTTTACTTTTGTTTCAGTCATCATGTTTAACGCAGTGAATTCATTCACATTATTTGAGTGTAAATAACTTAGAAAGGATGAAGATATATATAATTACAATAAATCTAAATTTCTAATCATCACTCATTAATCATTTAGGAGAAATCCAAAGTGATCTACGTTGAAACGTTATCTTTGACAATTGTTTTTTTGGGGTGGGGGTAGATTCAAACTAACAGAATTGACTACATCTTTCTATATTGCTTTGGAAGTTTATTCTTTATTTTACGAAAAAGGGTCATTCAGAGAGAAAATAAATAATATCAAACTATTTTGTTACAAAAAAATCGGTGCAAAACTGAACCTGGAAGAAAATTAATTCTGTTTATTAATATTGTTTTACTTTTACTTTATTGTAAACTTTTTAAACGAACATTCTGACGTGATTTTTAAATATTCTACTGTTTAAAGTAAAATGCTTGTAGGTCGCCCAGAATCTTTCATTCTAAACTACCGGAAATTACCAAGTGCTTTAAAACACAACACTTCAGTAACCTATAATTATCTTCAATAGTCACAGGGATGGGACTGAGCTATGGATGGGAATGAGAGATGCTTTGTTTTTTTCTCAAATGCATATGATATTTGGTTTATTCATATAAATCAAAATAATTTATGTCACAAAATAATTTACAAGGTGAAGAACACTATATATTCTGACACTGTAGAAAAAGCTGTTTTTTATCACAGCAACTGAATAATCAGTATTCAGCAAATCCCTGTCGAAATCTTCACATCGCTTTTACAATGAGATGGAAAAATTCAAATTGTCTAAAACTATAAATATCTGCAATTTTGTTTGTTATTTATTTTATTCCTTTACGTCCCCAGTGGAACACAGGGCTTCAAGCTAGAGGCTTGAAGTTTCGCTAACAGTGGTGTTTAATTTTACGGGATGGAATTGCTAGTCTCATCTCCGACCTACCCTCCTTACCAGTTTAATACTGGCTTGGCAAGGTTTAGGAGGGCGTCGGCAGGGGTTCGAATCCCAGTCTATACGTGTGGTTAGCGAGCATTCTATCGCTGTACCACTGGCTCACCACAGTTTACTGCAAATGATGTTTTTATAGTTTTAAATACAGTAACACAGGATGGAAGAGTGAAGCGCTTTCTAAATGATACCACTTCTCAAAGTGCAGTTCCATAGATCACATTGGTATACTTTTCAACTAAAACTGGGGATATATTTTGTTGTCTTGAGATTAATCTTCCCGTCTGTTCGTGAATATTTTGCCCCACCGAAATTTAAGCACATTTAAATCGAAACTGCTTAGTTAAGTGATCCATCTGGATATGCAGTATTCCATATAGAACGAAGGTATAAACGAGTTATGCAATATCTCAAAAGTAAACCACCATTTTCAAAGTATACAGCCTAAACTATAAATAGTTACACTCATTGTTGAGGTAATGTACTGTCATTTACATTATTATAATCTACAGTTCATATTTCTTGATGATGATTAAGTATGATATCAATACCTCTATCATTGAAAGCCGTCTGTTCAAAACATGACATTTACTGGAAAACGTATATATATACATAAGATAACATTAGTTATCATTAATTTTACACATTAGTTTACAGACTTTGATAATCAGGTTGGTGGGCGTATTTATCTAACAGATAATTCAGTCATTTCACAGTGATCTTATCCTAGATGTATTCTAACCACATAAGACTACTAAAGTCAAGGCATTAGGATCTATGTTAACTTTTATGACTACTTTCATTTAATCTAACCATAATTGAGAATTTTGTGTTTGCTTTTACGAGATGATCACGGATTGATACCAGTTAGAGAACCACTGAAAACCAGGGAGTACTGGACAGCTGTTTCATCCTAGTTTTGGAATCGCCGGCAGTACGCACCCACTGGGGTTGGAGCCCAGGACCTTCCGGTTACAAAGCAAGCTCGTATACCATTCTGCCAGTGGCACCCGATTCAATGGCTCATGAATTCTAACTTCTACCAATTCGTGATATTGCTATCAATGTCATCGGTGGGACATACAGCCTCACACTTCACTAAATGCGCCTCACCGGTCATCACTTCTCATCAGAACTCCAGGAAACTCCGTCCTGCAGCAAATCACTAACGGGCATCCTTTTAATTTTCAAGAGCTGATTTGTAAGGATTAAACTTGACTTTACCAGTTTGACCACGGACTTATATCAGTTAGAGAATCACTGGGTTCGAACTTCAGTGAGTGTGTACTGCCGGTGATTCCTAAAATAGGATGAAACAGCTATACAGTGGTCAAATTCGTAAAATCAAATCTAATCCTTACAAACCAACTATAGAAAACTTTGCGTTCCTTCATGTTGTTTAGTGGTACAAACCCACTTAACTTAATATTGTGACTACTTTTAAAAAAAAGTAACACCTTTATTGTGCACAGTATTGACAAAATGTAAGGAACTTCCAGAGGAGTTTATTGCAATATCTTCAAGGAAAATATTAACTGACAGTATATTCTGTGACACAGTAGTCTCTGAGGTAAAGCACAAACCATTCAATTGTGTTAGATCTTTCTTGTCTTCTTCAAGAAATCCATGATATCTAGTTGAAAACCAGTTTTAAGATGTTCAGAAATGCATTTTGAGACCCAAGGACTTAACAGTGAAGAATAGTTCTTTCATGTATTGGGACACGTTGCCACTCACAATCAGGTTTTTCTTCAATTTTAGAAGGAAATTGCGAAACGAAAGCTTGTTAACACTTTAAACACACACAAAAGTAGATAACACCAATAGAAGTCATATTTTAATCGATCAAAACAAGCCGAACGAGAGATAATATATGCAATAAGGAGAGATGCAAGTCTTTGGTAGCCCATGTTTTAAGCAGGCTGTCGTTCTTACTCATCATACGATGTTTATTCATGTTTCTCATTGACTATGTTTATATTCTTCCTACCAGAAAATGCAGGATTGCTATGATATAATCAATATTTTAGAATAATTAGCCTTAGACGTATGTCGACGCTTTACCAAAACAAAACCAATTATAACACAATGGAATGACTTTATTCAGTTACTTGGCTTTCTACACAGTTGTTAAGTAGTAAATTTAAATCCTATTCATTGGAAACATCTGTGAAAGTTCATTCAGTTTAAGAGTAAGCAATAGGCAGATGTTTTTAACCGCCTAAGTTAATCATTTTAAGACGATAATAACTAAACAAACTATTTTTGAATGCAAAAACGATGAAATGGCTGGCCTATGTTAAATTACGCCATACTATATAAACTAAGCTAAGGATAATTACTACTGAATTACATATTTTTCGTGATTAGGAGTAATGAATACTAATTTACTAGATTATGTTTCTCCAAAATGTTGTTTCTTATGCTAGGTAGTCCACAGTATACTTATTATATTAACACTAATATAGGGAGCCACCATGATACTTTTATCCAGCCTAATAAATTTTGCCTACAGTAATTTCCTTCAGAAAAAAAAAAGTATCAAGAAAAAGTGCTATTCACCTTTTTACACATGCACATACCTCATCTCAACTTTCAGTTACAAAATGTAAGCGATAATATTTACTGTGGATCGGAATAGTCATATTACAAAGATACAATCTTTTACAGTTTAAAATAAGTGGATAAAGTACAAGTACTAATGTTGTATGGTTGCATAATCCTTATTTTTATTGAACAGTCTAAGCTTTTTGTTTTAATAAGGTAAGATAGTGTGCATATTCAACAAATTATACCACTGGTTGAATTTCATAAAAGTTTATCCTTATCTGACGTATACAGGCAATCAAAAAAAAGATTATTGTCAAGATTACATGGTGTTTTTTTCTGTAAAAAATTATTTATTCCCCAGTGTCTATCTATCTACATGAATAATCATGAAAGTAGATGTCATAAAGATTAGAGATAAGACTGTCGTAATTTTTTCATGAGATGTCTTAGAGAATATAAACAACATGGTTGAAAATTTACTGATATTCAGCTAACAGAAATGTTGAGAGTAGGTCTTATTATATTTCTCATGTCCAAGTATAATAAAACGCCTAAGAACTAAATGAGAACTATCAGAACTTTATATCCTGTAACCAATCAACCACAACCCTACAAACCAATACTTGAATATCAATGAGATGCTCACTGGCGACTGGTCCTATTCAGATAGGTAGTTACCTAAAGTTCCAGTGAGAAGTCGTGACCAGTAGGGTGCAGCAGGTCAGGTGTGAGGACAAAAACTCGCCGAAGACATTGGCTAGCAGTTGTGGTATATTGTGAATTTGCAGAAGTTAGAATTCATAAGTTGGCCATTGGATCGGGTCCCAGTGGCTTAATGGTATACGAGCTTGCCTTGTAACCAGAAGGTCCTGGGTTCGAACCCCTGTGGTGGATGTGTACTGTGAAGAGCCAGTCCCAAACTAGGCTGACGGAACAGCTGCCCAGTACTCCCAGGTTTTCCATTGGTTCTCTAACCAATGTCAGCTCATGATGAAATCCTGTAATTATATGAGTGATTCCGTAAACGATATTATTAGGTATGATGACAGAAGCTGTGAATCAGTCGTCAGGAGACCCTGAAGACCTCAGAAATGGCATATTTATAACCTTGAGGAGACACAATTTTCTGTTAATTGATGTATACGAACAGTTGTCTAGTAATAATTATTACTATTCATTTAATGTGTTTCAAGTATAACACAGGGCTTTAGATGCACATGAGTATGCTGACTGCTTCCCTGCCATGTCTCACCGACTGCCTAGGAACTATGCTTTTCTCCTCATATGATCTTATATACATATATATGTATATATATCACCCTCAGATAACCAACCCGTAGTTTCTAATTTCAGTTTAATTTGACAACCTATTGTTACTCAGTAGTCTCTTAAGCGTACATCCCTTCCATCTCTGTTTTTTTCTGTGTATTTTTGGGCCTTAGGTTTTTGGTTAATTAGCTTAAAAATCCCCATTGAGTCATATGAAAAAGAGAAGACGTCCAGTGAAGAGACTCTTTTCGATGAATTCATTCACATAGCTGTACAATCTCATTTGGTTGATTCGTTGCCAGAGATTTTTGTCGTTCAGTTCTTCTGGATGGCATCCGATCTTTACTTTGGAGCCAGAAAAGGTAGCTAGCTGTTAGTTGATGAAAGTTGGCAACTTGTTTGAATCGCCTTTCGTAATACTGAGTTGTAAAGAATCACTGGCTTGACATTATTGATGAAATTTTAGATCTCCATATTGATTTTAAAGTAACGAAGACCTATCTCGCTTTTCCTATCTTGCTTTTTACATCTTTATTAATGCTGGCTATCCAAATAAATGAATCACATGACCTCCTTTGAAGTTCTCCTGTGGATGGTTATGGTTTGCATATTAATACTGCTGGTCCTTAATACCTCAAAAAACGTTTTCAAACGTTTTTACGATACGTAACAATTTGAACTTTAGTTAACATATTAAATTTACACAAATTTTCCATGATATATTACCGATATAATACTTTTTTTTCCTCCACGTTCCCCAGTGGAACATACGGCTTCAAGCTTCTAGCTTGAAGTTTCTGTAGCATTGTATACTTTACAGGATAGGGTTGCTAACCTCATGCCCAACCTTTCCTCTTTACCAGCATTATTTCTGGCTCAGCGAGGTAAAGGAGTGAGTCGGCCGGGGATCGAACCCCGGACCATGTGCATGGTCGGCAAGCGTCCTGACCGCTATACCACCGATGCGTGATTTAATATTTTATTATTTTATTTTGATTACAGCTTGATTCCACACCGTATTTTTGGTACAAGTATGGAATTTTCAGCGTGGATATCGGTAGCCCGAATTTCGCAGGCCAACCATAGATATCAGGTGTGCGTCGGCAAGGGATCGAACCCCGGACCATGTGCATAGTCGGCAAGAGTCCTAACCACCGTGCCACCGACGCACTTAGTGTGGTAATAGTAAGACGTCTGTTTACGCTCAATATTTACGATTAGAAGTCAAAAAGCACATGTTTAGTGTTCTATTTTCAATCATGGGCATACACAGTTAGGCTTCCGTTCGAAATGAATTACGATGACACTTGTCTGATTAAACATCTTTATTTAGCTAACAAACAGTTTAGGCATTTGGAAGATCTTTCTAAAATCTCACGTAGTTAGACCATTTTGACACTAGTTTTCATCTGAAGTCAATTCCCTTTGGCAATAATTGCTTACAGTAAGGTTTATTCATTAAGATTTTGAAGTATTATCTATGCATTGTTTCAACTTTCTGGTAAAGATTTCTATTTTCCGTATATGTTTCCAATTGTAAGATGCTAACAAAGTACCACCTAATCGTATTTCACGCATGTTATATGGGTGAATACGACGCTGTCATCACCTATTTACATGCTGAATAGTTTTTGTGAATTACACCTGAATAAAACTGTTATACAAGAAAATGTAAGCAAAGCAGTTAGCTGTAATAAAGTAAATTTATTCTCTGATGGATTTATACTTGACCACAGTGCTCAAGTTCTATTCTTTTATATCAAAGTACTGAACTACTTTCTGTTTCCAAATCATTTCACCTCATTTATTTACTTAGTGAATTCTAATGAGCATGTTCACGTTGCACTCCAACAAATATGATGAATGCGTAATTTCCTAATTCACAGAAACACAGAGGCAAATGTAGTTTTTCCTGGGCTACTGAGGAAAGACTATACCTTATAGCACAGGATGTTAAAGGTTGTCAGCAGGGTAAGCTACGTGCCACTTAACCAGCTGGTTAATATTCTGGTTCACAGGCACTTGGACTCATGTGAAAAATGGGCTCAATCCATTCTATCTAACTAACACCACCCTCTTCATTCACAACTCTCCCCTTGTATCTCATCAAGAAAAACCAGAAGCCTTTATAGAAAACTATATGCTCTTACTAGCAAGTATAAAAACTCAACCATACCCTACTTGGCTCGTGTTCTGTGCGATAAGAAAGCATTATGCGTGATAGCTATAACTTATTAAATAGTCAGTGGAACAACTGGATCTCGTCTTTCCAACTTATATCATTTATAGGCACAACGTTTTCTTTCTTTTCCTTTTCTCTCTCTTTTTTCTGTTATGTTCTGCTTTGTTTCTTTCTTCCTTACAGACTCTATTAAAACATTATTCTTCGTCCTCTCACACCCTGTATATCTCGACATTTTGTTACCGCTTAAGCCAGTAAATATGCTAGCATCTACTTTTCTAACACTCTCAAACACTCTGTTCAATTTTGGCTTTGCTACCGACATGCCAATATGTTGTTTGTCAAAACGAACTGAGATTACCCTTAATCTATGTATAATTTTATTTATTGTTAATGTACCAACTGAATGCAATACTTTAGTAAAATTCTGAGAATTCTATTCTGTATCACAAGAACTGTTTTGGAATAAAGCAAATTATTATTATATATAAATTTTAAATGAAACTATCAGAGAGGGATAGTGAAATGATTCCCGTTATTTGCTTTATTCATTCTAATTATATTACAAATAATCAGAAAGTCTTCCAGTCCTTTTTTCCTTTTTGAAAAAGGGTATTTATATGACCTTAAATGTTGCTTCATACTGAATCCTTGTTCGGCAAAATACTGATTTGCATAAATTTCATTTGTGTTTGTCTTTTGACCTGATATGCACCCATTTATATAAAGTGAACCCTTATTTTGCGCTTCTTATGTTTATAAAAAATAAAATGTCACTAATGAATTTACTATATTTAACAAAATCATATAATATTATATAAGCAAGATAAAGTTGCTTTTTCTCAAAATAGGTTTGTGTGAAAGGGAAAATACGGACAGATAAGTTATTACACTCATTACCTAGCAACAAAAGATGAGGGCAAAGCGAATGTTACAGTGATCATATCATATGATTTTGCTGAATGCAATAACATTTACAACTTTAAAATTAGAAAAGTGGTTATTTCAGTGTTATTTGTAAGTAGGAAAAGATAGATGGTGCTATAATATTGACATTTATAGAATCTGACTGACGGGGACCAGCATTGGAATCCAGGGTACACACTTCGTTCTATTCGGGACTCATCATTCGGACTTACCTGCATTTCCCACTCAGGGATAGTGTTCTAATAGGGCTCAAACTCAGTATCCATCGTTTCAAGCGCCAAGGCGTTATCCAGTGGATCACTCGGGTCACAACAGCCACCTCTTGTGTAGTGGGTGTCAGTTATTATT
Organism: Trichobilharzia regenti; assembly: GCA_944472135.2. Lineage (NCBI taxonomy): Eukaryota > Metazoa > Platyhelminthes > Trematoda > Strigeidida > Schistosomatidae > Trichobilharzia > Trichobilharzia regenti. The sequence goes on along the minus strand of OX235262.1, from coordinate 143,492,661 downwards.
TATTTTAATTCAATTTTGGTCATCTTATTGATTGGCTAGAAAAGTTTGGCCTCTGTCGATATGTTATCTCCTTGTGTGAGTGATAACGGGTACCGAATAGAATCGAAATGGTAATCTTGTATTACACTGCTATTTACCATCCACAAAAGTATTTCAAGTTAATCCTCAGACATATTAAAAGCATCCACACAAGGAGCCAACACACCTACAAAGGTTGAACGTTTCGGTCGAATCAGTCAAGTGGAAAACCAAAAGTAAATTAAAAATAAATTTATATAATTGTTTATATCTATGGTTCTTTTTCTTTACAAGTGAAGTTCCAACGAGCGGTTAGAACTAACCATTCCAAATTGAAAAAATGACTTCTGATAACTACCATAAGTCTCACTATCATTCTGCAGACATGAGATACAAAGTCATATTATATTCATTCACACAAAGCTTATTCAATTAAGCTATGATAGTGTGAAATAAAACTTGACACTTACTGAAGATTCACGATATAGGACTTACAATTTTGGTTAGTTTCTTTGTGAACTAAGTAGAGCAGATTGGCTTTACATGCTGATTACTTAAAGTACAAATTTTCGCATTACTGAGTAAATACATCTGAACTTAACTTCCAGTCTAAGGTAGCTGATTATCCCAAGTGAACTAATTTAAAAATGTTTTGAAAGTAATCAGAGACAAAATAATTATTCGCGTCACTGGTATACTCGTGAGCTATCTTCTTATTACTCTCTAAATCTCTATTTCTCGGTCTCTTGCTGAGTTCAACAGATTAAGAGTGTAGTTCCTTGAAGTTTTATAGACCGAACATGAAAAACACTCTTTCGACCTATTCTAGTGGTTTAGTTATCCAACCGGTAATGGTATATCTAAATCACTCAGCTACCAGAGTATCTATTCATCAAAAGGCTCAAATACTTGTGCGTCGTTGGTACAAAGGTTAGGACTCGCGCCGACCATGCACATGGTCCGGGATTCGAACCCGGCCGACACACACTTGATATCACCTGTTCGGTCTGCGAAATTTGGGCTACCGATATTACTTGCTAAAAATTCCACACTTTTACCAATAATACGGTGTGCAATCAAGCTATAATCAAAATTTTAAAAAATATTTTGTAGTGTTTTATACTATTATATCAAGTGATCACTGCATGAATTCGTCCCTACATTTAATTAACTTCTAACAAAACACTGTGCAGCTTCCTACAGAAATGAAGAAAAACTCTACAAAACTTGTTCTCCACTCAAATGTAACAACACTACATCATATGACATACTTTATATTGTTACTACACATATAAATCCTCTGTGAAAAGGGAATATTTTGAGACTAGATACCTTAAAAATTTATGTACTGTATCGACATAAACCTTTTTTATTATCACTAATATTGAACACCTAATTAGGAACTTTCAATGACGAAAAGCATCTCCAACAGATAGAAGACTTTTTTCAACATCTGCCATAGCTCTATATTGAAAATCAAATGTCTGGCAAAAAAGAATTGTCAACAAGAAACTCTGTCAACGAACTAACCAAGAATCTAACGTTCAAAAAAATGTGAGAGAAAATGGAAATGGATTGGACAAACGTTAAGGAGGACGTCGAATGACATCGCCGTAGTTGAATCCTAATAGGAATTGATGGTTGGGTCGTTGGTGCGAAGGTGACATGGATGAGATCGTGCCATTTTGCAGGAGATGAGAGATTATGGCCAATCGTAGACCCAACTGAAAAGGAGAGCAAAAACAGAGCACAATGGGAGTGTGTTGCTGAAGCCCTATGCTCCACTCAGAACCTTAGGGAACAACAATAATCAGTAAAAAAATGTTGATAAGTTGCGAAGTGCATTTATATCAACAATACACTACCTGGTGTTATTGGTTGTATAAAGTTATTTAGTTGAAACACTTATTGACTTTAATAATATTTTTGAAGACTTTCCAGTTTTTTTTGGAATATTGACTGAGAAAAACATGACTGCATATGCTGCAGGACAAAAAGAATCTCTTAGATTTGGGTCATTTCTGAAAAGAGACTGTTAAATACTCACCATGTCCGTCTTATCGTACTTTGATTTTATTCACTGCCCTACTTCGACGAAACTCCAGTTTTTACCTACGTATCTTCCAATGCATATTTATATATATATTTATGTGTTTCGTCATGGGTTGACATTAGTTAGAGAACCATTGGAACCCAGGTCCTGGGTTCGAATCCCGGTGGGTGCGTACTGTGAAGAGTCCCAAACTAGGACGAAACAGGTGTCCAGTACTCCCAGGTTTTCCAATGGCTCTCTAACTAATGTCAGCTCATGATGAAATCCTGTAACCAATCAAATCCCTTAAATAATTGTGTGTATTTGAATATATAAGAACATCTCTTTATAAACAAACGTAAAAGCTGCGAAGAAATTATACTGAGTAAAATTTACACTAAGGCGATCAGTACAATATTCACGATAAGTCCCTTGATAATCCTGATAAATCCCCGACTAAAGTTTCACCAGGTTGCATAATCTTTCTTGTCAGAAACAAATTCTTGACTACATAATCTTCATATCTCAGTCAATCAATCATTCATTATTTCTTTGCTTTCTATTAGTGATTATCTGTTTTGAATGATTTCATTTTTGTTTAAAATCGAGGACACAAAAATTAGTAAGTATACGAATTTGTCGAGAGGATTTGAACACAACGATTTCTGTTTCCTTTTGCGTTGATATCTGCATGAATCTAACTTCACTCATTTCTAGTAACTTCAAGTTGTACTCATTTACCTTCTAATATGAGGTTTGAATCTCATTAGAAAGTGTGTTATATTTGTTCTTGGTACTACAGACGAGAAAATGTTTACTTCTGGATTTTTTAAAGAGTTTCCCAAATTCCTGTAACCATGTACATCCGAATTTCTCGGCTTTTCATTAACATTTCTAACATATCTTTTCTGATTGTGAATATTTCATTTTACATCTCGAGCGCTTACAAACATCATAATACTTTAAATTGTATGGCTTTTTTAGCATGCATTCTAAGATGTCTAACTATTAAACATCATATGAGAATAATTTTGTCTTCATATAGTCTATTTTGATTTCACTGGATGAAGGACTTCATCATGAGCTGACATTAGTTAGAGAACCATTGGAGAATCTAGGAGTACTGAACATATCTTTCGTCCTAGTTTGGGGCTCTCTATCAGTACGTGCCCACCGCCAAGGCTAAAACCCAGGACCTTCTGGTTACAAGGCGGCTTGTAGACCATTGAGCCACTGGGATCTGATCCAATGGCCAACCCATGGATTCTAACTTCTGCCAATTCACGACATAGCAATGTCTTCTTTGATGAGTTACTGCCTCATCTTCAACCTGCTGTACCCTACTGGTCACGGCTTCCCACTAGAATCCCAGATCATTGCCTGAATACGGCCAGTCGCTAGTGAGCATTTTGATTTTACTGACAATAACCAGTTTTGATCATATGCGTCCTACGACACTTTATTCTGTTTTCTTCAAGTCTGAATGTGATCGCACAGAATAAGTAGTGTTTTCTAAGTAAAAGAAACAGTTGCATTGTTTATCTTCATCAACGGTTCATCACATTTTACCTCAGTCAGATTCATTTTAATTTCATTCTATGAATTTAAGAAATCATTCTGAATAAATTATGATAGATGTCGAACGTTGTATTCGTCTATTCATATTTATAAAAGTATAAATTTTAATTTCATACTGTACCGTATGAATTCAAATTAATAAGTTCATTTTAGTTATCATCCAGATAACAATAAATTACTGTATTCTGTTATAATTTGACAGAAGACACTTTTAATTTCTCATTATTCACTTTCAAATGAAAATAATTTATTAACATTTTTAGACACATTGGTCAAAAAGAGCTAATAACTAATTAATTTATAAAAATTTATGATAAAGCATATATATATTCTATTTTCATCAGTGTATCATCTAAAATATGTTCTTCATGTATAGAATCATAAACATTGACATTTGATCACCTTGAAAAAGATAGCGTAATTTTCAGAAAGTCATTTGGAAATTAATTAATTAATTCATCCTCTGCATACAGTCAAGTATTGCGTTTTCAAGACAAAAGCAATAAATTAGCGTTGGATATGTAGGCTGATGTGTTTTCTAGTGCGTCCATAATTTTTATTATATATTACATAATTGCGTGTATCACCGAAGTGAGTTGTTAAAAAACGAATTCAAGGTGATAATATTTATACAGGATAGGAAGCGCAGCATAGCTGATATGTTCTTCTTCAAAAGTCTACAATTGCACTCACAAGATGATTATTGGAAATCAAACTGGTTATTTTCATCCGTGGGTTGGGCTAGTTAAGAAGCAGCTCTTGAAGTGACTTCTTAATTTCAATGCTTTTAAGCTATAAATAATATTAACTGAGAGATCCGAGGAGCTTTTAAACTTCTGTTATGGAGAGAATTTATGCTCATTAAGTCTAACAGTGATATACAGTAACATTTAATGACAACCACATTTCGAGTAGAATGTATCCGTTACAGGATTTCATCATGAGCTGACATTAGTTAGAGAACCATTGAAAAACCTGCGAGTACTGAACATATCTTTCGTCCTAGTCTGAGACTCTTCATCAGCACGCACCCACCGACAAGGCTAGAACCCAAGACCTTCTGGTTACAAGGTGAGCTTGTAGACCATTAAGCCACTGGGATCCAATCCAATGGTCCATGAATTCTAACTTCTGCCAATTCACGATATAGCTAGCCAATGTTTTCGGCGAATATTTGTCATCATACCCGAGCTGCTGCACCCTACTGGTCACGACTTCCCAATCTATTCGTCGTATTCATATGAAATTACATTCACATCTTTCTGACATCATTTATATTATTCTATTATTTTTCATCTCCTGATTTGATTGGTAGTAGTATATTCCATATTTCTGGTATTGGTGATGAGTTATTCCTGTTTCATATGTTGGGTGTAGATTGAATGAACACAGATCCAGGGTATTTAGTTCCAAAATATTTCCTTTTCATACAGGTTTTACATGTAAAGCTACAATCTGAAGCATATCATATGAGAGGATGATTACTGAATCTAAGCTCATCGAATCTACACGAAGTCAGATAGTTGTGAGAGTAACTTGATATGAATATGACGAATAGATTGTGCTTGAAACGTGTTCGTCAGTAAATATTACCGTATATCACTGTTAGAGTTTATGAAAATAAATTTTCCCCATAATGAATTTATACTCTACCACAATGCCCAAGTTCTATTCTTATATCTTTCAGAACTCTGTCAGCCCAGAGTGATTATGCTCTTATTCACTTCACTAACATCTGTTACAGGGATATATCATTGAACTTGTATGCATTTTTTCCGAAGCGGTTCACTGACCTTCACATCACTGATACAGCTTTGATTCGGAAATTGCTACAGACTTGGGAAAAAAAAAACACCCAACTGTGACACCCTGAATGAATGTTAGACTGATAGGTTACAAATCCGTTGGTTTCCTTTTTGATTTCTGATAAAGAAACTTCTTGTTTTTACAATTTTATACTAGAATAGAGTGCAACGAGTCACGTTAGATCAAATTGGCTTATTCAGTCAGCATTATTTGTATACGGAGCCTCAGGCTCTTAAGCAGACATTCATTCGGTCCAAGTCAGTTTTGTTTCAACATGCTTACTGGTAAAGTACATGAGAAGTTCATACAGAAGTACTGGATGGTTCCACAAAAAAGTATTAAACAGTTCACCATAGAAAACGAATCAAAAGATGATGCAGTTTTCATGAAACAGTCTTCATTAATTGATATTGGTTACCAATGCCTCATAACAGTGGAATAATTATATGAAATTTAATCATGAGATGGCATTGGTTAGAGAACCATTAGAAAACCTGGGAGTACTGAACAGCGTTTTGTCCTAGCCTGGGACTCCTCATCAGTACGCACCCACCGACAAGGCTAGAACCCAGGACCTTCTGGTTACAAGGCGAGCTTCTGGACCATTGAACCACTGGGACCCGATCTAATGGTCCATGAATTCTAACTTCTGACGATTCGCGACACAGCGCGACTCCTAGCCAATGTCTTCGGCGAGTATTTGTCTTCACACCCGACCTGTTGCAAAAGTCGGGTGACCAGTAGGGTACAGCAGGTCGAGTGTGAAGACAGTTACTCGCCGAAGACATTGGCTAGGGTTAGCGCTACGACGTGAATCGGCAGAAGTTAGAATTCATGGACCATTGGATCGGATCCCAGTGGCTCAATGGTCCACAAGCTCACCTTGTACCCAGAAGGTCCTGGGTTCTAGCCTTGGCGGTGGGTGCGTACTGATGAAGAGTCTCAGACTAGGACGAAAGATATGTTCAGTACTCGCAGGTTTTTCAATGGTTCTCTAACTAATGTCAGCTCACGATGAAATCCTGTAACCAATCAAATCTCTACAAACCAACACTTGAATTATATGAAAATTGGTCATTGAATATTAAAATAATTAACGAAGATTGGAAGCGTTCTATGACTTTAATAGTGACAAGAGACTAATATCTCTATATACCATTTGTGCTTTGTCTTCATACTCAAGATTCTGATTTCAAAAACAAAATATTTCTGCTCAAGAAAGAACTACTCTCTGAATATCAGAAGACCTATATCTAAGACAAATCAACGTATTATTTTATGCTCCCCTACATATTTTCCCCGCTTTTTTAATCACATATTCAGTGTTTTGAGATGGAATCGATTGTCGTAAAACCTTACTTCGTAAGTTAGCAAATGAAAAACAAAAGTATTTATTGCACACGTATAATGCTAATTGCAAAGCAGGAAAGTGGAGGACTAATTGTAGCTAACTTGCTTTTTACCAAACTAATTGAATCCAGAAATTGATTATTTTTTTTTAAGCTCCATATAACCTTTTTTATTTACCTGCGGAAACAGTAGTACATCCCAAAACTTGAGAATACTCTACTGAAGGGAGAAAAATGAGGAAAACATTGTTTAATACTTATTCATAAGGAGTACTATGAGAAACCTTACATCCAAGTTCAACATAATCCATAACAGTTGACAAGATCCGCCAAGTAGATGTCGTTTGTATGATCGTCAGACTTGTTAAATAAAATATCCATAAATTGAAGTGTACTGATCCGAGATATCTCTAAATTACAACATATGATTTACCTCTGAATCTAAAACCTTCGATTTTCTACCCTAATTCTTATCATTATCACTTTCAAACAGTTTTTTTGATTTTACTCCGCTTGAACAGACTATCTATGAGATTGGTTATTGAAATTATTTTCATTGATTTCACTAATTACAAACGCTTGAGTTTTATTAAAATAATCGCTCTTATTACGGACTGTTCGGTCATGTTTCCAGTGATGAGGCCCGAAAAGGACAAAACAGGAGTGCCGAAGTCCGCTGCTGCCCACTTTCAAACAGATACCACTTTATCTATAAATTTGCTTACTTCAAAATATATCGATCAAGTATTAGTCGTGTAATACAAGCAAATAACTCATAAGTTTAGCTTTAGAGACTACAGAAGACTGCAGTGAGCCTTGCCATTGGCATCGAAGTCCTGAAATGCAACTTAACATCGATTTGAGGAACTGTTACAGTGGTAAAACAGTTGTTTATGAAACAGGCATGTTTAAACTACAAAACCCATATAAGCCATAAAAGTAATTCATACACATCGATGATTTTAACGAAACCGGTTATGAATGTAAACTCAGAATAGCCATAGTTTAACCTACCTATGATATCATAAGGCAATAATGACTAAAACTGATAGTTTCCGACAACTCGCGTCAATCACTGGAATAGAAAAAACAGTATTTCTTCTTCATTTTTGGGTCTTGTTGATTGGCTCACTAGTTTTATAGCCAGTACAAAGTCTGGGAAAAGAGTATATCAAGCATGAGTCTAGCGGCGGTGGCACGACGATAGAATGCTCGTCCAACACACATACGGTCTAGATTCCGATCCGACTGACTTACTCCTTTACTACGCTAAGCCAGTGATAAGACTGGTAAAGAGGGAAGGTTGGGCATGAGGCTAGGAACCTCATCCAGTAAAAATAAACACCACTACTACCGAGACTTTAAGCCTCTAGTTTGAAGCCCTATCTTCCGCTGAGAACGAAAGAGAAAAACACATGCGTTTAGTGACCATACACAATTTCAACAGAAAGTTCCAAGAAGAAGAAAAATATAGAAACCAAAATTTCTCTTCGCCGGAATTGGAGGGGCGAAATGATGCGCGCTGGCGAAAGACTTCCGAAAAACAGTCAGCCAATGTGTCTTCCACTGACGAAAGCACAATAAGAATGGGAACGTGGAATGTACTTACAATGTACGAAACTTAGAAAGCTGCCAAGGTAGCCAAAGAAATGAGATGATCTGATATAGAAGTGCTAAGATTTTGCGAAAGTAGATGGGATGGATGTGGAGTATTAGAACTGTCAACTGGAGAGTCGGTAGTCTACTCCGGTCACCCGGACGACAACCACAAGCACACTGAGGCAATGAGTGACAATCATGATTCCACCAACAGCAGTCGAAGCCCTAGTGCAGCGGAAACCAATTTGCTCCAGGATTATGACAGCATGATTCAATTGAAAAGGAAGGAAGGTTACAATTATCGAATGCTACGCAAAGTGCTACAAATAACGCGGAACGAGAGAAGAAGGAGTAATTTATAAAGACAAGTACAATCAGTAATAGATGACATCTCAAATGGTAACATCAAAATCCTCATGGGCGTTATGGATGTCAAACTAGGAGCAGATAATATAGGTAGAGAACTCATCATGTGTTGAAAGACACTTGCTTGGCGAAAGGAATGATAACGGCGAGGTTTTTCCACACTTCTGCATCTTCGATGATTCGGTGATTGGATGTAGCATGTACAAATAAAATGATATGCACAAGACAAAATGGATTTTGTCCGACGGACCAGATAGACTTAATCTCAATTTCAAGGAAATGGAGACTCAACCTGCTGGACACAAAGTCGAGAAGGGGAGCAGATGTGGGCTCAGACCACTATCCAGTTCACGGGACCTTCAGGGTCAAGCTGACATCCCTGAAAACGAATGGAAATAGACCACGGTAATTAAAGTTCAACATTCAGAGAATGAAAGACAAAATCACAAGGGATAGGTATGATATGATATGATCAGAGCAAAGTAGGAGACACTGAGTGGCATCACTGAGAAAACCTGCACGAAAAGACATTGGAACCCTTGAAGGTGGTATTCAAGGAAGCGTTTACAGCTATCCTAGGTAGAAAGAAGAGACAAGACAAGGAATAGCTCTTAACGAATACCTGGATGCTAGTCGAGGAGGGAAGAGAAGGATGGTGAAAGCGGAGATGACTCAATGCAGACATGGACAACAGAAGACGAAGCTGAGTTCAGTTTACTTTGCACTGAACAAAGAAGTGAAGAAGAGTGCTAGGAAGGACAAAAGATAATTCTAAGACACACTGTTTGGCAACTGAAGCAGAACAATTAGGCCTCAGATAAAAGGGACCTCAGGACATTACATCAGGTAGCCAGGCCTCTATCCGGAAAGCGATCAATCCAGATGATGAAACCAATAAAAGATGTTTAGGGAACCGGATCACCAAAGGAGAGAAACAAATAAAATAATGGGCTAATCACTTCAAAAGACTCTTGAATTAACAATCACCTGCAACTCACTCAGAAATACCCCCACCAACAACATACAGAACTACCTGCCACTGGACACCAATCCTCCGACAAAAAAACTAGTCTTGAATTCGATCAGGCTACTGAGGTCCTGCCGGGATAGCAGCAGACCCATATGGAATTCCCCCGAAACACTGAAAACGGATCGAGAGACTGTGGCAGATGTGCTCACGCCATTATCTCAAAAGGTTTGGAAGGAAAGAAAGATACCTGCTAATTGGAAGAAAGGCTGGCTACCTTATCATACCGCCAAAGAAGAGCAACTTACCTCTCTGCAGGAACTGGCATTGAATAAAGCTCTTGTTCACGCCAAGTAAAATACTTAGTCGCATCATCCTGGAGAGAATAAAATGTGCAGTGAACGCAAAACTCCGCTCAACCGCCCAGAACAAACTGGACTCAGGATAAACGAATTATGTGCCGATCACATTGCAACTTTAAGCATACAACGACAGTCAAACCTCTCTCTACCTCAACTTCATCGACTTCGAAAATGACTTTGACAGTGTTGACTGAGAAGTAATTTGGAAACAGCTTCAGCACTATGGTGTGCAGTGTCCCAAATCTTTATGAACCTTTTTCAACAGCTGACTGAATGGTGATCCACAAAGGAAGACTCAATGAAGCCTTTGAAATGAATACAGGATTAGTTTGGGCAAGACTGCCTGTAGTCACCGATGATATTCCTATTTGTGGTGAACTATATTATGCGTCAGACTTTGAATGGGAGTGACAAGACAGGAATACCTGGAGTGAAGATCAAAAGACACTGGAAGATCTGGATTTCGTGCGTGGATAATTTATATCTCTTTATAACACAAACTTGAAGACCTCTATGAGATATCAACCAGTCGGTAGAGATGCAGCAAAGGCATGACTTCAAATGAGCATAGAGAAGATTGAGGGGATGAAGATAACTAACCACCAACAACCAGTATCATTATAATCAACAGGCTTTGTTTGAAAAAGACCACTTCCGTGGCTTATCTAGGAACCGTCGTTTCAACTACAGACGGACAGCAAGTCTGGGGATGTCAAAACCAGAATAGGAAAGGCAAGGCACACCTTCATCAATCTGAAATTGGTTTCGAAATTTTCTCCATTGCACTCAACATAATCAAGAAGATTTGGATTTTCAACACAAATGTAAATTCAATCACTTCTTCTATATGGGTCCAAAACTTGGCGCTTGTGTCATAAAAAGCATTTTCAACAGGCGATTGTAGACTTTTATCAACAGCTTCCTTCGCTGGCTTCATACTGAAGATCGAACAGCTGGAAATGATTTTCAGATAAAACCTCAGTGAAAGAACCAACCAACAACCTATCACTCAACAAATATGCAGAGGAAAATGGAAAGCGATTTCCCATACGCTGAGGAGACATCACACTCCAGGTGCTAGAATGGAACCCGGATGGTATATGATGATTTTAGCGACTGAGGATGACATGGAGATGGTGTGAGGAGAAGATGAGAGACGATGGGCAATCATGGGTAATAGAACAAAGTGGAGATGTTCTGCTGATGCCATATGTTCCACTGGGAATCCAAAGCAACAATAATAATGTAATATAATAACAATACACTGCTTCTTTTACAGATTGAAATATGAGCTAGGTGAACAATGCGGAGATAAACCCTTGCACATCTAGATTCATTATAAGATAGAAAATTTAGGTTAATGGAAAAGTTATTTTTGTGGTGATTCCGAACAGAAGTTAGAACATTCTGCATTCATGCAGTAAATCAAACAAATGGATACAAATTTCGCTACTGTCATTTATCCGGGAGACTGAATATTTTTACCCATTCATTTTATAGTTAACTTAAATCAATTCTCCTTGCATATTGATGCCAAGATACTCCAGCTGGTCGACCAGTATTCAAAGAGAATTTATTCAGAGTTATGTATCAAATCAAAGGGGGCCTTTCAGAAACATTGTGCATTTGCACGTATATTCTGCATTACTGAGGCCTTAGCGATTTGGATGGAAAACCCCGACTTATCCATTCCAACCTGATCGCTAAACTATAAAAACTTTTGATAAACGAAAGGCACTAAATGAGGATTCTTCAACACTAAAAGACGTTTTACATCAGTATGTTACTCCATACTCCATAGCTTTTATGTCCAAATTTGAAAAACAAACAAACTTAGCTTGTTCACTTTTTTTGTTTGTTTTTTTTAATTCTACACAGAACCATGCTTTTATACTCACGTAGAACAAGAGTTCCCTTCGAAGAAACCAGTACAATCAATAATCCACATTTTGTACAAGTTCACGTAAATGATCCAGATTCAACTTATCATCTTACAATGAATGAAAGAGCCGGTAGACGGAGAATTTCACCAGTTGGAAACGTTTTATCCAGATCACGCCTAACAAGTACAACTAGAATGCTGCCTACACCAGTAAGTGGGATTAATTCATGTAAATTTTGTAAAATATTATAAACTCTGTTTTCTTTGTTTTGTTTTTGTTAATTTTGTACAATTCTTTCAAATGAAACACACCATTTTATATGACCAAATTTGTCTGTATCTGTGGATGAGTCAAACACTTTTTTTCCTTCACGTTGCCCAGTGGAACAAACGGCTTCAAGCTAGTGGCTTGAAGTTTCTGTAGTAGTGTTTATTTTACAGGATGAGGCTGCTAGCCCATGCCCAACCTTTCCTCTTTACCAGAATTATTTCTGGCTTAGCGAGGTAAAGGAGTGCGTCGGCCGGGGATCGAACTCCGGACCATGTGCATGGTCGGCGACCGTCCTAATCGCTATGCCACCGAAGGACGATAATACACCTAATGTGTTGGTAATAAAGATTTTAACTGCCATTATTGAAGATAGGAGGAAATCATTATGCAGTAAATACAGGAGTTTTGACTACAGAAATTAAGTTTACTGAAAAAGTGCTAGATGAATGTATTACCAATCAAATACTTTTTTCCCAAGTTTTGTCTTGACATTTGTTACCCAAGACAGCCATGACCCTTTTTCTCTCCAATTCAAACACCGCAAAGAAAATGAAAGGTTATATAAGGTGAAGGATAACTCTCATATGCAAAAACTGAAATTATTTTAGTGAAGCCTGAAATATTCAAGCTAAATATGATATATAACCAGAAGTGTATACAGTGTCAAAACTCTTTAGATATGTGGAAATTATATAAGGAAGTCACTGGTGAATAGCATATTAATGGTAACTCTTTCTGTTCTTGTAGTATTTGTGTCGTTAACAAGTGTTTCATATGCCGTCCAGAAGATGTTATGCTTTCTAATGTTCTAACACAAATACCTTCAGTCCTTGAATTTTTCCCACAGCCTAGGTCCAGATGACATACCAAGTATTATTCACAGAAAATGTGCGGACATATTATGTCATCATCTGACCCGTATTTCGAATGCATCATTTGTCAAAAATGTTGTGCCTGCCGCTTAAAAAATATCAAGATTTCATTCACAGCTAAGTCAGCTACTGAATTAGATGCACAGTTCAGATTAATCACCACCACCTCAGCCCCTTTAAAAAATTTCACTTTATCTCAGAAATTAATACAAAATAATTTTATCACAAATTTATTAGAAGCGGTTTAGATTTTGCCTCTCTTCCGCATCATAATATCGTTTCCCCTTTGGACTAAGGCGCCAGATTTGTTCTCTATGTCTTAGGCTCACTTGTTACAAAGGCTTGTTGTGATACAGACTAAGCATCAAGTTGGTAACTGGATGTATTCTTGTTTTTCGAGAAGAAAGCATATGCTGACTGAATAGGAAAGTCTTCCAGTCATTTGCTTACTGAAATCGGTTTCTCTCGGGGTGGTGTTCTTTCTCCTTTTCATTTTTATTTCTTCTCACATAGTTTGCTTTGTTCTGATGGAAGTAATCTCATCAAGTATTGCGATTATCTGACTGTTTCCGTACATGTTACCATCCGATTAGATTGCTCAAAACTCAGTGGCTTTCCATCAGAAATTAGACAGTGGTATTTGTCAAGTGGTCTCAAACTAAGTCTTTTGAAATATAAGACTGTTAACTTTATATTCGTATATAAACAAGACTTACATGAACTGGTTCGTCTTCACGATTCATGCAACATAGAGGATACTGGTCTCTCCTAATCGTCTCACATTCTGGCAATTTCTAGGAATAAACTTCATCTAACAATAAAACACAGAGATTAAAACATTCTAGCATAACTCAGTTTCTAGTTTTACAATTTATTAATTCTTGTGTCTATTCTTGTTGTTGCTCCCTTATATTCTTTCCTGAGAGACTTAAAAAGGGCTTTGTTACACTATTAGTAAGGTCAGTAGTGTACCACTACACCGACTTGGTGCGTCGGTGGCACAGTGGTTAGGACTCTCGCCGACTATGCACATGGTCCGAGGTTCGATCCCCCGCCGATGCACACCTGATACCAATGATCGGCCTGCGAAATTTGGGCTACCGATATCCATGCTGAAAATTTCATACTTGTACCAAAAATGCAGTGTGAAATCAAGCTGTAATCAAAAAAATATAAAAAAAATTAACAGAGATCTGAAGTCATGCAAGAAATCGGAAAAAAATCATTTCATCTGACTTTCAACACTCCCTTTGCTCGCAACTTTCTCCACGTTCATTTTCAAGTAGAACCAGAAGCAATTACAAGAGATTTTATGCGTCTGACCTGTGTGTTGGGTTGAACCCCTCCAGAGGAGTTCCAATTGATTTTGTAGTACTGTTGACATAACCAGGATTCAACCTTTTACGACAGGCATTTTCTTGTTGATTCCAATAATATAATCACTTTTTCTCTGGAAAATAATCTTTTTTGTTCAATTTCTAAAGTATCCATGCGAGTTTATTGTATTGAATAACTTGAACATTTTTATTCCCTTCCCTGTCATATTTTCCTTATACATGAAAGACAACCAGTTTATTGAGTAGGCTTGCATCTCATCAATCAAGCATAAATAAGAAAAACATGTGGAAAATCAATAAGACAAAAAATGTTTCAAACGAGTGATTTTAAAATTCCATCAAATTCAGAACTAGTCACATAGTCACATTCTCTAGTAAAAGTAACCAATAAATCAGAGTAAACTGGGATTGAAATTTTTCTCTCAGCATTTTGAATTAACAGGGGTAAAAATACTGGAGGATTAGTTTGGGCACTGATTGAAACATGTTTGAGAAATTTGAAAAACTCAGCTGTAATAAGTAGCTGTCTCTTTCTAATCAAAACAATCTCAAATTTGTTTTATTCTCCAAATTAGTAGAATGAAAATTTTGAGATGACGAATTTCCAACTTAACTGAAGCCTAGAGGAATCAAGATCTGTGATAATCTAACTCATTCCAAAGTTATGTTGATCACAAACTGATATCTGCTGGAATATTTATTTTACCATGAATTAGTGTTCTACATCAGTTTGGTTTTTATTCATTTTTCGCTGTTGAATTAACTAAATGAAGAATGTTAGAAATTCTAACTAAAAGCTATGGGCTAAATAGTCATTGTAGTTGGTTTGTGTGGATAAATTATCATTAATTTTTTAAGTGTTGGTTTGTCGGGATTTGATTGGTTACATGATTTCATCATGAGCTGATATTGGTTAGAGAACAGATTGGAAAACCTGGGAGTACTCGACAGCTGTTTCCTCCGTCCTAGTTTAGGACTCTTCATCAGTGCGCACCCACCGCCAAGGCTAGAACACAGGACCTTCTGGTTACAAGGCGAGCTTGTGGACCATTGAGCCACAGGGATCCGGTCCAATGGTCCATGAATTATAACTTCTGCGAATTTACAATATAGTGCAACCGCTAGCCAATGTCTTCGGCGAGTATTTGTCCTCACACCTGACCTGCTGCATCTGCTGCTGGTTACGACTTCCCACTGGAACCCCAGGTAACTACCTACCTGAATAAGGCCAGTCGCTAGTGAGCATCTCATCGATGTTTAAGTGTTGGTTTATAGGTAGTTACCTGGGGTTCTAGTGAGAAGTCGTGACCAGTAGGGTGCAGCAGGTCGGGTGTGAGGACAAATACTCACCAAATACATTGGCCAGTGGTTGCGCTATGTTGTGAATTGAATTCATGGGCTGGCCATTGGATCGGATTCCAGTGGCTCATTGGTCTACAAGCTCGCCTTGTAACCAGAAGGTCCTGGGTTCTAGCCTTGGCGATGGATGCGCACTGATGAAGAGTCCTAAACTAGGACGAAACAGCTGTCGAGTACTCCCAGGTTTTCCAATCTGTTCTCTAACCAATGTCAGCTCATTATCATTAATTTTATTCCTTCCCCATTTCATGCGGAACACAGGGACTTGAGCTTCAGCTTTGAATTCCTAGAAGCAGCTGTATTCATTTTTTTACGGAACATGGCTGCTCTCCTGATAGCCAATCTTCTTTAGCGTGGCTTGCTACCAACTAATCTAGGTCAAGCAGTTAATCTGTTGGGAATCGAACCATGGGCCACATGCGTGGTGTGTGAGTATTCTATCACTGAACTACCGGAGCACGAAACCAAGGGCCCAGTTACTATAGTAACTAGGAATAAATAACCACTAATATTATCTAATAGAGATAAACTTATCTGGTGAACTCATAAAATTCTCAAATGATGACTGATTCATTTCCAGCTCAATAAATACTCACAAAAGCCAGATGTTTACTTCACTCGTCATTTTGTAATGCCTAAGTGCTGCACAGTAATCCCAGACTAGAAAGAGAGGTATTTTGTGTGATGTCTGGTTCTCATTGATTTCGCCAATTGTTTTATCTTTGTGATGAGATCAAGTGTAGGCTCAAGATAAACGACTACAACAGATATATTCTGCTGGAATTTCCCATTGCTTCATAGGTAACCAAATTTCTATCAGAAAGGTAGGACAACTTATCTTAAAGCAGCTCAGTCACTGACAGTAGATAACAGCTTCAATGATTCTGGTTCTTTCAGCTAAGAAAGAAGGGACTTGCACTAGTAAAATTATCCAATAATTTCCTTATATCACTAAATAATTAGCACAGTATTCGAATTTAGTAGTTCCATTTGACTACCGGTTCGGTCACGTGTCCCCTAATATTACAAAAAACAACAGAATGATTTCCATTTCCTTTGTGAATGAAGTCAATCCCTGCAGATACCATTTCCGGATGCTTTCAGCTGACATTAAATCAAGACAAGTAGATATTCATATTTGCCTGGAACATATCAGTTCTACGCTATTCATCTTTACTGTATTGAAATGATTAGTTCCTGTCGGTCGATAAGCTCCTAAAATATACGCCACAGTGTAACGCCTATGATCACGAATTCATATTGCCTAATGCTAAGTACAACAACTTTTTTCTCTTAGCCTTGGAAGTTTTTCTCCTTGCCATTGTTATAGAAATGATTGAAGTACATTTTTATTTCAGTAGTAACAAAGAAAAAAATTCCCGTGGCATTTTTTGATCGTTTCACTCACTCAATAGTTTGACATATTGGTTACAGGATTTCATCATGAGATGACATTGGTTAGAGAACAGATTGGAAAACCTGGGAGTACTCGACAGCTGTTTCCTCCGTCCTAGTTTAGGACTCTTCATCAGTGTGCACCCATCGCCAAGGCTAGAACCCAGGACCTTCTGGTTACAAGGCGAGCTTGTAGACCATTGAGCCACAGGGATCCGGTCCAATGGTCCATGAATTATAACTTCTGCGAATTTACAATATAGTGCAACCGCTAGCCAATGTCTTCGGCGAGTATTTGTCCTCACACCTGACCTGCTGCATCTGCTGCTGGTTACGACTTCCCACTGGAACCCCAGGTAACTACCTACCTGAATAAGGCCAGTCGCTAGTGAGCATCTCATCGATATTTAAGTGTTGGTTTATAGGTAGTTACCTGGGGTTCTAGTGAGAATTCGTGACCAGTAGGGTGCAGCAGGTCGGGTGTGAGGACAAATACTCACCAAATACATTGGCCAGTGGTTGCGCTATGTTGTGAATTTGAATTCATGGGCTGGCCATTGGATCGGATTCCAGTGGCTCATTGGTCTACAAGCTCGCCTTGTAACCAGAAGGTCCTGGGTTCTAGCCTTGGCGGTGGATGCGCACTGATGAAGAGTCCTAAACTAGGACGGAGGAAACAGCTGTCGAGTACTCCAGGTTTTCCAATCTGTTCTCTAACCAATGTCAGCTCATTATCATTAATTTTATTCCTTCCCCATTTCATGCGGAACACAGGGACTTGAGCTTCAGCTTTGAATTCCTAGAAGCAGCTGTATTCATTTTTTTACGGAACATGGCTGCTCTCCTGATAGCCAATCTTCTTTAGCGTGGCTTGCTACCAACTAATCTAGGTCAAGCAGTTAATCTGTTGGGAATCGAACCATGGACCACATGCGTGGTGGGTGAGTATTCTATCACTGAACTACCGGAGCACGAAACCAAGGGCCCAGTTACTATAGTAACTCGGAATAAATAACCACTAATATTATCTAATAGAGATAAACTTATCTGGTGAACTCATAAAATTCTCAAATGATGACTGATTCATTTCCAGCTCAATAAATACTCACAAAAGCCAGATGTTTACTTCACTCGTCATTTTGTAATGCCTAAGTGCTGCACAGTAATCCCAGACTAGAAAGAGAGGTATTTTGTGTGATGTCTGGTTCTCATTGATTTCGCCAATTGTTTTATCTTTGCGATGAGATCAAGTGTAGGCTCAAGATAAACGACTACAACAGATATATTCTGCTGGAATTTCCCATTGCTTCATAGGTAACCAAATTTCTATCAGAAAGGTAGGACAACTTATCTTAAAGCAGCTCAGTCACTGACAGTAGATAACAGCTTCAATGATTCTGGTTCTTTCAGCTAAGAAAGAAGGGACTTGCACTAGTAAAATTATCCAATAATTTCCTTATATCACTAAATAATTAGCACTGTATTCGAATTTAGTAGTTCCATTTGACTACCGGTTCGGTCACATGTCCCCTAATATTACAAAAAACAACAGAATGATTTCCATTTCCTTTGTGAATGACGTCAATCCCTGCAGATACCATTTCCGGATGCTTTCAGCTGACATTAAATCAAGACAAGTAGATATTCATATTTGCCTGGAACATATCAGTTCTACGCTATTCATCTTTACTGTATTGAAATGATTAGTTCCTGTCGGTCGATAAGCTCCTAAAATATACGCCACAGTGTAACGCCTATGATCACGAATTCATATTGCCTAATGCTAAGTACAACAACTTTTTTCTCTTAGCCTTGGAAGTTTTTCTATTTGCCATTGTTATAGAAATGATTGAAGTACATTTTTATTTCAGTAGTAACCAAGAAAAAAATTCCCGTGGCATTTTTTGATCGTTTCACTTACTCAATAGTTTGACATATTGGTTACAGGATTTCATCATGAGATGACATTGGTTAGAGAACAGATTGGAAAACCTGGGAGTACTCGACAGCTGTTTCCTCCGTCCTAGTTTCGGACTCTTCACAGTGTGCACCCATCGCCAAGGCTAGAACCCAGGACCTTCTGGTTACAAGGCGAGCTTGTAGACCAATGAGCCACTGGAATCCGATCCAATGGCCAGCCCATGAATTCTGACTTTTGCAAATTCACAACATAGCGCAACCACTGGCCAATGTATTTGGTGAGTATTTGTCCTCACACCGGACCTGCTGCACCCTACTGGTCACGACTTATTATTGATAAAAACATACTAATTGAAGTAAAACCTTACAGATAACAGGAACGTCAATAGGAGAAATTAAAAAAATCAAGTGACGCGAAATTAATGTTCACAAATTGCAGTATCCACAAATTCCCTCAAGATACTTCATAATTTTTCATAATTCTGAAAATATATAAATGTAATATATTAATACGTACATGTTCATAATAAGAAGTAATTTTTGAAAAGTTCAGTCAGTCTGGTCTAGAAAACAATTATGCTCAGATGGAACTTTTACAGATTAATGTGAATTTAGCAGTTAAATTTACAGTTTACTGCTTCTAAATCTACTGTCAAGCAGTTTTATATCCTTAGAGAGATTAATGAATTCCATTTCTAAGGGATGACAAGTCATACAGGAATAAGGTTTAGATGTTTTGGTAGAGTATAATTCCGTGAAAGAATAATGCGATTTGATAATAGAGTATTCTCTATTTACTAACGATGATCTGAATATAATATATCACTCATAATAAAAATAGCAAATAAGGTTGTTCTTTTAAGGTAACATTTCACTTTGCAAAGGGTCACTGTGTATTCGAAATCCACGGTTGAAAATATCCAACACACGGGTTGGCATGATGATTATGTAGCAAAGGCAATCATATATTTCCAACACTTCAAAATTTCATTATGCTTACGTTCATGCCATCATTTTCCTCAATTTATTCAAACATAATATTAGAATTTTCACGTATAACTCCATAACATACAACAGATATGAAAACTTCTTTATAAAACATGAAGTCATCATTTTCTTCTAGTGTATAAACTTCTATTAAGGCCAGTAAATTATAGGAAGAAAGGAGTGAAGCTGTGCTACCTGAACCAATTTCGCTCAAAGCTCCGTTAATGAAGCTACTATGTTGTATGTTAGACGAAAAGGTGACGAGTAAAATCATGCAGTGAAGACTGCATACATATTCCTGTTAACATAAACAACCAAGTTAACTTACCTAAACAATTGAAGCTGTGGTGACATATGAAGTCAGAGGTAATCCCGTCTTTGCGAGAAAACTTTCCAACGTTCTGCTTCTAATGCATTTTGTCCTTTGCCTTAGTATAAACTTTACAGTGCTTCTGAAATTCGCTAAACGCCTGCTGTTATAAAATCAGGCAGATGGATGCATAATCGTAAATGGGAATTGGCTGTGACGTTTTTGTTCAGGTTTATTAACAAGAGTATAGCTGCAGCTATAACCACGGATTGATCTCAGTTACAGAATCACTTATAACCATCAGTGCTCACTCACGATGCTATCACTAATCGGACCAGGACTTTCAGGTTATGAGACAAGCTGGTTTACCATTTAACCATTTAGGTCTAATTCTTAAATTCTCTCAATCTCTGTGAATTCGTGATTTTAATTTGACCTCCAGCCAATATCACCGTTGGGTGGACACCACTGGTCAGGCATGTACACTGATGAAGGGTCCCAAACCAGGACGAAACGGCTGTTCAGTACTCCGAAACTTTCTCTAGCTGATTTCAGCTCATAATTAAATCCTGAAACCAATCACATTCCTGCAAACCAACAGTTGAATATCAATCTGATGCCTACCATCGACTGGCCTTATTCAGATGGGTAGTTACCTAAGTCCCAATGAGAGCTTGTGATTTGGGGGAGACAGCAGGTCGAGTGTCAGGACAGATACTCGCGATGACACTGGCTAGTGACCGCGCCATATCGCAAATTCGCAGAAGTAAGAATTTATTGGCCATTTGGTCAGGTCCCAGTGGCTTGATGGTCTACAAGATCGCCTTGTAACCAAAATGTCCGGGGTTTGAACCCCAGTGGGTGCGTACCGATGGGGAGACACAGATCAGGACGAAACAGTTGTCCAATACTTTCAGATTTTCCAGTGGTTCTCTAATTGATATCAGCTCATGATTAAATCCTGAAACTTCCCACTTTTGTGTAATAATGTAAAATTTTTTGACATTATTAAATTTTTATTTCGTGGAAAAAATATGGCGCAAAATAAAGTTAGATGTGTAGGTGTGTGGATTTTACGGAAGTCAGCTATACTTTCCATCTAGGCAGAACTTCTCTTCTCCTAGACATAGTAGATATACACCTACTGTCTGGTCAAAACATATTATTAACGGACCTGTTTTTCTTTTTTTAATTTTATTTAAATTAATTTATTTGTTATGCACCATGTAGTTATTCCTTTTTTTTCCTTACCCTGTGATACTGTTACCATCATTGGCTATATGTGTAAAAACTCCTACATACATTTCACTTTATCACGACCAGTTTTTTTCCTGTAATGTTTTGGAAATATCAAGCATGCGGAATATGTTGGTAACGTAAAAACCAACAAGCCTTTATACACAACCACTATTGAATAGACGATAGAATGAGTCTTGTAAGGTAGAAGCAGTTTTGTTGAACCGTCTATGTTTTTTTCTGATATCATAAAAGGAAATTGCTTTGCTGATACATACATATATATTTATTCTTGTAGTGTAGTAAAAATTACTTCATTCTGTGTATCTTCAAAAGTTATAGGAATATAAAAATAGGCAAAAATACACACATATATATGCATAACTCTTTATTATAAGCATGATGTTAGAAATAGTTTGTGCTGTGCTAACTTACCCGATGCAGCATACATTTTAAAAAGGAGAGCGCGAGACCTACAAACACATTTTGTAACAAATTTGAAACAAACTTAGAAATTCCATAGGGATTACACAATAAAGATAATTAGTAAAAATGATTAGTTTTAACTTTTTTTTACTCAAGAGAAATGCAGAGAGAGAGGGAGAAAAAACAGTGCGTCTTTGTAGATTTTAATTACTACTTACGACTTTAATTTACTTACTTACGGGTAAGCTGAACCCTGAAATAGCACCGCATACAGACAAAAACTTAACCTTTCATTAATGAATGGAATTAAATAGTTAGATAATCTTTAGGCTGATTTATAAGAAAGAAGGGATGATATGGCGAAATTAACTGAATTTCTTTTCACGATTTGTCATTTACATTAGATTCCAATAGAAAGTGTACAACACTGTGTGATTTATCAATCTACTATTATTACTATTATTACTGTTCCCTTAGGTTCCTAGTGAAATATAGGGCTTCAACTACACGTCACCACTTGCTTCTGTCTTCCTTCTACTGTACTTTTCACCTGCATCCATCTTAGTCCATACTCTTTCAACTCCTCTCTCTTCGCACGATCTCCTCCATGTCACCCACCATTGGACACATCCCACTCGCCGCTTCCCTTTCGGCCTGGTTCCACTCGAGCGATGGCCTGACGCGCGCACCATGTCACCCAGCGGCCTCCTCAGCGAGCGAGTGTCCGATCCATCTCCACTTTCTCCTGCATATTTGTTGGTTGGCGATTGGTTCTTATTTTGTTTGTTCCCAGCCATAGTTTCTTGTTGGTGATTCTTTCCGCCCGGCCATCTGATCTTCAGTATAGAGTAAGCGAAAACAGTTGTTGATCAAGGTCTGGTCTGCAACAGGCTGTTGGAAGTATTCTTTGTGACTCGCCCGCCAAGTTTCTGATCCGTATAGAAGAACTGACTGACTTGACGTTTGTATTGAAAATCCGACCGAATTTTGTTGTTGATCCTGGCTGAGTGACGAAGATTTCCAGATTGGTTTCAGGTTGATGAATGTGTTTCTCGCCTTCCTGATTCTCGATTTGAGAATCAATCTATAATGGAGAAACCGATTCACTTGAAAGGGGTTATGCATTATATGAAGATGGCCTGCCATAAGGTTAGCAGGGATATAATCATCCAGATTTTCATATCATATTAGGCCTTTCTTATTCCTTTTCACCTAGTTAACTTTGCTGTATTATTAACTTTTACAATCTTAAGTATTTTACAATCAAATCTCTCTATTTTATCACCACACCTGAAATCTGTCAGTTCTTGCTTGAACTTACATATTCTGTGTTCCCTATTTCTTGGTATTTATTTGTATGTATTTTGTGGTAATCATTTTCCTGGCACAACATTAAGTATAACTCACTGCTCACTCTCCAACAGGACTTATATTGTGTTGTCTATGACTACTCAAGTGTCGGTTTACGGGGATTTGGCTGATTTCAGGATTTCGTCACGAACTGACATCTGTTAGAGGACCACTGGAAAACCTCGGAGTACTGGAGAGCTGTTTTGTCCCAGCCTGGGACTCTTCACAGTGACTCACCCAATGAGATTTAAACCCAGGACCTTCCGGTTACAAGGATAGCTCGCAGACCATTAGGTCAATTAGGACCCAATCCAACTATAAGTACATTAGTATATCTCCCATTTGTCTAGTCAAACTTTATCTTATGTTCTAAATGACTGCACATTTTAAATAGGTTCATTGATAATATAAAATAATGAACTATCACTCCATATTATAATTGTACCCTAATACAATTTCCGATATAATTTCCACATGCCTTTAATGGCTATATGTATTTACAATATTCATGGATTTATGACTGTGGAGGCTATGGAAGAATCGATTGAAAACAAGTGTTCGCTCAGAATCATCTTTTTCTAATTGAACCTTGTTACATCTCTGCTTAGGACATGTGAAGGAAAAGAAAGGATATTGTTATGCTATTCTAAACATATAAGGTGAGAAGGATGAAGATGCCATAGACAGGATTTGGAGACCAAAACAGACCTTCATTAATCTGATATCAGTGTTGAAATCTGCTGCACTAAAATCTCATGGTTTACAGACTTGACGCACGCTCTAAGAAAAGCATTTCCAACAGCTAGCTGTAGACTGTCATAAACAGCTGTCTCAGTTTTCTCCATACCCAAAATCACTTGGCCTGTTGAAAAGGGTTAACACTAGGAATTTCGGTAAAGAATCATCCATGAACCTATTATCCAAAAAATATGCGTAAGAGAATGTAGATGGATGGAATGCGCACTGGAGAGACCGTTGAGTAACATTGTGCACTGGATCTTAGAGTGGAAGTTGAATGGAAATCTATGGGCTAGTGTCCATGGAGGGTGCTGAAGATATCATGCGGGGAGAAGATGAGAGCTTATGCGCAATCGTAGAGCCATCTAGAAATGACTGCATCGAACAAGGTGAAATGGAGATGTGCTGGTGAGGCCCCATGCTACGGCTGGATCTCAAAAGAATGACAACATCAAAGCATTCACCCTCCAAAAAGAATAAAATTGATGTAATAAGTGAAATCAAAGTCTGAGTAAGTGATCGTTATTTGTTTTAATATTATAGGAATCATAGATAAAGGAATATGAGATGAGACTCAAAATCACGAAGTCCTTATCTAAGTCTTCACATAAAAACAAATATCGCTTTCCTCAACCAAAACTTTTCACTGGAAACAAAATTCTGCAAGGTATGGTGGCACTTGATTTCCAACAAACCAGTTAAAATCTCATGATCTAATGTGGTACCGCTTCCTCGTAAACCAATATTACAAAGTGAACTCTAAGTATAAAAAGTCACATATATTCAAATACAGAGTACAAGTGATTACAACTTAAGTTTTTGTACAAAATGCCTAAAATATCGCAGCACATTTGAAAACTGATTCCTCTTAAGTCTGTTGTCATTTTGAGAAATGTGAAACATTTTGATTTGAAATCCAGTTTTATTCATCATGACCTTTATCTAATCTTTGAATAATACTATCATTTTTATGATTTAATTCTTTCAAGATTATAGTATCAAGACATTGAGATACATACTGCATTCCATGGCGGCGATTTTGATAAACCAACCTTGACAATCAGCAGAAACGGAGACTAGAAATTTTATTGTCATATAAACTTTTTAACTGTGCACAGATCTCTAATTCTGAGGACTATTTTAGGAAAACACAAGATTTAAGTTGAAGTAACAAGGCTCCTTTCTGTAATGTTGTATAAAGGACTTCAACATATTGATCATTGACGTATGCATTACCTAAATGTTCAGAAGTTATTTTTGACCAGCTGACAATGACTTTGGGCTACAATCCATATGGTGGACTATGTAGTGTGGCTTACATTCATGAGGAAAACAAAACTTATGTTCCCAGTGTAAATTCTTATACACTGTTAGACCGTTTCGAATTGCTTACTCATGTTACTAACTTGTGTTTAATCAAAGCAAGAATCGGAAAAGCAAGACAAGCTTTCATTACTCTCAAGTCTGTGTGGAGGTCAGCAGCACTCAGAATCAACTCCATTGTGAATTCAGTACTACTATACGGATCAGAGACTTGGTGCCTCACAAAGAGCACCTCAAACAAACTATAGGCCTTCATTAACAGTTGTCTTTGCTTAGTAATCAAGATCAGATGGCCAGAAAAGATCTGCAATCAGGATCTCTGGCAATGAACAAACGAACTCTGCAGGAACCGATTGTGAAACAAATATGCAGGAAGAAATCGAGATGGATTGGCTGAGCATACTCTGAGGAACTATCAAGTGACATCACTAGACAAGCCATTGCTCGAGTGGAACCTGAAAGGGAAGCGGAGAGTTGGTCGTCAGTGTACGGGTGACTTGGATGAGGTCATGTGAAGAGGAGGTGAAAACATGTGGGCAGACTTGGAGCGGGGTGAAAAAGTTGGCAGAAAATCGAAGTAAATGGAGACGCGCAGCTGAAGCCCTATGTTCCTCTAGGAATTAAAGGAAATATTAATAATAATAAGTATCAATACGGTCTTGAGGTCAGAAACCCTATCGTGAGCCCGAATAGCTTCTCAGTGGTAGCGTCTGTGTGTTTGCCTCGCACTATCTACATCAATAATTTGAAGTGTACCGGATGGATGAGAAACGGACAGCTCAGAATAGTGGATACATTGCGGAGGCATTATATAGATATGATCATTATCGACCAGATGTTCAATGATCGCGCTTCTTATTGCTCCACTTCCACCTCTTCGTAACCATACGGGATAGTGTTCTTGCACCCTCTTGGACAAAACTCGAGTCGAACGACCGATAAAACTAGCACCACACTAGCAGGTGAATTGATAAACACACATAGGGCCAGTCAGCAGCGGGATCTTGTCCTTCAGGTTATTGAACAGTAATGGTCGACTAGTAAAGGCTATATATATATATATATATTTCAAAATCCTGATCACATATGTGTTCTTTTCCTTTGGTTTGCTCTCAAAACATTTCACATTAACGTTAGTTTAATATCCATTAGTAATATTTCAACTTTTAAATGAGGAAAATAACGTGCCAATGAAATGATAGTGGAGGTTAGTAGAGTGTGCAAAATTTTGAAAGCATTATTCAACACTATTAAATTCTTGATGCTATACAGAAAGACAATCCTTGCTATACAGAATACAATCTTTATAATATTTTAGAAGCATTTTCTTCGACAGGCTGATATATGTTATTACTATTACTATTACCAACTCTACATTTGACTATCCAATAAAACCAATGGCTTCCTTTCTAGCCACAACTCCAGGTTTTACTAACAGTCTACCTGAAATATCAAGGTATACATTTTTTTAAAAAGTAGGGAAGCTTTTAGCCATTAGAAAGCATACCAATGATGTTTACTGGTTTCTCTACTATTTCACCTACCTACCTATCTACCTCCCTCACCATGGTTTACTAACACTACTGATTTATTTATGAATATAACAGTGAAGCAAAAAGAAACTATGCAGAAATTCAGGTTTAAAATTATTCTCTGATTCATTCCCTACTCTTTGAATACAGCAAATAACAGAAATCTAGTTAGAGAAGGTATAAGATATGATGTATGACACTAATATATTATTTTGATTTATATTATTATCTCTATGCCATATGCATTCATTTATAATAACTTAGGAAAACTTACTATCATAATAAGTAATACTGTTTTATAAACTGCATATTGCATTGAAATACGGATATGAATTCAATGAAGTCACTTAATGCAGTGATAGGATTTCTAAGAATGAATTTCGAAAACGTTCAGTTACCGGTAGGGAATCCAATGGCTAATGAATTCTTATATCTATCAACTCATGATTTTAGTGCGCTAATGTCTTCAGGCGGGTATTTATTCCCACAATCAACTTGTTGCACCACACTGCTCATGAATTCTTACCAGAACTCCAGGCAACTTCCTCTTGTAGTCAGCCGCTAGTGAGCGGCAGATTATTTTTTAATTTTTAGTTTGTAGGTCACTGAAAACCAGCAATTACTGAAGAAGCGTTTTGTCCCAGTTCGGGACTCTTCATTAGTGCTCACAAGCACTGACCGATGACACTAGCTGACTATTATTATTGTTCCCTTGGGTTCCTAGTGGAACATAGGGCTTCAACTACACGTCTCCACTTGCTTCTGTCTTCCTTCTACTGTACTTTTCACCTGCATCCATCTTAGTCCATACTCTTTCAACTCCTCTTCACTTCACACGATCTCCTCCATGTCACCCACCATTGGACACATCCCACTCGCCGCTTCCCTTTCGGCCTGGTTCCACTCGAGCGATGGCCTGACGCGCGCACCATGTCACCCAGCAGCCTCCTCAGCGAGCGAGTGTCCAATCCATCTCCACTTTCTCCTGCATATTTGTTGGTTGGCGATTGGTTCTTATTTTGTTTGTTCCCAGCCATAGTTTCTTGTTGGTGATTCTTTCCGCCCGGCCATCTGATCTTCAGTATAGAGTAAGCGAAAACAGTTGTTGATCAAGGTCTGGTCTGTAACAGGCTGTTGGAAGTATTCTTTGTGACTCGCCCGCCAAGTTTCTGATCCGTGTAGAAGAACTGACTGACTTGACGTTTGTATTGAAAATTCGGCCGAATTTTGTTGTTGACCCTGGCTGAGTGACGAAGATTTCCAGATTGGTTTCAGATTGATGAATGTGTTTCTCGCCTTCCTGATTCTCAATTTGAGAATCAATGTATAATGGAGAAACCGATTCACTTGAAAGGGGTTATGCATTATATGAAGATGACCTGCCATAAGGTCAGCAGGGATATAATCATCCATATTTTTATATCATATTATGCCTTTCTTATTCCTTTTCACCTAGTTAACTTTGATGTATTATTAACTTTTACAATCTTAAGTAGTTTACAATCAAATCTCACTATTTTATCACCACACTTGAAATCTGTCAGCTCTTGTTTGAACTTACATATTCTGTGTTCCCTATTTCTTGGTATTTATTTGTATGTATTTTGTGGTAATCATTTTCCTGGCACAACATTAAGTATAACTCACTGCTCACTCTCCAACAGGACTTATATTGTGTTGTCTATGACTACTCAAGTGTCGGTTTACGGGGATTTGGCTGATTTCAGGATTTCGTCACGAACTGACATCTGTTAGAGGACCACTGGAAAACCTCGGAGTACTGGAGAGCTGTTTTGTCCCAGCCTGGGACTCTTCACAGTGACTCACCCAATGAGATTTAAACCCAGGACCTTCCGGTTACAAGGATAGCTCGCAGACCATTAGGTCAATTAGGACCCAATCCAACTATAAGTACATTAGTATATCTCCCATTTGTCTAGTCAAACTTTATCTTATGTTCTAAATGACTGCACATTTTAAATAGGTTCATTGATAATATAAAATAATGAACTATCACTCCATATTATAATTGTACCCTAATACAATTTCCGATATAATTTCCACATGCCTTTAATGGCTATATGTATTTACAATATTCATGGATTTATGACTGTGGAGGCTATGGAAGAATCGATTGAAAACAAGTGTTCGCTCAGAATCATCTTTTTCTAATTGAACCTTGTTACATCTCTGCTTAGGACATGTGAAGGAAAAGAAAGGATATTGTTATGCTATTCTAAACATATAAGGTGAGAAGGATGAAGATGCCATAGACAGGATTTGGAGACCAAAACAGACCTTCATTAATCTGATATCAGTGTTGAAATCTGCTGCACTAAAATCTCATGGTTTACAGACTTGACGCACGCTCTAAGAAAAGCATTTCCAACAGCTAGCTGTAGACTGTCATAAACAGCTGTCTCAGTTTTCTCCATACCCAAAATCACTTGGCCTGTTGAAAAGGGTTAACACTAGGAATTTCGGTAAAGAATCATCCATGAACCTATTATCCAAAAAATATGCGTAAGAGAATGTAGATGGATGGAATGCGCACTGGAGAGACCGTTGAGTAACATTGTGCACTGGATCTTAGAGTGGAAGTTGAATGGAAATCTATGGGCTAGTGTCCATGGAGGGTGCTGAAGATATCATGCGGGGAGAAGATGAGAGCTTATGCGCAATCG
Organism: Trichobilharzia regenti; assembly: GCA_944472135.2. Lineage (NCBI taxonomy): Eukaryota > Metazoa > Platyhelminthes > Trematoda > Strigeidida > Schistosomatidae > Trichobilharzia > Trichobilharzia regenti. Next base: position 143,462,962 of record OX235262.1, on the reverse strand, counting down.
TAGAGCCATCTAGAAATGACTGCATCGAACAAGGTGAAATGGAGATGTGCTGGTGAGGCCCCATGCTACGGCTGGATCTCAAAAGAATGACAACATCAAAGCATTCACCCTCCAAAAAGAATAAAATTGATGTAATAAGTGAAATCAAAGTCTGAGTAAGTGATCGTTATTTGTTTTAATATTATAGGAATCATAGATAAAGGAATATGAGATGAGACTCAAAATCACGAAGTCCTTATCTAAGTCTTCACATAAAAACAAATATCGCTTTCCTCAACCAAAACTTTTCACTGGAAACAAAATTCTGCAAGGTATGGTGGCACTTGATTTCCAACAAACCAGTTAAAATCTCATGATCTAATGTGGTACCGCTTCCTCGTAAACCAATATTACAAAGTGAACTCTAAGTATAAAAAGTCACATATATTCAAATACAGAGTACAAGTGATTACAACTTAAGTTTTTGTACAAAATGCCTAAAATATCGCAGCACATTTGAAAACTGATTCCTCTTAAGTCTGTTGTCATTTTGAGAAATGTGAAACATTTTGATTTGAAATCCAGTTTTATTCATCATGACCTTTATCTAATCTTTGAATAATACTATCATTTTTATGATTTAATTCTTTCAAGATTATAGTATCAAGACATTGAGATACATACTGCATTCCATGGCGGCGATTTTGATAAACCAACCTTGACAATCAGCAGAAACGGAGACTAGAAATTTTATTGTCATATAAACTTTTTAACTGTGCACAGATCTCTAATTCTGAGGACTATTTTAGGAAAACACAAGATTTAAGTTGAAGTAACAAGGCTCCTTTCTGTAATGTTGTATAAAGGACTTCAACATATTGATCATTGACGTATGCATTACCTAAATGTTCAGAAGTTATTTTTGACCAGCTGACAATGACTTTGGGCTACAATCCATATGGTGGACTATGTAGTGTGGCTTACATTCATGAGGAAAACAAAACTTATGTTCCCAGTGTAAATTCTTATACACTGTTAGACCGTTTCGAATTGCTTACTCATGTTACTAACTTGTGTTTAATCAAAGCAAGAATCGGAAAAGCAAGACAAGCTTTCATTACTCTCAAGTCTGTGTGGAGGTCAGCAGCACTCAGAATCAACTCCATTGTGAATTCAGTACTACTATACGGATCAGAGACTTGGTGCCTCACAAAGAGCACCTCAAACAAACTATAGGCCTTCATTAACAGTTGTCTTTGCTTAGTAATCAAGATCAGATGGCCAGAAAAGATCTGCAATCAGGATCTCTGGCAATGAACAAACGAACTCTGCAGGAACCGATTGTGAAACAAATATGCAGGAAGAAATCGAGATGGATTGGCTGAGCATACTCTGAGGAACTATCAAGTGACATCACTAGACAGGCCATTGCTCGAGTGGAACCTGAAATGGAAGCGGCGAGTTGGTCGTCAGTGCGAGGGTGACTTGGATGAGATCATGTGAAGAGGAGGTGAAAACATGTGGGCAGACTTGGAGCGGGGTGAAAAAGTTGGCAGAAAATAGAAGAAAATAAAGGCGCGCAGCTGAAGCCCTATGTTCCTCTAGGAACTAAAGGATATAATAATTTTAATATGTGGCACTTCTGATTAGAGATGAGAAACCCTATGCTGAGGCTATATAACTCCGCATTTGTTGAATCTCTTTGATCGCCTTTCACTTTTTACAGCAGTCAGTTTAAAAGTTATGGATACATGAAAAACGGACAGTGAAAAATAAAACCTACATCTCTGATTTATTTTTTAGTTATGATCATTATCGACCAGATGTTCAATGATCGCGCTTCTTATTGCTCCACTTCCACCTCTTCGCAACTATACAGGATAGTGTTCTTGCACCCTCTTGGACAAAACTCGAGTCGAACGACTGATATACCTAGCACCACACGAGCAGGTGAATTGATAAACACACATAGGGCTAGTCAGCAGCGGGATCTTGTCCTTCAGGTTATTGAACAGTAATGGTCGACTAGTAAAGGCTATATATATATATATATTTTCAAAATCCTGATCACATATGTGTTCTTTTCCTTTGGTTTGCTCTCAAAACATTTCACATTAACGTTAGTTTAATATCCATTAGTAATATTTCAACTTTTAAATGAGGAAAATAACGTGCCAATGAAATGATAGTGGAGGTTAGTAGAGTGTGCAAAATTTTGAAAGCATTATTCAACACTATTAAATTCTTGATGCTATACAGAAAGACAATCCTTGCTATACAGAATACAATCTTTATAATATTTTAGAAGCATTTTCTTCGACAGGCTGATATATGTTATTACTATTACTATTACCAACTCTACATTTGACTATCCAATAAAACCAATGGCTTCCTTTCTAGCCACAACTCCAGGTTTTACTAACAGTCTACCTGAAATATCAAGGTATACATTTTTTTTAAAAGTAGGGAAGCTTTTAGCCATTAGAAAGCATACCAATGATGTTTACTGGTTTCTCTACTATTTCACCTACCTACCTATCTACCTCCCTCACCATGGTTTACTAACACTACTGATTTATTTATGAATATAACAGTGAAGCAAAAAGAAACTATGCAGAAATTCAGGTTTAAAATTATTCTCTGATTCATTCCCTACTCTTTGAATACAGCAAATAACAGAAATCTAGTTAGAGAAGGTATAAGATATGATGTATGACACTAATATATTATTTTGATTTATATTATTATCTCTATGCCATATGCATTCATTTATAATAACTTAGGAAAACTTACTATCATAATAAGTAATACTGTTTTATAAACTGCATATTGCATTGAAATACGGATATGAATTCAATGAAGTCACTTAATGCAGTGATAGGATTTCTAAGAATGAATTTCGAAAACGTTCAGTTACCGGTAGGGAATCCAATGGCTAATGAATTCTTATATCTATCAACTCATGATTTTAGTGCGCTAATGTCTTCAGGCGGGTATTTATTCCCACAATCAACTTGTTGCACCACACTGCTCATGAATTCTTACCAGAACTCCAGGCAACTTCCTCTTGTAGTCAGCCGCTAGTGAGCGGCAGATTATTTTTTAATTTTTAGTTTGTAGGTCACTGAAAACCAGCAATTACTGAAGAAGCGTTTTGTCCCAGTTCGGGACTCTTCATTAGTGCTCACAAGCACTGACCGATGACACTAGCTGACTATTATTATTGTTCCCTTGGGTTCCTAGTGGAACATAGGGCTTCAACTACACGTCTCCACTTGCTTCTGTCTTCCTTCTACTGTACTTTTCACCTGCATCCATCTTAGTCCATACTCTTTCAACTCCTCTTCACTTCACACGATCTCCTCCATGTCACCCACCATTGGACACATCCCACTCGCCGCTTCCCTTTCGGCCTGGTTCCACTCGAGCGATGGCCTGACGCGCGCACCATGTCACCCAGCAGCCTCCTCAGCGAGCGAGTGTCCAATCCATCTCCACTTTCTCCTGCATATTTGTTGGTTGGCGATTGGTTCTTATTTTGTTTGTTCCCAGCCATAGTTTCTTGTTGGTGATTCTTTCCGCCCGGCCATCTGATCTTCAGTATAGAGTAAGCGAAAACAGTTGTTGATCAAGGTCTGGTCTGTAACAGGCTGTTGGAAGTATTCTTTGTGACTCGCCCGCCAAGTTTCTGATCCGTGTAGAAGAACTGATGGACTTGACGTTTGCATCGAAAATTCGGCCGAATTTTGTTGTTGATCCTGGCTGAGTGACGAAGATTTCCAGATTGGTTTCAGATTGATGAATGTGTTTCTCGCCTTCCCGATTCTCGCTCGATTTGATATCCTCGTCCATTCCGACTTCCTGTAGTTAAGACAATGCTCCCTAGATGATAAGTGAATGAAGTAAACTGGCGCTGGAAGTTGCTGCTGTTTCTGGTGGTGGTGGTGGTTATTTTCATAACCTCCGTCTTGTCTATGTTCGCTTGGAGTCCGGTCTTCACTATCTGCTTCTTCGACCAGTTTGTTGGTTATCGCTTATAAGACTTCGATTTTGTGTGATATCAAACATAAATCATCCACGTGCGAAATCCTGGTCTTCCAGGTTCTTCACATCGGTCCAGGATATCCCTGTCTTCTCGTTTCACACTGTCTGACAGATAATCCAGTACCCATCCTTATTTTTTGTTTTATCGAAAGAAGGCACATCGGCTGACTGGCTTCCCCAAGGCTTTCACCAGCCTGCGTCATTTCATTTCCCAGAATCTAGCGAAAAATAAGGTTATTGTTTAGATTTTAAGAATTTTTAATATATTCGTGTGTTGAAGTATCTGTGGCTATTTGGTTAAGTTTTGCGGGTGGAGTTACTAGCCTAACGCCCCAACCTTCCCTCTTTATCCGAGCTTGGGACTGACTAGAGCTAGTAATCTAGGCGGGGTTACACTATCTGATGGTCGAGCTTAAATCATGAGTTGGCGAAAACCGAAATTCACCGATCACTGAGTCGTGTCCCAGTGACTGGATGGTTCACCAGCTTGCCTTCTAACCAAGACGTTCTGCAATGGGATCCTAGTGGGTGAGCACTGCTAAAGAACTCCGAACGGGGACGAAACAGCCATCCAGTACTTCTTGGTTTTCAATGGTTCTCTAACTGACATCAGTCTGTGATCACACCTGAAACAAATGAAATCTCTACAAACTAACTCTCGAAAGCTGCTGAGTCATCTGAAAATCACCAGAGAAAAAGCATTATTCAGAGGACTAGTTATCTGTATTCGAAATGGTTCGTATTATTAAGGCTATCACTACTAATGGTGTAAATTGTTCTATGATAAAAATATTTAGACGCCACATTTATGTGTCATTAAATTAGGGAAAGTGTGATCAAAAACTACAAATTACGCACTAAAAAAGTATGGAGTTTTTACGTTCTTGATTAGTTTTTGATGACACTTATCTATCAAGTTAAATTTATCCTTTAACGACACTACAAACTGAATTCATTTGAATGAAAATATCAAAAATGCATATTGATGAATAAATTTTTGGTCGGTGAATATACTCGAGATTATTGAGTGGTAGTCAACTGAATTCCGTTGAAATCTTCCCCCATTGGTCCTTCATCTTGTATTTCATATCTTCTTCATCTACACACACACACACACACATCAACATAACATTCAAATGCTTCCCAAAATAGATTAAAACAAGTAAAGATGTCCACCACATTTAAATGCAAATCACTTCTAATGATTATGCTTGTGTGAATACAATTCTTATTGGTTTTTATTCCGGAAATTAAACTCCAACTCATCAAGTTATCTATAAAAAAACATCTTTCTAAAATAAAGTATAAACTATCTTGAGTGAATTGTTGTCTTTCCTGGCTAACTGATGGATAATGTTAACAAAAATTATGGTGACGATCATGATGATGATAAACGTACCAGTCATTTCATTTTATAACAAATTTCCCTACAGATGAAATGTGAAGGCCTTTATATAACTAAGTAAATTATGATGAACAAAAATGGAATAGTGAATCCTACTTCATCACACCACTTGCATACAAATAGGCTGAGGCTTGGTAAAAAATTAAGCTACTTAATAATAATAATAATAATTAATTTTTCCTTCACGTTCCCCAGTGGAACAAATGGCTTCAAGCTAGTGGCCTGAAGTTTCTGTAGCAATGTTTATTTTACAGGATGAGGTTGCTAGCCTCATGCCCAACCTTTCCTCTTTACCAGCGTTAGTTCTGACTCAGTGAGGTAAAGGAGTGTGTCGGCCGGGGATCGAACCCCGGACAATGTGCACGGTCGGCGAGCGTCCTAACCGCTATACCACCGATGCAAGCTACTTGATACATGGCAGGAATCGCGTACACACTGGTAGAATAACAAGAATACATGAAAATATCTAAGTCATCATTCATCCATCACAGAAGTTAAGGTGAATATAAAACAAAATAAACAATCCGGAAGTCAAACAGACATTTATCTAACTTCACTTTCAATTTTTGTTTTTCATGGGTCTCTTTTTTCTTTTGTTTATTCCATGAATCAATCATTCGTGGTTTCCGTTATTAAAGCAGAACCAGAAGATAGTCCTGATAATGTTGTTTACAAAAACAGAAATAGACAAAATATCTAGCATGTTTTTAATAAAGAAGCAGAGTAACGAAACTGGAGTCAAAGCAATTGTATAAACTACTGATATGGTCTTTATGATACACCATGGTCATACATGAAATTTAACTGCATTCCATAAATTATTGACAGTCGTTGAGGAACAGTATTTTCAGATGAGTTATGTTATTCAGTGTAGTTAATTAAAATTCTGAGCGTATTTATTGACGATATGTGACATAACTGCTGTTGTATAACTAATAATTTTACCTTAGAGCTTAGTAATAGATAGTTGTAGAATTTAGATAACATATTTTCTCCTTAGGTTTGATGCGCTATAAATACTTTAGTCTTAACAGTATAAACTGAAATGCTAGAGTTATCATCTCAAACATCCAACAAACTGGAGAAGCTAGACTGTGGAAACCCAGCAGGCACCAACTCACCAACGCTTTAGAACACTCAGTCGAAACAGTGCAGTGAAACCACGTAAATAATTCCATATTCATGAAAAAACTGTTAATTGATGTGTTGTAGTGCTAAACAGGGTATCTGGTTAGTTTTTAGTTAGGTTAGGGAAACACTAAGCTTATGTTTAATCTAGGGACAGGTAAGGGAGATATTAAGAACAGATTAAGGGTTGAATCACGAGACCAAATTTACCTTTCAGCTCTTTGGCTTTTTTCAGTGTAACCGGAGAGTTCACGCCCCTGAGGCTTCTAAAGTCTAACTTTGCCCATAAACTTAATAACTGAATTCTCACACCTATTCATATCTTATCGATGATGTTACCATCATTAAAAGCAGTAACTGCTTGATATGTCAACGGTGTTTTAGAGGCAACAATTTGATGAATGGATTTAAGTGAACCTGCCTAAATTTATGACGAAAAACTGGAATAACATATCTTGAGTAAATCAGTCATCTGTTGTGATCATGGATAACCCCTGTCTAAACATTAATGAAAACAAAACACGTAGTTCAGTGAAGAGGCTTTTTCAAGTGAATTTATTTTCTTCAGCTGTACAATAGCATTTATGAGTCGGTGGCACAGTGGTTAGGACTCTAGCCGATCATACACATAGTCCGGGGTTCGATCCCCTGTCGACGCACACCCGATATCTATGGTCGGCCTGCGAAATTTGGGCTACCGATATTACATGCTGAAAATTCCATACTTGTACTGAAAATATGGTGTGGCATCAAGCTGTAATCAAAATTTAAAAGAACTAAATAAACACGATTGTACAGCTAGTGAAAATGAATTCACCGAAAAGAGTATCTTCGCTCAACTATATGCTTTGTTCCGATCTGTCGTGTTTTACACCATTTTCTTATACTCAAACTGAAGTATTTCCGAAAACCCACACGTGTATCAAAACAGAGAAATTTTATATGTGGTTGATTTGTAGAAAATACTTTAAAAAAGTTCATGTATTCCGAGTTTTTCTGATACAAAATTTAGGTCATAGTGTTAACAGTTTATTCTGATCCTCTTATAGGACAGCTAAAATAAGGACATAAACGACAAAAAGCAGTGATGAATGCATATAAGTGTGTACTACTATACAATAAATATCTGAACAGATGGTATGAACTGTTTCAAAAAATTATCCATGACATTTTCATGGATAATCACAGAATAAATTTCATTTATAAAAACAAATCACGATATACGCGTATTATTACAATACCAGTTCTGATTGATATTTTTATAGCTGAATGTTGACGTTGTTTTATTTTACAATGAGTCTGTTTAATAAAAATAATAATTTCAACTTAAAAAATCCACGTACTTGTGAATACTCAAGTAAAGTGTATTGATAACAGTGAAGGAGATGTATTTTCTCAGTGATCTTTTTGTACTTAGATATCAGATGCCCTATTATTATCATTGTTCCCTTTGTTTCGAGTGAAACATAGATCTTCAACAAAATATTTCCACTTTGTCCTATTTTCTGCTGTCCTCTTCATCTGGATCCATGATTGCCCATAATCTTTCATCTCCCTCCCACACGATCTCCTCCAAGTCACCCTCTCGCCGACGAGCCACTCTTCGCTTCCCATTTGGGTCCCACCCAAAGGGCTTGGTACCTGAAATCATGCAAACCACTCTCTCAGTGTGTCCGTGGTTGTCGTCTGGGTGATCAGACCGGAGTAGAATACTGACTCACCAGTTGGCACTTTTAACGTCCACATCCATTCTATCTGCTCTAGCAGATTCCCTGCACTTATGTTCCATGTCTGCCCATTTCTTCAGTTAACTAGGCAGTCTTCCCAGCTTCGCATATTTTCGGGACATTTCACGTCCCCAGCCTTATTATTGTTTCTATCAATATAAAACATGTCGGCTGTCTGACTGACTCCCCTAGGGCTTTCACAAGACCGCTGTGTCATTTCGTCTCTCTGATTCAAGCGAAGAATTAACTATCTCTCTAATACTTTTGTACTTTTATTATATATTTCTTGTGCGTAGAGATTTCTGTAGCAATTTGATTGATTTTTCGCTTAAGGGTGGCTGGCCTTACTCCCAACCCTCCGTCTTTTCCCTGACTTGGAACCGGCTAGAAAACAAGCAAGCTAGTAAACTGGGCGAGGCTATCAGCTGCGGTACATCGTCTTGCAAATGTGATTTATACTATTCACCCAGTCTAAAAGACTGGATGGGTTTAAGTTAGTCCGTCTTCAGTAGGGTATCTATCATTCTTTTTACATGATATAAACATTATCCATTAGCTTTTGTGTTTGAACGAATTAATTCGAAAATATAAAACATATTATTTAAACATGCGCTTACTTTATTTTGCCTGAAACTAAAGAATAATAATTTTATAACTTGTTATTTTCAAGAAACAACTTAACGAAGGAAGGCAAATTTTTACAAAGATACTTCATAATAACAATAATCATGGCAATAACATACCTGGGTGATAAAACGTTTTTTAAACTTTTTGCAGAGATGTTTTCAAGTTTCAAAAACTTATTCAAGTAAAAGCAAAAGAATCGCCTAACAGAATAACAGATTACTTTTTTTTAAAACAGAGTATACGCCAATCCATTCCTAAGTTATAATACTAACAAAAGTATATAAACTTTTTTATTTATACTTTAAATGTGTTTATGATGAAGAACAAGGTGAAGAAAAACAGATAAAAGATTTGAGTGTTGGCTCCTAGGGATTTCGTTGGTTACAGGATTTCATCATGAGCTGATATCAGTTAGAGAACCATTGGAAAACCAACAGGGAGTACTGGACAGCTGTTTCGTTCTAGTTTGGGACTCTTCATCAGTATGCACCCTTTTATATGGTTTCGAACCCAGGAACTTCTGGTTAGAAGGCGAGCTCGTATACCATTAAGCCACTGGGACCCGATCCAATGTCTCATGAAATTCTAACTTCTGCCAATTCATGACATAGCGCGACCCCTAGCCAATGTCTTCGGCAAGTATTTGTCCTCACTCACATATCTCCCTCTTTTCCTTCTATAATGATATATATATATATATATCTGTGCATCAGAGAATGAGTGATATACCGTGTTTACTAATACCAAACCTTGATGAATAATTTGTACTGCGACGTAACATTTAACACAATGGACAACTTTTAGTAACTGCTTACAAATACTACAGTCATTCGAAATGATTTGAATTGGTTATAAAGAACGAAAAATGAGATCAGCACAACAGCTAATATTATACAAAAATGTTATTAGCATAAGACAAATATTTTTTAAACAAATATGTATATTAACATACTACTAAAACGGACGAGAAGAGGAAGGAGGTTTGAGAGACTAAAATTTTGGTGATGGTAGTACATTATGGTTCATTTACATTATTTCAATAAACAATTAGTTATCAGATAACAAACTTGAACATATCGGGAATTTCCAACTGAATAATACTGACAGTAATAATAATTGTAATGATAATATTATTATTATTAAAACGAGTGAAGAAATTTGTGCTGATAAAGGATTGTTTCAAATGAATGAAGAATAATAATAATAGGTACAATAAAACATCACTAATAAAAATAACAGTGAATTGGTGGATGGTGACTAGCAATCGAATCCAGGATGCGCGTTCCGTCCTATTTAGGACCCGTTAGTCTGATATGCCTGCATTCCGCAGAGAGTGATGATGTTCCCACCGAAGCTCGAACCCAGTGACCATAGTTTTAAATGCCAAAGAGTTATTCACTAGACCACTTGGGCCACGAGAGCCACCTCTTATGCAACGGGTCATATGAATTATTCAATTGATTTTTAGATTTCCCCATCGATTAATTTAACAAAAGTGCGCATCCTGGATTCCACTGCTAGTCACCATCCACCAATTAACTACTAATTACATGTCCAGACATTGTAAAAGCATCTGCACAAGAAGCTGACATGTCAACCTGAGACCAAGCGCTTCGGTCCAATCAGTCGGCGGGAAAATTTAAAATTCAGTTAAATAATAATGACAGTTCATAATTAAGACATATTACCACCGTAGATTCAGGGTAAACATCATTTCCTTCTGTAAACAGAGACCGGGTTTATAAATGCTAATTCCGTAATGGTAAACATCTTTTTGTTTGTTTTTCTGCTGACAACAGTGAATGACTTGACAGCATCAATATCACGTCCACGGTCTACAAGATGCTTTGTTATTGAACATCGACTTCAGCTGCTTTTAACCACATCGGTAAATGAGTCATCCTGCGTGTAGACAATCGCTTTTACGCACCACCTGTGTATATGCTTCAATAAACACACACTGATATATGTAGTTTGAAATGTCAAGACTCGGCAACTGGTCTATGCTAACTAAATATTTCTTTATTATCCAACTTATCAGAATCTATACCAGCAAATAATTAAGAAACTCATTTAAACAGTATTTCTTTGTGAATTCACACTTCAAATGTTATCTAAGAGACTATTTAGTTTGCCTCTAGAAAAAATCTAAGCTCAAAAACAATTAAGTCATAGAATCATGTTTATATATGTATATGATATTCGTCTAATTTATTTGTAACTTGAATTCTACAACAAAATTCAACCCACTCGACTATATACAATCGTTATTAAGCTACTCGGTCATATGGAGAGTGACGATATGACACTGAGTAACTGAAGATTACTGTCAAATATGAAGGAACCATAGATATTTTTTGTTTATAAAATAATAAATCTTGTTCATAGCTTCAGCATTAAAGAGCATATTCCAGCAGCAAAGTGTTCTCAGATACCCGTCCAAGGTCTCTGACTGCAGCACTGGGTGACGTGGGTTCGAATCTCAGAAAAGACATGAGTTCCTTCAAGGTTGCAGATACACCTTGCTGACGAGTGCCAACTAGCGCGAAACCTAGGTCCAAGGCTTCTTGCCGATTGCCTCCAACCATCTAATCAATGTGCACCGTGATGGCGAGCTAGCTAGAATGGTGGTTACATTACAACCTGACTGATAGAATTCAGTCTATACCAATCAGGGGACTAGACGCATCACACTAGTTACTAGTGTCAAATCAAAATATCCTTAAATATAATTTTTAAAACTAACAATGTTCATGATCTTATTAGAATCTTTTCTGTATATTCCTAGATCTCACCTTTGTACCTCAGAACATAAATTTTTAGTCGTATTCGAACTTATAATATGATCTCAATAGTGGGTAGCTTAGTTTTGTGAGCGGGTTAAAAACAAACGTTTAGTTTGACTGCTTTGTGACTAACTGAAGGCAGTTGATTTAGTTTCTAACTTCAGTTTTTCAATCTCACTTACTGTAGTAAACAGAACAGACTCTTTGTTGCCTGAATGCAGAGAACCAAACTTTGCCTCCTACTGTATAGCTATCCAAAACTTCCTTGAGAAATGCATGGTTACAAAAAGCTCCAGATTCGGCAAAAGACGATTATTCATCACTATATCTGTATGGCTCTTAACAGTGCCGTTAGGCAGCTCTACAGACAAGTTAATTTTCTCAGCACAAATCAAGCAGATTATTCTCAGCATGGTGGACTCAAAATCTTGTCCACAAGAATCATACACCAACGCTTCCTAAAGACAGTCCAAGGCCAGAATCACCGTCATTCATTCAAATTAAGTCATATTGTAAAATAACACATTACCAATTTACACATAACAACAAAGAGAAGCATTCAAACTAGAGATTAAACACAGACAGAGACAAATAATGAGGATCAAGTCAACGTATAATATACCAATATCAGTACGGTGATATACAGTGTAGGAGAAAGACGGATTATAAATACAAAGTTAGTTGTAACATTCAAATAAGTACCAGTATTGTAGTTAGATAGTTCGAGAGAGATTTTCTGAACAATTATCCCGTTACACTCTCTGTACTGGTTTTTATGTGACAATACTGTATTATTCTCCGAAATTCAGTCTACTGAGAAGCTCTACTGTTGTTTTAAAATAATGGAAAATGATCAAACTGTTTAAAAAGTGTCTTTAAGTTACATAAGTCCCACGACGCGATCGTCAAAAAAGCCATTCACAAAACATTATCAATGAATAATACTGCATTTCTTTGTGGTATATAAAATAAATTGATTATTCTTGTCACGATTTTATGCTGTACAATCACACCAAAATGTTACTGCTATAAACTAATATTACATTTCAAAATAAAGACTGTCAAGTCACTGAAAGTGTGCGTCGGTGGCATAGTGGTAGAAAGCTCGCCAACCACGCATATGGTCCAGGGTTCTATCCTCGGAAAACTCACTCCTCCACCTCACTAAGTCAGTAATAAGACTGGTAACGAAGGAAGGTTGGGCATGAGACTACCAACCTCATCCGGTAAAAATAAACACCACTGCTACCGAAACTTCAATCTAGAAGCTTGAAGCCCTATGTTCAACTGGGAACGTAAGGGAAAAAAGGTACCCGAGAAAGGATTACATTTACATTAATGGATAAAATGATAGTCTCAAGAGAGAAAAAGAAGCCAAAACAATTCATGAATACATTCGCCTCAACACACCCTGGAAACAAAAGATACAGAATTCAGCAGTCAGAGGATTTTTGTATAACTTTCGTATGATGTTGAACAACATAAAACTGATAAGGTTCTTTAGCAGTATAAATCAATTTCAATTGATGGAGTATGTTGTCATGTGGTTCGAGAATAAGTCTTGGAGCTCTGTAATTATAATTTAATTTCTTCAGCAGACAATTATTTCATGGAACATTTTTGATGAGATAGAGATATTTTCTATAGTTTGGTCTGTAAGGGTTAGTTATGGTTTAACGAGTTGATCACGGATTGATATCAGTTAGAGAACCATTGAAGACCAGGGAGTACAGGACAGCTGCTGTTTCATTCTAGATTGGGAATCATTGGCAGTGCGCAACCACCACCAGGGTTCGAACTCAGGACCTTCCGGTTACAAGACAAGCTCCTATACCATTCAGCCACTGGGATTGGTTAAATGGCCAGCCCGTGAATTCTAACTTCTACCAATTCGTGATTTGGCGCGACCCCAACCATTGTCGTCGGTAGGACATCCATCCACACACATGACACGAGCCATTGAATCAGGTCCCTGTGGTTGAAACGTATACGAGCTTGCCTTGTGACCGGAAGGTCCTGATCAACTCGTAAAGAGATAGAGACATCCTAAAACTTTAGGCAAAAATTAACTTTCAAATCGATTAATTATTCTCACCTCACTTAAGTTTACCTGTATGAATGCTCAAAATCATTCAAACAAATCACTCCGACAGTCTCGTCCTACATTAAAAATAACCAGTAAAAAGGACAGTGATGAGATAAGTCTGAATGAAGCCTTAAAGTTTCACCCAAGACAAATACTAAAGCTTCTGGAGGTTAGCGAGGAAAAAGAGTGGAGTAAAATTTCCTTAGGATTTCACAAAATAAGTTGAAAATGCTAAGACTAGTCACTTTGAAGTCAGAAGCATAATTAACTAACTGTGTGCCAAAGACATAACTAAAAAAAATGAGAGATGTAGGTTTAATTTTTCACTGTCCGTCATTCATATATCCATAATATTTAAACTGACTGCTGTGAAAAGTGAAAAGCGATTAAAGAGACTGAACAAATGGGGAGTTATATAGCCTCAGGATAGGGTTTCTCTTCTCTAATCAGAAGTACCATACATTAATATTATTATTAGGTACTCTAGTTGCTAGAGGAACATAGGGCTTCAGTTGCACGCCTCCATTGCCTTCTATTTTCTGACAACTTTTTCAACCCGCTCCAAGTCTGCCCACATGCTTTCATCTCCTCTTCACATGACCTCATCCAAGTCACCCTAACATTGACGACCAACTCCCGCTTCCCTTTCGGGTTCCACTCGAGCAATGGCTTGTCTACTGATGTCACTTGATGGTTTCCTCAGAGTATGCTCAACCAATCCATCTCGATTTCTTCCTGCATATTTGTTTCACAATCGGTTCCTGCTGGGTTGGTTCGGTCCCTGGTCCAAAGGTACCTGTTACTGATCTTTTCTAGCCGGCCATGTGATCTTGAGTATCGAGCGAAGACAACTCTTAATGAAGGTCTGTAGTTTGTTTGAGATGCTGTTTATGACGCGCAGTGCAAGTCTCTGATCCGTATAGTAAGTAGCACTGACTTCACATTGGAGTTGAAATCCGGATCTTATTTTTGATTCTGAGTGGGGCTGTTGACCTCCACACAGACCTAAGAGTAATGAAAGCTTGTTTTGCTTTTCCGATTCTGGCTTTGATATCCTCGTCAGTTCTGTCCGCCTGTAGTTGAAACGATGCTTCCCAGGTAGGTAGGTAGGTAGGTAGAGGAGGTTGTTTCTTTCAGGTTCCTCCCATTTATGCTGGCTGTTGTTGTCTGTTGTTGTTGTTGCTGTTGGTGTTGGCCAGGAATCTTCATCACCTCTGTTTTCTCTATGTTTACCTGAAGGAAGACCTATCTTCTCTGGATGCTTCTTCTGCCAACTTGTTGCTTTTCACTTGCATATCTTCCAGTTTGTGGGAAATCAGACATACATATATCATCGGCGAAATCCAGATCCTCCAAGTGTTTTGTGTGAGTCCATTTTATGCCTGTTTCCTCATTGCCGTTGTTTGTCACATTATCCAATCTACTGCAATCAGGAAGATCATTGGTGATAGAAGACAGTCTTGCCTCACCCCCGTCCTCACTTCGAAGGCTTCCGTAAGTTTCCCGTTGTGGATTACTTGTCATGCAGCATTGTCGTATAACTGTTGGATGAGATGTATAATTGTCGATGGGACCCCGTAGTAGCGAAGTAGTTACTAAATCACCTCTCGATCGACGCTGTCGAAGGCCTTTTCAAAGTCGATGAAGTTGAGTGAGGTGGAGAGGTGACTGCCATTCTAAGCTTTGTTCAATGATGATCCGTAGAGTGGCGATTTGATCAATACATGATTTGTTTCTCCTGAATCCGGCCTGTTCCGGTCGAAGTTTTTCATCTAGGGCTTGTTTGATTCTCTCCAGGATGATGCGGCTTAGTATTTTGCTTGGAATGGACAGAGCATTATTCTGTGCCAGTTTTTACATTGACTTAAGTCTCCTTTCTTCGGTAGTTTGAATAAGTATCCTTTCTTCCAATCCTCAGGTACTTTGCCCTCTTTCCACACCTTCTCCAGCAGTGGTGTCATCAAGTCCGCTGTTGTCTCTGGGTCTATTTTCAATGCTTCTGCTGGGATTCCATCTGGTCCTGCTGCTTTTCCAGCTTTTAGCATCTTGATTGCATTCAGGACTTCTGATTTCGTCGGGGGTCAATGTTCACTGGTAGTTCTGCTTCCGTTGTTGGTATTGCTGGGCGCGTTGTAGGTGGCAGTCGATTTAGAAGTCTTTTGAAGTGTTCAGCCCAGTGTTTTCTTTGTTCCACCTCTTTGGTGATTGACTTTCCATTGTCATCCTTTGCTGGCTTAATCTGTGTCGAACTTTTGCCCATAGGTGCCTAGTTGTTTGGTAGAGTGTGGCGAGGTCTCCTTTGCCTGCAGCTTGTTCTGCTTCACTTGCCATGGTTTCATAATATTTTCTTTTGTCTTCCCTGGCACTCTTCTTCACTCTTTTGTTCAGTGTATTGTAGCTTGCATTCAGCCCCTGTTTTTGTTGCTCGTCAGTGCACTGGATAATCTTTTGTTTCACTGTCCTTCTCTCTTCTATTAGTTTCCAAGTGTCCGTAGTGAGCCACTGTTTGTCCTGTCTCTTCTTTCTGCCTAGAACTTCCATGCAGGTTTGACTCCACACCGTTTTCAAGTTGTTCCAGTGCTTTTCGACGCTGACCTTTTCGCTGGTGTTGATTTGTGTCTCGACTTTGTCCTTTATGCTTGCAATGAAGATGTCCTTTGTAGCCTGGTCCTTCAGCTTTTGAGTGTTGAACTTGGCTTGTGGTCTATCTGCAGCTCCTGTTTCCCTGAAAGCTTTTAATTTGATTTGGATTGTCCCTTGTACGAGATAGTGGTCTGAGCCAACGTCTGCTCCTCTTCTTACTTTTGTGTCCAGTAGGCTGCGCCTCCACTTCCTTGAGCAGATTGAGATGAAGTCGATTTGGTTTTTGTTTTGCCCATCTGGTGACACCCATGTAGCCTTGTGGATATCTTTGTGTTTGTATACACTGCCACCAATCACTAGTTCGTTGAAGGCGCAGAAGTCGGCGAAGAGTTCTCCGTTTTCATTCATTTCTCCGAGGGCTTCTCTACCCATGATGAGTTCCCTTCCTGTGTTGTCTGGTCCCAGTTTGGCGTTCATGTCTCCCATTAGTATTTACATGTCACCAGCTGGAGTATTGTCCATTGTTGCCTGTAGTTGTCTGTAGAATTCTTCTTTCTTTTCGAGGTCTGCGTTGTTTGTGGGTGCATAACATTGTATGATTGACACTTTCCTTCCTTTGGAGTTGAATCTGGCGGTCATTATCCTGGATAAGATCGCCTCCCATTGCATCAGGGCCTTTGTGTCTGCTGGTGACATCATGATAGCCACGCCCTCGGTGTGCGTGTGGTTATCTTCTGGGTGACCGGAGTAGATCACTGACTCACCCGTTGACAATTTGGTGAGTCCACTCCCATTCCATCTGCTTTCACATATTCCCAGCACTTGGATTCCGTATCTTTTCATCTCGTTTGCGATTTGGGCAGCTTTCCCAGTCTCGTACATAGTTCGGACGTTCCATGTCCCACACAGACTTTTTCTTTTGGTGCAAAGAGGTTCATCGTGCTGAAGTTTCTGAAACATTGGGAAATTTCCCTCAGTGTTTTTCTGAACATAAAACCACACTATTCTGTATTATTTTCGATTAAATCACCAGATGCTTAAATATATATACATATAAATGACCTCATCTAAAATGAATTGAAGTGTGCAAAAATCTGTCTCACCCTAGTCTGTTAATATAGTCTGTATGATTGACCTAAGAAGTAATCAGATTTAGTTTTCTATTTCTCTACACAATCGATTTATTACTAACAGACCAAAATATATTCCACTTCAGAATATTTATAAATCCATACCTCTTTTGGTTTATATTTTAACTCTGTTTTATCTATCCGAATTCATTGTGAAGCATTCGATTACAATTAAGGCTAGTTGTCATAGCCCAATTTTAGGATTCTGTGTGCTTCACAATGAATTAACCTGCATAATTACATACTGAAGATATCCTTCTTATATGTAAGCTTATGATAGCCTTTCTTTTCATTCGGTTGGCTACCTTAGCGTTTCGCGTAATTGTTGCTTATAACTGTCTGGAGCATTTACGGCCATAATTGATTTCCAGGCAGATGAGTTTGATTCAAAAACACTTATGAACATACAAGTATTGGTTTGTAGGGATTCGGTTGATTGGTTACAGGATTTCATCATAAGCTGATATCAGTTGGAGAACCATTGGAAAACCTAGGTGTAGTGGACGACTGTTTCGTCCTAGCCTGGGACTCTTCATCAGTACGCACCCATCGGCGTTCGAACCCAGAACCTACTGGTTACAAGGCGAGCTCGCAGACCAATGAGCTACTGAGATCCGATCCAATCGCCAGCCCATGAATTCTAACTTCTGCCAGTTCACGATATAGTGGAAAGTCGTAACCAGTAGGGCGCAGCAGGTCGGGTGTGAGGACCAATACTGGCCGAAGACATTGGCTAGGGGTCGCTCTTTATCGTGAATTGGCAGAAGTTAGAATTCATGAATTCGCCAATGTATCGTATCCCAGTGGCTTAATGGTATACAAGCTCGCCTTGTAACCAGAACGTCCTGGGTTTGAACGCCGGTGTGTGCGTACTGATGAAGAGTCCCAAACTAGGACGAAACATAAACCAGTACTCCCAGGTTTTCCAATGGTTCTCTAACTAATGTCAGCCCATGATGAAACCCTGTTACTTATGAACATATTTGAATTTAATGCGTGATGTAAAAATGGCAAACCTCTTGTCCAACACTCGTTGGACAGGTTAATTAGCCGGTTATGCTTGTGGCGTCAAACCATCTGACGATCAATTAATATCAGCTATCAAATCTTCCGAACCCAACTTGTGATTAGAATATAGACAGTGTTAGAGCCTCTGAAGCAAGTTCAAATCCATTAATCCCATCAACTACTCCATACATTCAACATCCGGCAATAAAATAGAGTGTATCTTACTCTGCAATACACGGATTCCAAGTACAAGATACCAGACACCTCACATATGCTATTTATTTTAACATAATATATGCATTTCACCTATGATATAGATAGATCTATGCTGCTACAGACCTGAAGAATGTAGAGCTCTACTTTAAATGCACCGCCAATTTTTTTATGTTTATTTATTTCAGTCCTTTGCATTTCGAGTAAAACACAGGGCTTCAAGCACGAGTTTTGAAGTTCCAGTAGAAGTAGTGTATCTATTAAAGCCTAACCTAACCCTTTTGTCGAGCCTAGTGTTGCCTAGGCAAGGCTTTAGAATGTTATGGACGAAAATCGAACTCCGGACCGCATCCGTGGTTGGCAGGTGCTCTGCTACTGAACCACTAGTGCACTCACGACTTAGTCAGTGACTTTTACTAGATTTCAAAATAGATGTTTATAAGGCCTTAATCTGTACAACTTTAGAAGCCCTAACCGTGCATTTTACATGCTTAAGCAGCTAATTATGATGGCGTTCATGCATAATAATGTGACTTCCTTTTTAATTTTATAAAAATCAATCTCTTTGTGTATATTATTTTATTTCAATTAGATTGGAGGAACACTGGAAAATAATGTGTATCCTATAAAAAGAAACCTCCCGTCGAATCAAAGAAATGAACCAAATCTAAGGTAATTAAAAAATGTTTCTTTGTATCAGTAAAAAATTTTACCCCTTGCGAATTTTCTACAAATTCGAGATGGACTTCATAAAAACTGCCTATTAATTGATTTCTCATTCACCAGGTGCAAAAATTCATAATAAAAATTGAAACTATTTACTAATTGCAATTAAGATATTGGATTTACTTTATTTGGAAATAAGTTAGTTTTAGTTAAGAAGATCGTCTGAAACCCTATGGACTACACTCTATCCATTATTTCGCTGATTTTTTTTAAACTGCCTACAAGCCCTAAACAATACAGAAATATAAATTGCCAAAACGATTTGGACATAATGTTTTTCGATATGAAAAAGAGTGACTAATAGAAACTACAGGTAACATTGTGTGTTGGTTCAACCACGCAAGTGATGCAGGTTCAATTCTTGGCCGACGCACTCTTAAGCCTCTCTTAGTCGGTAGTCGGTCCCATAAAGAGGTATTGTTCAGCATAAATCTAGCAACCCCACTCAGTAAAAATAAAATAACCACTTGGTGAAACTTTAATGCTCAAAAGTGAAACCCTGGGTCCTACTGAGAACACGAATGAATGGGAAAAAAAACATTATCATAATCGCAGAATGACGTAAGTTGTTAAATTATTACGAGTTAAAGAAACTGATTATTTGGGGAACAATCAGTCTAATATTCCTGCAGAAACAGCGTCAGTAAAACAGGTTAGGAAAATGGATAATATAAAACATGGAAGACAGGACTTTAAGTGAATATGGGGAAGACAAAAGTTATGGAGATATCAATTAAGCAACGGCAACAAGTACCAGTTAGCATCAGTTGGAAGTCAATTCTTTGACTTATCCAGGAAGTACCATTTCATCTACAGGCGGAAAGGGTGAGATTTCAAAGGCTATCAGAACTTGAAAGGGCAGACGGACCTGCATTAATATACAATCAGTGTGGAAGTCAGCTGCATTCAGGATAAGAGAAAAGATTCAGATTTTCAACGCTAATTTTAAGTCAGTTCTTCTATATTGTTCAGAGACTAGCTGAATACTTAATGTCAATGAAACGTTTGTGAATTGTGGAATAGATCAAAATTAATTATAATTGTATCTCAGTAGTTTACAAACAATGATAATTTTTTTGTTTTTGGTAATACTGAAAAATCTATTCCAACAGTTGGTTTGGTCACGGGTAGTAACTGTGTTCAAAATATTACCAAAACAAAAATGATGATTGTTTGTACACTACTGAAATAAAATTCAAAAATGGCCGCAGGCTGCCATCAGCAGCTGTCTTCGCTCTATACTGGAAATTGGATGGCTTATTGTGAAGGATAATCAACAAGGAAATTTGGAAATCAATCAACCAAGAACCTACTGACCAACAAATATAAAGAAGAAAATGGAGATGGGTGAGACCTATGCTAAAGAGATCAGTGAGTGACGTCTTGAGCCAAGCCGTAGAGTAGGACGAGAATGAAAAGCAACAGATTGGGCGTCCGAGGGGGATGCGGAGCAGATGAAAGCTTGTGGACAATCGTGAAGCTAGCTAAAAAAGAGTGTTTGGAAGAGGATGAAGTGGAGATGTCCTGTTGAAGCCCTATATTCCGCTCGTAATCTAAGGGAATAATAGTATTATTATTATTATTGTAGTTATAAAACTGTGACTTATATTTTAAGCAACATATAATTTACTTTAACACACTGCCAAAAGTTCTGACTTTAAATATCCAGAACCACTACAACCGGACAATAAATTCGTATAAAAAGATTAGAGAAATGGTTGTTTTAAACGGTAGAAAGTCTTTTCTTATCAACAATTGTAGCTTTGTGTTACAGTGTGTTCCTCCAAAGAGGGATACGTTTAAGTCTACAGAAACTATCATACTAAATACCACTAAATACTGTCGACCAAACAGAACTGTATTCTGCATTATGGCCTGATTTACCTCTACGGCCAATACGAACGGTGACCTGATAAAAGCTAGAAAAATTCAACAGCGAATTAATAATTCGGGTACACAGGCTTATTCGACGACATTCAATACATTCTGATGCATAGTCGCAGACCGGCCAGTCCTTAAATCTGGGTCATTCTCTAAGAATACTGACTCATATATATGTATTTTTTTCGGGAAGAGGTTATGGTAGCTCATCTCTCCTTCCAAAATAAAATTTGATAACTTAGTGTATCGACGACACTTATTCGTATTTTAGTAGGTTATATTATAGCTATAAGGATAAGCACTGTGGTAGGGTATAACTGCATTATGTATAAAATTTATTTTGATAAAATCACAGTGTTATACAGTGATATTTACTGACGACGACATTTCGAGAACAATTTATTGTTCATAATCATATCAAGGTATGTCTCACACAGCTTCCTTTCTTCATTTATATACACGAGTAAAAACTGATTAGACATTTGAATAAAAAATCAATATAATATAATGCACATTCGAAAATAATATTAATGTTATCAATCAAATACACTAAAATGGAAAATAACATGTTTTCATAGTAAAAATAAATAACTTCTTAGAATGTCATAATGTGAGCTGAAATGCATTTTAACATTATTTATCATCGTCTGACTTGACTGGTAATAATATCTTATACATCGCTAATATTTGTGTTGAGCCACTTCTATTGCATGTGTTGTGTTTAGACTCGATGAACTAGGATTTAGTAATCAACCTTTCTCTCTTCAGCAACCTATATTACTTTTTAGAATTTTGATTCTGTCCCACCCACCCTACTGAGTGGTTGTGTGTTAATGCATGCGGTGCGACTGCTGAGTTTTTATCTAAATTGCTTATCTTCTTCGGATCAATCATTCTAACCTCAGCTAAATTCTCATGTTCTGATAATCTCAATGCTCCTTATTTACTCGTTTGACCTATGTAGTTGACTTGATTCACAGTCATCAAAGGGTATTTTGTAAATTATATTATTTTATCTTAATAGGTCCAAAGAGTCCTTTAGCCTAGAGAGCTTGTCTCTGAGTGAGTTTGTAAGTTTGAATGTCACTATAATTCCTGCTTTATTGAGAATCCTACGTAGGGTCCTGTGATAACACTCTAACAAGTTATATATTTTACCATAAATAACATCTTATTTCCCATCTTATTGTACTTTATTGATAACACGAATATTATTTCCGAATGTACTTTATCTTATATTGATTGTATTCACAAGTCTAATCAATTAATATTCATGTATATAATTGAAACAACAAAGTTGTGCATAGGCCTTGATAGCACTATGAGCCATAATTTGTGCTTGAAAAGTGATCATTAGTAAATATTACTGCATAACACTGTGTGATATTATCACGATAAAATTTTATTGATCATGAGGTTAGTATCATTATTATATACGTTAATTCCTAGAGGAAAATAGGGCTTCATCTGCACGCCTCCATTGCCTTCTATTTTCTGCCAACTTTTTCACCCCGCTCCAAGTCTGCCCACATGCTTTCACCTCCTCTTCACATGACCTCATCCAAGTCACCCTCACATTGACGACCAACTCCCGCTTCCCTTTCGGGTTCCACTCGAGCAATGGCTTGTCTACTGATGTCACTTGATGGTTTCCTCAGAGTATTCTCAACCAATCCATCTCCATTTCTTCCTGCATATTTGTTTCATAATCGGTTCCTGCTGGGTTGGTCCGGTCCCTGGTCCAAAGGTCCCTGTTACTGATCTTTTCTAGCCGGCCATGTGATCTTGAATATTGAGCGAAGACAACTCTTAATGAAGGTCTGTAGTTTGTTTGAGATGCTGTTAATGACGCGCTGGCCAAGTCTCTGATCCGCATAGAAAGTAGCACTGACTTCACATTGGAGTTGAAATCCGGATCTTATTTTTGATTCTGAGTGGGGCTGTTGACCTCCACACAGACCTAAGAGTAATGGAAGCTTGTCTCGCTTCTCCGATTCTGGCTTTGATATCCTCGTCATTTCTGTCCGCCTGTAGTTGAAACGATGCTTCCCAGGTAGGTAGGTAGGTAGGTAGGTAAAGGAGGTTGTTTCTTTCAGGTTCCTCCCATTTATGCAGGCTGATTGTTGTCTGTTGTTGTTGTTTGCTGTTGCTGTTGGTGTTGGCCAGGAATCTTCATCACCTCTGTTTTCTCTATGTTTACCTGAAGGAAGTCCTATCTTCTCTGGATGCTTGTTCTGCCAACTTGTTGCTTTTCACTTGCATATCTTCCAGTTTGTGGGAAATCAGACATATATCATCGGCAAAGTCCAGATCCTCCAAGTGTTTTGTGTGAGTCCATTTTATGCCTGTTTCCTCATTGCCCGTTGTTTGTCGCATTATCCAATCTACTGCAATCAGGAAGATCATTGGTGATAGAAGACAGCCTTGCCTCACTCCCGTCCTCACTTCGAAGGCTTCCGTAAGTTTCCCGTTGTGGATTACTTGGCATGCAGCATTGTCGTATAACTGTTGGATGAGATGTATAATTGTCGATGGGACCCCGTAGTAGCGAAGTAGTTGCCAAATCACCTCTCGATCGACGCTGTCTGGAAGGCCTTTTCAAAGTCGATGAAGTTGAGTGAGTGGAGAGGTGACTGCCATTCCAAGCTTTGTTCAATGATGATCCGTAGAGTGGCGATTTGATCAATACATGATTTGTTTCTCCTGAATCCGGCCTGTTCCGGTCGAAGTTTTTCATCTAGGGCTTGTTTGATTCTCTCCAGGATGATGCGGCTTAGTATTTTGCTTGGAATGGACAGAAGCATAATTCCACGCCAGTTTTTACATTGACTTAAGTCTCCTTTCTTTGGTAGTTTGAATAAGTATCCTTTCTTCCAATCCTCGGGTACTTTGCCCTCTTTCCACACCTTCTCCAGCAGTGGTGTCATCAAGTCCGCTGTTGTCTCTGGGTCTATTTTCAAAGCTTCTGCTGGGATTCCATCTGGTCCTGCTGCTTTTCCAGCTTTTAGCATCTTGATTGCATTCAGGACTTCTGATTTCGTCGGGGGTCATGTTCACTGGTAGTTCTGCTTCCGTTGTTGGTATTGTTGGGGCGTTGTAGGTGGCAGTCGATTTAGAAGTCTTTTGAAGTGTTCAGCCCAGTGTTTTCTTTGTTCCACCTCTTTGGTGATTGACTTTCCATTGTCATCCTTTATTGGCTTAATCTGTGTCGAACTTTTGCCCAATAGGTGCCTAGTTGTTTGGTAGAGTGTGGCGAGGTCTCCTTTGCCTGCAGCTTGTTCTGCTTCGTTTGCCATGGTTTCATAATATTTTCTTTTGTCTTCCCTGGCACTCTTCTTCACTCTTTTGTTCAGTGTATTGTAGCTTGCATTCAGCTCCTGTTTTTGTTGCTCGTCAGTGCACTGGATAATCTTTTGTTTCACTGTCCTTCTCTCTTCTATTAGTTTCCAAGTGTCCGTAGTGAGCCACTGTTTGTCCTGTCTCTTCTTTCTGCCTAGAACTTCCATGCAGGTTTGACTCCACACCGTTTTCAAGTTGTCCCAGTGCTTTTCGACGCTGACCTTTTCGCTGGTGTTGATTTGTGTCTCGGCTTTGTCCTTTATGCTTGCAATGAAGATGTCCTTTGTAGCCTGGTCCTTCAGCTTTTGAGTGTTGAACTTGGCTTGTGGTCTATCTGCAGCTCCTGTTTCCCTGAAAGCTTTTAATTTGATTTGGATTGTCCCTTGTACGAGATAGTGGTCTGAGCCAACGTCTGCTCCTCTTCTTGCTTTTGTGTCCAGTAGGCTGCGCCTCCACTTCCTTGAGAATTGAGATGAAGTCAATTTGGTTTTTGGTTTGCCCATCTGGTGACACCCATGTAGCCTTGTGGATATCTTTGTGTTTGTATACACTGCCACCAATCACTAGTTCGTTGAAGGCGCAGAAGTCGGCGAAGAGTTCTCCATTTTCATTCATTTCTCCGAGAGCTTCTCTACCCATGATGAGTTCCCTTCCTGTGTTGTCTGGTCCCAGTTTGGCGTTCATGTCTCCCATTAGTATTTTCATGTCGCCAGCTGGAGTATTGTCCATTGTTGCCTGTAGTTGTCTGTAGAATTCTTCTTTCTTTTCGAGGTCTGCGTTGTTTGTGGGTGCATAACATTGTATGATTGACACTTTCCTTCCTTTGGAGTTGAATCTGGCGGTCATTATCCTGGACGAGATCGCCTCCCATTGCATCAGGGCCTTTGTTGCTGCTGGTGACATCATGATAGCCACGCCCTCGGTGTGCGTGTGGTTATCTTCTGGGTGACCGGAGTAGATCACTGACTCACCCGTTGACAATTTGGTGAGTCCACTCCCATTCCATCTGCTTTCACATATTCCCAGCACTTGGATTCCGTATCTTTTCATCTCGTTTGCGATCTGGGCAGCTTTCCCAGTCTCGTACATAGTGAGGACGTTCCATGTCCCCACACAGACTTTTTCTTTTGGTGCAAAGAGGTTCATCGTGCTGAAGTTTGTGTAGCAATTTCGTTTACAGGATGGGATGCTAGCTTCACGCCTGAGAAACGGATGGGTACATTAATATAAAGATTAGAGCGAAGCGACCTTTTGTGTTGCTCCCCTTAAAATCGGATTACAGGAGATAAAACAGTCAGAACAACACCAGGAAACGGAAAACAATTCATAGCAAAAAGGGCAAAAAGCGACAACAACAATACAATAAAACAACATGCAATATAGTTCAGCACAGTTAACTAAAATAATAGCAAAACCACAGACTCACGGCCTTGGAATATCTTGAAAGTATAAATCCAACAATATATACAGTTTTAGATATGACTTTATGTTAAAAATTTCACAAATCCAAACAGTTAGTTATAGGTATTATCTGTCAATAAGATTATATCCACAGTTTTACTGTTCGAAAGGTAAATAACTCTAATATCTTCCACAAACTCTTGGCATGAAATTCTACAGAAACGATAGTTTTTATGAAAGTAGGGAAATGTGGCGCAGTAGTCGAAAAGCCTAAATAGGTTATATTATGCTTAAAATATTATTACTACAAATCAATATTGACTCACCTGTTTTATCATCCTTTTAGATATTAACCAGAATAAAAGCACATCGAATTCAAAAGTCGCCAACATGTGGTTATCAAAGAAAAAAAATTGTAACTATATCACGAAATGATGAAAATTCAGTAAAATCTTTCATATCCCTGTTTCTCAAGCAACAAGATATAAAGTAAACATGATTCACAACCTTCACAGTCTTTTTAATTTCAACTAATTTCACTATTTTTTGTTTTTCGCAGCATTCTTATAAATAATAGCATAACTTCTAAAGGATCACTTTTGATTTTCTCCTTTTTTTGTTTTCTTTTCAAGAGCTTGTTATATATTTTGTTGTTTTGTTGTATCATATCTTCTTCTTCTTGTTATTAGAGTATCACAATGAAGAGCTAACTAAAGATAACAAGTTGACATTCATATATGTTTGTTTTTTCTCGTAAGTCTATTTTAGTTTGAATATAATCTAATATTTTGAAAGGCTATCTCCTCACCATCACGTATTTATTTCCTATTTTACCTCGGATACTAGTGCACAAACACTCGGTCTTTTTTAGGATTAGTGATTGCACTACTAAAATCTTGTTTAAGTAGTCTAATACATATTTGAGAACTTTCCAAAGATGGGTGCTTTTGACAATATCCAACACTCATCAATCGGTTAGTTATTCTGAGCAACCAAACTGGTCATCAGGTGAGTAGGGTTAAATTATTTTCCTAATCTCATAATCCTGGAAGAATCACTGGTAAAGTCTTGTTTTGTTAGAAACCACTAGGACTCTAGACTAGTTATTTCACATGAGATAAAACAAAGCCTGGGAGATATTCAAATAAGAAAAAGATGAGAAAAATGGTTAATTTTGATGTGGAAAGCTTAAACACTAAAGTTGCACTTAGTAAAACTTTAGAAATACTTATTAGGAAGTTGCATACTGATCTTGGAATCATACACAGAATTAAGTTATTGGTTAGGGAAATAACTTCTAAGGTGTTCGAATTTACATATATATATATATATATATATATATATATATATATATATATATATATATATATATATATATATATATATATATATATATATATATATATATACATGGATAATCAGATTGGCAGTGAAATCGCCAATGACAGTAGTAGCGGAAATTTAATAGATATTCGGGAACTTCTGAGATATAATGGATTTAATATGGAAGATATATGTCTGATTTCCCACAAACTGGAAGATATGGAAGTGAAAAGCAACAAGTTGGCAGAACAAGCATCCAGAGAAGATAGGACTTCCTTCAGGTAAACATAGAGAAAACAGAGGTGATGAAGATTCCTGGCCAACACCAACAGCAACAGCAGTAACAACAACAACAGACAACAATCAGCCTGCATAAATGGGAGGAACCTGAAAGAAACAACCTCCTTTACCTACCTACCTACCTACCTACCTGGGAAGCATCGTTTCAACTACAGGCGGACAGAAATGACGAGGATATCAAAGCCAGAATCTGAAAAGCGAGACAAGCTTCCATTACTCTTAGGTCTGTGGGGAGGTCAACAGCCCCACTCAGAATCAAAAATAAGATCCGGATTTCAACTCCAATGTGAAGTCAGTGCTACTTTCTATGCGGATCAGAGACTTGGCCAGCGCGTCATTAACAGCATCTCAAACAAACTACAGACCTTCATTAAGAGTTGTCTTCGCTCAATATTCAAGATCACATGGCCGGCTAGAAAAGATCAGTAACAGGGACCTTTGGACCAGGGACCGAACCAACCCAGCAGGAACCGATTATGAAACAAATATGCAGGAAGAAATGGAGATGGATTGGTTGAGAATACTCTGAGGAAACCATCAAGTGACATCAGTAGACAAGCCATTGCTCGAGTGGAACCCGAAAGGGAAGCGGGAGTTGGTCGTCAATGTGAGGGTGACTTGGATGAGGTCATGTGAAGAGGAGGTGAAAGCATGTGGGCAGACTTGGAGCGGGGTGAAAAAGTTGGCAGAAAATAGAAGGCAATGGAGGCGCGCAGCTGAACCCCTATGTTCCTCTAGGAACTAAAGGATATAATAATAATTTTTATATATGGCACTTCTGATTAGAGATGAGAAACCCTATACTGAGGCTATATAACTCCCGATTTGTTCAGTCTCTTTGATCGCTTTACACTTTTCACAGCCGTTAGTTTTAAAGTTATTGATATGTTAACGGATATAATAATAATTATATGGAAAATATATTTGCAATATAGACAAGACAGGAGTTACAATTTGAAATAACTATCCTGCGCTTTATATGATATTTTATAAGGACCAATAAGAAATTAGCTGTCACAATAATTACATTATGACTAAAAATGGATTTAAGCCTAGCCTGTAGGGGGAGGACTTCCGAAACCCCGTGTAGGACTCTTATTAAGACTGGAATTTGAGTGGTATTTAAACGCACAGACTCAGTCAGAGACAAATTTGCTGGGTTTATGGATCCCACTGACTTAATTAAACTAAATAATTCAACTTAATAAATGCTATGAAGCCAAATACACTAGCCAGGCTAGTAGATCGGGATGAGGTCTATTAATTTAGGATGGTAGACAAACTGAGAAACATAATTTCGAAAATAAACAGATATTACTATGTATCTAGTTGCAAAGTATTTATACAGTTGGGTGAGGCAGATTATATGTATCTAAAGGGCAGTAAAGGTGAATGAAAGAAGATTTCAGTCACTAAATATTTGGCCATTTAGACAACAACCAACACATACCGTATCAATAACAGGAGGATATATTTCTTTATAAAGCAACCTAGGACGTTATATGAATACTGTGATATAGCTATGAGCTACAAATTGAAGAAGTCACACAGTTATTAGTGATGTATCTCTGCGTTACATAATTAAATACGTTTATGGTTATATCAACTCTTCTGAGAGTTTATAATGAATTGACACTGTATAATATATCACTGAAGACCAGTGGGTATTATAAGAAGAAAGTTTAGCCCCCGGGTTGGAGCTAAACAGAAGCAGAATAATGATAATACTTATATATGACTTCAATTTATTATGTTATATGCCTAGTGTATTGAAGATGAAAAATGTGGATAAATGAAAAGTGGGCTACCTATAAAATCTTATTATACACACTGAAATATGCACTCTGAGAACTTCAGAGTTCATTTCTCACGAAATTAGTAGTACATGTTGCTCTTAGATGGTTGTGGAAAATCGGCTGAAAGCTCTGAACCTAGGCCAGCACTAATCAGCAGAGTCTATCAGCAGTCTTGAAGGAACTCATGCCGTTTTGTTATTTGAACAAGGGTCACCCAGTAACGGAATCACAGATATTACTGATGACGTTGCCTAATTATAATATGCATAATTAACGGTTCTTGATAATTTCTCTGGTGAGAATAACACTAATATATGTACCTTGATTGGACACTATTAACTAGTTTGATGTGTGTGTTCATGTGTTTGGTGTAGACTGAATTCTATCATTCAGGTTTGCAATGTGGCCACCATTCTAGGTAGCTCGTTATCACGCTGTACTTCAAATTGCTGATGCTAGATGGTTGGAGACAATCTGCAGGAAGCCTTGCTTTACCTAGATTTCGTACCAGTTGCCACTCAATTGTCAGCGTGGCGTATCTAAAATCTCCAAGGAACTCATGCCCCCTTCTGAATTTTGAACCCGGATCACCAATTACCGCAATTAAAGACATTACCACTGAGCTATTCACCTTGGTAACGAGTGTCAACAAGCACTAAACCTACGTCCAAGGCTACCTAGCCGATTACCTCCAACCATCTGACAGCAGTATCTATAAGTATATATATACCACTGATCTTTGGCTTCGTGAATGTGAGAACTCATTTTATGAACGGTCGTTACTCTGGTTTTCAGAATCCTAGATGCAACAATTATTTAATTTTCTCTTAATGATTGAAAATAAGCGCATGAAAGAGAAATACTATAAAGCTCAGTAAATTATTTATAGTTACATTCCATGGCATATACACAAATATAAAGGTAAATTTTATCCTTTTAAAAAGCTGTCTTTGGTCAGTTATGTTAAACAAAGGAACAAACGGGGAGGCATTTTTTTAGTACAGAAGCTGAAAATAGAAAAAAAACATCCAACCTAACCAACTGTATCAAAATCCAAAAATGCTAAATCACATAATTGTTTTGCGAATATACCTTTTCGAAGTTCAATGGTGTTGGGTCCTTGAAAGACAGTTGCATAACCGACTTGAATTAGTATACAGTTTCTTTGTAACACTTACTGCAAAGAAATCACTTATTATCGAAACACTTTTAAAATTACACCACTAATGTTTTATTATAGAAGAGAATAAATATTGAGCGCAGATATGAAAAAAATGTTATGCAGTATTTCATAAGGTAATAAAAACATATTTGGGTAATTACACAATTCAACAAGTTGTGACTTATCTTTCAAAGTACGAAGCATCATGACCGAGTTTTGACACAGAAGTGAGTAAAAGTTGAATTCGCCACACTCCTCGTAGCACACAAAGGTAGACAAATGACATAAAAAGGAGTTAAAAGAACTGTAATAAAAAACGTGAGGGAGAAAGAATAACGACATAGAGAGATGTGACAGTTTTCTGGAGTTATGGGAGAACACAAATAGTGTATACATCTACCCTATTCAACCAACAGTCTCCAACCGCTGGTTTTTGGCATTCTGAAGACACCAACCACGCAGCCCACACCTTCATGCGTGGTTCAAACCAACTATCAAAGATTCCATGGCTTCAAGCCAGGTTTTGGTTTGGCTATGCCTAACTCTTTTCCAAACTAATTCTACGTCAGCTAATATTGAAGTGAGAGCTGTTAGTCGAAATTGGTGGTTAGCAATTTACGTCAATGTTTATGTCCCCAATATTGGTCGTGAGAAAAATATGAACAAAGGCTTTGTGTAGGCGGATACAGTTAACATATAGATGATCTGATATTCAAGAAACAGCCA
Organism: Trichobilharzia regenti; assembly: GCA_944472135.2. NCBI lineage: Eukaryota > Metazoa > Platyhelminthes > Trematoda > Strigeidida > Schistosomatidae > Trichobilharzia > Trichobilharzia regenti. The sequence continues at coordinate 143,431,592 of OX235262.1, read as the reverse complement.
CAAAGAGATGCTAGGTTTACTTTCCGTGAAAAACAACCAATCAGAAGACTGTTTTTCTGCTAACAATAATCTAGAATAATGTAAGTGAAAATCTATAAATATGTGTTGATTTCATTAATAAACGATCTGTTGCCTGGCCCTTGTCTTCTGTTGTTACAGTATTACCCGTCGAGGAACGCGGTGGATGGGTATATATCTCATGTGTCAATCGACTCACCTTTGCAAACTCATTGATTGACTTATCCTAACGTGGAAGTAAGTAAGATAAAACTTGCAACTTAGATAATAATATAATTATTATCCCATCGGTTTTCGACTGGAACATAGAGCTTCAGCAGCATATCACTATTTAATCCAGTACCCCAGAGTCACCTCCAGCTCACTACACGTTTTCCCATAAGTTTTCACCTCCTCCTCACATGATCGCCTCCATGTCTTCCTTAGACGCCCAAGTCATCATTTCCCATCCGGACTCTACTCAAGCACCTGCTTGGTGTGTGATGTCACTCAGCCGTCTCCTCGATGTATGTCTGGTCCAATAATGTAATCATTGCAAATGAATAAGTCATAAGTAATAGGCCTCCAAGGGTATCTTATCTTATCTTATGTTATCTTCATTGTATTCAAGTAGGATGTAGCTCTGAAAAGCATCTGACAAATAAGATCCATGTGAGTACAAATATGAAAGATAAGAAGAGATACCTGAGTTTTAATACTTGACATTAGCAAAAGGGATTTTTTATACCCTAGCTTGCCCTACTTTTATTATCTGACAAAAAAATAATTGATTAAAAATGCCCATTAAAATGTTTCAAAATAATGGATACTGAACAAATAGTCTTCTTTTTAAAGATAGTGAGTAATCCTTTTCCGTTTCTTTTGGCACATGTTTCTTGATAAATTTTTCGGGATAGCTATTTCCGATCAAAGTATCATATACAATGCCTAATTCATCTTCAATTACTTCTTCTGAGCATATAGCTCTAACTCTGTGGCTGAGGGTCTTCACTGAATTTCTTTTATACCTGATAGGAACGAAGCTGTGAAAATGTGTATATTGTCCTGTCCAAGTATTTTTTCAATGCAAATTTCTTTTTATGCTACCATCTGGTTTTCTTGTAAGTAGGACATCCAGGAAGGCAATTCTGTCTTGGGAATCCTCTTCTCATGTGAATTTCATAGCCGAATGTACTTCATTGAATTCAGTAATTATTGTACTCCTATCAGAACCATTATCACAAAGGATGAAGTTGTCATCCATATATCGGTAATAAAATGAGAGCTTACAGATAAGGTTGTTCAGAGGTCCATTTTCTAGCTTTCTTACAAAGAAATCAGCAAATAAACAAAGAGGATAGTGGCAACTCGACTGATCACAAAGCTGGTTTCAACATAGACAGTCATCAGCTGGGAAAAACTATGGAATACCAAGAAACACTACATAACTATTTCATTTCAGTTTCCGACTTTTAGGTAATACACCTGTACAACCCTTTGAAGAACCGAGCTCAGAAGTTGGAAATTATAAGCCACTAACTACTACCTAACAAAGTAGTTAAATAGAAACATAGTCGTCTAGTGACCTGGTTCTCCAGGAATTTTTCATCTTTAGCACTGTCTAGTCTGCTTAATGCTAACGAGTAACAAACAGAGATGAAATACTTTTCCATTACTGATTCATTTCCAACAATTTGGCAGATGACATCCGTTTGTGACAAAAACAATCTGTAAATGACAAATTTATACGGCGTTGGTGTAATAAATAAGAAAATGAGAGTTATCGCATAGCATAGAACCATGATCTTCCATGCAGTAACAGGTATTTCCATTTAGCCAGATTAGGTATACTTTATCTTCAACGCACCATTCGCACAGATCTTCCGTGTTTGTGCTACTTCTACCCTCTATATTGTGTTTCTTTGTGCTTGTCTTACGTCTTCCATTTAACCTGGCAACGCTGTATTATTTGCCTTCACTGACATCAAATCTGTCTCCCTGTTATTTTCGATGTTTTCATGCCGATGAAGGTCTCTTCATATGCTACTAATAAACCTTATCAGTAGCACACGCCATAGAACTATTTTAATCAGAACAAACAGATCACCTTCTCTAAAGGTGAAAAAAGAAATATGAGATGAAAATGCCACTAATAATTTAAAGCAGTATCAAAACAAATTTTGTTACTAAAACATTGGTACAAAAAATAATTTTCAGTCTAGTTAGTTAAATTATTTTATAAATTCGAATATGTAGGTAAATAGGTAGATGAACGTGTCCATGTTGCAGTCTTAAAACAAATAAAGAAGAAGCTTTAAAACGAAACAAAATTTAATCAATACCAATATGTCAGTTTATTGATAGACGCAGAACACAACTGTATCGCGTGGACAAATAAATGTAAACCTCACACGTATATTACAACACATGAACAAACATATATATATATATATATATATATATATATATATATATACATAAACTCCGATCGACTTATCGTTTATTTTGATCAAGAACCTTTCCGTCCAAAATTAGGGTCGCTATTTTTGTGTAGACGTCTCTAAATAACGACATTTATTATTATTTTTATTTCCTTGAGTTTCGAGTGGAACATATGGCTTCAAAGAAACATCTCTATCTAGCTCTATGTTCTGCTCTCCTCTTCAGGTGGGTCCAAAAATACCCGTAATTTCTCATCTCCTCCTCTCACGATCTCCTCCATGCCACCCTCGCACCTACGACCCACTCGTCGCTCCCCACTGGTATTCCACTCGAGTACACGATGTCATTCGATGGTCTCCTTCGCGTATGCCTGATCTATCTTCATATTCTCCTACATACTTGCTGAGTAATCGCTTCTTGGTTGGTTTGTTGCCAGAGCTTCGTGTCGCTGATTCTTTCTGACCATTTGATCTTCCATATAGAGCCGGCGAAGAAAGCTGTTGATAAAGGTCTACAGCGGCTTACTGGAAATGCTTCTTGTGACACGCAGTGCAAGTATCTGATCCATACAGAAGAACTGATTATACTCACATTTGTGTTGGCAATCCATATGTACTTGATTATTCTGGCTGAGTACAGAATATTTCCAAAGTGATTTCAGATTGTTTAGGGTGTGCCTTGCCATTCCAATGCTGGTTTTGACATCCTCATGACTGCTGTCCATCTGTATTTGAAACAATGATTCCGAGATAAGCAGCGGAGGTATTCTCTTTCAAATTTAGCCTGTTGACAGCAATTGGTGCTTGTTGTTGTTGTTGCTGTTGTTTGGTAATCTTATTCACCGCCATCACTTGGACTCCTGCTTTCGCCGAGTGCTTCTTTAGCCAGTTTTATTTTTATTTTCGTCTGTGCTCAGTGGTAGGATGCTCGCCAACCATGATTGTGGTCCGCAGTTCGACTGCTAGCCAGCGCACATCTTTAAACCTCGCCTACTTTACTAGCCCGCTAGTCTTCTAGCCTGTCCTAAGCCTGAGAAAAGAGAGAGAGTTGGGTCTCGGGCTAGCGACCCTACCCCGGAAAATCGATCGAACTGCTACAGAAACTTCAATGCACAAGAAAAATATTAACGACCTTAAGCGCATCCAATATCAGGCTAACAAGGACACATATTGAGAAAATTAAAACACGGCGATTCAAAATGTAATGGTGTGCCGTTGACTCGACTAACTGACGTTGTTGTTGATAGACATTTCAATTCTTTAGAGCAGTTAGCTAAAGTCATCTTATCTGATATCAAATATCCTCTTTAATTACAACTTTTTTTCGTATCTCTTCGGGTAAAACCAGCATAAATTTCCTAAGAATTTAAACTCGTACAACTAAATATAAAATTTCTACCAAACAATATTTAGCACAGGGTCAGATGTCAGAAAAGAACTTAAAATCTTTTTAAATTAGTTATTAAGCAGCAAATTATAACCAGAATCATTATTATTACATATATTATTTATTCTTTTCCAATAACTTCCAGCTTTTGGAATTTTATTATTTTCTCTATTTTATTTATTTATATTTTTATAAAAGGAGCCAGTGTTACAATATGTATAAAACCGCTGAAAATTCCATTCTGTATAATTATTATTGTCTGGAATCAAGTGATTATATAATTATTATGCAGAAGATTTTTTTCCTTCACGTTCCCAGTGGAACATAGGGCTTCAAGCTAGTGGTTTGAAGATTCTGTAGTAGTGTTTATTTTTACAAGGTGGGGTTTCTAGTCTCATGCCCAACCTTTCCTCTTTACCAGAATTATTTCTGGCTTAGCGAGGTAAAGGAGTGCGTCGGTGGCCGGAGATCGAACCCCGGACCATGTGCATGGTCGGCGAGCGTCCTAACCGCTACGCCGCCGACGCACATTATGCATAACAAGTACAAGTCAAATACTTGCGTAAGCGTCAACATCCTTCATCACCAAAAATATTCTTATTCACAAACTAAGAAGAATGTATCAAGTACAAAAGAGCTCAGAGAACACAAGAACACCAAAAACTACTATTTATATATATAAGTTATTAATATTGTATAATTTAGTAATCACTGGTATCAAATGGGAAGTAAATTATCTTATTTAAAAGTGAATAGTTCATTCTTTATTAGAAGGTTGTGCAAATGCAATATAGTGACGTATACAACACAAGAAATTTGTCTGCTAGCAACGATTACTGAATAGGCTTCTCATTTACTCCTATATTTGACTCACATTATTTCCAATGTTATTTACAAAGACTATGTCTTACTTACGAGAGTTAATTAATTAGACTTATTCTAAGAGTATAGCCTTGTTAAACTATGATCTTTTAGCAGAAGAATGTCGCAAGGCTGTGCGAAATACACTATGTATAAATATAAGTGTATATCCCCCCACCTTCCTATGAACTTGTTCTACTCAGACCAGACAACTCTTTGGAAGCTAAATGAAAACATCAAATTGATCCTCCAGGATCAGAAAGGTAGAGTGGTACTGTCTACTTAACTGGCTTGGGTGTTTGCACAACCAAGCGAACATTAAAAAAGCTTTTCAAATGGTGTGGACACTTGACCACGCAGCTATCCACTTAACCAGTTGGCTTCAACAGCAAATGATGAAAGCTGTAGGCTAATAATTTTGCGGAGATATTTACCGCTACAATTTAGACTTCACAGTATCTTTATACGGCAAGTTTAAATATAATTCTGCTTTGTGTTGAACAGCAGAAGATTTTAATTAATTAAAAATTACTTTTCTTCCATTTTACACGCAATAAACAACCACAGATTATCGTTATATATGAAATGCGAACAAGCACATATTTATGATAAAATTTAATCAAGGTTTGAACTGTTTTATTCGTTGTTTCCCCCTCAGTCACTTACATCGGTTACTGCATTCACTTGAAGCACTGATAAAATACACTTTATGTATTTACATTCTGATGACTATTGAAATAAACTAAAAGGGATAAGCTGTCAAAGTACTTCTGCAGCGGGAGAAGACAAGGAGCTTAGTAGATAAAAATATAGGGAATTCATATTATTATTGTTCCCATGGGTTCCTAGTGGAACATAGGGCTTCAACTGCACGTCTTCACTTGCTTTTGTCTTCTCCTGTACTTTTCACCTGCATCCATGTTAGTCCATACTGTTTCAACTACTCTTTACGCGATCTCCTCCATGTCACACTTGCACTGACGTCCCACTCGCTGCTTCCCTTTCAGCCTGGTTCCACTAGAGCAATGGCCTGACGCGCGATGTCACCCAGCCGTCTCCTCAGCGAGTGAGTGTCCAATCCATCTCCACTTTCTCCTGCATATTTGTTGGTTGGCGATTGGTTCTTGTTTTGTTTGTTCCCAGCCATAGTTTCTTGTTGGTGATTCTTTCCGCCCGGCCATCTGATCTTCAGTATAGAGCCAGCGAAGACAGTTGTTGGTTGATAAAGGTCTGCAACAGGCTGTTGGTTGGAAATATTCTTAGTGACCCACCCGCCAAGTTTCTGATCCGTATAGAAGAACTGACTGACTTACGTTTGTATTGAAAACCCGACCGAATTTTTCGTTGATGCTGGCTGAGTGAAGAAGATTTCCAGATTGGTTCCAGGTTGATAATATGTTTCTCGCCTTCCCGATTCTCTCTCGATTTGACATCCTCGTACGTTCTGACTTCCCGTAGTTGAGACAATGCTCCCTAGATAAGTGAATGAAATAACCTCTTTCAAATCCCTCTTGTTGATGGTGATTGGCGCTGGATGTTGTTGCTCCTGTTCTTGTTGTTGGTTAGTTGGTTATTTTCATAACCTCCGTCTTGTCTATATTCACGTGAAGTCCTGTCTTTGCTGCTTCTTCGACCAGTTTTCGCTTGTAAGTCTTCGATTTTGTTTGACATCAAGCATAAATCATCCACGCACGAAATCCAGGTCTTCTAAGCTCTTCACTTCGGCCCAGGATATCCCTGTCTTCTCGTTTCCCACTGTCTCACGCATAATCCAGTCCACCACAATTAAGAATATCACTGATGATAATAAGCACCCTTGTCTGACTCCTGTGTTTACTCCAAGAGCCTCGCTGAGTTTTCCGTTGTGGATGACTTGATATGTGCCGTTGTCGTACAGCTGTTGAATAAGGTTGACGATTATTTGGGATACGCCATAGTACTCGAGTAGCTTCCAAATAGGGAATTTATACCTAGTGTTAAAATCATCATCTATACAGATCATATCTGCTGTGCTACTTCTGCCACTCGTATTGTGTTTCCTTTCGTGTCACCCATTTTTCGCCGCAGCACTGGTTCGTTTCTTCTCTATGCCTTCAAATCTATCTCCTCGGTATTTATTGTTTCTGTGCTGATGAATGTGTCTCTGGATACTACTAATAAGTCCTATCAGTACCACACGCAACACATCTAGAGTTTTTCCTACGGTAAATAACTGATAGAATGATAACCTAACAACCAGCTCATATTTATGGAAGTGGACTACAATTCAATGTAATAGGCGATAGCTAAATGAGAAATCTGCAAAAGAATAAAGCCAACATTCCGTCTTGTAAATACATATAGCCATTACTACCAAAATGTTCTTATATTTATTTTCAGAAAATGTAAACAAAATATTTAAATCGATCAATAGTTATCGATTTAAAATTATTGTCAAAAAAAATATTGACAGTCTAATGCATGCATAAATTTTAATTCCATTTCTAACTAACACCAGTATTAACTGAGTAGTAATAATTATGAAATGAAGATAGCCACCGCTTACTGAGACGCATGTTGTAGAGTTAAAACAGGAAAAGCAACAAAACTTATTATTACGAACCAAAAACTACTGACCAATGAAGGTTGCCATATTGGACTAAAGGTAATGAGTTGAGAATAAGATACGTAGGTCGCAGTTTCGACTAACAAACGATTGAATAGCCTAAAATTAGCATTGACTCTCCAGTTCTGCCTAACTTTCCTCACTCTTTCCTTTGTTAAACCTGAAAATTCTAGTAATTTTTAATTTTATTTCTTTAATTTCCGAGTGGAACACAGGGCTTCAAGCTGGAGGCCTGAATTTTCGGTAGCGGTGGTGTTTATTTTTATGTGATGGTGTTGCTAGCCTCATGCGCAACCTCCCCTCTTTACCAGTCTTATTATCGGCTTTAGGAGGTAAAGGAGTGAGTCAGTCGGGGATAGAACCCCGAACCACATGCGCGGTTGGCAAGCATTCTACCGATGTACCACCGACGCACAAAATTCTAGTAACCCATATTATATATCTTGCAGTTCTACGTAATCAGCTGTACTACAGCCACATGCACCGATCCTAATTATAAACGTTTTTAAGCAGTTTAGTGACTGATATAATAACACTTATTTCACATAGGTGAACATGACTTATACGCATACAATACAACAACAAACTGCTTGAATACCAGCGTGAAGCACTTTTTTCATTCCTCCGCATTACAAGTGGAACGTAGGGCTTCAAGACTGGGTTTTCGATTTTCAGTAAAGGTTGTGATTTCTACACAGGGTGAGAATGTTAACCCCACACCGCCAGTTCCTGCTTACTACTGGCTAAATGCGCTTTAGGGTCGCGGCAGTCAGGAATCGAATTCGGACCACTTACGTAGTCGATGGGTATCCTACCACTGAAGTGCTTAATTGCTAGTAACACAATAAAGATCTTCAACTAAACCTACGCGTATATAACATGATCTAGCGGAACAGCTAAACTCCATCAGCTATCATCGGATACTTTACAAAACGCACAATTTAATATTCAATACTGATATTATGAAACAAAATAAGCTTGTATGTCACTTCACTAATCCATAATTTTCTTACTTCTAGCGACGTTATTTTCTATCTAATCAACACATTCTCTTATAATGTCACAAACTCTTAGAAAGCAAAGCGACAGTACTGGAGTTGTAACGGAGAGATTGTTTTGAAAATACGGCCTGAACGATATAATCATTTTATTTATATGTGTTTGGATATTGCAACTAATTTTGAAATTATTGTCCTTTTTTCTCTTAGATTGTATGTCATTATGTTGTTATTTGCTTGTCACACGTTGATCTAATCCTTATCATTTGCTTTTGCTCCTGTTTAATCTATAATTTTAACGCTTCTTTTTGTGGTTGCGCTATACATTGATAATGTGTAAGGCTTTACGATCTGATTTTGTTTGAGTGAAGGATGAAGGCGATTCTGACCTTAGACTTTCTGCGGGAATTGTTAGTGTGTGATCCTTGTGGACACAGTTTTGATCCCATCATGTTGGGAATAATCTACTTAATTCTAAAGTAATTCGTACAGCTTAATTTCGGTGAAATAATCTTGTTTTGCAATACTGGTGCGTCGGTGGCACAGCGGTTAGGACGCTCGCCGACCATGCACATGGTTCGATCTCTGGCCACCGACCCACTCCTTTACTTCGCTAAGCCAGAAGTAAAAGCTAGTGAAGAGGAAAGGTTGGGCATGAGGCTAGAAACCCCATCCTGTAAAATAAACACTGCTACAGAAACTTCAAGCCACTAGCTTGAAGCCATATGTTCCACTGGGAACGTGTAGGAAAAAATATCTTGTTTCGCAATACTTGCTTAGCACTTGGAAAATAAACTGGAATGTATAAATGCCTAACAGCACTGTTGAGTCTTTGATGTTACCACTGTTGAATAGAACCCCAAATTTACCGAAGGATAAATGTCTTTTTTCTGTATTTGGAGCCTTTTGTAACTGCACGTGCTTAAAGGAAGTTTTAGCCAGCTATACTGTAGGACACATAGATCAATTTCCTGTGCTCAGACCACAACGAATCAGTTTCGGTGGTAACACGAGTTAAGAGCAACCACAAAGACGCATCAGCGTAATGTACCAAACATTTCAGACTTATGAAGGACTAATAATAGTCATACATATTCTCAAATAGATAGTCTAGTCATCAAACCCTCACTATAAAGAGATAAGAAATCATGAGATCGAGTATCCTACTGGTGTGAAATATGAGAAATTATTTGGATGTTCATTAATAAATTGAATATCGGCACAATTTTAAACAGCAAAAAAGAATATAGAGAAAGTATTCACTCAGACATTTAGAAGACAAAATGAATTTTGAGCAAAGGATATTCTATTTTGATAATTTCCTCTTCCGGCTCTACAATTGCATATATATTAATACACACAGAATATTCTAGGATAATCGTCATTAACAATATTAGTGTTTTTGAACACTATCGATTTGTTAAGATCAATGAAATTACAGTTCAAGAAAGATGCATAAGTAATAATAAGCATAAATATGTATTGGTAAATAGAATATTAAATAAATTTAAGGAAATCTTTACAACAAATTAAGGGATCATTAACACTTTGATTAGCAAGATAAGGGAAGTAAGTGTATGAACCAAATTCTTTTGAATATACAGGTTTGGTATCATAATGTTGTTTCCCATAGTCTCAGTAATATGTAATAGCCAAACTCTTGATGTAGGACTAAGCTTAGTTGGTATAAGGCAAATAACTTTAACGGCCTTATTTACATCAATTTTGAGTTCTGTATCCACAAGATGAGACAGTATAGAATTATGAATGGATTTTGCTTCTCCCTTACTTAACCATGCAGGATGGTATTCGGAAATCCGAAGATAAACACGCCTAATTGAACAGCCTGTGTAACTGGCTCCATAGGAGCAGTCAAATTGACAGATGCACATAGAAGAGGCAAAATACGGCTGATTTTGAAGACACAGCATACTTCAGGAGCACTGAATACTGAATAATTAGAGCGAACATTTATTTTCAGTAAATTCTTCAGGTTCCACAATTTCAACACACAATAGCTAATAAAGGAAAGTTAGAATTACATCAGAAAGTGCAGTCTAGTACAAGTACAAGATGGAATAATAGTCACTTAGTTTTAATTATCATTTAAAATAGGTATGGTCAATAAGAACATCCAATAAAATGAAATAATTTAGTGAAATAGGTTTTTCAAGTGTTGGTTTGTAGGGATTTGATTGGTTACAGGATTTCATCATGAGCTGACATTAGTTAGAGAACCATTGGAAAACCTGGGAGTACTGGACAGTTGTTTCGTCTTCGTTTGGGACTCTTAAGCAGTACGCATTCACCGGGGTTCGAACCCAGGAACTTCTGGTTACAAGGCGAGCTCGTATACCATTAAGCCACTGGGAATCGGCAGAAGTTAGAATCCATGGGCCATTGGATTGGGTCCCAGTGGCTTAATGGTATACGAGCTCGCCTTGTAACCAGAAGGTTCTGGGTTCGAACCCCGGTGGTGCGTACTATTGAAGAGCCTCAAACTAGGACGAAACAGCTGCCCAGTACTCCCAGGTTTTCCAATGGTTCTCTAACCAATGTCAGCTCATGATGAAATAGGTTTTTGTATTTATACAGTCAAAAAGAAATACAGATTTCAAGGGTGAGAGTAGTAAGTAGTGTGGGAAATAATATGCATACCACAGAGGAGTAAATTGACAAATGGAACAAGCCAGACGTAATTTCACGGATGACAAATAACAATAACAATGATAAAATAACATTTTTAGGTTATGCAACTGATGAGTCCCTCCGAAACATATGAATTCACTAAATACCGCTTTTTTTCAGTTGTTGCTTCTTTTAAATAAAATAATAACGATGGTGTGGTGTGAAAATAAAAATACAATTAGTAAATGATTATCAGGTAATAATGAATTTAGTGAAGCGAAATGAACAGGGTTGTGAAAATACAATAACAAGTTTAAAAAGCACTACGTAGACATAATAAGGAAGGTCATGAAGTTGCAAAAGGTCTGAAATAAACGTTAATCAGTGAAACATGCGTAAAAAGAAGAAAGTGGAATAGGAATTTAAAGTGTTAGTAGCCAATGTTTATGGGGGACTTATAGACATTATTATTGTAGGCTAAGGTAAAAAAAAGGTTGGACATACTTCTTCTGGATGCAGAGACCAGGTCTTCTAGAATTGATCGGTACAGCTCCAGCTAATGACAGAAGATAATCGAGCACCACTAGATATTTTAACCAAGAACACAGTAGATAATCTACAATGTCTGCTCCGGTTTTATTGAATGCTCAGTCTCTGCAATCTTTCCTATTCCTTTCTACCATTACCCATTCTGTTTCACTCGTATACTTGTCAAACTCTATTGATTCTCTTCACTCATCTTCTTGTCTACTTTTGTGTGCTATTTGGAACGTGGCAACTAGAACTGCTGCACTTCGGTGCCAAGTTCTATGTTGAATCCAGACAGACAGAACTACCAGGTAGGCTAGGATCGCATTATTTACGCATTTGGTTTCCCCATTACTCAGTCCTACATGTATATGTTTGGATAAATTCCTCTGATTACAGCTTATGTAGCTAGCTCCACAGGAGCAGTAGGACTCATAGAAAAACCCATCATTGGTAATTCATCCTTGACTGTCTGTGTGCGTACTGATTTAGCTTGGGGACTGAGTACCAGTTTAACTGCAAATAATGTTCTCTCAATCGATCTATTAAGTCAATATCTTAGAATGTCTGCAGTAATCTCATCTTCGTAAGTTAAATTGAGATTGTATGGCCTACCTAAAGTGCATAAACCAGGGGTACCGTTAAGACCAATACTTGATATGCAAAACATGCACTACCATGCTCTAGCCAGATGGTTAGTAAATATTCTCAAACCTTTGTATGATACAATAGTGAAATACAGTGCCAAAGATGTATTTGAATTCGTAGACAAAAAAAAAGATATTAATATCAAGGAAAAAACCATGATATTTCTGGACATAACATCGTTATTCACAAATGTACCTCTCATAGAAACGGTTAACTACGTATGTGAAGAAGTGAATAACCAGTCGATGAACATTGGAACCTGTACTGAAATCTTAAAAGAATTGTTATTAAGACGTAGCATGAATGTGAACTTCAAATTTGACGGCACACTTTACAGACAACTGGACGGGGTGGCTATGGGCTCTCCATTGGGTTCCCACCTGGCTGATTTCTTTCTAAGTAACCTAGAAAATGGACCTCTGAACAACCTGTTACTGCATGGAAGATCATGGTTCTATGCTATGCGATAACTCTCATTTTCTTATTTATTACACCAACGCCGTATAAATTTGTCATTTACAGATTGTTTTTGTCACAAACGGATGTCATCTGCCAAATTGTTGGAAATGAATCAGTAATGGAAAAGTATTTCATCTCTGTTTGTTACTCGTTAGCATTAAGCAGACTAGACAGTGCTAAAGATGAAAAATTCCTGGAGAACCAGGTCACTAGACGACTATGTTTCTATTTAACTACTTTGTTAGGTAGTAGTTAGTGGCTTATAATTTCCAACTTCTGAGCTCGGTTCTTCAAAGGGTTGTACAGGTGTATTACCTAAAAGTCGGAAACTGAAATGAAATAGTTATGTAGTGTTTCTTGGTATTCCATAGTTTTTCCCAGCTGATGACTGTCTATGTTGAAACCAGCTTTGTGATCAGTCGAGTTGCCACTATCCTCTTTGTTTATTTGCTGATTTCTTTGTAAGAAAGCTAGAAAATGGACCTCTGAACAACCTTATCTGTAAGCTCTCATTTTATTACCGATATATGGATGACAACTTCATCCTTTGTGATAATGGTTCTGATAGGAGTACAATAATTACTGAATTCAATGAAGTACATTCGGCTATGAAATTCACATGAGAAGAGGATTCCCAAGACAGAATTGCCTTCCTGGATGTCCTACTTACAAGAAAACCAGATGGTAGCATAAAAAGAAATTTGCATTGAAAAAATACTTGGACAGGACAATATACACATTTTCACAGCTTCGTTCCTATCAGGTATAAAAGAAATTCAGTGAAGACCCTCAGCCACAGAGTTAGAGCTATATGCTCAGAAGAAGTAATTGAAGATGAATTAGGCATTGTATATGATACTTTGATCGAAAATAGCTATCCCGACAAATTTATCAAGAAACACATGACGAAGAAAGTAGAAAAGGACTACTCACTGTCTGCAAACAAGAGGCCTCTTTATTTACGACTACAATTCGAGGGCGATATACCAAGTCAGATAATAACGAAGAAATTAAGAAAATCAGTTCAAAGAACTTTTAATGCTGACGAATTACACGTATCATTCTCTATACGACCGATGGCGCTACCTCGACTGAAAGATGAAGTACCTAGACTATCCACTTCAAATTGTATCCACCAATTCAAATGCGCTCGTGGTGGAGCGAGTTATATTGGCCATTGTTCTAGGAACTTGATTTTTCGTGCTCACTAGAGAACATCTCCCAGCATGGCTAAGTAAAGGTGTAGTTAAAACCACTAACAGTCCGATATTGGACCATCTGGTGCAAACCGGCCACAAAGCGAGCAAGCATTGAAGAATCCTTCTCTATCATCTACCGGGTGCCTAATAAATTGCCAAAATCATCGAAGCTTCGAATGCTCCAAACAGCAGAGGCTATTGCAATTCGCCTCATATAACCAGTACTTTGTGTTCAAAAGAAGCAAGTTCAGCCCATACTATTGTCCTGGCCTTCAGTAGAGACTATAAATTCATGAATTTGTAATATTATCTTTCCTAATTCTTCTGACATTCAGCTTATGTTTTGTTGATGCTATTGAGCTGTAATCTATCAATATTGTTGATTCGATGTTATTTAAACATTAATGTTGTTCATAACACTAATTCATTCATTCACTATAATGTATATATAGCTGTAGAGCCTGATGATGAAGTTATCGAAAAGAGTACTCTTTGTTCATTAACCATTCCTTTGAAAAATCTTAATGGGCATTTTTCATCAGTTAAATTGATATACACAGTTTTATTATCTAGAGTATTCATCCCTACCCTGTCTCTACGTATCGACAAATACTTTTTTTAAATGATAACCAGAACTGACTATTATTCCATTTTGTACTACTGCAATAGTGGAAGGCAAGGCACGGAAGCCAAGGTATATTTTCAAGTGATCAAACTGCTATTTCTGTTTATACAGTTTATGTTCTTTAACTAATCATTGAGCGTGTGATTTTGGTTGACATTAAACGACATGAAATTGTATGTTCAAAAACATGTAGAGTATTCTGTTGCCAATGCACTATTGAATTGTGGGAATATTATTCAGACGTTAACACCAACAAATACAATATTTTTTACTGTGAGGATAATATCCCATTGGAATCCACTGTTCGCCCATACCATAGAACCACACTACGATATACTTTCTGATATAATTCTAATTTGTCTTTACTGACTAGCCCAAAATTTATAGATGTATAATTGTAGAGCCTGAAGAAGGATTTATTGAAAACCCTTGTTCGCTTTAATTACGCTTATTTATTAATAGTCTGAACTGATTCAGCCGATTACTTATTTTTCTCGAAAGTTTACTTTGTAAATCCTTCTATAATGACAAAAAAAGAGTCGACATCTAACTGGTCAACGAATACTACTTCTACATATAACGGAAGCACTCGCAATTCATCTGAACAAGCTAAATTTGTATGTTCAAAATAAATTCATGTAGCCCCTTTCTTAACCGTGATCGTTCACGTAATATGTATAAAAAGTCTTACAAATGATTCTTCCCCTGTCCTTATAAATATCACTTGACATTGTTATTTTCTAATGATCACTATTCTAGCTAATTCAATTATTTTGTGGCGAGAGCTGGCTGTTAGCCAAAATTGGTTGACAGTAATTTACGTCAATGTTTATGTCCCCAATACTGGTCGTGACAAAAATGAGAACAAAGGCTTTGCGTAGGCGGATACAGTTAACATATAGATGATCTGAAATTCAAGATACAACCACAAAGAGATGAAAGATTAACTTTTAGTGAGAAACGACCAATCAGAAGACTGTTTTTCTGCTAACAATAATTTATAATAGTGTACATGAAAATCTATAAATATGTGTTGATTTCTTTAATAAACAATCTGTTGCCTGGCCCTTGTCTTCTGTTATTACAATTTATTTAGTATTCATACGTAATCAACTGATGCATTCTCCTTTTTCGTCATTATATTACTAATTATTGATTATACAACAACTTTTTGTTAACTGCTAATAATTAACTATCATGAACTTTTCCAATCAATTATCATCATACCTCCTATAGCTTGAAACTGATTATTTCTATGGTTCAACACATCACTACATGATTGGTATAATTTGATAAAAAAAACTTATTAAAATAGATAACAGTGTATTCACATCACTATAATTAATTGTGCATTCAAACTGACACTGTTAACAGGTATACACACTTGGATTGTGTAAAAATGGAGAAGATTTGTAGCTCATTTCGAAGATATTCAATTAGATGTGTTCTCTGAGCTGGTTGATTTAATTGAGAAGCTTTCGTCATCCTTCTAGACAACATCTTCAACTCAGGTTTTAGTATTAAGTGAACTTGTTTGAATTCTTCATGAATGACGTAATTGTATCCCCTGGCATATATTGTCGTGACTGGATGTTCATTTACATCTTTATTGATCATATTTTTTTATCGACTTACAACTTGAACTTTCATGTCATGTGATTTGCTCTTTATTAGCTGGTAAATTTGGTCTATGTTAATGTATTTGAACAAAGCAAGAATTACAGATTTTACAGAATAAAGTGGTACCATCTTTTATTTCGTTGCATTCTCGTCAGCTGCTTACAGGCCAAAAACATTATTAAATATATCCACAAAAACAATTTTAACATACTTGCACAGAGTTCATTTTAAAAACAAAAAATCAATCGGTCAATATATGCATACAGTAATACTATATACATACATATGTATATGTAATATCAAACAGTATTCCGAACAATAATCATCATACACAATGAAAACTTTTCAGCATTACAGATTCAGATGAAATGGAGATGAAAATACCCAGTTACCAGGGCAATCAGTGGACGATCACGGTTAAGAAAGGGGCTACATGAATTTATTTTGAACATACAAATTTAGCTTGTTCAGGTGAATTGCGAGTGCTTCTGTTATATGTGGAAGTAGTGTTCGTTGACCAGTTAGATGTCGACGCTTTTTTTGTCATTGTAGAGGAATTTACAAAGTAAACTTTCGAGAAAAATAAGTAATCGGCTGAATCAGTTCAGACTATTAATAAATAAGCGTAATTAAAGCGAACAAGGGTTTTCAATAAATCCTTAGTTAGAATTCATGAGCCATTGGATCGGATCCCGGTGGCTGAATGGTATACGAGCTCGCTTTGTAACCAGAAGGTCCTCGGTACGAACCCTCGTGGTGGGTGCGTACTGCTGAAGACCCCAAACTAGGGCGAAACAGCTTTCCAGTGCTCCCAGGTTTTCCAATGGTTCTCTAACCAATGTCAGCTCATGATGAAATCCTGTAACCTCTAAAAGCAGTTTAATATCATTACTTGAGCAGTTATATATGCAATATGCGTTGCTGACATCTTTCTGGACGTGAATAAATGTTACAAACAACATAGGAAATCACTATGCCTTTTTAAATGTTGCCACCAGTGCAATTTGAAGCATAATACTCCCGTTAGTCCAATCCCAGTCATCGGAGTTGTTTACACATTAGTCTTATGCAACTCAATTACTACGCACTGATTTTTATGCTTATACACAAAAGTGAAGTAAGCGAATTAGGATTCGAATCCACGACACACTGCCTGAAACCAAATACTGAAGACAGCGAGCTACATCCGGCAAGTTCATTCTTGCCTATATCTATTCTCTGTTTATAAGAATTAAGAATACTGCTTCGTTACTGAGTTTCATTTTCACAGCTTGGTACCATTACTGCAATCTTGCATAATTCAATTCCATATAGTCTATAAACTCAAAGACAAGTTACAATTTGTTGCAAAATTAAGTGTTAATATTAGCTTCGTAACTAAAATTAACTAATGAATAAGATAGAGAAAATGAAGATGGATCGGGGATGCTTTGAGGAGACCGTCGAATGAAATCGCACACAATGCAGGCCATCACACGAGTGAAATCCCAAAGGGACGCAATGAGTAGGTCATCAGTGCAACGATGACATGGAGGAGATCGTGCGAAGAGGACATGTGAGATTATGTCTGTCTGTTTTCGTCATAGAACTTTGCACAAATGTGCAACAGTTCAAGTCGCCACACCTCATATAGCACACAAAGCAAGAGAAGAAGGTAGAAGAAATGCACGATAGAGACAGTAAACAGAGGTGTGAGACAAAGGAATAGTGATAACGAAGAACAAAACAGTTTCATTGGAGATCATAAGTCACAAGGAGTGGATGCATCTGCGTTAGCCACTGAGAACGATTTTGAGCCATGTCACCAGTTGTTTCCAACCATTGGTTTTTACCGTCCCGAGGACCCCAACCAGTCAGGTAGTCTACACCTTCCTACGTGGCTCAGACTAACTGTTGTAGATTTCATTGAGTGGTGCCAAGTTTTTGTTTGACCGCCGCTAGCTTTTTTCCAGCCTGACCCTATATCCGCTAACATTGCTCGTCGAGGAAGGCGATGACTAGGCTAGGAATGCGTAACACATGTAATAACCATCTCAACCGATGTAATTTCACAGTCTCGTTGATTGATTTCCACTTCTTACCTAGAACTCGACGCCTAACCTCATTATTGCTCACCTTATTATGCCACTTCACACGGGAAATAGAACGCAGGCACCTATGATCAAAGACAGCTAGTCTTTTCATGTCTTCCACTCTCAGTGGCCAGGTCTCACAGCTGGCCATAAAGGAGGACGGAGTGGACTGATGAGCAGTACACCCGCCCTTTGGTCGATAGTCGAACATCTCGTCTACGCCAGAGTCGGCGTAAACTGGCAAATGCGAAACGAGC
Source organism: Trichobilharzia regenti (assembly GCA_944472135.2). Taxonomy (NCBI): domain Eukaryota; kingdom Metazoa; phylum Platyhelminthes; class Trematoda; order Strigeidida; family Schistosomatidae; genus Trichobilharzia; species Trichobilharzia regenti. Next base: position 143,413,267 of record OX235262.1, on the reverse strand, counting down.
CCCCTGTATTCGTGCTGAGATTTCGTAAGAGATCAACCCGCTGGCACTGGCTGATGGTACTTCCCAAATAAGTGAAGCGGTCAACGTGCTCTACCACTTCACTTCCTATTGTTAAACTAGGCGTCGATGTGGTCCAGTCCTGTAACATCATCTTGCATTTGGCGGGAGCGAATCGCATGCCAAACATTCGTAGGTTGCAGCTCAAGGTGTTTAGAAGACTGCATTTTGTCAGAGTCGTCGCCTAGGGGGACTATATCGTCTGCATATTCTAAGTCAACGAGATTATTCCCTGGTAGCAAGTCAAGGGGAGATTATGCGCAATCGTGGACCCAGATGAAGAGGACAGCAGAGAAAAGAAGTGGAGATGTGTTGTTGAAACCCTATGTTCCACTTGGAACCTAAGGTGATAATAATAATAATAATAATAATAATATACAATAATATATAACTAAAAATTACTGACGAATAAGATATAGTATGCACTTTATACCATCACATGACAATTATCAAATGAACATGTATCGATTTGTATGTAATGTTATCGCCTTTGTCCAAAATTAAGACCAAATATACCCACCTATTCAAAAACAAGAAAAATAAATACTGATTTAACAACGGCATACTTTTTGTAATGACTTATTCTCCAACTAACTGACCAAGTTTAGACACAGAACTTTGTGCAAACATACAACAGTTCAGATTGCGAAACTCCATATGGTACAAAAAGATAGAGGAAGCAGAAACAAAAGAGATTCAAAAAACTATAACGTGCAAAAATTTGAGGGAGAAAGAATAGTAACACAAAAACATGAGCTTTTAGTGAATATGGGAGTAAATAGAATGAATGCATTTATGCCATTGATAATCATTTTTAAACATATCACCAATAGTCTTCGGCCATTGATTCTGAGTATCCTGAAAATCCCCACCACGCACTATACAACTCCCTTCGTGGCTCAAACCGTCAAGGATTTCAGGAACTGTGCCTAAGTTTTGGTTTGACCACTTCTAACTCTTTTTCAACCTAATCCTATGTTGGCTAACATTGCCTACAGAGGAAGGAGATGGCTCAGAATACGTAATATGCACCCTCGCCATCTCAACCGACTCACTTTCACAACTTCATCGATTGCCTTAACCTCCTTACTTACACCTAAATATTGCTCACCATAATGTACCACTTAACGCGTGGGACAGAATTCAAATATCTGGTCAGAGACAACCATACTTTTCATGTGAAGTGGTAGAGCGCGTTGACCGCTTCACTTATTTGGGAAGTACCATCAGCCAGTGCCAGCGGGTTGATCTCTTACGAAATCTCAGCACGAATACAGGGGGCTCATTTCGCATTTGCCAGTTTACGCCGACTCTGGCGTAGACGAGATGTTCGACTATCGACCAAAGGGCGGGTGTACTGCTCATCAGTCCACTCCGTCCTCCTTTATGGCCAGCTGTGAGACCTGGCCACTGAGAGTGGAAGACATGAAAAGACTAGCTGTCTTTGATCATAGGTGCCTGCGTTCTATTTCCCGTGTGAAGTGGCATAATAAGGTGAGCAATAATGAGGTTAGGCGTAGAGTTCTAGGTAAACAGGGGAAATCAATCGACGAAGTCGTGAAGCTACAAAGACTGAGATGGTTATTACATGTGTTACGCATTCCTAGCCTAGTCATCGCCTTCCTCGAGGAGCAATGTTAGCGGATATAGGGTCAGGCTGGAAAAAAGCTAGCGGCGGTCAAACGAAAACTTGGCACCACTCAATGAAATCTACAACAGTTAGTCTGAGCCACGTAGGAAGGTGTAGACTACCTGACTGGTTGGGGTCCTCGGGACGGTAAAAACCAATGGTTGGAAACAACTGGTGACATGGCTCAAAATCGTTCTCAGTGGCTAACGCAGATGCATCCACTCCTTGTGACTTATGATCTCCAATGAAACTGTTTTGTTCTTCGTTATCACTATTCCTTTGTCTCACACCTCTGTTTACTGTCTCTATCGTGCATTTCTTCTACCTTCTTCTCTTGCTTTGTGTGCTATATGAGGTGTGGCGACTTGAACTGTTGCACATTTGTGCAAAGTTCTATGACGAAAACAGACAGACAGATACTTTTCATGTCTTCCACTTTCAACGGCCATGTCTTACAACCATGAAAGAGGATAGAACAAACTACTGAGCAATACAGACGTTCTCTGATCAGCAGCTGTATATTAAACCTTCGCCAGAGATGACAAGGTGGTAAATGCTATTCGCAAACTGAACAGTCATATTTATATTACTTAAAAAAAACAGCTAGCCATAATTAAACTGTTCAGGAAATAAATATGATCAAAATTAACATGATTATTAGGGGATACGGTTGCAGCGGATAAAATAAAGAAGGCGTTATTAGCAGTTATAAGAGAAATAACATTATTGTCTAGAAAGTAGAATTACGATGATAATAAACACAATGATGAAGAAGACAAGGTGAAATATGAACAAAATATTCCCATATTGAGTCATAAGAAAAAAAGGTACAAACAGAAAATTTTCTTCGCTGTTTGTGCCTTTTTCTTATGACAAGGTGAAATGTAATGAAATCAACTGGTCTTGAAATTATTAAGACCAAAACAAAGGAATGGGTTCTAAAATATTTTTCCGAACTAAGTCTGGTTTTCTGTTAATGTATAGCTGCTAGTGTCTTAGCTAAATATAAGTGATGACAGCTCAGACCTTTGAAATGATTGAATTTAGCCCTGCACATAGCTTTAAAAAATAAACTCCTAGGAGATAAATGACTTGACTCCACACGATCTTTGCAGATATAGATTTAATCATTTTATATTCACCGTTTACTAATTATGAAGGATAATGTTCAGTCAAGTATTTCTGGGCTACTCGCTTAAAATAATCAGTGTAGTCAGCTACACAGAAATATAAAATGGTAGATCCGCATACACTTGGACATTAGCTGTGATATAAGCTTTTGATTTAGTTATGTTCTCTGAGCTGGTTGATTCAGCTGCGAAGCTACAAATCTCTATTATTTACAATATAGGCTTCGTCGAACTATCCTCCAGGAATAGTATACCAGAAGTGAGTAAGCGGTATATAAAGTACATCTGATGATCTTAGAAACTATCTGAGAACGACATCTCTTTTCAGTCCCAAATTTGAACTGTTTGCTTTTGAGAGTACTATGATTCTCTCGATAAAACTTCGAGGGGATCCATTATTTTTGTGTTGTAAGAAGGTTTCTGAATTCTTCGCCAATTATATCCTTAGAGTAAGATCTTCAAATTTCCAGAGCAAAGAGAACAGATGGAGTTTCTATAGAGTAATTAAATGTGCCCAATCATTTAACTTAGTGAAATGTACTACAGAAATAAAAAGCATGGAAATTCAACTCCTCTACGATCCCGAAAATTATAGACAGGTGATCACTGAGATGTTTAACAGTTTTCTTAGTACATAATAAGGGTGTTATCCATATATCTTTTAAATAAATAAAGAGCCGGATTACATCTTTCGGTTGACTACTCTCTAGACTCACTGTGAAGATATAACCCAAAACACGTCCTAATGTATGCTCTACAGTAACTCCACCTAAATGATTAGAATTCACATTAAACGCTAGCGGTATAAGACAAGTTACTAAGCCAGCCATTCAAAAAACATAGGAATACAAGTGAACCATTAACTAAACACTTTACTAACAAATTTATGCGCCTAATCGACCTAAGATGCAACAGTTATTGTGGGTATTTCTCTTGTCATTAGAACAGTGTTATACAAACCACCAAGTTCACGTACACATACACTGCACGACGACTGATACTCAAATCTTGGTAGGTGGCATAAAATCCGAACTACAAATCCATATGTCTAAAATCAATATACCAAATTACTGAGGCACAACTCACCATCACTGAAGGTATATGCAATGGAGCACTAAGACAGGCATAGAAGGTGATGATAACACTATTATTCCAATTGAGTATTGCTTATAATTCCATCCCGTTAAATACTCATTCGCATATATTCTCCGTATACAGAAATGCTTACCGCTTGTGACTAAGAGTTTAGATGTTTAACGAAAAATATTATTAAATCATATTTCATTATTTTATTTTGAAAATTTAGAAGTCAAAAAAATAGCATAATTAAATACGATGTCACTCAGATACACAACAATATGGAGAATTCATGATAGCCTATAAAACGGTTACTCAGAAGTCATGAGGTTGGAAATGAAAGACTTGAGTGATTTTTGAGGAGACAATATCATATATATATATATATATATATATATATAGAGAGAGAGAGAGAGAGAGAGGGAGAGAGAGGGAGAGAGAGAGAGACGGGGTAGGGAGAGAAAGATGCTTAGGACAATCACATTAGTGCTTCATTTAATTTTCGATCCTCTGTCAAATATTTGAGAATCCCACTATAAATTCGTTATTCGACTACCTACAGAAGAGAAAAAACAAAACGATTTTTGATAAGTGTAGATATAAAAAGCAGTCTCATCAATTCTATATTTACTAAAAGTGTTGACGACAGTAATTTGTACTGATCAGCTTGTGCATACGGTGACAAACAAAAAAAACATTTAGAAAACAGAAAGATTGAGCGAAGAAATATTTACTTTTCGATTAGCTCCTCATCTTTGGCTCTACTCTAATATATATAGCATTTTAATTACAATACAATCTTTCTGTTTTCTAAATGTCTAAATGGGGATTTTTTCTTTATTGAAAAAAAAACATGACATTGGGCTCCGACAGTAACTTCATCCTCACCGAGACTAGGGTGAATCATATCAGTATATTCACACAGCTTCATATTATTATTGTTCCCATGGGTTCCTAGTGCAACATAGGGCTTCACAACTGCACGTCTCCACTTGCTTCTGTCTTCCTTCTGCTGTACTTATCACCTCCATCCATGTTAGTCCATACTCTTTCAACTCCTCTTCACTTCACACGATCTCCTCCATGTTACCCCTTACACTGACGTCCCACTCGCCACTTCTCTTTCGGCTTGGTTCCACCCGAGGAATGGTCTGACGCGCGCGCGATGTCACCAACCAGCCTTCTCAGCCACGAGTGTCCAATCCATCTCCACTTTCTCCTGCATATTTGATGTTGTTGGGCGATTGGTTCTTGTTTTGTTTCTTCCCATAGTTTCTTGTTGGTGATTCTTTCCGCCCGGCCATCTGATCTCCAGTATAGAGCCAGCGAAGACAGTTGTTGATAAAGGTCTGGTCTGCAACAGCCTATTGGAAATATTCTTTGTGACCCGCCTGCCAAGTTTCTGATCTGTATAGAACAGCTGACTGACTTGACGTTTGTATTGAAAATCCGAGCGAATTTTGTTGCTGATCCTGACTGAGTGACGGAGATTTCCAGATTGGTTTCAGGTTGATGAATGTGTTTCTCGCCTTCATAATTTGCTCTATATATTTTTCCATTTCCCCTGGTTGTTCATTGTAATTGTCCATGTATTCAGTATAAGCGTTGCGTCATCTCTATTGCACGTGCTTGATGTTGTTTCTATGATCGAACATTCAGGGATTAACCTTGCTACACACCTCTAAATATATTACTTTTGAATACTTTGATTACATTCAAGTGAATGTGTAGCAATGACCAAGGCTTTTCCTAAATTATTTAACTTAGCATGGGGTCAAGGATGCTACGTGTTAGCTAAATTCCTACGTTCCAATAATCTAATTGGCCCCGATCTACTAGTTCGACCCTTGTAATTGACGTCTCGCAGTCACTACATAGTATCTGTTTAGTTATATTATTTTCGTTATGAGATAGAGTGTCTCCAAGTGAGTTGGTTGGTTAAAATGCCACTTTAATTTCATCGGCATTAGGAATCCTACGTAGAACTTCTGATGTTCTTTCTTGATATGCTAGTATTATTGAAGCTTTAAATCCCTTATTATTTGTATTATTTTTATTATTATATTTATTACTACTTTTATTCTGCTTATGGATCTTCATACATTTCTGAATGAATTCTGGTGGGTGGTTATTCACCGGTAATATTTCCTTTATTTGTTCGATTTCAGGATTTAAATGTTCTGAATTACTAGTTAGGCTGTTGACCTGATTATACAAACACTTGGCTACACCTACCACTACCGAATTTGGGTGAGGTGAATTAAAGTCGAAGTACCTATTAGAATTTGCCGGTTTCTTATAAGTACCCACCATCTTGTTTCCGTTCTATATTACAGTCTAGTATGGTCAATTTGCCTTGTTCATTTTCTAAATCAGAAGTGAATTGGATTCCGCCTACTATCTAGTGTAATGAACTTAGGGATGTATTCAAACTGTAACACAGTAAATGTTTCGTCCACATATCTCTATCATAACCTAGATGCAGCAAAAATAACCGAACGCCTGAGAGCATTCGATCTGAAGAAAGAGAGATCAGACACCTCGCAGAGCCTATTAAAATATCTAACCAGAAATCACTTTAACACGTGATCACAGAACTGTTATACAATGATAACAATAAATCTGAAAGTGTTGTGAATTAGTCAAGATTGTTATATCTCAGGTCACTTGGCGTGAAAGTAAGGAAATGAAACTGACGGTAAAGGTGTCAGTAGGCCTGCTGAGAAAACATCTATGACTAAGTGCTCAGTCACAGAGATCATCAAATAATTTCCAAGCTCAACTGAAGGTAAAAATCTTCCTTATTGTATTTCATTTCTGCTTACCACTTGGTCACGAGACACACTTCATGCATGTACTAAACGAACTCCTAATCTACAACTTTTAGTTTTGTACACTTATAATCCCCACAGTCACAAATTAGATCAGAGTGAATAGCTGTGCAGCACATTATCTATTAAATGTAGCTTTGTATTACCTACAAAGACGTAAACCATCATGGAAATAAATCTATTTGAAAAAGAGATGCATTTTCTTACCGATCATTTAGAGCAACACCACTGGTAATCATACCATGAGAAGCCAAATCATTTTCAAGTTCCATTAATTCTGCACGAAGGACCTCGAAAGATGGATTAAAAGTATGTCTCTGCCTAGTAAGAAAAATAAGAAAAGAAAAATTCTACTGTAAGCTGCTGAAAATTAGTTCTGACCAAAACGATGTCATGATGTAGCGGTGTTTTTATTCATAAAAAAAAGAATTTCTCTTCCATTGCAGTTGTATGAATCTATACTGGAAAAATCAAATTATTGTTGACATACATGCTGGACAGATACACCTTTCCAAGTATTGGTTTTGTAGGGATTTTGTTTGATTGAATGGAAGATTTCATCATGAGTTAACATCAGTTAGAGAACCACTGGGAAACCTGAAAGGACTACTGGGCAGCTGTTTCGTCTTAGTTTGGGACTCTTCATCAGTACGCACCCACCACAGGGGTTCCAACCCAGGACCTTCTGGTTACAAGGCGAGATCGTAGACCATTGAGCCACTAGGACCCTATCCAGTGGTCCTTGAATTCCAACTTCTGCCAATTCACGATGTAGCGAGACCATTTCGCAATGTCTTCTTCGATGAGTTAGAGTAGGTTGAAGATGAGGCAATAACTCATCCAAGAAGACATTACGAAATGGTCGCGCTATATCGTGAATTGGCAGAAGTTAGAATTTAAGGACCGTTGGATCGGGTCCCTTAAACACTATTTTAGACACAGATAGGAGTCTAAACAAATCATGTACTTTTTCAGTCAAACCTTAGTGAGTGAAAGCAAGGATGAAAACCAATGACCGGCACCGCTTCGAATTCGAATACAATCGCTCAACAAGATAGTGTATGTTTTACTGCGGTTCGCAATCCAATTGAGGAGTGTACCTTTTACTCCCACCAAAGATAACATAAATCTTTTGTAAATCTATAAATATTTAACGGATTAGCATTCCTTGGACTACCTAGATGACATCGATACAATAACGACAATTGATTTTTCTACATGTTTAAGTTAATGAAACTAGCGACCTTATTCAAAGAAAAGTACTAAGTGCTGAGTTTTAATACTCAGTTAGAAATGAAGAAACTAAAGATGTTACTTCACAATAATAACACTAACATTGGTAATAATACAATTGCAGAAGTCGGGAATAATGCATCCCCAGTTCCCGGCCTAATGAGTACATGTTAACGTGTTCAGTTTATAATCTAATTACTCTTGGTTAAATTCCTCACTATGTTGTGTATGAGTGTGTTCATACAGCTGAACTGAATTCCTAAACAAAGACAAAATGGGTTTACAATGGGTATACTCCCAGGATTCTAATGGCTTTTTAATAAAATGTGTTTCCGAATTTGTCGAGTCTTTACTAACGCAACACTTCACTACCGAAACATTGATAGCAGTTGGAACTAAAAGCTAGCTTTGAGTTGTGAGTCACTAAATATACCTGTGTTTGATTGAAGTTACTAGCTTACAAATTTTCGCCTTGCCAATCGCTTCTACAGAGCTAAACGTCGTTGACTTCTGATAAACATTAATTTGTCCCAAACTAACTACAACCATGTGCGTACCGATACACTTGGTAATGGGCCACACTTATGATGCGTCGGTGGCACAGTGGTTAGGACTCTCGCCGACCATGCACATGGTCCGAGGTTCGATCCCCTGCCAACGCACACCTGATTCCTATGGTCGGCCTGCAAAATTTGGGTTACCGATATCCATGCTGAAAATTCCATACTTGTACCAATAATACAGTGTGGAATCAAGCTGTAATAAAAAATAAAAAATAGAGTCTGTCTGTCTGGATTCAACACAGAACTTGGCACCGAAGTGCAGCAGTTCGAGTTGCCACCTTCCAAATAGCACACAGAGGTAGACAAGAAGATGAGTGAAGAGAATCAATAGAGTTTGACAAATATAAGAGTGAAACAGAATGGGTAATGGTAGAAAGGAATATGAAAGAAAGAAATAAAGTAAAATTTAAGAGCTGATGATACCACCTGGTCGTCAAAATCTCAGTGAGTGGAGTGAGACTCGAGCCACAAGCACACTGGCTTGATGAGCCACTGATCGATGTCTTGTACGAGAAACATTAGAAATTCATTTACTCTGCATAAGAAAAATAATAAGCAATACATATTAAGTTTAGTATGAAAATAGCTTACTTTTTCTGGAAGAGTATATCAAAGTCACCGTTGACTGACTCCTTCAGACTGTCCACATCAATTCCTAAAGCAGCTAGTGAAATAGCAGCTTGATTGACAACTTTAGGTGCACCATGTGACTGCATTCGAGTAAATAAACTAAATTTACTCAAATGAGCACGTATTCCACTTTTCAAACGATTCAATTCTTCTTGTAACATAGCTTTCTCATCCATAACGTCCTGAAGTGATTGAGCTAATGTTGACAAGTGATCGCTAGTTATCTACAAGTTATGAAAGAAATAAACTGTCGTCAACTTCGAAAAGTACACCATTTTTTGTCGAAAAATCATTAACCAAATTATGTTATAAATTCAATAAAACGAAATAAATGTACCGTGTATTGTAGTATTAACCAATCGATGATTTATCTGTTAACTTTCTTCAATTATCTACATACTATAAACTGTTTTGTTCTTCGTTATTACTCCTTTGTCTCACCCTTCTGCTCACTGTCTCTATTATGCTTTTCTTGTACTTTCCTCTCTTGCTTCGCGTGCTACACGGAGTGTGGCGACTTGAACTTCCGCACATTTGTGCAAAGTTCTATGTCGAAAACAGACAGACAGACATACTATAAATAGCTAACCAATAGAACATGTTTATTTTTTCTTAACACAGATTTTGTTGCAATGAGATTACACACACACAAGCCTATTCAAATAACAATCGAAATGATGATGACTTTAAAAGTAAACTAAACTAAACGTAATCAAACGAAAAACATAATTGTTTACATGCCGGAGTTTACTACACAGAAAGCCATAAAGTAAGGTGTTTTATACATACCAACTACTATTTTAAAGATAGGGAGTAAAACGGTTGATTGTGTTGAGCACCACTTATTTGAAAAGCCGCATCAGGCTATTTGTATTTAATCATAGGTGCCTGCGTTCTATCTTCCATGTTAAGTGGTATAATAAGGTGAGCAATATTGAGGTTAGGCGTTGAGTGCAAGGTAAGGAGGGGAAATCAATTGGCGAGGCTGTGAAGTTACATCGGTTGAGATGGTTATTACATGTGTTACGCACGCCTAGTTTAGCCATCGCCTTCCTCGACGGATATTGATTGCTGACATAGGATGGATCAGGTTGGAAAGGAGATAGTGATGGTCAAGCCAAAACATGGCATCAGCCAATGAAATCCACAACGGTTAGTTTAAGCCACGTAGAGAGATGTAAACTTCCTGGTTGGGGTCCTCAGGATGGTAAAAACCAGTGGCTGGAGACAGTCGGTGATATGGCTTAAAATCGTTCTCAGTGGCGCAGATACATCCACTCTTTGTGATCTATCCTATCCAATAAAACTCTATAGTTCTTCCAAGTTACTATTCTTTTACCCTCACTCACACTTCTATTTAATACCTCTCTTTACTCTCTTCTCTTGCTTTGTGAGCTACATGGAGTGTGGCAACTAGAACTGCTCTGCACATCTGTGCAAAGTTCTACGTTAAAACCAGTCAGTCAGTCTGATAAATTAAGTAATAACGAAATATCAGCACGGATACAAAAGGCCCATGAAGCATCCGACGACTTAGGTCATCTTCAGTGTAGAAAAAATATCCGGTTGTCAATAAGAGAACTTGTATACTACGCAGCAGTTTTCTTCTTTCTTTTTTATGCTTCTGAGATGTAGCCACTGAAACTGGAAGACCTGAAGAAGCCAGCTGTATCTTAACAACATGTTTGTGTTCTGCCCGTCACTTTAGACGTTAAAATATGGTGAGTATTATTGAGGTTAGGCATCAAGCATTACGTAAGGAGGGAAAATCAATCGATGAGGCTGTTGATTTACATCGATTGAAATAGCTGAGACACATTTCATCGCTTCCCTCGCTGGGCAATGTTAGCTGACATAGGAATAAATTGCGAAAGAGTTAGCAGTAGTCAAAGTAAAACATGACATCAACCTGTGAATTCTTTGACTGTCGGTTTGAGGCATATAGGGAGGTGAAGACTGTGTGTGTCTGGTGCCATTTAAACGCTAAGAACCGACGGTCAAGAACTCGGATTACCGTACTTTTGTGCAAAGTTCTACACTGATAACCCATTCATATGCACCAACTGGTTCATAAATATCCCTTATGAAGTTAAAATGTATGAGTGGTGGCAGAGAACTGAGTATGATGAAGATGTGGCACTGAAGCCCCATGTTCTACTCGTAAGGCAAGGTGTGAGAAATATAATACTTCGTTCTCTATCTTGTCTTTTAAGCAAACTCCTTCTTGTTAGGTATTTACAGTGCAGAGCAATAAAAACGTTTTTAGAACGCTAGTTAACAAAATTAAAGTCTATGTATGAGGGTACTTAATAATCTATAAAATCTAAAAAAATGCACTAAAGACTACCATATTGTCTTATGTGCTTTCAAGTTTATATAGACATTGGATTAGTTTTCCAGGGCGGGATCGCTCGTCTCAAGCTCAGCCTTCCTTTTTTCTCTGAACTTAAGACCTACTAGGAAATTAGGTGATATTTATCAAATGAGTTTGTCATTTAATAAACATACAAACAGAAATCTGAAATGTGTTTTGTAAAATAGACTAATAAATCTTCTTTTATTCACCAACTTCACTATATTTAATCTCAGATCAAAATGCTCGTGTAACGGCACAATCCATAAATTTCAAATTGTTTGGAGACCATCTTTAAGTTTTTGGTTAGAGTTCTTGTAAGTGATCACAATGAATAATAAAAATACTAATTCGAATAAAATAATAAGTCTCTTCATATTACACATGAACACATGGAAAAGGCACCAGCTCTACAACACGTAATAAACCAGAAGTCTGAATAGCTTACTAACAGACAACTCCACTTAAGAATGCGTCTTCGAATCTCTAAAGGCATTTTCATTGTGTGAAGCTTTCAATTATACCTTGTTTATATTAATACCTACAACCTTGGTTCTATTACAGGTTTGAGGGAAACTTCGCATTCAAGACAAAAATGTACAAGTTATTTTTCATAAAACCACCATATAACAAGTGTATCATAACGTCGAAAATAGAATACAACATACCTTAATAATAGTTTTCATTGATTTAATTTCAGTTTCGTAGAGTGATTGTTTTTCATCTTCACGTGCAAGTAATGCGGTATTTTCCTCTTTTAATGATGTAACTTCCTGACGCAGATTACCCACTAATTTTTGAGCCTCAATAAGTTCCGCTTTGATAGTATCAAGTTCTAGTAAAGTTTGATTGTGAACCTTTGTTACTTCTTCATGAGCCAACATTTCACGTTTAGCTATAGCCGATTGAACCTCTGCTTCCTTTTGGGAAGTTGTCATATTGTTGACGGCTTCAGCCAAATTCTGTCTTAAAATTGAAGTCAGCTCAGAAAGATAATCCCGCTCACTTTCCAAACTTTTCAAATCATCATAACTAGGCATTAAAGGTACACTAGATGCATTGCATTGTTGCACTGAAGATCGTGTTGTAATATCAGACTGCGAAGCACTGTACACCCCTGAGTCATTAGGCGCCTCAGAAATAGAGGGAGACTGATAAAAACTTTGATCATCACTGTGCTGGAGAATGACAGTTTTGGAATATAACTCCTCATTCTCACATGGCCTAGGGTCAAACCCTGAATTATTGCCAACATAAGTTCTATTAGAACTTTCAAAAGACGAATAACTGCACTTTGTTATTTCGCAAACTTCTGAGGTGGGTGAAAAATAATGCGACTCGAATTCTTTATTGTGATCCACATCTAACTGATCGTTTTGTTTATCATGCATAAAATATTCAGCCAAACTAACGCTTATCTTTTTCTCTGCAACTGTATGCGCACTGTCTTTAATGTTTCGCTCCTCCATAATTATGCCCTCGAAATTTGAATCCTGTTCAGTTAATGAAGATATCTTGTGCGTATTTTTTTTGTCAGGAAAGTAAGTGCCTTGCTGAGGCATTTGATCATTAAGACAGTTGTAAATGTTACCAACTGACTGTTCGGATGAAACCGGCTGCTGTTTATGAGTACTGGGTTGAATAGAGTTGACACTTGAAGGAATTTCAGTAGATGAAACTGTAATTTTGCTACAAACAACTCCAGAGTTTAACAAGCATGAATTTTCAGTTGGTAGATTATATGAACCATAAGAGTGAAGGTAAGATTCGTATTGAGGATCGTTGTCCTGATTTTCGTAAACGTTTGTGTTTAAATAGTGTTGTTGGTTACCAGCTGAATAAGCTGTTGTATGCGTGTTTGAACTTTGGAGACCAGGAGCTAAATCAGTATTGATCAGAAGGTCGGATGATGGTAGCTGCATATACGTGATGTTATTAAAAGAATATGCATTATTCGGATTAAAGAAATCAGAAATTGCATGTTCTGAATTACTTTGATTTATTTCATATGATTTAGGTAGATAACTTATAGAGATGGAAGTAGTTTGGTTTGTTGTTAAACATGAATTCTGAATTTCATCTGTACTCAAAGAAGAATTCAGTTGGCAGTTTTCCCGAGAATGCTGTAAACTGGATGGACTTCGTGGATTTTCGTGGCAAGTTATACATTCTTCACTTGATAAAACTGAATGCGTTGTAGGAATCGCATTTGTTGGAATCTGTTTTCTTTCATTCTTATGCAGCTCCTGAGAAGAGTTAATTTCATTCCCCTGGAAAACAACTTCCGAAGTACGCGAATCATTCATTAGGAACGGTGACGAGATATTTTCTTGTTGATTTGCAGTACTTTTAATATTACTATCTGGGAAATGGACAACAGTTGAATTTGATGCAGAAAAACCAGTTACGTGGCTAGGTATAATAGACTCAGTCTCCAGAGATCTTTCAAAAGTAGTTTGCATGCTGAAATCAGCCTTTTCAGATGGAAAATTCAATTTGGTGAAATCTTTACGATAATTCTCTATCTCCATGTGCAAAATTTTCAGAGAAGAATTTAATTCCTCTTTTTCTTTTTTTAAACTCTCAATTACCGTCCAGTAACTACTCAACTGATCCTGAAGAGTTGCAATCTTATGAATCATATTATCTCGTTGACTAGTGAGTTCCGCAATATGAGCAGATTTCGATTCTATTTCACTCTTTAGTATGCTGAAACTCTCTTCAACTCTGATTAAGTTGTCTTTCAAACCGACTAGGTAGTCGTTGAGTGTTTCCTTTTCACATTGTATGGAAGAGAGAGCTGCTGTAAGTGTTGCCTTTTCTTCTAGGATTTCATCAATCAGAATACCTTTATTCTTATGACCCTCATCGTATTCCTTAAGACTTTCTAAAATGATGTTATATTTAGAGATTTGGTCGTTCAAATAATTTTCTTTAGCTGAATGCTCTCTTTCGAAGTTGTTTAACATATTTTGCAGTTCATTGCACCTACTTTCCGAGACTTCAAGAGCCCTTTGAGTTTTCAACAGCATACCTTTCTGGTGTAAAAGATGTTCTTCGTTAACTTTAAGTTCCATTTGTAAATTTGAAACCTGTATTTGTAACTCTCTGATTTCATCAGCCCGTTGACGACTAATATTCTCAAAAGAAGCTCGTTCAGCAGAAATCCGCTCAAAAATAGCTTCACGCTCTATCATGTCGATACGAATAGATTCCAGCTGACGAGAAAGATTTCGCTTTGCATCGGCTAAAGAAGCTTTACTGCATGCTAACTGAGCCTGTAGACAAGCATTCTCATGAGTCAATCGGTGGTTTATCTCACTACTATCTCTCAGCAAACTCTGAATCTTATCTGGCTCGTTCTGAAAACGATCACGAGCAGATTGTGTCAAAAAGAGTTGATCTGCGTACCAATCACGCGAGCATCTTAGATTTTCGATTTCTTTTTGCAAGTCTTTTTGATGACACAAAGCCTCCAAATGAGTACAACGAAGGGATTCCACTTCCACATACAATTCAGAAACTTTTTCCTTCAGTTTAGCAATAGTATCTGCCTTTATTGTACTATCCTTCGTTAATTCGCGCAAATGGTTGTCGAATTGTTTTTCTTCATGTTTAACATGCATGAGTTCATCTGCAATTTTTTCTGTTTCCTTAGTACGTTTTATAAGTTGCTGCTTAAGATAATTCAATTCTTTTTCATAATGACCCATGGATATTTGTTTAGCATTTGTTGATTCCTTAAAAACACAAACGTGATGCAAAGAAGCTTCAGAGAGAGATCTCATACGTTTCTCTATGGGTTTATAAAGAGTAAAATTTAACACTGGCATAGTTTGCTTTTTGTTAGTTGTATCTATAGACTGAGAACAATCAGATGAGGTGAGAGGATAGTTGTTTACTGCTGGTAATTTCAGCGATACAAGACGTTCCTTTGTAGGAAGGAAATGCAAATCGACGCAATCAAAAGTGCTTGAAATAGGTCGGTAGCTAGTGAATCTCAAAGGTTCGTCATAAGAGTAAAAACTTTGTAGCATTCTTCCACATTTATAATCCACTGAGTTTCTTAGATTACTTGCATTCAGAGGTTTCCATCTTCTATTATGCTCCGGAGTAAGAGAATTGGATATAAAGATATCATTCACTGAATGTGACTGCCTTTCCTTCTTGATAGTTGGATAGACACACAGGCCAGAAATCGGAAAAGAAAGTTTGTTATGATTTTCAGGGTCTAAAATCAAAAGAATCAAATCAAAATTAACAACTACCTGAGCAAAAATCTTCGTTACAGTTTACGACATTATCAAAAGCTGTGAGATCTCTAGTATCCATCTTTTAATTTTTAATTCCACTCAATCCACAAGACGTGGAGGAAATTAATTCAATATGATATTACAAACCAATGGGAAGAATTAAGAGTTAATGCTAATTTAGAACGCCACATACAGGTATATAATTTCACAAGGAACTCCTGTGCACTGAGTCATGAGGTGCACATGTTCTTCTCAGCATTCAAGAATTGGTTGTGTGAAACCTAACAGGTTTGGGGTAAACAAATAACGATATGTTTATTTACCTCATAGATACGTTTCAAAAATCAATAAACGTGGGAACTTAGACCACTGAAAGTCAACAAAGTTAGTTCAAAACAACTTATCCTGGTTCACTTTTTGTACTAACTGATTTACATTAGGTTATTCACCGATTTGGACCACTAAACGTAAATACCTATAGGGATTACAACAAATATCAAACAAGATTGAGAACTTAAAAATATCTTGGAAAACTCTACAGGATAATCCTGAGTGAATGTTAAGTATGAGGATTAAAGACAACTCAAACACATGCTACATGACACTTATTATTGCTGGAAATCCAGACAGCAGTAGGCTATATATCTAACAAAAAGCTCTTACGTGTGCGGAATTTGTGATGACTTTAACAAAGTACATGAGGAATTACCTCAGAAAAGTTAACGGCTTACAAAGAGACTAGGAAAATAGACTAAAAATGAAGTGTTACTAGTTGAAAAATCAATAGGCACTGTAAGTTCTTGAATTTTAATAAAAAATGGAACTCATTATGAACTGTTTAATTATTTGTTAAGTAATACACACAAATTGTCAAACATGCGAAAAATTCCCAATGTAACTAAATATATAAATATTAAACATTTCCCTGATGATCTCCAGAATGTCAAAAAGTTTCCAAAGTATTAAAAAATTATCATTCACAGACCTAAATACTGTGAGAATAGTTCATAGTGTTTGCTTACAACATTGAGACCGTTTGGAAAATTACATCAAAATTTACAGTATGAAATTATAAAACTGAATCAAAATATCCAAGTAAAGGGATGAAAAAGTAGTTTAATTAGATTTCCAAAAGCTGACCAAGTTACTACATGCTAAACGAGAATTACATTCAAATGCACAAACTGACTTAAATTTATAATGCAGAAGCAATGCATATCATAATCAAATATGAACCAATTAAAAAGTGCAGTACTATGCATACTCAGAAATATTGACTATAATTTTATATTTAAACTTTCAGTTCTGAACCTTTGAATGCTAACACCTTGGGATTACCATTTACTGTTACATGTAAACGTAAAACTAACAATATTGAGATTTGATAACCATGATTAAAATCCACTGAGAATATCAAAAATGTGACGGATGTTTTATTACAAGCGTAAGTATAGATTAAGTGTGACAGAATCACTGTGCAGGCAATCAAGAGATCAGGAATACAACGGCAAATAGAAGGATGACCGAAGGCCTAACACTGAACCTATTTGAGAACTGGTACGGAATTAAAAACCAAGCTGGCTAATATATCAAGTGAAGCATAAATAGGTGATACAATAATCTCTGACTGGGATGAGTCTATTGTTTCACTTTCTGAAACCGAGGAAAACTGAAGAAGGCTTTCTCTTCTCTTGCATTCGTGGTAACTGGTGTTCTATGAGACAGCTTTTAGTATGCTCTTAAAAGGTGCTGTCTGAATTATAGTCTTAACATTTTCCAGATATATATCATCGTAACGGCCCTTAATCTGACAATGTGGAGGGTGTATTATTAGTTAGTCTTGCTACCCTAAAATGCATTTGCTCTGCTTCGGGGTGTCTGATGCACCATCGGCGCTTGTTCAGCTGTTTCGGATAAACTACTTACATTATGGATATCAGACTCAAGAGTAAACGGATAACTAAATGACTCTGAAAAACTGATATAAAAACTCCTTTGTTGGATGATGATGATATAAGACGTTAACAATATTAATGAGTTTCAAACATTCACTGACAATTTTGAAGTCAGCTGCTATGAAACAGAAACGCTGTAGGAGCATACAAAGCATAAATTATACACGTGTCAAATGAAGCAAGGTCGTAAGAAAACAGGAAACTGCCAGATACAATTTATGCTGGGAATTAGTCTCCATGGGTTCAAGTCATGCTTAACAAACTTGAAGTCACAATACCACAACTGGGTTCTCATAAAATTTTACAACACTCCACGACGCTAACATTCCCATATTTTCCTTTTCATAACTAAAACTTTTTCTGCATAATTAATCTTATGAAAGTAATACGCTGACTATTCAACTTCAACCGAGCGTTAGTTGGTTTCTATTGCCACCACCTAACTTCCTCTTGTTAAGCCATTGTGTTCAGATGTTTCCTTTAGGAATTTACTAAATCAATCAAAAGTTCTAATTCGAGTGGTTTCCAAGACAAAATACACAATTACAGAGTTTTTGGATATCTCAATGTGAAATTCTCCGAGAAATTTGAGGAGGCGGATATCACATTCCCCCGAAGCCCTGAAATGCTCCAAATTAATTAAGACCTAGTCGGACAAAAAAGGGAACAGATCATTTGAAAGGGCGACAAAAGTTGAAACCTCAATGAACAACGAAGTAGAGATAAAGGAGACTTTGTCGTAGATTCCCCACCTTCCCCTACGTGACGCATTATTTTTGAATTATTGGTACGCTTCGAATGCTTTAAAAGTTCCTCAAAACCTACAAACTACCCCAAAATTACCTACTTAGGTAGAGATTATGTGAGGCTTTGGGCCTGAGGTTATTCAGTATTTTATGGTGTGTATCTTTATGCCTGGCGAATCTAAACACTGGTTCTGTGAAAGGTATGAGGATACATGACCGACAACCAACTAAATTTGTAGGTGGAATAACTAAACTGATTTGCGCGTTCAGTGAAAGAGAGATATAGACAACAATACACGAAGGTGGGAACAAACATAAACTATCAGTAACTAACTATACTGCCGAAAACACACACGTTGACGTAACTGTTAAGTAGCCGCCCAACTTGTTCAACTTCCACTTTGAGATATTTAGTTTTCCGTACTAACAAACAGGAGGGCATTTATTATCCTCTAAATATATATCATTTCAGGGAAATGAATGCTTCGCAAACTTGAAGTGCACCTACGTTATATTCAATAACAGTTTGGGTACCCCTTTCCCGATTCCAGACCACATGTACTCGATTGGTAAGAAAAGTTTTAGAAATTACTCTGACCAAACCACTTTTTAGTGTGATTCAATCCTGAATAAGTTCAGATTACCTAAAATATGGTGTGGAGGACTTATGAGGTCAAAGATATGTTAGCTCCATCACCTTCAACGCAATCTTGTCGAAGTATACAAAAGATTTAAAGGGTTCACAAACTGTACAGAATGACTTGACTACAGCTACATTAAAGTTTTTCGTGACTAAAGTCTATTTCTAAGTCCTTTAGCTCCTTAGAGTAGGACGACTGTATTTCTCCTCCTTCCACTACTTCCTCCCACCCACCCCCCCCCCACACACACGTAAAAGGACTTTGAGGAAGACTGCTGATTTAAAAGAATAAGTTCACTCTTCTATCTGATTCCACACCCCATCGGTTGGACCATTTTTGTCTTGTCTAAATCATCCTCTCGGTGGTGATTTTAAGTGAAATACTTCATCAAACACTCGGTAGTGTTAGTGATTACCGCAAAAACCAACAAACAGTCGTTCAAATCCCGTTTTAAATTTTCCCCCATTCCAGGAAACTAGTGAAACTGGAATCCATATTTTCCCTCTTCTGTACGAACTATGCTACATACGCACGACTTCCAATTACTAAGGGGCAGTGCGTCTTTGGCTTACGGGTTTGTTGTTAGAAACAATCTACCTTCTGCTCTCTTTATAGATGGGTTACCACCTGGTCTTTCCAATCAGTAGTTAGCGATTCCTAAGACAGAAACTATGTGAACTGGTCTGCGAACAGCCAATATATTATGTTGGAAAGGAAGGACAGCAGCCTGAGGAACTCAGAGACTGAAATGGCATAAGTTGGTGGCACAGTTGCTACGACTCTAGCTGAACATGCACAAGGTCCGGCGTCCGACCTCCCGCCGACGCACACCTGATATCCATGGTCGGCCTGCAAAATTTGGGCTACCGATATCACACGCTGAAAATTTCATACCTGTACCGAAAATAAGATGTGGAATCAAGCTGTAATCGAAATAAAATAAACAAAGACACGAAATGTGTCGTTTGCACCATGGACAGTTCCCAAATTCAAAAGTCACATTTCTTTACCATATTGAAATAAGTGGATATTTCTTAATGATTACTGCTGTGGATCTGAATGCTTGGACTTCACATTTAGGTGAAACTGAGGAGATTGAATATTCTGAATATCAAAAGTATGTTGATAAATAATCTAGCAAAACCAGTAGATTGTACCCCTATCAGCAATCACCACTGGACACTAATCATTACTGTTTGTTAGCTGGCCAAATGTGATATTACGCATTTAGTTCCCATGGTGTTTGGAGTATTCTCGCACCACCTTCAGTTGTTCTTGTGCGGCCTCTAGCTAGCTACGCTTGAGATCATCGGTCTATATGTATGTTGCATTATTCTGACGACCCCAACGTTGTTCTGACTTGGTTTGCTGACTTATTCTAGCCCACAACAAATGTGTACATCTGGGTTGCATCACAGAATACGCGCATTGCGGTTATCACAATATGGATCTTCCCATCATTTCAGGATAAAGGCCGTGGTTTATTATTATCATTATTATAAAAAGGCATTCAGTAAAAACACTATTGACGACTTTCATTTACCCAGAGAAACAAGCCATTTTACGAATCAGAACAAGTGTATCGTATCCGTGGTAATAGTTCAAAATCTGAACTACAGGAAAAGTAATTAAAGTGGCTGAAATTGTCTTTCACGTCCAAGGTCATTGATAGAGTCAGACGCTCAGAGGTCATTTTCATTCATGTTAGTCGGCCATGTTGGATTAGCGGTTCCGTAGCCGCCCGTTTACACATTGGTTTTCACGTTTATCCTGCAGTTATTCAAAACTTATCTTGATGCATATTCATCACAAATGTTGCGTCTCACCTCAATTGTTTCCGCTGCTATTAAAATTAGCTATTTCATTGGTTTCAAAAGTTTTTACCACCAGCCCAGCTGGCGTTATTTTCGGGCGCGCCGCAGATTTTTTGAAACAGAAACTTCGGGCTCATCTACGTGCGTGGGACATTGTCCCTAAGCCTGCCCCAAAAAGTCTGCAATGTGCTCAAAGTCTGCCACAAAACTTCTGCGATCCGCCCTGTTACTATTACAGACTAAAGCCTGTGACAACGCGCCTACGATCCCTCATTTAACCATCAGTCGATAACTAACACAGCTAACACAGGTCGCCTCAAAAAACAGCAAACAAGCAGTAGCTCAACGACTCATGTCAGCCACGTCTCGTAAACCGTCAATGCCCAGCTCTCGCTGCACTCGGGCTCACGCTGTTCCTTGAAGTTTCTCAGAAACGCTTAGTAATAACGGACGCAAAAACCAAAACACCAATTGGCGACTCGAGGATTCTTTATTGTAACACCAACATATAAACAATGTTACAACTAAGGTCTGTGAACAGATATTACAATAATAAATCACAATATTACTTCTGACAGTTGTCTTCTAACTTCTTTCTGAACAGCGACCGATGAGACGATGACTGGTGTATCGATGTCTCCGCGAAAATATAGGGAAGTTGGTTTTGAGCAAACAACCATGAATTGATCGTTCAATCTGCAACTACATTGACAACTCACGATATCAAAAAGCAGTGGATTTTAATTGAAAATGTATTTAACAATCTTGGCAAAGGAATTTCCAATCTTTCGACAAGTCATAAAAGTAAAACATCCTATAAATCACCAGAAATATTCATCTGTGTGCTGCTGGCGTTTGGCATGTCCTCTTTGTTATCTGAAGATGAAATTTGGAAAAAATAAAGACCTACCAAGGGGGTACGTCATCGCATTCTCATCCTTGACTTCAGTCTGTCTCGACTGTTATGGAACCAACGTTGAATTGAAGCCGTGATAGCGTTCACTGTGCTACGTCAGCCTGCACTACCTTGTTGATGTATACTGTTAGTAGTTCCTAGAGAAACAACAATTAAAAAACAACCACCTACGTATCACAAGGTTACACATCTGCAGATATTATTGAAAAATACTTGATATAATGAATGTTTCACAATAGAATGCACAAAACGTTTTAGCGAGTGGGGTAAGAGGAATAATAATCAGTTTCGAAAGCAACATTTAAGCGAACATATGGATCCCCAGTCAAGTGTAGCAACCGCTTCAACAACTCACCCCCTAAAATCAGATGTTTTGAAAAGTTGGATCGTTTCAAACAGCGTCTAATAAAAACACATTAACCCGCTTTTTACTTCATTCAGAATGAACTCGTCCAAATAGGTTATCTTGGTAGATTTGTAAGGAGACACATGATCACCGATGTAGCGGTGGATAATTTTCCAAAATAATTAGCCTACGGCATCCATCACTCAACTGTGGGTGCTGACGTTCACTGATGCGGTCGACTTGTTTAACTGGAGGCTCGTGGTCCAACAGTCATGCCTTTTGGTACGCCGTCGCGTCAATTTTGGTTGTTACAGCACAATTCCTGGCTAGCTGAACAGTCATACTCGAACTACGATTTTGGCCCCAGAATATACTCCGTATTTCGGGAGATTAGTCTGGTGTTTTCATTTCTCTTTGGTCCACACGGAACGAATACTATAGGAGTTGTGAATATAAGATCCTGTGTTAGTATACGACGTGCTTTCAGTTAATGTCAGCATCCTGAGCCACTTAACTTCTAAACGCTGTAAAACACTTCATCTTTAGTGAACACTCAGACGAATCCAGTGAGTTCGTTCCATTTTGTTGTTATCCCTGAGTTATGCTTACTATATTAATAATAACATACAATAATATATTCAGAACCTTTTTACAATGCGTAACCATGCACCAATAAGCACCACTACTCAGCTCTGCTGTCCTGACCGGACCATACAGAAGCATGTGTCAATGTAGCTGAAGATTGAACGATCAACTCATGGTTGTTTGCTAAAACCCAACTCCTCCATATTTTTTGCGGGAGTCATCAATTCAGCAGTCATCGTCTCATCGTTCGCTGTTCGGTGGAAGAGAGAAAACTATCAGAAGTATTATTGTGATTTATTGTTATAACATTTAATCCTAGACCTTGTGTATAATAACCTTATTGTTGGTTTCATATTGGTGCGAGAATAAAGGATTCTCGAGTAGCCAATCTGTGTTCTGGTTTTTAGCGTTGGTTATTACAAACTGTTTCTGGAAGTCTTCCAGGGACAGCGTGAAGTCCAGTGTGGTAAGACCTGGACACTGACAACATGTTTTCTGATAGCAGAGCCTGGCTTCACTGAACATGGGAACACTGACCGACGTTCAAATTTTTGCATCTATCCACGTTATGCTGTGGGAATTAAGCAAGTGCGTTACTGTGCATATGCCCTGCCCAAACGGTAGCAACTCTCATGAAAGGCTTCGATCAGCCAGCTTCAGGAGAAATGATCCCCCAGATCAGTAGCGTCTAGATGAAGTCTTTCTCAACGTCAAGTTGGACAAGCATTCGGCCATGCACATGGTGGCGTGGTTGCCAATCAACCCCATTTTGGTGAGGGACTCTTTAAATATTTGTCTCTGACTTAGTTGCCATGGCAAGTATAGACTGCGCTTGTGAAACTTCAGGGTGCTGTCATTGACGATTTAGCTGCATTGGCTGATAGAATTCTGGAAATGTCGCAATGGCCAATTACTTAAGTGAGCTCATTCAGTAAACAGCTTTTGAGGAGTAACGCCAAAATGACAGAGTTGTGCAACTCTCAAGCATCTGTTTAGGTCAGACGATCCCCGTATTTACCCCGATGGTCAACGGAATTCCCCTCAAAGTAAAAACTAGCGTGCTTTATGGAAGTCCAAACAGCGTTCACTCGTATACTCTGACTGGTGTTGGTGTCATAATTCACATGACCAGAATGCAAAACGTTGCCGAAAATCCTTTAGTCTTGGCTAAAACTACAAGACCATGGGAGACTGTCTCGCACTATCTGAAGTTTTAGGAAGTTCTTCAGTGATTAAGCCTAATTCGACCTTTAGTAACTCATTACTTTTATTGACGTAGAGGCTGGTGATTCCCCCTAAGTGTAAGTCAGGTAGTACCCACTTTGTCCTGGCATCCTCCTAGGTCAACGACGTGAACGTCTATCCTTCCTGCGGAGGACCTTGAGAGACCGATCGTAGGGGGCTTGCAAGGGTTTATCAAAAGCTTCGCAACACACAAAAGAATGTACGGAGACTTGTAGTCTTGAATTTAGTTGCAGTTTCTTGCTTTGTTAGTTGGAGTTGACACGTAAAATGTTCTGGATACTGGGCATAAATATGAATACCAGAAACGATTGGTTCATACTCTTGCAAAGAAATCACCTCGCCAGTTGAACAGAATACGTTTCCACAAACCAGCTCTTTTGGTCTGCACTGTCTATGCATTCTGAGAATGGAACTAATTCTGGGAAGACTAGAGTGAGAGAATCTGTCCTTTTAGCCTCATTAACAGCAACCAAAGAAGACTTCAAGTGCTTATGAAACGCCGTACCAGTCCGTTAGCTAAAGGATGATATGTAGTGGCGTGAATGCGTTCGCATCCCGACGGATCCTAAAGCTCTTTGGAGGTTGCGAATTCATACTTTTGCCCATGGTCATTTGCAGCCGTAGAAAAGCATTCAAACTGTACAATTCATCATTCCATTAATACTTGGCAGATAGATTCGGTTGTCGCATCTGGAATAGGGCCTGCTTCTGATTAACGGGTATGTCTATTTACATATATGGGTAATGGCAAGTGTTGATTGATCTCACGAGTGGTCCTATCAGAGCAACATTGTGCTTATTCACTTTGAAGGGTTGGTGGAGTGTTCAATAACTAGTCAAGTTACGCATATCACGGCTAACACTAGGACAGACAAATCTAGCTGGTATCTGTTTGTAAGTAGCGCTTATTTTAAGGTGTGAAAAGTTGTGGAGGTATTCAAATTCTGCATGCCGTCACGACAGAGGAACAGAGGTACTTGGAGGCCTGTGGGCATGTCTCAAAAGTATGGTATTGTCACTGTTATCAAGAGGTACCGCCCTATTTTTAGAGAAGTGTTGTGAAAAAATTTATCCATACAGAACTCTGTTGACTGGAGTTCAGCCATGTATCCATGTGTCAATCATGAGTTGCTGTAGGGGGGCTCCGACAGCCAGTCAAAGTGCATCAGCAGAAATACTGCAGGAAAACATAATATTCAGATGCAGATCGTAGTGCCACCTGCAGTGAAGGTCTAAATTTGCAGCAGTTCCGCGCTGTGATCGTTGGACCGGATGGAGACCGGCTGGCTTTGGCGGTGAAGGTGACGAATATACTACGTCATTCACTGCCCATGTTAGACGAAATGTCGGACCAGCGGTTTTTGATGTCCCAGTTCATTGACAGTGTCCCAGGCCGCATTTCTCAACAACTACATGGATATGAACGTGCTATCGAAGGCGACCAAGCAAAGGTCGAATACGACGTAGTAGTGATAGAGCCACGAAAACTGAACGAATGGGAACAAGAAGTGGAAGATTGGCAGCGTGAAGTAATGGCACTACGAATTCGTTCCCGAAAAGACCGGTGTTTTGAATGCGGCAAAGCAAACACTGGAGAAGGCACTGCCCAGAAAGAAGGAGAACAAACAATCACTGACAGTATAACGTTTATTCTTCTTTCGGACTAGACATAGTGGGAGTGATTGAAAGGGGGCGATGTATTCTAAACTATTAGTGAAAAGCCAAGTAGTTGTATGTCTAATAGATACAGAGGTGACGATCTCACTAACAGATGCGAAGCCACGTTCATTGACAGTTCGAGCGGTAGGTGTTGAGTATCGCCGGCACGTGAAACTGTAGCATTTTTCTGGCGGTCGCGAAATTTTTTTTCGTTCATTGTTGTGCACGAGTTATCGCGAGCAATACCTGCAGCTGGTTTTTCTAAAAGACATGGGTGCGACAACTAACAAGAAGGAGAGAGGAGTGATAATGAAGTACGGACCTATCAGAATGCATGTGAGAAGCCAGATATTAGGGGTGAGTGTATCGAAAGCACAGAATATGACTGTGTCAGTTGAGAAATACGATCATCTGCTAACTGCAAATGAAAACCACCGTTGGTTACTGTGACAAGGTGGGGCATGAAATCTTACTGAGCAGTCGCAAAATGGCGCCATTCACAATACGAAGATTCTCATGTTATCTAGAAGGCGAAGCTGAAGGAACAAGCGAAGATGTTACAGAATGACACCACTGAAGAAGCTAACAGCCCATATAACTATCCACTTCTTCTAGTAAGGAAAGCAAACGGGAAGTACAGAGTTTGCATTTTCGACAGCTAAACAGCATGAATGAGCTCAGATGGTGTGGCATGTCAACTGTAGTAGAGACTTTGTAACGTCTACAAAGTGAGAATTTTTTACGGTTCCCGACCTCCGGTCAGCATATCGGCAGATACCGATAAAACAGGGTGAACGAGATAAGGCAGCGATCATCCTGGGACAGAAGGAGTCTTGGTTTAAAAGCACGCAATTTGGACTAGCAGGTGCACAATTTACCTTCAGACAACTGATGACGCTGTTACTTAGAAACCTGAGGAATGTAGAAGTGTAAGGTGATGATCTCGTCATCTGCAGTCAAAATGAAAGCGAACATGCAAACGATGTCGAAGG
Organism: Trichobilharzia regenti; assembly: GCA_944472135.2. Classification (NCBI taxonomy): domain Eukaryota; kingdom Metazoa; phylum Platyhelminthes; class Trematoda; order Strigeidida; family Schistosomatidae; genus Trichobilharzia; species Trichobilharzia regenti. The sequence continues at coordinate 143,386,611 of OX235262.1, read as the reverse complement.
CAATGTAAAACGCATTGAAAAGTTTGGACTGCGCATTAACGAAACCAAATCTCAGATAGGCATACAGAGTGTTACGCTGTTGGGTCAGCGGCAAGATATATCCGCTTCTGTAGAAAATCATGTCGATTAGGACAATTAAGGCCCCAAATTCCATGAGGAGGCTATGGCAGTTCCTGGGGAGAGCAGCGTTTTATAGTCAGTTTGTGAAAAATTTCAACGAGATAGCAGCCTTCTGTACAGGCTTAAAAGTAAGTCGAAGTCTGTTTGGTAGGAAGATTACCATAAGATATTCGACAGTATTAAAAGGCTTTCGGACCACCAGAAAATAGTGCTTAAACCACCTGAAGCTCAAAAGCAGTTCACAGTGCGTACAGATGAGAGTGGCTACGACAGTGGTGCAGTACTTAGACAGTTTGAAGGAGTTTTCGAAAATGCCGTTCGCGTTTTAACAAATACAGAAGAGAGGTATTAAACTATGGAAAAAGAATGTTTACTAATAGTATAGACGGTAGACAAATGGCGACCGTATTCACTCGGTCAACGGTTCCACATCGAAACTGATCATAAGCCACTACAGTTTCTAAAGACAGCGAGAGACCTACGTGGGAAATTGTCGCGGTGGATGTTGCACCTGCATTAGTATGACTTCAAGATCTCACGCGTCACTGGCAAGGAAAATTTTACGGTAGACATTTTGTCTATAACAGAAGACGAAACTGAGTTACCCCAGACCGCTTACGGAGTGTGTGCACTAGAAGAGAACCCATTGATCGCAGTCAGAAATCGGACCTGCCCTGAATAGTCATACAGCTGACCACTAACGGAATAGAAGCGAATCAACCTACGGCGACTAAGCAGCTGACTGCGCTACTCGAACAGAAAAGTCAATTGCAAGTGAACACCTGCGGAACTCTGACTTGGAGAGAGAACCATGAAAGCCGGTTGTCGGTCATACCTCAGGTTCTGCCTCATGAGATAATTCAATTATACCACCAACTAGCGCATACAGCAGTAGCCATGGAAACTGACCTCTTGGAACAAAGCATTACTGATCAGGTATGAGAGATGTGACGAAATATGTACTCGGATATCCCCAGTACCAGATGATGAAAGAAGATCGCTTCTGATGCCAATTTCAGCAACGGCAGTAGTTGACTTGTTGCACATAGCTGCGATGGGTCCCTTTCTGCAGACATCCAGTGACAATCGGTACGATTTGGTGATGACGGAACACGCTAAACGACAAGCAGACGCCTTGGAAAAACCGTAACTGATGCAGCAGTTTGACATATCGTTGCATGGTGTACCAAAAACGATATTGACAGATCAGGGCACTTGTTTTGAAAGTGAAGAATTCACTCCCTGGTTGCAGCATTTGGGCATCAAGGGGATCAGAACAACATCATATCATCCGCAAACGAATGGTCTGACAGAGAGAAATAACCGTATAGTGAAGGAGTGTCTGGCTTCCAAGAAAGGCAACTGGGAGATAGAGCTTCCTATCACATCGCACATCGACCCAGGAAACAACAAAGAAGTCACCATTTCAGTTGGTGTATGCGAGGAATCCACGGCAACCGATAGACAACACAACCTGGCCCCTCCATCAGAAGTGGAAGGTAATGAGGCTGTGAACGGAAAGACACCGTCAGGAATGTGAAGTGTAAACAGAAGAAAGACGCCATGAAATTAGAACAGGGAGAGAAGATGCAATGCAGAACCTTTGAGGTCGGTGATCAAGTAAAGTGTACAGAAAGGAAGGATGCGGTTGGACGTGGGTCAGGTTCACGGAAACTTCTCCCGAAGTAGTAAGGGTCATATGCTGTCATCGAGAGACGTGGTCCCATTTACACCATCAAAAGAGGAAATAAACAGAAACGGGTAGACATCAGCCAACCATAGAAATAGTTACAGTGGTATAAAGAAGCCTGGACCATGGTACAACAAGAAGGGGTGGAACCAAGAAGGTCAGAACGGCTCCGTTCGAAACTATATGATTAAAGGACGAGTGCTACAGATAAGATATGTCATTAGTACATAAAGAGACGTTCGTTGGCACCAAAACACCAGGTAGCAGCGAGATACATTTTATGTCAGAGGAGGCAAATGATACAGCGTTGTAGAGATACATGGGAGACCTGAAAGGAACACAGAAACACAATATGAAGTCCCGAAGTGCCCCAATACGAAGATATGTGCAAATGGTGCGTTGAAGATAAGTTATACATAATTTAGCTATACAGAGATACCAATATCCTAATGAACATTCCTTAATCAAGTTTTTCGTCTTCAACCGTTGCATCACTGACTTCTTATCACAGCGCTGTGTCACTTATTGGCTGAGATACCCCTAAAACCACCCGGACTGTGATGTAATTAGGCAGAGAAATAAAGTTTATTAGAAAGAAATATATGAAGACAATGAAGCTAACACCCATTAGCACCTTCAGACAAACAACTGTGATCTGCATTCTCAATATTTTTCAGTACAAACAAACAACTCCTTTTCTGAAGGCGTTATGTCCGAGGTCCAGTCGGATTCGCAAAGTTTCCTTCCTTGATATAATTTAAGTGCAAGAGATTTATGCAGGATTTTTTGATAGAAAAGACAATATAAGCCAGTTATCAGATCACCTACAAATGAACTAATAAACGGAAGTGTTCGAAGTAAATATAATACTCATGTTATTTTGGAGTTTTGTATGTAGTAAGATATGAGAATATTACAGTATTCGTACAGTCTCTCAAGCTAATTATACTTATTTGACTTGGGACAGAAATCAGTTAGTAGAATGTTACGCAGCATTTCAAATGAAACGTGTACCTGACTGCGTAACTTTAGTTTGACCAGCTGATGCAAATAGTGAGGGTCACTATTCAATGTCAAATAATGAAGCTGTAGGATAATAATTTTGTGGAAATGTTTAGTGCTACAACACTAATTGTATTCTCAGCACTATGATTAGATGAGAAATTCAAATACAGAAGTATAATACAAATTCTGTCATAGGGTTGTTCAACTGCGTTACAAATACCATAGGTAACATGCGTGGTGGCCTATTGGATATGCACATGAAGATGTCATAAATATGCATCTAGGTAAAATGTCACGATGAAAATCTTGCAAATAAATATTCACTACTTTGAGTGAAAAAAATTTGAAATCGCTGTGGCACACAGTGGTCCAAGATAAAAAAAAGTCAACCATCATCTGAAGGCATGTTGAGCATCGTAAGGTACTGGGCACATATTCCATTCAAGTTCATTTACACACCTGTAAAAGTCGTAGCACACAAATGTTGAAATATTAGTTTAAACTGGTGTCACTGAACTTGAGCCACATTACGTATGGTGCAGAATACATACGTTTTCCGAAACTAATACTTCTTCGACGTGGCTTTGTTTATATGAGAATAGAACAGTACCGCCTGGTTACCATCATTCCTATAGCTAACAGATGTGGCAAATATTTCCATTTATCAAATCAAATAATTACCTAACAACGTAATAAATGAACTGTTGGATGGAAATACACCACAGACTTGCATAACATAAGGTCCTATGGAGACTTAAGTCAATGTAAAAACTGGCGTGGAATTATGCTTCTGTCCATTCCAAGCAAGATACTAAGTCGCATCATCCTGGAGAGAATCAAACAAGCCCTAGATGAAAAACTTCGTCCGGAACAGGCTGGATTCAGGAGAAACAAATCATGTATTGATCAAATCGCCACTCTACGGATCATCATTGAACAAAGCTTGGAATGGCAGTCACCTCTCTATCTCAACTTCATCGACTTTGAAAAGGCCTTCGACAGCGTCGATCGAGAGGTCATTTGGAAACTACTTCGCTACTACGGGGTCCCATCGACAATTATACACCTCATCCAACAGTTATACGACAATGCTGCATGCCAAGTAATCCACAACGGGAAACTTACGGAAGCCTTCGAAGTGAGGACGGGAGTGAGGCAAGGCTGTCTATTATCGCCAATGATCTTCCTGATTGCAATTGATTGGATAATGCGACAGACAACGGCAACCAACGAGGGAACAGGCATAAAATGGACTGACACAAAAGACTTGGAGGATCTGGATTTCGCCGATGATATATGTCTGATTTCCCATAAACTGGAAGATATGCAAGTGAAAAGTAACAAGTTGGCAGAAGAAGCATCAAAGATAGGACTTCACGTGAACATAGATAAAACAGAGATAATGAAGATTCCTAGCCAAAATCAACAACACCAACAGACCACAATAAGCATAAATGGGAAGAACCTGAAAGAAACAACCTCCTTCACCTACCTGGGAAGCATCGTCTCAACTACAGGCGGAACTGACGAGGACATCAAAGCCAGAATCGGAAAAGCAAGACAAGCTTTCATTACTCTCAAATCTGTGTGGAGGTCAACAGCACTCAGCATCAAAAATAAGATCCGGATTTTCAACTCCAATGTGAAGTCAGTGCTACTATACGGATCAGAGACTTGGCGAGTCATAAAGAGCATCTCAAACAAACTTCAAACCTTCATTAACAACTGTCTCCGCTCAATACTCAAGATCAGATGGCCAGAAAAGATCAGCAACAGGGATCTCTGGGAGCGAACCAATCAGGAACCGATTGTGAAACAAATAGGCAGAAAGAAATGGAGATGGATTGGCCATACGCTGAGGAAACCATCAAGTGACATCACTAGACAAGCCCTCGAGTGGAACCCGAAAGGGAGGCGGCGAGTTGGTCGTCCAAGGGTGACTTGGAGGAGGTCATGCGAGGAAGAGATGAAAGCATGTGGACAGACCTGGAGCAGGGTGAAAAAGTTGTCAGAAAACCGAAGTCAATGGAGGTGCGCAGCTGAAGCCCTATGTTCCTCTAGGAACTAAAGGATACAATAATAATAATAATATATTTATGTGTGTGTGTATGTTGGTCTCTCTTTCTGTTTACTCGGTTAGTCTGTGACCACTTCACTTGTATGGACTTGTCTCCTTTAATAATGTGTATTCTCCTTATATTATATTATATATAATATGAGTGTTTGTTGACAGTCCGTTGCTTGGTGACATATATCCATATATGTTTGTTGGCATGTCTGCTATATTCGCTATGTATAATTGGATCGACACTCCATTATAATTAGCCATTCATGTTAAGACTGTCTAATGATTTTTCCCACGCTTGTCTGAATTATTTATATATATTCGCATTCACAATTTGTGTGAACTACTTTACAACTACTTGACTTGCTTACCACTTTGGTGTGAGACCATTTTATTTTCGTCTCCTTGTGTTTGGACAATAGAAGTATCATCGCAAACCTAGTGGTCTTCTGATTTCCGCCTTCTCGCGTCAGGACTATTAGTTTCTCGACCAGTCCATAACAATAATTCAGCGACGAGTACATAACACTGGGCTTCACTTTGAGATGTCACCCTGCAAGAATTGTTTGTTTGTGTATCGTTTATTACTTTAACGTGCTGATTTGTAAAATATATCACATCAGAGGCCTCGTGCTAGATTAGGAATTGAACCTGTAGAAAAATTACTTTCACATCAATCTTTGATATCCATGAGTGTATAAACTGAGACAAGGATTGAGTCTATAACTTCCTGAGACGGTGTTGACGGTTTGCCAATATGTATATAGTTCACCAATAGGAATATTGGCTAAGCTAAATAGGCTGAACACGGGTTCTCATATTGTTTTTACAGCTTATTTTCCGGTAAACTGTTTTGGGGAAACGAAAAGAGAGTTATTTTTTCAGCACCTACTCTATTCCATTCTGACGTCCGTCAAGTTAGATTCAACGTTACGGTTAATATTATAAGATTAGGTAAGGGTTCAGGATTCAGTACGATGTTTACAGTCCAATATTTTAAAGCATTTTATAGATCCCTACTCTTGTTTGACTCATTTTTATTTATTTTATAGTCGTAGATATTTTTTAAAATAAATTATTATTCGGCTATTCCGATTGATTTGTCAAGGTCACAGAAAAAATCGTTCGTCTTGGTTTCCTATCGTTACTGTTATCCAGTGTTTGTTATCTGTGTTTCTAAGTTATACCTTCTGTGTATACGCAGATAAATATAACCGGCAAATTAACCATTAAAACACTTGGAAGAAGATCTCTAAGTGATGGATGGATACACCCGACTGTTTCAACATGTGAATTACAACATAAAAATGATAAAGTCTCCCTCACTATTTTTGTGTAGAGAAGTATCACAGATACCAAAGCTAATGACGTGTTTCTCTACCTATTGTTTGTTATCAAGAGTGAACGCTAATGAAGTCAGAGAAAAACACCAAACAGTTATTCGTCATCTAAGGTTGAATTGATGTAAAATATTTCCTCAAAAAAGTGAAATTAAGGTGGAAAAATGAAAAAGGAGAAATACAAACATTGAGATTCCACAACCATATATATATATATACATATATATATATATATATATATATATATATATATATATATATATATATATATGGAGAGAAAGAGAGAGGAAGAGAGAGAATAATACCTTTTACAAGTTTCATATCACAGATAGGAATTATTATACAAAATAAGTTATAATTATAAAAAACAGTATTCCCCTAAAACAAAATTTGACATTCACCTCTGATTAAGGTGCAGCATTTACGAAGAGATGCACAAGCATGATGGTAGAATACAATAGTAATACTGAGAATATGTTAAGCAAAGTATAAAACCCAAATAAGGATATTGATACAGATATTCACAGGATAGAGGCTACTTTACTGATACAATTAGATCATTTTTAATACTGTTATTTTTCGATGGTACAGTTTTTTTCTGGCGTGAATAAATTCGTAAAAATAAACCAAAGAAAACCACGAATATGCCTACTATAGCCAATGGATGTAATGCATGAGAAAATATAATGCATGAAAGTATCATGGAGAAACCAAGTCTCAGTGTCATGATTAGGACAAATGAAGCTGGACCGAATTGTGATATGGTAAGAAAGATAAACAGCTGACCAAATGCTGAACACAAAGATGACAATAAAACATCAAAGTTAAATTCAAGATGTCTAAATCCAAATTGTACAGAATAAATAAGATCACCATTTCCAACTAATGATAACAGGGTGAGTAGCACTGACCAAATGTTTGTACCAGCCATGACCTGAAAATAATCAATAACAGAGCGAGCGAATGAAATTAATTAAAATTCAAGCGAAATAAAGACAAGCGAGATCATAGAAAATAATAAGTAATACGTGAAGATCAATGGTGCATCACAAATAAGTATTAAATTTTAGTTTGCAGCAATTAAATTGGTTCCATAGATTTAACCACGAGTTGGCATCATCTACAGATCCAGTGGAAAACCAAGGGGTACTGGAAACTTGTTTTAACCTAGTTTGGGACCCTTCATTAGTGATGAACCCAGCGTCTTTCGAACCCCAATAATTAATGTGATGCTCACTAGCGGCTGGCTGGCTGTATACGCGAAGTTACCTGGAGTCCAAGTGAGGAGTCTAAACCGGAGAGATCCACTAAGTTAGGTAGGCGAACAGTCCTTCGCTTATGACATTGGATCGGGTCCCAGCGGCTTTGTAACCGGAAGGTCCTGAGGTTCGAACCCCGGTGGATAGGTCTGCTGAAGGGTCCTAAACTAAGATGAAACACCTGTCTAGTAATTCCTAGTTTTCCAATGGTCTTCTAATTCCATACATTTATTCCCCTTAATGAATTTGAACAATGCAAGAACTACAGTTTTAGCAGAATAAAATGGTACCATCTTTTATTTCGTTGCCTTCTCGTCAGCTGCTTACATGGCAAAGACATTATTAAATATATCTACAACAACAATTTTAACATACTTGCACAGAGTTCAGTTTAAACAAAAATCAATCGATCAATATACGCATACACTAAAAATATATACATATATAAATATGCAATATTAACCACTATTCCGAACAATAATAATCAAACACAATGGAAACTTTTAGCATTTCACATTCGGAGGAAAGAGAGGTGAAATTATCCAGTTACCAGGGCAAAGAAAGGCTGATAACCGCTTCTTTCTGGACGCATAAATCAGGTTTCACGCGCTCCCTATTCACAATGATTCCAGTCAATGAAACCATTGAAATCATCTGTCAGCAGTCCGATCTTCTCCCACTCCCAGAATCTGAATTCAAACGCCTACTGCTTATGTGCACCATGGATGTGCAATTCCTATTTGACAACACGTTTTACCGCCAAATAGATGGTGTAGCTATGGGCAGTCCACTTAGCCCTGTTTTAGCAGATATATTCATGTCTAACCTTGAAAGAACAAAGCTGAAGCATGCAATCGACGAAACATCTTCCTACTGTCGTTATGTTGATGACACATTTATAGTGTGCAAAAATAAAAGTCATGCTTCACACTTACTAAGATTATTCAATGGTGCACACGCCAATATTGACTTCACTATGGAACACGAAAGTGACGGAAAGTTTCACTTCCTCGACATAGCCATGGAACGCCTAGAAGACGGTAGTCTTCAAAAGTCAATTTATCGAAAGCCCACATGGAAAGGACAATACTTGCATTTTAATAGCTTTTGTCCACATAGCTTTAAACGTGGTCTAGTCAAAACTTTGTACTATAGAGCGAGGAGAATATGCTCTACAGAGAAACTAGAGGAGGAGTTTGAGTTCCTTGAAAATATATTGAAGAGAAATGGGTATCCTCAAAGGTTCATCAACAAGTATGGAAGATCTGAAGTCACAAAAGTAAAACAAATCACAGTGGAAAAAAAGCCAGTCTACCTTCAGCTTGATTATAAAGGTGAAAATATTGCAGCGATGATCAACAGAAGGCTGAGTACATCACTAGCCATAGCGTATCCTGCAGCTAAGCTCGTTCCCGTCTATCGAACAACTTGCTCTTTGGTGCAATCAAAAATCGATAGATATCCTTCTCATGTTACCTCCAACTGTGTATACAAATTTACATGTATCTGCGGGAGCAGTTACATTGGAAGGACAGAAAGAAGGGCATATCTACGATTTTCTGAACATGTACCAAAAAGCTTACGTCTAAAGGGAACAAATGCTTTAAACAGTGCCATCACCAGGCATCTTCTCGACACGGGTCATGAGGTGGACGTTGAAAAGTCGTTCAAAATTATCAATAAGCAAAATAGCTCAATTCTCCTTAAGTTTGCTGAAGCCATTTCCATCAAGCGCCTGAAACCTGATTTATGCGTCCAGAAAGAAGCGGTTATCAGCCTTTCTTTGCCCTGGTAACTGGATAATTTCACCTCTCTTTCCTCCGAATGTGAAATGCTAAAAGTTTCCATTGTGTTTGATTATTATTGTTCGGAATAGTGGTTAATATTGCATATTTATATATGTATATATTTTTAGTGTATGCGTATATTGATCGATTGATTTTTGTTTAAACTGAACTCTGTGCAAGTATGTTAAAATTGTTGTTGTAGATATATTTAATAATGTCTTTGCCATGTAAGCAGCTGACGAGAAGGCAACGAAATAAAAGATGGTACCATTTTATTCTGCTAAAACTGTAGTTCTTGCATTGGTCTTCTAATTGCCAGCACGTGATTAAACCTATTACATATGACATTACATAAGTAGGTTGTTAGATGAGGATAAAAATCCCACTTTGCATTAAGTCCATAAAGCATGCGATGTACATGTCTAGCGAATGTCTGTCACATATAATGTTAGCTAGAATATAATTAAGTTAGGCACAGAAATGAAACCAATTTGAATTGTGGAGAATAAGCTTCTTCATTTGGGGATACCAGATAATGGAGACTGAAGGCAATGGAATATGGGTTTTATAATTTAGGGCGCTCAAAAATACCGTTAACCTCATATTCTCGCGTATGTGATTATACCACTACATTCCGTTATTATCTCTCTAGAGTTTTCAAGTCTCACAGATTTATGTTACTTCTGACAGCTGTGGTCATTTCATTTTCTTTTTTCACTTTACCCTCTGTTTGATACTCAGACTAGAGATGAGGCTGATTCAACTTTCACATAGTAATGACAACTTTATTTTCGGAGATGTACTTATACAGACTGTTGAGAAAAATTAACCTTTGGCTTTCAATGCTTAGATAAGCAGGAGGAAATGGAGGTGGATTGGCCATACTCTGAGGAAACCATCAAGTGACATCACTAGACAAGCCCTAGAGTGGAACCCCAAAAGGGAAGCGGCGAGTTGGTCGTCCAAGGATGACTTGGAGGATGTCATGTGAAAAGGAGATGAAAGCATGTAGGTAGACTTGGAGCCAGGTGAAAACTCTAGCAGAGAACCGAACACAACGGAGACGCGCCGCTGAAGCCCTATGTTCCTCTAGGAATTAAAGGAAATAATAATAATTTCAATGCTTATCATACTGTCATCTGTTAACAGCAATCTGTAGGATAGAAAGTAATCAATAATAATGATTTTATCTAAGCCTTTTTTGACAGACACTATACGTATACAAAGGAATATACGCCTGTCCCGCTAACTTTCCTTAAAATAGATTTCTGTTAGTGTTACATTAAGTGTATGGGCAACTAGTTACGAACTTCATGAATAGTCGAAATAGCTGTAAATTCATGTGAATGATTTTATTATAGACAGTACTGCTTTTTCTGTCAATTGATTAGACCGAAACGTTTGGCCTAGGTTGAAATGTCAGCTTCTAGTACGGATGCTTCGACTATGTGTTGAGGATTGATATGATGTTATTTTTTGTAGGTGGCAAATAGCAATGAAACCCAGGATATGCATTTTGACTACCTAATGAGTCCTGTATAGGACGAAGTGAGCATCCTGGACTATACTTCTGCTAATCATCATTCATCAAAAATTAGCACTGGTATTGATAGTGATTATTTTATTATATATTTTGCTCTTTTGCTTCAGTTTCGAAGTTTCAGTAGTGGTGGTTTAGTTTGTACGGCATGGGATTGCTGGTCCCACATTTGACCCCCCCCTCTTTTGCCGGATTTACCATCCAGCTATGCGAGATTTAGGAGTGCGTCAGCAAGAGATTGAACCCCAGACTACATGCGCGATTGGTAAGCATGCTACTGCTGCACTAAACAAACTCTCGGTATCGGTAAGAAGATTGATTTCAGTCGAGCACAGAGAGGTACTACGTGAGATTCTAAAGAACAAAGACTTGGTTGTGACACGCCCCAACAAAGATTCTGTCATTGTCCTGATGGATCGTGAAGACTACATCGATAAAATGTTATCAGTCTTGTCAGATGAAAACAAATTTTCAAAAGAAAGTAGCCAGAAAGACCAAACGGAACAAATTGAAAGCAAGCTAACACAAATGCTGAAGAATATGAAGAACGAGTCGATTATTAGCTCTTAATTATTTGAGCAAATACGACCCTCCGGTTCCGTGATACTCCGCTTATATGGTCCGCCGAAAGTGCACAAAGAGAACGTGCCACTACGTCCAATCTTGGACATGACAAATTCCCCATACCATGCTACTGCCAAATGGCTCACAGAAATCCTCCTACCTATCAGAAATAACCTCTGCAAGCATATTGGTAATCAGTTATTATTAATTCACAAACACAAATATGCAAAATTTTCATATTATTTTGTTCATAAAAATTAAGTCGATTGAATTTACTACAACAACAAAATAAAATTTATAAAGCAAATATTGATTCCTCACTACTATGCAGGATAAATCTCCTTTATACGGGTAATAACTGTTTTCGATCAAACAATACGCTAACATAAGTAAATGGCATTTCGTAATCTAAAATATTAGACGAGTTTATTGATTGACTAACTAGAAAGTGAAAGTAGGTAGACTAGTTTAAAACATGAAAAAAACCTACGCAAGATATATATATATATATATATACGTATGAAGAAAAGCGACAGCGTATTGTTCGAGCATTTTACCAAAAACTGCTCAAATATCCTACAAACTTAGTTAAAAGTCCTGATATTTTGATACTACAGAGGAAAATTTCTATAACTATGACTCTTACATAATGATAATAATATATGAACATAAGTGCTTTGGTGGCACAGCGGTTAGGGCGCTCGCCAACCATGCATATGGTCCGGGGTTCGATCCCCGACCGACGCACTCCTCTACCTCTCTAAGCCAGTAATAATAAAAGCTGGTGAAGAGGAAAGGTTGGGCATGAGGCTAACAACCTCATCCTGTAAAAATAAACACTGCTACAGAAACTTCAGGCCTCTAGCTTGAAGCCCTATGTTCCACTGGGAACGTGAAGGAAGAAAAAATAAGAATATATCTGCGGTCAGATAGGATAGTTCTGTGAAATATCCAGATACCTGGTACAGAATGAAGTGATCTGACATTATATACACTGCTGAGTTTTGAGTTGAATTGACTGTTCATAATCAAAACAAGCGCACAGGCATATATATATATATATATAACCCACTACAGTTGTCTCTAAGTTGCATGTACACAATAACAATGAGTGCCAACAGATGCAAAAAGTGAATTGGCCAGGAATTCCTGCCTGTTGTTTGTCCCCCTCCTCAGTCCAACATCTGATATCATTTTTGAAAAAAGTGGATTGAACACAACACATTTCCTGTTGGCCTAATTTTTGTTCCTATAGATCTCTTTATCCATAAGGATCTTCATTGTAAGACAAGTGGTTAAGTCATCAGTGCTGATTACTTTCCGAGAGATAATTTTCCTTGACAAAATATAGTGGGCATATATATATATATATATATATATATATATATATATATATATATATAATATATATGTATATATGATTTTGATGTTTGTGGAAAAAACCAACTTTTATTCATTGTTCGACGGATTCTTTCGTGTGTGTGTAAAATTAATAAATCTGTAGTGTTTATATTTCAGTTAAGAGCATTTTGATGCAGTGACTTTAAAACTAGTGTCTGCATGACCCACGCAAGCATTATATAAATATGTAGTGTACAGAGAATACGAAGGGCAGCTTCATTCCACATATCCTTAAATTTACGAAAATGTGTCACTAAAAAAGAACGAAATAGACTTAACACAATTAGTTCATGAAGAGCACTCACCATTAAGATAGGTATCTGAAGACGTTTATTATAAGATACAACAAAACGTGGAAAAGAAAAAAGAGTATTTTCTGTCATGATAACTAACTCCAACAGTATTTGTTGGAGTAAATTAACAAACAACTGACAGACAGCTACTTGTTTTTAATGATCTAAGATGTTAACCACAATGCATGCTCCATTCGATTTTTTACACAGATTTATTTGCATGCCAGTGAAATATGGTTCATCCAGAGATACTCGAACCATAAACATAAATTTAGTCAAAAAAGCTAATACAATATGTCTGCCAAATGTTTTTATTTGCTCAAACACCTACTATACATCAATCATCTAACCTGTTTAATGAAGCTTATCCAGCTGTTAAACGTAATACAGTTCGTAAAACTCCTTCCATCATTCTAGACTGTACTAATAAATTAACACACACTTGAAATAAACATCAACCGATGGTTGGAACATACAACAAGAGGTAGTTATACATATATCGATCTTCAAAACTCTTAATAAAAGTTTGTTTTTTCTATCAAGCTTAAGGCCTTTATCCAATCAGAGAAGAATATTAAAACCTCTCATAAAATAACAGAAATACTTGCATAGTACCATGTCTCTGGAACAAAGAAGTATCGATAGACTGATAAAAATAGTAATGAGAATGATAATACTTAAGATAAGATCTCTCTTTTTCTCTATGTACATATATATGTATGTGGTATGCGCATATAATAAGATTTATCATTAGTATATAAAGGGACGTCTATCGACATAAAAATATCAAATAGCAAAAAGGTAGATTGGCCATCAAAGAGAGCGAATGAATCAGCATTGCGGCAAAATATGAGAGACACGAAAAGAAGACAAAGAAATACAATACGAAGAGCAGAAGTAATACAACACGGAAGACCTGTGCACATGACGATTTCCAGGTAAGGTGTATATAATTTCACTATAGAGAGATACCAAATTCCAAATAAACATTCCGTTACCAGGCCTCTTGTCTTCTATATATATATATATATATATATATATAAACATTAGTATATATCCGTCGACAAATGTAAAGTTACTGATAAATACATTGAAGGTACACTGGAAGATCTATCATGGTAGATGGAACTACTGCACACATCTGAACGATCTACAAACTGGAACTTCAAAGGCCTCCGTTATTACAGATAATTGTTTATTTGCCTGCTTAATACAGTAAAGGGGATTTTACAGGGTAAATGTCACATCTATATCAATAAAAAAACACATTATAAACGTAAAAGAAAGAATTCATGAATATTGTTACTGATTTAGGCATCTTTTGAGTTGTAATTCGCATAAACATAGGTCTAGGCATTGTTTTTTTTCGCTACGCTTACTATATTGAGTCAGTGTAAATTACTAAGAAAATACCAACACTAAAGAAGTCATTTCAATAGTCGGAGAAAGCAAAACTATCACAATTGATTAAGGTGATAAGATTAAGATTTTTTAGCTGTAATCGAAACTCAGCATAGTCATCAAAAATGAAAACTGACATCAACATCTTAATTTATCTAACTGGATAAATCTCGATTGATGTTGGCTATTTATTCAAAGTCTTCTCACGTATTTAGTCAGTGAGTAATTGTGGATTTGATCAATTTTCCAGTAGACTTTTTTCATGAGATGAAATAAGTTAAGGAACATTTAAGAAAATAATATCCTGGACAATCGTCTCAAAGAGTCATCCCTCGGTATTTAGTTATATTGTAGTGAGAGCTGGCTGTTAGCCAAATTTGAAGACAGTAATTTACGTCAATGTTCACGTCCTCAATATTGGTCGTGAGAAAAATGAGAAGAAAGACTGATCCAACAAGTAATCATAGCAAACTTAGCGCAGGCGGATACAATTTGCAAAACGTAACAACAGAAGACAAGGGCAAAGCAACAAATCGTTTATTAGGGAAATCAACACATATTTATAGATTTTCATGTACATTATTATAGATTACTGTAAGCAAACAAACACAGTCTTCTGATCGGTGGTTTCTCACTGCAAGTTAATCTTTCATATATTTGTGGCCGCTTATTGAAGTTGCGATTATCTATCTGCAAATTGTATCCGCCTACGCGAAGTCTGTTGTGATTGGTTGTTAAATCTATCCTTGTTCTTATTTTTCTCACGACCAATATTGGAGACGTAAACATTGACGTAAATTGCTGTCTACCGATTTGGCTAACAGTCAGCTCTCACCACAATATAAGTGATTAGAAGTGGTCACATGATACTTGATGTGAGTATATTTACTTTGCTGAACTCAAATATATCACCAGTTGTAGTGTCTTTCAACTTTTCATCAGAAAACAATCGGTTAAAGATAACTTGCAAATGAACAGTACTTAGTCTTTTAGAGCCCATAAAAATTATTTATTTATATATTGCTATTCCCTTGGCTTCCGAGTGGAACGTAGGGCTTCGGTAGTCCATCACCATTTCACTCTACTCTCTGCAGTCCTTTTTAAATGGCTTTACGGACGTCAATAAGCTTTCATATCCTCCTTGAACTATTTTCTCTATACCATCCTCGGAGACATCCCAAACTCATCATTTCGCACTTCAGCTCCACTAGAGAGTCTGCTCGGCATATGTTGTTATTCAACGGTCTCTTCAGCCTGTGTCCAACCTATCTCCATTTCCTTCGATATATATTGATTGGTGTTTTCCACTGTTAGTTAAGTATCTTCATCACCTCCATCTTCTCTATGTTCACTTGAAGTCTCCACCGCCTCTTTTGCCAACTTGTTAGTTTTCGCCAGTAGACCTTCACGTTTGTATTACATTCAACATAAGTAATCCACGAAGTTCAGACCTTTCAGCGTCTTCTCATCAGTCTAAAGCATATTCGTCTTCCCTCCCCAAACCACTGTCTACTGCATGATCCCGGCCACCACAGTCAGGAATATCATCGGTGGTGCTTCTCGGCTCTGTGAGCGAAGATCATGTGTAGTATTTATTCTTTGCTGTGCGTGTGTGTACTTTATATCCTATTAACATTAAAAACAATGAAGTACACAAAAGGACACCCACCAATTGTTTTTTAACACATCGAGGAGACTGTAAATGAAAAAGAATCGGATGAAGTATATATTAAGGTGAAACAACAGGGGTAAGTTTGATTTCTACGCCGGTGCTGCATACTCGTTATATTTTACCGCATTTCAACATTTAACGACAAGTGATTTTAGTTTAGTTACCGAGATATCATAGGAAGTAATATGAAATCTTTCATACAAATATTGATAGTAATCAACACGTTTTATATAATATCCAACAGTTAAAAAGATGTGCGTAAGTGTGTACATGTGTGTCAAACTTGTGAATAACAATAAGAAAAGGTAGTTTAGTGTACGAAATCAGACCTGTCGATGACAATATACTATTCTACTCTTAGTGTTAAGCCTCGTAAGACAGATAAATAGATAAATGATCGATTTAATCAATTTGAATTGTACATTATTGAAAGTAAACGTTGAAGAACCAATATTATCACTAACCAAGTGTGTACAATGAAACTTATTCTGTAGTGAATCAACAAGTCTTTGAAAACAGTCAATTGTAATAAAAGTGATTATTTCTAGTGAAGACTAATTTAATGCAAATATATAAAGGAAATTCAAACAACAATTCACTATAGATAGAATAATAAATCGATCTTTAAAATCTTTTCTGCAGTAATCCATTCTTAGGTGAGTGGAATAAACAATATTATCTATTATTGGTTGGATCGGTCAAGGATGGATTGATTTCAGCCTTCTTCTTGAAATGCTTGCATATGGCCATGAGATCATATTATATTATTATTGTCCCCTTGGATTCCTTGTAGGACATAAGGCTTCAACTGCACGTCTACACTTGCCACTTCTGTCTTCTGCTGTACTTTTCACCTGCACCCATGTTAGTCCATACTGTTTCAACTCCTCTTCACACGATCTCCTCCATGTCACCGTTGTACTGACGTCCCACTCATCGCTTCCCTTTCGGCCTGGTTCCACTCGAGCAATGGCCTGACGCGCGCGCGATATCACCCAGCGGCCTTCTCAGCCACGAGTGTCCAATTCATCTCCACTTTCTCCTGCATATTTGTTGGGCGATTGCTTCTTGTTTTGTTTTCTTGGTTCTCATAGTTTCTTGTTGGTGATTCTTTTCGACCTGGTTATCTGATCTTCAGTAAAAAGCAAAGACAGTTGTTGATAAATATCTGAAACAGACTGTTGGAAATATTCTTTGTGACCCGCCCGCCAAGTTTCTGATCCGTATAGAACAGCTGACTGACTTGACGTTGTTTGTATTGAAAATCCGAGCGAATTTTGTTGTTGATCCTGGCTGAGTGATGAAGATTTCCAGATTGGTTTCAGGTTGATGAATATGTTTCTCGCCATCCCGATTCTCGCTCGATTTGACATTCTCGTCCGTTCCGACTTCCTGTGTTGAGACAATGCTCCCTAGATAAGTGAATGAAGTAACCTCTTTCAAATCCCTTCCGTTGATGGTGATTGGCGCCGGATGTTGCTGCTGTTGTCGTTGTTGTTGGTTGGTTATTTTCACAACTTCCGTCCTGTCTATGTTCACTTGGAGTCCTGTCTTCGCCGACTGCTTCTTCGACCAGTTTGTCGGTTTTCGCTTGTAAGTCTTCCATTTTGTGCGACATCAAACATAAATCATCCACGCGCGAAATCCAGGTCTTCTAGATTCTTCACATCGGTCCAGGATACCCCTGTCTTCTCGTTTCCCACTGTCTGACGCATAATCCAGTCCACCACAATTAGGAAACTAGTCCTATGCACTGCCTTCATGCTAATGGGGGTATTCTTTACAAAAGTCAAAGGCTGAATGTAAACATCTGGCGCCACTACCCTATACTGAAATATTTTGCATTATCGGTGTTTATCTTCCTTTCTACTTAGTATTTTTATTTGCACTTTTTTTGTTATTTTTTGTTTCTTTTTGGTTTTTGTTGTTTTTTATGTTTATTTTTTTGTAATACTCCTTTTAAATGTACGATGAAATTAGATGCAATATTGTAGATATGTGCTGAAAATTCCACACTGTACCACAAGTACTGTTTCTGGAATAAAAGCGAAATTATTATTATTATTATTATTACTACAATTGGAATGATCTACCTAGGGAAACTGGAAAACTCTGATTATTCCTTTACGTTCCCAGTTGAACATAGGACTTCATGCTAGAGGCTTGAAGTATTGGCAGCAGTGGAGTTTATTTTTACGAGATGGGTTTGAAAGCCTCATATCTGACCTTCCATTTTACCAGTCTTATAACTGGTTTAGAGAGGTAAAGGAGTGCGTCAACCGGGTATCGATCCCCGGACCATATGCGTGCCAACGTCGCATGATTCCAAACCTATATAGTGTACATGACCTCCAGAATCCAAAAAGATCAAATAACATGTGAACTTGTTTTGATCACCTGCAACCATTAGAACGCAGCGCTTCATACTGTTGTGGGGCTGACTTGTGAATCAAGCTTCAAGTGAACAGCTTAAGGAGCGGCGCCTCAAGATGACCATCTGTCTAGGTCTAGCCATCCGGAATGTACCCTAGCTGTATCACAAACTAAGAGATTGTATGTGACATATCTCTCCCTGTCCATAATGTGCCAAGTTTTTCTTTTCATAATAATAATAATAGTATTGTGGTCAGAGCTCGCTGTTAGCCAAAATTGGTGGACAGTAATTTCCATCAATGTTTATGTCTCAAATATTATTGGTCGTGAGAAAAATAAGAACAATGGCTCTGCGTAGGCGGATACGGCTAACATTCAAGACACTCAAGAAACAGCCACAAAGAGATGCAAGGTTAACTTTCAGTGAGAAACAACCAATCAGAAGACTGTTTGTCTATTAACAATAATCTATAATATGTACATGAAAATCTATAAATATGTGTTGATTTCCTTAATAAAGTATCTGTTCCCTGGCTCTTGTCTTCTGTTGTTACATCTGGTGTCACTGCCTCCCGATAAATGGAAAGCCTATGCCCTGCAGTTTTCGATGGAGACATAAGAATCTTCGAGCAGGACTTCGAGGCTCCTGCGCAGTTGAGTGGCGCTCAACATCTGTCAGCGATGAGGCTGTTACTTGGGACGCTGCTGGGAGGTCGGGAGAAAGCAGCATATGAAAGTGTGAGGCGAAATACCAACGAATGTACAACAGGGTCAGGAAAACAGTTTCCAAAGTGGGAAGGACGACATGTGGTCACTTTGAGATGGGATTACGCAGACACAATCGCAATGGCAAACAAAGAGAAACAGGTGAACACCAGAGAGCGCCGAGATTTCAGACAGCAAGACAAACGAACAAAGCCATTAGAACCGAGCACACCGAACCAACTTGAGTCGCAAGTCTTTGACGGGGGGACGAGTGTGGTGAGAGCTGGTTGCTAGCCAAATCGGTGGACTGTAATTTACGTCAATGTTTATGTCTCAAATATTATTGGTCGTGAGAAAAATGAGAACAAAGACTTTGCGTAGGCGGATACGGTTAGCACATAGATGATCTGACATCCAGGAAACAGCCACAAAGAGATGAAAGATTAACTTTCAGTGAGAAACAACCAATCGGAAGACTGTTTTTCTGCTAACAATAATCCATCATAATGCACATGAAAATCTATAAATATGTGTTGATTTCTTTAATAAACGATCTGTTTCCTGGCCTTTGTGTTCTGTTGTCAAAATACAACAATGATTGTAACTATAATGTATTGCGCCAGTCAGCGTTCAGAACTACCCGTTGTTTATCAAGCAGAATGGTGCCTTTTCCATATTTCTATATAATCAATAACATAGTTGAGGTGACATAAACAGACAAATATTCTTTAAAAAAATAATGAAACTTTATGAATTTTGGCAGATATGTAAACACATCAACACGTGCATAACTACTGTGTACTTCCGTAAAGTAAACAAACCAACTTGAAATATGCATAAAATTATAGTGAGTAATCTGTTTCCACTATAGGCACACATATATACATTAAAATGATATCTATAATAAAAAAAAGAATAAAACCTTGAAACATCATATTTAACTAACCTGTAACGAGGTAAGTTTATAGTTTTGAAATAAATAGTCTTGCCAATTAGAAGTAAAAGAATCACATAGAATATAACCGAAGATTAGTACATAACCACTAAGTGATAATAGAAATCTAGTATCTGTCTCCTTTTTTGAATGATAATCTTGTTCAGGATCAGTGTAGAAAAACATAATCATGCCTAAGCATATAATGCCTGAAAATAAAAAGAAATGATTGAATAAATGAACTTACAAACATCAAAACATGATAATTAAAACAAAACAATAGTAATAATAATGTAACAGCAGAACACAAAGGCCAGGAAACAGATCGTTTATTAAAGAAATCAACACATATTTATAGATTTTCATGTGCATTATGATGGATTATTGTTAGCAGAAAAACAGTCTTCCGATTGGTTGTTTCTCACTGAAAGTTAATCTTTCATCTCTTTGTGGCTGTTTCCTGGATGTCAGATCATCTATGTGCTAACCGTATCCGCCTACGCAAAGTCTTTGTTCTCATTTTTCTCACGACCAATAATATTTGAGACATAAACATTGACGTAAATTACAGTCCACCGATTTGGCTAGCAACCAGCTCTCACCACACTCGTCCCCCCGTCAAAGACTTGCGACTCAAGTTGGTTCGGTGTGCTCGGTTCTAATGGCTTTGTTCGTTTGTCTTGCTGTCTGAAATCTCGGCGCTCTCTGGTGTTCACCTGTTTCTCTTTGTTTGCCATTGCGATTGTGTCTGCGTAATCCCATCTCAAAGTGACCACATGTCGTCCTTCCCACTTTGGAAACTGTTTTCCTGACCCTGTTGTACATTCGTTGGTATTTCGCCTCACACTTTCATATGCTGCTTTCTCCCGACCTCCCAGCAGCGTCCCAAGTAACAGCCTCATCGCTGACAGATGTTGAGCGCCACTCAACTGCGCAGGAGCCTCGAAGTCCTGCTCGAAGATTCTTATGTCTCCATCGAAAACTGCAGGGCATAGGCTTTCCATTTATCGGGAGGCAGTGACACCAGATGTAACAACAGAAGACAAGAGCCAGGGAACAGATACTTTATTAAGGAAATCAACACATATTTATAGATTTTCATGTACATATTATAGATTATTGTTAATAGACAAACAGTCTTCTGATTGGTTGTTTCTCACTGAAAGTTAACCTTGCATCTCTTTGTGGCTGTTTCTTGAGTGTCTTGAATGTTAGCCGTATCCGCCTACGCAGAGCCATTGTTCTTATTTTTCTCACGACCAATAATATTTGAGACATAAACATTGATGGAAATTATTGTCCACTAATTTGGTTAGCAGCCGGCTTTCACCACAATAATAACAACATTAATTTAGACGACACTATGCTAACACACGTAAGTCCAGAATTTTCAGCCTATTTAAACTGAAAAATATCTACTCTTCATACAGGATCTTAAAAGACAAAGAATAGTATTCAGCAGTGTGACAACAGAAGACAAGGGCCAGACAGCAGATCGTTTATTGAAAAATTCAAGAGATACTTATGGATTTTTTAGTAGATTATTGACACTGGAGAAGCAAAGTTTCCTGATCGGTTGTTTTCTTGCTGATGGTTGGTCTGTACTGCTTGTGAGTGTTTCTCAGAAAGTTAAGCCATACATTTGCGAATCGTATTGGCAGACGTTAAGTCTGCTGTGATTGATCGGTGAGTTCCTCAAGGTTGAGCTTTGTTATTGTTTTACTTATGGTCCCGATTCGGGACGTAACAGTGACGTAAATTGTTGTCAACAATTTTGGTTAGCAGCCAGTTGTCACCACAGCAGTACATCGAGTGATGCTGTGTAATTCTAATAAATAATAATAATAATTTTTCCTTCACGTTCCCAGTGGAACATAGGGCTCCAAGCCAGTGGCTTGAAGTTTCTGTAGCAGTGTTTAATTTTTACAAGATGGGGTTGCTAGCCTCATGCGCAACCTTTCCTCTTTACCAGCATTATTTCTGGCTCAGTGAGGTAAAGGAGTGCGCCGGCCGGGAGTAATTCTATCTAAGGCTATATCCAGTCTACTAGGATATTTTTTCCTCATCTCATCTGAGAAGTGCTCTGCATAAAGACTGACAGCAAGTTGAAGATATGCGCAAGTTTATGTAGTGATCCAAAAAGTAATAACAATAATTAGATGATGGAAACAATGGGAAATGGAGAAGAATTCATGTATTATCCTGGATGAAAGTTTTGGTAGCCTAGTAATTTAATCAGACTGAGACTGTGGTACACTAGCATTTGTGAATAAAACGGAAAACGCAAAACAGAGTTTTATTCTGATAATAAGGTTAACAGTTGCTTATAATACGTTTCATATATGTTACATTTATCGGTAATGGAACTTTGTTCATTCAATTGCATGTATCAAATTCATAGAGCAAAACAAGTTTAAGATTTATGATAGTAACAATATCAACGGAAAAATCAAAAAAGAAAATAACAGTATAGCCACTAATTCCAAGTTAATTTGTTTATTAAATATATTTTTACGAGTTGATCATGGATTGATATCAGTTAGAGAACCATTGAAAACCAGGGAGTACTGGACAGATGTTGTTTCATCCTAGTTTGGGAATCATCATCAGTACTGGGATTCGAACCCAGGACCTTCCGGTTACAAGGCAAGGTCGTATACCATTTAGCCACTGGGACCCTATTCAATGGCTCATGAATTATAACTTCTACCGGTTCATGACTTAGCGCGATCCTAGTTTAGTTATAAACCTTACAAACCAAACTATAGAAAATTCATCTGATGCTCGCTAATTACTTGCTACAGGTTGAAGTTTCCTGGAGTTCTAGTGAGAAGTCGTGACGAGTGAGGTCCAATTAGATGTCACGTGTGACCCCAACGACAATGGTTTGGGTCGCGCCAAATCACGAATTGGTAAAGTTAGAATTCATGAGCCATTGAATCGGGTCCCAACGGCTGAATCGTATACGAGCTTGCCTTGTAACCTGAAGGTCCTGGGTTCGAACCCTGGTGGTGGGTGCATACTGTCGGTGATTCCCAAACTAGGATGAAACAGCAGCTGTCCAGTACTCCCTGGTTTTCAATGGTTCTCTAACTGATATCAATCCGTGATCAACTTGTAAAAACATAACTAACCCTTACAAACCAAACTAAAGATTAGTAAATATATCACACAAGGTGAAACAGTATTATTCACTGGATTACACTGTAAACAAAATTTACTTTACATAGTCATATCTGAAACACAAACACGAGAGAGCCAGGCAGGCTTTAGACCAGGAAGAGGGTGTATTGATCATATCTTCACCCTCCGACAGATTCTAGAACATAGGCATTCTTACCGGCGCCCAACAATCACTATATTCCTTGACCTAAAGGCGGCATTCGGTTCTATCGACCGAGAGGTTCTCTGGAGATGCTTGGCTGTAAAGGGAATTCCAAGAAAATATATTGCACTGATTAAGGCACTCTACTCGTACTCATACAGCCAGGTGAGGGCTTATGGCGAGTTGTCATCTGAACTGGTGACGACTAGTGGTGTCCGTCAAGGATGCCCATTATCCCCTTTTCTATTCAACTTCATCATAGATGTACTAATGGACTTAATCCTAAGTGACTTCAGCGACTCAGGGATTGACTTGCTACCAGAGAATAATCTCGTTGACTAAGAATATGCAGACGATATAGTCCTTCTAGGCGAGGACGCTGACAAAATAAAGCAGAGTCTTCTGAACACCTTGAGCTGCAATCTACGAATGTTTGGCATGCGATTCGCTCCCGCCAAATGCAAGATGATGTTACAGGACTGGACTACATCGACGCCTAGTATAAAAATAGGAAGTGAAGTGGTAGAGCACGTTGACCGCTTCACTTATTTGGGAAGTACCATCAGCCAACGCCAGCGGGTTGATCTCTGACGAAATCTTGGCACGGATGCAGAAAGCTAGTTTTGCATATGCCAGCTTACGCCATCTCTGACGTAGACGAGATATTGGACTATCGACCAAAGGGCGGGTGTACTGCTCATCAGTCCGCTCCATCCTCCTTTATGGCTGTGAGACCTGGCCATTGAGAGTGGAAGATATGAAAAGATTAGCTGTCTTTGATCATAGGTGCCTGCGTTCTATCTCCCGTGTGAAGTGGCATAATAAGGTGAGCAATATTGAGGTGAGGCATCGGTCGAGTTCTAGGTAAGGAGGGGAAATCAATCGACGAAGTCGTGAAGCTACAAAGACTGAGACATGTGTTACGCATGCCTAGCCTAGTCATCGCCTTCCTCGACGAGCAATGTTAGCGGATATAGGGTCAGGCTGGAAAAAAGCTAGCGGCGGTCAAACAAAAACTTGGCACCAGTCAATGAAATCCACAACAGTTGGTCTAAGCCACGTAGGAAGGTACAGACTCCCTGGTTAGGGTCCTCGGGACGGTAAAAACCAATGATTGGAAACGATTGGTGATATGGCTCAAAATCGTTCTCAATGGCTGGTGCAGATGCATCCACTCCCTGTGACTTATGATTTCCAATTAAACTATGTTGTTCTTCGTTACTACTATTCGTTTGCCTCACACCTCTGTTTACTGTCTCTATTATGCCTTTCTTGTACTTTCTTCTCTTACTTTGTGTGCTACATGAAGTATGGCGACTTGAACTGCCGCACATATGTGCAAAGTTCTATGTCGTAAACAGACAGACAGAGACATAGTCATATCTCAAATGAGATGACATAACTTTGAAGTTCAGTTTTTATGGTTGGAAAATAAGACCTAGTGGTATCCATGATATGATTTGAAATCAAGTGGACAATGCACAAATGTTTTCATAACTTTTACACCACTAAATACCAAATACCTTTCTACTATATTATCTACGGTTTCCAAACCATTCTTTTTTTTGGACCCTTTTCTTATTTATAATCTGTCTATTTGAAGTGTAGCGTTGTGAACTACTTCAAGACTTTAGGTTCTGAGGTCCGGTAGAGTGTGTTTGGACACACCGACGGTCACCTTTCATCGACTGTGACAATCTTAGAACACTGACTTCGGTGGATTGGACATGTGTTGCGAATGTCATCCGAGACACTCTCGAACCGCCGGCTGTTCGCTAGGCCTGGGGCAAGATAGGAAATGTGCAGGGGAGGGGCAGCCTATAACACATATCATGGAA
Organism: Trichobilharzia regenti; assembly: GCA_944472135.2. NCBI lineage: Eukaryota > Metazoa > Platyhelminthes > Trematoda > Strigeidida > Schistosomatidae > Trichobilharzia > Trichobilharzia regenti. The sequence continues at coordinate 143,361,299 of OX235262.1, read as the reverse complement.
TTAAGAATTACTGCGTCAACTCAGCATCTGCTCATACACCAAGACTTCTTGAGTGGGGTCCAAAAGATAATTTGAGCCCGTAACTCGAGACATTATCATATATAACCAGGAATCATATTCAATGGCCAGAATGCTGCAATTCTCTTCTTTCTTCCACTTCAGAAGGTAACATGACGTGATACATGATCTCGACGAGAATGCTTACTTGCTTTACGAATGACCTCCCTCATCCATTATATCCCTATTTCCCTCACATACTGTTTTACCACTTTTGTGCGGCACATCTATTGTCCATTATGTACCAGTTCTGTGTATTTAACAGTAGTAATACTGGTGAAAATAAAGACCTCACATGTACTTGCTCTCAACTCATGGCATTAAATTTGAAATGACTTCAATGGGAACTTTATTTGTTCTTGAAAACCTTTTGATTACCCCAATAAAGTTTAAAGATCAAATAAGCCATGAATGACACAAGTCAATAATATAAACCCTTAAATATATCAATTAAAAGACAGATACTTACCAGCTGTAAGGTATTCACTTCCCTTATACACCCTCCTCTGAATGAATTTCCCCATAAACATAACAGGTAAAACTTTACATGCCTTAAGAATTACCTGGAATATAAATAAAAGAATATATGTAGTGTAAAAGAAATTTAGTCTGAAAAAGGACCGTATTATATTCATCAAATTTGAAAACAATTTCCATTCGTCCTAAATAATATACAATAGAAGGATCCTCTTAACAAAACGATAAACATTGAATAAATGAGTATACTCATTTACACTACTCATGCGATATAATCATTTCAAGGGTAAACGATGACAAAACATAGAGCCTTCTGGAAACATGAGCAAACTTCCTAGTGTGGTTATCATATTCTTACAGGAATGGTTTGCACCGAGTCTGAATTTATAGACAGCCAGTGAAATACCGGAATGTACTGAAGAATTTTATTGTATCAGAAGCCTGGATTTCACTACTAAATCAAAAGCCTTATACTGCATCTGTAAGCTCATATCAATTTCGATTCACACATGATAATTAGTTACCCAATTAAATAATGTATACCGTGCAGTTGTTCCCCACATCCCACCTTAGGGATATGAGAAGTGGCTATCCGAAGTTGAAGATGAAAAGAGATTAGATATTTCCATTACACGTAGCTTAGTTAGGTTGCTCGGATTATTTTATCTCGCATATATTTTACGAATCACAGTCTACCACCTTCCTCGATGTGAAATACTCTCTGAAGTAGGGTTAGTTTGGACAGCGTTCGATGTGGTTAGACCGAAAAATGGCACCTAACTGTGAAGTTGTTCACTTCTGATCTGGATCAGGTAAGGAAGCAACAATATTATGATTTCATACATTTATTCCCCTTACTGAATTTGAACAAAGCAAGAACTACAGTTTTAGCAGAATAATATGGTACCATCATTTATTTCGTTGGCTTCTCATCATTTGCTTACAGCACAATTCCATTAATTGTGGAATTTTCTGTCAACTGACAACATGTAAAATTTGCAAGCTGTAAGCAGCTGATGAGAAGCCAACGAAATAAATGATGGCACCATATTATTCTGCTAAAACTGTAGTTCTTGCTTTGTTCAAACATATTATGATTTTGTTTTCTGTGTGAAGTGTGGCAAAACGGGTATACTTTTGTTTAAATTTCTTCAGTAATTTCTCATTCATTCACAGTTCTGACCAGAATTCGATAATAAATATCTATGACTCACCACTCAAGGTATATGCAACAAGAGAAGCTACACAAGTCCCAATTAAAGTTCTACTTTATACATGTGGATGCCTCGAAAGTAATTTACTAAAACAAAAGATGACATGGGAAGTATCTTTTATCTAGACAAGGTTTCAAAGACAAGTGACAACGATGACAACAGACAAAAAAGTCCACTTTTTAAGAACATTAGACTTACACATTTTGAGATAAACAAGGTCACTCATGTAAAATTCAAGTGGTTTGAAAGCCTGATTATTTGAAATTCTGCTATCCATGCAATCTTAACTACTTGATAGCTTATTTTACTGGTTCTTCGATTATTTGGCAATACTAATTTATTTGTATTATGTGCAGTAAACAGACGTTCGACGAATAATGATCCATTAAATCGCGAAAATAAGCATTTTAACATCAGTAATACCTTTTATCATGAAGCATGCACATTATGAGGGAATCTTAGCATCTTAACATTACAGCATTTATCACTACTTATTTGATATTTAATACTCGGGCAGTCACCTCTCTTTCTCAACTTCATCGACTTTGAAAAGGCCTTCAGCAGACAGCGTCGATCGAGTGGTCATTTGGCAACTACTTCGCTACTACGGGGTCCCATCGACAATTATACATCTCATCCAACAGTTATACGACAATGCTGCATGACAAGTAATCCACAACGGGAAACTTACGGAAGCCTTCGAAGTGAGGACAAGAGTAAAACAAGACTGCCTCCTATTGCCAATGATTTTCCTGATTGCAGTAGATTGGATAATGCGACAAACAACAGCAATGAGGAAACAGGCATAAAATGGACTCACACAAAACAATTGGAGGATCTGGATTTCGCCGATGACATATGTATGTCTGATTTCCCACAAACTGGAAGATATGCAAGTGAAAAGTAACAAGTTGGTAAAAGAACCATCAAAGATAAGAAGGACTTCAGGTGAACATAGAGAAAACAAAGGTGATCAAGATTCTCGGCCAACAGCAACAGCAACAACAACAAACAACAATCAGCCAGCATAAATGGGAGAAATCTGAAAGAAGCAACCTCCTTTACCTACCTACCTAGGAAGCATCGTTTCAACTACAGGCCAACGGAACTGACGAGGATATCAAAGCCAGAATCGGAAAAGCAAAACAAGCTTTCATTACTCTTAAGTCTGTATGGAAGTCAACAGCACTCAGCATCAAAAATAAGATATAGGATTTTCAACTCCAATGTGAAGTCAGTGCTACTTTCTATGCCGTCCAGAGACTTGGCGCGTCATAAACAGCATCTCAAACAAACTACAGACCTTCATTAACAGTTGTCTTCGCTCAATACTACTCAAGATCAGATGGCCGGAAAAGATCAGCAACAGGGATCTCTGGTAAGGATCGAACCAACCAGGAACCGATTGTGAAACAAATAGGCAGGAAGAAATGGAGATGGATTGGCCATACTCTGAGGAGACCATCAAGTGACATCACTAGACGAGCCATTGCTCGAGTGGAACCCGAAAGGGGAGCGGTGAGTTGGTCGTCTAAGGGTGACTTGGAGGAGGTCATTCGAGGAGGAGATGAGAGCATGTGGGCAGACTTGGAGCGGGGTGAAAAAGTTGGCAGAAAACAGAAGGCAATGGAGATGCGCAGCTGAAGCCCTATGTTCCTCTAGGAATTAAAGGACACAATAATAATAATAATACTCGGATGACGATTGCAGTTCTATGAACATCTTGACAACGAGTATTTCCACACTGAAAAGACCTGTGTAAGCTTTCCATTTCTATTAAGAACTAAAAGGGTAGTTATTTCCATAAATCTTATGTTTCAGTAAGAAAAAGAAAGATACAGAGCTGAGATCATAACCACTGTAAATTGATTTTACGTAAGTTATATGTAGATCTAATTTTCTACATGTCTGTTTGTATTTCTCTCACCCCACTTGTGTCCTTTGAAATCCTAATGGCTGTTGACTGTTTTAATTTATCAATGTGATTAATGTCTCAGGGTCATTCCAAGTATATATATAGGAAAGCGCTGTCAATCATTTTCGTTGCTGATACAAAACAGTGAATGCTCTCTGCACCAACAGTTAGTCTTCTCTTCTTGTTTTTTTTGCGTCGAGTTTTCGGTAGTATCTTGTTGTGTTGAGGTAGTCGTTGTTGTTGCTAATATTGATTAGAACAGCAGGCTCGTGAATCGACTAGGTATGAAATTCGTTAACGCAACTACAAGTGTATTAACGGTCATATTAAAATTGGCTATGGGTACATATCTGGTAAGATATACCTAGGGTCGAACATAAGATTAATTAACATAGAGAGAGAGAGAGACTATGAAGGAATGACAGTATTATTGGTATATTACAATAAATTTGGGTCATAGGTAAAGAAATAACCTTATCTCACTAATTCATAGAAATAGGTGTTTAAACGGGTGGTTCTACTTTGAATATAAATAATTTGCATATCAATATTATGCATTCAGGTCAAATGGAAAAATAAGTACCCAGTCTTAAATACTATTCTTTTGATTAACCCATTAGCTTCATTTATTGTTGAACGAATTACTAATATTTATGTGAAAGATGAATGAATGCATAGGTCTACATCAGCGTAAGCTGTATTGGTATATTCGACCAATATTCACCAACCACTGCTTTTTAGGATCTAAAGAGGACTAACCAAGCAACGTACACTTTTATTTATGACTCGGACCAAAAAACAAATTTTGCTGATTGGTCACATTATTATGATCTGATCAGTCATCGCATTTGGCAACCTTAACGGAAAGACCAAAATTTAAATCAGCATTTAACTTCATCCACTGCTGGGGTGGAAGCTTTTTTGTGATCCAAATCCGATTTATGTCTGCATGATAGAGAACTAGTTAAACTGAGTAATTTTGTACCTCATGCAATCAGAGCAATAAGCAACCTTTCCAGTGGTCTAACCCAATCTTGCAAGATGGTATGTATACACTACTGAATGATATGGGAAATCAACAACGAATGATGTGAACCAATGCTTCCCAAGCAGATAGAAGTGATCCACAAAACAACAAACGACTACCTAACTTTTCTGAAGCACACATAAGCGGTATACACGGATGAATAAAAGTTTAGACCCCCGATTTAGTTTAGATTAATGTTATCAGGGTTAGCTATTTGAGATGGATAAGCAATACACAAACGTCACTTTTAAACTACACAGATCGAGGTGACAATTTACCACAGTTTACTTTTGAAGGGTAGAACATTCACATAAAAAAATGTGTTTGATACTACAGATAACAAACCAGAAAAAGCAAGTAAAATAGCAAGACGGCATATACGAATGAATTATATAGGTAGTTGGAATCCATTCACTATTCAGCTGACTGAGAAGCACTAGAAATTGACGTGAGCGGTTGGAAACCACTTATATCAATTAACAGTTCAAGTCGCTTTTATTATTATCATCTTATTTATTATTCCATTGGGTTCCGAGTGGAACATAGGGCTTTAACAGCACAACTCCACTTTGTCCTGTCCTCTGCAGTTCTCTTTAGTTGGCTCCATGAATGCTTATAAGTCCCCTTCTTTTCCTGACACAATCAATTCCATATTACCCTCGGACGCCCAACTCATCACTTCCAATTCGAGTCCCACTCGCGGGGACGGCGTGAGATGTCATTCAATGGTCTCCTCAACGTGTGTCCAATCAGTCTCCATTTTCTTCGGCAAAATTGTTGAGCAATAGGTTCTTTGTTTCATTGTGCATAAAATTCATTTTGATAAAGTCTTACAGTGTTATACAGTAATATTTACTGATGACATTACAAGCACAATTTATTGCTTATAATCATATGAAGTTACACAATTTTTCAACTTCGTCTGTATGATTTCACTATTTCTCATCCGTGCTTTGATTGGTAGCAATACTTCCCATATTTTTGGCATTAGTGATGAGTCATTCCTATTGAACGTATTAGGAGTAGATTCTATGATCAAAGACTCCACCTACACTGTGAGACTTTATCAAAATAAATTTTATCCACAATGAAATTATATCTGTGGTGAGAGCTGGCTGCTAGCCAAATTGGTAGACAATAATTTATGTTAATGTTTAGGTCCCAAATATTAGTCATGTGAAGACAAGAACAAAGACTGACAGCAGACTTTGCGTAGGCGGATACAATTTGCAGATAGATGACCTGACATCCAAGAAACAGCCACAAAGAGATGAAAGATTAAGGTTCAGCGAGAAACCACCAGTCAGAAGGCTGTGTTTGCTTGCTTCCAATAATCTATAATAATGTACATGAAAATCTATAAATATGTGTTGGTTTCCGTAATAAACGATCAGTTGCCTGGCCCTTGTCTTCTGTTGTTGCATATCAAGTCTCTTTGTTGGTTTGTCTCCAAAGTTTCTGGCTTTTACTTTTTTCCAGCCACCTGTGGTTGAGCAGTGGAAGCGTTTTGGGCATATAACGCAGAGGTCCATAGGACCATAAACACGCTGTGTTACCGAACTTCACCTAGTTTACTAATTCGTCAACTGTCTAGACGGTCCTAAGCCTGAGAAAAGCGAGAAGCTTGGCCGTAAGACTGGTGACGTTACCCGGGAAATTCAATCCAGTCGGTACAGAGACTGTAAAACACATGAAAAATCGCTTGTACATATCATTTTGATGAATTAAAGTAACTGATTAGAATATTTTCAGTTTCAGAAGGAAACTGTGGTGAATTGTATCCCCAAACTGTGCATCTTCGAAATAAGAAGCTTTATACTATATGTATATATATATACATATATATATATATATATATATATATATATATATATATATATATATATTGCTACTAATACAAACATAAAGATGCAGCATCCGATGAGATAATACTCAATAAATAAGTATTATTACTTCACTTATTTTATATTTAAATAACTTAGACTGTTTATAATCAACAAGTGAGATAAATGATAGTTTAAACTTCTTTATTCCGATTTTCCTTTGTAACATATTTTTATCGTTATTATTATTTATTGTCCTTGTAAGCAGTTTTATTGATTTTAGTAATGCTCACAACATTAGTTTATTGCTTCCGCTTCAATATATTACCGGATTTTGAGAGTTTTGTTAAAGTATAATTTCATGTTAGATAAATTTATGCTACACACACACACACACACATACACACACACAGACCAACGAATGAAATATCTATTTCCTGATTTATTTACTCATATCTAGAGAGTATATACGTATGTATATTGCAGTATAAAGCACTTTGAACCAAAATAGTCGGTAACTTTTCATGATATTGAATACAATGGCTTATGTGGAGCTGTAAGTCGTTGGTCTTGTCGAATCAACTTCCAACTATTGGTACACACATTCAAAGTTCGTTACACCTGCCGGTGTTTAGGGTAGCCAGGTTGCATCACTAAGCCTCACATAATAGGTGTGATTCATTGCTAGCTAAATACACAATTGCAAGTGGTTGTTGAATAGTATCACATTTAATTCATTTTTCAAGTGATGACACTGGAGTTTTGTTAATAATTGTTTTAAAATGAAATAAGATAAAATAAATGTAAGGGAATATGGTGATTTTATGCATGAACTTTTTATTCTTAACACTGCAACTTCTTTATGAGAAATATTTATTTGAATTGGGAATTCACTCAAGTTTATGGATTGATACCATTAAAAGTGAATAGTATTATACCCTAGACACTAAATCGCATTATCCTGGAGAGAATCAAACACACCATGGATGAAAACTTCGACTGGAACAGGCTGGATTCAGGAGAAACAAGTCATGCATCGAAAAAATCGGAATACTACGGATCATCATTGAACAGAACTTGGAGTGGCAGTCAGCCCTCTATCCCAACTTCATTGACTTTGAAAAGGCCTTCAACAGCGTCAATCGACAGGTGATTTGGAAACTACTACGGGGTGCCGCTAACAATTATACACCTCACCAAACAGTTGTATGACAATGCTGCGTGCCAAGTAATCCACAACGGGAAACTTACGGAATCCTTAGAAGTGAAAATGAGAGTATGACAAAGCTGATTACTACCTCAAATGATTTTCCTAACTGCAGTAGACTGAGTAATGAGACAGATAGGGGACAACGAGGAAACAGGCATATAACGGACCCACAAAAAAACTTGGAGGAGCTGGATTCCACCGATGCTATGTGTCTGATTTCTCACAAACTGGAAGATATGCAAGTGAAAAGCAACAAGTTGGTAGAAGAACCATCAAAGATAAGAAGGACTTCAGGTGAACATAGAGAAAACAAAGGTGATCAAGATTCTCGGCCAACAGCAACAGCAACAACAACAAACAACAATCAGCCAGCATAAATGGGAGAAATCTGAAAGAAGCAACCTCCTTTACCTACCTACCTAGGAAGCATCGTTTCAACTACAGGCCAACGGAACTGACGAGGATATCAAAGCCAGAATCGGAAAAGCAAAACAAGCTTTCATTACTCTTAAGTCTGTGTGGAAGTCAGCAGCACTCAGAATCAGAAATAAGATCCGGATTTTCAACTCCAATGTGAAGTCACTGCTACTATACGGATCAGAGACTTGGCGCCTCGCCACAAAGGGCACTTCGAACAAACTGCAGTTGTCTTCGCTTAATACTACTCAAGATCAGATGGCGGGCCAGAAAACATGAGCCATAGAGAGGGATCTCTGGGAGCGAACCAACCAGGAACCGATTGGGCAACAAATATGCAGGAAGAAATTGAGGTGGATTGGCCATACTCTGACAAAAAAACCATCAAGTGAAATCACAAGACAGGCCATCCCTCGAGTGGAACCCGCATGGGAAGAGGCGAGTTGGTCGTCAGTGCGAGGGTGACATGGAAAAGGTCACGCGAAGAGGAGATGAAAACATGTGGGCAGACGTGAAGCCACGTGAAAACGTTGGTGGAGAACCGAACGGAATGCAGACGCACGTCTGAAGCCCCAAGTTCCACTAGGAACTAAAGGAAACAATAATAATATACCCCAGATATAAAGTTCTCATGTAGTAATAACTACGTACTAAAGTTTTTTAGGTGAAATAAAATCATTCATTAATAAGTCATGTTAAAATATGAAAGCTTGGTATAATTTTGACTGGTTAAATAATCAGTAATATTTTTTTTCTTATACAGGTCAGTAATATAGAAAAGCGCAATGATAATATGAATATTTAGGTCATGGGATTATTAGGGATTTAGCTTAATTTGAATGTAGATTTCGCTACAAGCTAATATCGGTGTTGGAGATCACTGTAAAACCAGGGAGCAATGGATAGCAGTCTGGTCCTAGTTTAAGACTGTTCAAATGTGCATACTCACAACTCCACCACGGAGCCATTGGATTATGGCGTAACTGGTTACATGGTCAGTCAGTGAGCTTGGTATTGTAACCTAAGTGTTCCGGGTTCGATCCACGGTGATGTTAACTTTGTCGCCACAATTAACACTTTGTCTACACTTTTTCATCAGATTTTTAATCTTAAGTTACATCAATTAATTAAATCTATCTAGTTTAACTTTGAACACATATAAACGGGTAACAATGGACGATACATGCAAATGTACTATTATTTTACTAGTATGATGATAGTAGACATTTTTTCTGGAGGATAAGAAATGTTGAGGTGAGCTATGATTATATAGGGATTAAAAGCTTTAAAGCAAAAAGAAACGTTATGTCTACGCGATAAAGAAATTATTATTATTCCCTTGGTTGCTGAGTGGAACATAGGGCTTCAACAACACATATCCACTTCGTTCTGTTTTCTGCTCTCCACTTCAGCTGGGTTCACGATTTCCCTAAACCTCTCATCTCCTCTGACGATCTCCTCAGTGTTACCCTAAGTCTACCAACTTATCGTCTCCAACTCAGGTTCCATTTGAGTGATGACCAGGCGCACGGTGTCATTCGATTGTCTCCTCAGCGTATGCCCGATCCATCTCCATATTCTACAACATATTTGTTGAACGATAGGTCTTTCGTCAGTCCTTCTCATAGTTTATTGTCTGTGATTCTTTCTAGCCATTTGATCATCAATAAAGCGCCAAAGAAGAGGGCAGCTGTTAATAAAAGTCGACAGTGGCCTGTTGGAAATACTTCTTGTGACACCGGTGCCAATTTTTCGACCCATATAGAAGAACTGAGTGACTTCACATTTATGCTGAAAATCCGAACCTTGTTCTTTATGCTAATTACCGATTTCCACACTGATTTCAGACTGATAAAGGCGTATCTTGCCTTTCTGATTCTGACCAACTTTGACATGTTAATCCGTTACCCACATTAGTTGAAACAATGCTTCCTAGATTAGCAGCAAGTCTGTCTGCCACTCGCTGCTCTGTTCCATGATGATGCGTATTATTGCAATTTGATCACTACATGATTCACCTCTCCTGAATCCAGCTTGTTCTGGTGCGTGGCGGAGTTCTGAATCCAGTGCACCTTTTATTATCTTCAGGATGATGTGATTTAGTACCTTACTTGGTGAGGACAAGAGCAGGTTTCTACGCCAGGCCTAAGTCGCCCTTCTTTGGCAGCATAATACGGTAGCCGTTTCTTCCAATCGGTAGGCACCTTTCCTTCTATTATTACAATAAGGAATTAACAACATTCCTGCTTCTTTTACTAAGAGGAATGCTTGTTAACAAAGGAGAAAAGTACACCAAAGCTAACTTACTTGACTCGGAAATGAAATATACATTAGTGCTTCATACTGACACCAGCTACTAATCACATTGCTAACAGAAGCATATGCGTATTCGACAAAAGGTGCTTTACGACCTTGTTGCCAAGGGTTGACAATAAATCCCAAATTTAAACAGTGTAAAGGTAATAAGATGATCAGAGCTGTTATACGATTACAAAAGACGAGATATTGTGATTTTTCAAACTTTTCGTTGCCATACACTTTAGTCATGATTCGCTCCTGTAAAACAAAGAAATAAACATAACTTAAAACAAAAGAAATACAGTTGGTGTTGACACAAATAATACGATACTTTTACATCGAAACATGTACGAAAAGATAATGATATTTAAGGGGACCAAAGAAGTCAATCTATCCCATTGAATCTTAGCCACTTCGCTTTCAAAGGTCAATTTTTTATCCGTGCTGACTAGATCAGATTGCAGACTATTTGGTTTTCAAGGAACAAAAGCACGGATGGGAATTGTAGTGTGATTGCAAACCTCTATACTCTATTCATATCATCGTTAATGATCACGTCCCTGAACAGGCAAAAGGGTTATGTTCTCCCTTCTCTAGTTGGGGCGGTGTCGAGAACAGTTTGGCCACCAGATTAGGTGGGCCAAACTAAAGAGTCAATAGGTAGTGTGACCAAGGCTACGCTCTAGCAAGACGGGTGACCACGAAACAATCTTGAACGTTATTTCTAGTTGAAGGCCATTAGAAACGAGGTCGAATTCATTCCAGCAGCGTAACTAACTGGTTTTCTAGAATATATTACCTATCAATAAAGGTCGTTAAACTGTAAGTTTGTAGTTTTGTTGGAAAGTTGGTAAGACAAAGTAATGTACAATGGCAGGGGTGGCACTTATCCTAAAAACTCATTAGGCAGGAATCAACAGACAAAAACAAAATGGAATAAAACACTCAACATCTCGACAAAGTTGGATGATGAGTTTGGCATACGAAGGTATATAAAACAGTATCAATGAAATAGTGTTGAGTTACGTGTTTAACAACTCAACAGAATATCAAGTTTTGTTAAGTATTTGGACAGCAAATATTTAACAAAACAATCAGAATTATACCAAGAAAATATATCTGGAAGTTAACAAATGAAAGGGCCATCGATAAGCAAGGCACAACAATCCACAAGAAGAGAATGATGCATAAGATGACTAAACGTTAAGACATCATTAGCATTTATGGACTTTTACACGATGATCGATTAAGGAACGAATTTATGGTGGAAGGAATTTGGGAATTCCGTACAGGTTTTAAAATTGATGGACAATCTATATTTTTTTTAAATGACTTTACGGTAAATCTATGCTGACGATCTATCTAAGAAACAACGATATTTTCAAACACTGAACTACTATACGTATCCATTATGGGTAAATTTTGTTTTGATAAAGTCTCACAGTGTTATACAGGAATGTTTACTGATGACGTTTCGAGCACAATTTATTACTGTTCATAATCATATCAAGGTACTCATACGACTTGCTAACTTCATTTATATAGTTCCATTATTTTTCACTTGATTTGATTGGTAGTAGTATTTTCCATATTTCGGGTATGAGTGATGAATCATTCATATTGCATGTGTTGGGTGTAGGACTCGATGAACAAGGATTCAGTAATCAACCTCTCTCTCCACCTACCTAGATTACTTTTTAGAATTTTAACCCTCTCCCACCCTATTGTGTGGTTGTGTGTTGATGCATGCATTGCAATTGCTGAGCTTTTTTCTAATTTATTTATCTTCTCGGGGTCAACCATTCTTACCTTAGCTAAATTCTTATGTTCCGACAATCTGACTACCCACGACCTACTAGTTTGACCTATGTAGTTAATCTCACAGTCTCATTCCAAGATATTTTGTGAATTATATTATTTTGTCTAATTGGGTCCACTGGGTCTTTAGCCTACAGAGCTTGTCTCTGAGTGAGTTTGTAGGTTTAAATGCCACTCTGATTCCTGCTTTATTAAGAATCCTACGTAGGGTCTCAGATGTCCCCTCCTTGTATGGTATAACAGTGGATGACTTACATTCTCTCTTACTTATGTTATCATTACTAGTTTCACAATTACTTTTATTTTGCTTTTGGCCTTTACTGATCTTCCTAATGAATTTTACAGGATAGGTATTGGATACCAACGCTTCTTCTATTTGTTTTATTTCATCATTTAGGTCTTTTCTTGTGCTACTTAGTGCCACTACTCGGTTTGTTAAATACTTAAGTAAGCCTGCCTTAATAGTTAACGGATGAGATGAATTAAAGTCCAATTATCTACTAGAATGACTTGGTTTCTTGTACACAGTAGTGTGCAGTTTACCTCCTTCTATTCGTTTTATTTTACAATCTAACATAGCTAATTCTTCTTGTTCATTTTCCGCTTCAAATGTGAATTTTATTCCCCCCACTAGTGAGTTTATTTGTGTCAAGAAGCTAGAGATATGTTCTGTTTTTAACACTGTGAAAGTGTCATCCACATATCTCCACCATATTTTTGGAGTAGGAATAAACTTATTAAGAGCCAAATTTTCCCAGCTGTCCATAAATATATCTGCTACGATAGGGGATAATGGTGATCCCATTGCTACACCTTCAGTTTATATATATATATTGCTCGTAAAGCAGAATTTATTGATCTGGAACCAATCATTAACCAAGCCGTCTTTCCAACTATAATTATAATTATTCAGTTTAATATGAAAGTAAGTGGTTGATAAAATAAGACATTATTTACAATTTAAAAAAATTACCTGCAATAATCCCCATAACAAATAAGAGAACTGCAGACCAATAAAACAAAGTGCCAACAGGGCATAGTATTGTTTTGTAGTCCTCAATGATGGAGTACAGTCTAGACCGAAATAGGATTGTATACAATTTATACATTTAAACAATTTTGAATGTGATCCCAAGCGAGTAGTGGACACAGTTACAGGGATTGGTAAATCAATACGCAGAACATTTTCAACATTTTCTGAAGCGTTGACATCAGGTACAAAACAGATGTATATCGCTCTTGCAGAACACGATTTAGTAGTATCTAAATAAGATGTAGAAATTTTAAAAATAAAATTGTGACAACCCATATAAAATTTCATTACGGTGTAAAAAAACCACTTAGATTTTTATGTCATAATTCACTTCATTCGTCCATGGATTTTGATTGTGAATTCAGTGTAATTACAGATCATTCGTAACTGGTTTAAATTTAATGCGCTTGGAAAGTTAATAACTGAAAAAATGTACAGTGACATGAGAATTAACTATAGATATAATAATCCATAGATAATAGTGACTACAGAAGTATTCATATCATTTTTCACGGTATCACTCATGTTAAGTATTAAGTGTCTGAAGGGTCAGTAGGAAAGGAAAATAAGACAACAGTAGGTAAAATATTTGATTAAATGACACTTCAAATCAACTATAATTCGAAAGAGATAATACTAATAATAAAACAAGGATTGCTTTCAGTGAATGAGTTAAAGATCCGGTTCTCGTTCCATCTAAATCATGTTAGATGACTTGCCAACATTCAAAGTTTTCACAAAGTACACGACACCCTACCACGAATAACTGAGTTGCACTGGAGGCATGAAATAAGTATAGTCCGCAGTACTGCCAGGAAAATAAAGGAAGGGATCTAGCGAAAAGACTCTTTTCAACGAATTCCACTCGAACTCTGGTCGAAGCAGGCTTTTGTTCCACTCAGCCTATCTACGCACATCATACTATATTCTTGATGAGACGACAGGTGTGGTTACACTACCAGAAGTGTATAATCGCTCCACGCATCAGCTACATCCACATTGGCTGTGATGCATCAGAGGTTCAATGGTAGAATGTTAGTCAGTCATGGACATTGGCTTCGCTGAGTTTCCCGTTGTGGATCACCTGACACATACCATTGTTATATAACCAACTGGTGAATGAGGTGAATAAAGGTTTGGAACACTACACCCCACCATAGTGTTGAAGCAGTCTCCAAATTACTTCTCGGTCAAAGCTGTCTGTCGAAGGCTCTTTCATAGTCGATGAAGTTGAGGTACATGTCTGACTGACACTCTGCTTTGTTACATGACGATAAGTAGAGTTGCGACTTGATCAGAACATGATTCGCCTAGCCTGAACCCAGCTTGTTCTAGTGGGTAGCGGGGTTCTGAATCCAGTGCACCTTTTATTTTATTATCTTCAGGATGACGCGATTTAGTACTTTACTTGGTGAGGACAAGAGCACCATTCTACGCCAGTTCTCGCAGAGGCCTAAGTCGTCCTTCTTTGGCAGTATAACAAGGTAGCCTTGTGTTGAGAGCTGGCTGTTAGCCGAAATTGGTGGACAGTAATTTACGTCAATGTTTATGTCCCCATTATTGTTCGTGAGAAAAATGAGAACAAAGACTGCGTAGGCGGATGCAGTTAACATATAGATGATCTGACATTTAAGAAACAGCCACAAAGAGATGAAAGATTAACTTTCAGTGAGAAACAACCAATCAGAAGACTGTGTTTTTCTGCTAACAATAATGTATAATATGTACATGAAAATCTGTAAATATGTTGATTTCCTTAACAAACGATCTGTTTCCTGGCCCTTGTCTTCTGTTGTTACAGCCTTTCTTCCAATCGGGAGGCACCATCCCTTCCTTTCAAACCTTTTGCGCATCTGCGTCCGTTTTCAGTTCTTCAGAGGGATTCCGTCTGGCCCTGCTGCCTTCCCGGCAGGATTTCAGTAGCTTGATCACATTTAGGATTTCCGCTTTTGTTGGAGGATTGGTATCAACACTGACGCTTCTGTGCCTGATGTTAATGGTGGTATTTCTGGGCGAGCTGCAGGTGACAGTCCACTCGAGTCATTTGCAGTGATCAACCTACTGTATTATTTGTCACTTAACCTTGGTAATTAGGTTCCGTTGACCATCTTTTATAAGTTTTATCTGCATTGATCACTTCCCGGATGGGGAGTGAACTAGTTATCTGATACAATGTTCTGAGGTCTCTTCTACCTGCGGTCTACCTGTTCTGCTTCAGTTACCAGTCAGTGTGTCGTGGAATTGATGAGTTCTCTTCCTGTATTATCTGCTCACAGTTCGGCTGGCATTCATATAGCCCATGAGGATTTTGATGTCACCATTTGGGATGTTGTCCGTTACTGTTCGTAGGTGTCTATAAAAATCTTCCTTCTCTTGTTGCTCATTATTTGTAGGTGCGTAGCATTGGACAGTTGTAACCTTCCTTTCTTTTGAGTACAATTTTGGTGTCATAATCTCGGATGAAACTTATTCCAACTACGTTACTAGTTTGGCTGCCTCTAGTGACATCATGATAGCCACTCAATGCCTCAGTGTGCTCGTGTTTGTCATTTTGAAACGTGGAAGACGAAAGAATTGGTAAATGAATATTTACTTGGAAATTGGTACCTCTATATAGCCAAATTATGTATGACTTATCTTCAACGCACCATCTGCACAGATCTTTGTGTTGTGGTACTTCCGGACTTCATGTTGTGTTTCTTTAATGTCTCCGATGTATCTCCACACCATTGTATCATTTCCCTTCGCTGAAATTAAATGTATTTCCCCACTATTTGATGTTTTTTATGCCGACGAACGTCTGTTTATGTACTACTGACAAATCTTATCAGTAGCATTCGTCACAATCTGGATGATCGGACCAGAGTACATTACTGACTCGATGGTTGGCAATTTTAACAGTCCACATCGATTCCACCTGCTCTCGCAGATTCCCAGCGCTTCTATATCGTATCTTCTCATGTTTTTGGCTACCTCGACAGTCTTTCCAGCTTCGAACATTGTACGTACATTCCACGTTCCAATTCTTATTCTTGCTTTCACGGAAAGAAGACACAACAGCTGACTGGCTTTTCGAAGGCTTTTACCAGCCCACTGTGTCATTTCGCCTTTCCGGTTCCAACGAATGATAGGTTTGTTTTTATATTTGTTTGTAATTGTAAAATTGTTCTTGTGTGCTGAAGTTTCTCTGGGCAGTTTGATAGCTTTCGTGGTGTAGGGTCGCAAGCCCCACGCCCAACCTTCCCTCCCTCTTTACCAGGGCTTGGACGTGGCTAGTAAACAAGGCTAGGTTAATTACACAAAAACAAAATAAAATTACTGAACAACTACGATTTAAAATTTATTGCTAGATAGGTATTTACCTTCCTAAGAATGCATTATAATTTCACGAATTGATTACGGATTGATATCAGTTAGAGAACCATTGAAAACCAACTAGGAGTACTGGACAGCTGCTGTTTCATCCTAGTTTGGGAATAATCGGCAGTAAGCACCCACCACCAGGGTTCGAACCCAGGACCTTCCGGTTACAAGGCAAGCTCGTATACGATTCAGCCACTGGGACCCGATTCAATAGCTCATAAATTCTAACTTCTACCAATTCGTGATTTAGCGCATACTGCCGATGATTCCCAGACTAGGATGAAACAGCAGCTGTCCAATACTCCCAGGTTTTCAATGGTTTTCCGACTGATATCAATCCGTGATCAACTCTTAAAAACATAACTAACCCTTACAAACCAAACTATAGAAAATGTATTATACATCCAAAATATTTGTGACTAATCAATGTATTCGCATTCTAATAAGTTAGTATAACCTGAAAATAGTAGCATACAGTTAGTTTTATTTATTTTTATTATTGTTCCCTTAGGTTCCTAGTGGTACATAGGGCTTCAACTGCACGTCTCCACTTGCTTCTGTCTTCTGCTGTACTTTTCACCTGCATCCATGTTAGTCCATACTGTTTCAACTCCTCTTTACACGATCTTCTCCATGTCACATTTAATAATTATGATAATGAAAAATGTGACAGAAGTCAGAACCAGTAAGTACACATAGGTTAGACTTTATAGAAAAAAAAACAGACTAAGAATAATACCACTTATACGCAGTCATTTTTCAGTAAGTGAAGACTCTTGAGATTCCAAAAAACAAAGAAAAAAACATATGAAGATAATATTAAAACACAGATCATCTAATACAATGGTGGTGGTTTTTTTTAAATAAATAGAACTCACCCTTAGTTATGTGCAATTTATACCTTTTTTTGAAGTACGTATGTAACAACAACAAAGGCATAATAATCGTTGAGTATAATAATAAGGTGGTTATTAATTGGATTAACCACGAGAAGTGATTGTCAACAAACGGAAAGTACTCCTTCATATTAGATGATTAGTCAATCAATGAAAATGCTATTCACGATACAGCAGACGCAGGAAACCTAATAAATAACAGATTAAAATGATAAATAAATGAGGTTTTTTTACTTGTTAAGTGATGACCTAAAATGTATCAACTTACACAATATTAAAAGTGAACCAAAATAACTACACTCAACATTAAAGTAGATCATTCTTAATGTTCCCACTTCAACGTGTCAGTTCACACTACAACAACTTAAAAAGGGCTTATAATAGGGCTGAAACTCATAATTATGAAATCTACAGACTTTTTCAGTGACGTCATAACAATAAATGCCAAAAAAATGCAGAAAATTAAATTAAGGAAGAAATTAACAAAGGTCAAAAGACAATAGAATTCTTAAGAAGGTCCACGAAGTTGAAGCTATTAAAAAAACAACGCTACTGGCTAACATTATATGGAGTGGACTGACGAATTCAGCGCTAACTTTTCAACAAGAGAATCCTGACTCAAATTTTACTCAACTTATTTTGATCCAGGTGACTAGACAGTAAAATAAGCCTTCACACAATAATAGTAGATCATAGCCTAGTACATGAAAAATATCTGAATACATAAATTCGAAATAATAATAATAATTATTATTATTGTTCCCTTGGGGTTCCTAGTGGAACATACGGCTTCAACTGCACGTCTCCACTTGCTTCTGTCTTCTTTCTGCTGTACTTTTCACCTGCATCCATGTTAGTCCATACTGTTTCAACTCCTCTCTCTTCACACGATCTCCTCCATGTCACCCTTGCACTGACGTCCCACTCGCCGCTCCCCTTTCGGCCTGGTTCCACTCCAGCAATGGCCTGACACGCGCGCGATGTCACCCAGCAGCCTCCTCAGCGAGCGTCCAATCCATCTCTACTTTCTCCTGCGATTGGTTCTTGTTTTGTTTGAATACATTAAGTTCGAAATAATTAACAGACTTAATTTAGGCCATATCAGTTGACAACAGGATTTCGCACAGGCGTACAGTAGTCACATTTCACAACAACAATAAGATATTCAGTGAATAGATGTAAAATAATATCAAAAATACGTAAATAGTATTAGAAGAAAGAGAGAATAATTCCGTTGCTTTCAGTGAAAATGTTTTCAAGTCATACAACGACGTAGAAAGAGTTCGCTTAGTGTAATGTGATGTATGTTAACCAGAGTCGATTTTAAACATATAGGGGTATTGGCCATGTGACTCACACCGTCCAAAATTTAACGACTCCATAAATTTCAGTCAGGTTTAGTTTGACTTAAATTACGCATTCTTTAAAATTCACTACATTCTGTGGTTCATTGTAACGTAAAACTTAGTATATGAGTCAACCAGTTCAAGATACCACAACTCAGCTAAGAATATAAAACTGGAGGAATGCAGTAAAATCACGACATTTAAACATGTATCTCAAACAGAAAAATTGAATGAAAACATGGATATATAATGTGAACGACTTAAGCACTATGGTAGTATGTAGTTCCATAATTATATGTTTATTAGTTATATCACACAGTGAAACGGTATTATTTACTGGATGACGTTTCGAACAAAATTTATTGTTCATAATCATATCAATTATAATCACACGACTTCGAAACTTGAGTTTTATAGTTTCCTTTGTTTTCTCCTATTTATCGTAGGGATAGTAGAATTTTCTAGATATCTGGGACAGGTATTGAGTCATTCCTATTACACGTGTTTGCAGTTAATTCGATAAACAAAGCTTCCGTTATCAATCTCTCCCTCCACCTTGTTACATTAGATTTTAAAACTGTCATCTTATCCCATCCTATTGTAAGGTTGTGTGTGATTGCATGTATTGCTATAGCCGAACTATTCTCTAGATTTCTTATCTTATTCGGGTCAACTAATCTAGGTTTTGCTAGTTTTTTGTGCTCAATTAGTCTGACTGCACTTGTTCTACTACTCTGACCTATTTATTTGACCTGACAATCATCGCAGGGTACTAGATAAACTAAATTGTTTTGTTTTAAAAGCCCCACAAGATCTTTTAGCCAACAAAGCTTGTTTCTAATTGAATTTGTAAGTTTAAATGCCACTTTTATTCCTACCCTGTTAAGAATTCTGCGTAAGGTTTCCGAGGTTCCTTCCTTGTATGGAATTACTACAGACGATTTACCCTCCGACAGATTCTAGAACATAGGCATTCCTACCGGCGTCCAACAGTCATTATATTTCTTGACTTAAAGGCAGCATTCGACTCTGTCGATCGGGAAGTTCTCTGGGGATGCTTGGCTGTAAAGGGAATCCCGAGAAAATATATTGCACTGATTAAGGCACTCTACTCGTACTCATACAGCCAGGTGAGGGCTTACGGCGAGCTGTCATCTGAACTGATGACGACCAGTGGTGTCCGTCAAGGATGCCCATTATCCCCTTTTCTATTCAACTTCATCATAGATGTACTAATGGACTTAATCCTAAGTGACTTCAGCGACTCAGGGATTGACTTGCTACCAGAGAATAATCTCGTTGACTAAGAATATGCAGACGATATAGTCCTTCTAGGCGAGGACGCTGACAAAATAAAGCAGAGTCTTCTGAACACCTTGAGCTGCAATCTACGAATGTTTGGCATGCGATTAGTTCCCGCCAAATGCAAGATGATGTTACAGGACTGGACTACACTGACTCCTAGATTAGAAATAGGGGGTGAAGTGGTAGAGCACGTTGACCGCTTCACTTATTTGGGAAGTACCATCAGACCCAACGGGCTGATCTCTGACGAAATCTCAGCACGAATACAAGGGGCTCGTTTCGCATTTGGCAGTTTACGCCGACTTTGGCGTAGACGAGATGTTCGACTATCGACCAACGGGCGGGTGTACTGCTCATCAGTCCGCTCCGTCCTCCTTTATGGTTGTGAGACCTGGCCACTGAGAGTGGAAGACATGAAAAAGGTGACTAGCTGTCTTTGATCATAGGTGCCTGCGTTCTATTTCCCGTGTGAAGTGGCATAATAAGGTGAGCAACATTGAGGTTAGGCGTAGAGTTCTAGGTAAACAGGGGAAATCAATCGACGAAGTCGTGAAGCTACAAAGACTGAGATGGTTAGGACATGTGTTACGTATGCCAAGTCATCGCCTCCCTCGACGAGCAATGTTAGCGGATATAGGGTCAGGCTGGAAAAAAGCTAGCGGCGGTCAAACAAAAACTTGGCATCAGTCAATGAAATCCACAACAGTTGGTCTAAGCCACGTAGGAAGGTGTAGACTTCCAGGCTGGGGTCCTCGGGACGGTAAAAACCAATGGTTGGAAACAATTGGTGACATGGCTCAAAACCGTTCTCAGTGGCGCAGATGCATCCACTCCCTGTGACTTATGATCTTCAGTGAAACTGTTTTGTATTTCTTTATTACTCCTTTGTCTCACACCTCTGCTCACTGTTTCTATTATGCTTTTCTTGTACTTTCTTCTCTTGCTTCGCGTGCTACACGGAATGTGGCGACTTGAATTTCCGCACATTTGTGCAAAGTTCTATGTCGAAAACAGACAGACAGACTGACGATTTAGATTCCTTATTGCTGGGTTGTCGTTATTCTGCGCATGTTTGACATGCATGTCGTCATTAACATTACTATAATAATAATTATTATTATCACTATCACAACTATCATTATTTATCTTATTTTTACACTTCCTTACATATTTTCTAACTAATTTATCATGGTAATTATTAAGTTTGAAAGCTTCTCTCATATGCCTCACTTCCTGTCTTAGATTTTCCTTGGTACTACTTAGTTTTTGTGCTCTATTACTTAAACATTTCACCAATTCTACTTTCACTGACATAGGATGGAATGATCGGAAGTCCAAATTTCTGTTTGACTGTTTGGGTTTCCTGTAAGTGGGTTATCAATCTCTCAACACACATATTAAGTCCTAGAGAAATAAGTGTATTAGAAAATGGACTGAATTTCAATGTAGCGGTAGACAAGCTGAAACTTGAAGATGTCATCCCTAAAATAGAAACACTCGGCCGATAACTGCTACCTTGCCGTGGTGGTCGGGCCTGAATACCCTAATGACCCAACACGCTAAACTGACTGGGACTCTGTCCCTGCAGGTCCTACCATGTCAGGAAGGTTGTTTGGATAGCGGTTAAACTAAAAGCAGTTACCATAGGGTACATGGGCTCCTGTATCCAATCGGATCAAATGGAGTATGAACCCATATGGGTCACCGGGAACCATGGGAATGTAGCTCCTGACGCTGCTCCGCTGCCTTGCGGATTAGACCCCAAGTCAAAGGCTCGCGGGGGAGTGGCCTCTTAATAAAACCACCTTCGGTCTGGGCGCCCGTGCAGTATCTCAACCCTCATACAATAAATCAAATGAAGCAACAGCTCAAATCGATGGCTCGAAACGTTATCGGATATGGCCAAGAATCGTAATCAATGGCGAACGTGTTGCAATTTCCTTCTCTCCTCCCTTTTCGATGATAGTTAACGAATACTGTTTGAACTTGTTAAGCATGACTGTTTTCCTTCCAGATGAAGTTCTTTATCCGTTCTCTACTTATATATTTTTTCTTTTTTTCTCTTGATCTATGTTGCTTTATTATTATTGTGTGGCGCATGCTTCTTGGTGCCATATTGTACCAAGTTTTTATGCGTTTAAATAAATAAATAAATAAAATAGAAACAGCACTAAGTGGGATAGACGAAACAACGGTTGCCGAAGTACGGGCACAATGTGCACTAACATTAAAACAACAAAAACGAGGTAAGCCTAACCTGACAAAAGCAGAGATAGAAGCCCTAGAATACCTTAAGAATAACAAAGATATAGTCATCAGAGTCAGATAAAGGAAATGCAACAGTAATATAAGACAAATCAGACTATTTGGACGAGGTTAGTAATACTCATATACAAACCGGACCATATGAGGAAATTAATAAATCAATAGACACAGTTATGAATACAGTTAAGAAATCCACAGTGGACCTTATACGCCGAATGAGGCCGTTTCTAGATCAGTCTAAATGGTTTAATTTAATGCCCAAGACTAATAACCCCAGTAAAATGTACGGTTGTTAAAGTTCATGAGTCAGAATACCCCATTACACTTATAGTTGATTTTAGAAATTCACCTACTTATGAATTGTCTAAATATTTAGCCATGATATTAGATTCCCTTAAAAGACTCCCAAAATCTAGACTAACAAATTCTTATGAACTAAAACATAGATTAAATAATTTAAAATTAGATAATGAGAAGAAAATGGTGAGTTTTGACATTATCAGTTTATATACACGTATACCAATAGATACGGCTATAGAGGCAATCAGAAACCAACTCATTTCTGACCAACAAATCTAACGGAAGTGCCACTTGAGGACATAATGCTGGGAGTACAGCTATGCCTGACTTCCAGAGTATTCAAATTCCAAAGGAAAATATACAAACAAACTGAGGGGGTTGCCATGGAGTCACCAATATCCCCGGTTGTGGCAGATATATTCATGGATAAGTGGGAAAACATAGCGATTGAAACGTTTAGCCCCACCCGAAAAGTATGGTGGAGGTATGTAGATGACACATTCACTCTACTTAGAACACAGGACATAGATACATATTTCGAACACATTAACTCAAAGGCGGAAGCAATTCACTTCACTTGTAAATTGGAAAGTCAGGAACGGAGCTACCAGTGTTACATTGTAGTGTAAAAAGGAAAGAAGATGCGAAGTTAGACAATGTTGTTTACAGAAAACCCACACATTCAAACAGAAATTTGGACTTCCGATCATTCCATCCTATGTCAGTGAAAGTAGAATTGGTGAAATGTTTAAGTAATAGAGCACAAAAACTAAGTAGTACCAAGGAAAATCTAAGACAGGAAGTGAGGCATATGAGAGAAGCTTTCAAACTTAATAATTACCATGATAAATTAGTTAGAAAATATGTAAGGAAGTGTAAAAATAAGATAAATAATGATAGTTGTGATAGTGATAATAATAATTACTATTATAGTAATGTTAATGACGACATGCATGTCAAACATGTGCAGAATAACGACAACCCAGCAATAAGGAATCTAAATCGTCAGTAGTAATTCCATACAAGGAAGGAACCTCGGAAACCTTACGCAGAATTCTTAACAGGGTAGGAATAAAAGTGGCATTTAAACTTACAAATTCAATTAGAAACAAGCTTTGTTGGCTAAAAGATCTTGTGGGGCTTTTAAAACAAAACAATTTAGTTTATCTAGTACCCTGCGATGATTGTCAGGTCAAATAAATAGGTCAGAGTAGTAGAACAAGTGCAGTCAGACTAATTGAGCACAAAAAACTAGCAAAACCTAGATTAGTTGACCCGAATAAGATAAGAAATCTAGAGAATAGTTCGGCTATAGCAATACATGCAATCACACACAACCTTACAATAGGATGGGATAAGATGACAGTTTTAAAATCTAATGTAACAAGGTGGAGGGAGAGATTGATAACGGAAGCTTTGTTTATCGAATTAACTGCAAACACGTGTAATAGGAATGACTCAATACCTGTCCCAGATATCTAGAAAATTCTACTATCCCTACGATAAATAGGAGAAAACAAAGGAAACTATAAAACTCAAGTTTCGAAGTCGTGTGATTATAATTGATATGATTATGAACAATAAATTTTGTTCGAAACGTCATCCAGTAAATAATACCGTTTCACTGTGTGATATAACTAACGAGGAAACTAATATGGAATTAAATGAAAATATGGAATAATAAGGTTTATTGTCTTACTATGGCTTAAGGTAAACTTTATCCTATATGAAACGGTTTGGAATGATGAATTAACTTTGTCGTTACTGATGATGTCATTATAGTGTTTCAACTACACTCACAAAGAAATTTATCGAAAAATATTCTCTTGCTCTTTTACACTACAACTTCACCTAAAGACCTACACGGTATTATATGCAGCATGTAGTTCGATGGTAGCTGTTCCTAGACTAATCTCCATTAACCCTACGTCCATGGATTGACAGAACTTAATACGAAATCGTTTTCAGTCAGCATGCGTAGCTAGGTCATTGCGATAAACAGATCCAACCACGATGTCAACCGTAGCAGTTATCATTTGAACTGGTGGGATGTAACTTACGATACGCGGTTATCGCAGTTACTAGCAGTTTGACTGTAGACGCCAACACATTAGTATATGCTTAACAGGTAAACTAACTTATTAAATGCTTCATCAAACACAAACGACGCTTAGAAGACTATTACAATCAGATATTGCTACTTCCGAGTTCAAAAATAACACAATAAGCAGTTGGAAAAGCTGCATAATTCATTAAATAAGGACCACAAAACTTTTACTTGTTAAGAAGCAGGCTATATTTTGTGATATTCCCGTAAACTCATTTACTTTTTGCCACCAGTCTACAAAGGAAACGAAATAAAACTGCGTCATTAAAAGTTACAACGAGAGGTATAATGTCAGACGTCCATAGCAAAGTAAAACTATTTCAGGAGTGATTGGAATTATTCATGACTGAGATATATGTAAACCTGGTCAACTGATGGCTTCCGTTGTTCCATATTGTTAGAATGTCGGTGATAACCGCACTGTCTACGGTAAAAAGTATGCCAAGACTCAAACTCTATTTAGATTTGTCGTAGCCTCATGAACAAATTTTTGGCACAAAGATATGCTTCAAGTTCTTATAGGTGATGCCTTTTGACAGATCTGTTAAATGTTTATTCGAATAAACCAGTTTACGCGCATAAATTCACTCTCAAAGGTCAACATTGTACCTGGACATTTTCTACTCTTAATACTTGCTGCATACTCAATTTATGCTAACTAATATGGATTTAGAGAGCAATGAAGATATTTATTGGGATTTTACGTTTATTTTACGACACTCAGCTACTTGTTTTCTACCAAAACAGGTAAAAAGCTGAATAAGAGATGAGTCATTTTCAACCAATAAAAAGAACCACAAGACTAAAGTAGGATTCTGAGACCTTTGACAATTACGGAGAAATAAAATCTGCATGACCAAAGTTTTCTGCCCGATGTATTTGCATTTGGCACGTTTTTACTAGCTGATATGTTCCATATTTTTACTGTATGGTTGAAAAATATACACAAGGATACGGTATTGATCTATGAAATCACCTCAAAGACGTCTGAATGGAGTACCTCGATAACAATGTCATTCAATTATGCTACTCTTAAAAAGTTAGTGATATTTTCAAACAGTAATGTAAGTTAAGACACCACATATGCTTATTTTAACAACCAGTACATATTTTTATCAAACTTAAAACTTCAGCCAACTTGAAACACAACACTTAAGACAGTTACAGCTCCATGTGCTAGGCCCAACAACCTTGAGAGTTGTAAGTGCGACCAGACCTAATAATTTCAAATAGGTGATTATAACAACATAAAAATCACTAAAGAATGGTGGCATTTGCCATTGTTTTAGAGGTAACTGAAGGAAATTAAAGCAAGTTAGTTATAAAATTTTCATAGATAAATGATGAAAACACATTTGTATCTAGATTTCAATGTCTATGATCTAATATCCAGTATCGTTTTTACGAGCTAGGAAAAACCAATTCGATTTGTTTGTGCTCGCCTATTAATTTTGAGGTAATGGTTTCTGATCTTCGGTAAACTTCTGCGTAGCTCTTCCCGCCACTCGACTGTCGTAGCTTTGGTTGACTCCAAAGGGAGTAGTGCTTGGATTAATTATGTGCGGTTTGTAGTATGACGTGTGTTACTACTGTTACTACTGTGAATGGAGCTGATCCTTTCACCAGTTAGTCCCCGGTATCCTCGTCAAAAGAAAAGATATAAAAATAATAGATATAATTAGTGAAGTTATTCAGACTAACAGACAAAAAGAAATAAAGAAAATGTAACAAAAGTCAGCTGGCAAAATTTTAAGAATAATATGAATAATATATATATCGGTTATAATGATAATAATAACGAGTGTAGTTAAAGTTGTCAGGAGAGTAGGACGAGAGAGAATGAAAAGAAGTAAAACGGCGAGTTGGTGTGTGGGATTTTAGGGGAATAAGCCATTTGGACGCGTTCCTTGTGTCGCTGCATGATTGTCAAGCCTTCTCTTAAAGGCGTCCACAGACAGTGCCATAGCTAAATTTTCCCGTAAGGAATTCTAGGGATGGCAAACCCGCAGTTAAAAGAAGTGGGAGCGCACCCGGGTCCTTGCCCTCTGGTGAGCTATCCTTCTGGGATTTCCACGAGGGAGCCTGCAAATTTGTTCGGGTTATTCTGGTCTTTTGTTAATTCGCAGGCAGTAATTAAAACCACTGTAAACTGTCGGTAGCTAAGCGTAAATAGGCCTAATTTCTTCAGGCTATCATCAAACGCTTTGTTTCCGAGGCCAAACCTTCCTTTTGTTGCTCATCTTTTGACCCATTTCAAGAGGTTGGCGCCCCTTCTAGGCAGTGCGGGTGCAATAATATTATGCCCACCAAGGTGTGGTGTCAGCCAAGTCTCATAATCTGTCAATGTGCAGCTCTCACGTTGTCCGTTGAAGACTTTTAGAAACAATTTGTAATAACCAACGCGATAAACCAGAACACAGATTGGCGATTCGAGAATCCTTTATTCTTATGTCAACATATAACCAACAATAATGTTATTAGAGACTAAGGTTTAAACAAATGTCATAACAATAAACCACAATAATACTTCTGATAGTTTTCTGTCTTCCACTGAGGAGCGAACGATGAGACGATGACTGCACTATCGTTGACTCCTGCGAAAAATATGGAGGAGTTGAGTTTGAGCAAACAACCATGAATTGATCGTTTAATCTTCAACTCCATTGACCCACACCCTTTAAATTATATGCCTATTAGTCTTACCAGCACTCTAATCAAGACACTGGAAAGAGTCATCAGGAAAAGTATCATGGCATATCCGGAAAACAATTATTTGTTATCTAGAGGACAGAATGACTTCCGAGGGAACCTCTCATATCTGTCAAATATCCTCACTGTAAGAAAAAGTTGGGTCGAATCAAGAGGCAACAGAAGACCTGTTGACGTCGTCTTCATAGACTTCAACATGGCCTTCGATTAAGTCCCTCACAAGAAACCACTCATGGAGTTAGGAAGTTTCTGTATCAAAGGCAGAGTAGAAAATTTAATTAGGGAAATCCTAATGGGTAGGAGGCAGGGGGTTAGGATTAACTCGAAACTCTCCTCCAGGATAGCAGTGAGTAGCGGAACGACCTAAGGTGCTGTGCTCGGACTTCTCCTTTTTTATTTTGTATATCAATAAGTTATCTCTGCTCACCAATTCATCTATGGTCCTAAACGCAGACGACTAGAAAATTCGGAAAGTGTTGAAGGGGAACAGTGATACACTCACGTTGTAAGAGGACCTCAACAAAGTGTAAGAGTGGCCTAGGGAATGGATGCTCCCGATCAATGTAGTAAGATGTGTGTCAATAGAGTTGAAGATTGAACGATCAATTCTTGGTTGTTTGCTCAAAATCAACTTCCTCGATTTTCGCGGAGGCATCAATACGACAGTCATCGTCTCATCGGTCGCTGTTCAGAAAGAAGAGTTAAACATCGTTAGAAGTAACATAACGATTTATTATTGTAATATTTGTTTACAGACCTTAGTTTTCTTAGTTTGCTTAGTGATACTTGATTTATATGCTGGTGTAACAATACATAATACTCAAGTCAACAATTGGTGTTCTGGTTTTTCGTCCGTTATAACTAAGCGTTTCGAAAATCTTCAAGGAACAGCGTGGGCCCGAGCGTAGCGAGAGCTGGGCATTAACGGTTTATGAGACGGTAACTGACAGTTTCTAACGATGGAAACAGATCTGGCGGATTGAAACAGTTGGTGAAAGTTTGGATAGTCGCCGTTCATTTTTCCTGGTGCCGGTCAAGTCCTCTTTGAACAAGCAATATCTGGAACTTTTTTGGAATTGGGTCAAGTTCAACAATGCCTGGGTCAAAGAAGGGACAGAGTGTCTTGGATGCAAACAGGAAAGTAAGTCATGGTGACTTGTCTGTTAATTGTAACGATGTGTCTGATGTTAAGCATGACATGGTTGATGTTACTGTTTCGCCGTTCAGGGATAATAGGAACATCAAACTCCCTAAATTAGAACCACGATGTTTTGATGGAAACCCGGCTGATTATTTACAATTTGTAAAGGAGTTTGAGATCATGTTGAGTGGTTTTTTATTAAATGATGAATTGAAGTTAATGTATTTGATGAGATATTGCACTGGAGATGCTGCAAGAGCTATACAGTGTTGTAAGTTTATGAAGCCAAAGCAGGGCTACGATGAGGCTATGAGCATATTACGCCAAAGGTTTGGAAGACCCTCGATGATTGCAGGGAAATTATTCGAGGCTGTTGAGGGTAATGGTGGTCAATTACAGGATGACTCCCAGGCACTCACTGAGTTTTTAGATAATTTGCTAATTTACAAGAATGGAATGATTTCGATGAATCGAATGAGTGACCTCAACTCGAGTTTTATACTAGAAGTAATAGCAAGACGTCTACCTACCCGACTGCAAAGGAAGTGGGTGAAGATAAGCTCCCGTATGGAGGATGAGGGTATCGAGCCAAAGTTTGATGATATCCTGAAACTGGTAAATACTAGTGTCAATCAATCTATGAGCAAGTTCGCCAGTCTGTTAGATCTCACCCCTAGAATAGAGCAGTCTGAGGGGAAAACGTACTCATTGATGACGAATAAGCCTCAGAGAGGTGGATATCGAGAAGGCTCCATGATGTCTAGTAATGCATATAGATCTAGTGAGTGTAACAATTTTCGTAGTACATCCTCAACAGATAAGTTGCAAGATGCAAGACAAACACGGTTGTGTTGTACTCGTTTGCAAGAGGTGCATACAAAGTGAACTGTGAACCAGTGAGCAAGTTCAGTGATAAGCTAAATGTAAACTCCAGGTCTGACTCCAAATTGTGTGACGATAACGGTGTTGTGAAGAAGTCTGTAGTTGCAATTGGTAAGCCGTTGTTGAATAGAGTGTCACAGAATAGAGTTACTGCTTCAGAGTGGAGTTCTGACTCCACAAGTTTACAAAGTATATCTAGTCAGAGTGAAGATATAAAACCTTTAATGATTTTGAGGAGGAACGAAAATCGTCTACTTCTGTTATTAAGGAGCTTGAAAATGATGAACTTGACGGTAAATTGAATATTTGTGGTGATGATCATGATAGTGCAGATT
The DNA here is from genome assembly GCA_944472135.2 of Trichobilharzia regenti. Taxonomy (NCBI): domain Eukaryota; kingdom Metazoa; phylum Platyhelminthes; class Trematoda; order Strigeidida; family Schistosomatidae; genus Trichobilharzia; species Trichobilharzia regenti. The sequence goes on along the minus strand of OX235262.1, from coordinate 143,331,361 downwards.
TGTCTTTGGTTGATCATTATGAGATGCGGGATATGCCTACTACTGCTAAGTTAAATAAAGGTTCTGTACAACTACAACGTGAAGTAGAATTGAACGCAGATGCAGTTCCAGAAGGTGTGCATACTTGTGAGACAGTCAGTGTAATTGATCAGCATGTAGCCCACCTATCATCAGATGATAGTGCTAAACCTGAACTAGTAGTGAAAGACAGCAGTGGTGGTAATCTTGCAGTTGGACAACTATCTGAGAGCCGAACAAGAACAGCTTCTGATCCACCACTAAGTTCATCACCTTGTGTCACTCAGTCATCGTTGGTGTTTTCATCCACAATGAAACAGATGCCCATCAACTCAAGTATCTTCTGCAATGACTATGGTAGTATCAGTTCGTTTGAAAGGACGAATATCAATGGTCAGTTTAGTGTGGATAAGCCAAGTGTAAAGGAGAGAGTAATTGTTAAATTGACTTGCACAAATAAAGGCATTTCTAGTTTCAAGTTACTATTTGAATGTTATTATCTTTGGTGTAAATTACTCTGTTTCTATACTTGGTTGATGAGATATGTCGTGTGTTTGTTGGTCATCTATATTCTACGATACAATGACATGAGCGTGTTGCCGTTCAGATTTGAGGATATAGCTGATAGAAGGAAGTTAGCAAATGAACTCTGCGACGATTTTCCAACCTAGGGCGTCAACCTGAGAAGGGTTGTAGGCGTACTGCTGTAAGTCCTACAGTTCTTCAAAGGGTAGCGCATCAATGAGCAGTCCAATGTGCTTGGTGTATGATCTTGTACATATGTTCATATTGTATATACTGAATTGATATCATCTTTTATCTATCTGTTGGTAATTCTGTTTGTGTCCGGACGACTTCCACTTGGATCATCAACCTGAGAAGGAATGTAGGCGTACTGCTGTAAGTCCTACAGTTCTTCAAGGGTAGTTTGTCGTGTCAGAATCCACAACATTTGATGTGTTGATTGTACATATGTTTGTGTTAAATAGTTGTGTGAGTTCCAATTGATGTAATTGTTGGTTAATCTTGTTTGTGTCTGGACATTCCACAACTTACAATCGTCAACCTGTGAAGGGTTGTAGGCGTACTGGTGTAAGTCCTGCAATTCTTCAAAGGAATTCCACCAAGACATGATCGGCGAGGTTGTTTGTACTATTTGTATATACGTGTGGTGTGTCATAGCAATTGGTGTTTTTGAATTCATTGTGTTTACTTGTTGTTTTCGTGTCTTGTTGTTATTGCGTAATTTTGTTAAAATTTTCGTCGTGATTATTTCTGAAGTTGTTTCGAGTCTTCTACATCCGTGAATGAATTGATTGATGTTAAGGACAGCAGATGGGTCGTATACGCCGGGGAGGCTAGGCTATTGCTGAGAATGAAATGCACACGGAGACAATTGTTAGCTGCGGTCCGACACGCCGGGGAGAAAGAGTGTAAACGACTGAGGCTCGCATGCGTCACCGCTATTAGAACTGAGGCAGAATGAGTGACAAGCGATTTCAGTGGTAATTGGTAGTGAGTAGATAAGAGGATGTGCGTAGAGTATCATGAGGTGCTGCCATGGTCACTTTGCATTCTGCAAGAGTCATTCTAGCAAGTGGAGACTGTGTTGCAAGATGTCAAGAGGAGGTCTCTATCTGGAGCCGCAGGTCGTCATTGATGTGTGAGATTGTGCTGTGGGTATGCTTGTGGTGTGTTGGCTTTTCTGTTTGTTTTCCATTTCAGCTCTGTCCGTGTGACCCAGGTTCTCGCAATGGCATCCAAGTCAACGTGCATTAGTCGTGAAGGAAAAAAGGGTTGGATCCCTTTTTTGCCGGGGAGTGTCAATGGAGTTGAAGATTGAACGATCAATTCTTGGTTGTTTGCTCAAAATCAACTTCCTCGATTTTCGCGGAGGCATCAATACGACAGTCATCGTCTCATCGGTCGCTGTTCAGAAAGAAGAGTTAAACATCGTTAGAAGTAACATAACGATTTATTATTGTAATATTTGTTTACAGACCTTAGTTTTCTTAGTTTGCTTAGTGATACTTGATTTATATGCTGGTGTAACAATACATAATACTCAAGTCAACAATTGGTGTTCTGGTTTTTCGTCCGTTATAACTAAGCGTTTCGAAAATCTTCAAGGAACAGCGTGGGCCCGAGCGTAGCGAGAGCTGGGCATTAACGGTTTATGAGACGGTAACTGACAATGTGCAACCATGAGCATCGAATAAGTAAGCATCAGCTCCTACGAACTAGAGAGAATAACACTCCCATCAGTTCACACTCATTTGGATTTAGGTGTCATAGTTAGTCACGATTTAAAAGCCACAGCGCACTATCGCGAGGTGGCTGTGAGTAGTTTCAGATCCTTAAGGGTGATTCGCAGAGTCTCTACTAGAAACACCAGATATATGTCTACCTCCCTATACACATCCCTGGTGAGGTCAAGACTAGAAAACGTTATCATAAGGGGGGACTCAGATATTCTAAAAAGTGCCCAAAGAAAGGCAGCACGTATGATTCTCGGCGTGACTAACTTATCTAGGAAAGACAAGACAGTTTAAATCTCTTCTCCCTGCCACACCGTAGGCAGCGAGGTTTAATTACAAAGTCCAAAATTTTGAATAATGAATATGGACCTGATCTATTCCCTCTTTTCTTTCTCACCAGGCCGTAACACCTTAGAGGACATAGCAGGAGAGTTCAAATGCCAAGAAGAAATAATAATGCCGTTGAAAACTGGTTCTCACACCAGTCATAAACTCTTGGAACCGACTCCCAGAAGAAGTGGTGTTTGCAGCCTTAACTGATTCATTCAAGAAAAATTTGGAAAACCACGGAAATTTACTAGAAAAGGATTAACATAGGCTGCAAGCCTTCTATCTTCAGCTAATAAATGTAAACCTAAATAAAATCTTTCCCCTAAAAATAAAGACTACCCATCCTCCTATAGTATTCTGCAGAACGACATTAGCTAAGGATACAGATTTTCGCTCCTTATAAACAGCAATGTGTTGTCATTTTTCCACAATACTGAAAAGTCTGCGTGAGGAAATCAACATTACTATTCGCGCTCCTTGAATACGACGTGCTCTTTCCTCTCTAACCGTAAAATACTTATTTTGAAGATTATCCGCCTGAGAAACCTGATCTTGCTAACCGTCGAATTAAATTCAACCAAATTACATAGTGGATCTCTGTGTGGTAAGTCAAGCTGTCTCGAACTACTTGTACTTTATCGGTTTTATTCTTGTTCTTGTAGGTAGATACTGTTGCTCTCTTATTCCTTTATAGCATGAGTCGTAGTGATTGTTGATATGGCTGTTGAAAGTAGCCTTAGAAAAAGCAATAAGACAACATATCCTGTAGTCACAAGGATTTCCGCCGGAGGAGGCAATAAACCAGGGACATCAACTACTTCTCTCGTACCAATCCTAAAGACTCGTGTAGGTCTCGCCAGTTTTGACACTACGCCTGGATTGCCACATTCTAGCACTGAAACACGACAAGCAATACCAGGTGGACAGGATACAACACCTGCATTCACTGAAAATCAGTGCGTGAAACACAGCAAAACAAAGAGGAAACTCCCAAGATGTCAAAAGACCTCGAAAGCGTCATCAAGAAAGGGAGACGACTGTCAGGCGTGTTGTGTAATCGTTTCTAAAATTGACTCAGCATTTGAATGCAATTTTTGCAAACGACGGGCATGCTGCCATTGTGACAAAGGTGTGCCGAAATCATTCTACGAGTGTGTGCAAAATAACCCAAGCCCATGGTTCTGGAATATCTGCCCACTGTGTCACCCTGGCGCGGCGTGTCTGTGGATAGAGAAGAGAGCACGATACACTTGTGTCTCAACACAGTCTCATGCTGCTTCCCACCTGCTAACAACACACAACCAAAACTTGGTAAAGAGAGTAATAAAGGACACCCCAGTCCAACTGACTGGAAATACCAACCATCATAAGGTGAAGAGCTTCAGGGGTGCACCAACAGCTTCAGGGAAAGATGGAATTGCCAATCACCGCTTGCATCCACCTTCAAGCTTAGCAACAAAGTATAGGCTGGTGTCAATGTAGTAGTGCTGTTTCACCAACTTCCTTAATTTATTGCGGTATGCTCTTGGAATTTATTCATCTTGGTGTCCACTCAATTCCACTATTATCTTTGGAGCAACATTATCTAGACAAAGGGTAACATTCCTGTAAAATACGGACACTACAGCCTTCAGGGAGTCAGTGGTAAAGTAGTCATCCCACTGACAGTGTCGAATGAGTTCTCGGACTAGTCCTCAGTCTGTATATCTGTAACTGCGGCATATCACTCTCCCTGAATCTTGTTTGTTTCCTGTATTTAGTGGTGAGAAAGGCAGAAAGCAGAGTACCATTATAAGACCACTAGTGGAAAATCTTTTACCAGCACAGGAGGAGACTGGGATCGTGTCATGACAAAACACGAGGTCCAACACGTTGCCACCACGGGTAGGTGTCTGGACGTCTTGTTGCCATCCATAACAATCGATAGTGGCAAGTAATTTGTCGAAGCGTTGAAGGCCGGGACTGCTTAACCAGTTGACGTCTTGAAAATTGAAGTCTACCGCAATTGATTTGTAATTAGTACTCAACGAGGAGGCGCGTGCAAGCGATTTAGCCTATAACTCATCAGTTTATTTGGTTGAGCATGGTGCCCGACAAACACGGGCTATGTGAGTTTTGTACCTGTCTCCATGTCGGACGACCGATAGTGAATCAGGTACCTCAGTCATATTTTCTTCTTTCACCTTATGGACTACGAATGAGTTATATATATATATATATTTGAATCATCTTCCACGCTTGAAATCTCTATTTGCACGGCGTACAGTGTAATCATCTATACATCTTTGCACATCAAGTATAGAGGATGAGCACTATGATTCAGTTATCAGAGCAACAGTAGGCTTGAAATTAATAATAACGTCGTTAGTTCAGATAGCTTATTGATTAAGGAACGCGCATTAATTAGTAATATCTTAAGTCATGGAATACCACAAAATGGCTTAAAATTTTTTATATTTTATTTATTTTCGCTTACAGCTTGATTCCACATTGTATTTTTGTTACAAGTATGGAATTTTCCGCATGGATATCGGTAGCCCAAGTTTTGCAGGCCGACCATAGATATCAGGTGTTCGTCGGCAGGGGATCGAACCTCGGACCATGTGCATGGTCGGCGAGAGTCCTAACCACTGTGCCACCGACGAAAAAATATCAACATAACCTAATCTGTTTGTGCGTCAGCACCGGAAGAGTTTATAAATGATAAGGGGGTTAGATCACGATGAGGTGGTCCTGGGTGCCATGGGTCGTATCAGTGATTAAGGACACCTAAAACATTTACTGTGTTCCTGGGTATAAGGGTAGTAGTGGCTGTGTCTGGGTTGTGCATTAAAAAGCATAGCGTTGTAAGGTCTACCCATCAATCTGCTATCCGTCATACCGAAGAACATCTTCGTGTTGTTTTCAAAACTAGAAGGATATTGTGGGGGAACGTGCTTCGGCTGGAAGATTTTGGGGATTTTCGGGCTTAAGTTTCTATAAGATGGGTCATACTGTAGACCACAAAACATACTTGTGTTTCGGGAGGACTTCTTCATATCAAGTGCATATTTTTGACACGCTTACTCTCAACAGACTTATGGAATGTAAAATATTCTTCTCCATCATTAGTATCGATCCTACAAAATTGGTTCAACGTGGTTAGGTTACTACGTTTGGGTAAAAATATCTTTGAACACCTTGCAGCAGTTCTAATTTTTTTAAGATCTTCCGGTGAAACTTTATTTACAGGAGTTGTCAACAGAGGTGAACACTGAACATTTGTTTTTGGAACTTGTGGCCACTGGTGGGCAACTCGATGGCGCGAATGGTTCGATCGTGTACAAGTTCGACGAAGACAACCAAAAGCGAATAAAAGTACTCCGTAATTTTGTCTAAAATATTTGTTTCTAAACTTATACTGTTCTCCGCTTTAAATGCCAAACAAAAGAACTTCCTTCTTACAATACTAGTGTTTTGGAGTTAAAGTCAAAAAATGTACATAGTATTTATCGGTGAGGAGCACCTTCATAACAACAGGAATTCAGGGATAAGTTCATTGACGGTTTTAATTCGTTTCCTGGGTCTAATTCTGGGACAGTTTTTATTTGTTTACTGGAGTGCCTTCTGGGGCAGTTTCTTTTCATCTGTTCACTTCTGGAGCGACATCTAACACTTCCGCGATTACTTCCTGGGTCTGGAGCCAGCATCTCTTTGGACACGGATTATCAACGCAAGTTGGATCCCTTGGTGACGTTAGATAATGCCTGGGCCGAGGAAGGGACATGGCATCATGCAACCAGACGAAAAAGTAAGCAACGATGAGTTGAGTGTTAATTGTAATGGTATGTATGATGCTCAGCATGATAAGTTTATGTCTATGTTTCGCCCTCTAGGGATAATAGAAATTTTAAAATTCCTAAGTTTGAAACCCGTTACTTTGATGGGAACCCAGCTGATTATCCAGAGTTTGTAAAGGAGATTGAAGTGATGATGACGAAACGAAGTTAATGTGTTTGTAGAAGTACTGCGCTGCTCATGGTACAAGAGCTATAGAGTAATGTGAGGTTATGCCCCAAACGAAGGATACTGTCGATCAAGTATCATAAACCGTTTATGCCAAGCTATCGCTACTCTGAGCCTCACATTGTCCCTCGAAGATTTTCAGAAACGCTTCGTATTAACCTTGAGAAAAACCAAGAGAATGTTTGATGAATTAAGAACTATATTTTCTAACGCAAACATATGACCAAAAATCATATTATTACAGATTAAGGTCTAAAAACAGATGTCATAACAATAAACCACAATAATACCTCTGATAGTTTTCTGTCTTCCACTGGGGAGCGAACGATGAGACGATGACTGCACTATCGTTGACTCCTGCGAAAAATATTGATCGTTCAATCTTCAACTACATTGACACTCCTCGTCAAAAACGGATCTATTTTTTCCATCACGACCAATACACATTGACTTGGATGCCAGTGCGAGAAACTGGTTCACACGGACAAAGCTCAAATGGAAAAGAAAGACAAGAAACCAATACAGCACAGGCCTACCCACAGCACAATCTCAATCATCAATGACGACCTATGCCTTCCAGTTAAAGACATCTTCTTGACATCTTACAACACAATCGCCACTTACTAGAATAACTGTTGGAGAACGCAACGTGACCATAGCAGCATCTCATGATACTCTTCGCACATCTTCTTATCTATTCACTACCAATTACCGCCGCGATCGTTTGTCACTCATTCTGCCTCAATTCTAGTAACGGTGACGTATGCAAGCCTCAGTCGTCTACACTCTCGCTCTCCGGCGTGTAGGACCAGTGCCTAATAGAAATATTCATTCTCAATCACTGATTCCAAAGCTAATTCTTACCTCCATGTGCATTTCATTCTCAACAATAGCCTCCCCGGCGCATACGATCCATCTGCCGTCTTTAACATCAATCAATTCATTCACGGATGTAGAAGACTCGAAACAACCTCAGAAGTAAGCACGACGAAAATTTTAACAAAATTATGCAATAACAACAAAGAACGAAAACAACAAGTAAATACAGTGAATCCAAAAACACCGAATGATATGACACACCACACATATATACAAACTGTACACATAAACTCGCGGATCACATCTTGATGGAATTCCTTTGAAGAATCGCAGGACTTACAGCAGTACGCCTACAACCCTTCTCCGGTTGACGATTGTAATTTGTGGAATATCCGGACACAAACAGAATTTCCAACATCTAGATGATATATTATACCAATTCACTATATACAATATGAACATATGTACAAAATCACACACCAAACACATTGAACTGCTTACTGGTGCGCTTACCTTTGAAGAATTGTAGGACTTACAGCAGTACGCCTACAACCCTTCTCAGGTTGACGCCCTAGGTTGGAAAATCATTTAGTGTTTCATCCTCCGACTCTCTACTCTCAGCACCTTCCAGTAGACACAGTTTTCTGATATCTCGCACCAACATGCCACAACTTGTTCTCACCTCAACCGTCCTCACCAATCCATCACCACTACAGATCAGCCTTACTACCACTCCCAAAGGCCACCTACCTGTGGCACATTTATCTGCTACTAATACTATGTCACCAACCTTTAAGTTTCGGCACAACTTTTTCCACTTGTCCCTGGTTTACAGTGTTAGAACATACTCCTTTAACCATCTTTTCCAAAATATATCTTTCATGTGCCTGGCTTGTTTCCATCTTTTAATCGTAGGTATTCCTTCCCCGCTTGCGTCCTCTATGCCAGGGTTGCCTCTCAATAACAATAATTTATTTGGGGTTAACACATCAAAATCCTTGACGTCGTCCCTCACAGGTGATAACGGCCGGTCATTTAATATTCGTTCAGCTTCACAAAAAAATGTCTCCAGCGTTTCGTCATTCAAACTCTGGTTTTTAATTATGGAGCTTAAAATACGCTTGATAATTCCTATAAGTCTTTCCCATAGCCCACCTCTATGGCTGGCATGTGGTGGATTGAAGTGCCACTCGATGTTCCTTTTCAGTAACTCTTCCTGAACTCTCGTTTGAGGACCTTCGAAGTATTCTTTAAGCTCGGCGTGACAGCCAACAAAATTAGTCCCTCTGTCGCTGAACATCATCTTCGGTACACCCCGGCGATTTATAAATCTATGTAATGCTAGCACGAATGAATCAGTAGTTAGCGTATGAACCATCTCAATATGCACAGCTCTCATTTTCAAACAGGTGAATAAACAGCCATATCTTTTACATAGGGTTCTGCCTCTCTTCACTACAAAAGGTCCGAACAAATCCACCCCAACGTACTCAAATGGATAATTCCCTTCAGAAGCTTGCCACGCTGGCAGTGGTGCCATTATCTGCTGTACTGGACGAGCATTTCGGAGTTTACATTCCATGCACTTATCAATTATTTTACGGACAGCAGTACCTCCCTTCACTATCCAGAACTTACATCGAATACTTGATAGTACTTGCGAAGTACCCAAATGACCTTCAAGAACATGGTAGTGTCTTATAATGAGATCAGTGACTGGATGGTAGCAAGGTAATAAAGCCGGATGACGGGTCTCATATGACGATTCTAACATTTGTAGACGTCCACCAACTCTAGCGATCCCTTCGGAAACTATCGGAGATAATCTATCTAACCGCACCTTGAAATCTGCGAAATCGGGACTATCCTCCTTGGCAATCTCACCCCACGCTTCCCACTGAGCAGCCCTCAAAATCGCTAACTCTGCATTTCTAATATCTTCGACTCTCAAAGGCCCCACATTCATATTTTCGTATCCCGCAAGATGCATGACCTTTAAATACGTAACATATCGTGTCAACCACGCAACCGCTTTCAGTAGTTTGTACCAAGAAGAATAATATTTAAAAAGTGGATGTAAACCTGAATGTCTTTCTTGAGTAGATGTTAAACTGACACTTGTCTTCAACTCCAAGGCACACTCGTTTATCGGTGGTTCATCTTCTCTACGAGGCCACATACTATCAGCCCTTAGCAAGAACTCTGGACCTTTCCACCACTTATTTTTAACCACATTCATATCAATAACTCCTCGCGAGGCTAGATCAGCTGGATTTTTTCCAGACGGTACGTACCTCCACTGCTCAACAGTTGTTAGTTCACGAATTTGAGATACTCTGTTAGCTACAAAACATGCATATCTTGCTGACTCGTTGCGTATATAATATATCACAGACATCGAATCAGTCCAAAACGTTACGGGATGCTTGGGGTAATCCAACTCTTTACACACTGTTGTGAATAACTGCGCAGCTAGTAAGGCGGCATTAAGTTCTAATCTCGGAATCGAAACCGTCTTTAGAGGTGCAACTCTAGATTTACCCATCACCAGGCTAACATCTATATCATTCCTTAAGGTGGTTCTGATGTATACGGCTGCACCAAATCCAACCTCAGAGGCATCAGAAAAAACATGGAAGTCAATTATATCATGATTTCTCGACGGCTTAAGTGGACGTGAGACGGAATGTAGATTCAGCATTCTTAAACTGTTAACCCACCCCTTCCACTCTTCTCTCTGCCTCTCACTTAATGGTTCATCCCACTGTAACCCTTTCCTGCATGTCTCTTGAAATAACCTCCTAGCCGGAAGTAGATAAGGTGCTACTAATCCAAGTGGGTCAAACACGGACGACAACACAGAGAGCACACCTCTCCGAGTAACTGGCTTATCAATATCACCAACACTAAATCCAAAGGTATCAGAGTTCACATCCCATCGCATACCTAATGTGCGTTCAACTGGTAGAGTATCAACAGGCAAATCTCGTACGGTAGGTGCTCTGTCTTCTGGATCTATATGCTTCAAAACGTCTAGGCTGTTCGAGACCCACTTAGTTAGACGAAAGCCGGCCTTAGCTAACACTTCAGTGATGCTTGTTGCAAATCTAACTGCAGACTTATCATCATCGAAGGAGGCTAAACAATCATCCACGTAGAAGCAACAATCTATGACGTCCAGCAAATCATTAGAACCAAATGTGGACACTGCCTTTCGTAGAGCAAAATTAGCACAAAATGGGGAGGACGTGGCACCAAATGGATGCACTGTCATCCTATATTCTGACACCTTACCACAAGGACCGTCATCAAACCACAAAAACCTCAAGTGATCTCTGTCACTCTCTGGCACCTTCACCTGTAGGAACATTTCCTCAATATCCGCCGCGACAGCAACTGTAAACTTTCTGAATCTCAATAGCAGTCCCACTAATGAGCTCACGCAATCTGGGCCACTATACAGATTATCATTTAAAGAGACTCCTTCGTGTTTCGCAGAACAATCAAACACCACACGGAGTTTACCTGGCTTCCTCGGGTTAAAGACGGGATGATGGGGCAAATACCACTTCCCTGGCTCACTTTGATCAACTAGTCTTTCAACGTAACCCTTCATTATATGTTTATCGACGACTTCCTTATATTTGGACCAGAGTTCTGCATCTGACAGGAATTTCTTCTGTAAACCCATTAGTCTCTTAAGAGCAACTTTCCTATTACAAACCAACTGTCTATCTTTGAATCTCCATGGTAGGCCAACGCTGAAACGCCCGTTTTCGTATTTACAAGAGTCCTCGGCTATTTTAACTGCTTTTAAGTCTTCTACAGAACGACCCTTCCCTGGGACACCGCAGTCACAAAACTCCTTGTCATACATATTTTTAATCATAGTTTCTAGTTTGTCCCCATCGTTTGTAACTAATGATGATATGTGGACTATGGGTATAGGTCCTCTCACTGTCCATCCCAGTGGTGTTTTTGTCGCAAACAGATCATCTCTACCTCCAAATCTCTCTTCTAATACCTTGTGAGCTTCTGGCACACTACATCCAATGAGTACTCTCACTCTTCCATCTTGCAATGTTGGAAGAGGTATGTCACACAGGTATGGCTTACCGACAACCGTTTCACGACTAGGTACTATAGCTTCGCCAAGTTTCATACTGGAGGTAGTGTAAGCAGTATCCACTTCCACGGTCTCCCCAGTAGCCAAGGATTCTAACTGAAATGACACTCGCTCACATACTACTGTTTTCGCAGAATTGAAAGTATTTACAACCAAGGGTTGCTTTGGGCCTTTAATACCCAAGCAACCAGCCAGTTCAGCATCTATCAATGTAACGTCTGAACCATTATCCAACAATGCATAAGTCTCTACTGAAGATTTCGGTCCTTTCACCTTAACTGGTAATACCCCTAAGAAAACTTGTGGGATGTCAAGGGGTCTAGAGATACTATTACAATTAACCGAACTCCCAGGTTCGTTCACTGTTCTCAGAAGTGGGTGCATATCCGTTAAACCACTACTTCTTTTATTTGTCGCCTTACAATTCCACTTTGTATGCCCAATCTTTAAACAACTGAAACACAGCCGCTTCTGCTTTGCCATTTTTAACCTTTCTACGGGTGACATAGCGATAAAGCGATTACAATCACTCAATTGATGCATGTTATGGCAGACAATACACTCATCCTTTCTCGTTGTGTCTTGAGACTTCACCACAAATGCCTTCCTTATATTCACTGGTTCCTTAGGTTCTACCTTAGAATGCAAAATGCTGGCGAATTTGCCCATCGCCTGGTTGACACTGTCCTTCACCAGTCTAAGAATATCATCAAACCTTGGCTCGATACCCTCCTCCTCTATACGAGAGCTTATTTTTACCCACTTCCTTTGCAGCCGCGTAGGTAGGCGTCTTGCAATTACCTCTAGGACTGAGCTGGAGTTGAGGTCACTCATGCAATTCATAGAAATCAAGGTATTCTTATAAGTCATAAGATTATCTAAAAACTCAGTAAGTGCCTTGGAGTCATCTCGAAGTTGACTGCCATTACCTTTGACAGCTTCGTATACGTTCCTTACAATCATCGAAGGTCTTCCAAACCTTTGACGTAATATGCTCATAGCCTCAGCGTATCCCTCATTAGGGGGCATGAGCTTACAGCACTGTAAAACAATAATAACAATAACAATAACAATTTCGCTTTATTCCAGAAACAGTACTGGTGGTACAGTGTGGAATTTTCAGCACATATCTATAGCTATTGAAGCATCTCCAGTGCAATACCTCATCAAATACATTAACTTCAATTCATCATTTAATAAAAAACCACTAAACATGATCTCAAACTCCTTTACAAACTGTAAATAATCGGCCGGGTTTCCATCAAAACACCGTGGTTCAAATTTAGGGAGTTTGATGTTCCTATTATCCCTGAACGGCGGAACAGTAACATCAACCATATCATACTTAACATCAGACACATCGTTACAATTAACAGACACGTCACAATGACTTACTTTCCTGTTTGCATCCAAGACACTCTGTCCCTTCTTTGACCCAGGCATTGTTGAACTTGACCCAATTCCAAAAAAGTTCCAGATATTGCTTGTTCAAAGAGGACTTGACCGGCACCAGGAAAAATGAACGGCGACTATCCAAACATTCACCAACTGCTTGAATCCGCCAGATCTGTTTCCATCGTCAAAAACTGTCAGCCACGTCTCATAAACCGTTAATGCCCAGCTCTCGCTACGCTCGGGCCCACGCTGTTCTTTGAAGTTTTCAGAAACGTTTAGTTATAACGGACGAAAAAACCAAAACACCGATTGGCCGCTTGAGATTTCTTTATTGTTACACCAACATATAAAAATTATAACTGAACTAAGTTCTGTGAACAAGTATTACAATAATAAATCATTGTATTACTTCAGACGATGTTTCACTCTTCTTTCTGAACAGCGACCGATGAGACGATGACTGTCGTATTGATGCCTCCGCGAAAATTGTGGAAGTTGGTTTTGAGCAAACAACCATGAATTGATCGTTCAATCTTCAACTCCATTGACAAGTATCATAAACCGTTTATGCCAAGCTATCGCTACTCTGAGCCTCACATTGTCCCTCGAAGATTTTCAGAAACGCTTCGTATTAACCTTGAGAAAAACCAAGAGAATGTTTGATGAATTAAGAACTATATTTTCTAACGCAAACATATGACCAAAAATCATATTATTACAGATTAAGGTCTAAAAACAGATGTCATAACAATAAACCACAATAATACCTCTGATAGTTTTCTGTCTTCCACTGGGGAGCGAACGATGAGACGATGACTGCACTATCGTTGACTCCTGCGAAAAATATTGATCGTTCAATCTTCAACTACATTGACACTCCTCGTCAAAAACGGATCTATTTTTTCCATCACGACCAATACACATTGACTTGGATGCCAGTGCGAGAAACTGGTTCACACGGACAAAGCTCAAATGGAAAAGAAAGACAAGAAACCAATACAGCACAGGCCTACCCACAGCACAATCTCAATCATCAATGACGACCTATGCCTTCCAGTTAAAGACATCTTCTTGACATCTTACAACACAATCGCCACTTACTAGAATAACTGTTGGAGAACGCAACGTGACCATAGCAGCATCTCATGATACTCTTCGCACATCTTCTTATCTATTCACTACCAATTACCGCCGCGATCGTTTGTCACTCATTCTGCCTCAATTCTAGTAACGGTGACGTATGCAAGCCTCAGTCGTCTACACTCTCGCTCTCCGGCGTGTAGGACCAGTGCCTAAATAGAAATATTCATTCTCAATCACTGATTCCAAAGCTAATTCTTACCTCCATGTGCATTTCATTCTCAACAATAGCCTCCCCGGCGCATACGATCCATCTGCCGTCTTTAACATCAATCAATTCATTCACGGATGTAGAAGACTCGAAACAACCTCAGAAGTAAGCACGACGAAAATTTTAACAAAATTATGCAATACAACAAAGAACGAAAACAACAAGTAAATACAGTGAATCCAAAAACACCGAATGATATGACACACCACACATATATACAAACTGTACACACAAACTCGCGGATCACATCTTGATGGAATTCCTTTGAAGAATCGCAGGACTTACAGCAGCACGCCTACAACTCTTCTCCGGTGGACGATTGTATGTTTAAGAATGTCCGGACACAAACAAGAGTAACCAACAATTACATTGATTGGAACCCACTCAATTATTTAACACAAACCTATGTTCAAATCGACACAGTAATTCCGATACACTTCGCTTCGACCTACTACCCTTGAATAATTGTAGGACTTACAGCAATACGCCTACAACCCTTCTCAGTTTGACGCCCTTGGTTGAGAAATCGTAGCAGAGTTCATTTGCTGGCTTCCTTCTGTGGTCTGTATCCTCAAATCTGAACGGTTACACACCCATGACAATGTAGCGTGGAATGTAGATGACTGACAAACACACGACATATGTGATGCACCAAGCGTAGGCACAGAGTAATTTACAAAAAATATAAGAAAATTCATACCGTAACTTGAAAATTGAAATGCTGTTAATGTGGTTGAAGATTTAAGGATCAATTCCTGGTTGTTTGCTCAAACACAACTTCCCCAATTTTTCGCGTAGCATCAATACACCAGTCAACGTCTCATCGGTCGCTGTTCAGAAAACAAGTACAAAACCGTCAGAAGAAATATTGTGATTTATTATTTTAATAGTTGTTCACAGACCTTATTCGTAAAGTTGCCTATATGTTGGTGTTAGAATAAATAATTCTCGAGTCACCAAACTGGGTTCTGGTTTTTGCGTCCGTTCGTACTAAGCGTTTCTGAGAAGCTTCGAGGAACAGCGTGAGTCCCAGCGCAGCAAGAGCTGGGCATTACCGGTTTACGAGACGTGACTGACAAATGCTTTTATTCATGCAAGTCAATTTAGCAATTACCTTCTCGTACACACTTTGCTTATCCTCACTAAACTGACCAAAATTTTTCGTCTTTTCAAATGCACCAATACTATCATAGTCATTGCACAAGATACTTGAGCTGATGAGCGTCTTTTTCATCGTGGATGACAACACCAACGACGACTGATTGATACCAGTTGATGAACTTGGCGGTGGATCAGAAGCTGTTGTTGCTTGGCTTTTAGAAGTTTGCCTAACTGCAAGATTACCAGCACCACTGTCTTTTACCATTAGCACTAGTTTAGCATTAGCATCTGATGATAGGTGGGCTACGGGCTGATCAATTACACTGACGGTCTCATGAGCATCTATACCTTCTAGCACTGCATCTGCTCTTAAATCTATTTCACCTTCGAGTTTTACAGAAAATTTATTCAACTGAGCAGTAGTAGGCATTCCGCTCATCTCATCATGATCAGCCAACGACAAATCGGCCCTATCATGACCACTGTCAAAAATATCCACTTTACCTCCATTTGTATGATAAACTTCATCATTTGCGAACTCTTTAATAAGAGCAGAAGACAATTTGGGTTCCTCCTCACAAATCCTTAAAGGTTTTACACCTTCACTCTGACTATTAATACCTTGTAAACTTGTGGAGTGAGAATCGCGATCTGAGACTGTAACTCTCTTCTCCTGGACAAACTGTGGTGTCGTCTGTGACACTCTATTCAACAATGGCTTACCAGTTGCAACTACAGGCTTCTTCACCGCACCATTATCGTCACACAATTCGAAGTCAGATCCTGATTTCACATTTAGCTTACTACTAAACTTGGTCGTGGATTCAAAGTTCGCCTTTTTATACACCTCTTGTAAACGGACGAAGCACAACCGTGTTTGTCTACCAGCTTCCAACCTATCTGTTTAGGATGTCTCAAGAAAGATGTTACAATCATTAGGTTTGTATGGATTATAATAATAATAATTTATATTTTCATATAAACATGAATTTACGGGAAAATGCATGCCATTTTTACAGGCACGATCAAGTATGTTATAGTCTCAAATTGTAGATTGTTTACAAGTTAATAGTGTTTCAAAAGTTAAATATTTGATATGTGTATATATAAACACACTCATTGTCTGAACCAGGCTGTATAGTTATTCAATTGTACAGTTGTCCTCCATGTTGAGCGGGAAAGTTGACTTCGTTTCGTTTTCATCCCGTGGTTGTAGGCATAAGATAACAAACCGATATTGAGGCAAGTACAACTTGTACAAGGGATTGAAAACTGTTTTAGAAAAGTTAAAGTGCTAAGGTGAATCATGAATAATAATAATAATATATTCTTATTTTGTACATGAGGGACGCCAGTTTACAGGTATCATCAATATGATAAATTACATATACGATTAGCAATCATACTTAATAACAATGTTTTAATATAAGACATATTTTTTCCTACCTGTGTAGGACACACCAAATGTACAGGCATGGATAAGCATTATTTAAATTTCATAAATTTGGCTTATGGTTAAATTACATGGTTGCTGACGCTTTCGTCTTTGGTTTGTGGGAACAATATGATAACCAGTCATTCAATGGAGCACATCAAGAAATAGAGAAATATTGTCTTTGCACTAACAAAAACAACCGAAGTATGTTTTGGATGGATTAAAAATACTTGGGAAAATATAAAGCTTGCAGTAATTGCACAATATAACTTAGGTGTGTACAAATCCGAATCTCATCTTTGATTTATATCCAAATTGGGTAATAAGAAAGCTATTTTTAAAGATACGATCAGTTATGTTATAAGTTACAATCGTGACGTTGTACTACAAATTGATACTTTTCCATTGGTATAAGAGTATATTCCACAAATGTAATCCAGGTTGCGTCGTGGGGAAAGTTAATTCGTTATTAACTAGGCAACTGAAAGATACGGGACCAATAATGTTTGCAGATCATTTGTCATTGTAAATGGTCAAACATCCACATTATTCATTCTCATTCAAAAAGTCCAATGGAAGCTAAAATGGTGAGAGAAAAAAGAAGACAAACAACAGCAACACAAAAGAAAGCAAGAGGAGTCCTTAAGGAGTGAACAATAAATATATACATATATATTCTGTCTAGTAACTATGCTTATTTTTGTTCATTAACTAACTAGTCCCGTTACGCTAACTTTTATATTATGTGTGAACTAATATTACTGTCATGTGTAGAGATGTTTATCATCTAGTTCCAATAATATTAAAATTTATAATTGTAGTTTGTTGTAACTACACGTTTAAAGAACTTAAAATATCTATGTATGGTGAAAAAGAAGGTGTACGAGTCAGACGTATAAGTGCATTGTCATCTTTGAGCAGTCTGGTGACTGAGGAGATGAACACTGGAAGTGTGTTTGCGTCGCGCACATTAGCTGGTAGTCTATTCCAAATGACTGAAAACTTATTTAAGAGGAAGTTGTACCGCACGTAAGTCTGACAGTGCTCTATAGCAGCTAGGTTGTGACGATTTCTAAGATTGTAACTGATGACAGTGGTAGGTTTAGTTATTGGCTCGGAGGAATGCAAGAGACGATTAGTTGGCTTATAGTAAAAGATAAGGTTTAGCTTAAGGCGTCTGTCAATGGAGTTGAAGATTGAACGATCAATTCATGGTTGTTTGCTCAAAACCAACTTCCACAATTTTCGCGGAGGCATCAATACGACAGTCATCGTCTCATCGGTCGCTGTTCAGAAAGAAGAGTGAAACATCGTCAGAAGTAATCTTATGATTTATTATTGTAATATTTGTTTTCAGACCTTAGTTCGTTTATTCCTTTTATATGTTGGTGTAACAATAAAGAAATAACAAGCAGCAGATCGGTGTTTTGGATTTTGCGCCCGTTATTACTAAGCGTTTCTGAAACTCAAAGGAACAGCGTGGGCCCGAGCGTAGCGAGAGCTGGGCATTAACGGTTTATGAGACGAGACCGACAGTTTCTGACGATGGAAAGAGATCTGGCGGATTCAAGCAGTTGGTGAATGTTTGGATAGTCGCCGTTCATTTTTCCTGGTGCCGGTCAAGTCCTCTTTGAACAAGCAATATCTGGAACTTTTTTGGAATTGGGTCAAGTTCAACAATGCCTGGGTCAAAGAAGGGACAGAGTGTCTTGGATGCAAACAGGAAAGTAAGTCATTGTGACGTGTCTGTTAATTGTAACGATGTGTCTGATGTTAAGTATGATATGGTTGATGTTACTGTTCCGCCGTTCAGGGATAATAGGAACATCAAACTCCCTAAATTTGAACCACGGTGTTTTGATGGAAACCCGGCCGATTATTTACAGTTTGTAAAGGAGTTTGAGATCATGTTTAGTGGTTTTTTATTAAATGATGAATTGAAGTTAATGTATTTGATGAGGTATTGCACTGGAGATGCTTCAATAGCTATACAGTGCTGTAAGCTCATGCCCCCTAATGAGGGATACGCTGAGGCTATGAGCATATTACGTCAAAGGTTTGAAAGACCTTCGATGATTGCAGGGAAATTGTTGGAGGCTGTTAAGGGTAATAGTGGTCAATTACAGGATGACTCCAAGGCACTCACTGAGTTTTTATATAATTTGCTAATTTACAATAATGGAATGATTTCGATGAATCAAATGAGTGACCTCAACTCGAGTTTTATACTAGAAGTAATAGCAGGACGTCTACCTACTCGACTGCAAAGGAAGTGGGTGAAGATGAGCTCCCGTATGGAGGATGAGGGTATCGAGCCAAAATTTGATGATATCCTGAAACTGGTAAAAGATAGCGTCAATCAATCTACGAGCAAGTTCGCCAGTCTATTAGATCTCACCCCTAGGATAGAGCAGTCTGAGGGTAAAATGCAATCATTGATGACGAAAGGGCCTCAGAGAGGTGGATATCGAGAAGGCTCCATGATGTCTAGTAATGCATATAGACCTAGTGAGTGTAACAGGTTTCGTAGTACATCCTCAACGGATAAGTTACAAGATGCAAGACAAACACGGTTGTGGTTTACACGTGTGCAAGAGGTGCATACAGAAGTGAACTGTGAACCAGTGAGCAAGTTTAGTGATAAGCTAAATGTAAACTCCAGGTCTGACTCCGAATTGTGTGACGATAACGGTGCTGTGAAGAAGTCTGTAGTTGCAACTGGTAAGCCATTGTTGAATAGAGTGTCGCAGAATAGAGTTACTGCTTCAGAGTCCAGTTCTGACTCCAAAAGTTTACAAAGTATAACAAATCAGAGTGAAAATATAAAACATTTAATGATTTTTGAGGAGGAACCAAAATTGTCTACTTCTGTTATTAAAGAGTTTGAAAATGATGAACTTGACGGTAAATTGAACATTTGTGGCAATGATCTTGATAGTGCAGATTTGTCTTTGGTTGATCATTATGAGATGAGGGATATGCCTACTACTGCTAAGTTAAATAAAGGTTCTGTACAACTACAACGTGAAGTAAAATTGAACGCAGATGCAGTTCCAAAAGGTGTGCATACTTGTGAGACAGTCAGTGTAATTGATCAGCGTGTAGCCCACCTATCATCAGATGCTAGTGCTAAACCCGAGCTAGTAGTGAAAGACAGCAGTGGTGGTAATCTTGCAGTTGGACAACTATCTGAGAGCCGAACAAGAACAGCTTCTGATCCACCACTAAGTTCATCACCTTGTGTCACTCAGTCATCGTTGGTGCTGTCATCCACAATGAAACAGACACCCATCAACTCAAGTATCTTGTGCAATGACTATGGTAGTATCAGTTCGTTTGAAAGGACGAATATCAATGGTCAGTTTAGTGTGGATAAGCCAAGTGTAAAGGAGAGAGTTATTGTTAAATTGACTTGCACGAATAAAGGCATTTCTAGTTTCAAGTTACTATTTGAATGTTATTATCTTTGGTGTAAATTACTCTGTTTCTACACTTGGTTGATGAGATATGTCGTGTGTTTGTTCGTCATCTATATTCTACGATACAATGACATGAGCGAGTTGCCGTTCAGATTTGAGGATATAGCTGATAGAAGGAAGTTAGCAAATGAACTCTGCGACGATTTTCCAACCTAGAGCGTCAACCTGAGAAGGGTTGTAGGCGTACTGCTGTAAGTCCTACAGTTCTTCAAAGGGTAGCGCATCAATGAGCAGTCTAATGTGCACGGTGTGTGATTTTGTACATATGTTCATATTGTATATACTGAATTGATATCATCTGTCATCTAGCTGTTGGTAATTCTGTTTGTGTCCGGACGACTTCCACTTGTATCATCAACCTGAGAAGGAATGTAGGCGTACTGCTGTAAGTCCTACAGTTCTTCAAGGGTAGTTTGTCATGCCGGAATCCACTTTATTTGATGTAGTGATTGTACATATGTTTGTGTTAAATAATTGTGTGAGTTCCAATTGATATAATTGTTAGTTAATTTTGTTTGTGTCCGGACATTCCACAAATTACAATGGTCAACCTGTGAAGGTTTGTAGGCGTACTGGTGTAAGTCCTCCAATTCTTCAAGGGTATTCCATCAAGACATGAAATGCGAGTTTGTGTGTACTGTTTGTATATACGTGTGGTGTGTCATATCGATTGGTGTTATTTGGATTCATTATGTTTACTCGTTGTTTTCGTACCTCGTTGTTATTGCATAATTTTGTTAAAATTTTCGTCGTGATTACTTCCAATGTTGTGTCCACTCTTCTACATCCGTGAATGAATTGATTGATGTTAAAGACAGCAGATGGGTCGTATACGCCGGGGAGGCTATTGCTGAGAATGAAATGCACACGGAGATAATTGTTAGCTGCGGTCCGACACGCCGGGGAGAAAGAGTGTAAACAACTGAGGCTCGCATGCGTCACCGCTATTAGAACTGAGGCAGAATGAGTGACAAGCGATTTCAGTGGTAATTGGTAGTGAGTGGATAAGAGGATGAGCGTGGAGTAGCGTGAGGTACTGTCATGGTCACGTAGCATTCTGCAAGAGTCATTCTAGCAAGTGGCGATTGTGTTGCAAGATGTCAAGAGGAGGTCTCTGTCTGGAGGCGCAGGTCGTCATTGATGTGTGAGATTGTGCTGTGGGTATGCTTGTGGTGTGTTGGCTTTTCTGTTTGTTTTCCATTTCAGCTCTGTCCGTGTGACCCAGGTTCTAGCAATGGCATCCGAGTCAGCGTGCATTGGTCGTGAAGGAAAAAAGGGTTGGACCCCTTTTTTGCCGGGGAGTGTCAATGGAGTTGAAGATTGAACGATCAATTCATGGTTGTTTGCTCAAAACCAACTTCCACAATTTTCGCGGAGGCATCAATACGACAGTCATCGTCTCATCGGTCGCTGTTCAGAAAGAAGAGTGAAACATCGTCAGAAGTAATCTTATGATTTATTATTGTAATATTTGTTTTCAGACCTTAGTTCGTTTATTCCTTTTATATGTTGGTGTAACAATAAAGAAATAACAAGCAGCAGATCGGTGTTTTGGATTTTGCGCCCGTTATTACTAAGCGTTTCTGAAACTCAAAGGAACAGCGTGGGCCCGAGCGTAGCGAGAGCTGGGCATTAACGGTTTATGAGACGAGACTGACAGCGTCTTTTCCAGAGTGGTTCTAATCTTAGTCTGTCGCATAGCTCATGGTATTCCAGACCACTTTCTAAACCAAGAGTTCTTGAGGTAAACTGCCGTTGCACTCCCTCTAATTTAAGCTTGTCATTTTGTCTGAGTCCGCTAAGAATAAACGGGCAGTATTCTAAGATAGGTCGGACACATACTTTGTATAATAAAACCCTAGTTTCACAACAAAAGAAATTGCGTGTTATGCATCCTATCAGCCTTCGCGTTTTACGTCTGGCATAATCAGTCTGTTCAGAGAACGTTAAGTTACTAGAGTATCTAATACCGAGATCTACGACTGAGTTGAGCTTGGCTAGTTTTCGCCCATTTATTTCAAGAGTTAGATCGAAGTTACTGTTGCCGATACAAATCCAGCCGCATTTGTCAATGTTAAACTTTAGACAGGATTCAGCACACCATGTTGCGAGACTACTTAGTTCAAGATGTATTTTAATTACCATATCGCTTAATTCATGAGTGTAGCAGGAGTAGACGACTTTGAGGTCGTCAGCATATAGGAATGGTTTACCTGAGGTGAAGCACCTGCAAATGCTGTTAATGTAGACTGTAAATAAAAGTGGACCTAGGACACTACCTTGCACAACCCCACTTGAGATCTGCCTAGGATGAGACAATACAGATCCAACTTTGGTTATTTGTACCCTGTTGCTAAGAAATGATTTTAACCAGTTCAGTAATGGGTTGCGAATTCCACAAGAGTACAGCTTCTCAAAGAGAATACTGTGAGATACCATGTCAAATGCCCTAGATATATCGAAGTAGAGAACAACGACTAGCTTACGTGCTTCGCGACTACTAGTGATGCAGTTGAAAAAGTCGAAGTGGCAAGTAACGCAGGATCTATTTTTGAGAAATCCGTGTTGAGACCTTGTAACAAGATCTTCCCTAATTAGGTAGTCTGACAATTGATCTTTTACAACTTTCTCCATGATTCGTGAGATAACTGGGGTTATATTTATGGGTCTGTAATTGCGGACGTTTGCCTTATCACCAGATTTGTAATGTGGAATTATGAAGCTAGTTTTCCACTCACTAGGGTAAGTGCCAGTGTCCATAGATATTGAGAAGAATTTAAGAAGTAACAGGGTATATCACACCCACTGTTTTTGAAAATTATCGAAGCGAGGCCATCCGGTCCCGTACTAGTGGAAGGTTTAAGGCTTTTAATTGCTTGTACTATTAATTGATTAGTGAACACAATGCTTTCAAGGGAAGAGCTAGTAACGGGGGCGGTTTCACCAGGCATATGTGTTTCTAAACTAAAGTTTGCAAACCAATCACTGAAAAGTTCACAGATAGTGGCAGGCTCATTGTAGATTACTTTGTCGTGAAGTAAGTATGGGATTTCCCTCGCCGACTGCATTCGTTTTTTAAGAAGTGCCGTTAAGTTATAAACTTTGGAGGTACTTTCAAGTGCCGTTAACTCTTCGTCGAGGTCCTTTTGAGAGCGTAGGCGCTTGATGGATTCAAGAGACTCGTGGATTGAGAGCAATAGTGATATGTCCTTAGTGGAATAGTACTGTTTCTTCAGCTTCCTTAACTTATTACGGTGTGCCCTTGGAATATATTCAGTTCGGTGTCTACTTAATTTCACTATTTTCTTTGGAGCAACTGTATCTAGACAAAGGGTAACATTCCTGTAAAACAGGGTTACTACGGCCTCCAGGGAGTCAGTGGTAAAATAGTCATCCCATTGACAGAGTCGAATAAGTTCTTGGACTAATCCCCAGTCTGTATATTTGTAACTACGACATATCATGCTTCCTGAATCTTGTTTGTTTCCTGTATTTAGTGGTGAGAAAGGCAGAGAGCAGAGTACCATTCTATGGTCACTACTGGAAAATCTATTACCAACATAGGTGGAGACTGGGATTGTGTCATGACAAAAAACAAGGTCCAACATGTTGTCACCACGAGTAGGTGTCTGGACGTGTTGTTGCCATCCATAACAGTCGATAGTGGCAAGTAATTCGTCGAAGCGTTGGGGGCCGGAACTAGTTAGCCAATTGACTTCTGGAAGATTGAAGTCCCCTGCAATTATTTTGTAATTAGCACTAAACGAGGAGGCGTGTGCAAACGATTTAGCTAATAACGCATCAGTTTCTTTTGTTGTGCTTGGTGCTCGATAAACACAGCCTATGAGAAGTTTGTACTTATCTCCATGTAAGACAACCCAGAGTGAGTCAGGTACATTATTCATTATTTCATCTTCCACCTTACTGACTACAAATGAGCTATGTATATATATGAGACATCCTCCACCACGCTTGCAATCTCTGTTTGCACGGTGTACAGTGTAATCATCGATACCTATATGCACATCAAGTACAGAGGATGAGCACCATGACTCAGTAATCAGAGCTACAGTAGGCTTGGCGACTGATAATAATGTCCTTAGTTCAGATATCTTATTGATTAAGGAACGTGCATTAATTAGCAATATCGTGAATAAGTCACGGGATACTACAAACTGGCTTAAAATGTCACCATAACCTAAATCTATTTGTGCGTCAGCACCGCAAGAGTTTATGAATGAAAGGGAGGTCGGACTGGGTGTCTGTACATCGGGGTTGGTGTGCAATGAGGTGGTCCTAGGTGCCATGGGTCGTACCAGTGATTCAGGACACCTGGAAAATTTACCATGTGTTCCTGGATATAAGGGTAGTACAGGTTGGGCCTAGGTTGACGGTTGAAAAGCATAGCATCGAAAGGTCTACCCATCCAACTGCTATTCGTCATACCGGTACACACCTTCGGGTTGTTTTTATAACTTAAAGGGAATTGTGAGGGAAGGTGCTTTGGCTGCAAGACTTTAGGAGTCTTGGAGCCTGACTTTCTATAAGGTGGAGCATGCGGAAAACCTCCAGATATACTTGTGTTTCGAGAGGAGTTTTTCGTAACAAGTGACGGTTTGTTGACATTCTTACTCTCAGCAGGCTTATTGAATACAAAGTATTCTTCCCCATCATTAGTCTCAACCCTGCGAAATTTGTTCATCGTGGTGAGGTTACTACGTTTGGGGGGAAATTTCTTAGAACAACTTGCAGAAGTTCTAGCTATTTTAACATCTTTCGATGAGGCTTTATTTACAGGGGTACTGGTATCTAAATCAGTTCCTAGTTCCATTGGCAAGCGTGTTTGTTGTGCAGTTTGCTGAATGCTAGTTTCAGCACTAGGTGTCTGTTGCTGTGCACGATCCTTTTTTGGTAAATCAAAGCTAGAGGAGGTGACCAGGTTATTACTACGCATTATTCTGCGCTGACACGGTGTTTTATCCTGAGCTACGGTTATAGACTTATAACTGCTATTCAGTCTTAAGTGATCCTGACATTTAGTAAACTTACTAGCATCAAGGGAATTACTGAATTTAAAAATGATGGGGCAATTAGCCTGGTTAGACTTTTTACGAAGTCGTTTGCATTCACATGGAACACTAGCCATGCCGCAACAAATCAGGATTTTGTGTCTTACAGTTTTCAGGGGCAGAGAATCTGGGACGTTGTAAACTATAGCTTGGTGAGAAGAGGTTATACGCTTCATCACCTCCGTAGCCAAGCAGTCAATCAGATTTTCACCTTTATTTAGGTTGTCTGGAGATATTTTAGGATGTTGTTTCAACAGACAGGCTATTGGGTCTAAATCCGAAAGCTTGTTTTGAGTTACATCCAGTAAAGACTTAACCTGGTCAATATCAGAACGGCTCTCCGTGGTATTTGAGATTGGCAGTGACATACTATCAAACTGATCTAATTTTCTCTGAATTTCACTTACTTGCCCCTGCATATCTTTCAAAAGGAGGTTTAGTTTACAGAACTCAGAGTTCTCTAACAGAACATCTTTCACCTGTATCACAGGAGTGAGATCTGCACTCAAACCATTTTGAGAGCTAGTAGTTGATACTGTATTACACGGCGGTAATGCAGTTATAACCGAATTTGAGCCACTATCTAAAACAACTGTGTTTCTACGAACACGTTATTTAGAGATTTGGACCATAATTTCAAGAATTATAAGACAATAAGCAGTAAATAAATTTCAGAGCAAACATGTGCAAAATGTCACCAATTTCGAACGTACCGCCGAACAATGTTGTAGGAAGTTATGTGTAATAAAATAAGTAACTGCGATATATGATTAATAAATACATTTATATAGGAAACAGAATGGGAAAGTAATTAATCCTTAGGCCGACAACTTTCATTCGCAATGTATAATGCTTCCCATATAGTTCGTACTATCATGATGTCCACTTTTGGCTTGAATACAATTATTTTCAAGCCAGTTGTTTTTATTTCATGCCTTTTTGTCTATTTGGTGCACAACCGTACCCTACAGAGAATAGGAATAGAATAAGTCGAATCAAATTCATAAAGAGCTATAAAATGTTAGGTTTACTGGAATATAATGAGGACCAAGTAAAGACGTTATTAGGAAATGAATGAGATGAGACATTGAGAAGTGGTATTTATAGATCTGACAATGGATGGCAAGTTAATTTATAAGATGAGCCATAAATCTGCACAGAGCCCACGCGGCCACATCTCAACAATAGACTGAGCGAATGGTATATGTTTAAAGGCAGAAGCATGATCTGTCTAGGCGTTCATTATTATCTTTTTCAAGATAAAGATCTATGCCCTCATAAAAATCAGAAATATCCCGAGCCGTGAAATTGCATATTGCTGTTCCTGCAGAATGGGGCGATTCACCTTAGTGATCACCACCATATCTACTGATCAGCTGGTGCCACTCTCCCTCCTTTTTTGATGTTAGGCTCTGAGACTATGATTATTATGGCTACAGCAAATATATTGCTTGGTACCAGACATGTTCGTACCTCATATTCTATCTCCCTATCTTTCTTAATGAGTGCTTCCAATAGGTCTCCACGTACATAATTTTGAACATATTATATATGTATGCATGCGTCCTAATGAACAGATTACTTTGTTAGAAATTAAAAACTTTAAGAGCGAAAAGAATAAGTTTTGTGAATAGTGGAGCAAGATTCAGCGGAACACTATAGTTAGGGTTCAACGTAGGTAGTATGAACTGAAGGTAAGGTCGGTTGGCAGGACTTAGTGTACTTATATATAGTAAACATCTGACGTTGCAAAGTAACGTGTCTAGACATATTATAAAAAGATATTAACACAGAACCAACAAAATGTTAGCATTTGGTTAACAATATTGCAGAAGGGTAGTTAGTCTTACAGGGAGCCGTAAAGTAAATCAATCTATATGTGATAAGAGTATAATCAATATTATAATTCGTATTACCAAAGAATACATTAGGCTCAATAATTGAGTGTTATAGGGGAAATAAGCGTGGTAAAGCAAGAGAACATTTGATGCATAAATACTTCAATCATTTTAAGTATTTTAATAACAATCTAATTTTGAGAATTGAACATGCATGAATAATAAGTATTATTACATTAGTATATACATACGTAAAATGGTGAAAGGTGTGGATGCTATTATAATTATTTCCAGTGTTACTTTTACCAACACAACTTAGTGAAAATTATAGAGAATAGAAATCAATAAATTAGTTAACGTCCGCTGCGTAAGTATTAGAGTCGAGTTATACGTATATGACTATACTGAAGACTGGACTGGCCTTCAATTTCTGTTCTACCAACAGTTGTGGTCTTTTAGACGAGCTAGGGTGGACATGTTAAAGTGTCTTTCTAGGCTCCGTTTGAACCCATCGGGGTTTCCACCACATCTTATTTCAGGTGGTGGTTGGTTGCAAAGAGTGCAATACTTTATGGTGAAAAAGTCTGCCCTAATGGATTTTCTGTGGGTAGCCACCTTGACATGGCAGTCGTGGTTTCACAGCTGATATGATTTAATATTTTCCCACGTTATGGATGAGTTACTGAGGCAGAGTTTCCGAACAACTTTGGAGAGTAGAAATAAGTTGCACTTCACTCTACTCAACCATAAAGGTTCTAATTTCAGACACTACAAGGCACCATAAAGCTTTCTCGATATCCAATTCTCTGAGACCCTTTCGTCATGAATGATTGCGTTTTGCTCTCAGACTTGTCTATTCTAGGGATAGTATGCAACATACTGCCAAACCTGCACACTGGATTTCGCGGTACGTTCGAAATTGGTGACATTTTTGCACGTGTTTGCTCTGAAATTTATTTACTGCTTATTGTCTTATAATTCTTGAAATTATGGTCCAAATCTCTAAAAAACGTGTTCGTAGAAACACAATTGTTTTAGATAGTGGCTCAAATTCGGTTATAACTGCATTACCGCCTGTAATACAGTATCAACTACTAGCTCTCAAAATGGTTTGAGTGCAGATCTCACTCCTGTGATACAGGTGAAAGATGTTCTGTTAGAGAACTCTGAGTTCTGTAAACTAAACCTCCTTTTGAAAGATATGCAGAGGCAAGTAAGTGAAATTCAGAAAAAATTAGATCAGTTTGATAGTATGTCACTGCCAATCTCAAATACCACGGAGAGCCGTTCTGATATTGGCCAGGTTAAGTCTTTACTGGATGTAACTCAAAATAAGCTTTTGAATTTAGACCCAATAGCCTGTCTTTTAAAAAGGCATCCTAAAATATCTCCAGACAACCTAAATAAAGCTGAAAATCTGATTGACTGCTTGGCTACGGAGGTGATGAAGCGTATAACCTCTTCTCACCAAGCTATAGTTTACAACGTCCCAGATTCTCTGCCCCTGAAAACTGTAAGACACAAAATCCTGATTTGTTGCGGCATGGCTAGTGTTCCATGTGAATGCAAACGACTTCGTAAAAAGTCTAACCAGGCTAATTGCCCAATCATTTTTAAATTCAGTAATTCCCTTGATGCTAGTAAGTTTACTAAATGTCAGGATCACTTAAGACTGAATAGCAGTTATAAGTCTATAACCGTAGCTCAGGATAAAACACCGTGTCAGCGCAGAATAATGCGTAGTAATAACCTGGTCACCTCCTCTAGCTTTGATTTACCAAAAAGGATCGTGCACAGCAACAGACACCTAGTGCTGAAACTAGCATTCAGCAAACTACACAACAAACACCTGCCAATGGAACTAGGAACTGATTTAGATACCAGTACCCCTGTAAATAAAGCCTCATCGAAAGATGTTAAAATGACTAGAACTTCTGCAAGTTGTTCTAAGAAATTTCCCCCCAAACGTAGTAACCTCACCACGATGAACAAATTTCGCAGGGTTGAGACTAATGATGGGGAAGAATACTTTGTATTCAATAAGCCTGCTGAGAGTAAGAATGCCAACAAACCATCACTTGTTACGAAAAACTCCTCTCGAAACATAAGTATATCTGGAGGTGTTCCGCATGCTCCACCTTATAGAAAGTCAGGCTCCAAGACTCCTAAAGTCTTGCAGCCAAAGCACCTTCCTTCACAATTCCCTTTAAGTTATAAAAACAACCCGAAGGTGTATACCGGTATGACGAATAGCAGTTGGATGGGTAGACCTTTGATGCTATGCCTTTTAACCGTCAACCTAGGCCCAACCTGTACTACCCTTATATCCAGGAACACATGGTAAATTTTCCAGGTGTCCCGAATCACTGGTACGACCCATGGCACCTAGGACCACCTCATTGCACACCAACCCGATGTACAGACACCCAGTCCGACCTCCTTTTCATTCATAAATTCTTGCGGTGCTGACGCACAAATAGATTTAGGTTATGGTGACATTTTAAGCCAGTTTGTAGTATCCCGTGACTTATTCACGATATTGCTAATTAATGCACGTTCCTTAATCAATAAGATATCTGAACTAAGGACATTATTATTAGTCGCCAAGCCTACTGTAGCTCTGATTACTGAGTCATGGTGCTCATCCTCTGTACTTGATGTGCATATAGGTATCGATGATTACACTGTACACCGTGCAAACAGAGATTGCAAGCGTGGTGGAGGATGTCTCATATATATACATAGCTCATTTGTAGTCAGTAAGGTGGAAGATGAAACAATGAATAATGTACCTGACTCACTCTGGGTTGTCTTACATGGAGATAAGTACAAACTTCTCATAGGCTGTGTTTATCGAGCACCAAGCTCAACAAAAGAAACTGATGCGTTATTAGCTAAATCGTTTGCACACGCATCCTCGTTTAGTGCTAATTACAAAATAATTGCAGGGGACTTCAATCTTCCAGAAGTCAATTGGCTAACTAGTTCCGGCCCCCAACGCTTCGACGAATTACTTGCCACTATAGACTGTTATGGATGGCAACAACACGTCCAGACACCTACTCGTGGTGACAACATGTTGGACCTTGTTTTTTGTCATGACACAATCCCAGTATCCACTATGTTGGTAATAGATTTTCCAGTAGTGACCATAGAATGGTACTCTGCTCTCTGCCTTTCTCACCACTAAATACAGGAAACAAACAAGACTCAGGAAGCACAATATGTCGTAGTTACAAATATACAGACTGGGGATTAGTCCAAGAACTTATTCGACTCTGTCAATGGGATGACTATTTTACCACTGACTCCCTGGAGGCCTTAGTAACCCTGTTTTACAGGAATGTTACCCTTTGTCTAGATACAGTTGCTCCAAAGAAAATAGTGAAATTAAGTAGACACCGAACTGAATATATTCCAAGGGCACACCGTAATAAGTTAAGGAAGCTGAAGAAACAGTACTATTCCACTAAGGACATATCACTATTGCTCTCAATCCACGAGTCTCTTGAATCTATCAAGCGCCTACGCTCTCAAAAGGACCTCGACGAAGAGTTAACGGCACTTGAAAGTACCTCCAAAGTTTATAACTTAACGGCACTTCTTAAAAAACGAATGCAGTCGGCGAGGGAAATCCCATACTTACTTCACGACAAAGTAATCTACAATGAACCTGCCACTATCTGTGAACTTTCAGTGATTGGTTTGCAAACTTTAGTTTAGAAACACATATGCCTGGTGAAACCGCC
Source organism: Trichobilharzia regenti (assembly GCA_944472135.2). Lineage (NCBI taxonomy): Eukaryota > Metazoa > Platyhelminthes > Trematoda > Strigeidida > Schistosomatidae > Trichobilharzia > Trichobilharzia regenti. The sequence goes on along the minus strand of OX235262.1, from coordinate 143,300,388 downwards.
CCCTTACTATCTCTTCCCTTGAAAGCATTGTGTTCACTAATCAGTTAATAGTACAAGCAATTAAAAGCCTTAAACCTTCCACTAGTACGGGACCGGATGGCCTCGCTTCGATAATTTTCAAAAACAGTGGGTGTGATATACCCTGTTACTTCTTAAATTCTTCTCAATATCTATGGACACTGGCACTTACCCTAGTGAGTGGAAAACTAGCTTCATAATTCCACATTACAAATCTGGTGATAGGGCAAACGTCCGCAATTACAGACCCATAAATATAACCCCAGTTATCTCACGAATCATGGAGAAAGTTGTAAAAGATCAATTGTCAGACTACCTAATTAGGGAAGATCTTGTTACAAGGTCTCAACACGGATTTCTCAAAAATAGATCCTGCGTTACTTGCCACTTCGACTTTTTCAACTGCATCACTAGTAGTCGCGAAGCACGTAAGCTAGTCGTTGTTCTCTACTTCGATATATCTAGGGCATTTGACATGGTATCTCACAGTATTCTCTTTGAGAAGCTGTACTCTTGTGGAATTCGCAACCCATTACTGAACTGGTTAAAATCATTTCTAAGCAACAGGGTACAAATAACCAAAGTTGGATCTGTATTGTCTCATCCTAGGCAGATCTCAAGTGGGGTCGTGCAAGGTAGTGTCCTAGGTCCACTTTTATTCACAGTCTACATTAACAGCATTTGCAAGTGCTTCACCTCAGGTAAACCATTCCTATATGCTGACGACCTCAAAGTCGTCTACTCCTGCTACACTCATGAATTAAGCGATATGGTTACTAAAATACATCTTGAACTAAGTAGTCTCGCAACATGGTGTGCTGAATCCTGTCTAAATTTTAACATTGACAAATGCGGCTGGATTTGTATCGGCAACAGTAACTTTGATCTAACTCTTGAAATAAATGGGCGAAAACTAGCTAAGCTCAACTCAGTCGTAGATCTCGGTATTAGATACTCTAGTAACCTAACGTTCGCTGAACAGACTGATTATGCCAGACGTAAAACGCGAAGGCTGATAGGATGCATAACACGCAATTTCTTTTGTTGTGAAACTAGGGTTTTATTATACAAAGTATGTGTCCGACCTATCTTAGAATACTGCCCGTTTATTCTTAGCGGACTCAGACAAAATGACAAGCTTAAATTAGAGGGAGTGCAACGGCAGTTTACCTCAAGAACTCTTGGTTTAGAAAGTGGTCTGGAATACCATGAGCGATGCGACAGACTAAGATTAGAACCCCTCTGGAAAAGACGCCTTAAGCTAAACCTTATCTTTTACTATAAGCTAACTAATCTTCTCTTGCATTCCTCCGAGCCAATAACTAAACCTACCGCTGTCATCAGTTACAATCTTAGAAATCATCACAACCTAGCTGCTATGGAGCACTGTCAGACTTACGTGCGGTACAACTTCTTCTTAAATAAGTTTTCAGTCATTTGGAATAGACTACCAGCTAATGTGCGCGATGCAAACACACTTCCAGTGTTCATCTCCTCAGTCACCAGACTGCTCAAAGATGACAATGCACTTATACGTCTGACTCTTACACCTTCTTTTTCACCCTACATAGATATTTTAAGTTCTTTAAACGTGTAGTTACAACAAACTACAATTATAAATTTTAATATTATTGGAACTAGATGATAAACATTTCTACACAGGACAGTAATATTAGTTCACACATAATATAAAAGTTAGCATAACGGGACTAGTTAGTTGATGAACAAAAATAACCATAGTTACTAAACAGAATATATATGTATATATTTATTAATCACTCCTTAAGGACTCCCGTTGCTTTCTTTTGCGTTGCTGTTGTTTGTCTTCTTTTTTCTCTCACCATTTCAGCTTCCATTTGACTTTTTGAATGAGAATGAATAATGTGGATATTTGACCATTTACAATGACAAATGATCTGCAAACATTATTGGTCCCGTATCTTTCAGTTGCCTGGTTAATAACGAATTAACTTTCTCCACGACGCAACCTGGATTACATTTGTGGAATATACTCTTATACCAATGGAAAAGTATCAATTTGTAATACAACGTCACGATTGTAGCTTATAACATAACTGATCGTATCTGTAAAAATAGCTTCCTTATTACCCAATTTGGATATAAATCAAAAATGAGATTCGGATTTGTACACACCTAAGTTATATTGTGGAATTACTTCAAGCTTTATTTTTTCCCAAGTATTTTTAATCCATCCAAAACATACTTGGGTTTTTTTGTTAATGCGAAGACAATATTTCTCTATTTCATGATGTGCTCCATTGAATGACTGGTTATCATATTGTTCCCACAAACCAAAGACGAAAGCGTCAGCAACCATGTAATTTAACCATAAGCCAAATTTATGAAATTTAAATAATGCTTATCCATGCCTGTACATTTGGTGTGTCCTACACAGGTAGGAAAAAATATGTCTTATATTAAAACATTGTTATTAAGTATGATTGCTAATCGTATATGTAATTTATCATATTGATGATACCTGTAAACTGGCGTCCCTCATGTACAAAATAAGAATATATTATTATTATTATTATTCATGATTCACCTTAGCACTTTAACTTTTCTAAAACAGTTTTCAATCCCTTGTACAAGTTGTACTTGCCTCAATATCGGTTTGTTATCTTATGCCTACAACCACGGGATGAAAACGAAACGAAGTCAACTTTCCCGCTCAACATGGAGGACAACTGTACAATTGAATAACTATACAGCCTGGTTCAGACAATGAGTGTGTTTATATATACACATATCAAATATTTAACTTTTGAAACACTATTAACTTGTAAACAATCTACAATTTGAGACTATAACATACTTGATCGTGCCTGTAAAAATGGCATGCATTTTCCCGTAAATTCATGTTTATATGAAAATATAAATTATTATTATTATAATCCATACAAACCTAATGATTGTAACATCTTTCTTGAGACATCCTAAACAGATAGGTTGGAAGCTGGTAGACAAACACGGTTGTGCTTCGTCCGTTTACAAGAGGTGTATAAAAAGGCGAACTTTGAATCCACGACCAAGTTTAGTAGTAAGCTAAATGTGAAATCAGGATCTGACTTCGAATTGTGTGACGATAATGGTGCGGTGAAGAAGCCTGTAGTTGCAACTGGTAAGCCATTGTTGAATAGAGTGTCACAGACGACACCACAGTTTGTCCAGGAGAAGAGAGTTACAGTCTCAGATCGCGATTCTCACTCCACAAGTTTACAAGGTATTAATAGTCAGAGTGAAGGTGTAAAACCTTTAAGGATTTGTGAGGAGGAACCCAAATTGTCTTCTGCTCTTATTAAAGAGTTCGCAAATGATGAAGTTTATCATACAAATGGAGGTAAAGTGGATATTTTTGACAGTGGTCATGATAGGGCCGATTTGTCGTTGGCTGATCATGATGAGATGAGCGGAATGCCTACTACTGCTCAGTTGAATAAATTTTCTGTAAAACTCGAAGGTGAAATAGATTTAAGAGCAGATGCAGTGCTAGAAGGTATAGATGCTCATGAGACCGTCAGTGTAATTGATCAGCCCGTAGCCCACCTATCATCAGATGCTAATGCTAAACTAGTGCTAATGGTAAAAGACAGTGGTGCTGGTAATCTTGCAGTTAGGCAAACTTCTAAAAGCCAAGCAACAACAGCTTCTGATCCACCGCCAAGTTCATCAACTGGTATCAATCAGTCGTCGTTGGTGTTGTCATCCACGATGAAAAAGACGCTCATCAGCTCAAGTATCTTGTGCAATGACTATGATAGTATTGGTGCATTTGAAAAGACGAAAAATTTTGGTCAGTTTAGTGAGGATAAGCAAAGTGTGTACGAGAAGGTAATTGCTAAATTGACTTGCATGAATAAAAGCATTTGTCAGTCACGTCTCGTAAACCGGTAATGCCCAGCTCTTGCTGCGCTGGGACTCACGCTGTTCCTCGAAGCTTCTCAGAAACGCTTAGTACGAACGGACGCAAAAACCAGAACCCAGTTTGGTGACTCGAGAATTATTTATTCTAACACCAACATATAGGCAACTTTACGAATAAGGTCTGTGAACAACTATTAAAATAATAAATCACAATATTTCTTCTGACGGTTTTGTACTTGTTTTCTGAACAGCGACCGATGAGACGTTGACTGGTGTATTGATGCTACGCGAAAAATTGGGGAAGTTGTGTTTGAGCAAACAACCAGGAATTGATCCTTAAATCTTCAACCACATTAACAGCATTTCAATTTTCAAGTTACGGTATGAATTTTCTTATATTTTTTGTAAATTACTCTGTGCCTACGCTTGGTGCATCACATATGTCGTGTGTTTGTCAGTCATCTACATTCCACGCTACATTGTCATGGGTGTGTAACCGTTCAGATTTGAGGATACAGACCACAGAAGGAAGCCAGCAAATGAACTCTGCTACGATTTCTCAACCAAGGGCGTCAAACTGAGAAGGGTTGTAGGCGTATTGCTGTAAGTCCTACAATTATTCAAGGGTAGTAGGTCGAAGCGAAGTGTATCGGAATTACTGTGTCGATTTGAACATAGGTTTGTGTTAAATAATTGAGTGGGTTCCAATCAATGTAATTGTTGGTTACTCTTGTTTGTGTCCGGACATTCTTAAACATACAATCGTCCACCGGAGAAGAGTTGTAGGCGTACTGGTGTAAGTCCTGCAATTCTTCAAAGGGATTACATCAAGACATGATCTACGAGGTTATGTGTACTGTTTGTATATACGTGTGGTGTGTCATATCATTCGGTGTTTTTGGATTCACTGTATTTACTTGTTGTTTTCGTTCTTTGTTGTATTGCATAATTTTGTTAAAATTTTCGTCGTGCTTACTTCTGAGGTTGTTTCGAGTCTTCTACATCCGTGAATGAATTGATTGATGTTAAAGACGGCAGATGGATCGTATGCGCCGGGGAGGCTATTGTTGAGAATGAAATGCACATGGAGGTAAGAATTAGCTTTGGAATCAGTGATTGAGAATGAATATTTCTATTTAGGCACTGGTCCTACACGCCGGAGAGCGAGAGTGTAGACGACTGAGGCTTGCATACGTCACCGTTACTAGAATTGAGGCAGAATGAGTGACAAACGATCGCGGCGGTAATTGGTAGTGAATAGATAAGAAGATGTGCGAAGAGTATCATGAGATGCTGCTATGGTCACGTTGCGTTCTCCAACAGTTATTCTAGTAAGTGACGATTGTGTTGTAACATGTCAAGAAGATGTCTTTAACTGGAAGGCATAGGTCGTCATTGATGATTGAGATTGTGCTGTGGGTAGGCCTGTGCTGTGTTGGTTTCTTGTCTTTCTTTTCCATTTGAGCTTTGTCCGTGTGAACCAGTTTCTCGCACTGGCATCCAAGTCAATGTGTATTGGTCGTGATGGAAATAATAGACCCGTTTTTGACGAGGAGTGTCAATGTAGTTGAAGATTAAACGATCAATATTTTTCGCAGGAGTCAACGATAGTGCAGTCATCGTCTCATCGTTCGCTCCCCAGTGGAAGACAGAAAACTATCAGAGGTATTATTGTGGTTTATTGTTATGACATCTGTTTTTAGACCTTAATCTGTAATAATATGATTTTTGGTCATATGTTTGCGTTAGAAAATATAGTTCTTAATTCATCAAACATTCTCTTGGTTTTTCTCAAGGTTAATACGAAGCGTTTCTGAAAATCTTCGAGGGACAATGTGAGGCTCAGAGTAGCGATAGCTTGGCATAAACGGTTTATGATACTTGATCGACAGTATCCTTCGTTTGGGGCATAACCTCACATTACTCTATAGCTCTTGTACCATGAGCAGCGCAGTACTTCTACAAACACATTAACTTCGTTTCGTCATCATCACTTCAATCTCCTTTACAAACTCTGGATAATCAGCTGGGTTCCCATCAAAGTAACGGGTTTCAAACTTAGGAATTTTAAAATTTCTATTATCCCTAGAGGGCGAAACATAGACATAAACTTATCATGCTGAGCATCATACATACCATTACAATTAACACTCAACTCATCGTTGCTTACTTTTTCATCTGGTTGCATGATGCCATGTCCCTTCCTCGGCCCAGGCATTATCTAACGTCACCAAGGGATCCAACTTGCGTTGATAATCCGTGTCCAAAGAGATGCTGGCTCTAGACCCAGGAAGTAATCGCGGAAGTGTTAGATGTCGCTCCAGAAGTGAACAGATGAAAAGAAACTGCCCCAGAATTAGACCCAGGAGACGAATTAAAACCGTCAATGAACTTATCCCTAAGTTCCTGTTGTTGATCCTAAACCCCTGTCTCCTACCTTTTAGGATTTCCCTGATTAAATTTTCTACTCTGCCTTTGATACAGAAACTTCCTAACTCCATGAGTGGTTTCTTGTGAGGGACTTAATCGAAGGCCATGTTGAAGTCTATGAAGACGACGTCAACAGGTCTTCTGTTGCCTCTTGATTCGACCCAACTTTTTCTTACAGTGAGGATATTTGACAGATATGAGAGGTTCCCTCGGAAGTCATTCTGTCCTCTAGATAACAAATAATTGTTTTCCGGATATGCCATGATACTTTTCCTGATGACTCTTTCCAGTGTCTTGATTAGAGTGCTGGTAAGACTAATAGGCATATAATTTAAAGGGTGTGGGTCAATGGAGTTGAAGATTAAACGATCAATTCATGGTTGTTTGCTCAAACTCAACTCCTCCATATTTTTCGCAGGAGTCAACGATAGTGCAGTCATCGTCTCATCGTTCGCTCCTCAGTGGAAGACAGAAAACTATCAGAAGTATTATTGTGGTTTATTGTTATGACATTTGTTTAAACCTTAGTCTCTAATAACATTATTGTTGGTTATATGTTGACATAAGAATAAAGGATTCTCGAATCGCCAATCTGTGTTCTGGTTTATCGCGTTGGTTATTACAAATTGTTTCTAAAAGTCTTCAACGGACAACGTGAGGTCCAGCGTAGTAAGAACTGCACACTGACAAGTGCTGTTTCACCAACTTCCTTAATTTATTGCGGTATGCTCTTGGAATTTTTTCATCTTGGTGTCTACTCAATTCCACTATTATCTTTGGAGCAACATTATCTAGACAAAGGGTAACATTCCTGTAAAATACGGACACTACAGCCTCCAGGGAGTCAGTGGTAAAGTAGTCATCCCACTGACAGTGTCGAATGAGTTCTCGGACTAGTCCCCAGTCTGTATATCTGTAACTGCGGCATATCACTCTCCCTAAATCTTGTTTGTTTCCTGTATTTAGTGGTGAGAAAGGCAGAGAGCAGAGTACCATTCTATGGTCACTACTGGAAAATCTATTACCAACATAGGTGAAGACTGGGATCGTGTCATGACAAAACACGAGGTCCAACATGTTGTCACCACGAGTAGGTGTCTGGACGTGTTGTTGCCATCCATAACAGTCGATAGTGGCAAGTAATTTGTCGAAGCGTTGAAGGCCGGGACTACTTAACCAGTTGACGTCTTGAAAATTGAAGTCTACCGCAATTGATTTGTAATTAGTACTCAACGAGGAGGCGCGTGCAAGCGATTTAGCTTATAACTCATCAGTTTTTTTGGTTGAGCATGGTGCCCGACAAACACGGGCTATGTGAGTTTTGTACCTGTCTCCATGTCGGACAACCGATAGTGAATCAGGTACCTCAGTCATATTTTCTTCTTTCACCTTATGGACTACGAATGAGTTATATATATATATATTTGAATCATCTTCCACGCTTGAAATCTCTATTTGCACGGCGTACAGTGTAATCATCTATACATCTTTGCACATCAAGTATAGAGGATGAGCACTATGATTCAGTTATCAGAGCAACAGTAGGCTTGAAATTAATAATAACGTCGTTAGTTCAGATAGCTTATTGATTAAGGAACGCGCATTAATTAGTAATATCTTAAGTCATGGAATACCACAAAATGGCTTAAAATTTTTTATATTTTATTTATTTTCGCTTACAGCTTGATTCCACATTGTATTTTTGTTACAAGTATGGAATTTTCCGCATGGATATCGGTAGCCCAAGTTTTGCAGGCCGACCATAGATATCAGGTGTTCGTCGGCAGGGGATCGAACCTCGGACCATGTGCATGGTCGGCGAGAGTCCTAACCACTGTGCCACCGACGAAAAAATATCAACATAACCTAATCTGTTTGTGCGTCAGCACCGGAAGAGTTTATAAATGATAAGGGGGTTAGATCACGATGAGGTGGTCCTGGGTGCCATGGGTCGTATCAGTGATTAAGGACACCTAAAACATCTACTGTGTTCCTGGGTATAAGGGTAGTAGTGGCTGTGTCTGGGTTGTGCATTAAAAAGCATAGCGTTGTAAGGTCTACCCATCAATCTGCTATCCGTCATACCGAAGAACATCTTCGTGTTGTTTTCAAAACTAGAAGGATATTGTGGGGGAACGTGCTTCGGCTGGAAGATTTTGGGGATTTTCGGGCTTAAGTTTCTATAAGATGGGTCATACTGTAGACCACAAAACATACTTGTGTTTCGGGAGGACTTCTTCATATCAAGTGCATATTTTTGACACGCTTACTCTCAACAGACTTATGGAATGTAAAATATTCTTCTCCATCATTAGTATCGATCCTACAAAATTGGTTCAACGTGGTTAGGTTACTACGTTTGGGTAAAAATATCTTTGAACACCTTGCAGCAGTTCTAATTTTTTTAAGATCTTCCGGTGAAACTTTATTTACAGGAGTTGTCAACAGAGGTGAACACTGAACATTTGTTTTTGGAACTTGTGGCCACTGGTGGGCAACTCGATGGCGCGAATGGTTCGATCGTGTACAAGTTCGACGAAGACAACCAAAAGCGAATAAAAGTACTCCGTAATTTTGTCTAAAATATTTGTTTCTAAACTTATACTGTTCTCCGATTTAAATGCCAAACAAAAGAACTTCCTTCTTACAATACTAGTGTTTTGGAGTTAAAGTCAAAAAATGTACATAGTATTTATCGGTGAGGAGCACCTTCATAACAACAGGAATTCAGGGATAAGTTCATTGACGGTTTTAATTCGTTTCCTGGGTCTAATTCTGGGGCAGTTTTTATTTGTTTTCTGGAGTGCCTTCTGGGGCAGTTTCTTTTCATCTGTTCACTTCTGGAGCGACATCTAACACTTCCGCGATTACTTCCTGGGTCTGGAGCCAGCATCTCTTTGGACACGGATTATCAACGCAAGTTGGATCCCTTGGTGACGTTAGATAATGCCTGGGCCGAGGAAGGGACATGGCATCATGCAACCAGACGAAAAAGTAAGCAACGATGAGTTGAGTGTTAATTGTAATGGTATGTATGATGCTCAGCATGATAAGTTTATGTCTATGTTTCGCCCTCTAGGGATAATAGAAATTTTAAAATTCCTAAGTTTGAAACCCGTTACTTTGATGGGAACCCAGCTGATTATCCAGAGTTTGTAAAGGAGATTGAAGTGATGATGACGAAACGAAGTTAATGTGTTTGTAGAAGTACTGCGCTGCTCATGGTACAAGAGCTATAGAGTAATGTGAGGTTATGCCCCAAACGAAGGATACTGTCGATCAAGTATCATAAACCGTTTATGCCAAGCTATCGCTACTCTGAGCCTCACATTGTCCCTCGAAGATTTTCAGAAACGCTTCGTATTAACCTTGAGAAAAACCAAGAGAATGTTTGATGAATTAAGAACTATATTTTCTAACGCAAACATATGACCAAAAATCATATTATTACAGATTAAGGTCTAAAAACAGATGTCATAACAATAAACCACAATAATACCTCTGATAGTTTTCTGTCTTCCACTGGGGAGCGAACGATGAGACGATGACTGCACTATCGTTGACTCCTGCGAAAAATATTGATCGTTTAATCTTCAACTACATTGACACTCCTCGTCAAAAACGGGTCTATTATTTCCATCACGACCAATACACATTGACTTGGATGCCAGTGCGAGAAACTGGTTCACACGGACAAAGCTCAAATGGAAAAGAAAGACAAGAAACCAACACAGCACAGGCCTACCCACAGCACAATCTCAATCATCAATGACGACCTATGCCTTCCAGTTAAAGACATCTTCTTGACATGTTACAACACAATCGTCACTTACTAGAATAACTGTTGGAGAACGCAACGTGACCATACCAGCATCTCATGATACTCTTCGCACATCTTCTTATCTATTCACTACCAATTACCGCCGCGATCGTTTGTCACTCATTCTGCCTCAATTCTAGTAACGGTGACGTATGCAAGCCTCAGTCGTCTACACTCTCGCTCTCCGGCGTGTAGGACCAGTGCCTAAATAGAAATATTCATTCTCAATCACTGATTCCAAAGCTAATTCTTACCTCCATGTGCATTTCATTCTCAACAATAGCCTCCCCGGCGCATACGATCCATCTGCCGTCTTTAACATCAATCAATTCATTCACGGATGTAGAAGACTCGAAACAACCTCAGAAGTAAGCACGACGAAAATTTTAACAAAATTATGCAATACAACAAAGAACGAAAACAACAAGTAAATACAGTGAATCCAAAAACACCGAATGATATGACACACCACACGTATATACAAACAGTACACATAACCTCGTAGATCATGTCTTGATGTAATCCCTTTGAAGAATTGCAGGACTTACACCAGTACGCCTACAACTCTTCTCCGGTGGACGATTGTATGTTTAAGAATGTCCGGACACAAACAAGAGTAACCAACAATTACATTGATTGGAACCCACTCAATTATTTAACACAAACCTATGTTCAAATCGACACAGTAATTCCGATACACTTCGCTTCGACCTACTACCCTTGAATAATTGTAGGACTTACAGCAATACGCCTACAACCCTTCTCAGTTTGACGCCCTTGGTTGAGAAATCGTAGCAGAGTTCATTTGCTGGCTTCCTTCTGTGGTCTGTATCCTCAAATCTGAACGGTTACACACCCATGACAATGTAGCGTGGAATGTAGATGACTGACAAACACACGACATATGTGATGCACCAAGCGTAGGCACAGAGTAATTTACAAAAAATATAAGAAAATTCATACCGTAACTTGAAAATTGAAATGCTGTTAATGTGGTTGAAGATTTAAGGATCAATTCCTGGTTGTTTGCTCAAACACAACTTCCCCAATTTTTCGCGTAGCATCAATACACCAGTCAACGTCTCATCGGTCGCTGTTCAGAAAACAAGTACAAAACCGTCAGAAGAAATATTGTGATTTATTATTTTAATAGTTGTTCACAGACCTTATTCGTAAAGTTGCCTATATGTTGGTGTTAGAATAAATAATTCTCGAGTCACCAAACTGGGTTCTGGTTTTTGCGTCCGTTCGTACTAAGCGTTTCTGAGAAGCTTCGAGGAACAGCGTGAGTCCCAGCGCAGCAAGAGCTGGGCATTACCGGTTTACGAGACGTGACTGACAAATGCTTTTATTCATGCAAGTCAATTTAGCAATTACCTTCTCGTACACACTTTGCTTATCCTCACTAAACTGACCAAAATTTTTCGTCTTTTCAAATGCACCAATACTATCATAGTCATTGCACAAGATACTTGAGCTGATGAGCGTCTTTTTCATCGTGGATGACAACACCAACGACGACTGATTGATACCAGTTGATGAACTTGGCGGTGGATCAGAAGCTGTTGTTGCTTGGCTTTTAGAAGTTTGCCTAACTGCAAGATTACCAGCACCACTGTCTTTTACCATTAGCACTAGTTTAGCATTAGCATCTGATGATAGGTGGGCTACGGGCTGATCAATTACACTGACGGTCTCATGAGCATCTATACCTTCTAGCACTGCATCTGCTCTTAAATCTATTTCACCTTCGAGTTTTACAGAAAATTTATTCAACTGAGCAGTAGTAGGCATTCCGCTCATCTCATCATGATCAGCCAACGACAAATCGGCCCTATCATGACCACTGTCAAAAATATCCACTTTACCTCCATTTGTATGATAAACTTCATCATTTGCGAACTCTTTAATAAGAGCAGAAGACAATTTGGGTTCCTCCTCACAAATCCTTAAAGGTTTTACACCTTCACTCTGACTATTAATACCTTGTAAACTTGTGGAGTGAGAATCGCGATCTGAGACTGTAACTCTCTTCTCCTGGACAAACTGTGGTGTCGTCTGTGACACTCTATTCAACAATGGCTTACCAGTTGCAACTACAGGCTTCTTCACCGCACCATTATCGTCACACAATTCGAAGTCAGATCCTGATTTCACATTTAGCTTACTACTAAACTTGGTCGTGGATTCAAAGTTCGCCTTTTTATACACCTCTTGTAAACGGACGAAGCACAACCGTGTTTGTCTACCAGCTTCCAACCTATCTGTTTAGGATGTCTCAAGAAAGATGTTACAATCATTAGGTTTGTATGGATTATAATAATAATAATTTATATTTTCATATAAACATGAATTTACGGGAAAATGCATGCCATTTTTACAGGCACGATCAAGTATGTTATAGTCTCAAATTGTAGATTGTTTACAAGTTAATAGTGTTTCAAAAGTTAAATATTTGATATGTGTATATATAAACACACTCATTGTCTGAACCAGGCTGTATAGTTATTCAATTGTACAGTTGTCCTCCATGTTGAGCGGGAAAGTTGACTTCGTTTCGTTTTCATCCCGTGGTTGTAGGCATAAGATAACAAACCGATATTGAGGCAAGTACAACTTGTACAAGGGATTGAAAACTGTTTTAGAAAAGTTAAAGTGCTAAGGTGAATCATGAATAATAATAATAATATATTCTTATTTTGTACATGAGGGACGCCAGTTTACAGGTATCATCAATATTGCCCGGTACGTTCAAATCAGGTGACGCTTTTGCACGTGTTTTCGCTTATATTCATTTATTGGTTACTAATAATTGATCTTTAATAACGATGGTTCAAAATTCTAAAAAGCGTGTTCGTGTGAACACCAGTAATTTAGAAAATAGCACCGGCTCGTCTAATAACACATTACCACCCCATATTATTAGTAGTTCACCCAACATAAAAGCCTCGAACATAACTCTGACCCCTGTAATACAGGTGGAAGATGTTCTGTCTGAAAAAGTAGAGCTCTCTTACTTAACGTGCGTAATTAAAGAGATGCAGCTACAGATAGATGAATTAAAAACGAAATTAAGTTCCCTAGAATGTATACCTGAAACTATCTCACGTATGAAAAAAGAAATGCAGGATCCTACAATCCTAAAGCTTTTTAATATGACCTCTAGAATGACTCATACTGACTCAGAAAATGCGAAGGAGTTAGAAAACGCCATCGACTTTCTATCCAGCGAAGTTGTTAAAAGGCTGGCTTCAAAACAAAACGCAATAGTATATAATGTACCGGATAGTGAGCCCATAAAGTCAGTCCAGCACTCATTGCTGAAGGCTGCAAATCTATTGAATGCACCTTGTCAGTGCATTCGCCTAAGCAAAAAAGACCTGAAGTATCCTTGTCCTATACTCTTTAGGTTCGACAGCTACATAACAGCTGAACGATTTAAGATGGCCGAAGATCTTCTGGCTACTGCCACTAAATTCAAGACTATCAAAGTAGTCTCGGATAAAACACCAAACCAAAGGCAAGCAACCAAGAACTCCTTCGACACAAAGTTGACAACACTGAGAAATACATCTGGTATCAGTGCTAAAGTGTCGACGGACACTGAGGCACAGCAAGTCACGTGTATAGTGTTAGGAGAAAAAACGGCAAGTAAGAGCGACCCAAAACTCAGTAAGAGCAGTGCCACTGGGTGCAGTCTTAGAGTGCACGAGAGCACATCTCGAAAACCTGCTGACCTACATGAGGTTGACATAGACGCACAAACTATGGCTGACCAGAAACTACTGGCAGACCACACTCAATCTGGATCCAAGCCAGAGAGTCCCTCAGTAGAAACCGCAAAAAAGACCACAAAACCCAGAGTCCCACCCCAGACTTCGACATACCTCCCTCGTAATAAGTCAAATAAGCAGCGTGTCAGTCTAAAAAATGACAAAGCATGGGTAACGAAGCACATTCCCAAAGACGTCACGCAGCATATGAGAAGGAATACCCCTTCCCGGACTAGAAGTAACATGCCTAACAACGCACATAACTTGGGAATGCAACGTAGAATGGATCCTCGGGTTACATGGGGCACTAAACGGGACTCATATAGGCACCATATTAACGAAAATTCTCGTCCAGACTCCCGCACTATATATGTTAAACCTCATCAACATAATGAGAACAGGTCGACACTTGATCCCCTCAATAACTTCACTCACTCACGTGACGTGAGCCAATATGCATACGGCTATGAAAGCCCCATGAGGTACAACTACCAGGGTAGTCTTAACACAGGGTACCCAGGTCCAGCAAACTACAACCCAAATTGCAGGGCAGACTATATATCACCAGTAGATCAACGCAGATGCCGACCCATGGATGCTAATAGTCAAAATATGCAACAGGATTATTTTCGGCTGCAGCAAGCAATAGCCCCCCTCGCAGCACAATTTGTCCAGGGAATAGTAAACACGCTGACAATGTCTCATATGAGGATCCCTCCGAACATAACATAGGCAACCAGGAGTTAGGGATAGTAACAAGAAAACCTACTAACTATCCCAACAACCCTGGTTTTCTGAAAATTATGCTTTTAAATGCTCGATCTCTCCTTAACAAAATAACTTCCCTTCGCAGCTTGGTATACATGGAGCGGCCAACACTGATTCTGGTAACTGAAACTTGGCTTACTATTGATATACCTGACACAAAGCTGATGATTGATAACTATAACATCCACAGGAATGACAGAGTAGACAAGAGAGGAGGAGGCTGTCTAATATATGCCTCTAAATCCACTAACTCCAATACCTTTACAAACCTAACTATCGACAAACTCCCAGAATCCAAGTGGATAAGCATCCACACGAATGAAAATAACATTCTTGTGGGATGTATATACAGAGCCCCTAACAGCCCTATAACGACTGATACGGTTATCGGAGAAATACTAGAGGTTGTACCTAAGCTGGAATTCGACTACAAACTAGTTTGTGGCGATTTCAACCTCCCTGGAGTGAACTGGGATACCTGCACTGGACCGAGAACCTACGAGGTGATCCTAGAAGCCATAGATGTAGGAGGATGGAAGCAGTGCGTACGCCTCCCAACACGACACAACAATATACTCGACTTAATCCTCTGTCACAAAATAGAGCCGATCTCGATAGAGGTGAGGGATAAACTCGACAACAGTGACCACAACATACTGTACTGCACCCTACCCTTACAACTAACAACTAAACACACACCTAAGAGTTCCCCGGTTTACTATCAATATAGGGACTATCGAAATGCCGACTGGGAATTCCTACCAACGCTCTTGAGAAGCTCAGACTGGGGTGAATACTTCACCAATAATAACTTAGAAGTAATACTAAATACCTTCTACAAGACAATCAGTTCGGTAAGAGACACAATCGCACCCCTGAAATCTGCCCTAAAGACACCAACTCTGTTCATAGATCGCAAAACGCGAATAAAACTAAGGAAACTAAAAAGGAGATTTTATTTATACAAAGAATTTAATGCATTACACCTGATACACGAAATATTTAAAAATCTCGAGGAGAGACATAAAATGAAAGCACAAGTCGAGGAAAATAAAGCCCTAGAGGGCACCTCTAAAACCCAGGAACTCTGCAAAATCTTGCAAAAACGGTTGAAGAAGGGTGAAGAAAACAATATCAGTCATTTAGAACACGAAGATATAATTTATGATGATCCCCAGATCATTAGTGAACTCCTGAGTGAGTGGTTCTCCAATAACACCAAAGCACATCCGTCCCCAATTCTCGACATAACCTGCAAAAATAACTACAAGTTAGGTGAAATAAACTTTAATATACAAAATATAGCATCGGCGGTAAGGACATTAAAAGCTAACAGTAGTTGTGGGATAGACGATATACCATCCGTCATATACAAAAACGGTGGTACGGATATGATTGTATTATTACTTAGAATATTTAATATCTCACTAGTGACCGAAACCTACCCTGAAACTTGGAAAAACACATATATATTACCTAAGCATAAAGGAGGGGCCAAAACTAGTGCATGTAATTATAGGCCTATCAATATAACACCAGTCATATCAAGGATCATGGAGAAAGTAATCAAAGACCAAATGTCAGACTACTTTCTAAAACATAAACTCATCAACCTGTCACAACACGGATTCCTCAAGAAAAGATCTTGCGTCACTTGCCATATAGACTTTTTCAACGAAGTCACCTATAGAAGAGATAGGAGAGAGCTAGTGATTATCCTCTATTTCGATATAAGGAAAGCCTTCGACAGAGTCCCACATAGTCTGTTAGTCGGTAGGCTATGCTCACTAGGGATACGCAACCCCCTCTACAATTGGATAAAATCATTTCTCTATGACAGGAATCAGACAACTAAAGTTGGCTCAATGACCTCCAGACCTAGACCAATCAGCAGTGGTGTCATCCAGGGGAGTGTATTGGGACCCCTTCTTTTCATTATATACATAAACAGTATATGTGAATGTTTTAGTATAGGCAAGCCAATACTGTATGCAGATGACTTGAAGGTGACATATACCTGCACAAATACAGATATCGGCCCAACTATGAACTCCATACATGAAGAATTAGCAAAAATGGATAGATGGTGTGACACGTGGAAACTTGAGTTTAATGTTGAAAAGTGTGGATGGCTCTGCATAGGCTGTTCCAACCTTGACCTCAACCTAGCAATTCAGGGCCACAAAATCCCCAGACTCAAATCTGTACTGGACCTAGGACTGAAATATTCACACAATCTATCATTTTCAGAGCATATCTCGAATCAAGTGTCGAAATCACGAAGGCTTATTGGTTTCCTACTCAGGAACTTCTACAGAAACGAGTCCAGAATACTACTGTACAAGGTATGTGTGCGCCCACTCCTAGATTACTGCTCATTCATATTCAGCAGTACACGCATAGAAGACAAACTGAAAGTAGAAGGAGTACAGAGGTACTTCACGCGAAAAGTACTCGGAACCGATAACGGCACAAACTACTCTACCAGATGTGAAAACCTTGGACTAGAAACATTATGGTTAAGGCGACTGCGACTAAATCTGGTACTCTACTATAAGCTTCTTAACCGAATAGTGTATACCCCTACTAACTATACTCGGCCCTCAGGTAACACAGGATACAACCTTAGGCACACTAAAGGTACAGTGGCTATAGAACCATGTAAGACAGCCACCAGGCAAAAGTTTTTCTTGATTAGGTATGCCCAAATATGGAACAAACTACCTGAGAAAATACGACTAGCGAGCACATTGGCCTCCTTTGAAAAGGCACTTAATGACACACTAAGTGAGTTTGTAATTGATACCAATGGTAATTCCCATGTAAGAGTTTCAGAAATCATAGGCCCATTTAATGTATGAACTCAGAGACTACACCTGTTGCTTGTTCTGTCTCTATTTATAATTCCAGACAAAAAAGCAGCAGTCATGACAATAACACCCATTCAACCAAGAGTCGTTCAAACTATGTCTACCTGATACAAAGGGCGAACCATAATCAACATACGAATGAAATATGAGAAAACAAGGTAGAAACTTACCGCAACACCACATGAAAAGATAAAAGTTACTTGGATATCATATATAATCCACCAACTGGTCTCCTACCCAAAAAGAATGCGGCGATGTTTTATCCAAAAAGGCGAGGAAATACATAAACCCACAGCAGCTGTTGTTAACACTCAGTGGGGGTAGGAGCCAACAAAGTAATCCTTTCAAAGCACATGTATACTTCAAATGGGCACGGAGACTTTGTAGAATACGTCATAATCCAAATCACTGCCTCTACAGCGCAAATAAACCTGGATATCTATGATATAACGAAGACATGCTGAAAGCTGCATCTCAGATCAAGTTGACTCATTCCATGGTAATGATCTCCTCCTGCGTGCCTTATTCGACATATTGAATGGAATGGTTCGCAGTTATTCTGGTACTAGATCGAAAAGAATAAAAAATTCACCGGTTGCTGAATCAAAAATTAATTCCAAACCATTTATCCCATAATCACTCAAATTCCAGGAACGATCCAATTCTACCATTTAAAAAAGGTGGCGGACACGATGTAAATGAGAATTCATGATCTGAAATAAAGAAGCAACTGGTTTTCAACATTTTACTCAACTTACGAGTACAGTCCGCCATGCAGACACAAATGGCGCAAATGGAGAATTCTGGAATCGACCTCGGCACCATTTGATGCAGTAAAACAACCCGACATGACCTTATCTAATTTCCGCCTCCACGATCAAATTTCCTTCCTGTTATGAAACTACGATAAGACTGCTGAAAAATGTAATAAATATATCACTGATCTCAACATAATACATCAATAAACTTCAAGCCATGGGTGCTGTTCACAACAAAGTTATATAAGAGAATTGACTTCAAGCTTTATTTTTCCCGGATATCTGTATTACATTCATGTGATGTCTGGGTTTTTTGTTAATGCGAAGACAATATTTCTACATCTCTTTATGTGCTACACAAACAGACTTTATAGCAGACTGTTCCGACTGACTTTGATGTCAGAAAGAACAACCAAACTGTAAGTCCATTATACATCAAATTATGTGTAATCTATATAATAACTTATCCATGCCTGTACAATAGGTATGTTCCTGCATAAACAGGAAGGAATATATTATTATTATTAAAACAATATTTATGCATGCCTATACAATTGGTGTACCCTACATGGCTAGGGAAAAAAATGTACTTTATTATATTATCTTTACTATATATGCTTATTAATATTATGTGTAAATTATCGAATTGATGATGCCTGTAAACTGGCGTCCCTCATGTAAAAAATGAGAATATATATTATTATTATTATTAATATGATAAATTACATATACGATTAGCAATCATACTTAATAACAATGTTTTAATATAAGACATATTTTTTCCTACCTGTGTAGGACACACCAAATGTACAGGCATGGATAAGCATTATTTAAATTTCATAAATTTGGCTTATGGTTAAATTACATGGTTGCTGACGCTTTCGTCTTTGGTTTGTGGGAACAATATGATAACCAGTCATTCAATGGAGCACATCAAGAAATAGAGAAATATTGTCTTCGCACTAACAAAAAAACTGAAGTATGTTTTGGATGGATTAAAAATACTTGGGAAAATATAAAGCTTGAAGTAATTCCACAATATAACTTAGGTGTGTACAAATCCGAATCTCATTTTTGATTTATATCCAAATTGGGTAATAAGGAAGCTATTTTTACAGATACGATCAGTTATGTTATAAGCTACAATCGTGACGTTGTATTACAAATTGATACTTTTCCATTGGTATAAGAGTATATTCCACAAATGTAATCCAGGTTGCGTCGTGGAGAAAGTTAATTCGTTATTAACCAGGCAACTGAAAGATACGGGACCAATAATGTTTGCAGATCATTTGTCATTGTAAATGGTCAAATATCCACATTATTCATTCTCATTCAAAAAGTCAAATGGAAGCTGAAATGGTGAGAGAAAAAAGAAGACAAACAACAGCAACGCAAAAGAAAGCAACGGGAGTCCTTAAGGAGTGATTAATAAATATATACATATATATTCTGTTTAGTAACTATGGTTATTTTTGTTCACTAACTAACTAGTCCCGTTATGCTAACTTTTATATTATGTGTGAACTAATATTACTGTCCTGTGTAGAAATGTTTATCATCTAGTTCCAATAATATTAAAATTTATAATTGTAGTTTGTTGTAACTACACGTTTAAAGAACTTAAAATATCTATGTAGGGTGAAAAAGAAGGTGTAAGAGTCAGACGTATAAGTGCATTGTCATCTTTGAGCAGTCTGGTGACTGAGGAGATGAACACTGGAAGTGTGTTTGCATCGCGCACATTAGCTGGTAGTCTATTCCAAATGACTGAAAACTTATTTAAGAAGAAGTTGTACCGCACGTAAGTCTGACAGTGCTCTATAGCAGCTAGGTTGTGATGATTTCTAAGATTGTAACTGATGACAGCGGTAGGTTTAGTTATTGGCTCGGAGGAATGCAAGAGAAGATTAGTTAGCTTATAGTAAAAGATAAGGTTTAGCTTAAGGCGTCTTTTCCAGAGGGGTTCTAATCTTAGTCTGTCGCATCGCTCATGGTATTCCAGACCACTTTCTAAACCAAGAGTTCTTGAGGTAAACTGCCGTTGCACTCCCTCTAATTTAAGCTTGTCATTTTGTCTGAGTCCGCTAAGAATAAACGGGCAGTATTCTAAGATAGGTCGGACACATACTTTGTATAATAAAACCCTAGTTTCACAACAAAAGAAATTGCGTGTTATGCATCCTATCAGCCTTCGCGTTTTACGTCTGGCATAATCAGTCTGTTCAGCGAACGTTAGGTTACTAGAGTATCTAATACCGAGATCTACGACTGAGTTGAGCTTAGCTAGTTTTCGCCCATTTATTTCAAGAGTTAGATCAAAGTTACTGTTGCCGATACAAATCCAGCCGCATTTGTCAATGTTAAAATTTAGACAGGATTCAGCACACCATGTTGCGAGGCTACTTAGTTCAAGATGTATTTTAGTAACCATATCGCTTAATTCATGAGTGTAGCAGGAGTAGACGACTTTGAGGTCGTCAGCATATAGGAATGGTTTACCTGAGGTGAAGCACTTGCAAATGCTGTTAATGTAGACTGTGAATAAAAGTGGACCTAGGACACTACCTTGCACGACCCCACTTGAGATCTGCCTAGGATGAGACAATACAGATCCAACTTTGGTTATTTGTACCCTGTTGCTTAGAAATGATTTTAACCAGTTCAGTAATGGGTTGCGAATTCCACAAGAGTACAGCTTCTCAAAGAGAATACTGTGAGATACCATGTCAAATGCCCTAGATATATCGAAGTAGAGAACAACGACTAGCTTACGTGCTTCGCGACTACTAGTGATGCAGTTGAAAAAGTCGAAGTGGCAAGTAACGCAGGATCTATTTTTGAGAAATCCGTGTTGAGACCTTGTAACAAGATCTTCCCTAATTAGGTAGTCTGACAATTGATCTTTTACAACTTTCTCCATGATTCGTGAGATAACTGGGGTTATATTTATGGGTCTGTAATTGCGGACGTTTGCCCTATCACCAGATTTGTAATGTGGAATTATGAAGCTAGTTTTCCACTCACTAGGGTAAGTGCCAGTGTCCATAGATATTGAGAAGAATTTAAGAAGTAACAGGGTATATCACACCCACTGTTTTTGAAAATTATCGAAGCGAGGCCATCCGGTCCCGTACTAGTGGAAGGTTTAAGGCTTTTAATTGCTTGTACTATTAACTGATTAGTGAACACAATGCTTTCAAGGGAAGAGATAGTAAGGGGAGCGGTTTCACCAGGCATATGTGTTTCTAAACTAAAGTTTGCAAACCAATCACTGAAAGTTCACAGATAGTGGCAGGTTCATTGTAGATTACTTTGTCGTGAAGTAAGTATGGGATTTCCCTCGCCGACTGCATTCGTTTTTTAAGAAGTGCCGTTAAGTTATAAACTTTGGAGGTACTTTCAAGTGCCGTTAACTCTTCGTCGAGGTCCTTTTGAGAGCGTAGGCGCTTGATAGATTCAAGAGACTCGTGGATTGAGAGCAATAGTGATATGTCCTTAGTGGAATAGTACTGTTTCTTCAGCTTCCTTAACTTATTACGGTGTGCCCTTGGAATATATTCAGTTCGGTGTCTACTTAATTTCACTATTTTCTTTGGAGCAACTGTATCTAGACAAAGGGTAACATTCCTGTAAAACAGGGTTACTAAGGCCTCCAGGGAGTCAGTGGTAAAATAGTCATCCCATTGACAGAGTCGAATAAGTTCTTGGACTAATCCCCAGTCTGTATATTTGTAACTACGACATATTGTGCTTCCTGAGTCTTGTTTGTTTCCTGTATTTAGTGGTGAGAAAGGCAGAGAGCAGAGTACCATTCTATGGTCACTACTGGAAAATCTATTACCAACATAGGTGGATACTGGGATTGTGTCATGACAAAAAACAAGGTCCAACATGTTGTCACCACGAGTAGGTGTCTGGACGTGTTGTTGCCATCCATAACAGTCTATAGTGGCAAGTAATTCGTCGAAGCGTTGGGGGCCGGAACTAGTTAGCCAATTGACTTCTGGAAGATTGAAGTCCCCTGCAATTATTTTGTAATTAGCACTAAACGAGGATGCGTGTGCAAACGATTTAGCTAATAACGCATCAGTTTCTTTTGTTGAGCTTGGTGCTCGATAAACACAGCCTATGAGAAGTTTGTACTTATCTCCATGTAAGACAACCCAGAGTGAGTCAGGTACATTATTCATTGTTTCATCTTCCACCTTACTGACTACAAATGAGCTATGTATATATATGAGACATCCTCCACCACGCTTGCAATCTCTGTTTGCACGGTGTACAGTGTAATCATCGATACCTATATGCACATCAAGTACAGAGGATGAGCACCATGACTCAGTAATCAGAGCTACAGTAGGCTTGGCGACTAATAATAATGTCCTTAGTTCAGATATCTTATTGATTAAGGAACGTGCATTAATTAGCAATATCGTGAATAAGTCACGGGATACTACAAACTGGCTTAAAATGTCACCATAACCTAAATCTATTTGTGCGTCAGCACCGCAAGAATTTATGAATGAAAAGGAGGTCGGACTGGGTGTCTGTACATCGGGTTGGTGTGCAATGAGGTGGTCCTAGGTGCCATGGGTCGTACCAGTGATTCAGGACACCTGGAAAATTTACCATGTGTTCCTGGATATAAGGGTAGTACAGGTTGGGCCTAGGTTGACGGTTAAAAGGCATAGCATCGAAAGGTCTACCCATCCAACTGCTATTCGTCATACCGGTATACACCTTCGGGTTGTTTTTATAACTTAAAGGGAATTGTGAAGGAAGGTGCTTTGGCTGCAAGACTTTAGGAGTCTTGGAGCCTGACTTTCTATAAGGTGGAGCATGCGGAACACCTCCAGATATACTTATGTTTCGAGAGGAGTTTTTCGTAACAAGTGATGGTTTGTTGGCATTCTTACTCTCAGCAGGCTTATTGAATACAAAGTATTCTTCCCCATCATTAGTCTCAACCCTGCGAAATTTGTTCATCGTGGTGAGGTTACTACGTTTGGGGGGAAATTTCTTAGAACAACTTGCAGAAGTTCTAGTCATTTTAACATCTTTCGATGAGGCTTTATTTACAGGGGTACTGGTATCTAAATCAGTTCCTAGTTCCATTGGCAGGCGTGTTTGTTGTGTAGTTTGCTGAATGCTAGTTTCAGCACTAGGTGTCTGTTGCTGTGCACGATCCTTTTTTGGTAAATCAAAGCTAGAGGAGGTGACCAGGTTATTACTACGCATTATTCTGCGCTGACACGGTGTTTTATCCTGAGCTACGGTTATAGACTTATAACTGCTATTCAGTCTTAAGTGATCCTGACATTTAGTAAACTTACTAGCATCAAGGGAATTACTGAATTTAAAAATGATTGGGCAATTAGCCTGGTTAGACTTTTTACGAAGTCGTTTGCATTCACATGGAACACTAGCCATGCCGCAACAAATCAGGATTTTGTGTCTTACAGTTTTCAGGGGCAGAGAATCTGGGACGTTGTAAACTATAGCTTGGTGAGAAGAGGTTATACGCTTCATCACCTCCGTAGCCAAGCAGTCAATCAGATTTTCAGCTTTATTTAGGTTGTCTGGAGATATTTTAGGATGTTGTTTCAACAGACAGGCTATTGGGTCTAAATTCGAAAGCTTGTTTTGAGTTACATCCAGTAAAGACTTAACCTGGCCAATATCAGAACGGCTCTCCGTGGTATTTGAGATTGGCAGTGACATACTATCAAACTGATCTAATTTTTTCTGAATTTCACTTACTTGCCTCTGCATATCTTTCAAAAGGAGGTTTAGTTTACAGAACTCAGAGTTCTCTAACAGAACATCTTTCACCTGTATCACAGGAGTGAGATCTGCACTCAAACCATTTTGAGAGCTAGTAGTTGATACTGTATTACACGGCGGTAATGCAGTTATAACCGAATTTGAGCCACTATCTAAAACAATTGTGTTTCTACGAACACGTTTTTTAGAGATTTGGACCATAATTTCAAGAATTATAAGACAATAAGCAGTAAATAAATTTCAGAGCAAACACGTGCAAAATGTCACCAATTTCGAACGTACCGCCGAACAATGTTGTAGGAAGTTATGTGTAATAAAATAAGTAACTGCGATATATGATTAATAAATACATTTATATAGGAAACAGAATGGGAAAGTAATTAATCCTTAGGCCGACAACTTTCATTCGCAATGTATAATGCTTCCCATATAGTTCGTACTATCATGATGTCCACTTTTGGCTTGAATACAATTATTTTCAAGCCAGTTGTTTTTATTTCATGCCTTTTTGTCTATTTGGTGCACAACCGTACCCTACAGAGAATAGGAATAGAATAAGTCGAATCAAATTCATAAAGAGCTATAAAATGTTAGGTTTACTGGAATATAATGAGGACCAAGTAAAGACGTTATTAGGAAATGAATGAGATGAGACATTGAGAAGTGGTATTTATAGATCTGACAATGGATGGCAAGTTAATTTATAAGATGAGCCATAAATCTGCACAGAGCCCACGCGGCCACATCTCAACAATAGACTGAGCGAATGGTATATGTTTAAAGGCAGAAGCATGATCTGTCTAGGCGTTCATTATTATCTTTTTCAAGATAAAGATCTATGCCCTCATAAAAATCAGAAATATCCCGAGCCGTGAAATTGCATATTGCTGTTCCTGCAGAATGGGGCGATTCACCTTAGTGATCACCACCATATCTACTGATCAGCTGGTGCCACTCTCCCTCCTTTTTTGATGTTAGGCTCTGAGACTATGATTATTATGGCTACAGCAAATATATTGCTTGGTACCAGACATGTTCGTACCTCATATTCTATCTCCCTATCTTTCTTAATGAGTGCTTCCAATAGGTCTCCACGTACATAATTTTGAACATATTATATATGTATGCATGCGTCCTAATGAACAGATTACTTTGTTAGAAATTAAAAACTTTAAGAGCGAAAAGAATAAGTTTTGTGAATAGTGGAGCAAGATTCAGCGGAACACTATAGTTAGGGTTCAACGTAGGTAGTATGAACTGAAGGTAAGGTCGGTTGGCAGGACTTAGTGTACTTATATATAGTAAACATCTGACGTTGCAAAGTAACGTGTCTAGACATATTATAAAAAGATATTAACACAGAACCAACAAAATGTTAGCATTTGGTTAACAATATTGCAGAAGGGTAGTTAGTCTTACAGGGAGCCGTAAAGTAAATCAATCTATATGTGATAAGAGTATAATCAATATTATAATTCGTATTACCAAAGAATACATTAGGCTCAATAATTGAGTGTTATAGGGGAAATAAGCGTGGTAAAGCAAGAGAACATTTGATGCATAAATACTTCAATCATTTTAAGTATTTTAATAACAATCTAATTTTGAGAATTGAACATGCATGAATAATAAGTATTATTACATTAGTATATACATACGTAAAATGGTGAAAGGTGTGGATGCTATTATAATTATTTCCAGTGTTACTTTTACCAACACAACTTAGTGAAAATTATAGAGAATAGAAATCAATAAATTAGTTAACGTCCGCTGCGTAAGTATTAGAGTCGAGTTATACGTATATGACTATACTGAAGACTGGACTGGCCTTCAATTTCTGTTCTACCAACAGTTGTGGTCTTTTAGACGAGCTAGGGTGGACATGTTAAAGTGTCTTTCTAGGCTCCGTTTGAACCCATCGGGGTTTCCACCACATCTTATTTCAGGTGGTGGTTGGTTGCAAAGAGTGCAATACTTTATGGTGAAAAAGTCTGCCCTAATGGATTTTCTGTGGGTAGCCACCTTGACATGGCAGTCGTGGTTTCACAGCTGATATGATTTAATATTTTCCCACGTTATGGATGAGTTACTGAGGCAGAGTTTCCGAACAACTTTGGAGAGTAGAAATAAGTTGCACTTCACTCTACTCAACCATAAAGGTTCTAATTTCAGACACTACAAGGCACCATAAAGCTTTCTCGATATCCAATTCTCTGAGACCCTTTCGTCATGAATGATTGCGTTTTGCTCTCAGACTTGTCTATTCTAGGGATAGTATGCAACATACTGCCAAACCTGCACACTGGATTTCGCGGTACGTTCGAAATTGGTGACATTTTGCACATGTTTGCTCTGAAATTTATTTACTGCTTATTGTCTTATAATTCTTGAAATTATGGTCCAAATCTCTAAAAAACGTGTTCGTAGAAACACAATTGTTTTAGATAGTGGCTCAAATTCGGTTATAACTGCATTACCGCCGTGTAATACAGTATCAACTACTAGCTCTCAAAATGGTTTGAGTGCAGATCTCACTCCTGTGATACAGGTGAAAGATGTTCTGTTAGAGAACTCTGAGTTCTGTAAACTAAACCTCCTTTTGAAAGATATGCAGAGGCAAGTAAGTGAAATTCAGAAAAAATTAGATCAGTTTGATAGTATGTCACTGCCAATCTCAAATACCACGGAGAGCCGTTCTGATATTGGCCAGGTTAAGTCTTTACTGGATGTAACTCAAAACAAGCTTTCGAATTTAGACCCAATAGCCTGTCTTTTAAAACAACATCCTAAAATATCTCCAGACAACCTAAATAAAGCTGAAAATCTGATTGACTGCTTGGCTACGGAGGTGATGAAGCGTATAACCTCTTCTCACCAAGCTATAGTTTACAACGTCCCAGATTCTCTGCCCCTGAAAACTGTAAGACACAAAATCCTGATTTGTTGCGGCATGGCTAGTGTTCCATGTGAATGCAAACGACTTCGTAAAAAGTCTAACCAGGCTAATTGCCCAATCATTTTTAAATTCAGTAATTCCCTTGATGCTAGTAAGTTTACTAAATGTCAGGATCACTTAAGACTGAATAGCAGTTATAAGTCTATAACCGTAGCTCAGGATAAAACACCGTGTCAGCGCAGAATAATGCGTAGTAATAACCTGGTCACCTCCTCTAGCTTTGATTTACCAAAAAGGATCGTGCACAGCAACAGACACCTAGTGCTGAAACTAGCATTCAGCAAACTACACAACAAACACCTGCCAATGGAACTAGGAACTGATTTAGATACCAGTACCCCTGTAAATAAAGCCTCATCGAAAGATGTTAAAATGACTAGAACTTCTGCAAGTTGTTCTAAGAAATTTCCCCCCAAACGTAGTAACCTCACCACGATGAACAAATTTCGCAGGGTTGAGACTAATGATGGGGAAGAATACTTTGTATTCAATAAGCCTGCTGAGAGTAAGAATGCCAACAAACCATCACTTGTTACGAAAAACTCCTCTCGAAACATAAGTATATCTGGAGGTGTTCCGCATGCTCCACCTTATAGAAAGTCAGGCTCCAAGACTCCTAAAGTCTTGCAGCCAAAGCACCTTCCTTCACAATTCCCTTTAAGTTATAAAAACAACCCGAAGGTGTATACCGGTATGACGAATAGCAGTTGGATGGGTAGACCTTTGATGCTATGCCTTTTAACCGTCAACCTAGGCCCAACCTGTACTACCCTTATATCCAGGAACACATGGTAAATTTTCCAGGTGTCCCGAATCACTGGTACGACCCATGGCACCTAGGACCACCTCATTGCACACCAACCCGATGTACAGACACCCAGTCCGACCTCCTTTTCATTCATAAATTCTTGCGGTGCTGACGCACAAATAGATTTAGGTTATGGTGACATTTTAAGCCAGTTTGTAGTATCCCGTGACTTATTCACGATATTGCTAATTAATGCACGTTCCTTAATCAATAAGATATCTGAACTAAGGACATTATTATTAGTCGCCAAGCCTACTGTAGCTCTGATTACTGAGTCATGGTGCTCATCCTCTGTACTTGATGTGCATATAGGTATCGATGATTACACTGTACACCGTGCAAACAGAGATTGCAAGCGTGGTGGAGGATGTCTCATATATATACATAGCTCATTTGTAGTCAGTAAGGTGGAAGATGAAACAATGAATAATGTACCTGACTCACTCTGGGTTGTCTTACATGGAGATAAGTACAAACTTCTCATAGGCTGTGTTTATCGAGCACCAAGCTCAACAAAAGAAACTGATGCGTTATTAGCTAAATCGTTTGCACACGCATCCTCGTTTAGTGCTAATTACAAAATAATTGCAGGGGACTTCAATCTTCCAGAAGTCAATTGGCTAACTAGTTCCGGCCCCCAACGCTTCGACGAATTACTTGCCACTATCGACTGTTATGGATGGCAACAACACGTCCAGACACCTACTCGTGGTGACAACATGTTGGACCTTGTTTTTTGTCATGACACAATCCCAGTATCCACTATGTTGGTAATAGATTTTCCAGTAGTGACCATAGAATGGTACTCTGCTCTCTGCCTTTCTCACCACTAAATACAGGAAACAAACAAGACTCAGGAAGCACAATATGTCGTAGTTACAAATATACAGACTGGGGATTAGTCCAAGAACTTATTCGACTCTGTCAATGGGATGACTATTTTACCACTGACTCCCTGGAGGCCTTAGTAACCCTGTTTTACAGGAATGTTACCCTTTGTCTAGATACAGTTGCTCCAAAGAAAATAGTGAAATTAAGTAGACACCGAACTGAATATATTCCAAGGGCACACCGTAATAAGTTAAGGAAGCTGAAGAAACAGTACTATTCCACTAAGGACATATCACTATTGCTCTCAATCCACGAGTCTCTTGAATCTATCAAGCGCCTACGCTCTCAAAAGGACCTCGACGAAGAGTTAACGGCACTTGAAAGTACCTCCAAAGTTTATAACTTAACGGCACTTCTTAAAAAACGAATGCAGTCGGCGAGGGAAATCCCATACTTACTTCACGACAAAGTAATCTACAATGAACCTGCCACTATCTGTGAACTTTCAGTGATTGGTTTGCAAACTTTAGTTTAGAAACACATATGCCTGGTGAAACCGCCCCCTTACTAGCTCTTCCCTTGAAAGCATTGTGTTCACTAATCAGTTAATAGTACAAGCAATTAAAAGCCTTAAACCTTCCACTAGTACGGGACCGGATGGCCTCGCTTCGATAATTTTCAAAAACAGTGGGTGTGATATACCCTGTTACTTCTTAAATTCTTCTCAATATCTATGGACACTGGCACTTACCCTAGTGAGTGGAAAACTAGCTTCATAATTCCACATTACAAATCTGGTGATAGGGCAAACGTCCGCAATTACAGACCCATAAATATAACCCCAGTTATCTCACGAATCATGGAGAAAGTTGTAAAAGATCAATTGTCAGACTACCTAATTAGGGAAGATCTTGTTACAAGGTCTCAACACGGATTTCTCAAAAATAGATCCTGCGTTACTTGCCACTTCGACTTTTTCAACTGCATCACTAGTAGTCGCGAAGCACGTAAGCTAGTCGTTGTTCTCTACTTCGATATATCTAGGGCATTTGACATGGTATCTCACAGTATTCTCTTTGAGAAGCTGTACTCTTGTGGAATTCGCAACCCATTACTGAACTGGTTAAAATCATTTCTAAGCAACAGGGTACAAATAACCAAAGTTGGATCTGTATTGTCTCATCCTAGGCAGATCTCAAGTGGGGTCGTGCAAGGTAGTGTCCTAGGTCCACTTTTATTCACAGTCTACATTAACAGCATTTGCAAGTGCTTCACCTCAGGTAAACCATTCCTATATGCTGACGACCTCAAAGTCGTCTACTCCTGCTACACTCATGAATTAAGCGATATGGTAACTAAAATACATCTTGAACTAAGTAGTCTCGCAACATGGTGTGCTGAATCCTGTCTAAATTTTAACATTGACAAATGCGGCTGGATTTGTATCGGCAACAGTAACTTTGATCTAACTCTTGAAATAAATGGGCGAAAACTAGCTAAGCTCAACTCAGTCGTAGATCTCGGTATTAGATACTCTAGTAACCTAACGTTCGCTGAACAGACTGATTATGCCAGACGTAAAACGCGAAGGCTGATAGGATGCATAACACGCAATTTCTTTTGTTGTGAAACTAGGGTTTTATTATACAAAGTATGTGTCCGACCTATCTTAGAATACTGCCCGTTTATTCTTAGCGGACTCAGACAAAATGACAAGCTTAAATTAGAGGGAGTGCAACGGCAGTTTACCTCAAGAACTCTTGGTTTAGAAAGTGGTCTGGAATACCATGAGCGATGCGACAGACTAAGATTAGAACCCCTCTGGAAAAGACGCCTTAAGCTAAACCTTATCTTTTACTATAAGCTAACTAATCTTCTCTTGCATTCCTCCGAGCCAATAACTAAACCTACCGCTGTCATCAGTTACAATCTTAGAAATCATCACAACCTAGCTGCTATAGAGCACTGTCAGACTTACGTGCGGTACAACTTCTTCTTAAATAAGTTTTCAGTCATTTGGAATAGACTACCAGCTAATGTGCGCGATGCAAACACACTTCCAGTGTTCATCTCCTCAGTCACCAGACTGCTCAAAGATGACAATGCACTTATACGTCTGACTCTTACACCTTCTTTTTCACCCTACATAGATATTTTAAGTTCTTTAAACGTGTAGTTACAACAAACTACAATTATAAATTTTAATATTATTGGAACTAGATGATAAACATTTCTACACAGGACAGTAATATTAGTTCACACATAATATAAAAGTTAGCATAACGGGACTAGTTAGTTAATGAACAAAAATAACCATAGTTACTAAACAGAATATATATGTATATATTTATTAATCACTCCTTAAGGACTCCCCTTGCTTTCTTTTGCGTTGCTGTTGTTTGTCTTCTTTTTTCTCTCACCATTTCAGCTTCCATTTGACTTTTTGAATGAGAATGAATAATGTGGATATTTGACCATTTACAATGACAAATGATCTGCAAACATTATTGGTCCCGTATCTTTCAGTTGCCTAGTTAATAACGAATTAACTTTCCCCACGACGCAACCTGGATTACATTTGTGGAATATACTCTTATACCAATGGAAAAGTATCAATTTGTAATACAACGTCACGATTGTAACTTATAACATAACTGATCGTATCTGTAAAAATAGCTTTCTTATTACCCAATTTGGATATAAATCAAAAATGAGATTCGGATTTGTACACACCTAAGTTATATTGTGGAATTACTTCAAGCTTTATTTTTTCCCAAGTATTTTTAATCCATCCAAAACATACTTCGGTTTTTTTGTTAATGCGAAGACAATATTTCTCTATTTCTTGATGTGCTCCATTGAATGACTGGTTATCATATTGTTCCCACAAACCAAAGACGAAAGCGTCAGCAACCATGTAATTTAACCATAAGCCAAATTTATGAAATTTAAATAATGCTTATCCATGCCTGTACATTTGGTGTGTCCTACACAGGTAGGAAAAAATATGTCTTATATTAAAACATTGTTATTAAGTATGATTGCTAATCGTATATGTAATTTATCATATTGATGATACCTGTAAACTGGCGTCCCTCATGTACAAAATAAGAATATATTATTATTATTATTCATGATTCACCTTAGCACTTTAACTTTTCTAAAACAGCTTTCAATCCCTTGTACAAGTTGTACTTGCCTCAATATCGGTTTGTTATCTTATGCCTACAACCACGGGATGAAAACGAAACGAAGTCAACTTTCCCGCTCAACAAGGAGGACAACTGTACAATTGAATAACTATACAGCCTGGTTCAGACAATGAGTGTGTTTATATATACACATATCAAATATTTAACTTTTGAAACACTATTAACTTGTAAACAATCTACAATTTGAGACTATAACATACTTGATCGTGCCTGTAAAAATGGCATGCATTTTCCCGTAAATTCATGTTTATATGAAAATATAAATTATTATTATTATAATCCATACAAACCTAATGATTGTAACATCTTTCTTGAGACATCCTAAACAGATAGGTTGGAAGCTGGTAGACAAACACGGTTGTGCTTCGTCCGTTTACAAGAGGTGTATAAAAAGGCGAACTTTGAATCCACGACCAAGTTTAGTAGTAAGCTAAATGTGAAATCAGGATCTGACTTCGAATTGTGTGACGATAATGGTGCGGTGAAGAAGCCTGTAGTTGCAACTGGTAAGCCATTGTTGAATAGAGTGTCACAGACGACACCACAGTTTGTCCAGGAGAAGAGAGTTACAGTCTCAGATCGCGATTCTCACTCCACAAGTTTACAAGGTATTAATAGTCAGAGTGAAGGTGTAAAACCTTTAAGGATTTGTGAGGAGGAACCCAAATTGTCTTCTGCTCTTATTAAAGAGTTCGCAAATGATGAAGTTTATCATACAAATGGAGGTAAAGTGGATATTTTTGACAGTGGTCATGATAGGGCCGATTTGTCGTTGGCTGATCATGATGAGATGAGCGGAATGCCTACTACTGCTCAGTTGAATAAATTTTCTGTAAAACTCGAAGGTGAAATAGATTTAAGAGCAGATGCAGTGCTAGAAGGTATAGATGCTCATGAGACCGTCAGTGTAATTGATCAGCCCGTAGCCCACCTATCATCAGATGCTAATGCTAAACTAGTGCTAATGGTAAAAGACAGTGGTGCTGGTAATCTTGCAGTTAGGCAAACTTCTAAAAGCCAAGCAACAACAGCTTCTGATCCACCGCCAAGTTCATCAACTGGTATCAATCAGTCGTCGTTGGTGTTGTCATCCACGATGAAAAAGACGCTCATCAGCTCAAGTATCTTGTGCAATGACTATGATAGTATTGGTGCATTTGAAAAGACGAAAAATTTTGGTCAGTTTAGTGAGGATAAGCAAAGTGTGTACGAGAAGGTAATTGCTAAATTGACTTGCATGTATAAAGGTTTTTCAAATTCCATTCGCTTTTTGAATGCTATTATCTTTTTTGTAAATTACTCTGTGCCTACGCTTGGTTCATCACATATGTCGTGTGTTTGTTCGCCATCTATATTCTACGATACAATGACATGAGCGTGTTACCGTTCGAATTTGAGGATATAGCTGATAGCGGAAAGTCACTAGATGAAATCTTCGACGATTTTCTGACCCAGGGCGTCAACCTGAGAAGGGTTGTAGTCGTACTGCTGTAAGTCGTACAATTCTTCAAGGGTAATACTTCGGTACGCAGTCCATCCTACTTGGTGTGTTATTTTGTACATATGTTCATGTTGTACATACTGCATTGGTATCATCTCTCATCTATCTGTTGGTTAAATTTGTTTGCGTCCGGACGTCTTTCTACCTGTGTCGTCAACCTGAGAAGTGATGTTGGCGTACTTCTGTAAGTCCTACAGTTCTTCAAGGGTAGTTCGTCAGGCAAGAATCCACAACATTTGATGTATTGATTCTACATATGTTTGTGTTAAGTAATTGAGTGGGTTCCAATCAATGTAATTGTTGGTTACTCTTGTTTGTGTCCGGACATTCTTAAACATACAATCGTCCACCGGAGAAGGGTTGCAGGCGTACTGGTGTAAGTCCTGCAATTCCTCAAAGGGATTCCATCAAGACATGATCTACTGGGTTATGGGAGCTTAGTCCGTGTGACTCTTTTACCCGCTTGGGCGATTCAGTTCATTTGAATTCTATCGATGCTATGAAATAAGGTGATGGACACTTGTTTGCAGGGGAGGGCCACTGGAATTGAACATTTTACGTTGGTTAGGTGGCCTTGGTCGCCATTTTTGTGCAACTCGAAGGGAGTGAATGCTTCGATCATATACAACTTCGACGAAGGCGAACAAAAACGAATAAACCACATAATAAATTTTTATAAAACATTTCTTTGTATACTCGTACTGTTCGTCACTTTATATTCCGAACAGTATAACTTCCTTCTTACCATACTGGTGTTTTGGAGTTAAAGTCGAATAATGTACATAGTATTTATCGGTAAGAAGCACTTTCATAACACTAGGAACTTAGTGATGAGTTCACTGACACCGTATCCCTATGAAAATCAGTTTTTCCGTCTGTTTGGTGAAGAACGAATAAATTAGGTCCTTGTCCCTTTACATGACTAAGACGTGGTATGTAATACTCCTCATCACTCGACGGATGCTGAAGCTACTTCAACTAACCTAATCCAAATATTCTCTGAGTAAGATAGAACACTCATGGCAGATGTGCTTAGGGGTAGTCTGGGATATACCCTCTATACATAAGAGGTAAATCTATCCTGGATTCTCTGATGAACTAGGATTATAGATGAACTGTTTTCAATGATGTTATTTATGTTACTGAGCAACTGTGAATCTTCGAAAGGCTAAAAGTTACCGTCATTAGTTCAGTCTTCAAAATAGTACTTAAAAATTCATTTGAGTTACCGTTCCTTTTAGTCAAATTGGCCTAGCTGTTCAACTACTGTGCAGTGTTATGCGTGATGCTGCTATCCACCATTGTCATAATAGTGACTGGATTGAGCCACGGAAACCAGCGATCACACAACCTGTTCCACCGCATCATTTCACCTTAACGCAGTGACACCCATGTCTTTAAAACATTTTCTGCGTCGCCAACTTACTTATGCTCAGGGATCTCTCGAATTAATAATAATAATATATTCTCATTTTGTACATGAGGGACGCCAGTTTACAGGTATCATCAATATGATAAATTACATATACGATTAGCAATCATACTTAATAACAATGTTTTAATATAAGACATATTTTTTCCTACCTGTGTAGGACACACCAAATGTACAGGCATGGATAAGCATTATTTAAATTTCATAAATTTGGCTTATGGTTAAATTACATGGTTGCTAACGCTTTCGTCTTTGGTTTGTGGGAACAATATGATAACCAGTCATTCAATGGAGCACATCAAGAAATAGAGAAATATTGTCTTCGCACTAACAAAAAATACTGAAGTATGTTTTGGATGGATTAAAAATACTTGGAAAACATAAAGCTTGAAGGTATTCCCCAATGTAACTAGTCATTCAATGGAGCACATCAAGAAATATAGGAATATTGTCTTCGCATTAACAAAATATTAAGTGGTCAAGACTAGGGATTTTTGAAACTGGTATTTAGAATAGCAATCTGCATGCAAGCTGTTTTTGCACTGTTACAGAGTGACGTATCACAGAAGCCATTGCCATGCTCAACGGGGCATTGTAGCTTCTGGACTGCAAACATCCACGATCACAGAAGAGCAACCTTGGCGCAGACACCAGTGGCAAAAGTGTTCCTAATGAAACTGTCATCCCAATTCACCCAGTGCTGCCAAGACGGGAAGACGTGGTAGGGTTTAAAGACCCGCAGTCAAAGTTGCCCCTGAACTCTTAGGTCTAGCATCATCCATGGCACAAGTAGACTGTTAAAAGCCACCACCAAAGCCAGATGAAGAAGAGGGTGTCAGTGAGTGGCGGGACACGGATACTATGAAAAGCTTGCTATCGGTGGAGGACGGGAAGACATTATCCCTCCAGAGAAAGGAAGCCATTCCAAGCAAACCCAGACTCTCCAACTGGTCGATCATTCACCACAAAGAGAAAGAACGTCTGGCTTCAGATACCGGGGTCGGGTTTGATCGCGACCCCAATCTAGTCAAGCCAAGCTTAGACAAGCTACTGAAATTATTAGTAACAGAAGTGACTATCCATAGCTTGTACAGGACCGGCCAAAGGTCTTGCTCCGTAGTAAATCAGCCCTTACGCATTCTCAGAGCCACATTAAATTCAGAAACAGAAGGATGCTACATTAAGCAACTCTCAAACATTTAAAGGATAAGGCACCAACGTTCGTGATGACTTATGCCTAGAATATCACGTCAAAAAACAGTCTACGGCCCAAGAATCAAGTGAACGGTGCCAAAGCGGTAAGAAGAACCTGAACGCCAAGGGTTTTCCGAAGTCTGAAGAGATTGACGCATCTGCGGCAGGAGGTCGGAAGCACCAGTCTGAATAAACAGTTTGTAAATCTAGTGCCCGCAAGCAGAGTGAGCTGGGATATATCCCACATCCTAAAATCCGAGTTTTAAATGTCACCAAGGAAACATTCGACGTCAGTGACAAAGAAGTTAAACACCCGAAACTCAAAGTATCTAGGGCCCACGGACTAAAATGAGGAGGCCCTGGTGTAGTTACCTGCCGCAAGATGTCCCTAGTCTGTTGCACATGAAACAAGGTTCATGAGAACTTCTACGCTGAAGACTAAATGCATAGGAGGAATTAATTACAACTATACGCCAACAGTTTCCACACAATAATAAGTTTTCTTCTTTCAGTAATGTTAATGGTAATTAATTAAGGAACAATTCCAACGGCTAGCGTGACCACGAACAATAATTTTATTCATAATATTACCAAAAAATAAAAAACTTATCATTGTGAGATATCTATTTAAACATGGTAGGCATTAATTTGATCTTTTCCAAAATGCAAAAACCTTTAACTGATACTAATGTACAAGGCTAGATATCTGCCTCATCGCCATACATGACAGTCTTGATGGCAATACAAAAGAATCTTGAGTACAGTAAATAGGCTCATGGACATCCAGATTTCAGATTCTCGTGGTGTGAGACTCCAAATTTGGTTGGATCAGCCTTACTGACCTATCCACAGAGAACTCCTCTAGCCATAAACATTTGGAGTAAATGGTGGAGCCTGTACATCATAACTGGGGATTCTTAGGCCAGAATGCTGTACGTCGTTGCTAGGATCAAAGCTGTTGCTGAAACTCGAAATTCATCGAGCTCGATATACACCTTCACGACCCAAGAAATTATTTTAGTCCATGAACCCCAGGAATAATACATCACTTAGGGTTCCATACTTGACTGCTAATCACGACGCGATCAGAGGACCAGGAAAAAAGTGAAGGCGGCGATAGACTACTTCTCCAAATTCTTTACACTGGAGTCAACACTCTCAGTAGCATCAGAGCGGTAGACACACAGGAGTTCTCATTAGTGGATTAAATTTTAAACAGTGTCCGCAGACCTGACCTATTTTTATATTTTTCTTCCCACCGGGTCGCAACACCTGAGATGAGGTTTCAGGAGAGGTAAAAAGCCAAGGATTAACTTCATATTTGTGGAATGGTGTCAACGCCCTCAGTTGGAAAGGACAGTAAGGAATTACAAAGGCTTCAAGCCTTCTACGCTCAGTCAACAAATCTTAAAATATGAAGTAGGCCCTACCCTAGACTCAGGCATTGAACGATTTAATTCTCGTACTCGCTACAAAAATTGTTGTACTTGATCAGATGGATGAGATATTCGAGCGCTTTAACAAAATGTTTGAAGATATGGCTTTCTCAGGATTTTTTAACCGTAAGTTAAAAATTTATAGCAGATCACTTTTGTTCTGTAGCAAGGGATAAACATCTGTCTCCGCGGGATGAGATGTTGCGTAAACCAGTATGTCTTCTCAATACAACACTGACACCTATAGGAGGATGAATTCAGTGCTATGCAGACTCCGGAACCCTGGTATTTATTCCCTTTTTATGGTGATTTTGTGAAGCCAGATATGATGGACAGAAGCATTTACGAGAAGTCGTTGGTATGTTCATGTGTACAAACATAAATCAAAACTTTTAAGATATGTGCGTCTATTAAATTTTTGCTCAAATTTCTAACTTTCCATTCGACCAGTTTTTTGTAAAGGTAATTATGTATCACGAGCATTTTTCACACCAGACCTCTGAAAATTCCGTTTAGACTATTATTTTCTTTTCAAAACTATCCCATCATCATGTTTGCAAATAGCATTTTAGTGTCTGGATTATTATCTGCATAATAATTTATTAAAGTTCAAGTGCTTAGGGTCTCAAACGTGAAGTTTTTGGATCTTCAGATGTGAAAATGAAGAGCCTATTCGTGGTGGTACATCAATAAAGCGTTAGTTAAGGACAGTCATTGTAGATTCTTCTCTTCACTCTGCGTATATAAAGCACGAACTTGTAATATTACGGCATTCCATACATCTGACTCGTTCTTGGTCATGAGAACGAACGAATTAGATGCGTGAAATACTGTAAATGCCGACAAAGTATACCGCACGAAAGAATGTACTGCTCAGACTTAGATGTGTACAAGGTAACAGAGTTGTCATATAAAGTGATGGCAGACACTAGTGCCGTCAGAGATAGAAACTGTCTTCGTTTTTGTTTAATTTCACCATACATGTACTAATGGACTTAACCCCAGATGATTTTGATGACGTAGGGATTGACTTTTAACCAGTCAACCTGAAGTATACGAATGATATTATCCTCTTAGGTGAAGACAGTGGATCAGGAGACATTTGTGGTGTGCATTACTTCGTTCCGTCCTTTATGGCTGTTAAAGATGGGCATTAAGAGTGGAAGATGTTAAAAGGCTTGTTGCCGATGTCTGTGTTTTATCTCCCATGTCAAGCGGCATTGTATAATGAGTAATATGGAGCTGCCCGGTCGATAACTGCTACCTTGCCGTGGTGGTCGGGCTTGAATACCGTAATGACCCAACATGCTAAACTGACTGGGACTCTGTCCCTGCAGGTCCTACCATGTCAGGAAGGTTGTTTGGATAGCGGTTAAACTAAAAGCAGTTACCATGGGGTACATGGGCTCCTGTATCCAATCGGATCAAATGGCGTATGAACCCATATGGGTCACCGGGAACCATGGGAATGTAGCTCCTGACGCTGCTCCGCTGCCTTGCGGATTAGACTCCAAGTCAAAGGATCGGATAGGGGTGACCCCTTACTAAAACTACCTTCTCCGGTCTGGGCGCCCGGGCAGTATCTCAGCCCTCACACAATGAATTGAATAAAGCAACAAACAAGCAATGAACCTCTTCGCGTGCTATTACACGTGTTGCAGTTTCCTTCTTTCTTCCCTTCCCGATGATAGTTAACGAATACTGTTTGACTTGTTAACCATGACTATTTTCCTTCCAGATGTTCTTCATTCGTTATCTACCTATCTATATATTTTTCTCCTTTTTTTCTTTTGATCTATGTTGTTTTATTATTATTGTGTGGCGCATCCTTCTTGGTGCCACCTTGTACCAAGTTTTAATGCGTTTAAATAAATAAATAAATATGGAGCTTAAGTATAGAGTGTTAGATAGAAAAGAAAAGTCAGTAAGGTTGTGAAGCTGCATCGATTTTAGTGGTCAGGATGCATGCTACTCATGCCGAACCACAAACTTACTTGAAAAGCAGTGTTAGCTGATATAGGATTAATTTGGAAAAGTTAGGAGTGGTCAGACGTATCCATAATGCCCTTGGTAGTTGGTTTGCACCACACAGGGATGTATAGGCTACCTGGTTGTTGTGTCCGAGATGCTAAGAACTAGTGACTAGACTACCGGTGGTATAGCTCAATAGTGTCCTTTGGCGCAAATTCACTCACTTTTTACGATCTCCCAGATCCTCATGGTTTTCTGCCTTAGTATTCTTTTTCCCGTACATTTCTGTTTATTGTAGTTCTTCCAAATTTCTCCTTTCCTTTTCTCTGCTTTTGTGTGCTACATAGAATGTGGCAACGTCAACTGCTGCACTACTTTGCTAAGTTCTGTGTTGAAATTCAATCAACCTTTGATCATGTAAAGTAATCTTTATCCCTTCTCGGCATTAAAGTTGTCGCATAGACTACTCCTGTAGTCGTTTGTTTCTGTAAGCTGCATCAGGGGTGTTATTACCATAATGATAGTCAGAAGATATTATGGCTAAACACACGAGGTCCAAGTTGCTTTCGGCGCATATGTTAGGGGCATTTTTTTACCTGCACATATAGCTACATTTGATTATCCCTATTAATAAATTTTTATTGTATGATTGGTAGGGTCACTACCAGTTGCGTTACAATAAAATATCCTACAATCTCGGCTTCAGTTAGATACCCGTCTGGGACTTTTAGTCTACTAATATGCTATTAACCGATTACAAAATTAGTGTTTCTGTAGATAACTTTTTACCGACTGATCATGAAACATGTTCAAAAACGATACAGTTGTTATTTCGATCCGTGTAACTAGGGGTAAACAAAGACCACTTTCATACAGTTCTTACAATCATTCCCCATCATATCACCTCCTCCTTTATGGCTGTGAGACCTGGCCACTTAGAGTGGAAGACATGAAAGGACTAGCTGTCTGTGATCATAGGTGCCTGCGCTCTATTTCCCGTGTAAAGTGGCATAATAAGGTGAGCAACATTGAAGTTAGGCGTCGAGTTCTAGGTAAACAGGGGAAATCAATCGACGAAGTCGTGAAGCTACAAAGACTGAGATGGTTAGGACATGTGTTGCGTATGCCAAGTCAGCGCCTCCCTCGACGAGCAATGTTAGCGGATATAGGGTCAGGCTGGAAAAAAGCTAGCGGAGGTCAAACAAAAACTTGCCACCAGTCAATGAAAGCTACAACGGTCTAAGCTACGTAGGAAGGTATAGACTGGCTTCCTGGTCAGGGTCCTCGGGACGGTAAAAACCAATGGTTGGAAACAATTGGTGACATGGCTCAAAATCGTTCTCAGTGGCGCAGATGTATCCACTCATTGTGATTTATGATTTCCAATGAAACTTTTTTGTTCTTCGTTATTACTCCTTTGTCTCACACCTCTGCTCACTGTCTCTATTATGCTTTTCTTGTACTTTCTTCTCTTGCTTCGCGTGCTACACGGAGTGTGGCGACTTGAACTTCCGCACATTTGTGCAAAGTTCTATGTCGAAAACAGACAGAGACAGACCATCATATCACCAGAAATTTTCTGCAGCAGTAAATTAGATGTTATAAGAGTTAAGTATATTTCAAGCATCGGTAGTTTTACTCAGTATTAGCCAGACACTGTATTCTGGCAATTTCCACATAGCAGGAATGTGTTTTGTGCAGTCAGGCGAATTCCTGAAACGTTTTAACATGAGTGTAATACGTCTATTCTAATTCGTCTGAATAGTCTAGTGACATTACGAAAAAGAATAAGATTAACAACCTGTCAGATGTGATGTTCACCACACAGACCTGAACGTGTTATCATAGGGTTTATTAGTTGTCAAGTCGGTGAGCTGGTGCGTCTTCCCTGACTACATTCTGCGTATGTTTAACAAAATTTACATTTCTCACGGATCAGTGTGTCGAGAATTACTAGCAGCTGTCGGTAGAATAGAAGCATCACGAATGCGACTCCAACAGTTAGATAAATGAGATGAATAAGGCCTCTAGAAATAATTACTAAAGCTTGAAGAATCGGTTTCGTCTTAAGCCAAATAATATCAAGTGAAATGACAACAATTTATAGATGCACATAAAGTTCTGAGATAACTAGCAGAATTCCTGGATACTTGTCCGAATTGTTATTAGTATTATTGTTATACATTATCCCACCTTTTTAATTGGTTTTAACTTTTCTGGTTAATCAAATCTCCACTATGTTTTGTGGTTTCCTTTGCTTTGTATTGTAATACGTCTGATTTTTCAATACCAGCCACAAAATGATGCACAGCGTTTTGAAAAGAGAGATATTATCATCGATGATCAGGTAGCTGACTCTCCAAATGTTGGTGGGTGGGGATCTTCAATACGAAGCTGGAGCAGTTCCTTTGTTAGCAGAAAATATTTTGGAGATAACGGTGTAAGTCTTTTGTTGAATTTACTCCTGTTTTTATTTTACTGCCATCAGAGAACGTTTTCAGAGGGATGAAAATTCCTTTAATTGATAGAGTAAGCTGAGACTGCTAACAGGCTATGACGATCAAATCTTTAAACTTTGTCGTTATTAACCGACAGTTTTAAAACGGAAAATATTGACTGCATTACTGTTTATTTTTTCCCTTACTACTTCGTCACAATCTGTTAGATAAGTTCACCGTTTTTTCAGCTTAAGGTCCGGGCAATTCGAAATTCGCAGTAATACTGTCATAGATTATTCAGCTCAACTTTGTATTCTCTCTTCTAATGTCACCTGCTACTTTTGAATACCATACTCAAAAATTTGATTCTTTATCATTATGTTCCTGTTACTTTCTCATACCTCTACTGTCTTCTTTTATTTTAATGTCTTGTACGGCAGTTAATCGGAGCTGCACAGATTGGCTGAAGATATACGATTAATCCGTGATGTCGAGCGATCCAAACCCAAATTATATATATATATATATATATATATATTATACAATTGTATTTACTACTGAAGATTCGGATTTTACATAATCAGAATGTGGTGAGGCTAGGGATGATGGTACTGTTCTCACGACATCGCGATCAGTAATCCCAAATACTTTGGCCCATTTTCCCATCTTTATTGTTTTCCTAGCCCCAT
The DNA here is from genome assembly GCA_944472135.2 of Trichobilharzia regenti. Lineage (NCBI taxonomy): Eukaryota > Metazoa > Platyhelminthes > Trematoda > Strigeidida > Schistosomatidae > Trichobilharzia > Trichobilharzia regenti. The sequence continues at coordinate 143,257,811 of OX235262.1, read as the reverse complement.
GTAGCCAATCGAACCTTACTCAAAATCGCGAAGCTTACCCTTTTACGCATTTTGACGCAATATTCCCTAGATGTCTAAGAGTTATATAGTCACTATGAAAACTGATAAAATAACGTCAAATGCAAAGACGACGATCCCAGCAGTAAACGCCAACATCTCGGTTCAGCCAGTTTTCGATAGGATGCTTAATTTGTGTCTATCGTTTCTAACATGGTTGATGTTGTTCATACAAACGGCTGAGAAACTCATTTCTGATGGGTAGTCAGAAGAGAAAAAGGATCCCAAGCATGTAGCCAAACGTGTAATGTTCCGATCTGAGAGACTTCAGCAAACAACTGAGAATCAACTTATTCTGTTCTATAAGATGCTGAAACGGTTTTTCTTCAGTTAACACCATAGAATATGAGTTCCGAATTACATTGGCTATAACTGGAGATACTAATAGTATCAATTCATTCATTACGCCTTTCAGTCGCCTGTATTAACGCTTCCACACTTCAAAATTAGTTATCCACAAGCAGATGTACTTATCAGAATAAAACTTGTGCACTGTGGTAGAGTATAATTCCATTATGGGTAAAACTTTATTTTGATTTAGTCTCACAGTGTTACAGAGTAATAGTTCCATATTAGTTTGCTTATTAGATGTATCACACAGTGAAACAGTATTTTTTACTGGATGAGGTTTCGAACAAAATTTATTGTTCATAATCATGTCAATTGTAATCACACGACTTTGAAACTTGAGTTTTATAGTTTTCTTTAACTATGAAATTCGAGTTTAGAAGACGTGTGATTACAATTGATATGATTATGAACAATAAATTTTGTTCGAAACGTCATCCAGTAAAAAATACTGTTTCACTGTGTGATACATCTAATAAACAAACTAATATGGAATTACTTACTACCACAGTGCCCAAGTTTTACACATATGGCAGAGTAATATTTACTGATGATGTTTCAAGCACAATTTATTGCTCATAATCATATCACCTTGATGTGAGCAATAAATTGTGCTTGAAACATTATCAGTAAGTATTGTTACAGACAAAGTATCATAAGACGGAGCGCTGTTTTTCAAGGCTTGAAAGTTAATTTCGAATAGTTATTGATAAAGTCGATTAATTTTCTTCAATTCTTCTCAAGGCTGTCCTGTTCTTAATCTATTAATGTTAGAGTACAACCAGTAAAGGCAAATCAAAATGAAACTTTAGTACTAGTAATACATAGTTCCATATTAATTAATTAATTTGACAGATCACAGTGATCCAGTTTTGCATTTAACAGATGACTTTCTTAAGATGCATTAGATTACAACTGACCAACTTACTGCTCTTATTTATCAAGTGTGGTTTGTAGCCTGTTAAAGAAAGTATCCATATACATTGAAAATGGATTAACATTGTTATTATTAGCATGTTTAACAACGTATGTTTTTCAAATGAATTTACAGCAAGTAACAGAAGTGCAAAAAAGGGTTGTCCGTGAACCTGACGGTACCGAAGTGCATACTACAATTGAGCGGTCATCTGACGGTGAAAAGAAACATGTGATTTATAAGAAGCCAGATGGACAGCAATTCAGTATCACAGATAATGACGGTGAGTGACATACATATATACGTTTTCATGATTTACTGCAAATATTCTGCTGAAGGTTATTCTCAACACTTACATAAGCATTTAGAAATTAAATAGAACGAGGCTTGCTTATGATATTGGTCAACAGACTAAAGGCTATCGCAAACTCAACACAACTGCTATCGCATTATAGACTGGTACTTTGAGCACATGACTCACCGATATGATGGTGGATGCTTAACCCCGAACGGGTCTGGCACACCGAAAGAATTCAATATAACTTGCAATGTGTTTTTACTTTATAACAAAATATTTTTTCCTTTCTTACAGAACCGCAATCGATGATATCTAGTACGAAACAGTTCCCTACAGAAAAGGCACCTTCTGGATGGTTTAGTGCATTACGGCGCTGGTATCAAGGAAATTAACGAAATCAGTTACAATGAAACATAATTTTTATTTTAGATGCGAATAATATTCAGAAAATATATTCATTTATTTCAACAAATTTTGTCATCTTTGCAAGGGAGAATAGTTCAACAATTTCTCTATTAAATCAACATGAGAGAGGAGCATTCGTCGACAGCAATAACGCCGCAAACCTAAAGTATCCAAGGCATCTCCTTCAGCGTATTCAGCTTGTAATAAGCCTATGTAGCTTTCCCATTTGTCGCCGACGACCTTTCCACACGTAAAGCAGCGTATAGGAATAATCATTTGCAGTTACACCTGAAAAACAAACGTGAAGAACATTAGAACAATCGGTTAAGGGGAATTTTATGTTAAAACAACAAGTTACAGAATTTTATCCGAAACTCGTAATGGGACTTATTTCTCGTCGATTAAATAGATTTCTTAGAAAAATCCACGTGCTCGAGAAGCACGCAAAAATCAAACTACATTTGTTTGCTGTAGTTGCTCACTTCTTTCTTATGAAGTCAGGCCTATCGGCCTTTAATTCTATTAGTGTCCAGATTATTAGCAGTAGCGCATATGCATTCATACCTTGTAGAAATCCTTCTACGAGCTTTATTTTTACTGCCTTTTGATGGATATGCAATAGTGCTTTATTTTATGGTGATAATGCCTATATTCTTGATTATCTCTCAACAAAGTAAAACTTACAATTACTTTTTAATTGCTCACTCTGAAATGCAAACAAGTCAGACATACTTCAATTAAAGAGAAGAAAGTGGTAAGCAGTAAGTAGTTTATTGTGTATGTCTATACATACATATACAACCAAAATGACTGTATCATACAAATAAACAGGAACACTAAATTTGATACAATAGTAAACTAATTGTAGTTTTTGGGTGAAGGTGGACTTGGAGCATTCATCCCAGTTGATAACGTATTTACGTCTCCAAGTGCAGCAGTATTCAGTACTGTGTCATACGTTGGTGGTCCAGAAGAGTTTGGGATTGTATTGACGACATCTTCATACTTTGGTGGTAGCGATGAATCTGAATACATAAAATGTAATTGTTAATAGGAGCTTGGTGATAGCATGCATTTTTAAATTGCGAAACAGTGAAATGTTCTTATAAGGACAAACAGTAATCTCAGTTATAACTGCTAGCAGTGTAGTAAAGTGATTGTCTAATATAGGAAGTTGTTAATGATTAACAAATAATAAAAGACCCACGTGCAGACGCGATTCACTCAATTACACTGAATAAGCCTATTTTGTGTGACAGCATCAACTGCCTCTCAAATTCTTGTTATAATGATATGACCACTATCAGGCCTAAATCACTTTGTGCTTCATGCTAACCATATTGATCAAACCTCAGTCACACTGACACGCATAGTGTAACAAACGGAAATGGAAGACATTAACACCACTATTACGACACAGCACAGAACAATAAATACATGTGGGAACTATTCTCCCGTTGATAAACCACCGAATAAGTGACATCGGTATGAAGGAAGAACGCTCTTTTCGATAAATCCCTCAGGCTATTGTTATCATACTTATTACACATATCTTAAGATAAATCAAGATGGCAAACTTGATAGTAGAACCCTTCAAGTTACTGAATGACAACACCACTTATTTTAATCAATCAAGTATAGAAATGAATTGAATAAACTAGCAACTACCTCAATAATGAGACATCATTTATGGCTTCCAACGCCCTGTCTTTATGGTCGACTAAACATTAGACGAAACCCGTGTAACTCATGCTCTGAATGTCTGTTGTATCACCAAGAAATATACAAGACTGGAGTGCAGTCGTTCACATAATCTGGCAATAAAGGTGAACCGACGATATTCGTCGTATGGATGTACCGACAGAACCAGGCTCTAGAATACAGAACTCCTCACTTCGATGCATTTTCATAATCTCACCCGATAATTGCAGTTCGGATGATGTTAAAATAAGAGTTTTACGAGACGCTCAATTTGGTGACGGCCAACACTGAGCCAAAAATCGGCACCGCGTAACAGTTCACCAACTTACATTGCACAAATAAGAACATTATAGGTTCTTGTAGATTGATATCCTCGTTCAGTCTTTACTATTAATTGAAGCAATACAGTTAGTAACAACCAGACTTGATGCAAAGTAGGTAGCGAAAGTCAGTTGACTAAGTTGTAAGACTTTCTGAACTAAGATGGTTAGGGTAAATGTTACGCGTACGTCGAGCCACTGCTTTTATGGACAGGCAATGTCGGCTGTAACAGGATTAGTCACACGTGGAGTACATGCTAAGAATCAATGGTTGGAAACTCGGCGATGTGGCTTAAAATTAATTGAAGTGTGGTGCAAAGTCATTCGTTACTTGTTATTTTTCAGGTTCTGAAAATCTCTGCTGACTACTATCTAGACCAATGAATCACAACTTGTGACTGAATATAATGTGATGCAATTTAGTCTATCATCATCTATGCAGGTGAAACAATTCCCAAATCTAGGACCAGACTACTCTAGTGATTTCACTACAATGAAATTACAATCTAAGTGAAACAGCTATTACGTTTCGCGCTTAAATATCTCTTCGAAGTAATGTGATCTATATTGAAAAACACTGATGACCTCTTCGAGCAAGACGCTGTAGCGTAGCTCATAACCTTAAAACCATAGAACGACAGCGAAACTTACTTTCGATAGGTGGCTGAGCGATCAAGGAATATCCAGAAGTACAGTCTTCCAACGGTCTTTGATTTCTTCTGCAATAACGAAGAAACGGGAACGAGTAACACCCGGAATCTACTGAAAACACCATACTGTTTTCAGTAGGCACAGAAAAGCCTAATAGGAACTTATAACACAGCCAAACCATGTGCAATAAGTAACCTTTAAGACCAAGAAGCAAGATACCAACGCATATAACCAGCATTCTCAGTCCTACCTAAAATTGTAACAAGTGCAAAATAAGATTAGAACTGTATGCAAGGCGGAAATTAACACTTCAAGTAAGTACACAGCCATTCTAAGCTTCAGCACCTACTGAATTTTGCGTTTTAGTGAAAAGAATTACTACGTTAATAAAAGCTAATTCATCAATTATCAATTTTAGTTTGTTGACATATCCCAGTTTACAGTTATGGTGTAATAGAATAGATCGTCAGTACAAGTTAGTACTTTGTGCGGAAATTGCGTCTTACTTTTATTGCGGAAAAACAGTGACGTATACGTCAATATTTATTTACTGATGACGTTCCGACTGCAATTTACTGCTTATAATCATACACGAAAGATTTGGTTTATAAATTGTCACACAGGTCTGATGTCGTGTGAAATAACGTGGTTGTAGTACTGCTGAAATGAACGACATCAAAACGCATCGTGCCCTGTTCTATTTTATTTAATAGGCTAACGACTTATTATAGTATATTGAGTAGACCAACCAAGATGTATACCATGTGGCTTTCAACAAAATATGACCAACACCGAGATTTACCTCGTTGACTTAAAGAGTTCACCTCTGACCAATGATCCCTGAGTCCGAATTTCTCTTCGACTACTTTAATACGGGTAGTATCAGTTACTCACAGTGTGACTCATAGCTAGGTACCCAGTTATTGAGTTTTAACCAATCAACGAAATGATTTCTCATACATTAAATTTACTTAACTAGTTTAAATGACAATCATTTTAAAATATTCAATTTTATATGTACACTTTAAAATAAGACTTACATGAGGGGAAATCAACTTTTTTCTGTCTGAAATGTAGGAAAAATAACCGAGAACTGAAAGACATGTAACGAAAAAATCCAGAGACTAGTAACGTAATTCATGGATACACTCTTTTACCTGTAGGCAAGAATATGGTAGCACGTAGCGAGACTTTGCACGCACAACCCCAACAAGCAGCAGCATGCAGCAAAACAAAGAAAATAATGTTAAAGCTACTGAGAGGTATTCTTCGCCAGAGTTTAGAAATTTTGCTGCACGAACATAAATAAATGAATCACCATACTCTCTTTTGTCATCTGTCCATATTAAGTGAAAAACAAGAAAAACAAACTTCGTTTATCTTCAATAGCAAATTGTACCCCAGATTCATTTTTCTCAGTTACGTTATCAAATACAACAAAATACTTGTCTAGTAAATTGACAAATCGCTCCCATTGCATGAAAGACATAACACCGAGACCATAAACCACATACTCTGCTTCTGCGCGACATGATGCATGCCCGAGAGCGACAGTAGAAATGGTAATAACAACGAGGTGTACTAGTACTTGAACCAAAGCAAGCAATAAAGTTGCTGTCCTGACATGCAAGTATCCGAAAAACTTATATTTCGGAGGGACACGCTCCACTTGGAATATACAAGACATTTTGCAGCGTACTAAATGCAGTTAGTTGGTGGAGGAATGAGACTATAAAACCATCCGTCTGAGAAATCCTGAAAGTTAAATAAATAAAGGACAGTCAGTTAGTAAGCGAATATCAATCCATTAAAGTAGTATAAGTCAGTTACCATGGAAAATCCAAATAAACGCAGTTCTAGGATTTTTATACGTAGGCATCGCTGAACAACATTTTCTTAAGAAAGTTCCTACTCAGGGAAAGTTCAGTAAAACATTGAGGAGAAGGTAAAAAGAAATATTTTCATATGCCAGAGGCTGTAGTTCGCTTCGCCCCCACCCTGTGGGTGCATTAGTGACCCGTCCTAAATGACTACATCGCTGACCTTGTATACCTTCTGTTAGTCTTTGATAATTTGAACAGCCGTCCGCTGTTACTCATGGTTACTGGTTTCTGAATGTCTATATTAATTACCTATGATAATTTGCAAAAATTGTTAGGTCTACATATCTGATGTTACCATGAAACAATTTGTCATATCGGCGAGTCCTTTTGGTTTAAAATCATGTATACAAGTGCACATGATAACCTTACTCATTATTCGAACTCTATTGGTATTCCCTACTTAAATAACAAAGGCTCAATGTACGTTTGTTAGTGTTGTATACCTGAGCTTACTTGATATATATAATTATACTGAGTTTATGTATTGTGATAATACAAAAACCCTACTGTAGGCCCTTTTGTTCATCAGACGCTGATAAAATAGTCTTGTGAATACTGAAGTTAGGCGTCGAGCGTTAGGTAAGGAGGGGAGGTCAGTCGATGTTATGGTGAGTTCTTAGTCAGTGACGCAGATGCATTCACCCTTTGTATTCTGCCTTATCCATTAAACCCTATTGTCTTCGCATGTCACCATTCCTCTCACTCACATTCCTGCTTATTATCGGCTTTTCGAATATCATTTTCCTCTCTTGTGTGCTACGTAGTGTGGCAGCACCTCTAGGCGAAGTTCTATGCTGAGGCTAGTCAGCTTTTCCCTTCATTGGTCCTGCGTTTAAGCTATAGTTCGTTAACTATGTCTTGACTATGCTAGGAAAAAAGTTTACCTTCTTTGTATGACGCACTTTTACTCTCGAAGGGACTGACCTACTATTAGAGAAACGCGTTACAAAGAATAGGCCTGAAATACTTCTTAAAGAATGGGAGCGTCATGCGCAGTCTGACTGGACAGATTTCTTCTCTACAAGCAGAGATGACAACGGCGATATATAAAGCATTAAATTTGCCAGCCCACCCTAATTGCCCATGTAAATACAAACTACTATTATTTCCCGTGCTTCTAAACTTTCATACAGACTCTTAGTAGAACAGAATCACACAAGAAAATGGACAGATTCCTCTATGCGTACACATGCTTCAGATTACAAACGAACACTATATACGAAAGGAAGAATGTGTGGAATTACCACAGAACCTGCCTATAATCGCTTTAACAGTTCTTAAATCAAGCATACAAAGCTCTACTACATTGTTTAGTCTATAACTATGAACCTGAGCACCACGCGCAAGTCTTGCCATAATTTATAAAATCATTAAACAATATAGTGGATGGTATTCATGTAGTCGTATGTTGGTTGGCACCAATTGGTTGGGTGTGATTCGGCAAGTAAGTTAATTGATAATTTTTCCCTCGCCCATATACAACATAATTGAACAGTAACTGCCAGTAAACTTCGAGGTAGTTTGGTGCTTGTTAATGAAGTACGTCGGGAAAATCTGAGTTCTTGTTCTAACTCTAAACCAAGTTAGTCAGCGGAAGGAGGCCAATGACAAAGAGTGCCAACCCAAATGAGTGACAGCATAAACAGTCTACTCACCAGTTGAAAAAGCACCACAAGAAAAACAGGAATTTTCAGAAAAACGGAGTGGCTGAACGCACATGCGTGTAAAGTAAGGCGTTTTTCCAGAACGCATGAAGGAAATCAAATCATATCCTGATGCTAAGCCCTATGCGTAAAATTAATTATATTTACCTACTATAGTAGCCCAACTGACATTTTCTCTGAGTAGACTGCAGACAATTCCGGGCAAAAAACTTAGGGCACATTGCAGAAGGCGGGACAGTTGCCCGCAACCCGCCCCAAAGTGTCTACAGTTTACCCATAGTCAGTACTGTGTGGGAGAATAATTATAATTAACTGTGAATTCGTGGTTGTTAACAATTTCCCCATCACGTCTCCCGGCAATATCAGTATCCTCCTAGAATCTATACATATATATATGTAACCTTCCGTAACCACCGATTTGAAAATAAAATCCAAAAGTTCATTATTTTGGTTCGTAACATGAGATGCACCACACACTCGCATTAAAGTGATAACAAATAGAATAGGAACTCAACCTGGGATGTAAAGGACATAACTCCAAGTTCCCGCCTGTGGGAAAACTTGCGAACTGCTCTTTAGTGAAATTATAAAACAATTATTTAGGTGGAGATGATATGAACGGTCTTCGGGTGACCTGTAGTATGCTCAGTACGATATAACACAGTTTTAGAAGATAAATAATGCTCACTATCTACACCTAGTTCTGTACAAGGTTTAATTGAGTGTTTTCAATATGTAAAAAGTGCGGAAAACTGAATCCACACCCTCCGTAATCTGTCATATTTGTATCTGCAAAGCTGCTACTCTTTTCAGAAACTGGAGGCTATTTTTTGAATGCTCTAATGAGGACTTATTTGGTATTCGTCTTGACCAAGAACGACACCATTATATGCAAACTCTAAATCAACAGGAGTATTCAATAGTAACATGTAGATTATTGCCACATCCATTAGGACAGGCGGGTGAAAATATATGAAAATGGATGCGTTTGGCACCTCTGATGGAAACTAGTGACTTCTGTCACTACAGGCCACAATTCTCATTTACCTTTCACAAAATTGCGTGTGTTCGGTATTATATTATATTGGTGAGACACATTCTCGGACCTCTCTTCACTACCAGTAGCTGCAAAACACTGTGGTCAGTGTGGATAAATGCCACTTTCAGGTCAAAAACTGAGACATTTCATATTTTCACACATATTCTAATATCTTCGTTTCGTAAATATTCAGCTAAATTACAATTAAATAGCTCAATGGTTATTCCAACGTGCTCCACTGCTTCCATTCCCGTCAGATCAAAGATCGCTTCCTCAACCTTAAGAACACCTGAACGCCCGGTGCCTGCAAAACACTCAGGGAAACATTTTCTGCCCTACAAATTAGCAATCACGTATCTAAATTCAGATGAACCAATACTAATCGGAAAGTGTAGGCGAAGTTCGCTAAATTTCATGCACAAGACCAACTCAAAGACCCAGATTAAAATGGGCCGTTTCGCAACCACAAATAAAAGATCATCATCTATCAGCAAATCCCATGTTCCCTAAGTATAGCCTGGCCAATCTTTCCAATAGTTCTAATAGGCCAATATAAGTATAAAACTTGGGCACTGTCAAGGAGTATAATTGCACTATGCATAAAAGGTTATTTTGAGTCACTCACTGTTATGCCGTAATATTCACTTGAATAATGTACTGGATGCATTAAACGGTTGCCGTCCAGCGATCAAATCAACACTCAGAACGAAGAATGAGTCCAGTATTTATTTCCTCGATATAAATTTATCAAGGAGGACCGATGGAAACCTAAAGAAATAAATTTAAAGAAAGCTTTCATGGAATAGTAAGCTGACAAGTTTCTACGGATGAGTACCAATTGGTCGGTCGCTTGCCACTCGCATTCGGTGAGCATATAATTTTAATGCTCTGGAGGAAGAGCTAAATCTTTTAGGAAGAATCCCAATAGAAAATGGATTTCTACCACGATATACAGACAATATTCAGTCAGATCCTGTGACAAGGAAATTGATGTGCATGACGCTGGAATTCAAAGGTGACATAGCTTCTAATATCATTAAAAGAGGGATCTCACAGTCTCCGAAAAAGACATTCCCCGCCGCGTCATTGAGAATAGCGTTTTTTTGTCGACCACAATTGTTCAGTAAACTGAAAGAGAGGGTCCCGCAGTGGGCCAAATCTAGCCGTGCTTGTCAATAAACCTGCTCGTGTGGATCCAGGTATATCGGCCACTGGACTTGAGTCTTGTCCAACAGGTTGCAAAAACACTATTGTCAATCACGTCTCAAAAACCGTTAATGCCCAGCTCTCGCTACGCTCGGGCCCACGCTGTTCCTTGAAGTTTTCAGAAACGTTTAGTTATAATGGACGAAAAAACCATTACACCGATCTGCCGCTTGAGATTTCTTTATTGTTACACCAACATATAAAAATTATAACTGAACTAAGTTCTGTGAACAAGTATTACAATAATAAATCATTGTATTACTTCTGACGATGTTTCACTCTTCTTTCTGAACAGCGACCGATGAGACGATGACTGTCGTATTGATGCCTCCGCGAAAATTGGGGAAGTTGATTTTGAGCAAACAACCATGAATTGATCGTTCAATCTTCAACTCCATTGACATTCCCCGGCAAAAAAGGGATCCAACCCTTTTTTCCTTCACGACCAATGCACGTCGACTTGGATGCCATTGCGAGAACCTGGGTCACACGGACAGAGCTGAAATGGAAAACAAACAGAAAAGCCAACACACCACAAGCATACCCACAGCACAATCTCACATATCGCTGACGACCTGCGCCTCCAGACAGAGACCTCCTCTTGACATCTTGCAACACAATCGCCACTTGCTAGAATGACTCTTGCAGAATGCAACGTGACCATAGCACCAACTCATGATACTCTACGCACATCCTCTTATCTACTCATTACCAATTACCACTGAAATCGCTTGTCACTCATTCTGCCTCAGTTCTAGTAGCGGTGACGCATGCGAGCCTCAGTCGTTTACACTCTTTCTCCCCGGCGTGTCGGACCGCAGCTAACAATTATCTCCGTGTGCACTTCATTCTCAGCAATAGCCTAGCCTCCCCGGCGTATACGCCCCATCTGCCGTCCTTAATATCAACCAATTCATTCATGGATGTAGAAGACTCGAAACAACTTCAGAAGTAATCACGACGAAAATTTTAACAAAATTATGCAACAAAAGCAAGGTACGAAAACAACAAGTAAACACAATGAATCCAAAAAACACCAATTGATATGACACACCACACGTATATACAAATAGTACAAACAAACTCGCCGATCATGTCTTGGTGGAATTCCTTTGGAGAATTGCAGGACTTACACCAGTACGCCTACAACCCTTCTCAGGCTGACGATTGTAATTTGTGGAATGTCCGGTCACAAACAGTTTAACCATCAATCACATCAAATGGAACTCACACAATTATTTTACACAAACATATGTACAATCAACACATCAAATGTTGTGGATTCTTGCACGACAAACTACCCTTGAACAACTGTAGGACTTACAGCAGTACGCCTACAACCCTTCTCAGGTTGACGCTCTAGGTTGGAAAATCGTCGCAGAGTTCATTTGCTGACTTCCTTCTATGAGGTATATCCTCAAATCTGAACGATAACACGCTCATGTCATTGTATCGTAGAACATAGATGACGAACAAACATACGAAGTATCTGGTCAACCAAGCGTAGGCACAGAGTAATTTACACCAAAGATAATAGCATTCAAATAGTAACTTGAAACTAGGAATGCCTTTATTTGTGCAAGTCAATTTGACAATTACTCTCTCGTTTACACTTCGCTTATTCTCACTAAACTGAGCAATATCTTTCGTCTTTTCAAACGCACCAATACTATCATAGTCATTGCAGAAGATACTTGAGTTGATGGGTGTCTGTTTCATTGTGGATTAAAACACCAACGACGACTGATTGATACCAGTTGATGAACTTAGCGGTGGATCAGAAGCTGTTCTTTCTCGGCTTTCAGATAGTTTTCCAAATGCAAGATTACCACCACTGCTGTCTTTCACTACTAGTTCGGGTTTAGCACTATCATCTGATGATAGGTGGGCTACACGCTGATCAATTACACTGACTGTCTCACAAGTATGCACACCTTCTCGAACTGCACCTGCATTTATTTCTACTTCACGTTCAAGTTCCACAGAACCTTTATTTAACTTAGCAGTAGTAGGCATTCCCTCCATTTCATCATGATCAACCAAAGACAAATGTGCACTATCATGATCATTACCACAAATATTCAATTTACCGTCAAGTTCATCATTTTCAAACTCTTTAATAACAGAAGTAGACAATTTCGGTTCCTCCTCCCAAATCGTAAAAGGTTTTATATCTTCACACTGACTAGTCATACTTTGTAAACTTGTAAGGTCAGAACTGGACTCTAAAGCAGCAACTCTATTCTGTGACACTATTTAACAATGGCCTACCTGTTGCAACTACAGACTTCCTGACCAAACCGTTATCGTCACACAATTCGGAGTCAGACCTGGAGTTTACATTTAGCTTATCACTGAACTTGCTTACTGGTTCACAGTTCACCTTTGTATGCACCTCTTGCAAACGTGTAAAACACAACCGTGTTTCTCTTGCATCTTGTAACTTATCTGTTGAGGATGTACTACGAAACCTGTTACACTCACTAGGTCTATATGCATCACTGGACATCATGGAGCCTTCTCGATATCCACCTCTCTGAGGCCCTTTCGTCATCAATGATTGCGTTTTACCCTCAGACTGCTCTATTCTAGGGGTGAGATTCAATATACTGGCAAACTTGCTCATCGATTGATTGACACTATCTTTTACTAGTTTAAGAATATCATCAAATTTTGGCTCGATATCCTCTTCCTCCATACGGGAGCCTATCTTCACCCACTTCCTTTGCAGCCGCGTAGGTATGCGTCTCGCAATTACCTCTAGGACTGAGCTGGAGTTGAGGTCACTCATGCAATTCATCGAAATCAAGGTATTCTTATAAGTCATAAGATTATCTAAAAACTCAGTAAGTGCCTTGGAGTCATATCGAAGTTGGCTGCCATTACCTTTGACAGCTTCGTATACGTTCTTTACAATCATTGAAGGTCTTCCAAACCTTTGATGTAATATGCTCATAGCCTCATCGTTGCCCTCTTTTGGCTTCATAAACTTACAGCACTGTATAGCTCTTGCAGCATCTCCAGTGCAATATCTCATCAAATACATTAACTTCAATTCATCACTTAATAGAAAACTACTCAACATGATCTCAAACTCCTTTACAAATTGTAAATAATCAGCTGGGTTTCCATCAAAACACCGTGGTTCAAATTTAGGGAGTTTGATGTACCTATCATCCCTGAACGGCGAAACAGTAACATCAACCATGTCATGCTTAACATCAGACACATCGTTACAGTTAACAGACAAGTCACAATGACTTACTTTCCTGTTTGTATCCAAGACACTCTGTCCCTTCTTTGACCCAGGCATCGTTGAACTTGAGCAAATTCCAAAAACGTTCCAGATATTGCTTGTTCAAAGAGGACTTGACCGGCACCAGGAAAAATGAACGGCGACTATCCAAACTTTCACCAACTGTTTGAATCCGCCAGATCTGTTTCCATCGTCAGAAACTGTCAATCACGTCTCATAAACCGTTAATGCCCAGCTCTCGCTACGCTCGGGCCCACGCTGTTCCTTGAAGTTTTCAGAAACGCTTAGTTATAACGCACGAGAAAACCAAAACAGCGATCTGCCGCTTGAGATTTCTTTATTGTTACACCAACATATAAAAATTATAACTGAACTAAGTTCTGTGAACAAGTATTACAATAATAAATCATTGTATTACTTCTGACGATGTTTCACTCTTCTTTCTGAACAGCGACCGATGAGACGATGACTGTCGTATTGATGCCTCCGCGAAAATTGGGGAAGTTGATTTTGAGCAAACAACCATGAATTGATCGTTCAATCTTCAACTCCATTGACAACTATCCATCATGGTAACGAGGGCGTGGAAGTGAAGCGATAAGAAGCGCAATCACTGAACATCTGACCGGTTGTGATCACGGTATCTCTGCATCCTCCGCTTCCAAATTTATCTAAATGCGAAAAGTAATTTACCCAAATCACTTCTTACGCCGCTCATCTGTGTTGGTGGAGCATTAGCCATCTCTTCAGAAATGCCGGATCTGTGTGTACATAAGAAGTTCGTTCAACCTACTAATCCTACAATTGTACCCCCGTTCCGAAGTTCCACTCATTGTGTTAGTTATTCTATATATGAAATTCAATGTTTTGCTACTTCCCACTTAACTATTAGTAAAATCACAAACATTTTGATTTCATTCCACACCATTATTATTTTATGCAATCCCAACTATGATTCAATTCTTTCACTGGATTTAATTTATTTAAAACCATATATATATAAACTAATGTACAGCCTGACTATGAATTCGCTGAAATGGGTCTTGTTGCCGAACATTTTTTGAATTGTCTGTTTATCTTCGGTGCTTGCTTCGAAGCGAATTCTATTTTTAGTAAGAAATAAATACTTTGTTTTTTGTCTGTGTTGTTGTAAATGACTACTTGCATTCGAATTATTTTTGTACTACTTGCAGATTTTACCCCCTTCAGTATTTGCTATTTCTTTTGATTTGTTCAGGTTTATTTAAACCCAGCTTTTGGCTGTCAGACGAATCTGTCTGCTCCACTTAGCGTCATCCGATTCTACATGAGTGAAAAACAAATCATTTAATTTCAGAGAATAATTATGAACCCTCTCTTAAATTTGAGTATATCATTAAGGAGGGAGGGTGGCGTTAGCTGATCAGTAGATATGGTGGCGGTCACTAAGCTGAATCGCCCCATTCTGCAGGAACAGCAATATACAAATTAAAGGCTCGAGATATTTCTGATTTTTATGAGGGCTTAGATCTTTATCTTGAAAAAGATAATAATGAACGCCTTGACAGATCATGCTTCTACCTCTAAATATATACTATTCGCCCAGCCTATTGTTGAAATGCGACCATGTGGGATGTGCGCAGATTTATGGGGCATCTTATAAACTAACTTGCTGTCCATTGACTGATCTTTAAATACCACTTCACAATGTCTTATCTCATTCATTTTCCAATAACGTCTTTACTTGATCCTCATTATATCCCATTAAACCTAACATTTTACAGCTCTTTATGACTTATTATATTCCTACTCTCTGAAGGGTACGGTTGTACATTAAATGCACAAAAAGGTATAAAACAAAAACAACTGGCACAACTGAGGATAAATGTATTAAAACCAAAAGTGGACATCATGATAGTACGAGATATACGTGTAGCATTATACATTGCAAATGAACGTTGTCAGCCTAGGGAGTTTTCTTTATTAATGCATTTATTAATGATACTTGCACTTACCTATTTCATTACAATTTAATGATTCACCTTAGCACTTTTACTTTTCTAAAACAGCTTTCAATCCCTTTTAAACGTTGTACTTACCTCAATTTTGGTTGGTTATCGTATGCCGACAACCACGGGATGAAAACGAACCGAAGTCCATTTTCCCGCGAAACCTGGAGGACAATTGTACAATTCAATAACTATACAGCCTAGTTCAGACAATGTGTATTTGTATATATATCAAATATTTAACTGTTGAAACATTATTAACTTGTAGACAATCTACGATTTGATATTATATCATACTTGATCGTGCCTGTAAAAATGGCATGCATTTTCATGTAAATTTATATGTTTATATGAGAATATACATTATTATTATTATTTCTCTTGTATGAGTTTTTTCTGATACTGCATAGATACGATTAATTTTTGTTAACATCATTAAAAACTTTCAGTTATATCTGCGTTTCTCCTCGGTCTTCCAACAAACTTATTTTTTCTCACATTTCTCGGGATCATGATTGATACAGCCACTGCACGAATAACCCTTTGAAAATGGGTATTCACAATCTTTCACCAAAATCATTAAAATAACCTTTTGGTGCCAAATGGAACTATATTGATAATAGACTGCTGAAGAATTGCAAGGTTATTGTTGTATTAAACAAAATGTATCAGATAATCGTGTTATCAACTTTTAAATATGTGGTTACCCGGCATCTGAATACCAAGAACAAAGCGTGTGAACAGGAAGTAGCCCTCAGTCAACAAAAATGTGCATTGAAACCAAAAATGTACAGCAGTCCAATGAACTACGAACGGTACTACTAACGCATGTTCCGTCCCGCAGGTAGGTGTTTCATTCTATCCTATATTACGTTGCCACCTATCGCGGGACGACATTGAATCATACACTTTCCAATTGACAATTTTGAACAACGCTTAACCCATTCCTCAACTGTTCGCGTGGAAAAGTCTCCTGGCGATATCTTGCATTGAAATCACTTGCTCAGGATTAAATAACCGTGACAGAATGTGTTATATTGAGCATAATGTTCGGTCCAAGTTTAATTCCAATGGATGGAATGTTAATGAAGTTGAAGATTGAACGATCAATTCATGGTTGTTCGCTCAAACCCAACTTCGTCATATTTTCGCGGAGGCGTCAATCCACCAGTCATCGTCTCATTGTTCGCTGTTCAGAATGAAGATCGAAAAACTGTCAGAAGTAATATCGTGATTTATTGTTGTAATATTTGTTCTTAGACCTTAGTCTGTAATGACAGTATTGCTGGTTATATGTTGGCGTAAGAATAAAGAATTCGTGAGTCTCCAAACAGTGTTTTGATGTTTGATTCGGTTAATACTAAGCGTTTCTGAAACTCTTCGAGGGATAGCGTGATACCCAGCGTAGCAAGAGCTGGGCATTGACGGTCTATGAGACTTGATTGACAGTTGCTGACAGTTGAATAGTCTCCGTCCGTCTTTCCTGGTGCCGGCCAAGTCTTCTTTGAACAAGCGTTATCTGGAACTTTTCTGGAATTTTGGTCAAGTTCAATTATGCCTGAGTCAATGGAGGGACAGAGCGTCTTGGAAGCAAATAGGAAAGTAAGTCATGTTGATTTGTCCGTTACATGTAACGATGTGTTTGATGTTAAGCATGATATGGTAGATGTTACTGTTTCGCCGTTCAGGGATGATAGGAACATCAAACTCCCTAAATTTGAACCACGGTGTTTTGATGGAAACCCAGCTGATTATTTACAATCTGTAAAGGAGTTTGAGATCATGTTGAGTGGTTTTTTATTAAATGATGAATTGAAGTTAATGTATTTGATGAGATATTGCACTGGAGATGCTGCAAGAGCTATACAGTGCTGTGAGATCATTCCCCTTGATGAGGGATACGCTGAGGCTATGAGCATATTACGTCAAAGGTTTGGAAGACCTTCGATGATTGCAGGGAAATTATTCGAGGCTGTTAAGGGTAATTGTGGTCAATTACAGGATGACTCCCAGGCACTCACTGAGTTTTTGGATAATTTGCTAATCTACAAGAATGGAATGATTTCGATGAATCGAATGAGTGACCTCAACTCGAGTTTTATACTAGAAGTAATAGCAAGACGTCTACCTACTCGACTGCAAAGGAAGTGGGTGAAGATAAGCTCCCGTATGGACGATGAGGGTATCGAGCCAAAGTTTGATGATATCCTGAAACTGGTAAATACTAGTGTCAATGAATCTATGAGCAAGTTCGCCAGTCTATTAGATCTCACCCCTAGAATAGAGCAGTCTGAGGGTAAAACGCAATCATTGATGACGAAAGGGCCTCAGAGAGGTGGATATCGAGGAGACTTTATGATGTATAGTAATGCATATAGACCTAGTGAGTGTAACAGGTTTCGTAGTACATCCTCAACAGATAAGTTACAAGATGCAAGAGAAACACGGTTGTGTTTTACACGTTTGCAAGAGGTGCATACAAAGGTGAACTGTGAACCAGTAAGCAAGTTCAGTGATAAGCTAAATGTAAACTCCAGGTCTGACTCCGAATTGTGTGACGATAACGGTTTGGTCAGGAAGTCTGTAGTTACAACTGGTAAGCCATTGTTGAATAGAGTGTCACAGAATAGAGTTGCTGCTTTAGAGTCCAGTTCTGACCTTACAAGTTTACAAAGTATGACTAGTCAGTGTGAAGATATAAAACCTTTTACGATTTGGGAGGAGGAACCGAAATTGTCTACTTCTGTTATTAAAGAGTTTGAAAATGATGAACTTGACGGTAAATTGAATATTTGTGGTAATGATCATGATAGTGCACATTTGTCTTTGGTTGATCATGATGAAATGGAGGGAATGCCTACTACTGCTAAGTTAAATAAAGGTTCTGTGGAACTTGAACGTGAAGTAGAAATAAATGCAGGTGCAGTTCGAGAAGGTGTGCATACTTGTGAGACAGTCAGTGTAATTGATCAGCGTGTAGCCCACCTATCATCAGATGATAGTGCTAAACCCGAACTAGTAGTGAAAGACAGCAGTGGTGGTAATCTTGCATTTGGAAAACTATCTGAAAGCCGAGAAAGAACAGCTTCTGATCCACCGCTAAGTTCATCAACTGGTATCAATCAGTCGTCGTTGGTGTTTTAATCCACAATGAAACAGACACCCATCAACTCAAGTATCTTCTGCAATGACTATGATAGTATTGGTGCGTTTGAAAAGACGAAAGATATTGCTCAGTTTAGTGAGAATAAGCGAAGTGTAAACGAGAGAGTAATTGTCAAATTGACTTGCACAAATAAAGGCATTCCTAGTTTCAAGTTACTATTTGAATGCTATTATCTTTGGTGTAAATTACTCTGTGCCTACGCTTGGTTGACCAGATACTTCGTATGTTTGTTCGTCATCTATGTTCTACGATACAATGACATGAGCGTGTTATCGTTCAGATTTGAGGATATAGCTCATAGAAGGAAGTCAGCAAATGAACTCTGCGACGATTTTCCAACCTAGAGCGTCAACCTGAGAAGGGTTGTAGGCGTACTGCTGTAAGTCCTACAATTCTTCAAAGGGTAGCGCATCAATGAGCAGTCCAATGTGCTTGGTGTGTGATTTTGTACATATGTTCATATTGCATATACTGAATTGATATCATCTGTCATCTAGCTGTTGGTAATTCTATTTGTGCCCGGACGACTTCCACTTGGATCATCAACCTGAGAAGGAATGTAGGCGTAATGCTGTAAGTCCTACAGTTCTTCAAGAGTAGCTTTTCATGCCGGAATCCACAACATTTGATGTAGTGATTGTACATATGTTTGTGTAAAATAATTGTGTGAGTTCCATTTGATGTGATTGATGGTTAAACTTGTTTGTGACCGGACATTCCACAAATTACAATCGTCAGCCTGAGAAGGGTTGTAGGCGTACTGGTGTAAGTCCTGCAATTCTCCAAAGGAATTCCACCAAGACATGATCGGCGAGTTTGTTTGTACTATTTGTATATACGTGTGGTGTGTCATATCAATTGGTGTTTTTTGGATTCATTGTGTTTACTTGTTGTTTTCGTACCTTGCTTTTGTTGCATAATTTTGTTAAAATTTTCGTCGTGATTACTTCTGAAGTTGTTTCGAGTCTTCTACATCCATGAATGAATTGGTTGATATTAAGGACGGCAGATGGGGCGTATACGCCGGGGAGGCTAGGCTATTGCTGAGAATGAAATGCACACGGAGATAATTGTTAGCTGCGGTCCGACACGCCGGGGAGAAAGAGTGTAAACGACTGAGGCTCGCATGCGTCACCGCTACTAGAACTGAGGCAGAATGAGTGACAAGCGATTTCAGTGGTAATTGGTAATGAGTAGATAAGAGGATGTGCGTAGAGTATCATGAGTTGGTGCTATGGTCACGTTGCATTCTGCAAGAGTCATTCTAGCAAGTGGCGATTGTGTTGCAAGATGTCAAGAGGAGGTCTCTGTCTGGAGGCGCAGGTCGTCAGCGATATGTGAGATTGTGCTGTGGGTATGCTTGTGGTGTGTTGGCTTTTCTGTTTGTTTTCCATTTCAGCTCTGTCCGTGTGACCCAGGTTCTCGCAATGGCATCCAAGTCGACGTGCATTGGTCGTGAAGGAAAAAAGGGTTGGATCCCTTTTTTGCCGGGGAGTGTCAATGGAGTTGAAGATTGAACGATCAATTCTTGGTTGTTTGCTCAAAATCAACTTCCCCAATTTTCGCGGAGGCATCAATACGACAGTCATCGTCTCATCGGTCGCTGTTCAGAAAGAAGAGTGAAACATCGTCAGAAGTAATACAATGATTTATTATTGTAATACTTGTTCACAGAACTTAGTTCAGTTATAATTTTTATATGTTGGTGTAACAATAAAGAAATCTCAAGCGGCAGATCGGTGTTTTGGTTTTCTCGTGCGTTATAACTAAGCGTTTCTGAAAACTTCAAAGAACAGCGTGGGCACGAGCGTAGCGAGAGCTGGGCATTAACGGTTTATGAGACGTTATTGACAACCACTAACTTAGAAAATAGCACCGGCTCGTCTAATAACACATTACCACCCTATATTATTAGTAGTTCACCCAACATAAAAGCCTCAAACATAACTCTGACCCCTGTAATACAGGTGGAAGATGTTCTGTCTGAAAAAGTAGAGCTCTCTTACTTAACGTGCGTAATTAAAGAGATGCAGCTACAGATAGATGAATTAAAAACGAAATTAAGTTCACTAGAATGTATACCCGAAACTATCTCACGTATGAAAAAGGAACTGCAGGATCCTACAATCCTAAAGCTTTTTAATATGACCTCTAGAATGACTCATACTGACTCAGAAAGTGCGAAGGAGTTAGAAAACGCCATCGACTTTCTATCCAGCGAAGTTGTTAGAAGGCTGGCTTCAAAACAAAACGCAATAGTGTATAATGTACCGGATAGCGAGCCCATAAAGTCAGTCCAGCACTCATTGCTGAAGGCTGCAAATCTCTTGAATGCACCTTGTCAGTGCATTCGCCTAAGCAAAAAAGACCTAAAGCATCCTTGTCCTATACTCTTTAGGTTCGACAGCTACATAACAGCTGAACGATTTAAGATGGCCGAAGATCTTCTGGCTACTGCCACTAAATTCAAGACTATTAAAGTAGTCTCGGATAAAACACCAAACCAAAGGCAAGCAACCAAGAACTCCTTCGACACAAAGTTGACAACACTGAGAAATACATCTGGTATCAGTGCTAAAGTGTCGACGGACACTGAGCACAGCAAGTCACGTGTATAGTGTTAGGAGAAAAAACGGCAAGTAAGAGCGACCCAAAACTCAGTAAGAGCAGTGCCACTGGGTGCAATCTTAGAGTGCACGAGAGCACATCTCGAAAACCTGCTGACCTACATAAGGTTGACATAGACGCACAAACTATGGCTGACCAGAAACTACTGGCAGACCACACTCAATCTGGATCCAAGCCAGAGAGTCCCTCAGTAGAAACCGCAAAAAAGACCACAAAACCCAGAGTCCCACCCCAGACTTCGACATACCTCCCTCGTAATAAGTCTAATAAGCAGCGTGTCAGTCTAAAAAATGACAAAGCATGGGTAACGAAGCACATTCCCAAAGACGTCACGCAGCATGTGAGAAGGAATACCCCTTCCCGAACTAGAAGTAACATGCCTAACAACGCACATAACTTGGGAATGCAACGTAGAATGGATCCTCAGGATATATGGAGCACTAAACGGGACTCATATAGGCACCATATTAACGAAAATCTCGTCCAAACTCTCGCACTATCTATGTTAAACCTCATCAACTTAATGAGAACAGGTCGGCACTTGATCCCCTCAATAACTTCACTCACACACGTGACGTGAGCCAATATGCATATGGCTATGAAAGCCCCATGAGGTACAACTACCAGGGTAATCTTAACACAGGGTACCTAGGTCCAGCAAACTACAACCCAAATTGCAGGGCAGACCATATATCACCAGTAGATCAACGCAGATGCCGACCCATGGATGCTAATAGTCAAAATATGCAACAGGATTATTTTCGGCTGCAGCAAACAATAGCCCCACTCGCTGCACAGTTCATCCAGGAAATAGTACACACACTGACTCTGTCTCACCTCAGAGCCCCTCCAAACATAACGTAGGGATAGTGACAAGTAACCATGTTAACCTCTCCTCCAATAACTCTGGTTTACTAACAATTATGCTCCTGAATGCTAGATCTCTCCTTAATAAAATAACAACGCTTCGCTGCCTGGCATACATAGAACGGCCAACACTAATAATGGTGACTGAAACCTGGCTTACTACTGATATACCTGACACAAAGCTGGTAATAGACAACTACGACATCTATAGGAACGATAGAGTTGACAAAAGAGGAGGCGGTTGCTTAATATATGCCTATAAATCCACTAACTCCAATACTTTCAATAACCCAAATACTGACAAACTCCCAGAATCTAAGTGGATAAGCATCCACACAAACGAAAGTAAAATTCTCGTGGGATGTATATACAGACCCCCCAATAGCCCTGAAATGACTGATATAACTATTGCAGAAATACTAGAGCATGTAGCTACGCTGGACTTCGACTACAAAGTAGTATGTGGAGATTTCAACTTACCTGGAGTAAACTGGGATACCTGTACAGGACCAAGAATCCATGAAGAGCTACTACAAGCTATAGACATAGGAGGATGGAAGCAGTGCGTGCGCCTCCCTACAAGGAACCAAAATACTCTTGACTTAATCCTCTGTCATAACATAGAGCCCATCTCGATAGAGGTGGGAAATAAACTCGATAACAGTGATCACAACATATTGTACTGCACGCTACCCCTCCGACTAACAACTAAATACACACCTAAAAATTCCCCGGTGCGCTATCAATATAGGGACTATAAGAATGCTGATTGGGAATTCCTATCAGATCTGTTGAGAAGTTCTGACTGGGAAGAATACTTCATCAACAATAACTTAGAAGTATCACTTGAGATTTTCTACAAAACAGTTGGCTCAGCAAGAGACACAATC
The DNA here is from genome assembly GCA_944472135.2 of Trichobilharzia regenti. NCBI lineage: Eukaryota > Metazoa > Platyhelminthes > Trematoda > Strigeidida > Schistosomatidae > Trichobilharzia > Trichobilharzia regenti. Next base: position 143,234,528 of record OX235262.1, on the reverse strand, counting down.
GCGCCCCTAAAATCTGCCCTAAAGACACCAACTCCATTTATTGACCGGAAAACGCGACTAAAACTAAAGAAATTGAAAAGGAAATACCATGTATTTAAGGAATTTAATGCGTTAAACCAAATACATGAAACTCTTAAACTGCTTGAAGAGAAACACAAAATGAAGTCACAACATGAGGAAAATAAAGCGCTAATGGGTAACACCAAAACTCAGGAACTTTGTAGGATATTGCAAAAACGTCTAAAAAGCAGTAAAGACAATAATGTAAGCATCTTGGAACATAGGGGTGTAATATACAACGATCCCCAGGTTATAAGTGAACTCCTCAGTGAGTGGTTTTGCAATGACACCAGAGTGCACCCAACCCCAAATTTCCAAATGACCTGCAAAAGTAACCACAAATTAGGAGAAATAGATTTTAATATACAAAATATAGACTCAGCGATTAAGACATTGAAGTCAAATGGCAGTACTGGAACAGACGACATACCATCTGTCATATACAAAAATGGTAGCACGGAAATGGTAGTCTTGTTACTTAGAATATTTACTCTGTCACTGGAAACTGGAACTTATCCTGAAGTGTGGAAAACCACATACATATTACCTAAGCACAAAGCAGGGGCCAAAACCAGTGCATGCAACTATAGACCTATTAATATAACACCGGTAATATCACGAATAATGGAGAAAGTGGTTAAAGACCAAGTGTCAGACAACTTACTAGAACATGAACTTATCAACCCATCACAACACGGATTCCTCAAAAAGAGATCATGTGCGACCTGTCACATAGACTTTTTCAATGAAGTTACACGAAGCAGGGACAACAGAGAACTAGTAATTGTGCTATATTTCGATATAACAAAAGCCTTCGATAGAGTCCCCCATAATCTGCTAGTCAGCAGGTTATGCTCACTAGGGATATGTGACCCTCTCCTGAGCTGGATAAAATCATTTCTCTGTGACAGGAATCAGATAACAAAAGTTGGCTCGATAATCTCAAGGCCTAAACCTGTAAGTAGTGGTGTAATCCAGGGAAGTGTATTAGGCCCACTCCTATTCATAATATATATAAACAGTATCTGTGAATGCTTTAGTGTTGGTAAACCAATACTATATGCAGATGACTTAAAAGTGACCTATAAATGCAAGAACACAGATCTCGGAATAACAGTAAACGCCATACAGCAAGAATTAGAAAAAATGGATAGATGGTGTGACACCTGGCAACTCCAGTTTAATGTCGACAAATGTGGCTGGCTCTGCATAGGTTGCAACAATTTAGAACTTGACCTGACAATTCAAGGCCATGCACTCTTACGACTGGAATCTGTATTGGACCTAGGACTGAAATACTCACATGACTTATCATTTTCTGAACATATCTCCAAACAAGTGTCAAAGTCACGCAGACTTATCGGCTTTCTACTCAGGAACTTTTACAGAAATGAGTCCAGAATTCTGTTGTACAAGGTTTGTGTGCGTCCTTTATTTGATTACTGTTCATTCATGTATAGTAGTATACGCATAGAGGACAAATTGAAAGTCGAGGGAGTGCAGAGGTACTTCACGTCAAAATTACTCGGAACCGAAAATGGTGCGAACTACTCCACTAGATGTGACACCCTAGGATTAGAAACACTATGGCTAAGACGCCTGAGACTAAACTTAACACTTTACTATAAGCTTCTAAACCACTTAGTTTTTACCTCTACTAATGGCATTCGACTTTCAGATGACAGTGGCTACAAACTAAGACACACTAAGGGTACAGTAGCTATCGAACAATGTAAAACAGCTACCAGGCAAAAGTTTTATTTGATTAGGTATGCACAGATATGGAATAAACTACCAATGGAAATGCGTCAAGCAGGTACATTGGCCTCATTCAAAAAAGTGCTTAACGACAAACTACACGAGTTTGCAAACGACAGTAGTCCTAGTTCCTATCTGAGAGCCTCCGAAATTATAGGTCCATTTAATGTATAAGCTTAAATACTACACCTGTTGTTTTTGCCTATATTTATAATTTTAGATAAAACATTAACGATTAAGATACTTACCCTCAAACAGACAAGAAGTTTCGTTTGTAAAACTTCTACCCAACACAATAAGTGGAATAAAATGGACATAAACCGACAACATGAAAAAGATATAACTCACCACAACATCACATGGACAGATGTACGCTCGTCGGACATCATATATGCCTCACCAACTACAACCCAACATTCCTGAGATAATGTGATGAACTTATATCCGTAATGTTGCTGAGCAGTCAATATCCACAACTCCTGTCGGAACAACTAAAATTCAAAAACCTTCCTCACGAGAAGAAAATACCCACAAGCAGTAGAAATCCATTAATTAATGTGTGTAAAGCTTATTAATTTTACTCCCAACAATGATATTGCAGATCACAAGAGATAAACATATCAATGATTTCAAAACAACACAGCAACCATGTAACTTAACCATGAACCAAATTTATGAAATTTATATAATGCTTATCCATGCCTGTATATTTGGTGTGTCCTACAAAAGTAGGAAAAAATGTGTATTTTATTAAAACATTATTATTAATTATGATTGCTAATCGTATATGTAATTTATCATATTGATGATGCCTGTAAACTGGCGTCTCTCATGTACAAAATGAGAATATACTATTATTATTATTATTATAATTCAAGGATTCTGCACAAAAGAAATTATGTGTGAAAATTAACATAGAGCTTTATTTTTTTCCTCAGGCACTTATAACCCATCCACCAAAGACCTGGTTTTTTTTGTTAATGCGAAGACAATACTTCTGTATTTCCTGATATGTTGCACTCACTGACAATCTAGCGGATTTTTCCAACTATGCACAGAAATGATTGTACATAAGTGAAAAGGATGTTTTATACTATTCGGATTAACATTTATCATGTGTATGTATAAACTCCAGTGTACATGTTAAACATATTTTGTCATCGATTATAAAATGTGACTGAATAATATGGTACTATATCTGTAACAATTTGATGACGCCTGTAAACTGACGTCCCTCATGTACTGTATCATGAGAATAAATTTATTTAATTACTAAATACTAAAATAGGCGTTTCAGCGCTGGCCTACCATGGAGATTTAAAGGAAGACAGTTAGTTTGTAATAGAAAAGTTGCTCTTAAGAGACTGATGGGTTTAAAGAAGAAGTTTCTGACGAATGCAGACCTCTGGACCAAATATAAGGATGTCGTCGACAAACATGTAATGAAGGGTTACGTCGAAAGACTAGTTGATCAGAGTGAGCCAGGGAAGTGGTGTTTGCCCCATCATCCCGTCTTTAACCCGAGGAAGCCAGGTAAACTCCGTGCGGTGTTCAATTGTTCTGCGAAACATGAAGGAGTCTCTTTGAATGATAATCTGTATAGTGGCTCAGATTGCGTGAGCTCATTAGTTGGACTGCTGTTAAGATTCAGAAAGTTTACAGTTGCTGTCGCTCCAGATATAGAGGAAATGTTTTTACAAGTGAAGGTGCCAGAGAGCGACAGAGATCACTTAAGGTTCTTGTGGTTTGATGATGGTCCTTGTGGTAAGGTGTCAGAATATAGGACGACAGTTCATCCATTTGGTGCCACGTCCTCCCCGTTTTGTGCTAATTTTGCTCTACGAAAGGCAGTGTCCAGATTTGGTTCTTATGATCTGCTGGACGTCATCGATTGTTGCTTCTATGTGGACGATTGTTTAGCCTCCTTCGATGATGATAAGTCTGCAGTTAAATTTGCAACAAGTATTAGTGATGTGTTAGCTAAGGCTGGCTTTCGTTTAACTAAGTGGGTCTCGAACAGCCTAGACGTTTTGAAGCATTTAGTTCCAGAATACAGAGCGCCTACTGTAAGAGATTTACCTGTTGATACTCTACCAGTTGAACGCACATTAGCTATGCAATGGGATGTGAACTCTGATACCTTTGGATTTAGTGTTGGTGATATTGATGCGCTAGTTACACGGAGAGGTATGCTCTCCGTGTTGTTTTCTGTGTTTGACCCGCTTGGATTAGTGGCACCTTATCTACTTCCGGCTAGGAGGTTATTTCAAGAGACATGCAGGAAAGGGTTACACTGGGATGACCCATTAAGTGGGAGACACAGTGAAGAGTGAAAAAGGTGGGTTACCAGTTTAAGAACGCTGAATCTACATTCCGTCTCACGTCCACTGAAGCCGTCGAGAAATCATGATATAATTGACTTCCGTGTTTTTTCTGATGCCCCTCAGGTTGGATTTGGAGCAGCCGTCTACATCAGAACCACCTAAAGGGATGATAAGGATGTTCGCCTAGTGAGGGGTAAATCTAGAGTCGCACCCCTAAAGACGACTTTGATTCCAAGATTAGAACTTACTGCGGCCTACCTAGGGGCGCAGGTATTCACAACAGTGTAAAGAATTGCATTATCTCAGGAATCCTGTAACGTTTTGGACTGATTCGATGTCTGTGATATATTATATACGCAACGAGTCAGCATGATATGCGTGTTTTGTAGCTAACAGAGTATCTCAAATTCATGAACTAACAACTGTTGAGCAGTGGAGGTACGTAACATCTGGAAAAAATCCAGTTGATCTAGCCTCGCGAGGAGTTATTGATATGAATGTGGTTAAAAATAAGTGGTGGAAGGATCCAGAGTTCTCGCTACGGGCTGATAGTATGTGGCCTGGTGGAGAAGATGAACCACCGATAAGCGAGAGTGGCATGGAGTTTAAGACAAGTATCAGCTTAACATCCACTCAAGAAAGACATTCAAGTTTACATCCACTTTTTAAATATTCTTCTTCTTGGTACAAACTACTGAAGGCTGTTGCGTGGTCGACACGATATGTTACGTATTTAAAGGTCATGCATCTTGCAGGATACGAAAATATGAATGTGGGACCTTTGAGAGTCGAAGATATTAGAAATGCGGAGTTAGCGATTTTGAGGGTTGCTCAGTGGGAAGCGTGGGGTGAGATTGCCAAGGGGGATAGTCATGATTTCGCAGACTCCAAGGCGAGGTTAGATCGATTATCTCCGATAGTTTCCGAAGTGATCGCTAGAGTTGGTGGACGTCTGCAACTGTTAGAATCGTCATATGAGACCCGTCATCCGGCCTTATTACCTTGCTACCATCGAGTCACTGATGTCGTTATAAGAAACTACCATGTTCTTGAAGGTCATTTGGGCTCAAATAGAGTATAATTATATTTCAATAGTTTACACACAATGATAAGTTTTGTTATTGGCAATATTTCGAGCTAAAGTACTGCCCATGTCCACACCACTGTTGGAATTGTTTTTTTCACACATTTATGATTTGCACTCAAATATATACTTCATTATTATAATCTTTTTGCTCATTCGTGTTTTGTGTTTGTTTGTGTTCAGAACTATATTTCACGTTCATTCATGCGTTTGTATTAAGAATTATATTCCAAGTTGTTGATAGTTGTACTGAGTCACCCTTGTTACATGTATCCGGTGTGACTTTAATGAATATCGATTCTGTTATGAGTCTTTCTTTCCATTTGTTCATGTTAGTTTTTAGAATACACACATTGTTCCAATCGATATTGTGGTTTTTGTCCCATGCATGTGCAGCTATCGATGAATTTTTTTCAAGATTTTCGTGAGCTTGTGTCCCTGTTGGATGACCTTTGGTTAGGCGTTTATGTTGATCCACTCTTATTTTGAGTGTTCTGGACGTTTGCCCCACATATTTAGTTGGATAGTCAGCACAAGATATTTTATAAATCAAATTGTTTTTATCTATCATTTTTATGGTATCTTTCAGTTGATTTTTTTATTTTTGATTAGATTCGTCGGTTTAAACGTTGTTCGAATGCCGATATTTTTGAGGTTTCTTTGTATTGCTACTGTTTTTTCATTCTTCCATCTTGCTATTCTCCGGTTTTACCCTCTGTTTTCTCTTTTTTATATTATCTTTTAAAGATTCTTTAGGGTAGTTGTTTTCGAGTAGCATTTTGAATAGGACTTTTATTTCTTTACGCTGGTCCTCTGGTGTTGTTGTAAGTCTACGTATTCTATCTGCAAGACCTTGTATTAATCCTCGTTTTACCGAGAGTGGATGAGCTGAGTGATAATCAAGGAATCTTCCAGAGTGTGTGGCTTTTCTATATATCGTTGTTTTTATGCTACCATCTGCCATTCTTTGTAGTTTGCAGTCTAACATGGGCACTTTTCCAATTTCATTATCTAGTTCCATAGTGAATTTTATTGAGTCGACGTGTCTGTTTATGTGTGAGAAAAGTTTCTCAGTATCATTTTTTTCACTATTACTAGTGTGTCGTCCACATATCTCCATCAACATTTAAGTGATGATCTGAATGGTTTAGAGGTATTCTCCTCCCAACAATCCATGAATATGTCAGCTATAATTGATGAGATAGGCGATCCCATAGCTACTCCCTCATTTTGTCGGTATATTTTCCCTTCGAGTGTGAAATATGTTGCTGCCAGACAGAATTCTACCCCTTTTATTATTTCTTCTACGGATAACTGTGTTCTGTCTTTCAGGCCACTATCTTCACTTAGTTTCTCTTTCAGTGCATTCATGACCATTTGAATCGGTATTTTCGTATGGAGACTGTTTGCACCAAAGCTGACTAGTATTTCTTCTTCCTCTATTTTAGTGGTTTTTATTCGCCTGTAAGTTCTACAATTCTTCAAGGGTAATACGTCGGTACGCAGTCCATCCTACTTGGTGTGTTATTTTGTACATATGTTCATGTTGTATATACTGAATTGGTATCATCTCTCATCTATCTGTTGGTTGAATTTGTTTGCATCCGGACGTCTTTCCACCTGTGTCGTCAACCTGAGAAGTGATGTTGGCGTACTTCTGTAAGTCCTACAGTTCTTCAAGGGTAGTTCGTCAGGCCAGAATCCACAACATTTGATGTATTGATTCTACATATGTTCGTGTTAAGTAATTGAGTGGGTTCCAATCAATGTAATTGTTGGTTAATCTTGTTTGCGTACGGACATTCTTAAACATACAATCGTCCACCGGAGAAGGGTTGCAGGCGTACTGGTGTAAGTCCTGCAATTCTTCAAAGGGATTCCATCAAGACATGATCTGCGAGGTATTGTGCACTCTGCGCACATATGTTGTGAGTCGTATCAATTGGTGTTTTTTGGATTCACTGTGTTTTTTACTTGTTGTTTTCGTTCTTTGTTGTACTGCATAACTTTGTTAAAATTTTCGTCGTGCTTACTTCTGAAGTTGTTTCGAGTCTTCTACATCCGTGAATGAATTGATTGATGTTAAAGACAGCAAATGGATCGTATACGCCGAGGAGGTTAGTGCTGAGAATTACAAGCACACGGAGATAATTGTTAGCTGCGGTCCCACACGCCGGAGAGCGAGAGTGTAGACGACTGAGGCTTGCATACGTCACCGTTACTAGAACTGAGGCAGAATGAGTGACAAGCGATCGCAGTGGTAATTAGTGGTCAATAGATAAGAGGATGTGCGAAGAGTATCATGAGGTGCTGCTATGGTCACGTTGCGTTCTGCAAGAGTCATTCTAGCAAGCGGCGATTGTGTTGCAAGATGTCAAGAGGATGCCTTTAACTAGAAGACACAGGTCGCCGTCGATGAGTGAGATTGTGCTGTAGATATGCCCGTGGTGTGTCGGCTTTGCTGTTTGTTTTCCATTTGAGGCTTGTCCTTGTGACTCAGGTTCTCGCAATGGCATCCAAGTCAATGTGTATTGGTGGTGATTAAAAAATGGATGGCTCCCGTTTTCCCGCGGGGTGTCAATGTAGTTGAAGATTGAACGGTCAATTCATGGTTGTTCGCTCAAACCCAACTTCGTCATATTTTCGCGGAGGCGTCAATCCACCAGTCATCGTCTCATTGTTCGCTGTTCAGAATGAAGATCGAAAAACTGTCAGAAGTAATATCGTGATTTATTGTTGTAATATTTGTTCTTAGACCTTAGTCTGTAATGACAGTATTGCTGGTTATATGTTGGCGTTAGAATAGAGAATTCGTGAGTCTCCAAACAGTGTTTTGATTTTTGATTCGGTTAATACTAAGCGTTTCTGAAAGTCTTCGAGGGATAGCGTGATGCCCAGCGTAGCAATAGGTCTCCATTGATTTCGATGAATTGCATAGGTGATCTGGACCCAAGTTCCGTCCTAGAGGTGATAGCGAGACGCCTACCTACTCGACTGCAAAGGCAGTGGGTGAAGATAAGCTCCCGTATAGAGGATGAAGGTGTTGAGCCAAAGTTTGATGATATTCTGAAACTGGTAAAAGACAGTGTCATCAGGCAATGGGCAAATTCGCCAGCATTTTGCATTCTAAGGTAGAGCCTAAGGAACCGGTTAATATAAAGAAAGCATTTGTAATGAAGGCTCAAGTTACGACGAGAAAGGATGGGTGTATTGTTCGCCATAACATGCATCAATTGAGTGATTGCGATCGCTCCGTTGCTATGTCTCCCGTAGAAAGGCTAAAAATGGCAAAACAGAAGCAGCTGTGTTTCAGTTGTTTAAAGACGGGCATACAAAATTGAATTGTAAGGCGACAAACAAAGGAAGTAGTGGTTTAACCGATATGCACTCACTTCTTAAGACAGTAAACGAACCGGAGAATTCGGTTAATTTTAATAGTACCTTTAGACTCCTTGACAACCCACAAGTTTATTTACGGGTATTACGAGTTAAGGTGAAAGGACTGAAATCTTCGGTAGAGACTTATGCATTGTTGGATAATGGTTCGAACGTTACATTGATAGATGCTAAGCTGGCTGACTGCGTGGGTATTAAGGGCCCAAGCTATCTTTGGTTCTAAATACTTTCAATTCTTCGAGAACGGTAGTATGTGAACGAGTGTCATTTCAGTTAGAATCCTTGACTACTGGGGAAACCGTTCAAGTAGATACTGCTCACACTACCTCCAGTATGAAACTCGGCGAAGCTATAATACCTAGTCGTGAAACAGTTGTCGGTAAGCCATACCTGTGTGACATACCGCTTCCAACATTGCAAGATGGTAGAGCGAGAATAATCATTGGATGTAGTGTGCCAGAAGCTCACAAGGTATTATAAGAGAGATTCGGAGGTAGAGATGATCTGTTCGCGACGAAAACACCGCTGGGATGGACAGTGAGAGGACCCATACCCATGGTCCACATATCATCATTAGTTGCAAACAATGAGGACAAACTAGAAACTATGATTAGAAATATGCATGACAAGGAGTTTTGTGACTGTGGTGTCCCAGAGAAGGGTTGTTCTGTAGAAGAATTGAAGGCAGTTAAAATAGTTGAGGAGTCCTGTAAATACTAAAATAGGCGTTTCAGCGCTGGCCTACCATGGAGATTTAAAGGAAGACAGTTAGTTTGTAATAGAAAAGTTGCTCTTAAGAGACTGATGGGTTTAAAGAAGAAGTTTCTGACGGATGCAGACCTCTGGACCAAATATAAGGATGTCGTCGACAAACATGTAATGAAGGGTTACGTCGAAAGACTAGTTGATCAGAGTGAGCCAGGGAAGTGGTGTTTGCCCCATCATCCCGTCTTTAACCCGAGGAAGCCAGGTAAACTCCGTGCGGTGTTCAATTGTTCTGCGAAACATGAAGGAGTCTCTTTGAATGATAATCTGTATAGTGGCTCAGATTGCGTGAGCTCATTAGTTGGACTGCTGTTAAGATTCAGAAAGTTTACAGTTGCTGTCGCTCCAGATATAGAGGAAATGTTTTTACAAGTGAAGGTGCCAGAGAGCGACAGAGATCACTTAAGGTTCTTGTGGTTTGATGATGGTCCTTGTGGTAAGGTGTCAGAATATAGGACGACAGTTCATCCATTTGGTGCCACGTCCTCCCCGTTTTGTGCTAATTTTGCTCTACGAAAGGCAGTGTCCAGATTTGGTTCTTATGATCTGCTGGACGTCATCGATTGTTGCTTCTATGTGGACGATTGTTTAGCCTCCTTCGATGATGATAAGTCTGCAGTTAAATTTGCAACAAGTATTAGTGATGTGTTAGCTAAGGCTGGCTTTCGTTTAACTAAGTGGGTCTCGAACAGCCTAGACGTTTTGAAGCATATAGTTCCAGAATACAGAGCGCCTACTGTACGAGATTTACCCGTTGATACTCTACCAGTTGAACGCACATTAGCTAAGTACCAGGGAAAAAAATAAAGCTCTATGTTAATTTTCACACATAATTTCTTTTGTGCAGAATCCTTCTATTATAGTTCAATCATTTGTTCTTTTGAAATCATTGATATGTTTATCTCATGTGATCTGCAATATCATTGTTGGGAGTAAAATTAATAAGCTTTACACACATTAATTAATGGATTTCTGCTGCTTGTGGGTATTTTCTTCTCGTGAGGAAGGTTTTTGAATTTCAGTTGTTCCGACAGGAGTTGTGAATATTAAGTGCTCAGCAACATTACGAATATAAATTCATCACATTATCTCAGGAATGTTGGGTTGTAGTTGGTGAGGCATATATGATGTCCGACGAGCGTACATCTGTCCTTGTGATGTTGTGGTGAGTTATATCTTTTTCATGTTGTCGGTTTATGTCCATTTTATTCCACTTATTGTGTTGGGTAGAAGTTTTACAAACGAAACTTCTTGTCCGTTTGAGGGTAAGTATCTTAATCGTTAATGTTTTATCTAAAATTATAAATATGGGCAAAACAACAGGTGTAGTATTTAAGTTTACACATTAAATGGACCTATAATTTCGGAGGCTCTCAGATAGGAACTAGGACTACTGTCGTTTGTAAACTCGTGTAGTTTGTCGTTAAGCACTTTTTTGAATGAGGCCAATGTTCCTGCTTGACGCATTTCCATTGGTAGTTTATTCCATATCTGTGCATACCTAATCAAGTAAAACTTTTGCCTGGTAGCTGTTTTACATTGTTCGATAGCTACTGTACCCTTAGTGTGTCTTAGTTTGTAGCCACTGTCATCTGAAAGTCGAATGCCATTAGTAGAGGTAAAAACTAAGTGGTGTAGAAGCTTATAGTAAAGTGTTAAGTTTAGTCTCAGGCGTCTTAGCCATAGTGTTTCTAATCCTAGGGTGTCACATCTAGTGGAGTAGTTCGCACCATTTTTGGTTCCGAGTAAATTTGAGGTGAAGTACCTCTGCACTCCCTCGACTTTCAATTTGTCCTCTATGCGTATGCGTTAGCTGATCAGTAGATATGGTGGTGGTAACTAAGCTGAATCGCCCCATTCTGCAGGAACAGCAATACACAAATTAAAGGCTCGAGATATTTCTGATTTTTATGAGGGCTTAGATCTTTATCTTGAAAAAGATAATAATGAACGCCTTGACAGATCATGCTTCTGCCATTCGCTCAGCCTATTGCTGAGATGCGACCACGTGGGATCTGCACAGATTTATGGGTCATCTTATAAACTAACTTGCTGTCCATTGTCGGATCTTTAAATACCACTTCACAATGTCTTATCTCATTCATTTTCCAATAACGTCCTTACTTGATCCTCATTATATCCCACTAAACCTAACATTTTTTAGCTTTTTATGAATTTGATTCGACTTATTCTATTCCTATTTTCTGTAGGGTACAGTTGTGCACCAAATGCACAAAAAGTCATTAAAAATAAAAAAACACCGACATAAGGAAAAATGTATTAAAACCCAAAGTGGACATCATGATAGTGCAAACTGTACAGGAAGCATTATACATTGCAAATGAACCTTGTCAGCCTAGGGAGTTTCCTTTATTAATGCATTTATTACTGATACTTGGACTTACCCATTTCATTACACTTTATTGATTCACCTTAGCACTTTTACTTTTCTAAAAACAGCTTTCAATCCCTTTTAAACGTTGTACTTACCTCAATATTGCTTGGTTATCGTATGCCTACAACCACGGGATGAAAACGAAACGAAGTCGAATTTCCCTCTCAACCTGGAGGACAATTGTACAATTCAATAACTATAAGGCCTGGCTCAGACAATGTGTGTATTTATACATCTATATCAAATATTTAACTGTTGAAACATTATTAACTTGTAGCCAATCTACGATTTGATATTATATCATACTTGATCGTGCCTGTAAAAATGGCATGCATTTTCATGTAAATTTATATGTATATATGAGAATATACATTATTATTATTATTACTATACATGAATGAACGGCAATCAAATAAAGGACGCACACAAACCTTGTACAACGGAATTCTGAACTCATTTCTGTAAAAGTTCCTGAGTAGAAAGCCGATAAGTCTGCGTGACTTTGACACTTGTTTGGAGATATGTTCAGAAAATGATAATTCATGTGAGTATTTCAGTCCTAGGTCCAATACAGATTCCAGTCGTAAGAGTGCATGGCCTTGAATTGTCAGGTCAAGTTCTAAATTGTTGCAGCCTATGCAGAGCCAGCCACATTTGTCGACATTAAACTGGAGTTGCCAGGTGTCACACCATCTATCCAGTTTTTCTAATTCTTGCTGTATGGCGTTTACTGTTATTCCGAGATCCGTGTTCTTGCATTTATAGGTCACTTTTAAGTCATCTGCATATAGTATTGGTTTACCAACACTAAAGCATTCACAGATACTGTTTATATATATTATGAATAGGAGTGGGCCTAATACACTTCCCTGGATTACACCACTACTTACTGGTTTAGGCCTTGAGATTATCAAGCCAACTTTCGTTATCTGATTCCTGTCACAGAGAAATGATTTTATCCAGCTCAGGAGAGGGTCATATATCCCTAGTGAGCATAACCTGCTGACTAGCAGATTATGGGGGACTCTATCGAAGGCTTTTTTTGTATCGAAATATAGCACAATTACTAGTTCTCTGTTGTCCCTGCTTCGTGTAACTTCGCTGAAAAAGTCTATGTGACAGGTCACATATGATCTCTTTTTGAGGAATCCGTGTTGTGATGGATTGATAAGTTCATGTTCTAGTAAGTTGTCTGACACTTGAACTTTAACCTTTTTCTCCATTATTCGTGATATTACCGGTGTTATATTAATAGGTCTATAGTTGCATGCACTGGATTTAGCCCCTGCTTTGTGCTTGTCAATCACGTCTCATAAACCGTTAATGCCCAGCTCTCGCTACGCTCGTGCCCACGCTGTTCTTTGAAGTTTTCAGAAACGCTTAGTTATAACGCACGAGAAAACCAAAACACCGATCTGCCGCTTGAGATTTCTTTATTGTTACACCAACATATAAAAATTATAACTGAACTAAGTTCTGTGAACAAGTATTACAATAATAAATCATTGTATTACTTCTGACGATGTTTCACTCTTCTTTCTGAACAGCGACCGATGAGACGATGACTGTCGTATTGATGCCTCCGCGAAAATTGGGGAAGTTGATTTTGAGCAAACAACCAAGAATTGATCGTTCAATCTTCAACTCCATTGACACTCCCCGGCAAAAAAGGGATCCAACCCTTTTTTCCTTCACGACCAATGCACGTCGACTTGGATGCCATTGCGAGAACCTGGGTCACACGGACAGAGCTGAAATGGAAAACAAACAGAAAAGCCAACACACCACAAGCATACCCACAGCACAATCTCACACATCAATGACGACCTGCGCCTCCAGACAGAGACCTCCTCTTGACATCTTGCAACACAATCGCCACTTGCTAGAATGACTCTTGCAGAATGCAACGTGACCATAGCACCAACTCATGATACTCTACGCACATCCTCTTATCTACTCATTACCAATTACCACTGAAATCGCTTGTCACTCATTCTGCCTCAGTTCTAGTAGCGGTGACGCATGCGAGCCTCAGTCGTTTACACTCTTTCTCCCCGGCGTGTCGGACCGCAGCTAACAATTATCTCCGTGTGCATTTCATTCTCAGCAATAGCCTAGCCTCCCCGGCGTATACGCCCCATCTGCCGTCCTTAATATCAACCAATTCATTCATGGATGTAGAAGACTCGAAACAACTTCAGAAGTAATCACGACGAAAATTTTAACAAAATTATGCAACAAAAGCAAGGTACGAAAACAACAAGTAAACACAATGAATCCAAAAAACACCAATTGATATGACACACCACACATATATACAAACAGTACACACAAACTCGCAGTTCATGCCTTGATGGAATTCTTTTGAAGAATCGCAGGACTTACACCAGTACGCCTACAAACCTTCACAGGTTGACCATTGTAGTTTGTGGAATGTTCGGACACAAACAACATTATTCAACAATTACAATATTTGGAACTCACACAACTATTTAACACAAACATATGTACAATCACTACATCAAATGTTGTGGATTCCGGCATGAAAAGCTACTCTTGAAGAACTGTAGGACTTACAGCATTACGCCTACATTCCTTCTCAGGTTGATGATCCAAGTGGAAGTCGTCCGGGCACAAAAAGAATTACCAACAGCTAGATGACAGATGATATCAATTCAGTATATGCAATATGAACATATGTACAAAATCACACACCAAGCACATTGGACTTCTCATTGATGCGCTACCCTTTGAAGAATTGTAGGACTTACAGCAGTACGCCTACAACCCTTCTCAGGTTGACGCTCTAGGTTGGAAAATCGTCGCAGAGTTCATTTGCTGACTTCCTTCTATGAGCTATATCCTCAAATCTGAACGATAACACGCTCATGTCATTGTATCGTAGAATATAGATGACGAACAAACACACGGCATATCTCATCAACCAAGTGAAGAAACAGAGTAATTTACACCAAAGATAATAGCATTCAATTAGTAACATGAAACTAGAAATGCCTTTATTCATGCAAGTCAATTTAACAATTACTCTCTCGTTTACACTTGGCTTATTCTCACTAAACTGACCATTGATATTCGTCCTTTCAAACGAACTGATACTATCATAGTCATTGCACAAGATACTTGAGTTGATGGGTGTCTGTTTCATTGTGGATGACAGCACCAACGACGACTGATTGACATCAGTTGATGAAGTTAACGGTGGAACAAAAGCTGTTGTTGCTCGGCTTTCAGAAGTTTGTCTACCTGCAAGACCACCACCACTGCCGTCTTTTACTATCAGCTCATGTTTAGCACTATCATCTGATGATAGGTGGGCTACATGCTGATCAATCACACTGACGGTCTCACAAGCACGCATGCCTTCTGGAACTGCACCTGCATTTATTTCTACTTCACGTTCAAGTTCTACAGAACCTTTATTTAACTTAGCGGTAGTAGGCATTCCCTCCATTTCATCATGATCAACCAAAGACAAATGTGCACTATCATGATCATTACCACAAATATTCAATTTACCGTCAAGTTCATCATTTTCAAACTCTTTAATAACAGAAGTAGACAATTTCGGTTCCTCCTCACAAATCATTAAAGGTTTTATATCTTCACACTGACTAGTCATACTTTGTAAACTTGTAAGGTCAGAACTGGACTCTAAAGCAGCAACTCTATTCTGTGACACTCTATTTAACAATGGCCTACCTGTTGCAACTACAGACTTCCTGACCAAACCGTTATCGTCACACAATTCGGAGTCAGACCTGGAGTTTACATTTAGCTTATCACTGAACTTGCTCGCCGTTTCACAGTTCACTTCTGTATGCACCTCTTGCAAACGTGTAAAACACAACCGTGTTTCTCTTGCATCTTGTAACTTATCTGTTGAGGATGTACTACGAAACCTGTTACACTCACTAGGTCTATATGCATTACTGGACATCATGGAGCTTTCTCGATATCCACCTCTCTGAGGCTCTTTCATCATCAATGAGTGCGTTTTACCCTCAGACTGCTCTATTCTAGGGGTGAGATTCAATATACTGGCAAACTTGCTCATCGATTGATTGACATTATCTTTTACTAGTTTCAGGATATCATCAAATTTTGGATCGATATCCTCTTCCTCCATACGGGAGCCTATCTTCACCCACTTCCTTTGCAGTCGAGTACGTAGGCGTCTTGCAATTACCTCTAGGACTGAGCTGGAGTTGAGGTCACTCATGCAATTCATCGAAATCAAGGTATTCTTATAAGTCATAAGATTATCTAAAAGCTCAGTAAGTGCCTTGGAGTCATATCGAAGTTGGCTGCCATTACCTTTGACAGCTTCGAATACGTTCCTTAAAATCATTGAAGGTCTTCCAAACCTTTGACGTAGTATGCCCATAGCCTCAGCGTATCCCTCATTAGAGGGCATAAACTTACAGCACTGTATAGCTCTTGCAGCATCTCCAGTGCAATACCTCATCAAATACATTAACTTCAATTCATCACTTAATAGAAAACTACTCAACATGATCTCAAACTCCTTTACAAATTGTAAATAATCAGCTGGGTTTCCATCAAAACACCGTGGTTCAAATTTAGGGAGTTTGATGTACCTATCATCCCTGAACGGCGAAACAGTAACATCAACCATGTCATGCTTAACATCAGACACATCGTTACAGTTAACAGACAAGTCACCATGACTTACTTTCCTGTTTGCATCCAAGACACTCTGTCGCTTCTGTGACCCAGGCATTGTTAATAATATAGTATATATATTTCACATAATTTAAGCATTTACATGATTCACATACCGTTTGTACAGGCATGATCATATTTGACAAGTGCAGTCTAAAATTGAACACTTTTATGAAATTAAAATTTGGAAAATGAATAGAAAACTTTACAAGAATAGAATATAAGGTTTTGGTTTAATTCTAAATTATAATATTTAATGCACTCATAGTGAGTCAGATTCATGCGGGAATTATGAAATTTTGCGTTAATGGAATGTAAGAAGAGAGGTGATGCACATGTGCTGGAGTAAGCATCACTGGATCCAGACCGTTATTTTTATCATTTTATCAAACAATAAGAGTTCGAAAGTTTATAAAAATCCACATCAGATGGTAAGTACAGCATTATATTGGTATTAGCAGATAGAAGGGACAAATTGGTCGCAAAGTTAACTTTGCGATGTTGAACAGAATTCAGAATGGAATTTGTTCCGTTGTTCATCGTAAGTGCTAACAATATTCTGGATACCGCTCAAGTAATACAAATGTAGAAAGCAGGATTACTGTTCATTAGCAGTGCTTCAGTGTAATACCTTCGAGAAGTGAAGAAAACAGAAGCAGCCAGCAGATAATGATAATTTAAGTAAACAATATGCGATAACCGCAGTGTTTATTCTCCTTTTTTATTATTAGGAATTTCTAGTCATTGAGTTTTATAGCGTTACATACTAACGGTTAGTTTAAGTTTATAGTAGTAAAAAACAACTGAAGTATAGAATAACAATAAAATATAAAGTAAAAATTAGGGCGAAACGAATTATGGTTTTCACTCTTATATGGGGTAATGTTGGGAATAGTAACTGAAGAAGTGAAATCCAAATGCCAAAGCACATAAGTTATTTAAAAGAAAAGAGGAAGTATATTAATACTGATTTATGCTGTTGTTCTGATTTATACAGTTAGATGTCCTCCTGAAGTAGAGAAATCGTACCATGAGCCATTTTTTCAAAGAGTTTGTACGCAAGCTGTGACATACAGGCAGCATTTATTTTTTATTTTATTTATTAATAATTTTTTTTTTGAAGTAATTCGTTCTCAGGAGCCTTAGCAGTATAGTGAAATTGACTCAATTCCAAAAACGTTCCAGATATTGCTTGTTCAAAGAGGACTTGACCGGCACCAGGAAAAATGAACAGAGACAATCCAAACATTCACCAACTGTTTGAATCCGCCAGATCTCTTCCTGTCGTCAGAAACTGTCAATCACGTCTCATAAACCGTTAATGCCCAGCTCTCGCTACGCTCGGGCCCACGCTGTTCTTTGAAGTTTTCAGAAACGCTTAGTTATAACGAACGTAAAGAACAAAACACCGATTGGCCGCTTGATATTTCTTTATTGTTACACCAACATATAAAAAGAATAAGCGAACTAAGGTCTGAAAACAAATATTACAATAATAAATCATTGTATTACTTCTGACGATGATTCACTCTCCTTTCTGAACAGCGACCGATGAGACGATGATTGTCGTATTGATGCCTCCGCGAAAATTGGGGAAGTTGATTTTGAGCAAACAACCAAGAATTGATCGTTCAATCTTCAACTTCATTTACAGTGCTTAGGTAATATGTCTGTGGTTTTCCACACTTCAGGATAAGTTCCAGTTTCCAGTGACAGTAAATATTCTAAGTAACAAGACTACCATTTCCGTGCTACCATTTTTGTATATGACAGATGGTATGTCGTCTGTTCCAGTACTGCCATTTGACTTCAATGTCTCAATCGCTGAGTCTATATTTTGTATATTAAAATCTATTTCTCCTAATTTGTGGTTACTTTTCCAGGTCATTTGGAAACTTGGGGTTGGGTGCACTCTGGTGTCATTGCAAAACCACTCACTGAGGAGTTCACTTATAACCTGGGGATCGTTGTATATTATGCCCTTATGTTCCAAGATGCTTACATTATTGTCTTTACTGCTTTTTAGACGTTTTTGCAAAATCCTACAAAGTTCCTGAGTTTTAGTGTTACCCATCAGCGCTTTATTTTCCTCATGTTGTGACTTCATTTTGTGTTTCTCTTCAAGTAGTTTAAGAGTTTCATGTATTTGGTTTAACGCATTAAATTCCTTAAATACATGGTATTTCCTTCCCAATTTCTTTAGTTTTAGTCGCGTTTTCCGGTCATTAAATGGAGTTGGTGTCTTTAGGGCAGATTTTAGGGGCGCGATTGTGTCTCTTGCTGAGCCAACTGTTTTGTAGAAAATCTCAAGTGATACTTCTAAGTTATTGTTTATGAAGTATTCTTCCCAGTCAGAACTTCTCAACAGATCTGATAGGAATTCCCAGCCAGCATTCTTATAGTCCCCATATTGATAGCGCACCGGGGAATTTTTAGGGGTGTGTATTTAGTTGTTAGTCGGAGGGGTAGCGTGCAGTACAATATGTTGTGATCACTGTTATCGAGTTTATTTTTCACCTCTATCGAGATGGGCTCTATGTTATGACAGAGGATTAAGTCAAGAGTATTTTGGTTCATTGTAGGGAGGCGTACGCACTGCTTCCATCCTACTATGTCTATAGCTTGTAGTAGCTCTTCATGGATTCTAGGTCCTGTACAGGTATCCCAGTTTACTCCAGGTAAGTTGAAATCTCCACATACTACTTTGTAGTCGAAGTCCAGCGTAGCTACATGCTCTATTATTTCTCCAATAGTTATATCAGTCATTTCAGGGCTATTGGGGGGTCTGTATATACATCCCACGAGAATTTTACTTTCTTTTGTGTGGATGCTTATCCACTTAGATTCTGGGAGTTTGTCAGTAGTTGGGTTATTGAAAGTATTGGAGTTGGTGGATTCAGAGGCATATATTAAGCAACCGCCTCCTCTTTTGTCTACTCTATCGTTCCTATAGATGTCGTAGTTGTCTATTACCAGCTTTGTGTCAGATATATCAGTAGTAAGCCAGGTTTCAGTCACCATTATTAGTGTTGGCCGTTCTATGTATGCCAGGCAGCGAAGCGTTGTTATTTTATTAAGGAGAGGTCTAGCATTCAGGAGCATAATTGTTAGTAAACCAGAGTTATTGGAGGAGAGGTTAACATGGTTACTTGTTACTATCCCTACGTTATGTTTGGAGGGGCTCTGAGGTGAGACAGAGTCAGTTTGTGTACTGTTTTTTGGATGAAATGTGCAGCGAGTGGGGCTATTGTTTGCTGCAGCCAAAAATAATCCTGTTGCATATTTTGACTATTAGCATCCATGGGTCGGCATCTGCGTTCGTCTACTGGTGATAGATGATCTGCCCTGCAATTTGGGTTGTAGTTTGCTGGACCTAGGTACCCTGTGTTAAGATTACCCTGGTAGTTGTACCTCATGGGGCTTTCATAGCCGTATGCATATTGGCTCACGTCACGTGTGTGAGTGAAGTTATTGAGGGGATCAAGTGTCGACCTGTTCTCATTATGTTGATGAGGTTTAACATAGATAGTGCGAGAGTTTGGACGAGAATTTACGTTAATATGGTGCCCATATGAGTCCCGTTTAGTGCTCCATATATCCTGAGGATCCATTCTGAGTTGCATTCTCAAGTTATGTACGTTGTTATACATGTTACTTCTAGTCCGGGAAGGGGTATTCCTTCTCACATGCTGTGTGACGTCTTTGGGAATGTGCTTCGTTACCCATGCTTTGTCATTTTTTAGACTGACACGCTGCTTATTTGACTTATTACGAGGGAGGTATGTAGAAGTCTGGGGTGGGACTCTGGGTTTTGTGGTCTTTTTTGCCGTTTCTACTGAGGGACTCTCTGGCTTGGATCCAGATTGAGTGTGGTTTGCCAGTAGTTTCTGGTCAGCCATAGTTTGTGCGTCTATGTCAACCTTATGTAGGTCAGCAGGTTTTCGAGACGTGCTCTCGTGCACTCTAAGATTGCACCCAGTGGCACTGCTCTTACTGAGTTTTGGGTCGCTCTTACTTGCCGTTTTTTCTCCTAACACTATACACGTGACTTGCTTTGCTTCAGTGTCCGTCGACACTTTAGCACTGATACCAGATGTATTTCTCAGTGTTGTCAACTTTGTATCGAAGGAGTTCTTGGTTGCTTTCCTTTGGTTTGGTGTTTTATCCGAGACTACTTTAATAGTCTTGAATTTAGTGGCAGTAGCCAGAAGATCTTCGGCCATCTTAAATCGTTCAGCTGTTATGTAGCTGTCGAACCTAAAGAGTATAGGACAAGGATGCTTTAGGTCTTTTTTGCTTAGGCCAATGCACTGACAAGGTGCATTCAAGAGATTTGCAGCCTTCAGCAGTGAGTTCTGGACTGACTTTATGGGCTCGCTATCCGGTAAATTATACGCTATTGCGTTTTGTTTTGAAGCCAGTCTTCTAGCAACGCTTGGTATCACGCTATCCCTCGAAGACTTTCAGAAACACTTGGTATTAACCGAATCAAACATCAAAACACTGTTTGGAGACTCACGAATTCTCTATTCTAACGCCAACATATAACCAGCAATACTGTCATTACAGACTAAGGTCTAAGAACAAATATTACAACAATAAATCACGATATTACTTCTGACAGTTTTTCGATCTTCATTCTGAACAGCGAACAATGAGACGATGACTGGTGGATTGACGCCTCCGCGAAAATATGACGAAGTTGGGTTTGAGCGAACAACCATGAATTGATCGTTCAATCTTCAACTACATTGACACCCCCTAGGAAAAAAGGATGCATTCTTTGATGAGCTTAATTGTGCATTAGAAGCTGTTGTTGTTCGGCTTTTAGAATGTTGTCTAAGTTCAAGTTTATCACCACTGCTATCCTTTACTATTAGCTTCATTTTAGCACTAGCATCTGATGATAGATTGGGTACATGCTTATCATTTACGCTGACGGTCTAACGAGTATCCATACTTTCTGCCACTGCATCTGCTCTTAATTCTACTTCACATTCAAGTTGTACAGAATATTTTTCAACTCACTAGTAGTAGTGGTAGTAGTAGGCATCCCACTCATCTCATCATGATCAGCCAAAGACAAATCTGCCCTATCATGACCACTGTCAAAATTATCCACTTTACCTCCATTTGTGTGGTCAGCTTCATCATATGCAAACTCTTTAATAACAGCAGTAGACAATTTGGGTTCTTCCTCACAAATCCTTAAAGGTCTTATACCTTCAATCTTACTAGTAATACCTTCTAAACTTGTGGAATCAGAACTGGACTCTGACACTGTAACTCTCTGCTACTGCACAAGCTGTGGTGCAGTTTGTGACTCTCTATTCAACAACGGCTCACCATTTGCAACTACAGGCTTCTTCACCACACAATTATCGTCACACAATTCGGAGTCAGATCTCGGTTTCACATTTGGCTTATCACTAAACTTGGTCACTGATTCACAGTTCACCTTTGTATGAACTTCTTGCAAACGTGTAAAACACAACCGTGTTTGTCTCGAAACTTATAACCTATCTGTTGAGGATGTCCCACGAAGGCTGTTACACTCGCTAAGTTTATATAGATTACTAGACACCAAAGAGCTTTTGCACGTGTTTTCGCTTATATTCATTTATTGGTTACTAATAATTGATCTTTAATAACGATGGTTCAAAATTCTAAAAAGCGTGTTCGTGTGAACACCACTAATTTAGAAAATAGCACCGGCTCGTCTAATAACACATTACCACCCCATATTATTAGTAGTTCACCCAACATAAAAGCCTCGAACATAACTCTGACCCCTGTAATACAGGTGGAAGATGTTCTGTCTGAAAAAGTAGAGCTCTCTTACTTAACGTGCGTAATTAAAGAGATGCAGCTACAGATAGATGAATTAAAAACGAAATTAAGTTCACTAGAATGTATACCCGAAACTATCTCACGTATGAAAAAGGAACTGCAGGATCCTACAATCCTAAAGCTTTTTAATATGACCTCTAGAATGACTCATACTGACTCAGAAAGTGCGAAGGAGTTAGAAAACGCCATCGACTTTCTATCCAGCGAAGTTGTTAGAAGGCTGGCTTCAAAACAAAACGCAATAGTGTATAATGTACCGGATAGCGAGCCCATAAAGTCAGTCCAGCACTCATTGCTGAAGGCTGCAAATCTCTTGAATGCACCTTGTCAGTGCATTCGCCTAAGCAAAAAAGACCTAAAGCATCCTTGTCCTATACTCTTTAGGTTCGACAGCTACATAACAGCTGAACGATTTAAGATGGCCGAAGATCTTCTGGCTACTGCCACTAAATTCAAGACTATTAAAGTAGTCTCGGATAAAACACCAAACCAAAGGCAAGCAACCAAGAACTCCTTCGATACAAAGTTGACAACACTGAGAAATACATCTGGTATCAGTGCTAAAGTGTCGACGGACACTGAAGCACAGCAAGTCACGTGTATAGTGTTAGGAGAAAAAACGGCAAGTAAGAGCGACCCAAAACTCAGTAAGAGCAGTGCCACTGGGTGCAATCTTAGAGTGCACGAGAGCACATCTCGAAAACCTGCTGACCTACATAAGGTTGACATAGACGCACAAACTATGGCTGACCAGAAACTACTGGCAGACCACACTCAATCTGGATCCAAGCCAGAGAGTCCCTCAGTAGAAACCGCAAAAAAGACCACAAAACCCAGAGTCCCACCCCAGACTTCGACATACCTCCCTCGTAATAAGTCTAATAAGCAGCGTGTCAGTCTAAAAAATGACAAAGCATGGGTAACGAAGCACATTCCCAAAGACGTCACGCAGCATGTGAGAAGGAATACCCCTTCCCGAACTAGAAGTAACATGCCTAACAACGCACATAACTTGGGAATGCAACGTAGAATGGATCCTCAGGATATATGGAGCACTAAACGGGACTCATATAGGCACCATATTAACGAAAATTCTCGTCCAAACTCTCGCACTATCTATGTTAAACCTCATCAACATAATGAGAACAGGTCGACACTTGATCCCCTCAATAACTTCACTCACACACGTGACGTGAGCCAATATGCATACGGCTATGAAAGCCCCATGAGGTACAACTACCAGGGTAATCTTAACACAGGGTACCTAGGTCCAGCAAACTACAACCCAAATTGCAGGGCAGACCATATATCACCAGTAGATCAACGCAGATGCCGACCCATGGATGCTAATAGTCAAAATATGCAACAGGATTATTTTCGGCTGCAGCAAACAATAGCCCCACTCGCTGCACAGTTCATCCAGGAAATAGTACACACACTGACTCTGTCTCACCTCAGAGCCCCTCCAAACATAACGTAGGGATAGTGACAAGTAACCATGTTAACCTCTCCTCCAATAACTCTGGTTTACTAACAATTATGCTCCTGAATGCTAGATCTCTCCTTAATAAAATAACAACGCTTCGCTGCCTGGCATACATAGAACGGCCAACACTAATAATGGTGACTGAAACCTGGCTTACTACTGATATACCTGACACAAAGCTGGTAATAGACAACTACGACATCTATAGGAACGATAGAGTTGACAAAAGAGGAGGCGGTTGCTTAATATATGCCTATAAATCCACTAACTCCAATACTTTCAATAACCCAAATACTGACAAACTCCCAGAATCTAAGTGGATAAGCATCCACACAAACGAAAGTAAAATTCTCGTGGGATGTATATACAGACCCCCCAATAGCCCTGAAATGACTGATATAACTATTGCAGAAATACTAGAGCATGTAGCTACGCTGGACTTCGACTACAAAGTAGTATGTGGAGATTTCAACTTACCTGGAGTAAACTGGGATACCTGTACAGGACCAAGAATCCAT
Organism: Trichobilharzia regenti; assembly: GCA_944472135.2. NCBI lineage: Eukaryota > Metazoa > Platyhelminthes > Trematoda > Strigeidida > Schistosomatidae > Trichobilharzia > Trichobilharzia regenti. The sequence continues at coordinate 143,210,188 of OX235262.1, read as the reverse complement.
GAAGAGCTACTACAAGCTATAGACATAGGAGGATGGAAGCAGTGCGTGCGCCTCCCTACAAGGAACCAAAATACTCTTGACTTAATCCTCTGTCATAACATAGAGCCCATCTCGATAGAGGTGGGAAATAAACTCGATAACAGTGATCACAACATATTGTACTGCACGCTACCCCTCCGACTAACAACTAAATACACACCTAAAAATTCCCCGGTGCGCTATCAATATAGGGACTATAAGAATGCTGATTGGGAATTCCTATCAGATCTGTTGAGAAGTTCTGACTGGGAAGAATACTTCATCAACAATAACTTAGAAGTATCACTTGAGATTTTCTACAAAACAGTTGGCTCAGCAAGAGACACAATCGCGCCCCTAAAATCTGCCCTAAAGACACCAACTCCATTTATTGACCGGAAAACGCGACTAAAACTAAAGAAATTGAAAAGGAAATACCATGTATTTAAGGAATTTAATGCGTTAAACCAAATACATGAAACTCTTAAACTGCTTGAAGAGAAACACAAAATGAAGTCACAACATGAGGAAAATAAAGCGCTAATGGGTAACACCAAAACTCAGGAACTTTGTAGGATATTGCAAAAACGTCTAAAAAGCAGTAAAGACAATAATGTAAGCATCTTGGAACATAGGGGTGTAATATACAACGATCCCCAGGTTATAAGTGAACTCCTCAGTGAGTGGTTTTGCAATGACACCAGAGTGCACCCAACCCCAAATTTCCAAATGACCTGCAAAAGTAACCACAAATTAGGAGAAATAGATTTTAATATACAAAATATAGACTCAGCGATTAAGACATTGAAGTCAAATGGCAGTACTGGAACAGACGACATACCATCTGTCATATACAAAAATGGTAGCACGGAAATGGTAGTCTTGTTACTTAGAATATTTACTGTCACTGGAAACTGGAACTTATCCTGAAGTGTGGAAAACCACAGACATATTATCTGACCGTTTCTGTCCCTGTAGTTTCCACATCGGTTTTTCCTATATGAATGGCTTCTTAGCTGGTTTTCAGGATTGGTCTGGCTCACATGGTCCTAAACTAAATCCAACTAAATGTAATAGTGTTGATTTCAGCTTGAGAAGTGAAAAAGACATGCATGGATTGATTCAATCTCATGATTGTTGTAATATTGATGGTACCATGATAGAGAGTAAGTCAAGTGTTTCTTATCCTGACATTAGTTTCTCTTCAAACCTTTGCTGGTCGTCTCATATTCTTATGGTTTCTAAGAAAGTTTTCCGTCTGACTTATTACATAAGGAAGTTGAGACACTCAGGTATAACCCAATCTCTTATCATACAATTTATTAATTCACGTGTTTTGCCCATCATTCTTTATTGTTCTCCATTATTCTTCCCTGGGCTACTCAAGAAAGACCATATAATACTACGGAGAACATTGAGGGCTGTAAGTAGGATCAGTGCTATCCCTTTGACTCAACTAAATGACACTGTTGTCAATAGGCATATGAATTCTTGTAAACACTTAGCTAAAGTTATCTTATCCGATAGTGAACATTCTCTTTATTCACAATTGCTTCCTTGTATCTCTTCGGGTAAGACCAGAAGAAATTTTATAAATATTTATGCTCGTACAACAAAGTATAAAAATTCCACCGTACCATATTTGGCACGAGTATTGTAAGAAGAGACTAATATCAGAAAAGAAATTTTACAACATTTAAATCATAAACTAAACTATAAAATGAAATGGTGCATATTAATGCATGTGTTATTTGCTATATTATTTATTTATTATTAACCATAACCTACAAACGGTGTAATTTTATTGAGGTTTTTATATATTTTTATTTTTCCGTATTACCTATCAATATTTTAACATTTTATACATTTATATAATTATAAACAGACAAAAACCATTGCACAATTTAGAAGGAACGTTGAAAATTCTATGCTCAAAGTTGGTTTTGTTGTGAAATAAAAGGATTAACATTATATTAATATAAAACCTGCGCCCCCAGGTAGGCCACAGTAAGTTCTAATCTTGGAATCAAAGTCGTCTTTAGGGGTGCGACTCTAGATTTACCCCTCACTAGGCGAACATCCTTATCATCCCTTTAGGTGGTTCTGATGTAGACGGCTGCTCCAAATCCAACCTGAGGGGCATCAGAAAAAACACGGAAGTCAATTATATCATGATTTCTCGATGGCTTCAGTGGACGTGAGACGGAATGTAGATTCAGCGTTCTTAAACTGGTAACCCACCTTTTCCACTCTTCACTGTGTCTCCCACTTAATGGGTCATCCCAGTGTAACCCTTTCCTGCATGTCTCTTGAAATAACCTCCTAGCCGGAAGTAGATAAGGTGCCACTAATCCAAGCGGGTCAAACACAGAAAACAACACGGAGAGCATACCTCTCCGTGTAACTGGCTTATCAATATCACCAACACTAAATCCAAAGGAATCAGAGTTCACATCCCATTGCATAGCTAATGTGCGTTCAGCTGGTAGAGTATCAACAGGTAAATCTCGTACGGTAGGTGCTCTGTATTCTGGATCTATATGCTTCAAAACGTCTAGGCTGTTTGAGACCCACTTAGTTAGACGAAAGCCGGCCTAAGATAACACTTCAGTGATGCTTGTTGCAAATCTAACTGCAGACTTATCATCATCGAAGGAGGCTAAACAATCATCCACGTAGAAGCAACAATCTATGACGTCCAGGAAATCATTAGAACCGAATGTGGACACTGCCTTTCGTAGAGCAAAATTAGCACAAAACGGGGAGGACGTGGCACCAAATGGATGAACTGTCGTCCTATATTCTGACACCTTACCACAAGGACCATCATCAAACCACAAGAACCTTAAGTGATCTCTGTCGCTCTCTGGCACCTTCACCTGTAGGAACATTTCCTCTATATCTGGAGCGACAGCAACTGTAAACTTTCTGAATCTTAACAGCAGTCCAACTAATGAGCTCACGCAATCTGAGCCACTATACAGATTATCATTCAAAGAGACTCCTTCATGTTTCGCAGAACAATTGAACACCGCACGGAGTTTACCTGGCTTCCTCGGGTTAAAGACGGGATGATGGGGCAAACACCACTTCCCTGGCTCACTCTGATCAACTAGTCTTTCGACGTAACCCTTCATTACATGTTTGTCGACGACATCCTTATATTTGGTCCAGAGGTCTGCATCCGTCAGAAACTTCTTCTTTAAACCCATCAGTCTCTTAAGAGCAACTTTTCTATTACAAACTAACTGTCTTCCTTTAAATCTCCATGGTAGGCCAGCGCTGAAACGCCTATTTTAGTATTTACAGGACTCCTCAACTATTTTAACTGCCTTCAATTCTTCTACAGAACAACCCTTCTCTGGGACACCACAGTCACAAAACTCCTTGTCATGCATATTTCTAATCATAGTTTCTAGTTTGTCCTCATTGTTTGCAACTAATGATGATATGTGGACTATGGGTATGGGTCCTCTCACTGTCCATCCCAGCGGTGTTTTCGTCGCGAACAGATCATCTCTACCTCCGAATCTCTCTTATAATACCTTGTGAGCTTCTGGCACACTACATCCAATGATTATTCTCGCTCTACCATCTTGCAATGTTGGAAGCGGTATGTCACACAGGTATGGCTTACCGACAACTGTTTCACGACTAGGTATTATAGCTTCGCCGAGTTTCATACTGGAGGTAGTGTGAGCAGTATCTACTTGAACGGTTTCCCCAGTAGTCAAGGATTCTAACTGAAATGACACTCGTTCACATACTACCGTTCTCGAAGAATTGAAAGTATTTAGAACCAAAGATAGCTTGGGCCCTTAATACCCACGCAGTCAGCCAGCTTAGCATCTATCAATGTAACGTTCGAACCATTATCCAACAATGCATAAGTCTCTACCGAAGATTTCAGTCCTTTCACCTTAACTCGTAATACCCGTAAATAAACTTGTGGGTTGTCAAGGAGTCTAAAGGTACTATTAAAATTAACCGAATTCTCCGGTTCGTTTACTGTCTTAAGAAGTGAGTGCATATCGGTTAAACCACTACTTCCTTTGTTTGTCGCCTTACAATTCAATTTTGTATGCCCGTCTTTAAACAACTGAAACACAGCTGCTTCTGTTTTGCCATTTTTAACCTTTCTACGGGAGACATAGCAACGGAGCGATCGCAATCACTCAATTGATGCGTGTTATGGCGAACAATACACCCATCCTTTCTCGTCGTAACTTGAGCCTTCATTACAAATGCTTTCTTTATATTAACCGGTTCCTTAGGCTCTACCTTAGAATGCAAAATGCTGGCGAATTTGCCCATTGCCTGATGACACTGTCTTTTACCAGTTTCAGAATATCATCAAACTTTGGCTCAACACCTTCATCCTCTATACGGGAGCTTATCTTCACCCACTGCCTTTGCAGTCGAGTAGGTAGGCGTCTCGCTATCACCTCTAGGACGGAACTTGGGTCCAGATCACCTATGCAATTCATCGAAATCAATGGAGACCTATTGCTACGCTGGGCATCACGCTATCCCTCGAAGACTTTCAGAAACGCTTAGTATTAACCGAATCAAAAATCAAAACACTGTTTGGAGACTCACGAATTCTTTATTCTTACGCCAACATATAACCAGCAATACTGTCATTACAGACTAAGGTCTAAGAACAAATATTACAACAATAAATCACGATATTACTTCTGACAGTTTTTCGATCTTCATTCTGAACAGCGAACAATGAGACGATGACTGGTGGATTGACGCCTCCGCGAAAATATGACGAAGTTGGGTTTGAGCGAACAACCATGAATTGATCGTTCAATCTTCAACTACATTGACACCCCGCGGGAATACGGGAGCCATCCATTTTTTAATCACCACCAATACACATTGACTTGGATGCCATTGCGAGAACCTGAGTCACAAGGACAAGCCTCAAATGGAAAACAAACAGCAAAGCCGACACACCACAGGCATATCTACAGCACAATCTCACTCATCGACGGCGACCTGTGTCTTCTAGTTAAAGGCATCCTCTTGACATCTTGCAACACAATCGCCGCTTGCTAGAATGACTCTTGCAGAACGCAACGTGACCATAGCAGCACCTCATGATACTCTTCGCACATCCTCTTATCTATTGACCACTAATTACCACTGCGATCGCTTGTCACTCATTCTGCCTCAGTTCTAGTAACGGTGACGTATGCAAGCCTCAGTCGTCTACACTCTCGCTCTCCGGCGTGTGGGACCGCAGCTAACAATTATCTCCGTGTGCTTGTAATTCTCAGCACTAACCTCCTCGGCGTATACGATCCATTTGCTGTCTTTAACATCAATCAATTCATTCACGGATGTAGAAGACTCGAAACAACTTCAGAAGTAAGCACGACGAAAATTTTAACAAAGTTATGCAGTACAACAAAGAACGAAAACAACAAGTAAAAAACACAGTGAATCCAAAAAACACCAATTGATACGACTCACAACATATGTGCGCAGAGTGCACATAACCTCGCAGATCATGTCTTGATGGAATCCCTTTGAAGAATTGCAGGACTTACACCAGTACGCCTGCAACCCTTCTCCGGTGGACGATTGTATGTTTAAGAATGTCCGTACGCAAACAAGATTAACCAACAATTACATTGATTGGAACCCACTCAATTATTTAACACGAACATATGTAGAATCAATACATCAAATGTTGTGGATTCTGGCCTGACGAACTACCCTTGAAGAACTGTAGGACTTACAGAAGTACGCCAACATCACTTCTCAGGTTGACGACACAGGTGGAAAGACGTCCGGATGCAAACAAATTCAACCAACAGATAGATGAGAGATGATACCAATTCAGTATATACAACATGAACATATGTACAAAATAACACACCAAGTAGGATGGACTGCGTACCGACGTATTACCCTTGAAGAATTGTAGAACTTACAGGCGAATAAAAACCACTAAAATAGAGGAAGAAGAAATACTAGTCAGCTTTGGTGCAAACAGTCTCCATACGAAAATACCGATTCAAATGGTCATGAATGCACTGAAAGAGAAACTAAGTGAAGATAGTGGCCTGAAAGACAGAACACAGTTATCCGTAGAAGAAATAACAAAAGGGGTAGAATTCTGTCTGGCAGCAACATATTTCACACTCGAAGGGAAAATATACCGACAAAATGAGGGAGTAGCTATGGGATCGCCTATCTCATCAATTATAGCTGACATATTCATGGATTGTTGGGAGGAGAATACCTCTAAACCATTCAGATCATCACTTAAATGTTGATGGAGATATGTGGACGACACACTAGTAATAGTGAAAAAAATGATACTGAGAAACTTTTCTCACACATAAACAGACACGTCGACTCAATAAAATTCACTATGGAACTAGATAATGAAATTGGAAAAGTGCCCATGTTAGACTGCAAACTACAAAGAATGGCAGATGGTAGCATAAAAACAACGATATATAGAAAAGCCACACACTCTGGAAGATTCCTTGATTATCACTCAGCTCATCCACTCTCGGTAAAACGAGGATTAATACAAGGTCTTGCAGATAGAATACGTAGACTTACAACAACACCAGAGGACCAGCGTAAAGAAATAAAAGTCCTATTCAAAATGCTACTCGAAAACAACTACCCTAAAGAATCTTTAAAAGATAATATAAAAAAGAGAAAAAAGAGGGTAAAACCGGAGAATAGCAAGATGGAAGAATGAAAAAACAGTAGCAATACAAAGAAACCTCAAAAATATCGGCATTCGAACAACGTTTAAACCGACGAATCTAATCAAAAATAAAAAAATCAACTGAAAGATACCATAAAAATGATAGATAAAAACAATTTGATTTATAAAATATCTTGTGCTGACTATCCAACTAAATATGTGGGGCAAACGTCCAGAACACTCAAAATAAGAGTGGATCAACATAAACGCCTAACCAAAGGTCATCCAACAGGGACACAAGCTTACGAAAATCTTGAAAAAAATTCATCGATAGCTGCACATGCATGGGACAAAAACCACAATATCGATTGGAACAATGTGTGTATTCTAAAAACTAACATGAACAAATGGAAAGAAAGACTCATAACAGAATCGATATTCATTAAAGTCACACCGGATACATGTAACAAGGGTGACTCAGTACAACTATCAACAACTTGGAATATAATTCTTAATACAAACGCATGAATGAACGTGAAATATAGTTCTGAACACAAACAAACACAAAACACGAATGAGCAAAAAGATTATAATAATGAAGTATATATTTGAGTGCAAATCATAAATGTGTGAAAAAAACAATTCCAACAGTGGTGTGGACATGGGCAGTACTTTAGCTCGAAATATTGCCAATAACAAAACTTATCATTGTGTGTAAACTATTGAAATATAATTATACTCTATTTGAGCCCAAATGACCTTCAAGAACATGGTAGTTTCTTATAACGACATCAGTGACTCGATGGTAGCAAGGTAATAAGGCCGGATGACGGGTCTCATATGACGATTCTAACAGTTGCAGACGTCCACCAACTCTAGCGATCACTTCGGAAACTATCGGAGATAATCGATCTAACCTCGCCTTGGAGTCTGCGAAATCATGACTATCCCCCTTGGCAATCTCACCCCACGCTTCCCACTGAGCAACCCTCAAAATCGCTAACTCCGCATTTCTAATATCTTCGACTCTCAAAGGTCCCACATTCATATTTTCGTATCCTGCAAGATGCATGACCTTTAAATACGTAACATATCGTGTCGACCACGCAACAGCCTTCAGTAGTTTGTACCAAGAAGAAGAATATTTAAAAAGTGGATGTAAACTTGAATGTCTTTCTTGAGTGGATGTTAAGCTGATACTTGTCTTAAACTCCATGCCACTCTCGCTTATCGGTGGTTCATCTTCTCCACCAGGCCACATACTATCAGCCCGTAGCGAGAACTCTGGATCCTTCCACCACTTATTTTTAACCACATTCATATCAATAACTCCTCGCGAGGCTAGATCAACTGGATTTTTTCCAGATGTTACGTACCTCCACTGCTCAACAGTTGTTAGTTCATGAATTTGAGATACTCTGTTAGCTACAAAACACGCATATCATGCTGACTCGTTGCGTATATAATATATCACAGACATCGAATCAGTCCAAAACGTTACAGGATTCCTGAGATAATGCAATTCTTTACACTGTTGTGAATACCTGCGCCCCTAGGTAGGCCGCAGTAAGTTCTAATCTTGGAATCAAAGTCGTCTTTAGGGGTGCGACTCTAGATTTACCCCTCACTAGGCGAACATCCTTATCATCCCTTTAGGTGGTTCTGATGTAGACGGCTGCTCCAAATCCAACCTGAGGGGCATCAGAAAAAACACGGAAGTCAATTATATCATGATTTCTCGATGGCTTCAGTGGACGTGAGACGGAATGTAGATTCAGCGTTCTTAAACTGGTAACCCACCTTTTCCACTCTTCACTGTGTCTCCCACTTAATGGGTCATCCCAGTGTAACCCTTTCCTGCATGTCTCTTGAAATAACCTCCTAGCCGGAAGTAGATAAGGTGCCACTAATCCAAGCGGGTCAAACACAGAAAACAACACGGAGAGCATACCTCTCCGTGTAACTAGCGCATCAATATCACCAACACTAAATCCAAAGGAATCAGAGTTCACATCCCATTGCATAGCTAATGTGCGTTCAGCTGGTAGAGTATCAACAGGTAAATCTCGTACGGTAGGTGCTCTGTATTCTGGATCTATATGCTTCAAAACGTCTAGGCTGTTCGAGACCCACTTAGTTAGACGAAAGCCGGCCTAAGATAACACTTCAGTGATGCTTGTTGCAAATCTAACTGCAGACTTATCATCATCGAAGGAGGCTAAACAATCGTCCACATAGAAGCAACAATCGATGACGTCCAGCAGATCATAAGAACCAAATCTGGACACTGCCTTTCGTAGAGCAAAATTAGCACAAAACGGGGAGGACGTGGCACCAAATGGATGAACTGTCGTCCTATATTCTGACACCTTACCACAAGGACCATCATCAAACCACAAGAACCTTAAGTGATCTCTGTCGCTCTCTGGCACCTTCACCTGTAGGAACATTTCCTCTATATCTGGAGCGACAGCAACTGTAAACTTTCTGAATCTTAACAGCAGTCCAACTAATGAGCTCACGCAATCTGAGCCACTATACAGATTATCATTCAAAGAGACTCCTTCATGTTTCGCAGAACAATTGAACACCGCACGGAGTTTACCTGGCTTCCTCGGGTTAAAGACGGGATGATGGGGCAAACACCACTTCCCTGGCTCACTCTGATCAACTAGTCTTTCGACGTAACCCTTCATTACATGTTTGTCGACGACATCCTTATATTTGGTCCAGAGGTCTGCATCCGTCAGAAACTTCTTCTTTAAACCCATCAGTCTCTTAAGAGCAACTTTTCTATTACAAACTAACTGTCTTCCTTTAAATCTCCATGGTAGGCCAGCGCTGAAACGCCTATTTTAGTATTTACAGGACTCCTCAACTATTTTAACTGCCTTCAATTCTTCTACAGAACAACCCTTCTCTGGGACACCACAGTCACAAAACTCCTTGTCATGCATATTTCTAATCATAGTTTCTAGTTTGTCCTCATTGTTTGCAACTAATGATGATATGTGGACTATGGGTATGGGTCCTCTCACTGTCCATCCCAGCGGTGTTTTCGTCGCGAACAGATCATCTCTACCTCCGAATCTCTCTTATAATACCTTGTGAGCTTCTGGCACACTACATCCAATGATTATTCTCGCTCTACCATCTTGCAATGTTGGAAGCGGTATGTCACACAGGTATGGCTTACCGACAACTGTTTCACGACTAGGTATTATAGCTTCGCCGAGTTTCATACTGGAGGTAGTGTGAGCAGTATCTACTTGAACGGTTTCCCCAGTAGTCAAGGATTCTAACTGAAATGACACTCGTTCACATACTACCGTTCTCGAAGAATTGAAAGTATTTAGAACCAAAGATAGCTTGGGCCCTTAATACCCACGCAGTCAGCCAGCTTAGCATCTATCAATGTAACGTTCGAACCATTATCCAACAATGCATAAGTCTCTACCGAAGATTTCAGTCCTTTCACCTTAACTCGTAATACCCGTAAATAAACTTGTGGGTTGTCAAGGAGTCTAAAGGTACTATTAAAATTAACCGAATTCTCCGGTTCGTTTACTGTCTTAAGAAGTGAGTGCATATCGGTTAAACCACTACTTCCTTTGTTTGTCGCCTTACAATTCAATTTTGTATGCCCGTCTTTAAACAACTGAAACACAGCTGCTTCTGTTTTGCCATTTTTAACCTTTCTACGGGAGACATAGCAACGGAGCGATCGCAATCACTCAATTGATGCGTGTTATGGCGAACAATACACCCATCCTTTCTCGTCGTAACTTGAGCCTTCATTACAAATGCTTTCTTTATATTAACCGGTTCCTTAGGCTCTACCTTAGAATGCAAAATGCTGGCGAATTTGCCCATTGCCTGATGACACTGTCTTTTACCAGTTTCAGAATATCATCAAACTTTGGCTCAACACCTTCATCCTCTATACGGGAGCTTATCTTCACCCACTGCCTTTGCAGTCGAGTAGGTAGGCGTCTCGCTATCACCTCTAGGACGGAACTTGGGTCCAGATCACCTATGCAATTCATCGAAATCAATGGAGACCTATTGCTACGCTGGGCATCACGCTATCCCTCGAAGACTTTCAGAAACGCTTAGTATTAACCGAATCAAAAATCAAAACACTGTTTGGAGACTCACGAATTCTTTATTCTTACGCCAACATATAACCAGCAATACTGTCATTACAGACTAAGGTCTAAGAACAAATATTACAACAATAAATCACGATATTACTTCTGACAGTTTTTCGATCTTCATTCTGAACAGCGAACAATGAGACGATGACTGGTGGATTGACGCCTCCGCGAAAATATGACGAAGTTGGGTTTGAGCGAACAACCATGAATTGATCGTTCAATCTTCAACTACATTGACACCCCGCGGGAATACGGGAGCCATCCATTTTTTAATCACCACCAATACACATTGACTTGGATGCCATTGCGAGAACCTGAGTCACAAGGACAAGCCTCAAATGGAAAACAAACAGCAAAGCCGACACACCACAGGCATATCTACAGCACAATCTCACTCATCGACGGCGACCTGTGTCTTCTAGTTAAAGGCATCCTCTTGACATCTTGCAACACAATCGCCGCTTGCTAGAATGACTCTTGCAGAACGCAACGTGACCATAGCAGCACCTCATGATACTCTTCGCACATCCTCTTATCTATTGACCACTAATTACCACTGCGATCGCTTGTCACTCATTCTGCCTCAGTTCTAGTAACGGTGACGTATGCAAGCCTCAGTCGTCTACACTCTCGCTCTCCGGCGTGTGGGACCGCAGCTAACAATTATCTCCGTGTGCTTGTAATTCTCAGCACTAACCTCCTCGGCGTATACGATCCATTTGCTGTCTTTAACATCAATCAATTCATTCACGGATGTAGAAGACTCGAAACAACTTCAGAAGTAAGCACGACGAAAATTTTAACAAAGTTATGCAGTACAACAAAGAACGAAAACAACAAGTAAAAAACACAGTGAATCCAAAAAACACCAATTGATACGACTCACAACATATGTGCGCAGAGTGCACATAACCTCGCAGATCATGTCTTGATGGAATCCCTTTGAAGAATTGCAGGACTTACACCAGTACGCCTGCAACCCTTCTCCGGTGGACGATTGTATGTTTAAGAATGTCCGTACGCAAACAAGATTAACCAACAATTACATTGATTGGAACCCACTCAATTATTTAACACGAACATATGTAGAATCAATACATCAAATGTTGTGGATTCTGGCCTGACGAACTACCCTTGAAGAACTGTAGGACTTACAGAAGTACGCCAACATCACTTCTCAGGTTGACGACACAGGTGGAAAGACGTCCGGATGCAAACAAATTCAACCAACAGATAGATGAGAGATGATACCAATTCAGTATATACAACATGAACATATGTACAAAATAACACACCAAGTAGGATGGACTGCGTACCGACGTATTACCCTTGAAGAATTGTAGAACTTACAGGCGAATAAAAACCACTAAAATAGAGGAAGAAGAAATACTAGTCAGCTTTGGTGCAAACAGTCTCCATACGAAAATACCGATTCAAATGGTCATGAATGCACTGAAAGAGAAACTAAGTGAAGATAGTGGCCTGAAAGACAGAACACAGTTATCCGTAGAAGAAATAACAAAAGGGGTAGAATTCTGTCTGGCAGCAACATATTTCACACTCGAAGGGAAAATATACCGACAAAATGAGGGAGTAGCTATGGGATCGCCTATCTCATCAATTATAGCTGACATATTCATGGATTGTTGGGAGGAGAATACCTCTAAACCATTCAGATCATCACTTAAATGTTGATGGAGATATGTGGACGACACACTAGTAATAGTGAAAAAAATGATACTGAGAAACTTTTCTCACACATAAACAGACACGTCGACTCAATAAAATTCACTATGGAACTAGATAATGAAATTGGAAAAGTGCCCATGTTAGACTGCAAACTACAAAGAATGGCAGATGGTAGCATAAAAACAACGATATATAGAAAAGCCACACACTCTGGAAGATTCCTTGATTATCACTCAGCTCATCCACTCTCGGTAAAACGAGGATTAATACAAGGTCTTGCAGATAGAATACGTAGACTTACAACAACACCAGAGGACCAGCGTAAAGAAATAAAAGTCCTATTCAAAATGCTACTCGAAAACAACTACCCTAAAGAATCTTTAAAAGATAATATAAAAAAGAGAAAAAAGAGGGTAAAACCGGAGAATAGCAAGATGGAAGAATGAAAAAACAGTAGCAATACAAAGAAACCTCAAAAATATCGGCATTCGAACAACGTTTAAACCGACGAATCTAATCAAAAATAAAAAAATCAACTGAAAGATACCATAAAAATGATAGATAAAAACAATTTGATTTATAAAATATCTTGTGCTGACTATCCAACTAAATATGTGGGGCAAACGTCCAGAACACTCAAAATAAGAGTGGATCAACATAAACGCCTAACCAAAGGTCATCCAACAGGGACACAAGCTTACGAAAATCTTGAAAAAAATTCATCGATAGCTGCACATGCATGGGACAAAAACCACAATATCGATTGGAACAATGTGTGTATTCTAAAAACTAACATGAACAAATGGAAAGAAAGACTCATAACAGAATCGATATTCATTAAAGTCACACCGGATACATGTAACAAGGGTGACTCAGTACAACTATCAACAACTTGGAATATAATTCTTAATACAAACGCATGAATGAACGTGAAATATAGTTCTGAACACAAACAAACACAAAACACGAATGAGCAAAAAGATTATAATAATGAAGTATATATTTGAGTGCAAATCATAAATGTGTGAAAAAAACAATTCCAACAGTGGTGTGGACATGGGCAGTACTTTAGCTCGAAATATTGCCAATAACAAAACTTATCATTGTGTGTAAACTATTGAAATATAATTATACTCTATTTGAGCCCAAATGACCTTCAAGAACATGGTAGTTTCTTATAACGACATCAGTGACTCGATGGTAGCAAGGTAATAAGGCCGGATGACGGGTCTCATATGACGATTCCAACAGTTGCAGACGTCCACCAACTCTAGCGATCACTTCGGAAACTATCGGAGATAATCGATCTAACCTCGCCTTGGAGTCTGCGAAATCATGACTATCCCCCTTGGCAATCTCACCCCACGCTTCCCACTGAGCAACCCTCAAAATCGCTAACTCCGCATTTCTAATATCTTCGACTCTCAAAGGTCCCACATTCATATTTTCGTATCCTGCAAGATGCATGACCTTTAAATACGTAACATATCGTGTCGACCACGCAACAGCCTTCAGTAGTTTGTACCAAGAAGAAGAATATTTAAAAAGTGGATGTAAACTTGAATGTCTTTCTTGAGTGGATGTTAAGCTGATACTTGTCTTAAACTCCATGCCACTCTCGCTTATCGGTGGTTCATCTTCTCCACCAGGCCACATACTATCAGCCCGTAGCGAGAACTCTGGATCCTTCCACCACTTATTTTTAACCACATTCATATCAATAACTCCTCGCGAGGCTAGATCAACTGGATTTTTTCCAGATGTTACGTACCTCCACTGCTCAACAGTTGTTAGTTCATGAATTTGAGATACTCTGTTAGCTACAAAACACGCATATCATGCTGACTCGTTGCGTATATAATATATCACAGACATCGAATCAGTCCAAAACGTTACAGGATTCCTGAGATAATGCAATTCTTTACACTGTTGTGAATACCTGCGCCCCTAGGTAGGCCGCAGTAAGTTCTAATCTTGGAATCAAAGTCGTCTTTAGGGGTGCGACTCTAGATTTACCCCTCACTAGGCGAACATCCTTATCATCCCTTTAGGTGGTTCTGATGTAGACGGCTGCTCCAAATCCAACCTGAGGGGCATCAGAAAAAACACGGAAGTCAATTATATCATGATTTCTCGATGGCTTCAGTGGACGTGAGACGGAATGTAGATTCAGCGTTCTTAAACTGGTAACCCACCTTTTCCACTCTTCACTGTGTCTCCCACTTAATGGGTCATCCCAGTGTAACCCTTTCCTGCATGTCTCTTGAAATAACCTCCTAGCCGGAAGTAGATAAGGTGCCACTAATCCAAGCGGGTCAAACACAGAAAACAACACGGAGAGCATACCTCTCCGTGTAACTGGCTTATCAATATCACCAACACTAAATCCAAAGGAATCAGAGTTCACATCCCATTGCATAGCTAATGTGCGTTCAGCTGGTAGAGTATCAACAGGTAAATCTCGTACGGTAGGTGCTCTGTATTCTGGATCTATATGCTTCAAAACGTCTAGGCTGTTTGAGACCCACTTAGTTAGACGAAAGCCGGCCTAAGATAACACTTCAGTGATGCTTGTTGCAAATCTAACTGCAGACTTATCATCATCGAAGGAGGCTAAACAATCGTCCACATAGAAGCAACAATCGATGACGTCCAGCAGATCATAAGAACCAAATCTGGACACTGCCTTTCGTAGAGCAAAATTAGCACAAAACGGGGAGGACGTGGCACCAAATGGATGAACTGTCGTCCTATATTCTGACACCTTACCACAAGGACCATCATCAAACCACAAGAACCTTAAGTGATCTCTGTCGCTCTCTGGCACCTTCACCTGTAGGAACATTTCCTCTATATCTGGAGCGACAGCAACTGTAAACTTTCTGAATCTTAACAGCAGTCCAACTAATGAGCTCACGCAATCTGAGCCACTATACAGATTATCATTCAAAGAGACTCCTTCATGTTTCGCAGAACAATTGAACACCGCACGGAGTTTACCTGGCTTCCTCGGGTTAAAGACGGGATGATGGGGCAAACACCACTTCCCTGGCTCACTCTGATCAACTAGTCTTTCGACGTAACCCTTCATTACATGTTTGTCGACGACATCCTTATATTTGGTCCAGAGGTCTGCATCCGTCAGAAACTTCTTCTTTAAACCCATCAGTCTCTTAAGAGCAACTTTTCTATTACAAACTAACTGTCTTCCTTTAAATCTCCATGGTAGGCCAGCGCTGAAACGCCTATTTTAGTATTTACAGGACTCCTCAACTATTTTAACTGCCTTCAATTCTTCTACAGAACAACCCTTCTCTGGGACACCACAGTCACAAAACTCCTTGTCATGCATATTTCTAATCATAGTTTCTAGTTTGTCCTCATTGTTTGCAACTAATGATGATATGTGGACTATGGGTATGGGTCCTCTCACTGTCCATCCCAGCGGTGTTTCCGTCGCGAACAGATCATCTCTACCTCCGAATCTCTCTTATAATACCTTGTGAGCTTCTGGCACACTACATCCAATGATTATTCTCGCTCTACCATCTTGCAATGTTGGAAGCGGTATGTCACACAGGTATGGCTTACCGACAACTGTTTCACGACTAGGTATTATAGCTTCGCCGAGTTTCATACTGGAGGTAGTGTGAGCAGTATCTACTTGAACGGTTTCCCCAGTAGTCAAGGATTCTAACTGAAATGACACTCGTTCACATACTACCGTTCTCGAAGAATTGAAAGTATTTAGAACCAAAGATAGCTTGGGCCCTTAATACCCACGCAGTCAGCCAGCTTAGCATCTATCAATGTAACGTTCGAACCATTATCCAACAATGCATAAGTCTCTACCGAAGATTTCAGTCCTTTCACCTTAACTCGTAATACCCGTAAATAAACTTGTGGGTTGTCAAGGAGTCTAAAGGTACTATTAAAATTAACCGAATTCTCCGGTTCGTTTACTGTCTTAAGAAGTGAGTGCATATCGGTTAAACCACTACTTCCTTTGTTTGTCGCCTTACAATTCAATTTTGTATGCCCGTCTTTAAACAACTGAAACACAGCTGCTTCTGTTTTGCCATTTTTAACCTTTCTACGGGAGACATAGCAACGGAGCGATCGCAATCACTCAATTGATGCGTGTTATGGCGAACAATACACCCATCCTTTCTCGTCGTAACTTGAGCCTTCATTACAAATGCTTTCTTTATATTAACCGGTTCCTTAGGCTCTACCTTAGAATGCAAAATGCTGGCGAATTTGCCCATTGCCTGATGACACTGTCTTTTACCAGTTTCAGAATATCATCAAACTTTGGCTCAACACCTTCATCCTCTATACGGGAGCTTATCTTCACCCACTGCCTTTGCAGTCGAGTAGGTAGGCGTCTCGCTATCACCTCTAGGACGGAACTTGGGTCCAGATCACCTATGCAATTCATCAAATTCCATGCGTTCTTGTAAGTGAATAGATTTTGCAAAAACTCAGATAGTGGCTTGGAGTCATCTTGTAATTGACTGGCAATACATTTAACAGCGTCGAATACGTTCCCTACAATCATCGTAGTTATTCCGAATCTCTGACGCGGTGTACTCATAGCCTCAGAGTATGCTTCATTAGGGGGCATGAACTTACAGCATTGCATAGCTCTTGTAGCAACTCCAGTGCTGTACCTCATCGAATACATCAACTTCATTTCATCATTTAATCAAAAGTTACTCAACATGATTTCAAACTCCTTTACAAATTGTAAATATTCAGCTGTTGCCTGGACTTATTTATGGCGTTCTGTTTAATTTTTGGTTTGAAATTTTTTTGCCAATAATTTTTATAAAATTTTTTTATATGTTATCTTGTTTGTGGGAAATTTCTATTTTTTGTCTAGTTATGTTGGTGTCGCGTCATGTGATCTGACTGCGCCGCACTTTTAGCATATTGGTTGCAATGATCAGTGCTTAATGTGGACTGTATCAAAATATCGGTGTAATGAGTAAGATAGGATTGTTAGAGGGTAATGTTATTTACACAAATCGTTTACTCCATGTAGAAGCTGCACCTTTCGGCCTAGTATCATTCAATGAAGACTTCATGTCTCAGGATATCAATACAGCCTATTTTCGTATAAAGAGCAGTCTTTTTTGACAAAATAATTCTCTCAGTGCTTGGAAATCACCTGCAAATGCTACCAGAATCTTTTGTGGGAACCTCAGTTATCATTTAGATGTGCTTTTCACTCTGTCTGTGGTTGGACAGGAATTATGGTAAGTGGAAACGTTATCTCTAAGTGGATTTCATATATAGTGGCACTGATTGGTGCAGTGTGCTATGGGTTATGTCAATTAAATGTACAAATATATCTCAGCTTTATTAACATTGTTCCATTGTCTGGTTATAAGCTATAGCTGACTGATAGGCTAACAAATGTTGGTGGTTGTCATGATTATTGCAAGTACAATGCAGTGGAGAAGGCAATTACTCGTTCCACTTAATGCATTCATTACATGGTATGATTATATGCGTGAATCGTGGTGATTATGGGAACTGAATATATTCGGCTTTATTATCATTATTATGAATCCATTGTATGTTATACAATTTCCACTGACAGTGTCTACTTAATGCTGCAATATTTTTGATCACCAATAGTGGAGATGAATTTCTCTTGATATTTCCATTTACACAAAGCAGTACAGATGCGTTATGACGATTGGATTTTCTAGGTTGTATTATATTATATTATTATCCTCATCAACAAAACAGGTCTGTGTACTTTACAATAGTTGAAGTGTTTCACTATGTTGTTGGCACTGTGCATAGCTGTTTAGAGTTGAGGCAAGTTCAGCTTATATTTGATGCCTATAGTCTCCTAAATGTGAAAATGTGATTTCTGTAGGATTCACAAAACCTTTTGGACTAGACATTACTGAGATTGTGGATTAATTTCTAAGTAACACATTTGCAATACTTCATTTCATGTAAAAGTATTTAGTGTGAAGTTGATCTGCAAGTAAGCTTGATGAGAGAATGACGCGTCAATAGTATGAATGTTTCGGAGATTGCCTTGAAATTTGCATATAGTCCTCAAATGCAGGAAAACATATGATGTATATTTATGTATACGGCGTCAACATAAATATCAGCTGTAGACTACAAATACATTTATCTGCATGAGATATTACTTAGTGTTAACGGAATCATTGTATTCATAGTATATGCTAATATTTAGAATTATCTCTTGTTAACTTCATATTATGCTAGCTCTTACATGTACTTTATTTTTTCCAGGTATACGGAGGTTGTCGAATATGAAATCAGAGGAAGTATCATTCGGTCAAACTAACGTTAATATCCTTCATCAGAATTTCTTTTGTAAATTAGTCAAATGTTAAATATACTCTTGATTTCTTCTTCCTGTCTTTTTTCCTTCACGTTCCCAATGGAACATAAGGCTCCAAGCTAGTGGCTTGAAGTTTCTGTAGCAGTGTTTATTTTACAGGATGGGGATGCTAGCCTGCCTCATGCCCAACCTTTCCTCTCCACCAGAATCATTTTTTGGCTTAGCGAGGTAAAGGAGTGCGTCGGCCGGAAATCGAACCCCGGACCATGTGCATGGTTGGCGAGCGTCCTAACCTCTGTGCCAACAACGCCTTCTTCTTGTAGACTTTTTCAATTACTTGCTATACTATGTGCTTTTGTAATAAGTGAGTTAGGAATAATAAACGCTAAGCTTAGTTAGTGGGATGGAGATTTACTGTAGTATTATGAGACTGTTACTTTAGTCATTAATAGGATTTCGTGTCTGTTTCTACACAGTAGCACATTGTAAAACCTAAGTGGGATTTAGCAAGTTGAATAATAATTATGTACTGTTTGGTACTCTAAAGTCGCCTTATCTAGCCAGTTGCAAGTCTGTATACTGTTAAACGCCAAGTATGTAGTACAAGTAAATGTAGTAACTTAGGCTTGATAGCTACTTCACTAATCTGTTAATATGCAGTGACACCATCGAATACTGTTCACTTGACAATGAGCTAAGAGACAATTCTTATTTATTTCTAATATGCCGTTGAATCATAGGATGTTACCTAGTATCCATCATTTCTATGATCGACAACTGCGGTATTTGCATAACTACTTTATGGATATTAAACAACTTACGTCTTTATGCATGTAATAATAATAATAATAATTTTATTTTCATATAAACATAAATTTACATGAAAATGCATGCCATTTTTACAGGCACGATCAAGTATGATATAATATCAAATCGTAGATTGTCTACAAGTTAATAATGTTTCAACAGTTAAATATTTGATATATATATAATTACACTCATTGTCTGAACCAGGCTGTATAGTTATTGAACTGTACAGTTGTCCTCCAGGTTGAGAGGGAAATTCGACTTCGTTTCGTTTTCATCCCGTGGTTGTAGGCATACGATAACCAACCAATATTGAGGTAAGTACAACGTTCACAAGGGATTGAAAGCTGTTTTAGAAAAGTAAAAGTGCTAAGGTGAAACATTAAAGTGTAGTAGATTAAGTGAGTGAAATATATCATTAATAAACGCATTTATATAGAAAACAGAATGGAGAAGTAATTAATTAATTAGCTAAATCGTTTGCACATGCATCCTCGTTTAGTGCTAATTACAAAATAATTGCAGGGGACTTCAATCTTCCAGAAGTTAATTGGCTAACTAGTTCCGGCCCCCAACGCTTCGACGAATTACTTGCCACTATAGACTGTTATGGATGGCAACAACACGTCCAGACACCTACTCGTGGGGACAACATTTTGGACCTTGTTTTTTGTCATGACACAATCCCAGTATCCACTTATGTTGGTAATAGATTTTCCAGTAGTGACCATAGAATGGTACTCTGCTCTCTGCCTTTCTCACCACTAAATACAGGAAACAAACAAGACTCAGGAAGCACAATATGTCGTAGTTACAAATATACAGACTGGGGATTAGTCCAAGAACTTATTCGACTCTGTCAATGGGATGACTATTTTACCACTGACTCCCTGGAGGCCTTAGTAACCCTGTTTTACAGGAATGTTACCCTTTGTCTAGATACAGTTGCCCCAAATAAAATAGTGAAATTAAGTAGACACCGAACTGAATATATTCCAAGGGCACACCGTAATAAGTTAAGGAAACTGAAGAAACAGTACTATTCCACTAAGGACATATCACTATTGCTCTCAATCCACGAGTCTCTTGAATCTATCAAGCGCCTACGTTCTCAAAAGGACCTCGACGAAGAGTTAACGGCACTTGAAAGTACCTCCAAAGTTTATAACTTAACGGCACTTCTTAAAAAACGAATGCAGTCAGCGAGGGAAATCCCATACTTACTTCACGACAAAGTAATCTACAATGAACCTGCCACTATCTGTGAACTTTCAGTGATTGGTTTGCAAACTTTAGTTTAGAAACACATATGCCTGGTGAAACCGCTCCCCTTACTATCTCTTCCCTTGAAAGCATTGTGTTCACTAATCAACTAATAGTACAAGCAATTAAAAGCCTTAAACCTTCCACTAGTACGGGACCGGATGGCCTCGCTTCGATAATTTTCAAAAACAGTGGGTGTGATATACCCCTGTTACTTCTTAAATTCTTCTCAATATCTATGGACACTGGCACTTACCCTAGTGAGTGGAAAACTAGCTTCATAATTCCACATTACAAATCTGGTGATAGGGCAAACGTCCGCAATTACAGACCCATAAATATAACCCCAGTTATCTCACGAATCATGGAGAAAGTTGTAAAGGATCAATTGTCAGACTACCTAATTAGGGAGGATCTTGTTACAAGGTCTCAACACGGATTTCTCAAAAATAGATCCTGCGTTACTTGCCACTTCGACTTTTTCAACTGCATCACTAGTAATCGCGAAGCACGTAAGCTAGTCGTTGTTCTATACTTCGATATATCTAGGGCATTTGACATGGTATCTCACAGTATTCTCTTTGAGAAGCTGTACTCTTGTGGAATTCGCAACCCATTACTGAACTGGTTAAAATCATTTCTAAGCAACAGGGTACAAATAACCAAAGTTGGATCTGTATTGTCTCACCCTAGGCAAATCTCAAGTGGGGTCGTGCAAGGTAGTGTCCTAGGTCCACTTTTATTCACAGTTTACATTAACAGCATTTGCAAGTGCTTCACCTCAGGTAAACCATTCCTATATGCTGACGACCTCAAAGTCGTCTACTCCTGCTACACTCATGAATTAAGCGATATGGTAGATAAAATACATCTTGAACTAAGTAGCCTTGCAACGTGGTGTGCTGAATCCTGCCTAAATTTTAACATTGACAAATGCGGCTGGATTTGTATCGGCAACAGTAAGCTTGATCTAAACCTTGAAATAAATGGGCGAAAACTAGCTAAGCTCAATTCAGTCGTAGATCTCGGTATTAGATACTCTAGTAACCTAACGTTCGCTGAACAGACTGATTATGCCAGACGTAAAACGCGTAGGCTGATAGGATGCATAACACGCAATTTCTTTTGTTGTGAAACTAGGGTTTTATTATACAAAGTATGTGTCCGACCTATCTTAGAATACTGCCCGTTTATTCTTAGCGGACTAAGACAAAATGACAAGCTTAAATTAGAGGGAGTGCAACGGCAGTTTACCTCAAGAACTCTTGGTTTAGAAAGTAGTCTGGAATACCATGAGAGATGCGTAAGACTAAGATTAGAACCCCTCTGGAAAAGACGCCTTAAGCTAAACCTAATCTTTTACTATAAGCTAACTAATCTTCTCTTGCATTCCTCCGAGCCATTAACTAAACCTACCGCTGTCGTCAGTTACAATCTTAGAAATCATCACAACCTAGCTGCTATAGAGCACTGTCAGACTTACGTGCGGTACAACTTCTTCTTAAATAAGTTTTCAGTCATTTGGAATAGACTACCAGCTAATGTGCGCGATGCAAACACACTTCCAGTGTTCATCTCCTCAGTCACCAGACTGCTCAAAGATGACAATGCACTTATACGTCTAACTCTTACACCCTCTTTTTCACCCTACATAGATATTTTAAGTTGTTTAAACGTGTAGTTACAGCAAACTACAATTATAAATTTTAATATTATTGGAACTAGATGATTAACATTTCTACACAGGACAGTAATATTAGTTCACACATAATATAAAAGTTAGCATAACGGGACTAGTTAGTTTGTGTACCAAAATAACCACAGTTACTAAAGAGAATATATATGTGTATATTTATTAATCACTCCTTAAGGACTCCCGTTGCTTTCTTTTGCGTTGCTGTTGTTTGTCTTCTTTTTTCTCTCACCATTTCAGCTTCCATTTGACTTTTTGAATGAGAATGAATAATGTGGATATTTGACCATTTACAATGACAAATGATCTGCAAACATTATTGGTCCCGTATCTTTCAGTTGCCTGGTTAATAACGAATTAACTTTCTCCACGACGCAACCTGGATTACATTTGTGGAATATACTCTTATACCAATGGAAAAGTATCAATTTGTAATACAACTTCACGATTGTAGCTTATAACATAACTGATCGTATCTGTAAAAATAGCTTCCTTATTACCCAATTTGGATATAAATCAAATCAAAAATGAGATTCGGATTTGTACACACCCAGGTTATATTGAGGAATTACTTCAAGCTTTATTTTTTCCCAAGTATTTTTAATCCATCCAAAACTTACTTGGGTTTTTTTGTTAATGCGAAGACAACATTCCTATATTTCATGATGTGCTCCATTGAATGACTTGTTATATTGTGGAATAACTTCAAGCTTTATTTTTTCCCAAGTATTTTTAATCCATCCGAAACTTACTTGGGTTTTTTTGTTAATGCGAAGTCAATATTCCTATATTTCATGATGTGCTCCATTGAATGACTGGTTATCATATTGTTCCCACAGACCTAAAAAAATGGCATGCATTTTCATGTAAATTTATATGTTTATATGAGAATATACATTATTATAATTATTATTAAAACAAAAACGCCAGCAACCATGTAACTTAACCATAAACCGAATTTATGAAATTTAATTTATGCTTATCCATGCCTGTATATTTGGTGTGTCCTACACAAGTAGGAAAAAATGTGTACTTTATTAAAACATTATTATTAATTATGATTGCTAATCGTATATGTAATTTATCATATTGATGATGCCTGTAAACTGGCGTCTCTCATGTACAAAATGAGAATATACTATTATTATTATTATTATTAATCCTTAGGCCGACAACGTTCATTTGCAATGTATAATAAAACCATTATATTTTGTACTATCATGATGTCCACTTTTGGCTTTAATACAATTATTTTCAAGCCAGTTGTTTTTATTTCATGCTTTTTTCTCTATTTGGTGCACAACCGTACCCTCCAGAGAATAGGAATAGAATAAGTCGAATCAAATTCATAAAGAGCTATAAAATGTTAGGTTTAATGGAATATAATGAGGATCAAGTAAAGACGTTATTAGAAAATAAGTGAGACAAGATATTGTGAAGTGGTATTTAAAGATCTGACAATGGATAGCAAGTTAATTTATAAGATGCCCCATAAATCTGTGCAGATCCCACGTGGTCGCATCTCAACAATAGGCTGAGCGAATGGTATATATTTAAAGGTAGAAGCATGATCTGTCAAGGCGTTCATTATTATCTTTTTCAAGATAAAGATCTAAGCCCTCATAAAAATCAGAAATATCTCGAGCCTTTAATTTGTATATTGCTGTTCCTGCAGAATGGGGCGATTCACCTTAGTGACCACCACCATATCTACTGATCAGCTAGCGCCACCCTCCCTCCTTTTTTGATGTTAGGCTCTGAGACTATGATTATTATGGCTACCGCAAATATATTGCTTGGTACCAGACATGTTCGTACCCCATATTCCATCTCCCTAGCTTTCTTAATGAGTGCTTCCAATAGGTCTCCACGTACATCTTTACGAACATATTATATATGTGTGCATGCATCCTGATGAACAGATTACTTTATAAGAAGTTAAAACCTTAAAGAGTAAAACGAATAGGTATTGTGAATAGTGGAGCAAGATTTAGCAGAATACTATAGTTAAGGTTCAATTTAGGTAGTATGGACTGAAGGTAAGGTCGGTTGGCAGGACTTAGTGTACTTATATATAGTAAACATCTGACATTGCAAAGTAACGTGTCTAGACATATTATAAAAAGATATTAACACAGAACCAACGAAATTTTGGCATTTTTTAACAATACTGCAGTGTGTGTATACTGAAGAATGGTAGTTAGTCTACAGGGAGCCGTAGAGTAAATCAAACCATATATGATAAGAGTATAATCAATAATATAGTTCGTATATCAAATATTACACTAGGTTCAATAATTGAGTGTTATAAGGGAAACAAGCGTGGTAAAGCAAGAGAACATTTGATGCATAAATATTTTAAGTATTTTAATATCCATCTAATTTAAGAATTGAACATGCATGATTAATAAGTATTATTATATTAGTATATACATATGTAAAACGTTAAAAGGTGTGGATGCTATTACAATTATTTCCAGTGTTACTTTTACCAACACAACTTAGTGAAAATTATAGAGAATAGAAATCAGTAAATTAGTTAACGTTCGCTGCGTGAGTATTAGAGTCGAGATATACGTATGTGACTATACTGAAGACTGGACTGGCCTTCAATTTCCGTTCTACCAACAGTTGTGGTCTTTTAGACGAGCTAGGGTGGACATGTTAAAGTGTCTTTCTAGGCTCCGTTTGAACCCATCAGGGTTTTCACAACATCTTATTTCAGGTGGTAGTTGGTTCCAAAGAGTGCAATATTTTATGGTGAAAAAGTTTGCCCTAATGGATTTTCTGTGGGTAGCCACCTTGACAAGGTAGTCGTGGTTTCGCAGCTGATATGATTTAATATTTTCCCAAGTTATGGATGAGTTACTGTAGCAGTGTTTCCTAATGACTTTGAAGAGTAGAAATAGGTTGCACTTCACTCTCCTTAACCACAGAGGCTCTAATTTCAGACGTACACACCTGTCAACATATTCCACTTGTTGGTCGAACCCTATTATGCGTTTCGTGAGGAATCTCTGGACACTTTCGATTTTTTTCTGTCTACAGTCCTGAGGTTACTAAATAGGAGAGCACAATATTCAAGTTTGGGACGGATACATGTCCTATATATAGCTAATCTTGCTTCTTGGGTGTAGAAGTTACGCAGTACAAAGCCAGTAAGTCGTTTACAGTCAGATACAACCTTATTTGCATGATCGGAAAAGGATA
Organism: Trichobilharzia regenti; assembly: GCA_944472135.2. Classification (NCBI taxonomy): domain Eukaryota; kingdom Metazoa; phylum Platyhelminthes; class Trematoda; order Strigeidida; family Schistosomatidae; genus Trichobilharzia; species Trichobilharzia regenti. Next base: position 143,184,332 of record OX235262.1, on the reverse strand, counting down.
AATCTGAGTATGTTATCCCGAGATCTGTGACTGTGTTCAGTTTTGAGAGGAGCTTACCGTACATATATAGGCACATTATCGGTTTCCAGCGTCCAAGGTGGGTTATACCGCACTTGTCTGGGTTGAAAGTCAGTTGCCACTTTTCGCTCCAATCGCCTAGATCATTTAAGTCTTGTTGGATCTTGCTTTCGACGCTCATATCACCGTACCCATAATCATATACTATCTTGAGATCATCTGCAAAAAGGTATGGCTTGCCATACTTGATTACAGAGACTATGTCATTTATAAATAAGAGGAATAGAATAGGGCCAAGAACACTACCTTGTATTACACCACTGGTTATCGGCTTTGAGGAAGACAACTGGTGGTTGATTTTGACTAATTGCTCTCTTTCTGTGAGAAAAGAACTTATCCATTTGTGAAGATTTCCGGTTATTCCGTAGGATTGGAGTTTTGTTAGGAGTCTGATATGTGGGACTTTATCGAAGGCCTTGCTAACGTCAAGAAACAATGTTGTTACCGAACGCCCATTATCAATGCTTTGTGTGATGTAGTCAAAATAATCTAAGTGGCAAGTAATGCACGACCTTCTACTTAAGAAACCGTATTGGGATGGGGATAGTAGGTCATTTGACAGCAAGTACTGAATGATTTGAGTCTTAACTATCTTTTCCATTACACGTGAAACTACAGACGTGATGTTGATGGGGCGGTAGTTGTTGATATCAGCTATAGGCCCGTATTTATGGATAGGTACAATATAAGACTTCTTCCAGCAGTTAGGGTATGTCCCATCGCTTAATGAAATTGAGTATAACTTGAGTAAGAGTAAACTCATGTCATTACCACCTTTTTTCAGCAGAACGGAAGATATACCGTCTGGGCCAGTAGTGTTACTAAGCTTAAGATTTGCGACAGCTTTATCGATCTCATGTGTGGTGAAAATTATGTCACTTAAACATTCGTCTGTTTTACGTGGGAAATCCACGACTTCATCGTTCTCTAAGGTGTATAATCTGGCGAAGTGCTTGCTAAACAGTTCACATATCGCCTCATTATTTTCGTAAGCAATGCCGTCTAAGTATATTATTTTCGGATAGGGTGTTTTGGAGTTCATCAACCTACTTTTAAAAAGTTTGGCTATTTCTCCTGAGTTATGCGGTGCATGAATGGCCTGCATTTCTTTGTTTCTGAGGCCTATATTTCTCAACTCTTCAATTCTACTGAGAAGGGACGTTATGGCAATTAATGACGATAAGTCATGATATCTGTAGTATTTTATTGAGTGCTTACGTAGACTTCTTCTAAACGATGTCGGAATATAATCACTTTGGGGGAATCTGAAGTTAAGAATCTTCTCGGGTGCAATGACGTCGTGAATTGAGTTAATATTCTGATAGAAGTTGTTAAGAATTGCATCTAAGGACTGGTTCGAAAAGTACGAGTCCCAATTAGAACATCTAATTAGGTGCTGATACAAGTCCCAGTCAGCATGTGTGTACAATCTCATAGGTATCTGGCCAGCTTCATCTCTGCGTTTTGTTTCAGGAAAGATGTCAAAAGAACAAACTACTATTCTATGGTCACTACCTGGAAATTCATGTCCAACATGTACGGTAGATGGCGTTATGTTGTTCGTGAAAATAAGGTCTAGGATATTTGCGGATCTAGTGGGTGAATTTATGTGTTGTGTCCACCCTCCTGTGACGATGGAATTTATGAGATTATCGTACCTTTGGGGTCCTCGGAGTGAAGACCATGATACTTCTGGCAAGTTGAAATCGCCTCCGATAATTTTATAACTGAAAGGAAGATTGGCTGTAACATTAAAGATATTGCTAAGCATATTATCATATTCCCTGCTGGATGAAGGGGGCCGGTACACACAACCCACAAGTATAGGTTTACTTCTGACAACTTTTATTTCGACCCAGATCGAGTCATTGAGTTGTGACAGAATTGGGTTACTAAACTGGGTTGCACACATGGATTGTTCACAGTAAATTAGTGTTCCACCCCCACGACCTGTCCGTCTGTCCCCGCGAAAAAGGTTGTATTTATCAATCCTTAGGCTGTCATTGGAGATTTCACTTGTGCACCAGGCTTCGGTGATCATAATCAATGACGGTCTGCATATAGAAGCTATTGTACTTAGTGCTAAATGTTTGCTTAGAACTGATCTCGTATTTACTAGGATAATAGATAAACACTGGCTATGTGGTTTCAGTGAGCGGACAACATCTTGGTAAAATAATCCGTGAGTATCCTCTATATACATGTTATCAGACTCATTTACCAATATCTTTGGATCGTAGGAAGACTTCAGGTAGATTTTTGAGGTGGTAGTCAGGGATGGGCTTACGTTTGGATATGGTATGCAGTGAGAGACACCTGTGTGATAATCAGATATTAATATTTTAGAGATATTAGTATCCGCGTTTGGTGTCGACACTGTGTCAGCTATCTCCCGGGAAATATGCCTTGCCCTAGCTGTAGACTGTTCGCTATGCCAGCAAGGAATTGATCCGATATCATGCGTGCTATATGCATGATTCCAGGTGTTTCTGTTAACTGACGCTGGTGAAAATCCTGCCCTAAGGTATAACCGATATGTGTATTCGGTAATTTGTTGCCAGTATAAGAATGAAGTGTTGGTATCTGTTTCTGGTATTCATCAGACCATGGCAAGTTTTGTGCAGAAATCGGCACATGCTCCCCACTAGACACATAAGATATATGAATGGGTTCTGTTGGCTTGCTAAATGTGGTCTGTGGCCGATGTTTGGGGTATTTTCTATAACTTTCAGTAGACAGAATATTAGAAGTGGGCTGGTTGACAAGGGGTTTACGTAGTGGATGTGCAGAACAATACCTACTACTTTGCTGTGCTGTTTGTCTAGAATTAGGGATTCGATAAAATTGGCTTTCCACTTGGCACCAATTAGGCCTACCCCTAGGAGCTTCGTCTACCATATTTGACTTTCTCTTACAAAGAAGGCCTACAGGTGCTTTCGTCTCTATCATCCAAAAGGCTTTCTTGCTCCGGGTTTAGTATTTAATTTATTTACTTCTTTTTCCCCTATCTTATGATTAACTGGCTGATGATGGCTAACAGGGCAGTCAGCACATGCTATGTAGGGTTTCTGTGGCTTGAACACCTCATGAGCTTTAGTTTTCTTAATGGAAATGGGACGTTTGTCATAACGCCTAGAAAACTTGCCAACTTGGGTGGCTACATTCGACTGGTGCTTCACAGAGTGTGGATTGTCAGACTGAGGAGTAACTGACTTATAAGGCAATGGTTGGACCACCAGTGGGATGGGTTTTGATGGTTTCGGTGTCTTGACTTTTGCGTCAGTGTGAAAACGATGTATTTCAACATTATTTCCCGTTGACTCATCTATGTCCACCATTTCAGTGTCTGCATCAATATCGTTATATAATGCTTGGCTAACATTAGCCAGTACCTGCGAAAATGTCTGTTGCATGCCGTGATCAGACGGAATAACGCACGGAACATCATCTACAGTTATCCTATTAGAGTTATCAGGGTTCACTGTTCCTGAGCAGCATCGCCTTTGGCATGGTGTTGAACAACCTATTGTCTTACCAGATTTCAGGAAATTCCTGGCTTCTTCAGTAGACCCAAACTTCAAAAGCACCGGACACGGGTGGTTTGCAGATTTCTTACGAAGACGCAAAACCTGACATTCTGGCAACGACAAATTACGAGCCTTTGGACATGAATTCTTAAGTTTGGCAATCGGCTCTCTGTCTGGAATGCTATGGGCCAAGACGTCATGTGAAGACATAACCCTCTCAACAGCTTCTTCAGCCAAATAGTCAATTATGCGCTCGGATTTGATTAGTGATTCAAAACAGATGTTTTGTGATGGGTCACATAGTTGCGTGAGGGACATAATGCTGTCAAATTTGCTTTGCGGTCCTGCTATTGATTTTTGAAGTGTCAGTAAATCATTTTCGCTACAAGTCGCATTCGCTGTCAATTCCTCCATGATATCAGATACCATAACTCTGGGTGTGGCTGGTGTAAAATGTGTAGAATCGTCAACGGAGCTGAGGCCTTCAGATGGTTGACTAGTATTAGATCTCAGTCTCTTAACGGTACTTACACGTTTTATAGACTTAACCATTACAGAAACAAGAAACATCACAATTTCCGGAAAAAAGTCTTGAGGATATAAAAATAAGATAGCTGTATTATCGAAATATCAAAACAACAACGATAAACAGATGTATATTGCAAAAATAAAAAGTCAGACTTTCCTTTACTGAGTTTGCTGTGGATAAAGTCCTGAGTACCACGTGGTTAGATAGGGTATCCGGAGATTCTTGATGTAGATTTCACGAGCGAATGCTATATGTTGTTCCAGTTGATACAATACAATCCTTGTTGACTATGGATAACTGGATAATGTGAGGAAAGCGGCTGATTTCCAAAATATTAAAGAAAAATGATTCACGCAGAAACTGAACACCTGTAGCGCAAGAGTTCAAACTTGTGTAATTACCTCCAGTATTTACTATTCATTTGATGTATGTACACTAAACAAGTCTTTCATAAATTCTCCCACAGATGCCAAGGTTTATGGTGTCACAAGTGTTAATAATAGTTGCTTCCTTGGTTTCAATGTAAATGACGTATATATGAACTAAGGAAAAGTTTCTCTTACTTAATCTTCAACCTTCACTTAAAGCATTTAACGATCCCGAACAATTCTCCTATAAACACAGTAGAAGTACTTCAGATGTAGCTGCAGTCTTGCATCACAACATTTTCTCCAGTATAGACAATGGGGCCAAATTCGCTGCACTTTCCTAGATTACATATCTGCTTTCGACTCAGTACCTAGAGATGTTCTGTTAGATAAGCTTGCTGAAACTCAAACTGAGTTTCAGATTGTTAGATGTCTTCATTCTTATTTATCAGGGAGAAAGCAGTACACTGTAGGTCACGGGGAAGTCGTCCATTACCAATTGTATCTTTGTTTGATGAACTTAATGTACGAATGCATACGAAAAGAACATTTTCAAGCACGCGGACGATCTAACTATTTCAATGTCTGTTGACTCCCAGCTACACTGTACTAAGATAAACAGCTCTCTATTAGGAGTGGGAAAATGCTCTTAAACTAAATCCTTCGAAATGTCGGATGGTTATTTTCAGTTTCCGATGTAAACGAAAGTTAGGTGGTGTTAATTCCTGTGACCGTTGCAAAATTGATAATAGTGATATAGAAATAGAGTCTGACTTTAAGTATCTCGGACTAATTCATCACAGCGTATTGGCCCTAAATGCATGCCACATGCAGGCATAATGTTTATGAGCTGGGTATGCAAATCAAGGTAAACCCTTGTACGGTACATTCATTATTTATAAAACTAACTCGTACGTAAGAACTACGGTTTGGTCAGTTATACAACGTTTAATAAATTTTGACACAATTAACCTACGCTGCTTACTTCTATGACGCATTACCTAAAACTACCTTAATATAGTTCCCGCTGAAGGTAATCTCCTACAGCTACTACCTTAGTGAACAACTTAACTTTATCATCGAATTGCAAATTAAAAGTGGAAATTCTGAGGACTTTCTTGGTAAAAAGGCAGTCTTCTACTCCAAAAAATGAAATATACCCCAGTCTCCACAAAACGTTCAGAAGTATTCATCCTCTCACCTCAAACGACTCACTACTTGTAGTCATTTAAAAAGTAAAAATAAATTTACCGATGGCAGCGTGCTTATGATTTCTAGATATCATAATGTACCATGAGGAAAACGCTATATCCATGCGGTTATAACAGTCAGGAGCGCGAAATTAGTCCGGAGCACAACAACCACGATTCTCAGTCACAGAACATCCTACTTCGCTACCTATTCGTATGATCTTATCAACGGATGTTTCGCCAAAGTAAAGAAGACTACTGGTTCAAGGAAGATTTATTTGGAGTTTTTTTTAAGATCATGGACATCCGTGTTTTTAGTCACGGAAAAATCACAACTTTGAGGAAACCACCGATAGTAGATTACAACCCAAGACGTCATTCTTCCTAATTGATGTCTTACCTTTAACTGGGATAGTTCGTACACTCACCAGATCATCGTATTTTATCCGCTTTAAAAACCGTTTTGCAACACATAGAATGGATGTTAACACTGACTCCATTACGGGCAGTCCCAGTTCATGTATTTGGATCTAGTACATTAAGCAATAATAAGCATAAGTAACACTTACTCTTAAGGATTCCAGGTCCTTTCAGTTCCCCAAAATACACAGAAGCACAACAGATCCATACTTTTCATGCATATAAACCTTGTTCGACTTAGATTCTCTCACAATATATTTTTTAAATGGTAGCAGACACACTGATGGTATACTCACATTCTCAAAAAGCTTCAACTTCAACCCAGGTTCTAAATTCTCCAGGTTTAATTTGTTCTTCAAAAACCTTGCTAATATCAACTCTGATGGTGCTCTCTTTATCAGATTCACTGGCAGATTGTTGCATGCTGCAAACATGAAAGAGAAAGACACTTTTTTCCAGATTTCTGCATGTGATGTAAGTAACTGAGCCAACAATAATAACGGTAACCAACTGATGGACTGGAAACAACAGCTTCTGCCACAAAAGCATGTTCATATGCATAATTTCCAAAACTTCTACACGGTACCAATTCATTAACAGCTGAAAAACAACTAAAACAATGAAAGCCGCATGAATGCAAGGTATGAAACAATTACAATGAAATGAATGCACTGACCTGGTAGTGAAAACTTTCGAAACCAAAGAAATAATTCATTTTAACAGCAACGGAAACAAAAAATGAGGTGAAACGCAACATTTGTGAACAATACGCAACAAGATAAGTCGTGAATAACTGCAGGATAAACGGAATAACAAACGCGTACACGAACAGCTACGGAACTGCAATCCAACAAGGCCGACTAACATGGACGGAAATGACCTTTCAGCGTCTCACTCCACCAATGACCTTGTAAGTTACGGATTATTTCAGTGCAGCTGGGTTTCCGTCGAAACACCGAGGTTCGTACTTATGAAGCCTGATATTCCTATTATCTCTAGACGGCGAAATATTAACATCAACCATATCATGCTTAACATCAAACACATCGTTACATGTAACGGACAAATCAACATGACTTACTTTCCTATTTGCTTCCAAGACGCTCTGTCCCTCCATTGACTCAGGCATAATTGAACTTGACCAAAATTCCAGAAAAGTTCCAGATAACGCTTGTTCAAAGAAGACTTGGCCGGCACCAGGAAAGACGGACGGAGACTATTCAACTGTCAGCAACTGTCAATCAAGTCTCATAGACCGTCAATGCCCAGCTCTTGCTACGCTGGGTATCACGCTATCCCTCGAAGACTTTCAGAAACACTTAGTATTAACCGAATCAAAAATCAAAACACTGTTTGGAGACTCACGAATTCTTTATTCTTACGCCAACATATAACCAGCAATACTGTCATTACAGACTAAGGTCTAAGAACAAATATTACAACAATAAATCACGATATTACTTCTGACAGTTTTTCGATCTTCATTCTGAACAGCGAACAATGAGACGATGACTGGTGGATTGACGCCTCCGCGAAAATATGAAGAAGTTGGGTTTGAGCGAACAACCATGAATTGATCGTTCAATCCTCAACTACATTGACACCATCTTTTGGGCGAGCGGGAGGTTATGGAAGGCTATAACCCGTTTCTGCTTGTGTTGGGTTTTAACAGTTGAGTGTGGGATGATTCGTATGGTCGGAGTGCAGCATTTGAGAATAGACACACATATAAGAATGCTCATAAAGCTGTAAAAAACTTGTCTGACTCTTTGCCAAAGACTGTCATGTGTCGTTCTATATGGAGCATATGACGTAGGGTAACCTATTAATCATGGAAGGATAAGCACAACTTGGGTGGCAGGTGGTAGTTATCGTTACAGTGTCTAGTTGCAATACATATATGCATATATAATTGGGTTCGTTTGCTTCATAGGGGTTTAGGCTGTGTAGGCTTGGCAATCTAGTCTACTTAGTCTGTTGCATGATTTCAACGTTCCATTCAGATGAAGAGGGCTGTAGATCTTTCAAATAATGTGAACTGGTGAGTCGATTTAGAATAGAAGGCTAGCTTTTGATGAATAATTATAACCACCGTGTATGATAAAAGTTCACTTTCTGATCAAATTAGGTGTATTGCTCTGGCGAGTATGAAAAGTGATCAGTGGAATGTAAGAACTATTCTGACAGGGTTTCTGAATGGACTCTGTGAAGCTGATGGAAATTAGCATCTAGTCCTACGTCAAAATTACGTTGGGTGGAGCGTACTACTATTATCCAACTTGAAGTTTCTCCGTGGCCACTGCAGATAATTTAAGACAAACTTTGCGCTCACTACGGAACATCGGGACACAACTTAGGTGAACTGCTGAAGCAGTGGGGCTAACTTCGGGTCTGCTGAAGTAAGAAGAACAGTATTTGGCACTTTCTGCCAGCTGGGTGACTAAACGTTTCGCAAGTGTTCTAATTTTGGAAAGTACTTTAAATAATTCAGCCTTCGAAGATTTCTCGAGCACTGCATAACACCCATCCCCGTGGTAGACCATGAAACAAATAGGAAGGCCAAAAAGAAACGTTCACGACGTCGCAAGACGACAAGAACGCTCCCCAAGAAGGCAGACGACTGCAAGGTCTGCGCTTCTGTTGTCGAACAAGCAGACTCTGCTTTCGAATGTAACTTTTGCAAGCGATGGGTGCATTGCAGATGCGACAATGGGGTACCAAAAGCATATTATGACTTTATGCGTAAAAACCCATGCCAATGGTTCTGGTACATATGCCCGAGTTGCCGTCCTGATGTAGCCTCGCGTAGTCCTTTGAAAACTAAAGTTGGCGCAAAAGTAGCGGGGAAATATGTGAAATGTTCGACCCTCACCAATCCGGAAATTAGTACAAACGCATGTAAACCGGGGATACCAAAATCCTCACCGGTTAAACTTGTAACTCTTGACATAACCGCTCCAGACACAGAGGCTGGAGAACCACGGGTTTCCGTCGTTGGAAAAATACCTCTATCGTCTGCCAGTAATACTGGCCATAGCACTGAGACACACAAAAATACCCAGTCGCACCAGACGAAATAAAACGGTCTTAAAGGGGATCACAAATGCGCGAGGACCGAGCCAAAGCCCACGGTTAGTAGATCAAATTGTGTAATCCTCTTTAACGTACCAGACTATAGCAGTAGTCTGCTGAAAGATAGGCCCCTATTTGATCAGGAACAGTGGTCCATCTTGTGCAGCACACTGGGTTTGGACATCCAACCAGTAAATCTATGCAGATTGTATAGGGGCACTGCTGCACCTGAAGGCAAACCATCCCCACTGAGGGTGACATTGGGCTCTACCGAGGATGTTGAAAAAGCGTTACTGGCTTCTCAAGTCCTTTCTATAGGGAGGGCCTGTAACATACGTGTTAAGCCAGACAGGCCGTGGAAGGAAAGACAAATAGCGAGGGAGTCGCCAGAGCTCATTCCTTCTGCCTCCATGGTTGTGCATGGCATTCCCGAACTGGTAACTGGGAACGCCTGCGAAAAGCATTGTCATGATGTACAACAATGGAGATGGTTGGCATCCCAGATGGCCCTGGGAAGTTCAGGGGCTATCTCTATTTATAGACTGCCTCGACCCACTCATCTTATGTCAATTAACTCGCCACGTCTGTTAGCTGTCAAGTTCAGCTCCCAAGACCAGTTGAATACCGCTCTCCATAGATGGTACATATTCGCTGCTGCGAGAGCCGGCCTCGCACTCAAAGGAGAGAACAAAGCGTAGTTAAAAAAATCCTCAACCCCTAGTCACACTACAGCGGTGCAGCACGGACGATGATAGCCAGTGTCATCCGAGTGCTCCAACTGAACTAGAAGAAAAAAACGCCAACAGGCCGGTTCCTGGGGAATCGGCCAACTAGTTCGTAGGATAACTCCTCAACCGATAGCCAATATCAAGTCAACTACCCCCCAATACGGGGAAGTGGTGAGACTGACTACCAGTTGCCTGTACGGTAATGTGAGAGGGCTAAGAGGCAAAATAGCTGAACTTAGACACCTACAATCACAACTGAACTCCAAAATCATAATACTGACGGAAACCTGGCTAACCCCTACGGTGGCAGACAGCGAAGTCAGTATAAATGATATGGTCCTAGTCAGGCGAGATAGGGACCTGAAAGAAGGAGGTGGAGTCGCCATATACGTCGACAAACAGCTCAGATGTGTTCACGCGATGGACCCTCCCCTCACAGAGCTCCCTGACTCCATATGGTGCCACTTCACCGTTGGGTACTGCAAATATCTAGTGGGCAGCATTTATCGATCACCTTCATGTGGAGCAGACCACAACCAGGTACTGCTAAATACAATCTCAGCAACTCAAGACATGGGTTATGATCAAATTGTCATAGCTGGTGACTTCAATGCCCCATCTCTTAACTTGGTGTCGGGAAAAGCCCATGATAGATTTGATCGAAATCTGCTGCATACCATCAGGAAGGCTGGATTCACTGAAAATGTCAAGATGGATACTAGATGGGGCCCTGATGGGAAGTCTTCTAGACTGGATTACGTGCTCACTAGTGACCAGCTACTAGTGGAAAACGTTCAGATCACGACTCCCATAGGTAGTAGTGACCACGCGGTCATAGTATTCGACATAGTCCTCCGCGAGCGCTTACAGTGGGACAATACACAGCCCTATCTGTGTTATAACAAAGCCAATTACACCAAAATGCGAAGACTTCTGTCTGAAGCAAATTGGCCTAAAAAATGGACCGAGCTAACAGTTGAAGAACACTGGAGAGTGGTAAAGGAGATCATTCACCAGGCGGTCTCAGTCACTGTTCCTTTAGTCACACCAGAAGCTAGGAAGCAACGTTCATGACTAAAAAGGGGGACACGACGCCTTCTGCAGGCGAAGCGAAAAGCCTGGTTTGCGTGGCGACGATCGAAGAGTCAACCCGAACATGAGGTGTACCTTGAACTCAGGAATCGATGTAACATACGAGTCCGGAGCGATAGAAGGACATTTCAGGGAGACCTCGCCAATAAGCTTCTCGTGAACCCCATTTCTTTTCGCTTCGAGTTTGCGGTCTCTGGTACGCTTTACCGGAGGCCGTGACTACAGCGCCATCTGTGGAGATTTTTAAGCGGAAGCTAGACAATCATGCAGAAATGCAAGGTTTGTGTCTCAATGGCTTATCCTCATAAAACTTAAAACCACACTGTCAGTGGATAAGCGTACAAACTAAATCCCCACGAACTATTCTGCCTTCTCTCACTCTATCTTTTCCTTAGGTTACCTTTATTATTCCACTTATCTCAACCTATATTATCTACACTACAACCTATTATTATTATTACTATTCTGCTTTTATGACTACACCGAATGACCAACGGGAGTTAGGTCAAACTCCATTCACGGCAGCAATACAGTCCTAACATACTGCATACTACAAACCACATCTTGACCAATCCCCGCACCACTCCTCTTGGAGTCTACCAGAGCTAAAGCAGTCGAGTGGCGGGACTTACTACGCAGAAGCTCACCGAAGATCTGGAACCTCTACCTCAAAATCAAGAAGCGAGCTCAAAGAAATCACTGGTTTATACTAGCTCGTAATCAGGATATTGGATATTGGAAGTTAGCAAACAATACAGGCGGGGTTTATAAATTACTCATGATCAGCTGATTATGTCGACTGACAACAAAAACCATAATGAAGTGGAGGTTCTGGAATATACTACCGTGAAAGTATAAACAGTTTATTTTTAATTGCTTCTTAAAAAGGCCAGTTATGAATCGCTTAACAAGCGGTACAGACGTAATCACAGAGATATGGAAAAAGGCGTAGCGGCATTAAATAAATCGCTTGATGAGTTAGAAAATGCATCAGATATCTCTAAAGCAGCTGAAGCTCTTCAGAGAGTCTTGGAAACTATGTGCGGTGTGAAGCGCAAGGTAAACAATTCCAATAAAAATCCATTCCTTAAAGGCTGAATACATGTGTTTCGAAGAAAGAAAACTATTGAAGTCGTGCAAACGGCGAATCGAACATCTGAGTCAACTATGTCTGCTCAACAGTGGGATCCATTGCAAGGTTTCAGGTCAGTTGGTGGCGAACTGTTAATCCGATTTGAACGTAGAAAACAGTACTGCATTTAGGATTGTTTATATTCTAAAAATCAGTTCAAGTTGCTATTCTTTACGTGACTCCCTTAAGCATGCTATAAGTTTTAAGATAGATTAAAAACTGTTGGAGTTTAGTTGTGACTTAGATTTTTACCAAATGGACTCAAATTAGGTCACCAGGCACAGTATTTTACCAAATTCTGTTTGGAATTTGACGTCCAAGAATGCTAAGGGAAAATAATTCACAATCACCCTCAATTTTCAATGCAGTTCATCAGGCTTACTCGTTGCAAGTCGACCGGTTTTTCTGTATGTATTTTGACTCTAGACTTCACCGATATTTGCAAGGTTGGGCGCATATCTCATGTGAATCGTATTAAACACATATATCATACGACTGAATCATCATTGGCATTTATTGTCTATCCTGGTAGTAAGTTTTGTATGGCTTTCATTATATCTCATCAATGGAGTGTCGGTTTCGCTCCAAGTAGATTATTAGAGGTTTGCAGTGTTGATGAACTTACATGTTGTTTAAGACAGGAGCTCATAGAAGACATTTGATGAACTTTCTTTCATGATCTTTTGGTATATAAAAGGCCTACAACTTCAGAGCTGACGTTAATTCACCTGTATGTTGAGTTTATTTTCCCTGTAAGTCATAAGGTCCCATGAAATAGTTGAACAATACATTCAGTTTACACTTGTATGAAATTCCTTATGGTGGATATTGAGCTTTTCATAAATTTTCAGTGACTTATTCCGCAGTATCGATTTCAGTTATTTGTACTAATTTAGACATCTTAGATGTTTACACTTTAGTGATAACTTCGAAATACTTTTCCATTGTATTGTTTCTGTAATGAAACTGGGCTTGACAGCTCTTAAACCTCACTGGCTGTTTTGGCCTTAAAGCAAAATTCATAAGTGTTTTTCAAGTAAAATTTAAACGAAGAAGTGGTAATTCGAGATGTTTAAAAAAATTTATTCCTTTACGTTCCAGTGGAACAGTGCCTCAGGCTAGAGCTTTGAAGTTTCCGTAGCAGCGGTGTTCATTTTTACGAGTCGGGGGTGCTAGCCTCATGCCCAACCTTCCCCCTTTACTGGTCTTATTATCGGCTTTAAGAGGTAAAGGAGTGCGTCGGCCGGGGTCGAATCCCGAACCAAATGCGTGGTTGGCGAGCATTCTACCGCTAAGCCACCGATGCAATTCAAAGTGTAACAATTTATCATTCAACGAATTCGATGGAGTTTGTTGTTAACCTGCCACATATTATGGCAGGATTAGATATCACTTCCTTGTAAAGCGTACTCATTTTTAAAGGTTATAAGTAATATTGACTGGATTAATCTATGTATAAGCATTGGTGTGATTTTAAGTAGGGATTTTGCTCATTGACTTGGTCCTTGGTCCGTCTTTTAGTCCGAGTTCATCTACTTGATCCTATAGCACTAGATATATCATTAGCTTTTACACAGCAAATCTGATCTTCAACCTGGTACATAAAATTGGAATAGCACTATATATCACTAATCGGCAAAAGCTATATATCGTGATCCATTGGATTCTGTCTCGGTAGCTTAGGGGTCAGTGGACTTGCCTTGCAACCTGAAAGTGTGAGGTTCGACCCCTATAAGGTCATGGTGATGCACTAGTGAGCAGGCTCAAACTAAGGGGAAACGTCTGTCCAGTACTCCCTGGTTTTCAGTGGTTCGCTAAGTGATGTAACTTCGTGATCTAACTAGAAATAGTGTTTTCGGTCCAAGCTTTTCTAACAAATTAATCTTAGCACTGTTCAGATAGACAAGACAATTCTTGTTAATTTTACTCCTAAACACTTTAGTGTTTTGTAAGGAGCTAGAAGTAATTTACTGTGTCTGTTCAATAGCTTTTTACGATAAAACAGTACTTAACAGGGGGGGGATAGGATTTAGGTGAGCTTTCACCTTCAGATTGAAAATGAATGAAATGCTTATCAATAGCCGCTTGCCATTCCATGCATTTCCGATTGAGCCACATCTATTGCGTGAGGGCTAGTTGTACTACCTGACTGCCAAACGCCGGTAGGTAGAATGGTTCGCAGTCAAATACCTTAACCAATGAGCATACCTCCACTTTACATTAAAAAAATGTAGTTAGTGTGAAACATTAGTGCAATTACTTCGTGGGAAATCAAAAAATTTGGAAAATACTTCTCCATTGTAATCTTGTTACACCATTTTCTAGATTATACATAATCACTATCCGATATATGAGAATATGTTTTCCAACACAGCTTTAGTCCCAATTTAGGATCACTTCCCTTTTTTAGGTATTATACAAGATGTAAGGCACTATTTATCAGACTACGGTTTGTAAATAAACTGTTAGTCATGCAGTACTGCATTTGGAAGGCGATTGATCCTCGTTTGTACTGTTAGGTTTGTGTCTGTTAAAGTTGATTGAAACTAGTTAATTTGGTTAAAATATTATAAAAGACTTGCTCATGGCTTGGCTCGAATGTGGTCAACTAACTGTCCGCTAAAAACGGTTGTACTTCTGGATAAGTTTAGATGAATCTCTGACTGTTAGGTGACGTCTTTGAGAATATCAGAATCCGAGGATAAACTAAAACTGGCATAGAATTTATCACTCTTCCTTAGTATTAAATCGTACTCCTCTGTGTCTTTTTTATTCTGTAGTATCATCTTAATCTGAAGACGTGTATTTGTTTCTCCTGATTGTTAAAGATGTATGTCTTGTAGTTTGATGACTAACCGTTGTGCCGTTCTCGACTAATGCATATTTTGCTATCAGTTATGTGGGGGTTTATACTACAACTTATTACGGAGATGGTATGATTCGTTTCTGCTCAATATATTGACATTATCTTGTTGTTACTTATTTGAAAATACTGGCAACGCAAAAATAATAAAACAACAACATAAGGGAAAGAGATGTAACAACAGTACTACAACGGTGAAGCATACGCATAAAGTACATTTTGAGGAGCATTCACTACTTCGTATTTACTTCAGAAAAAGTAACGAGGAAATCAGCCTGTTAGCCACTGATTTGGATTCGGAGTCGTATCTGATAATGCCTCGAGTTACTGAGCCGTTTGATCTTTCAGATCACACCCACGGAGCCACTATGCAATAACACATTTTATCACAACCATTCTTTATCTCACAGCTTCACCTCTGAGGTTTCTCTGCAGTCCCAGCATGTTATATAAGAGCTGCTGGGAAGTTAGTAATATATATCCAAGTCGCAAGAGCCGGTGTCTCAACGTGATATCGTTTACTAAAGGTTGACCTCTGTCATGTCCAACAGACGTCAGAATTACACCATGATGCTATCGGCTACAAGCATTTCTATGAAGACAGCGAAACTTAAACGTAAAGAGCTGGGACACGATCAACTCGTAGAGGATAGATTTTATAAGCGCAGAGCAAGACCAACCGTACCGCCGCGTTGTAAACTTAACTTTTGCTGGTGTGGCTAACGACACAAGAAGTGGCTTGGGTTGGCATTTGCTACCTTGGCTTTCACTCTGTGATTAGAAATTTCATCGGTCACATCTTCGCCAGTGACCGTATAAATACCTGCACATGTGAACTTCTGTACTGCTTTTAAGGGTTCACCTGTAAGGGTGGGTTCAGGTACATGGTCCTGCCAATTTCTTAACTGTACTTAGGACTTGAGCAGAGCAAAGGGTAAATCATACTTAGATGCTATCGATTTAGCTTGTGTATCTTTTTGGTTTTCTGATGTAGTTCTCATAATTCCTTCAGTGTAATGTAAATTACTGTTCTGCTTTAGATGAGGTAACTGGGAGTACTGGAGGTGGTCAAAAGTCTGAGGAATCGGTTTCAAAAAACGTCAGCATTGAGTCAGAAGTTACAACTAAACCTCGTTTGTCTCATCCTTTTGATGAATCCTCAGTTAGTTTGGCCAGATTTCAAAGGCACTTGACGGATTATCTTTTTACAAGCGGTCAACCCCAGTCTGCCTTAAAATTTGCCCAAGAAAAACAAGAACTTGGTGATCTGTGTATGTTGGAGGTTTATGATGAGGCTGTGTCTATCGAAAAAGCACTTTTAGAAGGAGACACGGGTCCAGCATTTGCTTGGTTACAAGAAGCCAACTTCAAGTTGAAAAAGAATGACGTAAGTTGACCAACATATTCTCATCTTTACTAAGGCAGTCGTAGGAAATTATTGCTTTCAAAATTGCTCATTGTTAATGTACTGTTCATATCCATATAAGCCATCGCTTATGTCTACTACTGGAATAGTGCACTTTTACGTGCCACTGTGTTTATGATTGTCGTGTCGTAGCGTAATATATTACATCGGTGTAGGTTGAAGTAGTGCAGTGGGGAATTTAGTACAAGCGGTTAGTAATCAAATATCTGAAAGCCTTGAGGTATTGAAGAGGTGAGTCACTTAGGTTCACGACACTTACTCCTTTATTCCTTTCTGAATAAAATCCAACAAAATCAGGCCTGCCAATCAATGATAGTCTTTTCAGTCATTGGGTTAGAATCTGATTACCAATACGTCCTCGAGTTAAATCCTATTTTTGAGAATGATGTACAAACAAAACTATGATTCTTTTATCCGTTAGTATTTTCTGATAAAATAATACTGTATTCTAATTTTAGACATCCTAAAACTGCATATCCTGTTGATAGGTGATGAATGACGTTGTACAAAGTGTATGTCAATTCACATTTCTGTTCCTGCATATGTGACTTTTTTTTCCACTACGTAAAAATCACTGGACTGCATTTTTCTAGCATTTTCTGCAATTATATCATACTTTCCAATGTATTATGATCTTTTATTATAACTTTCTTTTAATCAGTCTTATTATGAATTTGATCTTCGTGTCTTCGAATTCTATCTGCTTGTTAAACAAGGGAAACGAATCGATGCCATCCAGTAAGTTTTTCGGATAAGATTTCTTTTGTTTACAATGACTGACTTGGTTTTTTCTTCCACTTTAGTACCAATTATTGTGTACCTGATATAAAAAGTTATACAAGCTTGCGTTTTTGATGACTGTTGTAAAATTTCACTTAGGACTGTTTTGCAGGATTACTAAGTTTTTAAAATCATCAGTGATCATCATCACTATGGAGAGCGAAATTCGGACTTTTCAGCAACAATGCTGAGTCAGTCATTTCTTCTATATGACTCAGAAACTTGATGAGTCACAAAAAGCATTTCCAACAGCCTGCTGCAGACTTTTATCAACGGTCGCCTTCGTCCCATATTGAAGATCAATTGACCTAGGAGAATTAGCGGCAAGGAACTCTGGAAACCAACCAATCAAAAACCTGGTTACATGATTTCATCATGAGGTGACACTAGTTAGAGAACCATTGGAAAACCTGGAAGTACTGGACATCTGTTTCGTCCTAGTTTGGCACTCTTCATCAGTACACACCCACCGGGATTCAAACCCGGTTACAAGGCGAGCTCGTATACCATTAAGCCACTGGGACCCGATCCAATGGTCCTTGAATTCTAACTTCCGCCAATTCACGACATAGCGCGACCGCTAGCCAATGTCTTCGTCGAGTATTTTCCAATGGTTTTCTAACTAATGTCAGCTCATGATGAAATCATGTAACCAATTAACCAAATCCCTACAAACCAATACTTGAATAACAATCAAAGAAGTGTTGCACAACAAATGTGCCGAAGAATATGGAGATGAGATTAATTATAATTGTACCTCAGCAGTCTACACACAGTAACAAGTTTTTCGTTTTGGTAATATTTCGATCAAAATTACTACCCGTGATCACACGAACTGTTAGAATTGTTGTGTAAACTGTTGAAATATAAGTACAATTGGTTTGATTTATTCCACAATGCACAAACTTTTCACTGATATTAACAGTAGAGATGGATCGGTCACAGACTGAGGAAACCGTTGAATAACTTCGCGTGCCAGGTCATCGCTTGAGCACGACCCCAGTCGGGAAATGACGAGTGAGGCATCTGAAGGTGACATAGTGGGTGAGATGAGAGAATATTGGCGATCATGTTCCAGTCGGAACCAAAGGGAATAATAATGAATTTTATGTTTTACCTCACTATCTAAGACAGTAATCTTAACGACAGAAGGCAAGAGTCAGGCAACAGATCATTTATTAAGGAAATCAACACATATTTATAGATTTTCATGTACATATGATAGATTATTGTTAGCAAAAATCACAGTCCTCTGATTGGTTGTTTCTCACTGAAAGTTAACCTTGCATCTCTTTGTGACTGTTTCTTGAATGTCAGATCATCTATATGTTAACTTTATCCGCCTACGCAAAGCATTTGTTCTCATTTTTCTCACGACCAATATTGGGGACATAAACATTGACGTAAACTACTTTCCACCAATTTTGGCTAACAGCCAGCTCTCACCACATAATAAGACTGGTAAAGAGGGAAGGTTGGGCATGAGGCTAGCAACCCCACCCCGTAAAAGTAAACAACACTGCTACCGAAACTTTAAGTCCTTAGCTTGAAGCCCTATGTTCCATTGGGAACGTAAGGGAATAAAAGAAATAAGTCAAAGCGCTTCTCATCACCAATATCTATTTCTCAAATACTCTTTAGAAAGTAGAATATAATAAATATCTTCATTCTCTTTTCCTGAAACTATGCAGGGTGTCAATTTTAGTTTAGGCGATAAACTCTCTGCAATTTCCTGATGGATCTGACTTAAATCAGCTATGTTGCGACATGATTATAAATAGTTTTCAAATTCGGAAAATTATGAAATACTGCTGATCATAATAATCAGCCATCAGTATATTTCATCAACGGAGCTTCAATGTTCAAATTCATAAATTTGTCCTGAAAATACATCATTCGTAACATGTTGCAGTGTGTTTAAGAAAGAATATACTTATTTTCTTTGGTCAACTTATATTAATTATTGTTTTTGCATTTCTAGACATGCCAGAAAATACATGAGTTCGATAAAACAGGATGATGACTACCGCGCCAATAAACTTGGTCAAGCAATGATTTTACTGGCAATGCGTACACCTGAAGAACTACAAAGTAAAGCGGTGAGTTAATGTTTAAAAGAAAAAATATTTTGTAAGTTTTGCTGCATTTACAGATAGCTGAACTTGAAAATCGTCATTTTTTCCGATGTTTTACAATCGTTAGGTTACTATGCATGGAAACATTCGACTTTCTTTGAGTTCTATAAATCTTCATATTAACTGAATTTTATGGTCGAATTATTTTCGAAAAAAATTAGATCGATTTATAAAGAATGCCTTCTTAGAGTGTATTAACAACTTAGTTTACACTTAATAAATAAAGCGTGTTAAAATTACGTCTACATAATCAGTACAACCACCAAGCTTTCATACATTGGTCTCTTAACCACAATAATAAGCTGATTGCTTTCTAATATTAAAGCCTACAGATAGCGTATGACTTACTTATTTCCTTCCTCACGAAGGAAAACAATAATAGGTGTTTTCAATAAAAGTTATGTACTAATTCTTTGCACTGGAAGATATCCACTAAAAGGGAACAATACACACTTTGATTGGGCACTAGTTGGTAGCTAGTGTAACACGTGTAGTCCTTTGTTTGATGCAGACTAAATTCTCTCTGTGAAGTTTGCAATGTGGCCACCATTCTAGGTGGCTCACCATCACAGTGCACTTTGGATTGTTAATATTAGACGGTTGGAGGCAGTCGGCAGGAAGCCTTGTTTCACCTAGATTTCATGCTAGCTGACACGTGTCAGCAAGGCGTACCTGCAATCATGAAAGAACTTGTGTCCATTTTGAGATTCGAACCCGCGTCACCCTGTGGTGCAGTCAGAGACGTTACCACTGAGTTATTCGGATTAGCGATTGACACATTACACTAATTGCTAACTGCTGTCCAACCAAAGTATACAATACAGTCCTACAAGAGGTCAATCGCGAGCCCGAATAGCTCAGTAGTAACCTTTCTGACTGCAACACATCTGAATTGGTAACAACCAGTGGTGTCCGACAGGGATGTCCACTCTCCCCATTTCTGTTTAACTTCATCATAGATATGCTGATGGAAGTATCCTTAACTGAACGTAACGACTTAGGAATCGACTTGTTACCAGGGAATAGTCTTATGGACTTAGAATATGCAGATGACATAGTCCTGTTAGGGGAGGATGCTGACAAAATGCAGAGTCTTCTGAACACCTTGAGCAGCAATCTCCGTATGTTTGGCATGCGATTCGCCCCTACAAAATGTAAGATGCTGCTACAGGACTGGACCACGTCAACTCCTAACTTAGTGATAGGGAGTGAAGTGATAGAACATGTTGACCACTTCACCTATTTGGGAAGTTGTATTAGCACCAACGAACTGATTGGCGATGAAATCTCAGCACGGATCCGAAAAGCTCGAGCTGCTTTCGCTGACTTACACCATCTCTGGCGTAGGCATGACATCCGGTTATCAACCAAGGGACGTGTGTACTGCTCATCAGTTCGCTCCGTCCTTGTCTATGGCTCTGAAACATAGCCAATACGAGTTGAAGACATGAAAAGGTTGACTGCTTTCGATCATAGATGTCTGCGATCTCTGTCTCACGTTAGGTGGTTTAATAAGGTAAGTAATGTTGACGTTCGGCGTAGAGTGTTGGGCAAAGAGGGAAAATCAATCGACGAGGCTATAAAGTTACATAGACTGAGATGGCTAGGTCACGTGCTGCGCATGCTTAACCATCGCCTCCCCCGACGGGCATTGCTAGCTGATATAGGTGCAGGTTGGAAAAGAGCCAGTGGTGGCCAAACAAAAACATGGCTTTATCAATCCATGAAATCCTTGACAGTCAAACTGAGTCAGGTAGGGAGATGCAGACTTCCGGGTTAGGGCCCTCGGGACTCTAGGAACCAATGGCTGGAGACAATAGGTGATATGGCTCAAAATCATTGTTAATGGTGCAGATGCATTCAGTCTCTGTAATCTTTCATATTCCTTTCTATCATTACTCATTCTGTTTCACTATTATACTTGTCAAACTCTATTGATTCTCTTCACTCGTCTTCTTGTCTACATGTGTGTGCTATTTGGAACGTGGCAACTTGAACTGCTGCACTTCGGTGCCAAGTTCTATGTTGAATCCAGACAGACAGACAGCACTGGGTGACGCGGGTTCGAATCTCAGAAGGGATATGAGTTCTTTCATGGTTGCAGATACGCCTTGCTGACGAGTGCCAACTAGCTCAAAATCTAGGTCCAAGGGTTCCTGCCGATTGCCTCCTACCATTTAATATCAACAATTCTAAGGGAACACTGAATACCTGAGCAAGGACGTACATTCTCATTATATCACTAACCAAATAAATTTCAACATAGAATTTGGCACACAAGTGCGCAGCAGTCCAATTTGTCACACTCCATGTGGCACACAAAGGTGGACAACAAAGAGAAAAAGTTAGAGTAAAAACAATTATCATTATAATGAGCAGAAATGTGAAGAAGAAGAAGAAGAAGGATACGAACATGGATAAACATGATGGTGTAGTGGATATAAGGGATCACAGATTGTGAATGCACTTGTGCCTATTTTGTTATTTCTACATTTTTAACCCCTTATTGCACAAAAAGCCAATACTCTCTGTAATTATGATGCTACTTTGTTTGAGTTTCATCTGTCCCCCTGTTTATTATGGCATTTTAATTCCTAATTGTAATTTTATTAATTTGACCCTCAACCGGAAATTATTCTAGAACTTTCCCACCCATTTATTGTAATTATGCGAATGTACAGCCTAGTTGATGACTTCGTCGAAAAAAAATTTCCTTCGCTGCAACTGTCTTTTTACTATTACCTACGATATATAAATATATATACATATATATATAACCATGCAGGATAGTGTTCTTGCACCCTCTTGGACAAAACTCGAGTCGAACGACCGATATACCTAGCTCCACACGAGCAGGTGAATTGATAAGCACACATAGAGCTAGTCAACAGCGGGATCTTGTCCTTCAGGTTACTGAACAGTAATGGTCGGCTAGTAAAGGCTATTCTTAGAGATGCAACAGGGAATGTTCTTTTCAGGGACTGTGCTATCCTTCGTTTCATGATATCGGAAACTAGGTCCCCTTTGAATTCCAAGCTCATGTAAAGTATTTTCTTGGGTATGGTTGATAAGTCACGTTTTGTAGGCTTTGAATGTATATTCTTATCTATAAAACGTGGTGGAAATCCATTTTCTATTAGGAGTGGCAAGCGACCGGACCAGGTTTCGTTTTCAGCCAATGGGTACCCGGCTGTAGAAATTTGTCAGTTGACCATTCCATGACAGCTTACGATAAATCGATCTCTTCAAACTTCCATCGGTCCTCCTTGATATGTTCACATCGAGGAAATGAATGCTAGACTTTTTCTCCATTTTGAGTGTGAATTTCATCGCATGATGGCAATCATAAAATACATTTAATATATTATTCAAGTTACAATCACTATTACAAATAATAAAGGTGTCATCTACATACCTTTTATACATTTGAAAGCTTTGGATTATAGGCTTCAGCTGACCATTTTCTAGGCTGGACATAAAACAGTCTGCAAGGAGAGGACCCAAGGGAGAACTCATCTCAATACCATCCTTCTGTCTGCAGATCGTTTCAATGAAAGTAAACTGTACATTCAATGTACATCTCAAAAGTAGTTCTTTAAGATCTGTAGTGGGTATGCCTATATTCAATTTGTTGTCTTCAATATATTTGCATATAAACATACGGTCTCTGTCAGTGGAACGTTCGTAAATGGGGATTCTACATCCAAAGACAACATATGTGTATTCGACGCATTTATATCCTGTATACATTCAACAAATTGGAAGGTGTCCCGAAGGGAATGATTAGATAGTTGCCCCCTGACAGGTTCGAGTATTTCAGCTAACCAACCAGCTACTGGATGATAGGGTGGTCCAGACATATCCAAGATAGGGCGAAGTGGAAGGCCAGCTTTGTGTATTTTCGGTAGACCATACAGTCTTGGTATTAGAGACCCTGTTGGTCTGATCTTTTCGTATAATTCTTCACGAATTAGATGGTTGTTCTTCATTCTCTTTAAAGTATCGGTAAGTTGTTTCTCAACTAATTCCGACTTGTTTTTCTCGTTTGGTTTCGAGAATTTACCGCCGTCTGAAAGTAGACGTGACATTTTATCGATATAATCTTTACGATCCATAATAACAACACCTGTACCCTTGTCAGGGCGTATTAATAGTATATCGTTATGCGTCAAAAGTTTAAGTTCTTCTTCCGAATGTACTTTTCAACAGGACAGTGCAAATTGCATACAATACAGTATCTAGACTTGTCTTAAGGATGGTATCATTTATTTTCTTTGATCTTACCTCAAATGACTGGTAAGTGCCAAATGTACTGCTTAGTGAAATCTAGACCAAGTCATTTCACAAGACCTTGACGTTGGTCGACTAGTGTGTTCTGATCTTTTCATACAGAAAAACAATGACACCGATTTTAAGAGGTTTATTTATGGTTGTTACTATCACTCATGTAGAATGTTATATTTCTTCGCTCTGCTTAAGTAATTCATAACAGACAGTTGGAGACTTTAGTTAATATTGCCAAGAATATTCCATTACCTGTTTGCTTTATGTTAAAAGAAAAATTTTTTTATTTCAGGATCAAAACAAGTTAACTGAAAAGTGGATAGTGAAAAGAACACATGAAGTACTTATGGAATTTTATGCCTATAGTGTCTACTCTCCATTTCAACTGGCTGTTAACGCTGGAATTACAGCAATCAAAACCCAGTATCCTTTTACTTTGTCAACAGTATCTATTATTTGAATGTTAAGTTTCACCTTATTTTGTTAACGGGACCTATTGATCATTTCTGTGCAGTAGTAAGTGTAGGATTAAATGCGCCTACAGATATTCTATCCTCACTGTCAATCCTGACGCCACATAGTTTAGGCTTGACTATAGTTACAAGTCAGGTAACTTAACGTAAACTTTGTCTGTTTCTAAAATATAGAAGAAATAATAAAGTTACATAAAGATAACAATACAGAGACAACTGTCCATGAAAGAAGGACAAACACATACTGAACAGTATTGTGATGTGTGGAACAAAATGGTTAGTGAATTACATTCACGTACATATGAGAAATAGAATAGAATACTCATCCAAGATCAACCACCAGTGGTGGAAGTTTACACTAAAATAATCACATGGTAATCACGAGAGACAAGGCGAGGTCATACATATCGGTGGACTGTCATCAATCCTGTCTGTCGTGATTAACAGTAGGTATCATCTTACGTAGGAGTTTGTAATAATGAAGTTCATATTTTAGCTTAACTTGCATGCTGTTACAAATAACCAAAATGTGCAAGCAACTAGCTATTTTTCATTTATTTTAACTTCTTGTAAACTGCATGTTACTAAGTTTACGAAGTCTTTTCTACTCTTAACAGAGGCTCGACCTTCAGTAACCGTTCTTTTTACTGCGGTTTGAAATGTCAGATTGCATCACTACGCCTTGAACAATGCGTTTGGTTCATGGTCTAATGCAAAACAAAACACGTACTTTTGCTAAGCTTCATTTTATTATTTATCAATTTTCTACATCCTTAACTCAAATGGTTTTGTAATTCCAGCTATTGTTACAATCCAAGTACTCAACACAGGGATTGTGCTGTTTGTCATCCATTAATTAATCAGTTGGCAGTGAATTTACCTTTTGCGCGTCATGATCATTCAATACTGACATGCTACAAAACTGGTCTTCCTATGAATGATGACAATCCTCCTATGTCTTTACCAAACGGCTATGTGTATAGTCAAAAGGTATTAGGCTTTTCTTTTTACCACTGATGTTCGTGTAGCACCTTATATATATATATATATATATATATATATATATATATATATATATATATATATATATAATAAAGCCACACGATTGTCAACATTATCTTATTGCCTATGATGAGGGGCCTTTCTAGTGCCGAAATGGGTATCGACGAAAATTGGCACATTCATTCTTTGAATAGATCACTTTGTAGTGCACAAATATGTCCCTAAGTTTTTTTCCTGTGGCGTCAGTATCAGAGATATTTGATGGCATCAAGGTAATTCACCGAAATGGAAGTAAATGGCATATTGCTAAGTTATTTAAAAAACAGGATTATGAGTGAAATAAAATCTGGTTACATTTATCTAATATAGTTGTATGACCAAGCAGCATGTTTACCAACAGTCAATTCTTTGTGTTCATCAGAACTGTGCAGTCGCTCTGCTAATCAGATATCCTCTGTTCGGTGCATAACAATATGCAAAATGATATTTGAAAGCAACCATGTCCATTATCCTGAATGTACTTTAAAGTTTCCGTAATAATTAGCAATCCTGTAGTACAACTAAAATTTAATAAAAGTACTCAGTTATGCAATAGAGGTGATATGTTCGGAAGACACTATGGAAAACAAATTGATTACTGAGAACACCACATTGTTTGGAGCTTTTTGAGTAAATTTATAAAGGCGAACACAGACTTACTAAAGTGGGTTCGTTATCAAGAAACTATTAGTCATACGCTTGCAGTTTCGACAAAGTGTTTCATGCCTATTTTAAAAACATTCCGTGTTAGCATCGAAAAACTGTATTCTTCAATTCGATGTCTGTTATAGGACAAATTATGTAAATTACTATTCTAGGAGTGTGACTTTTCATCTTCTAAAGTGAGCGAATGGGAAGTGTAAACTGTATGTAACTTTATTAGTTAACTGAGGTCAGGCGGACAAAACCGATAACATAAATCATTCACTCTAATTTACTGATCTGACCGACGGGAACCCGGTTTTCAAATCTCAGCTTTATGAAACAGTTGCGAATTGTAGATGCGGGAAAAAGAGGTGTAACAGGTATCACTACCCTTACCCACTCTAGAATTCACATTCATTTATTGTTTGTTAATATGCTACTTTATAATTGCTCGTATTGTATTTGTTTACCTGCATCGGTGGTCTGGGGTTCGATTTCCGACCGGCGCAATCCTAAACCTCGATGACAGATCGTTTATAAGAGGCTAGCAACCCTACCTCCACAAAAACACCCCTATTGAGACTTGAGAGCTCGAGCTAGAAACCCTATTTCCCACTTGAAACGCAAATGAGCGAAAAAAATACTTGTTTATCTAGGTCTCCTTCTAATAGGTACTCGGGTTCAAGTCCCGCTGCATCTAATTCAGCCTCGGTAACTGAGTGGTAACATTAATCCACACACAGTAAGTGCGAGGGCTTATCGAGTAATAATTAACTAACAAACTTAAATACACAAGACTGTGCCTCTGAATCTCACTGTCGTCTGTTTTAAGAGTTTATCCTTTAGAACGGAAAATATGATTACACTTTGAAAGTATGCTAAGTAAACATTATCTATGTTGGTGCAGAACGGAGATGTATTAAAAGTATTGTTTTAGTGTTGAGCACCTTATTGCATCGGGGTTATCTGTTGTCACCATTTATAATTCCACTTCACGAGCAAATGATGTTAGTTAATAGATAATCCAACTGTGGTGAGAGCAGGCTGCTAGCCAATTGGTCGACATTAATCTACGTCAATGTTTAGGTCACTAATATTGGCCGTGAGAAAATATGAACAAGGCTGATTCAACAACCAATCACGGCAGACTTAAACGTGGGCAAACATGATTCGCAGATAGATGGCTCCACTCTCCGAGAAACTCGAAACAACCAATCAGAAGTCTGCGTTCGTCTGCTTAACTTCCGAGAAACAACCAATCAGAATGCGTTTGTCTACTTGAATAAGCTCTAATAATGCGCATAAAATATATATAAATAGGTGCTGATTTCCGTAATAAAATGATCTGTTGCCGGCCCTTGTCTTTTGTTGTTACACAACCACTATATCATGACTTCGAATACCGTCCAGCATACTCTCACCTGGTTGACTACATAGTACCATCAATCCTCACACAATAATTATGGTTCGCAGTCCACCGCATAAGAAATCTGTGTCGGGTAGCTGAGTTTCAACCAACCGTATCGGTGTGCACCTCCTTTCGATACAGCTCATAGTTAATTCTCTTATCAATGTTCACCCTCAGTATACCAATATCGACTGAAATGGATAAGGATAATAGAAGCATTTTTGGCAATGATCACTGTATATGCTACTAATAACAGTTTCTCTTAAATTTTTTTTGTATAAAGGGTATTGCTGAATTAACTCATTCAGACGGAACAATAACATGTCCACGTTCAGGAAAAACTTTCGAAAGTTCTCAGGTTCAAAGAGTTTATATAGTCTAATAATTACTTGCATCTCTCTTTTAATTTGATTGTTTTCTTTTCATTTTCATCATTTCTTATTATACGCTTTTTGACAGTAGCTGTAACTAACTAAGATGTGTACAAAATAATATCCTTATGTTAAAGTTTAATGATTGTTACTGATTTGAACAAAAACATGATATCGATTCAATTGTTACAATATACGTATTGTATACAGCTACATAATATAATTTTCAAATAACTAAGATGCTTTTTTGACGATATAAATTAAAACATCTGGGTGATTCATATTAGAGATACCTTCTATTATAGTATTACCCTGATTTTCTACTGCCAGTCGGAAAAGTTATTGCCAAGTGTGTGTGATATACTTTGTGGTTATCTCAAAGCTCTTCTTCTTGTCTATTAAAGAATAGGATAACATTGTAAAATATAGGTCGACCTGAAGCAGCCAGACATTTACTAAGGACTTCTTACGTTTGCGACAGACAATGGGCAATGAGGAAACAGGTACTGTAATAGATGCTGTGACTAGTCACTAAGTGATAACCGGTGTCATTCGTTTAGTCCGTGGCTTTACTTTATAAAACCATTGTAACCAGCGTGTATATGTTTAGCCTCATGAGTTTGAGCATTTCACTGTTGTTAGTGTTTTAACTGGCGCGGAATTATGCTCCTGTTCATCCCAAGCAGAATACTAAGCCGCATCATCCTGGAGAGAATCAAACGAGCCCTAGATGAAAAACTCCGACCGGAACAAGCTGGATTCAGGAGAAACAAGTCATGTATTGATCAAATCGCCACTCTACGGATCATCATTGAACAAGCTTGGAATGGCAGTCACCTATCTATCTTAACTTCATCGACTTTGAAAAGGCCTTCGACAGAGTCGATCGAGTGGTCATTTGGCAACTACTTCGCCACTACGGGGTGCCATCGACAATTATACATCTCATCCAACAGTTATACGACAATGCTGCATGCCAAGTAATCCACAACGGGAAACTTACGGAAGCCTTCGAAGTGAGGACGGGAGTGAGGCAAGGCTGTCTACTATCGCCAATGATCTTCCTGATTGCAGTAGATTGGATAATGAGACAGACAACGGGCAATGAGGAAACAGGCATAAAATGGACTCACACAAAAATCTTTGAGGATCTGGACTTCGCCGATGATATATGTCTGATTTCCCAGAAACTGGAAGATATGCAAGTGAAAAACAACAAGTTGGCGGAATAAGCATCAAAGATAGAGCTTCAGGTGAACATAGATAAAACAGAGATGATGAAGATTCCTGGCCAACAACAATCAGCATAAATGGGAGGAACCTGAAAGAAACAACCTCCTTTACCTACCCGGGAAGCATCGTTTCAACTACAGGCGGAACTGACGAGGATATCAAAGCCAGAATCGGAAAAGCAAGACAAGCTTTCATTACTCTTAAGTCTGTGTGGAAGTCAACAGCACTCGGAATCAGAAATAAGATCCGGATTTTCAACTCCAATGTGAAGTCAGTGCTACTATATGGACCAGAGACTTGGCGCGTCATAAAGAGCATTTCAAACAAACTTCAGACCTTCATCAACAGCTGTCTTCGCTCAATACTCAAGATCAGATGGCCGGCCAGGGAAGATCAGCAACAGGGATCTCTGGCAGCGAATCAACCCAGCAGGAACCGATTGTGAAAGAAATAGGCAGGAAGAAGTGGAGATGGATTGGCCATACTCTGAGGAAACCATGAAGTGACATCACTAGACGAGCCATTGTTCAAGTGGAACCCGAAAGGGGAGCGGTGAGTTCGCGTCAATGCAAGGGTGACTTGGAGGAAGTCATGTGAGGAGGAGATGAAAGGGTATGGGCAGACTTGGAGCGGGGTGAAAAAGTTGGCAGAAAACAGAAGGCGATGGAGATGCGCAGCTGAAGCCCTATGTTCCTCTAGGAATTAAAGGATATAATAATAGTAATAATAATAAATCTTCACGTTTAATAATGGTTAGAAGAATTGCTTGAAATGACTGCAAAGATATGGCTCGTGTTACAGAAACGTGTCATATTTCACTGTGCCCTTAAACAACAGGAATAGTGACGCAGTGATCTATAACCTTTGGAAAATATCTCAAAATAAACATAAAAGGAAATATGGTCACTGTCAAGCAGTTGTCCTAGTGAATATACTCTAGGACGTCTTATTGGTTGGAAGAATACTGTCAGGTTGAGAAATTAGGTGTCAACAATTAAAATTGTGCTTTGGGATGGGGTGTAAAGTGAATTTTTAGTTTATGTATCCACGAGTGAAACATGATCGGTTTCCTAGTCGTGTTTGGGCTGGTTGCACAACTCGAAGTCTTAGAAAATGCGTATGTCAACTCTGAATTTGCAACTTATGATGTATCTCTTTAAGGAATGGGACAGTCAAACAATTTAAACAGTTAGATGGGATTACGTCTAACTCTAACATTCCAACTACTGAATCAGTTTGACTGGTAACTTTAAGGTGTCACTTTTAGATATTTCTGATGCAAGTTGATCGGCGTTCTCTGGCTTTCTATGGTTCGTGTTACTCAACTCTGCATGTAACGTCTAGTTTGTCACTATTTGACGCCATAATAATAAAGACAGGTTGACTAAAGTCCTTGTAATCTTCTGCACGTGGTCGTAAATATTATTCCCTCAAACAACAAGCATATCACTAGCTGCAATATCAGTAGACCTGATGTGTGTAACGAGTCTAAACAAGTGACAGCCATTACTATGAAGTCATACAAGATAACTTGTGAAAGTGCGGTATTTCGAGGAAATGTTACCTAGCATACACTTTCAGGTTCTAAACCTTCAAAAAAGGCGTAACAAAGGTTTTTTTCTTGCGCAAACTGTCTCCTCCTGTGGCTGCATATTTCAGCGATAACATTCATGAGAATCAGCCGTTACATTTAAGAGTTAAATATGCCGTCAGCTACCACAAATATTGACAGTAAGCTGAAATAGAATCACTGCAGAAACAAACAGCAGAAATGTTTACACTACAACAATGCGATAACCTGAAACGTTATGTGAATCTCTCACTTCAAAAAATACTGAGTACTTAGTTGACTGGACAGGAAGAAACAATTTTGGTCTGAGTATTAAATTAGTTGGTATCTGTACAAAAATATACATACAGTAGTTTATGAAAAGAAAAGATTCAGTTCCCCTCTTCTTCTTCCTCCTCTTCTTCCGCTTCAAAATCAGAATTTCCAGTTGGTCTTGACACAGACTGACCATCATTTGGATCCTGATAACTGAATTGCATACCGTTACTGTTTTCGATACCAAGAATCTCTCCAGTTTGTGCCATACTGGCTAACAGATCACTAGACATGTATTTTTCGAGAATTTCGCGTTTCCGCTGAGCTACCAACGCTGATTCAATCTGGGAATGTAGTACAATTAAAAAAGAAAAACTTCAAGTGTCATTTCTGGTACATTAATCAAAATATTATATACCTACATATCTTGAGTTTATTTTGGAATCAGTTATTTCACTGTTACGATTACTTATCACTAAGCCTCGATGAGAAATGGTTATGCATATTTCAAGAGATCGTTTATAATTTTTATAACATTCTAATATAATCTATCTAGTATACTTTAAGGTAACCGCTTTTATTTTTCTGAATCCCATAATACTACTGTTAAATTAAAAAAACAAAGATAACATAAGAAGAATGTATCAATAAACAACAAATATTCGCTCACCTGCTCTTGTGTATAGACTGGAACATGAGCAACAAATGCTCGCTTCACTGTTGTGCTTAAAGAACTCATAGATTTGTTTGCCAACTTTGTAGCATCATCCAACGTATTAATACTTTCATCACCATTTACCAATGCTACTAATTGTTCAGCATTCGTAAAGTCAACAGATCCAACCTCATTGCCCTCATCAATCGCTTCGTAAAGGCGCATCAGTTCTATATCAGCTGGCTATGTGATAGAAAAAAAGAATTAGTTGAATGTTTTGCAAAAAATAAGGGGTTAAAATTGAAATAAATTGTAAACAAGAGTCATTTAGTCATTAATTAGAAAGGCGCGTCTGTGGTTCAGCTATTAAATGCCTGCCAATCACGAAAGTGGTCCGGAGTTGGATCCTCGGCTGATGCACTATTAAACCTCGCTAAGCCGATAGTAAGGCTGGTAAAGAGCGAAGGTTGGGCATGAAGCTAACAACCCCATCCAGTAAAAATAAAACCACTACCGAAACTTTAAAGCTTTAACTAGAGGCCCTATGTTGCGCCCGAAAATAAAGAAATACATTAGCGAAAAAATAGATTAACATATAGCTGAAATCATACTAGATAGGTCCACTAAACATTGCTTCAATAATACCATTTTATCAGATACTACTAATAAGGACCATTTTCTATAAGAGTTACACAAAAGACTGCTGAAGACAGATAGCGTGTTCAGTAAAATAAATTAAAATGACTATTGGTAAAACATTAGACTTTCCATTCAGTTCACTGTTGGCACTAATTATGAGCATTTTGGGTTAAAAAAACGTAACTTATTCTGTGATCTCCTTTATTCTCTTTATTGGTGGGTGGGGAAAGTGGAAAAGTTATCAGTGATAGGTATTATGCTTCAACAACTTGAGCTTAAAATAAAAACAGATTCTAAAGAGTATATAGTAAGTGATGTTAAAAAATGGTTATCTTTTCAAAAGAAACGGCTCGATTGGTGAACAGAACATTATGAAGAGCAGTTCAACTGTCTTACACATGGCCATAATCCAACGCCAGTCTGAATGTGATGTACATATTGGTTTGTCTACGTTGATCGAAGTCTCAAAATTCAGGATGACATAGGTGCTTAAGAATTGCGGTAGTGAATTATTGATTAGAGTATCTACGTATTACTTAGTGAAAAAGTTCAACCGAATTAGTTCAGTTGATTCATACCAATTTATAAGGGTGGAAAATTTCCTACATTAATCACAACGGCGTGAACTTTAAAAGTATGTTACCTACGATTCTAGGCTCCATAGTCATTTTAGACCAAGCGAAGTTACTGCACTTTGAAATAATACGTATAGAAAAAGGCAACATAAATGATACGAACTTCTGATGAACAAATGTGAATGTGAGAAAGGGACTATAATCCAATGAAGGCAAGTTGATATGAATTTCAATGGCGCTAAAGTAGATAATACGGATTTATTTTTGAGAATTTTCACCGATGTAACAGTCTCCACCTACTTACTGTTAGGGACTCGTCGGCTTCATATACGAAGGCTTTTATAACATCTATTTTCTACTCAGAGGTAGAATGTTCGCCGACTATGCGTGTAGTCTGGAAATCGATACCCGGCCGAGGCACTCCTAAACCTCGCTTAGCCGGTAGTAAGTTTGGTAAAGGAGGGTTCGGAATGTGCCTAGCAACCGCACCTCGTAAAAATAACACCACTGCTACTGAAAATTCGAAGTTCACAGCTTGAAGACCTATGTACGATTTGGAACGCAAAGGAATTAAATAAAAATACCCCACTCCATCACTTATTTTAATCTGACGAAAAAAAAACAGATGTTCCAAATTTTCACTGGTGTGTCGGTGTTCGCACATCGTTACATTTGTAATATAACCCTCCGAGTCATCTACTAACCTATGTAACCTACGTTCAATTTAAATTTTCTCTGTGCCAGTCAAATCATCACATACGGTAAACAATTTCATCTTTCTATGCCTAGCTCTGTTTTTTATTAGTTACTTTCATTGTGACTGATTCTGCGTTAGGACTAATTCTGGCTACCCAATCACTTTATTTAGTAGTGAAATGAGCTTTCATCCTATTTATTGTATTTTCTAAAAATCGTCTTAGTGCTGAATTGTCTAGTGTGTTCTGAAAATGGAATATATTTGTGCGGAAAAAAGTCATACTTTTAAGCAATTTTCCTGTTATTTTAGTACTAGTTTTTAGTTTAAAGAACCTCCTTAGTTTGAACTTCGGATTTCACTAGTTTTCTGCGTTAATTCTTTTGGTGAGGTCACTGCCACCAGGGACTTAAATCCGTCATTACATACTTAAATATAAAAATAACTATCGAAAAATTCCTATCCCAAACATTATGTTAGCTATATAAAAACACAAAACACTACTGCTGGCCTAAATGATGCATATATTAATGTGAAAAAAATTAGTTTGATATACTTACATTATCTCCAGCGTCATATATGTTTCTTGTATCAGCGTTGTCTTCGTCCAAATCATCTATTTCATCACCAGTAGGATGTTTAGCAGCATATGTTGGTAAAGAATCATTCTCCTTACGTGCTTTCCATAAAGCAACTTTATGAGCTATGGCTGCAAGAACAGAATTACATAAAGAGAAATTTCTGTACCTTCTTGTTCATAAATGGCCTCCTGGGGAACAATCACACCATCATCTTCATCACAGTTGCCGTAATACGATACATCAACCAGCTTCATTAGCTCTCCTCTGGATTTCCTTGCAACTGGCTGGGCTAGAAAATTAAAATAAGTACATTTTTAGTAGAACGAAAATAGTAGGCTTGTAATTGTTGTTTCGAATAAAAATAGTATATAAAATGGACTCTATACATCTAAGTACATCTACAAAACAAATTCGAGACTATTGTAATATGTTTATTAATGCGTTGATTGCAGAGCGGTTAGGACGCTCGCTGACCATGCACATTGTCCGGGGTGCAATCCTCGGACGACGCACACCTGATATCAATGGTTGGCATGCCAAAAATTTGGGCTACCCATATCACACGCTGAAAATTCCATACTTGTATCAAAAATATTGTGTGAAGTCAAGCTGTAATAAAATAAAAATTTGTTTAATGTACAAAACCGAAAAGGAATTCCAAATGACAAAATCTCCGGGACAAAAATACTAAAAATCATGGTAAAACAATAATCTAGTCTGCATTTAATAGAAAATATTTATGCATCAGGATACTTGCTTATTACTTGCATCCTAAGTGCAACACAGGGAAGTAGCTATAAGGTTATTCCTATGGTATTCGGAACAGTTCAACCTTAGAAGAAACAAATGTACAACATAGTTTAACAACTTCCGAGTACAAAATGCTTTCTAGATTAATTTCAGACATTAAATATGCATGACCATCATTTTACTAACAGATATCGGTATCTGAATGATAACAAAAAGTTTATGGCAGAAAACTTCTATTGGCACATGTCAGGAACAGCATCTCAGCAACTTGTGCACTAAAATAAAGGCGGTAGGCTATGTAGTAGATTCATCATTCACAGACGAAAGTGAATCGAAAATCTAAGATGGAATCAGTATTGTTAATAATTAGTAAAACTGGTATTTAAGGCAGTAACAAGGATTTTCTAATTTCGTCTGATTTTATATGTCGTACATATATTCTCTCAAGCAACGACTAACTCAGTTTACGAATATCACAGCTGGGGTGCTTTTTCCCGATCATTTTAGACTTTTCTCTATACAATTCTCAATGCGAGAACAAGGATAATGTTATTGGTTCCATTAGGGAAAAATAAATTATTCACTTTTAGACTTCACTAGTATAAGTTGGCAACATTCGTTGCAAATACTAATAATGGATGTTTATATGAACAAGATTCAGCAATCTTCAAGTCTTAGTGCACTTTTATGCTACTAGCTGCCACTTCTTTTGGTTTCAGTAGCATTACAAAATCTTAGTGACATGTCAATGTGTCCCGGTTTTACACTTACTTCCACCTAAAGTAGCGTGAGCAACTATGTAGTATTATCAGTTCTCACACATGAAGTACGACTTATGGTTTAGTACTCAAGACACCAGTCCTAACAGCAACAGTTTTCTTAATGATTTCCAAGTCATACATTTAAGCACTAGGGTTGTAATGGACACGAATTTACTTACGATCTTCTTCAAATAATTCCCGGACACCAGGCAAATCGCGAGCGGCTCCATAATACCTGTATCCTCGATTGCCAGGGACTTCTTTACCTTCTTTTTCTAACATTTTTGGCGCTTCAGCCTACACATGTCTTAGGGACAGTTGTCCTTACTTTAAAATCAGGCCCGCCGAGGTTTTTGATATGGTCTTCCCAATGAGACTTCTCTCGAATAAGCTTGTTAATGTCATCGTTTAGGTCTCGTAATTTATACTCCCCAAGGCTGGCTAAGAAAAAATTAATAAAGTAATTCGACGCACGATTTTGGATCTGTGCTATTTTCCGAGATATTTCATGAACAATCTGTCGCCTGTAATATAATGAATCTTTCAACCCAGTGCATTCTGAAGCGATAAAAGGTCTTTTCTTTGTCTCCTGAACCTTGTCGACATACACTGCTCTCCAGCGAGCAAGAGCTGTCCTGAAGTATACCTCATTTATAAGTTAAACTGACATACATTGCTTTTTCTGCACTTCTAGCCTGTAATTGATTAAAAAAGGTGAACTTGAACATACCATTTCTGTTCCGAATACGACTTCGCCGACTCACGGTGAATACGCGTACGGCCTTGAAAGGACTACCACCAATCTCCCGCCAGTCCAATATCCAATGATGTTTTCGTGAGCCAATATAAATCACATTGTTTCCTTCGTCCTCACTTCTTGATTGTAGAAGCTTCCGGTCTTTGCATAACTTCCACGTTTGCCAGTCGATTTCTGGTGCTTTTTTTTAATTCAAAAGGTGGTGCTAGAATTGGTTAGATGTGGTTAGTTGTGTGCGACTTGTTAAGAACGTGTCGCTGTCGTGAGTGGAATTGGTCCTTTTACCCGTCTACCGTTTGATGTTGCCTAGAAGTGAGATAATAACTACAGGTGTGATTAATGAAGATTTCGGAAAAAAGAAAAAGAGAAACTTACAAACACACTGATAATTAAATTCGGTGAGAATGTAAATAATATAAAACATAAACAATACTGATAAAATAAGTAAATGAACGGATACAGCAGTCACTTTACTAAGGAAAAAAGGGGATAGGAAGTTTTAAGGGGACGAGTGCAGATGTATACCCAATAATAGTGTGTGAACTTCAATGGAATGGACGCAGTCCTTGTATCTCTGAATGTTGCCCATCCTCGGCTAGAGGCTTTCTATGTGCAGTGCGGTAGCCACGTCTCCTCTAGAATATTTCCAGAGTCGTCAAACTCAGGTAGAAGGAAGTGGAAGCGCGCTGAACTGTGTGGTCACTGATGCTTCATAGATCATGGACTATGATGTGGAAGCCTTTACTTAATTGCAGAACGCATCTATCTAGGTGATCCTGGTCGGTCTTATAAACGGCGACCAGCTAAACCCCAATCAGGCAGTAGTGTAGGGATTTTGAGAAGCGATATGGTTATTCAGATATGGTGACTCAAGAGCTTAGAAGAATGGGGCTAGTATCCATGTCCTCTCTTGTATTATTAAGGCTTCCTTTATCTATCGAATTATGAATGCCCTACCGTGTATGACTAATCCATCCTCTACACTTGCCCAGTGTCTTGCTTCTAAAAATCAAGCTCCAAAAACGTCATTGATCTTCTACCCTGATATGAGCTCTCAGTCAGCAAATTTAGTAATTCTTTTGATAGAAAGGTAGCGTTCAAAATTACTGAGATCCCTCTGTTCACGCCATGAGTTCTATTTTATTATAATTGACAATAATAAGTATATTCCTGTTTTAGGTTGTTTTTCACTGATACTCACTCACTAATTTAATCGCTATTTCACTACAACGGCTCGCTGGCCGAATACTGAAGGTGAATTAGAGGCTGACGATACTGACGTTCACGGATAGTACAAAGTATACTAACGCAAGATCTAATACCCACAACTTCTATAGTATTCGTTCCGCGCAAACAAACAGCAAAGCAAAACACGGTAATTGATCGTCCAAATTAAGAGATATATTTCGGGACCAGATTGAAGTTCTAGAGGATCCCTTAGCTGGCTAGGGATTGTGCAGGAACGTGGCACGATGGAGTACCAGATGGGGGTGGATGCTTGACCGGGAGCCTTCAGCTAAACAAGTCGACTTGGAAAGTGAGGGTCAGCATCCAATATTCAGTGATGATTGCTTTGGTCAATAATTTTGGGGAATTATTAAACGCTACAGCTCACTCCCTCTAGTGGGGTTGTGAGGACCCTAGGACAGAACCAGCCGGAAGTAAGAAAAGGCTCGTTGGTTCCTTACCTGTAAAAAACTCTTCCGATCAGCCTGATGTTGTGCCTACTGGTAATCTACCTATGCTAATAGGGTGTCTGTACATCGCTTCATTGATATTTTTCTGTTGGATCTCGTGCTTCATTTGCTTCCTATCCATTGCCCGTCGCACCTGGAAGAGAAAACAAGAAGGCCAAGAACCTTGTTGGGAAAGATGCACCAAAATAACGTTTGAAAAATGATATGCATCAACCATAAGATAAAACGATGTGAAGATTAGAACATCGAAAAAAGTATATATCTAATTATTTTAGTGGATGTAACATGAACGGTAATAGAAAAGCTTTTTAACTTGTGTTGCGAAATGCAATGAAAAAACTGATGTGTGTGAATTAAAAAAGCAATAAATACTACAAGCGAATAAGATTTGGGTGGATAGCATCATTCACTTATGTGATGCAAGTGTGGAGATGTTCTGGAAATCTCACGTTTCGTCCAGAACGCGTTCTCTTTGAGAGCTTGACAGAAGGCTAGGTGGCTCTCGCGGTGCTAGTGATTTTTTCGAGTACTAACGGTACCATATGCAGTGGGGAGGCCCAAGAGCTATTCGATGGCAGAATGATTCCAGGCGTGAGCATATGGTCGAACTCATTTCTAGAGAGCCTCAGTTTATTAAGAGCAAATCATAGTGCTTTAGATGTCACGGGCTGTCTTGAGGCTATGATGTGGTGCACAACACTGCTGGTTGTGCACGGTAGACCGTTAGACGGGCAATTAAGTTCCGGGTCTTTATCAACAATCGGTTGGAACGTTTGATCAAGGATTGCCTTCATCTTGACGAGTGACAAGTTCAGGCCTACATTGGTGATGCGTTTGACAGACAGTCTGCAAGTAAATCATGATGATTAGGTAGGCCCACGCTAATGATGGGCATTGTGACGTCAGTGAGAAGGAAAATGCACTGAGTAGGTTTGCGCAAACTTAAGTTCAAATAGACGTGTTTCCTACCAAAGTTTGCAATTGGCTTTTCATTTGCAGCCTGTAAGTTGAAGGTAGGTTCCTTCTGTGAATCTCCCGCTGTAGCAAGAGGGACGCTAACTTCGGAGCCTGTGTCGACTACGTATCGGATCTGGCTGTCCATATCACGAATGTAAAGTAGGCGACTAGTGCCACCGACGACGGTTGTCGTTAAATTTATTTTCCAACCTCTTAACTCTATTAATTTCATATGTATTCCTGAGACAAGTCCATGTGTCAATCACGTCTCATAAACCGTTAATGCCCAGCTCTCGCTACGCTCGGGCCCACGCTGTTCCTTGAAGTTTTCATAAACGCTTAGTTATAACGGACGAAAAAACCAAAACACCGATCTGCCGCTTGAGATTTCTTTATTGTCACACCAACATATAAAAATTATAACTGAACTAAGTTCTGTGAACAAATATTACAATAATAAATCTCTGTATTACTTCTGACGATGTTTCACTCTTCTTTCTGAACAGCGACCGATGAGACGATGACTGTCGTATTGATGCCTCCGCGAAAATTGGGGAAGTTGATTTTGAGCAAACAACCGTGAATTGATCGTTCAATCTTCAACTCCATTGACACCATGCTTGTCCAGATTGTCCTAAATTGGTTGCGCAAATACAACACCGCACGATTTAGACAAATTTGTCTTCTTATTACCTTGTCTAAATATCCACTTGTGTCAAAAATAGTGACCGATGTAATCGCACATTGATATAAACTTCCATTAATTCTTACTGTGCTAACTTGTTATTGACTATATTGGTGGTTATATTCATATATACATCCCGTGAACCCTTGTTTTCTTTTTTAGCTACCCTGTAATTCCAGTGTCCTCGTGGGATTCATCGCTGAAAAAAGTGGTTTCCAGTATCGTCGATTTTGTATATTATGTCAAATCACTAATAAATATATTCCCCATACCTCAGATGGACAATTCACTTGTTAATAGTGACTAATAACTTTATAGAATGTTGTGAGCTACAGAGTTAGGGAGATTAGTTAGGGTCGTGCGTTGTATTTAGTAGTGCGTTTAAAAGATACATTCGCCACTTAATTATATTGTCGTCAGTATGCAGTACATTCTTGTTCTCACAATAAATTTGTTAGCAGGAATTATTATCGGTACCTATATTTTGGAAGGATGGTATATAACGAAACGTACTAATTTAGCAGTCAAAGGTTAGAACTATCCGTTAAAATTGAAACAGGTGCTCATGTAAGGGGAATTTGATTATTCAAAAGTCGAAATATAACGCAAGTGATAAAGTTATTAGCATCGTTTACATGCGAACAGTTAAAGTTACGTATTTTGAAGTGATGGTAACTTGTAGATAGTTTTAAGGATGTATTCAGTGATAAGTAACATAGATGAGACAGTGTAAGTGAATAACAGTATAACTGTATAAGCAACATCAACTGGCCAGTATACACATAATAATAATTTTTTATTTCTGTAACACAAACCAGCCATTTTTACAGGCATGAACATATGTACACTTATGAAATCTTATAGAATATATAATATGATTTGTTAATTTAGAAATAAGTTGAATACTGGTAAATGTGAGAGAAACATTTAAAATGAAGTGTACAAATAAGGAAATAGATATAGCGTCAAATCTAAACTGTGATTGAAAAAAATACATGTCAATTTCACGCGGGAATCATAAATGATTGCGTTAGTTGGGAAGGTAAGTAGCATTTCTGTACAGGTGCTGACGTGGTACATAAGAGATGCAGAATAAACAATAATTATCAGTAAATCATTCAGAAAGAGTTTTAAAGTCTATTAAATTTTATATTCACCTGTAAGTACGTCATATTTGTGACATTTCCAGTTGTTTATGAGACCCACTTTGAACTTGTCAGCAGATTTTATAATACCGATGATCCCGTTATTCACCAGATGAGCCAGCAATATCACGAATAAGTAGAGAATTGCAGCGCTGTATCAGTACCTTCGTTGAAAGCAGTGTGTTTGAAAAGAGAAGAAGACACAAGAAAACCGGCAGACAGGTGCAGAAGTATATAAAAGGTGTTAATAATTCAAAATATATAACAGGCATGGGGTTCATCGTTTTTTAATGTTTTTTTTTCAGGAAATATTATTTTCCCGATATTTTACAGTCGTTTCTGCGAACAATTAGTTTAAAGTGAAAGACAGGAGATAATTTCACCTACTTACGAGGTTTAAAAGGAATTAAACACAAAAGTCAGAGTGCGTGAGCTATGTAAAAGAAAAGGGAGGGCCTAGTAATATATGTTTTTCTGAAGTATACAGTTCGGTGTCCTTCTGAAGTAGCGGATTCATACCATTTACTTTCATTCGGGAGTTTGCGTTTAAACTTCGGCTCTAGGCAATTTTCAACTTCTATTTCTTTTTTCATTATTATTTTTAGTTTTTACTTTTTTGTTTATTCTCATTTTGCAGAAGCCATCCGAACTCAGGAGCCTTAGCAATAGAGTGCTGTCCCACAGATAAGGGTGGTTCACATATGTTCCAACCATCATATCCGCTGACTAGCAGTCACCACCCTCCCACCTGTTTTGTGCAAGGCCCTGGCGGAATGCTTCATTTTTTTAAATTATTTATTTTTATTTTTTAAATTTATGTTGCAAAATGCCACAAACTTTTTGTTTTCCAAATATTCATTCGTCGACTTACTCAAATTTATGGTATGAATGACTACTTTCAGAAGAACATCATGTATGTTTCATCTTTTACAGCATTTTGAAGACGAAAAATGTAAGAAAGAAAGGCTACCTGAGTCTTCATTTTAGATATAAACAAATG
The DNA here is from genome assembly GCA_944472135.2 of Trichobilharzia regenti. Taxonomy (NCBI): domain Eukaryota; kingdom Metazoa; phylum Platyhelminthes; class Trematoda; order Strigeidida; family Schistosomatidae; genus Trichobilharzia; species Trichobilharzia regenti. Next base: position 143,142,816 of record OX235262.1, on the reverse strand, counting down.
TAGTTTAGAAAATCAGGGAATAATCGTGCAGCATTGAGCAGATAAGCAGTGGCAAGTTATAATATGTTGTTCTAGAAAATTTGAACATACAGGATTATAGTTATAGAATAATAGGATAAGAGTCACTACTATTGAAAACCCACCGTTTATTTGAATATTTAGACAACCACCATTTTGTCCTTAATTTGCGTAGAGCTAGACGCATAGCACTAGGCAGCCTCCGGAGATATTTTAATACCAGTCGTCTTCAGTTGATTTGCATCTGGAACTTGAGATTGAACCTTAGCATACTGAAATACTCATAATACAATATTATCAGGGATATATACAAAAATATTTGAAGGAAATAAAAAAAAATTTAAAATTTAAGGCCGATTAAGAATAGGTGACTAGGGTTGTGAAAGCAATCATAGTGAAAGTGGTTGTCAAACATAGGGTTTACAGATTTCAGGAGCTAACAGTGAGGATCAGAGGAGTGCCGTATTAGATCTCTAATTTTTAGTTTGTCACATACCCCTTCTAACCCGTTGTTAATGAAATATTTGTTCAGCAAAGATGAGAAAGTTTTTGGGGTAGGACTGTCTCTAATTTCAGTTGGAAGACGATTCTAAATGCAACGGTATCTCACAGTGAAAGAGTTTGATCTGTATTTTGTATGACAGCGGGGAACTTTAAAAGAAGAAGATTTATTTCTCAGGTTATATTTCTTAGGTGAACTGAAAGTAAAGTCATTGTGGGGGAAATATATAAGCCGTTTAGCAATCCTAAATGTAATTTTTAGGTTGAACTTCAGTCGTCTAACCCATAAGGGTTCCAAGTCGAATAGATTACATCTGTCGTAGTAAGAAATGCAAAGATTTTCACCTACTAGACGTTTAGTAAACGCCCTTTGTAGACTTTCTAATTTGCATCTGTCTTTTACGGAGACACTGTCCATGATAGGGGGACAAAATTCAAGTAAGGGCCTTACGCACAACTTGTACAGCATAATTTTGGATTCACTGGTCTTAAAGTTTCGGAATAAAAATCCAAAGAGCCTTTTGACCTTTGATACTTGTAATTTAACGTATTCAGTCAGGCTAAATTCTGGAGTGTATTTCAGACCCAAGTCTGTTGTAAGCGGCAGACGAGGAATATGTTTGTTGTGTAGGGAGATGGAAAGTTCAGATGAAATGCTTTTGGAGCATAGCACACCACATTTTTCAACGTTAAACTTCATTTTCCATGTGTTACACCATAATTGGACGCTCTCAATATCATCTTGAATCCTACTAAATACACATGACACTTCATTTCTGAGTGAGTGATACACTATTTTGATGTCATCGGCGAATAGGAAAGGTCTGCCATGTTTAATAACGTCGCAAATGTCATTGAAATATAACAGGAATAGCAGTGGACCTAGGACACTACCTTGTATAACTCCACTTGTTATCCGAACGGGGTTGGATGTGTGGGAACCTAACCTGACCATTTGCATCCGGTTGCTTAGAAACGAACTGAGCCAGCTTAACAATGAACCTTGTATCCCATAGGACTGGACTTTTGATATTAACAGTCGGTGGCTTACAGTGTCAAAGGCTTTACTAAGATCTAAGTATACGATAACTGTGATCATACTGGAATCTTTAAGTTGTGAGATGTGGTCGAAAAATTGTAAGTGGCATGTCGTACAAGAACGTGACTTCATGAAACCGTGTTGATAAGGAGTGATAAGTTTCTCTTGAGAGAGGAAGTCAAAAATGGCACTTTTCACGATCTTTTCCAGAACCCTTGAAATAACAGAAGTTAGGTTAATGGGTCTGTAACTCATGACACTTGAACGGGAGCCTGACTTATACCTAGGGGTAATGTGCGTGGTTTTCCATGCATCTGGATATGTTCCAGTTGATAGAGAGGTAGAGAACAATTTAAGAAGGAGAATAGGAATGTCTTCACCACCGTATTTTAAAAAAGTTGAGGGAATCATATCAGGACCTGGGTTGTTTGAACTTTTAAGAGAAGTGATTGCTTTCTTAATATTATCTAAAGAAAAGCTGATAATTTCTAAGGTTTTTTGTGAACGTACAGGGAATAGAGGTTGTGGCAACGTATTATCATCATAGGTATATGACTGTGAGAAATGGGAGTTTAGAAGCTCACAAATTATTTTAGAGTCACTAGTGGTTTCGCCATTTTCTAAAATGAATTGTATATCCGTTTTACGGGAGTTTAGCCTTTTGCGATAAAGCCTACAGATTGCAGTGTATTTAGAGCTATCTTTAAGAGCTGCATGTTCTTGTCTGAGTAGGGCTTTGTCGTTATTTTCTTTCAAAGCTAGATAAATGTTCTGTATATTTAGAAGGCATGAGAAGTCGTTTTCTCTGTGGTACTGTCGGTACAGCTTTCGCAGCTTAGCCTTTACTTTTATAGGAATGAAATTCTTTATGTTTTCTCTTGGGTTTTCTTTACATTTAGGAACGAGATTATCAAAGCAAATAGATACATTCTGGTAAAAGGCTAGTAGGACAGTGTCTAGGTTGCTATTAGAAAAGAAAAGATCCCAGTCTAAGCTTCTAATGAAGGAGTTAGATACGTCCCACCTAGCTTTTCCGAAGCACATGAATGTCTTGCGCAGGGTAGAGCGTTTTGATGAGTGAAGCTTGGTATCAAGGGCGCAGATTACTGTGTTGTGGTCACTACCAGGGAATGGTCGGCTGATGTCTATGGTAGATAAGGCGATGTCTTTCAAGAAAACCAAGTCCAGTATATTTTGGTTTCGGGTGGGCCTTAGAATACTTTGTGTCCACCCACATAATTCAACTGCATCTAAGAATTTGCTGTAGCGGGGAGGAGCACTGATGGGCTCCCATGAAACTTCTGGCATATTGAAATCACCTCCAATCACTTTATAAGTAAAGTTCAATTTCGAAGTGTAATGGAAGGCTGCAGTTATCTGGCTTAGCAGTTCACTGTCGTGGTTGGGTGGGCGATAAATGCAACCTAATAATAGGGTTTGCTGTTTATTTATGTAGAGTGTCACCCATAATGTATCACATATATCCAGGTTGGGGTCATCATAGTGCACAGCTCTGCAGTCAGATTTAACATAGATAATGCATCCTCCACCCCTCCCAACTGATCTGTTCTTCCTGAAAAATGAGTAACCTTCGCAGTGAAAGAAATCATCATTTATTTCACTTGTGCACCAAGCTTCAGTGATCATTAGTGCTGTAGGTTGGCTAATCAGTAGTAGGGATTGGACGTACGCCATTTTGTTTACAGCTGACCTGGCATTAATAAGGACTATGTTAGGATTAACCGAGTCATATCTTAAGATTTTAGCCATGTCTTGAAGTAGCTGGTGATGAGATTCAATCATAGTGTCCTCAGACGACAATGAAATATCTATGTCTGTAGATGCCCTAGGAAAGCTAGAAGTGCAGAGGGGGTCAGTTATATTTCCGAGTTCAAGTAAGTTCGGATGTAAAGAAGATTGGCTATCAGAAGAAAAGGATATAGAGGGTTTTTGACGAAGAAGAGAATTGTCTGAGTCATGTAAGGTGAGCTCTAGGCAGTAATTAGGCATTGCTGTATGAGCTGTCATATCTATATTGGGGGGCGAAACCTGTGGAGAGTGGTGAGCATTTGTAGTATGTTTGAGGTCATGTTGTGAACCTGAATAAAAAATGGTAATGTCGTTTCAGCGAAATTGCTGATCGTTGGATGGTCAGTCCCGTTGAGTATGGGCATGTAAATAGGTGGAGGTGGCCTACCAAGCAAGCTAAACTGACTCGAATTTTTGCGATTTACTTCACCACTATTCGACGTCCTATAGTTAGGTGTATCAATCTTTCGGTTTAAAGTGGTGGGAGGGTTTACTTTTTTGGACAAGTAGCTACGAGGTTCGGGCTGCGTTTTACGGTTTTTATCCCTTTCGGCTTTGTGAGTATTTGTTTCTGGAGAGAGGTGTGTTATCAAACTGTGAGTATCTGAATTAGTGTGTGGCAATAGTCTCTTATTATGCACTGTCTTTGTGGACGAACTGGTAGCCCCACTTTTCAACTTCCTGGAATTGAGGCTGCTTGGATTGGGGAATACTGGGTGTGATGTACCGCAGTTTGTCACCGGGGTACAGGGATCGTTATCAGAGGAGTCTAGATCCACGGTGGATTTCCTTCTTAGTCTGTGGTTATACATCGATCCATTTTTGGACCTTATATTTCCACGGAAGTTCGTTTCCGAATACGATGTGCTTTGTACAGAAAGGTTCACACCCTTTTGCTCTGCCTCTACGGAATTGTGGGTGCTCAGGGGTGTTGTAGAGGATTTGGGATTCACAGTTTTAGCATCGGTCATATAAGTCATTCTTTGGATCGGCGTTTTGTCACGAGCTAACTTGATCGTGTGGTAACGCGTATTTTTTAGTAGGGTTTGCCTACTGTAAAAGATGTCAGCATTGGAGGACGAGTCAAATTTCAACACAAGTGGGCAAGATTTGTTCTTCTGAGACTTTCTTAGTCGATGGCAGCTGCATGGGACGTTATTCATAGAGCATGCATTTAAAAGAGTGCTTTTGACCTTGTTGATCTGTGCATTATCCGGTATATTATACACAATTATGTTCTTCTCGCGCACTACACGTTGATATACTTCAGTTGCAACGTAGTTTATAAGGTTTGCAGTTTGTGGTAACTTTCTAGGTGAAGTACTACTACTGCCAGTTTCACTAGGCAGTGCCAGTTTTGACATCTTAACTTCAAGCCCCCTAATTATAGAAAATAGTTCTTCGAATTTATCTTCACAACTAAGTGTAGAACAAAAAACTGGATTAGTGATGGGAGTAAGAATGTTTGCCGTGTGATTCTTATCGCAAGACGCTTTGCAGGTGTCTACGAGGCCTAGATCATTACATGTAGTATCACTGTGTATACCATCCATGATGTTGTTTACTACGCAAGCAAGTGAGGGGAGTTTAATGTCCGGACTTGACGTGTCTACCGCAGCAGACGTATATGTAGTTGTTAAATCAACAGATGTAGTGCTCTCACTTCCTGCAGGGCTACTTATTCTGTTTGGTTTGATTTTTTTACTGGGATGTGAAGCAGACAGTGGAGTTAGACGCTTAGTTTGGACCATTGGCATTTAGTACAAAGTTAAAATTCTTAATTATAAGAGAATGAGCAATGTGTCTGTAAGGTCCGTTTTAGAGTGTTGGGGATTTAAACTGTCTAGTTCTGTATGCAGTTAACAGTTTATAGGAATAAGAATATAGAAATAGAATATTAAGATACCCTATACAAATACTCTAAATGCGAAGATGCTATAACAGTAGCACTTAGATGGACACTATCTATAACGGATAATTTTAAATGTAAAAGTTATATTCTATGAAAGAATAGGACTAAATACTTAATACTGTCGTCGAGAGACCTGTTAAAAAGTCGCCTATGGAGTAAAAAAAGAATTGAGAAATAACACGCGAAAAAGTAACAAAGCCTTTGAATTGCGCGTTTATGAAATTTTGAATATTTTGAAGTTAAACACGATCGGGCAAAGTATTTCGAAGACAAGAGTAGATTGGTCTCCTGAAACTACTAATTCGCTGAGTAACTAAAATTGTCTTCGAATTAAGACTGAAAGTAGACGGCATACTGGCAGGCTGAATGATTGTCATTATTTAGTGACGTTAGAATACGTTTATCTGAGGACTACTTCACTCATAATTCTGTCGTCTGAATAACTTGGTAACTTCTTGATATAAAGATTAAATTGTCACCAAAGCAAGTAAGTATGTTCATATCTAGAAAATACTTGGGTTTGCAGTCGCTTTTTCTACTACCGCAAAACCAGGTGACTCACCAATCAGTCGCAAAGTAAAACTACATGTGTCAAAGACAGTGTGCTCCTGACTTCTAGGTATTGTGAAGGAAGAACTATATCCATGGGTTAATAGGATTACGCGCATGATATCAATTCGAAACTAGGTAACTACGATTCGCAGCTACAGAACACACCACTTTACAATCTATTCCTTTAATCGTGTCAATCAATGTGACATCAGTTAAGACTAGAGAAGGAACACCACTGGTTTTCACAAAATCCATTTGTGTTCCTTAATATAATGTACATTCCGTAATTATAGGCCAACTAGGAAATGCACCAAGTCAGTACAAATATACGAACAATAATTGAGCGTACAACGGAGGGCCGATTTAAAGGAATGCCTGCTCGATATGGCCCAGAGTTCACATATGCCTATATCTGAAGGTTCTTGTGTAAGGTATCGCATTTCTCCAGGCTTTCGTCTAAATGACGCAATTGGATGCCTCCATATTTAACAGATCCTCAGCCAATGGACTCCACTTGTACCTGCAGGAATTTTACAACAAGAGAATACCCTGCTGGGATGTGGTGCCGTGTTACACCAGAGTCTCTCAGTTTAAAGGTGAATCACCCTTAATATCAGTATTACCGCTCTTAGTTGAAAAAGTAATTCGACTGTGTCACCGATACTCTTGTCTGGACTCCCCAATACCAGTTTTTGTTCCTTGTGAAAGTGCAGTGAAGAAACCCTGCAAAGATATATTGCAGCTTCGCCGACTATTGGTTGCAAGTACTTCACTTACACAAGATGTGCACATTCATAAATGCACTATTAACTCACTGCGGCCAGCCCTACATTACACTATGAAATTTTCTCATTTTGAAATGAGACATGTACATGTATATTGGGTCAGTAAATTCGAATACACATTAACATCTAAGCTTCATAAACCTTCCGTCTCACTACTCCATATAATAGCAGTTTGATAGTTATTTAAGAATGCAGTAAAAAGTATTTCATGGAGGGAGTGTAGCACTTGGTATTCAGCAGAGATACGGGCACTTATTCAAAATATTTTAGAGAATTTGCAAGAGTTATTAGGGTAGACCTCAACTCTAAACACTCTTACAAAACTTCTTCACCGTTTTACGACCTTAGCTGTACGCTACTCAACGGGCAAATACTGACGAACTGAATCGAGGTAAAAAGACTTGGTATGACAAGTGTATCTAGGACAATTGTATTTTACACACCAAAATAAGAAATTCAATAAATAAAGAGGTTGTACAACCTATCTGCAGACGTCACTGGAGGTAGGCTCGGAGAGTGTACAGAATGAAAGCACAACGAGAGAGCGAACCAATGAACGTATGGAAGAGTCACAACTCAAAAGATAAAAGTGTATCAAACATGGGTGAGCGAGTCTAAACAAAAGTTCAAGGGTACGATGTGCACTACAGGTTATCTCCCCCTAGAAGGATGGTGGGAAACCAGCAAGCTTCGATATACAAAAGTAGGATGGCTTTGTACAATAGAAACGAGTGAACGCGAAGGTTTGAAGATAGGAATCGTAAAAAATTTTATCGAAAGGAAAGGAAGCAAAAGCAAAGGAAAAAATTAAGGTAAGTTGGAAGTGGTATGTACATGATTAGGGAAGTAAGACGAAATATAAGAAGAAATGACGCTGGTGCCTTGTGTGGTTGTAAGCTTCTACTGTTTGGTTTTTTCTTCTTTACTTCTTTTATCTTTAACTTTTTTCTTTTTTATCTTTTATATTTTTATTAATTTTTTCTTATTGTATTGATATATATCGATTCATTCTTCTTTTAACTCCGTACTATTACGAGCTTACCTATGTGGAGGTCTGATGGTATACCTCCGCCGCCGAGGCCGTCGTAACAGGAAAGTGACTCATTATGTCTAATTTTCATTTTAGACTAATGCTCCCTTTCTCCGCTTCAGCAGGACCTAGCAGTAATGTTAAAGGCAACAATTATACCAGCGTATGATAAGGAGCAGGGTAAAAACAATAGAAGAGAATGGGAGAAGAGGTTAAGATTCAAAATCGGCGTAAAGGTACTCCAAAAGCTTGCGCGGAATCAATGCGAGGAAAACTGGTGTAACTTAGAAGTAGTACGTCAGAATGAGATAAAACAAAGGAAGTTGCTAACCTGTGAAAACTTATAAAATTACATAGAAGTTTGTGCATAACCAATAGCTATGAGTAGTTAACATTACAAAAATTGTTCTGTTTATGTTGCAAAGTGCATAACTAAGATGATGCATAATGTTTACAAGTACGGTTCCCAAAATAAATGAATTGAAGGAGGGCATAAACCCGAAGGAATATAGTACAGCCTGTGAAAATAAATTGAGCGGATTACCATGTATAGCATAGAAGTGAAGCATTTATGCGCAAAAATATGTATATCGGTCCATTTAACTATACAGTGGAAGTTTCTTTTTTTATAATAATTTTTAGACTTTTATTTTTCTAATTTTTTTATATGTTTATTTATTATTTTACATTTTTTTACTTTTTTCTTTTAAATTTTTTTAATAACTAATTTTTTAATGATCGATTTTTTTAATAATAATTTTTTTGAAGAAATTGTGCAGGGAAAAGTAATATAATGTTCGTAATTCCTCATTTGGTGTGGGTTACAAGATGACATTAGAGGCCAACCGGTCTAGCGAGTAGATTGCAATGAAATAGATGAAAAATTAGGATAAAAACTGCTGCTGATCCTCTGTAACGAGACAAAAAGATTAAAATGATTAGTGCGGGGGAAAAACGACTACTTCTAGAAGCGTAACCGAATAGAGTAAATATAGCAAGATTGAACAAAAAATTGTGACAAGGAATAAAAAACCACTAGTAGCATTACCTATGGATTAGTTCAGTGAAAGAATTCTGTGAACCTCTTGGGCCAGTGAACACGTCGACCAGCACGTGTGACAGGGGTCTTACTGGTGACGGTAGGAGAATCATCCTTCGCCATTGGAGGCGAGGTAGTTGAGTCTGGATAAAAACTAGGTTCCGTGGGGCTATTTGATTGAGCCGATGGGGAGGGTGAAGGTTCTTCAGTGTATGCCGCTTTAAGTCTGTCTATGCTGACAATGTCTGGGTGGCCGCATCGCTCAATACCGAAAAATTTATCTTTACGACTAAGGACCTTAAAAGGCCCGTCATACGGTGGTTGTAATGGCTTTCGTATGGCGTCGTGACGCACGAAAACGTGCGTACAGTCATCGAGTCGCCGATCAACCTGAACCTTTCGGTTCTGAGTGCGTGTGGAAACTGGTCGGATTCGCTGCATAAAACTTTTAAGGTTCTGAGCGTAACAGGTGGTATCGGGGAAATTTGGCTCGCAAGCTTCAGGAGCGATTAGCTCGCCTGGTAAACGCAGGGTGGTACCGTACACCAATTCAGCTGGCGAGCACTGCAGATCCCCTTTAAGCGTAGCTCGGATGCTAAGCAGGACCAGTGGCAGCGAATCTGTCCACTTACTGTTGTCTACTGCCATCAACGCGGCTTTCAGTTGACGGTGGAAACGTTCTACTAGCCCATTTGCCGCAGGATGATACGCGGTTGTGCGAATGCGTTTGCATCCCAGCATCTCTAACAATTCCTTGAAGCTTGTGGATTCGAATTGTTGTCCGCGGTCGGTAGTGACAGTGGCGGGACATCCAAAATGGGCAACCCAGCCTTCCATGAAGGCACGACAGATGGTTTGAGCCGTTACATCTTGTATCGGAATGGCTTCCGGCCAACGTGTGAAACGATCCACACATGTGAGTAAATACGAGCAGCCGTTTGACGGGGGCAGGGGCCCTACTATATCCAGGTGTATATGATGGAACCGAGCGTCTGGGGTCGCAAACGTCCCTAACGGCGTGATGTTATGCTTGGTGACTTTAGCACGTTGGCATTGCAGACAAGCACGTGTCCATTGACGCACATCACGGTTCATACCGGGCCACGCAAATCTCGCCGATATCAACTTGTCCGTTGCTCGTATGCCAGGATGGGAGAGGTTGTGGAGGGACTCAAACACGGTGCGGCGTAAAGACGTGGGGACAATCGGTCGAGGAGTGCCCGTTGACATATTGAAAAGTATAGTTGTTTCACTGTTTAGCAAGGGGATACGTTCTATCTTCAGTGAGGTTTTATTTGACAGGTGTTCTAAATTCAAATCCTTCAGTTGGAGTTCGGCCATTTTATGAAGATCGATGGTTGGTGGTACCGACGTAGCACATACACGAGACAAAGCGTCTGCTACCGCGTTATCCGCTCCAGAAACGTGCTGGATATCGGAAGTGAACTGGGAAATATAGTATAAATGGCGTGATTCTCGCGGTGAATACCGGTCTGAAGTGGTGTGAAGGGCGTATGTCAATGGCTTATGGTCGGTAAATATCGTAAATTGCCGGCCTTCCACAAAGTGACGAAAGTGCTTGACAGCAGCATAGACAGCGAGAAGTTCCCTACCGAAGGTGCTGTATCGAGATTCGCTTGCGGTAAGTTTACGTGAAAAGAAAGCAATCGGTAGCCATGCATTGGAAATACGCTGTTTCAGGACGGCTCCGATTGCAGTGTTAGAGGCATCTACGGAAATGCTGACTGGGAGTTGGACATCTAGATGGACCGACATTGTGGCATCAGCAATAGCTTTCTTGATAGCTGCGAAAGCTGTCGAGGCTTCCTTAGTGAACACCAAAGACTTGCACTTCCCTTTAAACATATCAGTCCAGGGGGTCAAGATGTGTGCGCACTGTGTGATAAAGCGACGTTAGTAACTAACCATCCCGAGAAAAGTGCCTTGGGAGAAGTGGGTAGAGGGAAGTTTTGAATAGCCTCTACCCGGTCAGATAACGGATAAATTCCATCCTTGTCTATCCTATGTCCCAAAAAATTCAAGGAATTGGCTCCATTCTGACACTTCGGCAAGTTGAGTGTGAGGGAGTGTGTCACATGTCTTCGGAAAACTGTCTGCAAATGAAGTTGATGAGTGGCCTCATCTGGAATAGCTACCAAAATATCGTCCAGATAGGCAAAGGCGAAATCGAGCCCGCGCAAAACGTCATGGATAAAACGCTGGAAGGTTTGGACGGCGTTCCGTAAGCCGAAAGGCATTCGAAAAAATTCGAACAGGCCAAACGGCGTAATCACGGCCGCCTTGGGTATATCCACGGGGTCGATGGGGATCTGGTAATAAGCCCGTGTCAGGTCCAGTTTGCTGAATACTCGATCTCCCTTGAGTGAGGCGGTTAAATCGTGTATGTGAGGGACAGGGTAGCGATCAGGAACAGTTTGTGCGTTTAGTCTGCGGTAATCACCACAAGGACGCCAATCTAAACCGTTATTCTTGGGTACCAGGTGCAACGGTGAGGACCATGGGCTGCTGGATGGCCTAATAATCTCCATTTCTAGCATATGCTCGAAGTCCGCTTTAGCAACCTTTAGTTTTTCTGGGGATAGTCGTCTCGGTTTTGCGAAAACTGGCGGACCAGCAGTGACAATATGGTGTGTGACGTTGGAAATCGCACATGGCAGGCCGCTGCTAGGTTTGAACAAATCCGGAAAAGATTGCAGTATATGTGAATATAGACCAGTACTAGTGGGTGTGGCATATACAGGGCTGAGGGCTGGGCACTTGGTGGCGATACCGTTAATCGAGAGGTTGGTGGCTGAATCTATCAACCTGTGCTTACCTGTATCTACGAGTAGCTGGTAATGCTGTAGCAGATCCATGCTGATGATACCTGTGGTCACGTCCGCTAGCAGAAAGACCCAGCGGAATGCTCGGCGCGAGCCGATATTCAGGTCAAGAAAGCGCCTTCCAAACGTAGCTATTTGCGAACCATTTGCGTAGTTGTAAGGACATTGGCCGCCTGTGCTCCTCTATTGTGGGTGGGATGACACTGACCTCTCCTCCGGTATCAATGAGGAAGCGTATCCCCGTGTTACGTTCTGTGACATAGAAGAGGCGACATGGGAGTGGTTCGCCAGCAACGTTAGTCGCCAACATGTGCTGGCCTGCTAGTTTCCCCACTTTTGGACATCGAAGGTGCACGAGCGAGTGCACTTTTGGGCTTTTTCACCATATCGCCGATGGTACCAGCACAATCCAGGCTGGGAGTTTCGAGACCTACGACGTCGAATGCTGCCACGTGACGATGATCTACTACGAGTTGAGTCTGTGCGGCTACCCAAGCGGCTTCTTGCTCTCATCTCTTGTCTGATACTACATATCTCTTTGTACGGCTTGGTTATATAGGGCACCGTATCGAAGCTGGATGACTCTCCAGCCGGAGGTTCTTTGATCTGGGTGGGCCTATCAGTGGCCACAGCCGAAGTGCTCTGGTTGGATGCAGTAGTCTCTACTACCCTATTGGCCGCCTCGGCTAACTCGGGTAAGGGGGATTTGTGGATTAGAGCTAAAATGCCCTGAATCGCCCGTGGTAATCTTTGCAACCACAGTTGTTTTAGGAATGCATCATCTACATTGAAGTCGGCGACCAACTGTCTCATCTGCCGTAACAAGTGATTGGGCTTCCGGTCGCCAAGGTGAACATCGCGAAAAAGTTCCTGCACTTTTTGTTGGTCTGTTAGTGCAACGCGCTTAATTAGCTCTTGCTTGAGCCACTCATACAAGTCAGGGGACGGATCCATGAAGATGTAACATTTCCAGGGGGACTCACAATTACCAAGTTTACTTTTGTTTCCTGTGAGTGTATATGTTTGAGAGTGAACAAAGCTTCTACATGGTTGAACCATGCAACAGGACGATGTATCCAAAAGGTGGGAAGTTGCAAGTTTATAGCCATTTGCGAAGCACTGTTGTCAGCCATTATGCGGAGAGAAGGATATACTAACGGGGTAATACGACAAATACACGTGAAAAAACGAATAAAAATTTATAACTCTATGTGACAAAAACGTCAGCAACCATGTAATTTAACTATAAACCAAATTTATGAAATTTGAATAATGCTTATCCATGCCTGTACATTTGGTGTGTCCTACACAGGTAGGAAAAAATATGTATTTTATTAAAACATTATTATTAAGTATGGTTGCTGATCGTATATGTAATTTATCATATCTAATTTATCATATTGATGATACCTGTAAACTGGCGTCCCTCATGTACAAAATGAGAATATATTATTATTATATATACAAAAAGGGTAGTCAATATGAAAAAGAACTAAAAACACGTCAAGCTAAAATGGAGGCAAACGAGGAATATACGGGCTCACCAACTGTAAGAGTTATTAAGGGTTAGGGTAGACCCCAACTCTAAACACTCTTACAAAACTTCTTCACCGTTTTACGACCTTAGCTGTACGCTACTCAACGGGCAAATACTGACGAACTGAATCAAGGTAAAAAGACTTGGTATGACAAGTGTATCTAGGACAATTGTATTTTACACACCAAAATAAGAAATTCAATAAATAAAGAGGTTGTACAACCTATCTGCAGACGTCACTGGAGGTAGGCTCGGAGAGTGTACAGAATGAAAGCACAACGAGAGAGCGAACCAATGAACGTATGGAAGAGTCACAACTCAAAAGATAAAAGTGTATCAAACATGGGTGAGCGAGTCTAAACAAAAGTTCAAGGGTACAATGTGCACTACAAATTAATACGACGAGGCTGGCTTTTTTCTAATATATACCCACCTTTCAATGAAGTGAAAAGATTATTATGAATTGTTATCACAAGCATTGTATCTACTATGGAAGGAATGTTATTACAGGCAAACTTCACGGGAACATGTACAAGTCCTGCATGTCATTGCATCAGTGATATAAGCATACGAATTGCACTGCTGCCCAATGTGAACAATCTCAAGGAATCGTAGCAACGGCATAGTGGGAGGTAGATGCATTGAAAGACTGCTTGCAGACACCATGTATGACGACATGTAGTAGAATGTTCACGAAGACTGACAACCTGCAATGAGGAAGACAAAAATGAAACAATTAGGAGACACATAATGCATAAGACAAGTATTTTTGATAAAAGTAAAAAACTTGGGTACTGTGGTGGAGTATAACTCCATTATGGAGAAGATTTTATTTTCATAAATCACAGTGTTGTGTCTGATGACGTGTAGAGCACAAATTATTGCTCATAATCATATCAAGTCGGTCACACAACTTTTCGCTTTTTTCATATACGAGAGTATTTTAGTTAAGCGTACTACAGGCATAAAAAACCACTTATCTCATCTACTTGTATTCACACTATTTCTTATGTCCGTATAACTGACTTTTGTATTATGTTTTTATGCTCTCTTCTTCGGTTCACTTTATCTGGACAATTTAAGGAATTGGGAAATGCATAGAGTACTCAAGAAACGGCATTAATAATTGTTTAAGCCAATTCACACTGGAGTGAGTAGTGACACTACTCATCTGCAGTGACAAAGCTGACTGACTGAGTTCTAACATGGAAATCAGCCCAGAAGTGCAACAGTTCAATTTGTTACATTCCACACTTGAAAAATATTATATTTAGTCGGTAATAAGCAAAACATATTTCATCAGATGTGTTTCGACTTCGCATTTGGGTAACGCGATAAAATTAACCAACTCATGAGATATAGCGAGACAGTGTGTGGGAGTTATCTCGTGTAAGAGGAGGAATTATTGTAAGATAACTCTATTTTTCAGTTAGACAAGAACCAAATGAAAAAGATACGATTATCATTTGTTGACGTGTCGCTTATTTTTATCCACGTTTATGCATTTCATTATACCTGGACTATAAATCATTCTTACGGATTGACTTTCAACATAGAAGCTTGCACACAACTGCACCCTTTAGTTGATCACATTCCATGTAGCCCACAAAAGTAGAGAAAAAAGAAATGAAATGGAACTCTAATAATATATATTTCTTCCTGTTTATGCAGGAACATACCAATTGTACAGGCATGGATAAGTTATCATATAAATTACACATAATTTGGTGTGATAAATTTACAGTGTGGTTGTTCTTTCTGACATTAGAGTCCATCGGAACAGTCTGCTTTAAAGTCTGTTTGTGCAACAAATAAAGAAATATAGAAATATTGTCTTCGCATTAACAAAAAACCCAGACATCAGATGAATGTAATACAGATATCTGGGAAAAATAAAGCTTGAAGTCAATTCTCTTATATAACTTTGTTGTGAACAGCACCCTTGGCTTAAAGATTATTGATGTATTATGTTGAGATCAGTGATATATTTATTCCATTTTTTCAGCAGTCTTATCGTAGTTTTATAACAGGAAAGAAATTTGATCGTGGATACGAAAACTAGATAAGGTCATGTTAAGTTGTTTTACTGCATCAAATGGTGCCGAGGTCGATTCCAGAATTCTCCATTTGCTCCATTTGTGTCTGCATGGCGGACTGTATTCGTAAGTTGAGTAAAATGTTGAAAACTGTTTGAAAACCAGTTGCTTCTTCATTTCAGATCATGAATACTCATTTACAGCATGTTCGCCAGCGTCTTCAAATGGTAGAATTGGATCGTTCATGGAATTTGAGTGGTTATGAGATAGACGGTTTGGAATTAATCCTCATTTCAGTTTAGATGCAGGGTTGTTCGACCTCGACCAGAAGATGAATAGGAGCAGCAGAATACCAGAAAGAGAAAGTATGTGAACATGAAAAGGACATTAATATTTATGCATTATAAATGTTTATGTCAATTGTATATTATACTTAGTAAAAATTTACTTTTAGTTGTGTTTTCACGTATTTATGCGAAGTCTTAGAGTTTATTTAGTGTCATAATGTGTATTAATGAGTCTGAGCGTTTTAGTGTTCTAATGACTGATGCGTTTTAGAAATAAGTGATGGGTTCTGGTAGGGATAGTCATTGACATAAAAGTTTATATAGCAAGCGTTTGAAGGTTACAATGAGGGATAGGTCCTATTTCTAAGGGTAAACTAATCCTGTATGTTCCGTACTAGTCTTTATGCATCCATGCTGCTAGTTTATTTATAGTTTTTAGATTGCTAAGGGTGTTGAAGTGCGTCTTTTAGGTGCTGTAGTAGATTAGTAGTTGATTCGTTCTAGGAGTAAATAGTTTATTAATATAATCAGTAGAGTGAAACAGTCTGTATAGAGAGCGTTTGAAGCTTGTAACCGAAGAGCAAGTTCTGACATCTAGGGGTAGGCTATTCCATATTTTAGAATACATGACTGTGAAGAAGTTTTCACGGAGTGTTGACTTAAAAGAATGAGTTGTCACTGTGGAAGTTTGGTTACGCAGATCGTAAGAACCTTCCTGTGCGAATTGTATGTCCCTGTTACCTGAGAATGATATTTTGTGAAGGACCTTAAAGAAGAATATTAGGTTTATAATAAGTCGCCTTGTCCAAAGTGGGTCAAGTTTTAGGATCATGCACCGTGAGATGTAGTCTTTCTTACAATCGTAGCCAAGTAGTTTTGAGGTAAAATATCGTTGGATACTTTCCATCCTTAGCTTGTCACGTGTGCGAGTGCTGCTTATAATAAATGGACAGTATTCTAGTAGTGGTCTGACACATGTTTTGTACAGAATTAGCTTGGCTTCATTGTCGTGAAAGTTCCTGAGTATGCATCCTAAGAGCATCCTCGATTTTCTAGTCTGTGATGCTACTTGCTCAGAGAATGTCAAGTCACTAGAGTACCTCAGGCCTAGGTCAACGACACTTCGGAGTCTGGTTAGGTTAGCAGATTGGAGCGTTAATTTCAGGTCAATTGAGGGTGCACCGAAGCAGATCCAGCCACATTTGTTCAGATTAAATTGGAGATTCCATAGGGACGACCAAGCAGTCATTTTATCTAATTCCTTCTGCACTACATTCTCGAAGTTCCCTAAGTCATCACGTTGGAATGTATAAGCTACTTTTAGGTCATCTGCAAAGATGAATGGTTTCCCGTGCGTGAAGCAAGCGCATATGTCATTGATGTATAGTGTAAATAGGAGGGGTCCAATGACACTACCTTGTACTACACCAGAAGTGATAGGGCTAGGTTTGGAGGTTGCAGACCCGAGTTTAACTATTTGGGACCTATTGTTAAGGAATGATTTAAGCCATCCTAATAATGGGTCACGTATTCCTAAGGAGTTCAGCTTATTTGTTAGCAGTAAATGGTCAACACGGTCAAATGCCTTAGAAATGTCAAAGTAGATGACAAGTACTAGTTGCCGTCTGTCACGACTGCTGGTTACAAAATTGAAGAAGTCTAGGTGACATGTTAAACATGATCTGGATTTCAGGAATCCATGTTGGTTCGGACTTATGATGTTGCAGCTAAGCATATGTTTGATTAAGTTATCTTTGACTAGTCTCTCCATGATTCTAGATGCTATAGGTGTGATATTGATTGGCCGGTAGTTACTGACTTCAGTTTTCGAGCCAGATTTGTGTTTAGGCATAATGAATGTAGTCTTCCATATGTCAGGGTAAGTTTGGGTTTCTAGGGACATTGTGAATATTTTAAGCAGCAGTAGAGGAATGTCAGGGCCACCATATTTATAGAAGTAAGATGATATA
Organism: Trichobilharzia regenti; assembly: GCA_944472135.2. Lineage (NCBI taxonomy): Eukaryota > Metazoa > Platyhelminthes > Trematoda > Strigeidida > Schistosomatidae > Trichobilharzia > Trichobilharzia regenti. The sequence goes on along the minus strand of OX235262.1, from coordinate 143,125,458 downwards.
CCGTCGGTACCGAAACCTTTTGAACTTTTGAGGGTTCTTATAGTTTGGTTAATATTAGCGTAAGTGAATTGAACAGTGCTAATTTGGTTTGGTGTGAGTGGAGATGGAGTTTGTGCCATATTAGTAATAGGGTGTATATCGAGTAGCTGGACTGAGGGCTTAAGGTAGTTACCTGCAAACGTTTTGTTGAATAGTTCACATATGTCTGCAGAGTTAGTGCATAGCCTACCTTTGTCTATGAGGAGAGAAATGCTGTGATTTTTGCGATTCATTCGCTTCCTTAAGATTTCTGTGAGTGCATACACTCTAGCAGGACTGGCTACTGCGATGCGTTCTTCCTTTCTCATACGGAAATCTCGAGCTTGTGAGATGGAGCTAAGGGTGTTAAGTATTAGACCTAGAGTGCCAAAGTCGTGGTGTTTGAAGTAACTTGTTGAGAGTTTCTTCAGTTTCGTACGATCCTTTGGTTTTATGAATGACTTTCTGTGTGGGGAAACCTTTAGTGTTTGGAGTGGAATGACAGCATCTAAGCATGTGTTGAGTTATGGTAGAAGATGGTTAGGGCTCTCGATAGGTCATCAGTAGTGAAGTATTCATCCCATTTGGAGGATCTTAGCATCGATTCTACTAAGGCCCAGTTTGCCTTACTATAGTTCCTATATATTACTTGTTGTGAAGTGGAGGTATGAGATGCATTGCTACTCAGCGGAATTGGCAGTGCACACATCACTGTTTTGTGGTCGCTCCCTGGAAACTCAGAACCTACTAGCGTTGAAAGGGGGCTTATATTGTGGCAGAAGATTAAGTCTAGTACGTTATTACCTCTTGTGGGAGTAGTGACAGTTTGTTTCCAGCCAAGTATATCCAGTGTGTCTAAGAACTTATCAAATTTAGTTGGGCCTGTGGGTATATCCCAGTTGATTTCAGGTAAGTTAAAGTCCCCACATAGGATCTTATGATCGTATTGTAAGTCGGATAATTGCTCCAGAGTATTAATAAGTTGGGTCTCGTAATTACTAAAGGTGCCAGGTGCTCTGTAGGTGCATCCAATTAATGCTGTTACGTTATTTAAGTGTACATTAACCCATAAATGTGATAGAAAACGAACAGTGATATGGAAAAATTGCTCAAATATGTGAGATTACACAGAGTGAATGCATCTGTGTCATTAACAAAATTCGGAGTCACATTTCTACTGAACATTAAGCTTAACGATGACATTACTCACCATATTAGGCTATTTAGCATACGTGGCACAGCAGGTAGGATGCTCGCTGACCATGCACATGGACAGGTGTTCGATTCCCGGCCGACAAACTCATTTACCTCGCTAAGCCAGAAATAATGCTGGTAAAGAGAAAAGATTGGGTATGAGGCTAGCAACCTCATGCTGTAAAATAAACGCTGCTACAAAAACTTCAAGCCACTGGATTGACGCGAAGAAAACACTAGGACATTTAACACAGAGGAAAGGGCACAGAAACTACGATCAAAAACCGGTAGTCTTTTCATATCTTATAGTTGCATTGGTCACTTCTCACAGCGTAGGTGGACAATATCATCAGCAAACACTTAGCTGACGAAACAGTTCCCTAAAAAGTCCCTAAAGTGAGTGACGGACATGTATAATGAAAGTGAACTAAAATAAGGATGACAGTTATAGAAATGAATCTTGTATTATATCCTTCTTGGAAATATCAGCTCCCTGATCCTTTAGTTTCAGTAATAAATGAATGAAATGCAATCTGCAGATTCATGAAATTCACATACTGACATGCTACTTTTCCAGAATCCTAGTTAATGTCTCCTCAGTAAAGTGAGAAATGGGTATTGTACTAGTGTAAAATTAGTAGGCTGTGAACTGCTGCCAATGAAAATGACAACAATTCTTGGAATTATCAATTTTAATTTTAGCTTGATCGCATGTGACATTCAGCATCTGCTAAATGACCAACTGATGAACATTGAGTCCACACAGAGAGTACAGAAGATTTAGGACAACATGCACACTCATGATTTCACTATGAAGCATGCATGCCAAATGCATTACTATAGGGGCCTACAAGAAGAATGTGGTTATTTCACCATTTACAATGACAAATGATCTGCAAACATTATTGGTCCCATATCTCACAATTCCTTCGTGAAGTAGGCATTACTTTCCCCCACGACGCAATCTGGATTACGCTTGTAGAATATACCCTTTTACCAATAAAAAAGTATTAATTAAATTAATTAACTAATTCACGGTTATAACATAACTGATCGTATCTGTGAAAATAGCTTCCATTTCTTGAAAACACCTGTTTATAAGAAAATATATACTGTCATTATTATTATTATTCTACATTGAGTACAATTCACTTCAGGCGTTGCTTACGTTGAAAATGCTGACAAAGCTATACAAGTGTATCACTTATTTTAAATTGTAACCAAATTTGGATATAAATCAACAATAAGACTCGATGCCATACACACCAAAGTCGTATAGTGGAATTACTTCAAGCTTTGTTTTTTCCCAAGTATTTGTAATCCATCCAAAATATACTTGGATTTTTTTGTTAATGAGGAGACAATATTTCTATATTTCTTGATGTGCTTCATCGAATGAATAGTTATCTGACTGAAAGTAGTCGTTCATACCATGAGTATCGTTGAGTTAGCTTGTGAATGCAAAAACTGTCCATATGACACGTAGCAATAATAAAAGATTTTTTTCTAAAAACAAAAAAGGAGTATTTCGCCAGGGCCTAGCAAATTCAAAGGTGGGAGGGTGGTGACTGCTATTCAGCGGATATGATGGTGGGGACTTAAGAGAACCACCCTTATCTGTGGGAATGCACTATACTGCTAAGGCTCCTGAGGATGAATTACTTCAAAAAAATAATAATAATAAATAAAATAAAAAATAAATGCTGCCTGTATGTCACAGCTTGCGTACAAACTCTTTGAAAAAATGGCTCATGGTACGATTTCTCTACTTCAGGAGGACATCCATCTGTATAAATCAGAACAACAGCATAAATCAGTATTACTATACTTCCTCTTTTCTTTTTAATAACTTATGTACTTTGACATTTGGATTTCACTTCTTCAGTTATTATTCCCAACATTACCCTATGTAAGAGTGAAAACCATAATTCGTTCCGCCCTAATTTTTACTTTTTTTATTGTTATTCTATACTTCAGTTGTTGTTTACTACTATAAACTTAAACTAACCGTTAGTATGTAACACTATAAAACTCAATGACTAGAAATTCCTAGTAATAAAAAAGGAGAATAAACCTTGCGGTTATCGCATATTGTTTACTTAAATTATTATTATCTGCTGGCTGCTTCTGTTTTCTTCACTTCTCGAAGGTATTGCACTGAAGCACTGCTAATGGACAGTAATCCTGCTTTCTACATTTGTATTACTTGAGCGGTATCCAGAATATTGTTAGCACTTAAGATGAACAACGGAACAAATTCCATTCTGAATTCTGTTCAACATCGCAAAGTAAACTTTGCGACCAATTGGTCCCTTTCATCTGCTAATACCAATATAATGCCGTACTTACCATCTAATGCGGATTTTTATAAGCTTTCGAACCCTTACTGATTGATAAAATGATAATAATAACGGTCTGGATCCAGTGTGGCTCACTCTAGCACCCGTATATCACCTCTCTTCTTACCTTCCATTAACTCAAAACTTCATAATTCCCGCATGAATCTGACTCACTATGAGTATATTAAATATTATAATTTAGACTTAAACCAAAATCTTATGTTCTATTCTTATAAAGTTTCTAGAGGTCATTTTCCAATTTTTAATTTCATAAAACAGTGTTCAATTTCAGACTGCACTTGTCTAATATGATCATGCCTGTACAAACGGTATGTGAATCATGTAAATGCTTAATTTATGTGAAATATATATATATATATTTCCCACAAACCAAAGACAAAGACATAAACCAAATTAATGTAATCTAAATAATACTTATCCATGCCTGTACATTTGGTGTGGACTACACAGGTAGGAAAAGATATGTATTTTATTAAATCATTAATAAATGTTGTCAGCCACGTCTCGTAAACCGTTAATGCCCAGCTCTTGCTACGCTCGGGCTCACGCTGTTCCTTGAAGTTTCTCAGAAACGCTTAGTGATAACGGACGCAAAACCCAAAACACCAATTGGCGACTCGAGGATTCTTTATTGTTACACCAACATATAAACAATGTTATAACTAAGGTCTGTGAACAAATGTTACAATAATAAATCACGAGATTACTTCTGACGGTTTACTGCTGACTTCTTTCTGAACAGCGACCGATGAGACGATGACTGTCGTATTGATGCCTCCGCGAAAATTGGGGAAGTTGGTTTTGAGCAAACAACCATGAATTGATCGTTCAATCTTCAACTATATTGAGGCTCCCCGGCAAAAAAGGATCTATTCATTTTCTCCATCACGACCAATACACGTTGACTTGGATGCCATTGCGAGAACCTGGGTCACTCGGACAGAGCTGAAATGGAAAACAAACAGAAAAGCCAACACACCACAGGCATACTCACAGCACAATCTCACACATCAATGACGACCTGTGCCTTCCAGTTAAAGGCATCCTATTGCAACACAATCGCCACTTGATAGAATGACTCTTGCAGAATGCAACGTGACCATAGCACCACCTCACGATACTCCACACACATAGTCTTATTTACTCACTACCAATTACCACTGCAATCGCTTGTCACTCATTCTCCCTCAGTTCTAGTAACGGTGACGCATGCGACCCTCAGTCGTCTACACTCTTTCTCCCCGGCGTGCGGGACCGCAGCTAACAATTATCTCCGTATGCATTTCATTCTCAGCAATAGCCTCCCCGGCGTATACGACCCATCTGCTGTCTCTAACATCAATCAATTCATTCACGGATGTAGAAGACTCGAAACAACTTCAGAAGTAATCACGACGAAAATTTTAACAAAATTATGCAATAAAAACAAGGTACGAAAACAACAAGTAAACACAATTAATCCAAAAACACCAATTGATAGGACACACCACACGTATATACAAACAGTACAAACAAACTCGCCGATCATGTCTCGATGGAATTCCTTTGAAGAATTGCAGGACTTACACCAGTACGCCTACAACCCTTCACAGGTTGACGATTGTAATTTGTGGAATGTCCGGACGCAAACAAGATTGACCAACAATTACATCAATTGGAACTCACACAATCATTTAACACAAACATATGTACAATCAACACATCAAATGTTGTGGATTCTGACACAACAAACTACCCTTGAAGGACTGTAGGACTCACAGAAGTACGCCTACATTCCTTCTCAGGTTGATGATCCAAGTGGAAGTCGTCCGGACACAAACAGAACTACCAACAGCTAGATGACAGATGATATCAATTCAGTATATGCAATATGAACATATGTACAAAATCACACGCCGAGCACATTGGACCGCTCATTGATGCGCTGCCCTTTGAAAAATTGTAGGACTTACAGCAGTACGCCTACAACCCTTCTCAGGTTGACGCTCTAGATTGGAAAATTGTCGCAGAGTTCATTTGCTGACCTCCTCCTATCAGCTATATCCTCAAATCTGAACGGTAACACGCTCATGTCATTGTATCGTAGAACATAGATGACTAACAAACACACGACGTATCTGGTCAACCAAGCGTAGACGCAGAGTAATTTACACCAAAGATAATAGCATTCAAATAGTAACTTGAAACTAGAAATGCCTTTATTCATGCAACTCAATTTAACAATTACTCTCTCGTACACACTTTGCTTATCCTCACTAAACTGACCAATATCTTTCGTCGTTTCAAACGCACCAATACTATCATAATCATTGTACAGGATACTTGAGTTGATGGGTGTCTGTTTCATTGTGGATGACAACACCAACGACGACTGATTGATACCAGTTGATGAAGTTAGCGGTGGATCAAAAGCTGTTGTTGCTCGACTTTCAGAAAGTTGTCTACCTGCAAGACCACCACCACTGCTGTCCTTTACTATCAGCTCAGGTTTAGCACTAGCATCTGATGATAGGTGGGCTACATGCTGATCACTCACACTGACGGTCTCACAAGTATGCATGCCTTCTGCAACTGAATCTGCATTTATTTCTACTTCACGTTCAAGTTGTACAGAACCTTTGTTCAACTCAGCAGTAGTAGGCATATCCCTCATCTCATCATGATCAACCAAAGACAAATGTGAAGTATCAAGATCATTATCACGAATATTCAATTTACCATCATCTATCTGGTCGACTTCATTAATTTCAAATTTTTTAATAACAGAAGTAGACACTTTTGTTTCCTCCTCACAAATCCTTAAAGGTTCACCACAACATCACATGGACAAATGTACGCTCGTCGGGCATCTTATATACCTCACCAACCACAACTCAACTTTCCTAAGATAATGTGATGAACTTATATCCGTAATGTTGCTGAGCAGTTAATGTCCACAACTCCTGTCGGAACAACTAAAATTCAAAAACCCTCCTCATGAGTAAATACCCACAAGCAGTAGAAATCCATTAATTAATGCGTCCAAAGCCTATGTATTTTGCTCCCAACAATGACATTGCAGATCAAATGAGATAAGCAAATCACTGATTTCCAAATAACACAACAATGAACTATAATTCAAGAATTCTGTACACAACAAAATTATGTATGAAAACTGACTTCAAGCTTTATTTTTTTTCCCAGGCACTTATAGCCCATCCACCAAAGACCTGGTTTTTTTGTTAATGCGAAGACAATACTTCTGTATTTCGTGATGTGTTGCACTCACTGACAATTCAGCGGATTTTTCCAACTATGCACAGAAATGATTGTACATTAGTGAAAAGGATGTTTTATACTATTGGGATTAACATTTATCAAGTGTATGTATAATCTCCAGTGTACATGTTAAACATATTCTGCTATCGACTGTAAATTGTGACTGAATAATATGGTCCTATTTCTGTAACAATATGATGATGCCTGTAAACTGGCGTCCCTCATGTACTGTACCATGAGAATAAATTTATTTATTTATTTATATCTTCACTCTGAATAGTTATACTTTGCAAACTTGTGGAGTCAGAACTGCACTCTGAAGCAGCAACTCTATTCTGTGACACTCTATTTAACAATGGCTTACCAGTTGCAACTACAGACTTCTTGACCAAACCATTATCGTCACACAATTCGGAGTCAGGCCTGGAGTTTACATTTAGCTTATCACTGAACTTGCTTACTGGTTCACAGTTCACCTTTGTATGCACCTCTTGCAAACGTGTAAAACACAACCGTGTTTCTCTTGCATCTTGTAACTTATCTGTTGAGGATGTACTACGAAACCTGTTACACTCACTAGGTCTATATGCATTACTATACATCATAAAGTCTCCTCGATATCCACCTCTCTGAGGCCTACTCGTCATCAATGATTGCGTTTTACCCTCAGACTGCTCTATTCTATGGGTGAGATCTAACAGACTGGCGAACTTGCTCATCGATTGATTGACACTATCTTTTACTAGTTTCAGAATATCATCAAATTTTGGCTCGATACCCTCATCCTCCATACGTGAGCTTATCTTCACCCACTTCCTTTGCAGTCGAGTAGGTAGGCGTCTTGCAATTACCTCTAGGACTGAGCTGGAGTTGAGGTCACTCATGAAATTCATCGAAATCAAGGTATTCTTATAAATCATAAGATTATCTAAAAACTCAGTAAGTGCCTTGGAGTCATCTTGAAGTTGACTGCCGTTACCTTTGACAGCTTCGTATACGTTCCTTACAATCATTGAAGGTCTTCCAAACCTTTGACGTAGTATGCTCATAGCCTCAGCGTATCCCTCATTAGGGGGCATAAGCTTACAGCACTGTATAGCTCTTGCAGCATCTCCAGTGCAATATCTCATCAAATACATCAATTTCAATTCATCACTTAATAGAAAACTACTCAACATGATCTCAAACTCCTTTACAAATTGTAAATAATCAGCTGGGTTTCCATCAAAACACCATGGTTCAAATTTAGGGAGTTTGATGTTCCTATTATCCCTGAACGGCGAAACAGTAACATCAACCATATCATGCTTAACATCAGACACATCGTTACAATTAACAGACAAGTCACCATGACTTACTTTCCTGTTTGCATCCAAGACACTCTGTCGCTTCTTTGACCCAGGCATTGTTGAACTTGACCCAATTCCAAAAACGTTCCAGATATTGCTTGTTCAAAGAGGACTTGACCGGCACCAGGAAAGATGAACGGTGACTATCCAAACTTTCACCAACTGTCTGAATCCGTCAGAAAATGTTTCCGCCGTCAGAAACTGACTTCACTGTCAGAAACTGTCAGCCACGTCTCGTAAACCGTTAATGCCCAGCTCTTGCTACGCTCGGGCTCACGCTGTTCCTTGAAGTTTCTCAGAAACGCTTAGTGATAACGGACGCAAAACCCAAAACACCAATTGGCGACTCGAGGATTCTTTATTGTTACACCAACATATAAACAATGTTATAACTAAGGTCTGTGAACAAATGTTACAATAATAAATCACGAGATTACTTCTGACGGTTTACTGCTGACTTCTTTCTGAACAGCGACCGATGAGACGATGACTGTCGTATTGATGCCTCCGCGAAAATTGGGGAAGTTGGTTTTGAGCAAACAACCATGAATTGATCGTTCAATCTTCAACTACATTGACAAATGTGCTTACTAAACATATATGTAATTTATCATATTGATGATGCCTGTAAACTGGCGTCCCTCATGTACAAAATGAGAACATATTATTATTTCACATTTCACAAATTAACTCACGACAATGAAGTGGAAAAAATTATATTTGTCCTTACTGAGCCTAATATAGAGAATCTTGTGAAGTGACCTACTTATGTCAGAGAAAAGAGCAAGGTACTCATAATCTTCTGCTACATGCGGAATCGCAGTGCAACTCGATGTGCAATGGTATATGTACGAATAAACTGAAAAATAAAGTCCTCCTTACCTTCTGAACGACTTGTCCTTATTCCAGGATAATAACTTTCTTTCACCTATGAACCAAAGTTATGTCCATGAAATCGCAATATTACATCGATTAAAACTTGCATCAAGATCTAGGCCACTTGAAACCTGTAGCAACATAGCAATGGACATCGTAGCGGGGATATGCAATAAAGCCACTCTGGCTTATGTAAATTGTGATCGGTAGATTTTCCTCTGCGTAAACCTCGCAGCCGGTACGCACTGCACGCTACTGAGGTTTGCCTTGAAATAATAATTATAAAAATCAGATAGACATTACATTTTTAAACTTAAGGGGGAATAGTCAGTTGAACTGTTGCCCTACATGTGTTCAGTTTCTGCGTGAACCATTTTTCCTCAGTATTTTAGGAATTAGACGCTTTCCTCACATTATCCAGTTATCCATAGGTATTGTATCAGGTGGAACAACATGTAGCATTCACTCGTGAAATCTACGTCAAGAATCTTCGGATACCCTCTCTCACCACGTGGAATTCAGGACTTTATCCATGGCAAGCACTGTAAAGAAAATTCTGACTTTTTATTTTGCAATATACATCTGTTTATCGTTGTTGTTTTGATATTTCGATAATACAGCTATCTTATTTTTATATCCTCAAGACTTTTTCCGGAAATTGTGAAGTTTCTTGTTTCTGTAATGGTTAAGTCTATCAAACGTGTGAGTACCGTTAAGAGACTGAGATCAGATTCAGATTTATTGGTTGAGGATAGAAGGCTTGCAGCCTACGTTAATCCTTTTCTAGTAGATTTCTGTGGTTGTCCAAACCCTTCTTGAATGAATCAGTTGAGGTTGCAGACACCACTTCTTCTGGGAGTCGGTTCCAAGAGTTTATGACTCGATGTGAGAACCAGTACTCAACAGCAATATGATTTCTCCTCGGCTTTTGAACTTTCCTGCTATGTCCTCTAAGGTGTTCCGACCTGGTGGGAAGGAAAAGAGAGAATAGGTCAGGTCCGTAGTCATTATTTAAAATTTTAAACATTGTGATTAAATCTCCTCTCCGCCTACGGTATGACAGTGAGAAGAGATTTAAACTATCCAGTCTTTCCTCGTATGATAAGTTAGCTATGCCGTGAACCACACGTGTTGCCTTCCTTTGAACACTTTCTAGAATGTGTGAGTCCCCTTTTAGACAAGGACTGGCGGCCTGGATGCGGTTTTCCAGTCTTGACCTAACCAGAGATGTGTATAAGGAGGTGAACATATCTCTGGTAATTCTTGTAAAGGCTCTGCGAATCGCTCATAAGGACCTGGAACTAAGTGCAGCCACCGCGCGACAGTGTGCTGTAGTTTTTAAGTCGTGGCTAACCATGACATCTAAGTCCAAGTGAGTCTGAACTGATGGAAGTGTTATTCCCTCTAATTCGTAGGGGCTTGTGCTTGATTGTCCAATGCGCATGGTTGCACATTTTGCCACATTGATCGGGAGCATCCATTCAATAGACCACTCCGACAATTTGTTGAGGTCCTCTTGCAACTTGAACGTATCACTGTTGTTCTTCAGCTCTCTCCAAATCTAATACTAGTCAACCGTCTGAAAGCCTCAGCTCCGTTGACGATTCTACACATTTTACACCAGCCACGCCCAGAGTTATGGTATCTAGTATCATGGAGGAACTGGCAGAGAATGCGACTTGTAGCGAAAATGATTTACTGACACTTCAAAAGTCAATAGCAGAACCGCAGAGCAAATTTGACAGCATTATGTCTCTCACGCAGCTGTGTGACCCATCACAAAACATCTGTCTTGAATCACTAATCAAATCCGAGCGCATAATTGACTATTTGGCTGAAGAAGCTGTTAAGAGGGTTATGTCTTCACATAACGTCTTGGACCATAACACTCCAGACAGAGAACCGATTGCCAAACTTAAGAATTCATGTCCAAATGCTCGCAATATGTCGTTGGCAGAATGTCAGGTTTTGCGTCTTCGTAAGAAATCTGCAAACCACCCGTGTCCGGTGCTTTTGAAGTTTGGGTCTACTGAAGAAGCCAGGAATTTCCTGAAATCTGGTAAGACAATAGGTTGTTCAACACCATAACATTAGGGCTGCACCTGATTTAACATCATGCCAAAGACGATACCGCTCAGGAACACTGAATGCTGATAACTCTGATAGGACAACTGTAGATGATGTTCCATGCGTTATTCCGTCTGATCACGGCATGCAACAGACATTTTCGCAGGAACTGGCTAATGTTAGCCAAGCATTATATAAGGATACTGATGCTGATACTGAAATGGTGGATATTGATTAGTCAACGGGAAACAATGTTGAAATACATCGTTTTCACACTGACGCGAAAGTCAAGACACCAAAACCTTCAAAACCCATCTCACTGGTGTTCCAACCATCCCCTTGTAATTTAGTTATCCCTCAGTCTGACAATCCACACTCTGTGAAGCACCAGTCGAATGTAGCTACCCAAGTTGGCAAGTTTTATAGGCGTTATGACAAACGTCCCATTTCCATTAAGAAAACTAAAGCTCATGAGATGTCCAAGCCACAGAAACCCTACATAGCATGTGCTGGCTGCCCTGTTAGCCATCATCAACCAGTTGATCATAAGAAAGGGGGAAAAGAAGTAAATAAATTAAATACTGAACCCGGAGCAAGAAAGCCTTTTGGGGTGATAGAGACAAAAGCACCTCTAAGCCATCTTCTTAAGGGAAAGTTAAATATGGTAGACCAAACTCCTAGGGGTAGGCCTAATTTGTGTCAAGTGGAAAGCCAATTTTATCCAACCACTAATTCTAGACTAAACATTAAACCTAACATTTTATAGCTCTTTATGAATTTGATTCGACTTATTCTATTCCTATTCTCTGGAGGGTACGGTTGTGCACCAAATAGAAAAAAAGACATGAAATAAAAACAACTGGCTTAAAAATAATTGTATTAAAGCCAAAAGTGGACATCATGATAGTATAAAATATATTGGTTTCATTATACATTGCAAATGAACGTTGTCGGCCTAAGGATTAATTACTTCCCCATTCTGTTTTCTATATAAATGTGTTTATTAATGATATATTTCACTCACTTAATCTATTACACTTTAATGTTTCACCTCAGCACTTTAATTTTTCTAAAACAGCTTCCAATTCCTTGTAAACGTTGTACTTACCTCAATATTGGTTGGTTATCGTATGCCTACAACCACGGGATGAAAACGAAACGAAGTCGATTTTCCCGATTTTCACCTCAGCACTTTAATTTTTCTAAAACAGCTTCCAATTCCTTGTAAACGTTGTACTTACCTCAATATTGGTTGGTTATCGTATGCCTACAACCACGGGATGAAAACGAAACGAAGTCGATTTTCCCGATCATCCTTGATCGTGCCTGTAAAAATGGCATGCATTTTCATGTAAATTTCTGTTTATATGAAAATAAATTATTATTATTATTATAACAGCACAGCAAGGCAGTAGGTATTATTCTGAGCATCCACTACGTAAACCCCTTGTCAGCCAGCCCACTTCTAATGCTCTGTCGATTGAAAGTTATAGAAAATACCCCAAACGTCGGCAACAGACCACATTTGGCAAGCCAACAGAACCCATTCATACGTCTTATGTATCTAGTGGGGAGCATGTGCCGATTTCTGCACAAAACTTGACGACTACCCGAAACAGATACCAACACTTCATTCTTATACTGGCAACAAATTACCGAATACTCATATAGATTATACCTTAGGGTAGGATTTTCACCAGCGTCAGTTAGCAGAAACAACTTACATCATGCATATAGCAGGCATGATATCGGATCAATTCTTTACTGGCATAGCGAACGGTCTACAGCTAGGGCAAGGCATATTTCCCGGGAGATAGCTGACACAGTGTCGACACCAAACGCGGATACTAATATCTCTAAAATATTAATATCTGATTATCACACAGGTGTCTCTCACTGCATACCATATCCAAACGTAAGCCCATCCCTGACTACCACCTCAAAAATCTACCTGAAGTCTTCCTACGATCCAAAGATATTGGTAAATGAGTCTGATAACATGTATATAGAGGATACTTACGGATTATTTTACCAAGATGTTGTCCGCTCACTGAAACCACATAGCCAGTGTTTATCTATTATCCTAGTAAATACGAGATCAGTTCTAAGCAAACACTTAACACTAAGTACATTAGCTTCTATATGCAGACCGTCATTGATTATGATCGCCGAAGCCTGGTGCACAAGTGAAATCTCCAATGACAGCCTAAGGATTAAGAAACACAACCTTTTTCGAGGGGACAGACGGACAGGTCGTGGGGGTGGAACACTAATTTACTGTGAACAATCCATGTGTGCAACCCAGTTTATTAACCCAATTCTGTCACAACTCAATGACTCGATCTGGGTCGAAAGAAAAGTTGTCAGAAGTAAACCCATACTTGTGGGTTGTGTGTACCGGCCCCCTTCATCCAGCAGGGAATATGATAATATGCTTAGCAATATCTTTAATGTTACAGACAATCTTCCTTTCAGTTATAAGATTATTGGAGGTGATTTCAACATGCCAGAAGTATCATGGTCTTCACTCCGAGGACCCCAAAGATATGATAATCTCATGAATTCTATCATCACAGGAGGGTGGACACAACACATAAATTCACCCACTAGATCCGCAAATATCCTAGACCTTATTTTCACGAACAACATAACGCCATCTACAGAACATGTGGGACAGTAATTTCCAGGTAGTGACCATAGAATAGTAGTTTGTTCTTTTGACATCTCTTCTGAAACAAAACGCAGAGATGAAGCTGGCCAGATACCTGTGAGATTGTACACACATGCTGACTGGGACTTGTATCAGCACCTAATTAGATGTTCTAATTGGGACTCGTACTTTTCGAAACAGTCCTTAGATGCAATTCTTAACAACTTCTATCAGAATATTAACTCAATTCACGACGTCATTGCACCCGAGAAGATTCTTAGCTTCAGATTCCCCCAAAGCAATTATATTCCGACATCGTTTAGAAGAAGTCTACGTAAGCACTCAATAAAATACTACAGATATCATGACTTATCGTCATTAATTGCCATTACGTCCCTTCTGAATAGAATTGAAGAGTTGAGAAATATAAACCCCAGAAACAAAGAAATGCAGGCCATTCATGCACCGCATAACTCAGGAGAAATAGCCAAACTTTTCGAAAGTAGGTTGATGGACTCCAAAAGAGCCTATCCGAAAATAATATACTTAGACGGCATTGCTTACGAAAATAATCAGGCGATATGTGAACCGTTTAGCAAGCACTTCGCCAGATTATACACCTTAGAGAACGATGAGGTCGTGGATTTCCCACGATAAAGCTGTCGCAAATCTTAAGCTTAGTAACACTACTGGTCCAGATGGTATATCTTTCGTTCCGCTGAAAAAAGGTGGTAATGACATGAGTTTACTCTTACTCAAGTTATACTCAATTTCATTAAGCGATGGGACATACCCTAACTGCTGGAAGAAGTCTTATATTGTACCTATCGACAAATACGGGCCTATAGCTGATATCAACAACTATCGCCCCATCAACATCACGTCTGTAGTTTCACGCGTAATGGAAAAGATAGTTAAGACTCAAATCATTCAGTGCTTGCTGTCGAATGACCTACTATCCCCATCCCAATACGGTTTCTTAAGTAGAAGGTCGTGCATTACCTGCCACTTAGATTGTTTTGACTACATCACACAATGCATTGACAATGGGCGTTCGGTAACAACATTGTTTCTCGACGTTAGCAAGGTCTTCGATAAAGTCCCACATATCAGACTCTTAACAAAACTCCAATCCTACGGAATAACCGGCGGGCTTCTCAAATAGATAAGTTCTTTTCTCACAGAAAGACAGCAATTAGCCAAAATCAACCACCAGTTGTCTTCCTCAAAGCCGATAACCAGTGGTGTAATAAAAGGTACTGTTCTTGGCCCTATTCTGTTTCTCTTATTTATAAATGACGTAGTCTCTGTAATCAAGTATGGCAAGCCATACCTTTTCGCAGATGATCTCAAGATAGTATATGATTATGGGTACGGTGATATGAGCGTCGAAAGCAAGATCCAACAAGACTTAAACGAGCTAAGCGATTGGAGCGAAAGTGGCAACTGACTTTCAAACCAGACAAGTGCGGTATAACCCACCCTGGACGCTGGAAACCGATAATGTGCCTATATATGTACGGTAAGCTCCTCTCGAAACTGAACACAGTCACAGATCTCGGGATAACATACTCAGATTTATCCTTTTCCGATCATGCAAACAAGGTTGTATCTGACTGTAAGCGACTTACTGGCTTTGTACTGCGTAACTTCTACACCCAAGAAGCAAGGTTAGCTATATATAGGACATGTATCCGTCCCAAACTTGAATACTTTGCTCTCCTATTTAGTAACCTCAGGTCTGTAGACAGAAAAAAATCGATATCCAGAGATTCCTCACGGAACGCATAATATGGTTTGATCAACAATTGGAATATACTGTCGGGTGTATACGTCTGATACTAGAACCTCTGCGGTTAAGGAGAGTGAAGTGCAACTTATTTCTACTCTTCAAAGTCTTTAGGAAACATTGCTACAGTAACTCATCCATAACGTGGGAAAATATTAAATCATATCAGCTGTAAAACCACGACTACCTTGTCAAGGTGGCTACCCACAGAAAATCAATTAGGGCAAACTTTTTCACCATAAAATATTGCACTCTTTGCAACCAACTACCACCTGAAATAAGATGTGGTGGAAACCCCGATGGGTTCAAGCGGAGCCTAGAAAGACACTTTAACATGTCCACCCTAGCTCGTCTAAAAGACCAAAACTGTTGGTAGAACGGAAATTGAAGGCCAGTCCAGTCTTCAGTATAGTCATATACGTATAACTCGACTCTGCTACTTACGCAGAGAACGTTTAACTAATTTACTGATTTCTATTCTCTATAATCTTCACTAAGTTGGGTTGGTAAAAGTAACACTGGAAATAATTATAATAGCATCCACACCTTTTACCATTTTACATATGTATGTTGTCAATGTAGTTGAAGATTGAACGATCAATTCATGGTTGTTTGCTCAAAACCAACTTCCCCAATTTTCGCGGAGGCATCAATACGACAGTCATCGTCTCATCGGTTGCTGTTCAGAAAGAAGTCAGCAGAAAACCGCCAGAAACCTTAGTTGTAACAGTGTTTATATGTTGGTGTTACAATAAAGAATCCTCGAGTCGCCAATTGGTGTTACGGTTTTTGCGTCCGTTATCACTAAGCGTTTCTGAGAAACTTCAAGGAACAGCGTGAGCCCGAGTGCAGCAAGAGCTGGGCATTAACGGTTTACGAGACGTGGCTGACATATATACTAATGTAATAATACTTATTATTGATGCATGTTCAATTCTTAAAATTAGATTGTCATTAAAATACTTAAGATGATTATAATATTTATGCATCAAATGTTCTCTTGCTTTACCACGCTTATTTCCCTTATAACACTCAATTATTGAGCCTAATGTATTGTTTGATATTACGAATTATAATATTGATTATACTCTTATCATATATAGATTGATTTACTTTACGGCTCCCTGTAGACTAACTACCATTCTTCAGTATACACACACTGCAGTATTGTTAACCAAAAGCCAAAATTTTGTTGGTTCTGTGTTAATATCTTTTTATAATATGTCTAGACACGTTACTTTGCATTGTCAGATGTTTACTATATATAAGTACACTAAGTCCTGCCAACCGACCTTACCTTCAGTTCATACTACCTACATTGAACCATAACTATAGTGTTCTGCTGAATCCTGCTCCACTATTCACAAAACCCAATCCTTTTACTCTTTAAGGTTTTAACTTCTTATAAAGTAATCCGTTCATTAGGATGCGTGCACACATATATAATATGTTCATAAAGATGTACGTGGAGACCTATTGGAAGCACTCATTAAGAAAGCTAGGGAGATGGAATATGAGGTACGAACATGTCTGGTACCAAACAATATATTTGCGGTAGCCATAATAATCATAGTCTCAGAGCCTAACATCAAAAAAGGAGGGAGAGTGGCACTAGCTGATTGGTATATATGGTGGTGGTCACTAAGGTGAATCGCCCCATCCTGCAGGAACAGCAATATGCAATTTGAAGGCTCGAGATATTTCTGATTTTTATGAGGGCTTAGATCTTTATCTTGAAAAAGATAATAATGAACGCCTTGACAGATCATGCTTCTACCTTTAAATATATACCATTCACTCAGCCTATTGTTGAGATGCGACCACGTGGGCTCTGCATAGATATATGGGGCATCTTGTAAATTAACTTGCTATCCATTATCGGATCTTTGAATACCACTTCACAATGTCTCATCTCATTTATTTTCTAGTAACGTCTTTACTTGATCCTCAATACATCCCATTAAACCTAACATTTTATAGCTCTTTATGAATTTGATTCGAATTATTCTATTCCTATTCTCTGTAGGGTACGGTTGTTCACCAAATAGACAAGAAGGTATGAAATAAAAACAACTGGCTTGAGAATAATTGTATTAAAGCCAAAAGTGGACATCATTATAGTACGAACTATATGGGAAGCATTATACATTGCAAATGAACGTTGTCAGCCTAGGGATTAATTACTTTCTCATTCTATTTCCTATATAAATGTATTTGTTAATAATATATTGCACTTATTTTATCACACTTTAATGATTCACCTTAGCACTTTTACTTTTCTAAAACAGCTTTCACTCCCTTGTAAACGTTGTACTTACCTCAATATTGATTGGGGATGAAAACGAAACGAAGTCGATTTTCTCGCGCAACCTGGAAGACAACTGTGCAGTTCAATAACTATACAGCCTGGTTCAGACAATGAGTGTATTTATATAAATATCAAATATTTAACTGTTTAAACATTATTAACTTGTAGAAAGTCTACGATTTGAGATTACATCATACTTGCCTGTAAAAATGGCATGCATTTTCATGTAAATTTATGTGTTTATATAAAAATATAAATTATAAATTAATTATTAATATTAATTAGAAAAGTTGATGTATGTATAAATTTCGCAGATGTGATAGCAGTGGAAAATTACTGGGTAACTTAACCAAAGAGGTATACAATTTGAAGATTTATTCTTTTTCATTTGGATGTGACGGATGGATAGAAGAGGCAGTTGTGTAATATTTGCTTCTTGCAGAAGGTAAGCTGTCATAGATAAACTGGAAGTTCTATGATACTTAAAATCTATCATGGAATATACGGACGACTAATCTATGGAAGCCCACCAATTCTACGATTGTTTCCACCCTTGTTCACGTATTCCTTGTGGCTGAGATGAGAAATTGTCCACCTGAGATAAGGTCAATTCACCTGATATGTATTCATACTCAGATATTTCTCAATGCGACCGAAGGTAGTCGAAGGAATACGGTCTCGATCATGTCCAGTCTCTGCTGAAGGATCTGTTGGTGGTGAAAACTGCAAGGACTGGTCCAGTGCCTCTATCGAGTGAGGGAAACTGGTCCCCATCTTTTGCATGGAATGATTAGTGGACTTTATGTTGACCGTGATGCAGATATAAAAAATCCACAACTTTGATTTTTTCTCACCAAATCGTTATCAACTCTTTTAATGTAAATATATACCCTTTCGCACTGAATTATTATTAGTTTGGTTGACTATTGTGCATTCATGCCGTCTACCTGAATTTCTTTTATTATTTCATGAACATTACATAGTTTACGAGAATGGTAGGTAACACATTAATACTTGTGTGAAATGCGTCACAGTCTTAAACCGTCATTGTTTCCTCAATGCATGATCAAGCCTTACGTGAAATGTTACAGTTACATTTAATGAGGTTGCACATGTTATTAGTATTTATCAGTGTTAAGAAGAGTATGGTCGTCGAACAAGAGCTTGTATTGTAATAACGAGATATAACCTGGCAAACTTAGGCCGTATACGTACACGACCTGTATTGATAATCTAGGCACTTCAAGCACACTATGAAATTTATATTCTATTTATTACAAGTAGTCTGTTATTCTTATGTTGCGTATACCAGCACCGTTTATACGAAATATAAATTATTATCAACATTAAACGTTTACTTTGGAGAAGAGTACACCACTCTTCAGCATCTGCCTCAGGAAGGTTGTGATTTCTTATAAGCTACGAAGCTACTAAAGACCTCACGCAATATACTCTCTTTGAACCTGATGTTTTTGTTTAATCTTGGCCAAAATAAGATGCTCAGGCAAATTATTAGCCAAAACCTGGGCCTGTATTCTATGGTTCATATAAACCAAGTGGTATGACTGACGAGCTAACTAGAGTTCATGTCTAGACTACGCTACGTAATATGTTAATGTAAAGAGTAGCGAGAATGCTTTACAGAGAGTCTTGAACTTGAAGAGTTTACCAAAATAGCGATGACCAGTATGCAATTTACAGTGTTATGTGAGCTAATGCTTTCTCACTTCGTTTACCGTCACACCTTCATTCTTAAACGTTTTCATTTCTCATATTCGAATAAATATATAAATAAGGACAGAAATCAACGATAAACGTGAATAAAAATTTAAACTTCGTCTTTAATATCCTTATGAGCGGAAATTTAGTTCTTTTTGTTACTCTAATTGAATACTAGTATAGGCGACTGATGAAGGTCTCTCGTCAAGGTCGTTTGTAGAACGATGCTATTTCCTAGAGGACTCTCTAGTCCAGTATTTTTGCGGCTCTTCAGACGTTCCTTAGGATCAGAAGCATTGAAACCATTCTTTTACCAAGACATACTACAGTTAGAAAAACCTGCTTATGCTGATACGCCATTTAAAAAACTAACAGGTTTGTGTCAATTGCCGTAATTGATATTTATGCATGCGTCTTTCTTCAGGCGATTTCGTCTGCCTCAGTGATTATGGTGATCATAAAGTCCTCCATGTGGACTCAAAAGCACTGACTTTGTTGTCTGAGCAAGCTATGATAGATGTTTCCCATCTACTCAGGCCTGCACATCTTCAGGTTTGCCTTCAATCTATTTGCTGTATATCATTCCTTTTAGTCCCTTTCGAATATACTTAAAGATCCTGAAGCATCTAGTAATGATAAGTTTGTTGCTCTCGAACTTTTAAAAAATGCTAATGTGGCCTCTGGGATGGTTTTACCCGGTTGTCAAGATACAGGCACAGCAATCTGCATGGGTAAAAAGGGACAGTTTGTGTGGACTTATGGCAGTGATGCAGAAGCGATTTCACGGGGCATCTACAACACATACACTTCCAAGAATCTCCGGTACTCCCAAGTATGTAAGTTTTCCTTCTTTTCGTACTTAACATGTGAAGTTTTCGGTTACATTTAAGTTACCATCGCGTTTTAGTTACTGTATAAGTTATGGACAAATCCTTATTGTATTAGGTATATTTTACGTTTAAATGCTCCAACCAGGAAATGGTCTCAACAAAAATGTTTATTTGGTAAACCAATTCACAGTTTGCATGTTAGTCCAGGTATCTACTTTTATCAAGGGGTTCGTATCAAGATCATTTGTATGATCTTACACTATGGATAGAACTTTTGTTGGTAATGGTCGTTTGTGAAGCGTTGGGTAAACTGAATTGTTTGAGAGGGAATAGCTCTAATTAATGTGTAGTTATAGAAGATACGGACGTTTTGTGAAAACTGACTTTTGGTATAAGTGTACATATAAACCATTTGGATTCGTCCACTTGGCTTATACTGTATCTAATTCATGTGGTCTTTTTATTTTGGGGACTCCCAGGCATTAAATCCAGCATGTAGCAAACTATGGAAATCATGATAACTTAGGCATTTTATTTATACTCAAAAGACGTTTCTATTTGTTGTTTTCATTGTCATTATTCTTATCAGTATCCCTTTTGTAATCTAACCCCTGTATATTCTCTTAAAGTGACCCACTGTTATGTGGTTCTTGTCAATTCTTTTTCCTCCTGGTCTTCTGAAAAAAACACTGAAGTTCTATTTTGGTAATTTGATTGATCACGAAATGTCATGAGTCAGAAATCTGACTACCTTTAGTGTGTAGGAATCGCACCTGTGTTTGTTAGTGATTTCAAATTTAAGTCATATATAATGATGTACTTAGGCACTTAGATGATCTATCGAACCCAATCCGTGGAGTTGTAATACACCAATCAAACCCTCATTAATTTCACTGTACCACATCATTTCTTAGTCGTCTCAGATCTTACATCGTCTCAGGGCCTGCAAGAAGTAACGGTATTAAAGCTGTTGTGGTGAAATTTGTGACACACAAGCAAGCCACCTACGCCAGTACCTCAAGGAGGCGTCAATTAATGGAGAACCATCATCTTACGGACGGTGACGCTCGGACACCCTGTCACCGCAAATCATCAGCTCATACAACCTAGGTTTCATTGGCTAAGAACAAGACCATACACCTCAAAGCGTCGAAATGAATTATCTCCATAAATCTTCTCACAGAAGTGCTTAAGTTTATGTTGGCTTACTGTGGAAAAAAAACTATTGAAAAAATCGATGTAATGAAACCGGAATAGATAAAAATGTACTGGAGAAAAAAGATAATGATCAGTGTCGATTTCCAAAATCTAAAAGATGACAAGAAGTAAATGCATTGCTGATTTTTTTGAACCTCATCACCAACAATCTGCAACCATTGGTGCTTAACATTCTGATAACCCTAGACATAATGTGTGACTCAGACCATCAATGGGAGACTTCATGGAATGTTGATACTCATAACCCTTGCAGTTCTGTTCTGTTTGACTTGACATCGCTTGTTAGTAAAAATAGTGACTTGGCATTTCCAACGCGTCCTAGCCATCTCAATCAGTGTGACTTCACAACTTCAACTGACATTCCCCCCTTACTAGACATTATGTGTAGCTTCGTGACCATATCGCACCACCAGAAACAAGAAGTTGGACTCAGATACCTGTTATCGGCAACTACTAGTTTTTTTATGTTTGTCATTGTCAACGGTCATATCTTAGCCGTGAATTTAGGTTGAGCTGAATGCTAACCGAGTGTCACATGGATGCTAAAATTGATCCAAGCGTAACACTCTACATCCGTGTTGAATTTTTGTCAGCAACCAGTCTGTTAGGGGTGGTCCAGCTTCCCAAATAAGTTAAGTGGTCGGCATATTCGACTATTTCACTCCCTGCCTGTAAATTAGTCGGTGCAAACCTGTCCTATGCTATCATTGATATTTGTCAGGGGCTGACCATATGCGAAACACATTTTTGCTCATTTTGTTCAGAAGTTATGATCAATGCATTCTTTTCCAGGTTCAAAACCTATCTGATTTCCGTGGGCTTGTTTTCTTAGAGCTCTATGTAGTTTTATGGGATTGCAAAACCTAGAATGTGTGGCGCTATTGGTTAAGTTGGTTCTTTTCTGCTTATCACTGGAATACTTGTTTCCTTTCTTATAAACTGGGATGACCGGTGATCTACATCACTTCGATGGAACTATCTTGAATTTCCATACACTAGCTATTGGAGTAGTTAGTGTATTCGAA
Organism: Trichobilharzia regenti; assembly: GCA_944472135.2. Taxonomy (NCBI): domain Eukaryota; kingdom Metazoa; phylum Platyhelminthes; class Trematoda; order Strigeidida; family Schistosomatidae; genus Trichobilharzia; species Trichobilharzia regenti. The sequence continues at coordinate 143,102,797 of OX235262.1, read as the reverse complement.
AGTGTATTACAATCCTTAACACATCTGGAGTCAAAGCAGCAGGAAGTGTACACCCCCCCTACGTGGCTTAAACTAATTACTATGGATTTTGTTGACTGATGAGGCCATGTTTTGGTTTGATAACCATTAGCTCTTCTCCAACCTGAGTGGCCCTTTGTCAGCTAACATTGCTCGTCGAGGAAGGCGATGGCTAGACATGCATGTGTAACGTGTCCTAATAATCTCAATTGATGTAACGTCACAGCCCCTCCTTATCTAGCACTCGGCGCGTAACCGCAATATTGCTCACCCTATTATACCACTTCACACGGGAGATAGAATGCAGGCACCTATGATCAAAAACAGATAGTCTTTTCATGTCTTCCACTCTCAATGGCCAGGTCTCACATCCCTAAAGGAGGATGAAGCAGACTGCTGAGGAGTACACACTCCCTTTGGTCGACAGCCAGCCAGATATCACGTCTACGCCAGAGACGGCGTAAACTGAAATTTGCGGAACCAGCCTTCTGTATCCGTTCTGAGATTTCGTCAGTGATCAACCCTTTGAAGCTGATGCAACCTCCCAAATAAGTGAAGTGGTCAACGCGCTCTACCACTTCACTCCTCATTTCTAATCTAGGAGTCAGTGTAGTCCAGTCCTGTAGCATCATCTTACATTTGGCGGGAGAGAATCGCATGCCAAACATACGCAGACTGCAGCCCAAGGTTTTCAGAAGACTGCATTTTGTCAGCGTCTTCACTTAGAAGAACTATATCATCCGCATATTCTAAGTCAACGAGATTATCCCCTGGTAACAAGTCAATCTCTGAGTCACTGAAGTGAGTTAAGGTTAAGTCCATTAATACATCTATGATAAAATTGAAGAGAAATAGGGACAGTGGGCATCCCTGACAGACACCACTGTTCGTCATCACTTCAGATGACATCTCCGTAGGCGCTTACCTACTGGTATGAGTTCGAGTAGAGTGCCTTGATCAGTGCAGTGTATTTTCTATGTGTAAAACTTGGGCACTGTGGTAGTAAGTAATTCCATATTAGTTTGTTTATTAGATGTATCACACAGTGAAACAGTATTATATACGGGATGAAGTTTCGAACAAAAGTCTTGTGATCACAATTGTTATGATTATGAACAATACATTTTGTTCGAAACGTCATCCAGTAAATAATAATGTTTCACTGTGTGATACATCTAATAAGCAGTGTATTTTCCCCTCACGACGAAACATTAAAATAGTACCTCTCGGTCGACGTAATCGAGTGCCGCTTTCAGGTCAACGAATATAACAACTGTAGAAGTGTAAGTTACCGTTCACCAAAACATTCTACCAAATGTCTCAGCTACGGCTTGAGAATTTGTTGGAGTTCTATAATTCTCCGATATCTTTCACTCACCATAACATTTTGAGGACCCGTTACCATTACTGGTATAATTATTCGACGGATATAACCCATATGCGTTCACTATTTTCGCTTTTGTAACCTGCTGTTTGCTGTTTTCGTAAAGGATTTTATGAAGCTGATGTCTGAGCAGCTTTCACTTTTCGTCATGTGTAGAGCTTTCCGTTGTCAGTCTGATAGAATCAGTCAGCTCGACTGCAGCTGCGAAAATCCATTAACTCCCATAAATGATGTGGTACGGCTAAGAGTGCGTAGACTTTAGTCTTACTCTAGAAGTTCTCTCATGTGGCCACGCATTCATAGCCCCTGCTAGGTAAGTCGTATTCACTGCATTAGTGCAGAGAGGTGTATCTTAACGTAGTGAAAGGTTAAATGTGAACCTCTGGCACTTACAACCTAGCTTGTGGACCTGCAGGTTTGCCTAGGGAAGCTAGTAAACCCTGATTCTAAATCTATGGTGTACATGAGCGCCAGAATCCCAAGAGATCGAATGGCTTAGGAACTTGTTTTGGCCGCCGGAAAACATGAAAAAACAGCTGCTGACGCTGTTTCACTGCTTTGTGGATCAGAATTTAAGTCAAAGACTTGGGGGTGACCCTTTAAGACAACCGCATGCTTCGGTCTGGGTGTCCGGGCAGTATTCCTACCGTCACACTAACTGAGATTGTCTGTGGTGCGTCTCTTGGTGCCCACAATGGTCTAAGTTTGTCTTAATATCATTAAAAAGTTTGAGCATTGTGGATTAGATCAAATAAAGTATAATTATATTTCAGTAGTTTATACACAATGATAAGTTTGGCTATTCGTAATATTTCGAGCTAAATTACTGCTCGTGTTCACACCACTCTTGGAATTGTTTTGTTCTAATTTTGTGTTTTAATAATGATAATTTGACGTTTGGCTGCAGGTTGTGAAACGCCATCGAATTTTTCCGCAGCGGACTGACAATATTGCTAGGTTTCTTCAAGACCAGTAATGTCTCCTAACTGGACATGCACTTCATGTTCTCATGTAAGATCTGGATATGTGAATACTTTGAAGTTACTTGTTTGCTACATTCGTCCATGCAGGAGAATACAAGTTGTTGGACTGGTGCATAATTGGAGTTCATGTAGGTATTTCGTGGTGAGCGACAGTCTTCCACTCACTCTCACCATCGACAACTCAGGCGAGTGGTCTACTTGTGCCCATTCTTTACCTGATGTTGGCATTCGTTAGGTGTTTGAAATTAGTGCCGGTCAGGAGCAGCAGCATTCGTCTAATTGTGAAGACTGAAGTATATTCTGTTCTTCGTGTGAAGCTGTTCTCCACATATATGAGAATGTTTTCTCATTTTGTGTATGTTTTGTTGTCCTGTTTCAGTGATAAACCTGTTACTTTGTGATAATGCTAACTATAGAACTCGCTTATTTCTTCAGTGGAACATACAGAAAACCAGCTTATAGTGTACTGCCAGTGTCTTTTCAAATGAGAAGAAAAATGTACAGGACGAACAATTTTTAGTTAACTGCTGAGATGTGAGGTAATTAGTTAAAAGTTGCTCATTAATGTTAGACTGTTGTTCTCCTATGAAACTTTAAGATTGAAAAATACCTATCTTTCGTGTCACTAATTAGTTAAGTCAGGGACCAGGTATTCTTCGTAAACAACTTTTGCATATTACTGGCCTATTCGAATGTTATTTTGCTGGAAATTGTGGAGATGTGGCTCATTGGCTTAAGCATTTAGCTTGCAGCCGACAGGTCTCGGGTTTGAATCCCTCCCCACTTACTTCGGCATGGGCGATTGTGTAGTATCACCAACCCTCACAGGACAAGTGCGGCTCATAGTCTGGTGTGTAAATGTCTGGACCGGGCAATTGGGTTCCTGAAAATTCCAAATTTATACTGACTTACCAAATCACCGGTGAGTTTTTGAAACTGTTGATCAGCAGGCAAAAAGTAATAGTGTCACTGGAATTCATAATATGAATTATGGCATACGTTTTTAGACATCTTTAATCATCACACTTTTAGTACATTGAACATTCTTAATTATGACCAGTTAACAATATATTATAATTTTCAGTAAAATTTTCCTGCGTTTCATTAGGTTGCACCACTGGACATTTTTACTGAAAAAAATACTGGAACTAATTTGCCAGCACAAATAGAAATATATTCAACTGATGGAAACGAGTACAACTTTCTATTCATTGCAAAAGGTGGTGGATCTGCTAACAAAACCTTCTTGTATCAGCAAACTAAGGCTCTTCTTAACGAAAATAGCCTTTATTCATTTATTAATGAAAAGATCAAGGTAAGCAAAAATATACCGTTAATAATTTTTTTTATAGACATTAGGAACTGCAGCTTGTCCACCGTATCATTTAGCTGTTGTTATTGGTGGGACGTCAGCTGAATTCACTTTGAAAACTGTTAAATTAGCATCGTGCAAATATTTGGATCATCTACCTTCCACAGGTTGGTATTCATTCTTTAGTTCATTGTTTCATGCTGGTGATTTCAAAAGTTAGCCACCGCAAATAGTTTTTTTAGTAGTACTAATAATAGTAACTACAATATATCATAGCAGTTAGCTATACATACATATATATATATATATATATATATATATGCGTCGGTGGCACAGCAGTTAGGACGCTCGTCGACCATGCACATGGTCCGGGGTTCGATCCTCGGCCGACGCAATCCTTTAACTCGCTAAGCCAGAAATAATGCTGGTAAAGAGGAAAGGTTGGGCATGAGTCTAGCGACCCCATCCTGTAAAAATAAACACTGCTACAGTAACTTCAAGCTACTAGCTTGAAGCCCTGTGTTCCAGTGGGAACGTGAAGGAAAACAAATATATATATATATATATATATATATATATATATATATATATATAATTCCCTTGAATTCCGAATGGAACATGGAGCTTCAACAACACATCTCCACTTTGTTCTGTTTTCTACTGTCTTCTTCAGCTGGGCCGGAGACTGCCCATAATATCTTATCTCCCCACACGACTTTCTTTGTGTCACCCTTGGAGGACGCAATCGTCGTTTCCTGTATGGATTCCACTCGATCGATGGCCTCGCGTGCTATGTCATCCGACGGACTCCTCCTCCATTATCTTCTACATATTTGTTGAACGATAGGTTCTTGGTTGGTTTATTGCCAGAGTTTCTCGTTTCTGGCCAGCCGTTTGATCTTCAGTATGGAGCAAAGTGGGGGATGGTGCAGCTGTTGATAAAAGCCTGTAACTTGTTGGAAATCCTTTCCGTTACATGCGAAGTTTCTGGCCCATATAAAAGAACTGACTTAATATTGGTGTTGAAAATAAGTATCTTGTTCTTTATGCTGAGTGTAGAAGATTTCCAAACTAATTTCCGATTGACGAAGCTGTACGCTGCTTTTCCGATTCTGGCTGGATTTGACATCAACCGTTCCGCTGGTGGTTGAAACGATGCTTTCTAGATAAGTGAAGGAAGTGACACCTTTCAAATTTCCCCCACTGATAGTGATTGCTGCTGGTTGTTGTTGCTGTCACCTCCATCCTCTTTATGTTCTCCTGGAGTCCTGTCTTCGCTGCTTGTTCAGCCACTTTCAAATTCAAACCTATTTAGAAGAATTCAGTCTTAAGTTTACATATTGGAAATCTAATCTGCAGTAGATTTAGAAAAAATTATCGAGTCCTTAGCTTTTAGGCTCAAATTTACGCATTTATACTTTCCTTCATAAATTACTCTTGATGCTATATATGCTAATTGATTGATATGAGTAATTGCATGCCACTCATACCAACCAGTAGTACTTGCTAGCTGAAAACCGGACGGCTGTTTCGCTCTCTTGGTGGTGTGGAGCTCATCAGCAGTATCCCCGATTTGATTCAGCTGATGGATCCGAATCAGTTCAAACCACTCCATTTCTGGCTAGCCACTTGATCGAACAGATGGTACCATTATTCTTCTTCTTATATGATAGAAGTGAAAGCAAGTTCATCTGTTATATGTGTGATACTTAAGGTAACTTCTGCATGATTGTTTACGCAATGTTATTTGCACATGATACTTTCAACAGTGTATTGTTGCCATTTCATTATCTTATCCTAAATATTTTGAATTCCTTAATAAAACACTTTATGTTGATTCCAGGTAATGAGCATGGAAGGGCTTTTCGTGATCTTGAAGCTGAAAAAAAAGTATTGGAACTGACTCAAAAGGTTGGAATTGGAGCTCAATTCGGCGGGAAATACTTTTGTCATGACGTACGAGTCATTCGCTTGCCTAGGCATGGAGCATCATGTCCTGTGGGGATTGGTGTCTCATGTTCTGCTGATAGACAAGTAAATAACGCCTTCCTATTTATAGATTATTTTGCACTAAATTTATTTCGCGTAAATTGTAGCTTGGCCCGTTTAGGCAGTTTGCTTTTAATGATTACTTCGTGTTTAAAGCATATTCTGTCTTTCGAGATTTAATCATTCAGCATAATATTGTCTAATTTCACGCATTATTTATTATTCATAGCTTAATAATGTATGTGCGTGCTTAATTTCTTATTACTGTTGTTATTATACTTGCACGCTTCATTTAGTCTTGATCAAGAAGGGTCATTAAATATATAGATTACTTTAGGTAAGAATTGCAGTTTATGTTTAGTTTTTTTCATAGTATCTTATATCTAATAAATATGAGTATTTACAGTAGGTGTTACCCATCCTGTATGCTTTTTCAATATATTATAGTTTCTTGTATAGGCCTTAATATACACTAGTGAGATCTTCAGGGCACGGATGAGGATGTCAAAAGCAGGATAGAGAAAGCAAGATAAATCTTCCTTAATCTGAAATCAGTGTGGAGGTCTGTTGCATTCAGCGTAGAGGACAGGATTCAGATTTTCAACGCTTATATCAAATTACTGCTTCTGAGTGGGTCAGAGACTTCGCGCGTCACGAATAGCATTTCTAAGGGGCTTCCGGCTTGCATCACCGGATGTCTTTGCTGCCAATCAAGAACCTGTTGCTCACAGAATATGCGGAAGGAAACAGGAGTGTATTAGACATATGTTGAGGTCGATGAGTGACGTTGCCGCGCCAGGTCCTCGAGTAGAACTGCAATTGTTAAGTGGTGAGTTGGGTGGGGTGGGATTCGAGAGTGACACAGAGAAGATCGTGTGAGATTTAGACTTACGGGCAATCTTGGAGATGCAGAGAACAGGATAACATTGAAATGTCCTGTTGAAATCATATGTTTCACTCGGAAGCTAGGAGAAAACGAAATTGAAATATTTTCGGATTCATAAATTGTCTTTATATGAAGTAGAACCTAGTCATCGTAAGATTTACTCTCAGGAAATTATTCTTACTTGATTCATTAATAGTTGTTTCTAAAATCTAAGCCACGCATTAACGTATACGAGTTTTGCTTTTTATCAGCTGGTAACATTTTATGGAGTTAAGCCTGATTGTTATTTACTTAACTGAAGACCCAGCAGTAGTTTGAATACTTAATATTGGAGGGCTATTATATTAACTCTGCGGGTGATGCAAATCTATTGCCAGTTGTCTAAGTAGCTTGTTGAAAGAGCCTGATATTTCTTCTTCTTTGAGTGATATCATTTCAGATTACTGAGGTAAAGTTGCTTTTATCAAAGTTTTAGGTGTGACCAGATAGGGGGTGCTAATAAACAAGAAGCTCATTACCGATGAACTGTTAACATCTAAAAAGGCAGATTAATAAGTACATGTATACTTAGTTTTAAAGACGTCAGAAACGGTGTAATCTAACGTGTCATGACTAGTAAGTTGTACCACGTGCATTGTACGATCGATCGATAATCACTATATCATGTTTCCTGATATGGTGAGTAGTTTGTCGCTTCCTGACAGCTCATAAAAATTCTCTCTGTTTTATCGTTCATGAACTGAAGCTTCTGGAACTATTGTAGCTAGGTTTTGGAGCTTTTGCTTTTAAGAATACCACTTCTTACACGTGTTTCTCAGTGTGAACATTTTCCCTGTTCTCTGTAAGTTTATATGTATATGTATATATTGTGATGGAGAGTCCATTTTCTTAGATTTTAGGTAGAATAACAAAAGACGGAGTATTTCTTGAACAATTAGAAACAGATCCATCTCAATATTTACCTGATCCATCTCTTGAGCATCTTCCTACAGATGTTGTAAAAGTGGATTTAAATCGTCCTATGAAAGAAATTTTAGCTGATCTTTCTAAGTATCCAATCAGAACTCGTTTATCGCTAACTGGTACATTGGTTGTTGCTCGTGATATTGCACATGCAAAAATCAAGGTTAGTATGGCAGATACAGATTATTTTATCATGTTCCCTTATGTTTTCTCATTGTGTCTTTTTTTGAACAAGATTTATAAATCTTGTTCTTCTTGCTATGATGATAAAATAAAATAAATACCAGGAGTTTATTTCATCATTGACTTAAAAATGGACTTCCATTACAAATTGATCTCAGCTAAGGGACGTTTGATTGAAAGCCAGGGGGCACTAGATAGCTGTTTCATTCTGATCTGGGAGTCTCCAGCAGTGTACACCCAGAGATCAGGCACAGGACCTTTGGGTTGTAAAATGAACACTCTGTCGCTTAGCCACTTAGAATAAAATGGTCAATGAAACTTGAGTACCGTTCAGTTGTTTTATGTGACCAATAGGGTACAGCAGGTCGGGTGTAAAGACAAATACACGCCGATGACATCTGCTAGTGGCTGCGCTACATATACCATGAATCGGCAGAAGTTGGAATTCATGGGCTGGCCATTTGGTCGGCTCCTAGTGGCGAAATGGTCGATGAGCTCGCCTTGTAACCAGAAGGTCCTGGGCTCGAACCCCGGTGGGCGCGTACTGATGAAGATTCTCAAACTAGGATGAAACAGCCTTTTAGTACTCCCTGCAGGTTTTCCAGTGGTTCCTTAACTTATGTCAGCTCATGATGAAATCCTCCATGCAATCAAACAAAATCCCTACAAAACCAATACCTGAGAATAAACCAATGGTAATTAAAGTTACCTTATCTAATCGCCAGTACAGATTAAAGTCTATTGTGGTTTCTTGAGAAAATGATCATTTCGATAAAGTAAGAAATACCAAATTTGTATTATAAGACGAAGTCATTCTGCACCTGAGGAGGGTCTGTGAGATAGAATGATGTCATCTTACACTGCCGATTCGGCCTTTCTTGCTGTATCTAAGCTTATCAAGAAAATGACTATTGTTCACCGATAGACTCATGTGAGAAATTTCAAGCATAGTAGTCCTTAATAAGCATCGCAACGTTAAGCACCTTTACTAAATCCTTCGATCTGCGAAAATCGAATAAAATTCAGGAAACATAAAATAGAAGTTTTGATGAAGTATTTTAAGTATATGTGTCGTTCTTCGCTGTAGAGGTAGTTATTATGTAAGTAAGTTCACGTGTTAGTTTGCTTTGTCCATACCGTCTGATTCGGTTATTTGACACATTTTTATCTAACAGCAGAAGAAAGGATATGTAGGAACATTAAACTATAGATTCTAGCAATTTTTTTAAAAAACAAAATTTATTCAGTTTGTTTTCTATTCACCTACAAAGGAACGTCTTGATTCCGGTCAACCAATGCCTGATTATCTATGCAATCATCCCGTGTATTATGCTGGTCCAGCGAAAACACCTACAAATTATGCCAGTGGATCATTTGGGCCAACTACAGCCGGTCGTATGGATTCTTACGTTGATCAGTTCCAGAAAGCTGGTGGTAGTATGATAATGCTAGCCAAGGGTAACAGGTCGAAATCTGTAAGTCACTTATGCTTGAGGGTAGATAAATTTATGTTATGTAACATAGTGATACAGTATCGATAACTGGATGACATTTTTCGAGAGCAATTTATCGCTCATAATCATATGAGCACTTCTTAGCGGTCAGTTTATAGGTGGAACGAAATTGCTTTTCACCTCTTCCACTGAAACAGTTTTTTCCAATCTTGATTAGATTTATTACCATTAATGTCGTAATCGTCATGACTAATAACAGTTAGTCACTCTATTATCAGATTTTATGAATATATCAGGTTATATTTTGAAGGCATGAACAGTAAGACTCCCTTCCCGGCCGACAACTGCTACCTTGTCTTGGTGGTCAGGCTTGAATACCGCAGTGACCCAATAAGCTACACTGACTGGGATTTATGTTCCTTCAGGTCCTACTATGCCAGGAAGGTTTTTCGGATGACGGTTAGACCAAAAGCAGTTACTATGGTGTACATAGGCTCCAGAATTCAAACGGATCGAATAGCGTACGAACCTGAATTGGTCACTAGCAACCAGGGGGACGTTGCTCCTGGCGCCTCTCCTCTGCCTTTTGGATCAGACTCCAAGTCAAAGGCTTGTGGGGCGGTCCCTTAAGACAACCACCTGCTTCGGTTTGTGCGCTCGGGCAACATCTCAACCGTCGCATTAATAATGAAACAGGAAATAATAAGGAAAATTAATCACACGCTCATTCCCATGCTCACGAGCAATGATGGTGTTTTTGGCAACACCGTTTCTTTTTAACCCCATTTTTGTACACAAACTTTTATATCTTATTTTTAATATCCTCGGTGTCTTCACTTTCGTCAACCTTTCGCCTTTGTCTGAATTCTCAGCCTATCTGTGCTGTTTCGAAATGTCAGTGAGTAGCCTTCGAAATGGTTTTCCCCAGTGCGATAACTAACACGGATATCACGAAAACACGTGCCGCGTTCGAGCTAGCCACCTGCAATGTTCGGACACTGATACAAATCGGACAATAGACGTATCTGGGAAGCCTCACTATCGATGTTTGCTGCAGTTCAGAGGCCCGCATTAAAAATCTCAGTGAGGTACCTCGAATGTCTTCTCCATTTTGAAGTTCGAATGGTGTATACCACTTGCGCTTATCCGGGGACTCTTTGGCGTCAGTATCCAGTGTAACTGGTGCCGCACTAAGCGCTGGAGTCGAAGCTGCATTACCCGACTGGATGCCCATTATATGAGAGTAAGAAGGTGTAGGTCAGGTAGGCGGTGTCTGTTTGTTGTTTCTGCCTATGCACCGACGGATTGCAGCCCGGATGCAATTAAGGGTCAGTTTTACCACCAACTGAGTGTCGTCGTGAAACAGGCGCGTCAGAGAGATATCGTAGTGGTGGCTGAGGAATTGGATGTACAGGTCAGGCATCCAGACTCAGAGGAGACTTGTCTAGGTGGTCAGTGGGGAAAACGTGGTTGCAGGTCAGATAATGGAGACCGTCATCTGCAGCTTTGCGCGCATCACAACCTATTTCTAGCTAGCACTAACTTCTGGCACAGCCATAGCCGTAGCTCTACCTGTCATGCTCTATCTGCTAATCAAGCCTGGACTCAGGTTGATCATGTTACTGTCAGTTTCCGATGGCGAGGACGCATACAAGACTGCCACTCCTTCTGGAACACATGACTGGACTCCGGTCATGCTTCAGTATGTGCCAGGTTTGTCTTGAGATTTGGTGGGATTAATAAACGGCGTCATCTACATGTTGATGTGAGCACACTGACAGCACCTCTTACTTCTTTGAAATACCAGAATGAGTTACAATCCATACTTGCCATTAACTCTCCAACTAGTATGTATGAGCATCGGCTACATCTGCAAGGCGCCATGCGAACGGCGAGTGAAGCCGCAGGCAACTTAAAAGAATGCTCCGCTAAAAACCACTGTGTTTCTGCGAGTTCCTTGCAGCTCTTGGGTGAACGCCAGTCCATCCTGGCAGGTAGCGAGAACAGCAACATGCGAAAGACGCTTACGCGCAAGGCTAAACAGTATTTACGTAAAAACCGCGTAGTCTGGTGGTCAGAACGTGCGTGTGAGATGGAGTCAGCAGCTGCGTCTGCGACAGTCGGAAGCTGTTCCAGCTCACTCTAGCCACCGTCTGCGAAAAACAAGGTGTCAGTGAGACAGTCTGGGAGACGGATGGCACGCCAGTTACCAGCCTGAAAAGACGCCCGGAACGCTGGGCAGAACACTTCGAGAAGCAGTTTAGCTGGCCACAATCGTCACCATCCACCGCTATCGGCTACAATGCTCCTTGGTCGGTCATTACTGACCCACCAATCAAAACGGAGGCCCGAAAAGAGCTCCAAGTGTTGAAGCGCTATAAGGCATCTGGCCCAGATAATTTACCCCCGACTCGCTTTAAATATGGTGGCGAGATTCTTGTCATGGCTTTGAGCGCTTTGTTCAGCAAAGTATGGGAAATTGAGGATGTGCCATCAGTGTAGAATGAAGCTGTCATCGTCTTCATCTTTAAAAAGCGTCGACGTGATTCATGTGACAACCATAGGGGTATCACTCTGCGACCAGGTGCGTCTAAAATATTGGCTGCTGTCTTGCTCCGCAGGCTGTGCAAAACACGTGAAAGGTTGATTAGCGAAGAGCAGGCTGGGTTTCGTTCAGGTCGTGGATGCATTGATCATGTGTTCACCCTTCATCAATTATTGGAACACCGCCACACGTATTGCAGACCAACAATCATTGTGTTTTTTGATATTACGGCTGCTTTTTATTCGTTGGATAGAACTCTTCACTGGAACTGTCTGTGTGAAGTTTGTGAACATCCTGAAAGTTCTATACAGAAATACCTCAGGTAGAGTAAGGGCATACAACCAACTATCTTCACTGTTCCCAACCAACGGTGGTGTTAGACAGAGTTTCCCAATCTCTTTATTTCTCTTCAACCTTGCCATCAATGACATTCTGGATTCAGCTCTGAAGGACGTGCGTAATGGTGGTGTAGATCTGCTTCTTGGAGATATACTTTTCGACCTTGAGTATGCAGACGATATCCCCTTACTGTGCGATAGCATGTAGGCTGCCCAATTTTCATTTAATCAGTTGCGATCAGTGTCTGTAAGTATGGTATGTGTTTTGTACCGTCTAAGTGAAAAGTACTGTTACAAGATTGGGAAGAGCCTGTACCTGTACTCACTCTAGCAGATGGACTGCGTGAATTTGTTGATAAATTTGTTTATCTGGGTAGTTGTGTGATTGTTGGCGGTGGTGTGACGAACGAGATTCCCAGCCGTATCATGAAAGCTAGGATGACATACGTTAACTTGAGTCACCTCTGATACAGTAGTGACGTTACCGTGGCTGTCAAAGGTCGGGCATACAATGTTTCGGTGCGTTCTGTCTTGCTCTACTCCTGTGAGACCTGGCCTCTCCGAACCGAGGGTGTGCGGCGACTTCGCGTATCCGATCGTAGCTGTCTCCGTAGAATTGCTTGCGTTCGTTGGTATTTTCGTGTGAGTAATTCTGAGGTCCGACAGTGGAGATCACCGTTCTTTAAGTGTCATCATCCGAGAACACCGTACCCGTCTCTGTTTGCTAACGCTGGGACGGAATAAAAGAAGCGGACAGGTGGATAGGCAATGATGTGGCGTCGTGGGATGAAGGATGTTTGTGGTAGGTTAGCATCGACTGGTGTTTCACAACTCGCTGGTTGAGGTGGGAGAGTTGGCTCGAAACGTTATTGGATATGTCCAAGAATCGCAATCACTGGTGAATGTGCTGCAATTTTTTTCTTTCTTCCCTTTCTGAAAGTAAATAAAATAAAGAAATGTGACTGCTTTCTTCCTAGGGGAAGTCCTTTATTCATTCCCATTCTTTTTTCATATGTTGTTTTATAATTTTTGTGTGGCGCATTTTCCTAGAGATATATTGTACTACGTTTTATGCTTTATATAAAATAAGAAGACTGCATTGTTCATGTGTGAAAACTGATATTCTCTTAAGTAGTTGATAAAATATCGTATTTTATTACAAGCAAATAAACTTAAGGAAGTGCAAACTGTAAGTTTACGGGCTCATCATTAGTGAGGTCAGAAGAAGGTGTACGCTTGACGGTCTTCCACTTTTAAGCAGTGGTAAACTACGTCAAAACATTTGCAGAGGATTACGTGCTCTGTTTATTTCATGGATTCTCTTCAACTGCGTACTTCCTAAATAAGCTACAAAATTGCTGAACTTACTTTTTACAATGACTTCAATTTACAGATAGAAAAGTGACATAATTTCAAAGATGATCTAAGTAGACAATTATTTAGTGTTGAAAGAGTAACTGTTTATATATTAATTAGACAATGTGGTGGAGTTCAGATTTCGCTTAGAAACAAGGATGAACTAAAGACAAAATACAAGATTGAACAACAGATTTAATTTATGCATATTATTGTGGAGAGTTCAGGAGGGTAGGGGTAAATAGTGAAGTAAAATTGTAAAATAGATAAAATAATTCAATTTAGTAGATTCGGTCAAACCAAAACATGGCACAAGTCAATGAAATCCACAACAGTTAGTTTAAGCCACGTAGGAAGGTGTAGACTACCTGACTGGTTGGGGTCCTCGGGACGGTAAAAACCAATGGTTGGAAACAATTGGTGATATGGCTCAAAATCCTTCTCAATGGCTGGCGCAGATGCATCCACTCCTTGTGACTTCCAATGAAACTATATTGTTCTTCATTATTACTATTCATTTGTCTCACACCTCTGTTTACTGTCTCTATTATGCATTTCTTCTACTTTCTTCTCTTGCTTTGTGTGTTACAAAGAGGGAATGTGGCGACTTGAACTGCCGCACATCGGTGAAAAGATATATGTCGAAAACAGACAGACAGGCAGTAGATAGTGAGTTTAACTCAGTAAGTAAAAATCATAATCTATATTGAGTGGAGTGTTGTGCAACAGAACAAAACAGAAAAGCACTTGAACAGAACAATCATGGTTACCAGGGTAGTGAGAGATTAGTCACCCTCTCTTTTTATATGCATAGGTTGGGTTGAAGTCTTTTGATGACAATGGCTTCTAAGAACCGAAGTAACCATGGTTTTCTTGGTGTATTGATTATTTTGACAGTCTGACTAATTTCCACTGTATGTCACACGTTCCTTCTTTTATTATAAGGGGAACTGACTGTATGAAATTCCTATGTCAAAGCAGTTGCCTTTTGTTTTTTACACTTAGTTGCCTTTATTTTATCAGGTGTGTAGCTAAGATGTGTAACTTCTTTTCCTTGTAGTTGTTTTTATTCAAGATTCTTTGCGTACCCAAGGTGTGTGTGTGAACATATGAGTGCAAACTTCACCGGAAGTGCTTTAGTATTCAACGTAGAACATTGTATAGAATTGCAGCAGTTCAAGTTGCCACACTCCGTATACTACACAAAGCAGGAGAAAACATCCAAAGGAACTATAATGAAGGGAAACGTATAGGAGGCAGAATAATTATGCAGTGAGTCATGAGGACTTCTGAATCTGGGATATTACAAAGACTGGATGCTTGTGCACCGCTGAGAACGATTTTAAGCTATGCCATCAATAGTCTCCGGTCATTAAATCGTTATCCAAACGACCTTTTTGACCTATAGAAACATTCTTTCCAACTTGTGTAGCTCTCCGGGTCATTGGGATATACAGACTCGACCACCACATTAAGGTAGCAACTATCGATCGGTTGCAAACTTCAGACTACATGTTAGTGGACATCACTTTTTGTATTACAGTTTTTTGATTCAGTATAAATTCATTCTAGTTCTTGTTTTCATGTTTCCATACTTTTCAGGTAACGAATGCTTGTAAAAAACATGGTGGCTTTTATCTGGGCTCAATTGGTGGACCAGCTGCAATTCTTGCTCAAAATTGTATAAAAAAAGTTGAAGTTCTTGAATATCCGGAATTAGGTATGTTGAATTTTTTTTCACAGAACGAGTTCTCATTGATCATTGTCGATTCTAACCACGTCGAATTAGCTATGGCTCTAGATATGTAGCCCGAATTGTATGGACGATAGGGTTAGTGATATAGGCACTGCACTGTTGCTTTCCTAATTTATTGACATTTAAGTTATTTCACAATCAATGTACACCATGAGGTAAGCATAGAGTTTTATGTTTTGCACTGTGTAGGCACTTGAAAGTCTCACGTAAAAGCAGTACCTTGGAGACGCAGGTGATCCGACACACAGTGTCAATAAACATTCCTAACCAGTGAGAGTACATGAAAGTGCAAGTTCTTGACAATCTTACAAAGCATTTTCTTTGCTCGATATAACGTTAGTTGTGTCCTCTCACTGTGATTACTACCACCGTGTTTTTGTATCGTGTTGTAAAATTATCCCAACATTTAAAGTTGTTCCGATGCTTTTATCTATACGATTGCTTAGTATCGGCGAATACACATTTTTTTTGAATGACTTATTCGATTGCTTAAAGTATATTATTTTCTTTAAAATATCTTGGTGAATTCATTTTTAGGCATGGAGGCGATTTGGCGTGTTGAAGTTGTCGATTTTCCGGCTTTCATTGTTGTCGATGATAAAGGCAATGATTTCTTCAAGGAGTGGCAAGTAGAATAGATGCCGCATTGAGTAGTATGATAGCTTTTTATCTTATGATAAAAGGTGCTTGTTAACCATTTCTTACTTTGTTTTTAAAAAAAAAACTACTTATCATTCACATAGTTTACCCATTTTTGTTAGCTCAGATGTGTTCCAGTGTTTGGATTTTTCGTATGCGCAACTTTCGATTGACTTCGTTTATTTGATATTTCTTATTTCAGATTACTGAATTTCTTTGACAGTGCCATTTACTTACGTTTATTAAAGAAATTTGGTGTACATATACACACGAAGTTTCATATGAAAGTAATAATTTTCACGAAAAATGAATAAAATTTTTATTGGCTTCTGTATACTTGTACTCCTTTAATTGTTAATTTAATTTTTTATTCATAAATAATCTGTTAATTAATAAGACTGTTCATTTTTATCGTATTATTTGCTTTTTGTTAGTTACAAAGCATACCTTGTCATCAGTTTCTGTTTTGTGATATATCAGACATTCTCTTGTTAGAATTTATTTGGTGGATGGTGACTAGCAGTGGAATCCAGGACGTGCATTTCGTCCTATTTGGGACTCGTCATCTGGATGTACCTGCATTTCTCAGTGAGTGATGATGTTCCTACCGGGCTCGAACCCAGTTCCCAGAGTTTCAAACGCCAAAGTGTTATCCACTGGACCACTTGGGCCACGAGAACCACCTCTTGTGCAACGGGTCATATTAATTATTTAATTGAATTTTAGATTCTCCCGTCGATTGATTGGACCGAAGTGCTCGGTCTCAGGTTGACATCTGCACTAGAAGCCAACATGTCAACCTGAGACCGAGCACTTCGGTTCAATCAATCGACGAGAAAGCCTCAAATTCAATTAAATTCTTTTGTTAGAATCAGAAAACAAAACGGAATGAAAATGATAGGTGACATTTGAGAGAGGTTAACTGTGAAATCCTTACGGAATCCAAGGAGCACTGATTTCTGTTTCCTAAATATGTATTCCTTCAGACAGATAATTGCCACGTGACTGGTTTGCCTGCATATTCCAACAACTCAACAAGCTAAACTGGCTGGAACGAATGTTTCTGCAAGTCCTGCCATTCCAGAAACATTACTTGGAAAATGGTTGAACTAAAAAACAGTTACCATCGTAGTGTAATTCACTCACAATATTTTGTGAGTCTGTAGGATAAGTCCTGCTGCTGATAAGTAGTGAGTAACAGCAGTAGGGTGTTTTCTTAGGACGACTAGAAAGCTGGTTATCCCATCTATCCACTCTGAGGATGAAGATTGGAAAAGGTCAACCCTCAATATATTGTGTATTCTAACTTACCTTGGTGTGGTTTGTGGCCAGCGGAAAAAGAAATCGTGTGGAAACACCCCTAAAAGCCGATACAAACAGACCATGTGTGATCGGCGTCAAGCAGATTTTCCCCAGGCTCTGTGGTCATGCAACACCAACACTCCTATTTTCGATTTTTCAAGAAGAAATCAACTTTCACTCTGTGGGTAGCCGAGAAAAAGTAATCTACCGTAAACATCCATAAGCATACAAAACTTTCTTAACTATCGCCCATCATTCTTTTTCCTTCCACTAGTAATACCCTTTCATATCACCTTTTCATAACTGTGTAACCATTGATGGTGACCATAGCCGGAGGAACACTACTGATAGTTCCTTAAAATTCCACTAACAAATTCATATTAGAGCATTCAACGACGTGAGTCTTTGGTAAGTAGGGCAATAGGCCTCCATATCTGTAACTGCGTCAGCCCGAGCCATGAATATATATATATATATATTCTGTTTCGGAGACAAGCATACAAGCGTGACTATCTACTTTACCCCGCCAGGCCAACATGATGAATCTACGAAAGTCACCCTGCATGAGTCAGGAGATTCTCCGTCTAATTCACACGGACTTGCTGGTGTAGGGATGGCTTTGAAAACTAGAGCAGAAAAATCCTTGACTGATTGTGTTTCAGTGGATATTCGTGTGTATGCTATCCGACTGAATGGATCCTCTAGAAGAAGGAGTGTCTGTGATACCTCTAGGTGACTTTTCATGATATATGTTTACTTCACCGACTACTTATCACAGTTCGGATGAGGTAAAGAATAATTTCTATCAAAAGCTATGTAGTTTTCATAATCCTCAGATACAGTCGTTGTATAAGATGACTTCAGTGCTGAAATAGTTGTTTTGTGTGAGTAAGCATTTTGGTGGTACCTGTGAAGTTTCATGTCGAAGAACTGACAATGGTGGTCGTTTATTTCAAAGTTCAGTCTATTTAATCATCTGTTCATCATCGGCACTAACTACATAAGTCAGAACAGTCATTGATTAACCTGGCGACTTCCATTATCCAGTGAGCGACTGATTCAAACAGGTCATGTACCTATAAAGTGTCGGTGGCATAGCGGTTAGGATGCTCGCTGACCATGCACATTGTCTGTAGTTCGATCCCTGGCCGACGCACACCTGAGACTAATGGTCGGCCTGCTAAATTTGGGCTACCGATATCACATGCTGAACATTTTATACTTGTATCAAAGGTACTGTGTGGAGTCAAGTTACAATAAAAAAAATTAATAAAAAATAAAGAGGGTTGACCGAAGCCTAGTTTTCCTTCCTGAACACCTGCGTAGACTGTGCCCACGTTCTAGTCAGTGCATGTATATGCCTACTGTGGTGAGGGCAGGCTGCTAGCCAAATTGGTAGACAATTATTTACGTCAATCTTTATGTCGCAAATATTGGTCATTAAAAAATATGAACAAGACTGATTCAACAACCAATCACAGCAGACTTTGCGCAGGCAGATACACTTAACATATAAATAATCTGACTTTCAAGAAACAGTCACAAAGAGATGCTAGGTCAACTTTGTGTGAGAAACAACCAATCAGAAGACTGTGTTTGTTTGCTTGAATAAGCCATAATAATGTACATGAAAATATATAATACGTGCTGATTTTCTTAATAAACGATCCGTTGCCTTGCCCTTATCTTCTGTTGTTACACTACGAATGCACATATATATGAAACAGATTGCTATGAAGCCGATATGCCCTCGACTTGATGGGAACGTTATCTTTTTTAGTGAAGAAATAACTCAACGCCTATGTGAGATTTACAGCAAGACTCATCCTACTGAAGTCCGGTGTAATATCTAGTCTATAATGAAACGACTTCCGTTGCTTCATCCTAACTGGTAGCCATAAGAAGACTGATCCTGAGAGGCTTCGAACATGGCAGGGAGCTAAGGTTGCTCAAATTTAGGTTGACTGAAAGTTTTTTCAATGGCAGCGAAGGGTGGCGGGCAGTGAAAGTGATATAGAGATAGTAAAGGCGTTGGCGGCAGCTGACATCAGACAACTGTTAAGCCTGATAAGGGCGACGGATTGTAAAGTACCAATGATAAGCGTAACTTTTTCCGAGAAGAACGGAATTTCGGTTACCTTTGAGGATAGACGACTTTAACATTGGAGGCAACACTTTGAAGTTTTACTGTAATAAACATATTTCATCCAGCAGTACTTATTTCATACTACCATATTATTTATTATTTACTATAGTGTTATTGTAACTGCTGAGATCCTGGAGCTAATTTTGTATTTGCGCACTAAGACTGTTTATATCCATCTATTGTACTTTTGGGCCATCATATTTCTATTCATCAGCGTTCATCTTCCACGTGAAGAAGCAAAACTTTTCGGAATATCAAGAGTGACACAAACAATCTGTCTGAAATTATATTCACATTGAATCTAAAAACTGATATAATGTCTACAGTGAGCCAGCGAAATACGACTTTTTCTTAACGATTCTAACAATTTATTAATTCTACTTTTTTGCATATTCTTTTGTGATACCTGGAGAAAATTTGGTTTCAATAGCATAAGTTTAAAGCAGTTGTTGTTTGAAACCAAATGGGCACTTAAAAACAACTAATTTTAAGAGTTGTGAAGATCAGTACTCACTGAAAGTTGAGATCAAAACTAGTCAATTGGTTGGGGTCGGAATTGATGAGCTTGTTGAGTGTGTTACTGATAAGAGTTATCATTAGTATACACAAAGATGCTTATCGGTATAAAAACATCAAATAGCAGGGAGATAGAGTTGATGTCAGAGAAAGCAAATGATACAGCGTTGTGGAGATACATGGGGGACGTGAAAAGAACACAAAGAGAGACAATGTGAAGGCCAGAAGTATGACAAAACAGGTGATCTGTGCATATGGTGATTTGCAGATAAGGTGTATATAATTTCGCTACCAGTTTCCATATGAACATTCCTTTACCAAGTCTCTCGTCTTCTACTGTTACAAGCATATTGTCTTAAGTTAGTTGGTCACACTTTCAGCATTTGAAACTTAGAGTGATGCCGAACATACATCATTAGTTTTTTTCACCAGACACGTGGAGAGGAATCTGGAAATCAGCTATTAAGGTAGGTCCCAATCGGGGGACAGTTATGTAGTGCATAAATAGAGTCAAACAGCTTTTTACTATCACCCCATGGTGTGGAAAACGAAACAACTCGAAAACCCTCTACTTTGATCTCACTGTTAGTGTATGTAAATCGCAGTTGCCTGCACTAATTTTTGGATTCTTTGGCGTTGGATATACAAGTCATTCTCTTGACTGACTGGTTTCAAGGTAGGACTTTGCGCAAATGTGCAGCATTTCGAGTTGCCACCTTCCATGTAGCAAAGAAAGCAAGAGAAGAGAGTAATGAAAGGTGCAAAACAGAGATATGAATAGTAATATTTTGATTTGACACTCGTAACTACTGTGATGTGTCTAGTCCTCTCATTTGTGCAGACTGAATTCTATCAGTCAAGATGATGTGGGTTCGAATCTCAGAAGGGACACGAGTTCCTTCAATTTTGCAGATACGCCTCGCTGTCGAGTGCCAACTAGCACGAAACCTTGGTCCAAGGCTTCCTGTGGCCGATTGCCTCCAACCATCTAACATCACCAGAATAGTAATATGGAAGAGCAATAGAGTTTTGTTGGATATTATAAATTATAAAGAGTGAATGCATCTGTGCCTCTGAGAACGATTTTGAGTCAAATCATCAGTATATTGTTTGGTTTCATAAGCTGAATTGCAGATTTATACTTAGATAAAGGAAAGGTTACATGGCACGTTCGTTTCACTGTCCTAACGCCAGTGAACTACATAACTACAGATTTGTCTTGATGTCATTCAAATAAACTTACTAGAGCATATCGCATAGAAAGAAAGAGGTAAGTGAAGACATTAAGAACAATAATTTTGTCATATGTGGTCAATAACTGTCACATTGCATTAATACGAAACCCCGGAACACTACATTCTACCAAACCAATCAAATTCAGTTAAAACTTGCCATTTATCATCATATATAGCAATTTGTGTAGATGGTTTCCGTCTTTGTTATGATAACGTTTGTCAGTTGTTTTTGATTGGGCGCAGCTTAAACCAGTTCAAACTACTAGGCTTTTGATTGGATAATTTTGGTTATCCAGCCTTAGTCAGCCAATAAAATTAGTTATTTACTGGCTTAACATTCCGAGTATTCTTAATGCGTATATACAGCGTATAATAAAGTAAATTGCTCACACCAACTACAAACATTCCGTTTTCCTCTGTCTTTTCATTGGCTATGGGGGACTGAGCTGATTGGCATTCAGTTTCCAACAGAATCCCTAATCCCTTTCTTTATCGAAGTCAAACCAGCAGACAACACTTTTTTCACTCTTAGGATTTTAGAACAAAACAAGAACTACAGTTTTATTGGAATAATGTGGTACCATCTTTTATTTCATTGCCTTCTCGTCATCTGCTTATAGGCCAAAGACATTATTAAATGTATCTACAAAAACAATTTTAACATACTTGCACAGAGTTCATTTTAAACAAAAAATCAATCGGTCAATACACGCACACACTAACATATATATATATATATATATATATATATATATATATATATATATAATATTAAACATTATTCCGAACAATAATAATCATACACAATGGAAACTTTTCAACATTACGCATTCAGATGAAAGAGAGATGAAAGTATTCAGTTACCAGGGCAAAGAAAGACTGATAATCGCTTCTTTCTGGACGCATAAATCAGGTTTCAGGCGCTTGTTGGAAATGGCTTCAGCAAACTTGAGGAGAATTGAGCTCTTTTGCCTACTGATAATTTTGAACTACTTTTCGATGACCACTTCATGACCCCGGTCAAGGAGATGGCTGGCGATAGCACTGTTTAAAGCATTTGTTCCCTTTAGACATAAGCTTTTTGGTACATATTCAGAAAATCGTAAATATGCCCTTCTTTCAGTCCTTCCAATGTAACTGCTCCCGCATTTGGAAAATTCAGATGAAACTGTTGACTGTTTATATCAGCCATGAGAATTCGTCGGTCTAACTGCTGGTTCTCTCATTTGAAACCAAGCTCATCAGCAGTTTGGCCATATTATTCCATAAGGCATAAACTAAAAGCTTGTAAAATGCTCTTAATGTGTTTGTGGTATATATATATAGGTGTAAACAATCCCTTCTATTATTTAGATCTATGTATCCTTCATTTTACATAATTTTTCACTTACTGTTACGAATGAACTATATGCCTTTTATGTTTTGTTTGTATCATTCTGAATATTATTTCCGGTATTATTATCATTATTGCTATTATCCTTATCCTGTCATTGTCACTACTGTTATTATAATCTATGTATGCTACAACTAATGGATTTTTAGCATCCTGAAGTATTCCGATACTCTGAATTGAGTGCATCAGTGGTCCAGATATCCAGAACATCCGCCAACCATGCCCGACATGGTCCGAGGCTCGACCCCCGGCCTACGCAAGCATAAACATCACGTAAGCGGTAGTAAGCCCCGCAAATAGGGAAGGTTAAGCTTGGGGCGGTTACCAGCAGCACCACTTCGAATAAAAAACACCACTGCTATTAAAACTTTGAAACCAAAGCTTGAAGCTCTGTGTTTGACTCAAAACGTTAAGGAATGAAGTTTTTCAGAAGACCATCTTGGCTGAATGTACTAGATGTGTTATAACAGGGTTATGAGGATTCTGAAAATAAATAACCTTTTTCTCCCTCAAAAACTGTTTCAATCTCTGTGTCATCCGAAAACTTATATCAACATTATGATGTGAAACTGGGCGGTTTAATTTGTTTACTCTTTATTTATTCTGCATCTATTGTGACTACTTTTTCTTCTTTACTCTCTTATACATGTTGATTCGAAATAAGAAATATCATCACTTATGAAATTTTACACTTAATTGAATCAAACAAAGCATTATGCGGTTAGTTAAATAAAATAATTTGATTTAAATGATGATTGAATGTTGGAAAATAGTTTTTTTCAGAAAACAGCTTTTAAAGAAGAAATTACTAGAATTTCATTTTGAATACGTGTATTAGTTGTTCTTCAAATAGAAATTCCAACAACTGGTATAACCACAGGCAGTGAATTTTTTCGCTATATATTATCGTATTTTATACTGTGTATAAACATTCACTATATATATATATATATATATATATATATATATATATATAATTGTTCCTTTGGGTTCATAGTGGAACATAGGGCTTCAACTCCACGTCTCAACTTGCTTCTATCTTCTGCTGTGCTTTTCACCTGCATCCACGTTAGTCCATACTATTTCAAATCCTCCATGTCACCCTTGCACTGACGTCCCACTCGCCACTTCTTTTTCGACCTGATTCCACTCGGGAAATGGCCTGACGCGCGCGCGATGTCACCCGGCGGCCTCCTCAGCGAGCGAGTGTCCAGTCCATCTCCACTTTCTCCTGCATATTTGTTGGTTGGCGATTGGTTCTTGTTTTGTTTCTTCCCAGCCATAGTTTCTTGTTGGTGATTCTTTCCGGCCCGGCCATCTGATCTTCAGTATAGAGCCAGCGAAGATAGTTGTCAGTTGATGAAGGTCTGCAACAGGCTGTTGGAAATATTCTTTGTGGCCCACCGAGTTTCTGATCCGTATAGAAAAGCTGACTAACTTGACGTTTGTATTGAAAATCCGACCGAATTTTGTTATTGATGCTGGCTGAGTGAAGAAGATTTCCAGATTGGTCGTTTCAGGTTGATGAATGTGTTTCTCGCCTTCCCGATTCTCGCTCGATTTGACATCCTCGACCGTTCTGACTGCATGTAGTTGAGACAATTCTCCCTCCCTAGATAAGTGAGTGAATGAAGTCACTAACCTCTTTCAAATCCCTCCCGTTGATGGTGATTGGCGCCGGATGTTGCTGCTGTTGTCGTTGATTGGTTGGTTATTTTCACAACTTCCGTCCTGTCTATGTTCACTTGGAGTCCTTTCTTCGCCGGCTGCTTCTTCGACCAGTTAGTCGGTTTTCGCTTGTAAGTCTTCGATTTTGTGTGACATCAAACGTAAATCATCCACGCGCGAAATTCAGGTCTTCTAGGTTCTTCACGTTGGTCCAGTATATCCCTGGAATATATATAAGTATGTTGGAAGAACTTGAGATCACTGGCATTTAATTCTAAGTAAGTAGACCAGGGAGTACTGAAAAGTTGTTTCTCTTTAGTTTTTTACTCTTCAACAGTACGCAGCCATAACCCTACCAGAAATGAAGTCTAGTTCCTTCATGTTACGAGGTGAGCCCGTCGATTATTCACTCATTGTTTTGGGAGTCCATTGGACTATGAATTCTAATTCCTACCACCGTGATATATGGCATAGCCGCCAGCCAATATCACTGGTGAACGTTTTTTCCTTACAACTAATTTGTTGAACCCCGCTAGTCATGATCTCGCACTAGAACTTCGGGCAGTTTGATCCTGTAGTAAGTCATCAGTGAGCATAAGATTATTTTTCAAATGTTGGTTTACAGGGATTTGGTTCATTACAAGTTTTGGTCTTCAATTATTGGTTCTGTGGGGATTTTGTTTGATTGGTTGGAGGATTTTATCATGAGCTGACTGATATCAGTTAGAGAACAATTGGAAAACTTGCAGGGAGTATTGGACAGATTTTTCTTCTCAGTTTGGAGCATCCAGCACCAGGGTTGGAACCCAGGACCTTCTGTTCTCAAGGGAAGTTCATAGACCATTAAGCCACTGGAACGCGATTCAATGGCCAGCCAACCCATGAATTCTAACTTCATCCAATTCATGACACAGTGGGACCACTTCGTAATGTTTTCTTCTGTGAGTCACTGCCTCACCTTCAACCTGCTGTACCCTACTGGTCACGGCTTTCCACTAGAACCTTAGGTTAACTGCCTGAATATGGCCAGTCTCTAGTGAGCATCAGATTAATTTTCAAGTATTGGTTTTGTAGGGATTTTGTTTGATTGGTTGGAGGATTTCATCATGAGCTGACTGACATGAGTTACAAAACCATTGGAAAAGCACCAAGGAGTACTGGACAGCTGTTGTGTTTTAATTTGGGACTTTTTGTCATTACGAAATCATGATCCCATTGGAGATGGAACCCGAGATTTTATGGTTACCAGGCGAGCCTGTTGACCATTCAATAATTCTTTGACTGATATCAGCTTGTCATCTGACAAGAAAGTTACAGTTTCGACATTCGCACTTTATAAACACAGAAATACTTTCCTCTTAGCAAACTTGACCAATAGAATTTAATCTGTACTGGCGATTAGATAAAGTAACTTTAATTACCATTGGTTTATTCTCAGGTATTGGTTTTGTAGGGATTTTGTTTGATTGCATGGAGGATTTCATCATGAGCTGACATCAGTTAGAGAACCACTGGAAAACCTAGGAGTACAGGACAGCTGATTCGTCATGGTTTCGGATTCTTCAGAAGTACGCAACCACCGGGATTCAAACCCACTGGCCCAATGGTCTACGCGCTCGCCTTGTAACCGGAAAGTCTTGTGTTCGAAACCCGGTGGTTGCGTATTTCTGAAGAATCCGAAACTAGGGCGAAACAGCTGTCCTGAACTCACAGGTTTTCCAGTGGCCCTCTAACTGATTTCAGCTCATGATGAAATCCTCTATGCTACCATTGGTTTACTCATCATTTGGTATACATATAAATGAGTTAATCTTTGAAAATTTAAAGTCTTGTCACTGATTAAAAATCATCTGGAAACGAAGCCTATTCAAATCAAATGATTTGAAAAACGCGCAAACTGAAGATTTGTACACTTTAATAACATTTAACTGGACTATTTTTTTGGTCTAGAAAAATGGTTTCATTAAGCCTTGTAGAATGATTATTTGTGGTAAACTTAAGTTCATATTTTTAGTGGAATTCTGTACATCGGTGGCACAGTGGTTGGGACTCTTGCCGACCATGCACATGGTCTGGGGTTCGATCCCCTGCCGACTCACACCCATTGTCAATGGTCGGTCTGCAAAATTTGGGCTACCGATATCACATGCTGAAAATTCCATACTTGTATCAAAACTACGGTGTGGAATCAAGCTATAATAAAAAAAAAAACAGAATTAATATCATTTCATATAAAGGACTAATTTCCTTCATATATATATATATATATATATATTTTACTTCATTGTTAAATTACGTTACCACTTCACAAATATGCATTCATTTGCTCATATTTAGCTCCACTGGATTCATAGAAGGTAGATTGATCACTTTCGGTAGTCACTCTTATTGCAAGCATAGATTTGATGACAATAACAAAGTCATAATTAAACTTTATTTTTTTTCACTTCTGCTGCTTATCCTCTTGGTTACCTCCGTGTAATCAATTATTCGGTCATATACTGATCTATGATAGAAAATCCAATGATGACTGACACTAGTTGTTTATCCGTAGTAATATCCCCTCTTTCTGTTTGCTATCCTATGACTGATAGTATATGAATGCTATATAATATAATTTTACTAACTAGTAAAAATCTGATACTTAGGCTTTTTTCTTATAAAGAAGTTAGAAAATAACAACAGTGGGTGAATGCGACAGCCGCAGTTTGTATTCATTTAACCACGATAATTACAACCTAATTTATGGATAACATAATCTCCTTATAATAGCCTTTATATTATTTATCTATTATTATTATCAGGTAAATACTTCTTCTTCTTCAGTAAAATAGATTTTTTTTAACAAATCAATTGAAGATTGTTTATGATTTATGTAATATTTAACTTCTACTTATTAAAAATTTAATTTTTTTCACTTATTTAGTGAATATGGTTTCCATGGTGTTCTTTATTTAAAATTGCCTCCACTGTTGTATTTCAGTGTTCAACATTATCTAACTAGTTAATTAGATTATATGGAAATAAAATCATGTAATTATTTTTACGCGGATAATAAATAAGCTTCATGGAAAGGGATCTTTATGCACATGACACACACATTAAATAATCTACTTGTTATTCTGTGCGCTTTAAATCTGTGAATTGATTGACTGATTGATTGACAGTTTTTAATTAAACTGAATCCTTATTCAATGCGTTACATTATTATTACAACTAGAGTTAATGCAGATCATTTGATTACTAGTCAATAATCTTTGATTTCTACCAGGAATTCAATAATCTGACTATAGTTTTCATGATGGTTAAGTGTTTATGTTGTTTCAAGTAAGGAATACTGAATTGAATATGATGCTTAAACTATCGTTAGAATCTCTCTGTTTGACAGTGATCAGTGAATTCTTTATCTAATTTATGTCATCTATTCAAGCCACCTGCAATTAGTATTAAAAAAATATATGTTTTATTGGATGGAGGATTTCATCATGAGCTGACATCAGTTAGAGAATCACTGGAAAACCTGGGAGTACTGGAAAACTGTTTGTCCTAGTTTGGGACTCTTCATCAGTATGCAGCCGTCGGGGTTCGAACCCAGGGCCTTCTGATTACAAGGCGAGCTTGTAGATTATTGAGGCACTAGGACCCCGATCCAATGGTCACACCATAAATTCCAACTTCTACCAATATGTTTTAATATTTTATAGATCCTGAGGTGTCAAAGTTGCTCTGCGGGATCATTTTGGTAAGTGATGGACTAATTGAGAGCTTGAATTTGATGAATATATCAAAGGAAAATTAGTTTAATATCTTGTCTTTCAGTAGATAGAAGGAGAACTATTTAGGGCTATGTAAATGAACATGTTTTGACGACACACGATAAAGCCTATGTGCAGATATCTCACTTAAAAGATGCATGAATATTTCTGAAGTTAACGTCTTCATTCATTCCATATTAGCTTATCGAGAAGATGCAAATGGAAATAAGTCGATTTCCTAAATCTTGTTTATCGTATATAAGATGAGACTTCAAGAATGCTTTATTGAATAGTCTTCAAACTGAATGTTTGTCTTGAGAACATACATTTCTAATAACGCAACATAAATAGTTCTCACACTGAAATTCGGTGCATCTTTATATAAAACTATAAGTGTTTTGTATTGTACCTATCAGTTATACTTCTTGTTAACTTGTGTTGTTTTAATCATATGGTGTTTGCTCATGTCATGTGGTACTAGATCGTTTATCATAGTTGGTCCAGACGACATGCATCTAGTATTACTCTGCATAGTTCTGCAGTGGTTTATCTTTACCTTCGCAGAGTGGCTAAAACTGACCTCAAATAACATCATCTTACAATAAATAGTGTTCTCTGAGCTGGTTGGTTTAGTTACAGAGCTTTCGTCATCGTTCTGGACAACATCTTCAGCGCAGTATTTAGCATAAAGTGAAATGATTTAAATTTTTCACGAGTGATATAATTCCATCTCACGGTAACCATCTTTACATATGTATTGACCATTTTCTATTGACTCAGATTTTAAACTTTCTGGTCACCTGATTTACTTTTTATTAGTTGGTATATTTCGTCTATATTAATGTATTTGGTAATTTTTTTTTTTTTTTCTTTTGAGATTTGGGCCAATGCCGGGGACCCGGACCATGTGCATGGTCGGCGAGAATCCTAACCACTGTGTCGTCTGAGTACCAGGCTTCTAGGAATTACCTGGGACTTTCCTCTGTCTAAAATTTCGACATTATCCTAATCAAATTGATGTCCATAATTGTCTATGTGCATTGATACTAAAGAATATATATTGTGTCTTTTCACGGCTGATTTACTTTCTTGAATTCTAATTCGAAGGGGACACCCACTTTGGCCCATGTAATGTCTGTTACAGTTCATGCAATTTATTTTGTAAATAGTATTAATTTTATCTCCTTTTTCTGTTGGATGGGTCTTTTGGTTTGCATAATATCGGATTAAGCGATTTGACTGGCTTGTGTGCTATATCTATATGAAAAGGTTTCAGTATTCTAGCTGTAATTTCAGAGATATTTCTCATGTATGGTAGGATGAATTTTCTAGTAGCCTTTGATGATGGTTCCTCGTTGGTGTTGTGATTCGATTTTAAACACTTTTTGATGAAATTATGTGAATAACCATTCTTTTTGAAGACCGTGTGTAGGTAGTTTTCTTCCATTCTTTTCAACTCTAGAGTGCTACAGTGTGTTTGAACTCTTTTAAACAATGTCTGCACACAGTTTCTTTTGTGAGTAATTGGATTATTGCTAGTATAGTTGAGTATTTGATCTGTGTGCGTTGATTTTTTCTCTATTATTTCAACATCATCTTACCTATCGATATGCCTCGATAAAAGGTTTGTATGCAGACTTGATAAAAATATTAGTTCACTATTTTTTGTTAAAGATGGGAAGAATTTTTATAGAAGTGACTTACCACGCAAGTCTTGAAGAGATTTCATACGTTTTTCCTAAATTTAATAGAAAATAGGAAAACGTATTCCTTATGTCTGTATAAGATCTAATTGGCAATGGTATGTTATTCACAAGAATTACGATCAGAGTAGAGTTATTTGACTGAAGACATATGAAATATGACCGAGTTATTCAAGTTTATCACGTGGATTGAATTTCATTAAGAACACAATATTCATCAGGGTGACTCTTCTCCATGAAATTTGTGCTTATTTTAAGCCTATATTGGCTTTTCAACATCCCACATACAGTATTCTGCTAATAGTTAAAACATCTCTTTACAGTGGGTACTACTTTTATAATTTATTGGGTCATATATATATGTTAGGAAGAGGCAAACAATGCAATTATCAGGCCATTATGGTGTTTCAGTCAAGTTATTAGCGTGTCGTTGACATGCATTTGTTTCTGCTTTCTGATTGGACGCTTGCACAATTCCAAACTCTCAACCGGATTGGTTGATTTCCAGTCTACCTTATTTTTGTATAAATACAGTCACTTTTGTCATAATAAATGATTCTGGTTTTACCGCTGATTATCGCGTGTTCTGCTTTACCAGTTAAGTGGGCACTGGTCAGTAGTTAAGCAGTTACCTCGTGACAAAGATCTAGCATCATAACAATTGGCGACGGGGTTTCGAATCCATTGCAGTTCAATACAGTCAAATAAAACCCAGATCATCCAGTGTACATCCAGCCTGTCTTCCAAATGACAATTTCATTTGAACAAATGCAACTTCTCCTTCATCAACAACAGCAACAGTTTGAAGCTTGCCAGCTCAGCTTGATTGAAAAACTTACAAAGCAGTTTTCAATTCAAAATCTCGGCAGTTCCAACTCAGAGAAAACCGAATCTATTGGGAGTT
Organism: Trichobilharzia regenti; assembly: GCA_944472135.2. Taxonomy (NCBI): domain Eukaryota; kingdom Metazoa; phylum Platyhelminthes; class Trematoda; order Strigeidida; family Schistosomatidae; genus Trichobilharzia; species Trichobilharzia regenti. The sequence goes on along the minus strand of OX235262.1, from coordinate 143,072,369 downwards.
CAATTGTAGAGTTCAATTTCGAACCTTCAACAGGCGTGACGTTTGAAGCTTGGTTTCGACGTTATGAAGATCTGTTCCGGGTTGAATGCGCTCACCTAGATGATTCGGCCAAAGTGAGACTACTCCTTCGGAAACTTGGTCCAGCCGAACATAACAAATATGTCAATCATATTCTACCAAAGAACTCCAGAGAACTCAACTTTGAAGAAACCGTTCAAACGTTAACCAATATTTTCGGTGAACAGTTATCTCTCTTCAGTATCCGTTACAATTGTTTCAAGATATCCAAAGATCCAGGAGATGATATTCTCACCTATGCTGGTAAGGTGAATCGTGAATGCGAGCGATCGAAAATTCGATCACTTACGGATGACCAGTTTAAATGCCTGATCTTTGTCTGCGGTCTCAAATCTTCAGTTGACAGTGATATTCGTACCCGAATCCTTGCAGAGATTGAACGCAAACCGGACATGACTTTACAGGAGGTAACTGCTGAGTGCCAGCGAATCATCAATCTAAAGCATGACACGAAGTTGATTGAGGACGGTCAAGTTCATGAATTTACTTCTGTTCAGGCTGTCAAGTCAAACAATTCTCTGCAAGTCAAACACAAGCCTCCCACAAATTGTTGGTTTTGTGGATCGTGGCATTTTGGTAAATTTTGCCCGTATAAAAGACATAAATGCAGTATCTGTAACAAGTATGGTCACAAGGAAGGATTTTGTCCCCCAGTGAAACCTAGATCAATCCGATCTCACAATACGATGGCACAGTCACGAAAGTTTCGATCTCGGTCGACGAAACCTCAAATCAGCAGTATGTTCGCTACCTTCAAAGTTGACTTCGAGTCAAAAAGAAAGTTTGTCACACTTTCTATCAACCAGAAGCCAGTTCGACTACAGTTAGATACTGCTTCTGATATCACAATCATATCTCCCCAGACGTGGCGGGCACTCGGGTGTCCACCTTATCAGAGAACGGAGCATACTGCAAGAAACGCGTCGGGTGACGTAATGAAATTATCTGGCCAGATTGAATGCGACGTAACTTTCCGGTCGACCTCGTTCCAAGGAACATGCTACATCACCAATCGTCATGATTTGAACTTGCTTGGTATTGACTGGATCGAAAAGATGAAACTCTGGGATGTCCCACTGAACTCAGTTTGTTCCAATGTACAGTGCTCAGATAGTCCTACCAACATGTTGATGCATCCGAACTCGACCGCAAAGTTCATCAGTCATCTTCGCACCAAACACGCTGCCGTTTTTCAAGAGTCTTTGGGTTGCTGTACCGTACAAAAAGCCAGACTATACCTCAAACCTGATGCCAAACCAGTTTTTAGACCAAAACGCCCAGTACCGTATGCCGCATTATCGTCCCTTGATGCAGAGCTGGATCGTTTAGAAAAGTTGAACGTAATCAAGCCAGTCGATTACTCATCCTGGGCAGCCCCCATAGTGGTTGTCAAGAAAGCAAACGGTACCATCAGACTTTGTGCTGATTTCTCAACAGGACTCAATAATGCCCTTGAAGATCAACCGTATCCACTACCAGTACCGCAAGATCTATTTGTCAAACTGAATGGCGGTAAATACTTCAGTAAACTTGATCTAGCTGAGGCATACCTACAGATCGAGGTCGAAGATGATTCTAAAGAGCTTCTGACAATCAACACTCACAAAGGACTGTATCAGTTCCAGCGACTTCCATATGGTGTTAAACCTGCTCCTGCTATATTCCAACAGATAATGGATGCAATATTAGCTGGTGTATCGGGAGTGGCCGTTTACCTCGATGATATCATAGTCACAGGAGAAACTCAATTCGAACTCTTCAATCGGTTGGATAAAGTCCTGACAATACTCAGTGATTCCGGTTTCCATTTACGTCCGGATAAGTGCAATTTTTTCATGACTTCAGTGAAGTACCTGGGATTCATTTTTGACAAAGATGGTCGCAAACCCGACCCCTCCAGTGTGTCAGCAATTCAACAGATGCCTGCCCCTAATAATCTCAGTACGTTGCAGTCCTTCCTGGGGATGATCAGTTACTATAGTGCGTTCCTGCCAGATTTACATCGTCTCAGGGCCCCAATGAATCAGTTGCTCATGAAGAATGCTAAATGGAACTGGTCAGAAGAATGCCAACAAGCTTTCATCAAGGTCAAGAAATTACTCCAGTCTGACCTGCTGTTAACACATTACAATCCAAAGCTGGATATAACATTAGCTGCAGATGCGTCCAACTATGGTATTGGCGCTGTCATTTCACATGTGTTTCCAGACGGTGTTGAAAAGCCAATAGCATATGCATCGCGAACCTTGACAAAGGTAGAGCAGAATTACAGTCAGGTCGAAAAGGAAGGATTAGCGCTCGTGTTTGGGATTCAAAAGTTCCACAAAATGCTGCTTGGCCGAAAGTTCACACTTTTTACTGATCACAAACCACTATTATCGATTTTTGGCTCCAAGAAAGGTATTCCAGTCTATACAGCCAATCGACTCCAACGATGGGCGACTATGCTACTAGGATACGACTTTCAGATCAAGTACAAATCTACAAAAGATTTCGGGAATGCAGATGTCCTCTCGCGTTTACTCAGCTATAACAAGCCCGCAAAGGAGGACGCTGTGATCGCCGGCGTTTCTGTCGATGAAGACGTGTGCCACGTATTGATGACGGCAATAAACACTTTACCTGTCTCAGCCGACATGGTTCAACGAGAGACGCAGCGTGACCCGACATTACAGTCAGTTCAACAGTATCTGCGTTGTGGCTGGCCCTCGCGTATTGATTGTCCAGATTTAAAACAGTTCTATCAACGACGACATTCGTTATCCCTGGTCAATGACTGCATTATGTTTGGCGAACGTGTGGTCGTGCCTCGAAGTCTCCAACAAAAAGTCATGAGTCAACTACATTTTACGCATCCTGGTATTGGCCGTATGAAATCGTTGGCACGCTGTTACGTCTACTGGCCAAATATCGATCGTGAATTAGAAGTGATGGTTCGCTCATGTTCTCGCTGTGCTCAGGCTTTGAAAATGCCTATCAAGACAGACCTACAGCCGTGGCCCAACCCAGGAAAACCGTGGTCAAGAATCCACATAGATTTTGCCGGCCCAATCAATGGCAAACAGTTTCTCGTGGTAATCGACGCGTATTCCAAGTGGCCGGAGGTTTTCATTATGCAAAATACCACAGTGACGATAACATTAAATAAGTTGGTTCAGCTTTTCAGCAGATTTGGTGTTCCAGAGATCATCGTTTCCGATAACGGACCTCAGTTTACAGCTGAACAATTCAAACAGTTTTGTGAGCGGCTAGGTGTTCAGCATATTCGCAGCCCGCCTTACCATCCTCAGTCAAATGGACAAGCAGAGCGTTTTGTTGATACACTCAAGCGCGCACTTCAGAAGTCAAACGGGGAGGGATCGATAGAGGATGTATTGCACAATTTCCTCTTCATTTATCGAACCACAACCAACCCATCATGCCCAAATCAAACATCTCCCGCAGAAGTTATGTTTGGAAGAAGATTACGTACTACTTTGGATACAATTATCCCGATCCCATCAAGACGGAGCAAATGTGGTCGAAATAGTGAATTTTGGTTCAATAGACGTCATGGCACCAAGCAAAGAAGTTTCATGGTTGGTCAGTCGGTACTGGTTCGTGATTACATACGGAGAGATCGCCCATGGGTTTCTGGAGTGGTTGCTGGAAGAAAAGGCCAAGTCATTTACAAGGTCAAGGTAGAAGGCCTTATTTGAGTCAGGCATGCCAGTCAAATAAGAAATAGACTAGGTGGTAAACAGTTGAACGATTCCAAGTCCGCCGACGTACAATTTGAGATATTGATAGATACGACGGATCCGAAAACGTCACATGGCCAAAATAGTCGAAACAAAGGCAAAGTGTCCCGGCAGCCAAGGAGATCACAACGACAACCAAGACCGCCAAAGTACCTACAAGTGATTCCACGATACAAAAGCTACCAGTAGCCCTATCATGAAAGAGGAGGTGTTAGGAAGAAGCAAAACATTCGCAATTATCAGGCTATTATGGTGTTTCAGTCAAGTTATTAGCGTGTCGTTGACATGCATTTGTTTCTGCTTTCTGATTGGACGCTTTCAGAATTCCAAACTCTCGACCGGATTGGTTGATTTCCAGTCTACCTTATTTTTGTATAAATACAGTCACTTTTGTCATAATAAACGATTCTGGTTTTACCGCTGATTATCGCGTGTTCTGCTTTACCAGTTAAGTGGGCACTGGTCAGTAGTTAAGCAGTTACCTCGTGACAAAGATCTAGCATCATAACAATATATATTGGTAAAATCGAGGCAGAAGTATTTTGAATGAATAAGTCTTTTTTTCCTTCACATTCCCCAGTGGAACATAGGGCTTCAAGGTAGTGACTTGAAGTTTCTGTAGAAGTATTTATTTTACAGGATGGGTTTAATAGCATCATGCCCAACCTTTCCTCTTTACGAGCATTATTTCTGACTTAACGAGGTAAAGGAGTGTGTCGGTGGCCGGGGCTCGAACTCCGGACCATGTGCATGGTCGGCGAGCGTCCTAACTGCAATGCCACCGAAAGAAATAAAATAAAATCCAGTCTTATTCAAGTTCTCTTGCTTCACAATACTTACGTTCATCATTTTGTAAGTAGAGTTGAACATTTTGTAATTTAATAAATGCTTCCTTCTTTTTTTAGGTAGGAATGATAAAGTTTAATCAGTCACTTAACCTTTTTCATTCATTTATATAATATCGGAGAAATAGATTATCTATCTACATTAATTATTGAATAATCTATGGACCACTTGAACTCGTCTATTGAACTTAACAATATTTAGTTACTGAAGTCCTAATTAGTTTATTATACACTTCTGTATATAATAAGGTTAGGGAATACAAATACCTTTAGTTTATTAATCAGTAGAAATAAATGAAACTTTGGGCAGAAAATGAATCAATTTCTACTTTGAAAATCAATACTGCATATCGAACTGGTGATTTAATGATTCAAGTGTAGATTTGATTCATTGAAACTGTATTCGTTTAAAAATTATCAAAGGTTATATTACTGTTTTACTGGTTGTCATGTGATAAATGCTAAAATATAGGAGGACACTAGTTCTACAATTATTACACAGAGTTAGAAAACTTCTTTTAGTAAAGAAACCTTAAGGTGGATGTCTAAATTTAGTGGTGAGTATTAGAAGAAAAGTGCTGATCTCAGAGGTTCATGATGAAAACACTTAAAAGTGTGGTTATAAGTCTCTTGGGTTTGTATTCTTTTAATTTTTTTTATGAAAAATGAGTTGTTGAAGAGTGGGGACATGACAGTAAATACTGTGCTCAGAACCACATTTTGAGGGATTTAGTTACTGTCACTAAAGTATAGGAAACAAAAGTAAGCAGACATGAGACTCATATAATCATGGATTGTATCTGTTGGTCAACTGATATTGTAACAACAGAAGACAAGGGCCAGACAACAGATCGTTTATTTACGAAATCGACACATATTTATAGATTTTCATGTACATTATGGTAGATTATTGTTAGCAGAAAAACACAGTCTTCTGATTGGTTGTTTCTCACAGAAAGTTAACCTTGCATCTCTTTGTGGCTGTTTATTGAATGTCACATCATCTATAAGTTAACTGTATCCGCATACGTAAATTCTTTGTTCTCATTTTGCTCACGACCAATATTGGGGACATAAACATTGACGTAAATTACTGTCTACCAACTTTGGCTAACAGCCAGCTCTCACCACAATATAAATTATTATTATTACTTTGGGTTTTGAGTGGTAAATAGGGCTTCAACAGCATATCTCCATTTCATCATGTTCCCTACAGTCTCCCTCATCTAGCCCCACGATTCTTCACAGTTTCTTATCTCTTCACACGACCTCCTCCATGTCACTTACTCTCGGACGAACGACTCTTCACTTCTCATTTGAGTCCCACTTGAGCCATATCTGGAGCTCTATGTCATGCGATCGTCTTCTCAGGTTGTACCCAATTCTTCTCCACTTTCGCCAATATATCTGTTGAGAAATAGGTTCTTGATTGACAACCTCCCATAGTTTATTGTTGTTAATCCTTTCTGACTGGCTATCTGATCTTCAGTATGGTGTTAGCGAAGGCACTAGTTTAATAAAAGTCTGTAAGAGGCTGTTGGGAATGCTTTCCGTGACGCGCTGAATTTCCGGCCCGTATGGAAGTATTGAGTTAATACTGGTGTTCAGAATCCGAATTCTGTTTTTTTATGCTGGGTACAGCGAATTCGCAAACTGACTTCAGGCTGATGAAGGTCTGTCTTCCCTTCCTGATTCTGGTTTTAACATACTCATTCGTTTTTTTCACCTGTGGTTGAAAGGATGCTGCCTAGATAAGCAAAGGAAGTGACCTGTTTCAAATTTCTTCCGTTTATAGTGATTCGTGCTTATTGTTGGTTGGTTATTTTCATCACCCCATCTTCTCTATGTTCACTTGAAGTCCTGTCTTTGCTGTCTCTCCTGCCAGTCTACTGGTTTTCGTGTGACACTAGACACAAATCATCAATGAAGTCCAGATCATCTAGAGTCTTCTTGTCAGTTTAGTATACTCCTGTTTTCTCACTCCTCACAGTCTGACGCATGATCCAGTCCACCACAATTAGAAATATCATCGGTGATAATAGGCAGTCAGCCTTGTCTTACTCCTGTCTCCACATCGAAAGACCAGCTGAGTTTTCCGTTGTGGATCACCCGACACGTGGCACTGTTATATAGCCAGCTGTTGAAGGAGGTTGACAACCATTTTTGGCACTCTATAGTGTTGAAGTAGTTTCCAAATTACTTCTCGGTCAACGGTGCTTGTCGAAGACCTTTTCAAAGTCAATGAAAATGAGTCAGAGTTTTGACTACCCACTGATAACTATCTGTATATTTCTTCGTAGATATCGAAAGATAATATGTGATTTGATGCTTTAGAAAGCAGACCGGCTCAGATTTTCCTGTTTATAGATACCGAATGAGTATGGATGGTTGGAGGCAATCGGCCACAGGAAGACTTGCTTGACCTATGTTTCGTGCTAGTTGACATTCATCAGCAAGGCGTATCTGCAACCTTGAAGGAACTCATGTCCCTTCTGAGATTGGAACCCGCGTTACCCAGTGCTGCATTGCCTCCAACCATCCAATACCAACATCTCACAGTGCACCGTAATGTCAAGCCACCTAGCATGGTGGCCACATTGCAAGCTTGACTGACAAAATTCAGTCTGCACCGAAGATAGGACTAGATACATTACACTAGTTACTGACTAGTGTGCGATCAAAAATGATTTGATATTTAATTCATTGAAGGCTATCAAACAGTGTGAACGGACTCAAGTTCAAAATGGTAGTCACAGTTAGGTGTATTTAACTTACCAATAAGTTAGTCTTTAGCCTCTGTAATACCTGATAGTCACTGATTATATCCTTACCTGTCTATATGTACTGAACAGGTCTTTTACAGTTTCCTAACGTCCGAGAGAATAATCATTATTTATACATAGAATCGTCGATTCTCACTGCTCAAGGTTCCTAAACGTGCATACCAACAGTGTTTATATGCTTTCTTTTTCAGTGACTTTCAGTTTGATTTTATGCAGAATGAAAACTTTCCTTACTAATTAGTAATCTCGAAACCGAACCATTAATCTCAGTCCTCAATGCTACATGACAAATAATTTTCACGTTGTGTTTAGTGTTGGACTCAATCTGTCAATATTTTTTTTTATAAAGAACCACAGGTAATTATAACAACCTAGCTTCCATCTTCTTAAACAGACGACCAAGTATAATTACAGGATTATATATGTCCTCAATTTCCTTGTGTCCTCATAATTGACCTGTGAATGAGCATAAATAAACAAAATTCAGCGGTAATTTCGTCTTATACACTCATCAAACATATCTCGACCTTTCGCAATGTACAATAAGGATACGTATGTATATATCATTATATTGAAATAGGTAATTCTACAAATAATCTTTCAAATAACGTAGAAGATTTGTAGCTCATGAGGATGATATTGAATTATTTGTGTTCTCTGAGATGGTTAATTTGATCGTGAAGTTTTCGTCATCCTTCTAGACAACATCTTCAGCGCAGGTTTTATAATAAAACCTGAAATTCATCACATCATACATATTCCTGCATATCAGTACACGAGGTTGAAAGAATGTGGACATTTTGAATAGGGGAACACTCATAATACAAAGTAATTTTTGGGAGACTGTCATTCTATCTAGTCTGCAGCTAACACATATGTAAACAAATGGTTCAAAGGCCAAATACTAAGACAACGAAATAATTGATATGAGTACAAGTGAACACAGTGATGATGAAACCAGTAACACTCCAGGTTATCAGTTGTATAACTCTATGACTTAAAAAACATAATTATTTCACTGTGACCTAGTTAAATGTGTTTCATTCTTTCTCGAAACTGAGTGAAGTATTTGGTAGGACGCTGAAAGGATTCGTTTAAACGTTTTATCTTTTTAGAGAGTTATTTGGATAAATTGCACTTTTGAGTTTCGGAAAGAAAAAACGATTAGTCTTGGACGGATGTCTAGTTTGTGTAATTTTGGTCTAAAATAATATCTTGAGAAAACGGGTCCGTTAGAATGAATTCACCAATGATGTCATTCTGTAACTTGTTCTGATTTCAGTATTCATTTGAGTCTTGAGCTTTTTTCTGTTTAATTATGGATAAGATAGGTTACCGTATTTATTATTGAGCCTCTACGTTGTGTTCTGGTGATTTTGATGATGATTCTAGGATATCGGAGAATTCTGTTTTTGAAGTTTGCTGGTACTGTAATTCTAAAGAATTTTAGGGGATCACTTCACTGTGGACTTGGCATCCAAGAAGATGAATGAAAATACTGCTCAAAGTAAACTCTGACAGACGAAAACAGTCGTTTTTTCTTGATTGCATCTTATTCATGCTGTTATCCCGGATTGTTTTCAGGCTGAAAGAGTTTACCTTAGAACACAGTTTTATATCATATCATAATTCATCAGTTTTATCGTATTTCAAACAAATTTTTAAATAACTACTACAGTTTATTTTGTTATTTTTAAGTCTAATTTGCACTTCTCGTTGACTGATTATTGTTGGACCGAAATACTCTCTCTCTCTGTTGACACTTCATCTCCTTGAACGAATGCTTCAACGAAGTCTGAGGACTACCATGATATCAATAAAGACGAAACACTTCTGTCTGATACAATCGGTCAACTAGAAAGTTAAATTAATCTGAAAAATACAACAAAATAATAATTGATGCCCATCTCAGAAGAGGTGGTTCTTCTGACCTCCGTTGCCTAGTTGGTAGTACTTTGACATTTGAAAAATATGAATTCAGAGTCCCAACCTTAGTACAGACAGCATCACTCACTAAAAATGCAAGTTCATCCAGATGAAGCGTCTCAAACAGGACGAAATGCGTTTCCTACTATTAACCATCAACAAAAATACCTTTTACATCTCTTCACCATTATTTGATGATTGCATAACATTTTTATACGTGTTATTATATAAATTGATTTAATATATACACACGTATATTATGCTTTGTGTGCATATAAAGGCAATTGAAAGAATATAATTAATGCATGTTTATGTATTTTATCGCCCAGTTTCTCAAAGTATAAAAGTATAAAATTACTGTTATCTATTAGATATTCAATAAAGGGCATCAGGAAGAGAAGCTTAAATACACTATTACAAATAGTAGGTATTATTTTTCAATATTAATAGTTTTAGTAAGCTAAGTAAATAATAATCGACGATTTCTGCGTATTTTATACGAATAAAATATGCTGTTATCAATATTTTATCATCATCATTATTATCAGTGTATTTATTGTCCCAGTAATATTTCTACTTTTGTTTTCTATGAGCTGAAATTTGAAACGAAGTGTATTGGCGCCTTTAATGTTAAACTTGGGATATATATATAACTAGTTAACTGGCGAAATGAATGAACAAAACAACAAAAAAATAAAAACGAATAGATGAACACTTTTGGGAATTAAAGCTCGATCATCCCATGTGATTAAATATTATAGGGCGTATATATGTATACATATAATTTATCTACTAATAATGTGGCCAAAAATTAGTTTTTAACTTATTGGATATCTATCAGTACTATTCCATAGTTCCGCTCTGGATTAGGAGGAAACAGGTGATATTAGGTAAAATGAAAGGAGAAAGAACAAATACTAGAGCAGAATTAACATGGATCCATTTTGATTTTATGATTTCTCAACATCTGAGTAAAAATTACAATATTTCGTACAGTTTCAATGAGTGCTCCTTATTCCTCCTTGGCTTTATTTAATTTTGATTGATGGTTTACCATGGGAAGTGAGTTGTAAGGTACTACTTGTAACCTTTTTCCTCATTATTCATTTATTCTCCTAGTGAAACACTGAGCTGCAAGCCTTGAATTTCCAGTAGCGGTATTGCTTTTACACGTTGGGCTTGGTAGCCTCACACTCGAACTTTCTTCTTTTCCACGTCTACCACGGGCTAATATACTAGGAGAAGTTTAGTAATGCCTTGACGGCTAATCGAAACCAGACCCTCGTTTGGTTGGTGGGTATTCTAGCCTTCATCCAACAACACTAGGAAGTAAATCGAATATTACCTATTTTCGTATCAGTTCACATCTGTTCAAATGATTGATTGTCAACCTATACCTTGTTGATTTCTGAAGAAATCTTTCATTTGACCTACCACACAGGGAAGTTGTGTTTTTCTGACATAACTCAACCTTTTCTCTTACATTTTATTACTTTATGTATCTAGTTGACTCAACAGCGAGCCTGGTAATGGTTACTTGAAATGTCATTACAGTCCACTGCTACGAATTATTAAAATCACCCACAGTTCTGCTCGCTGTTAGGGTCATGACCTGTAGTAGTTTTTTGCCGGTTGTAGAATAATCTTCGGAGGAGGATGAGGTGTTCCTGCAAATTCTAAAGAATACAACGTGGCTATTAGTGGAGCAAGAGAGCAGTAGGAACCAGTGAAAAGGCGAAGTGATGGAGAGTGCAACTATATTTCCATTCAAACGCCGAGGTTACATATTATTGACAAGGAAACCGATTAAAACAAAAATTATGTACAATGTGTCCATTTTTGACACTGTACAGATTTATTATTTAGGACACCACATGTATTCTGCACATTCTCCTTTATTATCTCCCCTTTTTCTTCTCTCAGCTAATAGAGAAGGACTGTGTTGTATTTTGAAGGACTCTGAAAGCTGTAAGTAGGGTTACTGGTGCGGCTTTGTTGACCCAACTAGCTGACTAATTTTTATTGACAGGCCTTTTGATTCTTGCAAACAACTGGCGAAAGTCATCTTGTTGGACATTGAACATCCTCTTTATTCGCAACCAATCACCTAGTTTCTCTCCTCATAAAAAGAAGAAGAAGAAATTTCATAACAATTTATGCAAAAAAACTTGTGGGAAAAAAAAACGCCCGGAATCTTTTTTGGCCCCCCTTATCTAAACCAATTCCTTTAGACAAGTGGACAAAATTCTGTTGGTTTGGGTTATTGTTAGAATAGGGTATATAGAACAACGAAATTAGATGACGTTTTCTTTTTGGCCTCAAAAACTTAATTAATTTTTATCCGCGCGAAAAAAATTGGGTCGGAAGCGACAGGGCCAATAATATTCTTATAACTAAAAAAAATAACCACAAATTTTTTCTTCTCATTTGTTTTTTTTTTTTTTTTCCTTTTTTTGAAAGGTTTTATTATTATTATTCAATAGTCGAGCGGAAAAGGTCCAGCACACTCCCTTCGTTTCTTTTCCATCCTCTTCAGCTGGATCCAAGATTGACTAAACTCTCTCATCTCTTCCTCACACGATCTTCTTCATGTCACCATGGCACCGACGACCCACTCGTCGCTTTCCAACGGCATTCCACTCGAGCGATGGCCTGTATTGCGTGCGATATCATTCAGCGGCCTCCTCAGTGTATGGCAGATCAGTGCATCTCCACTTTCTCCCACATATTTGTTAAGCGTTCGGCTCTTGGTTGGTTTGTTCCCATAGTCTCTTGTTGCTTATACTTTCTGGCCATTTGATCCTCAGTATGGAGCCAGTGAGGGTGTCAGTTTTTGATGAAAGTCTGCAACAGGCTGTTGGAAGTGCTTTTCGTGATATGCAGTGCACGTATCTAACCCGTATAGAAGAACTGACCGACTTGACATTGGTGTTGAAAATGAGAATCATGTTCTTCATGCTGGCTGAGTGCGAAAGATTTCGAAACTGGTTTCAGGTTGATGAAAGCATATTTTACCTATCCGATTCTGGCCAGCTTTGACATCTCCGTCCATTCCCTTGGTGGTTGAAACGATGCTTCCCAGATAAGTGAGGGAGAGAGAGAGAAATTGTTTCAAAGCTCACAATTCCATTCTCTGAAACTAGCATTGCTTGGAAAAAAGTGATTATTATCATTATAATTATATTCTTAAATAACGTTTGCAAATTGTCAAAATACATTGTATGTGAAAAATACTTTACACTAATTGTTTCCTATATTGTCGGCTGTAAAGTGGAATTCTACTTAGGCAAACTACATCAAGAGTTGTTCAAATTAGATACCGAAAATTCAATGAAATAAAAACCATGAAACTACAATAAATAAAAGTACTAAAGACAAGTCAAAAGACTTTTAATATAGAAAACAATGAATAATGCTTTGAAACTAGTAAGTATGTAAAGTAAGTTGTTGGAAAGAACTTTCGAAGTATTTTAATTCAAAGCATTTCATATCCATGAAATATGGTGTGCTACTTTTGTTTCCTCGTGACAAGTTATACGAAAACGTTTTCACCTGCACATTTAACGAAATTCAGTCTGTTAATCTGCATGCGTATCACTATTATCAGCTAAAATGACTTTAATCTTGATTAATAAGATTAGTTCTTATCATGTTGACAAATAATCAGGTAGTATAATTTGTTAATTAATGAATAATAAACACATATATATATATATATATATATATGTATAATTATCCTGTAGCAGTAGTGCTTATTAGTTGTATTTGTTTAATGTAATTTTCGACTCTCAAAATCATCACTGATACACGTTTTAAGTTTGACTATTTTATGAAAATTAATCTCTGCATAATCTCAACTGCATTAATTCTTTTCATCTTTGAATACTTTATGGGGGGGGGTTAAACTAATTTGAAGGATGTTGAGTAGCAATGGAATTCAGCATGCACAACATCTTGTCGTATTTGGGGCTCGCCATCTGGATTTACCTGTACTTCCCAGTGAGTGTTGGTGTTCCCATTGAAAGTTGAACCCACTACCCATCGTTTTGAATGCCAAAGCGTTATTTACTAGACCATTTGAGCCACTCCAGACATCTGTTTTGTAACGAGTATAAGTTACCATTTGCTTTTAATTCAGATTGGATTTTTCCGTTGATCAACTGGACCTATATGTTTAGCATCTGTTGATATGTCGACCTTGAAACTTGAAACGACTGTTGGCGGGTTTGAGTCTCGGTGAGAATACCATCATTTTCTGGGAATGCGAATACATACAGATGATGAGTCCGCAAATAAGACGAGACGTGTGTCTTGGATTCCATTGCCAGTAACCATACACCAAATTACTTCAAGTTAATCCTCAGAAATCACCGAAACTTTCATCCTAGGAGACGCCGACATATCAATAGAGGTCGGACATTTTGGTCCGGCCAGTCAAAGGGAAAATCAAATTGAATTAAATGCAAATGATAAGCGTAAACTGATGTAAATTACGCTTACAGAAGTTAGGACCAAATGCATGCACTAAGTATTAAATACATTTTATTAGAATTCACATTTTAGTTGATGACTGGTAACATGAATGGGACTGAGAGTTTCAGTACAAACAGGAAGATGATATTAGATGGATAAAAATAATTTACTCAAGCGACAGAATGTTGAGATACTTCCTACTAAATCCTAATTTCCAAAATGAACTTAATTATACTTTAGCATAGTTAATCTACTGCCTGGGATTTTTCCGTTCAAATTAATTGAAATTAACTCTTCATTACTGTTCTTCGAGCAGCTATTTATACATAACTTCGGAATATGTTTTGAAGTGGTAAAAATCAGTTTCATGTCCTTTTTTGAAACCATCATAGTAAATAGGCTTTAAAAGAATCTGTAAATTGTTTGCTCTTCTTCATTCAAAAAAGAAAATTATTGCTGAAAATATCACCAAGCTTGATGATGAAGCAGCCACTATTGAATAATAAAGCATGGAGAATATCAAGCAAACAATTTTCATTGTCATTTGCAGGGAAAACTCTTTTTTTCTATTATTCCAGAGATAATAATTTAAGCGCATTTCAGTTTCAATACAATTAAAGTACAGATTCTACACATTTTAAAATCCAATTTCAGCCGGCAATTAACTGACCTCACACGAACATAAGTAATTAGTTAATTGTTGATATCAGAAATTAAGCAGAAACTCCTTACGCACACCTATTGACAAGTAAAAGGAATTTTTCACTACCAAATATTCAGTCACAAATTACTGAAAACTTGATTAATAATTCACTTAAAGAATTTGTGCTACTTTTATAAGTCGACACTAATTGTGCTATTAGTATGATTAAAGATGTTGGCAAAATGCACAAATAACTTTAGTTTATTGTCGTTATGCCTTTCTGTTTAATAAGTTTAATAAGAAGGATTAAATGAGTTTTGAATTACTAGTAATTTCTTAAAAAACAGTACTATTCCTTATGTTTTCAGTGAAGTTTTAGTTGAAATATAATCCGGTGGCTTGTTTAAATCACTGGGATAACTAAATTTCCATCTACTATAATGCATAAATTCTCTTCATTTCTTTTTATTGCAATTATCTAACTGTATTTTTGGATTGATACATGCGACAGACAGTGGGCAATGAAGAAAAAGGAATAAAATGGACTCACACAAAAAACAACTTGGAGGATGTGGACTTCGACGATGATATACGTCTGATTTCCCACAAACTGGAAGATATGCAAGTGAAAAGCAACAAGTTAGCAGAAGAAGCATCAAAGATAGGACATTAAGTGAACATAGAGAAAACAGAGGTGATGAAGTTTCCTCGCCAACAAAAACGGCAACAACAGACAACAATCAGCCAGCATAAATGGAAGGAACTTGAAAGAAACAACCTCCTTTAGCTACCTAGGAAGCATTGTTTCAACTACAGGCGGAACTAACGAGGATAACAAAGCAAGCATCAAGAAAGCAAGACAAGCTTTCACTACTCTCAAATCTGTGTGGAGGTCAACAGCACTCAGAATCAAAAATAAGATCCGGATTTTCAACTCCAATCTAAAGTCAGTGCCACTTACTATACGGATCAGAGACTTGGCGCGTCATAAAAAGCACATCAAACAAACTACAGACATTCATTAACAGTTGTCTTCCCTCAATACTCAAGATCAGATGGCCAGGAAAGATCAGAAACAGGGATAAGAAAAGGCACAAACTCAATATGGGAATATTTCGTTCATTGAGAAACAGGGATCTCTGGGAGCGAACCAACCAGGAACCGATTGTGAAACAAATAGGAAGGAAGAAATGTAGGTGGATTGACCATACTCTGAGGAAACCATCAAGTGACACTATTAGAAAAGCCATTACTCGAGTGGAACCTGGAAAGGAGGCGAGAGTTGGTCATCCAAGGGTGACTTGAGGGGGTCATGTGAAGAGGAGATGAAAGCATGTGTGCAGACTTGGAGCCAGGTGAAAACGTTGGCAGAGAACCGAACGCACTGGAGACGCGTGGCTGAAGCCCTATGTTCCTCTGGGAATTAAAGGAAACAGTAATAATAATAATCTTACTGTAATTTTCGATTGTTACATGAACTCACACACAGTTTTATTTTACTGTAGTGCAGAGTATTTCTCATGGGGAAAGAAAGACTATAGGGTTTTGGATACTGCTTCAGATGGAATAAAACAACATCACACGATGTACTGCTGAATATCTCATTTTACTTGGAGATCCTATACGAAGAGTTGATAGTTTGCAATCTACATACGCGAAAAATTCTGTACGATGTGCTAAAATATTGTCTAGATTAAAGATGTTATTATAAATAAAATGTATATAAGTTGAAATGTACACTAGTGAAGAATACCGCCAAAATAGGATGGTTCTGGATAGTTGTCTAGCTTTTGCTTGGGAATCAGTAGTAGTTTATATCCTCAATCTTGTGAATAACTGAATTCTTGATAATATGGTCGGATTAAAAAAAGCGCTAATATGAAAAAGAATTAGGTGTTATAGCTGCACTGATTAGATATTTTCCTTATTGTACTTAATTCACCGATAACATTTCTGAATTTATACACTATTACTCCTGTAGTCATCAGCATTCCATTCAGATGGAAACGTGGGAAGAAAGGCGATATGACAAGCATCAAGATAAAACTTGTGTCTGGTGCACGAAATTAGTGAAATAGAATACTTACAGAGTCCAAAATATGCGATTTATAGAATTTTAAATAGTACTAAATTTTGATCAGAACTTCAAGGGAAAAATTGGTGGGAATAGTTTCAACCACCGTTTTTGATACACTATATTTAGGTATAAGTTAAAGGTCATATTGTGGCCGTTCTCAAGGACATACGAAGCAAATATTGGCGAAATAAATCTTAAGACTGACAACAGGTGTCAACTCATTCCTGACCTTGGAATGCTCAGTTTGGGCAAGGCAGTGAAACTATGTAGATAATGTAATACCTATAAAAAATGTTGAATGAAGTGCATTGGTATTTAATGGGATATTTGGTTAGATTTAGATTAGGTCAGGTAGAGACTAAGTTTGGATTTAGGAAAGGGACAGGTTAGGGTGACTTAATTAGGAAGATACAATGATTGCGAGGTAACCTTAGATAAAGATTACAGTTAGTTTAAGGAAAGATTAGGGTTAGGATTGAGTATTATTATTGTTTCTTTTTGTTCCTGGAGGAACATAGGGCTTCAGCCACGCGTCTCCAGTGCGTTCGGTTCTCTGCCAACGTTTTCACCTGGCTCCAAGTCTGCACACATGCTTTCATCTCCTCTTCACATGACCCCCTCCAAGTCACCCTTGGATGACCAACTCTCCGCCTCCTTTCCAGGTTCCACTCGAGTAATGGCTTTTCTAATAGTGTCACTTGATGGTTTCCTCAGAGTATGGTCAATCCACCTACATTTCTTCCTTCCTATTTGTTTCACAATCGGTTCCTGGTTGGTTCGCTCCCAGAGATCCCTGTTTCTCAATGAACGAAATATTCCCATATTGAGTTTGTGCCTTTTCTTATCCCTGTTTCTGATCTTTCCTGGCCATCTGATCTTGAGTATTGAGGGAAGACAACTGTTAATGAATGTCTGTAGTTTGTTTGATGTGCTCTTTATGACGCGCCAAGTTTCTGATCCGTATAGTAAGGCACTGACTTTACATTGAAGTTGAAAATCCGGATCTTATTTTTGATGCTGAGTTCTGTTGACCTCCACACAGATTTGAGAGTAGTGAAAGCTTGTCTTGCTTTCTTGATGCTTGCTTTGTTATCCTCGTTAGTTCCGCCTGTAGTTGAAACAATGCTTCCTAGGTAGCTAAAGGAGGTTGTTTCTTTCAGGTTCCTCCCATTTATGCTGATTGTTGTCTGTTGTTGTTGGCGAGGAAACTTCATCACCTCTGTTTTATCTATTTTCACTTGAAGTCCTATCTTTGATGCTTCTCCTGCCAACTTGTTGCTTTTCACTTGCATATCTTCCAGTTTGTGGGAAATTAGACGTATATCATCGTCGAAGTCCACATCCTCCAAGTTTTTTGTGTGAGTCCATTTTATTCCTGTTTCCTTATTGGCCGTTTTTTGTCACATTATCCAATCTACTAGAATCAGGAAGATCATTGGTGACAGTGAGAAGCCTTGTCTCACTCCTTTTTTCACTTCGAAAGCTTGCGTAAGTTTCCTTTTGTGGATTACTTGGCATGCAGCATTGTCGTATAACCGTTGGATGAGATGTATAATTGTCGATGGGACCCCATAGTAGCGAAGTAGTTGCTAAATCACCTCTCGATTAACGCTGTCTGCTGAAGGCCTTTTCAAAGTCGACGAACTTGAGTGAGGTAAAGAGGTGACTGTCATTCTAAGCTTTGTTCAATGATGATTCGTAGAGTGGCGATTTGATCAATACATGATTTGTTTCTCCTGAATCCGGCCTGTTCTGCACGAATTTTTTCATCTGGGGCTTGTTTGATTCTCTCCAGGATGATGCGGCTTAGTATTATGCTTGGAATGGACAGAAGCATAATTCCACGCCAGTTTTTGCATTGAATTAAGTCTCCTTTCTTTGGAAGTTTGAATAAGTACCCGTTCTTCCAATCCTCGGGTACTTTGCCCTCTTTCCACACCTTCTCCAGCAGTGGTGTCATCAAGTCCGCTGTTGTCTCTGGGTCTATTTTCAAAGCTTCTGCTGGGATTCCATCTGGTCCCGGTGTTTTCCCAGCTTTTAGCATCTTGATTGCATTCAGGACTTCTGATTTCGTCGGAGGGTCAATGTTCACTGGTAGTTCTGCTTCCGTTGTTGGTATTGTTGGGCGCGTTGTAGGTGGCGGACGATTTAGAAGTCTTTTGAAGTGTTCAGCCCAGTGCTTTCTCTGTTCCACCTCTTTGGTGATTGACTTTCCATTGTCGTCCTTTATTGGCTTAATCTGTGTCGAACGTTTGCCCGAAAGGTTCCTAGTTGTTTGGTAGAGTGTGGCGAGGTCTCCTTTGCCTGCAGCTTGTTCTGCTTCGTTTGCCATGGTTTCATAATATTTTCTTTTGTCTTCCCTGGCACTCTTCTTCACTCTTTTGTTCAGTGTATTGTAGCTTGCATTCAGCTCCTGTTTTTGTTGCTCGTCGGTGCACTGGATAATCTTTTGTTTCACTGTCCTTCTCTCTTCTATTAGTTTCCAAGTGTCCGTAGTGAGCCACTGTTTGTCCTGTCTCTTTTTTTTGCCTAGAATTTCTATGCAGGTTTGACTCCACACCGTTTTCAAGTTGTTCCAGTGCTTTTCGACGCTGACCTTTTCGCTGGTGTTGATTTGTGTCTCGGCTTTGTCCTTTATGCTTGCAATGAAGATGTCCTTTGTAGCCTGGTCCTTCAGCTTTTGAGTGTTGAACTTGGCTTGTGGTCTATCTGCAGCTCCTGATTCCCTGAAAGCTTTTAATTTGATTTGGATTGTCCCTTGTACGAGATAGTGGTCTGAGCCAACGTCTGCTCCTCTTCTTGCTTTTGTGTCCAGTAGGCTGCGCCTCCACTTCCTTGAGATTGAGATGAAGTCGATTTGGTTTTTGGTTTGCCCGTCTGGTGACACCCATGTAGCCTTGTGGATATCTTTGTGCTTGTATACACTGCCACCAATCACTAGTTCGTTGAAGGCGCAGAAGTCGGCGAAGAGTTCTCCGTTTTCATTCATTTCTCCTAGAGCTTCTCTACCCATGATGAGTTCCCTTCCTGTATTGTCTGGTCCCAGTTTGGCGTTCATGTCTCCCATTAGTATTTTCATGTCGCCAGCTGGAGTATTGTCCATTGTTGCCTGTAGTTGTCTGTAGAATTCTTCTTTCTTTCGAGGTCTGCGTTGTTTGTGGGTGCATAACATTGTATGATTGACACTTTCCTTCCTTTGGAGTTGAATCTGGCGGTCATTATCCTGGACGAAATCGCCTCCCATTGTATCAGGGCTTTCGTTGCCGTTGGTGACATCATGATAGCCACGCCCTCGGTGTGCGTGTGGTTATCTTCTGGGTGACCGGAGTAGATCACTGACTCACCTGTTGACAATTTGGTGAGTCCACTCCCATTCCATCTGCTTTCACATATTCCCAGCACTTGTATTCCGTATCTTTTCATCTCGTTGGCGATCTGGGCAGCTTTCCCAGTCTCGTACATAGTTCGGACGTTCCATGTTCCCACACAGACTTTTTCTTTTGGTGCAAAGAGGTTCATCATACTGAAGTTTCTGTAGCAATTTTCTTTACAGGGTGGGGTTGCTAGCCTCACGCCTGAGAAAGGAATGATTACATTAAGTTAAAGTTTAGAGAGAAGCGACTTTTTGGGTTGCTCCCCTCAAAATCAGAAAATAACGGACAAACAATGAGAACAACATCAACAAAGGGAAAACAGTTCACAGAAAAAAGGGCAAAAAGCGACAACAACTATACAATACAACAACATGCAATATAGTTCAGCACAGTTAACTAAAATGATATCTCAACCATAAACTCACTGACTTGGAGCAACTTGAACATATAAATCCAACAATATATACAATTATAGATGTGTTTATGTTTAAAAATTTCACAAATCCAAATAGTTAGTTATAGGTATTATCTGTTAATAAGATTATATCTTCGGATTTAGTGTTCGAAAGGTAAATAATTGTAATAGTTTCCACAAACTCTTGGCATGAAATTTAACAGAAACGAGAGTTTTTAAAAAATTAGGGAAATGTATTCGGTACAAGAATTCTTTCAAAATTCTTTCAAAACTTCTTCAAAATAAGAGGATCGAATTTGCTTTTTAGCTCAGCTGCTCATTCCAAAGTCAGTTATGCCTCCGAGCCATTTGGGTATCTTCATTTGAACCTTCTCAAAATATTTTTGAATATATCCTCCTGAAGGACGCTTAAACACTGTATATATGCAAATGGTTAATTAAAAATGTTCATTTGACGATATGTATACTTTTCTGCATCCCGTCTTTAAACACTCACTAAGCCTGGATAGCTCATTAGCAAAGTCTCTCACTGCAGCAATGGTGAGTGCGGGTTTGATTCTCAGAAGGGACATGAGTTCTTTGAAGGCTGCAAATAATTTTTGCCAACTGGTGAGTGTGAACTAGCATGAAATCTAGGTCCAAAGCTTCCTGCCGATTATCTTCAACCATCTAATTTCAGTTATAAATCAACTAAACAGCAAACATAGAAAAGGAGTTCGAGATCTTTTACCTTCTGATGACCATCTGACAAATAAAAAAATGGGTACACTCTTCAGATGGAAAGTAATATAAAAGGTAGTTTATTTTCACTAACTTTGAATTTTCAATGGGCAAGATTTTTCAGTGCATTTTGTTATATTCAAAGTTGAAACAAAATACTCTTGACTACACACTGAACACTTGGATTTCAGTCCTTGAATGCTGCAGCGGTAAATAATGCTTCGAAATTATCTGCCTACAGCATTCATCACTCCAAATCGGATGCTAACCTTCACTGTCTAATTCGACTTGTTAAGCTGAAGGTTTACTGTCAAGCATCCATGTCATTTGACACTCTGTCGTGTTAATTTTGGTTGTTTTTACACGACCACTAGCTAAGTAAGCAGTCAGCATCGCACTACAATTCTGATCTCGAAACAGATTTCGTATTTTGGACGATTAATTTAGTGTTCTTATATGTCTTTGATCTATGCGGAACAAATACTATAGGAGTTAGGGGTGTGGTGGAGATAAGAACTTGTGTTTGCATACATCGTACCTCACATAAACGTCAACATCACTTCATCTCCTATAATGCATTCTTTTAGTCATAAGAAGCGCATTTAATTTGAAGAAATTGTTTGTCTGAGGCTTATTTTTACCTTAATGATTGATTACGGTGATTATTACCCTAAAGTGATTCTTGTTTTGATATTCACCGCAAGGAATAAGTTGATCAGTTTCTTAGTAATTATCATTTATTTAGCACTTAGATTATTGGTATCACATTAAGCATGTCTAGCAGCTACTGACAGATAAATCATTCTGTTATTATTGACCATTTCAATGTAGATTCTTGAGTGTACGACGATCACTAAATCCTGGATATTCAAAATTATATTCAAAGACTACGTAACTAATTAAACACAGAACTGTATTCGATTTCATCAGATTATATATTCCTTAATATGAAGTTATAGCTCTACTTTGACACTGTTTTGTGCATACGTAGGTGCCTCATCTGATCTAACGGGAGCACGCTACTTAACATTTCTTTCTTTGTGTGTCTTTATTAAGCCTATGCTTCCAAAGTCTCATAGGTTATCCCTGTAGCGACCAAAACCCACGTGTTATCTATCGTCTGAAAGCAGAAAACCAATTCATACGTCCTACTTTATAGCTAGTCAGAATTTCCTTGAGTTACGCACAGTACAAAAATATCACAATGATAGTGAAGTGATAAAATCTGCGATACTGTCAAACAGTCACAATATATCAAAATGCGAAATTATCTCGACAATGCTGTTAGGCAGTTATAATTATCCAATAGTTTCTCGAGTACAAAGCAAAATACTATACAACAAAACTATTTAATCAAAATCAACTTTATGAGGCACCTGAGAATCAAGAAGAATATTGCCAACAAAGTGGGTTCAAAACTCTATCAGCAAGAATCAGACACTCTAAGGTTAGATTAACCTTTACTCACTCAAACAAAATCATGATTGTACAACAACACACTATCGGTACCATCACACATGGCCCCACTATCATTGACGACATAGAGGTTGAAATTACATCTAATGTCAAGTACCTTGGGCTGAGATTTTCCACCGATCTTTCCTGGGCCTCCCACATCTTGCTAGTTACTAGAAAGATGTTTCGCTTAGCGTTCTACATTAGAAAATTTAGGCAGTCTGGCATAAAGCAGTCTTTGCTTTCTCAATTTGTCAATTCTTGTATTCTACCCATCCCCCTTTACTGCTCCCCATTAATCTTTCCTGGACTACTTAAGAAAGACTTTGCTTTGCTGAGAAGGGCACTAAAAGCCGTTAGTAGGGCAAGTGGGATATCGTTAAACCAATTGGTTAACACAATTGTGGATAGACATATAATGTCATGTAAGAAGCTAGCGAATACAATATTGTCAGACCCCGAGCATCCTCTCTATACGCAGTTATCTCCTTGAATTTCACCTGGAAGAACTAGAAGCAGCTATAGGAAGGAGGCTATATGCTAGGTTTACCAAATACAAAATCTCCACAATACCATAGCCGGCACAGCTGTTATGTGATGAGAAATCCGTTAGGTATGACACGATCAACTTACTGCGGCACTCTAACAAATAGTCCCATTAGTTTTTATTTTCCTTTCTTCGTCACTATTATATTGTTGTTCACATCTATTACACATTATTTTTATATTTCATATCCTGTGGTGCATTGTTTAAAATGTAAACGCAACGCTGTTCTTTTCATTTCTTTTTATTTATCTATTTTTTTGGTTGTTGCTTTTTGATTTTAAAATCTTATAAAATTTATGAGGTAATTAGATGCAATATTGTAATGCACGCTGAAAGTTTTATACCTGTACCACAAATACTGTTTGGAATAAAGCTGTCATTATTATTATTATTGAAAACAACTACAAAGGGAAGTATTAGCACTAGAGATTAAACGGGAACAAAGACATATAGTAGGGATTAAGTCAACAGATGATATGGCTACATCGGTCTAAGAGGAAAAATAGAATAATAATTACATAGTTAGCTGAAACATCCAAATAAGGTATAAATATTGTAATTAAATCGTTCAGGAGGGATTTTTGAAGCAATTATTCCGTAAAAATCACGTTCTACCTCGAAACAACATTCACTAATTAACTGTGAGCAAAGGTTTTTAAAGCTTTGTTATATTTTGTGAATTCTCTCCTAACACTATTATAATAATAACAGTTAAGTGATAAAAACTATTCTTTTTAAAAATCCAGTTGTTTATGTTGCAGAGCATTTCATCAGACTGAGCTTTCTAATGGAATTTCTGTTAGCGTGCTAATATTTTGTACAAAGAAGCTGAATACATTTGAAGAGAATGTCATAGAAATATACATGCAGGGTAAGACATACGATTAGAATTAATGGAAGTGTAGAACTTGGACACTACGGTAGAATGTAATTCCATGTCCGATAAGTTTATTTTAAATATCAAACTCACAAAGATGATGCAGTATTAACAACCATATGACGGTTTGAGCACAATTAATTGTTCACAATCATATCAAACTGGTCACACGTTTTCACAGTTTGTCTTCTATATACTTTTTCTGTCTTCCTGTCTCTCCTATTTCCCTACCCACTAGTATTCACTCACAGATATATGAAGAACCATAGAAAAAATTAAGACTTGGAATAAAAGTGACGAAAAAAATAATACAGAATTCAAAGCCTCAGTAGGAAAGTCAGAGGCATTACGTAGAATTCTCAGTGACGCGGGAATTACCGTGACATTTAAACCAACCAAACAACTAACTCTGTCGAAGATAAACCTTGCCGGTTTAAGTACCCAACACATCCCGGTAAGACATATAACATCATTTACAGTATACCATGTATTGCTGTACAGTGATGTCAATTACATAGTTCAGTCAAACTAGTAGATCAGGGTCGACGAGATCACTGGAACATAAAAATTTACCTAGACCTGGGATGATCGACCCTTCTCAGTTAACAAACCTAGAAAAACTGTCAGCCATTGCACTGAATTCACTCGCATGCAATCACAGAATATTCAAAAGTTGGTATGTAGGGATTTGATTGGTTACAGGATTTTCATCATGAGCTGACATTAGTTAGAGAACCATTGGAAAACCTGGGAGTACTGGACAACTGTTTCGTCCCAGTTTGGGACTCTTCATCAGTACGCACCCACCGGGATTCAAACCCAGGACCTTCTGGTTACAAGGCGAACTCGTATACTATTAAGCCACTGGGACCTGATCCAATGGCCCATGAATTCTAACTTCTGCCAATTCACGACATAACGCGACAGGGGTTCTCTAACTAATGTCAGCTCATGATGAAAATCCTGTAATCAATCACAAAATAGATTGGGTGAGAGGGAAAGGGTGAGAGGTTAATCACTGAAGCTTTGTTTATCAAGTCAACATCGTACACGTGCAGTCGGAATAACGTGACACGCCTATACCAAAGATATGGAGAGTGGCGGCAACCAGCAAATGGGGAAGTTGGAGAGACAGAATAAAGAGAGAAAATATATGTGAGACAAATTGTGAAAACGTGTGACGAAGTTGTGCTCGAAACGTCGTATAGTTGTTAATACTGCATCACCACTGTGTGATAGACTTATCCATTATGCGATTACAGAATTACTCTGATCGTATGAATAGTTTAGAAATTAAGTATTTATATGGTAAGAAATTTAATTCAAAATTCCGAGTATTTGACACCAGTGTGTACTAATGATGTATATTCGAATCTTGTAAACATCACTTTCATGAATAAATGTACAATGAAAATATTCCATAAAAATAGCAACACATTTTCACATCAAAATTAAGGAAGTTAACTGTGAATACAATGACATAAAGTAAACATTAAAGAGGAAAGCGAGTCACTAATAATAATAATTTTTCATAAGACATAAACAACAACAACAACAACAAAGACAAGTGATAGACACGATCATAATGTTATAAACAATTTGTTGATTGTTTATGAATAAATTAAATGAACTCCTTCTAGTTCATGGATTAAAAGTCAAAATACTGTTTTATTTCCTTATTTCTCTAGATTAGTCATCTCCTTGACAGTATTATCCATACTTAAAACTCATATTTATGTATAATACATAATGAAGAAGGAAGTGGGCATGCCAACTAATAAAAAAACTTTGACATGCATGTTTACAATGTCAAACACTTAATTATCATAATAAAATTCAAGGAAGTTGACTCGACTTCTCTGAAGTAACAGTGAATTATTTCCAGGATGTTTGAACTAAACAATTTCTTAAAAAGGTATGATTTAGTATAAATATTGTCACAAAGTCATAAATAAATAAAATCACTGTTTGCAGATGAAGAAATGTGTAGGCTATCGGAATTTTATTGTCTAATAGCTACTGTTGACGTACTATTTCAAATATACGTAAGGGGACGTCCAACAGAAGAAAATCAGATTATAAACTCAGTAAAATTGGAAGAAAAATCTCGGATGACTAAAGTCTGACAGCGAAGAGACAAAGTTATAAAAATTTACTCTGAGAAAATGAATGCAGCTGATGAAAATTGTAATAATGCGACCTTATTATATGAGCGGGAAGCTTTCAGCCTTCATTTATTGCTATTTCTTTGGGTTCTGAACGGAAAACAGAGCTTCAACACCACAACTCCTATTCGTCCTGTTCTTCAAAATTGTCTCTATCTGATCCCACAACCGCCCATAAGCTTTCATCTTCCCCTCACACTAACCCCTTGATCCATCTCACTCTCGAACACACTCACAACTCGTCATTTCACATCCACATTCCATTTGTGCAATCGCATGCTTCGTGATCTCAACCAACAGCCTTCTCAGTGAATGTTCAATCCATGTGTGTTTTCTTCATCATAATTGATGAACAGTCGGTTGTTGATTGATTCGCTTGCAGAGTTTCATGCTGCTCCTTTTTTCTGGTCAGTCATCTCATCTTCAGTATGGAGCCAGCGAAGATAGCTGTTGATAAAATTCTGCAAAAGACTGTTGGAAATGCTTTTCGTCAATAAAAGCAGATGGTATATGTTTTTTTAATATTATTAGACTGACAGAATGAATTAGTAAAGTATCATGAGTAAGTCTGTACCTACACTAGTATACTTGTTATAAGATGTAAAGAATATTACCAAACTAAACAGTGCCATGATTAATCAGATTTCTGCCTACAAATCATGTGTTTCTGTGAACTGTATCTCTCATCAGGATTAAGACAAAAGATTTCTTCAGGATTTGAATTTATACTTTTTATCCTTGGGTTACTGTATATGTAAATAATGCAATTGGCCAATACGTCTCAAAGTAGGTCAATGTTGAATAATTATAGTATATGCACGTGGGTTAGGTGTTAGTTGCATAGCGGTTTTGTAGTATTGATTTACAGCTTGATTCCACACTGTATTTTTGGTACAAGTATGGAATTTTCAGCAGGGATATCGGTAGCCAAAATTTCGTAGGCCAACCATAGATATCAGGTGTGTTGGCAGGGGATCGAACCTCGGATCATGTGTATGGTTGGCGAGCGTCCTAACCACTGTGCCACCGACGCACGCTGACCATGCATATGGTCCGGGTTCGATCCTCGGCCGCCAACGCACTCCTTTACCTCGCTAAGCCAGAAATAATGCTGGTAAAGAGGAAAGGTTGGGCACGAGGCTAGCAACCCCATCTTGTAAAATAAACACTGCTACAGAATCTTCAAGCTACTAGCTTGAAGTCCTATGTTCCACTGGGGAACGTGAAGGAAAAACACGTGGGATAGGATTTTTGATTGATTTCCAGTTATAAATCTGTTGTTGTTCAAAATACTTTGAACTGAAATAATACCATAAATGTGTATCATAGTTTCATAATATAAATAAGTTTACATTTCTTCGAAGATAGATAATACAACTTTATTTTCCTGTTTATTTGAAGAGATTATCTCACTGACTAATATCTATGGTGAACAGTGAAAAAAATTCCAAAATCGTAAAGTGATAAAAGTTTACGTTTTCGCCGAACTACTGAGGCGGATGGATATACGACATATTACTAGTAGAATTGATCTGCCTTATAACACGTGATAATAAACAGTTACGTTTGGCTGTAAACTAATGGAAATAGATATAACTGACTTTACAAAACATCTGTTAGAGAATCTTTCTATAATTTTCACAGTAGAGTGAATATATATTAATCCAATCGAAAAAGAAATCCTTTGCTAGGCTTCTATTCGTCTACCTATCTGCCTTCTTCTTCTCTAAAACACAGATGCTTAGTTTTAGCTAGGTAAATAAAATCGCCTAAAGAAAAAGAACAATGCTTATCTTAATATTACTGTAGGAGATCGCACACACGAAAAAGGAAGTCTATTTGTATAAAACTATGTTATAAGCTGTCAACTATCCCAACCATGCATATTCCACATTTAGATGGATTAAGTGGACTATAATTAGTCATTGTTATAACCTAACTGACTAATACTCATTGTAAAGATTAATAAAACTAATACTGTAATAACAAATAGCTGGAGTTTTACAATGATCTCTCCGTAACAGCATCCTTTTAAAACCGAATGGCCAGGAAGAATGAGCAACAAGAAACTCTGCAAACGAATCAATCAACAACATAGTGGTCATCAAATATGATGAAGAAAACACGGATGGTTCGAACATACACTGAGGAGACTGTTGGATGAGATAGTGAGGCATGCGACTGCTCAAATGGAACGTGTATGTGAAGTGACGATTTGTGGATGTGTTCGAGAGTGAGGTGGAGGAAGGAGTTAGTGTGAGGCGGAGATGAGAGCGTATGGGCGATCGTGGGGTCAGGTAGAGACGGTTGTGAAGAACAGGAGAAATAGGAGTTGTGGTGTTGAAGCTCTGTTTTCCTCACACAACCCGAGGGAATAATAATCATAATATTTATTGACATGCATGTGTACTCACTTATGTCAGTTTTGAATTCCTTTAGAACAGTGTGTAACAAAGTGATCAGGCTAGAAAATGGATATTTTGAGGGCCGTTCATAAAGCATATGAATAAATAATAAGTGATACTTAAATCATATCCGTTTATCTTGACATATCACCGATTTTTATGCAGTCTTAGTCTTTGACTTTATCCATATCTTATTTTTATTAGGATAATGAAAATTAACGTGTGCTTTTATATAAATGGCTTGCTGGTATTTCAGTGATAACTCTACCTCACTGTAAAATGTGAACTTGTAGTGTTTAAAACAGCCAATATCTTACTCACCTTGAGGAGCAAACATAGGTATTCACATAAACACGCTTGCAAGTGTGAGGATATAGGCTATAACCAGGTGTTATCGCTTGCAAATGATTGTTAGAATGAAATTCTGCTATTATCACTGGGTTGTCATATTATCCATCGAAAGTAACACATAAAATATTCTTCAGTATATGTTATTCAAATACTTAATTAAACCATAGACAGAGTTTGCGCACATTTTGAATCAGTTCCTAATGTATTTTTCTGCATTTTTCGTAGAAAACAGTCTAAGCATATAATGTTGGGGATTGGAATGCACTGTATTGCGTCAAATGATATACTGCTGATCATTATTCAAAACTCCTGGCCAACAGCAAAAGCAACAACAACAGACAATAATCAGCATAAATGTGAGAAGCGTGAAAGAAGCAACCTCCCTGACCTACCCACCTACCTACCTACCTGGGAAGCATCGTTCAAACTAGAGGTGGAACTGACGAGGATATCAAAGCAAAGATCAGGAGAGCGAGGTAAGCTTTCATTTCTCTCAAGTTTGTGTGGAGGTCAACAGAACTCCTCAGCATCAAAAATGAGATCCCAATTTTCAACTCTAATGTGGAATCAGTGCTACTATATGTTTCAGAGACTTGGAGCCATGTCACAAAGGCCACTTTGAACAAACTTCAGACGTTCATCAACAGCTGTCTTCCCTCGATACTCAAGATCAGATGATCAGAAAAGATCAGCAACAGTGAGGTATCTCTGGGAGCAAACCAATTATGAACCGATTGTGCAACAAATAAGCAGGAAGAAATGGAGGTTGATTGGCCATACCCTGAGATAACAAATCACCCAGTCACATCACTTGACAGGATCTCTAGTGGAACCGAAATGGAAAGCGTTGGGTCTGCCGTTAGTGCGAGAGTGACATGGAGGAGGTCATGTGAAGAGGAGATGAAAGCATGTTTGCAAAAGTGGAGCCAGGTGAAAAAGTTGTCGGTTAACCAAACGCAATGAAGACTTGAGACTGAAGCCCTATGTTCCTCTAGGAACTAAAGGAAACAATAATAATGATGTAAAAATTATTTTAAACCTAATAACTTGAAATCAAAGCCGGTGAGGGTCCTGTACAGCATATAATCATATTTAAGTGTTGGTTTGTAGGGATTTGATTTGTTTACAGGATTTCATCCTGAGCTGAAATTAGTTAGAGAACCATTGGAAAATCTGGTAATACTGGACAGCTGTTTCCTCAGTCCTAGTTTGGGACTCTTTAGCAGTGCGCATCTTCCGGGATTCGAACCCAGGAGCTTCCGGTTACAAGAAGAGCTCGTATACCATTAAGCCACTGGGACCCGATCCAATGGCCGGTCCTTGAATTCTAACTTCTTACAATTGGCGACATCGCGCGACCCCTAGCTAATGTCTTCGGCGAGCGTTTGTCGTTGCAGCCGACCTGCTGCACCCTACTGGTCACGACTTCTCACTAGAACCCCAGGTAACTACCTACCCGAATAGGGCAAGTCGCTAGTGAGTATCTCATTGATGTTCAAGTGTTGGTTTGTAGGGATTTGATTGGTTCACAGGATTTTATCATGTGCTGACATTAGTTAGAGAACCATTGGAAAACCTGGCAAATAAAGCAGTTATTATTGCTACTATTTGTTATGAAATGTAACCGGTAGATTTCTATGGCAACCGCCATGAAAATAGCATTCTAAAATAACATATTGAATGGTCATGTAACCATTTCAAATTCGAAAGTATAACAATGTTTGTGACTGGACGTTAAATATCCCCTCCTCCCTTTTGCAATCTTTAAGATTGATCAGATAACCAGCTAATAGTTTACAGGTAGCTATCTCAGTGAAGCTAAAAAGTGTATCTATTATGTAAATACTAGAATATTTAAATTTAATATTTACACCACCAAAAATTTCAGTTATTTACACAAAATTCAATTACTGAAAGAAGATTTCTTGTCTATTTTCTAGAAAACTCTAAACTCTATTTACCGTATAAATAGTTTTATTTATTTATTTATTTGTTGTTATTGACATATATAAAGATAGAGATTTACTTGTTTACAAAAGAATTTAGAAATGAGTCTGTACACTGGATTGCATTCAGCTTGTACAAAAATAGCATACAATGATAAAATTGCCCGAAAAAAAGTAGAAAGCGAAAACACCCAAATAAATCTAACTATCTGTAGAGACAGACTTAGAGATTAAAATGTTTATTAAAGGAGGAGCTATTTCCGAGGAAAAAGAATCTCAATGGACGTTTCTATTTTCTTTTTTTTGAAATTTTTACTTAGAAGTGATTTCCCCTCAAAAAAGGAAAGCGAGCAACATATCGCTTTTTGGGACAATTTTAGATAAGGGGGAGAACGCAATGGAATTCGAATGTATTAATACATTTTCATTCAATACTTTTCCCAATTTTAAAATCATAGAATTGCAAAATTTCAGTGCTAAAATTTTCAGATGAATGATAACTGAACCCTTTGCAATAAATTGGTATACTTATGAATAAGTAATATAAATCATTTCGTCACCTCTTAAAAGTTGATTGTTTTAAAAATTAAGAAACACAACTCACTTAGTATTCATTTTTTGGTATACTGAATTAACTGGGTGAATATTACATCAGTCTATAGAATAAATAAAGTTAAATAAAATTATACAGTATAATCCTTAATAGTCGATAGCACGAATCGCTGAAGCACAGCATATCTGTCTGCCCATTCATTTAGTGAATACTGTTCGTTCAATATTACAATTAAATGGTGAATTCACCTTACATATCAGTGGTGGACATTACGAAACGAAGTTATTTCTTACACGTGAAAATTTGTCCATTGTATTAATTCAATAGATAAACTGCTTCATTTTCAGCTTTTGAGGTGATCTAATGTTGAGGAGCTTTTTACTTTCATAGATGTTTCAAATTTATTTCACATGATGCTTTTTAGTCTTATTCTTTGAATGCTTCAAAGTTGTCGATTCTTGATTAAAATCTAACAATCGTAGTTAATCTGACAAATTACCCACAAACTGTATAATCTGAGCATCGAAATCGCCTGCTCCCCGTTATTTGCTAGATGGATATCCTAATGCTGCAGCTGGAAGTTATGATAAGTGTCAAGGTGCAGTGGGTGTTCATCAAAAGCATTTGATGAGGGTAGTGCTATATCACAAGCTGATACAGTCAGGATTCAGGGGTCACTGAATTCCAGCCTAAATGGCTGAATGGTCAGGGAACTTAGTTTCGTAACCTGAAGGCGTTGGCTTCGATCCCTGTTGGTGTCGTCAGTGCATACTGATGAGAAGTTCCAAAATAGGACAAAACAGGTTTTTAATACCCCTTAGTGTTCAGTGATCTCTCTAACTGATGTTGTTTCGTGAAGAAAACTTAACAATCTTAACATTATGAATTACAAAAAGATAATAATAAAATATAATTTATTTGAAAAGATATAGCGTTAAAACAGTACACTGAAAACAGTCTTATTGCCTGTGGATTCATTGATTGAATTGTAGAGCCAAAAGTAACTGTAATTCTTTTCGAAGCGTTAACAGAGCAGATTGTTATTACTTCAGCGATTTCAGTGCCATCATAGCTTTCGGTTTTCTTATATACACTTAGGAATGTAATACAAAAGTAATGCTTACGAGGTTAGTTTAGCCAGTTAAAACGACTTCATTCGATATGAATACAGTGTTAGCAATAAATGCGGTCTGTTACTTGCCCAGCTGCTGGCCAATAAATAGGCCGTTTCGCCTTTGATGAGTATTAGCATTATCTACCATTTGAGCTTGTTATGAAAAAGCATTAATATTTTCTTTTTCATTTGACAAATGCCATGATATACCTTTATATTTGGTGGTCAGTTTAAAACATAGGCTACACAAAAAATCCATAATTATATTGCATAGAATTTCCCTTGTCCAGTTTGCTTCAGTCAATTGAAACATGACATCTGATGGTGTCTTCTATTTTCGCGAGTATTTAGAGAGTCTATAACCTACTGATTTGCAAGATTCTAACAAATTTAAAGGGGAGCGAAACTGTGCGTGTATAAAGTACCATTGTTTGACACATAGAACTAACTGCCTGCAGTCTTCAATCATTCAGCTATTATTATGTCCTTGTGTGCCTTTTTCACTTGGCTTTCAACTAAATGTTGTGCATTCCTCGAAGGAGGTGGGGAACAAGTATCATTACGAGTTGGTTTTCACCTCATGTCAAACAACAGTTTGTCAAGAGATTTACTGTCATTTGGCACTTTGCTTGTACATCATGGACAGAGAGAAAATATTATGTAATAATTTCCTCCGAAAACTCTGTACATTGTATAAATACTGTACGGAATAAAGCTAGTGTTATTATTAGTAGTAACAATTATTATGAGTGTTAGCGTTTGGTAAAAGGTGAAAGTAGTAACTTCTGTAGATCTTTCATAGTAAGTCCTCCGAGTCCCATCATCTCAAAATCTCTCCTCATGTAGTGAGTAAAATATTCTTTATAATGAGACTACAATGTAATGAGTTGTTTTCAAAACTCAATTTTCGTTAAGAATCTGCAAAAATATATTTATCAACACGTTTTGCAAACCTGAAAGGAATTAACTCATTCGACAACTGCATGAGATTTAGCTTTTAAATCTTCGCTGATTCAAAATTCTCCTGCATCAAGTATACAATTGTTCAGTTGTCAAACGTAACCCAAATTAAACCTTTAGTTGTGTGCTTTATTCGTGTATTTCTGAAACATCCTTCAAAATCAGATCTCGTCCGCTTAACATGAAACGGTGTCTTGTTTAGGGAGATTTAAAATAGTTACAAACATTTGTAGCTTCCAACGTAGTGAAAAGGAATAGAAGAACTGGAAGAATGAGAGATTCACTGACGAACTTAATTCACATTCATTAGAATATAAATGTAAGTGTAGTAGTACTTGGACACTGTGGTAGAATGTAATTCCATATTAGATAAATTCATTTTAATTATCCTGTAGTGATGCTGTAGTATTAACAACTATACGACGTTTAGAGCACAATTTATTGTTCACAATTACATCAGTTTTATTCACACGTTTTCACATTTTGTCTTACATATATTTTCTCCTTTTATTCTATCTCTCCAACTTCCCTTGTTTGCTGCCACTCTCCATATCTCTGGTATAGGCTCGTTACGTTATTCCGACTGCGCGTGTACGATGTTGACTTGATAAACAAAGCTTCAGTGATTAACCTTTCTCTCTCACCATGTTCCTCCTACTCAGTGTGCTTTGTGATTACATGCCAGTGAATGCAGTGCAATGGCTGAGAGTTTTTCTAGGTTTTTTAACTGAGTAGGATCAATTATCCCAGGTCTAGGTAACTTTTTATGTTCCAGTGATCTCGTCGACCCTGATCTACTAGTTTGACTGAACTATGTAATTGACATCACTGTAGAGCAATACATGGTATACTGTAAATGATGTTATATGTCTTAACTGGATGTGTTGGATACTTAAACGGACAAGGTTTATCTCTGAGAGATGGTTTGAATGCCGCCTTAATTCCAGGATCATTGAGAATTCTACATAAGGCCTTTTGACGTTCGTTCTTAATAGAACATTGCAATCTAAGTCCTATTTAGAAACGGAATAAGCCCACTTTTCAAAGTTATGCTGAATGTGATCTGCATTTTACTGAACCCCCTTTTAGGTTACCAGAGATGCAAATATTTTTACCTAAAATGAGTATACAAGTGCATATACTTAATAAAAATGACTATATTGACAGATATTAAAATTCCATTCATCTGTCTACTTTGATGAACAGTATGTCGACACAATCATTGAAAATACAATTATATTATATGGTGGTGATCTTAGCAACGGTTTAAGTATCATTTGAGAATCTAAGCAGTAAATATTTACAAGAATCACTGTGAATACAATAGTTTTATTAGAAACATCTAACTTCCCCTTGTTTATTCAGTTTAAAGCAGTAGGAATGAATGCGCTCATCAAATAAGTAATTAGGTTAAGTGAGTGACCTTATTCATGCTCACTATCATTTTTCTTACTTAATATATGTACATATATATTCAACAAATAACTTCTGTAAAGTCTACAGCTGGTATACAAAGTCAATATTTGTATAAATTGAAAATAGTTGACTGAAGCATTTGTGTATGCAAAATAAACTTGCTGCGCTTTTGTTTCAGTATATCGGTAGAATGGTGGTGGTCAATTACTATTTGAATTTCCTCATGCGATGTTTATATTACGTGCTTAGAGCAATGCTGTGATCATAACAGATGTTACGTTCCACTGTTTGAAAAGTATTTTATCAAATATCTTTTGTCGTATTTATTATCCTGTGCGCAATCAATATTTAGACTAAATGTTTTTTATATCTAATGCTTACAACTACAAAAAAGTTTTCATTATTCAATCCATATAACTTGAAAGAAACTGTTCAGTACCTTTTGTAGATTACAAATTAATGCATGTTTATTTTAAATCAATAAATAATTTGTGACTATACAGATAGCAAAACAGAAGCTTTTCAATCACATTCTAGTAATGCAATAGGGGGCGTTAGTGACACAGTGGTTAAGACGCTCGCCGACCATGTACATGGTCCGGGGTACGATCCCCGGCTGATGCACTCCTTTACTGCGCTAAGTCAGAAATAAAGCTGGTGAAGATGAAAGGTTGGGTATAAGGCTAGCAACCTCATCCTGTAAAAATAAACACTGCTACAGTAACTTCAAGCCTCTGGGAACTTCAAGGAAAAAAATAAGGTGTAGCATATTACATCGTCATATCTTGCTTTCATTGTTCATGGAAGCCTGATGTTGATAGAGCCTTATAGCCAAAGGAATAAAATATATATTGAACACTTATGATCTACATGACCTTAAATCTACGTTGAAGTGCTTCATATCTTCTATCAAGTACTTATTTGTATAGAGTTTTTGTCTGATTGATTGGAGAATTTCATCATGAGCTAACATCAGTTAGAGAAACACTGGAAAACCTACGGTGAGTACTGGACTTTTGGGACTCTTCACAGTACGCACCTGCTCGGGTTCGAATCCAGAACGTTCTGGTTACAAGGCGAGCTCTCAGACCATTAAGCCACTGGGACCCAATCGAAATGCTTGTGAATTCTAACTTTCGTTAATTCTGCTAAGTGATCGCGCTATGTCTTTAACTGGCAGAATTTAGGATTCACAAGCATTTGGATTGGGTCCCAGTGGCTTAATGGTCTGAGAGCTCGTCTTGTAACCAGAATGTTTTGGGTTCGAACTCCAATGTGTGCGCACTGTGAAGAGTCCCAATTTAGGACGAAATCACTGTCCACTACTCCCCGTAGGTTTTTCAGTGGTTCTCCAACTGATGTTAGCTCATGACGAAGTTTTTCAACCAATCATATCTTTTATGTTGGTGTAGTAAATTTAGAAACATGTTGAAACAATAATTCAAATTACTGAACAAATATTGTAAGATGATAACAGTAAACCACTGTAGTACCTGATTTTAGGATGTCCAGTGTGTATGAGCACATCATAAAATATAGTTTTTTTGTAACAAAAAGAATTTCACAATAATTTTTATTTATCATATAAGATATTAAGACGGATTAACTTACAATATTTTTATTCATAATAAATCGGAATCAATCAATCTTCCTACATAGTTCAGTACTTGTATAGAACTATAACTTTATCAAGATTATAGGCGATATAAATCATACTTGAATTTATTTCGGATATAGACGGCATTAAAAAACTGAAATATCATACGAATACTTCAAACCTTGGTTGTGGTATTCACATTTTTAGAGACGTCAGTATGAACGTAAATCTGCCAATAAACAAAACAATTAGTCACCTGCAAATTTTTGTCTAGTGATTTGAATATTCTATGGCATCTTTCTAGTTTATGTTGCTTCTGAACTAGGAAATTGTATGACCGAATTCTGACGTCGCCAAACTTTACACTTACCTATCCGACATTAGCTCTTTATTAGAGGTAGTTAGTACGCATGTATGTAGTATCTGACATAGTGAATGAATTCATTTGGGGTAGTATGTAGTATCTGACATAAAATAGCGCACTAATGACCTCAGTGTAAACCTGATCAATAGGTTTCAGTCAATAAATTATAGTCTATGAAGATATAGTGGTTAACGTGTACAAAACAACTCTTGTAGATGTATAGTATTATTTTCATTTTACCTAAAGGTAGGATAAAAAGTTTACTAACTGCTAAAGTGTGATTGTAAACAGTCTTTTCTAGAAATAAACATATTATGCCGAGTGATAGTCACTTTTGTGTCACAAGGGAAACTTCCATTCTAGCCAATGAGTACAAGGCACTTACAATATAACTAAAATACCTTAAGTGTCCCTAATTAATAAACTTCAGATGAAGAGCTATTAGCATTAAATAGCAAAACGTCAGTAAAAACAATATCGTTTCGTTTTTCGTTCACTGGGAAATACAAAAACCTTTATTATACTGAATATAGTATACCCAATGCCCAAATTTTTTCAAACTGTTAAAACTGAGCTTGATTTGGACATTTATAACTCAGAAGAAGAGATTTAAAACTATTTGTTTTCACTTTCTTTGAAAGCAGGTGGGGGTGGGTGGAAGAAAGGTGATTTCAACTAATTTCCGCCTTTGGTTCAACAGGAGATTTCTAGAGCAAGTTTCCAGTATAAAAAAGAACTATTATGTATTTAGATGAATGCATTCAATTTTACTACCGTTTCGGTTGGAATTCTGAAAACACAGAGAATACTGGCTCCATAAGTATTATTATTATTATATCCTTTAATTTCTAGAGGAACATAGGGCTTCAGCCGTGCGTCTCCATTGCGTTCGGTTTTCTGCCAACTTTTTCACCCCGCTCCAAGTCTGCCCACACGCTTTCATCTCCTCCTCACATGACCTCCTCCAAGTCATCCTTGCAATGACGACCAACTCTCCGCTTCCCTTTCGCGTTCCACTCGAGCAATGGCTTGTTTAGCGATGTCACTTGATGGTTTCCTCAGAGTATGGCCAATCCATCTCCATTTCTTCCTGCCCGTTTGTTTCACAATCGGTTCCTGGTTGGTTCGTCCCAGAGATCTTTGTTGCTGATCTTTTGTGGCCATCTGATCTTGAGTACTCAGTATTTTAAATCTCACTTTCACAGAATTAATCTCTCTTGCTAGTAGAGTAACACATAGTTTTCGACTAATTCCAACTAACTAAAGAAAACTTACATGTTAAACTGATAATAGTGCTCATCTTTGTATGCTTTAAATGTACCTGTATACATCATCACCGATGATACCTGAGTTTATAGCTCGGTATTGCTTTCCTGGCCTTAGTTTCATCTTATATTTCAAACTAACCAATTAAGCATTTCCTATGAATATTTTTTGTCGTCTATAATTTTCGTTATTCGGAGGTTGTGCAAACAGCAAAATTTTAAAAATAGATGTTTGATGAATGAATTATCTCACTGATTTATGACAAGATACACGACTATTGGACTAGTCGCATCCCCAACCCTGTTTATTTTACCTGGCTTAGGAGGGGCGAAGCGAATAGAGATGAAATCAATATTCAATAACGAAATAATCGTATGACGTCACCTATCAGTCCCTAGAGGGGAAACCGAGTGGTAAACGACAACTTAAGGCGTCTGAAGATGACAGAGAGGCGATGGGAGCTTATGAGCAATCCTACAGCTGTCTCTAAAAGACTTCAGAGGACAATGTGGAATCGCGTTGTTGTTCTAAAGCTCTTTGTTCTACTTGGAACTCAAGGGAATAACTATTTAGTAATAATATGATAGATAAGATCTCCAGAGAGTGAAGATCAAAACATGTTTTATGGACGAATTTGGATTAAAATTTATTACCGAAGTATTTGAACTTCAAGTAATATCACTTGCATGAGTGCATTATTATTTCCTTTAGTTGCTAGAGGAACATAGGGCTTCAGTCTCAAGTCTCCAATGTGTTCGGTCCTCCGCCTACGTTTTACCTGGTTTTGTACACATGCTTTCATCTCCTCTTCACATAACCTCCTCCAAGTCATCCTTGCATTGACGACCAATTCGCCGCTTCCCACTCGGGTTCCACTCGAGCAATGGCTTGTCTAGTGATGTCACTTGATGGGTTCCTCAGAATATGGCCAATCCATCACCATTTATTCCTTCCTATTTGTTTCACAATCGGTTCCTGGTTGGTTCGTCCCAAGAAGTCCCTATTGCTGATCCTTTCTGGCAATCTGATTTGAGTATTGAGAGAAGACAGCTGTTAATGAATGTGTGTAGTTTGTTTGAGATGCTCTTTATGACGCGCCAAGTCTCTGATCCGTATAATAGTACTGACTTCACATTGGAATTGATGCTGAGGAGTTCTGTTGACCTCCACACAGACTTGGAAATAATGAAAGCTTGTCTCGCTTTTCGATTCTGGCTTTGATAGCCTCGTCACTTCCGCCTTCAGTTTATACGATGATTCCCAGGTAGGTAGGTGAGGGAGGTTGTTTCCTTCAGATTTCTCCCATTTATTCTGAATGTTGTCTGTTGTTGTTGCTATTGGTGGTGAATTATGTATGCGAAACTGTTTATGAGTAAGGTATAAAGCACAGTTTATTAGTAATAAAAACCCTGAAAGCTTTTGTTTTATATATTATTTTTGTTTGCTGTATTGACCAATGAGGAAACTGAATTGCAATTTAAGGAGTCTATGTGTAATTGGCTTTGATTAAAAACTCAGTCGTCATGTACTGTATATTTGAAGACTATTCACTCTGTTGGATTAATTCAACATTAAATATAATTTCTGTGAGCAGATTTGCAGTCCATCTTATTCAAACTAAAGTTAGACTATTTCTGAAGAAATAAAATTTGCAGAAAGAATCACATCTTTGTGTGTAGTTGACACGATCAGATATTTTTGGACTTAAGCGAAAAAAAGATTTGCATTCACTTTCTAGTTTTGTGATTATTTCGTTTTCTCTTTTTTGCATTTTGTTGATTATCTGTTTCTTTGCCTAAATGTTAGTCCACCATACAATTTAACACATTTGTAAATGAATTTATTTGACAGTCATCATAAAAAGAGCTTATTTGTACCTATCGGAGTCGGGATGTACTTTATATATGTGTATAACGTAGCAGTAATAATGATAATTATGCTCGATTTATAATCATTTTGGGAAGAATTATTAATGGCTTTTTCTTTATCCTCTGACTAGTTATTCTTTCATTATGTAATTAAACAGGCTAATGAGTGAAAAATCAAGCCGATTACCTTAACTTTGTAAATAATCTCCAGACCTTTATATGCAAATAAACATAAAAATTTGTGGAATTTATGTGATCAATTATTGATGTGCTTTAATAACAAGAAATAAAGGAGTGTATTTGTAGGTCAAATGTGGTTGCTTTCTGTTTTGAGGTTAGCATTTATTACGTCAAGAAAACGATTGAAGCTTAGCTTTCAAAATATTTTAATTCAGAGGACATTTTGTTAGTTTTATTGGCTTTAGTGGTTTGAACTGATTCAGCCCACTAGGCTGAGTCAAAGTGAGTACACTGCTGATGACGGTCGTCTAGCATTTAGATCGCTTCGATACTGCTGGCATACACTATTGGTTGATTTTTATGGCATTCAACTGCACATTTCAGTAAACCAGGAGTATATAGTTTTATGCTGATAAGCCTGTTCTCTTGACTATCGTTTATGGTGCCCAACAGATCGTATACCGTGATCTGAATAATTTGATTTCTAAAAGGAACTAAGGTGAAATTCCACCCCTCGAACGTGTACACTGTAAATTGCTAACTGATTTGCAAATTATGAATTCTATTCGTGAAAACATCGTTTTGATTTCCAGGAATATTTGTACCTATGTTGGTTACTCAGAAGTTATTACTTCTGTAGATGGACTGACTAAATATATTGTTCTAAACTAAATAAGTTTATTTGGTGTGACACATAATAATACAGCACCAGCAGTTTTAAATACTTTGCGTTCTGAGTGGAACATAAGGCTTCAGGATAGGTCTCTTAAAGTTTCAGCAACAGTGGTTGCAATTTTACTGGGTGAGTCTGTCAGCTTCACTCTCAGCCTTCCCTCTCTTCCCCAGGCTTGTTACTGGCTTATTGAGGTTTAGGAGTGCGTCGGCCGGGAATCGAGCCTTGGATCACGTGTGCCATTTGAGAGCATTCTACCGCTGTTATTAATCAATATTGTATCACTGTATGTTCTGTCAAATAAAGGTATCTAATACAGAATTAGATTCTACCAGAGTACCAAAATTCTACTCTT
This sequence comes from Trichobilharzia regenti, assembly GCA_944472135.2. Classification (NCBI taxonomy): domain Eukaryota; kingdom Metazoa; phylum Platyhelminthes; class Trematoda; order Strigeidida; family Schistosomatidae; genus Trichobilharzia; species Trichobilharzia regenti. The sequence goes on along the minus strand of OX235262.1, from coordinate 143,031,203 downwards.
ACATTAAAATGTATTTTTCTTCAAAACTGAAAAGCAGGAGGATTATTTGGGCAAAAATAGTTTCAAGTGTATCAGTTGTTTGTCCCTTAATTTATGCACCTGGATGAATAGATCATTCAGTTCTGAACTTACAACGAAATTGAGACCAATTTCAGAAGTATCGTGAATTCTAACAATTACTTCCTCTAGCCCATTAGATTCACATTGAAATTTTATCCTTTTTTTATATCTTTCCCAAATAATTTCATTTTCTGCGGGATTTTGGATGGGACTGTGGATACACCAGTGACATGCACGAATCATGAACACAAAGTAGGAACTTCACAGTTCATTTCAGCAGAATATGTATGAAATTTCATTAAGTAGATACTTTGTTTATAAGCACAAAAGTGAAAATGGTTGATATTCCTAATATGCTTAACTGGAATATTCAGGTTTTCTGACATTGAATGACTAACAAAGCAGCTTCCTGGCACAGGAATTTCTTTTAGCCCTGGTGACATGTGTACAGTACATAAAGTACATTCAGTAGAAAAAAGAAAAAGAAACAAGTGTAACTTGGTGAATCGTATTTTATTTATAGACGTTTTACATTTCTATTAACTTATAAACCTTTTATGTATTGCATTTTAGCTCATAACCTGCAAACTACAGTTTTGGCACAAAAGTGTTCTATATGAGTGTGAAAGGTACTCATATCACAAACATGAATAGGTTATTCTATGTGAACCATACTCTGAGTAGCAAGACGCATCAGATGTTCTTTTGTTCATATTTTTCTTTATTTATATTTTTGGTTGGAATTATTGCTATTATAATTGCTCTTAAAAAGTCTGTTCCCTTTAAATCTTTCAAATAAAAAAGGATTATTATTAAATATATCACATATTTACTATTTAAGAATTAAGGTAGAATAAATCCTATACTCATCTGACTTATGTGATTTAGATCTGATGACATTTGAGCTCCTGTTTAACTAAATTGACTCAAAGATTAGTAAACCTCTCTTGTATTTAGTGAAGACGTTTACTTATTATGCCGTAAAGCTTTCAGCCTTTTGATAACTCACAACATTTCTGTGATGATCCCGTCAACTTCGTTACATGAATAACGACAGATCGAGACTTTTTGGTCAGCATTTGTTAATTTAAAAGTTTAACGCCTATGCTCGAAAGTTTTTATCTTATAAAAGATCAGAGATGTTCTTTTATCGGGATCATCGACGATTAGACACAAGAAGAAATCGTGAATGTGATCAAGCTACTGAGCATCGGCCGAGAAGGCAGCAGGACCAGACGGAATCCCTCTAGAAGCACTAAATATGGCCCAAGAGATTAAGATAGATGCTCTCGCTTCATTACTGCAAAACCTTTGGAAAGAGGGAAAGGTGGCTATTGATTGGAAGAAGGGCTACATTATCAAACTGTCAAAAAGGGGCACTTTAGGCCTGTGAAAGAACTAGCGGGGAATAATGCTCTTGTCGACGCCAAGTAAAGTGCTAAGTCGCATGATCCTGGAGACAATAAAGGATGCACTGGATACAGAACTCCGCCTAGCCCCACCGGAAAAAGCTGAACTTAGGAAAGGCAAATCTTGTGCTGATAAATTCGCAACTCTACGCATCATCACTGAACAAATCATAGAATGGCAGTCAAAACTCTACCTCAACCTCATCGACTTCGGGAAGTCCTTCGACAGACAGCGTAGAGCGAGAAGTAATTTGGAAACTACTTCAACACTACGGCATACCTCAGGTCTTTGCTAATCTCATTCAACAGATATATGACAATGTCCCATGTCAAATGATTCACAACGGAAAACTCATCGAGGCGTTTGAAGTGCCGATGATATTCTTAGTTGTTGTGAACTAGATTGTGCGTCAGACTGTTGGGAGAAGGAGTCAGGAATACACTGGACTACCGGCAAGAAGACTCTATGAGATCCGGATTTCTCAGACGATATAAGTCTAATGTCACACAAACTCGAAGACTTGCAAGCGAAAACCAACAAATTTGCTGAAGAGACTGGCAGCAAATCAGGACTGCAGGTGGACACATTGAAGACGGAAGTGATAAAGATAACCGATCAGCAGAAACGGCAACAACAACCAACATTAACCACCATCAACGGGATAGCCTCCCTCACTTATCTGAGAAGCATCGTGTCAACTACAGGTGGGCGGAATGGATGATGTCAAAGCTGCTCAGAATCGGAAAGGTAAGATACGCCTTCATCAACCTGAAAACAGTTTGGAAATCTTCCGCACTCAGCCAGCATAAGGAACAAGTCAGTTAGTTCTTCTATATGGTTCAGAAACGTGCACTGCATATCACGAAAAGGATTTCTAACAGACTGTGGATTTTCATCAAAAGCTGCCACCCTCGCTGGCTCCATACTGAAGATCGAATGGCATTCCAGAAAAAATAAGTAACAAGAAACTATAGGAACAAACCAGCATGCAAGAGTCGATCACTCAACAACTATGTGGGAGAAAGTGGAGATGAACTGAACTGCCATATATTGAGGAGGCCGCCGAATGATATAGCAAGCAGTGCAGGCCATTGCTCAAGTGGAATCCAAATGGAAAGCAACGAGTGGGTCGTAAGTTTGAGGGTGACATGGAGGAGATCGTATGAGGAAGAGATGAGAGAGTTTGGCAGATCGTGGACCCAGATGAAGAGGACAGCAGGAAATGGAGGAAGGTAGAAATGTATTGTTGAAGCACTTTGTTCCACTCGGAACGCAGGGGAATAATAAATAAAGTAATAAATCGACGATGAGTGGTAAAGAATAAAGTAGGGATTTAATTTGTTTCATTTTCACCCACAGATTGATATCAGTTACAGAACCATGAGAAACAAAAGAATACTTACTGGGCAACTGAAACGTTATATTCATTCTTTTTAAACAAAATGGAAGTCACTGAAATGTAGCCTGACAAATGAGGCCTTTATTTATTCATTTTTTAAAAAATAAACTGAAAAATTTAATATACAGTTGGTGGATGGTGGCTAGCAGTGGAATCCAGGATGCGCATTTCGTCCTATTTGGGACTCGTCAGCTGGGTGTACCTGCATTTCTCAGTGAGTGATGATGTTCCAACTGAGGCTCGAACCCAGTACCCATAGTTTCAAACGCCAAAGCATTATCCACTAGACCACTTGGGCCACGAGAGCCACCTCTTGTGCGACGGGTCATATTAATTATTGAATTGAATTTTTGATTTTCCCGTCGACTGATTGGACCGAAGTGCTCGGTCTAACTAAATGCCCAGACATCGTCGAAGCATCTGCACAAGAAGCCGACATGTCAACCTGAGACCGAGCACTTCGGTCCAATCAATCGACGGGAAAATCAAAAATTCAATTCAATGAAAAATTTGATGTCGCATTTTTCTTAAATACGAGAAATATTTTAATGAGATATATTCTATCCACACGGGAAAACTATGCAACTAGTCTGATGAAAGAATCACCCTAATGTAGAGGAATTGATAAAACTTTATTTCTCATGTTTTTAATCTAAAATTTTGTAGGGAATAATTTTGAATCTCCTAAGGCTATCTGTACCACGTACAGATAAAATTCTTCTTTGTACTTTTCACTACTTCTTCCTTTAAAGTCTAAAAATACACATTTAACTAAGAAGAAAAAAACACAAACATAAATTAAGATTTAGAATAATTTTTCATCGGGTAAGATAACTTTTTGTAGGCAAGCATTAATTTATCAGATGTGAAAGAGGCTAGTGAAACAAAAATAATCACTGATTTGTGAAGTGAATCTTGGCTATGTGAATAAAATTTCAACGCTCCGAGCTTCCAGTAATTATGATTAATTTGGGAACAATATTATTGTGTAACACTAAGAAACCAATGGAAATAGGACATATTGCGTATGATATGTGCAGCCGAATAAATGTTCGGAAAATCCTTTTTGAGCTATCTAATCATAGTGTTATTATGACTCGTTGCACAAGAGGTGGCTCTCGTGGCCCAAGTGGTCTAATGGATAACACTTTGGTGTTTGAAACTATGGGCACTGGGCTCAAGCCTCGGTGGGAACATCATCACTCATTGAGAAATGCAGGTATATCCAGTAGACGAGTCCCAAATAGGACGAAACCAATTAAATACATAGTATTTATACTTATTTGAATGTTTAAACTTTGTAATTATTAACCTTGGTTTTTGTCATTTGCATATCATATTATGACTTGATTCTGATTGCTTGTCTTTGTCACTGTTTAATCTTTAGTTTTAATATTTATCTTTGTGGTTGTGCGATACACTGTGATTTTGTTTCAGTGAGTCACGGATATTCCTATCCTGTACTGTCTGATGGAAATGTATGATTCTTTTGGAGACATTTTTGAACCCATCTTGTTGGGAATATTTTATTTGATTCTTACGTACTTCTTATAATTGAATTTTGGCTAACAAACTTTGTTCTGTAGTACTTCTTTTGTACAAGGAAAGTTTTCTTCACTGTATACTTGCCTTAAATGCACTGTTAAGGTAATTTCTAGTTTATGATGCTATTTTCGTTGAACAGAACAACATAGATCTATCAATGAATAACCATCTTTTTGGTGTCTTTGCAGCATTTGTTGACTATACGTCTGTCAAGGAGGTTTTGGACAGTTATGCAGTAGAATGTAAGAATCAGTTCCTAGATTTGGCAGTAACACTGACTGTTTCAGTGTCAGATATTAAAAATGAAAGATGCAGAGATGAACTTCATTAATTAGTCTCAAGGTTATACATTTAAAACTGAAAATTGGTATTTCCCATAGTGTAAAGCATTACAGGTTTTAAGCGACTTTCTTCAATATGTATAAACATGTGATAAATATTATACAATTTCTGAAGAAAAGCAGAAATAATTTTTACATTTCAAGCTTCTTGACTATGAGCAGGAGCTTGAAAATGAAAGTGGGCATATCGAAGACTTGGAAATGACAAAAGTTAACTAACTAGTTTTTAGTTGAACCCCGTAATTTTGAAGATTTTCTTTTTCAGTTCGGAGTTACCTAAGGCTTTTCTACATCAAGGTATTCTAGGTTAAAGATCATTAGTTTTTTAGTAGGTTTGAAGTAGGTGGAGAAGATGCAGTATTATTTACTGAATGACATTTCGAGCAAAATTTATTGCTTATAATGTCATAAATGGGTGCGTTTTCTGAGCGATAAATTGTGCTCAAAACGTCATCCGGTAATTAATCCTACATCACTGTGTATTAAATAACTTCATCTAGTATAAAATCGCATTCTACCACAGAACATAAGTTCTACTCTTACATAGATGGAGAATAGTTTTAGCTGTGATGGATGATATTCTCTTCTCCGAACCGGGCTGTTTTTATTGAAACACTTTCGTAATCTTTCTAGACAATATCTTCAGGGCTGGCTTCAATGCGAAGTGCTAAAGTTTTGATCATCTCCTCTTATTGAATGATGATAAGCTTCCGATAGACGCATAAAACATGATTTCTTTAGCTTGAATGTTAGGAATTCTTCCATTTTTGAAAGTAGGAATTATTCTACTTTAAATTCGTATATAAACTAAACCACCAATTAAATAACCGTAACAAACCCCAAGAGCTTAAAAATGACAAGTGATATAAATTATGAATACGGATTTTTTTACTTTAGACTATTAACACTTCGAGAATGGGGAATGGCTGCATTAAGTTATTGTTGAGAGTATTTATTAGTCGTTCTTGATGAGACTTTGCGCAATAGCATCCGCTACAAACCAACACTTTTCTTCAAAATTCACAGAACATTACGAATGTCTTAATGTAGATCTTCATTGTTAAGATATTAAACAAACGAACACCTAAATAATGACTGAAGCCCCAAAGGTCTTCATAAAACCCTCTTCTGAATTATTTCAAAGAGTGAAATTAGTTAACTTTTTGTTAGCAAATGTGCTCAAAACTCAAATACCAGATGGGTAAACATCCCTTAGTAATTTCAGTGAAATTAAAGTCACTTCACTGATTACGTCTGAAGTCAGGGAAATCTAAAGAATACTGATATGAACAGTATCACATATCCCATTTTTGCTGTATCTTTTAGATCAGCGGCTCAGATTGTCTGAACACCGACGTATATTAACTGTGGAAGTGTGAATATAAAGATTTCAAACAACACACTGACAATTATACCCGCAGTGTATTAGGATTTTATCACAATCTCACAGTATCTATAGTAAAAGTAGTATGCATCATTTCTATTCTTTTCTGGAAAATAAAACACTACAAGTTTTTCACCTACTGCAAAAATGTTTTTTATTTGGTGTTATCTCAGAAGACTACAAAAGCTTTGTATTTAAAGCATCCGTCTCTGGTAGCAAAGTGGAATCATGAACAACCAGCTAAGTTAAAGACCTTCCTCGTTATTCCTTATTTGTATCGCACTCTGGTTAGAACAGTGTTATTCTTGGAGTACCTAAACACCTATAACACAATTGATTAACTTTGGTGGTTTTCAGACTCACATTAGTTATTTCCACCTCAGTGGCATTTACCAGAAAGTATCCGTTTGTATATTTATATATTTTGCTTCGACGTCATAGGGCAACAAGTAAAGTCATTCAGTTGGATTTCCGTATCTGAAGTTACTTATATGTTCTAGAATAAGATTGGTAATAGATTTTTTATAATCATAAACATTTTAGCTTTAATCGCATTTCATATTATTATTATTATTATTTTATGTATTCACACTTATGATTCAGTTCCCTCACCGGATATAACTTCTTAAAAACCATATATTTACGACTGTACAGCTTGATGATAAATTCGCTGAATCACTTGTTTTGATTTTCTATTCGTTAAAATGGGAATTTTCCATGAATAGATTTTTTGTTTAATTTTCCAATGAATCGTTATAAGTTCTTGGTCAGTATTATGCATTTCTTTCAAAAAACTTGGTATTTACGTAGCAACCAAAATTGTCGTTTTATCGTCTGAATGTAGGAAACCAATCTATGTATGAGTCATGTGTATAACTAAACAAAACTTCCTTGAGTTACGCACAATACAGAAACGTCTCGATGATAGCAAGAATACAGTTATTTGAGATGGAAGTCTGCGGTACTATTTAGCAATTATAATATACCAAAGTGAGAAGTTACCTCCACACTACCATTAAGTAGCTGTACAGATCCAATAGTTTCCCATGTATAAAGCAAGTACTGTACAGAATAATTATTTAACCCAAATCAAACCCATGAATTATATGAAAATCAAAAAGAATATTCCCAACCAGGTGAAACCGAAATTCTGTCAACAAGAATCAGACATCAGACATTTTCCGCAGACAGTTTAAGGTCAAAATCCCCACAACCAACCTTGTCCTCATTTAAACAAAATCACAATTGTACAACAACAGATTATCGATATCATCACACAACCACAAAAAAGAGAAGCATTTAAATTAGGAATTAAATAAGAACAAAGACAAATAATGAGGATTAAGTCAACAGGTGATATGCAAATGTTAGCACAATGATATGCAGCATAGGGGGAAAGGGGGAAAATAGTTCTAAAATTTATTTGAAATATCAAAATGAGGATCAATATTGAAATTAGAACGTTAAGGAGGGATTTTCCCAACAATTATTCCGTCATAATCTATACAAAAAAAGATGGAGAAATTACTAAATATTATGAATTAATGGTATCTTTCAAAGAAAATTTATAGTATTTACGAGTTGATCACGGATTGATATCAGTTAGACAACCATTAAAAACCAGCACTTGAGTACTGGACAACTGCTATTTCATCCTAGTTTGGGAATCATTGGCAGTAGGCACCCACTACCAGGGTTCGAACCCAGGACCTTCCGATTAGAAGGCAAGCTCGTTTACCATTCAGCCAGTGAGACCCAGTTCAGTGGCTCATGAATTCTAACTTCTTCCAATTCGTGATTTAGCGCAACTCAACCACTGTCGTTGATGGGACATCCATCCACACACGTAACATATAACTGGACCTCACTGGTCACGACTTCTCTTAAGAACTCCAGGAAAATCCATCTTGTACCAAGTCACTAGCGAATTAGTAGAAGTTAGAATCCATGAGCCATTGAATCGGGTCCCAGTGGCTGAATGGTATACGAGCTTGCCTTCTAACCGGAAGGTCGCGGGTTCGAACTCTGGTGGTGGTTGCATACTGTCGATGATTCCCAAAATAGGATGAAACAGCAGTTGTCCAGTACTCAAGTGCTGGTTTTCAATGGTTCTCTAACTGATATCATTCCATGATCAACTCATGAAAACATAACTAACCCTTACAAACCAAACTATAGAAAATTTACAGTGTTATTTTTAAGATAATTTTTCAGCAAACTGTATATAGCATTCAGTGTGTATCAGTGTAACAACTGTTTTAAATAGTGTTGAAGAAATGTTTTAATTCTTATACTAAAAAATAGATAAACTAAAAAATCTTGAAAAATCAAAATGAATGCTACTAGATACTTTTGGCGAGGCATCTGTTAAACTAATTAATACCGATGATTGAAGTCATAATTTTTTCTGCTATCTGGTTTATTGTAAATGCTATTAAAAGCAAGGGGAGGTATTGCACATCTGTTTGGTTTTAGTTTTAGACACTTCAGGGGTGCTCAGCAAAGACACCAAGTAGTATCGAATCACCGGTCTTTCAGAGTACAGGCTAAGCACATCCCATGTCATTTTACAGATGATTAAATAAAATGATTTAAAGTTTTGAAGCGTGGAAAATAAAATGAAAAACCAAGGGATGAATAATATCAACTCATAAAAACTTAAGGATAGAACGCTAAAGTAAACCAAATGAAACGATGACTTTATGTGAATTAAGTAGGTGAATGTGTGTATGTAATCAAATCACAAACCCAATAGTAGTTATTTCGGCTACTATGAAAATAATGCTAGAATGTAATTGCTTGGAGGATTTCGTCATGAACTGACATTCATGAGCTGGGTGTGTACTGCTGAAGAGTCCCAAAACGAAGACGAACCAACTGTCCAGTACTCCTAGTTGGTTTTCCAGTGGTTCTCTAACTGATGTCAGCTCATGATGAAATCCTTCAAGCAATCACATACAAAATCACTACAAAACCAATACCTGAAAATTAATCTGATGCTCACTAGCGACTGGCCTTATTCAGGCAGTTAACCTGGGGTTCTAGTGGGAAGCCGTGACCAGTAGGGGTACAGCAGGTCGAAGATGAGGCAGTAACTCATCGAAGGAGATATTGAGAAATGCTCGCGCTATGTCGTGAACTGGCAGAATTCAGAATTGAAGAATCATTGGGTCGGGTCCCAGTGGCTGAATGGTCTACGAGCTCGCCTTGTTACCAGAAGGTCCAGGTTCGAACCCCAGTGGGTGCGTACTGCTGAAGAGTCCCAAAACGAAGACGAACCAACTGTCCAGTTTTCCTAGTTGGTTTTCCAGTGGTTCTCTTACCGATGTCAGCTCATGATGAAATCCTTCAAGCAATCACATACAAAATCCCTACCAAACCAACACTTAAAATGCAATTAGCATAAATGACAAAGATTAGTCAAAATATTTCCTTTTTATTGCTATGTCTGTTTAATAATGTCGTCTGGTTTATGCGTCAAATAGATAAATAAAGAATCTAGTTAACACATTTCAGCCACTTAGTTGTGAAATAAACCCTTTTTTCGAGAACTTACTTAAGTGAAAGGAAATCATTATTAAATACGGCCAAAAAATGAATACAAACATAAAATGTCTTACAAATAATTCCCGAAAAATTACAAATAGACTACTTCGCATAAATTTCAGACTGTTTTTTAATTAAACAGATCCATTTTATTCGATTAGAAATCTATGAATTTCAGACTATACAGAAAATAATGCTAATGTCCACTAAAATGATACTCAGAGGGTTTTACAAGTTGAGTTTTACCGGAAAAGTATCAGCATAAAGTGAGAACGATATTTAATGTGCTCAACCAATAGTAAAACTCTCACCAGGCATACATATGTGTGAGATTCACTTCTCATAAGACGCAATTCTGAACCTCGCTTAATTAATAATGATGAAGTTTTATTTCAGACAATGTGTGAATATATAATACAAACTTTTCAGCGTATTCAGTTCCAAAATACGTTTTCCTTCATATAGGATTTTCATACAAAGTAATAATCTTTAATGGATCTTCATTTCGTTGGTGAATTACACTGCATTCGCTTGGAAGCAAGTTAAATCCACGCGCAACTTCATATTAAGGTCATTTAATACAACAAAACAATTGAATCTATGATAAATTCATATGACATTAAACATTTTGGTGGAAATCAATTTCGGTAGGCCAGTGATTCAAGCAAGTCGTCTTAGTAGTAACTTCAGTGAAGAGGGAAGGTTGAGCCTAGGGTTATCAACCCTATTCCGTAAAAATAAAACACCTGCGCTACTGAAATTTCACAACCAAATCTTGAAGCCTTATATTCCAGTCGGAAGGCAAGGGAATGTAAAACATTCTGACCATAGGATGCAAATAGTTGCTTCCTAGTAAAAATAACAATAACGGAATTCGCCTGCATTCCTTAATAAATCAAAAACAGAAATGTTTACTCTCCTCAGAGTTTTGATATTTATTAGTGCTAGAAATAGTGATTTATCCGAGATTATCTTGATGAATGTAATATATATACGCATATATATACTCTACTGTAGGTTTCTGGCAAAGACGATAAACAGATAAAATATATGAGCATAAAGCCTATTAAGTATGTGAGGCAGTCCAAAAAACAATATTTTTGTTTTGTCTTTTGATTTATTAGACAGTTATTTTGACTTTTATTTTTTATTTTTTTGACAAGATAACTTTGTTGATAGGAGTCGTTGTTTTCCCGTTTAAACTTGTATATAGAGTAAGTTTTGCAAACAAAACATGGAAGAAATATTCTTCTTATAATTTTGATATTAATTTTAGACCAAAAGATGATAAACGTTACAGTTAACTGGTAAATATGCAAAATGATAGGGCTTGTGTTGATCTATATTGTATATGCTTGTGGACAGTTGAGAAAACTCAAAACCTTATCATTATTATAGTTCCTTTGGGTTCCTAGTGGAACATAGGGCTTCAACTCCACCTCTGCACCCGCTCCTATCTTCCTTCTGCTGTGCTTTTCATCTGCATACATGTTAGTCCATACTCTTTCAACTCCTCTTCACACCATCTCCTCCATGTCACCCTTGCACTGACGTCCCACTCGCCGCTCACCTTTCGGCCTGGTTCAACTCGACAAATGGCCTGACGCGTGCGTGATGTCAACCAGTGGCGTCCTCAGCGAGCAAGTGTCCAGTCAATCTCCACTTTCGCTCGCATATTTCTTGGTTGGCGATTGGTTCTTCTTTTGTTTGTTTGTTCCCAACCATAGTTTCTTGTTGATGATTCGTTCCGGCCCGGCCATCTGATTGATCTTCTGTATAGAGCTAGCGGTAACAAATGTTGGTTGATAAATGTCTGCAACAGGCTGCTGGAAATATTCTTTGTGACCCGCCCACCCGCCATGTTTCTGATCCGTATAGAAGAAGTGACTTGACGAGGTTTGTATTGAAAATCCTACAGAATTTTGCTATTGATGCTGGCTGAGTGACGAAGAGTTCCAGATTGGTTGTTTCAGGTCGATGAATGTGTTTCTCGCTCGCCTTCCCGATTCTCGCTCGACTTGACATCCTCGTCCGTTCCGACTGCCTGTAGTTGAGACAATGCTCCCTAGATAAGTGAATGAATGAAGTCACTAACCTCTTTCAAATCCCTCCGTTGATAGTGATTGGCGCTGGATGTTGCTGCTGTTGTTGTTGTTGTTGGTTGATTAATTTCATAACCTCCATCTTGTCTATGTTCACCTGGAGTCCCCTCTTGACTGTCTGCTTCTTCGACCAGTCTGTCAGTCGGTTTTCGCTTGTATGTCTTCGATTTTGTGTGACATCAAACATAAATCATCCACACGCGAAATCCAGGTCTTCTAGGTTCTTCACGTCGGTCCACGATATCCCTGTTCCGTTTCTCGTTTCCCACTGTCTGATGCACAATACCGTCAGTCCACCACAATTGGTGACTGACTCCTGTGTTTATTCTAAACGCCTCGCTGAGTGTTTCGTTGTGGATGACTTGACATGTGCCGTTGTCGTACAGCTATTCAATAAAGTTGATGAATATTTGGGGTACGCCGTATTACTGGAGTAGTTCTCAAATTACTTCACGGTCAACGCTGCCTGTCGAAGGCCTTCTCAAAGTCTACAAAATTGAGGTTCAGGTTTGAAAACGGAAAACCTTTCAATATAAATTATTATATAACTAGAAGTCTACAATCACATTTCTGAGGATAGATGAAAGTCATTTTTCTGCCAAGTGATAGATAATAAAGACGAGGGGTTAGACGAAGAGTCACTCTTTTTTTAATGATATCATTCTGAAACTCTGAAGTCTCATATTTATTAAATTGTCATAGCAACAAAGGGAGTGTTTCCAGAGATGTGTCATTTCAATTTTGAGTTTTAAATAGCAATCAGTAGATTTTAAGATACAATAACTATCATTTATCTTTCATTTCCGAAAACAATCAAGTTCTCTCTTCCTGATATTATTTAATTACTTCGCATTCCGAATAGAACATAGGGTGTTCAGACTTTTGAGCCTTAAAGTTCCAGTAACTGTGATGTCATTTATCTTTTGACAGAATGACATTGCTAGTCTCATACCCAGCCTTCCTTTTTTACCCGGTCTACTACCGACTAAGCGAGGCTTAAGAGCTCGTCGATCGGAGTTCGAAACCCGGACTACATATATGGCTGACGAGCATTCTATCGCTGGAAAACCAATACATCTCTGCGAGATAACTAATTGCTTAACTTAGTTACGTAACTGAACCGTAATCCAACAGCATCTTAATTTTTAATCACTTATTTCTCATTCTTTTCCTGTCTACCTGAATTTCACCTGTAGTGTATTTCAATAATCACAGATCTCGAAATATACACATTTGATCATAGGGAATAAAAAGGCAGTTGCAGTGAAGAAAATTTTTATTTTCGACGAAATCATCAACCAGACAGCTGTACATTCGTGTATTTGTGATAAATTGGTAGGAAAGTTTCAGAATAATATCTGGTCAAGGGTCAGATTAATAGAATTACAATTAGGAATTAAAATGCTATAATAAACAGGGAGACAAAAAAAGCTCAGTCGAAGTAGCGTCATAATTACTGAGAAGATTGAAATAATGTTCAATTAGGGGTTAGAAATGTGGAAATAAAAATAATTGACAATATGTTTGAATAAAAAATCTAGTGAGATCATAACTAATGTGACGAATAATTGTTTTGTGCCATCAGCGGTTCAATAAGTAGAAATAATAAAATAACAAAGTAGACAGGAATTTCGTATAAGAAAGTCAATGGGATAGTCACAATTCGATGAATTACCTGTTTATGATGGCCACGGCAGATGCAAGGGTTGAAAGTATTTCTTTTAGATACATAGCGTGGGTTTGAGCTTTTGCATGGCTAGTGCCTCGGCTATGCCCAGATGTCACCGATTTCTTCACATGCATTTCTCATAGCATATATAACACTGTACTCAGAGCATGTAGCTGAGTTCTACCGGAATGCGATAAATTCATTAGATTTTTGCTTTAAATTCCGTATGTACAAATCAGTCAATATTTCCATTAATACTCTTGTTTGAGCATTACACTGTGATTGGAAAAGATGATTACAAGTTCAAACAATTATTGATTGAGATTATGAATATCCAGACGTAGATATGGCGAAATTCATGGAATTATTTGAGTCAAACTGAATTCCTATAAAAGTATTTAAATTAATCCCAGGCTGTTAAGGAAAAAAAACAAGAGTTTTCTAAACTTTTTCCTATGTAAGTGACTTTCAGACAAGTTTACTGTAATTCATTCTTTATTCAAATATATTTTTCAATGTTGAATAAAATCTGAGTAATTATACTGAAGAATCTGTGACTTAAACAAATACACGTTGAGAAACGTCTTGTTTTGACTTTTTAAACACGCTAGGATTATGTTTTAAATAATTTTAAAGTGAATATTTATTAAGTTTTAAAGCTTTATAACATGTTTAGAAAATGAAAGCGTAATTTTTTCTCTTAGTCCCCAATGAAAACTAGAATTTCTTTTCCGAGTTAGTGTGTATGCATCGTGATATCTCCAGTCACAAATGCATATGTACAGTGTTTAGTCTAGGCAGTATAAAGGAATGTTTTCAAAGACGTGTTATTAGATGTTTTTCGAGTTTCAAACAACATTCAGTAGATGCTAAATAGAATTATAAAGTACAGAAACACTAATTGAGTAGAGATTGAAGCAAAATTAGGTTAGTAAACTCAGCAACGTAGCATAATTGACAGGTTTGAGTAAATTTCAAATAAAACTGAAAGAAGGTGAATTCAAGATCATTGTAATAAGGCGTAGAGTTATAATAGTAATAATAGCTGGGAGAGAAAACAGCTTACGGGTCAGTGGTTCAGATGAATTAGATTCACTGTAAATTCAGCGACCAGACACACATTTTCTGAGCATAGAGCTCAGGAATCATCATATAGATTACTACGGCTTTAAGTGTTTAGAGAAACTTTTACAGTATTAAGGTGTACTGACACTGAAGTTGTTTTGTTAGTTAGTTTGGTGTCTGGAATCTATCGGGCGTTCTAGAATGGATCCGCGTCAATTACGTTATTTGCGTTAAAAGGAAATACATGAGCATATTCTCACTTCTATAGAACCCCGAGGATAATTATTCGACTGCAGTTGTGGATAGTAAACGCTGGGTATAGTTGTCACGCCTGCCTTCATAGGATCAGATGAACCTGTGGATACACACATACGAGGCCAGCAAGGGTAGTCAACCTTCAACGTTCATTTGAACCATTAGTTTTTTAGAAAAATAGTAAGTCGAAATTCAGCTCCGAAGGTTTTCCTCAATAAACGGGACAGTCAGTTTCTTGGTGTTTCAACCTATATGTCTTCATTGAATTTCGAAGTTGGATAGAGAAGTATTTTAAGAACGGGAAGTTTATTTAGTCTCGATGGTGTAGGCGCTGTGATTAGCATGATGTCGAAACTGTAAATGTACTGGGTTTTGTGACTCAGTAAGCTGATTACGTTCAGTTTTGTATGTAAAGTTACCCAACTGAGGATGTTCTTAGGTCTTCTCTTCCTTGCCTGTTTTCTGTGAACGAATATATTCAAAGTTCTGTGGACACGTCTCGGAAGGATATTATAAGTCCGATTCTTTCTGTAATAAGAAGTAGACCAGAGGATTAAAACTGTTGAGAAAGTGTGAAATACCTTTCAGACTATAAGGAAAAAAATTAACAAGACGGTCATAGCACGGAAAATTGTTTTTTGATGATGTCATCAACTGAGCAGTGAATCTTTTTATACACAGTAAAAGAGTGAGCAGGTTCCAGAAGTATTTCCGGTCTAGAGTCAAATTGTAACGAATGAGACGATTACAAACAAGGATTAAATACAATAATAATAGAGAAAATAAGTTCGGATAAAAAAGCATAGTGTGGTTAACGAAGTATCATTCACTTTCCTTTAATAAAACTCAAAATTGTTGATCATTTTCTTTAGATATGTAGTCAGAATACCTCAGGGCACACCTGTAGCTGTGTCATTGCTTTGTGCACATATTTCATTATTAAAGGAGAATTAGACATTTCAGGTGCTTCCCAAAAGAAATCTTTTAGATAATGAGAAGGATTGTCTTTATTTAGGCACTTCGAATCAGTATGTTCGTACATTTAGAATACTATTTTAATTGACGGCACATTCGTAAATGGTGAAATTACATCTAGCAGTAACATGACTTGATTAGAAGACATAATAAGGCCATCAATAGAATAAAAAAGACGAAGGAATCTCTAGGCAAATAAGTGGAGAATTTTCGTCTGATTAACTCCACCTATTTTACTAAGCACTGTGTGAAAGCAACGGTTAGCAGAAATTTTCATGTCATTAACCGAAATGTTGATGTTTAGTGTTGAAGTTGAACCTGAGATATCACTTTTAATTTATGAGTTTTTTATCTGTACTTTATGTTGAATCTTGAGGATTTTATGTGGAATTTAGGGCTTAGATAAATTATGGTTATTTGAAATATTGACAGGTTGATGTCTCAAAAGCTGAGTACATATTTTCTTGTATTGGTTACGAGTTGATGTCCACCGCTATTATTTTTCAGGCTTACAGATAGCTTTGACAAGGTTTCATCACATTGTTTCTCTGTTGTTTTTTCAACATATTCTTCGAAAGATCGCCGTGGATCCGGTTCTAGATCGTGAACTAGATGAACTCTTAAGCAGAGTTTTGTTCACTTTCTTCAATAGGTATTTGAGTAGCATCAGTATGCTTCAATATTTGACAATTAACTTTTACGGTATTTGGCTAGATATGGTCACGTTTTGGTGATTCTTAGTTCATTTTTTGGTATGCACATCCCCCTAAACATGATTCAGAAATTGCATATTTATCTTGGTTGTCAGAGTCTTGACGGAGTAACGCAGAAAACTGTTCAGCTTCTTCAACGTTGAGGGGTGAATCAACATTTAAATATCTTGGAAAGTCTATATTAAGTTATTAGAAAGCGTCATTGACCGAAGAGTTACATTTTCTATCTATTTTAATACATTCCAGTAATGCTTTGAATAACACTCATTAGGTAGTCAGGAGTAAACTAATATAGTGTTTATATTTACTTTTAGATAATAACAGTTCATATTGGTTGACTGAATGATTAGTGTTAATGGCGTAAATGAAATCAACATGAAGTGTCAGTTAATCTATTTAGACAAACTGTTTCTCAGTGTGAGCTATTGAATAATGAATAGGAAATGTAATTTAATAATAAATGACACGGCAAGCCACTTATTATAAAACTCAAACAGTCTCACCATATTTGTAATTCAGTCAGTATAAGTGAAAATACATAATGGGGAGAAGCAGATGGCAAATTATCAAATCTGTTAGGAAAACATTATCGAAGGAGAAATATTAAACTGTTAAGTTGTCAAGTTATGATTGATTTCAAGGTATATTTCATGATTTGTTGGGTCCAAAATTTGTATATGAAAGTGACAATGGACCTACTGTGACACTCTGTTGCGAATTGGAAGGATTCAGAATTCACAGGTCATTTGATTTCAACCTGGTTACTAAAAAGGCCATAGGTTTAGTCCCGGGCGGTGTTATGAGTATACACTATTAAAACGTCTCGAATTAAGACTGTGCAGGTTTTCAGAGTCCCTTTGGTTTCAGTCATTCTTCTAGTGGTACCATTTTATCATTTGGGACTGTGCCTTTCTTTTGTCTTAATTTGAAAAATTGTTGTCCTACATAATTTTACATTTATTATTCTATCACTTTAAATAAAGTGTTATCTGACAGTTTAGGTCTTTTCCTATTAAGTATAGGATGCAGAGTACACGCTGACAGATTCGAGCCTTCACAACATCATCAGAAACCAGCCTAGAATCGTTCAAAAAATACAGGAACTTTAAAATACAGAGGTTTAAATTTACACGTTTGATCACGGATTGATATAATTTAGAAAACTATGGAAAATTAAGGAACCTCGCCAAATTACAAGCTTGCTAGTTTTCTAGCCGGTCCCAAGCCCGGATAAAGAGGGAGGGTTGGGGCGTGGTGCTAGCAACTCCACCCCTGTAAAACAACCAAATCGCTACAGAAACTTCAACGAATAAATATATTAAAAATTCTAAAAACATAAGCAATAGCCTTACTTTTCGCTGGAATCGGGGAAGTGAAATGACGCAGGCTGGTGAAAGCCTTCGGGAAGCCAGTCAGCCGATGTGCCTTCTTTCGATGAAAGCAAAAGTAAGGATGGGTACCTGGAATGTTCGTACAATGTACGAAACTGGAAAGGCTGCCCAGATAGCCGCTGAAATGAGAAGGTACAGAATAGAAGTGTTGGGAATCTGCGAAAGCAGATGGAACGGAACTGGAAGGTGCCAACTACCTACTGGAGAGACAGTAATCTTTCCGGCCACCCAGAGGACAACCATGAGCACACCGAGGGAGTGGCCATCATGATGTCACCAACAGCAACCAAAGCTCTCATGCAGTGGGAACCAATCTCCTCCAGGATAATGACAGCCAGGTTCAACTCAAAAGGAAGGAAAGTTACAGTCATTCAATGCTATGCGCCTACAAACGTCTCAGAACAAGAGAAGAAGGAGGCGTTCTACAGACAACTACAAGCAATAATGGACAACGTCCCAAATGGCGATATCAAAATCCTGATGGGCGACATGAATGCGAAGCTGGGAGGAGACAACACAGGAAGAGAACTCACCATGGGTCGTGAGGCCCTCGGTGAAATGAACGACAATGGTGAACTCTTCTCAGACTTCTGCGCCTTCAATGATTTGGTGATTGGTGGTAGTGTGTTCAAACACAAGGATATACACAAGACGACATGGATTTCACCAGATGGAAACACCAAGAATCAAATAGACTTCATCTCAATTTCAAGAAAGTGGAGACGGAGCCTACTGGACACAAGGTCAAGGAGAGGAGCAGATGTGGGTTCAGACCACTATCTAGTACAAGGGACTTTCAAGGTGAAACTAAAAGCCTCGAGGATAGCTGGGGATAGGCCACAATGCAAGTTCAACACTCAAACTGAAGGACACAACCACAAAAGACACTTCACTGCAACTGTCAGAGCAAAGCAGGAAACACTACGCGACATCACTGAAGAATCATGCGTGGAAGAACATTGGAAGTCTCTGAAGGCGATTCTCAACGAAACGTGTTCAACGGTTCTAGGAAGAAAGAAGAGACAAGACAAGGAATGGCTCTCAACGGACACTTGGAAATTAATAGAAGAGAGGAGAATGGTGAAAGAGAAAATGATTCAATGCAAGGACGGACAGGAGAAGGAGACGATGAGCTCAACTTACACAGCACTGGACAAAGAAGTGAAGAAGAGTGCTAGGAAGGACAAAAGACGATTCTACGACAACCTCGCCACTGAAGCTGAGAAGGCAGCAGGCAAAAGGGACCTGAGGACACTATATCAGATAACCAAATCTCTATCCGGGAAGAGACCAACACAAGCGAAACCTATAAAAGACAGCCAAGGGAACCCAATTACCAAGGAAGAAAAACAGATTAAACAATGGGCGGATCACTTCAAAGGACTCTTGAACCGACCATCACCTGCAACCCGTCCAGAAATACCAACAACAGCGCGCACACAACTGCAAGTTGACACCAATCTTGAATGCAATCAAGCTTCTGAAAGCTGGAAAAGCAGCCGGACCAGATGGAATACCCCCTGAAGCACTGAAAGCAGACCCAGAGACTACAGCAGACATGCTGACTCCATTATTGCAAAAGGTCTGGAAGGAGGGAAAGGTGCCTACTGACTGGAGGAAAGGTTACCTCGTGAAACTACCAAAGAAGGGCGACTTAGGACTCTGCAAGAACTGGCGAGGAATCATGCTCCTGTCGACGCCAAGTAAAATCCTGAGTCGCATCATCCTGGAGAGATTAAAGGACGCACTGGAGACAGAACTCCGACCAGAACAAGCTGGATTCAGGAAAGGCAAATCATGTACTGACCAAATTGCAACTCTACGCATCATCATCACAGAACAAAGCATGGAATGGCAATCAAACCTCTACCTCAACTTTATAGACTTTGAGAAGGCCTTCGACAGCGTTGACCGTGAAGTAATTTGGAAATTACTCGAGTACTACGGCGTACCCCAAATATTCATCAACCTTATTCAACAGCTGTACGACAACGGCACATGTCAAGTGATCCACAACGGAAAACTCAGCGAGGCGTTTGGAATAAACACAGGAGTCAGACAAGGGTGCTTATTATCATCACCAATGATATTCCTAATTGTGGTGGACTGACGGGATTATGCGTCAGACAGTGGGAAACGAGAAGACAGGGATATCCTGGACCGACGTGAAGAACCTAGAAGACCTGGATTTCGCGTGTGGATGATTTATGTTTGATGTCACACAAAATCGAAGACTTACAAGCGAAAACCGACAAACTGGTCGAAGAAGCAGACAGTCAAGAGAGGACTCCAGGTGAACATAGACAAGACGGAGGTTATGAAATTAACCAACCAACAACAACAGCAGCAACATCCAGCGCCAATCACCATCAACGGGAGGGATTTGAAAGAGGTTAGTGACTTCATTCATTCACTTATCTAGGGAGCATTGTCTCAACTACAGGCAGTCGGAACGGACGAGGATGTCAAATCGAGCGAGAATCGGGAAGGCTGGCGAGAAACACATTCATCAACCTGAAACAACCAATCTGGAAATCTTCGTCACTCAGCCAGCATCAACAACAAAATTCGTCGGATTTTCAATACAAACAACGTCAAGTCAGTCAGTTCTTCTATACGGATCAGAAACTTGGCGGGCGGGCGGGTCACAAAGAATGTTTCCAACAGCCTGTTGCAGACCAGACCTTTATCAACAACAACTGTCTTCGCTGGCTCTATACTGAAGATCAATCAGATGGCCGGGCCGGAACGAATCATCAACAAGAAACTATGGTTGGGAACAAACAAACAAATGAAGAACCAATCGCCAACCAACAAATGTGGAGGAGAAATTGGAGATAGATTGGACACTCGCTCGCTGAGGAGGCCACTGGGTGACATAACGCGCGCGTCAGGCCATTTGTCGAGTGGAACTAGGCTGAAAGGTGAACGGCGAGTGGGACGTCAGTGCAAGGGTGACATGAAGGAGATGGTGTGAAGAGGAGTTGGAAGAGTATGGACGAACATGTATGCAGATGGAAAGCGCAGCAGAAGGAAGATAGGAGCAGGTGGAGAGGTGGAGTTGAAGCCCTATGTTCCACTAGAAACCCAAGGGAGCAATAATAATTATAATGGAAAATGGAGGAGTACTGGACAGCTCTTTCGTCCTAGTTTGACGCTCATTGGCAGTTCGCTCCTACTGAGTCTTTAATCCAAGAAATTCAGGTTACACGGAAAGCTAGTCGACCATTTAGTCACTTGGAAATGACTCAGTGACCAGTTGATGAATCACAACTTCTACCAAGACGACCATGCACATGGTCCGAGGTTCGATTCCCTGCCGACGCACACCTGATATCTATGGTCGGCCTGCAAAACTTGGGCTACCGATATCACATGCTGAAAATTCCATAGTTGTACCGAAAATACAGTGTTGAATCAGCTGTAATCAAAAATGAAAAAATAAAAGTTTAGCGTGATCACCAGCCAGTTTCATTGGTGAGTACTTGTCCTTACTCCCGAGGTGATGTAACCCCTTGATCACGGCTTCTCCCTGGGACTTCAGGAAACTCCCTCCTGTAACAAGTCACTCCTTGTTAACTTAACTCACTCTAAACAGCATTACTACTTGTATACATTACATTTCACAATGTACTTAAATAGCAAAAGCTTGGTTTGTTCATCTTTGATTTCATTTATTTCCTTTATGTTCGATCTTTAAGTATGACGGAGGTATTTTTTCTACAACAGCAACCCATTATGATGTAATAAGAAGGAATTAATGCGATTTGTTTGAAATATCCAATCAGGTAATCTGACTTCTCTGATTGGCTGGAGAAGTCGAAAGTAAACAGTGACAAATTATTACATTTCCTTTTCCTGAGATATAAAATGAAATTGTAATCTAATTTCCTGTAATTATTGTGTAAAATGCAGGTTAAAATCCTAATTTATGTGATTAAAGACAACATATCCTCATAGATTTGGTTTTCACTACAATGAATGATGAAGCCTACCTGTTATTATTATTGACTGTCTAACTTGATTTTTAAGAAGGCAATACTCTATCTAATTTATATAATTACACATCATCGACAAAATGAAATCGGAATTATTAAAATCCCAGATTGTTGATCAGCCTAGTACGAATTCAAATCACTTATTACAAGGATATGAGAATTTGTGTTCTAGTGTACCAGGGTTAACATCAAGTGGATATTTAGAAGCAATGATAAAATATGTTAAATATTGCGTTGGCGGTGATCATACTGAAGAAATGTTACAAATTTTGACTATTGAATTAACTGAGCTAAATTCTCATAATCTACTTAGTCAAAGTGAATTGATTGTATTAATTTGTATATATACACTTATGATATTATTCGGTTCATGCGGTTCATTATTTGTTGTTTATATCGTGATTAAAAAGCCTAAAATGCGTACACCACGTAATCTGTTTATTGTCAATTTAGCTATAAGTGATTTAATCCTATGCTTATTTACACAACCTTTCAATTTATTACGTATATTATATTGGCATTTTGATTGGAAATTAGGACAGATTATGTGTAAAGCAGTAGCTGTGGGACAAGCAACAAATATATTTGTTTCTACAATCAGTATTATAGCTATTGCTTTAGATCGCCTACAAGTAAGTTGTTGGATATGTATTTATGATACAGTAAAAACAATTTTGAAAGAATGGATTGTTGAATATTTTTTCTAATATTTCAAATTTTTTGGTTTATTTTCATTTGAAAATCCACTGTTCATTTCAAACGAAAGAGATGTGGCACTAACAAAGGATTCACTGAACAGCTTTCGTGTTTGCTAGTTAAAACTACATTCAGGTAGGTAGTTACCTGGGGTTCTAGTGAGAAGTCGTGATTAGTAGGGTGCAGCAGGTTGGGTGTAAGGACAAATACTCGTCGAAGACATTGGCTAGGGGTCGCGCTATGTCGTGAATTGACTGAAGTTAGAATTCATGGGCTGACTATTGGACCGAGCCTCGGTGGCTTAATGGTATACGAGCTCACCTTGTAACCAGAAGGTCCTGGGTTTGAACTCCGGTGGGTGCGTACTGATGAAGAGTCCCAAACTAGAAGGAAACAGTTGTCCAGTGCTTCGAGGTTTTCCAATGGTTCTCTAAATGATGTTAGCTCATGATGAAATCCTGAAATCAATCAAATCCCTACAAACCAATACTTGAATATTAAACTTATATTGTTATTCGAAAGAATTTCGTGAACGACAGTCGTGTTCAACAAAACACTATTAAACCACTCTCTCCACCTTTTTGCTCAGTACTAGTGAACTTTAATTAAAAATAAAATGGAACAATTATTATCATTCTCCTGAGTTTTGAGAGGAATTTGGGCTTCAGTAGAACATCTTAATTTCATCCTGTTTGTTGCAGCACTCTTTAACTGGCTTAACGACTGCCCATAGGTTCTCATTTCCTCCTCACACTGCCCCCTTCATGTTACTCTCAGATCCCATTTATGTGCCACTTGACAACCTGACACACGGTGTTATTAAATCGCCTGATCCATCTCCGTTTCTTTCTGCATGTGTGTTGGACGATCAAAAAAGATATGTTATGCAACATCCTTTACAAGTTTATTTTATCACGAATATTTCACAGTCCTGACACTTTTTCCAGGTTAAACTGACTCAAGCATTTAATCAATAAACGAATAGTTCAAACAGGAAAACTGGTAGATGCTTTTATACCTCTTTCAGCCCCTTTTTCAGATTTATACTTTATATAAAAGGTTTTATTATATACTCCAGTTGCGACAGGTTAAAGCACAGTTAAGCTTTATCCATAGAGGTGAAAAAATGGCAGCTGTGATTAGTGGGCGAGTTATTACTGCGACTGTATCAACTGATACCTTAAAGTATGTCAAGGAGAGGAAAACGAGCTAGCACAAATGACTGCAGAAGAATAATTCACCTAGCACTTACTAGCTGAAGCAAAACTTGAAAAACTTTTTAAATTGATGTGCCTTAACGTATCTTCATGCATGTCATCTTTTACAAAATCTATGCATACTTTTTTCACTTAAACTTCAGTGATATCATAAAGCACCTCTTTTCGACTAGTTTTTATGTCATAGTTTATTAAAATCAAAATATAGGGTGAAATATTTACCGCAACCTTTTATCAAAATGTATGTTGTACCATCAAAAAAAAATATTGAACTTAATTTTATATACTCTCCTTTAAGGCTAATTTAACAGTTTGCTGGTATACATCACAATAGATACCAAAATATTTTAGATGAAATGTCAATGGTACGTTGAAATGTTTAACAGCAAATTTTCTTTTTTCAATTTTCATTTTAAGTAAATTCTTTTGGAAAAAGCAATTATAAAGTTAAATTTTTAAAAGATTTTCAAAAAAGTTCTTAAAATATAATAGTAAAATATAAAAGTAAATAATTAAATTGACAATTATCTGCGCTGATGACTGAAATATTCATCCTGGTCCACCCCGGTTATATATTCTACGCCGGAAGAATGCTGTGAATTAGTATTCAATGTGACAATAGAATAAATGAACATATTTATTTGTTTTGATATATTACCTCATATGATATTCAATTTGCAAAGCAAGGATTACTATTCAAGGTACAAAATGTCATATCAGATTGGCTAATTTTTGTTTCTCATCATTTCACTAAATTTATTATCACTATTATAAAATATACACCACATTTTGAACATAAGTACGAAAATATGCTGTTTCTAATAGATGAACAGTCAGTTATTTGAATAATACCTTCTTTATAATACGTTAATTGTACTTCTGTCTAAGCAGTTTCCCATTTGTCTACGACGCTACACCGTGTTCTGATGATATTGTTGTTCGAAGAGTTAGAGTTTTGAGAATAAGAACTTTTGAAATTAGATCACACGTAAATTTTGATAATGCTAACTTAGGAATTACCACATCGGTATGACAGTTTAATTTTAAAGTAAAGCATTAATTGGTTAAAGGATTTCACCATGAGCTGACTGACATCAGTTAGAGAATCATTAGAAAGCCTGCAGGGAGTACTGGATAGATGTTTCATCAACCTAGTTTGGGACTCTTCAGGAACACGCACCCATCACCAGGGTTTGAACCCAGGACCTTCTGGTCTCAAGGCGAGCTCGTAGACCATTCAGCCACTGAGACCTGATCCCTTGGCCAGTTCATGAATTCTAACTTCAGCCAATTTATGACACGGCGGTACCACTTCGTAATGTCTTCTTCGATGAGTTACTGCCTCACTTTCAACCTGCTGTACCCTACTGGTCACGGCTTACCACTAGAACCCGAGGTTAACTGCCTGAATAGGGCCAGTCTCTAGTGAGCATCAGATTAATTTTCAAGTATTGGTTTTGTAGGGATCTTGTATGACTGGTTTCAGGATTTCATCATGATCTGACATCAACCAGAAAACCATCAAACAAAATCCCTACAAAACCAATACTTAGAATATTAATCGTTCAACACGTCACCTTACAAGTAATAAGTCTCTTTACGTTTTGGTGTTACACTTCCTACTTTGACATACGATTACAGCCCTAGAATATTTAAAACCATTTCATCAGTGGACCCTCAGAAATCTACTGATTATTGTGAATATATACATTGACTCAAGTTTCGAAGTTGTGTGCTTAAAATTGATGTGATTACGAAAAATAAATTTTGTTCGAAATGTCATCCAGTAAATAATACTTTTTCACTGTGTGATACCTCTAATAAAAAAACTAGTAGGGAATTGCATTGACTGAAATTACGTGAAATTTTACTGTTTGACTGGGTTGAACCAGCTGATTTTCAAATGTTAGTCTGCAGCAGGCAGTTATAGTTTGTTGGTTTAAGTACTGGATTTACAGTCTATAGGTTTCCAGTTCGAGTCTTACCCTACTTATTTTAGCTTGGGAAACAGAGTATTGTGATCAGCCTTTACACAACAACCGTGTGACTAATAGCCTAGTACATGTGAAATCAGTTTCGGGTAAATAACATTCAACTAGCTGTTAGTTCGATGGGATTTGAATAATTTCAAATGTGATCTGTTAAATTGTCTAAAACCAGAATGAAGCACCTGTTATTATTCTCCCGTTTTTAGAGATTCACCCACTGATATCGGCTTGTGACCGACAAGATTTAAACATTTTTATTCATAAAGAAGGCAGCATCATGATTAACAGAAAAAAATATAAACTTTAGGGTGGTATATTGGTAATATAATTGATAAAGATTTTAGGTTTCACCTCACAAAGATAAGAAGTCTACCAAGAATATAATATTTTAGTTCATTTGATACATCTATCACAAAAGAGTTACCTGTGATTAACTTTTCCGCCCACAACCAACACTTCGCTATACTCTCGTTTCTCACCTTATATATATATAAGTATACGAAAAATAAGACTGAGTTGTATAAACTATTGTACTTATATTCAAAGAGTCAAAACTTATCTTTTAAATCACCTTTATTTTATTCCATTTTCTATTTTATTGAATATAGCTTTTTTGTTTCCTGTAAACTTTATTCATTCACCTACCATAGGTGTTTTCTTTTGTATCTTCCAAATTTGAAAACACACAAATAATAGACTTTTTTAAAGACATCTACACTTCTGTCGCTTTACTTGACCTATTTCCTAATAATGTGTATTTTGCAGGCAAATAGAAAGGTCTTTACCGATGATGTTAACTGAAATATTTCCTAAGTAAAAGTTATCTTTTTTTATTTCGTGATAAGGTTGGAAAAAAGGGAAGAAAAGGTTTGTATACTTAGAATTTATTTACTCCCATATTTATTGACACATATATATCTATTCTGAGTCCAACTATTTCTTATGAAGCGAACAGAGATTTTCGCTGGTTCATTTTAAAGGAAGGCTGTGTATGAAAAATATTCATGAAGAAATGCATTACACAGAGCTGTATAAAGCAATTATTTAGGGTAATTTTAAATGAAAGTTCATAGAATTATCCTAGATTTTTTAAATTTTGATTATGGCTTGAAACCACACAGTAGTTTTGGCACATGTATGGAATTTTCAGCATTTCATATCGGTAGCCCAAATTTTGCAGGCCAACCATAGATATCAGGTATGCATCGACAGGGGGTCGAACCCAGGACCATGTGCATGGTCGGCGAGAGTCCTAACCACTGTGCCACCGACGCACTTAAAGGGCTCATCGATTTTGAGTATTGTTTACTTGAATATATACTGACTTATGTTAAACATTATAAAATATCGTTTTAAGTCAATCAATTATGTAGCTTGTTTGCCTCAGTCAAATAAGTTTTTATGCGGAAACCAGCAGTAGGGATATTGTTTGTCGACCTGGCATACTCTTATAAAAGCTAGCAAGTTTGAAAATCTATTTAAAGTACTGAGATGAAACATGTAATACACGATTGGAACAATAAGGTATGCCTTCTACATAATACATACATGTTAATTTCAATTTCCGATGTAAACGGGATTTAAATAGAGCCTTTGGTTCCTATGACCCTTGCAAAATTGATGATAGTGATATGGAGACCAAGTTTGAAGTTAAGTATCTTGGATTAATTCTTTCTTCTGACCTATCCTGGTCTTGCCATGTCCTAGCGATTTCTAAAAGAATATTTCATCTGACTTTTCACATTAAAAATTTAAGGCACTCAGACATAACCCAGCCACTCCTCTTACAGTTTGTCAACCCTTGCATCTTATCTATTCTTCTTTACTGTTCACCCTTATTCTTTCCAGGATTGCTTAAAAAAGACTATGCCATACTTTGTAGAACTCTGAAGACTGTCAGTAGGACGAGTGGTATCTCATTGGGCCATATCGTTGACATTGTCAATGATAGGCACTTAATGTCATGCAACAAATTTGTTAAAGGAATTTTGTCAGAATCAGCACCCACTCTACCCACAGCTCAAACCTTTGTCTTCTCTGATAAAACCAGAAGTCTTTTTAGAAGAATTTATGTACGTACGTCTAAGTATAAAAATTCCATTATACCATATTTACCACGTACTTTATGTGATAAAAATAGTGTGAAGCATGAACTAACCAGCCTTCTATGCACTACTAAATAAACCATTTCTTGCATCCTTGCACTACTAAACTTTATTGTTACTGTATTTCTTATATTTATAATCCTCTCAATTTTTTGTTTTGTTTATTTTTTTCATAAGTGTGAACATAATCTAAGCTGTGTTCGAACTGTTAATTTTGTATTTTCCCTCACCATACTATATCAACAGAACATTAGATCCAATAATCTATAACATGCTAAAGTTTCCAAACTAAATCGTCAATACTATTTGAAACAAACTCACTGTTATTACTATTATATTTAATATTCTTGATTCGTACTTCGAATATTTTTGACTTTATATCGTAAATGTGGATAAATTCCTCTGGTTATTTTGGTTTTAATTTTTAATTTTATTTATATTTTAAGTAAACCAGATGCAATATTGTGACAAGTGCTGAGAATTCCATTCGGTATTATGAGTACTGTTTTTGGAATAAAGTAAATTATTATTATTAGTAGTAGTAGTATTATAATGTCTAGGGACCAAGTTGTTATTGTGTTGTGCCTTGGTATAATGTAGTAACTCTTATTCTCTCAGAAACTACCCACTCCAATGAGAAATCGTAAATTTAGGAGAATTATCTCTCTGAGCTGTGTACCATTTTTCCATCAAAAAGATAGTTATGAAATGCACATTTTTTTTATGCTTACAGAATAAGGATACATTGATGAGTGTTATTCTCATTGATATTTATAAATGGAATAAAATAGCAGTTGCTTAGAATACAAAAGTTAGCACATGTATCTATTTCACCAGTGACATCAGTTTAACTATGCAAGCTTTGTGATGCCAAGCATTAGATCCCTTTACTAATACTGTACACAGGCTACATTACTGAAACTTGTTGACTTTAAATAACCTGTCTTTTTTTCATTCCGATAGCACTTATTTCACTTACATTTTAGTTTTATTTGTTTATTTTGCTAGATGTTTTATTTCTATGAGTAAATTCATTGAAGTGTAAACAATCAGTAATTACAGTGATATGGAAGTACTATTCAAAGATGGACCTAAAAACATGAAAATCAAATATTACTTCCTGTTTTGCTAAGGTTGAAATTTAAGTAAAATGTTTTCAGATGAAAAAAACACAAAGAAAACAAAAGCAGAATCATTGAGTTGAATTGTTTTTTAAGTAATTTTTCAAGTTGGAGTAATGTTCGACATAAGTTATCTCTTCATATAGCAATTTAATTGCAATTAATATATATATATATATATATATATATATATATATATATACTGATATTAGGCACGAAGATACTCCTTATTTAGATTTAAAACAAACAACCAACTGAACAATTATTGTACAAAGAAACTCAATTTCACGATGCATAATCTACTAATAACGTAAATTATTAGGTTGGTATTGTCGTTGTCACCGTCTTATTGTGATTTCCTTGGATCTCGAGTGGAAAATAAGACTTCAACAGCACATCTCGACTTGGTCCTGTTCTTTTCAGGCTTTTTTAGTTGTTCTCACTATCGGTCACAGGCTTTCACCTCCTACTCACATGTTCGCTTACATATCACCCTCGGAAATATACCCAGCTTGTCGTTTAACACTCGGTTTCTACTTGAGCGTTGGCCTGGCGCGCGATGTTAACAAACGGTCTCGTCAACGTATTTCCAATTCACCTCCGTTTTGTTAGGAATATTTCTTGGGCAATAGGTTCTTGATTGATTCATTTACATAGTATTTTGTCGCTGATCCTTTCCACTGGCCATCTGGTCTTCAGTATGAAGTCAGCGAAGGCAGCTATTGATAAAATTCTGCAATAGGCTACTGGAAATGCTCTCCATGGTGGGCTAAGTTTTAGGCTCATATAAAATCACATAAGGACTTAACAGTGATGTTAAAAATCCCTATTTTCTTCTTTCTGTTGAGTACAGAACTGATTTCTAAACTGATTTCAGAGAAATAAAGGTGTGGCTTGCTTTTCCGATTCCAGTTTTGGCATCATCTGTTCCGCGTGCATGTAGGTGAAACGATGCTATTACTGACAAACTAGAACTACTAAATTCATGATTTGAGGACCCTTCTATTCTGTATAATCACAAAATAAGTTTCGTGTATATTGTAAATTTGCACTCCTTATTTCATTCATCCAATAAATATGTATATTGGAATATGATTGATGGTAGCTCTAGATGATGAAGCTGTAGATCTACGTCCCAGGATTGCCAAATCTTGTCAGTAAGCGTTATCTACAACATCGGAGGAGCTTATTTCCCTTCTAGATGAGGATTCACACTAATTAGTGATGTGGTCAGACACATTAACGCTGCATCGTTTTGTTTCGAAAGAATTGCCTGTCTTTTGATATAATCCACTTTTTTTGAAATGGGCACATACAAAAAGAGAGTATGAGCATCATCTAATTACAACGATTATAATCAACAGTTAAAGTAATAAACGTGAAGCGTATTGTTTTCTCATTCCCATGAAACAAAAAGCCTCATTGTCGCATTCAGTGGAACATGAGTTGTTACATATTGGTACACTATGTTATTTTGTTAAACAATGAATTATTCTGAATGAAATACCAAGTAATAAGTTAATTAACAAGACAAAAGTTTTAACTAATTCTGTCAGTAAATGTGATAATTGACCAAAGAGAAAGTGGACCAACACAGAGAAATATGTAAATGTCATAAGAACTTGGTTTGTAATCATTGCTTTGTGTGACAGTCAGTAAACTATAAGAAGAATGAATATGTTTGTCAACAGTTGAATGCATATCAATAGTGTTTGCTAACTGGCATTTTTCTAGCTCTTTAATTAATTAATGTTTACATGTATTTATGTAATTTAACCTGGTAAGTAAATAATTAAAAACATACAAATAAGTTAAGGTAGTTTACTGCACAGGAATATAGTCACTATTAGTGCCTAAATTGCTTAGAAGTAGGGTAAACGTCTGTTTTATTAAAAGTTTAAATTCATTGTTAAAGATTCGAGTCATATTCATCCAGTGATCTGGTTCAGCCAAATGCGTTATCTATTGGCTGTATATTTTTAGGAAAGATTGTGCGTCGGTGGCACAGAGGTTAGGACTGTCGCCGACCATGCAAATGGTCCGGGGTTCGATACTTTGTCGATGTACACCTGATATCTATGGTCAGTCTGCGAAATTTTGGCTACCGATATCACATGCTGGAAAATCCATACCTGTACCAAACAAATACGGTGCGGAATCAAGCTGTAATCAAAAAACATAGTACTGGAAAAACTGAGAGAGGACTGTCATTAAACGGCATTAAGATTCAGTGTGTAAATTAATTTTTGTGGTTCTAGTCTTCACAGAAAACAATCATATATCCCTGTGCAAAAATGTTTGTTGGGTTGAAAGCCACCTAAAAAGGGTGCAGAGGTACATTTTCAGAATCAAAAACGTAAGTGAACAATTAAGGACTGTATGTAGTTAGTTTTATTTCTCAGCCAGTGGCAGTTTGTAGAAAAAAATCCCAGGATCAGTTCTCTAACGTATTGAGATATCTTACTGCCCTTTAATATCTTTTTTCTCAAACCTAGCAGAAACTGCCGAATCAGCTGTGTGTAAACACTTTAAACACTCTCCAGAGGTCACTAGAGGTCATATTTTATTAGATTAAAACAAAGTAAACAAGAGTAATCATATACAATATAATAATGGAGGTTTTAAGTAGTCGAAGTTTTAAACAGGCCTCCTCAGAAAGATAAAACTTGTTCTCTGTGTAATTTTCTTCGTGCTTTTCCTAGCTCATAGAGCATCGCTTTAATTTACCACTTTATTATTAACTAGAATGAATAATACATCCGTCGATAGTGACATATTTTGCTTTATAAATAACTTAACTTTTATTAGCTGTTTTAGTGTTAGGGAATTGTACACACAATGAATTCATGTAACCTTAGTTTAAACTGTGTCGTTTTTTAAATAAGTAAAATAATAGCAGATCTTTTTGATGTGGTTGCGTTCTCTGAGCTGGATGGTTAGTTTGCGAAGCTTTCATCACCTTACTGGGTGACATCTTCAGCGCATACTTCAATTTGAAGTGAGCTTTTAGATTTCTCCACGAGTTTATTAATCATCTCTCCTGGTGACCTTGGACGTGATTGGTTGTTTGTGTGTGTTTTCACACCTTCTAGGTTACTTGTATTGGAACTGATTGTTTCTTTGACTTGAACTTTGACCCTTTGTGTGTGAAGTTTCTTTCTTATTGGTTGATAAATTTTGTCTATCTCGATGTGTCTATTGATTGATGATTCACTGGAATGCCAAGCTTCTAAAAATTCTCTAGCATTCTTGTTATTTCCTTTGTCTAATATTTGAACGTTGTCCCAGTCGAATTGATGTCCGTAGTTGTCTGTGTGTAGTGAAATGAGGGAGTGGATATCATGTCTTTTGACGGCTAGCTTATGTTCGTGGATACGAAGACGAAGGGGACGTCCACTTTGGCCGATGTAGTGTTTTTCGCAGTTGTTACAGTTTATTTTGTAGATGATGTTGGTTTTGTCTTCTTTCGCTGTTGAGTCTTTTGGTTGACATAGAATTGAGTGAAGCGACTTTGTTGGTTTGTGTACGACGTCAATTCCTAAAGGTTTGAAGAGTCTTGTAGTGATTTCTGAGATATCCTTTATATATGGTAAGGCAATTTTCTTTGTGCTTCCTTGGTGGCTTTTGCTTTGGTAGGTTGGCTTGGGGGTATATGTCTCTTGATGAAATTCCGTGGATATCCATTCTTTTGGAAGACGTCCATGAGATACTTTTCTTCAATTTTCCTTAAGGTGGGAGTGCTGCAGTGAGTCCTTGCTCTCTTGAATAGTGTTTGTATGCAGTTCCTTTTGTGTGTTATTGGGTTGTTGCTGTTGTAATTCAGTATTTGGTCTGTGTGAGTTGATTTCCTATAAACTTGAGTTTCTAATTCTCCTGTAGTTGTTCGCCTGACTAAGACGTCCAAAAATGGTATTTTGTTCTCGGATTCCTCTTCTCTTGTGAATTTGATGTCGTTGAAGACGTTGTTTATTAAGTTGTGAGTTTTATCTAATTCGTTTCTTTTGATTATTACAAATGTGTCGTCGACGTAGCGTATCCAAATCTTGGGTTTGATCTTTGGTAGAATTATGTTTTCGAGTCTTTGCATCACTGCTTCTGCAATCAAACCTGATATTGGCGATCCCATGGGTGTTCCTTTGACTTGTTCATATATTTGGCCGTTGAATTGGAAGTATGTTGTTAGGCATAGATTTATGCATTCCATCCAGCTTGTGTGTTGCATTTTTGATTGTTGTGGAAGTTGTTCGTCGTTGCTAAGTAATTGCTCCATGGTTTCTTTTGCTAGTTTTTGTCCGATGGAGGTATATAATGCTGTCACGTCGAATGATACCATTATTTCTTGTTCATCTATTTGGATGCCTCTGATTTTCTCTAGGAATTGGATAGCAGAGTTGATGGAGTGATCGCAAGATTCCGTTAGGTGTTTTAGTTTTCTGTATAATTCTGTGGATAAATTATATGTTGGAGTTCCTTCGTATCCACGAACATAAGCTAGCCGTCAAAAGACATGATATCCACTCCCTCATTTCACCACACACAGACAACTACGGACATCAATTCGACTGGGACAACGTTCAAATATTAGACAAAGGAAATAACAAGAATGCTAGAGAATTTTTAGAAGCTTGGCATTCCAGTGAATCATCAATCAATAGACACATCGAGATAGACAAAAGTTATCAGCCAATAAGAAAGAAACTTCACACACAAAGGGTCAAAGTTCAAGTCAAAGAAACAATCAGCTCCAATACAAGTAACCTAGAAGGTGTGAAAACACACACAAACAACCAATCACGTCCAAGGTCACCAGGAGAGATGAATAATAAACTAGTGGAGAAATCTAAAAGCTCACTTCAAATTGAAGTATGCGCTGAAGATGTCACCCAGTAGGGTGATGAAAGCTTCGCAAACTAACCATCCAGCTCAGAGAACACAACGTCATCAAAATCATCCACCTGAGCTACAAATCTTCTCTATAATAGCAGCTCTATTCAGCACATAAGATTTACACAGTATGAAACAGTTTAGGACATATTTTACTGAACAATATTTCCTCTTCATCCTGGATCATAAAGAAAATAGAATTCTGAAGTACATCATGTAACTCTATGCTGGTCAGTCTAAAGAAGGAGATAATCCCTTATAGTATTTTCCTTTCATTGCTGAGAAGTGCTTAGCGGTAGGCTGAAAGCCAATTAAAAATATGCGTGAGTACATTTGGCGATTGACGGACGTAACTGAATGCTTAAGTTGCGTTGTTTGATGCATAGAAATTAAGGTTGCCCAAACGCCAATGAACGAAACAGCCCTTAAAATCATGACTAAATGTTTCTGCTTAATTTCTAGTTGCGCAATACCTGACTAAAAGACACCTTTAATCATTTTTCTGCATATTACTCTGCTGAATTTAAATATAAGGTAACAGAGCTATATATTGTGAACTAGAGATTATTGTCTTCTCACATTACTTTGTTATAAGTAAAAACATTGTACACTATTGACAACTACTGTGTGGTATGAAACTCACTTGGTGATAGAATCCGTCTTATTACATTTAAGAAACTTCTATCTGTGTATGGCGGCCTCCTTTTTTGTTTTATTTTGCTTATTACAGTATGTTGACTAGGTGACATGAAAATTTTGAATTAAATTTTTGAAGTTGCAGCTTATTTTATTTGCCAAATTAATCTTTTAATCTCTGTGCCTGTTAGAGAATATGCTTCACGTCTCTAGACTGCCATAAAAGCGGGTATTCCCATTATGACGAGCTGAAATTCATTTCGTTAGTGGAAACTTCATTTTACAGCACAACCTTATCCAATGATGTGACACAAAGTGTTTATTTTGTCTCTGCAATTATTCTTCACCCTCTTTCATTTGACAAATAAGCGAGTAAGTGATGGCACCCACCCTTGTTACTTCAGGCGAAAAACATGATAGGTATAGTCATTTCTGGTAATGTCACAGCTTCTCTAGTATACTGTGTAAACAGTGCATCAAAGTTGTTTAGTGCCCATGTCTTAAACTTTATAGATGTTGTATTTCCAATTCTTTTTACAGTGGTCAAAAGATAATGAACCAAGCAAAACATGACTCCTTTCCATTCACTGAAATTCTTACAAATATTTTGACAGTTTAGACAACTGGAGCCTTCTTTTCAATGTGAAATAGTGCGCAAAATAAACAATTGCATATTAAACGGTCATTAACTTTTATTATTCTCACTCACTGTTAAGTTTATTGATGTGTACATATTTGGTTATGCCATCCAGTTGTCCTGAAAACTGAATGTTCAAGGTAAATTATATATGAAGCTTTAAAATATAATCCCCTGAAAGGTATTTTAACTCAGATGGCTGAATATATTCAAAATAATACAACTAACTGATGAACATATTCATTATAGAAGCTTGAGTATATGTAAACCAAGAAGACACTTATTAGCTCCAATATACTATGAAAATAAGGAGAAAACCGCTTCCTTGTAGTGCGCTGCTCTGGTGAAGAGTAAGTTGAACATCAAATAATATCGAATATGAACCACGAGGTATTCCAGGTGCCGAATTCCAATATAAAGTACCTTCTTTAGTGGTAAAGTGAATTTTTGTATTTGTGCTTAAACAAAATTCAATCACCACAAAATGCTCAATATGGAAAACACTTAATGATTTATCATAGTGACTTTTATCAGTCACATCTTAGGTTCAAGATCTGAAGAATCTACGATGAAATGGGTAACTGATGACATTTAGGTTTCGTATATTAAACATGGACCACTCCTTGAAAAATAGATTACGTTTTGGATCATTTATGTTACATATGTGAACCATTTATTTTGTATTTGTAAACATATATTAAAAACACAATATTCAGTGAAGATAATCTTGTCAACGAACTTATAATCAAGCTGTGCTACTGTATATGCTATATACTTTCTAAGCCATCATATCCCGTCAGGAAGTTTACACAAAAGGTGTAAATACGTAAAATAATAATGCTGCTATGAAATGCAATTAAAATGTTTGTGATTATAATCGTAGTTAAATTCAAATAAAAAAATAAATCAAATAATGTCATATATAGATTAGTTCCTGTGACATGTAGATCTTAGGAAGGGTGTAAATATGAAAGGTTACATTACATGCTGTGAAATTTGATACGACAAAATTCAACACTGTAAACGATTCTGATTGAGAATTACAAATGAGAAGAGTGAAATAACGCCAGAAACAAATTAAGTAAGGTTAATAATAGTCACAATAATAATAATCGTAGTAAAAAGGGTAAGGTAGGTAAATTAACTAAATAATTTTATAATTATTGTTCCCTTGGGCTTCTAGTGGAACATAGGGCTTCAACTGCACGTCTCCGCTTGCTTCTGTCTTCCTTCTGCTGTACTTTTTTTTAATAATAATAATAATAATTGCTTTATTCCAAAAACAGTACTCATGATACAGCAAGGAATTTTCAGCATTCAGTACAATATTGCATCTAATTTACCCAAAAACGACAAAAAAAATTAAAAATACACAATACATAATAGTAATAAAACGATTGTTGTAGCAGCTACGTAGCAAAATACTGTGTGCCATACGGATAAAAATATGTATAAAGTACAAAATTGTAGTAATAATAGTAATACCAACTAATATGAAATAGCAGAGTAACGATTTAAACCTCCATCCATGTTAGTCCATAATCCTTCAACTCCTCTCTCTTCACACGATCTCCTCCATATCATCCTTGCACTGACGTCCCACTCGCCGCTTCCCTTTTGGCCTGGTTCCACTCGAGCGATGGCCTGACGCGCGCGCGATGTCACCCAGCGGCCTCCTCAGAGAGTGCTTAATCAATCCATCTCCACTTTTTCCTGCATATTTGTTGGTTGGCGACTGGTCATTGTTTTGTTTGTTCTCAGCCAGAGTTTCTTGTTGGTAGTTTTTTCCGGCCCGGCCATCTGATTTTCAGTATAGACAGGAGAGAGTTAGTTGTTGATAAAGGTCTGCAATAGCTTGTTGGAAATATTCTTTGTGACCCACCCACCCGCCAAGTTTCTGATGTGTATAGAAGAACTGACTGACTTGACGTTGTTTGTATTGAAAATCTGACCGAATTTTGTTGTTGATGCTGGCTGAGTGACGAAGATTTCCGGTTACCCAGAGGACAATCACAAACGAACTAAATAAACACAATAAAAAATACAAAGGTTTATCACTTTGTGGCCAAGGCAGAAACAGGTACTGAACACACTTCTTTTGTTCACAAATGTCTGGCTTAGATTTTTGAATGGCCAAGGTCTCCGCTGTCTTTATAAGTTTAGAAGAAGAAAAACACGGCAAATTATAATCATTTCGAAGGATGATCTCAAAATCATGGTCAGGGTCGTTGGAGTGACAAAAGGTGATCAGTTGTTCTAGGATAGAGCTCTCTATCTCTCATCCTTTGTAAAACCATGAGAGAATATGTTCTCGCATCCATGTGGCAACGGCTAATCTACCTGCCTGCACAAGGTCAGGTGAATTCGAAGATGCACCCAGAGGTGGCTAGACATGGGGGATGAGGAATAACTTATGGATAGTGAGGATGATTTGTAGTTTTTCAGTAAAGAATGTCATATTGACTGTAGGTTACTAGCAAGCCGCCTGTCTGGTACACGCATTGCCCACCCCCACCCCGTGAATAAGTATCATTAAGGCGTAAAGATCATTTGAACCTTTGGATATCAAGTTTTTTTTCTTTCCTTCACGTTGCCCAGTAAAAAATAGGACCCCAAGCTATTGGCTTGAAATTTCTGTAGCAGTGTTTATTTTACAGGATGGGGTTGCCAGCCTCATGCCCAACCTTTCCTCTTTACCAGAATTATTTCTGGCTTAGCGAGGTAACGAAGCGCGTCGACCGGGATCGAACCCCGGACAATGTGCATGGTTAGCGAGCATCCTAACCGCTATGCCATCACCGCACTTGGACATCAAGTTACTAAATCAAAACTCTTTTAAGATAGGCCGTCTATGAGCTATACACAAAAAGGAGTAGTTTTCAAAAACTTAGAGGCTTAGTCAGTAGTTATAGTGATAATAAAGTCACACAAACATAGATGACCTAATTAGGAATTCTTTCTAAGCATATGATCTGTGAGAAGTTAGTCAATTAGTGTATTAAAATGGAATATGTAGAGTTCATAACCATCATCACAGTCTTCTGTTTTCCTCTGAATTCATTGTAAGCCATATGTGTGTGTGTGATTTTTCGAAATGAACTATTCGTTCATATGAGGTCAAAATATTAATTATATTAAGACATATATATATACATCTACCTACATTGCATAATATCAAAAATATAAAGTTTCTCAGATCACTTTTTTTCTGGCTTTTCCTACCTAACAAAAATAAGTTTGATATTTTGACGAAAAATTATTATTTTTTTTGTTTTGTTTTATACTGAAGTAGTCTAAAGAATAGCCTTTGGCGAAATTAAACACGCGATATTGGTAATCGATTTGTTCGAGGTTATTTTAATTAATAGTATAGAGTTTTTTATTCAAAAGAAAGTTCACGGGAAAATGGAAAGCGTTTTGTAATAAATTTAGATAGGGTAAAATAAAAATTGACTAACCAAACTAATTTACTAACTAGCTGGAGAAGTTGTTGTCGTCAAGATGTGAATGAAATGGAGTTTATTGGCAAAAGTATTTCGACACCTACAGATTCCAAAAAAACACAGAGTTCGTCAGTTAATTCACATCTGAAATCTGAGTCCATTTTAGTATTTAAACTCAATAGAAAGATAAAATTACCTTTTTGCTGATGACTAAATTAATCTTCATTCATTTAAAAAAACGTAATGAATGAATAGATTTGTGTTATTTTTGTTCAATTGTTAAGAGAAATGAACTTTTTTGAAATTCAGTAGAATAATATTAGAAAATAAAATTTTCTGAAACGCAAAGTAATCAAGGCATGTAAAGGTTTCTTATTTTCTATTTGAATTTCATTACTTTCTATAGGTATTTTAAAAAAAATAATTATTATTTGATTTATTCCAAGACGGTACTTAGGCTACAGTGTAGAATTCTCTACATTTCATACAATATTATATATAATTTACTCAGCGACAACAACAACAACAGAAACAAAGCAATACAGGGTATAGGTGACCAACATTGATAATAGTAACCTTTTTCACAATCACAGTAACAATAAATTCAAAAGTGTGCAGAAAGTGTAAAGTGATACTGACAATAATAATGTTAATAACTAGAATTATAAGATAATAGAAATAGTGTCACCATAAGTTACAAATAGGAGAAGATAAAAGAGTCGTTTATTCTACCAGTTACATAGTAAGGTGTAGGTTTCACACATAACACTATCTCTGTCACATAGAACGCGGGTCAAACAGGGCATCGTTGAATTTTGTGCTTAATTGTGCAAGCATGTAATCTTTTATAGTGACTTCTATCTGTTCCCACGTATTATTTGTTATGATTATTGTTCCTTT
Source organism: Trichobilharzia regenti (assembly GCA_944472135.2). NCBI lineage: Eukaryota > Metazoa > Platyhelminthes > Trematoda > Strigeidida > Schistosomatidae > Trichobilharzia > Trichobilharzia regenti. The sequence continues at coordinate 142,991,723 of OX235262.1, read as the reverse complement.
GGGTTTCTGGTGGAACACAGGGCTTCAACTGCACGTCTCCACTTGCTTCTGTCTTCCTTCTGCTGTACTTTTCACCTCCATCCATGTTAGTCCATACTCCTTCAACTCCTCTCTCTTCACACCATCTCCTCCATGTCACCCTTGCACTGACGTCCCACTCGCCGCTCCCCTTTTGGCCTGGTTCCACTCGAGCGATGGCCTGACGCATGCACAATGTCACCAACCGGCCTCTCATCTCCACTTTTTCCTGTTTATTTGTTGGTTGACGATTGGTTCTTCTTTTGTTTGTTCTCAGCCAGAGTTTCTTGTTGGTAGTTTTTTCCGGCCCGGCCATCTGATCGATCTTCAGTATAGAGCCAGCGAAGATAGTTGCTGGTTGTTAAAGGCAGCGTCTGCAACAGGCTGTTGGAAATATTCTTTGTGAACCACCCACCATGTTTCTGATGTGTATAGAAGAACTGACTGACTTGGCGTTGTTTGTATTGAAAATCCGACCGAATTTTGTTGTTGATGCTGGCTGAGTGACGAAGATTTCCAGATTGCTTTCAGGTTGATGAATTTGTTTCTTGCCTTCATGTTTCTCGATTTGACATCTTCTTCTGTTCCTCCTGTAGTTGAGACAATACTTCCTAGATAACTGTTACCACGTAATGAGATGCAAAAAGAGATATGTGAATAGAGAGGCTGCTGAAAGTCAGAAAATATAGATTTAGTCCTTTTCTTACACAAGTTTAGATGTATGTTGACTGCTACACTAGTAACGAGCTGACTTAAATTCACACCACTTCACATGGTGACAACCTGTAATACATTTCCCATTTTGACGTAGTCCTTTTTGAGTAGTCCCGTCAAACTATAGGGGGAGTGATAAAGGACAGTAGGTTAGATGTAAGAGTTGACAAACTGTAAAAGTGTAGGTTAAATGATACCTGACTGAATTAACTTCTTAATGTAGACGGTAAGAAGAAACATTTCCTTAGAAATAGTCGAGACAAGGTGAGACCAAGAAAGGTCACAGGATAGAACTACTCTAAGGTATTTAATGCCCCCTATACTACAAGCATCATATGGACGAAACAATTCGTGTAGATCACTTGCATTCATTTAAGAGTATACTGACATAATATTTTATAGTAAATACAAAGCAGATTCATTTAATGTGGAAATCACAACGTTTATATAGATTAAATATTTAACAAGATTGATATACGAAAAAAGAATATTCTTTTTGATGACTTCTTCATCAGATCCCACAGTTATATATCACCATAATAATCAAACATTTGTTGTCACTGACAAGAATAATGTTTTGAATTACACTGAATCAAAAGCATCTATAACTGATAGTATGCATCAATGTAACACTAAACTGAATTTCAGATAAATTAAGAAACATAGAAGAGAATTTATGAATTGATAGCTTCCACAACAAGAAAGTGCAGTCATAGTGGCTAGAGTGGTTTCTTTTGAACACAGAGAACTGTAGTGACTTCTTCTGTTGGAAGCACTTGGTATCTAGAGGCATTTTGGTAATTTACTAGGTACCTGATAGGTGATGGAAAAAAATCTTCAGTACCACCTTTGTGGCCTGTTTTGACGAGATGATCTGGCATAGAAGTGTTAATGGTTCTAACTACAACTTTATTTAACCTCACTGGTAGTCCCACAAGTATATATATATATATATGTAACATTGAATATATGTTTTTCAAAACAGTCACAGTTTTGTCACTATAGTGTTGGTCATTACCGTTAACTTAGTCGGTATATAATTATTATTTGTATACTTAAAAAACTAGTAGAACTAGGATACATTACCCTGACTTATACAAAATTGTTTTAATCAATATAACCTGTGGTAAACTTTTACATTAGGTCTCTATATTAGAAATTTTATAGCAGCCAAACAAATATAGAAGAGATTGTTCTTTTAAAAACCTTTACATATCTTTGTAGACTTTTCAATCCACCATGCCCACCTATAATTCTACAAACAATATATATATATATATATATATATATATATATATATGGAATATACTATCATACATGTACAGCATTTTATTATTTACTTAAGTGGACAGATAAGTTTTAAGTAAATAGCCGAAGTTGGGTAGTCGATTTTTTAAGTTATTTTTTTCATTTTATCCACATTAGGTTTCAAATAGGAACAGTAAACTTCCGCTGATTATGCAGGGTGAATGTATTCTGATGGATAGAGACTGTACAGATTTTAAGATGGATACGATAAATGAAGCACGCAAAGCCTCTATACATATATATATCTATGTATAAAAGTCATTTTGTTACTGATTTCTTTTGTTCTGGATAAAACACTAGGCTTCATTGAGAAATGCACACTGTACTCTGTTATCCTCAGTCACTTTTACCTGGCTATAGGACTGACCACAAGAATTCAGTACTTTTCTACATGATCTTCACCATGTCATCCCCCACTATGATCTCACCATCACTTTCCATTAGGGTTCCACTCAGATGTATTCATTATGATATCGTTCGATGGTATTCAGAGGGTATACCCAATCCATATTCATTTCCTTCTGTTTATTTCTTGAGTTTGTTAGTTCCTGAGAATATTTCTTGCTACTAACCTTTTTAGCCTGCCATCTATTTTTTCTTCATTGGCAGGTTGTCAGAGATTTGATTGATCACATGTTTGACCACGGGCTAATTGGAGTTACAGAACAGCTGCTTCATCTTAGTTTGGGATTGTTCAGCAATACTCATTCACCAGGATTTGAAATCAGGACTTTACGGTAGCAAGGCGATTTTGTAGACCGTTTGGCTACTTGGACCCGATCCAGTGTCCAATTAATCCTAACTTCTGATATTTAGCGATATTTGTTACAACATTCAGCCATTGTCGTTGGCAAGTAACTGCTTTCTTGCCTAACTTTGTAAACCCCTCTGGTCATAACTCCTTACTAGAACTCCAGGTGACTGACTGTATAGAGACAATCGTCAGTAAGCATGAGATTAATTTTCAAGCAATATTTTGCAGGGATTTGAATGGTTCGTTGGAAAACTGGAAAGTACTCGACAGCTGTTTTGACGTAGCTGAAAAGCCCTAAAGTAGGACAAAACTTATACATATATATATAAACGGATAAAAGCAGTTCAGTCAGTGCAATACAATGATGAATGAAAATGTGATTATATGATCGATGTTTCATAAAAGCCTCAATGTAAAAAAAATTACATTTTTTCATGTGATAGCGTGCGTTTTTCATATGCTATGCTTGTTTCTGCTGTCTTTTACGATTTCAAAATAAAACGTTTATGGTTTACACATTTTGTTTTCATTAGTGTAGAAATTTTAATTACATAAACAGGGGACAAAATCCGTCTTTTGAGACATTTGTTCTTCAAAATAAACTTGTATTTCTACTTTAGGAAATTTTATTTAGTTATAAAACATGTTATACGTGAAATGGTGAATTATATAATTGAGTTCACAGGGAAAAATTAAACAGAACTGAGAATAAGGTGATACAATATATATTTGATGGTCGGAGGCAGTCGGCAGGAAGGCTTGGACCTAGGTTCCATGTTCGTTGTCACTCTTCAGCAGGACATGTCTGCAACCTTGAAGGAACTCATGTCCCTTCGGAGATTTGAACCACAGGAGGTGAATCGCGAGCTTAAATAGCCCAGTGATAATGTCTCTGACTGAAGCATTCGATGAGGCGGGTTCGAATCTCAGAAGGGACATGAGTTCCTCCAAGGTTGCAGATATGCCTTGCTGACTGGTGAGTGCGAACTAGCATGAAACCTAGGGTCAAGGCTTCCTACTGACTGCCTCAAACCATCTAATAGAAAAAATTATAAGTGTACCGTAATATCGAGCCACCTGGCATGGCGGCTACATTGCAAACTTAAGTGATATAATTCAGTCTGCTGCAAACAAAAGGACTAGACATATGTCCAGTCAAATATATATATTATTTTATTTTTATTCTGATTGCAGATTGATGCCACACTGTATTTTCCGTACAAGTATGAAATTTTCAGCATGTTATATCGGTAGCCAAAATTTTGCAGGCCGACCATAAATACAGGGTTTGCGTCAGCAGAGGATCGAACCCCGGTTCATTTGCATGGTCGGCGAGAGTCCTAACCACTGTGCTACCGACGCACATATATATATATATATATAATTTCATGAACAGCTAGCTAAAACTTTAATCTGAACAAATATCTAGAATCAGAAGTTAGCGATAACCATTTTTTAAATAATTTTTAAGAAAATCTAATAAACTAAATAGTCTTTTCATTTCCATTGTGTTTATAGTTTTGTTACTAGAAAACAGAAACAAATACTATCCACAATACAACTTCTAACTCTTTATTCAAAAGTTTATCAAAAACGATTATTCACTTGAACGGGGAATAGAGTGGGCTCATTTATAGCCCCAATTTTCACTATATGCGCGGTTTTTTTAACTGATCCACTTTTTGGACTAAATTTCATCCTCATTCCACAGTTTTTTGGTAAACATTTCCCAAGTGGTAGCCAAATATTCCTCACAAAAAATGTTTGCAGTCTTTTTTGACTATAAAAGAATAGGACAATAAAAAAACGGCAGGAACATTTATTGTTTCGGTGTTATTCGGAATGTTTGCTCAGTAGGTAAGCGTAACTTTAATTTGTGAAAAAATATTAATCTAGGTGGTTAGATGACTGTGAACACATGATTAAAATGTGTAGTCAATTTGAAGAATATAGATTCTGACAAGAAGCCAGTAAAACAAGGATGACTACAATAGATTTTGATGATCACCTGTTTGTAGCAGATAGACATTACAACAGATTTTGTTACATAAAGCACTTAAACGATTTTTAAGAATAACTCAGTTTTATTTATAGACTGTGTGATGAAGTTGGGTGGTGACTGAACTGTCGCTTTGATGAAATAAGTAGACAGAGATTGTCCAGTGCTTTTCTATATTCATAGCCGAAAACATTTTACTTGCTTGAGAGTCTGCATTATTATTGTTATTTATTTTATTCCTCTGCATGATAACCAAACATCTACCTCAACTTTATAGACTTTGAGAAGGCCTTCGACAGGCAGCGTTGACCGTGAAGTAATTGAGAAACTACTCGAGTACTACGGCGTACCCCAAATATTCATCAACCGCATTCAACTCAACAGCTGTACGACAACGGCACATGTCAAGTCATCCACAACGAAACACTCAGCGAGGCGTTTAGAATAAACACAGGAGTCAGACAAGGCTGCTTATTATCCATCACCAATGATATTCCTAATTGTGGTGGACTGACGGGATTATGCGTCAGACAGTGGGAAACGAGAAATGGGACAGGGATATCCTGGACCGACGTGAAAAACCTAGAAGACTTGGATTTCGCGTGTGGATGATTTCTGTTTGATGTCACACAAAATCGAAGACGTACAAGCGAAAACCGACTGACAGACTGATCCAAGAAGCAGACAGTCAAGAGAGGACTCCAGGTGAACAAAGACAAGACGGAGGTTATGAAATTAATCAACCAACAACAACAGCAACATCCAGCGCCAATCACCATCAACGAGAGGGATTTGAAAGAGGTTAGTGACTTCATTCATTCACTTATCTAGGGAGCATTGTCTCAACTACAGGCAGTCGGAACGGACGAGGATGTCAAATCGAGCGAGAATCGGGAAGGCGAGCGAGAAACACATTCATCAACCTGAAACAACCAATCTGGAAATCTTCGTCACTCAACTAGCATCAACAACGAAATTCAGTCGGATTTTCAATACAAACGTCAAGTCAGTCAGTTCTTCTATACGGATGAGAAACTTGGCGGGCGGGTGGTTCACAAAGAATATTTCCAACAGCCTGTTGCAGACCAGACCTTTATCAACAACAACTGTCTTCGCTGGCTCTATACTGAAGATCAATCAGATGGCTGGGCTGGAAAGAACTACCAACAAGAAACTCTGGCTGAGAACAAACGAAAGAAGAAACAATCACCAACCAACAAATATGCGGGCGAAAGTGGAGATGGACTGGACACTTGCTCGCTGAGGACGCCACTGGGTGACATTGTGCGCGCGTCAGGCCATTTGTCGAGTTGAACCAGGCCGAAAGGGGAGCGGCGAGTGGGACGTCAGTGCAAGGGTGACATGGAGGAGATGGTGTGAAGAGGAGTTGAAAGAGTATTGAAGAACATGCATGCAGATGAAAAGCACATTAGAAGGAAGACAGAAGCAAGTGGAGAGGTGGAGTTGAAGCCCTATGTTCCACTAGGAACTCAAAGGAACAATAATAATTATAATTCGTTTGCGATTCCTAGTGGAACGTGGAGCTTCAGGTTTGATCTGTGAAGTTTCAGTTGCAGAAATATTTATTTTGTTTTATAGGACGGGGTTGCCAGCCTCACGCTCAATTTTTTCTCTTTACCAGGCTTACTATCGACTAAGCAAGGTTAAGAAGACTATCAAACGGGTTGGAGGCCGTAACCATGTACGTGGTCGAGTCATAGTCACTTATCAGCTTTCTTTATCAGCTGAGTACAACCTAAAAGTTGACTGTATATATGCATAAAAAAACTGCGACATACTTACAAGGTTTGCATGTAACCTCTGCTCTATTCAAATTCATGAAATGGGAATAAGTGTATAGAATATTTGTTCTTCACAACTGTTGGAGACAAAAAAGGTTGAATAAAAGTCTCTTATGAAAAAATAACAAATTTAGGAAGTTGCATAATTAAGTGGCAAAGAATCCTCATAAAATGATGGATGATAATTTTTAAATTCATTTTGAGAGATTTCAAATTATGGTTAGCATGTAAACGGGATGAAAAAATATAACAGTGATTGCGTCAAATAAATTTTCTCTAGTAGAAAAAAAACAAAATCTTCATGGAAAGTATTCATCAGCAAAATAAAAAATTCAAGGACTATATAATTTTTTCAGAGAGTTAAAATATTTCCCAAAACGTCTGAATCTACTTCAGAAAACTAGTCAGTAAACGCAGGACATTTGACTTATAAGCTACAATTAACAAAGAACATGAACACATGAATGAAAGCTTTACAATAACTACACTAACCTGAAATAAATTAATAACGGAATATATGTATGTCTAAATGAAAACAAAAGTGAATCAATACATGAAATCAAATTGGATCACAGCATTAGACTAATGATAGAGTACAAAAAACTGAACGGCCTTCTACTTCCGCTGTTATATAGGTCATCAGAAATTTTAAAAAAAATTCTCGTGTTATATTCATTTTATTTCCTGATATTTCTATGCACAATCCTTTCTTATGTATTTCTATCCAGTGACTCGGTTGGTAGAATGCCGGTATTTTAATATGAAAACTATCGTTTCAAATCTTGTTGCCACACAGGTTTACAAATTATCATCAGGTCTCAGTTAGCACAACCTACTAGATTCTTTCATCATTTAATTTCCGAAATCAATCCAGATCAAAACATCCATGTGATGTGGACTTAGGTCAAAAAAGTCAACAAAAAGAGACCACATTAGGTTACATCTTGTCAAATATGTACAGTTATTTTTGGCTTTAGAAGTTCTTGTCATTGAGTTCAAAAGATAATAATTCCCTGGAAAAATCTGAGCAATAAGACAGATTGTATCATCATAAAATTACATGAAATAACTCTAGTGTTTGTAAAATCAAAACAAGATTTCTCTAGAAACGGAGGGATTATTTTAAATAATATTTTAATGACTGATATTTATTTGAAGATAACTAATAGGAAACAAGAGCTCAAAGAATCGAAAGTGGGTCACAAAAATGGAGGAAGAGGACTACTATCCGATGTAATCCAATTTTACAAAACCGGTCAATGAAAAGAACATGACGTAGCAAGCTGAACAAAAACTAACAGACATCCTCCGAAAACTAAGGAACGAATCATTCATTGACGCCAAAACGTTCAAATAGCTGAGGTCGACTGGCTAAAGTACACATCGACTCTGCAGATTGCCGAAAGTGCTTAAGAATGGTACACCTCTTTGATCTATCCTTGATATAACGAATTCATCTTATCATCACACTATCCAACGGCTAGAAGACCTACTAGAAACAATCGAAAGGCAAGTTTCCTGCCAATCTCTCCAAGACTCGTTGGATTATGTTATCTGAATTGAAAACGCCAATGTTTCTAATCAAACAATGTTCTCACTGGGAGCGGTATCACTGTTGATGAACGTCACACTAAATGAAACAATATGCTACACATGCAAAAATATTGACTCAAGGGGATAAAAACCGGTATGTACACTGACTATTGAGATGTACTTTAAGTGTCAGATTCTCTTTCGATAACGAAATATTTCGATAAAAAAGATGGTATAGCTGAGGGCTCAACATCGGGCCTACCGCTTGCAGATTTTTTAGTGTGAAAACTAGAAAACACACACCTAAAGCAAAAGACTGACAGCTTCGGGTTTTACAAGATCTACGCTGACGATACTTTCATTATGTCCAATAACGAGGAGAATTTGAATGATATCCTGGACTTTATCAACAGCTGCCATCCTGCGATTCATTTCACATTAAAAAAGGAGTGCGACACAAAAATTGCTTTTCTGGAGGTTTAGTTAACGAGGCGTGAAGAAGATAGAACACTAAAAAGATCAATCTATTGAAAGCCTACATGGAACGGATAAATCACAAACTTTCGTAGTTGGGTTCCTATATACGCACAAAACGAAATCTGATCCATTCACTTATCCACGGAAGTCACAGAATTTGCAGCCCTAACATTATAGAAGAGGAGTTGAATACTCTGAAAAGAATCCTCCGAGAAAATGGCTACACCCAGCGTTTCACCACAAAATCTATGCAACCTGAATCACTATAACCGTTAACACTTTCTGCTCCTAAATGACGTCACCACTTGCATCTACAATTTAATGGAGACTCATCATCAGAAATACTGAAAAATTGCCTGTCCAACTCATTGAAGAAAACCTTCTTCGCGGTTGAACTTCGACTAGCTATCTCCATAAAACTAATGATTCCCATGAAAGTGGAGAATAAACTACCACTTTTGGCCTCATCAATGTGTATCTACCCATTCACCTACTCGTGTGGAGCTAGGTATTTTAGCCCTACCCAGAGTTTTCTTTTAAAACTTTCCATCTAACACTTACCTTCATGGTTTCATAAGGGAAAAAAGGATCCCCCACAGTCCTATTCTCGAATACTTCATCAAATCTGGACACCAAGCTAACTCACAAAAGGAATTTCAAAGTTACTTACGAAATACACAGGAACTTTTGTTAAAAGAGTAAGAATCAGACTTTTTTTGATTACAGCTTGATGCCACTCTGTATTTTCGGTACAAGTATGGAATTTTCAGTATGGATATCGGTAGCCCAAATTTTGCAGGCCGACCATAGATATCAGGTGTGCGTCTGCAGGGGATCGAACCCCGGACCATTTGCATGGTCGGCGAGAGTCCTAACCACTGTGCCACCGACGCACTTGTTCAAACCACAGAAGGAATGGGCATTCACATGTTGAAACCTGAACTCTGTATTCAAAAGAAGTTTGTCCTCTTGTTAAATCTAGAGTTGACCTGATCCATCGCAACACAAAATATGTAATATTTTTGTTTTGTTTCCTAATTGTAATATGTTCTCCTCTCAACCCCCTATTAAATTGCCACTCTTGTTAACTTGACTTCTGTCAAATTTTAGCTGGATCCTACTCAACCCCACCAGTTATATTACGTCAGTCAACTTATTTAATTTTATTTTTTACCAGATTAAAGCTTTCTACATTACGTAATTTGTTTTCTAAAATTTATAATTCTAATGACACATCTTTAAAAATCTATTTGTTGCTCAGAAAATTTACTACATATAGGCGATTGTACAGCTGGAGAATGATATCACCAGAAAGAGTAACTCTTCGCTGAAGGCCTTTTCTCTTATAAAAAGGACTTACACAAAAAGTATTGTGCAACGAATCAAGAAAATAAGATTGACAATAAAATCATGCCAGTAAAAGAGGATGGAAGTTTCTGAACATAAACTGCAGGCTGAATGATATAAAATAGGCTGCATGAAGAAAGTGAAAGCAAGATAGTTTCGACCAACTTGATTTTATTATATGTATATATATATATATAGAGAGAGAGAGCACTGAACTAAATCTCTGCTGATATTGCATGACCAGATATAATACTTCGCTCTAGCAGTGACCCACTTTCGACTCTTTCAGACATTGTTTACTATCCGTTATTTTCAAATGACTGTTTCTTACTGGACTTACTGCTTGCCCACTTTCTAGATTACGAAAGATCATTTGATATACCTCACGTATTACTAATTCTCATATACTTTGACTATCTTTGTTAAAAATTGATAGTAACCTTCATATGTTGTTGGCGTTTAAAACTGTTTTTTTCCTTCACGTTCCCCAGTGGAACATAAGGCTTCAAGCTAGTAGATTGAAGTTTCTGTAGCAGAGTTTATTTTACAGGATGGGGTTGCTAGCCTCATGCCCAAACTTTGCTCTTTACCAGAATTATTTCTGGCTTAGAGAGGTAAAGGTGTGCGTCGGCCGGGGATCGAACCCCGGACCATGTGTATGGTCGGTGAGCGTCCTAACCGCTATACCACCGACGCACTAAGGCGTTTAAAACTGTACTTTATTCATTTTACAATTTATTTTGTTCAGAGGAGGACATAAAGTTTCATTAGCGTTAGTGTTATTTTTACGGAGGCAGATGGTTAGTCTATCATCGCCATTCTTTTCTGCATAGTAAACTATACAACACTGAGCAGTGGGATATCTCCGAATCGAGATCAGACCATGTGCGTGATTGCTGGACATTCTGTTAGGGAGCCATAAACTCGTTAAACACCTGTTAATCTCTCTTCATCATCTATTTCATTACTAACCGGACCTAACGTTGATTCAGTTCAGTGATGTGACGAGAACTGGTGTTTTCCATATGGTATGTTAGCCAACGAGGGTGTAGTTTATTCAGTTAAAAAAGACTCTAACCTTAATAAATACTTTATGTCAGTTTGAAAGAAATGATTTCCTTCAGTTTGAGCTAAATGAATAATTGCACACTAGAATTTTAGTTAATAAGTAGTATTCAACTCTCGAAAAACGGACACATATAATAAAATAGGCATGTTTAATATTTCACCGAGTGTATAGAAATGAAAAAATTTGATATGTTATTACCAGACGCTAAGGTTTTCATTGATGCAGAATAAATGTGGCTAGTATACCTTCCATCCCATTATTATTATTGTATCCTTAATTCCTAGAGGAACATAGGGCTTCAGCTGCGCACCTACATTGCCTTCGGTTTTCTGCCAACTTTTTCACCCCGCTCCAAGTCTGACCACATGCTTTCATTTCCTCCTCACATGACCTCCTCCAAGTCACCCTTGCACTGACGACCAACTCTCCGCCCGCTTCCCTTTCGGGTTCCACTGGAGCGATAGCTTGTCTAGTGATGTCACTTGCTGGTTTCCTCAGCGTATGGCCAATCCATCTCCATTTCTTCATGCCTATTTGTTTCGCAATCAGTTCCTGCTAAGTTGGTTTGCTCCCAGAGATCATTATTGCTGATCCTTCCTGGTCATCTGATCTTGAGTGGTACTGAGCAAAGACAACTGTTAATGAAGGTCTGTAGTTTGTTTGAGGTACTCTTTATAACGCGCAGTCCAAGTCTCTGATCCGTATAATAAGTAGCACTGACTTCACATTGGAGTTGAAGATCTGGATCTTATTTTTAATGGTGAGTGCTTTTGACCTTCACACAGACTTGAGAGTAATGAAAGCTTGTCTTACTTTTCCGATTCTGGCTTTGATATCCTCATCAGCTCCGCCCGACTGTAGTTGAAACGATGCTTCCCGGGTAGGTGGGTAGGTGAAGGAGGCTATTTTTTTCAGGTTCCTCTCATTTATGCTGCGATTGTCTGTTGTTGTTGCTGTTGGTGTTGGCCAGGATTCTTAATCACCTCTGTTTTATCTGTGTTCACTTGAAGTCCTATGAAGCAAATAGTCTTCGAAGTTTTCCAGTTGTCTCCTTTCAAAATGGAATGGCTTTCATCGATTGACAATATTTTTTCAAGTTTTCCTTGGTTTCCTTTCTACTCATTTTCAATGGTGATATTATCTAGTAGCTTTGCCTCATAATCATTTCTAATCAAAATCTGTTTTATACTGGATGTGTAGTTCTCCATATCATTATTATGTGTTTTAATTTTTCTAGCTCTGTTAACGAGATATAAAGCTACTAAAACTTTCATTCCTATTGGATTATCTGATTGAAAATTCAAATATTTGTTGGAATGTTTTGATTTTTGGTATATTGTAAATCTTTTTACAAGTCACTCAAGAAAGCTTAGAGTCCCCTCAGACGATTCTACTTCATTGGTAAACTCTAAGTATTTTGAGATTAAGTTAATCTGTGTTAGAAAGCTTTCTTTTTCAGCTTTCTTAATGATAAAAGTGTGTTATTTACACATCTTTGCCATATTCTAGGATGACAACGACAACTTGCCAGTGCTTTCTTTGCTAGAGCTTTCATCTATTCTGTTTCTAGAAAAAATGTTTTCATTACATCACTATACAATGGGTTAGTAAATAGTTGTATTTTGAGACAGAGACTAAACTCAGACATTCACAGAACCTTTTATGCAGCTTGGTTTATAACTGATTATTGAAAAAATATGCTTCACTGCAAAGATAAAAAGTGTACAAATGATTGTATCATATCCCATATAGCAAACCAACTTACGTGTGTATTTGAACAAACGTATAAATGGAGGGGTAATCGCGCTTTCCTTGTGAAGGTGCGAGAGCATATTCCGGAGTGGTTACATAAACAGGTAAACTTTGAAAGATCGATAGACGCAGGTTGAAGACTGTCAGCTTTGTCTATAGCTAGACATCTGATCGATATGAACCACATAAAGGATGTCAAAAGAGCTTTTAAGGTTATTTTGAAAACGATCAAGGGCGGTAATCGAAATACGCTGAGGCGAAATCTACTTTTTAAAATTAAGTCCTCCTCCACTGTATGCAGATAAGCAGTTTGTTATTACTTTTAACCTACTTTGGTAATCCTTATCTGATTAGATAACCAACATAGTGTTAATTATTTTGATTATTGTTAAATCCTTCTTGTCGCTTTGTGTATTTTAATTTGCCTTTATTTTTCATATAAACTAACTTGATGAATGAATGTGTGATCAGATGGTTCAAAATGTATTGCGCAAATACATCACATTTTTCAGATAATCTCCGTCTTCTAACAACACTTTAAAAACAGCCGTTTAGTACTCCTAGGTTTTCCAATGGTTCTCTAACCGATTTCAGCTCATGATGAAATCCTGTAACCAACCACAAAACTTTATTTAGCTGTACTAGTAGCTGTTCTTTGGCACAAAAGTTCATATAGCAACGGACTTTTTAACTAGATCCAGAGAAGTAGTTGAACTGATTGATATAGAGAGTGATGGCTGTCATAGATGATTTGACTTTCAGTTTCGACCAGGCGTGTACCAATAGGACCTACAGTATACCAACACAAGTAGTTCTTTGAATTAGTTTTCTTAAATATGTACACGGCCCATAGACATCCATTCAATTTATACAGACTTATTATTTACATTTATCTATATCTGTTGAGCTGGTGGTCAAATGATTCGTCATGAATTTTCCGTATAACTCTTCTCAGTAAAGATGTCACACACTATCTTAAGTTCATTCTCAATCATATATTGAGAATAAATCGTGTTGATCCTGCGGCTTAGTATCTCCATTACATTTATTTTGTATTAGAGTGGATAGAAGCTATAGAGATATGTATACTCTCCTATTTGTTTATATTTCTCATAAGAATTCCATGAAGCTCATCTTCAAATTTAAAATTTACTGTTCAACATAAATGGTTCTTTCATATACCTCCTAAGTTTTTAATCTTAATAATTCTTGTCTAAAAATCACTAATGTTATCAATGGAAAATACTCGTCAACTCATCTGTAGAACCTGAGAAAGAAAAGTCTTTGTCCACTAATCTATGTTTTCAAAATACGGAATATATTTCAAAATCCGTATTAAAATACAGGAGGGAGTAAAACTGTTAGGACGTTTTGTGAATACTTCAGTATAATTGTACACAATCAATTATGCTAGAAATGTCATCCACTTATTAATGCTATGTCACTGCATAATATATAAAATGAATGTCACTAATGTGGAATTTTAACCTACCACAGTGCCGAAATTCTATTCTTTTATTAGATAATAAGGACAAGAGCTAGAAGTAACTTTCATTCTTGCTGCCTTTAGGTACAATTATTATTGGTTACTGAAAAATAAATTCAATCAACTTTTATTTAATTTGTCTTTTGTTCTGTTATCTATCCGAGTTGAATAGTACATTAAAGACTTAACATAAAGAAACATATTTGCAAAAGAAAATTTAATTTTACTATTGCTGTATTCATTAAATTCTACAAATGTATAAGCTTAGGAGGAATATTCTATTTAGTGTTGAACTGGGATGAACTTGAAGTAACATCTGATGGTAAACTCACGTCGACAAAGCCAGATAGGCATAAAATAATAATTAAAACATTATGGTTTATATCTTAATTTAAAACAATTAGTCGCTTTTATAAATTTTGATAGCGTTATTAGAAGACGGAGATTACCTGAAAAATGTGATGTATTTGCGCTATACATTTCGAACAATCTGATCACACATTTAATTGTCAATTCAATTTATATGGAAAAGTTAAATTAAACAGTGACAAAAATAAGAATCGGGAATAATTAACACAACGTTTGGTAATCCAATCAAATAAGGGTTACCAAGGTAGGTTAAGAGTAATAACAAAATGTTTTTGAATACACAAGGGGAGCTTAAGTTGATGAATAGCTATAGCCTCAGAATACTTCAGCAAGCACCGTTTACCATTTTTATAGATGACCTTAAGGGCTGAGTTAACATCAGTCTTATGGTTCATCAGGATTAGATGTTTAGCTATAGACGAAGTTGATAGTCTGACACCTGCATCTATTGGCTTTTCACAATTTATTTGTTTTTCTGACCATTTTGGGATATGCCCTCCCACCCTCACATGCAAAGCGTGATTACTCTCCCCTATGCATGTGTTTCAACACACACAAAAATAATCGTTAAATTGTGTGGGATGTGACATAATCTCTTGTGCACTTTTGAGGTTTTCAGTGAAGCATATTTTCAGCTTTTTCCACAACTATAAGCTAGGCTGCATAGTAGGTTCTACGTATGAGCGAATTAAACCTTTGTCTCAAAATCCTACTGTTTATTCCCTCGTTATATGGTAATTTGATGAAAACCTTTTTCTTAGGGACGGTATGGATTGTAGGTTTAAAGACTAGTTGACTTCTACACCTTTTTAAAAATCTTAAAGGATATCTGTTTTCAACAAGAGTATCCATCAATATTTCGTTTTCTTTGTCTATAACATCAGCCGTGCAAATACACTGAATCCTCTTAAACAGACACTTCACCAAGCCTCTCTTATACTGTAATGGGCAGAAGCTGTGAAAATTAAGGTATTGCCCTGTCCAAGTGGGCTTTCTGTAGATAGACCGTCTTATTGAGCCATCACCTCTTCGACTCAGAAGTATGTCTAAAAATGCAAGCTGGTCTAGACTTTCTTCCTCGCATGTAAGACTGATATGATTGAGTACAGAGTTAAGTCTGTCTAATAAACGACTCGCATCTTCATGATCGTCGCATATCAAAATGATATCATCTACATATCTCTTATAGAAGGGAAACTTCGAAATTGAATCAAGGGATAAGTTTTCAACATAATACATGTAAAACTCCGCTAACAAAGGTCCTGATGGACTCCGCATGGCAACACCATCCACTTGTCGAAAATATTCACCCTAACACATGAAATGGACGTTGTCAGTACATAATGGTAAAAAATCTTTCAAATAAGTTAAAGGAAAAGGAAATGAAAAACAACTAGAATGTATATAGTCACAAAGAATATCAACTGTCTTAACCAATGGTACATTAGTAAACAAAGAATTAACATCAAATGAATACATTCTTCTATCTTTTATGTCCATATCTACAAGACAGTCAACGAGTTCAAATGTATCTTTCAAAGTAAACTTACAGAATTTAGTGCGTACTAGAATTAAAATGTCAGCTAACCATTTTGCTAATTTATGTCTAGGAGAGTTACACATAGAAAGAATAAGACGTAATGGATAATCAACCTTATGAGTTTCGGGTAATCCATAGTGGTTCGGAAAGTCAGATCCCATGGTTTTCAAGGATTTAAGCTCCTGTTTATCAATACCATCCATGCCACGAAGTTTTACTAGATGAGAAGTTACTTTTCGTTCCAATTTTCTGATATCATCAGAAGGAACATCGGTTTTGAATTTACTTTTGTCATTAAGGATGGATAACATTTTTGTTTTGTAATCGCTTCTGTCCATTACAACAACACCAGATCCTTTGTCAGGTTTCAAAATAACTAAATCGGATCTATTGCGTAATTCCTTCAGGTCTTCAAAATGAGTTCATGTTAAAATGCTTCTTTTTTTCCGACTTGAAGTACGGAATTGGTGTGCTACAACTACAAATTTAACTTTTAACCAACTTCGGTCATCTGTTGAGGAAGGATTTAGAGAACTCAAATGATCATATAAATTTTCAAACTGAGAATTGATTGCTAAGTCTGAAATATTGTTTAATGGGATAGAAAAATTGAAACCAAGTAATAGCACCTCCTTTTCATGTAATAAACGTTCAACCGATGACAGATTTGTCACATACTTATCAGGATTTAATGGGAATTGGTTTATTTGAAAGTCAGAGGTACAAGCTCCAAGCAATTTCAGTCTAGCATTCTCTTCGTCTTATTAACGGCAGAGCTACAAAAATTAATGAACTTGATTAAGCAAATTATGGAGACATCAGACAATATATCTGATGACAACAAATGAAGTTCAGTCGATCCACGCAACTTCTCATTAGAATTGTCAATGTGAGGCTGAGGCTATAGCTTTTCATCAACTTAAGCTCCCCTTGTGTATTCAAAAACATTTTGTTATTACTCTTAACCTACCTTGGTAACCCTTATTTGATTGGATTACCAAACGTTGTGTTAATTATTCCCGATTCTTATTTTTGTCACTGTTTAATTTAACTTTTCCATATAAATTGAATTGACAATTAAATGTGTGATCAGATTGTTCGAAATGTATAGCGCATATTATTATTATTGTTCCCTTGCGTTCCTAGTGGAAAATAGCGCTTCAGCTGCACGTCCCCACATGTTTCTATCTTCTGCTGTACTCCGCACCTGCATACGTCTTAGTCCATACTGTTCCAGCTCCTCTTCACACATTCCCCTCCATGTCACCCTTGCACTGACGTCCCACTCGCCGCTTCCCTTTCGACCTGGTTCCACTCGACAAATGGCCTGACGCGCGCGCAATGTCACCCAGTGGCGTCCTCAGCGAGCAAGTGTCCAGTCCATCTCCACTTTCGCCCGCATATTTCTTGGTTGGCGATTGGTTCTTCTTTTGTTTGTTCTCAGCCAGAGTTTCTTGTTGGTAGTTCTTTCCATCCCAGCCATCTGATCTTCAGTATAGAGCCAGCGAAGACAGTTGTTGTTGATAAAGGTATGGTCTGCAACAGGCTGTTGGAAATATTCTTTGTGAACCACCCGCCCGCCAAGTTTCTCATCCGTATAGAAGAACTGACTGACTTGACGTTTGTATTGAAAATCCGACTGAATTTCGTTGTTGATTCTAGTTGAGTGACGAAGATTTCCAGATTGGCTTCAGGTTGACGACTGTGTTTATCGCCTTCCCGATTCTCGCTAGATTTGACATCCTCGTCCGTTCCGACTGCTTGTAGTTGAGACAATGCTCCCTAGATAAGTGAATGAATGAAGTCACTAACCTCTTTCAAATCCCTCCTGTTGATAGTGATTGGCGCTGGATGTTGCTGTTGTTGTTGTTGGTTGATTACTTTCATAACCTCCGTCTTGTCTGTGTTCTCCTGGAGTCCTCTCTTGACTGTCTGCTTCTTCGACCAGTCTGTCAGTCGGTTTTCGCTTGTATATCTTCGATTTTGTGTGACATCAAACATAAATCATCCACACGCGAAATCCAGGTCTTCTAGGTTTTTCACGTCGGTCCAGGATATCCCTGTCCCATTTCTCGTTTCCCACTGTCTGACGCATAATCCCGTCAGTCCACCACAATTAGGAATATCATTCATTGGTGATGGATAATAAGCAGCCTTGTCTGACTCCTGTGTTTATTCTAAACGCCTCGCTGAGTGTTTTGTTGTGGATGACTTGACATGTGCCGTTGTCGTACAGCTGTTGAATGCGGTTGATGAATATTTGGGGTACGCCGTAGTACTCGAGTAGTTTCTCAATTACTTCACGGTCAACGCTGCCTGTCGAAGGCCTTCTCAAAGTCTACAAAATTGAGGTTCAGGTTTGAAAACTCACAACCTTTCAATATAAATTATTATATAACTAGAAGTCTACAATTACATTTCTGAGGATAGATGAAAGTCATTTTTCTGTCAAGTGATAGATAATAAAGACGAGGGGTTAGACGAAGAGTCACTCTTTTTGTAATGATATCATTCTGAAACTCTGAAGTCTCATATTTATTAAATTGTCATAGCAGCAAAGGGACAGCCCTATCAAGATTCCTCACTAACGTATAATCATAACGATAAAATGACTTTCTACTGTGAATAACTCAGTAACCATTCGATATTTAAATGGAAACTGAAAAATGCCCCATCTAATCTTAGCTCCTTCTCATACGTATACTGTTCTAAATACTCTAGTGGTACAGTAAGCAGGTTCATCTACGCATTAAAGAACACTTAACAATATGGTTCAAAAAGGACGAAATATAATTAATTAAAAGGTTTACTGTTATCATCTCTGGTAGATAAATGGTATCAAATTCACGCAAACATAGCCTAAGGGTTATACACCACATCCTGAAGTCATTGTCACTAAGAGTCCGCTTCCATTTTTGGCACATATCTGAAGCTGTTGATGTAAGTTCGACTAAACCAGAACTTCGTATTCAATGAGAACATGTCTAGCTTTCGTTCCTACTGTGGTCAATCTTGGATTAAAATTTCTTCCCCTCCTCCGAGAATGTTCTATCCAATTTTTCTCTTTTCTTTGTTTTCTTTATTTTCATTCCTTTCTCTTTATTCCAGCAGTTCGAGTCAGAATGTTCTATGGCTTGTATCCCTCATTGAAGTAGTCTTTCCAAACTATCAAATTTTCCATTTCTTATTATGCTGTTCTGCTGCTAGTATTAGCCTTTTTGTCAGTATGACTCCATCTAATTTATTTCACATATTGATTGTTTTACTAGGCTTTATTCACCGTAGTCTTACTTTTTGTTTATTGAAAACTATTTCTTACCAAACACGTTTTACATCATTTAAGTGTTTCCTCTCCCCACACTGTATAAATGCATTGCGACCAGTCACCAAAGTCGTCTCACATTTCATAATATTATGTAAGTGAATTCGCGCCAGCACGTTTTCTCACCCGGTAATTTTGAACAAAATCAGTTGAACTGAGTGATTTGACATAAATCGTAATCAAAATGATCAGTAAAGCATATTCTTTTGATACGTTTTCTTTAAACTTATTCTGAAAGGTCATGAAAATTCCTATTAAGGTCAACTGTAATTATCGGTCAGTAACAAAACATATGAAATTACATAACATGCTAACAAAGGGATAAGTTTAGGAACTTCCTTATGTATTTTTTTGTTATCTAACATAGAACAAGTGATGAACGCCATTCAGAAATGATTATCTTTGGGACTGTGAGGGGTTGGAAACACTAATATTGTTCACAAGAGTATGAGATTCATAACATGTAAAAAGTTTACCTTAAAGTGAGGGGTGTGAAAAGAAATAGAGAAAGACGAGTGGTTATGGATTACCCACTAAATTGTTGTACAAGTCATAATAAGTCAAGAAATCACTGCAGTAAAAGGTATTGTGAAGTCCACTCCTGTAAACACAGTTCAGGGACATCCATGTGTACAGCTAAAACCTTTGCTATGACATAATATGTCGGACAGGAATGAGTTTTTTTTATTCCTTTACGTTCCCAGTGGAACAAAGTTTTGGTAGCAGTGGTGTCTGTTTTACGAGATGCTAGATTCATCATGCTCAACCTTCCCTCTTTACTAGTCTTACTACTGGCTTAGCGAGATAAAGGAGTGCGTCGGCCGGGAATAGAACCCCGGACCATGTGCATGGTCGGCGAGCGTCCTAACCTCTGTACCACCGACGCACGATGGGAATGAGTAGAATTCATGTAAAACAAAGAAGCTCAAGTCAGGGTCAGTGACTTGCAGGGTGGAGATGTGATGGCAGGAAGAGAAAGAACAAAGGGTCAAATATATAGATAAATCAGGTCCATTGGAAGTTCAGAGACTGAACGAACTTCTTTTATATGCAGACTAAATGTATGGATCACCTCTGTAATTTGAAAAGCTCTGATTCATGCATCTCTGAAAAGATTCTTACGAACAATGTGAGTAGCTCATATGAAGGTTCGCGAGTTTTCAAATTAAAATATTTAACTATGATTACAATCTCTTTATTTTTTGCTTTCTGGCCATAATACAACCAGAACCGTTGTTATGTAAAGATTTCCATTGACTAGAGTGCTTTAGTTTTAAGAGAGAGAGAAAAGTGATACAAAAGCCAGTGACACACTTTATCAAAACTTATTAATATTGCAATACCTAAAATAAAATTCCAGTGTTCATAAATCTAATTAAAAAGATCTATTTCAATCATGAATCATTTCCTAATATTAATGAACAGAAAACTGTAACAGCAGTGTAACTCAGATTTTCTTAAATGCATTTTAAGCAAAGAACAATAGGTTTTCCTGTCACGTGAAACAAAATAAGATCACACAGAAGTTGCAAAACACCAATTACCTTACATCGTGACGTTCAGCCATACATGTCTTTTGCCGAGCAATGAAACAGTCAACCCTAATTCTTGGCAAAATCAGTATTGAAATACAAGCTTTTATTTATTATGTGGACAACAATCAGCCAGCATAAATGGGAGGAACCTGAAAGAAATAGCCTCCTTCACCTACCCACCTACCCGGGAAGCATCGTTTCAACTACAGTCGGGCGGAACTGACGAGGATATCAAAGCCAGAATCAGAAAAGCAAGACAAGCTTTCATTACTCTTAAGTCTGTGTGGAGGTCAAAAGCATTCAGAATCAAAAATAAGATCCGGATCTTCAACACCAATGTGAAGTCAGTGCTACTTATTATACGGATCAGAGACTTGTCTCGTCATAAAGAGCATCTCAAACAAACTTCAGACCTTCATTAACAGTTGTCTTCGCTCAGTACCACTCAAGATCAGATGACCAGGAAGGATCAGCAATAAGGATCTCTGGGAGCGAACCAACTTAGCAGGAACCGATTGCGAAACAAATAGGCAGGAAGAAATGGAAGTGGAATGACCATACTCTGATAAAACAAATCATCAAGTGACATCACTAGACAAGCCATCGCTCCAGTGGAACCGGAAAGAGAAGCGTTGGGTCGGCCGTTAGTGCGAGAGTGACATGGAGGAGGTCATGTGAAGAGGAGATGAAAGCATATGGACAGAATTGGAGCGGGGTGAAAAATTCGGCAGAAAACCGGAGGCGATGGAGACGCGCAGCTAAAGCCCTATGTTCCTTTTTGAATTAAATGATATAATAATTTATTATATGATCAAGTCTTTTCATTTGGATCTTTCAACTGTGAATAACAGTTTTTGATTGTGCTGATCAAGAAACCTAAGAAATTATCTCCTTAAGGAAGTATCCAGTTCGATAAGTTAAACAGACTGAAGAAATAAGTCATAATTCATCCCCATGAACTTAAATACTTAAAATTGCGAATGGCATTTTTCCTGTCTGAGAAGCTCCGAAATTGACCTTTAATAAAAGCTTATCAGGAGCAAGGGTTCTTGAACTTATTTGGCAAACAAAAGTGTCCGATTTAATTATATTTCTAATTTGTAATGCCTTAACATATGCTAGAATAGAAAAGCTTTGTCAGCCAGAAATTATCACCAACCCGTTTAAGGTCGCTTTCTTAATCAGACCACAATAGAAATATCCTTTTGGTGACTTTTAATTTTATTTTTATTCAAGGAATTTGGTTGATTGGTTACGGGAATTCCTCATGAGCTGACATTGTTTAGAGAACCATTGGAAAACCTGGGAGTACTGGACAGCTGTTTCGTCCTAGTTAGGGACTATTTAGCAGTACGCACCGACTGGGGTTCGAACCCAGGACTTTCCGGTTACAAGGCCATAGAGCTGATAGACCATTAAGCCACTGGGACCCGGCCCAATGGGTAGCCCATGACTTCTAACTTCTGTCAATTCACGATATAGCGCAACCGCTAGCTAATATCTTCGGCGAGTATTTGTCCTCACACCCGACCTACTGCACCCCGGTGGGTGGGTACTGCTGCAGAGTCTCAAACTAGGATGAAACATCTGTCCAGTACTCTCAGGTTTTCCAGTGGTTCTCTAACTAATGTCAGCTCATAATGAAATCCTTTAACCAAATTTATTTTTACTCCGAAAAAGATACTAACATTTAGTTTAGTTGAGAAAATAGGTTGAGAGTGAAACCTCAACAGCCTTGTTTTCCTAAAGTATAACAGGACTTCAGAATGTCTAGACAAGCACAAAGTTATTGCTCTCTGAATAATGACGAGCAATGGAATCCAGGACACAGATTTCTTCCCATCTGTAAGTCATCATCCGAATATAACTATAATACCCAGCGTCTGATAATGTCGTTACTGTTAGTCAAAAGCCAGTAACTGTCGTTTCAAACGCCAAAGCGTTATCTACTAAGCGATTGTTGCATGATCTTTAATTTATTACACAGTGTTTCTTTTTTTTCAAATAGTGAAGTGATTGCTCTAACAAGCAGGGGAATTTCGGCATAGTAAATTTAAAATCGAGTCCTCTTGGAAAATAATAATGAATAAAACCTTCACAGATATTCTAGATATATTATTTGCACTAGTAGCAAATTATCAACACCTTGAACTACCTGAATTTTTAATTACTCTCACATCCTTGCAATCTGAATAAAGGAAGGGTGACTTAAATGCAAACTGCACGGGTACAGCGCTTTTTGATATCATTTCTTCACTTAAGTTCTATCATGTACTGAAACATTTGAATTTATGTAAACATAAGTGAACATAAACGTATTTTGTAGTGTGTCTAGGAATGTTCATGGTGTCCACAGTTTCTTAGTTAGGGGGAATTTATGAACTTCAGTCATTACTTTCCATGCGTGTTGATATGAAAAGAATATCTTATGATATGAAGCTCATGATTTCCTTTGTAATGTTAAGCCTTAATATCTCTCCTTTTTTCGTTACTTCTTCATTTCTCTGTCCCCAATCGAAAATGTGGATCTTCTTTTATTTGATTTATAACGAGTTGTTGCATTACCTTACAATCGACATTAGTTATCCAAATCTTAAACATGAAATTTACTCCATCGAAAGCCCAACAGCTTCTGGCTGTTATCGCTGTCACCTATAAATAATTTTTCAAGTGCCCGTAAGCGTTTACGAATTTAAACAGGATTCCAACGAGTATACAGGAGAGGCACAGTGAAATCTTATGTTGAGAATTCAAACAGTTGTTTGAAGTATTATGCTCAAACTATATATTTTATAATTCCTAGGTTTCTCTGTCGTTATAGTAATCTCTTTTATGTTAGGGATGGTAAAATATGATATATAAAAGTAATACTTTCAGAAACCCGAAAGCAGTTAATATAGAATTAGCTCTTGAATCGGAATTCAAAGCCTTTTTAAATTTTTTCTCTCGTTGGAATATCAAAAACGTCAAAAAAAAAATAAGGGTGAGACTAAAAATGATAATATAAATAAGAACGAACGAATATAAAGCATCTACTGTTATACCATATAAGAGGGGACATCTGAGACCCTACGTAGGATTCTGAATAAAGCAAAAGTTAGGGTGGCATTCAAACCTACAATCTCACTCAGGTAGGACAAGCGCTGTAGGCTAAGGAACCCTATAGGTTGACCCAATTAGACAAAATAATGTAATTTAAAAAATACTTTGTAACGACCAAGAGGGCAACTAGATAGGTCAAAATAGTAGATTGAGGGTAGACAGTTTGTCAGAACATTAGAATTCAGTTAGGGTTAGAATGACTGACCCCACGAAAATAAGTAATTTAGAAAAAAACTCAGCAATCGCACTGCATGCATTAACACACAACCATACTACAGGGTATGGCAGAGTCAGGATTCTGAAAAGTTATATAGGTAGATGGGGAGGGACAGAGGTTGATCACTGAATCCTGGTTCATTTAGCCTGCACCCAACACATACAGTAGAAGCGACTTAATGTACATACCAGAGACACGGTAGACATTATTACCAGTCACTTTAGAGAAACCGCAGTCGATGCGTACTACCGATAATTCCCAAAACTAGGATGAAACAGATCTCCAGTACTCCGGTGCTGGTTTTCAAGGGTTCTATCACTGATATCAATCAGTGATCAACTCGTAAAAACAGAACTAACCCTTACAAACCAAACTCTATTAGATAAAAAATCATGTAAAATGCATTTCATTATAACACTCTAACAAGTTAGTTATTTCACTATATAAACATCTTAATTCCCATCTGATTGTATTTTATTCAAGCTTCAAATAGCCGTCACCTCTCTATCTAAACTTCATCGACTTTGAAAAGGCCTTCGACAGTGCAGCGTCCATCGAGAGGTAATTTGGCAACTACTTCGCTACTACGGGGCCCCATCGACAACTATACATCTCATCCAACAGTTGGTTGTACGACAATGCTACATGCCAAGTAATCCACAACGGGAAAATTACGGAAGCCTTCGAAGGGAAGACAGGAGTAAGACAAGACTGCCTCCTATTGCCAATGATTTTCCTGATTGCAGTAGATGTGATATCGCGACAGATAACGGGCGATGAGGAAACAGGCATAAAATGGACTCACACAAAAATCTTGGAGGACCTGGACTTCGCCGATGTGATATATATGTCTAATTCCCACTATCTAGGAGATATGTAAGCGAAAAGCAACAAGCTGGCAGAAGAAGCATCCAGAGAAGATAGGACTTCATGTGAACATAGTAGAGAAAACAGAGGTGATGAAGATTCCTGGCCAACACCGACAGCAATAACAACAACAGACAACAATCAGCCAGCATAAATGGGAGGAACCTGAAAGAAATAGCCTCCTTCACCTACCCACCTACCCGGGAAGCATCGTTTCAACTACAGTCGGGCGGAACTGACGAGGATATCAAAGCCAGAATCAGAAAAGCAAGACAAGCTTTCATTACTCTTAAGTCTGTGTGGAGGTCAAAAGCATTCAGAATCAAAAATAAGATCCGGATTTTCAACTCCAATGTGAAGTCAGTGCTACTTATTACATGGATCAGAGACTTGGACTGAGCGTTATAAAGAGTACCTCAAACAAACTATAGACCTTCATCAACAGTTGTCTTTGCCCAATACTCAAGATCAGATGGCCGGCGAGAAAAGATCAGCAACAGGGATCTCTGGCAATGAGCGAACCAACTTAGCAGGAACCGATTGCGAAAGAAACAGGCAGGAATAAATGGAGATGGATTGGCCATACACTGAGGAAACCATCAAGGGACATCACTAGACAAGCCATCGCTCCAGTGGAACCCGAAAGAGAAGCGGGCGGCGAGTTGGTCGTCAGTACAAGGGTGACTTGGAGGAGGTCATGCGAGGAGGAAATGAAAGCATGTGGTCAGACTTGGAGCGGGGTGAAAAGTTGGCAGAAAACCGAAGGCAATGGAGACGTGCAGCTGAAGCCCTATGTTTCTCTGGGAATTAAAGGATATAATAATAATGAATGTATTTTATTCATAACATTAATATTATTTCCGCATGTACTTTTTCTTATATTGATTATTTTCAACCATCTAATCAATTGTTACTCATGTATATAAATGAAACAAGAAAGTTTTGCGAGTGCCTTGATATGGTTGTGAGCAATAATTTGTGCTCGAAATGTCATCATCAGTAAATATTACGGTATTACACTGTGTGATTGTATCAAAATAAAATTTTATCCATTATGGCATCATACTCATTAAATTCCTTAAAATAATCGATATCATTGTGGAATTTTTATATCATTTTAACTGGAACAAATATCCCAACAGCCATGTATTTATTATTTCATTAAACGCAGCATTTTTGCAACGGTCTGCTTTTTTCCCCAGACACAACCATGTTTAACCAAATTTCACATTTTCAAAATTTGTAACATTTTTATCTACAAATAAAACCACATTTGTAAAGTGATAGACTTTTCTCTCTAGAAAAATTTCTGTAAAATAATTTCGAAAATATCAGGCATAATTTTTTTTAAAAATCACTGTTAGAAATTAGGTTATAGGCATATAGGTATGAGTTTAGATTAGGCAGAAATTTGTGCATTTGTGTAATTAATTCAGGTGAATACTTTTTCTCTTCCCATTTTTTGTCTTCTAATCTTTTCGGCATTTTGTAAAAAAAAATGAAAATGACCTACATCTTGGATTAAAATATTATATATATATATATATGATGCATGTTGTTTTTACTAGCTAGATACCTGAATAATTTAGTTACCCTCTTGTTCAAAATAAAAAAAAGGAGTAAGGACAACTGTTATTAGCTTGATTTCTAAAGAAAAAGATGATTGTATAACATATGAACGCTGACTTGTTTTGTGTGTGATAAGAAATGGACTGTGAAGATATTTTACGCGACTGAGTTTATATGTAGGCAGTTTAATTCATGCGTGTATATGAATGCATTTATACACGGATATACAGAGACATGAAGATCTCAGGGAATATTTATATATATGAGAGAAATTTCCAAATTTTCCTTCAGTCATCAGTCAACTTTCAATCAATTAAAAAGGTAGTAAAACAAGTGAAGTACAACTGAAGAGTCGAAAATTAGGCTGGCGAAGCAGCTGTCAAGTACTCCCAGGTTTTCCAGTGTTTCTGTAAACGATGTCGGTTCACGATGAAATCCTGTAACCAAAATCTTATTTTGTTGTATACAAGGAACTATTTCACACATTTTTCTTTTATTAATGTTTTCCTACGACCTCCAAAAGACTTTCTTTTCTCCCTGACTTTAAAGTATTACTCAGTTTGACATACATGTGTGATGCCCATTACGATTAAATGGATTTTTAGAGAGGTTAAATGATGCTTTCCGAAGCTTGTAGTGACTATCATTCTAAGTTATTCTTTTATCGACTCAAAATAAATTTTTCAATCCATAATGCTTTTATCTTTGTCTTCTAAAACTACCTTTTAGATATCAGCAATACACTTTTCTCTGCTTTAAAATTTAAGTTATGTGCTAATATATTCGCTTCTCTAACTAATAGGTAGTAGTTATAGTGAAGATAATACAGTATCTTCTTGAATCGTGTAGTTTTGATTATGTTTTCCATACTTTTTGCTTAACCTTTGGTTGTGTATCAAAGGGCAGCAACACATCCCAGTTTTTAGCACGCAGCAGATTATTATCGTAGATGGCAATTATTCATTTTTTTTTCATTTTATAATACTCTTAATTTATCCTTCCAAACCGATGATTTAGTATAATAGGGTATGGCCATGTTACTTCAGTGTGTATTGTCTTGTTAAATCGACAAGGAATAAAAAGAAACATACTTTCAAAAGTAAATTTATACATGCAACTTATCAGTGTTAAATATGCAGACACAGAAAAGTTAAGGCATGTGAAGAAAATGCTATCAAAGGTGTATAAAAAACAATTGGTTCATCGAGATATCATACTTTTTATGTGGTATCACACGAATATTGATTGAGCACAAGGAGATAACCTATTTTATAGATGTATCATGAAACAAAATTGTTGTATAGGAGAAAGAAGTCAATTGTATCTTGTTAAAGACCTGTGAGGTTTCCCTTTAGCCTCTTTATCTTCAGTTCATTCAGTTAAAATTAATTTGGCTATAGGATTTCAGAATGAGCTGACGTCGGTTGGAGAAAAATTGGAAATCCCTGGGAGTACTGGACAGCTGATTCATCCTAGTTCGGTACTGTTCAGCAGTACGCAACGGCCTCAGGGGGTTCTAAACCAGGACCTTCGGGTTACAGTGCAAACTCGCAGACCGTTAGGCAACTGTGACCCGATTAAACTGCCCATTAATTATAACTTCGGAAAATTCACCATATGGCTCATGATGAATTCCCGTAACCAGTCAAAGTGAATCCTTGCGAACAAACACTTGAATATCATTCTGATGCTCACTAGAGACTTCCCCTACTCAGGTAGGGTCAGTTGGATATAACTAGTCGGGTGTGAAGTCAAATATTCGCCGCTGACAGTGGCTGGTACTCGTGAACTGACAGAGGTTGGTATTCATGGGAAATTTAATCGAGTCTCAGTGGCCTAATGGTCTACGAGTTAGCTTTGTAACCAGAGGGTCCTGGGTTTGAACCCCTGAGGTGGGTGCGTGCTGTGGAACAGTCCCAACCTAGAATGAAGTAGCTGCCCAGCACTCCCTGTAGGTTTTCCAATGGTTCTCAAAATAATGTCGCCTCATAATGAAATCCTCCAACCAATCAAATCAAATCCCTGCAAACCAGCATTTTAGACCAATTTGTTTTGCTTCATCTTTCATAAAACTCCTGAACTTTCTTTTATTATGTATTTCTAAACTGATTGTTTTAAACTGTTAAAAAAATGGTTTCTAATATAAAATAAAACGTCAAATTTTGACGGTGAAATTATCAGTCTGGATGATACCTTTCAGGATATGGCGATCTCCTAACCAGTGGTGAATCAATTTTCGTGAGGAAATTTGGGCTGAAATGTTCTGGAAATTACAAAGACTAAGTGATTGTCTTTATAGAAGCTTAACCACAACCATTTAAACTTTCGCCAGTGATTGCGATTCTTTGTCATACCCGATAGAATTTCGAGCCACCGATTCAAGTTATCTCTCCAAATCCAACCAGGCAGTCGTGATGCATCAGTCGACACTAACCCACCACAAACATCCTTCATCCCACGATGCTATCTCTCCGCTTTTTCCACTGCGCCCCAGAGCTAGCAAAAAAAAAACAGTACGGAAGGCTCTGGGATGACATTTGCAGCACATGTTGAAGTCACCGGAATCAGTGCTTTCAGATGACGATACTCAATTCATGGAGATCTTCACTGTATCCAAACACACACCGCTGGACCTCAGAATTACTTACACGTTAATACCGTCGAACGCAAGCAATTCTCGGGGGATAGCAATGATCGAATACGCAGAGTTACCGCACATCCTCAGGTGGGAGGGACCAGGTATTACAGACGCAGAGCAAGATAGAATGCATTAAAGTATTGTAAACCCTACCTCTGACATCCAGACTGACGTCACAACTGCATCAGAAGTGGCTCAAGTTAACGTATGCTATCCTAGCTTTCATGATACGGCTGAGAATCTCGTTCGTCAATCCACCACCGGCACTCACACCACTACCCAGATTCACGAACTTATCGGCAACTTCAGACCGTCCAACTGCTAGAGTGAGTACAGGTATGAGATTCTGCCAATCTGGTAACAGTACTTTGCACTTAGACGGTGTAAAGCACATACCATACTAACAAACATTGACATTGATGTATGCTGTTTCTGTGTTGCATAAGACTCCTGAGTACTGAACTACTACTCAGGAGATTTGTAGCCAATATACACTTACTCATACTCCATTATTTAGCTTACAAAGAGATTGATTAAACAAAACGATTTAATCACATATATATGCATATACATATAAACTGAAATATTTAACCCATAACACAGAGGTATACATAATAACTGAGTAAGTATAATAATTAATTTAAAGACGTGCAAAGTTCACACCTTCATATTCTACCCTATATTTACAAGGGTAATATAATCCCTGGATAATACCTTTTTTTCTGTTCATAAACCTAAGTAAGAAAATATTTATGAATACAAAAAATAACAGAAATTAATTCCCCTCTTTCTCCTATCTCCATAAATAATTCTAGCGCACATACTGAATGTTCTAAAACAATATTTTTCTGTGTGTGATGTATATTTTATAGCAAGTTCCTATTAGGTTAATATTATCAGACTGCAGGTGTTAAACCAAAATTGTTAAGCTTTCTAAGGTGAATCTCTGAAAAAATAAAGTTTTAGTTCATTTTCATTCCTAATTTTATCGCAGACCTTTAAGAGGATTTTCATCTAATGGACAGCTTATTCATGAAACAATAGGCATATCTTCAATAATTTAGTAGGTAAACATGTGAAGTCATTTATTAAGAGATGAATACTTTGCATTATTCATTGATTTAATTTATGATACCTCCTTCTTTTTAAGAATAAGTCAGAGTCAATGTTCATCATCGATATGTATGTCTATATAAATAAATGTACAGCAAAATCTGTATCGGAATCGTTTAAACAACGCCATACTTGTTATAATTTTAAAAAGCTATTCAAAATAAGGCAGTACACATGCACTGTGTAAAATGTATCATTATTTTCAAATTAGAAAAGATTTAATCAAATTTTACCCACGCTTTCGTAAAATGTCAACATCATTCAAGCGATACTGCATGATTCGCTTGATACTATTGGCGATGATGTTATTGTTAGCGTTAAAACTTTAAGCAAAACACTAATGACTGACATGATTGTGAACCACATTGTAGTTGTTTAAACACTGGATGGCTGTCTGTCTTATTCGAAACGGACGTCTTCATTACTGTTTTTCAGTGGATTCCCTTTGGAGAAGAGAATCAGCTCTAACAAGCCAGTACAAAGTCAATTGAAGGTAGATTTGTGCGTAACTTGACTGACTTACTAGAATTAACCTAAGTATTTGTGTCGAAGTGCTTTAGACGAAACGTATTAACTAGATCGAATATGCCAGTTTACGTTGTCTCTGGCTATATATATATATATCTACGTGATATCTGGCTATCGACCAACGGGTGGATGTATTGCTCAGCAGTCCACTCCGCCCTCCTTCATACCTTTGAGACTAGGCCATTGAGAGCGGAAGACATGAAAAGACTAGTTGTTTTCGATCATAGGTGTCTGCGTTCTATCTCCGGTGTGAAGCAGTATAATAGGGTGAGCAATTTTGAGGTTAGGCGTCGAGTGCTAGGCAAGAAGGGGAAATCAATCAACGAGGCTGTGAAGTTACGTCGACTAAGATAGTTAGATCATTAGCTACGCACGCCTAGCCATCGATCGCCTTTTTTGACAGGCAATGTTCACTGACGTTGGATGGATAAAGTTGGAAAAGAACCAGTGGTGGTCAAACCGAAACATGGCGTCAGTCAATGAAATCCCCAACAATTAGTTTAAGCCAGTTAGGAAGATATAGATTTCCTGGTTGTAGTCCTCGGAACGGTAAAAAACAATGGCTGAAGACACCGGTTGATGTGGCTCAAAATCGTTCTCAAAGGCTAACGCAGATGCATCCACTCCTTGTGACTTATAATACCCAATAAAACTATATTTTTCTTCCATATTGCTATTCTTTTTGCCTCATATCTCTTTTTACTGTCTCTATTTCGCGTTTCTTTTTACTTTCTTCTCTGGTTTTGTGTGCTGAGTAAAGTGTGGTGACTCGAACTGCCGCACATCGTTGCAAAGTTCTATGTTAAAACCAGTCAGTTAATAACTAGATCTGAAATTTACCCCTTGATTTAAGTTAGGCGGCTCTGTGT
Organism: Trichobilharzia regenti; assembly: GCA_944472135.2. Taxonomy (NCBI): domain Eukaryota; kingdom Metazoa; phylum Platyhelminthes; class Trematoda; order Strigeidida; family Schistosomatidae; genus Trichobilharzia; species Trichobilharzia regenti. Next base: position 142,959,795 of record OX235262.1, on the reverse strand, counting down.
TTCTCTAGTGGATATCGTGAATAGGCAATCAACATGAAGCTTTGGTGTTTTGTACTATATGAAATGACTGCGATTACTATGGATGAAATCAGTTTTTCTTCATTTTGTAGAAATGGTTTGCTACTGAGTTTCATCAGTCTAATTTCATCATATGTGAGAACAACAGTAAAGTACAACTCAATAATTAAATATTAAAAATCACAAAAGAAAAAAGACTCCCATAAGAAAAAAAATAGGAAAGTAACAGATAGCGTTATTCGAATCGTTTATTGTAAAATTACCCCGTTAATGATATTAGAAGCAACTATAATAATCATTCGGATCAGTAATACTGAACCACTCCTAAGGCACACACACATATTTTTCACTAAAAAGTAAAAATAAGGTGAAAGTTTGGATAAACGATCGATAGTAGTGACATCAATTATCGAATTTTAGATCCGATTAATATATGCCAAATGTGGGGCAGTTAATAGCTATAATATTCATCACAAATGTGCAATGAAGTATAGTTTAAGCTTCATGTGAATCACATTCCTCCTGAATTCGATGCAGAACGAAACTAAATTATGCCCTCATTAAAAAAATATACGGGTATGTAATTATATCTAGGAATAGTGTGCTTGATTTGAACATCTTGTATATTTTTTCTGCAACTCTGTATTAGAAACAAAACAAATAGTTCAGGGAACAGGCTCTTTCAGGGAATTCATTCACTTAGCTCTACAGTCGCATTTATTGGCCATTGTTTCATGAAAGAAGTTAATAGCAATCGTTATTAGTTGTCACATAGTTATCAGTATTAGTCAGTGCATAAAAGCAGTTGTATAAGTGTACTAGAGTTACGTAATGGAATGAATAATTTGATGAATTAGTTGTAATCATGATGTACATAGAAAAGAAGGAAAATATGGATTTACATGACAGTTCGAAAGAAATACAAGCGTTATAAGGAGTTGGAAAAATAAGCAAACAAACATCAAGTCAATAGAAATCAATACAGTTGTCATAGCTGGATAGTTTTGTTTTGTGTGCATACCTCTGGTTTCCCAAGTGAATGACTGAATCCTCAGGATTACAAAGGAGACGAAAGCGTATTTGCTACAACCGGAGATATTGGTGATCCCATGGCAACTCCCTCAGTTTGTTTGTATATTTTACCTTGCACTTTAAATACTGTGAAAGTCATGAAAAGATGTACTCCAGCATTATGTCCTCAAGTGGCACTTTTGTTCTCAGTTCGAGTTCTTGGTCAGAAATGAGTTCGTTTCTGACTGCCTCTATAGCCATATTTATTGGCACACGTGTATATAAACTGAGAATGTCAAAACTAACCAACTTTTTCTTCATTATCTAATTTTAAATTATCTAATCTGTGTTTTAGTTCATAAGAATTAGTTAGTCTAGATTTCGAGTGGCTTTTTAGGGGGTTTAATACCTTGGCTAAATATTTAGGTAATTCATAAGTAGGTGAATTTCTAAAATCAACTATAGGCCTAATAGGGTATCCTGACTTATGAACTTTAACAACACCGTACATCCAACCGGGGTTATTAGTTTTGGGCATTAAATTAAACCACTTAGACTTACTGGGAAATGGCTTCATTAGGCGTATAAGGTCCGCTGTGGATTTCTCAACTTTATTCATAATTGTTTCTGTTGATTTATTAATTTCCTCATGTGGTCCATTTTGTATGTGGGTATTTACTTTGTCCAAATAATTTGATTTGTCTAATACTGCAGTTGCATCTCCTTTGTCTGACTGTGTGATTACTATATCCCTATTATTCTTAAGGTGTTTCAGGGCTTCTATCTCTGGTTTTGTCAGGTTAGTCTTTCCACGTTTTTATCGTTTTAATGTAAGTGCACATAGGGCTCGTACTTCGTCAGCCGTTTTTTTGTCTATCCCACTTAGTGCTATTTCTATTTTAGGGATCCCATCCTCAGGTTTCAGCTTGTCTACTGATACATTGGAATTTAGTCCCTTTTCTAATACACTTTTTTCTGTAGGACTTAATGTATGCGTTGAGAGATTGATAACCCACTTTGTTTTATCGATCGCCGTTGACTTTGGATTGTTGACTTCATTATTCTGAGATGAAGATTTCTCCTCTAATAAGTTGTTGAAATTTTTGATTTGACTAATTTTTGACTTTTTGGAAGTTGCTGATTTTGCATTGCTGGCAAAATCAACGAAAGCTTATTGTTTTTGACACGTTGTTGTTCACTTTGTAAGTGACTTCGAAGGAGGCATTTGTTGAGATGGAATTATCAGTGTTGATGTGCTTCCCGAATGTCGCATTCCATATGAAGCCACTTCTGCCTCCCTGTAACCATACGGGATAGTGATCTTGACAACTAGAGTTGTGATAATGCATCTCTTTTGTTGCTACCCTATTTTAGGAAAAAACTGTAAACAAGTGCGATTGTACTGCCTCTTCAATTCGCTGAAAAGAGACCCTTTGTTGAACTGCTTACTTTGCTTTCATTTATGTGTTGATGGAGGTTTTTTTTATGAACTATGCAGTGAGAATTTGGTGCATTTATTACTTATCACCCATATTTATTATTCACAAGTAAAGTACACAAGAAATGTTCAGCCAACTTTGTTTATTTGTTTCTATTCAATAGATTCGTGTATTTGCCCCACTGGTTCCCTGCTAGAAATGACTATTGAATCTTACAACTGTGTAATAGGATGCAAGTTTCACGGCTCTCCATTGTAAGATGCAGTCTACTGAACATTTCATACTTTATACTTGTTAGGTGTCTGTTTACGAAAGTTTTTCAGAATAGCAGATTTTCTTCACTACTTTACAAGCAGTATTTGATAATAGTTTTTCTCTTTTTGTTGATATATATTATCAAGGTGATCGTTTATCCCACGAAGAAGACTGTTCAGAATACTGGTGCAAGTTTTATTATAATCTCTAGCTGGTTGTTTGCACTTTTTATGGCCAGTCCAATGTTCATCTTCACATCTGTTAGTGTTGATACTATTCGACCGAATGGTCATATATGCAGTGCTAGTACAATACAAGGTGAATGGCTTCGTCAAAGTAAATATATCTATGGTGTAATTACAATAGTTTTCCAGTATTGTTTACCTTTAACACTGGTCAGTTATGCCTACATACGTATATGTCAACGAATACGCCAACGACAATTCAGAGAAGTACGACAACGCACTCCAATTATAATCACAGCTGAATTAATGTCAGCGAATCAAAAAGATTTTGTAGAAATTGAACCAGATTGTTGTAATAGTGGAAATACACTGAAACCAGATAATAATATGAAAGTAAGTCAGGCGTTGAATAGTAAAGTAAAGCATGACGATTCAATGACAAATAATTACAAAGATCATACAGTTAACTCTTCAAGACGTTTTAAACTACCAATATCGTCTACATCAACATCATCTTATGATAATATTGCCCTACCAAAAATTGAAAATTCTCGATTTAAGATTATTCAACGACGTCAAACACGGACGAATACATTACTAGCCTCGATTACAATTTTATTTGTCTTAGCATGGTTACCTTTGCATATTTTTAATCTTGTTATGGATAAACGTGAATCTTTAATCCTTAGAGAACCATTCGATATCACCTTATTACCTCAGACAGAGTATATAAATAAGAGTATTACTGAGGCTTACAACTCAGATCAACAATTTGAAATCATGAATCAACAGATGACTGCATTTTCATTACCCCCACATAATAAAAAACAAAAAGAGAACAATGAATATGGTATTGGCAGAAAAATTACACTAATTCATTCCTTTTGCCTATTATGCGTTCTAGTTTCAGCCTGTGCAAATCCTGTTCTTTATGGATGGTTGAATGAAAATTTTCACAGAGAGTTAACTTTAATGTTTCCATGGATATTTCGAACAAAACAACAGGATTCAACAGTTTCAATGAATGCTGATCGAAATTATCCTAGCACACTGCAATAAAATTTCCCCTACAATATTATCAATCAGAGTATACATATATATATGTTTTAAATATTTTTATTGTTTGTTTTTCTTTTGATTTTTTTTTGCCCGAAATACACATGAATATTATTTTCGAAAGAGTGATCGAATTCCTTATTCTTCGCTTTCGGTTTTTTCTTTCTTTCTACTAACTGTAATTACTTAGGCATCTTCTACACTTTTAACACACCGTATATATCAACATGTGCTCTCTTTGATGTATTCCAGCACTTGTTATTTTGGCGCCTACTTAATATTTTTAGAAATATAAAACATTCTGTTGTCAGAATAGTTGTACTGTATTCATCAAATAACTGATGCAATTGAAAAAAGATATTATGGAAAATATCGTATCTTGGTTTAAGACCAAAATTGGGAAAATCACCTAAGATGACCTGCAGCAACAACAGTGCTTGTCACACATTTTGTGATTATAGATTACATCATTCTGACTGAGAAACACTAGTGTGTGGATTGTTGTTTCCAGTTACTCAGAATTATCATTACTGACCCACCGACGAAATCAGAAGTCCTGAATGCAATCAAGGTGCTAAAAGCTGGAAAGGCAGCAGGGCCAGATGGAATCCCATTGAAAATGAACCTAGAGACAACAGCGGACTTGATGACGCTATTAATGGAGAAGGTGTAGAAAGAAGCCAAAGTACCCGAAGAATGGAAGAAAAGATACTTATTAAAACAACCGAAGAAAGGAGACTTAAGTCAATGCAAAAACTGGCGCGGAATTATGCTCCTGTCCATCCCAAGTAAAATACTGAGCCGAATCATCTTGGAAAGAATCAAACAAGCCCTGAATGAAAAACTTGGACTAAAACAAGCTGGACTCAGGAGAAACAAGTAATGTATTGATCAAATCGCCACACTACGGATCATCATTGAACAAAGCTTGGAATGGCAGTCACCTCTCTATCTAAACTTCATCGACTTTGAAAAGGCTTTCGACAGTGCAGCGTCCATCGAGAGGTAATTTGGCAACTACTTCGCTACTACGGGGTGCCACCAACAATTATACATCTAATCCAGCAGTTGGTTGTACGACAATGCTGCATGCCAAGTAATCCACAACGGGAAAATTACGGAAGCCTTCGAAGTGAAGACAGGAGTAAGACAAGACTTTCTACTATTGCCAATGATTTTCCTGATTGCAGTAGATGTGATATCGCGACAGATAACGGGCGATGAGGAAACAGGCATAAAATGGACTCACACAAAAATCTTGGAGGACCTGGACTTCGCCGATGTGATATATATGTCTAATTCACACTATCTAGAAGATATGCAAGCGAAAAGCAACAAGCTGGCAGAAGAAGCATCCAGAGGAGATAGGACTTCATGTGAACATAGTAGAGAAAACAGAGGTGATGAAGATTCCTGGCAAACACCAACAGCAATAACAACAACAGACAACAACCAGCCAGCACAAATGGGAGGAACCTGAAGGAAACAACCTCCTTCACCTACCCACCTACCCGGGAAGCATCGTTTCAACTACAGTCAGGTGGAGCTGATGAGGATATCAAAGCCAGAATCGGAAAAGTAAGATAAGCTTTCATTACTCTCAAGTCTGTGTGGAGGTCAAAAGCATTCAGTATCAAAAATAAGATCCGGATTTTCAACACCAATGTGAAGTCAGTCAGTGCTACTTATTATACGAATCAGAGACTTGCACTGCGCGTCATAAACAGCATCTCAAAGAAACTTCAGACCTTCATCAACAGTTGTCTTTGCTCAATGCTCAAGATCAGATGGCCAGAAAAGATCAGCAACAGGGATCTCTGGCAATGAGCGAACCAACCCAGCAGGAACCGATTGCGAAACAAATAGGCAGGAAGAAATGGAGATGGATTGGTCATACACTGAGGAAACCATCTAGTGACATCACTAGACAAGCCATTGCTCCAATTGAACCCGAAAGGGAAGCGGCGAGTTGTTCGTCAGTGCAAGGATGACTTGGAGGAGGTCGTGTGAAGAGGAGATGAAAGCATGTGGTCAGACTTGGATCGGGGTGAAAAAGTTGGCAGAAAACCGAAGGCAATTGGGACGTGCAGCTGAAGCCCTATGTTCCTCTAGGAATTAATGATATAAGAATAATCATTTATTGGTACCTTCTGAGATTTTGAGTACGTTGATGGCACCGAGGACATCCCTTGTATTGATTGACCTAACTACTTTTAGTTCTCCAAAGTAGACCATGGTAAAATTTTACCTCAGGATATGTTTTCTGCGAAATTGAAAAGGCTTAGCACTTGAGAAAAGTTCTTCTAGCCTAATCTTAAAGCAATGTAATAAAATTGGAACTTTATTTCTTCCTTATCTGGACTCACCAGCCTCATTTGCTTTCATCTCCAGTCAGTGGCAGTTTTCTCACTGAAACTCAAACCCTAAAGCGTTATCCAGCGAACCATTTCGTAGAGACAGACACTTCTTGTGAAATGATGATCTATTGTTATTTTTTAAGCTGGTTTGTACTTCTCATAGGTTGAATATACTGAATCGAAATACTCGATCTCATCTGACACATAAAATTTGCATCCTGTATTCCACTGCTAGTCTTTTTCGAATAAATGTTATCATATTAATATGCAGATACTGTCGAAGCTTTCTCACTAAGAGTCGAAATGTTAAAAAAACACTGATCATTTCAGCGTACCATAATCAGTCAATAAGAATTACAATTAACCTTAGCGAAAGATATTTTACGTTATCGAAACTTTATCAATAAACGTCAGATGTGACAATGAATCCAAATCATTTTTGTGATAACGTCGTCATAACTCAACTTAAATGCTAGATCATACCAGCAGGCTAGATGAATAACAACCGACCATTGGAAAGAAAATAAAGAAAAAGTAAAACAAAAACAACAAAAGACAAACAGATTTATAATATTTAAACGGACTTAAATGAATTAATGAATAATTTCTTAAGAAAAAAGTGTTTAAATAAAAACGATGAAGGACTAATTGTTTATGGAAAATGTATATCATTAGGAATTTAGATGAGAAATATTTTGTTTTCATTGTTTTGCAGCGTACACCAAATTTAGGATATTTGATTGAAATTTGTGGTAGAAAAAATTAATTTTCGAAAAATAAATTCACAATTTTACTGAATATATAAGCTGATACAAATAAACAATGATGCCTAAGTATTGCTAAAAGACCTATATGCAGATTTGATGCTAATTGTTAGAGACCAATTGAATATACTCTTCTTTAAGTCAGAGTTTTGAATATATACGCGCGTACTTACTACTATGTTATGTAGCTTAGATAGCTAGCCTCGTGCTTTCGACTACACAGTCATTTCGCTTAATACTATGCAGACTGACAGCAAAACAAAGACAATATCAACGAATCTGTAGAATAAATGACATAAACTATGTCAAATACTATATCGGTCAAAGTAAGCGTCCATTTTGACTTCGAATCCAAGAAAATAAAGAAATGACACGGATTGTGTCATAATGATGCATGCAGAAAACTATGACTATCATTTTGACGGGGGAGATATGGAAAATTTAAGCAGTGGAAACATCAGAAGTGATGGGGAACTCAGAAGAATGAGCGATTAATGAACAAATTACTTTACATTAAGCTGGTCAACTTCTTAGGATGCACAGACTACTTTGTTAGCTGCGAGTTCGTGATTTAGGCAAAATACAATGAGATAATAATCTGACTGGACAGTCTTTGAATCGTTTATTTACGGCTTATATTCATGAGGTCTTGTATATATGATATTGCCATAAATATATATGTATTCAGGTGATCACTTGGTTATTATGACGAGTCTGTAGGCACATTCTAGTTAGGCTGGACATATTCTAAATAAAATAAAAATCCACCGTAACAAAACTAATAAAGAATAAGCCAAATGATAAAATAAGTCTAATTTGATGGCAATGATCTATATTGAAATAATAGAGAAGATTTGTAGCTCAGGAGGATGATTTGCAATTAATGGTGTTCTCTGAGCTGATTGGTTTAGTTGCGGAGCTTTCGTTGTCCTTCTGGACAACACCTTCAGCGCAGTATTTAGCATAAACTGAAATGATTTAAATTTCTTCATGAGTGATATAATTGCGTCTCCCGATAACCATCTTTACATATGTATTGACCATTTTCTATTGACTTGAATTTTAAACTTTCTGGTCACCTGATTTACTTTTATTAGTTGGTATATTTGATTTATATTAACGTATTTGTTAATTGCATTTTCGTTTGAGTACCAGGCTTCTAGGAATTCCCTGACTGCACTTTTGGTGTTTCCTCTGTCTAAGATTTTGACATTATCTCAATCAAATTGATGTCCATAATTGTCTATATGCATTGATACTAAAGAATATATATCGTATCTTTTCACGGCTGATTTGCGTTCTTTAGTATCAATGCATATAGACAATTATGGACATCAATTTGATTGAGATAATGTCAAAATCTTAGACAGAGGAAACACCAAAAGTGCAGTCAGGGAATTCCTAGAAGCCTGGTACTCAAACGAAAATGCAATTAACAAATACGTTAATATAAATCAAATATACCAACTAATAAAAAGTAAATCAGGTGACCAGAAAGTTTAAAATTCAAGTCAATAGAAAATGGTCAATACATATGTAAAGATGGTTATCGGGAGACGCAATTATATCACTCATGAAGAAATTTAAATCATTTCAGTTTATGCTAAATACTGCGCTGAAGGTGTTGTCCAGAAGGACAACGAAAGCTCCGCAACTAAACCAATCAGCTCAGAGAACACCATTAATTGCAAATGATCAATTTTGGTGCGAATTAACATACAATCATCACAAAGATTCTCTGGAGATACAATTATATGATTCATGGACAAATCAAAAATAAATTTACTTTATGTTACAGCTTGTTTTGTTTTCTTTAAGAGTAGCAAAATCTTTGATATACGCTTGATAATTGGCTGATGTGAGGATGTGAACTATTGAAAACCAGGGAGTACTGGGCAGTCATCTTTTCCTAGTTCAGGAGTCACCATAAGAACAGACCCACCGGGTTTCAAGCCCAAGAGAAACTCATGTCAATACATGGCCAAACTCGAAACAGATCTAATCCCCACAAATAAACTCATGCAAATTAATCTGACTAGAGGCAAGATAATATCGACTGGAGTTCCAGTGAGAAGTCGTGAACAGTGGTCTATCCGGTTGGGAGTGAGGAAAAGTACTCGCTTCCATAGCCGAAGACATTAACTGTTGGTCACGCTAAAATCACGAATCAGTAGATGCTAGAGTTCAAGGAGTGTTGAGTCGGATTTCAGTGGCTGAATGATCTACGAGTTTGACATTTAACTGTACAGTCGCGATCGAGTAGGACAAAATAGCTGTCCAATATTCTGTGGTTTTCACTGGTTCACTAACTCATGTCAATCCACAGTCAAACTTGAAACAAATCAAATCCCTTTAAATAAATTTAATAAGAATTTGCTGTAAAATCACACAAATCAGAGAATGCAACCACGTGAAAAAGGAAAAGTACATTCCCATAAATGAATGGCTTGATTTGCGTGTATTTCACGATGGTTTGCCTTGTGTGCATATTTTGCTTAAACATGCTTAATATTCTTGTTACTCAATCTGAAGTGAAACAAACCGGTCATTTAAAGCCCTGCCGAAGACTTCTAATTTAAGCATAAACAGCTCTCCAAAACCTCTTTGGTTTTCTATGACTTATAACTGACATTAGTTCGTGACCGAAATCTTCACTGGAATCAATCCAAATTCCCAGAAAACCGTACAATTTAAATAAAAAGTGTTTCTCGACAGACTGTTCAATAAGATTTTAGTTTCAGTTTAGGTCAGAAGTTCACAATGACGTCCTAAAATAAAAAAATTTAGTTAATTCCAATTTTGAATTCACAATTAATGCTGTTTGTATTGACATCCGTATTTTTATTTGTTAAAAATGATTAAAAACCAAGTTATGGAGAAAAATCCATTCCACAGAATTTATTCTCAATCAAACTCCTTGATTTACTTGTTGAACACTTCTTAAATGAAACATAACTAAACTTTTTCACTTGATATAAAGTTAGGTTGTCTGATTTCAGGATGTCGTTGAAATTACGCAGAAATTCTAAAGATGCTGGCCTTTGAAATTATTTCCTTGCTCCAGTGGTTGTGAGTAAGTATGCTCACCAACCAAGCACGTGATTCGAAGTTTGTTAACCGCCGACTCTCTCTTTAATCTAGCTTAGGCCGTCATGCATCCAGTAAAGAGGGAAGATTGGGTGCGGGGCTGGTAACCCCATCCCATAAAGAGTACTTAATGAAACTTCAAGGTTGAAGCTTGAGCCCCCATGTTTCACTCGGAGAGGAAAACAATAAAATTAAATAATAATTTTGGTTTGTATCCGGTAATTCCCTGAAATCACTGCTGAAATTAAACAACTCTTCCTGATGAATCATTCTATAGAAAATAATAACTGTATTATTTTAATGATATAAAAGTATTATTTACAAATATTCGTCATACCTTCAGGTTAGGATTAAAAATCCAAAGACTGCACACTTTCTAATGTTCATGAGTGCCATCTAACACTACGACCATTTATGAAGTCCTTGGTATTTCACTCACTTGATAGGCTAATCGTGACGACTTGACTATTGCTTTCAAAATTAGTACTCAAAGGATTGCGCATCACCTTAAAACACAATCCCAATTCTCCACGTGAATTTGTCACCAAGGATCTTTCCAAGTTAAATTTACAAACTTAGCAAAGGAAAACTTCAGATGGCTTTGTATTCAGTCAGCACTTTTCAAAACGATATATTAGAAGCGTAATACATAACTCCTTAATGTCAGAAAAAATCATTAGTCGTCAGTTCTGTGAAGCCAATGTACAGACTTGCCTTAGTAACCAAAAATTACCGTCGCTTCATTTTCCTACTACGTTCAAAGAAGATGCACGATGAAGTTGGTTCGTCCGCATAAGTAAATCTGTTCCCGTTATCTACGACAGATGATAGCATCTATTCTCTATTACCACCTTGGAGGTTGTTTCTATAACTTTCAGCTGTTCTTTTGATTGACTAAAGGTGTATTAGCAGAAAATAGAAACTAATACTGTGCTTCCTATTAGTACAAATTGATACATAATGTACAATCAGAGCTGACAGAATAACAGTGATGAAAATACCGTTGAAATCAAAGATATTTGACGAGCAGATCAGGGACTGAAAATTCCGCTCTATTTTACTGAAGTTAGTACAAATGAAACAAATGAGTTAAAAGGAGACATAATTACTAAGCAGCTATTAAATTTTGAGCTTTCAGAAATCAACGAGCACTCATATACACTTTAACAATTGACGTCTCTCATCACTAAGGTAACATTACCAGGAACTCAGTAATCTTCAAAATGTACACTTCTAAATGATATTCATATCTGATACTCAACAAATAAATTTTTTTTGATTTACAGCTTGATTCCACACTGTATTTTTGGTACAAGTATGGAATTTTCAGCATGGATATCGGTAGCCCAAATTTTGCAGGCCGACCATAGATATGAGGTGTGCGCCAGCGTGGACTCGAACGCCGGACCATGTGCATGGTTGGCGAGAGTCCTAACCACTGTGCCACCGACGCACAATTTATACGCTTTAATGATTAACCAGGTTTTGTCACAAACTAGGTCTTTGGTTTCTTCCAGCAAAAAACTGTTATTCAGTGAGACGTCTCTTTCTCTGACATCAAATAGGCAGGTGTCTTAAGATAATATCGTTCTCTTGAAATAAGCACGTGGAGCTGTCTAGACTGCTTTTTCCCCATAGATAATTATCTTAAAGCTTTGGTTAATCAGTCATGAATGGTTTTCTAAACTTTCCTAGCCCAAAAATGGGAACAAGTAAACCTTTTTCACCTTATAATCGCAGCTACTATCTAGCCGCCTAACGAGAACAACTCTGTAAATTGCGGCCACTACATTTTATGACGATAATCATTACACTAGCTCTAAACTAATTGCTACATATTTTTGTGAGGATGAATTGCCATGGATTTCTACTGTTTGTCACCCTTCTTGTTGATTATAAAATTACCCATAATAATAATTTAATCTGACTCGAAACTCTAGTTATTCCAAGAAATGAATAACATCTATCCTCTGGATACTTATTATCGTCTTTGTCTCATTACCTTATAGTAAGACTGACAGTCAAGTACTTTGAAAAGTTGAAGAAAGCAGGTTCACAAAGCTGTATAAGATTGGTATAAAAATACTTCAAACGGATCAGATTATTTAATAAAATCTCAACGATATTGCGATGGATGCAAAACAAATACAATGACATGTCAAGATTAAGATAATTCAGACGTCATTCACCGTTACATTTCTTAGTACTGAGAAAATTGAGTACTCTGTTTTATGGTAATATTGTGTGACAAATAGTTACTGAGCAACACTGCATACCCAGAATGAAGCTAAAAAAATCAATCATTTCTCGGTTTATATTTTAGTATTTAGAAAAACAACAGATTGAGTGAAGAGATACATCCTCTTTCAGTTAGTTCCTCATCATCGGCTCTACACTAATATATATATTTTTCCCTCACTTTCCCCAGTGGAACATAGGGTTTCAAGCTAGTTGCTTGCCTCATGTCCAACCTTTCCTCTTTACCAGCAGTATTTCTGGCTTAGCGAGGTAAAGGAGTGAGTCGACCGGGAATCGAACCCCGGACCATGTCGGCGAGCGTCTTAACCGCTATACCACCGACGCACAATAATATATGGTATTTCACAAATCAAGTGGTTAATTTAGTTAATCCATTTGAGGTATGGGTTCGAGTGAAGGAATGAAGAGGTTAAAAGTCATCAAAACAACTAACTAATAGATGTTAGTAACAAGATATCTAAGTTTATGAAAAGGGGGGATGATAATTAATTACGGAATTCAAGATAAGTTGATTCTTAGGTTTCAGCAACAAATTTTTACATAATCAAGAAGTTTGTAAAACGATGGTGGCTATGAAGAATTGAATGACTCAGAAGAAGAATTACGTCAAAGTACAAACAAGTTAATAGAATTAGCCAGATTTTTGAAAAATAACAAAATCAAAAAATAGTTACAAGGGAAGGGGAAAAGATAGATTTAAAAAAAGTAATATATATTACGTAGTTGGCCATAGCATAGAAAAGGGCTGTACAAATTTCTTTTGAATATACATTTTTGCCTTGTTCAGATGTATCCTGATGGCGTCGGCTGTATTTAAAAGTTGTACTCATAGACCATGCGAAAGGTCTGGTGATATACGATAAATAATTTTAAAAGTTTTGTTAGAGTCGATTTGATATTCAGTATCCATGAGATGGGCTAGTACTGAGCTGTTTATAGCTTTATTTGAACCTTTGCCAAACGAAGCTGGGTTGTTCAGAAATTCGACGATGAACTTGCCAGATCGTACGCACTATTTAACTAGCTCCGCAAGGGCAGTTAATCTAGGAAAAAAATACACATGAAAGAGGCAAAACAGAAGAGTCTGTCTTTATTTCTTGAACTAAGTATTGGTTGGCTAGTGAATACACAGCATAGATTTTTCTTCATAGAAAGCCCTTTTGAAGGCCTGACTCAGATGATGTGACAAAATCTCGCTATGGACATCATAAGTGACTGTAATCTTAGGATTTCAGCGTATATCACCCCTCCCTCATAAACTTAGATATCTTATTACTAACACCTATTAGTTAATTGTTTTGATGAATTTCAACCTCTTAACTCCTCCCCTCCCTCGACCCAATACTTCAAATGGATTAACTAAAATAACCACTTGATTTGTGAAATCTTTTGTTGTAAAATACTATATATTAGTGTAGAGCCGATGATGAGGAACTAATTGAAAGGAATATATATCTCTTCAATCAATCTGCTGTTTGATGAAAACCAGTCTGATAATTGTTTCTATTATGTAGCTGTAACATTTGCTGTATTTTATTTCGAAGCCAGATGAAATTTTTCGGCAGATATTTTTATTTTTCGACCACTTATTCGCTAAACGGTTAAGATTCTCGGTATTTTGTACCAATGAGAAAATTTCAAACCTGTCTTTCCTGAATCTAAGATTTTTCTCTGATCAGTAATCACATGAAGTTTAGGAATTCACACCTCATTCTTCATGCTTTTCAGTATATCAGTGATGTTTTTGATTTGTGAAAGAAGTTTAGACACTTTCGAATTTCCTCTACAGATGATTTCATCACCGGTCGCACACATTCACCTCTAGCTATAATAATTATATATCTTGGAGTTTTCAAAAGTACCCAGTACCATACCACTGAAGTGAAATATAATCATAAACACATAAGATTTTAAAAAAATAGATGTAAGCAGAGAGTTTATTAAATTTCGTAATGCAAAACAAGCTAAATGAATTGTTCTCATGATGACAAGTACATAGAGTATATCATTCATTAAAACGGTATAACATTAAAATATATTCCTTTAACTTTGATTTGACTATAGTGCCACCAAAATATCTCCATGAAATTATTTCCTTGAAAACGTTGAAAACATCATCACTTGGTTGAATCTGCAAGGCATATTTTAAAATAAAAAAATAGACTTTGAGCATTAAAAATCACTTTAACAGAAAATATAATCGTTGACAGTATTAACTTTTGTTGCTAAAATGTTTTATTAATCAAAACGCAAATGGAATTATTTACATCTATATGACAATTTACAGGAAGTAGACATCAAAAATTCATCTTAAATGAATGGATTCCTTATCACCTGTATCAGTGACTCAGACGAATAAATCAAAGCAGGTAACTGTAATCTGCTCACTTGGGTTTATTTTCAGATACAACCGCTAACCTCATGCATTCTAAGCGTAGAATTATACCACTTATTTGACTACCCCTATTTTAAAAAGCTTAAATAATATTATACATATCCAAACCAAGTCCACTTTTAACACTCTGACAAAATTTGGGAATATGATATTCATTATAATAAAGGTTTTTGTATTTCCCAATGAATGAAAATCATCAGCTGTTGGTCTACACGCTATAGCATCTGACCACAAAATTGATTTTGACAATATTGAAATCATTATCCAGAAAAACTTCAGGAATCACAAAGAACGCCTAATGTCATCGGAAGCACTTCATATCAAATGGAATCCAAATTGTTTGAACAGGGATGATGAACTAAAACAGAATTTGACCTGGTTACAACACCTCCCTCCCCTCCCCGATGAAGTGACAAAATCAACACGAATGTGATATGCAACTTCACTTTGTAAACACACATTACTTTTATAATGTTACACACTGATCAAATCCAACAATCTACACTTGGTTTTGTTATCTTTACCAATTGACGAATTTGACAAGGAAAAATGACCCCAGACTGACGAACGATGATCAAGTTAGTAAGCTTTGTTTTGATATCATAAGAGGTGTACTATTACCTTTGATATTTGGTTTGGTGATCTTCACTGCTATTTTAACTTTCAATATGTCCTTTTAATTTGACCTAAGTCTATTTCTTACCTCTTAACTCTTTGTTATTCATATGCCGAGATTTTGTAAATTCAGCTTGAATAATACTTTGATAAAGCTAATTAGCATTAAATAGCGAAATGTCAGTACAAGCAGTATCGTTTTGTTTTTCATTCATTGGGAAATACAAAAGCCTTTATTATAACGAGCTTAAATAATAAATAAAATTTCAAAATATGTCAATTTATTTAAGAACAAAGATGGATTTAGATGACAATGGCTGAAAATGGTAATGGAAGCTATAAGTATTGCATTATTTCACGCCTCTGCCATTCTCAATACATGGTTCTCATTCAAATGTTAAACACATAACCCCTGAATTTTTTCGGAAGGACTCCGTCTAAAAAGCAGTGTAGACGTTCTGTCCGAACCTTCACTATTGATTATTGGCAGAAATGGAATTCATTAGATGTTAGAGAAAGAACAGGATATCAGACAAATCTGAACACTGCTTACAATCTGAAAATATACAGTAATATTTACAAAGAGGGACTATGTTAATTTTTACAACGATTGTTTGTATTCATCGCCTTCTAAAGATCAACTCATATGTAATTTTACTTTTGCAATAAAGTATATCATACAACTTACTGTTGGTAATGAAACATTAGGATTAATGTAACCAAACTGTATGGAGCTTTTATCAGGTGAAGTATTACTATTCAAAATCTTTCCAGATCGAAGAGTTGTATCGAATTTTTCTAACCATATACCAAATTCATTCTATAAAATAAAACAGACAAATAAATTGTTTACAAAAAATTTGACCATGTTCATTTTATTCTACTTTTGTAGATATAAACACCTGTGCATTTAAACTCCTAAGGTTATATGTCTGAGATAACAGTATCCAGCCCACTTAAACACACTAAAATATTTCAAAGCAGCAGTGGCAACAGTAAAAATAATTAGTGCGAGATACTACTGAATTGTCCCTCTTAACGTCAGTACTTTTTCTTTCATAGAAAACTTCGCTTTGTAATGTAGGTATTAAAGGTAATATGCCTTTGAATGTAATTCCTTAACTGCTTATACCTTCACAAATATTTCTTCATGGTTTAGGGTAACTGTGAAGAGTAGGCTATTAGCCGTACAAATAGTCTATTCAAATTGCATGGAGGATTAATCATGAGCTGACATCAGTTAGAGAACCACTGGAAAACCTGGGAGTACTGGACAGCCGTTTCGTCCTAGTTTGGGACTCCTCAGCAGTACGCACCCACCGGGATTCGAACCCAGGACCTTCTGGTTACAAGGCGAGCTCGTAACCAGAAGGTCCTGGGTTCGAATCCCGGTGGGTGCGTACTGCTGAGGAGTCCCAAACTAGGACGAAACGGCTGTCCAGTACTCCCAGGTTTTCCAGTGGTTCTCTAACTGATGTCAGCTCATGATTAAATCCTCCATGCAATCAAACAAAATCCCTACAAAAACCAATACTTGAAAAGTCTATTCAAATCTTTGGCATTCGGCATAAATTATTTTTTAAATAAAATTTAAACCCTAGCAGTTTGAAGAAAGGTTATTGGCATGTTACAGAATCATTCTAAAACTGAGCATTTATATTTCAAGTACGTTTTTGTATTTATAGTAAACAGTTGTCTAGTACGTCCTGGTTTTCGATATTTTTTCAACTGATATCGATCCGTGATCAAACATGAAACAAATCAAATCCACACAAACAAACTCTGACAAACTAATCTGACGCTCACTAGTGATTAGCAGCAAGAAAAAGTCGGCCGGAGTTCCAGTAAGAAGTCGTGGCCAATGAGAGCCATTCCGTTGGGAGTGAAGATAAACAGTCACCGGCGACACTGACTGGTGATCACGCTAAAATCACGAGTCAGTAGAAGTGAGAGTGCGCGAAGTATTGTGTCGGATCCCAGTGGCTAAATGGTCTACGGCTTTGACTTATAACTGTATGGTCTTGTGTACGTGATCGAGTGTGTGAGTACTGCCTGAAAGTCGTGAACTTGAACGAAATAACTGTATAGTATTGCGTGGTTTTCATTGGTTCACTAACTCATGTCAATCAGCAGTGAAACTTGAAACGAATTAAATCCCTTCAAACAAGCTTTTGACAAAGCTGAGGGTGGTGGTTCTTTGGCAGTACAGCAGTCTCCTGTTATTTTCTACAACCAACTAGGAGAGAGGAGAGCAAATTTTCCAGTAGTTTGTTTAACTGATTCTACTTTAAAAACAGGAGAAAGGAAGAAGCTTCTTTTTTAAATACTTAGGGAGTATTTCCTTGAGTAGTCACATATTTGTGCACAGGTCATATATTCATATATATTTTCATTAAGTTGATCATGATTTTATGGCCACATTACAGAAATGCAACATCAAGTCTTTTTTTGCAGGTAAAGTAAGTTTGCATATTGCTGTCATCACATATGTACTAAAAGCATTCTTCCGATTTCTTATTATTTTGGATGTTTTAGGTATTCCATTCAATTCCTTCACTGACATCTTAATTGTTAGTTCATGCTTAAATTACTACCCGATGTTCTAAAACGTTCTACAGTCAGAGATAAAAAGAGGAAGTTTATGAATCTTCTGTTATGATTCGAATGTATACTCACTTGCAACTCCTGACTAAATTGATTTGTACTGTCTGGATCGATTTGCTTTTCTGTTCGTTTAACTGAAGAGGTTTTCACTGATGTGCTTTTGATATTCACTTCTGCTTTTTCTTTATCTGAAAGAATATTAGCTGTAGAATATTTTATCATCAGTGTGTTGAACTCTTCAATAGCCTTGAAAAATTCTTCTTTATCATTAAGTAAAATTAAACGATTTTGATACTGTTGAATTTCACTAAGAAAATGACGAAATTTAACAAAAAGAAAAAGCAAAATATGTTGAACTTTAAAAACCAGTATTCACTTATTTGGTTTATCTGAAATGTAATACGTTTGTTACATATGAATACTTTTCATTAGTGAATTGGATTTTTTGATTTTCCGATCGATTAATTGTGTACTTACGGTTATTAAATCTGCGTCTTATTTTTAAAAGTGAAACTAAAATTGAGCCTTTGGTGTTTGGCATTGCAAACTGGCCTACTGTCGGCTATGCGTATAGGTAATGTGGTATGGTCTAAATAGTCTTCTTCTATTCATTCAAAGGCCAAAATAAAACTCATAAAGAAAAGAAAATCAAGTGATTCAGCGAAGAGACTCTTTTCAACAAATTTATTATCAAGCTGTACAGTCATATATTTATGTTTTTTATGAAGATATATCGGCTGGGGGGAATTGAATCATAGGTGTGAATACACAAAATAATAATAATAGTAGCATGAAATGTAGTTAAAATATTTGTGATTATAATCATAGCTGAATGTCAAGTGACAGAATAATTAATTTTCAATTATTGGTTTTGTAGGAATTTTATTTTGATTGGATGGAAGATTTCATCATGAGTTGAGATCAGTTAGAGAACCACTGGAGAACCTTAGAGTGCTGGACAAAAGATTTTGCCCACCCTCCACAGTATCAGGGATACAGTTGAATATTTTGGTTCCACAAATTTATTTCATTTTGTCTATTCAGTTTGTATAGCCTTCCTTTATTACGTCATTTGTTACTACTACTATTCTCACTTTGAACTGTCCACGGTTGTATTTCTCTTGTCCCACTTGTCATTCTAAATCAATTCTGTTTTGTGACATTAAATTTTGTGTTATCGAATTTCACACAATATTGCGTAACGTTTTTATTCTATTCGATTCGCCTACTAATCCTATAATTGCACACCCCTTCCAAGTTCTATACATCTTATGAATTATTCTATGAATGACAATATTAATTTGCATGCAGGATTTCATCACAAGCTGACAACAGTTAGAGAACCACTGGAAAACCTAGGATTACTGGACGGATGTTTTGTTCTAGTTTGGGACTCTTCAGAAGTTAGATTTCAAGAGCAATTGGACCGGGGCCCAGTGGCTCAAGGGTATGCGAGTTCGCCTTGTAACAAAAAGGTCCTAGGTTCGAACCCCTGCGGTGAGTGCAAATTGATAAAGAGTCCTAAACTAGGACGAAACAGCCGTCCAGTACTCTCAGGTTCTCTAGTGGTTCTCTAACTGATCTCAACTCATGATGAAATCTTCCATCCAATCAAAATAAAATTCCTACAAAACCAATACTTGAAAATTAATTATTCTGTCACTTGACATTCAACTATGATTATAATCACAAATATTTTAACTACATTTCATGCTATTATTACTATTATTTTGTGTATTCACACCTATGATTCAATTCCCCCAGCCGATATATCTTCATAAAAAACATAAATATATGACTGTACAGCTTGATAATAAATTTGTTGAAAAGAGTCTCTTCGCTGAATCACTTGATTTGATTTTCTTTATGTTATTAACGGAATTTTTCTTTAATTAAAGAATAAGACTCAATCACTAGGTCTTCCTTGATTTTGTTCCCCCTTTTATTTCTTCACAGTTGTGTAATGCTCTACTTTGGTTTGTGCGAACCAAATTTTTTAGACTTTTGTTTGTAATATTTGTATGACTATTACAAAAAGGATGAAATTACCTCAACCGTTTTACATATTGAAACTTTTTGCTTTTGCGATCTCAATAAATCAAGTAATTTTTAATTCACACTATTAACCATGGAGGTATACCATAATACCTTCTCACTCTGATCAAATTTATAATAAATAACCTTCGTTCGTGTAATAATCTTATCCAAGGTAAAATAGGCACACGCTGGGTATGAAATGCCGTTTGAGAAAGGAAGTAGAATTAAAGTCTTAAAAAAAGATGAGTTATGGCAATTTGTGTGATAGAAAGTGGACAGAAGATCAGTTTTCACAGTGTCGAAATCCCAGGAAAAGATTTTCATTCAAATGAGGGTAGACTGACCTCTGAAACCTTGAATGTTTTAACGACATTGAATGCAAACAGTAGGAGAGTTTTAAAATTACTATTCTTTCAACTTGTTCTCATGCTCATCCCATTCATACCTTTAGCCGTTGAAACCTATTTTCTGGTCCTGTATAAGTTTGTTTCCAAGTCCCTTGTAATCTACACACACACCTTCAAAGTTTCATATCAATTTAAAATTAAAAATATTTCTCCAGTTGTCAGATATTAATTTTACATGCATTGTAACATTTCCCAGTTCTGTGTTGTTTTTGTCTATGAGCCCTTATGATAAATATTCGCATATTCAAACTTTCATATCAAACTGAAAACTAATATAACCCTTAATCATCTTCTATACTACGTGGAATTAAATAAATAACAATTGTATTTATGTGAACTTATGTATATAAATGCGATTGTACAGCTTGTGAGATTACAATCGACGCAAAGATATCTTTGCTGAACTTCTTGTTCTTTTCCCTTTAAGAGAAGGAATAGGCTTATCACCCATCTGGTAGACTCTAATGAAGTAAAATGGATGAAAATATTGTTGAATCATATGTTATGACCTCTGTAAAATGTTGTCGTGTTTTTCGCATATCGACTGACGTACTTCCCACATAACAAACAATATATACGTACTCATACTGCCAAATGTGTACGTATGACAATTTGACATAAGTCATTACGAATATGTGATGACTGTATACATTTTTCTACTGGTACAAATGTCTACCAATAAATGAGCTTCAAAGGAGTTCATTACAAATTATATAATTTTTGACTGTATATTTTGATAGTTAACAAAGTCTGATTAGTTTCGCTGAAGTTGCTGTGGCTTACAAAGCAAAACTTTCCAAAAAGCTTTGTTTTGAATTTTTAAACATGCTGGGATTTTTTAGAGGTTATTTTTTCGTGATTCAAATTGACTTAGTGTTTAAATTATTCCGAATAATTCGTAACCTTCACGGTCTGAATATTTATGAAATCTAACTTACAAAAATTTATTTAAATCATACCTGACTATTATTCAGTTTACCTTGGGTGTTGCGTTTATATACATCTCGTCAAGTATAAATCAGCTATTCAGTACTTTTGGTTCTTGATGGTTCTTTATTTAATGTCAGTTCGGGACGAAGTTTGCCTTGATGTTTAATTTAATTACTTTAAAGCTAGGAAAGATCTTGTGAAAAAGAATACTCTTCGTGTATATTTGATGAATAGTAGGTGATGTAGGAACTAGATGCGTGGAATAAATAAGTGTAGAAAACGTTTCTATCCTGATATTATTTGAAGGTTCGAAGTTCCTTAACTTTATTGTTATAAATTTACATTCTTTATTTACCTCAACACATCTGACTCATCAATCTGTCTGCCTTCATATTTAAAAGCATAAACTCCAACTAATTTTCCATTTCTTCATTTACGCAAAAGGCATTCACATTAAATATTTACTTTTAGACTTGTATATTTTGTTATTTATTTTAGCGAGTAACCTTTTGCTTAGAATAAAATTTCTCGAACTGCTTGATATAAACCATCTAATGTCATATTTAAACAAGCAATTCAATAATGTTTTCTTTGATCAGACACTACTTAATAACTAGTGAAATGTGTCTAGTCTTTTGTTTGGTGCAGACTGAATTCTGTCAGTCAAATTTCCAATGTGACTGCCATGACGATTCACTGTGAATTTTTATTATAAGATGGTAGGAGGCAATCGGGAGGAAGCCTTGGATCTAGGTTTCGTGCTAGGCAGCACTCGTCGGCAAAGAACCTATGTCCTTGCAAAGTTGCAGTTACCCCTTCATTATAATTGCAGCCTTGGATGAAGTCCAGATACAAGGTTTCCCGTACAGTTACTTTCAACCATCTAATAACAATACTGTTTTATCTGGACTAAAACCAAGATCTGAATATAGAGTTTAGCAATTGTGGGGTACTGAGCGAACATTAGGAATTCCAAGCAAGTTTCATTTTGAAAAAATTTCCGATGGTTTCACATAAAATAAATAGAACCTTTCACTCATCATTGTTTTATCGGTTTCTTCTAGGACTTAAAAATAGACACTCCCATATATAACTATAAATAAGATTGTGTTTCTGATTTTAATGATGTATACAAATCCTACCGCTACTGATAAACGCTCACTTATTATGTAGCATTTGTGAACACAGTTAAGTAGAACGTGAAGAGTAACTAATCAAGAAACTCCTGTCAATACCCGTTAGAATTTAAAGATACTGTCCTCCTTAAGTTTTTAAAAAATTACAAGTGTTAGACTATGTAACTGTTACAAAACATACAGCTGAAGTTAACGTGAATCTACCCTCTTCTTTAAATGTTCAACACCCAAAAAGAATCAAACTGTATGAGTGACTCACAGTTTCAAATTATGTGGACAGTAACTGATAAGGAGCCATAGATGTTTACTGAAAGAATTATCACCTTCAAAGTTGTCTAACGTTTGCAACAACAAGCGTTGTATTGGTTTAATGGCTCTGCGATTTTTCTCATTTCTTAACACTACTTCTGTTTTAGGTTCAAAATGTATGCTGTATGGTGAGACAATAGAGTGAATTTGATTTTCATCAACTTTGTCATCCGTTTGTTGATGACACCAAGTGAATTTATTGTTAGTGAAGTTTTGCAGACTGTCAAGAAATTCACCTTCAGTTGTTTCGCTCATTCGATAGAGGAAAAGTTGAAGTGATATAAAGCGTTGGAACCAATATTCTGCATCTTGTGAATAGTATGGTATTGGCTTGAGAGGTATCAATAGATATTTTATTGGAAATTGACTCTGACAGTCCTGTTCTACAGAGACTATAAATGAACAAAAATAATTCATGCAAGATTTGTCATATGCAGCTACGCATTAATCAGTTAGATCACTTTTATGTTTTAAAAAGATTTTGAGTGCAGTAACTAATGTCTAGCTATCTAGAAAATGATATTTCACGAATCTGCTATAGACCCTCGAGATTTTACAAGGTGCAATAAAGACTCTTGCATTAAAGGCAAAATAAAAGCAGCCTATTTGACTCACACTTTGAAGGAGATATTGTACTTGAATAAGTGTCTAAAGCTCAGAAATTAGGTGATCACTCGCTAAACTGCATAACAAGTCTATATGCTGAACGCTACCTGTTTCTTTTAAATTTCAAGAACTATTCATTTTCTAAAGAATTACAGTATACAACACAGGTAGCTTTGCTTCATTCCGCAGACTAAAGATATATGAAACTAGTTTTATACGCTAATAACTGTTGTGGTCTGATACATGAATAGTAAAGTTTATCAGAAACTGATAAATCTGCCTTCTGTGTTGGATTAATTTCAAGCAAAAATGACAATAACATTATTTTGTCATCTGTGCATTACAAAGAACACGGATTTCAGTTAAAGCAACACTTCCAACGAAATATTCTGACACTGTGATAAATATATATTACTCAAGATATTTAACCTGTTTTTATTATAGTCTGTATTTTGGATATGTAATCAAACTTTCACAAATAATCATACAGTCAATTAGTTGTGTTAATTTCTAATTGTGTACATATGCCTGGAACAGTAATTTAAAGTGAATATCATATCCTGTACGTGAAATTGACTGACATCACTAATATACGTCTGTATGTTCCTTGACGGGAAGCATAAAATCATGTGTCGCTAATATGAATCATAAATATATTTCTCTCCAAGTGGAACAAGGAGCCTAAGCTGCATATCTCCACTTAATCCTGTTCTTTACAGCCCTTTTTGGCTGGTCCCATGATCGCCTATAATCTCTTATCTTTTCACTTGATTCCCTCCCTCCATGTCGTCCTCGAGTTCTGCTCGATGGTCTGCCGTGTGATATTTAACCGTCTTCTAGGCGTATGTCAGATCCATTTCATTTTTTCTCCATATGTGATAGGCAATAAGTTCTTAGCTGGTTGTTTGTTTGCCTAATTTTATTGTTGTTTATTTCTTCTAGATGTCTGATTTTCAGAATAAACGAAGAAAAATGCTGACGAAAGTATGTAGCCTGTTAAATATGCTTTTGGGGACGCGCCAACTCTTTGAAACATATAGAAGCAGAGATGAAACATTAATGCTGAAAACCCGAATCCTCTTCTCTATGATAACTGTAGCAGATTTCCACACTTTTGGATTAATGAATGTCTGTCTTGCTTTTTTACAGTACGGCCTTTTAAATCCTCATCCGTGAAACCTTTTGGTTGAAACACTGCTAACCAAATAAGTGAAAAAATAGCGACCGATAGTTTTGTGAATGAAGTTTAAATTAGAAATGTATTAAAATAATAAAAAATATATTATGGTTCATTTGATAATATCTACCATCAAAGTCACGTTCACATGAACTGTCTAAATTTTCATCATTCTGACTTGAAGACTGCTTCACATTGAGTAAATATTCGTACAAAATTGATTGGTATAACTTGAGTGTAACCAGATTCAAATGTGTTAGCTTGGTATCGGTTAGTGTTGTTGTTGTTGTCTTCATATCTGATACCTGTGGAATAACTTGGTCATTTTCAGTATCATTTGATGTAAGGCTGAATAGTGAATTCCAATACTCGTTGACTTCACTTTGGTTTTTAATATAATCGAAAGGTTTGTCAAAAGGTTTGGGATTTGTGATTACATTCATTATTTCACATTCAATATCGTCTACAAAAGAAAAGTAAACGGTTTGTTTTGTACAAGAAAGTAATAAGAGATTGAGTTTTTTTTAAATATGAAGCAACCGACGGTTGAAAAGTGAGTAAAGAATGGGTCATTTCATTAGCAAATGTCGGAAATACTAACACAGCTCGCAATAAACAATTATGGATAAGATTTTATTTCGATAAATCACACAGTGTTGTACAGTTATATTAACTGATGACATTTCGAGCACAAACTATTGCTCATAATCATATCAAGTAACTCACACAACTTTTTCCTTCATTTATATACATGGATGGAATCGATTAGATATTGGATTTAAGATCAATGTGAGATAATATTCATTCAGAAATAATAGTACGAGTGTTATTGACCCATTGAAATTATGTGGGAACAATATGACTTCTCATATTATGAATTCGAATTCAATCTGAACGAAGAATATTCTTTTCAATAATTTCTCTTCAGGTTCTTACAATTATAAAATATAATATTTGTTGTCGTTACAATAAAGGCCAGTTATGCGGCGGATAGATTTTTAACGTAGAATAACAGATTAGTTATGGGGTGTCAAAATAAATAGTCGTATTTGTGTGACAATCGATTAAAAAATATTGTCAAACAGGAGACAATGGTGGTGATTATTCATAATAGATTTGTAGTCAGTTCAAGGTTATAAAAGGTGTCAGGTAAGTGGCTAGTACAAAGTGGTTTGTGTTAAGCAAGAGATAGTGAGACGGCAATGAGAGGTTCATAATGAGATAAAGAATATGTGAAATGAAACAGGTGGAGGCATATATTGAGAAAGAGATAATATCACTAATAATAAGTCCGGATAGTATAAATGAAAATTCGATAGTATTAAGGGAATGTTTTCATGAAAGGCATAAATTATGACGAATAATAATATTTGTAATAATAAGCAAAGGAAAAAAACAAAGAGGGTTAAGGGGAGGAAAAAGAATCATCAATCCAAGTTTGGGCACGGTAGGAACGGCGTCTGGACGTGTTCTTTTTGGATACAATGTTCCGGTTTAGCCGATCTCATTGCAACAGCTTTAGCTGTGTGTAGAGACGTAAGCGAACTGTACGGAATAACGACTTCGGAATTCGGTATATAACCCTGAAAGCTGTTCTGACATCTATACAATGTCCAATATCGACCAAGTGTGACAGGATCGAGCTTTTTATGCACTTAATTCCCTCCCCCTTCTGAACCAAGTTGGTAAATGTTCTCGAACCCGTAGACTAATCGTGCGACTACTTTAAAATGATAGTCACCTACGAGAATGAAGGTTATTCAAGAGGAACAATGTATAAGATAAAACGTAATTTGCACTTTAGTTAATAGTTTCTTTTACAAACTGACACATCTTAAAAGCACGCTGGTAAATAAAGAATGTAGCCGTACAGAAGACTAAATTGCCTAATTTATTCATCACTTATATTTTATTAAAACTGAAGTATACTCATAAATATCTCAAAAATCAACAGCTGCAGTAAATACCCAAACCACTGCGTGGTTCAGTCTTCATAATCATTCAGTATTTGACAGAAATTTAAATTATATTAGACGTTTTCCGAAATGCACATCAAATAAACAGAAAACGAATCTTACTTCTTTTTTACAAATACCGCGTATACCAAAACTAAAATTGTTTTACACTGGAAGTGCACCTGTTATTCAATAATGATTTCATTCAAAATGTCATGATTACAAAAAACAGCATATCGAAATTATTTATTTTAATGTGAATTGAATATATGCTCATAAGGAAGGCATTTGTTGATTTTGATTAACATCTGCCATACAAATAGATCTTGTCTAACTTAGTCAATGAAATGTTCCATCATTAATAACAGGGAAGCAAAAATTGGGGACCAACCAACGTTTCTTCTTTTTCTGTGTATTGTTCATCGTTTCTACTCGTCTCCCACCTTCTCGTGTTCCTCCTCCACACATACACACACTCTCTCGCCTAATATGTCTCAATACTTTTTTCATAAATGAAAAAAGAAATTTCTAATCTCATCATATTTATTTGTTTATTTATCTCCATTTTATATGTCATCACAACTTCAGTATGACTAAAATGTATTTTATTAATATTTGCAACTGATGAGTCGATTGCTCGAAGCAGTTTGATAGAAAACACACAAGTATGCAACAGATAAAAGTAAGGATGTTTCAGCTGTATATATGTATATATAAAGCTAGGAATCAGTATTTTGTTTTATATTTTCTATTTCGGTATCTGATTGATAAAAACAGCATAAATGTCCAAATCCTGAAAAGAAAAAGATTATTAGAATCTGTATTTGTAGCATTTCACTTGCATAAGGTTATAAGATCAAGCTGTACATTTTGCTCATTTCATATTTGACCAGTGTAAGTTATTTACTTTACAGATGCATCATATTCTTATCCTTAAATATTCTCATTCTTAAAATTAAAACAAGACATATTTGCGAACAATATTGTTTTCAATTAGATCTTCCTCACGCTTTACTCTAATGTATATAAAAATTTTTCACTTATTTCTTTTTATTATAGCTTGAATCCACACAGTATTTCCAATACCAATATGGATTTTTTGGCATTTGATATCAGTAGCTCAAATTAACCAGGCCGACCATTGATAGAGGGTGTGCGTCGGCCGGCGAGAAGCGTCTTAAAGATTTTTTTGGCCTTTATCGAACTATGAGAGAAGATGCTCAGTAATGCATTTGTTCAGCTGTCTAGTTATTCGTCCTATACAGATTTCCCCACAGGAGCGACAAAACTTATAAATTTACATAAAAGTGGCACAGGCAGAAAGTTTATCTGTCTTTCGAGCCATCGAAATTAATCGACTGGAAAGTTACGAACAACGAATGGGAGAAGTATGAGTCCGTTTTAAAGGTCTGGATAATCTTAAATGTAGAAACTTCACCAGTAACGTCGTCATTCAGTTGCAGCTTCAGAAACAATTATTTCTGCCTAGGCGTGGTTAGTTCCCCATTTCTATACACAGTATTCATGTGTTTACTTACAACTCTACTGGAATAACCTATCTGCACCATCACATTCTTGATGTATCTTAATTCATTTTCTAGGGAGTCATCGGTACGATTCCTTCTTGTTCTATTTGTGAGGCATCTGATTAAAATTGATTTTATATCAGATAGGTGCGAAACTGAAGAAATGTGCATAGTGTCTTATAGACGTGGTTTTTTAATAGACACTTCTCTTGAGTTAACCATCCTCTCTTCTGCTCAACTGGACATCAGAAAAATGCAAACTACCACCATGTTTTCACTCACAAAAGAACATGAGAGATGGATGTGTTCATGTCGGTTTTCTCATTATTAATAATAAAAATATTATCGACATAACGAAAATAAGAATCTACTTTATCGACTGCATGTTTCATTGGGCCATTTTTATGCTTAACGAAAAAGAAATCTGGAGAAATTGACCTAATGGAGAACGTTTGGCACTACCTTCGATCTGTTTGCAATAAACGTTGTTAAATGTGAAATGCAAATTCATAGCACATCTTAGTAGCAGCCTTTTGAGACTGATGAGTTAAATTTCGATATCGAACTGCTTTTCTAGTATTTGTCGGCATACGAATTCCAGTATCCATAACTGTTACCTTGGTAAACAATGATGTGAAATTTAAGGAAAGCATTTGCTTTCCATTCACACTGACATCATTTAAGTTAGAAATGAATTCAAATGCGTCTTTAAAACAATGATTTACCACTTTTTGTGTAACCACTGTAGGAGTCCAACTAGCTATCTTGCCACTTCGTCGTACGTGAAATTAGACATGTCTAGAACTGGGAGAAGATGAAATCCTCATCCATATAATTTAGGTAAACTACACAATCGAAAAGTATTATTTCTAGTAGGTTTAGGAAATTTATAGGCTAGCACAGATATTACATCATTTCTCCTTAGTTCATTGCGCGTATCTGTTAGCTGCTTTTGGACCTTCCCATCTAAATTTGTAGAGATTTTAGGATTTTGGAATTTCATTTCATTGCTTAGAAACGAATTCATTTCGTTAACATACTCACTTTTACTCATCAGTACCACCCCAACCTTGCTATCTGATCTACTAATTATAATGCCTTCATCATTTCGTAACTTTCTGAGGTCTCCTCATTATCGTTTATTTGGTAAGCTTTTGCTAGAATAACTACCATTTTTATACCTCTCTCAGTTGTTGACTAGTGTGGTTTGAAATCTGACAACTTCATCGTCTAATGATGGAATCAACTCTTTTGTTTGTAGAAGCAAGTTTTGTTACTGGATATTGGTGTCGAGTTGGTTGATCTTATAGCCTTGGTCGCAAAATTCAAGCTGCATTATTCTTAGCTGTTTTAGTTTACTACTCACTAATGATTACGAATTTTTTAGAGCTGTCACCTTTATCTCTTACTTCCGGAGTGTTTTGTAATGAATTATTGGGTCAAAGATAATTTCATTTAAACTGCTATTTATAACTAAGGTCATTGAAATTTTTTTCAGTGTAGTTGCAAAAACCACTAGTTAATCAAATATAATCTAAAAAAATATTTGTTTTGTGATGACTACGAGTGGAATCCAGGCTTATGATGAGTCTTGTTTGGGGCTTGTCAATTAGATGTGCTTGCTTCTTGGAAAGTGAAGGTGTTCCCACTAAGATGCAGACCCAGTGGTGATGACTTCAGATGTGAAAGTGTCATTCACTAGATAACGAGGGCTACTTTTTCTGCAACGGATATTACTGAAATGATTTCTATGTCTGTATCATTTTCTGCTAACGTTTTCGATAGTAGTAATCAGCTTCATATCGGTGGATAAGTTCCAAAGAATCAAAGTTACTTGTCTGAGGCTTCCATCCAAGCAAGTAACATACCGAAGAAAGCTGATCAGTACATTCCAGGAAACTACTACTTAAAACTGAAATAAAGATTCCTAAAATTATCGCCTATTATTTTAAAATATTCCTAAAAGCCTGTAGTTATGTGGAATTTTTAATGAGGTAGAAAATACTAACCATCAAAAATCTATATAAATTCAGTTGGTGAAATAGATTGTAATTTTCAACAGAGTCTACTGAATATACTTGCAACACAAAGAATGCAGTTAAAAGAGCTTATTGTGCAGCAGAGGTACCTTGTCTCTTAACAATCACCCCTATTCTACGTTCGTGAAATAAAGCTAAACTACCTAAATTTGCTCTTCTATGTGTATCTAGCAGTTTGACTACAGCTGCGGAGCCAGCCACATTGGGCGTTCAATTAGGCAGGTTCATCATCGTATTTCCGAACATCATCCAACATGGTTAAGCAAGGGACAAACAAAATCTATTCGTAGTTCTATTTTAGCACACCTTGTTGGTACTGAGCATAAGGTTGATGTTAATACAACATTTAAAATTATTTATCACATTCCTACTAATCTTAATTTTGCTCTATGACTTCGTCTTCTACATACAGCTGAAACAATAGGAATCCACCTGAAGAAGCCAAACCTGTGTGTTCAGAAGCAATTTGTGCAGCCACTTTTCTTGCCTTGGCCATCGTTACATGAATGTGTGAACCGGACTACTTCGGCCTCCTCCCCTTAAACCTTTAAAATTATAAAAATTATAATTGTCCAAATTATTTTTTCTGACTACTTCATCTTTAATTACGTGTTATCCTTCTAAAACGAATAAAACTCTCTTATCTATGGAATTTTGTTACTAAACATTTGTGGGAACTTGCTGCTTTTGAGAGTTACTGACAAGGCAAATCTTTATTTTATATTATTTAATTCTTTCGAGTTGCGAGTCAAACATGGGACTTCAAGCTTCTAGTAGCGGTGGTGTCTTTTTATAGGGTGAAGTTGCTAGCCTCATACATTACCTTATTTTTTTTACTGGTGTATATACCGGTTACGTGAGTTTTAGGCGTGCGTTGGGAGGTAATCGAACTCCAAACCATGTGAGTAGTTGGTGAATGCTCTAACAATGAATCAGCAATGTAAAAACGACTGATTATTTTATTTTTAATTTACTTTCATAGATTTTCAAATCTGAATTTGAACTATTCAGTATTCACTAGTGAATATTGAATTCAGCTAAGAATTAATGGTTCCGCCTTCATTGAGTCATTTGTATTCACATTCAGTGGATGTAGAACACACTTCTTATCATGTAAATAAATCTTTATCAGATATTCTCTTGTTGTAAAAATATATTCATAAAAGAAGTGAATAATTCTCATACGTCACAAGTTTTTGTTCTAATAAAAGGAAATTAAAAAAAAGCTCATAAAACTTAATGCCCAGAAAATCTGTAATTAAAGCAATGTTGAAAGTAAAAGAGAGAAACAAAATGAGATATAAACCATGTATGTTTTTGTTCTTTGTTTATAAGCTAAACCGGAAATATATAAATATAAATATATATTGTTGATAGATAAGTTGATACCGAAATACCTACAGCATACAGTTGAGATATTCATAAAAATATAAGACACTACTTCAACAAAAGTATTTGCGATAACAAATGTGTGTGTCAGTTGAATGCTTAATGAAAGAACGCTACCATGGGTAAATTGAAGTATTTAGGAATTTCTCTCTACTTACAGGATAAGAGACATATTATTTTGTAACATAAATAGGGCATTATTGAAAATAAACACTAGGTGATTGCGAGATAAACAATTTAATCTAATTCAATGTGGTTCATCCCAAGGTTTAAGTTACAGAATCTACTACTACGGCTGATTTTACCGATAAAAAAAAGAGAAAACTTATCAGATTTCATCATGAATTACCTAATGACATGCCAATGACATTACAGTCATTGGAATGATTAAGATCACGTAGCTTCCAGTTCATTGGTTCACCGGTCAAAATAAATTTAATTAGATTTAATCACGTACCATCTTCATTTGGGAAGATCACTGAAAACCAGGGAGCACTGGACAGCTTCTCCTTCCTATGTCGGGACTCTTAGGCAGTGTGCACACACGACCCAGAAATTGAACCTAGAACATATATGTTACCGGACCCAGCTGGGTGACTATTCAGCTACTTCGGTTGGAATTCAGTGACCCATGAATTCTCTGGCAATTGGTAATATTGCTCTACCCTAACCAGTGACTTTGATGAGCATTCACGACACCTTGACGCAGTAGACCCCACCAATCACGACTTCTTACTACAGCTTTGGTGCATTCAACTAGTGGTTATCAGTAACCAGAAGATTGATATATGAAATATAGAATTTGTGGGGATTTAGATTAATTCAGTTCCAGTTGTTAGATTTTGTCACCTACCAACATCAAATTTACAGAAGTGTGATGGCTTACAGTTTGATTATATTGGAAAAGGCTTCACGATACATAATACAAATTCAGAAATGTGTTTACAAGAACAGTTTGCACAGCATTCTAATTGTCAACTGATTTATCACATCAAACATGTCACAAACGAAAATTTATCTTGGCCTTACTTTATTTTTGCACTAAATGACAAGATTTCATTCTTTCCCAAATTTGTCGAGAAATATTGATCTAAAAACTTTCACATTACCCCAGTATCCTTAATCTTGGCCTTTATTTATCTGCACTTATCGATTTAATGACACATATGTGTATTTTTTCGACCAGCGTTATTATACCTCATTGTTTACAGACAAACAAGTAGGCAAATTTCGAAATGACAAAACTGTTTGCTAGTATTTGACCTAACCTACACTTAAAAAAACGATTGTACATCTTTTAAGTTCAAACAGGAACAAAGAGAGAATTTAAGTTTACTTTCATTTCTCAATTTGGATTACTAATTTAGAGCTGTATTTAGCTTCGGTATTATTGCCTTCATGTTATCAACCAGTCTGTCTTATTGATTTAATACACCGCTATATAATAAATGGTTTGAAAATATTTTGCAATTTCATGAATCAAAAGGGACCGAATAAGTAATTTTGGTTGTTTAGCTTTTTTATATACAGTCAAACATTAATATATATCATCTGCTTAAAAGCAAAACCGAATATAACCTAAGGTTAATAGTTAAAAATGTATTTCAGTTTAAGTATAAATTATGAATATCTCACTAATATACATATATATATGTCAGGTTTGATGAATGATTGATTTCCGTTAGAGAACCATTTAAATTGAGGAAGTCATGGATAATTGTTGAGTTCTAGTTTACGACCCGTAGGCAGTATGCAACCACAATCCCAGAGGTTATCGCCACCAGAGCCTTCACGTCACGAGGCCAAACCCGTTGACCGTTCAGCCAATTGGACTGAAATACAATGGTTCATGGCTTCTAATTTTTATCATTTGGTGATTTTAATCAGACTGCCACTCAATGTCATCTACAAGTATTTGTTCTCACACTCAACCTGGTGGATACCATTACTCACGGCATCTTAATTACTCTTTAGTAGGCTATAAGCGACACTTATTGTGCGTGCTGGCGGGGGTGTCAGTGATACTACTAAATGAAGTAGGCGTAGTGCCACTCGAAGCCAAGATGCATCAAACAAAAGTCAAATGATTAGGCCAATGACCCCACCCCATCCCACCAACCAGCATCACCGTATCGTGAACTGATAGAGATAAGAACTCATAGGACATTGGATTGTGTTTCAAGCGGCTGAATGTTCAAAGAAATTGGTCTAGCGACCTAAAGTTCCTGGTTTCTATTTGTGGAGGGATCGTCGTCGCGTACTGGTGGATGGTTGCAAGCTGGGACTCACCAACTGTTCAGTAATCCCTGTTTTTCAGTGGTTGTCTAGTGGACATCAATCCATGATGAAATCTGAAACAAATCAAATCCTAGAAAAATAACTTATGAATATATATATATATATATAAAGAATTCAGCTAGGTTATTTCTGAAAGCTTTTCAACCGTGTTTAAATCATACATACACTGGAAGAGAATCCGAAGACAACTGAATAGTTTATTATTCTATCAACAATTTTGGCTTTTGTAGTCCAATAACTACAGCAGTCTCAGATGATATGTCATGTTTGCTTGTTAGTTGCATCTAACTTTGCTTCTAATGCATTTCTAATTTGAAAGCCTTTCCCCTTAGACCTCTGATTTGTTAATAATGTTTGTGAAGTTTCAGATTCACTTTAGTTTAGCGTGTTCACTAAATTGCAAGCGCTGAATACTTTTTGATCAAAGAATTTATGAACCATAGAGAACAAAAGAAACACAACGAAATCTTAATCGTCTGTCTTGATAGAGATGCTGGTGTAATTAGTGTAGATGAAACAGTATCAATGTAACTGCATAATCAACTGTACTATTGGTAACCGACCAGCACAGTGTGCTATTTATTCAGTAGGCAATTTACTGTGTCACTGAATGAAGTAGATAGGAATCTCGCTGATGAAATGAATTTCATGAAGATCCCAGATGTTGATGATAGTCGGAAAGCTATAGACCTGTTTCGATAGTTTCTTACTACTGAATAATAACTTCTAATAGCGGCAACGAATTTATTCAGACTACTTTAAAAAATCTTTAATACCTCAGTCGAATATATTAATGACGCACTCGTCATCTACGCAGATAATTTAAATTTACACTGACCTCATTATTTCCTTAATTACTATCAACTTCTAATTGATACTGTAGTTGAATTAGAATCCTGTATAATAACTTTGCTGCTAGATGTCATTTTTATTGGTGGAATGCGTAAAATATCTTTGTATGGGACAAGTACAAGCTGGTACTATTGTTCCTGCAGGTCCTACCATACCACGAAGGTTCTTAGGATAGAGATTAGACTAAAAGCAGTTACCGGTATAGTGTATGAATTTTTTTTACACTATGCTGGGGGTTTGTGGACGAAGTCGTACTGCTGGGGAACAGGGATGTGGCAGCAGTCAGGTGTTTCCTCAGATGACCAGCATGCCAGATATGCTGTCTCTCCACTCTGGAGAGAGAGGGTCGATCTCAAAAACTGTACATTCCGACTTACCTTACGGTGGCCCGTAATCGCCGGTAAGTTTGCTAATATGGAACCAAACCAAGAAACCAGTTCATACAGGCAGCGTGTGACTGGCCTCATGCAGTTGTCTCCTAGGCTCTACGGTCACGCAACACTAACCCTCTTTGTTTCAGGTATTCGAAGAATAAATCAACTTCTACGGCGTGGGTAGCCGGGAAGTAACAACCGCCCACACACTTCCAAGTGCAAACAAGAACCATGTAGAGAACAATGATTACAGTAGTGTTTCCAGTCATGAAAAAAAAGAATTCAACTAGTGCATACACTGTCATCATATTTACACACGTGAAGATGAGATAAAATCCAACAAAATCAGAGTTAAACTTAAAGAAGTGTCAGAAAATTCTAAGATAAAAACCTTAGATATAAAGCATATATGCAAATGTTCTGTGAAATAATACACCTCCAAAGACCCAGACATTCACTGGAAACGTAAATGATTAGGATTTTAAATGGAGATTTAAATTTGGTGTTAAATAGTATTTTATGCAGCAACTCTTTAAATCGTTTATTTTGTTCAGTCATTGATTAACGCCAAAACAGACAGTTCACCTGGTCTTGCAGAACTGCTAACACCAGTTGCACCACAGACACACTTTACAGAGTAGATGACACCACCGATCATGTTTAAGTAAAGATGACACAGGTCAACTAAATACCAAGCTTAAAACATTGTTTTGACAATGAGTTAACAGATCCGTAAAATTGGTTTACTCTGGTTTGAAAATTCAATTATGACCTTTAAAAAGGTCCGAAAAATATTCGCCTAAATATACTTAGTCTGACTACCTAAACTTGGGAACCAAAGTTTTACATTTTTAATCAAGTTCTCCATATTATTTCTGAATTTGAGTTTTACATTTCAGTTATTGAGTTTTAACAACACTTTGTCAGTAAGTTTACTTGGTAGATTTTCGGCTAACCAACATCAGTCGAGGTTGCATAGCGGTTAGGACGCTCGCCGACCATGCACATGGTCCAGGGTTCGATCCCCGGCCGATGGACTCCTTTACCTTGCTGGGCCAGAAATAATGCTAGTAAAGAGGAAAGATTGGGCATGAGGCTAGCAACTCATCCTGTAAAATAAACACTGCCACAGAAACTTCATGCCATTAGCTTGAAGCCCTATGTTCAGCTGGGGAACGTGAAGGGAAAAAAAGGAAATACAGGAAGCTAAGAAGCACCAGGAAATCGCCTTTTCCTTCTTTAGATACTTATATTGGCTTATGGTAGGGAAGGTAATCAGTATTTCGTTTGCATAACTAATTTCCACATTTATTAATCAAAAAATTCTAAAAATATCAGCACTTCATTACACTTGTACAATCCTTAAGATTAATAACATACGGAGAAAATTTGTGTACATAATTTGTTTCCCTCCTAAGTTTTAACAATCTAAAGAATTTTTGACAACAAACACTTCAGTCGATTATCCCCACACTCTATAAATGACACTGAAGTTAGTTTATTGGTTGTTCCAGCGGTAAACAAATATTGTGTTTTCTATTACACCTGGAAGTAAACAAGTTCATCTGCGACCAGTTATGTATGTTAATAAACCTGTTTCCCTGCCTTCAAAAAGACAGAATTTTGTCGCAAAAGTGAAAGAGCAAACTGGAACTTCGTGTGCTTATGATCGAACTAGCGAAGATGCTAGTTTACCTAGATGAACTGGAAAACCCTAATTCCAAGCCAATGATGTACATGGGTTTCAGAATCAGAACAGATCAAACACTGTATTAACCTGTTTAGGTCACCAGAAAGCGTGGAAACACGACTTCTCACACTGCTCCACCGCAGCGTGACTTTTGACTTCAAGTCAAAAGCTCTTGGGTCGTCCCCTTAAGATAACCATCTGCTTAGGTCTGGGCATCCAAGCACAAACTATGAGATTTCGACTTGCTCGTATCTTGGAGCTCATGATGTATTTTTACCATTGCTTTTTTTTAGTTCCCAGAGGAACATAGGGCTTCAGCCGACGTCTCAATTGAGTTCGGTTCTCTACCAACGTTTCCACCTAGCTTTACATCCGCCCACATGCTTTCACTCCTCTACACATGACCTCCTCCATGTAACCATAGCACTAACGACCAACTCGCCACTTGCCATTTGGTTTTCACTCGAGAGATGGCCTGTCTTGTCATGTCACTTGATGATTTCTCAGAGTATGGCCAACCCACTTCCATTTATTCCTGTATATTTGTTTCACGATCGGTTCCTGGTTGGTTCTCTCCCAGAGATCCCTGTTTCTGATCTTTTCTGGACAGACTTCTGATCCTGAGTAGTATTGAGCGAATTCAGCTTTTGATGGAAGTCTGTAGTTTGTTCGAAGTGCCCTTCGTGACGTGGCGCCAAGTTTCTGATCCGTACAGTGGCACCTACTTCACAAAAGAGTTGAAAATCTGGATCTTATTTTTCATGCTTATGATGTGCCATGTCTTTATTTTACTAACAATAAAACTAATCAAAAAACTGAGCTTAATCTTTATTATGTCCAAATATATTACTCTTACCAACACATTTCTAAGTGATTTAGTCATTTGATTTAGTTTTGCTGTCATTACTAATAGTTTACGTAAGCTGCTGTCTAAGCGGGTAGGTTTAGTGGGTATCATAAGGTTCCGCATTATAACAGGTCATTCAGTTCATACAACCATACATTCCAGATATTTTAAAAAATGTAGACGTTGTACATGACTAACATACATTTTTACAAACTTCCAGTGATCTGATGGAGGTCTTCCTGGGTGGTTTTAAGTTACTACAAGTATTTACATAGTCAAAGTCTCAAGTACGTGAATGAAGCAAGTCAAGGCTTAGTCACAAGAAAAGATACTGCAAGTGAACTTGACCGGGGAATATTTAATGTTGCTTACAGTACGGCAAGGCAGTAAATTAGACTTTGAAAAATAAAAGAGCTTATCAAGTCAGGCTGTTCTTGGCTTTGAATTCCTCATAAGTGCTTGTATGCTAAACACTGTTTTGTCATTCGACTTTCATATCAGATGAAGTTGATAGATCACATGACTTTATGGGTGTTATTTGCTTCTTAGCGTAACTGCCAGCAAAATGACAACAACATGTTGAAGACAATAAAATGTCTCGAAACAAACTTTCTATATCATAGTTGCTAGGAAAGTTACCTACATTACAGTAATCTTACCGGCTAAAAGTACTGGTTTAGAATCCAAACATTTTTGTGCCACTAAATCAAACTGGTGCATTATTGGAAAGTTCTTCAAGAATTCTTTATCTACTGTGCAACCCGGTTGTATTTCAGCTTTAGGTATTTTTGAAGTGATGGATTTCTTCCTAATATTTCGTCCTGTAGATCGATATGCGTCTGTAGATTTGGCAGCAGATGATGATAAACAGATATGTCTGCTATCAGATAAGAAAAATGCACCATATTCGCTGAGTTCCAGATTGATGCATTTACGGATATAGCGAATGAGTCTGTTGAGCCATTTGCTTTGAGCTTATCAGCTGATACTATTGGTTGAATTTGTTTCTTCAAGTGAAAGGATTTTACTTTCTACGTACAGATTGTAAACAGAAAGAAAACGTATTGATTTTATTGATTAAGGCGGTAAAATTAGTGAATACATTTAATCAATTTGCTGAAAACAGATACATATTCATAAGGCATAGGAAATATCTCTATAACTGTTGGAAAAATTATGGCTGGGAACCTTACAAAAGAGATTAACCCCATTGTATTTGATTCTACAGATCTTGGTTATGTGATGTTTGGTTTCATGACACTCTCAAAGATAGATACTAGAATATAAGAATTTCTCAAGATATCATGGGTCCAGTAGAGAGTTGATCAGTATTACAGTTTTCATCTTTGAAGAACCATAACCAAATTAGAAAGTGATGACAGTACAAATCGATGGAAAAAATTGCACATTAATTAAAATATATACAAATTTCACATACTTATTTCCCCCATTGTTGTTCTTGCTTTATTTAAATAATGCAAGAACAGTAGTTTGTGCAGAATGAGATGATATCATCAATTATTTTGTTGGCTTCTCATCAGCTGCTCACAGCCCAAATGAATTATTAAAATTATGTACAGAAGTTTTAACATACTTGCAAATTTTACATGATGTCAGTTGACAAGAAGTTAAAATTTTAGTGAACAATGCTCATGAAATTATGCTTAAATAGTTTTTACACAGGAAGTTTAGGTTTTTAAAAAGTAAATATATGCATACAGTGGTAAAGGAATCACGCGATAATGACGAAAGGTGCATGAGATGATGAGTAACCAATAAAATGAGTAACAATGTACTGAGTTCAACTGAAACCATAGAAACAAGAGACAAGCAAAGTTTCACTGTATGAAAGCGAGGAATGTGATTAAAACCAAGGACTACGTAATTTAATGAAAGAGAAGAGAAAGGTTTTCAGTTACCAGGGCAAGGAAATACTGATAACTCCTTTTTTTCTGAATACCTAATTCGGGTTTCAAACGTTTGATAGAGATTGCTCCGGCAAACTTGAGAAGAAGTAAGCTATTTTGTCTATTATTGATTTAGGTGGATTTTGTGGTTTCTGTCTCATGTGTCGAATCAATGAGAGGTCTGGTGATGACACTATTGGAAAAACTTGTTCTCTCGAGACATAGGCTTTTTGGTACATGTTGAGAAAGTCAGAGGTGTGACCTTTTTATTCTCTCAATGTAATTACTCCCACAGATTTATGTGAATTCGTATACGCATTTGGAGTTAACATCAGAAAACACAAATTTAGCAGAAATCACTCTTCAGTTAGGAGCACTGAACAAACTACATTGTAAAACACCTCAGTTATTCTTCTTGATTAATGTAAGGTTTCATGGTAATGATAGCTGTCAGTTCAGTATTTAAAAGATTATGAGGGCTGACACCTGTTTGTGCGGTCGATTTCCTCTTTCTCCCTCACTTCGCGTGTTCTAAGTGCAACAAGCCGAGAAATCTCAGTAGTGATGTACTAATTTTTAGAGGCTGCGACTGTGAGCCTCATGTCAGATATACTTTTTTTCAAACTTAATACCAGGATGGAAAAATTTGTAAGATTTAGGAAAGCTTCGATTGGGAATCGAACCCGGACCACTTCAATGACTGGAAAGGATCCGGCCATTGTAGCGCCAGCGCTAATTGAATGGTGATCGCCATACACATTCACATATAACCTTGACAGTAACTTCTAAATGAGCCATTGATTCTCAGAATCCCGAGGATGCCAATCAATTCAGACGAGCTAGATCTCCCAACATGACTGAAATCCGCATTCAGAAACTTTATGGTGTGACCACCCTTAACCTTTTGTGTTACCCATCTGATACTATGTAAGGTAACACTGATCCATTAGGAAGGTGATGTTTTTACAGACGTAACCCATATTCTATCCATCTTATTCGATGCAGCTTAACAACCTCATCGATTGACTTCCTCTTGCTACTTAGCACTTCACACCTAACTTCAATAGTATATACCATATTCAAGCGCGTGACACGAAATCTTGAACGTAGGCATCTGCGGTCAAAGACGATTAGACGCTTTGTATCTTTCATCTTCAATGACCGCGTTTCACAGTCACAAAGAAGGACAAAGCGAATAGCGATTCCGTAGATACACAATGGGATAAAAAGCGATACAAAAAGAATACACAAAATGTCGATAAATTTAGATCAGTGCAATTATGATTAGAAAACTTTCATAGCCACCACCTGGTAAAATATAAAACAATAGGTTAATGTTTTCATTTGTTTGTGCAAAGAAACATTGAAATCCATGTTCTTAGAAACAGTACGAAGAAAGGAAGACACAAGAAACTTTGTCCGAAAACATATTTTTCCTAGCGAATGAACTGCAAGATACTTCCTGTCAACCGATTCGGACTTTGCAAAACACGTTTTGGAATATTTATGAAAATATCATGAACATAACACATTCTGTTTGCTATCAATCGACGTCATCATCCTTTTCAAGTAATTCAAAATAACAAACTTTATCTAAGGCTTAATAGAACAACTCGTTTAAAACACAATGCTGAGGAAGTATTTGTAGTCAAAGTGAATACACCCCTTCTCAAGAGTAAAACTGGAAAAAAGACTTTCTCTTAAAATATCCTACCATCTATTGGCACACGTAGTAATACTTACATTGTCTGCTGCTTGTTGTCCATCTACGAGATTTAAATTTTGACGTCCACTTTTGATAACTACCAACTGCCAAAAATAAGCAAGCACATTTTGAACTCGGTGTTGAAAGCTGTTTTTAAGAGAAAAGAAAATGTCACCGTTTTAGTAATAATTACATAATTACTTTAAAAAACTCAAAGTAAAGCAAGAGTTTTTAGTGTAATTATGTGATTAAAATAATGGTGGCCTAATTTAACTGACCTGATACTAGACCATTTAAGCTACTATTGAGAATCTAGTCACAGTTCAGTTGCATTTTAATATTGCTCATATATCTTCAGTCACTCATTTAATGTGACACATGTCGATGATTTTTTATTGACAGCAACAAATCCACTCTGAAAAAGGGACTATAGAAGATTAACCTGATTAAATCATTAGCATTGAATTGCTGTGTTGATTATTTGAACTAGCGATCACGTATGGCAGTAATACTTCAGTAGCTTATAATGCCTTTCACACTTATTTTTCAGTTTTCATCAATATCTTAGTAATTTGAAAAAAGGTTACTGTGTAGACAGCAGGTTGTTCGATCTACACCAGTAATTGTTTGATAACACTCAAAGAAACATGTCACACTTTAGTCTGCATTTCACGTCAATTTATCCCTTTCACAAATTTTATCAGTTGAAAATAATTACAAATTTTTAAGAAATCTATTCTTTTTGTTTTATGTCTAAAAAAATTATAGAATGAACTTAAAAAAGAATTTAGGGTTAACATGATTAATACATTATGAAAGATTTGCCCTAACTTGTGAAACAATGAAACAGATCAGTGAACAATAGGATAAAAGTTGATCGATCGAATAAAGACCCAATTACTTATGATTATATTATTAAGAGACAAGTTCAGAATAAACAAGTTGGATTTTTACACTCATATTTCATCAATTACAGATTATTAAAATCCCAAAATTAGTGATATACTATGTCAGTCAATATATACACCGGTTCATTCAACTGCAAATATTATGCAAAAAGAGACAGAGTATGTGTGTGAGAACGAGTGGAGAAAAATGTAATTCAAGTCAATGGAAGGACTGGGTTTTTTTAATTCCTTTACGTTCCTAGTGAAACATAGGGCTTCAAGCGAGGGAATTGAAGTTCCGATAGCAGTGATGTCTATTTTTATGGGATAGGGTTACTAGCATCATGCCCAATCTTTCCTCCTTACCAGTCTTATTGCTGGCTTATCGATGTAAAGGGGCGAGCTGGAGGCCAAGAATCGAACCCCAAACCATATGCATGGTTGGCGAGTATTCTATAGATGTGCCACTGATATATTGGTCAAATAAATGATATTTGTGAGACCCAAATCGTAGTTTATTTTACGTGGACATTATTTATATATATATATATATATATATATATAGTTAATTTCTCTTAAGAAAACTTATCTTAGAGGTACTAACATTTACAGACTTAGGCATTCGTACATTGTTCATTGAAGCAGGACGAAAAGTGCTTCTTATTTCTTATATTTATAAAGTTCACATATATTTTATAACGAATATTGAGCTATTTACACTACAGACATACTAAACTCAAATAAAATGATTTGCCGCTTTGCTTTTCACGTTCAACACCCTGTGCCTTGAGAAAAGAGTAATTATACCACTTCCAAATAAGTCATGATTTCCTACTGTGCAGGCGAACTATCTGCATTACTTTAGAAATGCTCATAGGTGGTAAGTAAATTTAGTGTCTTTAAGCAGGAACAGAAGATTACAATTATGTCACGAAGATATGTTAGCTCAGATTTATGTATAAGAACATGTTTCTTTAATGCTATTCTATGGAATTTTCACTATAAGTGTGTAAAACAAGAATATAACAGTAATATAGAAGTGCAAAGATATATAACTAATCAAGTGAAACATCAACTAATGAATACTGTTAAACGGATAAACTTAAAACTCATGAAAAGAATACTTATCTAAAGAATTAACATAAAAAAGTACTTCCTAAAATTCTCCACTTCTATCCACAATGATTCCAAAATGGCTGCTGATTATAGCTGTAAAAATTATTATTAGTGATTAATAATAATAAGGAAAAAGAAGTATTAAGAATTCTCACAATTTATCACCAGTAACATAGGCAGAAATGCAAACAGAACGCGTCCATGATTCTGAAGGCATCTTCCAGTCGATTTTATTCTCCAAATATAGTCTCATCTCCAAATGACCTACAGGAAAAGAATAAAATATATTAGCACATAATATAATACCGATTTTCTGAGCATGTAGAATAAAAGGCCTATATTTTTCAAGGAAACAAATGCCTTCAACAAATCTAATACCAAGCATGTCGTTAATACAGGCCATAAGGTGGACATCATTAAAATCCCTCAAAATTAACAGTAGACAATACATTTCATTACTCTTCATGCCTGCTGTAGCGATTGCTATCAGGCGTTTGAAACCTGATTCAAATGTTCAGAAAGAATCAGTTCCTAGCTCTGACAACCCGATGTCTTTACAGTCTGTCGTAGTTGACTACGTAATCTCTACCTTTAACCTCTTCGTCTTTCACTATGAGGTAACATTGCTTGCCTTTTTTTATTTCTGGTATTTGATCTGAACCTACTACATTGCTATGCAACTCATCAGTTTATGCACCACTTGTCTTTACGATGCAACTCCTTCTTGAATGCATATAAACATTTATAGATTTTGGTTTTAGTTCGTTGAAAGCTTGAGCTTTCTGTGTATGTTAAATAAGTAAAATTTCTGAGCACTTTGTATTAATTTTGAAGTATCCTGTTAAATGACATTATTTTACACTCGTAAATACCTTTAAACTGTTCTGTACATAAACTAAATTAATTATATTTTATGTTGCAGCCAATGAGAAGGCAAGGAAATAAACGGCGGTACAGTCTTATTCTGCAAAGACCTTTGTCTCTACCTTATCTAGATATATGGGATTATAATTATTTTGCTCCTATCCATAATGATTACTACCGCTAAACTAGTAGACAACATAATCTAAAGAATAAACCTCTCATTTGTAGAGAAACCAACAGGCCAGTTTATTCTTGAAATGCTA
Organism: Trichobilharzia regenti; assembly: GCA_944472135.2. NCBI lineage: Eukaryota > Metazoa > Platyhelminthes > Trematoda > Strigeidida > Schistosomatidae > Trichobilharzia > Trichobilharzia regenti. Next base: position 142,915,436 of record OX235262.1, on the reverse strand, counting down.
TACAATAGAAAAAATTCAATGCACCAGTCACTGGAGAATAACCAAATTTGATGCCTTTTTCCGAGGATTAAATGAAATTTGTCATCAGTACTATTCACATAAGTAATGCGAAAAATTCATTATTATTTAAGAGAAGATGATTCATTAAATCTTTCCAAGTCATCTTAAAATTCATAAGTAAGCATTTATTGACAAAAAAATGGACAAAGTCTCACTAACTTGATGTAGTGTGATTTTCTATAATAAATTTATTCAAACTGATAAATTTTAACTTTATTTGAGGTTATATTTGTTGTCTTCTACCTTTAAGTCATTATCAATGTCACCTTTTTTCTGTAACGGTTGTTACAAGCCCGTGCTTCATCTTATCACTTCAATAAACATAACCTTTGACATTTCTCAACGACTACGAATAGTATTTATCCTCTCTTATACTAGCCCAGTGTCCATAACTGAAAAAACATTCTTTTGATGTTTACATTTTGACCACAGATTGGAACCTGCTAGAGAACCATTGACGACCAGGGAGTACTGGACAGTCAGCTGTTTCATCCTAGTTTAGGACAATAGTTCAAACCCAAAACCTTCCGGTTACAAGGCAAGCTCTTAGAGCATTCAGACAATGGGAACCGACTCAATGGCCCATGGATTCCCACATCTATTCATTCGTGGATTTTGGTACTACCATCACTTTTCACCTTTTTTATGGTCTTCTAACAGATGTGAGTCCGTGGTCAAAATTGGAAAATAGATAAAATCCCCACAAATCAACTCTTGAAAAATTCTTTTCGTAGTAATATATATGTGGGTGAATAGGCTTCATAATGGTAATTCCATAATTATATTTTCATGCAGTAGCTAGGTACAAGTTGAATGCAGTTAAATGAATGGCAAAAAAGAAAAATAACTAGTTATTTTCAACTGAAATTTAAGTGTATACATAGTGAATTATAGTGTAGCATAACATGAGTAAAGAACAAAATATAAAAGTTGCAAGGGAGTGAAATACAATCATCAGTAAAATGCAAGTACAACAATAAAAAGATAGGACATTTGTTATAACATTTACTGTAAATTACTGTACTAGCAACATTTTAAGGTATCAATGTGAAACGCAAATGATTTGGTATAGTTCACTGATATTTTTTCACATATATATATGCTTATATTAAAATACATACTGAAAGAATAGAAATACTATATCATCAAGCGTTAGTTTACAGGAGCTTGATTGGTTACAGGTTAGGTCACGAGTTGACATCCGTTATAGAACCTCTGGGAAACCACCAAGTACTAAACAGCTATTTCGTTCCGGTTGAGGACTCTTCAGTAGCACGCGCCCGCTAAAGTTCCAAGCCAGGAACTTGCAGTTATAAGGCGAGCTTATAGACCATTCAGTCACTGGGACCTAACCCAATGGCCAGTATGCGATATTAATAGCGCAGCCGGCAGCTTATGTCACTGGCGAGTAGCTGATCTCTTAATTGATTTAGTGGTTACTACTAATCACTAAAACACTTGGTAACTACCCGCGTGGAGGCAGCTACCAGTGAGCATCAATTACATTATCAGGGAAATAACAAATTACCAAGACAATGCAATTTGATTTACAAAGTCTACGTGTACGCATAAATTAGGTTTTGATTGACAGATTGCTTTTGCTTCTGAATTATTTATGAATCTTCTATTAGTCTTTTTATTTATCACATGAGAAAGTATGGTTAAATTCATGGTACGGGTTGTATCTAGGATATGTCTTATCAGCAGCGCTTCTAAGGATTCTTGAATCTTTCAATTATAAATTCTTTAATAAATTTTCGGAGATTCATTAACCAAGAGTAGTCGCCTGTCTTTGAAATACTTTTAAGTGGAGTGAAGTCAACAGATGCGGCTGAAGGTAGCATGAAACTGTCTCACATTAATACTTGTTTGTCTGAGAGTCATCTTTGAGTGGTAGACTACCAGCAATCACCAGCAGAAAAATTAAGCACGATATATGCATTCAGTTCGCGATTGTTTCTCAAATGGTTTCATTCTCTTCAAACTGCAATCAAGTGAAAATATTTTTGTTTTGTCATAGCTTTGAACAGTTTCTCAAAGAAGTTTCAGTTATTCAAGGACGTCTTAGAATCTTATTAACTAATTCTGTGATCAGATTTTCAGAGCACAATCTAGGCTACACTTCGTCTACCTGCAAAAGGACATAAACCACTAAACTGAAAATATTATCCGATATAGTCAAAGCACGCCAGCCATAAACCTGGTCAAGATTCTATTCCTGACCGATGCATCCCTAAACTTCGCTTAGTTTACCAGCCAGTAATAGATTTAAAAACGGGCAAAGCTGTGTAGAAGGCTATCGGTTTCATTGCCTGAAAACAACACAAGCGCTGAATTTTCAAAGACTTAAGGTCCCTGTTCCTTTCAAAATAAAACAAATGAGCAAAAACCGGGGCATGATCCACTTCACATGCCAACATTCAAAAGTCTTATTCCGTTCGACATCTTATGTTCACTTGTGGATTTCATATTTTCAAGTATTGGTTTTGTAGGGATTTTGTTTAATTGGGCCATTGGATCGGATCCCAGTGTCTTAATGGTCTACAAACTCACCTTTTAACCAGAAGGTCATCGGTTCGAACCCCCTGTGGTAAGTGCGTAGTGTGAGAAGTCCCAAGCTAGGATAAAACAGCTGGCTGTCTAGTACATCCGAAGGTTTTCTAATGGTTCTCTAACTGATGTCAGCTCATGGTGAACTCCTCCCCATGATTTCCCATTTGGCCGAAATTTAATAAACAGATTTAGCAAATTCTTCAGAAAAATTTCACTCTCACTAATCACGAATTCATCATATGTGTATTTTTGGTGCAATTTTAACTGTTACACGGGATCACTTAGTCCGATATTCTTTTAGTGAGCTAGAAATATTTTCGTGAATTTCATCAACTTTTACATTGAAAGAGTGAGTTGTTATGCATATAAAACATGAATCTGCCATCAAACTGGAAGGAAGGTGAAGATTTGTCAAGATTTAGTAAAATCTTCCCACAGTGGACAGCTGTAGATATGTGTGTCATATCAGGTCATAAGCACGGTGTTATACTGTACCGCTGTGCTACTGTTTTACGCCTAAGTTATTCCTTCTGCACCTTAACAACTACTTTCAGTACTTGTATTTTTATGACATAGTCGTTTAGAGATGGGCGACCGGATTATATCAGTTTAAATAATTTCGTAAATTTCTTCATTTATAAACTCATTTCAATAAACTCAAAAATTAGTATTTATATAACTTTATAACGTGCAAGTCATTATGATTTCTATGTTTCAAATCGGTTTCATATAAAAGTATGAACTCTTTGTTTCACACTACGTAACAATAACCCATAGCTTTCTGATATAATGGATAGGTTTTGTGATAACTGAGACTACTTCACGTTTATCTTTAGTCCACACAGATGTATCTGGATACATGTAGCAGTAACAGAACAGTTACTGATACATATGAAAATAATTATGAAGTGAAAGGTAATGACAGAAACAGTACACTTGGTTTGTATTTCACTCCAATATATTAATGAAATAAGCCATTTTTAACAACTTACCTTTAATGAATAAAATTTCACTTTCCATGCATGGATTGTTCGATGGAAGTTTTTCGGTTATATTTTGTATACAACAGAGAAGTGTATGAGCTTCCTCGTAAATTTCAACAGAACTAGACTGTAATAGACATAATGCTCTGAAAAAACATAACAAATTAAAGAAAACGTGGTATTTAAACCTTCCATTATCTAAAAGAATAGGTTATGACTACGAAATTATGAATTATAATTAGTTTTATTTTCAATCACAAACTGCATGGTTGGCCGAAAATTTTCCGTCTTTCATGGTAATTTACCATCTAATTTTGATTTGATCGTTGATTCATTCCTTTTAACAATATGGATTTCAGAAAGAAGTGTTTTCAAGTCAATTCAAGGCAGAATTGACAAAAATAAGTATACTGGATCAATTGTGAAACGCATTATTTAAACAAAGAGTTTTGACAAGTAAAAATCAACCAGGGAATTCTAAATGATTAGGAGATTTATCTGGAAACTTCAATATGGAGTTGAATATCCTCACTCATTTCAAAAATCTACCTGATAAATATTGAAGGTTTTGATAAAATATCGGCATAGTTACCTAAAATAGAGTGTGTCCATCCATTGAAATTTATGAAGTAGTCATCCTGCACACCACAGTGTTGCATTGATTCCATTTTCAGGAATGGGCTACATTTATCCACCATTTTAATCTTAAAAGCATTATGAAAAACTTGACAGTCGGAAAGTTTCGTTACAACAATCCAAAAGATATACTAGAAAGTTGTAATCTGGACGTCATCTTTAGAATAAGTTTCTCCTTGATAATTTGCAAGAAATATCGTTTTGTTGGCATTTTTCCATGAATCAGAGGATGACAAAAAACATTCACCTTATATTTTCCAGTACAATATTTATACACTAGCGCCTGTATTTCCCTTAAATATATCCTCTCTCTAAACTGAAAGGCTTCGTCATCTGTGTTCTCTTAGTAATGTCAGAACAGAATTCAAGTAATCAGCATTTTTTGTTGTTTGTAGGATTATTGCAGTTTCTTATTCTCTGCTTCTACTGATGTTCAAATTGAGTACTACTCTATCACCATATTTTTGAAAAAGGCATCCACTGAAGTTTAAACTTCAATTTTAGATAACTTTCATGTTACATATTTGAATAGAATAAAATGCCAACGAAATGTTCATATAATAACAAATACAATAACCACGACGTTGAAACTGTAACATTAATAACTGGTACAATAAAAATCCCCTTTAAAATTTCAGTAAAACTGCTTGTCGTGTAATTGCACTAAACGTTTACAACAAAAGTGTTATATAAGAAATTAAAATTAGACGGAGATATAACACTAGGTGTTTATCTTTTGACGACTCATGGAAAATTTTTATGAAGTCATCAAATAATGTGAGACCTTCTCAATAATCGCTTAACTTATTATCCGTAACAGGTAGTGAAAAAAGCTTGATTTTTAGATATGAACACCCCTCCGATTACCATAGACAGATAACTTGTGCATAAAGCATAAATATATGTATATCTACTTGATGTTTAGGGTCTTCAGAGGTGTTGTCAAACATTTCTTACTAGTTTTTTGAAAATAATCCAGCATACAGAAAACAAGTATTGCCCTAAGCAAAATTTAAACTTTGTCGGCTTGTGAGAAACTTTCAAACCGGATACAGGTTTACGCTACAACTATTTCAAGCAGTTCAATTTTTCAGCATATATTTCTCTTTCCTTTTCTCTGAAAAAATATTTAAAATCCGAATTTCTTTTAGCATATATTCATATTAATGGCACACTGATATCTTGTCTTCAAAATGACCCAATTGACAAGTTTACACAAAGTTTAGATCAAAATTTCCACAACATGTCTTTATGGTATAAAAGCAGAAAAGTGATAAATAGCTAAGGGAATTTTAAGCGTGTAGGTCATGAACAAACTAAAACTCAAAGCAGCAGAAAGAAAATAACAAAATATTTTACATCTGACCTAATTCTGTTTACAAATTTAAATAATTTGTAGCATATTTCAAGAATCATATACATATTGCTTTTCACGTGATTTACTTCAAAAACGACTTGATGTTTGTCATATATCCTTACTTTACTGAAGTAGTTCATTCAACGCTTTATAAACGCATTTGCTTATATTTATTTGTTGTACACTTATATGAAGTATTACTTACTGAAAATAGGGATTCGAGCAGTAAAGCCTCATACTTCGACAGTGCAGTCTAATTACAATAGCTGGTGAGAAACTACGAAAGATTTTATGGAGAAATCAAGTATCAGTAAGCCTTTGTTTTCAGTAAATGCTTGAACATCAACCATAAAATTCATTGACTATTTGGTGGTTAATTGGTGTATGTTGACTATCAGTGGAATCAAGGTTGGCGCATTTTGTCCTATTTGGGACCCGTCATCTGGATGTACCTGCATTTCCAAGTGAGTGGTGATGTTCCCACCGAGGCTCGAACCCAGTGCCCATAGTTTCAAACGCCAAAGCGTTATCCACTACATCACTTAAGCCATTACAGCTACCTCTTGTGCAACGGGTCATATTAATTTAAGTGAATGGTGTGTGACGCTTGGGCGTTAGAAACTATGGGCACTGGGTTCGAGCCTCGGTGGGAACATCACCACTCACTGGGAAATGCAGGTACATCCAGCTGGCGAATCCCAAATAGCACGAAATCCGCATATTGGATTCCAAAGCTAGTCCCCATAGACAAATTCAGTTCTGATTGAATACCCAGACATCATCGAAGCATCTGGACAAGAAGCCGACATGTCAACCTGAGACTGAGCACTTCGGTCCAATCAATCGACCGGAAAGTCCAAAATCCAGTTAAAGTATTTGGTGTTTACATATAAGAGAGAACTGAATGTGATATTTATGTAATTTGATTTGATTGAATGCTGAAGACCATATTATTTCAACCTACTGTATGATCCATAAACATTATATCAAGAAGCTAGAAGGGTTAATACTTTAATCTTAGCAGATGAACTTAAAGAAAATTAAGTAAAGGATGTCAAAAACTAAAAAAGTCGTAATTTTATCATATCACAATTCATCATAAACCTATTCAGTTGTATAAGAGTGGGTAAAGTGCACGAATATGTTACCGAATGAATATTGTTTGATGGATTGCCTCACTTGCAATAAGCATTTGTGTCGCCGGTGGCACAGTGGTTAGGACTCTTGCCGATCATGCACATGGTTCGGGGTTCGATCCCCTGCCGACGCACACCTGATATCTATGAGCAGCCTGAAAAATTTGGGCTACTGATATCACATGCTGAAAATTCCGTACCTGTACCAGAAATACGGTGTGAAATCAAGCTGTTATCAAAAAATAAAAATAAAATATAATTTCAGCTCAGTTTCAGATAATGAAGCCTGTTATTGAACTTATCACATATATCAGACAATAAATATTCAGACATGATGCTGATAATGTGCTTATATGGGACCGGAACAATGTTCCCGCAGGAGGGCAGTAGTAGCACCAGGAGAAAAAGAACGTCCCAATTTGATAAAAGTATGCCGGAGGTATATACAGAAGTATAAATTTTAGCTTCTTCTTAGATTGCGTTAAAGAGAAAAGTAATTAGTTTTATGTGATAAAAACGCTTAGAAAATCCAAACAAGTGCTTCAGCGAAGAGACTCTTTTCAATGAACTTATCATCAAGCTGTACAATCGTATATATATATATATATATAGGGTTTTTAAGAAGTTATATCCGATGAGGGAATTGAATCATAGGTGTGAATGCATAAAACAATAATAATAGTAGTATGGAATGCAGTTAAAATATTTGTGACTATAATCATAGTTAAATGTCAAGTGGCAAAACAATTAATGTCATTTATAGAATAATTCATAGGATGTATAGAACTTGGAAGGGGTGTGCAGTTATAGGATTAATAGGGAAATCGAATAAAATGAAGAAACATTCGTTCAACCCCTCTAACTTTCATGGTGTTCATCCCTCCATGCTAAGTATGGCAATGCCTAATGATATTTTGGCTCTACCAATTTTTTTTCATTTTGTCTATTCAGTTTGTATGCTCTTCATTTAATACATGTATGGTTACTATTATTGTTCCCACTTTGAATTGTCCCCGGTATTATTTCACTTGTTCAACTTATCATTCTTAATTAATTGTGTTTTGCAACGTTAAATTTTATGTTATCAAATTTCACAGAGTATTACTTAACGCTTTTATTTTATTCAATTTGCTTACTAATCCTATAATTGCACACCCCTTCCAAGTTCTATACATCCTATGAATTATTCTATAAATGACATTAATTGTTTTGCCACTTGACATTTAACTATGATTATAGTCACAAATATTTTAACTGCATTCCATACTACTATTATTATTATTTTATGCATTCACACCTATGATTCAATTCCCTCATCGGATATAACTTCTTAAAAACCCTATATATATATATATATATATATTATATATATATATATACGATTGTACAGCTTGATGATAAATTCATTGAAAAGAGTCACTTCGCTGAACTACTTGTTATGATTTTCTACATGTTACGATTTTTCCATGAGTTGTAAAACGCTTAGCATGCAATCTCTCATTATACACTGTTTTCATTATCATTAAGATTTAATGAATCAGTATTTGTCAGCAAAAATTTTCGTCAGTGTTAAAATGAACCAAATAGTCACGAACTCTTTAGCAAACACATATAGCCATATTCGTTTATTAAACTAACCTGGAATTATCAAACTTTTCATATTTTGCAGAACTTGCTTCTAAACGCGTCGGATGAAAGTATTTCATATCACCGAAAGATAAGAGAATCATTGCTATTCTCAGGCCAACTTGAATAAAGTGTTTCCAAATTTTACAAAGAGGCAGTCTGACTTGTGACACGTTAAACTGAAGCATTGATTTTCGACAGATGTTTTCTCCACATTTTCGTAACTACATTATAATATCGTGTATAAATGATAGAAATTTAGGCTTAATATATTATAAGGAAGATATGCATACATTTAGTGACAGTGCAGTTTATGCTGTACAGCTTTTGCCTATTTTTTCGTCATTTGACGTGCTGGAGTATGGATTGTTAAGGTTACAGGTGGAAAAATGTCCACATATGGCGGGGTTATAAATAGGTCGCTTAGATTATACTCGTCATTTATGTAGACGTTGTGAGTCAGTAAGTTACATAAATTGAAGAACTTTATATAGTTACAAAACATCGAAGTTGTCAAATGGGGAAATCACTGTACCCTGAATTCTAACTAATCAAATTAAAGAATGTGCGCAACACAGTTAACACCAACGCCTCATACATTTCCTTTGTTAATTATAAAACGTTTCAAGCATTGGTCTTGAAGGGATTTTGTTTGATTATATGGAGGATTTCAGCATGAGCTGACATAAGTTAGAAGACCACTAAAAAACCTGGGAGTACTGGACAGCTGTTTCGTCCCAGTTTGGGACTCTTCAGTAGTACGCATCCACTGGGGTTCGAACCCAGGACCTTCTGGTTACAAGGCGAGCTCGTAGACCATTGAGCCATTGGGACCCGATTCAATAGTTCTTGAATTCTAACTTCTGCCAATTCACAACATGGCGCGACCATTTCGCAATGTCTTCTTCGATGAGTTACTACCTCATCTTCGACCTGCTGTACCCTTCTGGTCACGGCTTCTCACTAGAACCCCAGTTTAACTGCCTGACTTGGGCCAGTAGCTAGTGAGCATCAGATTAATTTTCAAGTATTGGTTTTGTAGGGGTTTTATTTGATTGTATGGAGGTTCTAGTGAGAAGCCGTGACCAGAAGGGTACAGTAGGTTGAAGATGAGGCAGCAACTCATCGAAGAAGACATTGCGAAATTGTGGCGCTGTGTCGTGAATTGGCAGAAGTTAGAATTCAAGAACTATTGAATCGGGTCCCAATGGCTCAATGGTCTACGAGCTCGCCTTGTAACCAGAAGGTCCTGGGTTCGAACCCCAGTGGATGCGTACTACTGAAGAGTCCCAAACTGGGACGAAACAGCTGTCCAGTACTCCCAGGTTTTTAGTGGTCTTCTAACTTATGTCAGCTCATGCTGAAATCCTCCATACATTTATAAAGGTGTCTGTAAGTAATACAGATGAACTGCCTCGTAACTTCTGATGAAAGTTCAAACGTCTCTTAAGTAGCCAGTACAATGAAAGTACAAAATACTTCTATTATGAATAATTCTGTAACCCTTAAATTATTTTAGAGGTTTTACAGTTTATTCTCACATTATTTGTAAGGATAGAAAATTTAATAAGATTATTTCGTGGCTTTTTAACGTATTTTGGAATTTTTCCTATATTAAAAGTAGAGTCAAACTAAAAATTTAATTGAAGGATATTATGAGACGATAAGATTATAGTTATTTCTTTTTTGTACATCAATTTATTACAGATTAATTTTTCGCTTTGATTAACTGAGATGCCTCAGGTAAAGCAGGAATACTAATTATGCCTTTTTTTGAAGCTGCCAGCATTCTGCTCGATACACAAAAGTTTTGGATCGGTATTACGCAAAAAATAGTGATGAACGTCTAAAAAATTTATCCATCTCATTTATGTATTCACTCTAAATAGAAGCCGAAATGTCAACCCGAGACCGAGCACTTCGGTCCAATCAATCGACGGGAAAATCTAAAATTCAACTGAATAATTAATATTATCCGTTGCACAAGAGGTGGCTCTTGTGGCTCAAGTGGTCTAGTGGATAATGCTTTGGCGTTTGAAACTATGGGCACTGGGTTCAAGCCTCGGTGAGAACATCATCACTTACTGGGAAATGCAGGTACATCCAGATGACGGGTCCCAAATAGGACAAAATGCGCATTCTGGATTCCAGTGCTATTTACCATCCACCAATTAAAAAAATAATTTTTATTATTACATTTAAAACGAAATGTTGATTCCAGGTCCTAGTCTTTAGTAATAACTAAGAAATGAGACTTCATTCTGGTATCAGTTTTATTTGATTTGTCTAAGAAGGGTAAATTGTGTTCACGACATCATAAAATATATAAAAATGTTTCACTTTGCGATCCATATGATAAACTAACTAATACGGAATATCATACACCTGGTTCTTTTGATTAGTCTAAACAGTATAAGAACTCATATATATTCACGCACCACACAACAAACGAAGATACGTGTACATACCTTTTCAATCAATATTTCTTGTAAGTCCAAAAGTATATTTAGTCTCTCATCAAAAACACAGTACAGAGTACTGCTCTTCAGTAACATGTTTGACTGGAAATTTTCTTGTATAATTAAGTCATTTTTGAGCAGAATCCCATAGATATGTAAGTCATTTAAGTTCAGTGAAAGATCGTAATCACCTAACTGGTGGGTGAATAAAAAATTAATTTAAAAAAGTATTAAATTAAAATTAAAAAACACAAAATTAAATCCTGACAAACAGTTCCACCAACTTTCCTAAAAACATAAACACATGACACTAAAATTTCAATTAGTTCTGAGAGAAAAAAATAATTATTCAGCCTTCGAGAAGGTAATATGGTTTGCGTATGTTTGGTTGTTTGTGGTCTCACATATAAAGTATACGAAATTGTCTAGCTAAAACAGCCTATTCTGAGAATTGTATCATCACGTGTTTTAGTGAGAAATTCACTCAACATATGCCATCACCATAAAATTAAGCAGCGAAATTTCTACTTGAATACATATTCATGAGATGCTAAGAAGAAATAGTATCATTAACACTTTCAACATAAGTGAAGTGTTCTCATTATATGAGATGCCTATTGCTGTCACTAATATCATAATAATCACGACAGGCTTTGCATGCATGTATGCACACTGCTGGTGATGGAAGACATTCTGACATAAATACTTAGGTTTAACCACAGTATGACGTCAGTTAGGAAATCACAGGAAAACCAGGGAGTACTGGACAACTGTTTCGTTCTAGTTTTGGACTCCTCATCAGTAGGCAACCACTGAGGTTCCAAGACTGGACCTTCCGATTTTAAGGCTATGCCAAAGATGGTTCAGCCACTGGACCTAAATCCAATGGTCTGTGAATTTAAAATTTTACCAGTTAGCGAAAAAAAGGTTTAGCTACGTGTCTAAAGAGAATCCAATGCTGCTTACATGACTGGAAATTTCAAGAAACTAATAAAATGACCTCAACACAATACGGATTATGATGGTAACATTACTTAGCAAAAAATGATTTGTAGGTTAAAAACAGAGATTAGAAGTAAGAGCATTTTCGTAGACACTTTATTATGGACAAATTACTGATATATAAGGTTTATATAACACCTGGATGTTCACAAATTTTATTCCCTTTTTCTCACTGTTCTAAGATTATTTTCTATGAACGAATGATAAACAAACTTGTTTTCCTCCCAAGTGATTATAACGAAAACTTTGATAACCAAGTAGCAACGTGCCCGATTATTTACAGTTTTATTATTTTCCGTAAGCGTAATATTTATTTAATACAGCAATTATGAACTACTTTCTAATGCAGAAGACTCTTAACCATGTTTCCGAAATCGCGATTATTTCCTGAATCTCCTTACCTAATATTCCTCAAAAACTGCTGGTGTCATAAATAAAACTCACTGATATATTGAACAAAAAAGGGGTATATCTTTTTTACTGCTTTGTCTTCAGATTGTTGGAGGCAATCTTGAAGGAACACATATCCCTCGTGAGAGTCGAACCTGTTTCAGACAGAACTTCAGCCAGAGACGTTACCACTGAACCATTCCATCTAATAACAACAATTCAGAGGTCACTGTGAGGTCCAGCCACCTAGCATGGTAACGACATTGAAAACTTGACCGAGTAAATCCAGGCTGAACCAAACGAAGGACTAGACACGTGATACTAGTTCAATATAGTAGCTATTAGCGCTGTTTCCACATATTTATTCAATGCGCCAGGAAATAATATTAAATATGAGTCGATTCATAAGCAAACCATTACGTTGTTTATTTCGCTGAATGTATGCATGGTATGAGAATTGATACGTTTATAACAAATATTACACTATCTTATATTAAACAAAAAAGATACAACGCCATTTATGAAATCTAAAAATATTCTGGCATCTTTACCTATGTTACACTAAGGATATCTCACAAGTATCGTTTTATTGGTTGGCATAATTTTTGTTTAAAGGTAGAAAATGAATTGCATATTCGAAATTTCCTCCAACTTTATTCACAACTGTGAAACAGAAGGTTCCAACCCTCTCTGAGAGAATTATCACTATAGTTTTAATAAGAAATATTGGGTAGGGTATGGTTTCTAAATCAGAATTTGTTTCTCACGCAAGTTTGATCTTCTCGACGATTTATTGGACTGAAATATTCGGCGTCTGTTGATATGCTGGCTCTCAGTTTGGATGCTTCGACGATTTCTAGGAATGAATTTGAAGTATTTCTGTATATCTGGAACTCATTATCTGGATGTGTCTTCACTCTAGATGATGGTCTCAAGTAGGACGAAATGAACATTTGGATTCCCTTCGGCTAGTCACCACCCACCAAATTACTTCAAATTTAAATTATTCCCTATTGTTTTTCTTTCAAATAATTGTTGTACATCCTAGATTCCTGTGTATTTCATATTCAACTGGAAAACTGTTATTATACTTAATGCAAATAAGCACAAGGAAATTTTGTAAAAATTCAAATTGTGATGCATATGTTTTAATAACAACACACTTTTCTGGTCTTATTTAACAAAGAATAATGACAGTAATCATTCAAGTATTTCAGATTAGATGGTTTATTTCTCTGTTCTGTTGAAGTTTATCAGTTTATTTTTATTTGCATTTTGCATTTCCTTTATGTAAACACACAGAGTTGGTATATTCACAGATAACTGCATACACGTCACTTGAAAAAGGTGAAGTAAATTTCTGTTTGTTTTACAAGCAAAGATGTGAGACATTTTGTGTATTTTAGGTAGCTCACTGATTAATCTTATTGTTTTTGAAAGTAGATGTTTGTGAATTATCTTGATTTGTTTGTTATAATAAATAAATAGAGTACGCATAAGAATAAAATATTCAACAGTGTTATGCTTAACTAAGCATTCAATGTTCAATTTATTTTGTTTATATTTTTCCAAATTTTGTAAACAAGTATAAAAACAAATTGTTTGTATAAAAAAACAAGTGTTTTTAGTATAAGTTGAAAAATTGGTGATAAGGTTAATACAAATACAATAGAATTATTAAAAAAAAGAAAAAAGGAAATTTACCAGCATATTTCTGCTTCCCTTGTTCAACGTTCCACTTCGCATGAATACTAACTGACATTTTAATAAGCTAAATTCATTCCAACAATGCTTATACATTTTAGTCTCCAATTCTTCGAATGCCTTATTCAGATTATCGTATTCATTAGGTATTTCGGCATTTTCAGTTTCAGGGAGTTCTGAATATAAAATTACAAAAATTTAAGATTATCTTAAAAGATCTATTAGTTTATATGCATATTGTAATGAATAAGGCCGTACACATAGAAAAGAGCGAGACATTATGTAAATAAAACTGATATAAATTCATAATTGTATGATGATATTTACACCTCTGAAGTTTCAGAGAAGTTAGAAATCTATAGAATGAAAGAAAAAGACAAATCTGAAAGCCTAAAGTTCGCTAAATATTGATGGGATTTAAGGTTTTAATATTCCATATTTTATCCATAATCAATCGTTCTTAAATGGATGACGTTATCAGTTTGGCTTTCAAAAACTCTATCTAATCAGTGCTTAGGCATTAAAATTGACATGGGGTCATTCTGATAAAGAATTCGCCTCATTACTGCTTGAGGTTGTAATAACTGCAGATTTTTCTTTCTTTTAAAGTTACCTCCATTTAAAAATTCAAACAAATATTTTCTTCCACTCTCTTTGCAATATTCTTTGTCAACTCAGTGACATGATTTCAAGGAGTCGATTTGAATGAGGGCATAACGACTAAGCGTATTTCCGTTTGGTTGTAATCGGGAATGATGTAACGATTTCTAGCAGGTTTTCAGGTGTCGAGCTGTTTCGATACATCCAGCGATAAAATCTATACACGTCTTTACTTCACTTAGCCTTGCACTGTGCTTCAGATACTCATTGAGCATCTTCAACGCAAGACGGTTCTCAAATGATTTCAGTAATTTCCTAATTCTCAATTACGCATTTAGAAAAAACAGTAGCAAAATAACAAAATAATCGTCAAAGTTTCAATGACTTTTAACCATTTGATTTCCTCCCAATCAACTGCACCCAAATCTGATTGACTAAAATAATCACTTAATTGATAAAATTTTGATTTAAGAAACTATATATTAGTGTACAGCCGATGATTCGGAACTAATTGAAAGGGGATATATTTAATCACTCCGTCTGTTGTTTTTTCTAAATGCGTAGAAAAATGCCTAGAAAATTACTGAAATCCTCTGAGAATTATTTTGGGTTGAAGATACTCAGTGAGTATCTGAAGTATAGCTCAAGGCTCAGTGAAGCGAAGACGTCTTTATATGTTATCCATGATTGTACTGAAGCAGCCCGCTACCCAAAAACCTGCTACAAATCGTTACGTCGTTTCCCAGTACGATCAAACGCAAAAATATTTTCCGAACGAAGTCTATGTGCTACAGTAGCCCTCTACGTTGAGGATGGTAGTGAAAATGTTTTGATGAAACTAACTCCCAGTGACTCGAGATGACGTTCAAATAAAAAATCGCACACCAAGCTATCGAGTGAAATGCAAATGAGAAACGACAGCTTGAACGTATATGGGTAACAAGCTGAAGAAAGTGTAAAGAGGAAGTGAAAGTTTGTGACCGTTCGTTGAAGATATAATTTTTTGAGGAACAAAAAGGTTCTCAGAACTCAATATTATTAAAATTACGTAATTTATTTATATTTCTAAGTATGGGACGACTAGAAAACGAGAAGTTGTAATAGTAGACTGCTTTGAAATCAGTCTGTGATATGGAATGATGATTTCAAACATATTTTTCAAATAGCTGTGCCTTCATCTTAATTATTGCTTTGGTCATTTCGTTAGAAATTTATTTGAAGATGTAAAGCTTAAAAGGCGATAAATCAAAATAGGTACAGATTGGTTACGGAATAACAGAAGATTACGACAAAGTTAGCAACATAAAAAAAATCAGTTTCAACCTTTATAAGTACTGACTGTACTCATTAGCTGATTATGCCCCTTCATTTATTATGACGATAATAGTGGTAGATGTCATATGGCCATGTTTCTAAGCATCATTACAGTTCAGAGCGAATAAACAAAGAATAATGGTTATTAGACTAAAAGCTCTTAATTATTTGCAGGTTGTCATACTAAATGTTGAAATATCAAATAAGTTAAATAATACGAAAATTCCCTAATCATCTGTTTGCAATATTGATGGTTAGAGCTACTGTTCATCAAAAACCTACTACTTGCTCATATTTTCAGTAATCCTGTCTGCCTTCAGTCAATTTTAACAGCCGGTATACCTAAAATTTTCCACCTTTTAGCTTAGGTGACTTAACACTCCATGACTGCACTGAAAACTCAAGGACCAGATAAATTTAACTGTTTTTTACAGTCAAGTAACATGCCTTTCTGCTTTTTTGAGACATGACAACTGTCGTAAATCAAGGAAATACCGATTCTTCAGCTCAGAAAAATAATGCATCTGTAGTCAAGTTGTTCTAAAAATTCATAACATTACAGATAGGAAAAAATATATGTATATAAACGACAAAATGATTCGGATTTAATCTTCATGTAATGAATATATTTACTCTTTCAGAAGTTGTCTTGTTTGATTCCAAATCTTTCTCAGTACTTAAATTAGTGCATAACTACCCCAGTGACTTGCTAGCAAAAGAAGCCAAAAATAATGCTTTCCCACATGCAAATTTTACATACTCTTTTTGAATAACTGTAGTATCATGTAAGCCACATTGAATATTTCTATGAGATGCAAAAAGATCCGAAATTTTGGCTTCCATTTATGAAACGCAGCTGATAGCCACATGTCATGTTGGCTGACATGAACACAGAGGTGCTTTGTAAAGAGTTGGCTCTAAACAATCAATAAAAACATAATAATTCAAGCGTTCAAGTCGTGACCAACAGGAGAAGCAGGGCGGGTGTGAGGACAAATACTCGCCGATGAAATTAGCTAGGGGTCGCGGTATGTCGTGAACTGGCAGAAGTTTGAATTCAAGGACCATTGGATTGGGTCCCAGTGGCTTAATTGTATACGAGCAAGCCTTGTAACCATGAGATACTCGGTTCGAACTCCGGTGAGTGTACTGATGAAGAGTCCCAAACTAGGACGAAACATCTGTCCAGTACTTCCAGATTTTCCAATGGTTCTGTAACTAATGTCAGCTCATGATGAAATCCTGTAACCAAAGACAACCATCCGATGAAAATTTTGACAGATTTCTACAAACTTATTTAATATTATGTATCATTCCTCGGGCTTCTACTTTTTAGTCATCAACTCATGGAGATGTTATCAAAAGTAGCAATCGAACATTCTTGGTAAATTATTTCAAAAACAGTCAAGGCATTGACTGAGTAATTAGTGATGTCTAACCTGTAAGTAATCTTCCTGTGTCGACTTCGCACATTTGACATCGAGCTAATTCACCTCGGCATTGTAACCAAAGTTTAGCAATTTCTCTTTCGCTCGGTATCTTCTCTGTCAGACTTTCTGAATGACACGATATTTTACGAATATCACTATTATCTAAAAAAACAGATGAAAAAGCACAATCTAAATGACACATCGGAAGATACAGAATCCCACGAAACCACTAAAAAGATTATATTATTAGAAATTAATAATATTTTGGTTTATTAAATTTAGACTATAATAAAGGCAGCTTGTTTATTTGAAGTACATTTATCAAAATGTCCACTCATTTGCCTAACAAAATGGTCAATTCACTCAAACAAATTTAAGCTTAATAGCATTTTAAAAGTTTATTAATATCATTAAGTAATTAAAAGAAAGCCTATCAGTAGATAGTTGATTTTAAAAATAGACAGGGAACCTTTTTTTTACATCTGTCTGAGAACATTATATTTATCGATAATGATTTTACTTACAAATATATATATATATATATTCAAGTATTGGTTTTGTGGGGATATTTTTGTGTGATTGGCTTGAGGACTTCATCGTTAGCTGACATCAGTTAGAGAGCCATTGGAAAACTTCGGAGTACTGGATAGCTGTTTTGTCATAGTCTTGGACTGCTCTTTAGCACTCAACCAACAGGGTTGGAACCCAGGACCTCTCGGTTACAAGGCAAGCTCGTAGACCATTGAGTGTGATGCTCATCAGCCATATTAAGGCAGTGACCAGGGGCTCCAATGGGAAGCCATGACCAGTAGGGTTCAGCAGGTTGAAGGTGAGGTAGTAAATCGTCAAAGAAGATATTGCGAAGTGGCTTCGCTATGCCGTGAATTTGCAGAAGTTAGAATTCATTGGCTGGCCATTGGATTGAGTCACAGTGGCTTAATCGCTTTCGAGCTCGTCTTGAGACCAGGAAACCCTGGGTTCGAATCCTGGTGCTGAGCGCGTACCGACGAAGAGCTCCAAACTGGTACCAAACAGCTGTCCAGTACTCCCGGGTTTTCCAACGGTTCTGTAACTAATGTCAGATCATGATGAAATCCTCCAAGCAATCAAATATGTATACATATGTATATATATACTTCTACCTGGCTAATATTTAGCAGGTTTCTTTACATCAGAATCGCTCAATTGTTTTTCTAGAAAATCACTCCAGTTTTATTCCTACACCTAAGCGACAGAATAGTTCTAAAATATTTGGGCTCCGAGTGAGAAGTAGACATTTGTAAATCATATTTGTAAAATCTTAGCAAAATTGAAACTGGTAATTCCAACATTTAGTTCGTTAATCTAGTCCGAACTTCTTCAGGGATTTTAATCGAAATTAACATAACAGAGGTTTATGTGTAAAAGGAACATCTCTTGTTTTTAAAAAATTTGTCCAATCATGAGTCATAAAACAAGTATCAACAAGTATAATAAACAAAATTGCATGAGCTGTGATCGGAATTTGACCTCAGACTTACAAATATTGGTTTACCTTTGTTAAACACTTTAAATACAGTGTGTATGTGTGTGTGGATAAACAGTTGTAAAACATTTCTTAACGTCTCCATAAGTAGATATATACAGTCGGGAAACTTTGACCAAGTATTATTAATTAGTGATACATATCCACTTTTATTCATTAATCAGGGTTCTCTATGCATCAGCTAACATCACACCTTCATGTCTGTTCAAACTGTTAGTAGTTCGAATTTTATGACGAGACGTATTTTCAAAATGTTGGTATTTAGGATTAGAGTTTAGTTGAAGCACCTTGTCAAACTTATTGCTTTGTCTTCTTTCTGAAAATTGAGCTGCTTTATTCGACCTACTGGAGTTGTCAGGTGATTCAGGTGACTGAAGTTCGGATCAGATTGCCGAACGAAACGTTGGAATTTCTCGTTTCAATCTCGCTGAGATTTTACGAATATAAATTTTTACACATGTTGGAACATGTTCAGTCACAATAGTGGTTGATCGTGAAGTATGTGATTGAATCATTTTACTAAACGACTCAAATTAGCCAGTCATGAATGTAATTATTCTAATCAGAAACTATTGACTGCCATCTTCAAACACTCTCAATCACAGATACTGTTTAATATTTCACTATTCAAATGAACATTTTAAATGATCTAAATTAAGGCTGGGTTACAAAAGGCCTATAACTACCAATACATTTCACTTCCTTTTGGTACACTGACCACTGAGTGATACTGAAAACTGAATTGTTTTCATTACCAATATTTAAGACTTTGGTTATCATTTTAATTAAAATATTTTGAATTGGCATTATATCGATAGTAGTTAAAATGTAAAACAATGAGGTGAGAAAAATCTTTTCAATGAAATGCCTTTCCCTGCATATCATTTATAATAAACATCCATCATGAAACATAATAAAATATGTGGGGGTCGTCAGGTCAAATATGTATTTCACATAGGAAAAGTGGAAGTTAGATTTGAAGTCAAAAGTGAAATTTGTGAATCAGAAAATCCTAACACCGAAATTTCATAGTTTATTGTTTATCTTTTTTAAATTCCTTCACGTTTCCAGTGGAACACAGGACTTCAAGCTAGAGCTATGAAAGTTTGGTAACAGTGATGTTTAATTTTACGGAATGGGGTTGCAAGTCTCATGCCCAATCTTCTCCCTTTACCAGTCTTATCACTGACTGAGAGAGGTAAATTAGTGCGTCAGCGGCCGGGATCGAAACCCAGAGCATATGTGTGGTTGGAGAACATTCTACCATTGTGCCACCGACACACAAGTTTATCATAGCAACCAACTTTATCTTAACTATCTATTTTCACTAGACTTCAAACATAAAAGATTATGAGTTTATTAACCTGTGTACTTGAAAACCTTGAGATGATAAAACTGCGAGTTTGAACAACAAGGTTACGAGTATTATCATTATTATTATTTTAACGTCACTGAATTCAAATGTCCTGTTTTCAGTGCTCATATAGAGAACATGAATACACTTATTACTGTAATAGCATATGATTAATGAATAGGAAATATCTGAACTGGACTCCACTGTTATGTTACAGGAAAACAGCGCTCTAAGAATGTGTGAAATACAACAATGATAAAGGCTGTTTGACAGACATCTGAAAACGATGTATTCGTCACCAGGAATTATCTGATATAATTAACAGTTGACGCTGAAGAATGAAAATGCTGCGATACTCTATTCATCATTATACCTGGTAGTTATAAAGTTCGCTTTAAGTAAATATAATGGTGACTATGCCTTTATTTCCCGAATAAAGTGTGACGCCATTCTGCAAACAACTGAGTAGTTCATAATTCAATAAAAAAATGGACTAATTTCGAAATACTCCACAATCTTCAAATGCAATCACTCACCGAGAGGACTAAATAATTTCTGAATAGAATATAATGTATAAGCCATAAGCAGTGATCCTGAACGTGCTTGATGTCTTGACCTCAATAATTTAGCAAGTAGAAAACTTGCTTCACAACATAATGAAAGAAATGGACAATCCATACTTCGAAAACCTGAAAATGTAAAACCTTTATTAGTTGGAAAGATAAGCACTATTTTAATTCATCCAAGGCCAACACGTTTTTCTAAGAGAGCTCAGTTTCAATGGTTAACATGTATTAAAAAGGAGAGAAAAGATGACTTAATGGAATGTAATCTTGGTTATTGTGTAATCCATGTAAACTAGCACAATAGGGAAATAAATTCTTCGTCATTGATTTTATTGATGACTATATGGCTAAAGCAGTAATTGAATCAGCTTCACTATCTACTTAGATATCTGTCTTGAAGGTTATTATAGTGTTCATGTCCTAAAATAACTGGGACCAGGAATGAAATTACAGTTACTTTCATTATTGGAACAGAATTATTTATGCATACCTTGATGTAAGGCTGAATAACTAATCTAATAAAAAGGGGAGTGATTCTAGGTTTCTGCAACATCGAGAATACTATATCCGGAGTCATTATTTTGTGCAATCTTGTGATGTGACTTTACGTCAACTGCCCTGTATAAATAGCGTTCTGCAGCTCACTGAAATCTATCATCTATGAGAGACAAGCATTAAGACTTTCCGTAATTTCCATTCTATTTGTCTATGCAAGTAAACCTAAAGCGTATCGGTTATGATATGTTACTAACTTGTGTATATATGAATGGCGTTATACACAAACTGTTGTACTTCACTGGTTCATCGGAAGAATGCTGGCCAACAACTCAAGTGATCCAATCTGACTCCCATCCAATACAATCGTATACCTCAGCCAGTTTCCTAGCTGACAGTAAATCCAGAAAAGAGGTTGGGTTAAACATAAGGCTATCAGTCCTACCCCTAATAAACAAAACGATCGATACTAAAACTTCAGAAGATTGAAGCCTCATGTTCTGCCCATAAAGTAAGAGAATGGAAAAAAGGAGAGTCCTGAATTACCTACACATCAAATCTCTAGCCAATAGCCTCACTTGCTTCCTTGAAATCTATATCATACCAAAACAAAATATGACCCCTGCAACAAAATATATAAATTAACAAAATAGAATGACTAAATGAGGTTTTCAGGCACACCATTAAAACAGTCAATGATAAATTGAAAATTAGGACAAATTCTTACAGTTATCATGAATACTGTTAGTTAGTATTTGACAAATGTCAGATGCACAAATGAAAAGTAACTCTTTGACATATGACTGAAAATTGGAATGATTTTTTTGATCGTTAACCTCTGTCTCATAGATAAAATGAACAAACTTTTGAGGGGCTAGCAAAGAAAACAAAATACAAATAAAAATAATATACAATCTATGTACGCCTGTAAAGTTGTTCACATAAATGATAATAAATAACATTGATTGTATATCTGGTTGTCGTCTTCTGACAAAATCGATAGGAAATTTAGACAATTATCTTTAAACATCAAAGCTCCCGCAGATGTTTGGAGTATGCAGGAAACCCCTAAACTGTACTTTCTGTCTGAGAGTATGCATCTGTAGTGTGCGACTGTGAGCATCAAGGGACTTTATACTCATCTACATATAAATATGTAAGGATTTAAAAGCTTTTCTATTAAAATACGACAAAGGGAGATAAACGGAGCAAATACCAGCGAAGCAAATGTGCCGACACTGTTTAAACTCACAAGCCTGAGTGTCTGTAGATAACTGCTTAGTTAAAGTAACAGTATAGCTCACTGTGTCGCACGACTAACATCAGTGAGACATACAGCTATAAACTTAATTGAACGTGATCTGTTGTCGGCCTACTTATCCGTGAATTAATAAATGCATTTGGCTTATAATAAAACTGCTCTAAGAAGAAATACGTCAATACTGTATCACTGCTTTGCCTAATTAAGTTGACCTGTTTGTACATAATTAGTCTTATGTAATTACTGACGGATCCATTCACCTGTTTTTCTCAATAATTCCTATCTTTCAAACTAATAATTGTATAATGGCTGCTTGCTAACGTTTGTAAGCTAACTGTTGATTGGTTATATTGGATAGTTTATTCGTTGTCTACGATCTTGATATCCGTGATTAGTTTTCACGCCTTGGAAATAATAATTTTCAATGATTAACTAAAGCATCACCATTTTACTGGAATTAATTTTGATGTATTATCCAAACGACATATAAATATATACTGTTAGTGGGCCGTTAATAAAGAAAAATGGTAAGGAACATATCAGTTGTTTTCGAAATGTCGACATGAGAACCTCTAAATTATTGCAATCTAGCTAACTGGAGTACCCAGTTGTTCGAAATCCCGAAATTACTGAAAGAAAGTGAAGAGAGTAAAGCTATTCACATTCGTCGGTCAACTTCTTGATCAGTGGCATCTAATAACTTATAACTCAAACTGATGTAATGGCAAATTGAAGTGGAGTTACTTCGTCGTACTTGATACGGAATTTCCTCCATCTGATGCGTTCAGAAATTGCCGAACTGCCGATGGAAAGGCGTTTATATATATATATATACATATAAACGCATGGAAATTACTAAGTGGTCAATGGAATACTATTGAAACCTACAGGAGACTTGATTGTAAAAACTGAGTTCATTTCATTGCATTGTGAATAAAAAACCAATAAAACATCTACACAGTAACAAGTACTATCTATATTATAATTACACTGACAGAATATAAATTGCAGAAACGTACTAGAAAATGTTTTACCTGTAGTCTTAGTTTTCCGACCACTTGATTTTGTCATTTGATTGCCAACAGGATTGTAGGACAGATTTTGAATTCTGCAATAAACAATACAGTACATTAATTACTTTATAAATGACAAATAATTTAAATCAAAACATCCTTATATGAACAGGATATTGATGTATCCTGCTGCGAAACTACGTTTTTCTTGTAAGACCAAATCTCTTCGTTTTGTATATCTTAATGGAACAAGTGCTATGGTGGGCCCAAATACTATCCACGACTACTGTAATGACAATCTAGCTTGGTAAATACTTCTCAACGATTTGGATTTGTACTGTTACAACACAAGTACCGTCATTTTCACCAGAAGATTAAATGATAGTCATTTTGTAGGAATACAAGTCTGTATTTGATTAAAATTAATGTACACTGATTATTTTTATTTCAATGATTATGGCCAATTTTTTCTCGAAAAAATAAAGGCTTTTTATGCTGATAATAAACGAAAATTTCTATTAGACTTTCTATGCATGCATGTTCTATGACAAAGTTAACCGGAATGGATAATAAAATTTCATTCCCTATGACTGTTTTAAAATTTTGCTGGGAAATATAATGAAATATTCATAAAATGTTGTCAGTCTGAAGTAACTAAAGTGTCGATATATTTTAGGGAACAGATTTGTAAATTGTTCACTTTCTAAATTCGCAAAAACACTGTAAACTAAGGGTAATCTACGTTTAATTTACAAGGAGTAACGATGAAACTACTTAACTTTTACTAAAATCATGCCATAATAATCACTTTTATTTATAGAAGTTGATTCTTGAAAGGTGGGTCTGAAACTTGGCCAGTGTGTCACGGAAAACATTTCCAACAGCCTGTTGCAAACTTTCATCAACAGCTGCCACCTTCGCTGGCTCCAAACTGAAGATCAAATGGCCAGAAAGAATAAGCAACAAGAAACTATGGGAACAAGCCAACTAAGAGTAGATCGCTCAACAAATATGCAGGAGAAAGTGAAGATGGATCGGGCATACACTGAGGAGGCCACCGAGTGATATCGTGCGCTAGGCCATCACTCTAGTGGAATCTAAACGGGAAGCAACGAGTGGGTCATGAGTGCCAGGGTGACATGGAGGAGATCGTGTGAGGAAGAGATGAGAGGGTTTGGTTAATCGTGGATCCAGTTAAAAAGGACGGCAGAAAACAGAACAAAGTGAAGATGTGTTGTTGAAGCCCTATATTCCACTCGCAACTCAAGGTAATAAGAATAAAATAATTATTTATGATACTGTGATAGAATGATGCATATAATGTCTCACACTCCTCAACACGACAGAATAATAAACGAAAGAAGATAAAGTGGTAAAAAGTATCTTTTATCACTTTTATATGCTTTTTGTGTTCAATGAAAGCTTTAATTCTAGAAAACACGATACTTTCATTGGTTGCATTTGTAAAGTATTTATCTGTAATCTGTAATGTCTACAACCACTTTAAAAGTAATATTTCTTACTCATTTGGAATTTTCTTTGGTAAATATGATATAGATTGAGCGATTTCATAACAGACCAGTGCACGAACCAGTTGAACTTCACAAAACAACAGGGCACCCCATTTCTCACTTGTCTCATTCGACAATCTGTGTGTCAAAAGAATATTTAAATTCTGCAAAAACAAAGAAAAAGACAAAAAACAACATTCACTGAACATGGGTTAAACACACTCAACAAGTTATAAGACAAATAATTCATAGAGGTGGAAATGAAACTTAATTGTTCACTTAAAATCGACAATTCAGTTAATCTGCAATAAAAGGCATTTATGAAATGAAAAATAGAGTATTTTGTGTATGTTGAGTTAGAGAAAAGATACATTGAAATGTTGAGTATTGAGAATTTAGTCGATTTCAATGTCGATTTCTTCAGAAAATGATAGCAGTTTGAAAAATATTTTTGTTGGTTTTCAATAGTCCTCTAACTGATATAAGGCTTTTAATGAAATCCACCTTGAAAAGTCCATTTCCTCAACACTTTATAAAAGCTGATATCTGTATGGTAGTTTAAAGACAAAAATGATTACAGCTGAAAAGAAACAGTTTTCTCAAAGTCTACATTGCAAATGAAATACTCCTAAGGAATTCTTACTACAATATTCTAGGAAAACAATAAGTTGAAAATTTCTTCTTAAAAGCCGCCGGATCTAAACTGAACGTTTCAAAACACTTCACCTGACTTCAGCTGACGATCTGAAAATATGCTCATGCAGGATATAAGAATGGTGAAGTTAAATCTAATGAGAGTTCCGCTGAAAGTATTTGAAAGAGACAAAGAAACCTATGTGTTAAAGGTAGATTTTATTGTAATAAGTCGCACATTGGAAGAGTTTACAAACAACTCAACTTTTACTTGAGACTTTACGTCGAAAAAATAACTAACGAAGACAGTACTTTGTGTTGACGAGAAGAAATATTTCAGGAGCTCTTTATCCTTTCAAGTGGTCTAGCGGATAACGCTTTGGCGTTCGAAACTATGGGTACTGGGTTCGAGCCTCGGTGGGAACATCATCACTCACTTAGAAATGCAGGTACATTCAGCTGACGAGTCCCAAATAGGGCAAAATGCGCATCCTGGATTCCACTGCTAGTCACCATCCACCAATTGTATCCTAACTAAATGCCCAGACATCGTCGAAGCATCTGCACAAGAAGCCGACATGTCAACCTGAGACCGAGCACTTCGGTCCAATCAATCGACGGGAAAATCAAAAAAAAAATCCAATTCAATAACTAATATAACCCGTTGCACAAGAGGTGGCTCTCGTGGCCCAAGTGGTCTAGTGGATAACGCTTTGGCGTTCGAAACTATGGTACTGGGTTCGAGCCTCGGTGGGAACATCATCACTCACTTAGAAATGCAGGTACATCCAGCTGACGAGTCTCAAATAGGACGAAATGCGCATCCTGGATTCCACTGCTAGTCACCATCCACCAATTGTATCTTTTAGCATAGTTTTAAATGTTAAAGGGCTACGTGAACATTGGACTACCTAAACTTCCATCTGCGTATTGCTTGGCCATCCCATATTCTGTGGATTTCTGAGAAAATGTTCCAATTAACCTTCTACATTAAGAAGTTAGGAAAAACAGGAATCACTCAAACTTTACAGTTTATTGATCCTTAAATCTTAACTGCTGTTCTGTATCGCTCCTCCTAAGTTTTTGCACGGCTACACAAAATGGACAAGTGTAGTCAACAGACACCTTAACTTGTGTAAGATATGGACTAAATCTATATTGTCTGACTCTCAGCAACCTTACTATTTACATATCTCCTCTCGCATCTCATCACGTAGGAACAGATAGAAGTCACTATAAAAGATTACATGCTCGCACAACTAAGTACAGAACTCAACGATGCCCTGTTTGATCCACGTTCTATGTGACAGAGATAGCGTTAAGCGTGAAACCTACAAATTACTATGTAATTAGCAAAACAAATGACTCTTTTATCTTCTATTTGTAACTTATGGTGACACTATTTCAATTATCTTATAATTCTAGTTATTAACATTATTACTGTCAGTATCACTTTACACTTTCTGCACACTTTTCAATTTATCATTACTGTGAGTGTGAAAAAAGTTACTATTATCAATTTTGGTTAACTATACGTTGTATTGCTTTGTTTCTGTTGTTGTTGTTGTCGCTGAGTAAATTAGAAGCAGTATTGCATGAAATGTTGAGAAATCCACACCGTAGCATAAGTACTTTCTTGGAATAAAGCAAGCAATATTATTAAACAAAGCCTTTATCAGGTAATCTAAGCAGCAGACATAAGTTCATAAAAACTTATGTAATTAATTTTTCCTCTTATAAGCTGTTTTGGTGGCGTCATACAGACAATGTGTTCCAATCGAATATTATTCTTACATATTCGCACAGTTCAGTACTACGTTAGCAACATAATACTATGCATTTGAACATTCTATATCATAACAATAATGATTTACTTTATTCCAAAAACAGTACTTGTGATGCAGAATGGAATTTTCGGCATTAGTCACAATATTGCATCTAATTTCCTCAAATTATAAATAAAATTAATCACACAGAAAATTTACCAGATTCACAATAGGGATAATGTCAAAAACATGCAGCATGTAAAATGGAAAAAATAATAATGATAACAGCTAAGGTAATAATAATAATAATACAAGTGAACATTGCCGTGGGCTTGTTTCACACAGTATTGGCAATGTGGTATAGAAATCCTAGCATGTTTAAAAATATTGAATATAATGTTCTCTTTACATGATATGGTGAGGGGAGAAACAAAGATCATAGCGGTCATACAGGTAACTTGATGTTTGCAATTATGAGAGTAAAACAAATAATCAACAAGACCATAAATATAATAGAAATAATAAAAGTAAAACTTGAAGGTATATAAGGATGGATGGAGGAAATTGTTTATTTACCCGATGAAAAAATGTTAGTTAATTCTTCCCTGACACTATTTTCATCACATAAAATACGTTCCAAGTATGGTATCATAGAATTTCAATACTTAGACGTGCGAGCATACAGTTTTCTGAAGTTACTTCTTGTTCTACCTGAGGAGATGCAAGGTGAAAGCTGAGTGTAAAGTGGATTCTCCAAGTCAGACAAAATCCCTCTAGCAAATTTACTGCACGAAGTCAAGTGCCTATCGACAACGACGTTAACTATGTGGTCCACTGGGACACCACTCACCCTACTGACCGTTTTCAGCATTCTACGAATTGTGACTTAAGTCCTGTTTAACCAAACCAGGAAGGAATGAGGGTGAACAATATAGAAGAATAGGTAGGATGCAAGAGTTTATGAACTGTAAGAGGAGGGGTTGAGTTATACCCGAGTGCCTTAACTTCTTAGTGTAAAATGTCAGGCGGAATATTTTACTGGAGATCGCTAAGACATGGGAAGACCAGGAGAGATCAGAAGAGAGAATGAGTCCAAGATAGTTAATTTCTGATTGAATTCCTATATCATTGTCGTCAATCTTGCAACTGTCCTGAGAATCGATGACTTCTTTTAACTGTCGTTTATGTCTTAAGCTGAAATTAACAGTTTGACATTTAGAAGGATTCAGTTTAAGACCGTTAGACTCAAACCATTTGCTGACTTCCGACAGAAAGCTATTTATTTTGGTACAATCTAGCTGGGAGTTAACAGCCATTGAAACCGTTAAATCATCAGAGTACTTCACAAAGTTTATTTCATCAGAATGAGGCAAGTCATGTAAGAAGAAAGAAAAAAGAAAAGGAGAAAGGACAGCGCCTTGAGGAACACCAGGTTCAGTAGGCAATGAAGTGGAAGACTTCCCTTTATATACGGTGTACTGCTTTCTGAGAAATAGGAATGTAACCAGTTAACAGCCGAACATTCTGTTTGACTAGCAGCAAGTTTATTTAATAAGATGTCCCTAGGGATCGAGCCAAAAGCAGATGTATAGTCTAGGAACGCGCAACGAACAAATTTAGCCCCTTGTCTAGACTGGAAGCAATGTTATGATATTAGACGGCAGCTGCATCTAAAGTGCTTCTACTGTGCTTATAGGCGAATTGTTTAGGGTCATTAAGGGATTTAAGCGAAGGGCCAAGGCTAAGTAAAAGTAATTTCTCCACAATTTTCAAAAAAGGATAGGTAATAGCAATGGGTCTGAGTTTGATACATGCTCCAGTAGATGATCTAGGTATAGGTACAACTTTAATGTCCTTCCAAACGGCAGGCACAATATTACCGGAAGAAGATTTGTTAAATAGATCAGTAAGAGGGTGACACAGAATATCAGAACATTAAAAAAAATAATACTAGGTACATAATCGGGACCTAAGCCCTGGGAAGGATTCAGAGACTCAACGATTGATTATATAATCTAAAACTATATATATCACGGTTTGATCACTTGAAAATAAACCTTTGCGTCCGTGTCTTGCCTTCTGCTGTTACACTGTAATAAGTCGAAATACATTTTTTTAAATGAAATTATTCCAAAACAATTTCAAATTTGGTGATTTTGTGAAATAATATCCCAATATAGATAATAGTTATTTATGGTGTAAAAATGCATTGTTTATTGTAACTAAGATTATTCCAAAAAAAAGTTTAAAATATCTTTGTTCCATCGTAAAAATTGCATTGGATAAAGAAATGTATTGATACATTCAATCTACTATCGGAATTATTGGATAATGAACACCTGTTCATATATATATATATATATATATATATATTCTTGGAATTTCTTATTATTACCTAGGTTACTAAAGAATAAGGTAAAAATATGCCTTTCGCATAATCTTGTGAAATATGATAGCACACTATGGGACAACAGTGTCACACAATATGTTAAACAATATGCAATGCTTTGTGACAACAATTGTTTCAGTCAATTATCTCCTGTAACCTACAAAACACCTAAATGATATGTGATAAAATTAGGCCTGCATAGAATTACTGAACACCACTAGGTTTAAATTTTCATGGAAAATATCCATCATTCATTGCTTTGTTTTGTCAAAAGCTTGATAATGAATTAATTCAAATATGGAGATAAAGTCGACATACATTTTGGACTTATGATGAAAACACATCCACTATACATTATGTAGGTATTCTTACTACTGAATTCATTGAACGTGATCTATGCATGGGTATTGTTTCTAGTAGTTATCTCAAAATAAACAGAAACGAGTAACAGTGCTACTTAGTGGTTTTTGGTAATTAAATTGACAAAGCTGATACATCTCTGTGGTGCACATTCAAGCAGTCATCAAATTTAAGGAAGTTTGTGACAATTTATTTCTGACACTGTAAATGACTGATACGTATTATGAAATAGAATTGTTGGTAAATTAGACAGTGAATCTAATTTTCTTACGTCTAGTTAAATTTCGATTATTCTTGTTGAAAGATATCTAAAAAACTTAGGTTAATTATTGTTTTAAAAACTTACATTTTTGATTAGACGCTAGTCAGTAACTACTGTAATGTGTCTAATCCTATCTTTGAATTCTATCAGTCGAATTTGCAACATGACCACCAATGCTAGTGAGCTCGCCATCACGATGCACTGTGAATTGTAGGTAATATATGGTTGAAAGCAATTGGTAGGACACCTTGGACCTAGGTTTCGTGCTAGTTGGCACTCATCAGCAAGGCGTACCCAATATCTCATACAGTCCTACAGGAGGTCAATCGTGATTCTGAATAGCTCAGTGGTAACGTCACTGACTGCAGCATTTAGTGACGCGAGTTCGAATCTCAGAAGGAACATGAGTTTCTTCAAGATTTTAGATACGCTTTACTGATGAGTGCCAACTAACATGAAACCTGGGCTTCCTGCCGATTACTTCCAACCATCTAGTACCAAACTTATATGTGATTATTATTGTAATTGTTTTGATCGATACATATTTGTCTGTCAATGAGATGTACGACGGTATGTCTAAATCAGTGGGCTATTAGAATTGAAATCGATCAAAACGCTTGAGCTCTTCTAAATTTCTTATTGTTTTAACCATGGAATTATATCAAAAGACCACTACTTGAACTCGCTGACATGTCTAATCTTGAAAAAAAATGAAGAAAAAGCGTACAGAACTGGTTTTCTCTTCGTAAGCAACAAACCTGAGTTGCATGATATTTTCTTACCTTCACGTTCCCAGTGGAACATAGGCCTTCAAGCTAGTGGCTAGAAGTTTCTGTAGGAGTGTTTACTTTTACGGGATGGGGTTGCTAGCCTCATGCTCAATCTTTCCTCTTTACCAGCATTATTTCTGGCCTAGCCAGGTAAAGGTAAAATTTTATTCGAGTCACTTCTCTGGATATTCTGCAACGAAGTTTCTCAAAAATCGCCTCTCCGCGGAATCTTTCAAGTCACTGGATCGCTTAGTGACAATTCGTTGCAGAATATCCAGAGAAGTGACTCGAATAAAATTTTACAATGAATGCTTGCAGTCCCACTGCTTTCCTCGGCATCTCATCAAGTCACTCCGTATTTGGAAATTGCCGTCCCCTCTCAAAAACCTCCGACGCATTACGAAATCGCATATTGAATCAACAGAATCTCTGATTGCAAAATTGAGAAATGAAGCCAGATCCTTTGACGGTGTCGTCAATAGTTTGAACATAGTTTGCCGGATCAAATTCATCAATTTCATTCAAGAGCTTCAACAGAAAACCTGTGAAAATTTTTATAAAACCCTGACGAAATCCCTGACAAAGGAAAAAATATACGAAGTCTTCCCAGAAAATCCTGAGGATTTTG
This sequence comes from Trichobilharzia regenti, assembly GCA_944472135.2. NCBI lineage: Eukaryota > Metazoa > Platyhelminthes > Trematoda > Strigeidida > Schistosomatidae > Trichobilharzia > Trichobilharzia regenti. The sequence continues at coordinate 142,883,653 of OX235262.1, read as the reverse complement.
TGTATAATCTGTCGAGTCTGAATTTAAGCCGCATAGAAATGGAAGTGCTTTCCCTCGGATTTAACTTCCATATCCCGACCAACTTTGTCAATAGAACCGACGTCGCAGCTCAATTCGAAAACCTATTCTATCAGCTGAATGATCTTACTCCAGTTGATGAAGACAAGAAGAGCTGGTTCAAATCTAAGCTGGTCGACGTTGCAAATCAATACCTCATCTCACCAACGTCATATTCAAAAGTCCTCTCTGAAGAGCATCAAAAAGCATTGAAAGCTCTGAGAAATAATGACAAAATTGTCATACTGCGACCTGACAAAGGCTCAGGAGTGGTAGTGATGGATAAAGATGACTACGTCGCAAGGATGAAAACTGTGCTGAATGATCCGTTGAGGTTCAAAGTCGACGACTGCCAGAAAGACAAGACAGATGCAACCGAAAAACGCATCACAAACGTATTGAGAGATCTTCTAAAGAAGAATTTGATTGACAACAACACGTACAATGAATTGAAACCCCGAGGGTCCCGCTTGCCATATATGTATGGCCTTCCAAAGACACACAAGAAAGAAGTCCCTCTGAGACCTATACTTTCGATGATCAACTCTCCCCAACATAAGGTTGCCCGTTGGCTCGCGGAGAAGTTGGAACCCATTCGCCAAAGGCTGGCCGCGCACACCATAAAGGACTCATTTCATTTTGCTGAAAGCGTGAATCACATGAACGTTTCAAATAAGTTCATGGCTTCATTTGATGCAACCTCCTTGTTCACAATGATCCCAATCAATGAAACCATTGAGATCATTTGTCAACAGTCTGATCTTCTCCCACTACCAGAGCCGGAATTCAAACGCCTACTGCTAATGTGTACCATGGGTGTACAATTCCAGTTTGACAACACTCTTTACCGACAAATAGATGGTGTAGCTATGGGCAGTCCACTTAGCCCTGTTTTAGCAGATATCTTTATGTCAAACCTTGAGAAAACAAAGCTGAAGCATGCAATTGATCAAACAACTTCCTATTGTCGATATGTCGATGACACATTTGTAGTATGCAACAATGAAAGTCATGCCTCCTACCTACTCAGACTATTCAACAACGCACATACAAATATTGTATTTACTATGGAACATGAAAATGATGGACAGTTCCATTTCCTTGACGTCGCCATAAAACGCCTAGAAGATGGTAGCCTCCAGAGGTCAATCTACCGAAAGCCCACATGGAATGGACAATACTTACATTTTAATAGTTTTTGTCCAAATAGCTATAAACGAGCACTAGTCAAGACTCTGTACTATAGAGCGAGGAGAATATGCTCTGCAGAGAAACTAGAGGAAGAATTCACGAATCTCGAAAAGGTGCTGAAAAACAACGGCTATACTCAAAAATTCATTAACAAATATGGAAGATGTGAAGGCTCAAATACCAAACAAACCACAGTCGGAAAAAAGCCTGTCTTCATTCAAATGGATCTTAAAGGTGAGGACATTGCAGAAATGGTCAACAGAAGAAAGATTTATTATTATTATATATTTTTCAGTGCCTCTTTTGGCAGTCAACAGATTCATTTCTTTAATTTTTATTCACATATTTTGTTTTCTGTTTTAGCAAAAATGAAAAAGGTTCCTTCAGTATTTTTTTATTGGTGATCAGATGTAATAACATGATTCCTCTGCTTCCAGTAAATGATATAATAATAATAATTTTTCCTTCACGTTCCCCAGTGGAACATAGGGCTTCAAGCCAGTGACTTGAAGTTTCTGTAGCAGTGTTTATTTTTATAGGATGGGGTTGCTAGCCTCATGCCCAACCTTTGCTCTTTAGCAGTCTCATTATGAGTTTAGCGAGGTAAAGGAGTGCGTCGGCTGGGAATCGAACCCCGGACCATGAGCATGGTCGGCGAGCGTCCTAACCGCTATGCCACCGACGCAGTAAATGATAACAGACTGTTTAATTTTTCTTTAATAATTGAACCTTTTACAAAACATTGAAAAACTTAACATATCGGTGAATTTATTTTAAACAACCTTTTATCTAAACAAAACAACACCATATGTTGAACGGAATAATAAACACAGTAGTTTAACCTTCTGAACCTTCTGGAAATAAAACACTTGGTGTCATCCATAGGAAACCGTAGGACATAGAAAGAAGAACTGTGAGTCAGTGGTTAGGTGTTAATATGCTCACCGACCACAGATGATGTTTGATTCCTAACTGACGCAATCCCAAACTCCTCTTAGGCAGTAGTAAATCTCTTTAACAAGGAAGGCTGAGTGTGAAAATAACACCATCGCTACTGCAACTCCATAGTTCAAACTTGAATACCGATGTTCCAGTCGATTTGTAGAAGAATGAAAGTAGTGATGAATTAGTGCTTATTTCAGATGAATTATTGTACTGTTAATAGTGAATAGAATCCACTATTATAAATTCTTCAATGGCTAGAAAAATATCCATTTGTAATAATTAACCATCTGGTTAAAGTAGCTAGCTCTAATTAGTTCTACAAAACAGATAGATTTCTGTATTATTAAAATATACACATAGAAAATTATCTTACAGCTATCATGTTCTGAAAAGCCCAAAGTTTCACACAGAAATACCTGTATCTCTGATATAAAAAAGTATGTAACTTACGTAGAGGAAAACTACTCGTTATTAGAAAAGATACTCTATATTACCCAATGAGAAAATAATTAATATATTTTATTTTAGCCGTGAGGATCCCAATAACATTTTAACTTAATACATTCATCTCCAAATTACTTTGTCAAATTGATAAACAACCGGTTATTAAACGTTTCAATAACCAAGACAGGTGGTTACTTATTTAACTTTGATATATAATATTATTCGTCTGAGTGATCCTCAAGACGATGACTTACTGAATGGCATCAAAGATGAGATGGATAAATCAGTGTAATCAACTACGATTTTAGCTCTCATTTAAACCATACGATAAAGTAACTAAGTCGAGATCATATTCATCTGAGGAGTTTTACGACATTCTTTAATGGAAAATTAATAAATCAAATTGACAAATCACAAATTAATTGACAATTTACCCATTTCAAAGTGATCACTTCGTCATAGTTTCCTTTGGAAACCATGATTCCTCAGGGTATACTATGTGATCTGCTTGACACCACAGATGGTAGTCAAGAAATCAAGGGTAAATTCATAAGACTGTATGCTAGTGATTGGCCGAAATAACCAGTTGTATAGGTCCATATCGACAAGTAGTGTTCTGTGGGCATATCAAAGTATTCTAAACGCCGGTCGGCCGTTTTACTCATCTGTGGTCAAGTCCATCAGCAACATGTCTGGTTCAACTTGGCTCAGAGAACCGAATAAGTTCGAATGGCGAATTAAGTTGCAATACTGTGAACGAACTTTCAAATTATGGACTTCATTTTTCGTACTACCAGTTCAACCAAATAACTGGCCTGAATAAACTAGATGGTTTCAACTGATTCCATTCTCATAGCTGAATCAACCCAGGTACTCCACTTATGTGCCACGTCTTAAACGAGGGAAACAGCCGTCCGGGGTTTAGACCACTCCAATCTAGCTAGAAGTCACTAGTGGTTATATGGTTAAATGTGAAGGCAGAATAATGACTACGTGTCATGTACAAGAAATCTGCCCCAGTAAAGTATGCTAAACCGACAGAAAATAATAGTTTTTGGCAAAACAGCAATTGTGTAGGTTTACACCAATTCATTTTAGCAATTTTCCATGGATATTTGATTTCGAATGGAATTTTCAATTTCAGAATAAGTTACCTTCAAATGTATTTTGAACCTCATTATCTTTAGGGAATTATTTATTCTTGGTGTCTCTACCTCACTGCTGATAAAGTGTAATGATATTTTGATTTGACACTAGTAACTAGTAAAATATCCTCTACAGTCCTACAGGAGGTCAATCACGGGCCCGAATAGCTCAGTGGTAACGTCTCTGACTGCAGTACTGGGTGACGCGGGTTCGAATCTCAGAAGGGAAATGAGTTCCTTCAAGGTTGCAGATACGCCTTGCTGACGAGTGCCAACTAGCACGAAACCTAGGTCCAAAGCTTCCCACCAATTACCTCCAACCATCTAATACCATCAAAAGTGTAATGATATTCGGAGTAGTAGTCAATCAAAAGAATAGGTTTCAAGTGAATACAGTGGTCAGCAATATTTTTGTTTTTATTGAAACTCAACTCATAATAATTGGTCGAAAATTTCGTCAAACTTTTAGTTAATCACGCAATCTAACTTTTATTATTCTACTAATTTTGAATGCCAGTTGTAATTTGAACAGAACTTCCTGGGAAAACAAAACACTATAAACAAATGAATATAGGATCTCTTTGCCCACTCCGCCCCGCTCCGCCCTCCTTATGCATTGTTTCTTATCTAGGCTTCTAGTTAGAAAACATAATTTATTTGTTTCAGTCAACTCTATATTACTCACAACAATCTCACTTTCAAAAAAATCACTGATAAGCACAGATATGTGAAGTAAATCAGCTCTGTTAATTATGTGTAAACAAAGTTTTATTGAATAATAAATTATGTTTCAATTCTATTTTGTTATTTTATCCACTTAACTGATGTTAAATAGCTTTCTGAAAACAAAGAATTCAGGCTATAAGTTGGTTAGGAAGAAATTCAAATATTTCATTTCAAAACAAAGTTCACTTAAAAAATATATTTTAAAAATGGTAAATAAAATTCAAGAATACATATTATTATTTACATATTATTATTAGTAGTAAAAAGAGTCTTCATTGTTTAGGTGAAACAAAGTGGAAAAATGATTGGATAATCATTGCTGCAGATTCAACTGAACAATTCACCTAATAGTTAAAGTAAAAATAAAGTCTTTTTCCTGACAAAGGTACCCTTTGTTTCATTTGCATCCTCATTATGACATATTTTACTGGATAAATATAGACACATAATGCTGCAGGTTTTACTATGATATTTTAGTTGTCCCTGAACGAACTACTTATGACATTTGTACTTATTAAGACATTGCAATTAACTTTGTATACGTATATGTGTTTCCCCTTAGGTTGGGTATCAATAATTTGAGATTTACCCGACAGGTGTTGATTTTCAACCTTCATCATTTACCTTTGTCCTTGTACAATCTTCAATTGTAGTACTTCTGTTTGTTATGAAGAAAATAAAAGACAAATTCAGCGAAGAAAATTTTCTTTATCGACGAAATCATCTTCACAGGCTGTACAGTCGTATTTATACTTACAAAAATATATAGTGGTCTATTATTAAGTAATAGGGGATGACATAATTGATATAGTTACTCAGAAGTGGCTTACAAGCGAAAATTAAAAGCTGTAAATTACGTAGTACTCAACGGCACAAAGATAGAAATTTGATAAGGTTAAGATTGCTATTGAGTGCGAATAGAGGTATTTGAGTGTCAATTTAACAAGTGTGAGAGGGTGTGAAAATACACAAAAAGAGCATATGAGATTGATAATAGTGAATTAACTATTAAAGTAAAAGCAAACTAAAAGTAAAATTAAAAATTAAAAAACAAAAAATCAAAACTTTTTACAGGGAACGATTAGTGAATAGGTTAAGACCAAGGTAGAATAAGAGACTGGACAAACTTTTTCTATATACAGAGTTGAGGGTTGTATTGACAAATCGCCAGCGCCTCCACCATACACAAAGGTCGAAACCTGACGCGCTTTGTACCATTTGGCTTCACTTTGCTGATGATTTTAAAAGACAACTCTGGTAAAGCTACGTGGCCTGTGTTCACCAAATGCTCGAGAATTGAGCTAGTAATTGTCTTACATTGTCCCTCTGCTAACCATGTCGGATAACGCTTTAAGTTTGCTTTTGCTTTAACAGTTAATTCACCATTATCACTCTCATATGCTCCCTTTGTATATTTTCACACCCTTGTCACACTTGTTTAGTTGACACTCAAATACCTCTATTCGCACTCAATAGCAATCTTAACCTTATCAAATTTCTATCTTTGTGCCATTGAGTACCATGTAATTTACAACTTTTAATTTTTACTTGTAAGGCCACTTCTGAGTAACTAACTATATCAGTTATGTCATCCCCTATTACTTAATAATAGACCACTATTTATTTTTGTAAGTATAAATACGACTGTACAGCCTGTGAAGATGATTTCGTCGATAAAGAAAATTTTCTTCGCTGAATTTGTTTTTTATTTTCTTCTGTTTGTTATTTTGTGTATATTGACAGTCTGTTGTTTTACAGCAGGATTTTGTTTGGTTGGATGAAGGTTATTCCGACCCGAGAAACGTTGGTGTGGGACTTTTGTGGACACAGTTCTTGATCTCAACTCTTTGGGAATATTCTCTTAATTCTAAAGTACCTTTTGTAGTTGAACTTTGGTTAACTAATTTTTTCTTACAATACGTATTATTATGTATTTAGAAATATACCTTGCCTGTATACCTGACTCACGGTAGTTTTGGGGTAAAATTGAGCTTTGATGTTATTATTGTTTTATAGAACCACTAAAGTATTGAAGAAAAATCATATTTTCTTTGCCTTTGGGACATTTCGTGATAGCACGTGTCTTAACTAAGTTTTTGCCGGCCATACATTAGAATGTAGGAATAGTTTCTTACAGTCAGACGATAATCCAATAAATTTGGTCGCTAGATGTTTCACAGGCATTTTAAATCAGTTGTACTTTTAAACTTCTACGTTTCTGCTGTACACCAATTCACTGTGAGTGTAAGTTTAAGGCAACGTAAATGGAGAATAAATGATATCCATAGTAAAATCACTTTGTTTATAAACGTTTCCGGAATACAATTGAACAGTTTCGCTCTGCTATCCTGCTGATGTCCAACTTCTGCAGTAACAACTTCATCAATAAAGGTATATCTTATAAACCTTAATTTTCATCTGACGTTCGCAAAAGTATTCACGCGATAAATGAAACTCATCGCTGTCATGAATGGTGTTTAGAAGAAGTGTTTTGTCTAAAACACTTCATTCAGAGTTAATACAGAATATCTAGACTTTACAATCCAAAGTCTATACATTTGAAAATATCTTACAGTCACGCCAGTGTTCACTTAAAAAATAAAATTCCTAGTAAAATTCATTACTTCCGGTAAAATAAGTTTTTTTCTGTTCGACAGAATCAACTGTAAAATCTCATTCCATATTTGTTACATCAAAAACCCAACAAAAGAAAATTTCCTTCTATTTATGGTGGTAGAATGTTTCTTCTGAACTAAATAACACCCACACATATGTCTGACAGACTTTTATGTGTAAAAATTTTAAAAAATGGTATTCGTTTTTATTGCATATTCGTCTGCAATGAAAGCAGAAAAATCACTAAAAATTTTCTCTTAGAATCACCACTACTTTTTTCTAATATTTTTCTATCCAAAGGTTTGAACTTTTATGCAATAATGAAGGCAGCATTAGAGTTGAAACAAGCTATACCGGTTTAAGGAGCGTATTTTATGTATACGGCATCAGCCGCACGATTAAAATGGTTTCAGACTGTTAATTTTGTGAATGTAGTAGCACTTAACCGTATTATATGACAAATTAATAAGAAGCATTTTGAATAACTATATTCTAATAATGTTTTACATACATTAAGCAGTAACAATCACTGAAATACTGGTCCATCAAAAAGACATTTAAAGATGTTCACACTTCATATTAACACAAAATTAAGTTCAGGTACATAGCAGTACATCCAAAAATACATCAAAGATATATTCAGATGCTGTGGTAGTATGTACTTTCGTACTAACTGGTCTGTTGAAGTTATGACATAGTGAAACAGTATTATTTATTGTATGACTCTTCGAACACAATTTATTGTTAATAGTCATACCCTGCGACTGAATAACTTTGCAGCTTGATTTGTATATTTGTCGTGGGGGTAGTAGAATCTTTCAGATGGATGTCGAGTCATTCCAATTCATGTATTCTTAGCTGATTCGATAAACAGAGGTTCGGTAATGAATCTCTTATTTAACCCTGTTACAATAGATCTTCGGACAATCAACTTGTATCAATCTACTATGTGTTTGTGGGTTACTGAATTGTAATGATACAGCTGAGCATTTCTCAAGACTTTGTATGTTGTCAATGTCTATAAATTGTCGTAACTCGTTAATCTAACTGACCCTGACCTACTACTTTGACCTAGATATTTTTAACCTCGCTACCACTGTAAGGTGTGAGATGCAATAAATTACTTTACTTAATGGACCCTACAAGAAAAAAAATGTGAGAATGACTTTTAGAAAATTACTCATTGAGTCAGTTTTCTTAAACAAAATAACGGAATTAAAAAAATTTATTAATAATAAATAGATTTCTCCCGGAAAATTAGTTTACAGGTAGGAAATTGCGGAAAGTTAACTTACATCTTGCATTTTGGCGTCATCAAAATTAATTAAAGAGATTTGACATTCTTGTGTATTACTGTCATCACTTTGTTCTTGTAGAATAGCGCATATTTCAGTTAGCGCTTGTTTCAATGCACCAATACCAATGAGACATTTAATTCGCAGTAGTTTTGACTTTATCTCAAGTTGTAAATCTTGTAATAAATATTTACTGATATAATACATCAAGTAAATGATAGGAAATGCCTGTAAATAGAAAAACATGTCATTAAAGGATCACACTAACAAAATGAACATATGAAATTGCTTAGCATGAATAGGGACTATACAATACGTTGATTCCGGTCATAGTATTTTGCTCTTATCTTATGCTAAAAATGTTATTTTGCTGAATGTTGCACCTAATTTGTATTCCATCTTGTCACAGTGAGCATCTCATTTAACGAAATAATAGATACTTCACTCGAATTCGAACTTCTGACGATAAAATCACATTGTCATTCCTGTCGAATGATGTCGACCGTTCAACCGAGACAAAGAAGTCCATGTGCTAGGTCGCGTAGTCTGTTAATCTACATTGTTAAAATTTAGATGATCGTTGTTGGTTAATGAAATTGGTAAATCTAAGTTTTCCCCATTAACTAGCCAGTAGGCCATTTTAGGTTGAGTGGATTCCATATAAAACTTTAAATATTCGCCGATATGTGTCAGACCAATGTCTCAGATTTCTTAAAGAGGGATTTCACCTAACACATGACGCCTTCAACACTATTATTTTTCGAGCTCAATGATTCTCACAGGATTTTTATATACACTGTATGAGCTGTGCTCAGAAAGAATCATCTTTAATTGTCTCAGAGATTCAGCTAATTTTAATTACAACAGATGACCAAGAGTCTAGCTTCTTACTAATCTTTACAATCAACAAGACAACGGTTGATTGTCACTATTACACAATGTAGACATCCAAAAAAAAGCAAAAACAATTTTGACTCAGAACAATTCCACGTTTTTTGTTATAATGCAGTTATGATAATTCTCAGTACTTTGATTGGATACTAGTTAGTAGCTGGTGTCAAGCGTCTAATCCTCTGCTTCGTGCAGACTGAATTCTGTCGGTCAAGTTTGCAATCTAGCCATCATGCCAGGTGGCTTGACATCCCAGTGAACCCTTAAATGTTGTTATCAGATGGTTGAAAGCGACTGACAGGAAGCTTTGCATATAGACTTCGTGCCTGCTGGCACTTTTCAGCAAGCGTATCTGAAATCTTGAAGGGATTCAAATCCTACCAAGAACGGTGGCCACATTCCAAACCTGACTGAAAGAATTCAGTCTGCAACGAGCAAAGAACTAGACGCATGATAAAAGTTACTAACTAGTGTTCAGTCAACGTCTCTGATACAAGCCCACAGAAGGTCAGTCGCGAGCTCGAGCAACTCACTGCTAAAGTCTCTATATGCAGCTCCTTGCCATACGGGCTAAAATTTCAGAAGGGACTCCTTCCAGATAGCAGACACAACCTACTGACGAGTGTCAACAAGCGCGAAACCTAGATGTAAGGCTTCCTGACGAATACTTCCAAACGTCTTATAATAATAAGTCTGAATACTTGGAAGCAATCAGTGAGGACTAAGAATGAAGAGTGCTGTCCAGATTACCTTCACTACAATAATAAATTTTGTGGACTTAGATGCTATGCTGACGTTATTGTTATCAGTGGCTGTAATTACGTCTGACTAATGAGTTGATGCCATATGAACAGAAGGATGATAGTCTCACTTTCAAAAGAAAATGCCACAAGTCAGAGACTGGCTGCTCAACTGGTGGACTAGTTTCAACAGATTTATATTCTCAGAATATGTTTACCTTCATATACTGATTTGAAAACGGAATATGTTACCTTCCTCTATAAAAAGGACGACCCATTTTTAAAATTTAAATTATAAATCATTTTCTCACAAGCCTACTGTTGAGCAAGTGTTTTAACTCCTTTATAAATTATATGAAATGAGTTTGGAATGACAAGGAAAAACAGACTAGAAATGTCTGTGTAAATCTGTTTTAGTCTTAGTGGAGATAAGCTGAACTTATGGATTATAGATACTATGTCTATAATCACTTTTTAAGGCAAAATCAGAGATTTTATTTAGGCTTTATTGTTGCTTTTGCTTCGTATCAATTACATAACTCGTCTTCCTGTGAAAACTTTTCTATGTGTCAACTTCAATGATGATGAATGATCTTGTCTGAATCAGTTTTTCTGACAGTATCCTAAGAAGTACCCATACTCCCGCCACTTTCAAAATGAGCAAGAAAATAAACTAAAGATAAACCAGTACCTCACTATCTAGTTATTAATACACGAAACCTAGGTCTAGAACTCTTTGTCTGTTATTTTCTGAGTAACAAATCAAATCTCACTCTACATAAGATAATGTACATTTTTTTTATTAATATTTTAGAGTACAATGAGGGTTATCCATAACTTCTTGAATTCCATTTTGGACTTTCAAAATAGTAGTTGACAACAATCGAAATAATAAGAGTGTTGGTGAAGAAGTCTATATGAATTCTCTATATCAATATTGAATCAATCAGTACCAACTGTTCTACTTGTCACTTCCATGATCCTACGATGCCGAGACTTCAAAAACCTGATTAATACGTTGACAGATTTGAGGCAAATTAGCTTCTGAAGCAGTTTCTAAGTATGCAGACTACTAGAAGCCTAAAATGAATGAATTATTTTGAATTATGTAACATTATACTTGTGCACGACAGAAAATTCTCTTAGTAAATGTGGAAATAATACAGCCTTTTAGTGACCGTAATCACTTAAATACGATAGAAATTTATCCACGAAAATACTTCTTGAAAAAATACAAGTAGCGACTGTTGCCTGAACTTACTTGTATATAGTTCTCGTAATCTACTAAATGCTTTATTGTTTCACCCATGACTTTGATAACAATATTTGGACTAAAACAGTATTCTGTTAATATCTTCTGCAAATTTAATATCTTCAGTGACTGGCTGGGTATGTGCTTGTAACAGTAAGTGAAATCAGATGTTGCGCAAGGTAAACTGGCATGTAATATTGACTAGACAGTTATTAAATAAACGAAAATAAAAACATTAATTACTTAAAAATTAAAACTTTAATAAGTGCTTACACCACAAAAGCTTCGATTGATTTAAGGTATCAAAAGACAAATAGGATTTTGAAAAACAAGTGTTGGTGTCATCACTTCATTGAGTAATTACACAATGACTTTCGGGAGAATGAACGCTCATCCCATCCTTTGGAAAAATTGAGGGTATACAACCTGATTCTGTGGCACAGTTACACAGGTACTTTCTGTCCTCAATGGACTTGAAATGTCAGAGTCAGTCATTCAGATATTTATTATGAAAATCTTTGCTTACTGTTTATTGAAACCGAAGTGTTCGGTGCATTTGGCTGATACGCCGATATTCCTATATATTCAGTTAACTATAAATTCGTATTAGTGAACACACTTCCTGTAATAATTTAGGAATTTGAAAACGACTTTTTGTATTTATCGATATCACAGCTTCTTTGTTATGAGATATTTATAATCCTGTTTTAGTTTACAGACAAGCACTTTGGACTGTTAAACCATTTAAACGCTTTCATGTCTTACTTTCCATGTCCCTTTTAGGCCGAATACGTTCGTATAGTTTAGGTTTTAATGAAAAATTTAGAAAAATCTTAGCAATTACTTCTTTCGTAATTCGTATACCTCAGATATACCTATTACCGAATGTAATTTAATGTATAGAAGGCCTCTAAGGCATGTGTTGTAGTAAGTTATATAAAGATTTTATGTACTAGGTGACATCTTGCGGATGTCAGTGAGACTTTATTGAGCAAATTAAGTCAAATATAAACAAACTCACTTTAAATAAAATCACGCTAATTCTACGACTTCTGCAGCACTGATCTTCAGAAACAAGATGATGTCTAAAATTGTAAAGAATATAATAGTGACTAGTTCAAAATGGCTGCTTACTGGCTCAATATTCCTATTACTAGAGCACCAATCAGGCACCCAGTGATACCAAATTTCTGAATGATTCTGGAAGAGTGTTTACTCACTGTATTTTCCATATCATCATTCCCTATACAGTCATTCATATTATAACTAAGTGAAGCATCAAAATTTTCAATCGTGGTCTTTTGATCGAATAGAATATCAAGGATCGATAAGGCTTGGTGTGTAGCTCTTCTAAAATTTAAAAAGATTAAAAACAATAACAAGTATGTTTAAATGCCTTACTTCAACTGATTAACTTCTAAACAGAAATTTAACATTTCGAATCGAATCATTATTTCTTGCAAGTTATCCGTATACGATTGTAATAATTCTACAAATAAAATTGGCAACGATTAAGTAATAATATAAGATTATTCATTCACAAATTACCTAAAGTTCGGTTATACTGTTTTAAAGAATGATCAAAAAGCTTTTGGTATATTTTGCTGTCCAAACTTTGAATTGTATTCGTAACAAACAACTTGCTTTGATCTTCCTCACATTTTCTGTCCAACAGATGTATTACTTCCTGAAAAGTGGAGAATGAAATATACTTTTACATGAATATCAGACTGTGTTTAGTGGCTTAGAACATAATACGTATATGATACTTTGATCGAAAATAGCTATCCCGAAAAATTTATCAAGAAACACATGAAAAAGAAAACGAAAAAAGATTACTCACTATCTGTAAACAAGAAGTCACTTTATATACGACTACAATTCAAGGGTGATATACCAAGTGAAATAATTACGAGGAAATTACGAAATTCAGTTCAAAGAACTTTTAATGCTGGCGAATTACAAGTATCATTCTCTACACGATCGATGGTGCTACCTCCACTGAAAGACGAAGTACGAAACTAGCCACCTCTAATTGCATCTACAAATTCAACTGCGCTTGTGGAGCGAGTTATATTGGCCGTTGCTCTAGGAACTTGATTTTTCGTGCTCGAGAACATCTCCCACTATGGCTAAGTAAAGGTGTAGTTAAAACTATTAGCAGTCCGATATTGGACCATCTGATGCAAACTGATCGCAAAGCCAGTGTGGAAGAATCATTCTCTATCATCTACCGGGTGCCTAATAAATTTCCAAAGTCATCAAAGCACCGCATGCTCCAAACAGCAGAGGCTATTTCGATTCACCTCAAACAACCAGTACTCTATGTTCAAAAGGAGCGAGTCTTGCTAGCCCCTACTACTGCCGTGGCCTACAGTAGAGACTACAAATTCAAGAATTTGTAATATTATATTTCCTAATTTTTCTGACATTCAGCTTATTTTACGTTGATGCTATTGAGCTGTAATCTATCAGTATTATTGATTCGATGTTATTTAAACAAACTTGATGTTGTTCATAACACTAATTCATTCATTCACTGTAATGTATGCATAAATGTAGAGCCTGATGATGAAGTTGTCGAAAAGAGTACTCTTTGTTGAGTATCCACTCTTTTGAAAAATTTTAATGGGTATTTTTAATCAGTTAACACGTAAGTATTTATAGAATACAACTGCTAAAGATGCTGCAGCATGTGACACCCTTAAATAAAATCCACTGATACGTAAGCGTGGAAATTGTGAAGAGAAAAGCAGTCTCTTCTACCCATCTACAGAACTTTGTTCTCTAAAGTAGAATAAACTCAGAGGATCGTTCATATGTATCAGATAGCATAAGGTCTCCCTCCAAAACACACCAGGTAGAGGAGGATATTCTGCACACTACACAAGTATTTATGAAAAAGACAACCTACATAACGAATCTGTCAAAAATTAAGTGTTTGATGGAGGTTCCAGGACCTCTTTACACAAAATTTGAGTAGCCGTTTATGTAATATGCAACAGGCTCGTTTAGGTAATGAATACACCAAAGATCTTAACTTTACAAGAGAAGTGACGTAGTCAAAGTGTATTACACTTGCCTGAAGGCTTTCTAAAGTCAGCTCAATGCCACTACAGTATACCAAATATACGGGTGTTTTGAAATAAAACTATTCGTACTGATGAAGTGTCTCAAACTGGACGAAACAGCTGTCCAGTACTGTCAGGTTTTCAGTGGTTCTATAACCACTGTCAGCTCATGATGAAATCCTGTAACCACTCAACCAAATCCGTACAAACCAATACTTGAAAACCATTTATCTTTTGGCTAGGAACTGTTTTCGGTATGTGGTAGCATACCTGATATTAGCAGCAGTTGATGTTATTTTGAATCTTAAACCCTGTAACCGTTGTATTCCATTCAGCAGTATTTCAAGTTGTATACAGCCTACTATGGACACTTCGTGCACTTTATCTCACTAAGTTTCACTTATACTTTGATAACCTGTTATGTAACATTTTTTAAAGAAGTTAAACGCTAAAGGAATGTTAAAAATATCTTACCAACCATTCAACTAAAAATGAATTCAAAATTTAACTTTACTCAAATATTTTTGAGAACAAACTCATGCCTATATGCAGTCGTCAAACGAATTTGTTGTTTAACGAAGCGGAATAAAAATTTCTGTCTACTCACAGTGGTAAAGTTAGTGTCAAAATAAAATGCGGGTTTTGCTGCGTAGTTTTCATCCGAGGAAAGCGAGATAAGATGGATATAAAGCGCTTTATACAGTCTTGCTTCATCTAACAGTTTTAAAATTCCTGGATAATGTAAGCACCTTGACTCCTTTAATTCATTTTGTAAGGTCTCCGTGTTTAAAGGAACTGATATATTACGGAGTGCAACTTCTTCTTCCAGTGGTGGTTTAATCTATAAAGGATAAGAACAGTTAAGGAGTAAAAGATTACAGATAGTTATTAGTTATTTTGTAAAAATTTCGTATGAATTGATTTAATGGACATATCACTCAGTGAAATAGTATTATTTACTGGATGAAATATTCACAAGTGTGTTATATGTAACTACTCAATTCAAAAACTTGATTTTTATAGTACTCTTTCTCCCTTTCTATATGTCGCTAGCGTAGCAGAATTTCTGAGATGCTCAGAACAAATGTTTCTTCATTCCTTTTGCAAGTATTCTCAGTTAATTTGATAGGCAAAGCTTCATATGGAATTACATGGTACTACATTGCCCAAATTTTGTCAAGCGTTTGATGAAACCGCTTAGCTCCCGGCACTGCGAATTCGGCGTAATTTTCATTCTCTAGTTTCTCTAGTTAACATTAGTGTTACAAGCCTATCGTAATTTCTCGAAGTGTATATTTGTATGTGTAGTATTTTGTTCCAGCTAGTTTCCAACTTTCTGAAAACTATGAGAACTTAACTCGTAAATAGTAATGCAATATATCAGTAAGTGCACAACTGGATGTAACGATACACATTTTTTAAAAACTATTTTCAAGCACTTCACATTTAGTATCAATAGAAATGATGTAATTTTTCGACAGAAAACAATAAAACTGTCTGAGAATCATTTCATTACAAAAATAAGATGATTGATAATATTTAAAATGGTTGGAAGCAATCGACAGGAAGCCTGGACCTTGGTTTCGTGCCAGTCGGCACTCGTCAGTAAGGCGTACCTGCAACCTTGAAGGTACTCATATCGAAACCCGCATCACCCAGTGCTGCAGACAGAGACGTTACCACTGAGCTATTCGGACTCGTGACTGATCTCCTGTAGGACTGTAGTGGAAACTAGTATCTAACAAAAGACTAAACACATCACACTAGCTGCTAATGTCCAATCAGAGATTGGTGATATACTAAAAATAAGAAAAGCTTAACCTAGTCACAATTCAGAAACCACAAATATCGACATCTACCGACTCATATTTACTTTAGTCTAAATTAGAAGCGTAAAACGTCGATAATAGCTGCTAAGTTTCATAAGGTTTATTGTTATCTCCTTGATAAAATGTCATAAAGAATTATGTTAGATGTAAGAATGACTTTAACGGATCATGAAATCCTATTTTGATACTAAAGAGGTTATTTTAAGTGGTGAAGCCTCAAAATACTTCGCAGTTGTCTACTTATTGGTGAGTGAATGCATGTTATACTCCTTGTTGTTGTTTGATATTGCTAACCTCTACCACCTGTCTTCTCTTTTTCCCAACCAAAATATTAGCCTACGGAACGTCAGTTGGCTTTAAAGAATTAAGAAACCAGAAACATTTTGTGATTATCCAACCCCATAGTAATGCTGGGGTAGTTCTATGGAATACACAAAGCTACATATCTAAGGCAAATCAAATGCTAGTCAGCAGTTCACGATTTAAATTGGGCGATTGTATTAAAAGTGTAACAGAAAGAACCCTTAATAGAATCGTCAAAAGCCTGTAAAAACTGCACCAGGACTGGATGTCAATGAGATATTTTTCTACCCATAATCCATAATCCGTTATTTGGCACACGAGGTAGAAAATCTTTTGAAAACTTTATTCTCTTACTCCATAAAAGGCTGATGCCATTCGATTAAAAGAAGAGAACAACTGAATGTAATCAGTGGATATCTATAACTGTATTAGATATAATATCTATTCACCAGCATCTGTTTTCCGAAAACAATAAATATCCTTCATCAGTATGCCTGATGCATTCGATTATCAGTGGCTGAAACGGGACATTTCTTGTTTATACCAAATAAAAATGTCCAGTTTGAATTAAACTTACAGTTATACCTGACAGGTGAGCAGAGTATCAGTGGATAGTCCATTGAGTTCATTAGTAGCTAATATTTTCATGTCTCATCCACAAAACACCACCCTGTAATCTATAATCAGTATTGCTTCTTTTTTATTGAAGGTGAATAGACGATACATTTGTTATATCTTATGTTTAATAAGCCTACATATGGGCAGTGAAGTTAACCAGTGTCCACTCAAACATCACAGTCACAATGAAGAATATAGTCTGAATTTGTGCATGAAACAAAGGAAAATGACATAATAGAAAAGAGTCTTTAACTCATTACAACTTGTAATTGTTAAAACTTCAACTCAACGCCTTTTATTCCGTAAGCTAAAAGAAAATTTAGGTAAAGACACTATATCAGACAGCAGAAATTATTTGCCTTTAAAAACGCTAGAAAATGATATTAGTCGCACCAATGAATTTTCAAGGAATAATGGATGCCTTAAAACATTTAAAGAGAATTATTACAAACGCAGCAGTAGGAAGGCGGAGTAGAATACAATTAAAAGGAAGCCAGTGACCCTCAAAAATAAAAAAAACCAAAAGTCATAAGATTGGAGGGAAAAATGCCATAGAGAAAACAGCAGTAACATTAAGCATGTATCTTAGGTCTAGAAAGACATTTCAGTTTGAATAACACAGCCCAAAGTAAACACTTTACTGACTCTAAGTAACTGTGAATGAGCCTAAAATGTGGCAAGGGTGTGCGTTAGCAAGTATTATGAAGAAATGAGTGATGGTGTATACCAAGAATATTGAATAAGTGCTTCAGTGACTCAGCCTAGTTCTTATGTACCATAGCTTGGCACTTAACTGATACATGGCACTACATCGGTATATCAGGATCATTCATGATGGTCACTAGATAAAGCATTTTGTAATTATTCTGAACCCATTTTTACTGTCACCATTTGAAACCCAAAGCTCAAATTGCGTGTTTGGAAACAGACTACTCCAAGCTCATTATTAGCTTGGTTAACTTGGGATTCAATTAATTTCTTCGGAATTAAATTTTTTATGGCGTAAAGTGCTGTTAACTTTTGCCTACTTCCTCATTATTCAGTATTTCTACCTTTATCTTCGTCATCATTGACCTATTTTAAATTCTTTGAACAACCCTTCAAGCGGTTACATAACCAGCTTCACTTGTGTATGAATTTACCTTTAAATTCAGAATCACCATGTCTTTGTAATATAAGAATGTTTGTATTTTATTATTATTATTCCTTTGGGTTCTGAGTGGAACAAAGGGCTTCAAGAACACATCTCCGCTTTGTACTATTTTTTTTGCCGTCCTCTTCAGCTGGGACCCAGATTGCACATAATTTCTCATCTCCTCCTCAAACGATCTACACCATGTCACTTTCAGATGGCCCAATCGTCGCTTCTCATTAAGATTCCAATCGATCTATGGCCTGCAACGCTATGTCATTCAATGGCCTCTTCAGTGTATGCCCGTTCCATCTGCATTCTATGCTTAATATTCGTTGACCAACTGGCTCTTGGTTGGTTTGTCGTCAGATTCCCATTTTGTTAATTCATTCTGGCCTTTCGATCTTCAGTATGGAGCCGATGAAGCCAGCTGTTGCTGAAAGTCTATATCTTGATCATAATTTATTATTCTACCTAAAGAATTTGCTAATCCTCCTCATTTTTGGCATTTTATTAAGCATTGATAAAGTAGCCTGGTTGTTCATTTAAAGTATATTTATATTTTTTTAACAGCATTTACTTGTTTTCATTTAGTCCTAGTTGTAGTGAAATTATTTAAACAGATAATAAAGTGAATTCATCTAATCCTGAAAAGATGTTTTGATCGCATTATTCTTTAATAGCGCTGAATATGAAACGTTACTGAGCAAACGGTATGGTATTTCCGCAGTGATAAGAAATACTCTCACTGGATAATCCTCTCTAAATTTGTGATGAGAACTCAGGATACCTAGGAAAATATAAATATTCACAAATTCCACATGTAATCAAGTTATGGAATATAAAAATTCCATGTTGTATGCTAAGTCTCAAAAGCCAGTGTAAACATAGGACTACAAACTCAGTAAATTCATGTAAAATACAGTTGAAGCCGGAATTATCCTAGGGAATTACGAGGGTATCGTCGACGTACCTTTTGTACAGTAAGAGTTTGTTTATTGTTTATTTTAAAACGCCGCTTTTCAAACTGGCCATAGAGCAGTCTGATTAAAGCGGGCCGTGAGGAGATCCCATTGCAATTCTATCTTTCTGTCTGTAGATGTCGCCGGCTAAGGTAAATTCTGCATTCAGTGTGCATCTCAGAAACAATCCTTTCAGATATGATGTTGGTATTCGGATACTAATATTCGAGTTCTCCATATAAAAACACAGGAAACAAACTGATTCTGTTAGTGGCAGACTGATAAAGAGAGATTTGACGTCTAGGGATTACATCCTTTTACCATTTTCACACTGACAACTCTTATGTCAGATGACCACATACTTGCCAAGCTCAACAATGAGAAGAATAGGATGGAATCGACTGAAAAACAACTAACAGATGTTCTCAAAAGAATGAAGAACAACCGTCTGATACCTGAGGACCTGTAGGATCGCCTGAAACCGACAGGATCAATTATTCCCCGACTCTACGGTTTATCAAGGGTACACAAACCTGCCTTGACGCTTTGACCAGTTCTAGGTATGTAAGGGTCACCATAACATCCAATTTCCAAATGGCTGTCCGAAATTTGGGGTCAGTAAGGCAATATCTATGCAAGTATTCCCTTCGTGATACGTCTGTGTTCGCTGAATGCATAAAAGACTTGAATGTATATGGTAAACGAATGTTATTCTTAGATGTCGAATCTCTCTTTATCAGTCTGCCACTAACAGAATCAGTTTGTTTCCTGTGTTTTTATATGGAGAACTCGAATATTAGTATCCGAATACCAACATCATATCTGAAAGGATTGTTTCTGAGATGCACACTGAATGCAGAATTTACCTTAGCCGGCGACATCTACAGACAGAAAGATAGAATTGCAATGGGATCTCCTCACGGCCCGCTTTAATCAGACTGCTTTATGGCCAGTTTGAAAAGCGGCGTTTTAAAATAAACATTAAGCAAATTAGCGAATACAGACTAAAATAGGCTCTGATATTTTATGGTAAGATATCAAATATTTTTAATAAAATAAAATAATGCTTAACAAAACCAATCCAGATATCAGCTAGTATTTTAAATATTCCTTAAAAACGTGCTGTGTAGATTGTAGTATGAATGATTTGCAGTCTGAAATAGTGTGGTGGAGAGTGATGTCCAGTGGAATCAAGAAGACGCATATCGTCCTATTTAGGGCTCATTATGTGGGTGCAACTGCATTCCTCAGTAAATGATAGTGTTCACACTGAGGCTCGAAACAAATACCCACAGTTTCAAAGTATTATCATTGGAGACACCACAACTAACTGGGGAATGTAGATACATCCAGATGATGAGTCCTAAATGGGATGAAATGCACATCCTGAATTCCACTGCCTGGTCCATCCATCCATCAAATTACTTCACGTTAAATCCTAAGACATCATCGGAGCATCCGTAACGGTATGCAGAGCACTTCGTTCCATTAAGTCAAGGGGAAAATGCAAACTGAAATAAATCTGAAATGATGCTTTATGCAATAAGATTATCTCAATCTATTTTTTCTTTATCAAGATAACCATCCAAAGTAAATTACAGCATCAAAATACCTTTGTGTATAAATCATCCTTTGATGTTAATTCGTTTATTTGTTGTCATTTCGAAAAAAAAATTTTTTTTGTTAAATCACTTTCAGCAACACAGCCTGTCACATAAAAGGAGTGAGTAAGATACACCAAAATTGACAAATAAGAATATTTTTAGTTGTCAGGCTTTTAAAGGATTTTTTTTCGAATATATATTTTGTTGATATACATCATACTTCCTTTTCAAAATAATCACATCAATCATTCAAATTTTGAAGAAAAAAAAAGAATTTACTGAGAATATTAATTAACTACTTAAAATGTGTTCCTATTCTAGTTTTTGAAAGTCAGCGTATGCCCTCAGTAGGAGTGGCAGAGAGAGAGCGAAAAAGGATGAGAGACAAAACAACAAAAACGAAGTGTCCAGATGAAACAGTCTGCGTAATAACCCGTGTTTATCTCCCCCTCCCCTCGACCCTACCCATTCATTCTTTCACTCTTGATGCTATCAGTAAATTCGTAATAATGATTGTTTGCCGGCATAAAACCTGATCACGAATGTCCGTAAATAAAGACAGAGCTTAATAAATATCATTTTCTATTTGCTCGTCTATTTTTTTGATTATTATTATTATTGTTATTATTATTATTTGCCCACTTAGTGAACAATACTCTGATTCCTTTTTCCAGGGATGAGTATACTAACAGAAACGGTATTGATACAAAAATATCTAGTAAAGATAAGATATAAGTGAATAACAGAGGCAGTAGAGAGAAAGAAGATCAACAATATAACCGACAAGGTTAAAACAAAAAGCAGTTAAGAAAACAGCATTAGCAGACTTCTTTATTTATACAGTTAGTAGTCAACAAGGACAAAAAAAGAGATAAATAATAATTATACACTGAAAATCAAAGAAATAAAAAACACAAGGATATTATAAGCCGTAGGTAATAGTATCCTAGGAGAGAAGGAAGGAGGGCAAAAACAATTTGTTATCATTCCTTCGAGCATTTCTACTTGTGTTACTGTGTTGGTGCATTTTGTTTTACTAAACAACAGCAGGCAAACTAACATATGAGTGGTAGATATATTATTACAGAATTGCAAACAAATACAATTAATCAGAACTAAAATAATAAATTGATGATAACAAAAATAAATTTTGCTCCGATAGAGAGAAAAAAGCAATTCATTATTGAGAGAAATAATCGCCTCATCAATTAGCCATCATAATAGAATCAAAATATGATATGAATACATTTATATATAAGGAGAAAATAAAATATGATTGACACTATACTCATCAAGAACTACAAGGAAGCAGTTTCTGAAAAGTATCCTATTCTACTTCCTGAGTTTTGATATTCAACACAGATCGTTGTGTTTTGCTGACAAAGCTGCCATTTTGAAGTTTATACATGAATAAGTTGAACTATCCAATAAATCACTTATATTTCAAATGATAGACTAAAATGAATCACAAAGGATGTTGATTTCCTGAGTACATTACCTGCTTCAATGATTACAGCTGAAGAATTTAGGCTAAAACTTAATGTGTTTTATTTTGTTTTCATCTAGTTCATTCAAATAAAAATCAAGTGAGTAGTGTTGAAAGCTTGTGAGTTTTTATTGGCTACATTCTTATTTCTTAACTCATAGAAAATTCTTACTGTAACATGTAGATAATCAAAACAAGTGATTCAGCGAAGAGACTCTTTTCAACGAATTTATCACCAAGCTGTACAATCGTACATATATATATGGTTTTTAAGAAGTTATATCCGGTGAGGAATTGAAAAACTTCGTTCAACCCCTCCAACTTTCGTAGTCTTAATCCCTCTATGCTAAAGTATGGTAATGCCTAATCATAGCTCTACCACTTTTTCATTTTTTCATTTTGTCTATTCAATTTGTAGTCTCTTCCTTAATACATCATTTGTTACTATTACTACTCTCACTTTGAACTGTCCCTGGTATTATTTCACTTATCCCACTTGTCATTCTAAATCAGTTCTGTTTTGCAACGTTAAATTCTACGCTATCGAATTTCACATAATATTGCGTAACTGTTTATTTTAATCGATTTGTCTACTAATCCTATAATTGCACACCCGTTCCAAGTTCTATACATCCTATGAATCATTCTATATATGACATTATTATTTTGCATGGAGGATTTCATTATAAGCTGACATCAGTTAGAGAACCACTGGAAAATCCAGGAGTACTGGACAGCTGTTTCTTCCTAGTTTGGGACTCTTCAGAAGTTAGAATTCAGAGGCCATCGGATCGGATCCCAGTGACTCAATGGTCTACGAGTTCGCCTTGTAACCAGAAGATCCTGGGTTCAAACCCCTTTGATGGGCGTGCATTGATAAAGAGTCCTAAACTAGGACGAAACAGCTGTCCAGTACTCCCAGGTTCTCTAGTGGTTCTCTAACTGATGTCAGCTCATGATGAAATCCTCCATCTAATCAAACTAAATCCCTACGAAACCAGTACTTGAAAATAATTTTTTGTCATTTGACATTTAACTATGATTACAATCACAAACATTTTGGTTTTTAATTGCATTTCAAACTATTATTATTTTATGCATTCACACCTATTATTCAATTCCCTCACCGGATATAACTTCTTAAAAACCATATATATATATATATATATACGATTGTACAGCTTGATGATAAATTCGTTGAAAAGAATCTCTTCGCTGAATCACTTCTTTTGATTTTTACATTCTTGTTTGACTATCTTTAGATAACCCAAAGTTTTAATATTTGGCTGTCAGCATTTCAGTGCTTACATTTTCATAAGAGACGTGGTGTTTATGTCACCTCTGTTGAACTACTGAAATTAAAACAGCTATGAATGAATTAACAAGCTAAATAATCATTAAATTTCTTTTACTCTATGATAAACAGTCTAGAACTTTGGATAAAAATAGATTGGGAAATTTTTTTCACACAATCATTTCACTGTTCTAATTCACCTGTGCAGTTATCCATTATACAACCTTTCCTACTTTCATGCTGCTGCTTTTTATCACAACCATTTTTTTACCCTTTTCCTAGACAAATTAAATTTTCTAATCATCTTTCACATGTTCAGCTAATAGTTTTTACCCGATGGCGATAATTAAAAAATTGTTAAGGCATTTTCTTATGTCTTTTTCCATTTCCCTCTCTTCTACTTTCCTTATACTTCTGAATTCAGCCAACTGAGTCCATTAACTAAACGCAACAGGGATATAATGTAAGGCAAAATGTTCTTAGTAAATTCATCGTTGTGTTATGTCTATAAAATATGAATGTACCAATTTAAATGGTTTATTTTCATAATGATAAGATTATTCATTTCATCGGCAAACTGCACAAAATTACTATTTATAAATAAATCACTTCTAATTCATCCTTCAGATGAAGGCTTAATCTTTCATTAAAGTCTCTTGAAAATTCTCTTACAGTTTGATGCCGAATTCCTTACTGAAGCGTTTATTCCATTTTTTACTGAAAAAGTCAATAAGCGTACATAGAAGTTCTTCGTCCAAGCATAAAGAACAAAATGTCTGATGAATTTATTGGAAAATTCAAAAATATCTTTAGGATTGTGCACAGCCACTCTGTAACAAAAAGGTTCTAGCTTATCTGCTATCCGACGAACCAGTTTGTAGCTCGACGAGTTTATCATGGACAGTATTGGTTTCACGAAGATATTAGTTATTGCTATGGGTTGTATGTCATTAAAAACTGCCTCATCAGTCAACCCTTTCTTTATTAGATCCCGCGAATGTTTTACCACCCTTCCCTTTTTGGTCATAGTTTTGTCTTGCTCTGAGGTGTCAGGTACAAACTCTGATAAATCATTCAGTATGGTAGGCATCTTGTTTAACTCATCCCTTTTGTATATAATGACAACTCTAGATCATTTATAAGACCTTATAATAACTATGTCTACGTTTTCTTGAAAGGACCTAAGTGCTTTTCTTTGTTCCTCATACAGGATACTGGATTGCGTTATTACAGAAATGAAATATTGATTAACTGTGTCAACCAACTTGTAATTTGGACAACTGCTTCTGTTATTGTCGATTGGTTACACTTCTGACAGCTGGTGATGCAGGTATCCGAATCGAGGTCATGCGTCGATTCGACTAGCATTTTTGTGTGGTCACATGAAATTTAAGGTCAAGAGATTAAGGTTCAATTTGTAGTTTATTCACTCCAATATTAGACAGATCACAAATAAATCTTTCTAAAATTATGCTCTTCTTGCTTTGATAGAAATGATCAACAGAACAGTTTGTATAAGTTTTTTGAAGAATCGCCTCCCTGATGAATCCACCAAGCTCATTGAAGTTCTGTTTAAGGTGACTGATAGCTAATATTCACAATGTCGACAAAGTTGTCAACATTTTGACAAATGAATGAATCAGTTTTGATAAGCAGAACAAAATAAAGTAAGTAGTAATACTCCAAAGTGAAAGGTATGTATGAACCAAATTTATAGTATTCACAAAATAACTTTAAAAATATCTCCATTTAAACCGTGATACATACGTCAATGTCTAATTGTTTAATGGTCAAAAACTAAAACATTATACGTTCCACTTCTACACTTTATGTTGGTTTAAATAATTTGTAACCCTAAAGCATGGATGAAGTTGAAGTTCTCCAAAAACATCTACAACTAATCAGCTCAAAGTGAACATTTGAGCTGAAAGTGTGGGAACGAGATGAAAAAACGCTATTAAATAAAGAAGTCTCCCCAAAAACAAACACTCAATAAGTCAAATAGACACGAAGAGGTTTTGAGAAAAATTCACCCGACTGAGTTGTCAGACGCTTCAGAACGGTTAACAAAGAGAGAGAAAATGCAACAAAGTGACAATTGATAAATGTCATTTTGAAGTGAGTAAGTAATAAAATCCAGATCACTATTGCTCAGATAGAGAAGTGACACGCTGACACAGCAATAAATGACTTTAAACCATATCGACAGTAAGCCCTACTTGCTGATAATCAGTAGCCTAAAGACCCTAAATACATACGTCATAATCCTGTATATGACATAGACAAATAATCGTCTTCATATCTTGTGAATACACTCGCATTTTGTGTATGCCATAATAATGCTTTTCTCTCCTTCAAGCTAATAATAATGACAGCGTCTAAGATTTCAGTTATTCAGAACTACTGTTTATTACTATTGTTCCCTTGGATTCCAAGTGGAACATAGGGATTCACCTGCACGTCTCCACTTGCTGCTGTCTTCTGCTCTACTTCTCACCTGCATCCATGTTAGTCCATACTGTTTCAACTCCTCTTCACACGATCTCCTCCATGTCACCCTTGCACTGACGTCCCACTCGTCGCTTCCCTTTCGGGTTCCATTCGAGCACTGGCTTGACGCGGCGCGATGTCACTCAGCGGCCTCCTCAGCCACGAGTGTCCAATCCATCTTAACTTTCTCCTGCACATCTGTCAAGCGATTGGTCTCTCTTTTGTTTGTTACCATAATTTTTTGTTGGTGACCCGGCCATCTGATCTTCAGCGTAGAGCCAGCGAAGACAGTTGCTGGTTGTTAAAGGCAGCTTCTGCAACAGGCTGTTGGAAATATTCTTTGTGACCCACCCGCCATGTTTCTGATCCCCATAGAAGAACTGACTGACTTGACGTTGTTTGTATTGAAAATCCGACCGAATTTTGTTGTTGATGTTGGCTGAGTGACGAGGATTTCCAGATTGGTTTCAGGTTGATGAATGTGTTTGTCGCCTTCCAATGATTCTCGATTTGACATCCTCGCCCGTTCCAACTGTCTGTGGTTGAGACAATGCTCCCTAGATAAGTGAATGAAGTAACCTCTTTCAAATCCTTCCCGTTGATGGTGGTTGGCGCTCGATGTTACTGCTGTTGTTGTTGTTGTTGGTTGGTTATTTCCATAACCTCCATCTTGTCTATGTTCACTTGGATTCCTGTCTTCGCTGTCTGCTTCTTCGATCAGTTTGGTGGTTTTCGCTTGTATGTCTTCAATTTTGTGTGACATCAAACATAAATCATCCACTCGTGAAATCTAGGTCTTCTAGGTTCTTCACGTCGGTCCAGGATATCCCTGTCCCGTTTCTCGTTTCCCACTGTCTGACGCATAATCCGTCAGTCCACCACAATTAGGACTATCATTCATTGGTGATGGATAATAAGCACCCTTTTCTGACTCCTGTGTTTATTCTAAACGCCTCGCTGAGTTTTCCGTTGTGGATGACTTGACATGTGCCGTTGTCATACAGCTGATGAATAACCTTGATGTATATTTGAGGTACGCCGTAGTACTTGAGTAATTTCGAAATTACTTCGCGATCAACGCTGTCGAAGGCCTTCTCAAAGTCTATAAAGTTGAGGTAGAGGTTTGATCGCCATTCCATGCTTTGTTCTGTGATGATGATGCGTAGAGTTGCGATTTGGTCAGAACACGATTTGCCTTTCCTGAATCCAGCTTGTTCTGGTCGGAGTTCTGTCTCCAGTGCGTCCTTTATTCCCTCCAGGATGATCCGACTCAGGATTTTACTTGGCGTCGACAGGAGCATGATTCCTCGCCAGTTCTTGCAGAGTGGGCGTAAGTCGCCCTTCTTTGGTAGTTTCACGAGGTAACCTTTCCTCCAGTCAGTAGGCACCTTTCCCTCCTTCCAGACCTTTTGCAATAATGGAGTCAGCATGTCTGCTGTCGTCTCTGGGTCCGCTTTCAGTGCTTCAGGGGGTATTCCATCTGGTCCAGCTGCTTTTCCAGCTTTCAGAAGCTTGATTGTGTTCAAGACTTCAGCTCTCGTTGGAGGATTGGTGTCAACTGGCCGTTTACTGTGATTAAATTGCAACTTTCATTAGTGAAATTTTTTAGTATATAGTGATTCAACTGCTAAGTGCATAGGTATTACCAGCAGGATATTGGATAAATGTGCAGAAGAACATCTTCCACTATAGTTGTCAAAAAGCGAAGCTGAACGAACCCATATTTCGATCCTTGAGCATCTTGTTCCCACAAACCGGCCCTAATCAGTACAGAAATTTTCCAGAGCGATACATAAGGCGAGATCAAGTCTTTTTACGTGATTTTCATCTATATTTTTCTGCCCAAAGCTGAATCTCTGACTGTATACAAAAATAACTCTGAACTAAAAAAGGCCGTTTGTCCAATTTCAGGCACTTCTGTGGCATTAAGCCTTTTATAACTTGTATGCTAATTGGCATATAATCCACATTCGTTCGTTTTTCTTCTTTTCTCTTTCTTTCCAAACTCCTCACTCTATATATTCGGAATCCTCATATCCCTGTTTCCAAGTGCTTATACTATTATTGATAATCATTTCTCAACTCTATTCGCCACCTGTTGTTTTTGTACGTAAAATTACTCAACAAAATTTTGCAATTTATTCATTAATCTCCCTGATATTTAATTTCCAATGTTCTGATACAAACAGATATTATCAAATAACCTTTATAAGCATTTTCATGACATTTTAGTGTAGTGTATGACTGTACAGCTGTGAAGAGAACTGCTGAAAACAATATTCCTTGCTGATCTATCTCTTCTTTTAATTGTAATGTCAGAAAAGTGTACTAACTCGACTTGAAAAATCATTCATCCATTTATTTTGATCAAGGATGAATAAATTATTATAAATTTATGAATACCAGTCGATCTGCTAAACTGAAATCACAGTAGAACAAGTGAGCTTTTCCTACACTACAAACGATAATTAATCAAAGTAAATTTACTTTTTTATATTCTCAAGTGACTTTACTTTCTCCAGTCGGTTTCGTAATATTTCCTAACTTTTTGAATGTGTCCAAAAATTTTGAACTGACATAAAAGCAGGTGAATATGTTTTTAAATAAAATGATTAGATATAATCATAAATTGAACAGGAATACAAATAAAACTGAGCCGACATTCTCTCGAATAATCTTTCAAAAAACTGTCCATTTCTGAGTTCACTTTGATGAGTTAACTATTTTTAAATAAACCATATTAGAAATGATATTTCACTCAGTATGATACTTCAGGTATCTTTTAATACTAAATTCGACAGAATATATGAAGACTCAGGCTAACGGGCACGTACACGCCAGTATTGTATGGCTCACCTAATGTACATAAACTGGAGGGGAAGAGGTGCCGTTAAGACCAATAATTGATATTTGAAATTCGCCCAACCATGCTGTGGTTAGATGGTTAGTAAATATTCACAAACCTTGCAAGAGTGGATAGTGAAGCATAGTGTCAAAGATGTATTCGAATTCGTAGACAAAATTAAAGATATTAATATCAAGGATAAAACTATGTATTTTTGGAAATAACGTCTTTATTCACAAATGTACCTCTTGTGGAAAAAGTTAACTACATATGTGAACAAGTGTATAACCAGCCAATACATATTGGCATCCCAGCGGAAATCCTAAATGAATCTTTATTAAGGTGTACCATGAATGTAAATTTCGAAATTGATGGCACGCTTTACAGATAAGTGGAGTGGGTGGATATGGGCTCCCCAGTGGCAAATTTCTTTCTAAATAAACTAGAAAATGGATCTCTGAAAAACCTTATCACAAATTTCTCACTTTATTACCGGTATAGGGATGATACTTTTATTATTTATGATAATGATTTGGACAGGAACTCAATAATAACTCAATTCACTGAAGTACATTCTGCTATGAATCACGTGCAAAGAGGAATCCCAAAATAGAATTACCTTCCTAGATGTCCTCCTTACAAGAAAACCAGATGGTAATATAAAGAGAAATTTGCATAGGAAAAGCATATGGACACATTTTCATAGCTTCGTCCTCTCCAGTTCAAAAGAAATTTATTAAAGACTCTCAGCCTAGCGTTAGAGCTATATGTTCAGAAGAGGCATTTGAAGATGAACTAAGGATTACATGTGATACCTGGATTGGAATTAGCTTTCCAGACAAATTCATTGGGAAACATATGACTAAGAAAGTTGAAAAGGACCATTCACTATCCGTAAACAACGGCGATATACCTAGCAAAATAGTTATGAAGAAGTTAAGAAAACCAGTACAAGAACTTTTAACACTGGCAAACTACAAGTCTTATTTTCTGCACGACCTGTGTTGATTCGTTGATTGAAAGAGAAGTGCCTAGACTAGCCATTCTTAATTGTATCTACCACTTCAACTGCGCTTGTGGAGCGAGTTATATTAGCCGTTGCTATATGAACTTGATTTTTCGTGCTCGGGACATCTGTTAGTGTGGCCGTATAAAGGTGTTGTAAAAACCATCAACAGTTAGATATTAAAACACCTGATCCAAACGGACACAAAGCTACTATTGAAGAGTCCTTCTCTATCATCTGTCAGGTAGCAAACAAATTGCCAAAAAATTTGAGGTATTGCATACTCGAAACAGCAGAGGATATCGTGATTCGCATGAAACAAATGGTGATCTGTGTGCAGAAGAAACAAGTCCAGCCAGCCTTCAGTGGAGAATATAAATTCACGAATTTTGTGTTATTATTTTTCCTAATTTTTGTGATATCCAATGTGTTGTTATGTTGATGCTGTCGAACTGTAATCCACTGATATTATTATTGATTCGATGTTATTTAAACAATAATATGTTGCTAATAACACTAATCCACTCACTGTTTTGAATATACAGCTGTAGAACCTGATGATGCAGTTATCGAAAGGATATTCTCTGTTCAGTAACCATTCTTTTGCGATTATACTTTGCCACACCCATGACCTTATTTGAAACTATGTTTTGTTTAGTGCTTATATTTGAAATTTACTACATTTCGTGCAAATGAATACAGTATTCTTTGATGACTTTTAGATTAAATAAATATATATTACGATTATTTTTGTTTATCTTTATTCACATTAACTTTTAAATCACCATCATCTCAAAAAACTCTGATGACTGCTTACAAGTAACTTTTTTTAAGGTAACAGAAGGATTACTCCACACAATTACTATTACATTTAGGAAATGCTGGTTTCAATTAAGACCTGAATTGGGGATTTTCCAAAACATGACACAGTCTTAATATAAAAGAATGAACTTCTCTTTCCCTGCATCATCAACTATTTTACCATCCAGAAATACTATACCATAATAAGTAAGGTGAGTTGGATGTGTAAAAATGTTGAAATTAAATTATTTGAAATTGAGGCAATTTATTTTTAAAAGTCATCCTGGTCTTACATTCTTCTTACTTATTAAGTTAACTATTTTTCGTCTCCACGCTTTTGTCATCATGCTTATACAACGATGTCACAATGAAGTCAGTAGTTCCGAATAACAAAATATTTACAACGTAAACGTTCATCGTAATCACAAGTAAGTAAATAAATATGTAAGCAATCTTCATCATTTATTAAAGCTGCATGATCAATATTAATTAAACAGAACTAAGTAGCCAATAAAAGTATAAAAGATTCAGTAGAGAATAATTTTTTCACAGTACTACAATGGGGTTCAGTGGTTGAGCACTCTTCAACAACGCACTTGGTCCGGAGTTTAATATCGGCTGACATACTTACAGACCTCGCTTATCCAGTAGTAATACCGGTAAAGAGAAGGTTGGGCATGATGCTAATAACCCCTCCTGGTAAAAGGGGATATCACCACTGGCACTGAAACTTCACAGCTCAAGCTAGAAGCTCTATGTCCCGCTCGAAAATTAAAAGGAATACAAAAAGCCACATCATCTAATAACACATTGTAAAAAAGTCAACAGTGTAGGTCCTGGCAAGCAGCTTAAGATGAAATCAGATAAGGCGACTGTCTGCAGTTGTATAACAACAAGTACTTACAATCCACAGACCATCAATCCCACCGTAATTAACATTTCTATTACTCTACACATTGAGATTCTATCATCTTCACTATCGAGCACATATACAGACTTATTCAGTTGAATAACAAACAACAACCAGCTTACCTTGTCTGAATTGGAATGCTGGGATTTCTCACTCAGATAACCTTGTGGTATAAGCCAACCATTCATACACATTTTAAGTTTATCAGCCTTCACATCCTCTTTCTTTTTTTCATTACAGTCAATCCAATCAAAATTGATCATTTTAACTGTATCAGTTTTAGTATCATTTTTCCAGTGATTTGTAACACTTTCGAAGGTTTTAAACTGATCATCAATTCTGTGTATTCCTTAGGCGTAAGTGACATAACGAATGCACTTTGTAGCAATTCTTTATCATTGTTAAAGGTTCCAGGACTTGTTACCCGGGACGATGGATTCTGCTCTAGCTACAAAATTTATAAAAGAAATACTATTAATAAAGAGTACAATATACTTTCCATAACTTCCTTGCAACTATTAAGTGATAAAAACAACAAGAATGTGTTTTTCATATTAAAAATCCCATATCCCATAAAGGTAATATATCTAAGTGAACAATAAATACTGTACACCCCGCAAACGTCACCGAAATATGAGTGTATTTTTTTGAAGTTAGATCACGAGCTGATGTCACTTAGAAGATTATTGAAAATCAGGCTGTATTAGACGGCAATCTCATCCTAATCTAGAACTCTTCAGAAGTATGTACCTATAACCCCACCGGATATGGAATTTGGGACTTTCAGGATATACAGTGAGCCTGTTGAACATTTAGCTACAGAGAGGTAATCCAATGGCCCATGAATTGTAACTTCTGCCGCTTCGTCAATTCATGGTTTTATTGATATTTCATAGCCAAAGCATATTTTAGGGTACGATTTCAGTGTTACATGCATCAGTCAAGTGGTCCGAAATAAGAGTATCTAAGTTCTTAGTTGTTTATTTGTTTTAAATCTTTAGCACTTTACCAGGTTAGATATACCTGTGAAATATTTTTTAATCACAATGTATATATATATATATATTTTTAGGAATAACCAATGTGCTGGTAAAAAGTAAATTAATATCCTTAATTTCAGTCACAAACATAATATCTACGAATGCATTCAATATTCAAATATGTCCAAGTGTTCGTTTGCAGGGACCTGATTTGATTGTTCACAGGAGTTCATTATGAGCTTACATCGGTTAGAGGACCATTGGAAAACCTGCAGGGAGTACTGGAAACCATTCTATACTACGTTGGGACTCTTCAGGAGTGTGCACGCACCGGAGTGTGAGCCCTGGTCCTCGTCGGTGACACAGTGGTTAGGACTCTCGCCGACCATGCACATGGTCCGAGGTTCGATCCCCTGCCGACGCACACCTGATATCTATGGTCGGCCTGCGAAATTTGGGCTACCGATATCATATGCTGAAAATTCCATACTTGTACCAAACAATACGGTATGGAATCAAGCTGTAAATAAAAGAAAGGTTGCAAGCCAAGCTTGTAGACCATTATGTCACTGGTACCTGATCAAATGGCCCATGATTCTCATCTTCTGTAATTTCATGATAAAGCGTGACACTAGCCACCACTAATGGCTTCATGGTCTACGAGCTCGCCTTGCAACTGGAAGGTCCTGGGTTCGAGCCTCAATGAGTGTGTACTACTGAAATGAAATGATTAACAAAACAGTGGCGGTAATGCTTGTTTACAAATACGCAAGAAATAAACGTATTTGTTCACAAATTTTGCCAGAGAATAAATAACCACTGCAGGAAAACGTTCCCTACATAATGAAATTTCTTTTCCTCACAAAAGGATAATCAACCTTTTAAACAGTAACAAAACTTTCAGACAACTTTTCTTTGGTATTCAGAAAGAAATTACAAATCTTGCCTTATCCAGCGTAATTTTTATTCTAGTTGGTGTCATTTTTTTGACTGTGTAGAAAAACAGTTATTTTTTTGGTGGTCATCGTTGTATCAGATACAACTCTCCTGTCTGTCATTGTTTACTAAATTGAAAAAGAAATATTTTGTCATTTGCAACCACAGGCTTCAAGTGATGCTGACAATAAAATTAATGTATTTTGACAAGAAGATTTCATACTACCCAGATCTCAATCAGATATTATGATCTATATACACGATATTCTGCTTTTATCTCTATTTTATTTGGGCTTATTCCTTTTGAACGAAATGCTAGTTTGTTTTTAAAACAAAATGCATAAACAGTTGTCTCGCTGGCAAAATACTGTTTCTTTCTAACTAGCGAACACTATTTTATTGATTCTAACTTTCCTATTTCATCCACAGAACTTTATTACTTATCATGATCACTTATTAGCTCTTGTTAATATATATATATATATATATATATTAGCAGGGGTTAGATTTCATGGGTTGGTCTTTGAGTCGAATTCCAGTGGCTGAATAACCCATGAGTTTGCTTTGTATCTAGAAGTTACTGGTTCAAACCCCAGTGGGTACGAGCCAATGAGTCGCAAACTAGGACGAAACAGCTGGCTGTTCAGTACTTCTTGGTTTTCTAGTCGTCCTCTAACCGATGTAAGTTCATAATGATATCCTGAAACCAATCAAATCCCTGCAAACCAACAATCTGATACCCACTAGTGACTGGCCCTACTCAGGTATGTAGTTTCCTAGGTTTTATTGAAAATTCGTGACCAATGAGGTACAGCAGGTCGAGATGAGGATAGATACGCACCGATGACATTCGCCAATGGGCGCTCCATGTCACGAATTGGTAGTGATTGAAATTCGCGGACCATTGGATCGGATACCAGTGGCTTAATGGTCTGCGAGCTCATCTTGTAACCAGAAGGTCCTGGGTTCGAACTCCGATGATTGCGTACTTCTGGACAGTCCCAAACTAGGATGAAACAGCAGTCCAGTAATCCGTGGTTTTCAATGATTCCCTAATTGATATCAATCCTTAGTAAAACTTGAAAAGCAAATCCAATCTCTACAAACTAACTCTTGAATATAAATATATGATGGGACTTTTCGTTTACTAGAATTTAAATATTATCAGATGAAATATTTCAACTTGGCATCTGCCTGAAATGTTGGTAAACAATCAATTTAAAGAGAGATTAAACTATCAAAGAAAAAACTATTGGTACTAGATTTCTTTGAATTTGCTTAGTTAGTCTTTCAATGATCATTTCAATGTTCTTCAATTTGACATGTTATAGTTAATCTCTGCAACAATCGTAAACACTTCACCGATCAAATTTTATCAGTGCTTTAAAGCAAAATATTATATGTTTATTTATATACATATTCAAATACTACTGATCTCTTACAGGATTATTAGTTAAAGATGTAGATAAGAGACAGTTTAAATCTGCCATAAATACAGCGAATTGACTTGAGCTTTAGAGATTAATCTTGTTTTTCTTCAATTGTATATAGTGAATGAAAAATTCATGATACGCATATATATCTACCAACAAGTTATTGTTATATTTACTTGATATGAATGAAGTAAACATTTTTTTGGATAATAAATAAAAGCTTATTAAATTACCGGTAAAATATTAAAATGATACCAAGCTGAATATAACTGCATTTGTGAACGAATAAGTGGATTGGTGAAATCCAAATGCCATGGCTTAATATTCCTTGATAAAGCATCACTTTCAACAGGCAGATTCTCTTCTTTCTTCAAGCGCTTTAATATTTGTATTTGTCCAAAGATAACCAAAGGTAAAACACTTGGTGTCCAACGTTTTCTAAATTGAAATATTAGTAAAGAATGAATGTAACGATAAAACATCTGACATTTGTGCAGAAGAGTAACTGGGTTTATTTAATGCTTAGCTAATTCATAGATACTTACCACGTTTATAAACATGCACTGATATTATGTTCCCCTAGGTTCTATATTGGAAAGTTTTACTATGTTGCCATTTAAACAATAAAGAAAATTAAATGAAGTTCCATTAAAACGTAGAAATGTAAAACATTCAGTATCATCTTACTTATGAAGAGGAAACTAACATATTGTAGTCACAAAAGGTACTAAAGCACGGACATTTAGCTAAGATGAACTAGCTAAGATCTCTGATACAAATGAAGACCCAGTTAGCCTAAGGAACACATTTGCGTGAAGTCGAGTTAAATAAAGCAACATTTTACATAAAAATCTATAAGAGTTAAAAAGAAATACGACTGACATCTAAATTAATTTCCAGTTAATCAGCAGCTGAAGAGTGCAGTAGGAATAATTTAACAACGCTGTTCGTAATATAGCGTTTTTCACTGATAAAAGAATGGTATTTATGCTTGATGTTAAAATGCAACTAAACAATAGAATACTCCGATTTCATATAACACAGTGATGTAACATTATATAGTTTATTATTATTATTGCTCCCTTGGGTTCCTAGTGGAACATAGGCTTCAACTACACGTCTCCATTTGCTTCTGTCTTCTGCTGTACTTTTCGCCTGCATCCATGTTAGTCCATATTCTTTCAACTCCTCTTCACACGATCTCCTCCATGTCACCCTTGGACGTCCCACATTCCGCTTCCCTTTCGGGTTCCACTCGAGGGCTTGGCGCGCGATGTCACCCAGCGGTCTCCTCAGCGAGTGTCCGATCCATCTCCACTTTCTCCTGCATATTTGTTGGGCGATTGGTTCTTGCTTTGTTTGTTCCCATAATTCCTTGTTGGTGATTCTTTCCGGCCATCTGATCTTCAGTATAGAGCGAAGACAGTTGTTGATAAAGGTCTGCAACGGCTGTTGGAAATATTCTTTGTGACCCACCCGCCAAGTTTCTGATCCGTATAGAAGAACTGACTGACTTGACGTTTGTATTGAAAATCCGAATTTTGTTGTTGATGTTGGCTGAGTGACGAAGATTTCCAGATTGGTTTCAGGTTGATGAATGTGTTTCTCGCCTTCCCGATTCTCGATTTGACATCCTCGTCCGTTCCACTCCTGTAGTTGAGACAATGCTCCCTAGATAAGTGAATGAAGTAACCTCTTTCAAATCCCTCCCGTTGATGGTGATTGACGTTGGATGTGGTCTGTTGCTGTTGTTGGTTGGTTATTTTCATAACCTCCGTCTTGTCTATGTTCACCTGGAGTCCTGTCTTCGCGCTGCTTCTTCGACCAGTTTGTCGGTTTTCGCTTGTAAGTCTTCGATTGTGTGTGACATCAAACATAAATCATCCACGCGCGAAATCCAGGTCTTCTAGGTTCTTCACGTCGGTCCAGGATATCCCTGTCTTCTCGTTTCCCACTGTCTGACGCATAATCATCAGTCCACCACAATTAGGAATATCATTGGTGATAAAAGGCAGGCACCCTTGTCTGACTCCTGTGTTTACTCCAAACGCCTCGCTGAGTTTTCCGTTGTGGATCACTTGACATGTGCCGTTGTCGTACAGCTGTTGAATAAGGTTGATGAATATTTGGGGTACGCCATAGTACTCGAGTAATTTCCAAATTACTTCACGGTCAACGCTGTCGAAGGCCTTCTCAAAGTCTATAAAGTTGAGGTAGAGGTTTGATTGCCATTCCATGCTTTGTTCTGTGATGATGATGCGTAGAGTTGCAATTTGGTCAGTACATGATTTGCCTTTCCTGAATCCAGCTTGTTCTGGTCGGAGTTCTGTCTCCAGTGCGTCCTTTAATCTCTCCAGGATGATGCGACTCAGGATTTTACTTGGCGTCGATAGGAGCATGATTCCTCGCCAGTTCTTGCAGAGTCCTAAGTCGCCCTTCTTTGGTAGTTTCACGAGGTAACCTTTCCTCCAGTCAGTAGGCACCTTTCCCTCCTTCCAGACCTTTTGCAATAATGGAGTCAGCATGTCTGCTGTCGTCTCTGGGTCCCTTTCAGTGCTTCAGGGGGTATTCCATCTGGTCCGGCTGCTTTTCCAGCTTTCAGAAGCTTGATTGCGTTCAAGACTTCAGCTCTCGTTGGAGGATTGGTGTCAACTTGCAGTTGTGTGCGCGCTGTTGTTGGTATTTCTGGACGGGTTGCAGGTGATGGTCGGTTCAAGAGTCCTTTGAAGTGATCCGCCCATTGTTTAATCTGTTTTTCTTCCTTGGTAATTGGGTTCCCTTGGCTGTCTTTTATAGGTTTCGCTTGTGTTGATCTCTTCCCGGATAGAGATTTGGTTATCTGATATAGTGTCCTCAGGTCCCTTTTGCCTGCTGCCTTCTCAGCTTCAGTGGCGAGGTTGTCGTAGAATCGTCTTTTGTCCTTCCTAGCACTCTTCTTCACTTCTTTGTCCAGTGCTTTGTAAGTTGAGCTCAGCGTCTCCTTCTCCTGTCCGTCCTTGCATTGAATCATTTTCTCTTTCACCATTCTCCTCTCTTCTATTAATTTCCAAGTGTCCGTTGAGAGCCATTCCTTGTCTTGTCTCTTCTTTCTTCCTAGAACCGTTGAACACGTTTCGTTGAGAATCGCCTTCAGAGACTTCCAATGTTCTTCCACGCATGATTCTTCAGTGATGTCGCGTAGTGTTTCCTGCTTTGCTCTGACAGTTGCAGTGAAAGTGTCTTTTGTGGTTGTGTCCTTCAGTTTCTGAGTGTTGAACTTGCATTGTGGCCTATCCCCAGCTATCCTCGAGGCTTTTAGTTTCACCTTGAAAGTCCCTTCTACTAGATAGTGGTCTGAACCCACATCTGCTCCTCTCCTTGACCTTGTGTCCAGTAGGCTCCGTCTCCACTTTCTTGAAATTGAGATGAAGTCTATTTGGTTCTTGGTGTTTCCATCTGGTGAAATCCATGTCGTCTTGTGTATATCCTTGTGTTTGAACACACTACCACCAATCACCAAATCATTGAAGGCGCAGAAGTCTGAGAAGAGTTCACCATTGTCGTTCATTTCGCCGAGGGCCTCACGACCCATGGTGAGTTCTCTTCCTGTGTTGTCTCCTCCCAGCTTCGCATTCATGTCGCCCATCAGGATTTTGATATCGCCATTTGGGACGTTGTCCATTATTGCTTGTAGTTGTCTGTAGAACGCCTCCTTCTTCTCTTGTTCTGAGACGTTTGTAGGCGCATAGCATTGAATGACTGTAACTTTCCTTCCTTTTGAGTTGAACCTGGCTGTCATTATCCTGGAGGAGATTGGTTCCCACTGCATGAGAGCTTTGGTTGCTGTTGGTGACATCATGATGGCCACTCCCTCGGTGTGCTCATGGTTGTCCTCTGGGTGGCCGGAAAGATTACTGTCTCTCCAGTAGGTAGTTGGCACCTTCCAGTTCCGTTCCATCTGCTTTCGCAGATTCCCAACACTTCTATTCTGTACCTTCTCATTTCAGCGGCTATCTGGGCAGCCTTTCCAGTTTCGTACATTGTACGAACATTCCAGGTACCCATCCTTACTTTTGCTTTCATCGAAAGAAGGCACATCGGCTGACTGGCTTCCCGAAGGCTTTCACCAGCCTGCGTCATTTCACTTCCCCGATTCCAGCGAAAAGTAAGGCTATTGCTTATGTTTTTAGAATTTTTAATATATTTATTCGTTGAAGTTTCTGTAGCGATTTGGTTGTTTTACAGGGGTGGAGTTGCTAGCACCACGCCCCAACCCTCCCTCTTTACCCGGGCTTGGGACCGGCGAGAAAACTAGTAAGCTAGTAGCCTAGCAAGCTAGTATCTGACGAGGTTTGGTGGCTTCGGAGGGAGAAATTGAGCACAGTTTATTGGGTGATGAGACTGAGAAGCTTTCATTGTCTTTCTATGTAATATCTTGAATGCTAAATTCATTGCGAAGTTAGCTTCCGAACATCTCTATGAATGGAATATTCGCTTCTTCTGATGACTGTGAATCTGATTTGCTGTCTCTGGAGATGTTTTCAGGATTGTATCCATTTGTATTGATATCGAACATCTCTTCACCGTATGACTTACTCTTCATTGAGGGATAAATTACATCAGTATCTATATGCCTGTTATTATAAGCTAGTCTGAGTGTGATGGAAGCTATCTGCAAGCGTAAATCGTAAGCAACAATTTAGATCCTGAATCGGGGTCAGGAGAAAAAACAAGAACAAAGCTTAACCTTGAGGAACTCAACAACCAATCACAGAAGACCTGACGTGGGCAGGTATGATTCTCAAACCGGACTGTCTAAGAAAGGGCCACAAAAAGATGGCAGAATAACCTTCAGCAAGAAAACGAGTCAGAAGACGTTGCCTCTCTGCTAACAATAAAGAATAGCAATGTATGTGAAAATCTATTAATATCTCTTGATTTTCTCAATAAACGATCTGTTGCCTAGTCCTTGTCCTCTGTCGTTACATGAGTACTATGCTTCTAAGAATTCTTGTTCCAGCTACCTAATATTTTCACACTTCCTCCAGAGATAACCAGTTACAGTGATAGGCACCATAAAGGATGGGCATTACCTCTATACTGAATTTGTAGAGTTCACCTCACACTGAAGTTAACCTCTCAATTAACGTATTCTTTCAGAAGAGACAACCAAACACATCCACTGCAGCAAAAAATCTTTCCCATCATTTTTCAACTCAGCATGACAAGCACTGAAATAAATACTTGTAAGCGCTTAAACAAAACTGCTGAAGCACACGTAAACGTAGACGAAATAAGCAGATCCGGTCAGTAAAGTGGTTTTTACAGCAACTGGACTACATAAGTCTCAGTGCTACAGCTGTCAACTGTAGTTGTCGCTTAGATTGCACTCAGAAACTCATCAGCTCTGTAAATTATCCAAATCTTATTTCAATTTAGATGCTATAAAATCTCTGAAATTAACGAAATGTTTTACACAAAGGATAAATCCTATTAGATTATTGAAATAGCAGAAACATTATCTATACCAAAAGTAAATTACACTTACCCTAAAATGCCGACAACTTTTAAGCCTAAATGTATAAGATGCTCCCATTTAGAAGCACGGCATAAAATTTCTAGACCTTTCAAAATGAATTTATGCAACCAATTCCAGTCAATATCATATTCTTTGTTTGTCTCTTCAGGTTGCCAAAATTTGAAACAGTTTTCATGAAAACCATCAGCCTAAAAAAATTTTATTTTCAACAATTTAAATGAATATGTTTTAGAAAAAACAGTGGCAATAAGTATTGTATATCATTTCTGTAATAGTAGCTAATGTATTGCTTTCAAACAAAACGGATACTTAAATAAGCAGTGTGTGAAAGTAAATATATATTAAAATTAATGGGCCATTGGATCGGGTCCCAGTGTCTTAATGGTATACGAGCTTGCCATGTAACC
Source organism: Trichobilharzia regenti (assembly GCA_944472135.2). Taxonomy (NCBI): domain Eukaryota; kingdom Metazoa; phylum Platyhelminthes; class Trematoda; order Strigeidida; family Schistosomatidae; genus Trichobilharzia; species Trichobilharzia regenti. Next base: position 142,842,726 of record OX235262.1, on the reverse strand, counting down.
AGAAGGTCCTGGGCTCGGATCCCGATGGGTGCGTATTGATGAGGAGTCCCAAACTAGGACGAAACAGTCGCCTAGTACTCTTAGGTTTTCCAATGGTTCTCTAACTAATGTCAGCTCATGATGAATCCTGTAAAATAATTAATTATTTAAAAAATTTCGCATTCAAATTATTACCTTACACAGGCACAAGGATGTAACTGATGCAATTTTTATGAAGTTTTTTTCCACAGAAACATCATCAGTATCTCAACAATCAAAGAAAATCACAATATAATGAGGTCTGTCTACCTTTAGGTAACTTTCGTGACATAAGTTTGCCTATAAATTAAAACAAAATAATTATCACTGTACACTGTATTTTTAATGTCTAAATTTTAAACAGCAACATCACGAAAATATGTCTGTTTCATTTTGAAAATGGCTGATATTGTCTACTGATAAGCCATTATTAACAGTGTGAAAGATATACTTAATGTCAAGATGAGAAGTATGTGTCTTAGGAATTATTCAAAAATTTCATTGATTAATCAGCCATCCAAAGAAGATCACTATTTTAACTCTTACATTTTAATTCGTTCAAGAGGACAGTGTTGAGTTTAAACATTCATAAACCATAATATAGATTGACATCTTTTACACAAAGAAATTCTAAGCGAAAAGTTCTTAACAGTTCGTCAGGATAAAGGGAAACATTGAAGTATTTATTTCATTACTAAATTATCATTCGAAACGTGGTCTAAGCTGTCTTTGATCATAGGTGCCTAAGCTCCACCTCCCGTGTGAAGTGGTATAATAAGGTGAGTAAGGCCTCGGTCGATTGGTAGGTAAGGAGAAGAAATCAATCAACGAGGCTGTGAAATTACTTTGACTGAGATGGTTAGGACATGTGTTAAGCATGTCTAGCCTAGTCATCGCCTTCCTCGATGGGCAGTGTTAGCTGATATAGGGTCAGGCTGGAAACGAGCTAGCAGAGGTCAAACAAAAACATGGCACCAGTCAATGAAATATACAACAGTTAATCTAAGCCACGTATGAAGGTATAGACTTCCTGGTTAGGGTCCTGGGACGGTAAAAACTAATGGTCGGAAACAATCGGTGATATGGCTCAAAATCGTTCTCACTGGCGCAGATGCATTCACTCCTTGTGACCTATGATTTCCAATGAAACTTTATTGTTCTTCGTTATTACTATTACTTTGCCTCACACCTCTGTTTACTGTCTCTATTATGCATTTCTTCTAACTTCTTCTCTTGCTTTGTGCGCTACATGGAGTGTGGCGACATGAACTGCCACACATCGGTGCAAAGTTCTATTCGAAAACAGAGAGACGGACAGATCTAAGGTGTCTGAGCTTCTCAATTGAAAAGAAACCCTAATGTTTCTGATTTTAATTGAATCTATGCCATTAGAATCACGTAACTAAACTAAATTAAAACGAGACATCTAAGCTGACGCTGTCCTCCACCAGATATTCCTCAGGCTTAACTCTAGTTTACATAGTTTCAGATATAAAATTTGATCATATTTAAGAAGAAGTAGTTGTTTCTGAAACTCCGATGCAGTATGGAAGTGGTCATTGAAGTTCTGCATCTAAGATTATATCATGAGCCACAAAACTGACTTATAATTCTGCCACTTATTGTTTATTTTTCCCGATCAGTTATCAGATAACAAAGGTAAGAAAGATAAGCTATCTAAGTGCTCCAGTTCCATACGTATTCAAAAATTTAGCTGCTTTTGTAAACAAAGCTAAATAAAGCTAAAAGCCAGACAGCTTAGAAAAAGTATTACCGAACACCTTCCCCCATGGTACAGAAACGGCCAAATAAAATTTGTAAGACGCTTTTTTGTGTCAGTTGATTCATAATGGTCATTAAATTGACAGGAGAAGCCGTCCTAAGATGATCTGTAGCATTCCACAGAATCTTTCAAAGGTTACCGAAACTTATCTGGTACACATAAACAAAGCTACAGGAATTCGGGAGAATAAACCTAGTCTTTCCATATTAGTTTGTTTATTAGATATATCACACAGTGAAACAGTATTATTTACTAGGGTATGTATCTAATAAAAAAAACTAAAATGGAATTGCTTACTCCCACAGTGCCCAAGTTTTACATATATATTAAACTTAGTCTTTGCATACAGAAGAAGCGTGTTCTGTTTTTTTCTCTCCCTTGGTCTAGTTAAATGTAAGAAAATAATTACAACTACTCACAGTCCTTCATTCTTCACCCCTTTCATATTTTTTTGATTATAGCTTGATTCCACACAATATTTTGGTATAGGTATGGAATTTTCAGTTTGTGATATCGGTAGCCCAAATTCCGCAGGCCGACCAATTGATATCAGGTGTGAGTCGGCAGAGGATCGAACCCCTGACCATGTGCATGGTAGGCGAGAGTGCTAACCTCTGTGTCACCAACGCACATATCATATCTTATTGAACTCCGACTATCTATGTCATTCACGTTTAGAGTTACATAATTTCTATTTTTATAAGTGTTCTACCCTATTCAATTATTGAATTGTTTACACTATCTCACATCGCTTTCATTGTTCTTATCGCCACCTGTGTCAACTGCTTGTAATTTTGTTTAAATTGACCTGAATATTATAATTATCGCTATTTTTTATAATTGTTGTTATTAGTGACATATGTACAGCGATTAGCACTTATATTTCACCCCATATTCACCGTCCTTGGTTGGATTTTTTATACACATAATGATATGCACGTTGGAATAAAGCCTGAAAGTCTAGTCGAAAACAACATAATTCGCTTTGATATCTTAGTTTAATTTTCACAATGAGAATATTAAAAAAATCCGAGACTAAACAAAACCTAAAACATTATCTATAAATATCTTTATTCTCTAAGATTCACATTGTTTTTTATAGACACCAACTAATGGAGTAAGGGCTGAAGAAAAGAGACTTGGTGATGGGTCTTTATTAAGGAAAAACATAAAATTTATGCAATCTTAGATGGAGAGCAGAATAAATTCCTGACATAAGTGTAGAACTTGGCCACTGTGGTAGAATGCAATTCCGTATTAGATAAGTTTATTTTAAATATCACACGGCGATACTGTATTAAACAACTGGATGGGGTTTCGAGCAAATTTATTGCTCATAAACACATGAATTTTAGTCAAACGGTTTTACAATCTGTCTTACATTTATTTTCTCTCTTTATTCTGTCTCTCCAACTTCCCTTTTGTGTTTGTTGCCACTTTCCATATCTCGATATAGGCGTGTCACGTTATTACGACTGCACGTGTACAAAGTTGAGTCGATAAAGAAAGCTTCACTGATTAACTTCTTTCTCCTTTTAATGATTCTAAACGATTTGCATATAAACATGGTAGAAGTGCCTTGGATACTGCGGTGATCTTATATCATAATGTTGTTTCTTGTTTAGACAAAAATGCTAAATATTTTCGTGGTGCTTTCCTAGGCTGCACATCTGCTTTTGACTCTGTACCTAGGAGCCTTTTATTAAATAAGCTTTTGTTGACGCAAGCAGGATCCTGGGCTAGGAGTTGGTTCCATTCTTATTTTTCTGATAAAATACAGTATACTGTATGTAATGGCAAATCTTCTTCTGTCTCACTTACAAAAGCCGGTGTTCCTCAAGGTGCCGTCCTCTCTCCTTTTCTTTTTTCTTTCTTCCTACACGACCTGCCTCATTTAAACGAAACTAACATTGTCAAATATGCAGATGATCTGACTGTATCACTGCTATCACTTCCGAGTCTGACTGCTCCAAACTTAATAGCTTTCTGTTGGACATCAGCAAGTGGTCTAAGTCAGATGGTCTTATGTTAAATCCTTCCAAATGTCAGGCAGTTGACTTTACTTTCAAGCATCCACGTGACTTACATGAACTAGTCAGTTCGCATGATGCCTGCAGCATAGATGGCACGGAAATTGAAACCAAGTCAAGCATTAAATACCTTGGATTAGTTCTTTCCTCTGACCTTTCATGGTCATCCCACATCTTATCTATCTCTAAGATGATGTTTCGTCTTACCTTTTACATTAAAAAGTTAAGACAATCAGGTATCAACCAACCTTCAGTTTTGCAATTTTTAAACTCCTGTATTTTACCTATTGCACTCCATCCCATAATCTTTCCTGGGCTTCTCAAAGAAGACTATATCATATTACGAAGAGTATTAAATGCTGTGAGTAGGGCTTGTGGTATGCCACTGCGTGAGCTCGCCAATACTATATTCGAGAAACACAAATTCCTGTACAAAATGGGCAAAGGCTGTACTGTCAGACCCTCTGCACTCCCTTTATTCACAACTATCCCCTTCTATCTCATCAGGTAGGACGAGAAGTCAATATAAGAAGTTATATGCTCGTACCACTAAGTACAGAAATTCTACAATACCGTATTTCGCCCGTATTTTATGTGACGAAGACTCTGTTAGACGTGAAACACATAATTTACTATGTAATTACCACAGTGAATCGACCCTTTCATTGTTCATCTTTCTGTAATTCTATGGTGTCACCCTTTCTATCGTTTAATTATAACTTACTATTTTATTTTAGTTGTTATTACTATTATTACTACAATTTTGTACTTTATGCATATTTTTCTCCGTATCACATACAGTAATTTGCTATGTAGCTGCTATAACAACGTTTTATTTTTATTATGTAATGTTTATTTTTATTATACTTTTTGTCGTTTTTTGAGTAAATTGGATGCAATATTGCACTGAATGCTGAAAATTCCTTTCTGTATCATTAGTACTGTTTTTGGAATAAATCAAAAATTATTATTATTATTCTCACCCCACCTAACTATGTTACATTTTAATACTATCACCCTGTCCCTCCCACCCAGTCTATTTTGTGATTTCATGCGAGTAAATGCAGTGCAATGTCTGAGCTCTATTCTGGATTTGTTAACTGAGTAGGGTCAATTATCCCAGGTCTGGGCAAACTTTTATGCTCCGATGATCTCGTTGACCTTTATCTACTAGTTTGACTGAACTGTGCAATTGACCTCACTGTACAGTATTACATGGTATTTGGTAAATGATTTTATTTGTCTTAATTGGATGTGTTGGGTCCTTAAGCCGACAAAGTTTATTTTTATAAGAGTTGGCTGATCGGTTTAAATTTCACCCTAATTCCAGCCTCATTGAGAATCCTACGTAAGGCTTCTGATTGAATGGTGATTGGCCCAATGTTAAACAAGTTGTCCAGTGAGGTTTTGGTGAGCGCTGGCTGTTAGTCAAAACTGATGGACAGTAATTTACGTCGATGTTTATGTCCCCAATATTGGTCGTGAGAAAAAATAAGAACAAAGACTTTGCGTAGGCGGATACAGTTAACATATAGATGATCTGACATTCAAGAAACAGCCATAAAAAGATGCAAGGTTAGCTTTCAGTGAGAAACAACCAATCGGAGGGCTGTGTTTTTCTGCTAACAATTATCTATTATATGTACATGAAAATCTATAAATATGTGTTGATTTCGTAAATAAATGATCTGTTGCCTGGCCCTTGACTTCTGTTGTTACAAGGTTATTCCATATCCACAACGTAAACATTCATTGACTTAAAATAATGATTTCAGTTTTGGCCACTTCCTAACAGTCTGCATCACTCTAAAATGGTTTACGCTACTATAAGATTTACTCGTGAATCTCCTGTCTCTTATTATTTAAAAGTAAAAACGCAAAGTAATTTAGATATATGAAGTTAGAATACTTCATGGATTGAAATCGAAACCTGTTTTATATTTAATAATTTATCAGTGTGTTTAATAATTCCCACACTTATATATAACAAACCATTTAGCACAGTTAATATAAAATATTTTTTTAAATCAGAAACTTAAGGTTACCTCTAAAAGTTGACTGATCTACAAGAATTTTTATTAAAACAATCACTGCATTCCATTCACCGAAATAAATAAATAAATAAAAAGAGGGACCAATTTCAGAAATAAACAAAAGATAAGTACCATTTCTAGTATACAAAGAATCATTTTATCTTTTAGACGACAAGAAACTAATTTTTGGAAATTTACCTAGAATTCACTTTAAAACTGAGCATATCACTTCAACCACTGTTTTTTGTTTCATTCGTCTCTCTTTCTCTCTTATCCTTATTCTGCTAACTTCCTTTCAGTGTTAATATTTCCCATTTTTACCACTTCATTTTTGTTCCATTTGTTTATATGTAATACACTCTAATTCTGGTAAACAAGTTTCTTTTTGAAACTGTTCGAGTTAGGCATTATATATATATATATATATATATATAGGTACATATTTACTTAAAATAATCCTGAGGAGAAAACTATGGGTCATTGAATTCGCGTGACTTGTTTCACAGAAATATTTTTTTTTGACAATAAGTTGAGTGCTACTTCTTCTTCTTGGAAATTCTTATCCAGTTAAGAAGAATGGAAAAGAAATAATAGTAGTAAAAATAATAGAGTTAGCACCAATTTTCAAAACTTTCTCATTTACGACACTATCAAACAAATTCAATTATTTCATTTACAGTGGTATAGCAATAAAGCCTTCTAGTCATCAATGAGAATCAATTTGCGAATAAGCCGGAAAAAGAAAAACAAAATTGTTTACAGCTATTTCATGAGGTGCATGTCTAAATTATTTGTTCATTGAATGAATTTATATTCTAAGTGTACATACATATATTCTCGCTTCCTGTATATCATTTATTTTATCCCCTTTACTATTTTCAATTCAATAACCAATGTAGTTACATTTGATATATAACGTGTTTCTTGACTTGTAAATTTTAGACTATACTAAATATATTTTCAAACTGTGTTGAATTTTCACCCTGAACAGTATAATTTGTAAACTGCGAATGAGATTTCACATATATTACTACCAGTCCATTCAAATAGTCAGATATAATTCGGGTGGTTTCAACTGAGTTAAAACGTACACACACCGGTGAGCTCAGCCTCAGACGAGTTGAACGGTTTGCAGGTACTACTGGCACATACCATCATACATAGTACTAGCTTATTTTTCGAGTCATTTTTTCCACAGACTTTATTTAAAGTGCTAATCATTTCTTAAGGAATATTTTTATATACTATTCCATGAATAAGAAAATGACGTAAACAGCAAAGAAAATTTTCTTTTCAATGATTCATTTTCATAAGCTGTACAATCGTAATTATATTTAATATAGAATTTTTAAGACCAATCAGATACTGGTAAAATTTGTCCTCGAAAACCTAACCTAAGGTGTAGTCTAGAGAGGGGGACTAATTGGAAGTTAGAAAAGGGGACATAATAGATGTGAGGAAATGACCATTCCATACGTAATACGTTTACGTGAGAAAATTCTACCAGTATCTGATTGGTCTTATGAGTTCTTTAATAAATATGAGTACAAGTATTGGTTTTGTAGGGATTTTGTTTGATTGCATGGAGGATTTCATCATGAGCTGACATCAGTTAAAGAGCCACTGGAAAACCTGGGAGTAATGGACAACTGTTTCGTCATAGTTTGGGCTTCTTCATCTGTACGCACCCGCCGGGGTTCAAACCCAAGACCTTCTGGTTACAAGGCCAGCTCGTAGACCGTTGAGCCACTGGGATGCGATCCAATGGTCCTTGAATTCTAACATCTGCCAATTCACGATATAGCACAACCATTTCGACATGTCTTCTTTTTCGATGAGTTACTGCCTCATCTTCAAATTCAAGAACCATTGGATCGGGTCCCAGCGGCTCAATGGTCTACGAGCTCACCTTGTAACCAGAAGGCTCTGGGTTCGAACCCCGGTGGGTGCGTACAGATGAAGAAGCCCAAACTATGACGAAACAGTTGTCCATTACTCCCAGGTTTTCCAGTGGTTCTCTAACCGTTGTCAGCTCATGGTGAAATCCTCCATAAAATCAAATATAATTACGCCTGTATAGCTCATGAAAATGAATCGTCGAAAAGAAAATTTTCGTCTCTATTTACGTCTTTTTATGATGACTCAATGTGGGAATATCTCATGAATATCTTTTATAGAAAATGGGATTAAAAAACAAAATTTAAACAAATACGCATTTTCGGTTGCATCTGACCAGGCTTTACAAATACGTAACATTATTAAGCATTAACATTTGATACCAATACAGTCAACATACTTCAAGTTCAAGTATATGAATTAATTGATTAAAATCAGGGTGAACGTATTAATAATAAGGATAAATTCATGAGTGTTTGTCAAATCTAGATAGTCAATCATTGTGAATGTGTAAATAAAATGTGTTTATTTCTAGAGGGTACAGAGATAAGATAACTATTATATCATAGCAATTAGATAAGAGAGTATTTGATAAAATTAATTTGTATTTCCATTGATTGTTTATGCTGAATCGAAATGCCTGCTCTCCACTGACATTTTCTATCCTAGTATGGACACTTTTACGCTTGAACGTTTGAAACGACAGGTTCATGGATCAAATTCCAATGAGAAAAACATCACTCACTGGGGACATGTGATCCAAGGATATTTTAATTATGGGTTTCAAATGGTGTGTTAAAATTAACTTTATGACTGGTCTCCATGATGTGCCCTGCACTGGGAAACGTTGTACGTCTGTTTTTGTGATCTTGCTGTTACTTTAGAATGGCCTTTGTTTTATAATTTTGACACTGGTTTGCAAGGCTTATCTTCAAACTCCAAAGAACGTATGTTTCTCTTGAAATCTGATTCCACACACCAGCCTACTCTGATTCAGGACGCTGATGACCTTTTGTAGGAATTTAATTGGCACATCGTTTCATCACCGGATTGCAACCGTTGTTACATTGTCTAATTTTCAGTATAATGGAATTTTACTGGTCAAGTTTGAAAATATATCTTGTAGACGAGTGCTAGTAAGTATAAGGCCCAAACCTATGCTTATTACCGATTATCTCTGGCCATTTAAAATCAATTTATGATGTACATTGATGGCAATTCACCATACCTGACCGAGATAATTCCGTTAGCAGTAATAAGTAGACAGCATCATTATTCGGTGTAAAACATATATACTTTCAACAACCAATCTACTTATCTTTATAGTGAATTTTGTTGTAGACTGATCTTATAATCTCATAATAAACTTTGACAGTAACATCACACCAATCAAAGCAAAAGATATGTAATAAAACTAAAACAACTTACTCTTTGGTGCAATCGAAAATCGATAGATATCCTTCTCATGTTACCTCCAACTGTGTATACAAATTTACATGTATCTGCGGGAGCAGTTACATTGGAAGGACAGAAAGAAGGGCATATCTACGATTTTCTGAACATGTACCAAAAAGCTTACGTCTAAAGGGAACAAATGCTTTAAATAGTGCCATCACCAGGCATCTTCTCGACACGGGTCATGAGGTGGACGTTGAAAAGTCGTTCAAAATTATCAATAAGCAAAATAGCTCCATTCTCCTTAAGTTTGCTGAAGCCATTTCCATCAAGCGCATGAAACCTGATTTATGCGTCCAGAAAGAAGCGGTTATCAGCCTTTCTTTGCCCTGGTAACTGGATAATTTCACCTCTCTTTCCTCCGAATGTGAAATGCTAAAAGTTTCCATTGTGTTTGACTATTATTGTTCGGAATAGTGGTTAATATTGCATATTTATATATGTATATATTTTTAGTGTATGCGTATATTGATCGATTGATTTTTGTTTAAACTGAACTCTGTGCAAGTATGTTAAAATTGTTGTTGTAGATATATTTAATAATGTCTTTGCCATGTAAGCAGCTGACGAGAAGGCAACGAAATAAAAGATGGTACCATTTTATTCTGCTAAAACTGTAGTTCTTGCATTGTTCAAATTCATTAAGGGGAATAAATCTATGATATTTTATTTTAATTGAATTTGAGATTTTCCCATCGGTTGGACCTAAGTGATCGGTCTCAGGTTGACATGTCGGCTTCTTGTGCAGATGCATCCACAAATTAAATTCTGATTAAATACCCAGACATCGTCGAATCATCAGCACGAAGAGCCGATATGTCAACCTGCGACCGAGCAATTCGGTCCAATCAATCGACGGGAAAATCTCAAATTAAATTAAATTAGTATGACCCGTTGCACAAGAGGTGGCTCCCGTGGCCCAAGTGGCCTAGTGGATAACGCTTTGGCGTTTGAAACTATGGGTACTGGGTTCGAGCCTCGGCGGGAACATCATCACTCACTGGGAAATGCAGGTACATCCAGATGACTGGTCCTAAATAGGACAAAATGCGCCAACCTGGATTTCACTGCTAATCACCATCCACAAATTCAATTCTAAAGTTCATGTAATTAGAATTTAGTAAATAACACACTACCTATTTTAAAATGAAAAAACAGAGGTTTTTGATAGAGTTTTCTATTTTATAGCTTATTTAGTACATAAAAAAGACTGAGTTAACCGAAATTAACTTTGTTAATGAATAGTGATTGCATAAACTTACGCTTTTTACGGTCTTCCTTGAAATGTTTTCATGATGGCTAATATTATCATTATTATTTAACAAGGCTTGTATATGGTCTATCATATTATCTACCAGCATAAACCAACAAGACCATGCAACGTTTGCTAATGCTCTACGATTAGTATACTGTTTCAAATAATCCATAATTTCTTGAACCGATGTACCAGACAGCTGTGTATGAGTTGAACATTTCACATTTTCTGTATTTCCTGTTTTGCGTACTGTTTTGCACAAAGCTTTTAACTTTCCTTCTAATTTCACTTCAGTCTGCCTACGTATATTTGATTTGTTACACCAAGCTGATAGTGTGCACAGTAAGTTACTTATTGATGCTGTTACATTCCAACAATATCTTGCGGTTTCATACAGTTTAGGCCAATATTCAGCTCTGTAGGCTAAGGTGGTTGATCGTTTCAATAGGTCAAATATTCTTTGAATGTCATTTGTCAAGTTAATCACAAGGAATGTATCAATAAAACCTGGAAATATTTGAATAAAATTTTAATTAGACCACACTACTGACAACTTACTAACTTATTTCATTAGAATACTCGACAAGGGATTGTTTTCACCTCAAAGATTATTTACTAGATTATTTTGTTTAGAAATTTTCAGTAAATTCAGTTAGAGTACGAGTTAAAGGATAGGTATGACCCTCTTCCACCTTTATCTTTATTGAATGTTTAGTCCCACACTCTCACCTTACATGAGATAAACATTGAAACTTTAGCCATTTGGATGGATATGAAAGCTTACAGGATAACTAAAGTTAGATGTTTTCAAGAAACGCAATAGAACTCATGTTATACTTTGATCACACTGAGATTTTATAACTCACGTGTCAAGAAAAAGTTGAATTCATAAATATATAGAATGCACAAATAAATTTGAATACGCTTCATAAAACGTGCTGATTCTAAACAGTAAATAGAAACTTTGATTGGACACCATTTAGTAACTATTGTAATGTGTCTAGTCCTTTGCTTAGTGCTGACTGAATTCTGTCAGTCAAGTTGTCACTACGTTGACTTCAGCACTAGGTGACACCGGTTCAAATCTAACAAGGGATATGAATTCTTTCAATTTTATTGATGCGCCTTGTTGACGAGTGGCAACTAGCACGAAACCTAAGTCAAACAAGGCTTCTTGCCAACTGCTTCCCATCACCTAATATCAGTAAAGAAAAACCGTTGATAAAAAGAACTTACAATAATACCTGGACGTCTGGTTTTCCATCAACCTGGCTTTCAACTTATTCATAATATTCCCTCTACTTCTTGCCTAATAAATTATTCATTAAATGCGGGGCTTCTTTTCCCATTTATTTTATAGTTATAATCTTAGTATTTTGTGAGTACACCATATATCTCTTCTTTAACAAAATAAGTTTAGTTTTAATCTTAAATGATAGTCTTGGAACTTTGCTTTAATGTAAGCGTTGCTCTTGGGCACTCTGGTAGAATGTGATTCTATATTAGTTAAGTTTATTTTAAAAAACCACACTGTGATGGTGCAGTTTTAATAATTGCAAGACGTTTCGAGCATAAATTATTGCTCATTATTATATCAATCAAATTGTGAGTGATTGGCGATGATGGATGGATATGTTTTTTCCAATTAAGCTTCTGAATAATACTCCGTTCAAAAAGAACAAGTAGGTAGAGAGTTGGATGACATATACATGCTGCATCCTGTAATCATATTTTGTATACCTGTCGACATTCTTCATCCCCTACAGTAATGAAGTGATAACAATTAAGAAAACTACAAATTGATTAAAGTGAAGTGCAAAGAGTGTTAGCATTCATATATGAAGACTGGTAATGTTGAAATGGGATGCCGATTTTTATCTCTTTAGTCTTACTGTCCATCTAAAAATGGCTAAAATGGCTAACATATTTCAATTTATAAACTTAAAGTTACTGGATTATTTAAATATTCAATTACCTTCATTACTCCCATGTTCTACTTTGTTATTCTGACACTGTTTATCATCCTCTTTTTCAAACTGTAAAGCATCAATCGTAGATTCACAATTAAATGATCCTGAATAATTATATAACGCTTTAGACGCTTCATAAGCTGTTAAACAAAAAGAGTGGAACGTCACGTTTGCGGAAACAAAATATGATGAACAGTAAATAAAACAAACACGAAGACTGATGATTTAATATTTTTACCTGTTGTTTAAACATCTGTGTGAAAGTGGAATAGATTTAAAAAGGCATATCTAAATTAATACTGACAGATGTCATTTCATGTGTGCAGATACATTGGATCATTTTTATTTCACCGTATAGAATCCTAATAAATGAAATAAAGTAGGCAATCAACTAGTGGACTTAACAGAATAAATTTATTCTCGTTCAACTGAGTAACTGGGGTTCCTAGTTTAATCTACATGCTGCTTATATCATACGAATGATAAATCACTAATAATAATATTATTTGCCACTGTCCTAACTTATTATTATTATATCCTTTAATTCCTAGAGGGCTTCAGCCGCGCGTCTCCATTGCCTTCGGTTTTCTGACAACTTTTTCACTCCACTCCAAGTCTGCCCACACGCTTTCATCTCCTCTTCACATGATCTCCTCCAAGTCACCCTTGCACTGATGACCAACTCACCGCTTCCCTTTCGGGTTCCACTCCAGCAATGGCTTGTCTAGTGATGTCACTTGATGGTTTCCTCAGAGTATGGCCAATCCATCTCTATTTCTCCCTGCTTATTTGTTTCACAATCGGTTCCTGGTTGATTCGCTCATTGCCAGAGATCCCGGTTGCTGATCTTTTCTGGTCATCCAACAAATATTTAGACTTCAAATCATCACACCCTATCAGCGCAAAGATTTCAGTTGTTTCAAGTCTTCTTAGACGAGCACACTCCCTGATAAAAGATGAGCAAGAAAAAGAAGAAATTTCAAACATCACTAAAACTCTCAAGCAAAACAACTACCCAACGAACTTCATCAACAAAATCAACACAGACATTAAGTATGGCCGAAAATGCATTCCGAAAACATGGACTTCAACAGTCGTCATTCCATATAGAGCAGAGACGTCAGACAATATCAGAAGAGTACTTAATCAACTCGACATTAGAGTTTTCTTCAAAACATCGGACACACTTCAAAACAACCTTGTCCATATAAAAGACCAAATCCCGAAAGATTCTCTATCTAATTGTGTCTATAAAATAAAATGCTTGGAATGTGATGCGATCTACATCGGACAAACATCTCGAGAAATCAAAATCAGAAGAAATGAACACCGTAGGGCTTCTCTTAGACCACCAAGAAATCCAGTTGAACTAGAAAAACTTGAAAAACCATCAGCCATAGGTCTACACTCTATAGAATCAGGCCACAAAATTGATTTTGACAATATTGAAATAATCCAGAAAAACTTCAGAATCCACAAAGAACGTCTAATATCAGAAGTAATTCATATCAAGTGGAATCCAAATTGCCTGAATAGGAATGATGGACTAGAACAGAATCTAACTGTGGTGATTGACAATTTCTATCTCTGTATTGTTTAAATACTTACTGTTGACTGTTAATATGTTTCATATATGAATTGCATAATAATTCCGCTAAATACAAATTCCTGAGTTCTGACCTCTCTGTGTTTTGTTTGGATTCTTGTAATTCGGTCATCTTGAAATACTAAAACTACGATTACAATAAATTACTACAAATTGGCGTCGCGATGGAACTGAATAACCTGGGAAAACTTCCTATTAATGGGTCTCCGCGGGAGATTGCTGATTATTTGGAATGCTTCGATGCGTGGTGCATTTCAAAGAATGTTCGGGATGACAAAATACCAGCACATTTCATCACTGCTATTGGGCTAGATGCGTATGGCCTAGTAAAGACTCTGTCATTTCCAGATCAACCTATTTCACTGTCATATGTCAAGATTCGTGAACTTCTGATAAATCACTTTCATGTAACTACATTTGAGACCAGAGAGAGGGCTCAATTCCATAAACTGGTTCGTGCTCCCAACCAGAGGATTAGAGACTTTATTCAGCAACTCCAAATACAAGCTTCAAAGTGTAACTTTGGAGATCAGCTGCATACTCAACTACGTGATCGTCTAATTGCTGGAATCAATATTCCTAAGTTAGAGAAAGAGTTAATTCAGATTCCTTCTTGTATCTTTCAAACTGTTAAAGATTTATGTATTACATATGAAGATGTCAATAATGAATACTCTGCTCCCACTACGGTATTGTCTGATGTCATGTTTTCCAAAGTCGAAAATACAAGTGTTCATGGAAAGCAATCCAAACTGCCGTCTACAGGTAATAGAATGCAGCCAGAGATCAAAAACCTTAAACCGTGATTTTCCTGTGGAAAGTTACATCTACGAAGCACTTGCCGTTTTCGGGGTGCTAAGTGTCACAAATGTGGTAAAGTTGGACACATCAAGACGGTTTGCAGAAGTTCGAATACCTATGTTGCTCAACATTCTTATAATTCTCCCAAGCTGTCTAGTAAAATGGAGTCAATGTGTCTTTCAACCTTTCAAAATACTCAAGCTAATCCAATGAAAACCTCCACTACAAGTTCGGCAACTCAAGTGTCAACTGTTTTCAAAAATGTGGTAGCCGAGTTACAATGTGAACTGTCGAAAACACGAAAAGACCTGAATGAGTTGAGAGTGCAACTGATTAAAATTGAGGAATTACTGCATATGCATAGACTGCGTCTGTCGAATGCAGAGCATACAAGTACCCGTGAAAGTCCTGCAAAACTTTTCAAATCTCGAATTCTCAAAAAGCATCTGATATCCACGACTTCTAATGTACACTATTACAAGGGCAATGACTATAGACCTTCTGTTGGAATTATACTACAAAAAATGGGAAATCGAGTGGTGAAGATATTAGACATCAAAGATCACTCAGTTCATAACAGACACCTGGACAAAGTGACAATAAATGAAGTAGGTCGTTCCAATTATTATTTTAATGATTCCGCTAATAATTCTGATTTTGTAGATAATTCAGAAATAAGTCCAGATAATACTGATGAAAATAATATCACAGAATCAGTTAAAAGGTCGCAGTTACTTGCAAGCAAACCGAGACATCGTTATAAAGACGCAAGGAGATATTTGAGGTGTGGCGGATGTGGTGATTGACAATTTCTATCTCTGTATTGTTTAAATACTTACTGTTGACTGTTAATATGTTTCATATATGAATTGCATAATAATTCCGCTAAATACAAATTCCTGAGTTCTGACCTCTCTGTGTTTTGTTTGGATTCTTGTAATTCGGTCATCTTGAAATACTAAAACTACGATTACAATAAATTACTACACTAACCTGGCTACAACACCCTCCCCCATGAAGTAGTAAAATCAACGCAAATGTGGTGAGCAAGTTCACTATGTAAACACACACTACTTTCATAATTCTACACACTAACAAAATCCCACAATTTACACTTGGTTTTACTATCTTTACCAGTTTGCTAACTTGACAACAAAAAACGACCCAGACTGACGAATGAGGATCAAGTATTTCACATACACTTAGTTTAGTTACCTTTACCTATTCCCCAACATGACAACCAAAATGACCTCATACGGACGAACGATAATCAAGTATTTCACATTCTACACTTAGTTTGGTTACCTTTACCTATTCTCGAACTTGACAACCAAAAATGACCCCAGACTAACGAACGATGAGCAAGTTAGTAAACTTTATTTCGATATAATAACAGATATACTATTACCTTTGATATTTTGTTTGAACGATCTTCATAGTTATTTTGACTCTCAATATGTCCTTTTAAGTTGAACTAAGTCTATATTTTTCTCACCCCCTAACTCTTTGTTATGTATATGCTGAGATTTTGTAAATTCCGGTTTAATAATACTTTGAGAAAGCTATTAGCATTAAATAGCGAAACGTCAGTAAAAACAATCTCGTTTTGTTTTTTCATTCATTGGGAAATACAAAAAACCTCTATTATAATGAATATCATATACCCAATGCCCAAATTTTTTCAAACCGTTAAAAGTGAACTTGGTTTGGATATATACAGTCGTATTTATACTTACAAAAATATAGTGGTTTATTATTAAGTAATAGGGGATGACATAATTGATATAATTACTCAGAAGTGGCTTTAGAACTGAAAATCAAAAGTTGTAAATTACGTGGTACTCAACGGGACAAAGATAGAAATTTGATAAGGTTAAGATTGCTATTGAGTGCGAATAGAGGTATTTGAGTGTCAATTTAACAAGTGTGAAGAGGGTGTAAAAATACACAAAAAGAGCATATGAGATTGATAATAGTGAATTAATTATTAAAGTAAAAGCAAACTAAAAGTAAAATTAAAAAACAAAAGAAAAAATCAAAACTTTTTTACAGGGAACGATTAGTGAAGAGGTTAAGACCAAGGTAGAATAAGAGACTGGACAAACTTTTCTGTATACAGAGTTTCAGGGTTGTATTGATGAATTGCCAGCGCCTCCACCATACACAAAAGTCGAAACCTGACGCCGTTTGTACCGCTTGGCTTCACTTTGTAGATGATATTGAAAGACGACTCTGGTGGAGTTACGTGGCCTGAGCTCACCAAAGGCTCGAGAATTGAGCTAGTGATTGTCTTGCATTGTCCCTTCACTAACCATGCCGGATAATGTTCAGAGATGCGTTTGGTGGAAAGCGTGCGCTTTGTGGGGCCAATATAACTAGCTACACACGAGCAGGTGAATTTATAAACACACATTGAGGTGGCCCAAAGCGGCAGTTTAACCTTCACACATCCGTTGACCATTTGTCGGCTTTAGAAATCGATACGTAGCTCAGCCATAAAAAGGCTTTCCTCAGTGATCTGCATAAACGATACTTCAGGATCTTAGCTGCGGTATCACCTTTAAATTTAACACTCATAGATAGCAGTTTCTTCGGCGCCGTCTGGATTCTTCCAGACTTTTCCGTTAACTATATGTTTTTCTCGATAAATCTTGGAGAATATCCATTCTCTATGAGAACTTGTCTGAGTCGCCTCAGTTTCCCATCGACTGCACCACTTGAACATATCCTCCTTAATCTTGAGGATAAGGAATGGATCAGATTTCTCTTTCTCTTCTCAAATGGACCCAGCTATGGAGATTTGTGTACTGACCATTCCAAGTTGGTTTCCTGTAGGTCGATCTTTAAAGAGAACCATCAGATCTCCTCTTTAGAAAAACATCCATAAAATGGAATTCCGAGTCCATCTCTGATTCCGACATGAACTTGATGGCATGATAGCAGCTGTTGAACTCCTTAGTTATCACTTCGATATCAGTAATGTCATCACATATGATGAAAGTATCATCCATGTATCTTTGGTACAGATGGAAACTGTCGGTAGTAAGACGTAAATTACTATTTTCTAAACTAGCCAAGAAGCAGTCTGCAAGTAAAGGACCCAATGGTGACCCCCTTGCCACTCCATCTCTTTGTCTTTAGACTGGACATTTAGAGTACACCTCAATAGTAGTTCCTATAAGTAGTGGATCGGAACACATACGTCTACATTATTATCCTCAATGAATTTGCATATAAAGCAGATAGTTTCAGTGAGAGGAACGTTGGTGTAAAGCGAAGTAACATCCATGGATTTCTTCTCGGATACAGTAGCACCTTAACTATAGATGTTTTGTTGGATGCGGTCTTAATTAACTTTAGCAACTTAGAAAGTAACTTATAACCAAAATATTCTCGCGTCTACCTAGAGTATGTGGATGATATTGTCTCGCTGGTCGAAGACGCCGACGAAATGTATATACCTCTGAACACCGTTGGCGCTAATGCTATTATGTTTGGGATGACATTCGTTCCTACCAGATGTAATTCACACGTTTTCTTTTCAGTATCTTCTCCTGGTCTTCACTGAATCCCAGTTTGAAGATAGGATGTGAAGTGCTAGAGTGTGCTCACCACTTCACATATCTTAGAAGTCTCATCAGCTTCAATGGGCTGACTTCTGGTGAAGTCTCAGCAAGAATGCAAACGGGTTCTGTAGTATTACAAACTCATATCATCTCTGGAGTCGACGAAATGTCCCACACTCGATAGATGGAGGTGTTTACGGCAGTTCCCTGTATCTTTTGACATAAAAATGGATTGGAAAGCCATTAGTAACTGTCTAGTAAAACTTGATTTCAATGCATCAAGTATCCAGCATGAAAGAAAGGGAAGAACTGTCGGGTGAACATAGGTGTTCACCTGCGAAATCGGTTGCCTCAACAACTATATTTATATACTCCGCGTAAATGATGTTCCGTACAAGAAGACCTGTGGGTATATGACTACTAACCAACAGGATCGAAGCTGCAGGCAAACAACATATTATTTATTCCTTTGCGGTCCTGGTGAACATAGGGCTTCAAGCTAAAGCTTTGAAGTTTCGATAGCAGTGGTGTGTATTTTTACGGGACAGGGTGGCTAGCCTCATGTCTGACCTCTCTACTTGATCACCAGCTAAGAGAGGTATGCATGTGTATCAGCCGAAGATTGAACACTGGACCACTTGCATGGTTGAGGAGCATTCTAGCCCTGTGCCAGCGACGCACGAAGCTGCAGGACTTCGGTTTTAGTTATTCGTTTACTGTTCAAAATTATGGATGCTGGAATCTAATATCATAATAAAGTACGTGTTTCTCTTAACTATCATTTTGTAACGAGTACTTGTAATAGTTGTCTGGATAGAGGATCGAACTTAAGCCTGTTAATTGTTAATATCAGGTGTATGCTTATTCCAACAAGATAAAAGTAACAGCATTTCGCTAATCCTATAGAAGCTCAGAATGTTGAACCACCTCCCAGCTCCACTATATATTTAATGTGTTTCTTCCTTGTCATGTGAGCTATAGTGTTCCTGCATTAGGAAATAAATATTCAAGCCGTCTTTGAACACCAAGTAAGTGTAATGTCGCATGTTTTCCCATCTATCGTAATAATTACATGTATAACAAACTATTTCTACATGTCATGCTTTGATAAACCAGGCTGAAATCACATTAGCATACTGTGCAGTTAAATGACGTTACAGCAGGCATCGCATCTCATCGACAAGCATAGGGATACCACTTGACTGAAGAAAGATGCATTAAAATTAAAACTGTTTATGCGATAATTATCTGGTATCATGAGAGATAAATAACGTACCGAGTGACCTGTAGCTACCATCCTAGTTCGTGTACAGATTGGATCTGCAAAAGCCTTAAAATTCACATAAGTCTCCACTATTTATGCATAATCCTTGTTTTGTTTCATAAAATAAAGTATGTCAGCTTAAAATGAAAATAAGAAGCTTAGCTAACAAACTTTTTATGAAGGTTTTATCCTGGAAATCTGTACGGTTGTATTTTGACGCATAAGATTTCACAGCAACAATTACTGTTTAATTCGACTTGCAAAGTAGAATGAAGTGGAAAATAATGCTCAAACTTGTACTAATATTCGGAGCTATGATGAAAAATGAATTTAGGTCGCAAGGGGGATAGAACACAAATCGACGTGTAGGCCTTATAGGCTCCATCTGTGACAGACTGAGTTATTTAGCCTTTTACCATGAAAAGAATTTTGCAGTCACGAAACCATCCTAGAGATGTGCGAATACCGTTAGTTTCAAGCATTAGAACATAAACCAGCAGCATAACCTAAAGGATGTATGATTTCTACTGAGATTCGACTCAGAACCATAACCAACAAATATAAGTTATGCTCCTTTTATCCAGGTTTACACCTTAAAACTGGAGCACATTAAGGATCATGAATAGATTTAGTAGGAAACCCTAATTTATAAGGAAAGGTCACGAATGTGGGACTAGTAGTTATGATCTGCATAATTTTTGACTTATGTTCTTCAGGATGCGCCAACAATAAATTGAAACATAAGGTGACGAAGTTAACTTCTCCTGCTTCCTTCGTCAACTAATAAAAATAAATGGGAATAAATTTTGAGTCGTGCCCTTTCAGCTACCTTATTAAGACGGAGAAATGCAAGTTTGTGATTAAGTCATACTGGCATCTGCAAACATGCGTTTTCTTATTCTTTTCTATTTGCTGTCAGTTTCTTGCGTAAGCATTTATCAGTTTTTGCAGTTAAAGCTGTACTAGCCACAACTCAGGATGAATAAAACTACAGTACATTCATAACCCATATGCTGCGCAAGAGAAAACGCAACGAACGGACCCCCAGCTAATGATGAAAGAGAAAGCCCATGAAAAAATCATCGCTTTCTGTTTATTGCAATCTCTTTGATTTCTAGTCCTCTTATTAGTTTTGTTTGTGTGCATTGGACGCTACGTTGAAAAGGCGCTACACTCAAAATGGATTGCTCCGGCACTTTGGCAGCCTGTAGACGGCCGTAGGTCATTTGATCAGCTGATGAATATTGGCGCTATTTTTGGAAATGACGTCAAGGTTAGGTCATTTTTCGTTGTTTTACACACTTTTTTACATATATTCCAGTTAAAAGTTGATGAAATACGGCGTATTTAGCAGAAATAGGCAATGGTGGTGTCCTTATCCGGCCGTAGCTTACAGGCAGTTTGCAGTTTTTTGGAAAAATGTACTTTTCCGTTCAAAATACGTCGAATTACTTGAAGAAACATGTTATAATGATCTTTTCGTGAATTTTCTTTGCATTTTAATGGATTACACATGGACATGACGAGTTGGATAGCTTGTTTCGGTAATTACATCATTTACTTGTTTAATTTTCGTAATGCTGAAAGCTACTCCTATGATTTTAGGAAAATCTGCAGAAATAGTTCTGAGTTATTGCGTATTTGGCGAAAACGGACAGACTGCAGAGATAAAATAATTGATTTGCACAAAAAATATATCAAAGATACCCTTTTTAAACTTGTGAGTTGCATTTTCTGGCTAATTCTTCAATTTCAGAACCAAATGGAAACTCCAATCCTCAAGGAGTCTGAAATTCGAATATCCACGGATATTCCCGCACAAATATCAGACATTCCGTTTGACATGAAGTATCTCGAAGATAATAATAAAGTATGATTGTTCGTTTTTTCTGCTATTTGTTAGGTAGAAAAGTTGCTTTTAGATCAGATCAGCGCTTTTAATGCAATTGAATCCTCTGAAATTAGCGATAACCATGATCTTCTTGGTAAGCTTATGGACTTGTATTTTAATTTTGTCACTTGGTTTCGTAACAGTTGACCACTGAATGTATTGGACTCTGGTGATCTCGCGGTTATGGTTGAGTTCGCCATGTGGTTCAGATTATCTGAACATTTGCAGATGGATGTATAAGGTCAACGCGCTACACCTGCTTTTCGAGCATTATTTCCGCGTAGAGGAACTGTCGCCAAGAAAGCTCTTGCCATAAACTCATGCTGTTAATGTACAAAATATGTCAATTTACCTGCATATATATACATCATTTTGAATTGTTTTCTCTGGATTATTACTCATGTTAACTTCCTTCATGTTCAGCATTGCGCTGTTCTGTGGTTCTTAACTGATGTCTGAATTTTTATATACGAAGCATTTTTACTTTGCAAATAGGGAATAGTACCCTTAAAAGTGGAGCAGGTGGTGAAGTAAGTTGCCCATCTCTCTGCTCACGAGTTTGAGTCTTACATATTTCGTGACTTATTTTACCAGCCGGTTTTTATATTTATAAAGTCGTAGTGTGTAGGATTACGTATATCGCAGAGTACTTGTCTGATGCTAGATTGATATGCCAACTTTTGTATAATGAGACCAACATTTGATATTAAAGCTTTTGAGCGTGATGTAAGCATAGTCACCGCCTTTTGGTCCCAATTTTTCTCGAGGTTACCTCTGCTAGGTTTCCTGACACAATAGTCCTTCAGAGTTAATTGCATATTAGTTGAATTCACCACACTCCGTGAAAAGAAAGTAATGCAATTATAACTGACGAAGTTTTGTAGAAGGAGTAATTAGATAGCACTCCGTTTTCTTACAGTCCGCCTTACGGGCATCTAGGGCATACGGTTGAGTCATGTGATCTTCCTGCTTCCAGTGTGGTCTTGGTGTAACTGCATTAAGGTCATATATAATTTCTAGGTTTTAACCAGATACGTGTGATAAGTTGACTTGACGCGTGTTGTACTCAACAAATGCTCGTAGTTAACATTTTAGTGAGATTTAGGTTATAATAGAATGCAGTATAACCTATTCAGCGTACTAATAAATGGTAGATGCTCTGTTGCGTACTTTGATGGCTCACTGAAGGGATGTGGTCGCTAAACTATAGATCACTTGTACTTTTAACACCTGGGCGTTGCCATATCAGTGGAACTTTCCATCTGCACTTGGTGCTTGGTCAACAGTTTGTTTGGTATTTTTTTTCACATGCAGCTGTTTTTGTCTCCTTTGATAGGATTGTACAAATACCGCGGACTTTTCGGCAACTCGACAATTAAAATCTTCTAGTTATGTACACTGGAAATCACTTGGAGCGTTTCTCTACTAATTGTCTATTGTCTTGTGTTTACTTTTCGCAGGTGCTTCCTAGTCGCACTACTGCTGGTGTCACCTTAATATTCTAATTTCTGTGGATGCCTGTATGTAGGGTGTGACTGTCTTGAACTCCTATGTAGCCGTCTCACATCTCATGTATTTAGCTGACAGGGAGAACTTCGTAATTCGCAATACAATAAACTGTTCTCCCATCGAAGTTGTTCGCTACAGTTCAGAGCTTTCTCCATGTAGACAACTTATGTCTTCTAGTCACCCTTCTCAAAAGCTGTACTGTTCATCCAGCAGTTCTGCGCTCTCTGAATTCGACTTATTGAGCTCAAACAAAAGTTGCTTAGGTGATTAATGGAAAAATTAGGTGACTAGAACCCACTGCTTGTTAAAGACGTCAACTGTTATTTTGGTCTCCACTTTTCTGACTTTTACACTTGTTAGAATATATTTTCCCTAAAATTTCTCAAAAGAGATGATTAGCAAAACACATCCCTACTCTGTAAAGAAGTCAAAATCGAGCTATTCACCACTCCGAAGACCTGGCCTCAGCAAGTTAAGAGTCCCTGAGTTCTATGCGGCCATCGTTCCCACGGTCGTTTTTGTCCGACGGGGAGGAATTCAGTGGCACAAGCTTCATGAAACGTCTCAAATGATATGTATATTCTGTCATGGCAGCTTTTGTAACTTTGAGACTGATTTTAAGAGGTCTAGAATTCACTTTTTTAAGTGGTGTTGAGAGAGGACGAATAATTGTCCTTGTGCAACCTTTGTTGCTCTGTCACATGCCGGCAAATAAACCTAAGAAGTTCCGTAACTGACAGACGTACTTTCAGATTTGAGTGAGGAACGGCGGCGTTTAGTCAAGGCTTCAATGCTACTCTGGTTCTTATATATATATATATATATATATATATATATACTATCTAACCACTTAATGCCATGTAATAAATCAGATTTTGAACCCTAAAGATCTCGGGCAGAAATATCTGTCTTTCGTACCAGATAAGTTTATTTTGATATAACACAGATGCATTATTAGTAACTGAATGACTTTTCAAGCATAATTTGTTGCTCATAACCATATCAATGTAATCGCATGGCTCAATAATTGACTTTATGTATTTTTCTCTTCCCTTTGTTATTCATTGTAATTTTCCATTTATCCGGTATATAGGCATTGCGTCATTTCGAATGCATGTTTGATGTGGATTCAATAAACAAGAAGAGAAAAATATATGTTGACTCCTTCATAAAGCCATGTGGATACACTGATATTATTATGAACAATAAATTCTGCCCGAAACGTCATCCAGTTAAATAATACTATATCACTGTTACATCAAACAAACTTATTTAATGTGGAATTACATTCTGCCATACACTTACTGTCTGTCTGTCTGTTTTCCACATAGAACTTTGCACAAATGTGCGGAAGTTCAAGTCGCCACATTCCGTGTAGCACGCGAAGCAAGAGAAGAAAGTACAAGAAAAGCATAATAGAAACAGTGAGCAGAGGTGTGAGACAAAGGAGTAATAAAGAAAAACAAAACAGTTTCATTGGAGATCATAAGTCACAAGGAGTGGATGCATCTGCGCCACTGAGAACGATTTTGAGCCATGTCACCAATTGTTTCCAACCATAGATTTTTACCGTCCCGAGGACCCCAGCCTGGAAGTCTACACCTTCCTACGTGGCTTAGACCAACTGTTGTGGATTTCATTGACTGATGCCAAGTTTTTGTTTGACCGCCGCTAGCTTTTTTCCAGCCTGACCCTATATCCGCTAACATTGCTCGTCGAGGGAGGCGATGGCTTGGCATACGTAACACATGTCCTAACCATCTCAGTCTTTGTAGCTTCACGACTTCGTCGATTGATTTCCCCTGTTTACCTAGAACTCTACGCCTAACCTCAATGTTGCTCACCTTATTATGCCACTTTACACGGGAAATAGAACGCAGGCACCTATGATCAAAGACAGCTAGTCTTTTCATGTCTTCCACTCTCAGTGGCCAGGTCTCACAACCATAAAGGAGGACGGAGCGGACTGATGAGCAGTACACCCGCCCTTTGGTCGATAGTCGAACATCTCGTCTACGCCAGAGTCGGCGTAAACTAACAAATGCGAAACGAGCCCCTTGTATTCGTGCTGAGATTTCGTCAGAGATCAACCCGTTGTGTGGCTGATGGTACTTCCCAAATAAGTGAAGCGGTCAACGTGCTCTACCACTTCACTTCCTATTTTTAAACTAGGCGTCGATGTAGTCCAGTCCTGTAACATCATCTTGCATTTGGCGGGAGCGAATCGCATGCCAAACATTCGTAGATTGCGGCTCAAGGTGTTTAGAAGACTCTGCATTTCGTCAGCGTCTTCGCCTAGAAGGACTATATCGTCTGCATATTCCAAGTCAACGAGATTATTCCCCGGTAGCAAGTCAATCCCT
Source organism: Trichobilharzia regenti (assembly GCA_944472135.2). NCBI lineage: Eukaryota > Metazoa > Platyhelminthes > Trematoda > Strigeidida > Schistosomatidae > Trichobilharzia > Trichobilharzia regenti. The sequence goes on along the minus strand of OX235262.1, from coordinate 142,817,286 downwards.
GAGTCGCTGAAGTCACCTAGGGTTAAGTCCATTAACACATCTATGATGAAGTTGAATAGAAAAGGAGATAATGGGCATCCTTGACGGACACCACTGGTCGTCATCAGTTCAGATGACAGCTCGCCGTAAGCCCTCACCTGGCTGTATGAGTACGAGTAGAGTGCCTTAATCAGTGCAATATATTTTCTCGGAATTCCCTTTACAGCCAAGCATCTCCAGAGAACTTCCCGATCGACAGAGTCGAATGCTGCCTTTAGGTCAAGAAATATAATGACTGTTGGACGCCGGTAGGAATGCCTATGTTCTAGAATCTGTCGGAGGGTGAAGATATGATCAATACACCCTCTTCCTGGTCTAAAGCCTGCCTGGCTCTCTCGTGTTTGTGCTTCCCGAGCACCACTCAGTCTACGCATGATTATTGAGCCTAAGACTTTAGATACTATATTAGTCAAGCTAATCCCTCTGTGATTATCACAGGAAGACTTGTCTCCCTTCTTGTATATGGGGATAATCAGTGACTTACACCAACCCGATGGGACTTCTTCTGATTCCCAGACGCTGCCTAGTACCTCAGTTAATCCGGACAGTAAGCTGTCTCCACCGTACTTAAATACCTCTGGAGTCATTCCATCAGGTCCCGCTGCTTTGCCTAGTTTCAGATTGGTGACAGCTTTAGTAACCTCAGTTAGTGACGGAGGACCTGTGTCTATATCCCATTCAGGGAGGTGTTGGATGCTCGGAAGGTTGAGCGTGGCTGTGGGCAAATTAAACTGCTCCTCATAATGCTCTTTCCAACGATCCAGTCGTCTATCCTGGGAGCTAATTATAGTGCCATTTTTTTCCGAGATTGTCTCACTAATGATTTGTCTTCTCCCACCCGTTTCCCTGATGAGTCCAAAGAGTTGCCTGGTGTTGCCTATCCTCGAAGCTTTCTCCATCTCTTTGGCTTTTGTCGCCCACCACTGTTCACGGTCCTTGCGGAGACTTTTCGTAAGTTTCCTCTTGTGCAGCTTTCGCTCCTCATTGAATTCGGAGCTCGCCGGAATAAGTCTTCTAGCATCTATCAGTTCGGATGAGGCGGTGGAGATCCAGTGGTTTTTACTCACCTTTGGGTTTACCTTATTCACAGCTTTTACAGCTGTATCTATGGCTGCCTGGATATTTTTCCAAGCTTCTTCAGGGTGAGCACAGCTGTCGAACACAGATATGTGTTTAGCTAGTTCTTCCTCAAATACGGATTTAGTTTCCTGATCGAGCTGGGGACGTGATGGTTTTACCGCCAGCTGTTTCCTACGTCCGTTCAGTCGTAAGCACACCCGAGCGCGGACCAGTGCATGGTCGGTATCTACGCACGTGTTCCAGAAGGAGCGACAATCTCCTACCGACCCACGCCAACGATAGCTTATTGCTATGTGGTCTATTTGTGTCCAGCGTTGGTTTGATGAAGGGGGTCTCCAAGTCAAACAGTGTCTCTCCTTGTGTTTGAAGTTAGTGCTTACAAGAAACAAATGATTATCAGAGCAGAACTGTAGGAGACGGTCACCGTTGTCGGTTCGCTGGCACGGAACTCCATAGGTGCCACCGACATCCTTCTCAGATTGACACAATTTCCCTACTTGAGCGTTAAAGTCACCAGCTAGAACGACTATGTCTGAGCGTTTAGCCTTTCGCACCAAACTAGACAGCTTTTGGTAGAACTCATCCTTCGTTTCATCTGAACTGCAGTCAGTGGGGGCGTAGGCGGAGATTACGAAAAGGCATCGGCGAGTAGTGCAGTCCTTCCTCCTTCTTACTGATCCGTTCAGGCGGACAGCACACATTCGGCTATCTACCGGGATCCAGTCAAGCAATGTCTTTTCTGCCCTAGTACTCAAAGCTATCCCTACGCCAGCTAATCCTCGTGAACTAGCTGTGGCATCTCCTGACACCCTCAAGGTGAATTTTGCAGATTCAACCTGTTGGCCAGGTGGGGTTAGGTGAATAACCACACTTGGGTCTTGTATGCGTGTTTCTGAAACACAGCATACATCAATGGCTCGTGATGCCAGGGTCTTGGCTAGTGATGCTTGTTGTCCTATTTGGCAAAGTGTCCTAACATTAAGAGCTCCTATATGAAATTGGTGGCGCGGCTTTAAGAGGCTGTCGGTGGTGGTTTTTTGGCTTCCATCGTTTTTAGTGGACGCAGAGTGGAGAGCTATCAAGTCGAGGAGTTGCATCAGTGGAAGGAAGGCAAGATGATAGAGATGAAGATGAAGACAAAGATGAGTGAGTAATAGAGAGGTTTCGTGTGCATTTCGGATTGTGAGGGCGATTGTTACTTCCCGGCTGCCCACACCGTGGAAGTTGGTTGCGTGACCGCAGAGCCCAGGGGACAACTGCTTGAGGCCGGTCACACGCGGCCTGTTTTTGTTCGTTCTTTTTGTTTGGTGTGCCTCAGTAGCATATTTATCACTCCTGCCCTGTGACACGGCAGCAGGAAGCGCGGTCGTTGTTAATCCGGGCCACGGCCGATCCGGCATGAAATTTTGTGATTTTGTATTGGACATGATGTTGGATTGGGTAGCTGCTTTTTGTTTAACCGCTATCCAAACAACCTGCCTGGCATGGTAGACCTCAAGAGACATAAGTCTCAGCCAGTATAGCTTGATTAGGTCATTGCGGTGTTCAAGCCCGACCACCACGTCAAGGTAGCAGCTTTCGAGAGCAGCTTACAAGAATTATCTGTCTGACAGTAAATGGTTTTAGGAAAAAATAAGACATGAAGCACTTGGTTACCTCCAGGGAAATTTAAATTATTGCTCTATGTCTACTTAGACGTACCTACGTTACCACAGTGCCCAAGTTTTATACTTATATCAATAATGGATTACCACTTCTTTTGCCTCTCAATGTGTGAATAAAATTTAAAATTGAGGTGACTCACTTGCTGTATTGCTTCCTTGAGGTATTATAAAGGCCAGTCTGTCCAATTTCTTCCTGTCAATGTTAATTACTGACTTTCGGAAGTTCATCCGAATGGGCCTATTTTCGAAGCTGTCCTTTAGCGATTGATCATAGTCAATTATAATATTATCTCTATAATATGTATACCACTCCACCTGTTTTCTAGGTACAGATGTAGATACAGATAAAAGAGGAACCGTCTTAGTCGATATTATATAGAAAAATTTGCAGGTCGGCAGTGTATTAACCAATAATAATCGCGGTTTACAACTACGATGTCACTGACTGACAGTTTGAATAGAGTTCACAACACAGAAGGGCAGTGATTCAAGTTGAAAAAGAAATTCAAAACGACTATAATGAATAAAAATGTGTAGGAAGAGTAGTACCGTAGAGGAAATATGACAGTTTAGTGGGTATGGGAGACTATAAAGAGTGAGTGCATCTGCGCCATTAAGAGCGATTTTGAGCGGTATTATCAGTATTCTTCAGCCATCGGTTCCTAGCATGTCGGAAACCCCAGTCAAGCAGTCCACACCTCCCTACGTGGTTCAAATCAACTGTCAAAGCCTTCATGGGCTGATGCCAGGTGTTAGTCTGACCAAACCTAACAGTCTTCCAACCTAATCTATTGTCGGCTAACTTTGTTCATCAAGAGAGACGAAAGCTCGGCATATGTAACACGTGTCCGAGACGTCTCAATCCGTGTAGCTCTACAACCTAGAACTCAACATCTGACCTTAGTATTGCTTGCCATATGGTTCTACTTAACACGAGAGGTAAAACGCAAACATTTTTGACCAAAGATCATAGGCAATTACTAATTTCCTTTGATTTGAAATAGTTTCTGAGGTATGGCATGCCATCTTTATACTGTTAGCTGAGGGAAATCTGTGGAGCGGAAAGTAAGCTCCCTTGATGTAGAAAATAGATTCATTCATGCTTCGGTTTTATTAAATGGTATGAATTTATACCATTGAGAAATAACTTATTTTCTATGTTTGTAGTATTGTGTGCATGAAGTCATGGTTCTTGTGAGTGTTGCAACCAGCCATGGTAACTAAACCAAATCGAGTTGCTAAGATGAAAAAAAGCGTGTCGTCTGAATACATCACCTGCCTCGTTTAAACGAAACTAACATTGTCAAATATGCAGATGATCTGACTGCATCACTGCTATCACTTCCGAGTCTGACTGCTCCAAACTTAATAGCTTTCTGTTGGACATCAGCAAGTGGTCTAAGTCAGATGGTCTTATGTTAAATCCTTCCAAATGTCAGGCAGTTGACTTTACTTTCAAGCATCCACGTGACTTACATGAACTAGTCAGTTCGCATGATGCCTGCAGCATAGATGGCACGGAAATTGAAACCAAGTCAAGCATTAAATACCTTGGATTAGTTCTTTCCTCTGACCTTTCATGGTCATCCCACATCTTATCTATCTCTAAGATGATGTTTCGTCTTACCTTTTACATTAAAAAGTTAAGACAATCAGGTATCAACCAACCTTCAGTTTTGCAATTTTTAAACTCCTGTATTTTACCTATTGCACTCCATCAATCTTTCCTGGGCTTCTCAAAGAAGACTATATCATATTACGAAGAGTATTAAATGCTGTGAGTAGGGCTTGTGGTATGCCACTGCGTGAGCTCGCCAATACTATATTCGAGAAACACAAATTCCTGTACAAAATGGGCAAAGGCTGTACTGTCAGACCCTCTGCACTCCCTTTATTCACAACTATCCCCTTCTATCTCATCAGGTAGGACGAGAAGTCAATATAAGAAGTTATATGCTCGTACCACTAAGTACAGAAATTCTACAATACCGTATTTCGCCCGTATTTTATGTGACGAAGACTCTGTTAGACGTGAAACACATAATTTACTATGTAATTACCACAGTGAATCGACCCTTTCATTGTTCATCTTTCTGTAATTCTATGGTGTCATCCTTTCTATCGTTTAATTGTAACTTACTATTTTATTTTAAGTTGTTATTACTATTATTACTACAATTTTGTACTTTATGCATATTTTTCTCCGTATCGCATACAGTAATTTGCTATGTAGCTGCTATAACAACGTTTTATTTTTATTATGTAATGTTTATTTTTATTATACTTTTTGTCGTTTTTTGAGTAAATTGGATGCAATATTGTACTGAATGCTGAAAATTCCTTGCTGTATCATTAGTACTGTTTTTGGAATAAAGCAAATTATCATCATCAATTAATTAAAAAGAGAATATTTTCTTGTACGGCTTACTTTTCAGTTAGTATTTTACTATGCACAGTAATCGATCGCCATTTCCTCCACAGTTCATACTGTTCAATTCGTGCTTGTAGTAGACTAAACTGAAATTCATTAAAAAAAGATATATTTATTCGTGTTTCTCCCTAACTAGTTTGTGCTGAAATTTTAGTTTCCACCAGTGTTGAACTGATGTATAAGAATTGATACCTGATATCCTTACCACTCTAAACGTCAGACAGCTGAAAGCATAAAGAAAGTCAATATATACCACCTTTCCTTACTGAGCAGTAAATAGTTTATTCGGAAACTGGGAGTCACAATAGTATTCTATAGCTAAAGTAACTCGAACCTCGTGTTTTGTGCAACAGATTATGAATAAATCCCACCGGAAAAATTGATGTCCTTTGTTGTAGGTTTGTGCAACAGTTTAGTATGAAACACTAGTAGCATGTTACCACCTACTATTTTGGATCTGTAGATACTTTACTAGATTTTCCAAAGGAACAAATATGCTATATAGCTTATTCACGGTCAGTGTAGTCATAGTTTTGGACATTGTATAAAGGCACAATAGAAAGTTTGGAATGATAGATTCTGGGATCAATTCTCATTAAGAGCATATCACTCTAGCCGGTAAGTGCCAAATAAGATGACATTATTATTATTGCTCCCTTGGGTTCCTAGTGGAACATAGGGCTTCAAATGCACGTCTCCATTTGCTTCTGTCTTCTGCTGTACTTTTCACCTGCATCCATGTTAGTCCATATTCTTTCAACTCCTCTTCACCGATCTCCTCCATGTCACCCTTGGACGTCCCACACCCAGCTTCCCTTTCGGGTTCCACTCGAGGGCTTGGCGCGCGATGTCACCCAGCGGTCTCCTCAGCGAGTGTCCGATCCATCTCCACTTTCTCCTGCATATTTGTTGGGCGATTGGTTCTTGCATTGTTTGTTCCCATAATTCCTTGTTGGTGATTCTTTCTGACCCGGCCATCTGATCTTCAGTATAGAGTCAGCGAAGACAGTTGTTAATAAAGGTCTGCAGCCTTTTGGAAATATTCTCTGTGACCCGCCAAGTTTCTTATCCGTATAGAAGAACTGACTGACTTTACGTTTGCATTGAAAATCCGAATTTTGTTGGTGATGCTGAGTGACGAAGATTTTTAGATTGATTTCAGGTTGATGAATGTGTTTCTTGCTCGCCTTCTCGATTCTCGATTTGACATCCTCGTCCGCTCCTCCTGTAGTTGAGACAATGTTCCCTAGATAAGTGAATGAAGTAGCCCCTTTCAAATCCCTCCCGTTGATGGTGATTGACGTTGGATGCTGTTGCTGTTGTTGGTTGGTTATTTTCATAACCTCCATCATGTCTATGTTCACCTGGAGTCCTGTCTTCGCAGGCTGCTTCTTCGACCAGTTTGTCGGTTTTCGCTTGTAAGTCTTCGATTGTGTGTGACATCAAACATAAATCATCCACTCGTGAAATCCAGGTCTTCTAGGTTCTTCACGTTGGTCCAGGATATCCCTGTATGCTTGTTTCCCACTGTCTGACGCATAATCTAATCAGTCGACCACAATTAGTAATATCATTGGTGATAACAAGCACCCTTGTCTGACTCCTGTGTTTACTCCAAACGCCTCGCTGAGTTTTCCGTTGTGGATCACTTGACATGTGCCGTTGTCGCACAGCTGTTGAATAAGGTTGATGAATATTTGGGGTACGCCATAGTACTCGAGTAATTTCCAAATTACTTCACGGTCAACGCTGCCTGTAAAAGGCCTTCTCAAAGTCTATAAAGTTGAGGTAGAGGTTTGATTGCCATTCCATGCTTTGTTCTGTGATGATGATGCGTAGAGTTGCAATTTGGTCAGTACATGATTTGCCTTTCCTGAATCCAGCTTGTTCTGGTCGGAGTTCTGTATCCAGTGCGTCCTTTAATCTCTCCAGGATGATGCGACTCAGGATTTTACTTGGCGTCGATAGGAGCATGATTCCTCGCCAGTTCTTGCAGAGTGAGGCGTAAGTCGCCCTTCTTTGGTAGTTTCACGAGGTAACCTTTCCTCCAGTCAGTAGGCACCTTTCCCTCCTTCCAGACCTTTTGCAATAATGGAGTCAGCATTACTGCTGTAGTCTCTGGGTCCGCTTTCAGTGCTTCAGGGGGTATTCCATCTGGTCCGGCTGTTTTTCCAGCTTTCAGAAGCTTGATTGTGTTCAAGACTTCAGCTTTCGTTGGGGGAGAGGTGTCAACTTGCAGTTGTGTGCGCGCTGTTGTTGGTATTTCTGGACGGGTTGCAGGTGATGGTCGGTTCAAGAGTCCTTTGAAGTGATCCGCCCATTGTTTAATCTGTTTTTCTTCCTTGGTAATTGGGTTCCCCTGGCTGTCTTTTATAAGTTTCCCTTTGTTTGATCTCTTCCCGGATAGAGATTTGGTTATCTGATATAGTGTCCTCAGGTCCCTTTTGCATGCTGCCTTCTCAGCTTCAGTGGCGAGGTTGTCGTAGAATCGTCTTTTGTCCTTCCTAGCACTCTTCTTTGTCCAGTGCTTTGTAAGTTGAGCTCAGCGTCTCCTTCTCCTGTCCGTCCTTGCATTGAATCATTTTCTCTTTCACCATTCTCCTCTCTTCTATTAATTTCCAAGTGTCCGTTGAGAGCCATTCCTTGTCTTGTCTCTTCTTTCTTCCTAGAACCGTTGAACACGTTTCGTTGATTCCTTTGGTTTTTGAATTTTTTTTGCGTTTTTCCTTAAACCTTCTACTAGATAGTGGTCTGAACCACATCTGCTCTCTCCTGACCTTGTGTCCAGTAGGCTCCGTCTCCACTTTCTTGAAATCGAGATGAGGTCTATTTGGTTCTTGGGGTTTCCATCTGGTGAAATCCATGTCGTCTTGTGTACATCCTTGTGTTTGAACACACTACTACCAATCACCAAATCATTGAAGGCGCAGAAGTCTGAGAAGAGTTCACGATTGTCGTTCATTTCGCCGAGGGCCTCACGACCCATGGTGAGTTGTCTTCCTGTGTTGTCTCGTCCCAGCTTCGCATTCATGTCACCCATCAGGATTTTGATATCGCCATTTAGGACGCTGTCCATTATTGCTTGTAGGTGTCTGTAGAACGCCTCCTTCTTCTCTTGTTCTGAGACGTTTGTAGGCGCATAGCATTGAATCTCTGTAACTTCCTTTTGAGTTGAACCTGGCTGTCATCCTCGAGGAGGTTGGTTCCCACTGCATGAAAGCTTTGGCTGCTGTTGGTGACATCATGATGGCCACTCCCTCGGTGTGCTCATGGTTGTCCTCTGGGTGGCCGGAAAAGATTACTGTCTCTCCAGTAGGTAGTTGGCACCTTCCAGTTCCGTTCCATCTGCTTTCGAAGATTCCCAACACTTCTATTCTGTACCTTCTCATTTCAGCGGCTATCTGGGCAGCCTTTCCAGTTTCGTACATTGTACGAACATTCCAGGTACCCATCCTTACTTTTGCTTTCATCGAAAGAAGGCACATCGGCTGACTGGCTTCCCGAAGGCTTTCACCAGCCTGCGTCATTTCACTTCCCCGATTCCAGCGAAAAGTAAGGTTATTGCTTATGTTTTTGGAATTTTTAATATATTTATTCGTTGAAGTTTCTGTAGCGATTTGGTTGTTTTACAGGGTTGGAGTTGCTAGCACCACGCCCCAACCCTTCCTCTTTACCCGGGGTTGGGACCGGCGAGAAAACTAGTAAGCTAGTAGCCTAGCAAGCTAGTATCTGGCGAGGTTAGATAAGATGACATACACATCGTAAATCTACTGCTAACCATCACCTAATAAATCATATCAAGTCGGTACTCTTCGTCTGTGTTATTTCCCTTCTATGCAAATAATATTGTTAAAATATACTTTGTGGTTATGGTACAATGAAAAAAATGGGTAAATATTCTACTCTATATGGTCACTGATTGCCAATCAGTCATTATTAATGTGTTGTTGTACGGGAATCAAACTATATACATCACAATAATTCCGATTGTAACATTAAGAGCACAATATTCAGCGAACTAGGTTGTCTGTAGTAAGAATATTTCACAAATTCACAAACTGTTGCTCTTATAACAATTGTGAGAAAACAACAAAAGACGTTGTTTCTGAGTCCATTCCACTCATGGTGGTAATAATGGAATTGTAATAGTAAAAGACAATGAACCACTTAGCTGTTATCTTCCCTGTATTCGAGTGTATTTATGTGACTGCTGTGAAAATACATAACAGCTGATGGTTGTTAGATGAACTAAAAGAAGTAGGCGTTTGTTATTTTTTTGGTAATGGTTTGATGCCGCTGTGCCCAAGTAGAATCTCACAGAAGTCTAATTTATTCCATTCAGGAGTGAAGATTCGCTTAAAAGTGGAAAAACAGAAGTGTGTTAAGTACTTAATCAGACACTACGCTAGTAAGAGTTAAAAGACTTAATTTGCCAAATACTGATCAGCATGTCGTCTAAGACACGAAATTAATTGATAAAATACTCGCACATTCATAGTATTGAAAGCCTCTAAATTTTAATAAGTATCTTATGAACCAGACTTCATGTGTCCAAAATCCAATCGTAGTAAACATTTTTTTATTATTAGGTGCTAAGATATGACTTCAAAATTCACTTCACTAACTAAGGATTACCATCCTGAATACAATCGATGTGAACGTCAGTTTGTGAAGTTAACCTTTACGTGTATTAATTTTTGTGGATTAGTTCACTGATTTACACAATGAATCCTCAACAATGGAGGCATAAATTCGAAACGTATTCCATCCATCAGATAGTATCATCAGCCCTCACAATAGGTGTGGCTCATGCTTGAATGAATTGTTAATAAAATGGGTTGTTGAGTAGCATTCATACTTGACTTTCTTTTACATTGTTTAACACTTCACAACAGTAAAGTTGCTTTCGTTTACACTAGCAGTGTCTTTCAACCACCCATTACTAAACAATATTAGTAATCATTGCTGAATTTTTTATCAGTGAAATGATAATAAATATCAACATTAGGGTCATCATGAACAGCTTTTAATGCTTTAGATTTCTTTTTACTAAATGATCTGTTAATATTCGTAATATTGGCTGTAGAATAGACTTGCTTAGCTAGGTACATTATAGTCTAACGCTAAGTAGATATTCTCACCTGTGAACGTTGTATCCACTCCTCTTGACATACATTTCTTAGCCTTTTGCGTCTAGCCTTACGTGTGTAATATTCGGTCAGTAAACTGCACAAGTGGCTGATTTCCTAAAAAGAAATAAATTTTTATCATTACATAAGTGATTTTGTTCTTTATTGAATTGAATTAGTTTACAGTACAATATTGTGCGTCGGTGGCACAGCGGTAGAGGTCTCGCCGACCACGCAGATGGTTCAGGGTTCTATCCCCGGCCACCGACTCACTCCTTTACCTCGCTAAGCCAGTAATAAGACTGGTAAAGAGGGAAGGTTGGTCATGAGGCTAGCAACCCTATCCTGCAAAAATAAACACTCCTGCTACAGAAACTTCAAGCCTCTAGCTTTAAGCCCTATGTTCCACTGGGGACGTAAAGAAACGAAACAAAAATGAAAACGGTACAATATTAGTAGCTGTTGAAGTTCACAATATTTTGGCAATCAATTGGTATAATAAAGAAACAAAATTATATGTGACATATAGATCGTTATTTCGATACATGTAAAAAGATTTTTATACATATTTTTCAAACTAGATAGGTAATGTTACTGATAGGAGAAAAATCAGGGTTTTGTTGCGTGTAGTTCCCTGCGATTCCAATGTGATAACACTTTCTAAACTATTGATATAAAGTTTTGGTATGAATTAAAATTTTCAGTTATGACGAAGGCCTTCAATGCATGTCAACAGTAATGAAGACTAGAAGACTAAGAACATTGTCTAATCCCAGCATTTTTTCTCTTATGACGAAATTCAAAAGCTTCATGCGATAGGAGATGGGCGAAGATATGTTATTGCAAACCAATTTTGCGGCGCTTTTGTCTCAGTACACTTGTATTGTTGGCAGTACGGAGTTGGTTAATTACGACTTGAATTTCCTCAGGTAGTTGACTTTGTATTACGTGCCTAGAGATGTTCGATAATCGTATCAGATGTTATGTCTGTCTGTGTCTAAGGAGTTACATCAATGTTTTAACACAACTGGAATGCCCGTTGCAGCGTTTGTCACACTATGCGCGAAAACGCCTTACGGTGGCTTTTGTCTTCATCTTCGGAGAACACTTGTAGCCAAATACAGGTTCAATACTTTATATTTGGATATTAAAGACTTAATTCAATGTACGCAGTCGATTCTTTGCATCTTATGCATGGTCTACAGAATCAAAAAGCACAATTTATTTCTCAAATACCTCGTTTGACTATTACATTTAGCTGAATACTCACAAAGCCTGGCTTTATTGCATTAAGGTTTGGGGTGACAAAATTCACGAAAATAAACGGTAAAAAAATTTGAATGTTTTTAAATGTAAAGAGAACTTATCGGATATAAGGATAAAAATATACCTGACTCTACAATTTTTTTCTTGAATATTTATTATTATAACTTATGTTTCTTAATTATTATTTTTATACAGCCATGTCGTGTTACATCGTTTATAAGTGGGCAGTATATGCTCCAGCTAAATCTCAGACTAAAATAGCATCAGAGACAACAGAAGACCATATTTGGAATATCTTGGTATTTCAGATATACTCATCTTTTTATCCTACATTTTAACGTATTTCATACTTTTCCTTTTCAACATTTTCTCATGGTATACATTGTTTCAGTTTGGTCTCTTGTGTACTTCTCTATACCAAAATCATAATTTTCAAATTCCTCCAGTTATTTTCAGTCAGAATTCCACTACAGCTGATCCTGTGTGGAAGCTTTAATATTATCTTTGACAGCAGCCCATGAGCTTACCAAAGGATTAGATTCTTTTTATTCAACAATTTAAATTATCTTCCATTGGGTACTAATCTCATTAATATTAAGATAAAAGCGTAATATAATGGCAGTCAGGGTCTTTAATTCAATGGTAGAATGCTTGGTAGCCACGAAAGGGTTCGGATCCTACTCCGTGATGACGCTCTCCTAAACGTCGCCTAGCTTACCAGCCAAAAAGGGGCTGAAACTTCAAAACTTGCATCCCTTGTATGTTCCACTTGGAACCCAAAGGACAATACTAGTCACCATTGATTTAGCTATTGTGCGAAATGATATTGCTAACAATGATACAAATGATTATCATCCTTAGGCGCTTACCTTCCTATTGGTTAGCACTCGAGATGGTGGTTTAGTTGTTCCTTGTCCGTCGCTTTCCTGAAGCTAGTATTTTACGATCAATAGAAAAGAAAATTGAAAAACTTGAATTAATAAGCTATGAAATGGAATGCATACTTGGCGAATTATTGCGCATAAGGGATAAACATGGGTTGTGAATAGCTACACTTATCTTTTCGAAGTATTCTGTGAAACTAATCATATCAGTACTAACCTCTGAGTAAACAAATGCAGTTATGCATTGGCTGAGAAACTTCGAAGTAAGCAGAAGTCGATTACACTTTAAATAAAAGCAATTAAAAAAACAGGCGGACAATTACAAGTTCACTTTTAAGCACACTAATGGTAATTTTCTCTACAAAGTTATCGGAGAGCCATACTGATAAATAAAAATTTTGTAAAACTTGATTCTTTTTTAAGTTACTTTCTTATGGTCAGATCTAACAGTAGTGGGATGACTTTGGACAATTTGACGGTTCTGCTTTGATTCGAGAAATCAGTGAAATTAAAAAAAATAAGAATGACGTAATTTTTCCTGTTTGTCAATTAAACATCTTTCATTGTTCAGTCTACACTAAAGCTGAATAATGTAGACTGTAGCTGGGTGCACATATTCAAGACTTCGTAAGTCTGTTCACTGTAAAAAATTTTAAGAGTGAGATGAAAAAGTTAAGTCATGCAAAACACATAAAAATAGTAGAATAATAAGTAAATAACCGCATTATACACTTAAAAGCATTGTTATTACCTGTGATGAAAGCGTCAATTTTGATCTATCTAAATTTGTAGCATTCATATTATCATTGATTTTGACAACTTCTGTATATTCATAAGACTGGCATGCTTTTACTAGAACTTGATCACGATGATTCAACCATATTTTTGTTTCGCTAAGGAGTGGTTGAATTAAGTCTATCTGGTTTGAATTTATCCTTTCTACAAGTATATTTATTAATTGTAAGAATATTGTGCGGCGATTGAACTTCATTACTGTAGAGTTACATAGAAGTGAAATATAAATAAATATATATATATATATATATATATATATATCATATTTGAAAAACAATATAGACGCTGTTATTAAAACTAAAACTTTGCTTAGGAGGCGAAAAGTATTTATGTCAGTTAGTGTGAAAATCACTTGAAATCATGCATGTACTATGAAGAAATATTTATTCGGGCCCTTCTTTTCTAATCATTCTGTTTAGAACATGCTTCTTATCCTACCTCACCTGGTTTACCAGCAGATCTTAGGCTTGGGAAAGATGGAAGGTTGTGTGTGAACTAGTAAAACCATCAGCCCCAACGGGTTGATCTCTGACGAAATCTCAGCACGGATACAGGGGGCTCGTTTCGCATTTGCCAATTTACGCCGTTTTTGGCCTAGACGAGATATCCGGCTATCGACCAAATGGCTGGTGTACTGCTCATTAGTCCGCTCCGTCCTCCTTTATGACAAGCTGTGAGACCTGGTCACTGAGAGTGAAAGACATGAAAAGATTAGCTGTCTTTGATCATAGGTGCCTGCGCTCTATCTCCTGTGTGAAGTGGTATAATAAGGTGAGGAATATTGAGGTTAGGCTTCCGTCGAGTTCTAGGTAAACAGGGGAAATCAATCGACGAAGTTGTGAAGTTACATCGACTGAGATGGTTAGGACATGTGTTACGTATGTGGTGTCATCGCCTTCCTCGGCGGGCAATGTTAGCTCATATAGGGTCTGGCTGGAATAGAGCTAGCGGAGGTCAAACCGAAACATGGCACCAGTCAATGGAATCTATAACAGTTAGTTTAAGCCACGTATGAAGGTGTAGACTACCTGACTGGTTGGGGTCCTCGGGACGGTAAAAACCAATGGTCTGAAACAATCGGTGATATGGCTCAAAATCGTTCTCACTGCTGTAGATGCATCCACTCCTTGTGACTTATGAATTCAATGAAACTTTATTGTTCTTCGTTATTACTATTACTTTGCCTCACACCTCTGTTTACTGTCTTCATTATGCATTTCTTCTCTTGCTTTGTGTGCTACATGGAGTGTGGCGACTTGAACTGCCGAACATCGGTGCAAAGTTCTGTGTCGAAAACAGACAGACGGTAAAGCCATCCTGTAAAATCAGTCTAACAACAGCACTTCGGGCCCTGTCATTTAACGTCTATGTACGTTCCACTACTTGTTGACATTCACCTTGAATTTGTCGGCCACATCAAAAGAATACAAGTTGAAGTCGTCCTGAAATTACCTGAAGAAAATTAGTACCATCTGAAGACATTTTTGATTGGTAAAGACAGAAACAAAACTAGAAGCGGTATGTGGTGTATAGAAAAATGTATTTAGTTAGCTCAAAGCTCAAGCAGGCAGGAAGAATGCTATTCACTGTTGTACAACTTTATAAAACAAAATTCCAAAACTTCAGAGTCTTTTCAAACCATGCATAATTGTTCACCACTAAAAGCTCAAATGCGTCGGTGGCACAGCGGTAAGAGCGCTGTTAGGACCATACACGTGGTCCGGTGTTCGATCCTCGGCCAACGCACTGCTTTACCTCGCTAAGCTAGTAGTAAAAGCTGGTAAGGAGGAAAGGTTGGACATGAGGCTAGGGACCCCATCCTGTAAAATTAAAAACTGCTACAGAAATTTAAACCTGTAGCTTGAAGCTCTATGTTCCACTGGGAACGTGAAGGAATAAAAAAACTAAAAGCTAAAATATGTTATCCAATGAATCCAATTCTGTCTTTAACATGTGTCTTAACATAGATCATGTTGTCTTTAGAGATTAGGCCAAACTAACTTTTGGGATGCACTATAATTTTTTGAAAAAAAGTTACGTTAGTGTATAGGGGATAATCATTCTCATTTTCAACTTACCGTCCTTTAATGATGTTTTAAGTGGCTTTGTAGCTATACACGCGACTGCTTGATACGCCTCTTCGTAACCGAATAACTCAACTCTTGGAGCACCTGTGTAACAAAAACACAATCAAGGCGATTTCGGTGAATACAATAGTCATGATAGGGTAATGACTCCCTCAGATAGTTACACGCTAACTTTTGAGTCAATAATGCTTAGTTGAAAAGTGATGTCAGTGTTGACGATTCACCATTATTCAGAGATATGTTAACTTCAATTACCTTTTGTCGAAAGGGTTTTAGTAAAGTACTGTAAGGTGCTTAAAGTTTTCTAGGAACACCACAAGATGTTTTAAGTAGATTTAGTTACTAACCATCGAAAAACAAAGAGAATGATCTCAACATTTGAAAGGATTTTTTTGGCTACATAACTTCCTCAATATTAAACGTTTTAGGGTAAACAGGCTGTGTGTACCTATTGCAGGGTTTTCTGCAACTACAGGCAGATTCACATTATTGACGATGTTATATTTGATTGGATGGTGGAGTTCATCATGAGCTGACATTGGTTAGAGAACCACTGGAAAACCTGGGGGTACTGAACAGCTGTTTCGTCCTAGTTCGGGACTCATCGCCAGTATGCCCCCGGGGTTCGAACCCAGGGGTCACTGGGCCATTGGATCGGGTCCCAATACTTAAATATTATATTTAAATTTGTCATTAGTTGAACTTATTCGGTCGAAATGATCGATCTATTTTGATAGGTTGAAAGTGAATATACGGTCTAAACTATTACAAAACTGATCATTTCAAAAGTAACTTGTTACAAAATTGAATTGGATCCTTAAATTACTAAGTAGCGTGGTAAACGATGTTCATCAGCTATTGTACTTTAATTATAAGGCGACATTCTTTCGATTGCTTTAACGTCCCTCTTTCATTTCATAACGTTCTATGAGGTTTGAGTATATTATTTTCAATCCATTTATAATTTAATACATTCCGTTCGATTTACGGATATAAAGTAAATGGCAACTTAAAATATGAAACTATAATTCTATATTCTATGCTTACTTAATTTAGCAGTTATCAAGTAAGAGTGAGCATCCAGTGCTTTAACAGCTGACAAAAGTTCATCAAGCTCATCTGAATTCTGCGTTGACTGTCTTCGTCCATATTTTGAGTTCAGTTTTACTTGTGACATTCGTTTTCTCGTGGCTTGATTCATTGTTGGCTTCATATCTGCACAGAAAGGAATATATACATAGTTAGGGTTGAAAAGAGTACTTAAATTATAACAGATTTATTGTATTGTGATAATAGGTTGGATGGAGTAATTTAGTTAAGTGTTAGTAAGTGTTATACTCTAAAGCAATCAGTTTATCAGTGCTTGTTTTTTTTCATGTTTGTTTTTTCATGACTAGGCTTCTGTACTAAGTCTCTACGGGTCTTTCGCCTTTATTAAATTTACATAGCTCACATGTGATATCAGTTAATCCAATGGAATCATCCTTCAGAAACCATGATATTTCTTATCGAGCCTGCAATAACAAATTTGCTACTGGTACAAATTACTCTGCAAGTAAGGGCTTCACAACATATTCCTAAATGGCTCCAGAAAAAAAATCTTCAGAACCTATTCATGGTGAGAACAGGAGACCTTGCTCCTCTATTGCAAAGCGTATTATAGAGACTGGACCTATCTCTAAAACGTGTTTGGGGCGTATTCAAAAGTTTATGGAAGCCCTAGTAATTAGGAAGTTTAAATCGCATTTAAACGTTTAAAAACAATTCGTCATCACATTAAACCTTCCTTGGTAAACTTTGTTTTGATACCATAGCTGATGTACTACTACTTCAATATGTCCTTTTGACTAGACCCAAATTTATTTTTTCACCTGTTAACTCTTTATTAATTCCAAATATATTCCTACGACAAGTCCATGTGTGATCAGATTGTTCGAAATGGGCCGCGCAAATACATTACACGATTAGACAGATTATGTCTTCTTATTGCTTTGTCGAAATTCATAAAGGGAACTGATTGTTTTAAATCCTTAATAGTCGTAAACCTGACTTTGTGACAGACAATATTTTCGCCATCTGACCACTTATAATAAACAAGTGTTCGAACAGATTTGTAATTTACGCAGTTCAGCGTGAGATTTCATCACAGTTGCCTTTGATAACTTAAATTATTCAGATCAAAGTATGTGATCTACCTGATACCCATAAGTGGTAATCATGAAGGCAGGCATACTATTGGTTAATTGAAATGAGTAGCTGTATACCACCCACATAAACCAATAGTGCTTGCTAGCCAGATCATCGAGGTGATCTAAACACCAGACGACGCTGTTTCTCTCGTTTAAGACCGACTTCATCAGTCGTGTGCCTGGTTTGACTCAACTCAGAAAGCCAAATCTGTTCAAACCATTGACTTCGAACAAGAACTCGATATTTTACCAGAAGCATATCAACAAAGGGAAACGCCTAAATTAGCATTGGCAAATGCTAGCCGCAATTAATTTGTTACATGAATAAAATTAGTATTTGATATGATGCTTACTCTTTTCAAGTTTCAGTTGATAATTGATTCAGTTACGAAGCAACTACTAGATATAAATAAATATAACCACATGCTCATCTATTGGGTTTAATGGTTACAATTTTTTTTATTCCTTCACGTTCCCAGTGGAACATAGAGCTTCAAGCTACAGGTTTAAATTTCTGTAGCAGTGTTTAATTTTACAGGATGGGGTTCCTAGCCTCATGTCCAACCTTTTCTCCTTACCAGCTTTTATTAAGCAGTGCGTTGGCCGAGGATCGAACACCGGACCACCTGCGGAGTTGGCGAGCATTCTACTGGTGTTCCACTGACGCACTAATGGTTATAATTTACATTATCTCTTATTCTAAGCTAATTATTATTCCGCTCATGTAGGATACAAACAATGCTGTTCACCAACTTAAGTAGGCATAACCACTTAAGTTCTCCAGATAAGTCAGTCGATTGTAAGTATTCAGTAATTCCAAATGTATGTAAAACACCGAAATACTAAATATTAAAACTAAGGTACCTTTCCTATCCATCAAATATAATAATTACCTTTTATTGTTTGATTTAAGACTGTTTTTACAATTTTTAAAGTTGCAATAATCCCTTTTAATTCATTCAGTGTTTCAAGGACTTGAATACATCCAAACGTGAATTTTATTATCGCTTGCGTAAGCTTCCAGTTTAGAGAGTCATCCAGTAATATTAAATGTTTAGAGTATTTTCTAATACTAAGAAGTATGGTTATTGATCTTAGTAGTATCTGAAAAGATGAAATGTAGTAAATCAGAAATTTATTCCGTTGTTTATTACAAATATATTTGGATTACATGAACAATGTTAACTTAAAAGATTTTTAGCTTTCATGTAAAGAATTCAAAGTCACAGAAGAAATTCTTGACTGAATTTCATCGAGAAATTGATACTTGTCGTTTATTCATTGGAAATTTGCAAATATAAGGAATTGCTTTATCCTCAATTGTCCATGTGTACTGCTTGTCTGTTTGTTAAACTCCAAACTACCTCAGACTACAAGACAATTGTTTCGGTTGCGTTTCTTTCATCTTTCAATAATAATAATAACAATAATTTTCTTTATTCCAAAACAGTACTTGCGATACAGAATGGAATTCTCAGCATTATACTACAGAATTGCATCCAGTTAGTACATTAACAATAAATAAAAATTCTACATAGATTAAAGTAATCTCAGTTCATTATGACAACAGCATATTGATATGTCGGTAGCAAAGCCAAAATTGAAGAGAGTGTTTGAAGGTGTTAGAAAAGTAGATGCTAGCATATTTGCTGGCGTAAGTGGTAACAAAAGGTCGAGATATACAGAGTGTGAGAGAACGAGGAATGCTTTAATAGAGTTAGTAAAGAAGAAAGAAGCAAAGGAGCACATAACAGAAAAGAGAGAGAGAGAAAAGTAAAAGAGAGAAAGAAAACGTTGTTGAGTTGAAAAGACGAGATCCAGTTGTTCTAATGACTATTTAATAAGTTCTAGGTATCACGCCTAATGCTTTCTTTATCGCAGAGAACTCGAGCTAAGTAGGGTATGGTTGAGTTTTTGTACTTACTAGTGCGAGCATATAGTTTCCTATATAGGCTTCTGGTTTGCCTGATGAGATACAAGGGGAGAGTTGTGAATGAAGAGGGTGGTGTGAGTTAGATAGAATGGATTTAGCCCATTTTTCACATGAGTCCACGTGTCTGTCGACCAGGATATTAACAAGCTGGTTAAGTGGGACGTTGCTCACCCTGCTGACAACCTTTAGCATCCGGTGTAATAAGGTATAGTCTTTCTCCAGTAGCCCGGGAAAAACTAAGTGGGAACAATACAGAATAATAGGCAGAATGCACGAGATAACGAGTCGTAGGAGTAAGGGTTGGGTTATTTCAGAATGTCTTAACTTCTTGATGTAGAAGGTAAGAAGGAATATTTTCTTAGAAGTCATCAAGATATGAGACGACCAGGAAAGATCAGTAGATAGCATGACGCTTAGATATTTAATTTCCGACTTGATTTCTATTTCAGTGTCATCTATGTTGCACACCTCGTGAGTGCTAACCAGTTTGTTTAGGTCAGATTTGTGCCTAAAGGTGTAATTGACTGTTTGGCATTCGAAATACATGTTATGCACATTTTGAAATCACTGTCCGTCTTCTTGTGATAAACATAGACGGTTTTTAAAACGTCAACATATTAATCCGTTATCAAACATGAAACAAATTAAATCACTACAAATTAACGTTTGGAAATCAATCTGGTACCCACTAGTGACTGGCTACCGGATAACGTTGCCTGGAGTTCTAGTGAGAAGTTGTGACCAGTGAGGTCCACCGGTTGAAGGGTGAGGACAATTATCCGCCGATGACATTCGCTAGTGTTTGCGCTAAAATCACGAATTGGTAAAAGTGAGAATCCATAGGCCATTTAGTTGGGTCACAGTGGCTGAATGGTTTACAAGATTGTCTTGCAGCAGGTAAGATCCTGGCTTCAAACCATGATGGGTACTTACTGGTGAAGAGTCCCAGGTTTGGACGAAATAGCTGTCCAGTACTCGCTGATTTTCAATAGTTCTCCAACTGGTACTAATCCGTGATTAAACTTCAAAGAAACATAAAACAGTTGAACAGTTTAGCATTACCTGTCAGCAACTAACTAACCTTGGCATAATCCGTTGTCACAGAATCCATCTCTATATTGTAGCTCAATATTTGATAGATTAAATTTGCAAAATCTATCAAAAGTTGGACATCATTTAGTTTGGCGCTCAATTCTAAACCGATTACCAGCTTTTCAGACAAATGAATTTTTTGAATCTATCAGAAACAGAAAACAGAAATGATATGTATCCACATGATGTGTGTTTTGTTTTTGACAGTCTATTACATTTTGCTATGTGTATATGGATCGATATTTCATTATAACTGACAATATGCTTTTGTCTGTCCACTAACTAAATAAACAATGTATGACCTTATTATCACATGGCATTACAACCAATCATAGTAAGACGTTATCTTATTGGTTCATGTGTATTAGCCATTTTCATATATACTCTTGCTTTATTACTCTTGTTCACACACGTTGCGTACATACGTACGATTTCACTCACACTCTTGTGTGACATCTATTTTCCTTGTCTGGAAAATACAAGTATCATCGTAAACCTGGTGGTCTTCTGATTTCCCTCTTTCCGCGTCAGGACTATTAACTACTCGACGAGTACATAACAAAAAAGTATTGATTATGTATTATATATATGCATTAGTGTCAGTGGACAATAATCTCAGTAGAGAAGACAGACAACTACAAAGCATCTTCACATTATTCTTGATCAGTTTTATTCAATCATTCCAACATACCTTAACTTTTCTAGCATATGTTGTGTTAATAATAGTAATCAAGCTTTATATGTATTTTTTTGGTGTCTCCGTAGACAGGCATTATTCAAAGCGTTACTATTTATTAATGGGGATCACTCAATTTACGGGATAGTTTGTATTCCATTTTGGTTTTAGACCATGTCTTCTTAGGCTGTGCCAGTATCTCTGGTGTTACATTTTCAATCAACACATTTCTGTTAGATGCCTTAAGGGAGCTTTATTGATTTTTATAAGTCAGATTCTAATTTAAGGTTATGTTAGCAGCAGAAGATATGCACTCAACTTCTTAGCACGTTCATATCTATTTACATAAATTAAAGCTAAAATTCATTGACAATCTTACCTGCGTATTCAGTAAATAGACTTTATTGCTATAATTATTTGAATCAAAATCTCCAGTCTTTTGAATAAATAAACAATGCCATAGAATACAAGTTGCAAGATGTTTCAATAGTATGCTTGAACAATGAAAAGCGTCTGAATTTTTCATTCTGTAATACATAGAATTAAGCATTTATTATAATTAGTATTTGACAACTTACTTTAAACCAGTTAAGTGAGTTAGCTTTTCATCGTCCAATTTATCATTGTATTCAGTTAAATATTCCCATAATACGTTCATTGTTTGATCATTAAGGCAGGATAGTAGATTACGTCGACATGCCGACTAGATAATTAACGAATAAAGGATTAGTGTGATAGCGCGATATGAGATATTTTTTAAAATTCTTTTATATTCCAAATGGAGTATAGAGTTCAAGCTTGAGCTTTGAAGTTTCAGTAGCATCAGTGTTTTTTCTTACAGGGTGGGGTTGCCGGCAACACGCCTAACCTTCCCTCTTTACCGCTGTAAATGCCGGCTTAGAGCGGCTTAAAAAGGTGTCAGCCAGGGGTTGAACCCCGTTCCAAATGCATTCTTGGCGACCATTTTACCGCTTTACCACCGACACACCCTGAAACAAGATAGTTGTTGAAACAGTCATTTTACCTGTTGTATACACAGATTCCTTCGTTGCCAACTAGCGCGCGGTCCGTGTCCGGCCGGAACAATCTTATAGCTTACCTAGCCGGTGAAGAGGGACAATTAGGCTTTGAAGTTAGCAATCCCAACCCATAAAAAACAAAATAACATCACTGCTACTGAAACCTTAAAGCTAACGCCTGAAGCCCTATATTCCATTCAGAACACAAAGGAATAAAACATAAAATAATAATGATAAATATGGAGAGCGAAACCCTAGTAGAATATTTAAAATCTAAGCCTCAATGTATCAGTTAACGAGACAAATCTTTGTCACTAATAATCCTTTGCTGCCGTCCTAATAGAAGACAATTAGAAGCCAGTTGCTTTTCCGATATTCAACTTATAAACTTTTTGATGTATTTGTGTTCTCTGAGCTGGATAATCTATTTGTGAAGCTTTCATTGTCCTACTAGACAACATCTTCAGCGCATAGTTCAATTTGAAGTGAGCTTATTATTAGTCGTCTCTCCTGGTGACTTTGAGGGAGATTGGTTGTTTTTGTTTATTTTCATACCCTCTAGGCTACTTGTATTGGAGCTGATTGTTTCCTTGACTTGAACTCTGACTCTTTGTGTGTGAGATCTTCTCCTTATCAGTTGGTAAATTTTGTCTATCTCGATGTGTCTATTGATTGACGATTCACTGAAATTCCAAGCTTCTAAAAATTCTCTAGCATTCTTGTTGTTTCCTCTGTCTATTATTTGAACGGTGGTTGTCTGTATGTAGTGATATGAGCGAGGGGGTGGATGTTATGTCTTTTGACGGCTAGCTTATGTTCATGGATACGAAGACGAAGGGGA
The DNA here is from genome assembly GCA_944472135.2 of Trichobilharzia regenti. Lineage (NCBI taxonomy): Eukaryota > Metazoa > Platyhelminthes > Trematoda > Strigeidida > Schistosomatidae > Trichobilharzia > Trichobilharzia regenti. The sequence continues at coordinate 142,794,161 of OX235262.1, read as the reverse complement.
CGTCAGCTTTGGCCAATGTAGTTGTTTTTCGCAGTTCTTACAATTTATTTTGTAGATGATGTTGGTTTTATCTTTTTTCATTGTTGTCTTTTGTTTGACATAAAACTGAGTGAAGTGATTTTGTTGGTTTGTGTGCGACGTCAATTCCTAATGGTTTAAAAAGTCTTGCAGTGATTTCTGAGATGTCCTTTAAATATGGTAGGGCGATTTTGTTTGTGCTTTCTTTGAGGGCATTCGATTTGGTAGGTTGGCTTTGGGTATATGTCTTATGATGAAATTCCGTTGGTCGTCCACGAGATATCTTTCTTCAATTTTCCTTAAGATGGGAGTGCTGCAATGAGTCCTGGCCCTCTTGAATAGCGTTTGTATACAATCCCTTTTGTGTGTTATTGGGTTGTCGCTGTTGTAATTCAGTATCAGGTTCATGTGAGTTGATTTTCTATAAACTTTAGTTTCTAATTCCTCTGTGGTTGTCCGCCTGACTAAGACGTCTAAAAATTGGATTTTGCTGTCGGATTCTCCTCTTGTGAATTTGGTGTCGTTCAAGACGTTGTTTATTAAGTTGTGAGTTTTATCCAACTCGTTTCTTTTGAGTATTACAAATGTGTCATCTATGTAGCGTATCCAAATTTTGGGATTGGTGTTTGGTAGGATTATGTTTTCGGGCAATTGGAAAACTGCTTCTGCAATCGAACCTAATATCGGTGATCCCATGGATGCTCCTTTATACATTTGGCCGTTGAATTGAAAGTACGTTATTAGGCCTAAGTTTATACATTCCATCTAGCTTGTCTGCTGCATTTTCGATTGTTGTGGAAGGTGTTCGTCGTTGCTGAGTAATCAGGAAATTAAAACTCGCCAAAATAATCTCTTCGCTGAACTGTTTGTTCATATTTTCAGGCAGTTAATAACACTAGTGAAAGTGTTGATAAAAAATATGAGCAAAAAACGTCTTCATGATACACATATTTTTCTGCGACCACAGTGAATTCCACGACAGTAATATGTTTTACACGCAAATATATTGATGACAACAAGTTGAATGCAAAGATGCCCTCTATATCTAGACCCCCTTACTATCCAATAGCTAATGGGTTAGCTGAAGTCCTTGAACCCGTCACCGGACAACTATCTAGCCATTCCCTCCATGACACTTTCTAATATATCGAATGTATACAGGATACAAATGCTCCGAATAAGTATATGTGGTCTTTAAATCCCTTTTTGGGAGCTTTTCATTGACAGAAACAATATGATTTATGTACAATTATATATATATATATATATATATATATATATATATATCAGAAAAAACTATAACATTTGTAATTATGCATTAATGATAGTAACTAACCTGTATCATATGACATAATGATGTGTAAAAGCATAATGAAGTACACGCCAGTATTGGTTTTGTACTGTAACCTAAACCAAGCTTATGTGAACCTAACGGTTCACCTTTTTCATTATAAGCTGCAACTGCAAACGCGTATTCCTCATTTGGCGTCAAGTCAGTTACTTTTATGATACAGGAACCATTGTTACTGACCACCTGAAAAAGATTTTTAGAAATACAACACCTGATGATCACTAGATAACAGTTATTTTGTTACTAAGTGTAACAAATATAACTAAATAATACGGGTTAGTAAATATGTAATATAAAAGCTTTAGCAACAGCTATAATAGCGTGATCTAGATAATACGCACTGTGCAATTATTTCCGCTAAGTGCTTCAATTCCTTGCTTAATTTAATACTGGAATTAAGCCAAATAACACTGTATTCTCATCAGTGTAAAGTGGTATGTGTAGGTTTTTAAAATGATCTATTAAATGTCAGACAAGATACTTACACTTAGAGAATTTGTCAATTTTTCGTATCACTTTGACAAGTTGAAATAAAGGATTTTCGTACTACAGTGTTAAGCAAACTGCAAACTCAACAAACTTGTGCAGATGAAAGAAATCGTTTCCTCATCTTTTACTGAATGTCGTGAAGAAATAGAGGATGAATTCCACAAAAGCTACTATAACCAAACCATATGTAAATGAAGAGTATAAGAAACTTTACAGGGGAAATAATGATCAAAATTACTTACTTTTTGTTGTTTATTCATGACTCAAACTTGATTGGACAAGAATTCTGAAGATGAGGTGTGCCTTTTTTCATACATATATATACCTTTGGTATTTTTTGATTTTGATTATTTCGATGAAGAAGTCTGACCAAGTTTTCTCAACGAAGCAGTGGAACTATTCATTTCAGTTTCGAGAAGGTTTCTATTAAATATTATTATGATTATTGTTCCCTTGGGTTCCTGTTGGAACATAGGGCTTCAACTGCACGTCTCCACTTGATTCTGTCTTCTGCTGTACTTTTCACCTGCATCCATGTTAGTCCATATTCTTTCAACTCCTCTTCACACGATCTCCTCCATGTCACCCTTGGACGTCCCACTCGCCGCTTCCCTTTCGGCCAGGTTCCACTTGAGCAATAGCCTGACGCGCGACGTCACCAACCGGCCTCCTCAACGAGTGTCCGATCCATCTCCACTTTCTCCTGCATATTTGTTGGGCGATTGGTTCTTGTTTTGTTTGCTCCCATAGTTTCTTGTTGGTGATTGTGATTCTTTCCGGCCCGGCCATCTGATCTTCAGTATAGAGCGAAGACAGTTGTTGATAAAGGTCTCTGTGAGCCGCCCGCCAAGTTTCTGATCCGTATAGGAGAACTGACTTGACGTTTGTATTGAAGATCCGAATTTTGTAGTTGATGCTGAGTGACGAAGATTTTTAGATTGGTTTCAGGTTGAGGAATATGTTTCTTGCCTTCCCGATTCTCGATTTGACATTCTGTGGTAGTAGAGCTAGCTAAAAGTGACTGCACACAAAAAGTGAAATAACAATGTGCTCCTGAAGTCCAGTGTTCCTCTGGGAAGTCAAAAGACAGTGGCTAGGATAAGGATCCGTGAGGCATGCTTCCTATTATTGGAAACTTATCAGCCTGATCTCTATAGAATAATGGTATCCTCTCTGAGATCAGAACCCATTACCCATGTAGGCATCTACTCAAGGACTTCATTGGCCAAAATGAGGCTCATCGACTTGGTTCAGATAAATCAATAAGAAATCACAACTATGAATAGATAATATGAATCTTTGGATTCATTATGTGAGCCATAGTTCGCTCAAACAAACATGTCAGTCTCATTCTAAATATTATAGTTAGTGCAGTCTCGCTGCTATTGTAACAACAGAAGACAAGGGCCGGTCTACAGGTTGTTTATTGAGAGGATCAAGAGATATTTATAGATTTTTATGCGCATTATTATTAGTGTTATTGTTAGCGGGGAAGGAACCTCTCCTGATTGGTTGTTTTCTTGCTTTACTTGCAGTACTTTCTGTACTGCTTGTGACAGTTTATTAGAAAGTTAAGCTATATATCTGTGAATCGTATTTGCACACGTTAGGTCTGCTGTGATTGGTTGGTGAGTTCCTCAAGGTTAAGCTTTGTTATTGTTTTTTTCTCATAACCCCGATGCAGGACGTAAACATTGACGTTAATTGTTGTGTACAGTTTTGGCTTGCAGACAGCCTTCACCACACTATTACTAGGTCCTACGCGGGATATATTATGGACATCAGGAGGTATGCCACACCAAAACAACGAAGTGTAAGGAAAACAAAGGTAGAATAAGCACTCAAGTGATCCAGTGTTGGATTGTAGGTCGATGCACTTTTAAGTCGACAATTCATTGGTAGTGTAGCCTCATGACAAACCAGTAAAGTATTTAAACATAACATACTATTGACACCAAATGTTAGCTGAAAGCATCTGCGTCGATGGTCCAATGGTATGATGCCTAGTAAATACACGCGTGGTTACAGTTCAGTTTCCAGTCGAAGCACTCCTAACGTCGCCTAGAGCTTAGTAAGCTGGGGAATGAAAGACTGGGCGTTATGCTAACAAAGCGCACCGCGTAAAAAGAAATTCATGCTCTTCATAAACTTTAAATCTTGGAGCGCTATGTTCACTTGGAACGCAAACGAATGTAATCAGTAAGTCTATAAAATCAACTTTGTTGTCACTTTTACTGCTCAGTATATCATGTTTTCACTTGTTTGTTTTTTATATTATCAAAATAATGTATTATATTCCTAAATAGTATCCTTCCCAATTAACAACTGCGAACTTGTATCACAAAGAAAACAAAATGTAATAAATTGATGAAAAGAATTTGTGTATATAAAGATTTTGATTACCATAACTCCTGTATTAGTTAGCTTATTGTCAGTAATATGAACTTTCTGATTAGCTACAAATGTTTGTTTTCCATAGATTGCATAGAAGTGGACCTGAAAGGTGAAATAAACTTCATTAAAGTTAGAAAATAATTCACTTTAAAATTGGTATAACATTTACTGACTGAAAAATGTCAGGATATCTATAGCGAATTATTCATAAAAAATGACAGTTCCGTATTACAACCATCCGTTTGAACGTGCTACCATACCCAAAAGATGTCTAGACACCATTTTATAACATTTCTTGTTCATTATGTTTGTAAGCTATTATATATTTATTTATTATTATTATTCCTTCGCGATCGTAGTGGAACATAGGGCTTCAACAACACATCTCTCCTTTGTTCTGTTTTCTGCCATTGTCTCCAGCTGGGTCCACGATTGACTTAACTCTCTCATCTCTTCCTCACACGATCTCCTCCATGTCACCCTAAGATGAACCACTCGTCGCTTCCCATTCGATTCCACTCAAGGACCTGGCGTGTGATGTCATTCGGCAGCCTCCTCAATGTATGCCCGATCCATCTTCACTTTCTCCTACATATATGTTGAACAATCGGCTCTTGGTTGGTTTATTGCCAGCCAGAGTTTCTTGTTACTAACTTTTTCTGATCAGTCATTTGATCTTCAGCATGAACCGGCAAAGACAGCTGTTGATGAATATCTGTAACCGGCTGTTGAAAATGCTCCACGTGACACGCCAAGTTTCTCACCTGTATAGAAGAACAGACCGACTTGACATTGGTGTTGAAAATGCGAATTTTGGTTGTTGAGTTCCTCATGGTTAGGCTTTGTTTTTGTTTTTTCTCATGACCCCGGTTCGGGACGTAAATTGTTGCTTACAATTTTGGCTTACAGACAGCTCTCATCATAGTATCACAGTGACCTCAAATGATGAAATTATTACAAAATCTGTCTACATAAATAGTTGACAAACAAGTACTTCATTTATTGGTACATTTATTTCTTCAACTGTGATGGCCGAACGCTAGCAACATAAATGATTCGATTTCTGTACTAATCAAATAATTCATATTTGTGGATTTCCATAAACTTTCTGTATAGTACAAAAGTACCTATAACGTTACATAATACATAATGTCAGTATACTTTTATTTGTCTAACGACAATGGAAACCTATTTATACCATCATGAATCTACAAAATGATTACCACTCCTTAGTTCTTCAGTTACCGAGAAGTTCTCTAAATGTATTTAATTTTGAAATAAAAACATTCCGTTACAACTTTCATCTTCTCATTCAAAACTATAACCAATTTGAATCAAAGTATAAAAAGGTGTTTTTAGCTGTACAACGAATAAACGAAACAGTTCAGATTATTATTATTCATAAAAGTAATTAACTGACAAGATAACTATGATTCTTTGCTAGAGTACTCGCTGTATGAAAGTGTCTTAAATCAGATATATATTTATTCATCCCATTTACTTACCGATTCTCCAGTAGATGGTTTCCAGTCTTGTGTTTTAAACACCATTGATTTCCCAGATTTTGTAACCAATAAGGGTGGTGGTGGTCGGTCGAACTTCAAAGCATCGCTTCTTGATTTTCTACTTAACTCCTGTGACTCATTCAAATCATTGGAGATTTGGGTATACCTATGTTCATTGGTTTGCAAAGGGTTAGTTTCATTCTGCCATTTAGTGAATAGTAATTTTTCAGCAGTCTGTTTTATCGAAAGTGAAAAGTAGTGGAAAGAGTGTACTAAGAAAACATGGATTCTCAAAATATTTCAGTAGTAATCTTGTATGGAATAGAACTGCAAATACTTTTAAAGACTTGTGACCAGTTGAAATTGGTCTTTCTTTTTGTACCAATACTAAGTGAATTATTTCCAGGAGTGAACCACACCTTTAACTTCAATTTTCATTTCAAGATTACATCTCTATAATAGGCCACTGTCACACATAACAAATTAGTGTAACATCTGTCCTTTTTTTCCTTTACGTTCCCCTTGGAACGTGGGTCTCCAAGCTACAGTCTAGAAGTTTCAGTAGCAGTGGTGTTTTCTTTTAATTTTACGGGATGGTGTTGCTAGTATCATGTCCAACCTTCCCTCTGTACCAGCATTGTTACTGGATTGACTAGGTAAAGGAGTGCGTCGGCCAGGCATTAAACTCAGGATCACCTGCGTGGTCGGCGAGCACTACTTCTGTGACACCGACGCACATACCTGCCCTAAAAACATATCATATAAAAATGCTCTAGTTGACTCAAACACACTTGGGAAAAAAACATTTAAGTAGGTCCTGGACCTAATTAAAGTCATTTTAAAATAATAAATTTCTATTTTTAGTGACTTCAGTTAGCACAGTTCAAAACCTGTCACAGTACAGCTGACACATGTATTAACTGAGACAATGTGCATTGACAACTTCTGTTAGGACTCAAAAAATGTCTGAGGTTCTCTCAGATGAGATATTTTCCTTTCATTTTCACTAAAATGATTAGTTTTCAACGTGAAACACTGAACAGAAAGGAAAATCACACAGAGATTAGTCAGAATTTATAAGATTTCGAAGTTAGAAGGGACTGAATGCAGATGCATAATTTTTACAATCAAGTCTTCTGAAGTTATCAGTACTAGATGTATAAAGAATCTTCCTCACAGATAATTTTAAATATTTATTTACTTTTTTGGGTTTTCTAATTTTAAATCTGTTTACATAGACGTCAGTTTATACTTTCGAATTTCCGTCACCACTTCTAGTTTTCTTGTAATACTTGAACTGTAAATCTTTCGTATTAGGCTTTTTAATTTTATCTGCCTGTTTTTTTCTTAACTTCACATTATTTATCCATAAGTTTCAAAGTTATGAGGGGCGCAGGAATTGTTCATTTCTTTGTTGAACGCGCTCAGGGATACTATCCAGCCTGCTTAGCAAAGATGTAATGTTGGTGTGTCTATAGTTTAGTAATAGCGGTTAGGACTCTCGCCGACCACGCACATGGTCCGGGGTTCGATCCCCGGCCGCCAACGCACTCCTTTACCTCGCTAAGCCAGAAATAATGCTGATAAAGAGGAAAGGTTTGGCATGAGTCTAGCAACCCCATTCTGTAAAATAAACACTGTTGCAGAAACTTCAAGCCACTAGAAGCCCTATGTTTCACTGGGGAATGTCAAGGAAAAAAATAGAAAATTTGATGAACTCAGGCAACTCAGATCCACTGTAAAAGTTCTATACACGATACGGTCACAGCTCTCAAAGGAAGTGAGATCAAGGCATCTGGACATAGTTGAAGTACTAGTGACCTGGAAATTCAAGCCATCGCTCTGTATTCGAAAGAATTATGTTTAGCCTTAGTCTTTATCATGGCCAGCAAATCAATTAGTCTTCTCACAAATGTTTTATCCGAACCTCCTGTTTATTTTTGTTGTTATTTCTTTTTATTGCTTATTTTTTTAATCGTGTTGTTCGACGTAATTTGATCCTCGGCCTGCAATAGACCTGAAACTTTCCCACTCCTTTATTATATATATATATATGCAAAAATGAAGAGTCTAGTTGATGAGTTAGTCAAAGATAAAATATTCTTCGCTTCAACTGTCTTTTTAATTTCCCAAGAGTACGGTGTTGCGTCGGTGGCGCAGAGGTGGAATGCTCACCAACCACGCATGTGGTCCGGAGTTCCATCCACGGCTGACGCCACTCCTTTATCTCCCTTAGACCCTTGTAAGCCCGTCAAGGGAGAAGGTTGGGCGTGAGGCTAGAAACCTTACCCCATAAAAACACCACTGCTACTGAAACTTAAAAGCTGACACCCGAAGCTCTATGTTCCATTCGGAAGGCAAAGGAATACAAAGAAAAACCTAGGAATGTAAGTAGTACGGTGTGGTAATTCTTTTAATACTGACGCTGAGATTTTATTTCTGACCAGCTATAAAACTTTCTTGACCATAATTCAATCATCTTAGGCCCAATAATTCAGGTCTTTCTATTAGGGTTTATCACAAAGGAGGACCCCCTGTGCTAAGAAAATGACCACATACTTAACTCCGTGAGCCAGAGGCACAGCGCTTAGGACGTTCGCCGACCATGTACATGGTCCGTGGTTTGATACCCGGTCACATGCTGAAAATTCCTTACTTGTATCTAAAATACCGTGTGAAGTCAAGCTATGGTTAGAGTTTAAAAAATAAAAAGAATTATATGCATAACTTATTCAGTAGCAGTAATAAATTTCTTTGTGGAACAGAAATAATGTAACATATTCTCTACAAGATTATCTTGGAGTTTGGTCAAAAAAAAATTACAGAGTGAACCCTGTAGTGTTTCCTGCGACTTGGTTAAATTCTTTATTATTCTACAGACAGAAAACTACGAGTAAAATACTGAAATAGTCATGATGGTTTTTATTTCATTTAACTTTTGCAAAAAATTCATACCTGATAATATTTTTTAGCCTTTTCATCATTCACTTCCACTTCCGCTTTTAGACAGTAATGGAAAACTTTTGATATAAAATTTCGGCCACATTGTTTGAGTAGATTTTCATTTAATTCATCGTTTTTCTTCTCTGCTTTATTATTTGTTAGATCATTTGAATCGCACCAAGATAACCATTCTGAAAATATTCAGCAAATTATATGAAAGTGTTGGCATGACGTTCAGAAATTACAATCTTCTTTGTTTTGTTAGGGTAAAAGTTTCTCTTATAATTACTGGTATATTATGTATTCTAGCAGAAATATATACTTGTGTAGGAGTGTGCAATTACTAATTATGAATTAGGTTGCACACATGAAAGTTTGTGTATAAGCTGAATTTCTGTTGGTTTTACAGACTAAAATTGAATTTTTACAAAATGACCTCATTTTACATGCTCTAAATTTCAAGTCACTACTACTATTACTATATTTACTATTATATAAAGGAAAAATGAAGATGGATCGGGTATATCTTGAGTAGGCTGTCGAATAACATCGCGCGCCAGGCCACTGTTCAAGTGGAATCCCATTGAGATGCGACGAGTGGATCGTCATTGAGAGGGTGACGTGGTGGAGATAGAGCGAGGAAGACATGAGGAATTATGGGCAATCGTGGACCCAGCTGAAGAGGACCACAAAAAATGGAAGAAAAAGTGGAGATGTGGTGCTGAAGTCCTGTGTTTCACTTAAAACCCAAGGGTATAATGATAATAATAACTATGATTAAAGACCTTTTAGATTACTTCAGGATATCTCCTTAATTTTTCACAGTCTACTGTTTTCCTCTTTTTACCACATAGTTCAGTGTTTTCGACAACTAACTGACATAAAACTCTTGACCTATATTTCTACTTTTCATAATGTTTTAAAATCATTTTTCTGCTGAACAGCTTTGATGATAATTTAATAATTCAGTCATCTTTCCAAGCCTATGTCTTTTGTACCTTAGATCGATTCATGTTTAAAACATTTACCTGACATGTAATTCCCTGAAACAATAATCTGCACGGATTTCAAACAAGAAGCTCTATCCACAGAATGACTGGACTTTCACAACCTCACTTTCTTTTTACAAAAACTTTGAGCGTAATTTTAAATTTTATTCTAATCAATTTAGTAAAGTACGGAATACTTTTTAATCCTACTACTTTGAAATATTTTTTACCAAACTTTTGAGGTTAGCGAAAAGGCACCTATAATTTCTGCGACTAGTTGAATTGTGGATGAAACTGCACCAATTCAAGATACCACACTATTGAAAAGCACACATGAAAATGAAGATAAGGAAGGCAGTGAAACTAAACTGGACGAGGATGTATGGGGGTGAGGATTTTCAGAATCTGGATGACAAAAAGAAATGAGCCTTTAATAATAGATGGTTGGAGGCAATCGGCAAGAAGCCTTGGATCTAGGTTTTGTGTTAGCTGGCACTCGTCAGCAAGGCGTATCTGCAACCTTGAAGGGACTCTTGTCTCTTCTGAGATTTTAACCGGCGTCACCCAGTGCTGCAGTCAGCGACGTAACCTTTGAGCTATTCGGGCTCGCGATTGACCACCTGTAGGACTGTAGTGGATATTTTGATTTGGCACTCGTAACTAGTGTGATGTGTCTAGTTCTCTCATTGGTGCAGACTGAATTCTATCAGTCAGACTTCTCCAGTTAGAACAATTTTGAGACATGAAGCTAAGAGTCTCTGGTCATTGATCCTTATCACCCCACAGAACAAAACAGGAGAATATATGCCGGACAACTTGACTAAAACCAACCTGTCCACGTCCTCACGGAATGGTGCCATTTCTTCGTCTAAACTCGTATATTTTTTCAATTTAACTGTGTTTTATGTAATGTAGCTTATCAAGGAATGTGATGCTTTAGTATTCTTAATCTTTCATTGCTATCCCAAAATGATTCAATCCACAACTTCATCGGTTGACTTGCCGTTTTTACCCCATAATTTATCTCTAACCTCAGTATTAATAAACACTAGAAACTGAACATACACATTTATGATCAAAAACTGCTAGTCTTTTAAACTTTCAATCTTCAACAACCACGTCTCGCTAACTGAAAGAATGATGCGATGAACCTCTGCACAGCAAACATATTTCACTACTTCACTGTCCATCATAAAACCAAGAGTTGGTGCAAACCACTTCTGCAGCACCATTTTACATGTGATAGTAGTTAGTCGCATGTCAGACACACACAATAGATCCTGAAGAATCGCTTATGTAGATCACTGAGGAAAGCTTTCTTTATGGCTGAGCTACGTATCAATTTCTACAACTGACAAATGATCAACGGATGTGTGAAGGATAAACTGCCGCTTTGGGCGTTTCATCAGCGGCCCAACCTAGAAAAACAATGCCGTTTATGTAAGGAATTTTTTCCTGATAATTAGTGGATTTTTTGAAACACTGAAGTTACACAAGCTCGAATCTATCAATAAAAAACGAAAACAATGGTATCCTTGATGAACATCACTCGTAGTAGTCACTTTAGTTGACAACTTTCCATAAAGTTTCACACGACTACATGAGTATGAGTGAAGCACGTTGATTCGCCCAACTTCTCTTTTGTATACCCCAGTCAGCAACAGTGAGGGATCTCTGGCAATGAGCGAACCAACCAGGAACCGATTGCGCAACAAATAGGCAGGAAGAAATGGGGATGGATTGGCCATACTCTGAGGAAACCATCAAGTGACATCACTAGACAAGCCATTGCTCGAGTGGAACCCGAAAGGTAAGCGGCGGATTGGTCGTCCAAGGGTGACGTGGAGGAGGTCATGTGAAGAGGAGATGAAAGCATGTGGGCGGACTTGGAGCGGAGTGAAAAAGTTGGCAGAAAGCCGAACGCAATGGAGACGTGCGGCTGAAGCCCTATGTTCCTCTAGGAATTAAAGGATAGAATAATAATTATTATTTAGTTTTGATAGTGTCAGACATTCAGAGAGAAATATAAATAAAAACTTACCCAGATTCCGAAGTTTCCAACGAATATTATGTTCGAACCAAAGTAGTTCTACTTGTATTTCTGATAGACCATTAATCTCCAAGTTGTGAGTCTGTCAAACAGTTTAGATTGTAGAGAATTAGAGAAAATCCAAAAGTAGTATAATTAGCATATAGATCTTGAATTCAAGGCAGGTAAATGTTTAGCAGTCAGATAAGTATAGAATAGTAAGGCATTTATGAATATTGTGGAAGCAGGCCACAAACTCTGATGATGGAAGGAGAGTATCTCAGTAAAAAAAGCTGTTTTACTGATTGTTACCTTATCAAAATTAAAACATTCCACTTACCTAAAACAAACTCAGAAATATTTTGACGTACAGTGGATAATAAATGTATGAATTATTACTTGTGTATTAGCGATGCTAATCTCAAGTATTCTTAGACAAAACTATGCTAGCTGTAAAACATCTGTTTCATACTATAAAAAAATATTCTCCAGTTGTTATGTATTCAAGATTGGATTAATTTGAAGTGGGAATTGATTACATAGTGACATCAACGGAAGAACTATACTACACATATACTCGTATAGCTTACAATGTCGTCAGTAATGCACACCTGCCCTTTCGGGTCATCGGATTCCTGTCCGAAGATATAATCAGTACTGCTAACCATGTCCGGTGACGAGAGTTATTTTTACCATTTTTACTAGACAGTTGTTAAGATGTACCGAAAATTGAAAATTATAGGCAACTGGATTCCAATCGACTTGCTCACTTGTGACGTACTATGTGAAAACATTCATAGATATGGCTTTTTCTGTATGGAGTATTCAGTACACTATAAACAGAAATTTTTCTATACTGACATCGGTTTGGATCAGGTGTGATAAAATCAAACTGCACATATATCTAGCTGCATAAATTTTTTTAAATTTAGAAATTTAAACGAAAGTAAGAGAAACGGTTGATATAGCTGCTGTTGCAACCAGCATTAAAGGTCCTTTGAAATTTTTCACTTAAGAAACGTTAATGTTGCCAATAATACTCATTCTCTAACTATTATGGATATATAACTGTGGAACCTGATGAAGAAGTTATCGTAAAGAATATTCTTTGTTTTCGATTAGTATTCTGAAATGCCCAATGTACATCTTTGATCAACTGAAAGAGATAATTGTCTTAAAGTATAGATTTATCTATCAGCCTTGTAGGGCACCAGTATTTAGTACAAAGAAAGTTATTTTCTTTATTATTAGAACACTTATTCATGCATGCACCCTTCTGCTTCCACTGACTTTCTTTATCAGTGATTTCTGTAATTCAAGTTCTTGTGAAAAGTCTTCCTGATAAAGCCAGAAATTTGAAATAGAATAGTACTTATTTCTGTTTGATTAGACAAAACTCATCGAAAATAAGTAATCAGAACATATCTAACACAAATAGAATTTTCAAGTATTGGTTTTGTAGGGATTTTGTTTGATTGCATGGAGGATTTAATCATGAGCTGACATCAGTTAGAGAACCACTGGAAAACCTGGAGTACTGGACAGCTGTTTCGTCCTAGTTTGGGACTCTTCATCAGTACGCACCCACCGGGATTCGAACCCAGGACCTTCTGGTTACAAGGCGAGCTCGTAGACCATTGAGCCACTGGGACCCGATCCAGTGGTCCTTGAATTCTAACTTCTGCCAATTCACGACATAGCGCGACCACTTCGAAATGTCTTCTTCGATGAGTTACTGCCTCATCTTCAACCTGCTCTACCCTACTGGTCACGGCTTCCCACTAGAACCCCAGGTTAACTGCCTGAATAGGGCCAGTCACTAGTGAGCATCAGATTAATTTTCAAGTATTGGTTAACCTGGGGTTCTAGTGGGAAGCCGTGACCAGTAGGGTAGAGCAGGTTGAAGATGAGGCAGTAACTCATCGAAGAAGACATTTCGAAGTGGTCGCGCTATGTCGTGAATTGGCAGAAGTTAGAATTCAAGGACCATTGGATCGGGTCCCAGTGGCTCAATGGTCTACGAGCTCGCCTTGTAACCAGAAGGTCCTGGGTTCGAATCCCGGTGGGTGCGTACTGCTGAAGAGTCCCAAACTAGGACGAAACAGCTGTCCAGTACTCCCAGGTTTTCCAGTGGTTCTCTAACTGATGTCAGCTCATGATTAAATCCTCCATGCAAACAAATAGAATTGTTTAGTTTTTTTCATTAGACACTAGTAAGTAGTGTGAGATGTGTTTAGAGATGCATAAAGCATGTATGTTGGGTCTCCCTTTTGCCTCATAGCTATATTAAGCATTCAACTGATCGTCCTTAATTAACTGGAAGTAAATGTCATTCGTTTGGTTCCCTTAATAAATTTCGATAGAGAAAGAAAGACCAGATTTTCAGTATAAAATGATATCATTCTATTTTACATCTACTCATCATCTGCAAACTACCTGAAATTACAATGGTTATAAATAATAACACTTCACACTTCATTTTTTGAAAGGTAATAAGGTGAACGCTTCCGGAATATCAGTATTACAATTTATAGTTTAAGTTATCATCAATTTATATACCATCAAACTATGAAGAAAAAGAAAAAGGGGTGGGGTGAGAGAAGACAGAAAAGAGAAAAATCTAATAAACAGTGTCAACATGGCAACTCAAGAAGATCAAAGTTCATCAATTTGAAAACTTGCTCAGTGAGTTGAGCCCACTAGTAGTATGACTAATCACTGTAATGAAAGTGATATGGTTACCAAGGGAGTCAGAGATTGACTACACTCTCTTTCTGTGTGCATAAGTTTTGTCTGTGACTTTTGATTGCAATTGCTTCAGCAAATCGTAGTAGATTCGCTGTCCTTTGTATGTTTAATATTTTGAAGGATTTGGAAATCTCGACAAAATGACCCGTATCCACAAGGTGTCTGGTAATTGCACTTTGTAAATATCTGGTTCCTTTTAACCATAAGTTTCTTGGAATATACTCTAAAATCCGGATAGAAGCCCTTCTTTCTGTCCTTCCAATGTGCTTGCTGCCGCAGGTACGCGTAAATTTATAAATTCAGTTGGAGATAACATCAGCAGGGTACTTGTCCAGTTTCGATTGGCTTCTAGAGCATGTAGTACTGTATAGTGTCAACAGATTGGCTGCTTCTCTTTCTCATCTCTTTCTTTGCTGTAATTTAGGATAAATCCTTTTGGATAGCCATTTTCCTTAAGGCATTTTTCAACAAAGCTTAATTCTTCTTCTGCCTTGTTAGGCGAGCATAACTTCCTGGCCCTGTCGTACAGTGTCCTTACTAATCCCCGCTTATAGCTCATAGGGCAGAAGCTGTTGCAGTGAAGGTATCGTCCAGTCAAAGTTTCTTTTCTGTAGATGGACTTTTAGACCATTCCATCGTTTCTTCTTTTTACATTTAGGTCCAAGAAATTGAACTCGTCGTTGTGTTCGTATTCTATGGTGAATTTAATGTTCGGGTGGATCTGATTTAGGCGGTCAATTAATGGCATAGATAGTGATCCTATTTCTACAAAAATTTGATATGGAAATAGTCATTACAAGTCATCTAAGGCCCTTTGTAATTATTTTAAAAAGAGAGTTCAATGTATATATATTTATAACTGCTGAACTTCAATATTTCTTCTCTACACCCTGTGGTTAAAGTGAAAAGAATGATCATCACACAGAAATTCAAAATCCCCACCTTATTTTTCAACCTGTACGCATTTCCTTTAACTTATATTCATCCAATGATAACACTGCTTGAGATGGCCTTAAATTGGCAGTCTGTTATTGATGTTATATGACCTGGTTAGCAGCTGGGTCCCTTAACTCATCTGGGAGAGCGCTGGAAGAATAACTTAGAGGGAGTTGATTGAAATCCTACTGCAACCTAATTCATTCTTTTAAAGAAAAAAATAAGTTGGAATCTGATATGTATCCACATGATGTGTGTTTTGTTTTTGACACTCTATTATATTTTGCTACGTGTATATGGATCGATATTTCATTATAACTGACATTATGCTTTTGTCTGTCCACTAACTAAATAAACATTGTATGACATTGTTGTCACATGACATTACAACCAATCATGTTAAGACTGTCTATTTATTGGTTCATGTGTATTAGTCATTTTCATATATACTTTTGTACTGTATACTTGTTCCCACGTTTTCGTACACTAAGTACCATTTCGCTCACACTCTTGTGTGACATTTATTTTCCTTGTCTAGAAAATACAAGTATCATCGTGAACCTGGTAGTCTTCTGATTTCCCTCTTTCCGCGTCAGGACTATTAACTACTTGACGAGTACATAACATAATTGGCGACGGGGAAAACTCTAATAACTCACTCAGCAGCAGTCCATAACATAATCCACAAGCCATTGGATCGAGTCCCAGTGACTGAATGGTCTACGAGCTCGCCTTGTAACCGTAAGGTTCTTGATTCGAAACCCGGTGAGTGCATACTGTTGTAAAGTCCTAAACTCTCCTGTACTGCCTAGTTTCTCACTCGTTTTTCTAAATGATGTCCGCTCATGATCAAACGTGTAAAAACATGCAGTATAAATTTGATGTTACACAAAACACTTACATGATTCATCTGTAGATACATCATTCTTTTGCTAATTGTTTCACGTGCCCAATTAATTATACTTTTCATTTTCATCCAAACATTAGTCCATATATCAATTATACATACAGTGGGCTTGTCATTTCCAGTGAAATCTTTAAAGGCTTGAAAAAATATCGAATAAACATTTGTCTGACTAATAGTTTCAAATAATACAACTAACTTTTTACTCTATTCTTACACATGGCTTACCTAAGAGTCATAGAAAGCTCGGAATCTACTCAGAAAAAGTTGCATTCATGATAAATTTTTCTAAATTATGTAATAAAGTTAGCCATAAAAAGCTAACCGATGAAGGAAAACTGATGTTTGCGCAGATTTTCATTAGTCCAAGTATTAACACATCATTTAGGAACGTAACATTATATTATATATATATATATTATGATGTGTGAAGTATAAGCAAATTTAATGGAGATAAGAAGGTTTCTTAGAATCCTAAAGGTGAAAATTCGTCAGCCATACTGTAGTGTTTCTAACCATTTATTCTTATTATCCCAGTGACGTCAACGGCACAACCTAAATTCACCCAACTCACGGAATCCTTCAAAGTAAAAACGGGAGTAAGACAAGCCGGCTGCCTACTATGTCCAATGATTCTCCTGACTGCGGTAGACTGAAACATGCGACAGACAGCGAGCTGGGCATCGAGGAAACAGATATAAAATGGACGCACACAAAAATCCTGGAAGATCTGGACTTCGCCGATGATGTATGTCTGATTTCCCACAAACTGGAAGATATGCAAGTGAAAAGCAAAATATTGGCAAAAGAAGCATCCGGAGAAGATAGGACTTCATGTGAACATAGGGAAAACAGAGGTGATGAATTTTCCTGGCCAACAGCAACGGCAATAACAGCAATCAGCCAGCATAAATGGGAGAAATCTGAAAGAGGCAACCTCCTTTATCCACCTACCTGGGAAGCATCATTTCAACTACAGGCAGAACTGATGAGGATATGGCCAAAGTGAGGATTAGGAAAGCAAAGCAAGGTTTCGTTACTCTCAAGACAGTGTGAATGTCAACAGCACTCCTCAGCATGAAAAATAAGATCCGGATTTTCAACTGCAATATGAAGTCAGTGCTACTTTATGTTTCAGAGACTTGGCGCGCTATTAAGAGCACAATCAAACAAACTACAGACTTTCATCAACAGCTGTCTTCGCTTAATACTACCCGAGATAATATGGGTAGAAAGGATCAGCAACAGGGATCTCTGGCAATGAGCGAACGAACCCATCAGGAACCGATTGCGCAACAAATAAGCAGGAAGAAATAGAGTTGGATTGGCCATACTCTGAGAAAACAAATCATCAAGTGACATCACACCGCTCGAGTGGAACCCAAATAGGAAACAGCGAGTTGGTCGTTAGTGCAAGGGTGACTTGGAGGAGGTCA
Organism: Trichobilharzia regenti; assembly: GCA_944472135.2. Taxonomy (NCBI): domain Eukaryota; kingdom Metazoa; phylum Platyhelminthes; class Trematoda; order Strigeidida; family Schistosomatidae; genus Trichobilharzia; species Trichobilharzia regenti. The sequence continues at coordinate 142,776,419 of OX235262.1, read as the reverse complement.
TGTGAGGGGGAGATGAAAACATGTGAGCAGACTTGGAACCAGGTGAAAACTCTAGCACAGAACCAAACGCAATGGAGCCCTATGTTCCTCTAAGAACTAAAGGAAACAGTAATAATATAATTGTGGTTCAGACCGATAATCACTGAATACATTCATTGATGTCATCACTGTTTGATGCAATTGTGTCCAACTATTTATTCAATCTTATTTTATTTTAGCTAATACTACTCGTAAAAGAAGGTACTGGAGTGGTTTGTGTAGAGCATGTTCTAGCCACATTAACTGATGGATATTTATAGCCCTATTGACTGATTTACGTTATTTACCTAGCATTGTTTTTCATCATAGCATCATTTGTAACGTCAACTCACCAGACATCTGCAACTGATGAGATATATATTAAGAGTTTAAAATCCCCTTACATCTTCTAATTTAAGTAATCATGATTTATAGCTATCAGGCAAAATGAATGAAACCGCTGAGCAATACACATTCTATTTTCTCCGTAGCCTGATATAATTCCTAAGAATACAAGAAGCGGAGACCGAGCACTTCGGTTCAATCAGTCGACGGGAATATCTCAAATTCGATGAAATTAATATGACCCGTTGCACAAGAGGTGGCTCTCGTGGCCCAAGTGGATAACGCTTTGGCGTTTGAAACTATGGGTACTAGGTTCGAGCCTCGGTGGGAACACCATCACTCACTGAGAAATCCAGGTACATCCAGCTGACGAGTCCCAGATAGGGCGAAATGCTCATCCTGGATTCCACTGCTAGTCACCGTCCAACAATTAAATACTAATTAAATGCCCAGACATCGTCGAAGCATCTGCACAAGAAACTGACATGTCAACCTGAGACCGAGCACTTCGGTCCAATCAATCGACGGGAAAATCTCAAATTCAATTAAAATACAAGAACAAAAGCCTTAAACTGATAATCAGTATGGAATTCATCAGGTTTTCGCTTGACTTTAGGTGTTGATAAAGACAACTTTTTATGATGAACCAACTGAAAAGAAGCTATCTGGTTGTTTTACGTTGTTTCAGTATATAACACGCGCACTCAAATATACAACAAACCGTTTGTTTTCTTAATTTCAATAGAGCGCCGATGGGTATTCACAAACAAATACTGGGATCAGACAGGGTTTACACTGTGAAATCCTAGATTATATACACAACTGCTCTAAGTTAATAAAACAGAAGGTCTATAATACCTGTTAAATTTCAAATTAGGGATATATATATATATGCTTTGATCAAGACTTGATTTAGAGTTTCCATAACTTGGTCGGTGATTGGAAAAAAGACAAAAGTAAAAGGTAAATTTACGAAAAGTCCCAAGATATTTAAGTTCTTAGTTCCAGCATTTTTCTTCAAAGAACTGCTAAAAACTTCTCATAAACGGTTACTTTTACAGATCTTATAAATAGTTTAAGTAGTATTCAATTATCATCCAACTTACTCTGAAAATCACTCGTTTTTATTTGTAAGTTTAATACTTTCAATAAAATATTGATATTCATACCATCCAAAAATGTTTGTCTACCAGTTGTCTCCTGTGATCTATGTAACGTGAATATCCTCTGCTCGAATAACTCCATAATCCATATACTGTAGAATGTAATATTCGAGGACATCAGTCCATCAGCTACCTCAATATTCAGCAATTCCAGTGTGGCTCTAATCAGACTTAACACATAAAGAAGCTGAATAAAATGAAAATAAAAATTTTTTTAAATGTTTTAGCTAGTGTGAAACAAGACATGAAATTATCTAGGAAGAATCCGAATAGTTTATTCTGCTTGCATGACAGACTGTCGATAAGAAAATATATTTTAGCGAGAACTACTTGTTGAAACTTGAGAAACGTTGAGAAAAGAAAACCGAAGTATTACGACAAGACTATCTTACAGGTTTATTATGCTGATGTCACTGGCTTTTAGTATTAATCTCCAATTTTATACCACGTTAATCTTAAATGTTACTTAAGGGGTCAGTTCAGACAATTATTCTTCTTTTAGCCAGATATGGCAAAGGAGATTTTAAAACTTAGAATAAATGAAAACAAACAACCTAAACTACTTAAACCAAATATTCAATAAAATAGGAATATTTTTACACTCAAAAATGATAAAGGAAGTGTTTATAAAACACCCAAGTTTAATCACGGATTGACACCAGTTAGATAACTACTGAAAATCAGCACCGGACAGCTATTTCCTCCTAGTTTGAGACCCTTCACCAGTACGCAGCCGTGACCGCACCAGAGACTGAACCCAAAACCCTCAGGTTACGATGCGAGCTCGGTCCCCAGTGGATTCATGGGTGCACACTTTTGAAGGGCCTTAAACTAGAGCTAAACAGCTTCTCAATACTCTCTGGTTTCTGATGGTTCTCTAACTGTTATCACACTTGACCCAGTTAGATCCTTACAAATTATTCTTTTGTTGTGTTCACCCTCATGCTATATAGCAAAAGAGATATATTGCTAACTGTTGTTGAAAACTTCATTTTTGCTTAGTATTAACAACAAAGACATTAAGATTTGTAGAATGTTAGTCCCCCCCCTTGAATTTAAAGTCATATCATTCAGTATACTGTCAAATGTGTCACCTTTTAACTGTCTGACTACAATTTGATAATTCTTTCAAAGAAACATTCTAAAGCATCGGTTATTGTACTGTAATTTGTTTATAGGTTCATAAACTCTTTCATGCTCAAAATATTCTCCCAATGAGACATTTCATAATTAGATAGTTCAGAGTGTTTCTATCGAAGCTAAAAGTATAACAAAAGCAAATTCATGGGTATTTTAAAAGTACAAAGCTTTATAATGCAATGAAATTAATGATTACAAGGATAAAAATTTCGTGCTACTATACTTGAAAATAGAGAATGGGGAGTTTTAACGAGAGAAAAATATATCTTAAAGGTCTTCTGCTTAAAGAAAGAAATTTCAGGCATAACTCTATTTCAACCTAAAAATAGCTTCATCATTTAAAACAAAACCACCTTTAGATAAACTTATTATCAAGTAATAAACTCACTCCAATAAAGTTTATTTTATTCTTGTCGAAATATTCAGGTTTAATTCTGCTATGTATATACCACTTTTGACATAATGTGCGACAATATTCCCATAGTACTAGAATAACATCAACAAGAATTCCGGAATCGTACAAAGTAATCTATAATGAAGTCAGAGATAGGCGTGAAACACTGATATCTTACTTCAATTTGATCGCCTTTATGAGTTATATTTTCTAACTTTTGAATTAACTTTAAAATTCCTTTTTGTAAGAAACCTATAATTGTAAGGGACTTTCATTTTACTTACCTAGTGGAGTCATTCGATTTGCATTCGCTTCCTTATCACTTTCCAACGAACCTATCGCCTGTAATAATAAATAAGAAGTTGAATGCTCAGAATAGGATGATATCATCAGTAGACGTACTGAATAATGGTTTAATGAACAGAAATTCGGTCTCAGTCTTTGTCCTACCTGTCACAACTGTTTGATTCCATAGCTACCGCATTGTATTATTATTATTCCCATTAATTTCTAGAGAAACATAGGGCTTCAGCCGCGCGTCTCCATTGCATTCGGTTCTCTGCTAGAGTTTTCATCTGGCTTTAAGTCTCCCCACATGCTTTCATCTCCTCTTCACGTGACCTCTTCCATGTCACCCTCGCACTAACGACCAACTCGCCGCTTCCCGTTAAGGTTCCACTCGAGCGATGGCGTGTCTTGTGATGTCATTTGATGGTTTGTGTTTCTCAGAGTATGGCCAATCCACCTCTATTTCTTCCTGCTTATTTGTTGCACAATCGGTTCCTGGTCGGCTCGCTCATTGCCAGAGATCCCTGTTGCTGATCTTTTCTGTCCATCTGATCTTGAGTGTTGAGCAAAGACAGCTGTTGATGAAGGTTTGCTGTTCGGAATTGTTCGAATTCCCTTCGTGAATCGACAAGTCTGTGATCCATGTAGAGTAGCCCTGACTTCACATTGGAGTTGAAGATCCGGATCTTATTTTTGATGCTGAGTAGTGCTGTTGACCTCCACACATACTTGAGAGAAATGAAAGCTTGCTTTGCTTTCCCGATCCTTCCATTAACATCCTCGTCAGTTCCACTTGTAGTTGAAACGATGCTTCCCAGGTAGGTAAAGGAAGTTGAATACAAACACCGCATTGTATTCGGTTGATCAAATTATTTTTTCTGATTGAGTCAGAAGGATGCTTATTTGGCTAGGTGAATTTTTGGAGTCAAACACCGTCCTTGTTTTCTTCATCTCCTCTAAATTTCCTTTGTAACTACAATTTATATTGCTACCTATTTTCATCTATCATGGCTCCCAAATTCCTAAACAAACTTTTGGGGTTTATTATTGAGTATTACTTTCTGTCTTACAGGTCTTAAATCTTTATTTGCACCTTTTCACTATTTAGATGAGTCCCTCGACTTGATCATTTAAACTACTGAATAAAACCGCTTTCATTCACTTAATGAAGAATAAGTTAATTTATGCCAGTATTCAAGACACCATCTGTTCTCTGCCTTATCTTACAATATAACAGAAGAAATGATGTTAGTTCAAATTACTCATCAAAAACAGTTAGCATAAATATACACCTAATAGATTAAAGACTAATTCTTATCTCAGGAGCATCCAGTTTTAAGTAAAGCGGTTTCTAGGTTTAATTTCTACTTTGTATTTATACATTTACTTCTGGAATTGTTGGCGTGTCCCTTTCGCTATCTGTTTTCACTGATACAGACAACTAAAATCATTCAGTTGCTGCATGCTACATACGGAGATTGGAAACAAATCGGCTTCTCAATACACCGTCTTTTATGACATACAAAATACTCTAGGCTTTCATTTCAGTTATTAACCTTACTCATTATGTTATGCCTAATGGCATAAATCGACTTCAATTAATACATCCCTTTTTGGTTACTTTCACCAGAACTTTGGCTGCATTATTATAAGAAAGGTGCATCGGCGGTACAGCTATAGAATGCTCGCCAACCACGCATGTGCTTCGAGATTTGTTCCCGGCCGGCGCACTCCTTTACCTCGCTAGGCCAAATAAGACTGGTAAAGAGGGAAGGTTGGACATGATGCTAGCAACCCCATCTCATAAAAATCAATACCACTACTATAGAAACTTCAAGCCTCTAGCTTGCAGCCCTATGTCCCTCTGGGAACGTAAAGAAATTTTTAAAAAATATAAGAAAAAGTCACTAACACTTGAGCATAGGATTAGAAAATAATCAACACTGATACATTGTCGTTAGTCTTACCAAATTTGATGTCTCTTGTTGCACAACGTTTTTACTTAAATTAACAGTTTGACTTTCTGATATATTCAACTCCTCGCCAGTCTCATTTTTCGTAAGTGTTCTTTTGGATAGATGTGCTGAATGCATAGCGCGAAGCAATTCCAAGGTTTCAATTTGTACTTCAATAAACTGTATAAATTCTTTGGGCGACTGTTCTTCGATCATTTCTGACAATTTTTTCTGTCAATAAAAATAATCAGGTAGTTTATATGGGCGGAAATTTAGTTCGAGGCACATACGGCACGATGTCGAACTTTTACTGGGTTATTATAAAAATAAACTTTTAGGAAAACAAAAAGAAAATTATAAACTAATATGATTTATTTGTGTGTTTATCTAGTTTAGACATCCTCTTAATCTGATAGACATGTTTTGTTAATGGATCAGTCTGACGGCTTACTTGAATCACTGGGCTACCTGAATTTTCATCTAATACAATGCATAATATTTCCCTAATTCTTGTTGGTTAAACCATTCCGTTAAATCCTTTGGTCATAAAAATGTACTCTTGAACATTTTTGATTGGCTTTTAAACTCTTGGTGGAAATTTCATGGAGGTGAAGGAAAAGTACCGTGAAGGATTATTCTATTGCTTCTAATAGAATAGCACTGAATCACATTTTATTATTATAGGTTGCTATTTTAGTTGAAGATCCTCCATGAATATCAAATGTTATGCAGTAAATTATGCTAGGAATTCTGTGACCAGCATGGTCCATCCAGGCAAGTGTGAAAATGGATTTCCCGCTGATGACATTGGTTGGTGGTTGCGCTAAATCACGAATTGGTAGAAGTTAGGATTCATGGGCCGCTGAATCGGGTCTCAGTGGGTGTGTACTAATGATGATTCCCAAACTGGGATAAAACAGCTGTCCAGTAATCCCTGATGTTCATTGGGTCTCTAACTGATATCAATCCGTGGTCAAACTCGAAAAAACAAATTTAATCCTCACAAACCAACTTTTGTAAAAACAAAACCTTATTCCGGAATAAAATTACTGTTATTATATTTACTCTTAAGCTTTATATGGTTGGTGTATACATAAAGTAAAAGAAAACTGAAGTTCGATAGTGAAAAATATTTCTAGGGTAGAGGAAGGTGTACTGTTTATTGTCTAACCCATGAATCTACATCACGTAGTCTAAATTCACCAAAATAATGAGAAAATACGACAAAAAAAACTAAAACTGTATTGGAATACGGAGGCATAGTTGATAAATGGAGAAACTATGTTATAACTCTTCGAAACATAGGTTAAATTACATGCTGTAAAATAAATGGTAATTCACGACTAAAGATGGCGCACAGACTAATATCCAGAGATTTACAGGGAAAAATTAAGATTAGGAAACAACAAAATGTTTCCAGGATACACAGCTGAAATTGAAAAGTTTCTTCAAATCTAATGCCTTCTAGAAATTATCTGTTATGAAGTATGCTTAGATGCAACGTACACATATGTACACTTTGTAGAAATGTTTCGTTAGTAGTATTGTGGTCAGAGCAGGCTGCTAGCCAATTGGTAGACATTAATTTACGTCAATGTTTATGTCGCAAATATTGGTCGTGTGAAAATATGAACAAGACTGATTCAACAACCAATCAAAGCAGACTTGGCGTAGGTAAATACAGTTAACACATAGATGATCTGGCATTCAAGAAACAGTCACAATGAGATGCAAGGTCAACTTTCTGTGAGAAACAACAAATCAGAAGAGTGTGTTTGTTTGCTTGAATAAGCTATAATAACGTACATGAAAATATATAAATACGTGTAGATTTCCTTACAAAACTATCTGTTGCCTTCTGTCGTTACAGTATGAATAACTGAGCTCAGTGGAATCTGAGTTCATTGCACACTATTTTATAAAATATAAGTAGATGACAATCAAAATGACTGACACTTTTTTTACCCTACTCGTAAACATAGTTGACCCATCTGTCTATTAATTCTCCCTGAGGGGCTCATGTTCATGGAGTTGTACTTTATCGAAATCCAGCCACCTTTAGTTTACCTTCAATATAATCTTAGTACAGTCAACATAGCACATTAGAAGAAATGGTGAGCAGTGGTTTGCATCACACGCCCCAGCTAACACAGATTAGCTGGCTTCTCGACTGACTATCAACCAAATGCTAAACAGAATGACTTTTAGGTCATGATTTGTTAGCTTGATCATAAGAATGCAAAGCTCGCTGCACTGTAAAGGTAGTCCTAAACATTTCATCTGGAAATACAATGAAAACTAGACAATAAAATCATTCAGCTGTGAGAACATGACATTAAAAAGCGTTTTCCTTGAAAATCTGTTTGCTGATATGGTAATATTCTTCGTTAAAATGAATAAAACTGACGAAAAATTAATATCTGTCATTCCAATATCCCCATTACTATAAAAGTTCTTTTCATTTCACAAGAAATGAGAAAAACAAACAATACTGCTTTTCATGGAGGATTTCATCATGAGCTGACATCAGTTAGAGAACTACTGGAAAACCAGGGAGTACTGGACAGCTAGATCCTGGGTTCGAACCCCGGTGGGTGCGTACTGCGGAAGAGTTCCAAGCCAGGGCGAAACAGCTGTCTAGTGCTTCTCTAACTGATGTCAGCTCATAATGAAATCCTCAATGCAATCAAACAAAATCCCTACAAAACCAATACTTGAAAATACTGTTTTAATTGATGTTTCCCTATTTAATGCTAGTAGCTTCATCAAAATAATACTAAACCGGAATTTACGCAATATCAACTTGTATAGAGTAACTTAATCACAGTTCTTCAGCATGAAGTGATTTTTGCGATGTCAAGTGGGTGAATCAGAAAAAACAACAAACTATGTGCAAATTGTTGGATTTAATAGGCGTATAAAATTATAAAACAGTATGCCCAACCTTCCCTCTTTACTTTATTTATTTTATTTTTGAATACAGCTTGATTCTACACCGTATTTTTGGTACAGGTGTGGAATTTCCAGCATGCGATAGCGGTAGCCCAAATTTTGCAGGCCGACCATAGATTCAGGCGTGCGTCGGCAGGGGTTCGAACCCGAACCATGTGCATGGTCGGCGTGAGTCCTAACCACTGTGCCAATATACTATAAAATATATATATATATATGCTATATACTACGGCTGGGTGAGTATAAGGAGTGCGTCGGCTGAGGATTGAATCCCGGATCATGTGCATAGTTGGCGAGCATTCTAACTCTAAGCCAACGACCCACATTTTTCAAAATACAAAATGTTAACTTGATTCAGACACATGTTCCATTATCATACCTATTTCTATGTTTTTGATGAAATTTAGGAATAAACATGAACCATTTTGATGGATTACTAGTAAAATTCAATCTTATAAGTGTAGAGAACTTTTTTAGGTAAACCAGACCGTCAAACATTCACAGGTACACTTGTGCCAAATACTGTCTGTCTTCTTCAATGTCAACTGCTGACAGTGAGTAGGTGGTCCAAGAGTAGAATCCTCGCCAGACACGCGTACAGTCCAAGGTTTGATTCTCGGTCAACAAACTACTAAACCTCGCTCAGTTTACTCGGCGACAGTGATTCGGGAAAAAACGAAAGGTTGGGTGTCAGACTAGGAGCCCTATTTGCACAAAAAACACCACTGCTACTGAAAATTCAAAGTTCAAGCTCCAATCTCCATGTTCTAATCGGAACGTCATGGAGTGGAAGAAAGGAACAGTAAATAGGTGAGAATTTGTTCGCCTAAATCAAGTCATCAGCCAGAAATGCAAGCATTATTCCTTCCACTTTCAATGAAACTGTAGAATTCACACTTTTCCCTTGTTTTTAGTTAGGATAAGGTTGACATTTTTAAACTTACTTGAAGTAGAGATAATGTTTCTCTTGACATAAAATCAAAAATGTCATATTGAGCACAGGCATAAAGAACTTGAATCAATTTCATCACACTGTCTATTGTACAGCTGGCAGTCATCACTGCATTTGAAGATGCTATTAATTTGTCTGTATTTGAATCACCTCCTTCAACAGAATTTTTGTAATGGCATTGATGACGCACTAAATCCGGTTGCCTCCACTTCAGATACTTTGGATTGTCCAAAGCAATTGTGTGATTAATTAAATTATCTGAACTTCTTTCACCGTCTACTGGTATCTTCCGCATTACACGTGTTCCAGACATAAAGTTTGAGACCAATTTTTTAGAAGAATTAGCTATGGGAAGAAAAGGAAAGCCTAATGATGGAAATTAATGGAAAAAAATGCCAATTACTTCTTTCACCGACACTAATTACTGAAAGTTATCTGATTTCAATTAATTGTTTGTGCCGATTACTCAGTTATGATCAGTTAGTTCCATCTTATCTAATACTAGATATTAAATAAATTATGTCTATTTTGCTGACCCTTTGATCTTCATTCAAAGATATTCATCATAACAGACTGACTTCTTGGCTTAGTCGATTGGAGAAAGTTCTCGCCTCCTATAACTCGTCAGGAATATGTATGTACTTTCTTAAAGATAGGAAACCCAACTGACAGTGAATAAATTTGCCATTGTCACTGTTCGTTGTAACCATGCCTAACTACTTTCCAGTCTAATCTTATGTTAGCTAACATTAGTTGTCTACTTCCAGTCTCAATATTGCCTATAGCGTTTTTACACCAAACATCGGTGACTCATTGAAGACACCTGTGTTCAGAAACATGTGATTCCTTTCTGTATTAGACTATCAATATATTTCTACATGTGCGTCGGTGGCACAGCGGTAGAATGCTCGCCAACCACGTATGTGGTTCGGGGTTCGATCCCCGGCCGATGCACTCCTTTACCTAGCTAAGTCAGTAATAAGACTGGTAAAGAGGGAAGGTTGGACATGGCGCTGGCGACCCTCTCCAGTAAAAATAAGCACCACTGCTACAGAAACTTCAAGCCTCTAGCTTCCAGTCCTATGTTCCTCTGGGAATGTACAGGAATAATAGAAAATATTTCTGCATAATACACTTTCTCTTCAGTGAGTAACTGGATATTTTACTATTTCTAAATCCCACTCAAGATTGCGACGACTGGCAAAATGAGCAATTATTGCTTCCAAACTTTTGCAGCTTTCCACATAATTCTTTTGAAGAATACATTGAACAATTCCACTCCCCATACTTAATCTACAGGTCAGTTCACACTAGTCTGTACATTTGACAGAGGAAGATTACGTGCCAAGTATGCACAAATATTTCCTTGTGACTTTGAGAAGATTCTGCTTTTTGTCACTATATTAATCAAATGACCTGAAGAATGAAAATCGAACGCAGTCACACCCACCGCTATATCTGCAATGTAAAATTATATAATTATGATGACATCAAACATCCTTGATGGAAACGACAGGTTTTCGTTATTTCAAATGACCATTCTCCTGAGACTATGTGTCTGTGTGTAGCTTTATAAGTTCGAGAGAAGTGTCCTAATTGGTGTTACATGCTCTCTATACATTCTCTTTACAGTTAGATATTGTTGCTATACTTCTTGGAGGATGCGATCGAATAGAGTTGCCACATCAAAGTATATGAAAACTTACAGGATTTCATCATGAGCTCACATTAGTTAGAGAACCATTGGAAAACCTAGGAGTAGTGGACCGCTGTTTCGTCCTAGTTTAGGACTCTTCAGCAGTATGCACCCGCTGGGGTTTGAAACCAGAACCTTCTGGTTACAAGGCGAGCTCGTTTACCATTAAGCCAGGTAGATACTTACCTAGGGTTCTAGTGGGAGGTCATGACCAGTAAGGAGCAGCAGGTCGTGTGTGAGGACAAATACTTACCGAAGACATTGGCTAGGGATCGGGCTATGTCGTGAATTGGCAGAAGTCAGAATTCATCGGCCATTGGATCGGGTCTCAGTGGCTTTATGGTCTATGAGCTCGCCTTGTAACGAGAAGGTCCTGGGTTCGAATCCCTGTGGTGCGTACTGCTGAAGAGTCCTAAACTAGGACGAAACATCTGTCCAGTACCCCCAGCTTTTTCAATGGTTCTCTAACCAATGTTAGCTCATGATGAAATCATGTTACCAATCAAATCCCTACAAACCAACACTTGTATATGGCAACTGTTGGCAACTGGAAAGAGAGAAGGTTAATATTTGACCAAACCACCTACTTTTTGGCCTGAAGCATATCTGTTTCTTTTGAACTTATCCTTGTGTCCATCATTAAGTATCTCTATGACTATGGATCTCAGGAACCTACTAGTTAAACTGACTCACAAGTCATTTCCACAGGAGGAATTCTCTTCCTTGTATAACATGTGTATTACTTCATAAAATCAGCTTATTTTATAAATGCAATATAATTCGCCTATATCCAAATGAATAATTGACTGAAGCAATGTGACTTACGGTAGATGAGCTCAAATGCTGCAATAAAAAGTTCACAATATACTTCTGACATTTCCCAGTCTGATGGATCTATAGGTGGTTTTGGAGTTACAAGACTTCTCCTTTCTCCAGGATTTAGACTTAACGCCTCGAGAATAGCTAAAATTTGAGCTGATGAACTAGGAAGTAATTGACACAAATAACGTTCAGTTTGTGTTCTAGGCCAGGAATGCTGAAAGTGGTAAAAAAAAATATTTATAAAAGATTACAAGAATAAGTTTTATAAATGTACAAATGCATATACTTGTATATTTTCTAAGCAATGTTAAGTTTCATTACTGGATTATACTAACAAAATAACCTAGGAAATATAAAAAGGTAATTTAACAGTCGAAATCTGAATAACAACAGTCACAGGCAAAAATGTCGTCAAAATATTTAAGGAAACCATTTCAAATATTATTTCTGTATAAGATGCTGACTCTATAGAATAAAGGGAAAAACTGACTCATTAAACTGTCTAAAGATAATACTGCCTATTCAAATGACATAAAAATTGGTGAATGAAACAAAACACCTATTATTATTCCCTTGGGTTCCGAGTGAAATATGGGGCTTCAACTACACATCTCCACTTTTTTCTATTCTCTGCTGTCCTCTTCAGATGGATCCACGATTGATCACAATCTCTGATCTCCTCCTCCAACTCACATGATCTCATCATGTCACCCACGCATTAACGACCCACTCGTCGCTTCCTATTCGGAATCCACTCGAACGATGGCGTGCATTGCGCACGGCGTCATTCGATGACCTCCTCAATGTATGCCTGTACCATCTCCTTTTTCTCCTACATATTTGTTGAGCAATTGGCTCTTGGTTGGTTTGTTCCCAGTCAGAGTTACTTGTTACTCATTCTTTCTGACCAGTCATTTGATCTTCATCATGGAACAGCTGTTGATAAAAGTCTGCAACCGGCTGTTGGTGATGCTGTAAGTGACGCGTCAAGTTTCTGATCCATATAGAAGAAGAGACCGACTTGACATTGGTGTTGAAAATTCAAATCTTGTTGTTTATGCAGGCTGAGTGCAGAACATTTCCAAACTGGTTTCAGGTTGATGAAGGCATATCTTGCCTTTCCAATTCTGGTCGGCTTTGACATCTTTATCCATTCTACCTGCAGTTGAAACGACGCTTCCTAGATAAGTGAAGGAGGTAACCTCTGTTAAATCTCTCCCTTTGATGGTGACTGGTGCTGATTTCTGTTGTTGTTTTGGTTCGTTAGTTATCCTGACCTATTCCGTCTTCTCCATATTCACCTGGAATCCTGTCTTCTCTGTCAGCCTCTTCAGTCAGTTTGTTGGTTTTCGCCTGCAAGTCTTCGAGTTTATGTGACATTAGATATAAATCCTTCAGACACGAAATCCAGTTGTTCTAGGGTCTTCTTATCGATGGATTATTTTCTAACTTCTGCCAGTCATATAATTCTCGGAATACCGAAGTGAATTAAGTTTAGCATAGCATACGGTTTTCGAAGATAATTAACGACAAAATGCAATAAATACAGCTGACGTTTTTGAGAATATAAACCAACAGTACTTACTGAACCTCGACATCTAATCTCTGAGCAGTCATCTGCGAGATAAGTGGCATCAACATCAGGAAGTTTTGATCTTTTATTCTGTTCAGTATTGTTAAAGAAATTAATCCGCAGGCAGAAAACTGTCTAAACTTTGTGATCACAAAAGTGAACGATAGTTCCGCTATACATAAATGCCTCTTGTGACATTACGGGAAGTAAAGATTTCAGTCGACGTTGTTGTTTCTCTTGTAGTTATGCTTTTTTGTGTATCTTCGATTATATAGACTCATGAACCAAACTAGCTCATGTATTGAATTCTTGTATAGCTACCACGTTATGTGTTATTCACTTATGTCTATACAGCGTTAATAATGTTTATTTTCCTCCGGCTAACTATCATGCTAGTCATATATAACAAAAACAGTGACTGTGTATAAACAATTTGAGTTGAAATACAGTCGCTTCAGAATACGTGTTCAAGATGTATGTAATTCTCTCTCTCCATTCACTCATAACTACTTTACTTCGAAACAATTTGAAAATCAAAAGATAGTACAACAGCAAAGGAAATTAAGCCAATTGTAACAAATGTCTTCATTGAAAAAAACAAAACAATATCACTGATTTAAGACGCGCGTATGCATTTCATAAATTTACTTACTTGCAAAATTGTTGCAAACTCCACTTTTACTTTAGGCCGAAGGTAACCTTGTGGACGTTTACGTGACTCAAAAACTGATCGTTTAAATACCAATGAAGATAGCTACATTTGCAAAGTTAATAAAACGCATAGATAATTATTGTAAGTACAGAATACGAAGAAATTAAATCTAGCAGAAATTTCGGGAAACACAATTAAAAATTTCTAGTTCGACGGAGTAATTCTGCCCGTGAATCTCAATTCAGGTACATTCAGTATTTACACTAAGACTTTCTTAGTCAAAATGCATTATATCTTTTGGAGTTTCTCGATAAAATTCTTCCTCACTGTAAAGACAATTGACACTTCTTTTCTAAAGGTCATAGTGAATCTCCATTGATGAAAAACCAGTAACTTAGCCTCGAGTAATTAAAAGAAAGTGGTTATTACCAACTTATGAATCAAAAGGTCCTGGGTTCGAATCCCGGTGGGTGTGTAATGATAAAGAGTCACAAACTAGGACGAAACATCCGTTCGATACTCCATGAAGTTTTTATAATGGTTCTCCAGCCGATCTCAGCTCCTGATGAAATCCTATAACCAATCAATCAAATCCCTGAAACCCAATAATTGAATTTATGATTCATTATCTTTATTTTCATTGATGATTTGATTTGTTTTAAAACCAAAATCCGAGTGAAAATTCAGTTGCAACATCAAGATTTTGTCCTATTCAGAATTTGAATCCTTTTCAATTACCGATAAAGTATGAGCAGAGAACATGTGAGAAAGTTGACATTAAGTCTAAATATGCTTTGTGATATCCATTTATGCATGTTGAATCATTAAGACGCTTAAACTTCTTTATGAATTCAGACATTTCTCAAAAACTAGTTTCAAATATGCAGAAATGAATATGCCTTCGAAAAGTTCTGGGTGATTACAAAGAAAAAATTAATACTCAACTGGTTATATGTTTATTTTACTGTTTAAAACCCACTGAATTCAAAAGGTTAAAAATTATTTCAATTGTTCTCATTAACTGACACGTGTTAATGTAGTACAAATCAGGAAATATGATGCAAATTCATGACTGGCAATCTGTTAGTGACGTACTTCAATAGTAGCTAAATGAAATGCATCGATATATTCAGTTGATAGCAGACATTTCTTTTGATGATTTAATTGATTTAACTCAGCCAAGTCAACTAACGATTTTCTTGCTAAAGCCTAATAAATTCAAACAGAGAGGTGAGAATTAGAATTTATTTATTTATATTTAATTAAAGTAATAGTAAATATGTGCTTTCAAATTGGCAAACTTATCAACTTGTATTTGTTTAACAAATAATTGTGAATGCATGGGTATTATTAACGGAAAAGTAGAACTTGAAATCTGTGGTAGAATGTAATTGCCACCTAAAGCCTATGATGTTCCTTATATATACAGCGTTCTTCATTTATTTTTTGAATAAATTCTGATGAGCAGTCATTCAAAAAGGTATGAAGAACCGTAGAAACACTAAGATGAGTAATAAAAAGCCCATGTAGTATTGCCATACAAAGAAGGATCGGTAGAGGCCTTAAGTAAGATTCTCAGTGATGCTAGAATTAGGTGACTTTTAAACCAACTAACCAACCAACTCTCTCAGAGATAGACTTTGTCAGCTTATGGACCCGACAGATCCGACTAATAAAAAATAACAACATTTACCAAATACCATTTAATGCTATACAGTGAGGTCGATTGCATAGTTTATTCAAACTGGAGATCGGAGTCAACTAGATTATTGGAACATAAAAATTTACCTAGACCTGGGATGATTGACCCTGCTAAGTTGATTAACCTAGAAGAAAGTTCAGCCATTGCATTGCATTCACTTCCATGTAATCACAAAATAGATTGGGTGGGAAGGACAGGGTGAGAGTATTAAAAAGTAATATAGTTAGGTGGAGTGACAGAGAGGTTGATCTATGAAGCTTTGTTCATCGATCCAGTGCCGCACACGTGCAGTCGGAATAACGCAGCGCTTATACCAGAGATACGGAAAGTGGCAAGGAACAACAGAGGGAAGTTGACGAGAAAGGGAGAAAAATTTAGAAGATAAATTGTGAAACTGTGTGACTAAACTGATATATTATGAGCAATAATTTGTGCTCGAAACGTCATCTGGCTGTTAATAGTGCATCATCACTGTGTGATATTTGAAATAAACTTATCTAATATGGAATTATATGAATATTACTTTTCCGACTATAAAACTGTCTGTGCCACGCTTGAGTAATATCATAATTATGATAGTATCGTCAGTTTAAATTTTCCAGTATTAATGACAAATCACATCTGGTGTAAACAGAATAACTCATCAATTATATCTAAAAAAATGAATTAAATTTTTTCCATTTAACACAACCATTATTCAACTCTGTATAGTGCTTAGTTCACAAACAATTATTCCCACATAAAACTGATCCGTTTACAGAGTTAATTAATCAAGAAAAGCCTGGGACATATTCCTCTCTCACTGAAATTCACTCGTTAATAATTGAACGCAACAATAATCGGATTTAGGAAAAGATAACTTTACCCAAACGGATGTCGAAATGTCATGGCTGAATGTCAGGTGCTAGTCAACCGTGGACAATCAAACTCAGGAATTTATTTTCAGTCGCGAATTATACACAAGAATTCCTATTTTCGCAAAAATATTAGAAAGAACTTCTCGTCTTCTAGATTACTAAAATTTCAAGGAGAGGATTCATTTCCAATACAGAAGAATCCAACTTTGCTTTACAAAGACATACCTCAGACGCTTCAGTGCAGCCGCAAAAGTTGAGTGCTTTACAAGCAAACACAGAAGTGTGGAATTTCAATGGTAGTAAATTCTGTTCATTCCATGATATCTTTCTGGATACAAAAAAGTAAAACCATAGCAGATGCGTTGAGAATAGACTAGAAAATCTTCGACTTGACAGGACGTGGTCAATCCTAGAAAAATTTATTGTATCTTGAGTAAATTAAAATTAATATAAATCTATTACCTACCTTCCTTGATACATTCATTACCTATTAGTCTTAAGCTACTACTGACATACACTTGTTTTCGAAGATTGAGAAGAGTGAGAATGCAGTCCTTTAAACTAAAATCATGCATACAACCAGACATGAAGTCTTCAAAGGATTTAAAAGAAATTATATAGTCGATATTCTATTAGAAAACATCATAAAAGTAAATCAAACTTACCATCAAAAACTTTTCGAAACAAGATAATTTAAAGTTTTTTGAAAGAAACGCATTATTGAACAGGAAATGTTTTAAAATATCTTTTAATCTGAAAAGCAACACCATCATTTTGACCGGACATATCTTCAAAAATCTACAGAACTACAACTACTTTTACCTCTTGGTGTTTAAGCAGAAAATCAGTGCTGTCATTCACCCATCTGAGTATTTCAGCATCATTACACGTCTGAGTAATTCGTTTTATGGTGCAAAAACTGTGAAAAATTCGCCTTGAATGCTATTATACCTACATCTCATTATTGGAAAAATCGATAAAATCTCTGTCCATTATATTTTTAACACTTTAAATCCTTTTTAATAATAGTAAAAAAAAGCATGAGGACGCTCAAACGATTGAAGCGGTAAGAGGTTGTCAGGATCACTATGATGCCCACTATGCATTCAAACAAATAAGTCGAACATATGTCTAGGCTCATCATTGGGCAACTGTGGGTGAATAATCAGAAAAGACGTGGAGTTTCTTTATTTAATTTCGTTTTCAAGCACTTTGCAGTTAAACTTTTGTCTAGTATTTGATACAGGTTTACTGGAACTAGGAGACTCGTCTGTGCACATCTCTGATTTAGTGAAGCTATTTGGGTGCATCGATTACGAATTACTTTGTATTACTCTGCTGTTTATTTAATTGTGCTACGTGTCTATCGTGTTTGTCTAACATTTTAGTATGACGTACCTCGATATTCCCCTGTTAACCAGGATCTTAGGGCAAATATATGGACAGAGGACAGCTGCACAAATGGCTTACTGAGAGGATGAGTACTAGAACGTTACATGTTGACGCTTTGATTGGTTAGTCTAACCGTTCTTATACGCAGCGGCAATATGGAACAGGCGTTTTCTGCTGAAAAAAGCGTGAAAGTGGTATAGTTAGTGATGTTTGATGAGGTGCTCAGGATATTCAACCGGATTTTGTAGTGCGAAAGTTTTAACTTCCAGGACGCATTCGAATATGCCTTTAAAGTGTTCAACAATGTTACACAAACTCATTATAATGTGAGAGGCAGTCGGATTGACAGGAATAATCTGGTTCTCAGGTGCGAACGGTGGATTATATGTGCTTACTTGGTCAGAAACGGAAACGGAGGTCACGAGTCAGGCTTGGAGCACCGTAGGTGAAAATTTTAGTCTATCCTTTTTTTATCATTTTTAAGTGCATGGGCTGTACGTCAAATTTTAGCATAATCATTGTTAACGGATGTGTTTGTTGGTGATATAAGGGGTGGACTTAATCATCCGTGTACAGAAGAGTTTATGATGGTTGGCTATGGAAGACGTAAGCCCGCGGAAGTGGATAGGGTCATTGTGGATGGTGTGGTTTCGTGGACGAGAAAGTGTGTCAGGTGTCAAAAACTTTCTGAGGATGTTCTAATCCACTTTGGGGTTTACGGACGCAACGAAAACGTTTGTTGAAATTTCTTCTGTGAAGGGGGTGTTCCCGAACTACTTTACCAATGACTCCTTAGAGGAAGTCCTTAAAAACTTCTATGACAATATACAGTCGGTTAATGATGTCATAGCGCCTGTGAAACTGATTAAATTCAAAATCCCTCAAGGTGATTTTATTCCAATATCATTAAGAAGAAGTTTGCGGAAGCATTCATTAAGTTACTATAGACATGACGACTTATCGTCGTTAATCGCTATCAAAACAATCCTCATTAGAATCCATGAGTTAAAAAATCTAAGTCTTAGGAATAAAGAAACGCGGGCAATTCAGTCGCCACATAACACTGGAGAAATAGCCAAACTCTTCAAAAGTAGGTTAACTAACTCCAAATCAACATATCCAAAAATAATACACCTAGGCGGCATTACTCACGAAAGTGCTGAGGATATATGTGAGGTGTTTAGCACGCACTTTGCCAAACTGTACACTCTAGAAAATGACCAGGATATAGATTTCCCTCGTAAAACAGAAAAGTGTCTAAGCGATGTAGTCTTAAACGCCCAAGAAATCGATAAAGCTATCACAACTCTTAAGCTTACTAATACTCCCGGCCCAGATGGAATGTCTTCCGTCCTCTTAAAAAATGGTGGAAATGACATGAATCTACTTCTTCTCAAGATATTTTCAACTTCGATAAGGAGTGGAACATATCCAAATAGCTGGAAGAAATCCTACGTTGTACCCATTCACAAAACCGGACCTACAGCGGACATAGATAATTACCGCCCCATCAACATTACTTCCGTAGTTTCACGTGTGATGGAAAAGATTGTAAAGAAGCAAATTGTTCAGTATTTGCTCTCGAATGACTTAATATCCCCTTTCCAATACGGTTTCCTAAATAGAAGATCGTGCATTACGTGCCAGTTAGATTATTTCGACCACATTACTGAATGTGTAGACAAAGGTCGTTCGGCAGCAACATTATTTCTAGATGTTAGGAAAGCTTTTGATAAAGTCCCACATAAAGACTCATACTGAAACTCCTATCTTATGGAATAAGTGGAAGGCTTCTTGAGTGGATAACTTCCTTTCTTACAGGAAGAGAACAGTTAGTTAAAGTCAACCATCACTTATCAACATCCAAACCGATAACCAGCGGCGTGATACAAGGTAGTGTTCTTGGCCCTACCCTATTCATTGTATTCATAAATGATATTGTCTCTATGATCAAGTATGGCAAGCCATACCTCTTTGCAGATGACCTCAAAGTTGTCTATGATTTTGACTATAATGATATGAATATTGTTAGTAAAATCCAAGAAGACCTAAATAGTCTATGTAATTGGAGTGAAAAGTGGCAGTTAACGTTCAATCCAGCTAAATCTGGGATAACATACTTCGGACGTTGGAAACCTAGCATGTGTCTATACATGTACGGTGACCTTGTCTCAAACACAAACACAGTCACAGATCTCGGGATAACATACTCAGATCTTACCTTTACTGAACATGCAAATAAGGTGGTATCTGATTGTAAACGTCTAACCGGCTTTGTGCTACGCAACTTTTACACTCCAGAAGCCAGATTAGCCATATATAAGATATGCATTCGCCCCAAACTTGAATACTGTGCCCACTTATACAGTAGCTTTAAATCAGCAGACAGAAAAAAGTTGAAAGTGTCCAAAGATTCCTTACGAAACGCATATTAGGCTATGGTCAGCAAATAGAATACCTTGACAGATGTATTCGACTGGACTTAGAGCCCTTATGGTTAAGGAGAGTGAAGTGCAATTTATTTCTCTTATTCAAAGTTATAAGAAAGCACTGTAACAGTAACTCGTCCATAACCTGGGCTAATCCTAAATCGTATGGACTACGCAACCACAACTACCTTCTCAAGGTTAACACCCATAAACTCACCACTAGAGCTAACTTCTTCACCATTAAATATTGCAAACTTTGGAACCAACTACCCTCTGAGATAAGATCCTGTGAAAGGCCTGACAGTTTCAAAAGGAGCCTAGAAAAACATATAAACATGTCCACCCTAGCCCGCCTCAAAGATCTCAACTGCTGGTAGAGTGGAGAGACAATGGCATTTCAATATTTAACTACAGAAAGTACACTAGTTCCCAGACTAACATAATAATACTTAGTAATTATGTAGGTTCAATACTTGAAATTAGATTGTCATTAAAATACTTAAAATGATTAAAATACTTACGCGGCAAATGTTCTCTTGGTTTACCGCTATTATTTCCCTTATAACACTCAGTTATTGAGCCTAATGTATTCTTTGATAATACGAATTATGACACTGACTATGCTCTTATTATACATAGATTGATTTACTTTACGACTACCTGTAGTACAAACTACCCTTCTGTAGTACTGTTAACCAAATGATAATTTAGTTCACTAAGTCCTGCCAACCGACCTTACCTTCAGTTAATACTACCTACATTGATCCCTAACTATATTGTTCTGCTGAATCTTGCTCCACTAATCATAAAACCTGTTCTTTTTATTCTTTAAGGTTTTAACTTATTGTAAAGTAATCCGTTCATTAGGACGCATGCATACATATATAATATGTTCATAAAGATGTACGTGGAGACCTATTGGAAGCACTCATTAAGGAAGCTAGGGAGATGGAATATGAGGTACGAACATGTCTGGTACCAAGCAATATATTTGCGGTAGCCATAATAATCATAGTCTCAGAGCCTAACATCAAAAAAGGAGGGAGGGTGGCGTTAGCTGATCAGTAGATATGGTGGGGGCCACTAAGGTGAATCGCCCCATTCTGCAGGAACAGCAGTATACAATTTGAAGGCTCGAGATATTTCTGATTTTTATGAGGGCTTAGATCTTTATCTTGAAAAAGATAATAATGAACGCCTAAACAGATCATGCTTCTACCTTTAAATATATACTATTCACTCAGCCTATTGTTGAGATGCGACCATGTGGGCTCTGCATAGATTTATGGGGCATCTTATAAACTAGCTTACTGTCCATTGTCGGATCTTTAAATACCACTTCACAATGTCTTATCTCATTTATTTTCTAATAGCGTCTTTACTTGACCCTCATTATATTCCATTAAACCTAACATTTTATAGCTTTTAATGAATTTGATTCGACTTATTCTATTCCTATTCTCTGTAGGGTACGGTTGCGCACCAAATGCACAAAAAAGGCATAAAATATAAAAAAACCGGCATAAGGAAAAATGTATTAAAATCAAAAGTGGACATCATGATAGTGCAAACTGTACAGGAAGCATTATACATTGCAAATGAACGTTTTCAGCCTAGGTAGTTTCCTTTATTAATGCATTTATTAGTGATACTTGCACTTACCCATTTCATTACACTTTATTGATTCACCTTAGCACTTTTACTTTTCTAAACACAGCTTTCAATCCGTTGTAAACGTTGTACTTACCTCAATATTGGTTGGTTATCGTATGCCGACAACCACCTGATGAAAACGAAACGAAGTCGATTTTCCCGCTCAACCTGGAGGACAATTGTACAATTCAATAACTATACAGCCTAGTTCAGACAATGAGTGTATTTATATATATATATACAAATGTTTAACTGTTGAAACATTGTTAACCTGTAGACAATCTATGATTTGATATTATATCATACTTGATCGTGCCTGTAAGAATGGCATGCATTTTCATGTAAATTTATATGTTTATATGAGAATATACATTATTATTATTAAATTATTCTCAGTTCATTTCAAGTGCTTCGAGCCTCCGGTAGGAAGGTATTCGCATATTAGAGATTATTAATGTCATTTTTTAGTTCCGTAATCCTGACTTATGGTTTGCGCCACCAAAAATAGCAAGTTATATTTAAAGGAGGGATATGGCAGATATGTAAGTTCTTATATTTCTGTGGCCACATAAGTTACGCGTTCTCCTAGGCGTTTAACTTTTTAAATGAACATTGGATAAATACCAGGCACATGTGAGCACGATGCTTCCTCAGAAAAGCGATGACTCTAAGTAACCAAACTGACAACAGGGAGGGAAGAGCTCATAAGCACTTGAAGCTGCACCTAAGACGAAATGATCCCTTAGTGCTGACTTTAAAGAAAGTTCATAACACGGCCACGATATGTTGGCGACTGTGGTCGTACGATACTATACTCGCAATGTAGAAATTTCGTCAATAAAACGCAAGTGAAAGTTTATTCTCATTCTATTTTACAAGTTCCTGAGCCAATTCAAAAGCAGCTACACAAATTAGCACCGTATGTAGCTGCAATTGTCAACAGGAGTTACGAACGGGTTCAAAATATGAGTCATGAATTAGTAAACAGCGGCATAACTGATTGTTCTGATGGAATAAAGGATCACATGTTTGATACCTCCGCTGGAGTGTATAGCTCCCATCACTTCCATGACTACCGTTCCTCTTGTTCAACTGTCCTGTACTCCTACCGTAAAAGAGTGTCCACTAGGGTAAGACAAATCTGTCTAACACATATGTTTACAATTTCAGTTACATTGCAACACTGGCCAAAGTGGTGGAGGGAATGCAACCTAATTGTCTCCACAGGAACAACAGAGCGAGTTTCTGCTACATAATGTGATATCGATGAATACTTGCAACGACTGTGGCGAAGTCTACATCACCTAAAGAAAACCAACGAAGATATTGCACCTAATGTTATCTGTAGATATTACAGTGAAAATGAAGATATTTTAAACAGTCTACATGTGTCAAATTATCTTTGGATTGGAATTAATTATTTTCATGTAAACAAATACGTCAACTTATAGCGCAAAATGAAGCCGTAGACAAATTTCACTTACACTGAATGATGCCACCAATTAATTTCTCAGGACTCATTGAAAAGGGAAGCTACCATCTCACCATCATGGTGAATTAATTTTCACTCAGATAGAATAAAAAATCATAGTAAAAAGGAAGTATTATGTCGGTATATTTCTCAACATTTGCTATAAGTTCTTTTCAGAAAGGCGTTGTCAATGTAGTTGAAGAATGAACGATCAATTCATGGTTGTTTGCTCAAACCCAACTTCCCTATATTTTCGGGTGTGATCAATCTGCCAGTCATCGTCTCATCGGTCGCTGTTCAGAAATAACCTAAAAAACTGTCAGAAGTAATATCGTGATTTATTGTTGTAATATTTGTTCATAGACCTTAGTTTATTATGCTGCTCATATGTTGGTGTTAGAATAAAGAATTCTCGAGTCGCCATTTGGTGTTTGTGATTGTTGCGTCCGTTAGTACTAAGCGTTTCTGAAAGGCTTCGAGGGACAGCGAGAGGCCTGGCGTATCAAAAGCTGGGCATTAACGGTTTTTGAGACGTGACTGACACGCGGGATTTTGAGGAGGTAGTAATGGATGGTCTGTTGTTTGGGTGGGGTATGCAGTTAACGACACCTGTTTGACAACCGGATATTAGCGATTTGAAAATAATATCTGCCGCGTTCGGTGCTACCCTTGTGTCAGCCGTCTCCCGAGGAACATGCTTTGCCCTAGCTGTAGACTGTTCTCCATGCCAGCGAGGAATTGTCCCGATATCATGCGTGCTATATGCATGATGCCAGATGTTTGTGTTGACTGACGCTGGTGTAAATACTGTTCGAAGCAACTAGTGCGGGCGATGTCATTGTGTGAGATATATACCATATGAATATTCGCTAATTTGTTGCCAGAATAGGAATGAAGTCTCGGTATCTGTTTCGGGTACTCATCACACCATAGCAAATTTTGTGCAAACATCGGCACATGCTTCCTACTAAATACATAAGATGAATGGGTTCTGGGGGCTTGTTTGGCTTGCTTAATGTGGTCTGTAGCCGATTCTTGGGGAGTTTTTTATAATTTTCGGTTGATAGAACACTATAAGGAGGCTGGCTTACAACGGGTTTGCGTAGTGGATGAGCAGAATAATACCGATTACACCGCTGTGTTTTTTGTCTTGAAGTGGTGGTTGAATACAGTCGGCTTTCCACCTGAGACTAATTAGCCCTACCTCTAGGAGCTTGGCACATCACATTTGACTTTCTCTTGGGAAGATGGCCTAAAGGTGCTTGTGTCTCTATCACATCGAAGAGCTTTCATGTTCTTGGCTCAGTACTTGTTTACTTCGGTTTTCCCTTTCTTATGTATAACTGGTTGATGATGGTTAACAGGGCAGCCAGTGAACGCTTTGCAAGGTTACTGTTGCTTGGACGACTCCGGCGCTATAGTTTAGTCATATCGCTCAGAGGACTTGCTAACTCGGGTAGCTACATTCCACTGGTACTTCACAGTGAATGGATTGTCGCACCGAGGAGTAACCGACTTATAATGAGACAGATGGAGTGGAATTGGATTTGGTGTTTTCTGGCTCTTGACGTTTGTATCAGTGTGCAAACAGTGTATTTCAACATCATGTTCTGCTGAGTCATCTGTGTCCACCATTTTAGTGCCAGCGTCAGTATCGTTATGATACTTGGCTAATATTTGTCTGTCTGCAGTCATCAGGGATTTCACTAGACGGAATAATGCATGGGACATCATCTACAGTTGTCCTATTGGGGCTATCAGCATTCAGTATTCCTGAGCGGCATCGTCTTTAGCATGGCGTTAAATCAGGTTCAACCCTAATGTTAGTGAAGGGAGTTGAAGGGCCTATCATCTTACTAAATCTCAGAAAAATAGATTCCTCAACAGCCCTGAACTTTAAAAGCACCAGACATGAGTGGTTTTCAGATTTGTTACGAATACGTGATACCTGTCATTTTTTCACGACATATTACAGGCCCTTAGACATGAAGTTTTAAGTTTTGCAATAGGCTCTCCGTCTGGAATGTTGTGAGCCAAGACGTTATTTGAAGACGCAATCGTCTTAACAGCTTCTTCAGCCAAGTAGTCAATTATGCTCTCGGAATTTGATAAGTGATGTTTTGTGGTGGGCCACACAGTTGCTTAAGGGGCATAATACTGTCAAAATTACTCTGCAGGTCTGCTACTGTTTCCTGCAATGTCAGTAAATCATTTTCGCCACGAGCCGCAATGTCTATGAGTTCCTCCATGATACAAGATACCATACCTTTGAGTGTGTCTGGTGTCAAAAGTGTAGAATGGTCTACGGAACTGAGGCCTTCAGATGGCTGACGAGTATCGTGTCCCAGTCTCTTAACGGTTCTTACACGTTTGACAGACTTAACCAGTACAGAAACAAGAATATTCACAATTTCCTGAAAAATGTCTTGAAGATATAGAAAACAGATTGTTGTATTATCGAAGTATCATAAACAACGATAAACAGCTATATATTGCGAAATCAAATTCAGAATTTCCTTTAGCAGTTGTCAGCCACGTCTCATAAACCGTTAATGCCCAGGTCTTGCTACGCTCGGGCCCACGCTGTTCCTTGAAGTTTTCAGAAACGCTTAGTTATAACGGACGCAAAAACCAAAACACCGATTGGCCGGTTGGGAATTCTTTATTGTTACACCAACATATAAAAATAATAATTGAACTAAGGTTTCTGATGGTTTGCTACTGACTTCTTTCTGAACAGCGACCGATGAGACGATGACTGTCGTATTGATGCCTCCGCGAAAATTGGGGAAGTTGGTTTGAGCAAACAACCGTGAATTGATCGTTCAATCTTCAACTCCATTGACAGCAGTACTACCTGGGGATAAAATCCTCAGCCCCACATGGTACAGAGAGATTCCAGGTTGTAGATTCCACAAATGAATACAACATATAGCTCCAGGTGACAATACAATCCTTGTTGAGTATGGATATATGGATAATGTGAGGGACATGGCTGATTTCCAAAAGAATATGGAAAGATGATTCATGCAGAAACAGAACACCTGTAGCGCAGCAGTTCGATTTTGGTGATTTGAATCCAAATCAAAGATTTTTCATATTCTAGGAGCTACACTACTTTGAAAACTTATGGCACACTGTTTCGTTGGCTTCGTTCTTGTATTCCATTATGGGTAAATTTTTGTTTTGATAAAGTCTCACAGTGTTATACAGTAATGTTTACTGATGACGTTTCGAGAACAATTTATTGCTCATAAGCATATCAAGGTCCGTATGGACGTCTGGCCTGATGTTTTGACTATCATCATTCGGCAAAAACGTTCTTCATTATCGCTCACAAAATCAAATAGAAGCTAAAAAGATTAAAAAGAATGCATAGAACAACAGGTGATGAAGAAGCACGATAAACCCACAAAACTGATATGTATTTATGTGCATGTATACATTCACCTTGGACAAAAATCAAGAAATATATCCACACAATATCTAGCCCCATTATTTTGACTTGTGTTACATGTATCTGCTGTTATCTACACCTTGTGTAGAAATCCACAGTATCGTCTTCCATTAATATCATAATTTATTTAAGAAGTTTGTGAGAAAATGCTATATGAAAGTTGAATTGTTACCATTTTTAAGATCGTAGTCAATTCCGGGAATAGATTCTACCCTTGGCCAATAGATGTGTTTAAGAAGGTTAGTAAACTTGTAGTAAAAAATATTTCAAGCCTTAACCATTTTTTCTAGATTGGTTCTATCTCCAGCCTACTGCAATGCTCGGTGTATTCAAGGTCTTACTTTGAGCTAACAGCTCCTACAGTAAGGTGTCCTTGCACTACCTCTACTTAAAGTTTGTCACTCGGTGGGAGCCCACCAAGAACAAACAGGCAATACTCAACAATAGGGTTAGGGCACATTTCATGCAATGAAACTCTTGTTCCACTGCATAGAAAAATGAAATTAATGATGACCAGGGACCTATTTGTTTTACATCCATTATAATCGATCTGTTCGGAGAAGACTAAACTTCCAAGACAGCCATATGAGTGAAGCTTGGACGGTTTTTCGCCATCCGCTTCAAAATTCAGGTCGAGTTTACTGCTGTCAATGAAAATTCAGCCATATTTCTGGGTGTTTGACTTCTGACAGCACTTAGCTCATAGAAATGTAACATCGCTTGGTTCAAGTCAAACACTTATCAGTCCATGTAATTCATGACCATATCATGGATAAACGACTTTACGGTTATCGGCATATAGGAACACTTTATCTGAGTTGAATTGATTACAGATGATGTTTGGCTAGACCATGGATAGGAGTGGTCCTAATAAAGCTATTCCGCATTACCGCTCTTGTGACCTGCCTAGGGTGAGAAAACACTGGTTCACTTTTAGTTACTAGCACTCAACTGCATGGAAATGTCTTTGACTGGTTAAGGAATGGAATATAAAATCTATGGGAATAAATCATCACAATGAGAGAACTTCGAGATATCATATCAGTTGCCCTTGATATATCGAAACGGAGAACAATGACTAGTTCGCATGCTTTGTGACGACTACCGATACAGTTGAGGAAGTCATAGTGGCTGGTAGCTAATTTTTATGACAAATACCTGTCGAAAATTCATCAAGAGGTCAGTATTAAGTACATAATCCACATGTTGGGATCACTGTATAAAGTTAAGAATTTCATCTTGTCATTGTATGGCGATGATTATTTTATTCTTTCTTCGTTCCCAGAGGAAAGTAGGGCTTCAGGCTGGAGGTTTGAGATTTCTTTAGCAGTGTTTATTTTTACAGGATGTCGTTGCTAGCTTCATGCCCAAACTTTCCTCTTTACCAGTCTTATTACTGGCTTAGCGAGGTAAAGAAGTGCATCGACAGGAGATCGGACCCCGGACCATCTGCATGGTTGGTGAGGATCCTAACCGCTGTGCCGCTGACGCACTAGCTATACTTTGGTCCATTCTTAATATTATATAATAATCTGTGGGAGGTCACTCACAAATTATAGCCAGTATTAGACACAAACGCCGAACAGTAGAATGAGGAAGGGCAATAAATCAAGATAATGCATTGTCTGCTAACTTAGCAGGAAAACGTTTCCAAGTATATGCCCCAGGTCCATAGCCTGTATGAAAAACGGAATAAGGAAAATTCGCTGTAGCAAGAGGTCTGCTCTCCGGAACTCAGTATTACGTTACGCGACGCAAGTGGTGTTAAAAAACAGACGATCGGACTTTGATTTATTGATCAAACAAACAAAAGCCAATATAACAGGTTTATTACGTAGCAGCCTCACCATGGGACTTACACATGGTTACTATTAGTGCAATAAAATGTCTACAAATAACGTCAATCGGTTCATCAGCCTTGACTTCACGAGAATCATTTTACATCCGATGCATGTCTAGGTCAGTATAATGTAGCGTTACTAATGTCACCGGTAGATATACGGGGTCTAGGGACTGATTCGAGGATCCGTGGAAAAATGGAAAGGCATATTCTGAAGAGTATTACTGAAGAAGTATGTTTTACCCTAGTGGCCGGAATGTAGACGTAATGGCTATCCAGAAGTGTCCCAGCTATCGACGCAGCCAATACTGTGAACACGTCTGCAATGATAAACTAATGGAATCTGTTACACGGAAGACGGAATAATTATTTGTGAAGAGATGTCAGTAAACACACTTTTCCCCAAGTGACAAATTGTAGTAGGCTGGATAGTAATTTTTCTGGTGATTTTTAAGTTGAATAAGAATTCATTTTGTAATTCAACAGTATATTAGAAAATGGTCCATGAAATTAGTCGTAATATCAAAGGGAGAGCAGATACATTACGAGGGACTAACAGTTTGCTTACACATCTTATCCACTTTCTCGTTTTCCAAATGTGGTGCATTTATATTTGGAGAATTTTTACGCAACACTTCAGTGCTCTTGCGAGGCAGTCAGCCTATGACACATCAGTAGGTTGTATAGATAGCTTTGATAGTGTTACAGATGCGTAAGTAGTGTTTTAAGTACCATCACCATAATGAAACGCACTATTGCGCTGTGACGAAGTCACTTGTACAGAGAACAACCACACATACACGTGAAACGTCATAACGCCCTTCACGCCAAGTACAATAAGTAATAGTGGCAGAATGAACTGTGATATTCGCTGGAGACTAAAGTGTGTCCAGCGACTACGCTGCAGGAAGCACACCTTCAGTGTTTTGTCCTGGGCCTTCACCCCACCTTATTTCGAAACCCTCTACCAAGTTGTGCAGAAAATCGGTAGGTGATGTGTGTTCCGGAGCTACGAGTTTTCGTATTAGAAATCGATGTTCCGATTGCACTTTACTCAAAGAATGCTTTTCACTCTCTATTTTGGCTTCGATTATATAGGAAATCAGCGGAAACTAATAAATAAGGTATCGTGTAATGCTATATTAATTTGTATGTTGGATGCACCACGAGAAAACAGAATTATTAACCCAACAAATGTAATTTATTGTTCACAATTATATCACCTTTGATTTTGATTTGATTATAAACAATAAAAACATAATCCACGTAATAATAACACTTCACTGCATTCATCCAACAGGCAAATTAACACACTTGCATCCTGCCTGTTGGGTTGAGTTAGAGTCCAACAAGAGATCTAAAATTGTGGGGATACGTGAGTGTCAAGCAACTCGCCAAAAAGGTACTAAATGCTTGACATCACAGCTGATTGAAGCAGAGTACAAGTGGATATAATTTACTTAAACACAGCGTCGGCAAGTAAATAAATAATGGTGATAACTCATAAAACCGGAGATAGCTGAGATTGTTGCACGCGTTATTTGACTAAACTTCCGTACACGTATATTCTAGTACTTCTTCACTTTTATTAATGTGCAGAGACGCTGTGACTACTCGACGCTCACAACGTAAATCAAAAGGCACTTGCGAAGAGTACGATTGTGTATTATAGCAGTAGTCAAATTTCGAAATTGTATCAAGGTAATGTTCAACAGTAAATTGACAAATGTTTGAGAAGTACTGTAATCCCACTCGTCAAGCAATGATCTGAAACAGAGAGCAAAGCGCACGTTAGCAGCGTGATCACACAAGTGTTGCGTGCTAGTAAGAACGAAGACTCAAGGTCAAGTATTATATTTACAACCAATCGCAATACAATTAGATAAGAGGGAAGGGGCACTCCTATTGGTCATCCGTTGCCTCGTCTTGGGTAACCAATCCCTGCATACTTCGCAGCCAACCTGAAAGTAGACAAGCATGGTTTGAACATTAGAAAACCGCCAAACTTACCATGCCTTACACTACCCCCTCTCCCATAGGAGCACTGTCCGCAGTGCTAGGTGACTGTTCCTGCGGGACTTGTCTGAACTAAGGCCTGTTGTCGAAAAGGTTTTAGTCTATTGAAGTGTGTGACTAGACTATGAGAGGAATTCGGTTCCTGAATCCTACAGGTGCAGTCACTTAGTACCTCTACTACAGTGAATGGTCCTTCCCAGCGTTTATGGAATTTAAGAGCTTTCCCTTTAGGTGGTGCCTCCTTAAGTAGCATCACCTTGTCTCCTGGCTCCACTGGTGATCCATGTGCTTTCCTATCATAGTATTCTTTCTGGTACCTCTGGTTTGTTTGGAGTATATCCCTAGTCATCTGATGTACCTTGTTCAAGTTTCGTCGAAGTCTGATTACGTGTTCGGATGCAATCAGTGTATCCTCTCCTAGTGTGTTTGAAGTCAGATCGATTGGCAACCGGAGTTCTCTTCCAGTGACCATATAATGAGGCGTTTGACGCGTAGCTTTGTGAATGCTTGCTCTGTATGCCATTAAGCACTGTGAGAGTGATCGGTCCCATTCCCTGGGGTTGTTTTGATCTACAAATGCCTGCAAGAGGGATTTAAGTGTCCGATTGGTGCGTTCAACCAAGCCATTTCCCTGTGGGTGGTACGCGGTAGTGCGTGTCTTCCGGATACCCATTATACGACAGAGTTCGCTGACAACGATACTTTCAAAGTTGGATCCTCGATCTGAATGCAGTTGAAGTGGTGCCCCCCAACGGCTGACCCAGTGGTCAAAAATTGACTCTGCGATGGTTACAGCATCAATCTGTGGTATCGCAATAGCCTCGCACCATTTGGTAAAATGGTCTACCATGACTAAAATATAGTTATTATTTCTGGAAGTTACTGGGAGAGGTCCAACCAAGTCTATTTGTACTAAGTCATTCGGATGGCCAGTTATAATGGGTTCTAAGGGTGCCTTATTATATTTGTGCGGAGCCTTAATAGTTTGGCATACCTCGCAGGAGTCACAGAAATCTATGATGTCTTTCCTCTGGTGAGGCCACCAATAACGTCTTTTAGCCGCTTCAATCATTTTCCCTGAGCCCGCGTGGCCTAACTGCTGGTGTAATGACAATAGTACTGTGGGTAGTGCCGACTGTGGAGCCACAACGCGACGAGTATAAGTGGGTCCATGTTGGTAGTAGAGGATGTCATCGACAATTTTCAGATTATCCCACAGAGACCATAAACACCGGGTTTCCCATCCAAGCTTACTTATTTCCTGGGTTGTCGGTCGTTCGCCTCCATTTCGAACACGTTCGTAAATCAAGGCCAGTTCAGGGTCTGAAGACTGAAGTTCAGGCCAACTATATGAAGTATGAGCCTCTAGTTGGAGCAGCGAAACTTGTGCTTCGGTGCATGATGGGCAGTCACCGTGATACCTAAGAGGTTTTCTTGACAATGCATCTGCATTTCCATGATTCTTACCCGGTCTATGCATGCATTCGAAGTCATACTCTTGTAGGTGTTCTTGCCATCTGGCAATCTGACCCTCAGCTTCTTTGAAGTTATGTAGCCAGCTAAGGGCTTTGTGATCAGTGCGTACAATGAAATGTCTACCGAGGAGATATGCCCTAAAGTGTTTAACAAAATTGACCAGTGCCAGCATTTCTTTCCGCGTGGTGCAGTAATTCTTCTCACTCTTGTTGAGTGCTCGACTTGCATAGGCTATCACCTTTTCTACTCCATCTGCGTCTTTTTGAGACAAAACTGCCCCGATACCAGAGTCGCTAGCATCTGTATCTAGGATGAATGGACCTGCCTGGTCAGAAACATTGGGATACGCTAGGATAGGGGGGCTACATAAACAGTTTTTAAGTCTTTCGAAGGCTTCCGTAGCTGATGCTGTCCAATTGTAGTCTTTCTTCTTAAGAATGTCGAATAGAGGAGCTGCAAGGAAAGAGAAGTTAAGTACAAAACGTCGATAATACGAGGCTAACCCTAAAAAACTATGTAACTCGGGGGCTGAGTTTGGGAGCGGCCAGTCTTTAACTTCCTGAACTTTTGCTGGATCACATTTAATGCCTTCGGCTGAAACAATGTGACCTAAGAAACACACTTCTTTCCTGAAGAATTGACATTTCGATGGGTTCAGTTTTAACCCAACGGTCTGCATCCGTTCTAATACTTCGGAAATATCACTTAAATGTTCGGTCAACGTCTTACTATGTATGATAACATCATCTAGATATACCAAACACTTACCTGGTATGCAATCACTCAAGACCGTTTGCATGAGGCGTTGGAATGTTGCTGGGGCATTGACTAACCCAAACGGCATTGTTTCAAACTCATACAGGCCTGCTTGTACAATGAATGCTGTCTTTTGCCTGTCATCTGGGTGTACTTCAACCTGCCAATATCCCGATGCCAGATCTAGAGTGGTAAACCAATTCGACCCTCTAAGGCATCAAAAGTGTCGTCTATGCGTGGAAGGGGAAAGCAGTCTCGTCTAGTTAACAGGTTCAACTTACGATAATCTACACATAACCGGAGTGTCCCATTCGATTTCTTAACTAAAACTACCGGTGAAGCCCATGGAGATACGGATGGTTTGATGACATTTTTCTCTAACAGTTCATCAACTAACCTGTTAAGCTCCTTCTGGTAATGTGCAGGTACTCGCCGTGCAGGTTGTCTACAAGGTGGGGCGTTACCCGTTTCTATGTGATGTTGGACCAGTTTTGTTCTTCCCGGGCTTTTTCCATCCCAGTCAAAACAGTCCTCATATTTGTCTAGCATTTTATTAAAGTTGGCAGCCGTTTCCGATGGTAGGGGTTCTATAGTCGTCAGCATTCGCTGTTTCTCATTCTTAGCATCTCCCTGCACGCCAAAAGTGCCGTGCTCTTTGTCGTTCCCTACAATAAATGGGATGGAACAGTCCTTCAGTATAAGAGTCCTCTGACTACAATCTATTATTCCGGACAGCTTTTCCAGGAGGTCGACTCCCAAGATTACCTGCCACGGCACCCGGGTAGAGATGATGAAATTGTGTTGAAGTGACAGTGTTCCCAATTTAAGTGGCAGCAGGACCAGTCCCTGGGATTGCATGCAATCTCCATTGGCTGTCGTAAGCCGCAAATTGTGAGTCCCTATTGTTCGCCTAAACGTCTCTGGAACACATGAGGAATGTATGACAGAACAAGTTGCTCCTGAGTCAACTAACATAACACACTTTTTTCCACCTATATAACCTACAACTTTCGGGGAGGAGGTGACACCGATTAGGTTTACAGTAGGCACACAATTCATATCGACATGTGACTCACCTGCATTGTGACCACAACTCCTAGCAAGCTTACCAAACCGCCTGCAGTAGTAGCAATCGTTTCTTGAAGTGGATTGCGACTGTGGGCGTCCTTTCCACGGTGGTGTAGGATTCTGTGCATGCTTTGTTGTTGTGTGCTGATATCCCATTGCGTTTACTTGTGGGCATGTGGTTCCTGGCTCTTCCAGGCTTTCCACTAGGCGTGCCCTAGCTTCCGCTTCTGCCATGGATGCTGGAGTGTGCAAGTTGAAGTCCTTCCTGTAACGGACGTCGACACCCTGCAAGAACTTGGAATATATAGCGTTTTCAACCTCTGAATATGTCTTGTCCTGCATAGCTTGACGCGCAAGCTTGCGGAGACGTAAGGTGAACTGGTTGATAGATTCACCTTGTCTCTGGTTACACTCGCTGAATCTTTTCAGCGCTTCAATGGGAGGTATTGGTGGCACTATACGTGCTCTTAGAGTACTCAACAGGGTGGTCAAGGGCATATGCACGTAATCCAAACCAATTGTGTACATTTCCAAGGACCGTCCAACAGAATCGATGACGAATGCGTTCGGGTGAGGCACGTTCATCAGATCAATGTATCGGCACACCTTGTCCGACCACAGCTCGAAATCATCACCCACCTCCAGTGTATGCGGCAAGGGATGGACATATCGCGAAGCAGGCTGATTTGACTGAAAAGCTGGAGCCCTCACTTCAGCTAATTGATCCACCTCGTTGGATGCTGTCTCTTTGACAGGCGAAGTGTTCTTGGAAGCCTCATTGGGTCGAGACTTGGAAGAAGAAAGTTTTTTCGTTGGCAGGCTCGCCATTTATGTAATCCCACTCGTCAAGCAATGATCTGAAACAGAGAGCAAAGCGCACGTTAGCAGCGTGATCACACAAGTGTTGCGTGCTAGTAAGAACGAAGACTCAAGGTCAAGTATTATATTTACAACCAATCGCAATACAATTAGATAAGAGGGAAGGGCACTCCTATTGGTCATCCGTTGCCTCGTCTTGGGTAACCAATCCCTGCATACTTCGCAGCCAACCTGAAAGTAGACAAGCATGGTTTGAACATTAGAAAACCGCCAAACTTACCATGCCTTACAGTACATATAAAATCGGTCTGCGTACACATATAATACAAGTATACAAATTAGATTAAAGAACATATTTACAGTTGGTATAGGGGTACTACATAATTCCCCCACCAGAACACTGAAATATAAAAAAATAAATTTAAGCGTTCGAAAATAACGTGCGTCAGCGTGATACGTAGCAGCGATAGTACACAGAAGGCGATTTATTAGCTGAAAAATGAGCAGTTTAAAGCGGTTAATAACATCGATAATAAATGCGATAATCTGGGTGAAGTAGGAATGCTACTCATAGTAGAACATATAAGGAACGATAAAATTGGCCGAGGATCTGTAGTCTATAGACGAAAACGATAAGTGAATGATAAACGAGATGTGATTAAATGTAATAATATAGGAAATATCGATGTTAAAATAATAGTAACGTGATTTATGTATGAAAATATTAATCAGTTAAATGAGTAATCAAATGACAATTACGAATAAAGATAATAAAAATGAAAATTTGTAGTAAGTTATATTTCGATGACTTGCACGTAACGTTTAGGCCAATGAACTCGTCTACCAGATCGCGTTGTTTTCACAGGCTTCTCTGTCGACGTTGAAGCTTGTGTGGATGTAGGTGTTGGCACGTCGTTCAGCTGGTCCTTATCGTTGACTTCGAAATCGTCGAGGAACGCTGGTTTGACTCTG
Source organism: Trichobilharzia regenti (assembly GCA_944472135.2). Lineage (NCBI taxonomy): Eukaryota > Metazoa > Platyhelminthes > Trematoda > Strigeidida > Schistosomatidae > Trichobilharzia > Trichobilharzia regenti. Next base: position 142,740,561 of record OX235262.1, on the reverse strand, counting down.
TCGATACTGATGGCTTCTGCTTTGTTCAGTCGTTCTATCGTGATAACTTTTGTGTTTCTGTTTAGAACTTTGAATGGGCCATCATAAGCGGGTTAAAATGGTCGTTGTACACCTTCTCTCCTGACGCAAACTTGAGTGCAGTCTGTCAGTTGTGACGGGATGCATGACGCTCGTTCCTGCTGACGTGGCAGTGATATCTTTAGCTCGTTCATGTGTCGTTTCAGCTGGTGCACGTAACCAGTCATATCGTGCGGAACTTGGTTACCCGGGGTGAAAAATTCTCCTGGTAATCATAATGTTGTTCCATAGACTAGTTCGGAAATGCAGCAGCCAATATCTTTCTTTATAGTAGCTCGTATACCAAGTAGTACTAGTGGAAGTTTGGTTGACCAGTCGTTTTGAGTCAAAGAAGCAGCGAGCGCAGTTTTCAGTTGTCGATGAAATCGTTCGGCCATACCTTTGGAACTAGGATGATACGCTGTCATTCGTATTCGTTTAACGCCTAGTAATTCAGTTAGCTGGTCAAAAAGTCGGCTTTCAAACTGGGCACCTCTGTCTGTAGTGATAATTGATGGAACACCAAAGTTGGCTATCCAGTTTTCAACTAAAGCTTTAGCTACCGTTTCAGCTGAGACGTCGATTAATGGAACTGCTACTGGCCAACGAGTAAATCTGTCAATGCAAGTTAAAATATAGTTGAAACCACTGGAGGGAGGCAGTGGGCCAACTATGTCTACATGTATATGGTAAAATCTAGAGTCGGGCTAGGAAAGCGACCAAGTGGTGCTTTTGTGTGCCGGTTGATTTTAACTCTTTGACAGGACAAGCAGTTTCGAGTCCACTTCTTAACGTCGCTGTTAATGTTCGGCCAGATAAACCTTTCTCTTAGCAGCTTGGTAGTAGCGCTCACACCAGGATGCGACAAGTTATGCAACTTCTCGAATACTGCATGTCTCATAGCTATTGGAACGAAAGGTCGATATTTACCCGTAGAGGTGTCGCAGATAACTTTTGTCGTGCCGAAAGGAATTGCCTCGAGGTTTAGAGATGTTGTTTTAGAAGACATGATCTTTGTGAGTTCGGCGTCATCTCGTTGTAAGTTTGAGAGATGTTCGAAGTCGATGTCTGGGCATACAATGTTATCGATGTGCATACGTGACAAAGCGTCTGCCACTTCATTGTTTTTACCCTTTATGTGTCGCAGATCGGAGGTGAACTGGGATATAAACTCGAGATGTCGTAGTTCGCGCGGAGAGTAGTTATCCTGTTTTACTGGTAAGGCTTTCGTTAGAGCTTTGTGGTCTGTAAAGACACCGTAAAAGGTGTACCTTCTAGCATATGTCGAAAGTGCTTGATTGGTAAATAAACAGCTAATAACTCTCTACCAAAGGTGCTATATCGACATTGAGTAGGGTTCAGTCGTTTCGAAAAGAATACAAGGGGTTGCCATTCGCCATGCGCCTGCTGTTGTAAAACTGCCCCAATGGCAACATCTGAAGCATCTGTCATGAGAGACAGGGGGCGTCATTTTGGCGTCTGACTAAGAGCGTCTTGTCATTTAACGATTGTTTAACATCTTCGAATGCTTTGACAGCTTCTGCAGGCAAATGGAATGAACGACTATGTCCACGTAAGCAGTCGGTCAACGGTTGCAACACCAGCACAGTTTGGGATAAAACACCGGTAAAAATTGACTAGACCCAAAAATCGCCGTAATTTCTTAAAAGAATCTGGTAATGGATAGTATTTGATAGCTTGTACATCGTCGGGGACTGGTCTAATTCCTTGATTGTCAATCAAGTGACCGAGGAATTTCAGTGATTTCTTACCAAATTCGCATTTATCTAAATTGATAGTCATGCAGTATTTGTGAAGACTTTCAAACACCGTCTTCACGTGTTTCACATGCTCGGTTTCGTCTGCACTTGCAATTAGTAAGTCGTCAATGTATAATAAAACGCAATTTCTTTTGTTGTGAAACTAGGGTTTTATTATACAAAGTATGTGTCCGACCTATCTTAGAATACTGCCCGTTTATTCTTAGGGGACTCAGACAAAATGACAAGCTTAAATTAGAGGGAGTGCAACGGCAGTTTACCTCAAGAACTCTTGGTTTAGAAAGTGGTCTGGAATACCATGAGCGATGCGAAAGACTAAGATTAGAACCCCTCTGGAAAAGACGCCTTAAGCTAAACCTTATCTTTTACTATAAGCTAACTAATCTTCTCTTGCATTCCTCCGAGCCAATAACTAAACCTACCGCTGTCACCAGTTACAATCTTAGAAATCATCACAACCTTGCTACTATGGAGCACTGTCAGACTTACATGCGGTACAACTTCTTCTTAAATAAGTTTTCAGTCATTTGGAATAGACTACCAGCTAATGTGCGCGATGCAAACACACTTCCAGTGTTCATCTCCTCATGCACTTTTGTGCCTGACTCTTAAACCTTCTTTTTCACCATACATAGATATTTTAAGTTCTTTAAACGTGTAGTTACAACAAACTACAATTGTAAATTTTAATATTATTGGAACTAGATAATAAACATTTCTACACAGGACAGTAATATTAGTTTACACATAATATAAAAGTTAGCATAACGGGACTAGTTAGTTTGTGTACCAAAATAACCACAGTTACTAAACAGAATATATATGTATATATTTATTAATCACTCCTTAAGGACTCCTCTTGCTTTCTTTTGTGTTGCTGTTGTTTGTCTTCTTTTTTCTCTCACCATTTCAGCTTCCATTTGACTTTTTGAATGAGAATGAATAATGTGGATATTTGACCATTTACAATGACAAATGATCTGCAAACATTATTGGTCCCGTATCTTTCAGTTGCCTGGTTAATAACGAATTAACTTTCTCCACGACGCAACCTGGATTACATTTGTGGAATATACTCTTATACCAATGGAAAAGTATCTATTTGTAATACAACGTCATGATTGTAGCTTATAACATAACTGATCGTATCTGTAAGATAGCTTTCTTATTACCCAATTTGGATATAAATCAAATCAAAAATAAGATTCGGATTTGTACACACCCAAGTTATATTGAGGAATTACTTCAAGCTTTATTTTTTCCCAAGTATTTTTAATCCATCCAAAACTTACTTGAGTTTTTTTGTTAATGCGAAGTTAATATTCCTATATTTCATGACGTGCTCCATTGAATGACTGGTTATCATATTGTTCCCACAGACCTAAAACAAAAACGCCAGCAACCATGTACCTTAACCATAAACCGAATTTATGAAATTTAAATAATGCTTACCCATGCCTGTATATTTGGTGTGTCCTACACAAGTAGGAAAGAATGTGTATTTTATTAAAACATTATTATTAATTATGATTGCTAATCGTATATGTAATTTATCATATTGATGATGCCTGTAAACTGGCGTCTCTCATGTACAAAATGAGAATATACTATTATTATTATAATGTATATTCTCATATAAACATATAAATTTGCATGAAAATGCATGCCATTTTTACAGGCACGATCAAGTATGATATAATATCAAGTCGTAGATTGTCTACAAGTTAATAATGTAGACAATGCGTAGACGAAGGGCAGGCCGCGGAGTAGTTGATCGATGAGACGTTGAAATGTCTGAGCGGCGTTTATCAGCCCGCAGGGCATGCGTACGAATTCGATAAGCCGAATGGCGTGGTGATAGCAGTTTTTGGAACGTCATCCGGGCGGATGGGAATATGATGGTTCGCCCTGACAAGATCGATTTTGGAGAAAATTTTAACCTCTGGCAAGTTGCTGGCGAAATCGTGAATATGCGGTATGGGGTATCGATCAGGTACCGTTTGCTTGTTTAAGGCTCGATAATCCCCACACGGCCGTATCTCATCAGAAGACTTTTTGGGTACCATGTGCAGCGGTGAAGACCAAGAGCTGTTGGATGGTCGAATAATGCCGAGCTCTAACATTTTATCGAACTCTGTTTTTGCGATTTTAAGTCGATGTGGGTCATGGCGTCGGGACGTGCAAAAACTGGTGGTCCAGTGGTTTTAATGTGATGAATCACTTGATGCCTTACTTTTGTTGCTCGGAAAGAGGGTTGTAGAAGGTCAGGGAACTGATTTACTAAGTCAGTATATGGAGATGCTGGTGTGCGTGTGACCATCAAGTTCAACAATGATGCATGGCTAATCGTACCAGCGATGTACTTTTTATTGAGCGAGTCTATAAGCTTAGGGCTTACCGGATCAACTAGCAGTTTGTGTTGCTGTAGAAAATCTATACCAAGGATTGGGGATGGAACGTCTGTGATGATGAAAGACCAAGTGTAGGTATTCTGCAGACCAAAATCTAAAGTCATTCGTTTACTTCCATATGTAACAATATTAGACTTATTAACGGCTTGGAGCGTAACTGCAGGGTCAGGATGCTGACGTTCCTGCGTAGACGGAGGGAGAACACTAACCTCTGCTCCCGTGTCGACTAAGAATGTAGTACCGGGATTTCTATCTGTTACATAAAACAAACGACTGCTGGATTGTAGATTGCCAACAGTAGAAGTTTTCATACATGACGATATATCTTTTGGTTTAGCCTGAAAGTTGCAAGGTGAACGACACCGTCGCGCATTGCTTCCGTAACTACGGTGGTACCAGCAAATAGTATCGCGATGTTGTGACGTGCTACGTGACCGAGAAAGACGTCGACGAGACTAGCTTCTAGAACGGCTTGGTAGTATGTGTGTGGTCAGTGCTGCTAACTGACTCAGTAAGGTGTCGACTTTGTGTTCTAGAGTCTGTATCCTATCGTGGGTGTCTGGTATTCTGCTAAAGGAAGCAAAAGATTGAGGTAATGACCACCCCTACATGCGATCCGCGAATTTGGGGAGCTTTTCTATGTCGATATTGTCGTCTCCGAAACCAAGAACCTGCTGAATGTTTGCAGGGAGTCGTCGCTGCCAAATTTGCTAAAAGAGACAGTTATCGATTTCCCTTCCTGCTAATAAGCTTTGCATATGCCTCATGAGCTGCGATGGGGTTTTATCACCTAACTCTACATTGCTTAACAAACGATCGAGTGCTTGCGTATCTGAAAGCGAATTGCATCGAAGTACCTCTTCCTTCAACTTGTCGTAAGGAGCGTCTGTGCTGGGTTGAACTATGTGTTGTCGAACCTGTTCGGCGATTTCGTCTGGTAGTACTGTACTCAAAATGCTGAATTTAGCCGTCTGTAATGTCAGCTTATTGGCACTGAAATAATGTTCCAGTCGTGCAAACCAAAGATGGGGGTCTCTGGGCTTAAAAACTGGTACAGTAAGAGAAATGGTATTAACAGATCCTAGCTGCAAGTTATTAGAGGTATTGGAAGACATGTTACAATTCGTAGAAAAATGGTTTAAGAGTAACAAAATAGCAAAAATTATGCACACCAAGAATATGGCAAAACAGAAAAACATGCAATGCAGATGCTTACCACAGATTACCGCAAGTTGTGTGATGATAAAGCACAAGAATGAGTTCGGAATGTCTATTATATGGATATATATAGATCCGATAAAGTTAGGTTATAAATAATCCAGCAAGTGTAATGATGCGTCGTGGTGAACAAGTTGTCGTCGGGGTCAACAAGTTATCGTCGCGGTGAACAAGTTATCGTCCAGGTGAAAAAGTTGTCGTCGCGGTGAACAATTTGTCGTCGGGCTCACCAATTTGTTGCGTGCATTATTTGACTAAACTTCCGTACACGTATATTCTAGTACTTCTTCACTTTTATTAATGTGCAGAGACGCTGTGACTACTCGACGCTCACAACGTAAATCAAAAGGCACTTGCGAAGAGTACGATTGTGTATTATAGCAGTAGTCAAATTTCGAAATTGTATCAAGGTGATGTTCAACAGTAAATTGACAAATGTTTGAGAAGTACATATAAAATCGGTCTGCGTACACATATAATACAAGTATACAAATTAGATTAAAAAACATGTTTACAGTTGGTATAGGGGTACTACAAGGTAATGAAGTGGGGAACCAAATTTAAACGATTTTTGCTGCAGCAGTTAAGAGATATAGCCTATTGAATGAGCTAAATTAAAGCTTTTTACTAGTGCTAAGTCCGACTGCGTCTCAAAAAAGGGAATGGAGCATTTCGAATTGTGATAAGGTCATTTGTTTTTGTTCTTCAATTGGTAATATAGTCATAGGAAGACTCCGCGCTTAGCTTAAAACTAGGATGTCCAGAAGCTCTTCTGAAGAAAGAAACAAAACACAAAAATGTCCATTCGAGGTTTACAGATCTGAAGGCGATGCATTTCTTATCAAGAAAATGTATTCGAAGGCTATAATGGCGTACAACCAGGTAATCAAATGCGTTTTAATAAAGTATTTTAAGGCGTTGGATAAGAAGGAAAATGATAGACACTGCCTTTTACGGAGAGCTTCATGTTATTTGGCAACCGGAAATATCAGCATGGCCCTATGTGACACGGATACGGCACTTTCAGAAGACCCAAACTATTATAAAGTTGATAAAAATTTTTACCAAGCAAATATATTTTTAGGCTCTTTATATTAAAGCTCAGATACTCTACAACAAAGGTGATTTTGAACATGCGCTGATGTTCTTTCATCGTGGACAGCAGCAGAGACCGGAATTACAGATGTTTAGACTAGGTATCCAGAAATGTGAGGAGGCTGTTGAAAATTCCTTGAAAGGTGAGATTATTCAAACATTTCTTGTGTCTTCTCTATTTTACCTTAGACACAAGATTATGCTTTGCAGTAATAAAGAACTCCAGACCTTTGCTTTTATGTCGTTATGTGTCCGCGGTACACGGTGTACCGGTTATATATATATATCAATTCATCACCATACTGACGTTATTTACTCTGAATTTTAAAGCACGCAAAATCAGTGTCTTTCTGGATTATGAAGTACACTAACAATCTACTGTAACGCTTTCATCGTGAAATCAGCTTGCAATATTCAATGAAGGCACGTTCCATAGAAGTGTTTTTATAAAGAGCCTTCGCAGGAGGCAAAAGTCGATTAAGCAGTGTCAAAACCAAGACCACTTATTATGGGAATATTAACAGTGGCAAAGTAGAAGAATGGCAGTAAGATATCAGACTACCAGTACGTCTACCAGGCTGCCATCTAACTGAAAGAAAATGCTAGAATATGTGCATCTCAACAGGTGTCTGTAGTTATCAGATGACTTTTACATAATATATACCACAACGTTTCATGCTTTGAGACAGGCAGCGCAAGACGTTTTTTGGGCAAATCTCCAATGAGCTGCGATTTGACAGAAAATCAGTTCTGTGCTTCAATCAAGCACAACAAAAAGATAACAGCTTTCATACTGTAGGCATTTGGGAATAGCCCGCCGCGTCGATTCTAGATACTTAACGTCTCATAGGGTCATCAGCCACACCTCTGTGAATAAATCTAGGCCAGCTTCTAATAACACTCGTACAAGGTGCTTTAACATTCATATTTTATTAGGTATCGCATCTGACATGATGAAATCGAGTTCCGACTCGCATTTTTCAGTGAAGATACAGTACCCATTGGCCTCTGCCTAAAATCTGGCGCTTGTGACGAAGGTTAGATATTGATTTACATATTTCAGACTGAGTATTAATACGCTATTCGGAAGTTTATCCTCATAACATTTACATTAAAGCTATAGGGTGTACGTGAATTTCAGTTCTTTGACCATGGCCACCGTCTCAGTATTTTCAGCGTTTAGCAGCATTCCTAAAGGAACAATATAAAAGTCACACATACGGTCACAGAAAGATTAGTCAGTCAGGTAAGAATAATACAAGTTCCCAGTGTATCAGATGGGGGGATATGCGCTATGCGCCTCCGGCAGAATATGAAATCAGTCATCAAAAGTTATTGACCGCTTGTCAGCATTGTGTAGGGAAGCGCAGAAATTTTATATTTTACAGGCCATCGACAACGTGGCTGAAAAAATTATTACCAGCTCTTTTCATTTCTTTTTCACTTGGCGACCGTTATGCTATATTACTAGATCAAATATTAACACTGTTTGTTTATCCTATTTCGGTCGTTAAGTGCTTCTGAAATTTGTGAAATCTTGGGTGACTCCAGTTTATTTGGCTTTGCAAATACCTATACAATACATACACAGCAACAGCACTTATTTGAGAGAGACTAATCTTTCTGATCCAGATAACTTGTAGTTAAGAAGAGTAGTAAGGTTGGATTCAATGTTTATGTAATCTTGGATTGACTGATGCCATTGATGTTCGCTGATGACACATTTAAAACTAAGAAGGGAATAGCTGCTCACAGTCGTTTAATTCTTATCGCTCTTAAGAGGAACGGACGACAGATTCACACCAAAAACGTTAGATAAACTTCCCCGACTTAATAGTCTTGTAGATGTATCGTGAGAAAGTTTTATGCACGCCATTTGTAAGGTGATTTTTGAGCCAGGTGCTTATTATTCTCATCTATAAAATTCTTTTTACTTATTTGTCGTTTTCAGATCACAAAAAAGTCAAAATTGCTAGTGGAGGGGCGAAAGGCTTTGCGAAACAAATGGAGGATGTAAGTTTTGCACCATACAACCGGTCAAAAATTAACTACTGAGAATAAACCTCTTAAATATTTCATTTAAAATTATCGTATGATATGAGAGGTGTATGTGTTTAAATTTGGAAAGTATCTACACTGACAATCATAATACTCGGTTTCTGAACTGGATTTATCTAACGAAGGATTTTAGCTCATTTTAAGGAAGTTTAAAGTCACTGTTGTTGAATGTTTTCTTAATTCAAAATGCAAATTAAGTTTTTTTACTTTCATTATCTCAGTACGTTCAGTGTATTAGCTTCCAGTAGGTTTCCTGATGAATTTTAAATGTCTGAATACTTACTCGGACAAAACTAGAGTGCTTATTAGTCACATATAAATACCAGATTTGAGATCCTAGTGACATGATTCAAGTCAGCAACTGAAAGCTGATGTTTGAACCAGATAAAGACCTCTGGTGCACATAAAGTTCGTTGAAAATTTTCTAAGTAGAAGGGATTTGTGACCAGAGACAGTCATTTATTGGCAGTTGTGAGTAATCATGAATAAAGTTACTAGAAAAGCGCACAGGTCGAAATTACAATGAGAATGCCCCCAGACTACTTAGAAAGTGCATATTTGAATAAATTATAGTAGCATACCTACAGAAATGAAAATCTGATTCATGAACACTAAGGGTTATTAAGACAGAATAGCACAAAAACTGCATGTGTTAAACGACTACTGCTGTTTAGGTAACTGGTCGCGAAAAGACACAGATAAACTTGTGGTCCCACCTCTGACAAGGGTAGGTAATCTAAAAGCTACTGTCAAAAAGGAAACCAGTCTTATCTGATATAGGTGACCAATCAGATGACATCTATGGTGAGGAATTCAAATAATGTAAGATTTCAGTCGTCGTAATTTTTGTCTTTCTAATGAAATGTTATAATACCATATTAGATTACTTAGGCTGGAGTGAATGAATAGAACTATTATAGAATGGATATTTTCTTAAGGCAAACTCTATTACTTCTGATTGAATTGATAATTGAAATGTGAAAATTTTCTCAAAATTTTTATTTCTACAGGAAGAAAAAGCCCAAGTAATGTATTAATACTTAGATTTTGTATAAATACTTTAACTAGTTTTATTATAATTTTAATAGTGCTAGTCTGTTGTGTCTGCATGTGGTGTGAGTTTGTACAGTGCACGTTTCATATGAATTTGTGTTTGTGTTATTCCTAATGACACTAGAATCCTACTTACACAGAAGCTAATTGCATGACGTGATCCTAAGGAAAATATTTTCTTTGGAGCATTAAACCGTCCGCTAAATATTTTGCTTCAAGTCTAAGGTTCTGCATATAGATTTCGCATGAACAGATTATGCATATTCTTCGGAAAATCATTAAATCCAAACCACCCTCTCCCTGCAATTAAATATAGTACTGATACTTGAAAATATATAACTGATGAATGATATTGCTTATAAGAAAATATAAACTTACCAAAGTGACTGTTGTTGGATTATTCATTCAGAGTTGCGTGATTTAAAAACTTCGTTTACCAATATTAATCTTGCGATGGTTCAGCATACAACGGCAGAAGTGAGTGATATTGAAAAATGAAATCTACAGATAATATAGCCGTAACTAGCAATTGTTAAGATATTTAAAGATATTTAATATAATGCGGTTTTGATGATATTAGATAGTTGGAGACGATCGGTAGGAAGCCTTGGACCTAGGTTTCGTGCTATTTGGCGTTCATCAGCAAGGCGTATCTGCGTATCTGATGGCGAGCTACCTAGAATGGTGGCCTCATTGCAAAACCTGACCGATAGAATTCAGTGTGCACCAAACAAAGAACTAGACACGTCACACTAGTTACTAGTGTTCAATCAAAATTAGGCTGTTTTATAGGTCGTACATTCTTCTGTTTATGTCTTTAGGCTCGATGCCCGCGTCAGGCTGGTAGAACATAATAATATAAATATACTAAATTTTGGAGAAGGACCAGAGTTTTCTCACTGATAGATAAAGTATACGTACTACCTATTTAGGGCGAAATGCGCATCCTGGATTCCAATGCTAGTCACCATCCACCAGTTATAATTACTATCAATGACATATCCTAAGTTTCGGAAAGCCCATCAGTGTAGTCTGCCAGATAATCATAACATTAATATTTGAATCAGGGAATTATGGTCTTCAGTGTTGTCAAGTACATTTTTCGCAGGCTAAATTAACTTTTCCATCATTTCTTTTTGAAATCTTACGACTTCAGCTTAAAAATTCCATCATATTTATTACTAGAGTTTATGATTTATATGGATAGTAATGGATTTCAATGTATATTTTAGTAGTTTGCAATTTTTACGCGTAGATTTACACGCAGCTGTTGATTTCTTTCTTTCTTAATATTATTTACTTTCTATTTAATTCCTTTGTGTTCAGACTGGAATATAAGGCTCCAGGATTGAGCTTTGGAGTCTTAGTAGTAGTGATATTGTTAGCCATCATGCTCAACCTTCCATCTTTACAGGGCTTACAACCGACTATAAGAGATCAAGTAGTGCGTCCACCAAAGATCAAACTTTGAACCACGTGAGAGGTTGGCGACTATTCTACCACTGAATCATCACCGACATACAAGCCGCCTGCTGTGAGTGGGATTCAGACCCACACGAAGATAAACATCAGGGGATATTAATTATTTACTGAAACTATTTTGTCTAATTACAATAACAGTTATAAGTGTGACAAAATGTACTCATTATTTTCCTTTGCAGTAAGGTATTATTATATTCATAAGTACTTCAGATGGGTAAGTAATCTATTCTCCACTGTATTGAAATTCTGATGTAAGTCTATCTAAAAATAGATTTCACCATTCAGTTTAGTTCTGTTCTCACCAAACAGCACACAAATCGCAATTTCTTAAAATTTAATTGCACAAGTCATAATAGAGACGAATTTCTCCCACTTTTAACAATTTTCAGAAAGCAAAATTACGCCAAATGGGTCAAAAGTCAAAGAGAGTAACAGGTGATACTGATACTTCAGATGGAAATCAAAATAACCAGAGTATCCCCACTAGTTTAATTCCAAGAAATATGTCAAAAATTATGTTTGGTCCACTTTATACAGATCATGAATATTTAGAGGAATTATTAAGGCAAGAAAGTAAGTAATATTATAAAATTAATTCATTGTTAGTGTATTGTTAATGTTATCGTTTCATATTCTTTCAATAACGGATATATATATATATATATATATTTCAGTATTTGGAATGTGAACACTTGAAATACTTTACACTGAACCAATATATGATACTTCAATTAGTTTATAGACTCAAAGTTTTATAACTAAGCCTTTTCCATATTTCTAAATTTCGATTACTAAAAAGCTAAGCAACTCGAAATACATGCATTCTAGTATATTCTTCTGACTTCCAAATTAACTAGCGTTTAGAGAGTAAATCAATAATATCTTCAGACAATCTGGATATACTCGTAACAGCAGAAGACAAGAGAATTGGCAAGGGAATGTTTATTTAGAATTTGATATCGCTATATACTAAAAATGTGTACACCTCATCTTCAAATCATCATTTGAACAGATCTTCCATGTTGTTCGTCGGTGGTACAGTGGTTAGGACTCTCGCTGACCATATATATGGTCCGAGGTTCGATCCCCTGCTGACGCACACCTGATATCTATGGTCGGCCTGCAAAATTTGGGCTACCGATATCACATGCTGAAAATTCCATACCTGTACCAAAAATACAGTGTAGAATCAAGCTATAAATAAAAAAATTCTACTTTTGTCCTTCATATTGTGTTTCTTTGTGTTGCTTTCATGTCTCCCATGTTTCTCTGCAACACTGAACTATTTGCTTTCTCGGACGTCATACCTATCTCCCAGCTATCTGGTGCTGTTATGCCTATGAATGTCTTTTTATATACTACTGATAAATCCTATTAGTAGTACACGCCAATTACTAACTGGGATACCTTAAATCATTTCATGACGGAAATGAATTCCACAATGGTAAAGAAAAGACACCACACTCAAGTGATCTTGAGCCAGCCAGTCATATTTTTCTAGTTACAAAGGGGGATTTACAGTAATAAAAATATATTTAAGTTTAGTGAACTGGCAGAAGTTAGAATTCAAGGACCATTGGATCGGGTCCCAGTGGCTCAATGGTCTACGAGCTCGCCTTGTAACCAGAAGGTCCTGGGTTCGAATCCCGGTGGGTGCGTACTGCTGAGGAGTCCCAAACTAGGACGAAACAGCTGTCCAGTACTCCCAGGTTTTCCAGTGGTTCTCTAACTGATGTCAGCTCATGATTAAATCCTCCATGCAATATATTTAAGTGTTGGTTTGTAGAGATTTGATTGGTTACAGGATTTCATCATGAGTTGACATTAGTTAGAGAACCATTGGAAAACCTGAGAGTACTGGACAGCTGTTTCGTCCTAGCTTGGCACTGTTCAGCAGTACGTGCCCACCGGGATTCGAACCCAGGACCTTCTGCTTACAAGGCGAGATCGTATACCATTAAGCCACTCAGACCCGATCCAATGGCCAGCCCATGAATTCTAACTTCTGCCAATTCACGACATAGCGTGACCCCTAGCCAAAGTCTTCGGCGAGTATTTGTCCTCACACCCGACCTGCTGCACCCTACTGGTAACGACTTCTCACTAGAACTCCCGGTAACTATCTACCTAAATAGGGCAAGTCGCTAGTGACTGGGTTCGAACCACGGTGGGTGCGTGCTGATGAAAATTCCCAAACTAGGACGAAACAACTGTCCATATATTAGGCTTCAAAGAGTTCACATTCATTCACTTATAACAGTAGATGAAGATTACACTACATCATGGATAAACCAATGTTTGAAACACTGTGCCACTGTCTTTTAATAACAAGAAGAGAATCAACCTAAAACAGTTCAGTTTCTTTTCAATTAAAGCCTATAAGAACAGCTGGGGTTTATAAATCTAGGATTTATCAGACAAGGATGTGAGACAGTGATAAATGGTTATTCAATGCTTAAAATTCAAACTGACTAAAGTATTTATTAACTACATGGAGTACACGGAACAGGTATTTCCAAAAGATATAGAAATATCAACAAGATTAAATAAAAGGACCAACTTGAAATTATTCAGTGGATGGTGAACAGTATTGGAATTAAGGATATCCCCTTTCGCACTATTTGGGACTTGTCTTCTGGATGTACCTGTATTCCCATTAGATGATGGTGTTCGAGCTGAGACTCAAATCTAGTTTTCATAGTTCCCAACACCAAAACATTATCCATCAGACCATTCAGGGGTGTATAGAATTTTACTGCTCAAAAAAATACACTGAAGCGAATTCCTTTTAAACAAGAAGAGGTCAAAGAAAAATCAAAATACTCAAGTATATGTCTTATTCTTAATAAATTTACTACTGGTAATTTTCAGTAGAATGTTAAAGGCAGAAGAATATCACGAATTCCCATCCTCTGCTTGCCTTATTTCCCTCAGTATATTTTTACCATTTTTTTTTACTTCACGACATTAATCTTGAGAAGAATAACATATGTATGCTAAAAGACAATCAACTACTTTCTTTCCTCTCAACAAAATATGACAAAAAATAATCCTTTCAATTATTTATCTTATCTAAATCTTCAGTAATGAAAAAACTTCGTTTGTTCTTAAGGAATCTATTTACGAGTTTGACCACAGATTGTTATCAGTTAGAGAACCATTGAAAACCAGCACCGGAGTACTGGATAGCTGGTTTCGAACCCCAGTGGGTGGGTACTGTCGATGATTCCCAAACTAGGATTAAACATTGATATAAGAACAAAACTTGTGCACTGTGGTAGAGTGTAATTCCATTATGGGTAAATTTTTGTTTTGATAAAGTCTCACAGTGTTATACAGTAGTGTTTACTGATGACGTTTCGAGCACAATTTACTGCCTCTCATAATCATATCAAGGTAATCACACGACTTCCTAAATTCATTTATATAGTTCCATTGTTTTTCACTTGATTTGATTGGTAACAGTATTTCCATATTTCAGGTAGTCAGATTGTCAGAGCATAAGAATTTAGCTAAGGTAAGAATGGTTGACCCCGAGAAGATAAGTAATTTAGAAAAAAGCTCAGCAATTGCACTACATGCGCTAACACACAACCACACAATAGGGTGGGAGAGGGTTAAAATTCTAAAAAGTAATCTAGGTAGGTGGAGAGAGAGGTTGATTACTGAATCCTTGTTCATCGAGTCTACACCCAACACATGCAATAGGAATGACTCGTCACTCATACCTGAAATATGGAAAATACTGTTACCAATCAAATCAAGTGAAAAACAATGGAACTATATAAATGAATTTAGGAAGTCGTGTGATTACCTTGATATGATTATGAGCAATCAATTGTGCTCGAAACATCATCAGTAAACATTACTGTATAGGATGAAACAGCAGCTATACAGTACCCCCTGGTTCTCAATAGTTCTCTAACTGATATCAATCCGTGGTCAAACTCAAAGAAACAAATCTAATCCTTGCAAACCAACTCTTGAAAACTATTTAAAAGAAATAAATAACCTTAGAGATGAGGAGTAAGCACTTTCATATTGTTATTAGTGATACTTATTTTATTATCTCTTAATAATGCAGTTTATAATGGTAACAATATTAACTTCATGAAATACTGAATACACAGAAATAAGTAAGTGTACATAAAATAGGTAGCGCAATTTATTACGACTGTTGGAATATGAATAATTTAAGTAGCAATATTAAGAAATATCGCTGTTTTAAATCCTATGCCTTAGTCTTTCATAATGAATATGATTCAATAAAAAAATCCAGATAGAATATCATACGTTATTCCCCGGCATTTTAAATCGAATCAAGAGTTTAGCAATTATGTCCTACTCTCATCAGTATCATACTTTAATTTCTGCTTAGATCTCCACTGTCCAGTGGGAAATTACGACTGACAAGTAGTCTACCTGGACGAGCAGTTAAAAAGCTGAATAAACAGTGATTTTCAATAATTGTTTTCTTATTCTTTCACGTTCCCAGTGAACACAGGGCTTCAAGCCTCCAGCTTGAAGTTTCTTTAGCAGTGTTTGTTTTACAGGATGGGGTTGCTAGCCTCATGCCCAACCTTTCCTCTTTACCAGCCCTATTACTGGCTTAGCGAGGTAAAGGAGCAGGTCAGCCGGAAATCGAACCCTAGACCATTTGCACGGTCGACGAGCGCCCTAACCGCTGTGCCACCGACGCACAATAGTAATAATAACTCTAGCTTCATTCCAGAAGACATGTTAACGCATATACAGAATTTTCAGCGTATTTAAATTGCAAAATATCTCCCCTTCCTACGGGATCTCTAAGTAAAATGGTATTCGGAAGTATGTCATGTAACGCTGTGTTGTTCCATCTAAAGCAATATCCAAATGTCTTCAATGATTTTTCCTCATTTCGGTTGATAAGTACCCCTCATTACAGTAAACTAAAACTGTGTGTGAGTTTAATGCGGCGATCCAAAACCACACAGTTAGATGATTAAAACAATAAGAAATGCAGATGTGTTTATACATTATACCGAGTGGAAATTAAGGTAGCGCAGTGATTTAGACATGCCTTCAGAGTTTGTATGTATTAAACAGACTTAATGGGATCTTATTTTCAATCAGTAAATCACTTGAATGAATTCTATACGTGATTTATTCACGGTACTTATCAGTGTACCAATATTATTGAATAGATCTTATTCAGTAGTCGGTGGCACAGTGATTAGGACGCTCGCCGACTATGCACATGGTCCGGCTTTCGATCTCCAGCCAACGAACTCCTTTACCTCGCTAAGCCAGTAATAGAACCGGCAAACATAGAAGGTTGGTTATGAGGCTAACAACCTCATCCTGTGAAAATAAACACTACTACAGAAACTTCAAGCCTCTAGCTTGAAGCCATATGTTCCACTGGGAACGTCTAATATCAACCATAGTGACTTAACTTTACATTAGTTCAACTAACAGGTATTTGATGGAAGTCATTTATAATTTCTAAAAGTCAAACTGAGCATCATTCTATAAGTGATTTATATAAGTAAGCAGATATATAACACAACAATATAATATTGAAGATAAAATCTGTTCAAGAACTCAGAATATTCTCAAATGTTGGTTTTCAAAGATTTAATTGACCACGAAATGACTTCAATTATAGAACCTTTGAAAACTAGGGACTATTGGACATCTGTAGTGCCTTCATCAGAGCACACTCACTGATCACCAACTCTTGAAAATTAATCTAGCACTTATCAATGACTGAATACTGCATACAGTTGCCTGAAGTTCTAGTGGAAATTTGTAACCAGCGGGGTCTACTAAGTTAAGTGTGAGGGTAGATACTCACGATGTCACTGGCTGGCGGGGATGCTATGTGTCATGAAATGCCGGAAGTAAGAATTAACGGGCCATTGGATTCTATGCCATCGAATGAATGATCAAGGAGCTCCACTAGTAAACTAAGGGTCCCGCGTTCGAATCCTGATGGGATTATGAGTGCTTATTCCCGAAGAGTCCCGAATCAAGACGAAACAGTCGATCACTACTGCATGGTTTTCAATGGTTCTTCAAGTGAAGTCATTTCGTGATCAAGCTTGAAACCTCAGAATATGCCCTGCTGTAAAACTAAATGACTGAACTACGAAAATATCAATCGAACAGGAAAGTGTCTAGTGAGAAATGATTTAGTGGCAGAATAGTAGTTCCCTAACAGTTTGTTTATTGGATGTATCACACAGTGAAACAGTATTATTTACTGGATGGCGTTTGGAAAAAAATTTATTGTTCATAATCATGTCAGTTGTAATCACACGACTTTGAAGCTTGAGTTTTATAGTTTTCTTTGTCTTCTCCTATTTGTCGTCATTGGGGTAGTAGAATTTTCCAGATATCCAACTGGACAGGTGTTGAATCATTCCTATTACATGTGTTCGCAGTTGATTCGATAAACAAAGCCTCTGTTATCAATCTCTTCCTCCACCCTGTGATATTGGACTGTAAAACTGTCATCCTTTCCCATCCAGCCTATTGTATGGTTGTGTGTAACTGCATGTAGTGCTATGTCTGAACTATTCTGTAGATTTCTTATCTTATTTGGGTCAACCAATCTAGATTTTGCTAGGTTTTTATGTTCAGCTAGTCTGACTGCCCTTATTCTATTAGTTTGACTTATGTATTTTACCAGATAATCATTGCAGGCAGGCTATTAGATAAACTAAATTGTTTTGTTTTAAAGGCTCTACAGGATGATCCTTTAACCGACAAAGCTTGTTTCTAATTGAGTTTGTGCGGGGGGTTTGAATGCCAGCCACTTTTATTCCTGCCTTTTTAAGAATTCTACGTAGGGTTTCCAAGGTTCCTTCCTTGTATGGAATTAATACTGATGATTTAGATTCCTTAATTTGGTGTTGTCTTGCGCATATTTGACATGCACGTCGTCATTAATATTATTATTATCACTACTAACATTATTTATTTTATTTTTACATTTCCCTACATATTTCTTGACTAATTTATCAGGGTAATTATTAAGTTTCAAGACTTCTCTTATATGTGTCACTTCCTGTCTTAGATTTTCCTTGGTAGTTGGCAGAATAGTAGTTGTTTAGTAATAGTTATTAGACAGCTGTTCAGCTGGCAGTGATATCTAAAGAGATGCCCTTAGAATATCCCTTTCAATTTATTGTTAATATAACTAGTACAGATTATATCTGTCTAAACAGAAGTTCAGATTAAGCTTCTTCAGTGTTCTTAATTATTAGGTATGTACCTTTTAAATAAGTTTCCCAACTACTCTCTTCAGAAAGCAGATATACTAAACATTCATAATTCGTTACTCCAGATATTTCTTCATAAAAAAAATACGCTGAATTCTTTCACTTCTGTCATCTTGAGTTTCAGTAGTATTTTTGACGACACTGGTTAGTTAGAAGTGTCCTCGGTTTTTATGTTTATTTCTTAATTATGTTAAATACAAGACTGAATGCTAGGTTATCCAAACACATTAGAATAAGTGTGCCTAGATGTCTGTCCACTCATGATCCAATCTATTTGACTAAATCGGAAATATGTATTATACCGTCAGTCAATAACAATATCACTAAGTTTTTCGTCACATGTAAAGCTGTTCGTCTGAACTTACAACACATTTATTTTACAGTGA
This sequence comes from Trichobilharzia regenti, assembly GCA_944472135.2. Lineage (NCBI taxonomy): Eukaryota > Metazoa > Platyhelminthes > Trematoda > Strigeidida > Schistosomatidae > Trichobilharzia > Trichobilharzia regenti. The sequence continues at coordinate 142,721,755 of OX235262.1, read as the reverse complement.
ACAGTTGGTTAGGTACGGGTTATTTGGTTACTGAAACCTTTATTTGGTTCAACCATTTGATGAAGTCTTAAAGTGATGAATCTAAGACATTTGTTAGTTTTCTAACGCCATTAGTTTAATATTATTCGGAAGTGCTAATTGACTAATTATCGAAATTCTATTGTGCAACTCCGTGTTACAACAAACATTGCAAATTCACAGCTTTTTCTAAGTTAATCATCTTCTCTTTTGTCTAAATTCTTATTTTGCATTAGTTTACGTGACTGCTATTTACAGCAGACAGTTCATCAAAGATAAGGCTTATTACGGGTGTTAGAATACGTTCAGTTCAAAAAAGTAGAATAAATTACATAGATAAGGTGTGTTTGGGTGAAATAGTACAGCCTGGTTTTACTCAAAAGATGAAATAACACTCCAAATTTTGATTTTATAATCATTCAGCTGTTCATTTAGTAAGTTAGTAGATTGTGGAGAATTTATTAGAAACTTTTTCAATAACAAAATAAAGCTTGTAATTCAAAGAATTCTACTAAAGTAACTGTGAACTCTATCATCTTTGAAAATAACCATCTTACTAAATCAAAAGAATATGTTAAATATGTTTTTAATTGTTTTATTTGACCTAAATATGTGTTAAGCAGTAGTATAATCAAGATATGTAAATGTTTCCTAGGTGACGGGAAGTCTTTTTCCTGAGCTTTGAAATAGGTATATAAATTTAGTATACCATACTTCCAGTGGTTTATTTGCACATCATTTACAAATTGGTCGAATACCACCACATTCGCTAGCTTGTTGCATTCTGCACAGTGTTTATAACGTGCTTCTCACAGTTCTGTTCTTCAGTTGCTTTTTTCAGTGTCCGAATCATATTGTTGCTTTTCTGAATTCGTTTACTGATATACTATTTATATCTCGTTATAAGTAGCACTCAACACAGAGGTGTTTCTGAGTTCTTGCCGTAAAAGCAAAGGGTTTTATTCTCCGTGGGTCAAAATGAGCGTCAAAAAGGGATAACACGTTTCATCTGAAGCTATAGTAACTGGCTAATTTGATCAAAACAAATTGGAAGATAAAAACAATTAGAGGGACAAGTATGCAGTATCCAATTGGGAAAGTGGCTTCCAAATAAAATCTCCAGAAAATCATTCATAAAATTGCGTGTAATAATACAGAGACCAATATTTCACTTGCGTTGTCTTATGTTTTTTTTTTCTGCAGTTTAGATGTGAATCTACTTCTATGAAGTTATATTTCCACACTTAAATAACTAATGTATTCTTGGAAGAGTTTATTTGTTATCATAAAATTTATTATTCTCTTGGGTTCTGAGTGGAACATAGGGCTTCAACAGCACTAGAAGTACTCACAGCTCCAAAATATTTTATTTGAAGAAACCTTAGATTTTTATAATGGCACACTGCTTGTTTCTCTTAACATATTGAGGTTATATTGTGTTGAGAACTGTCTGCTAACCAAATAGGTAGACAGAATTATACGTCAACGTTTACGTCGCAAGTCTTGATCGTCAGAAAAGAACAAAAACAAAGACTAACTTAACAACCAATCACAGCAGATTTTGCGAGGGCGGATACGATTTTCAGATATATGCTGTGACCTTCAAAGAAACGGTCACAAACAGATGACAGAATAACTTCCAGCGTAAAAATAACCAATCAGGAGACACTGTTCCTCTGGCAATAATAACGAGTAATAATGTACATAAAAAAGCATAAATATCTCTTGATTTCCTCAATAAACGATTTATTGCCTGGCTCTTGTTCTCTGTCGTTACAACATGAAAAATCTGTTAATGACTGCATTATATCCCTACGGAATAACAGTACCATTACTGACAACTGATTATTTTCAATAAATTAGCCGTATGAAATATTTGAAATCAAAGTTGTATTTATTAGGGATATTTCTGAAAGTGATATTTGAGACTAGAATGAAAGTACAATGAAACAGTGTCAAATATCCTTCTTGGTACTAATCCCGAAAGTGATTATGCTATAGGATAGAAAGTGGCTAAAACCAGCTAAAACGACACTATCCCACTTAACATTTAGTGTATTTGATTGTTCTGTACTTTTAGCTGCACATAAATGGAAAACAGCCAATTCTGAAGAAGTACGGAATCTAGCTCGTGATGGCATCGCATATCTGGATGAAAGATACAAATTCTGGCATCAAGAGAAACCTGTTTATGCTCGAACTAAGGCTAGACGAATAAAACAGCTAGCGAACTCTCAATTTTCAAAAAGATCGAAATTTCCAGGAGTTAAGAGTGTTCTAGACAAATTGCACAAAATCGACAAATGTAAGTTAAATTATTCTGTGTTCTCAAATGTCTTTGTTAAAACTATGATTATTCCTCTATGGAATCACTTGTTTACTCATCACTTCCATCGATTATGTTGATTAGAACTGGTAAACGACGAGTGAGTTAGTTAAATTTTATATAGCATTTAAATGTTGAAAAGAATTACTGTGTCGTTAGATTTCACTGCACTTCTTACTCTATATTTAATATTCTATTCCTATAACGTTATGTTAGACAACAACATAAAAATCGAATTATTACAGTTTCTCTTCTGAAAAATAACTTCTCATTCAACAGTTGGTTTAATTTGTTATTCTGATTAGCCATGTTTCATTTTGGTGTCTTTTTTCAATGAACACCTTCCTAGTTATGTAAAAGTATATGGTTTCGTCGAACAATGAGTAGCGCAAACTTCGCAACGCTATTTTATTGCCCTATTGATGTGAACACTTTGTAAAGCTTTTTTGTACTCTTCAGTTATATACAATTAGAAGATATCCTGGTTACTAAATTGGATGTATATGTTGTGAAGTTACATCGATTTAGATGGCTCGGACATGTGTTACGCATGCCTAGCCATCGCGTTCTTTGACGAGCACTGTCAACTGACATACGATCAAGCTGGAAAATAGCTAGCGGAGGTCAAACCAAAACTTGGAACCAGTCATTAAAATCTCTGATGGTCAGTTTGAGCCACATAAGAAATCATATATATAACCTGACTGGGGTCCTCGGGATCCTAAGGACCAATGGCTGGAGACAATTAGTGATATGGCTCAAATCGTTCGCAATGTTTGTGAACCCCGAAATCATAAAACCATAATGTTTTCCAGGTTACTGTTCTTTCTACCTCACATTCTACTAATAATCTTTCTTACATCCAAGACTGCATATTCAGAAGGTATGGGGTGATGTAATCTCAAATATGATCTCAAACTGTGCACACCATTGATTAAGAGAAAACTTTGATTAGTTGGAGGATTTCATCATGAGCTGATATCGGCTAGAGAACCATCAGAAAACTAGGGAGTACTGCACAGCTGTTTCGTCCTAGTTTGGGACCTTCAGCAGTACGCACCAACGGACAGGTTTCGAACCCAGGATCTTGTGGTTACAAGGTGAGCTCGTAGACCATTAAGCCACAGGGACCCGATCCAATGGCCTATGAATTCTAACTTCTGCCAATTCATGAAACAGCGCGATCACTTAGCAATGTCCCTAAAAACCAATACTTGAAAAATGATCTGATGCTTTTTGGCAACTGGCCCTATTCAGACAGTTACCTGGAGTTCTAGTGGAAGCCGTGACCAGTAGCGTATAGTAAGTTGAAGGTGAAGACGGTTACTCATCGAAGAAGACATTGCGAAGTAGTAACGCTATGTTGTGAGTTGGCAGAAGCTAGAATTCATGGGCTGACCATTAGGTCGCGTCCAGTTGGTTAATGGTCGGCCAGCTCGCCTTGTAACCAGAAGGTCCCGGGTTGGAATCCTGGCAGTGGGTGCGTACTCTTGAAGGGTCCCAAACTGGGACGAAACAGTTGTTCAGTACTCCCTGCAGGTTTTCCAATGGTTCTCTAACCAATGTCAGCTCATGGTGAAATCCTGTAACCAATCAACCGAATCCCTACAAACCAATACTTGAGGAAACTTTGAGTTTGTTAATAAAATATAATTTGGTCTCAGATGGTTTGAATATAGTCTTTACCCTGAGGAATTCGAAGTTTATTTCATATTTTTCCGCTTTCTTGGAACATTCGTACTGCTGAATAAATGTCCTGAATACATGAGAAAGAACTATGCATTAGGAAGAAATCTAAAAGATATCAAATCTGTGAAAAGGGTGTTTCTCATTTTTCTTTCTCAACTGTAATTATTTCTGAAAATCTTTTGACATGTCTCCGTCAAAATGAAATCCATAAAGGGTAAAGCCAAGGATTAACCTTTAAAGTGTCCCAATTTTGCGATGATTACTAAAGTTCTGTATCACTTGCGTGATTATGACGACTACGTGAGTTTCAAAATCTGTCCACTTACGATACAATTTTTGCATAATTTCTCATCTATCTTCGTTACGTCACTAGTGACATGATGCAATTTTTGTTCATTTGAAAACCATTAATAATAGGAAACCCTAGTCACACTCACATTCAGGTTACACAGAGATATTATTACCAAGCAGCAGCCAATGAATCATCGAGGAAGCGCTTAAACACTCATTCAATATTTTGTGTTATAATTTGAACTACTAATTAGTAGTATACCGTAAACGTTTGAAAATATTTCACATCTGCAATGTAGTTGTACATTTCTAGGTGTTAAGGTGCCATGAAGGAGCAGTAAGATGTACCGTTTCATATGTATTTCCGAAATGTGACAGCTATCTAAAAATGTTTCTGAAACATTTACAAATTAGTTTTGGAATTCGGGATATTGGAGGTTGAAAAATTCTGTGAAGTCCGTTTTACTACAAAAAACAACAACTCAAAACGTGTTAATTAATTGTTCTAATTTTCTTTTATATGCGGATTTTTACGTAAAAATAGTGACTGGATACACAGGTTTAACATATTTCAGGATTATGTTAATTAGGAGCAGCAGAAATTGTAAGCTGCAAGCAGACTTTAATTGACTGACTACACCATCAAGGTAGGTGGATGCTTTTAATCTCTACAGTGCTATACAATCATTATTTATTCAGAAAGTCTTGAAAGAAAACATCGACGTAAGAATATATTCAAGCATGAAGAGGCCTACTGTTCTGAATAACTTTATGGAATGATTTACAACAACAGAAATAAATGAAAAGTAAATATTCAAGTATTGGTTTTGTAAGGATTTTGTTTGATTGCATAGAGGATTTCACCATGAGCTGAGGTCAGTTAGCGAACCACTGGAAAACCTGGGAGTACTGCACAGCTGTTTCGTCCTAGTTTGAGACCCTTCAGCAGTACTCATCCACCGGGTTTCGAACCGTGGATCTACGGGTCCCAGTTGGTTAATGATCTACGAGCTCACCTCGTAACTAGAAGGTCCTTGGTTCGAACCCTGGTCGGTGCGTACTGCTGAAGAGTCTAAAACTATGTTGAAACAGCTGTCCTGTACTGTCAGGTTTTCCAGTGGTTGTTTAACTGATATCAGCTCATGATGAAAAGTAAATAATTTCAGGATTATAAATATACTAGTTTGTTAAATTGGTGAGGTACGTATGAGTTTGTTGAAGAAGCGTTAATCTGCATACAATGCTGTGATGAATGTAAACTAGTTGGTTCAATGCCTCCAGATAATTTGGGTTAACAGCCTTCATTTATCTGAAGTACTTTTGTAAATAGTCAGGAACATCATAGATTGTTGGTGTACTTCAAATCTAATGACGCTTGAATGAACACCACCGATATTACAATTCATTAACAAGTCTAATGGCATGTTTACTTCTGCATGTTGTCTACAAATGATGACATTATTAATACTGGAACTCTATTTTGTCTTCAGAATGTCTTCCCAAAGTTTTCTACCCCGTTTGAAGTATGAAGTGTGACGACCTGAATTAATACAAGATGAACCTTTGTTCTTCAGTTTTATAACATAGTATATCTGTTCACCTTGAAACGTTTGAATAAAGCTAAGTATTCATCAGTTAGAGATTTTTCACATTTCAAGAATAAACGAATAACAATAATAATAGAACTTCTTTGACCTCTTTGTATATTTCGTGTTTTAAAACCACTTTCTCAAATCATAGCGTATAGAATGTCATATATTTATGTTCACACTATTTAATTATTCGTCAAGCAATGAATCTGCTAAACTGCTGCCTAAATTACTTAGTTTTGTCACTGAACAGTAACTGGTGTGAGAATATTTAGCCCTCCCTATAATGAACTAATTCCACCAGTCACCAAGCTAAAACACTTAGTGTTACAGTACGCTTTGAATTAAAGTTGGTTGTTTGGAGATAACCAACGAGATGCTGTGAGTTAAACACCTTTTAGCAGATAGTTTCTTCATAAAAAATTTCATTCATGTAACACAAAACGAATTTTATGCCATATTAAATCTCATTTCTGATTATAACTTATTTTAATCTTTAGTACAACGCAAACATGAACATTCCTTAGCAGTGAAACACGCTCATCATCTATTATATGAAGTTAAAGCCTATGATGAAACACATATTCCAAATTATCATGAAATTTTAGCCAATATTAATTCACTACTTGGATTATCCAACTTAGAATTAGGAAATTATTCAGAAGCATTAAAAGCCTATCAGGCGGCTTATGATCTTGGTGAGAAAATCAATTTACCAGAGATCATTTCAAATTCAATGGATAATATGGGACGTGTTTATGCAAAATCAGGTGATTACGATTCAGCTGTAAAAGTGTAAGTGAATCCAACCCTTTTGAAAATTTAATAGTTAGAGGAACATTTATTTGAATTCACTTTTGAGACTTTTACATTTCATATCCATATTTACTTTGGTTAATTTCATAGATACTTTGACTGAAACTGATATACATGGAGGATTTCACCATGAGCTGATATCGGTTAGAGAACCACTGGAAAACCTGGAGGTAGTGGACACCTGTTTCGGCCTAGTTTAAGCCTCTTTAGCGGTACGCACTCAATGGGTTTGAATCCAGGACCTTCTGGTTACAAGGCGAGCTTGTAGGCAATTGAGCCACTGAGACCTGATCCAATCGTCCGTGAATTCTAACCTCTGCCAGTTCACGACATAGCGCGACCATTTCTCAATGTCTTCTTTGAAGAGTCTCAAACTAGGACGAAACAGCTTTCCAGTACTCCTAGGTTTTCCAGTCGTTCTCTAACTGATGTCAGCTCATGGTGAAATCCTCCATGCCATCAAACAAAATCCCTACAAAACCAATACTTGAAACTAGTATCTCTTCCATTTAGAAAGTTTTTAGTCCTGGAATCGTAACTGAACTGAGATAAGTTTCAAGTAAACAAGACTAGTGATGATATTTTAGCAGAACAAATACTAAGTACATTTAGAAAAAACTGGTATTGCTATTTGAAATTACTTAATCATATCTTACTTGTATGTGTCCTATTCGATTTTCTCAGTGTTAACACTTTGGCTAAGTGCTTTTCATTCATTGCTTTGACCACTAGAAGCACAACTAATGTACTACTTATTACCTATCTGTAAATAGACCACCGCAAAACCGCTAAAGATATTTATTTGTGTGTACTATTTTCTCTGAGAAGTTTCTAAATATTACTGTGGATCAATAAAAGTCTCACGAAATAGCTATAAATCGGCCCAGAGGCATTTGGCATACATTTAATTTTTAAATGCACAGCTACCTAAATAAAGACTGGTAAACAGAAAATTTACCGGAATTCTTTCTTTTACTCGAATCACATTTTTGGTTAATATTTGGGTACACATTAAGCGAGATGAAAAGAAGGATTTCTACAAAATTACTCATCAGATTATATCATTTTGTTGACCAGTTATCGTGACAAACTTTCAGTCAATTCGACAAGAGTTACAGTCAACAAATTAATAAAATGTGCCAGTTTTTCGCCGTTAAGATGAATTTAAACATACATGGGAATATTCGTCGAAGATACTAAGGAATTTCGTAAACAGATGGAATTATTCTCATTGTAATTGTCAGCCAACTTTCATAAACTGTCAATGTCCAGCTATACTAGGCTGAATCTGACGCTGTCCCTGGAAGACTTTCAGAAACACTTTGTATTTACCAACGCCAAAACCAGAACACTGATTTATTCTTACGCCAACATGTAACCAACAATAAGGTCTAAGAATAAATGTTATAACAATAAATCACGGTAATAATTCTGATAGTTTTTATCTTCCTCTGAACAGCGAACGGTGAGACGATGACTGCCGGATTGATTGCACCCGCGAAAAATACGGAGGAGTTGGGTTTGAGCAAACAACCATGAATCGATCGTTCAATCTTCAACTACATTGACAGTAATAAAATAATGTACTTCAAATGGCCAAATGCTTTAAGCCTTTCCGTCATGATATTATCATAACCATAAGCAGTACCAACGGAAGAAGGTATAGTAGTAATTAAACCTCCAAGGATAACAAACTGCAACCAAGATTAACTAAGAACACACTTATCAAATTAAATAAGTATATTGAAGCAGGCAAATTCACTGAATAAACATGGAGTATGAAGATACTACTTTTTTTAAATTTCAAAAATGAAATATAATTCTTCGACCTCCATCTTTTTTTTAGATGGGAAGAGAAACTTGAGAAGTGTACCGATGATTTGGATAAAGTATGGCTCTGTTATGAATTAGGTCGATGTTATTTAGAATTACAAAAACCACAAAAATCTTTTGAATATGGTGAGAAAGCAATGCATATAGCAAATGCTATGGAGGATAAACCATGGCAGTTAAATATCAATGTTTTGATTGGGCAATCAAATTTACAATTAAAAAAGCGTAATGAAGCTCAAGATGCTTTTAACAAAGCCTATGATCTAGCTAAAGTAAGTATACATGGAAATAGTACAGTAATTACACATTCACTATAGTGAAAAAGAAACACATCCGGAGTGGGTGTTTATAATGCAAAGTTACTATACCGAACATCAAAATGACAGAGGAAGATTTATTAAATGAAATTAAGAATAATAAAATAAACTCATTTATAGAAACTGCATAGTTGCAGTGTATAGTTAGTGACTTTGAGACTAATATTAAATGTTCGTTTTTCAACGCTAGTTCCTTCCATTCTTTGTCTAACATGGTCAGCATATGAACAAAGCAAGAACTACAGTTTAAGCAGAATAAATTGGTACCATCTTTTATTTCGTCGCCTTCTCGTCAGCTGCTTACAGGCGAAAGACATTATTAAATACGTCTACAAAAACAATTTTAGCATACTTGCATACTCGTTCCCGCCTATCGAACAACTTGCTCTTTGGTGCAATCAAAAATCGATAGATATCCTTTTCATGTTTACTCCAACTGTATATACAAATTAACATGTATCTGCGGGAGCAGTTACATTGGAAGGAAAGAAAGAAGGGCATATCTACGATTTTCTAAACATGGACCAAAGAGCTTATGTCTAAAGGGAATAAATGCTTTAAACAGTGCCATTGCCAGGCATCTCCTTGACACGGGTCATGAGATGGACGTCGAAAAGTCGTACAGAATTATCAGTAGGTAAAAGAGCTAAATTCTCCTCAAGTTTCCTGAAGCCTTCTCCATCGAGAGGGCTTGTGATTTGTGCGTCCAGAAAGAAACAGTTATCAGACTTTCTCTTTCATCTGAATGCGTAATGTTGAAAAGTTTCCATTGTGTATGATTATAATTGTTCGGAATAGTGTTTAATATTACATACATATGTATACTTCATATGAACTGTGATCAAGATTTGACCGGATAGTTGAAAAATAATTGAGTGTTGAGTGAGAAGTAGACATTTATAAAGTTATATTTGTAAAATCTCAGCGAAATTAAAATGATTAATTCCAACGTTTCGTTCGGCAATCTGGTCCGAACTTCTTCAGGGAAATTAATCGAAATTAACATAACAATGGTTTATATATAAAGAAACACCTCTTGTTTTTTAAATTTCGTCCAATCATGTGTCATGCAACATGTATCAACATGTATAATAAATAAATAAATAGAATTGAAAGTCTGAGGTCAAAAATCTTTTGATCATAATTCATACAATTTTTGTTTTGTTTTGTTTAGTATACCCATTGATAGCTGTTTCTTGATTCATATTTAAAAATAAAAGATGTATTTTTATATGTAAACATACAATTCTATTTATTTATTTATCATACATGTTGATACCTGTTGCATGACTCATGATTGGACAACATTAAAAAAACAAGAGGTGTTTCTTTATATATAAACCATTGTTATGTTAATTTCGATTAATTTCCTGAAGAAGTTCGGACCAGATTGCCGAACGAAACGTTGGAATTAATCATTTTAATTTCGCTGAGATTTTACAAATATAACTTTATAAATATATATGTATACATTATTACTGTATGCATATATTGATCGATGGATTTTTGTTTAAAATGAACTCTGTGCAAGTATGTTAAAATTGTTTTTGTAGATATATTTAATAACGTCTTCGGCCTGTAAGCAGCTGGCGAGAAGGCAACGAAATAAAAGATGGTACCACTTTATTCTGCTAAAACTGTAGTTTTTGCTTTGTTTAAATTCATTCAGGGGAATAAATGTATAAAATGGTCAGTATAATAAGGTGGTATTTACATATAAGTAAAACATGCCTTATTAACCCTTGAATTATGCACTACACTTCACACAATACTGAGAATGTGAAGATAAACCGACATAAACCGCTTGTATCAGATTTCCTGTATCTGACTAAACTATTACTCAACTTAGTTTTTAGGAATGCCTACTGTTTTGGTAGCACAGTAAAACTGTTTAGGAAGGTGAAATAATGTAATGCTTTAGTCATTCGAAGTGAGAACAAATTCATTTAGGTTCCAAAAGTCAAAGAAACTTCCGTGTCAGCAAGCTTATTGAGATGATAACTAGATTTATTTTAAAGCTACGAGTACCGTTTTGTAGTTAACAATGAACAGAATTAGGTTTCAACAAACTCATGTCTTGTCTAAACGTCATCGGAAGTATTCATTCATAAATATGTCAGCTTACCTAATTAGTTACAAATCACATTTTACTATTTTAGGCATTTGAAAGAATAGACCTTATAATATGGTATAGGTGTATCTACAGTTTTCTTTATTCTGCTATAAATAGGCTAAAATATGCACTTACTAATTATTTTTTTATAATATTTATAGTTTGATCGAAAGATCATGTTTTAGAGTTTTTTTTTACTTCTTATCTCATGACAATTAGGAACTTAAAGCTCGTGATGCTGAAAAGGCTATCTTAGAGGTTATCGATGAACTACAAAGCACTGGTAGAGAGATTGATACAGATGCATTCACTGATACTGAAGAGAATGTGGGCTCAGAAGGTGAGGCTTACTTCCCTGCATTTTGTCTTCTGTCTTTGATTTAAAGTACTCTATTTTCCTGTTAGGTAATTGTTGGTGGGAGGAATATTCTGTTTTCAGAATTCATTTGAGACTCGACTGTTACAAAAAAAACTGAACGTTTTTTCTTAGTCGTCACTAGAATGTGTAGATAAAGAATGTTTAGCGAAAATGATCTCAGTGCATGACCGGTATCTTGATTTTAGTGGTAGCTGTTTACAGAATTAACCAATTTAAAAAAAATAAAGTGTTTCTGCCATTATTTCTAAGTAATTGATATGAATGTGCATATGCATATATTGAAATATTGGTTAGTCAATAAATTTACAGAGTGATGTATCCGGAATTACAGCTGAATTCCTTCCGAACCAACCATGAATGTGAATATCTAAATACTGTAAAATATTTATTGTGAAATCGAATGCTTACTCATGAGTAGGTTAACTAGTATTACGAAAATAGAGACACAAAGTCAATGCCACACTTTGTAACTTCCCTCCAAGATAATGTTGATTCGAAATAAACAGGACGAATAAGCATAACTTGAATCTATCGTATCGCCTAGTTTGGATTTCGTTATATTTATGGTCAGGTGAGGAAAAGAAAACAATAAGTTACACAACAGTTATATTATTTCATGTAATTCAGGAAGTTCATAATCCATTGACCAGTTTCAATGAAAGACTTCATCTGCACATGAATTTACCGATCAACAATGCATCCAAAGGTATCTTCGCAACTTCGAAAACTTCATATTATATTCCTAATTTTTTTTTACTGGTTGTAGGTGTAGTGGATTATTTTAGGTATTTCGAATAAAGGTCACATAGTTTCCATCGAATTTATACCATTAGGATTGTGAAAATACACGCTTTGATCCTTGCTTTTAATCGGGAAAGCCTACACGACTTTTGTTTTGTTCCATCTTATTATATGATTCTGTGTGACTGCATGTAATGGTGGAGCTGAGTCTTCTTTTACATTACTCATTTTACGAGGGACTGTTACCATAGATGTAGTTAAAAACTTCTTGCTTGAGTTACTTAACTAACTCCTGTGCAGTAGTGCAATCTGTGTCTCTGACCCCATAATCATTGCTTGGAATTCGTTGAACTGTATTATGTGTTTAATAGGCTTTACAGAATTCCTTGCCTCAGGGTATCCCAAGTTGGAAACCTGTCTTAGTTTGCTAAAAATTTAGTTAGCAGTGTTAAGTTGTCTTCTCTATTTTTCGACAGCATGAAAATACTTAATTCTCACTTCCTGACAGCGATATTTAAGTATTTAAAAAAGTGTCTACCACAACCCTTCTTACCTTAATTTCCTTAGTTTTCAGGAGTTTCTGATCAACTTTGTGTGAGAATTGAAAAAGAAGGTCATTCTAATACGTTTTATGTTTTATATTCTGTTTTCTGGCTTACTAGTCAACTTTTGCTGTCCTGTTAAGCAGAAAATTTACCAAATATTTTTCTATTAGCTCGAAATAGAAGGACATATAGTTTAGGAATCTTATTCCATAGACACTAATGTCTAAGACACCGTCTTCTTAATGTTATGCTCTGCAAACCCGCATAGCTAATTCTACTTTGATTGGACACTGGTAACTAGTGTGATGTGTCTAGTCCTTTCTTTGGTGCAGACTGAATTCTATCAGCCAGGTTTGAAATGTGGCCACCATGTCACTAGGTGGCTCACTCCCACGGTACACATTGATTCGATGATATTAGATGGTTGGAAGCAATCGGCCACGGAAGCCTTGGACCTAGGTTCAGTGCTAGTTGATACTTGTCAGCAAGGCATATCTGCAACCTTGAAGGAACTCATGCCCTTTCTGAGATTCGAACCCGCGTCACCCAGTGCTCCAACAACAACAACAACAACGAAAAGCAGTACTTCTTTCAGCCTAACAGAAGTCCGCCTGTAAAAGAGTCTTAGATCTCCTTTGTTCATCGGTGAAATCGGAGGCTTCATCATTAAGCTGTTTATTCATAGGAATATATCAATCTCTTGCTTGAAGTTTGTCTTTATCTCCTGAAATCATCTGTGTGCGAAATGTCATACCACATATTTGATTGAATACATTTCATTACTGATTGAGTTTTTTTCTCAACAGACCCTTGTAGTGATTATCACACAGTTACCATCTTACATACACAAAATGACTTCCCCTTAAAAGTGTTAAACATATCTGATGATATGCCTTTTGCAGAAAACAAATACCTCCTTCTCTAATTTGTTTTCCAGTCAAAACTTCCTAATTGTACTAAATCGTGTTCTTACTATTCATGGCTTTTAACTAAAAGGAATAGAAACTGCTATACCTCTAAGATTTCTTCACATGAATGTTTATCTCAGTTTTTAATATCATTTCTGTGTTGTATACTTTTCTCTTCTTCAATTTACATTTCTTAAGTCTTCATTTGTCTAAACCGCTCAGTTTAAAAGTCTAATACTATAAAAGGTTTTGCGGCTCTTGACTGTGATTTGAAATATTTCACCTTGCATATCTCTGCAACTTAACGACTCACTGTGATTACCGAATTCTCTGCCACCATCAATCTCCCCAAAACACACTTGACATGAGTTATATAGAGAAGATTTGTAGGTGAGGTGGCCCAGCGATTAGGACGCTCGCCAACCATTCACATGGTCCGGGGTTCGATCCCCGGCTGACGCACTCAAAATAAGAGGAGAACAAATAAACACTGCTACAGAAACTTCAAGCCACTAGCTTGAAGCCCTGTGTTCCACTGGGGAACGTGAAGGAGTTATATGTGCGTATCAATTTATCTATCCTTGCGAATTTCAAACTTTTGATAGCTATTGAGAAGCTAAGAGATAATAAATGATGTCATTTTGTACTTTACTACTCACAATTTTGTCTCATTTAAAATTTATCTACGATCTGTAATGCATAAACGCAATGTTTTTTCTGTTTTATTTAAAAAAAGAATTAACAACTCCACGAAGTAAACCGCCGTCAACAGACCATCAGAAAATACAGTCCACTGAACCACAAGAAGGGATTAATTAATCTAAGAAGGGAAAAAGTGTCCATCTAATGAAATGGCTATTTCTCTCCAGAAAACAATCATGTCAATGAACTCACAAAAAGTTTCCTCTCTTATTCTCATATAAATATATTATATTGCCTTCTTTCTATTTATGACAGATTATGAATTATGATTGAGTAAAAAATTTCAAATAAAACTTGTAGTTTTGTGAATATTATGCTCATTTTAAATTTATTGCTCTTCTTCTGTGGGTTTTGAAATGGTCAGATACACACTATGTTTTTAGGGGAAGGAGATAAGTAAGAGAATTAATATCATCAAGCAGGAACATATTCATTGTTTTGTGCTATAGCCTGTGGCCCATCCTATCAACTCTGTGTATCTGCTCAAAAAAGAGAATAAATTAGTTGCACAGTAGCAATGCTATTGTCTTCATAATTTATCAAGATACAATTTATTCATGTGTATAGAGAGTGTTTTAGACCAAAGAATTTCATGTATTTAGATAGCAGAGTGTATTCAGTTATTATTATTATTGTTCCCTTGGGTTCCTAGTGGAACATAGGGATTCAACTGCACGTCTCCACTTGCTTCTGTCTCCTTCTGCTGTACTTTTCACCTGCATCCATGTTAGTCCATACTCTTCCAACTCCTCTTCACACGATCTCCTCCATGTCACCCTTGCACTGACGTCCCACTCGCCGCTTCCCCTTCGGTCTGGTTCCAATCGAGCGATGGCCAGACGCGCGCGCAATGTCACCCAGTGGCCTCCTCAACGAGTGTCCAATCCATCTCCACTTTCTCTTGCATATTTGTTAGTTGGCGATTGGTTCTTGTTTTGTTTGTTTCTTCCCAGCCATAGTTTCTTGTTGGTGATTCTTTCCGGCCCGGCCATCTCATCTTCAGTATAGAGCCAGCGAAGACAGTTGTTGATAAACGTAACGTCTGCAACAGGCTGTTGGAAATATTCTTTGTGACCCGCCCGCCAAGTTTCTGATCCGTATAGAAGAACTGACTGACTTGACGTTTTTGTATTGAAAATCCGACCGAATTTTGTTGTTCACGCTGGCTGAGTGACGAAGATTTCCAGATTGGTTTCAGGTTGATGATGTGAATGTGTTTCTCGCCTGCCTTCCCGATTCTCGCTCGATTTGACATCCTCGTCCGTTCCGACTTCCTGTAGTTGAGACAATGCTCCGCTAGATAAGTGAATGAAGTAACCTCTTTCAAATCCGTCCCGTTGATGGTGATTGGCGCTGGATGTTGCTGCTGTTGCTGTTGTTGGTTGGTTGGTTATTTTCATCACCTCCGTCTTGTCTATGTTCACCTGGAGTCCTGTCTTCGCTGACTGCTTTTTCGACCAGTTTGTCGGTTTTCGCTTGTATTCATTGGAGTATATTAATCTATGATCCTAAAATTGTTTTCATATGAATTTATAGAAATCACTTCAGCTTCCATAGTAGGATGATTTTTCAATGCATATTGAATGCAGTTTATTTCTCATTATTATTATATCATCTCGAATTATCCTCCACCACAATACTCGGAATTCTATTCTGATATATCACTATTCATACGTATATTTTTGGGCTTTTGGCTAAATTTAATTTTGAAACTGAACGCAATGACTTTGCTTGGTTTGTGCTAAATGTCACTTGAATGGTAGGCGTTTGCTATATCTCACTTGGGACTCGTCATCTGGACGCATCTGCATGTCTAATAGGTGATGATCAATTCAAAAGTAGTAATTTCATCAGATAAATGCGATTACTATTCAGTAACTTAGGCGTATAGTGTCTAAAAATGAGTTAAAATACCCAGTGACAATCATTCTTGTACACTCAGGCTGCATTTAATTCTTTTGATTGCATTGACATTCTTGAGTACAGTAAGGGGATTAGTGCTGTACTGTTTCCCAGTTATTACTGGATGCTCTAAAGATAAAGAGGAAGAGTTTCATGTACACTGAGTTTTCCTGGTTGGAACTTGGCTTCCAGTGGAAGAAGCAAGTAGATACCGTCCTTTTCTTCTTGTGCGTAATTAACGAACTACAGTCCTTAAGGTAACACGTAATCCAATCATCTCATTTGATCAGGATTTACCAACTTGTCGGCTGAATCACTTTATTTGCCCAAGCATACATGTTGATCATTTAGGATATTCGTGTAGTGATCCTACTGAATGTAGACAGTGTTATGTGGACAAAAGTGGTCAACTATCTCGAGACCCCTAATAAATTTTGATTTTTGATAGTTCTTTTGAAGATCTGTATGAGACAATGTGCACCGATTAATTGTACCTATAGCGCTGAACATACAGTGAAACAACTCACTTGTTCTATAGTCATCATAAATCATCTGAATTAAAACAAGCAGTTCCTATTCACACCAAGATTCTGTTAATCAGTGACTCATATTAGCACATCTAAGTTCATTCAGCTCACTTATTAGGCTTAAAGTAACTACCTGCCCCTAAAGGTTCAGTAAGCATTTATATTTTACGTATAAAAGCTGTTTTATCCCATGAATGTCAATCCATGTAAGTTCAAACAAGAGTAATAGTTCACTGAGTAGTTCAGTGATAAAGGTATGCAGGAAAATCAGATATGATACCAAATGAAACTTCATAGCGCAACTAAAATTAAGATCTCGTAAAACCTACTTATTAATCAATCCAGTTTTTGGGAAAATTTTATCACAAAATCTAATATTCAACAGAGTTGAATCTTATTGTTATTTCCAAAGAGGTACATAGGATAAAATGCTTTCATATTTGCCTGTTTTTGTGTATTGTTCACAGACTATAAATGTTTGATTTGCAAGTACATGCCCAGACCGGAAATTTGCTTCTCCTCCCTTATTATCTCATAAGTATTTTGCTTCATATTTAAATGGTGTTGCAAGTAGGAATGATGATCAGTCAAAAGGGATAACTATGGACAACTATCCTGAATTGAATTAGTGTGTTTTTTAATTAACTGTTCTGAGCTATACTCTTCAGTTTACTACTAACCAACCCGAATAATTAAAGTCTACTATATGGTTTTTTAAATGATATCTTTTGTATATTTTATAACCTATTGTCATCACATCGTCACTCTTCCCTAAATAGCCTCAGATTTACATTAACAAAGGCTGTTTTCACAAATATCCATAGAGACAGTCAAAACCTGTCTCTACGTTATCATTCAGATTGTTGGGTCCATTGTAAAACAAAGGAATGATCATTTATTCTCTGATTTCTCATAGGCATTTAGCCCACAAAAGTCTGTGATAGAAAGAAATTTTCCTAGTATGAACTTATAAACAAGTGCTTACCTTCATTCCAAATAATAAATTTTCTCCATTCCCATACCTGTTTATATTAAAAGTAAACTGCTTGGTGCCACATGAGAATACACAAAATATATGCCGTATAGGTGTTGCCAACATGCTTAACAACATGAAATAGATAATTCGTAATGACTGAATAAGAGTAAAACAATTCACTTAAATTATTCATCAGTCTAAATTTTTTTATTTTTTTTATTTTTGATTTACAGCTTGATTCCACACTGTATTTTTGGTACAAGTGTGGAATTTTTAGCATGGATATCGGTAGCCCAAATTTTGCAGGCCGACCATAGATATCAGGTGTGCGTCGGCAGGGGATCGAACCTTGGACCATGTGCATAGTCGGCGAGAGTCCTAACCACTATTCCATCGACACACATGGTCAACTTATGCAGTTCATGATGATACTGATGAATAAATCAACAGAGAAGCTACACATTCTGTGAATGATTACTTTGCAATCAGCAAACAGTTGGAATGTGCATTCATATAACCATGACTTAGCTATGTACTACTGACTGGTTAACTTGAGTAGTCGGTTAACATGCACATCGACCAGTAGTGCTTGTTAACTAAACCGGTGATATAAGCACCTGACGGCCGTCTGCGAACTTGATCCAGCCATGATTCTACTCATCTACGGACACAATTTGATGTTCTGTGTTTTTAAATAACGCGAAGTGTTATTACTATTATTTAACTGTTCTTTTGGGGTGTTAGTTTACTGGACTTGATTTATTTCCGATTTGATCACTGGCTGACATCAGTTCGAGAAGTAATGAGAACCAAGGAGTGCAAAATACCCATTTCATCCTAGCTTTAGGACTCTTTAGTGGTATGAACATATGACCCTACAAGCGATCAAACCCAGGACATTCAGGTTAGGAGGCGAACATGCTCAACATTCAGCCACTGGGACGGAATCGGTAGTCTATGAATTCGAACTTCTATCAATTCATGATTGTACTCCAACAGCCAGCCCATCGCGTTAGTGAGTAATTTTCGTCATACTCAGCCTGAGGATGCCAATGATCACGACTTCTCATTCGAACTCCAGGCAACTTCGTTAAGTGTTCAGTCATCTGTTACCATTAGACTAATTTTCAAGTATTAGTTTATAGGGATTTGATTGGTTTCCTGTTTTATCACAGAGAATGTAAAATTTATTATCTAATGCTCTTAACTTATTAGCAGCTATCTCCGTTCTAGGAAAACAAATTATGTGAAAAAGTGAAAAAAGACACAGGGATAATAACATTGTCTAACCCTCGAGGTACGTGAGCTGTACTATCATAAGGATTGTCCTCATTCAGTAATTCATAAGTGAAAGACGAAAATTAACTTATAGCCGAAAACTACAACTTTTATTAGAAGAAAGTATTCTATGCACACACGTTTCACTTAGTATTAAATTGGTGGATGGTGACTAGCAGTGGAATCCAGGATGAGCATTTCGTCCTATTTGGGACTCGCCAACTGGATGTACTGTATTTCTCAGTGAGTGATGATGTTCCCACCGAGACTCGAACCCAGTACCCATAGTTTCAAACGCCAAAGCGTTATCCACTAGACCACTTGGATCACGAGAGCCACTTCTTGCGCAACGGCTCATATTAATTGTTGAATTGAATGTTTGATTTTCGCGTCGATTGATTGGACCCAAGTGCTCGGTCTCAGGTTGACATGTCGGTTCATTGTGCAGACGCTTCGATGATGTCTGGGCATGTAATAAGAAGTTAATTGGTAGATGTTAACTAGCAGTGGAATCCAGCATGTGCATTTCGTCCTATTTGGGACATGTCAACCTGACACTGAGCACTTCGGTCCAATCAATCAACGGGAAAATCTCAAATTCAGTTAAACTCACGTTTCACATTTATTGAAATACATTAGGTCAAAAATAAAGATAGTTCACTGGCTTCAATATGCACAAGCTTATCAAATAGCTGTATCATTTCCACAAAAGGGAACGAAATTTTATTCGAATCATGGGAATATACACGCCAGTTGTTAATGTCTTGAAATCCTGAAATTTGGTGCAGTTTACGTTAAATAAAATGACATGCAAACCTGAAAAACCTTGATCAAAGATGAGTCAGTCCAGGAACTCACAATTTGGTAGACAAGGAATAAAGCAAAATAAAACTGACAAAAATGGAATAATGGTGATGATACACTGACCTTAAAAGTAATTGCTTCAGTCAGTAAAATAACCATACGACATCCATGACTCATCAAAAAATGCCTACTATCATTCTTCTCCGATGTTAATCTTAAGTAATTTCAAAAGTGAGAAAAGATTTGATTCAGTATTCAATGCGATAAAAATGAGCATTTTCAAAGTTATAAGCCAACTTAAATTCTCTATCATAATTTATAGGCGAAACTTTTAAATTCAAGCATGTAAACGAACATAAGTTTAATGTCCCATATACTTCATTGTTTAAACAAACTTCAGTCTTTTTGAATACAAGTAGATTATTTAAATTCAATAAGTAACTGACTTCACTATATGAGTCACATAAATGAACTGATGAGTTATAAGAATGATAGCGGCTCATTCATATCTATGACAGCCAGTATACTGAAGAGTAGAACATTCAATCAACCTACTGATGAAGATTTAACATCTTATTTTCACAAAAGTTAGCTGCCCTACTCAAATAATGCTCAGTAATATGGTAAATAATCAAGCAAGTAGCTGAAAAAAAGATTTGAATAAATTAAACTGACTGTCTATATCTGTGCATAATTTAACAATAAATAAGCACATGGAAATTTATTTTGACAACTTTATGTTTGTTTTTTATGATGCATACAGATGTAGTAGGAAGCTACTAATCACAGTTAAACTGCTTTGGTTGGACACTAGATAGCAACTAATGTCCTGCGTCCAATAATTCATTCGATGCACTATGACAGTGACCCACTCAGTATGGTAGCCACATTGCTAACCTGAATGATGGAATTCAGTCTACACCAAATAAAGTACTAGACGTATGATACTGGTTATTTGACACCTAGTGTCCAATCAAAGCATACAATGCAATCCTACTGGAGCCTGAATAGCTAAGTGCTAGCGTCTCTGACTGCGAAACTGGGCTTCACAGGGTTCCTTCCCAGACTGTAGATAAGCCTTGCTGACTACTGAGTGCCAGCTAGCATGAAACCTGGGTCTGTGGCTTCCCGTCAATTACATCCAACCGTCTTTTTTATTTTATTTATTTCCTTCACGTTCCCAGTGGAACATAGGGCTTCAAGCTGGAGGCTTGAAGTTTCTGTAGCAGTGTTTATTTTTACAGGATGGGGTTGCTAGCCACCTCATGCCCAACCTTCCCTCTTTACCAGTCTTATTACTGGATAAGTGAGGTAAAGGAGTGTGTCAGTCGGTGATCGAACCCCGGACCATGTGCATGGTCGGCGAGCATGCTAACCGCTGTGCCACCGACCAACCGTCAAACAACAGATAAATCATTTATGTCTACTTGGCATAAACTGTTGCTTACATTAAAAGAGGGTAGATTTCACGGATTTGTTACTGGGGTATTCTGATACTGTTTAAAAACTAATTAGTGTTCAGTTATCTGGATACAATTACCCCCAGAGTTATTATTATTCCCTTGGGTTACGACTGGAATATAGGGCTTAAACAACACATCTCCACTTTCTGTTTCTGCTGTCCTCTTCAGCTGGACTCATAATCTCTCATCTGCTCTTGGCACAGTCTCCCCCTTGTCAACCTCAAATACATGCTCGTCTCCCGATTTCCCACCTGAAGGCCTAGTAAGTGGTGCCATCGGACAGTTTCATCAGCGTATCCGCAAACAATCTCCAATTCCTTCCACATATTTCTTGAGCAACCGGTTCTAGCTTGATTTGTCTCCATAGTTTCTCGTCACTAAACTTTTTTCGCATAGTGGTTAAGACTCTCGTTGGCTATGTACATGGTCCGGGGTTCAATCCCCTGTCGAGGCACACCTGATATAAATGATCGGTCTGCGAAATTTGGTCTATTGATATCACATGGTGAAAATTCCATACTTGTACCAAAAGTACTGTGTGGTTTCAAGCTAAAATCAAAACAAATGTGTGGCCAGCGAAGGCAGCTGTTGATAAAAGTCTCCAGTGGCTTGTTTGAGATGCTTTTCGTGATGTATGAGTTTCTAAGTGCTAAATGCTAAGTTTCTCACCCATATGACTTGATATTGGTGTTAAACATGCGAATCTTGTTCTTTATGTAGGCTGAGTCATTGCAAAGGATTTGCAAACTGGTTAATTCTCTCCCGTTAATGGTGATTTGTGCTGATCTTTGTTGCTGTTGGTTGGTTATGTTTATCAACTCTATCTTCCCTATGTTCACCTGGAGTCCTATCACTACTTCCTCAGCCAGTTTGTTGGTATTCGCCTGAAAGTCTTCGAGTTTATGTGATATTGGAAATATATCATCTGTGAAATCTAAATCTTCTAGTCTTCTTACCAACGAGTTATGCTACTTACTGATTTGTTTATAACTGAAAACTGAACAGTGATAAAACTTGCCACATTCTAGAAATTACTTTATTGAATCAAATCAGATATTTGGTAAGTTATCCTGTGAATACGTAGAATAATATCATCCTTAACTATGCTAATGAGTAATGCAAGTTTTAATGTAATCATGGGATTTATTGATTTTATAAGAAATACGCTGATATTTGTTAATAAACACAAAATGTAAGCTAAGGAATTTCTACTGGATGTTTACTAGCATTCAGTGAAAATGTCTTTCTCTGCATTATCTCTACTTTTTGTTATTTTAGTTTATTCATTAAAAGAGTTTCCGCGACTTACATATACCTGAGAAAATGACTGGAAAAGTGATGTGATTGAAAAATTGTGTTTTTTTAAATGTAACACGACTCAAATAATTTTAGAAAATGATACTGGAAATACGTGTGACTTGTGTTCAATGTTTGATGGAGTCCTGGATATGTAATGCTGAAGAATCTCAAACAAGAGAGAAAAACAGCTATTTTGTACTTCCTGCTCAACAACGGTGCTCTGACTGTTTTCAGCTCATGACAAAATCTATATTTAAATCAACGAAATCACACAAACACAGCACTTAAAATTATTTCACTAATTGATGTATTTGTCTATTCAGATAAAGTGTAACGATTTTGATGAACATGATGTGAAATAAACTGATGTGCAGCTTATAAACTAGTACCTGTTACAGAACAAAAAGTGGAGCGATAAGAAGCGCGATCATCGAACATCTGGTCGATAATCATCATCCTATCTCTATAGCCTCCGCCTTTAAAGTCATCTACAAGTCAAAAAGCAATCTACCGAAATCACTACGTACCTGACTCATCTGTATTGCTGTAGGCATCTTTGCCTATTGCATTCAACCCCTCCAATTTTGATGGTCTTAATCGCTCTATGCTAAAGTATGGTAATCCTAAATCATATTTTGGCTCTACCAATTTTTTTCATTTCGTCTATTCAATTTGTATACTCCTCTTTTATTACGTCAATTGTTATCATTACTATTTTCAAGTATTGGTTTTTGTAGGGATTTTGTTTGATTGCATAGGACGAAACAGCTGTCCAGTACTCCCAGGTTTTCCAGTGGTTCTCTAACTGATGTCAGCTCATGATTAAATCCTCCATGCAATCATTACTATTCTCACTTTGAACTGCCCCCGGTATTATTTCACTTGTTCCACTTGTCATTCTAAATAAATTCTGTTTTGCAACGTTAAATTCTATGTTATCGAATTTCACACAATGTTACGTGACGTTTTTGTTTTATTCGATTTTCCTACTAATCCTATAATTGCACACCCCTTCCAAGTTCTATACATCCTATGAATTATTCTATATATAATATTATCTGTTTTGCCATTTAACTATGATTATAATCACAAACATTTTAATTGCGTTTCATAATACTATTATTATTATTTTATGCATTCACACCTATGATTCAATTCCCCTATTGGATATAACATCTTAAAAACCATATATATACGATTGTACAGCTTGATAACGAATTCGTTGGAAAGAGTCTCTTCACTGAATCACTTGTTTTGGTTTTCTATACGTTACAATCGGGAATTTCCATGAAACATAAGAGAACTCTTCATGCTTATTCTAATGCAAAAATATTTTTATATCTGTCGTATATCCTGTTGAGGACTGATTCAGTAATACCTATTTAAACAACGGATATTTTAGTCACTATTATTATTATTACTGTTATTACTATATCCTTCAATTCCTAGAGGAACATAGGGCTTTAGCTGCGCACCTTTATTGCCTTCGGCTTTCTGCCAACTTTTTCACCCCGCTCCAAGTCTGCCCACATGCTTTCATCTCCTCTTCACATGACCTCCTCCAAGTCACCCTTGCACTGACGACCAACTCGCCGTTTCCCTTTCGGGTTCCACTCGAGGGCTTGTCTAGTGATGTCACTTGATGGTTTCCTCAGCGTATCTGCAATCCATGTCCATTTCTTCCTGCCTATTTGTTTAACAACCGGTTCCTGCTGTGTTGGTTCGCTCCCAGAGATCTTTGCTGCTGATCTTTTCTGGCCGGTCATCTGATCTTGAATATTGAGCGAAGACAACTGTTAATGAAGGTCTGAAGTTTGTTGAAGGTGCTCTTTATGACTCGCCAAGTCTCTGATTTGTATAGTAGCACTGACTTCACATTGGAGTTGAAAATCCGGACCTTAGTTTTGATGCTGAGTGCTGTTGACCTCCATACAGACTTAAGGGTAATGAAAGCCTGTCTTGCTTTCCCGATTTTGGCTTTGATATCCTCGTCAGTTCCGTCGGCCTGTAGTTGAAACGATGCTTCCCGGGTAGGTAAAGGAGGTTGTTTCTTTCAGGTTCCTCACATTTATTCTGACTGTTCGTCTGTTGTTGTTGTTGCTGTTGGTGTTGGCCAGGAATCTTCATCACCTCTGTTTTCTCTATGTTCACCTGAAGTCCTATTTTTGATGCTTCTTCTGCCGGCTTGTTGCTTTTCACTTGCATATCTTCCAGTTTGTGGGAAATCAGACATATATCATCGGCGAAGTCCAGATCCTCCAAGTTTGTTTTTGTGTGAGTCTATTTTATGCCTGTTTCCTCATTGCCCGTTGTCTGCCGTATTATCCAATCTACTGCAATCAGGAAAATCATTGGTGATAGTAGACAGCCTTGTCTCACTCCCGTCCTCACTTCGAAGGCCTCCGTAAGTTTCCCATTGTGGATTACTTGGCATGCAGCATTGTCGTATAACTGTTGGATGAGGTGTATAACTTCTGAAAAACCCTATATATATACGATTGTACAGCTTGATAATAAATTCGTTGAAAAGAGTCTCTTCGCTGAATCACCTGTTTTGATTTTCTTTACTTTTATTCAAGCAGAAGTATTTGACGATCCTAATACGAAAGGACAGTTTTACTTGTTTTAAAATGTAGCCAGTTAAACATGGTTTCGAATGAAATCAGTGTACCAGTTTACCATTGGTATTCGCCAAATTTCGTATTATGATAAAGAAAAAATTTCATGTCAAGAGTAAAGAATGGATACCACAGTCAAATGATTTTGAATCAGCCAATCACACTGCTCAACATTACGGATGATTGCTTCTCGTAATCTTCGTTACAAGTTTCTCCCTGATTCATTATTAGGATTAGAGTAGGATTAAGGTAGGAGTATAGTTAAGATTGGGATGAACCTAGCAAAGAAGATAATAGGCAGCATCCATTTGATCATCATCATCAGATTATATTCATCATAAAGTCAGTCATTCCTCTGAAATAATGGATCCTATAACTGGTGCTTATACACAATATGTTTTATTTACTGTAGTCACTCTTATGGAAAACTGAGGCATCTTTGCAGCATATTTATTCTTGTTATACTTATATACAGCAAATATACTTTTTAGTACTGTAAATTCCACTTTGTACTTAGAAAAATATGACTGGCTGGTTCACTTTGCCAAATAGGACAACAAGCATCACTAGCCAAGACCCTGGCATCCCAAGCCATTGATGTATGCTGTGTTTCAGAAACACGCATACAAGACCCAAGTGTGGTTATTCACCTTACCCCACCTGGCCAACAGGATGAATCTGCAAAATTCACCTTGAGGGTGTCAGGAGATGCCACAGCTAGTTCACGAGGATTAGCTGGCGTAGGAATAGCTTTGAGTACTAGGGCAGAAAAGATATTACTTGACTGGATCCCGGTAGATAGCCGAATGTGTGCTGTCCGTCTGAACGGATCAGTAAGAAGGAGAAAGGACTGCACTACTCGCCGATGCCTTTTCGTAATCTCCGCCTACGCCCCCACTGACTGCAGTTCGGATGAAACGAAGGATGAGTTCTACCAAAAGCTGTCTAGTTTTCTGCGAAAGGCTAGACGCTCAGACATAGTCGTTCTAGCTGGTGACTTTAATGCTCAAGTAGGGAAATTGTGTCAATCTGAGAAGGATGTCGGTGGCACCTATGGAGTTCCGTGGCAGCGAACCGACAACGGTGACCGTTTCCTACAGTTCTGCTCTGATAATCATTTGTTTCTTGTAAGCACTAACTTCAAACACAAGGAGAGACACTGTTTGACCTGGCGACCCCCATCATCAAACCAACGCTGGACACAAATAGACCACATAGCAATAAGCTATCGTTGGCGTGGGTCGGTAGGAGATTGTCGCTCCTTCTGGAACACGTGTGTAGATACCGACCATGCACTGGTCCGCGCTCGGGTGGGCTTACGACTGAACGGACGTAGGAAACAGCTGGCGGTAAAACCATCACGTCCCCAGCTCGATCAGGAAACTAAATCCTATTTGAGGAAGAACTAGCTAAACACATACCTGTGTTCGACAGCCGTGCTCACCCTGAAGAAGCTTGGAAGAATATTCAGTCAGCCATAGATACAGCTGTAAAAGCTGTGAATAAGGTAAATCCAAAGGTGAGTAAAAACCACTGGATCTCTACCACTTCATCTGAACTGATAGATGCTAGAAGACTTATTCCGGCGAGCTCCGAATTCAATGAGGAGCGAATGCTGCACAAAAGGAAACTTACTAAAAGTCTCCGCAAGGACCGTGAACAATGATGGGTGACAAAAGCCAGAGAGATGGAGAAAGCTTCGAGGATAGGCAACACCAGACAACTATTTAAACTCATCAGGGAAACGGGTGGGAGAAGACAAATCATCAGTGAAACAATCTCGGAAAAAATGGCACTATAATTAGCTCCTAGGATAGACGATTGGAACGCTGAAAAGAGCACTATGAGGAGCAGTTTAATTGGCCCACAGCCACGCTGAACCTGCCGAACATCTAACACCTCCCTAAATGGGATATAGACACAGGTCCTCCGTCACTAACTGAGGCTACTAAAGCTGTCACCAATCTGAAACAAGGAAAAGCAGCGGGACCTGATGGATTGACTCCAGAGGTATTTAGGTACGGTGGAGACAGTTTACTGTCTGCATTAACTGAGGTTCTAGGCAGCGTCTGGGAATCAGAAGAAGTCCCATCGGGTTGGTGTAAGTCACTGATTATCCCCATATACAAGAAGGGAGACAAGTCTTCCTGTGATAACCACGGAGTAATTAGGTTGCCTAATATAGTATCTAAAGTCCTAGGCTCAATAATCATGCGTAGACTAAGTGGTGCTCGGGAGGCACAAAAACGAGAGAGCCAGGCAGGCTTTAGACCAGGAAGAGGGTGTATTGACCATATCTTCACCCTCCGACAGATTCTAGAACATAGGAATTCCTATCGGCGCCCAACAATCACTAAATTCCTTGACCTAATGGCAGCATTCAACTCTGTCGACCGAGAAACTCTGGAGATGCTTAGCTGTAAAGGGAATGGCGAGAAAATACATTGCACTGATTAAGGCACTCTACTCGTACTCATACAGTCAGGTGAGGGCTTACGGCGAATTGTCATCTGAACTGGTGATGGCTGGTGGTGTCCGTCAAGGATGCCTATTATCTCCTTTTCTTTTCAACTTCATCATACATCTACTAATGGACTTAACCCTAAGTGACTGCAGTAACTCGGGGATTGACTTGCTACCAGGGAATAATCTCGTCGACTTAGAATATACAGACGATATAGTCCTTCTAGAGGAGAAGCAGTGTTTTCTAAACACCTTGAGCCGCAATCTACGAATGTTTGGCATGCGATTCGCTCCCGCCAAATGCAAGATGATGTTACAGGACTGGACTACACCGAATCCTAGATTAGAAATAGGGAGTGAAGTGGTAGAGCACGTTGACCGCCTCACTTATTTGGGAAGTACCATCAGCCAGTGCCAACGGGTTGATCTCTGACGAAATCTCAGCACGAATACAGGGGGCACGTTTCGCATTTGCTAGTTTACACCGTCTCTGGCGTAGACGAGATGTTCGACTATCGACCAAAGGGCGGGTGTACTGCTCATCAGTCCGCTCCGTCCTCCTTTATGGCTATGAGACCTGGCCACTGAGAGTGGAAGACATGAGAAGATTAGCTGTCTTTGATCATAGGTGCCTGGGTTCTATCTCCCGTATGAAGTGGTATAATAAGGTGAGCAATATTGAGGTTAGGCGTCGAGTTCTAGGTAAACAGGGGAAATCAATCGACGAGGTTGTAAAGTTACAAAGACTGAGATGGTTAGGACATGTGTTACGTATGCCTAGCCTAGTCATCGCCTTCCTCGACGAGCAATGTTAGCGGATGTAGGGTCAGGCTGGAAAAAAGCTAGAGGAGGTCAAACAAAAACATGGCCGAACCAGTCAATGAAATCTACAACAGTTAGTCTAAGCCACGTAGGAAGGTGTAGACTACCTGACTGGTTGGGGTCCTCGGGACGGTAAAAATTGGAAACAATTGGTGACATGGCTCAAAATCGTTCTCAGTGGCTAACGCAGATGCATCCACTCCTTGTGACTTATGATCTCCAATGAAACTGTTTTGTTCTTCGTTACTACTTTTCCTTTGTCTCACACCTCTGCTTACTGTCTCTATTATGCTTTTCTTGTACTTTCTTCTCTTGCTTCGCGTGCTACACGGAGTGTGGCGACTTGAACTGCCGCACATTTGTGCAAAGTTCTATGTCGAAAACAGACAGACAGACTGGCTGGTTCGACGTCACTAGAGAGTGGTGTCTATTCTTTACCATTGTGGAATTCATTTTCGTCATGAAATGATTTAAAGTATCCCAGTTAGTAATTGGCGTGTACTACTAATAGGATTTATCGGTAGTATATAAAAAGACATTCATAGGCATAACAGCACCAGATAGCTGGGAGATAGGTATGACGTCCAAGAAAGCAAACAGTTCAGTGTTGCAGAGAAACATGGGAGACATGAAAGCAACACAAAGAAACACAATATGAAGGATTATAGATAGAACAACATGGAAGATCTGTTCAAATGATGATTTGAAGATGAGGTGTACACATTTTTAGTATATAGCGATATCAAATTCTAAATAAACATTCCCTTACCAATTCTCTTGTCTTCTGCTGTTACAAATATATCCAGATTCTCTGAAGATATTATTGATTTACTCTCTAAACGCTAGTTAATTTGGAAGTCAGAAGAATATACTAAAATGCATGTATTTCGAGTTGCTTAGCTTTTAGTAATCGAAATTTAGAAATATGGAAAAGGCTTAGTTATAAAACTTTGAGTCTATAAACTAATTGAAGTGTCATGTATTAGTTCAGTGTAAGGTATTTCAAGTGTTCACATTCCAAATACTGAATATATATATATATATATATCCGTTATTGAAAGAATATGGAACGATTACACTAACAATATTCCCTTCAATACACTAACAATGAACCCCATATATTTTTAAAAAGCCATACACTACTAGAAAACACACACTCTCGCAGTTGTGAATTAATACCAAAAAGAAACGAAATACCAGCTCAGGAGTCTTGCAGATAAACTTTGAAATTAAGACAATTTAAAACCAACTTGCATATAATGAATATTTGTAGTAAAAAGGAAAATTTATTTTCAAGATTCCTTGTGATTTACTGCATAGTTGCACATTTTTATCGGAGCAGTTTCAAAATTCTACAGCTCAACTTCAAAACAGGAAAATCAACCTTATCGTATACTGGGGGAAAATAAATTAATTTTATATTAATTACTTTCCTGTCTTAATAATTCCTCTAAATATTCATGATCTGTATAAAGTGGACCAAACATAATTTTTGACATATTTCTTGGAATTAAACTAGTAGAGATACTCTGGTTATTTTGATTTCCATCTGAAGTATCAGTATCACCTGTTACTCTCTTTGATTTTTGACCATGTTTTGGTTTTCTGTAGGTTACAATGGGGATTTTCCATGAAACATAAAAGAACTCTCCATGCTTATTCTAATGCAAAAAATATTTTGATATCTGTTGTATATCCTGTTGAGGACTGATCCAGTTATACCAATTTAAACAACGGTTATTTTAATCACTATATATATGAAAACAAAACAAGTAGTTCAAGGAAGAGTTTTTCGGGGAATTCATTTCATTTGTCTGTACAATTGCACTTATATATGATTTCTCATGAAAGAGTTTGGTAACCAGAGTGGCAGGTTGTCACGGTCATAGTTGTTATCATCAGTCAATACATACGAGGACTTGAATAAATGTATAACAGTTGCGTAATAAGACGATTAATTTGATGAAAGAGTTTCAATTTAACTCCTCTGAAGCAGTGGCTAATTTTAATAATAATGATTGTGACTTGTCACTTTGTTACTCCTCTCTTTCATAAAAAACTGTATATCAGCGCGACTGTACAAATAAATAAAATGAATTCTCCGAAAAATGCCTTTTTGCTAAACTTCCGGTTTTGTTTTTATTAATCTCTGGATGGGGATTACTCATGAATATATATATATATATATTAATTATTTGATGTTAAATTATTTCAGTACAAAGCTTTAATCCGAATTTCATGTGAAGTACGAGGATATATATGTTTGTACTAACATGGCACGTTCCGGTGTTATAGCCTCCTCACTATTACATAAGTGTTTAATTTGTAGATGGTAACTAGCAGTGGAATCCAAGATGCGCATTTCGTCCTATTCGGGACTCGTCATCTGGATGTGCCTGCATTCCGTAGTGAGTGATGTTCCCACCGAGGTTCGAACCCAGTTATCATTGTTTGAGAGGCCAAAGCGTTATCCACTAGACCACTTGGGCCCCAAGAGCCACCTTGTGCAACGGGTCAAATTAATTTAATTGAATTTGAGATTTTTCCGTTGATTGATTGGAGCGAAGTGCTCGGTCTCAGGTTGACAATCCACACCATCCACAAATGTAATTCTAATTAAATGCTCAGATATCGTCGAAGCATCTGCAAAAGAGGCCGACATGTCAACCTGAGACCAAGCACTTCAGTCCAATCAATCGATGGGAAAATATCAAATTCAATTAAATAATACATAAGTGGTTTAAGCATTCTATTAAAACAAAGTATGCCTATAGAAATGAAGCATCAAGCATCCAGCCATAATACTAACGTGTAGGTAATTTTTGATTGTTGATTTGAAGGCATCTGGTTAATAAAACGCTAGAGACCATCATGAATTAACATTCTTTAGAAAGCCGATGGTAACTAGGTAGTACTGAAAAGCTATTTCGTCCTTCTCTGACGCAAGTCAAACAGTATCCACTCATGACCTCAGCTGAGATGGGAACCAGGGCCTTCAGGTTAAAAGGTAAAACCCATTGACCATGTGGCCACTGAGACGGAATTCAATGTCCCATAAATTCTGACTTCTTCTAATTAGTGATACATAATGCCACCTCCAACCAGTACCATGGGCGAGTATCTATCCATACACCTAACTTGGTTGATCTCACTGGTTACACCTTTTCATCAGAATTCTAGGAATTTTATCCTAGAGTCATTCATTGTAGTGCGTAATATAATTCTAAAACTCCCCTGTCAAGCTCTATAATTGTAGAACCATTGATGTCAGCATACAATAAGCAGAAAAAGCCAATTAATTATGATCACTTGGTTTTGATTATCGTCAAAATATATATAAATTTATAATCACTAAGATCACAAAGTAAAATAACTGAATGGCATATCTGTGAATTCACACTAAACAAGGTTTCAAAGCGTCAGCTGAAGTTAGTGCTGTGAGAAAATATAAATGCCAGCAAGAAACAAAAAAAATAAATAGGAAATGCTAGAAGTAAGAGGGTTGGTAAATAATGACTGAAAGGTAATAATGGTGTGACGTGAACACAGTAGTAGTAGTATTATTAATATGAGGTCATTAAGTTATGAAGAAACAGCATGAGATTACTGTGATTTCAAACAAAAGATGACTAACAACAATAATAATGAAAGTGGTGTGATGTAACCTATGTGAAAAGGAAAAAGAAGGGAATAAATAGGATTGTTAAGGTGCGTAAGCAAATACTGCGACATGAATATATGAGACAACTTAGTCAGTGGTATTTTTCTGTGTTAGTCTGGGAGGTTGAATGTACTTTTCTGAGTGCTATTTAGTGTTTGTTCTGTAGCTTTAGCTACGGATTGTTCAGTGGTCGATATATTACCCTAGTGTACCTTTTTGTTGCGGTGTTCGCTGTCTATTAAATGAGAAAAAGATGGCATTGCTTATTGTCATGGAGAAGTGGTATAAGTCCCTGAGAGCTTAAAAATAAATTCCTCTGAGTATAGCCTATATAAGTAGCTACACAGGAACAGTTAAGTTTGCATATACATGTCCATGTGACCATACTAGGTAACTAACTTTTGTTGCAATGTACCAGTGTAAACGCGGTTCTGAAACGGATATATAATTTAGTGACCTCAAGTGTACTATCAGTTATTCTGCCCAGTGTTCAACTAAGCATATCACTGGATGCATTGATCTTAAACCACAGTCTTAGATAAAAGTTCTTCATTCTTTCTGTATCACTTTTTTTCCGTCATTTTCATTCACAAAATTGCTAACCTAACTGTCTTGTAACAGAGTACTCTTCAGATTCTCTACTCCTACATCAATACATTCTCTAGGTCATATGTGCCTCATTCTATAAACAACGAAGTGAATTGGTTTACTTTTGCCTTCTATAGGTGTGAAGCTGTGAAAATAGATGTGTGGCACACTCCGTGTAGTCATCCTAGAGATGTTTCTTCTGTTATATGTAGTCATATGTTAATTGAAGGTGATTACATATAATTCTTGTTAAACCAAGTCAGTTAACAAAATACATGAGCAAACATTTGTCTTAAATATTATAAGTATCACGGTGTTTCTAGTTCCAGTCTTACTGACTTTGAAGGTAGTAAATCACTGGCATTTTGTAACTATTGCATAACACTATATATATATATATATATATGATCTGTTCACGCGATCGATTTGTTGGTCAGGTACATACTAAATGACTTTTGACCTCTGAAGCAGTTAATTGACTGGCATCGTGAATCACATTCTTTTAAATCCATAAAGTAAAATATCAGCAGATTATTTCCTGGCTTTTGATTTAATTATCCTTTTGGATGTATTACATAATTCTGTAATGATCTTTATGTTGAGCTCACTAATAAATCACAAATTTTTCTAGAGAATTAAAGAGAAGTTAATAGTTTGTTTTCTAATGTAGAGATATTTTATGTATACGTGTACAGAATGCGAATATGGTTTCGCTTGTATCTGAAGTAAAAGTTCACTGAATCTGGACACTGCGTACCGAGTATTATGAAAGCAATTACCTATTTATGCTTGAAACTGCTCCCTTATTAAATACTAGTCAATTTTTTATTGATCCAAACCATTTTATATGGCTGTTGTCAGTTCATGTTAGGTAATGATAAATGAACACTTCTGAAGTAACATCTAAAAAATTCATCTCTTGCAAAAGAGATACTTCTTAAACACTTTATGCAGATAGATTTCTGTTTAAGTATTTATTATATAGCCATAGAAAAATAGTCCGGTGAAACGTGAGGAAGGACAGCCTTTTAGAAGTAAAATAGTGCTTTTTATTGGCATAGCCTGAGCATAGCCGAGGCGCCAGCCATACAAAAGCTCAAACCCACGTTTTGTATCCAAAAGAAATACGTCCAACCCCTGTCCCCTGCCATGGCCATCATAAACAGGTAATTTTTTAGTAATGACCATCCCGTCGCCTTTCTTATCTAAACTTCCTGTTTATTCATGTTATTTTAAGTTTTTCTTAATCCCTGTTTACACTATCATATTTTCATACCCGAAACTCGTTTTTATTTTGTCATTTTATTATTTCTACATATTTAATCCCTGATTGCATAAACAATTATTCATCACACTAGTTTTTATCCAAACATCCTGTATGTTTTTGTTATTTCTACATTTCTAACCCCTAATTGCACAATTTCAATCTTCCTAGTTATTATGATGCTACTTTGTTTGAGTTTTATCCATCCCACTGTTTATTTTGGCATTCTAATTCCTAATTTTAATTCTTAATAATTTGACCCTTAACCTGAAATTATTCTGGAACTCTCCCATCCATTTGATATAAATACACGAATGTACAGTTTAGATGATGACTTCGTCGAAAAGAAAATTTTCTTCGCTGCAACTGTCTTTTTATTATCAAAAGAAAATAAGTTAGAATTCACGAGCCACTGAATCGGGTCCCAGTGGCTGAATGGTATACGAGCTTGCCTTGTAACCGGAAGGTCCTGGATTCGAATCCCAGTGGGTTTATACTGCCGATGATTCCAAAACTAACATGAGACAGCAGCTGTCCAGTACTCCCTGGTTTTCAATGGTTCTCTAACTGATATCAATCCGTGATCAACTTGTAAAAACGAAAGAACTAAGTTGACACATTCAAGAACGTCGCCTAGCTGATAGTGAACACGATAAAGATTGAAAGTTTTTGGCACTAGGCAAACAATACCGTTCGGTAAAAAAGACAGCAACACTGCTATTGAAATTTTGATGCTCAAGCTTGAAACCCTTTGTTTCATGGTGGTTTGTTGAAATTTCGAGCTACCGAAAACCTCAGTTATTATACTGAATCTTATGTCTCGTGTTCACATAGTTTTAATCTATAAAAATATAACCTCTAAAGGTATGTCTTACTCTCGAAAGTGTTCAGAATGTTCACAGACTGCAGATTGTCGAGTTTCTACTCAACTTGACAGAAAGCATAATTGTGAGTGGCAGAGTATCCCAATTCATGGTAATTTTAGCATAAAATGCTACTCCCTACAAAATAAAACTAACTGCCTATCACTTTTAATCATCTGGTTATGTCTTTGGGCGGCAAAAATGAGCTTGTTCACCTTTTTAATTTGGCTTCAAACTAAATTTCGTGCATTTCTCGGAGAAAAAAATTATAAGGGATTACATCGCCCTGTAGACCAGACGTCACGGCGTCACGAGATCTGTTAGCAAATATTGTTTAACTTGAAAATGCCTGACGGAGAGGAAATATTACGCGGTAAATCTCTGTCGAGAATCTTGTGCATCTTATAAAAACTGTATTTTGTAATATTGCATGAATATTTTACTGTTTAATGTGCATTCAATTTACCCGCCTCTTAGAATTGAATCTTGAATGGAATCGTTAAATATACCAATATCATCCTTCTTTTCACAAGTTTATAACTTCTGAAAACCTCTTTTATTATTGACAAATATTATTTCTATAATGAATAATGAATTAACGTTTTCTTATCATTTTTATTTCTGTCCATTATTTCTCAAAATCAAAAACACACACACTAAAATTGATGAGTAAATATTTGTGTTCATTGATTTCGTTTTGTTTCTTTTTCTATTGAAATATAATTAGAGTTGATTTGTTTACAACTGGGCCACAAACAGTGATTTGCTGAAAACTAGATTTTTTTTAAATAAAAAAGAACTAAAACTGTTTTGTAATCTTGTTTATTGGTCTATTATTACACTCACACAAAGAGAATATTGGAAATAGCAGTGTTATGAAGACATGCTTATTGTCTAGTAATTGTAACTCACGTTTTTAATGAACAAGGTATGTACTGCATGTAAACATTTAGGCATATTCATATATTTGAATAATAATAATAATAAAGTAATAATGACAATGGTAATAAAAAAATGAATAATATTCCTGAGAATTGACTATACACAATCACAGTGTTAAGTGTACTAAAGTAAATAGAGTGAAGTAGTATTAACCTAGTTGTGTACTTTTAATTGGCAATTAGCCAGTGTATTTGTGAATAAAGTTATTTGCGCTTATATTGTAATGCGTTGACTTCTCAACAAAACATTCTGCTTGATACAAAACTTAACTGCGTACAATCACTCTGACTGAATAGTTTATAACTGACAGAATCATATGACAAGAATATCTGAGATTGTGTCTCCTTATACTTCAAATGACAATTCTAAAGCGTATTAATAAATAGAGATGATTTTAAAGAGTTGGTTTGTATGGATTACATTTGTTTTTCACGAGTATGACCACGAATTGGTAGAAGTTAGAATTCATGGGCTGGCTATTCGATCGGGTCCCAGTGATTGAGTTGGATACGAGCTTGCCTGGGTTCGAACACCTGTGGTGGGTGCGAACTGCCGATTATTCCTAAAATGGGATGAAACAGCTGTCCAGTACTCCGGTGCTGATTTTCAGTCGTTTTCTAACTGACATCAATCCGTGATCAACTCGTAAAAAAACAAAACTAATCCTTACAAACCAACCATAGAAAATTATGGTCTGACTAGAAGTAGTTAAGCCTAATTATGACACCGTATTTAGACATATTAGTAAAATATGGTGTAAACCATGGAGTTAAATCCACAAATGAGGGTGGTAGAGAAATACACTAGGAAAACAATACGAAATTCAACATGATTAGACATGGAGTGTGACTCCTTAAATGTATCTAGTATTTTGTTGTGATAATCGATTTCAAATCCTAATGCAAGTTCAACCTCAGATTTCTGAACAGGCTACCTGTACGGCGTATACATGAAAAGTTTGTCAGTTTATCATGAAACTCATAGTGATGCGGTATTATTCACTGATGGTGTTTCGGGCATAATTTACTGCCCATAATAATGTCAAGGTAACTTCCTGGTGAAACACAAAAATGACCTGATTCACTGTTTGACTTAAATAGCAATCATTTGCTTTGAGAGGTTTCAGTTCAAAAAACAATAATTTTTAATATCCTATTTGTCAGTGTATCATATAATCATTGTGTCTTAAATAAATAAATGCTATATGCAGTGTTCTAATTAAGTTGGGTCAGTTAATTGATGAAGTATTCGTGATCACCAACTTACATGTTCAGTAAGGTGCAGTTATGCGAAATCATTACTGTTAATAAACACATAAAGTATAACAGTAATCATTTAGTTCTTCGAATATATGGATATCGCTTAGAGAATCATTGAAAACCACGGAGTTTCATCCTAGTTCGGGACTCATCATCATCACGCACCCACAGAGGTTTGAACCGAGGATCTTCAGGTTGCAAGGCAAACTCATGAACCATTCAGTCACTGAGAACCGATTCAATGTCCTCTCCATGAATTCTGACTTCTTCCGATTCGCGATTTAGCGCGACCAAAACCAATGTCGTTAGTGAAAGTTAGAATTCATGAGCCGCTAAACCGGGTCCAAGCGGCTGAATGGTATACGAGCTAGCCTTGTAACCATAAGGTCCTGGGTTCGAACTCTCGTGGTGAGTGTCTACTGCTGATGATTCCCAAACTAGAATGAAACAGCTGTCCAGTACTCCAGTGCTGGTTTTCAGTGGTTCTCTAACTGATATCAATCTCTGGTAAAACTCGTAAGAAACAAATATAGATGAGCATAAAACTCGAAAGTCGTATTCAACTAGATAGAAAACAGTAATAGGAACATGAAGCACATATGTACTCATTGAAGGAGAATACTACGCCGTAGTTATTTTATTTTTTAACATATATTCTTGGCATTCTCTATTCAGTACACAATGTCACCATTGTTAATAATGATAGTAATGATAACTGTTCTCCTATCGGAGAATAAACAGCCATTTCATAAAATTCACACTATTTTATATACCTAAAAATCGGGCACTGTGGTAGTATGTAATTCCATAAAAATTTGTTTGTTAGATATATCATAGAGTGAAACAGGATTATTTACAGGAATTCAAAGTTTCGAACACAATTTATTACTCATAATCATATCAATTGTAATGACACATCTTCGAAATTTTCATTTTCATAGTTTTCTTTATTCTTTCCTGTTTGATGTAGGGGGAGTAGAATTGTGCAGATGTCTGGCTGGACAGGTGTTGAATCATTCCTATTACACGTATTCGCAGTTGATTCCATAAATAATGTTCCGGTTATAAATCTCTCCATCCACCCCACAGCTGAACTATTCCCTTGTTAGGGTCAACTGATCTGGATTTTGCTAGGTTCCTGGGCTCCGTGAATCTGACTGACCTCATTCTACTACTCTGACCTATGTATTTGACCTGACAATCACTGCAGAGCATAAGACACTCTACTTTAGTACTACATGCAATTACACATAACCATAAAATAGGATGGGATAAGATGACACTTTTAAAATCTAATATCTCAGGATGGAGGGAGAGATTGAAAACAGGAGCTTTGTTTATCGAATCAAATGCGCATACGTGTAATAGGAATGATTCAACACCTGTCCAGCCAGACATCTGCACAATTCTACTCCCCCTACATCAAACAGGAAAGAATAAAGAAAACTATGAAAATGAAAATTTCGAAGATGTGTCATTACAATTGATATGATTATGAGTAATAAATTGTGTTCGAAACTTTGAATTCCTGTAAATAATCCTGTTTCACTCTATGATATATCTAACAAACAAATTTTTATGGAATTACATACTACCACAGTGCCCGATTTTTAGGTATATAAAATAGTGTGAATTTTATGAAATGGCTGTTTATTCTCCGATAGGAGAACAGTTATCATTACTATCATTATTAACAATGGTGACATTGTGTACTGAATAGAGAATGCCAAGAATATATGTTAAAAAATAAAATAACTACGGCGTAGTATTCTCCTTCAATGAGTACATATGTGCTTCATGTTCCTATTACTGTTTTCTATCTAGTTGAATACGACTTTCGAGTTTTATGCTCATCTATATTTGTTTCTTACGAGTTTTACCAGAGATTGATATCAGTTAGAGAACCACTGAAAACCAGCACTGGAGTACTGGACAGCTGTTTCATTCTAGTTTGGGAATCATCAGCAGTAGACACCCACCACCAAAGTTAACTATACCTGACTGTGATATTGATACTAAGGCTTTTTTATTATTGTCTGTGTCGATTTTTGCCCATTTTGCTGTGAATTATTTTCCTTTAGCTGATGTTGTTTTGATTGTTTTATCTATTGTCTTCCGATTTTAAGAGGAGCAACCCACAAGGTCGCTTCTCTCTAAACTTTATCTTAATTTAATAATTCCTTTCTCAGGCGTGAGGCTAGCAACCCCGCCCTGTAAACAAAGTTGCCACAGAAACTTCAGAAAGATGAATCTCCTTGCGTCAAAAGAAAAAGTCTGTGTGGGGACATGGAACGTCCGCACTACGTACGAGACTGAGAAAGCTGCCCAGATCGCAAACGAGGTGAGAAGATACGGAATCCAAGTACTGGGAATATGTGAAAGTAGATGGAACGGGAATGGACTCACCAAATTGTCAACGGGTGAGCCAGTGATCTACTCCGGTCACTCAGAAGATAACCACACGCACAACGAGGGCGTGTCTATCATGATACCACCAACGGAAGCAAACGCCTTGATGCAATGGGAGGCGATCTCGTCCAATATAATGACCGCCAGATTCAACTCAAAGGAAGGAAAGTGTCAGTTATACAATGCTATGCACCCACAAACAACGCAGACCTTGAAAATATAGAAGTTGTATAGACAACTACAGGCAACAATGGAGAAAACTCCAACTGGCGACATTAAAATACTAATGGGAGACATGAACGCCAAACTGGGACCAGACGACACAGGAAGGGAACTCATAATGGGCAGAGAAGCTCTCGGAGATATGAATGAAAATGGAGAACTCTTCGCCGACTTCTGCGCCTTCAACGAAAGAGTGATTGGTGGCAGCGTATACAAACACAAAGATATCCACGAGGCTACATGGGTGTCACCAGATGGACAAACCAAAAACCGAATTGACTTCATCTCAATACTGCTCAAGGAAGTGGAGACGCAGCCTACTGGACACAAAAGTAAGAAGAGGAGCAGACGTTGGCTCAGACCACTATCTCGTGCAAGGGACAATCCAAATCAAATTAAAAGCTTTCAGGGAAACAGGAGCTGAAGATAGACCACAAGCCAAGTTCAACACTCAAAAGCTGAAGGACCAGGCTACAAAAGACATCTTCATTGCAAGCATAAGGGACAAAGTCGAGACACAAATCAACACTAGTGAAGAGGTCAGCGTCGAAAAACACTGGGACAACTTGAAAACGGTGTGGAATCAAACCTGCATGGAAGTTCTATGCAGAAAGAAGAGACAGGACAAACAGTGGCTCATTACGGACACTTGGAAACTAATAGAAGAGAGAAGGACAGTGAAACAAAAGATTATCCAGTGCACTGACGAGCAACAAAAACAGGAGCTGAATGCAAGCTACAATACGCCAAACAAAAGAGTGAAGAAGAGTGCCAGGGAAGACAAAAGAAAACATTATGAAGCCATGTCAAGTGAAGCAGAGCAAACTGCAGGCAAAGGAGACCTCTCAAGACTCTATCAAACAACTAGGTTCCTATCGGGGAAGAGTGCAACACGAATTAAGCCAGTGAAGGATGACAATGGAAAGTCAGTCATCAAAAAAGTGGAGCAAAGAAAACACTGGGCTGAACACTTCGAAAGACTTCTAAATCGTCCGCCATCTACAACGCGCCCACCAATACCAACGACGGAAATAGAACTACCAGTGAACATCGACGAAATCACTAATCCTGGATGCAATCAAGATGCTGAAAGCTGGTAAAGGAGCAAAAGGAGATGGAATTTCGGCAGAAGCATTAGGAATGGACCCAGAGACATCAGCGGACTTGATGACTCCATTGGTCGAGAAGGTGTGGAAAGAGGGCATGGAAATAATAATAATCCGTCAAATTACTTCAAGATAAATCTTCAGACATATTCAAAGCATCTTTACAAGGAGCCAACGTGTAAACCTGAGGCCAAGCGCCTCAGTCCAATTTATCAACGAGAAAATTCAAACTGAATCAAATCAGATCAGCAGATAATAGGTTGTAATAAAGACTACATCAGTTTCAAAGACACTCACTTAATTATTCAATGACGCAGGCTCGATTTTCCAATACAATATGAATGTGCTAAAGATAGAATAAAACGCCTCAATGATGTATCCTCAATCAAGCAGGAACTCCTGTCTCCTATTTAAAATTAGTTTATCAGAGAGAAATAAAAATTCTCTTTTGCATTAATGCGTCATCTCACTGTAACTTTAGCAGAATATTCGATATGAATACCTCTTCTTCAATAATCTGTTCACAATACTGATACCTGTTCGAATAATTTAACCACCTTTGTCTGACATTCATACTATTACCCCAATGTTTCTATATCTTCCTTAGACTTATTCCTCATTCTTTCTTTTTGATTCGTCCCTATTTTTAATACTTCTGTTTGTTGTTGTGGGATAGTGTTCATTCATAATACTGTGCTGTTCTACTGCTTCAGTTTTGTTTGCGTGAATTCAAGGTTACACCACGAAGTGACTACGTCACCTTGGACTATCTGTGAGAGACATGTTTTGTTCTGTTTCATTCCGGTAGACAAAGCTTTGAACCCACCTTGTTGAAAAAATTGGTAGTGAGTCTCAGACATTCTATAAATTTGTTTAGTCAATTAGTTTCGTTGTACAGTACATGTGAAAAATATTTAGAATATACAGTTCCCGCATCTCACTGTTTAGATTCCATCACATCATACTGTCCATTTCATATTGTAAGACTGTGCATTACACGCTGACGTTTAGCAAACTACACAAAAGAACTCATTGAAAGGTTCTGGTGTTCACATCATTACCGTAACACTGTTACAAGTTTATTGGCCATTGTTTGGAAGGTCTAGACTGACTGCTGCAGTACTCTGATGGATCACCGAGGAGTCGGAAACACACAGACACACCTTGCTCATGAGATTCACTAAATACGAGACTCAAATCAAAGGCTTTCTGACGACTGCTTCCACCAGCTGCCTAAATTCAACTGTTTAATCACATTTTTCATGTTATTAATACTATTGCTTAGAACAACAAACAGATTTTTTAAATTTTTACTTATGCTTCTATTTAACTATGACGTAGTTACTTGATAATTATCAGTGGTTCTAGCGAAGAAAGGCTTTAATGAAAGGTCATGATTTCGTCATCATTATACGTGACATTGACAACAACAGCAATAACAATTTCAATAGTAAAATTCACAAAAGAAATTGCATCTTCTTCTTAGAAGTTAGTTACATAATGGTATACACACGCATAACATGTACCTATGCATATACATGTTTACTTCAAAACTTATTGGTAATTTATTTAAAATCACGTTTATTTTAACTTATTAAATGAATGAAAATTAAGATAGTGCAAAACTATGAATCAGTATGACTCATAAACTTTAAAAATTTCTGACTGTTAACCCGCATCTTCTTTCTTCGTTCCTTTAAGCTTTTACTTCGTTTTAGTTTACCTTTAGTTACTTTTCTTTTCCTTGAATAGAAAGATTCACTAGTCTGATATTACGTATCCATGACAGTTGTTAAGAATGTAAATGTTTCCTATTGAACAATAATAATAATAGTCGACTATTTTCCGATATACTTTACAATATTTCATACATTTGATTCCCTTAAAAATTTCCATAGAGAAAGAAAGACCAGATTTACAGCGTAAATTGATAGCACTCTATTTCACAGGTTCTCATCAGCTGCAAACTACCTGAAATTACAATGGTTATAAATAATAATATTTCATACTTCATTGAAAGGTAATAGCGAAAACATTATTAGGGGGTCACCATGGGTTCCCCTCTAGGACCCATTCTAGCAGGTATCTTCATGGGCGCAACTGAGTGACGCTATCAATGAAACAACATACTTCCGTCAATACGTCGATGATACTTTTGTTGTTTGTAACGACATGAGTCAGGCATCCGTATTATTTGACCGCCTAAATGAGGTCCACCCAAACATTAAATTCACCATGAAATACGAACACAACGACGAATTCAATTTCTTGGACCTAAATGTAAAAAGAAGAAACGATGCAACGGTCGAAAAGTCCATCCACAGAAAAAAACTTGGACTGGACAATACCTTCACTACAACAGCTTCTACCATATGAGCTTTAAGCGGAGATAAGTAAGGACACCGTACGATAGGGCCAGGAAGTTATGTTCGCCTAACAAGGTAGAAGAAGAAATAAGCTTTGTCGAAAAATGCCTTAAGGAAAACGGGTATCCAAGAGGGTTTATCACAAAGTACAGCAAAGAAAAAGGTGAGAAAGAGAAGTATCCAACAGTTGAAAAGAAGAAAGTATTCATTTGCCTCTCATACAAAGGAGAAACAGTATCGCAAAAGATTGAAAAGAGATGAAGGGAGCAATAAATAGATGCTTCCCTGCAGCCAATCTGTTGGCACCATACAGTACTACATGCTCTATACACCAATCGAAACTGGATAAGTACCCTGCTG
The DNA here is from genome assembly GCA_944472135.2 of Trichobilharzia regenti. Taxonomy (NCBI): domain Eukaryota; kingdom Metazoa; phylum Platyhelminthes; class Trematoda; order Strigeidida; family Schistosomatidae; genus Trichobilharzia; species Trichobilharzia regenti. The sequence goes on along the minus strand of OX235262.1, from coordinate 142,678,296 downwards.
ATGTTACCTCCAACTGAATTTATAAATTTACGCGTACTTGCGGCAGCAAGCACATTGGAAGGACAGAAAGAAGGGCTTCTATCCGGTTTTAGAGTATATTCCAAGAAACTTATGGTTGAAAGGAACCAGATATTTACAAAGTGCAATTACCAGACACCTTGTGGATACGGGTCATTTTGTCGAGATTTCTAAATCCTTCAAAATATTAAACATACAAAGGACAGCGAATCTACTGCGATTTGCTGAAGCAATTGCAATCAAACGTCTCAGACCGAACTTATGCACACAGAAAGAGAGTGTAGTCAATCTTTGACTCCCTGGTAACCATATCACTTTCATTACAATGATTAGTCATACACACTAGTGGGCTCAACTCACTGAGCAAGTTTTCAAATTGATGAACTTTGATCTTCTTGAGTTGCCATGTTGATACTGTTTATTAGATTTTTCTGTTTTCTGTCTTCTCTCACACACCCTCTTTTTACTTTTTTCATAGTTTGATAGTGTGAAAATTGATGGTAACCTAAACTATAAATTATAATACTATATTCCAGATACGTTCACCCTATAGTGTTTTCTCTATTACCTTTCAAACAATGAAGTATGAAATATTATTATTTATAACCATTGTAACTTCAGGTAGTTTGCAGCTGATGAGAACCTGTGAAATAGAGTGATATCAATTTATGCTGTAAATCTGGTCTTTCTTTCTCTATCGGTACTTTCAAATATTAACCATTGATTAGCTTATAATTACTTCTTAAATATATGTTAAAATATGCGTGTTTTTATACTGGGTGAGTAAGTATAAGGTAAGTGAAAAGTGGTAATCCATTAAAATTACTTCATAGCATCTTGACAAGGAACTCAAGGGAACAATAATAATTACAATAATCTTGACAAGTGAATTAATACACTACTAAATGCAAATGAATTTGAATAAAGGAAAAATGAAGGTTTCTACAAAAGAAATTGCTATCATCGTTCAATTCGTCAACTTCTTATCAGCTACATGCAGTTTGCAAATATGACATAATGTCAGTTAGCAGGAAACTCCGAAATTAATCATGAAATATCTACAGGCTGTACTCTGATAGGGAGAAGCTGAAGAAATAAACGATAATACCGTCTTATTCTGCATGAATCATTGTTTTGCTTTTTTCAAATCCATAAGTGGTGAATAAGTGTATCAAACCCACATGAGTAATACCTTCTTCGTCGAAATTCGTGTGGAGAATAAATAACTGTGAATTTATTTTACTAATATCTTTTTGTTCAAGGCTCTCAGACAACATCTAAACTCTAGTATAAGTCATTTTAAAGGATTGGTGGTAAATGCTTGATTAGTTGGCCATAAGTATATTGAATACCGTTCAATCATATCTATAACTTTTTTTAATGAATAATAATAATATAAGCACATTCAGTTCAGTCAAGACTCTTCCTTTGTTTGTTGTGTGAATTATGCGGACTTTAGTTCAAATTAACTTATGCATTGTCCGGCATGACATGTTTTGTGGAAGTAGAGAATGACGTATTGCTAGATTGTTTCCATATTTCCAGAGGAGTCATGCAGATGATAGATAAGTAAAGACAGCAAAAATTTATAATCATGTCTTTTGCATTCAGTTCCAACCTAAAATCTCATGTTTCAAGTCAGTCTTTTTAAAACTGTTGTATTAGATAAGAAAATTAAAGTAATTCATTGCATTTTATCAGCCAGCGTTTTCGAATTAAGTCCAAAAAATTTATTGATATCATGCGCACGAATGAATTTAAATTTGATTGCATTTCTGCATTCCGAGAAGTTAGAGAATAGTCATCCAAGCCAATGATGGACAAAAAGACCTCAGGAAAGGCAGTCAGTTTTTGTTTAAGAAATACTGGAGTTATACAATGGAGAAATCGATTGTATTATTCGCAACCAATGCAGCTCAGGATTTGGCAAATAAATTTAATCTGGAAGAAGTGCTTGAAATCAAACCTTAACTCCACCTCTGATCCCATCTCCTTGGCTTAATCTATACATATTCGGATGAATAACTGCAGTCCTTTAAAAAAAATTAGGAGTTATTATTGCACCATTTTTCAGTAAGAGACCGTTACGCCGTTATGCATCTCTGAACACATTTCCTATGGCAACCTATTTTTGTGCTCGATTAAGTCCGCTTTACTCTGATTCGCAGTCTCAAGATCACTGAGTACTTCCCCCTCATGCATAAGGATAATTTAACTTCAAAGTATATATCTAATTTACCTGTATTTCATAGATGTCTGGAAAAAGATTCAGTTTACAGAAATGACCAATAACTGTATTAGTTTTTTAAAAGAAGGAATCTTCTAAGAAAACTTTGAATTTAAGAATATCTTTTAAAATAAATAATGCAGTTTGTTAAGCAAAGAGTGTAACATAAGCGTTCTTTTATTGAATTAACGTGCTCTTTTGGGATCACATTCTGAACAAGAATACATGATCGGTTGCCAACCAGTGGTTAGATTTTAAGCTTATAAAGACTTTTTTTATAAGCTGAAAAGAATTCACATTCATGAGGAGTGAAAAATATTTCAGTTTAACAGATGGACTCTTCACTCAGTCTATATGTTTCAGTATGAATATTATCAAGTAGATTGTGGAAAATGGTGTACATTTGCTGAAATTTTAAAGATATTTAATAGTACTCTGCTGGTTTTAATAGTCTTCTATTATGGCCGCCAATTAATAGGTTTAGACAGACTAAGAATGTTAAGTAAAAGTTGTTACTATTTATAAGTTTTTTTAAAGTGATATATGAAATCAAAATTGTTGTCAGTGTTGGGTCGACTAATTATTTGCTAAATTTAAAGACATTAAGTGCTTTATTTTGCAGCGTATTATTATGATAATTTCATCATATAAATAAATATGACCTCTCTACTCATTCAGTCGTACAGTGTTAACAAATTGTAGATAAAATTATAGTGTACTTTTTTAAATAATGTTTACCAAATATAGACATTCTAGTTTTATTGTCATAATCTGAATTTTCTGTTGTTGCCGTTTAAGAGTGAACAGATTGGTTTTTTATTGTTCAGGTAGAGAGGTAGATGGCTAAAACAAGGAGATTTTTTGCGCTATAAAAAAGCCTAAGCATTAAAGAACAAAATTTCTGACAATAATAAAAAGACAGTTATAGTAAAGAAAATTCTCTTTTCGACGAAGTCATCAACTACACTGTTCACTTGTGTATTCATAATAAATGGGTAGCAAAGTTCCAGAATAATTTCTGGTCAATAGTCAGATTAATAAAATTACAATTAGGAATTGCAATGCAATAATAAACAGGGGGACAGATAGAACTCAAACAAGGTCGCGTCATAATTACTGAGATTGACATATTGTCCGATTAAGGGGTTAGAAATGTAGAATTACCAAAAATAGACAAGATTTTTGGAAAAAAGAACCTAGTGGGATCATTACTAATGTGACGAATAATTGTTTATGCAGTCATGGATTAAATATGTAGAAATAATAAAATGACAGAATAGACAGAAGTCCGGATATGAAAATATGGTTATGTAAATAGAAATTAAGAAATACTTAAAAATAACATGAATAAACAGGAAGTTTAGATAAGAAAGGCAGTGGGATAGTTACTAATAAAAGACTTACCTGTTTATGATGGCCATGAGAGGGAAAAGGTTTGAACGTATTTCTTTTAGATACTTAGCGTGGTTTGACCTTTGGGATGGTTAGTGCCTCAGCTATACCCAAATGTCTTAATTTTACTCTCTTTGATAGGTTTGATTGAATCTTGTATATTACTTTGAAGGGTTTTTCGAATGGCGCTGAATGTTCTGAATTGACCAGATGTTCTGTCACTGAACTATATACACGTTTTCATTCTCCTTTTACTAGCCAGGCTGGATAGTGTTCACGAGCACGTTTTTCAAGTCAGGGCATCATATGGCCAATGTAGCAGCTCCGCACGAGCAAGTAAACTGGTATATGCACGTTGAAGTGGCCCAATGTGACAGCTTGTCTTTTGCGTTCTGGCAGAAAAGTTTCTTGCAGGAAAACGTCAGTCTTAGGCTTGCAGGGAACTCCTAATTGGACAATATGTCAATCTTCTCAGTAATTATGATGCTACTTTGCTTAAGTTTTATCTGTCCTTCTGTTTATTATGGTATTTAAATTCCCAATTGTAATTTCATTCATTTGACCCTTGACTGGAGTTTATTCTGGAACTTTCCCACCCATTTATTATAAATACATGAGTGTATAGCCTAGTTGATGACTTCGTCGCGAAGAGAATTTTCTTCTCTACAAGTGTCTTTTTATTATTCCCATGAGCAAAACTACTGAGGCTCGTTCTAAACGCTGTATTTTCAACACTTTTCATCGAATTATCAACTGTGACGCTTTTGTTGCGAAGATCACCCGGCGAACAAATAGGAACTTTCATCAGGTATCAATGACAGTTGTCACGTATAACTTAGTTGTCAGGTGTTACGTTTCTACTACAGAAACTGATCGACTGAAGTGAACGCTGACACCAGCAAGATGGATGCATATAAGAAATTCTGCAGTTACCTTCAGGAGTCTGTTGCTTTTTGAAAAAGAAGTAATTATTGTAACACAGTAAGTAGCTTATCCTTTAAACAAAGACTCTGAAAGACGTCCGTGTCAATAGCTCTGTATATAATATCAATGTGAATTTCATTTCCAAAGTTGTATACTTTTATGAAGATCACCTTGAATATTTTGTTCTCGTCTACATGTACTAAATCAGCTAAGATGCACTTTTAGAATTCGTTTTATCTGAAAAAAAACTATTTATGTACTTTAATGACATGAAGATACCAGAGAAACAAACAATCACAAAATAGTATTCAAAAGAGTTGTGAAATTCTAGATCAATGTTTTTTATCTTCTTAATTAGTTTACTTTTTTGTTTAATTTTGTTACTAGATGAAATATATGCTTATATTTTGAAATATGATGATTGAGTCCTATTCATGCAATAAACTGAGAGTCAGTATATAAACAAGTAAAACCAGTGGGCCACGAGAGCCACCTCTTCAATTAAATAATTGCTCATCCTGGAGTCCACTGCTAGTCACCATCCACCAATTAACTTATATTCTAGAAGACATTTACCTAGAACAACCACATGCTTTGGAATAGTTGCTTCAATTGGCCACATTGTATCTACGATAGAATTTATATACAATTCTTTAGGAAGTAGAACTAAATCGTTAATACAAAAAACTGATGCCTTTCTATATTAATAACATCTCAAGTACAGGTAAAAATGTTTACATAAAAAATATGTCCTTCAATATTCAACTTAATATATGATAATCAAAATAATTAGTTACATACATTATTTTCATTTTAATTGATAAACCAGACTTTGTACTCTTGAATCACATAAAAACTACTTTTTTGTTACCTTCCTTATGAATTTTATTATTATCGTTTAGTTGATTAAGTTGGTATTTGTTTGAATTACTGTTGCTTGTAACCGGCGCTAACTTTAAATTAAAACATATTTATAAACAGGATATTTCAAAGATTAAAATAACTAAGTATTTGAGTTAGCTGAGCATTAAAATATACTTGGCAATCTCATAATGATCAGAAAAATCTTCTTTCAATACTAGCTATATCAACAATAAAACTGAACAGTCAGCTAGACTGGTTAAACATTGGAATGCGCAAAAATCCTTACTTATTTTAAACAAGAAATATTCTCGCCAATAAAAAATGTCCTCATAAATATCACAACTACGAGTAATAGTATCGATCAAAGTTATTAAACTATGAGAAAAACTAGAAATTTTAAATCGAACTTAAAAATATTTGTAGCGCTTTCACAATACTACTAATATTAAAAGGATGTCGGTATTTAGTGTGAAGTTACTTTCTCTGTGTTAGTAAGTACAACGTATAAAGCTGAGTCACTAACTTAGCAAAAAAACCATCAGTAGTATAATAAAAATAATTTGATGTACATCTCGAATTTGCAGTAAACAATTGAAAAAAAATTTATGTATGATTCAACCAATGTTGAAGGTTAGAAAAGAGGTTGCTTTTGGATATACTGTAAAATTTAAACTACGATAAATTCAAACGAGTCACTACTTCGTAAAGGTTTTACATTAGTATCAAGCATTATTGTAATACCAATATGATGTTTAAAACTTAAGGAAACGTTGCATTAAGTTTAATATAAAATGAGAGAAATCACGTTTAAGTTATGGTGATCACAGCGAAATGCTTCTTTGTTCTGATTCATAGTCGCATTGTTTAATTTTTTTTCTAACAGTACTTTAGTTTATACAGGGTTTCATCAAAAGTCATAGATTGCAGTATCTAACACCACAATATAGCGAACTGAGAAATCGATTAACCGAAATTCAAGCGAATATACAATTTTTCGATATTAACCAAGCATAGAACTCTTGTATGTGAATGTTGTTGTCATAAGATTATTTGGGCTTTGATAAGAAAGCAGTGGTCTATTACGGATAGTTTCTAAAATCCTGTGTTGTTCCCTAGTTGCTGAATAATTAGAAGTGAACAGAAGCTTTGTGGATTCCACGACAGTATGTAAAATGATGAAAACAGAAATAAGGAGTGGTAAAAAGAAGAAGCTAATGCCATGTCGTGAATTGATAGCAGTTGAAATTCATGGGTCACTGAATCGCAAACCAACGGATTCAAGATCTGGTGGCCTAAATATCCCGGTGGTGTCATGAGCGCAAACTACTGAATAGTTCCTAACCAGTACCCAACAGCTGTGCAGTGCTCCCTGATTAAAAATGGTTCTCTAACTGATATGAGATTGCGACGAAATCTACACTGAAAAAAAAATTGACTCTTTAGAAATCTTTGAACCTTAACCATTTGTGCGTTATTTGTCTCAACTTATATTTAGACCGTAATATTATTTAAAATGTATGAAAATGTAGTAAGGAGACAAAGAGTAACAATGTTACTGACCTCCAGTATTCATCTATTCCGATATACTGAATTGAATGTTATATAATTATTTACCTTTATCCTAAATAAATGGTGGAATGTCATTCATTTAAGTCTATCAATTAATACTAATTTACAATGTAGTCAATCAGCTTCAGACTCTAAAAATTAACTCCTGTGTTTTATACTTCTGGTACGCCACATTCCTAGGTCTGAGAGCATAATAAAGCATGTCGCTGGATTATTCAATGCCTAAACTCTGTTTCACTATTATTATGATTGCTCCCTTGGGTTCCTAGTGGAACATAGGGCTTCGACTGCACGTCTCCACTTGCTTCTGTCTTCCTTCTACTGTACTTTTCATCCTCATCCATGTTAGTCCATACTGTTTCAACTCCTCTTCACTTCACACGATCTCTTCCATGTCACTCTCTTACTGACGTCCCACTCGCCGCGTGCTTCCCTTTCGGGTTCCACGCGAGCAATGGCCTGACGCGCGCGCGATGTCACCCAGTGGCCCGGCCTCCTCAGCGAGTGAGTGTCCAATCCATCTCCACTCTCTCCTGCATATTTGTTGGTTGGCGATTGGTTCTTGTTTTGTTTGTTAGTGCCCATAGTTTCTTGTTGATGATTCTTTCCGGCCCGGCCATCTGATCTTCAGTATAGATCCAGCGAAGACAGTTGTTGATAAAGGTCTGCAACAGGCTGTTGGAAATATTCTTTGTGACCTGCCTACCAAGTTTTTGGTCCGTATAGAAGAACTGACTGACTTGACGAGGTTTGTATTGAAAATCTGACCAAATTTTGTTGTTGATTCTGGCTGAGTGACGAAGATTTCCAGATTGGTTTCAGGTTGATGATGAGATGAATGTGTTTCTCGCCTTCCCGATTCTCACTCGATTTGACATCCTCGTCCGTTCCGACTTCCTGTAGTTGAGACAATGCTCCCTAGATAAGTGAATGAATGAAGTAACCTCTTTCAAATCCCTCCCGTTGATGGTGATTGACGCTGGTTTTTTGTTGTTGGTTGGTTATTTTCATAACCTCCGTCTTGTCTATGTTCACCTGGAGTCCTGTCTTCGCCGGCTGCTTCTTCGACCAGTTTGTCGGTTTTCGCTTGTAAGTCTTCGATTGTGTGTGACATCAAACATAAATCATCCACGCGCGAAATCCAGGTCTTCTAGGTTCTTCACGTCGGTCCAGGATATCCCTGTCTTCTCGTTTCCCACTGTCTGACGCATAATCCAGTCCACCACAATTAGGAATATCATTGGTGATAGTAATAAGCACCCTTGTCTGACTCCTGTGTTTACTCCAAACGCCTCGCTGAGTTTTCCGTTGTGGATCACTTGACATGTGCCGTTGTCGTACAGCTGTTGAATAAGGTTGATGAATATTTGGGGTACGCCATAGTACTCGAGTAATTTCCAAATTACTTCGCTGTCAACGCTGTCGAAGGCCTTCTCAAAGTCTATAAAGTTGAGGTAGAGGTTTGATTGCCATTCCATGCTTTGTTCTGTGATGATGATGCGTAGAGTTGCAATTTGGTCAGTACATGATTTGCCTTTCCTGAATCCAGCTTGTTCTGGTCGGAGTTCTGTCTCCAGTGCGTCCTTTAATCTCTCCAGGATGATGCGACTCAGGATTTTACTTGGCGTCGACAGGAGCATGATTCCTCGCCAGTTCTTGCAGAGTCCTAAGTCGCCCTTCTTTGGTAGTTTCACGAGGTAACCTTTCCTCCAGTCAGTAGGCACCTTTCCCTCCTTCCAGACCTTTTGCAATAATGGAGTCAGCATGTCTGCTGTCGTCTCTGGGTCTGCTTTCAGTGCTTCAGGGGGTATTCCATCTGGTCCGGCTGCTTTTCCAGCTTTCAGAAGCTTGATTGCATTCAAGACTTCAGCTCTCGTTGGAGGATTGGTGTCAACTTGCAGTTGTGTGCGCGCTGTTGTTGGTATTTCTGGACGGGTTGCAGGTGATGGTCGGTTCAAGAGTCCTTTGAAGTGATCCGCCCATTGTTTAATCTGTTTTTCTTCCTTGGTAATTGGGTTCCCTTGGCTGTCTTTTATAGGTTTCGCTTGTGTTGGTCTCTTCCCGGATAGAGATTTGGTTATCTGATATAGTGTCCTCAGGTCCCTTTTGCCTGCTGCCTTCTCAGCTTCAGTGGCAGGTTGTCGTAGAATCGTCTTTTGTCCTTCCTAGCACTCTTCTTCACTTCTTTGTCCAGTGCTTTGTAAGTTGAGCTCAGCGTCTCCTTCTCCTGTCCGTCCTTGCATTGAATCATTTTCTCTTTCACCATTCTCCTCTCTTCTATTAATTTCCAAGTGTCCGTTGAGAGCCATTCCTTGTCTTGTCTCTTCTTTCTTCCTAGAACCGTTGAACACGTTTCGTTGAGAATCGCCTTCAGAGACTTCCAATGTTCTTCCACGCATGATTCTTCAGTGATGTCGCGTAGTGTTTCCTGCTTTGCTCTGACAGTTGCAGTGAAGGTGTCTTTTGTGGTTGTGTCCTTCAGTTTGAGTGTTGAACTTGCATTGTGGCCTATCCCCAGCTATCCTCGAGGCTTTTAGTTTCACCTTGAAAGTCCCTTCTACTAGATAGTGGTCTGAACCCACATCTGCTCCTCTCCTTGACCTTGTGTCCAGTAGGCTCCGTCTCCACTTTCTTGAAATTGAGATGAAGTCTATTTGGTTCTTGGTGTTTCCATCTGGTGAAATCCATGTCGTCTTGTGTATATCCTTGTGTTTGAACACACTACCACCAATCACCAAATCATTGAAGGCGCAGAAGTCTGAGAAGAGTTCACCATTGTCGTTCATTTCACCGAGGGCCTCACGACCCATGGTGAGTTCTCTTCCTGTGTTGTCTCTCCCAGCTTCGCATTCATGTCGCCCATCAGGATTTTGATATCGCCATTTGGGACGTTGTCCATTATTGCTTGTAGTTGTCTGTAGAACGCCTCCTTCTTCTCTTGTTCTGAGACGTTTGTAGGCGCATAGCATTGAATGACTGTAACTTTCCTTCCTTTTGAGTTGAACCTGGCTGTCATTATCCTGGAGGAGATTGGTTCCCACTGCATGAGAGCTTTGGTTGCTGTTGGTGACATCATGATGGCCACTCCCTCGGTGTGCTCATGGTTGTCCTCTAGGTGGCCGGAAAAGATTACTGTCTCTCCAGTAGGTAGTTGGCACCTTCCAGTTCCGTTCCATCTGCTTTCGCAGATTCCCAACACTTCTATTCTGTACCTTCTCATTTCAGCGGCTATCTGGGCAGCCTTTCCAGTTTCGTACATTGTACGAACATTCCAGGTACCCATCCTTACTTTTGCTTTCATCGAAAGAAGGCACATCGGCTGACTGGCTTCCCGAAGGCTTTCACCAGCCTGCGTCATTTCACTTCCCCGATTCCAGCGAAAAGTAAGGCTATTGCTTATGTTTTTAGAATTTTTAATATATTTATTCGTTGAAGTTTCTGTAGCGATTTGGTTGTCTAACTGTGTCAATGGCAACGATATATGATCTGATCACTTGCCTTATTGAGTCATGAAGAAAATAAAAGACAGATTCAGCGAAGAAAATTTTCTTTATTGACGAAATTATCTTGAGACGCTGTGCAGTCTTATTTATACTTAAAAAAATATATGGTGGTCTATTATTGTGTAATAGGGGGTAACATAATTGATATAATTAATCATAAGTGGCTTTAGAAGTGAAAATTAAAAGTTGTAAATTACATGGTACTCAACGGCACAAAGACAGAAAATTGGTAAGGTTAAAATTGCTATTGAGTGAGAATAAAGGTATTTGAATGTCAATCTAACAAGTGTGAAGAGGGTGTGAAATGTACTGATGGAGCATATGAGAGTGATAATAGTGAATTAATTATTAAAGCAAAAGCTAACTAAAAGTAAAATTAAAATTAAAAAACAAAAGAAAATATCAAAATTTTTTACGCGGAACGATTAGTGAAGAAGTTAAGACCAAGGCATAATAAAAGACTCGACAAACTTTTCCTGTATACAGAGTTCAGGGTTGTATTGATGAAAATAGAGCTTCAGCTGCGCGTCTCCATTGCCTTCAGATTTTTGCCAACTTTTTCACCCCGCTCCAAGTCTACCCACATGCTTTCGTATCCTCTTCACATGACCTCCTCCAAGTCACCCTTGCACTGACGACCAACTCGCCGCTTCCCTCTCGGGTCCACTCGAGCAATGGCTTGTCTAGTGATGTCACTTGATGGTTTCCTCAGAGTGTGGCCAATCCATCTCCATTTCTTCCTGCCTATTTGTTTCACAATCGGTTCCTGGTTGGTTCGCTCAGAGATAGCTGTTGTTGATCTATTCTGATCTTGAGTAGTGAGCGAAGACAACTGTTAATGAGGGTCTGAAGTTTGTTTGAGATGCTCTTTATGACTCTCAGTGCAAGTCTCTGATCCGTATAGTAGCACTGACTTCACATTGGAGTTGAAAATCCGGATGTTATTTTTGATGCTGAGTGCCGTTGACCTATACACACACTTGAGAGTAATTAAAGCTTGTCTTGCTTTTCCGATTCTGGCTTTGATATCTTTGTCAATTCCGACTGTAGTTGAAACAATGTTTTCCAGGTAGGTAGGTAGGTAGGTAGGTAGGTAGGTAAAGGAGGTTGTTTCTTTCAGGATCCTCCCACTTATGCTGATTGTTGTTTGTTGTAGTTGCTGTTGGTATTGGCCAGGAATCTTCATCACCTCTGTTTTATCTATGTTCACCTGAAGTCTTATCCTTGATGCTTCTTGTGCCAGCTTGTTGCTTTTCACTTGCATATCTTCCAGTTTATGGGAAATCAGACATATATCATTGGCAAAGTCCAGATCCTCCAAGTTTTTGCGTGGGTCCATTTTATGCCTGTTTCCTCATTGCCCGTTGTCTGTCGCATTATCCAATCTACTGCAATCAGGAAGATCATTGGTGATAGTAGACAGCCTTGCCTCACTCCCTTCCTCACTTCGAAGGATTCCGTAAGTTTCCCCTTGTGGATTACTTGGCATGCAGCATTGTCGTACAACTGTTGGATGAGATGTGTAATTGTCGGTGGCACCCTGTAGTAGCGAAGTAGTTGCCAAATCACCTCTCGATCGACGCTGTCTGCTGAAGGCCTTTTCAAAGTCGATGAAGTTGAGATAGAGAAGTGACTGCCATTCCAAACTTTGTTCAATGATGATCGGTAGAGTGGCGATTTGATCAATACATGACTTGTTTCTCCTGAATCCAGCTTGTTCCGGTCGGAGTTTTTCATCTAGGGCTTGTTTGATTCTCTCCAGGATGATGCGAATTAGTATTTTGCTTGGGATGGACAAGAGCATAATTCCGCGCCAGTTTTTGCATTGACTTAAGTCTCCTTTCTTTGGTAGTTTGAATAAGTATCCTTTCTTCCAGTCATTGGGTACTTCGCCTTCCTTCCACACCTTCTCTAGCAATGGGGTTATCAAGTCCGCTGTTGTCTTTGGGTCCATTTTCAATGCTTCTGCTGGAATTCCATCTCCTTTTGCTCCTTTTCCAGCTTTCAGCATCTTGATTGCATCCAGGATTAGTGATTTCGTCGATGTTCACTGGTAGTTCTATTTCCGTCGTTGGTATTGTTGGGCGCGTTGTAGGTGGCGGACGATTTAGAAGTCTTTTGAAGTGTTCAGCCCAGTGCTTTCTTTGCTCCACCTCTTTGACGACTAACTTTCCATTGTCATCCTTCACTGGCTTAATTTGTGTTGCACTTTTCCCCGATATGAACCTAGTTGTTTGATAGAGTCTTGAGAGGTCTACTTTGCCTGCAGTGTGTTCTGCTTCACTTGACATGGCTTCATAATATTTTCTTTTGTCTTCCCTGGCACTCTTCTTCACTCTTTTGTTCAGCGTATTGTAGCTTGCATTCCACTCGTGTTTCTGTTGCTCGTCGATGCACTGGATAATCTTTTGTTTCACTGTCCTTCTCTCTTCTATTAGTTTCCAAGTGTCCGTAGTGAGCCACTGTTTGTCCTGCCTCTTCTTTCTGCCTAGAACTTCCATGCAGGTTTGATTCCACACCGTTTTCAAGTTGCCCCAGTGCTTTTCGACGCTGACCTCTTCACTAGTGTTGATTTGTGTCTCGACTTTGTCCCTTATGCTTGCAATGAAGATGTCTTTTGTGGCCTGGTCCTTCAGCTTTTGAGTGTTGAACTTGGCTTGTGGTCTACCTTCAGCTCCTGTTTCCCTGAAAGCTTTTAGTTTGATTTGGATTGTCCCTTGCACGAGATAGTGGTCTGAGCCAACGTCTGCTCCTCTTCTTACTTTTGTGTCCAGTAGGCTGCGTCTCCACTTCCTTGAGCAGTATTGAGATGAAGTCAATTCGGTTTTTGGTTTGCCCATCTGGTGACACCCATGTAGCCTCGTGGATATCTTTGTGTTTGTATACGCTGCCACCAATCACTCCTTCGTTGAAGGCGCAGAAGTCGGCGAAGAGTTCTCCATTTTCATTCATATCTCCGAGAGCTTCTCTACCCATGAGTTCCCTTCCTGTGTTGTCTGGTCCAGTTTGGCGTTCATGTCTCCCATTAGTATTTTAATGTCGCCAGTTGGAGTGTTGCCCATTGTTGCCTGTAGTTGTCTGTAGAATTCTTCTTTCTTTTCGAGGTCAGCGTTGTTTTTGGGTGCATAACATTGTATAACTGACACTTTCCTTCCTTTGAGTTGAATCTGGAGGTCATTATATTGGACGAGATCGCCTCTCATTGCATCGAGGCCTTTGTCGCCGTTGGTGATATCATGATAGATATGCCCTTGGTGTGGGTGTGGTTATCTTCTGAATGACCGGAGTAGATCACTGACTCACCCGTTGTCAATTTGGTGAGTCCATTCCCGTTCCATCTACTTTCACATATTCCCAGTACTTGGATTCCGTATCTTCTCACCTCGTTTGCGATCTGGGCAGCTTTCTCAGTCTCGTACGTAGTGCGGACGTTCCATGTCCCCACACAGACTTTTTCTTTTGACGCAAGGAGATTCATCTTTCTGAAGTTTCTGTGGCAACTTTGTTTACAGGGCGGGGTTGCTAGCCTCACGCCTGAGAAAGGAATTATTTAATTAAGATAAAGTTTAGAGAGAAGCGACCTTGTGGGTTGCTCCCCTTAAAATCGGAAAACAATGGATAAAAGAATCAAAACAACATCAGCTAAAGGAAAATAATTCACAGCACAAAGGGTAAGAAGCGACAACAACAATACAACGCAACAACACGCAACACCGTTAAGCACAGTTAACTAAAATGATACCAAATCCATAGACTCACTGACTTGGGCCAACTTGAACATGTAAATCCAACAATATATACAGTTACAGATATGAGTTAGTGTTAAAAAGTCACAAAATGCCAAACAGTTAGTTATAAGTATCAGTAGTCAACAAGATTATATCCACAGGTTTAGTGTTCGAAAGTAAACGGATTGCAATAATTTCCAAAATTTCGTGGTCGGAAACACCAGAGAAATGAGAGTTTTATGTAACTAAATAATTGTAGCGCACTAATCGAAAGCGCGTTATATGGTAATTTGATGAAGACATTATTCTTAGGGGCAGTACATATTGCAGGTTTAAAGACTAATTGACTCCTACAGATTTTTCGAAATGTGTAGCGCAAATATATCACATATGTCTTCAGATAATCTCCGTCTTCTAATAACACTATCCAAATTTATAAAAGGGACTAATTGTTTTAAATTATTTACATATGCTGAGCTTAAAAACAACAAATTCGTTACTTCATTTGAAAACTGAAGTATTGAAGTATTTGAACGAAGTCAGATTGAGGCTAGCCTAACTTAGGTATTATTATGACGAAGTTCAATGGAAGACTGTTTTTATGAAAATAATGTATTCTGTTAGTACTTTCAATTCATGGTAAATTATCACCAAGACTTCCTATATCCAAAATGAATAACTGCACAACTACTGTTTTAATTTGTTTAGATGCAGATTAAAACAATCATGTATAGGCTGAAATTTCGCCTGCAATGTAGATTAGTATTTTGTCAACTAAATATGAAATCCTAATTTGACATTACGCAACTCTATAATAGGCTTAAAGTTTTGCTTCACTTTTTCACATGATAATTAATTGGAAATAGTAGGTGTTTTAAGCAGTTCCTCCCCCACTACTAGTCACTATATCCCACAAAAATTTTCATCTAAAATTTTATGAGTCACAATCCACCCACCTAAACTGTAATAAAATATTATAAGCAATACTGTTTGGAACTATGCACATATACAGCAATTACAAACTAGCACATACATGTTTACCTGTCAATTAAACACTCTTATTCTATGATAAGTAGCAAGAAAATAAATGCTGATTTTTGAGTTCAGAAAGCAACTGTACTCTGATTAATAAACTGCAATTCACGTTTAATAAATTGTTTTGCCATATATGTGAAATCAAAGTGTAGCTTACAATAGATCTGTGCACCTAGACTTCCACTGCCAAGTTTTCCAAAACAAACTGATTGAAGAAGAGGAGAAATATACCCATACGAGATAACTAATTTGATGTCTTAACACTTTAACCAACACACACTTAATATTTTTCCGAGTTGATCACGGATCGATATCAGTTAGAGAACCATTGAAAACCAGCACTGGAGTACTGGACAGCTGCTGTTTCATCCTAGTTTGGGAATCATCGGCAGTACGCACCCACCACCAGGGTTCGAGCCCAGGACCTTCTAGTTACAAGGCAAGCTCGTATACCATTCAGCCACTGAGACCCGATTCAATGGCTCATGAATTCTAACTTCTACCAATTCGTGATTTAGCGCGACCCCAACCATTGTCGTTGGTGGGACATCCATCCATACACGTGACATCTAATTGGACCTCACTGGTCAAGACTTCTCCTAGTGGCTGAATGGTATACGAGCTTCCCTTGTAACCGGAAGGTCCTGGTTTAGAATCCCAGTGGGTGAGTACTGCCGATGATTCTCAAATTAGGATGAAACAGCAGCTGTCCAGTACTCCGGTGCTGGTTTTCAATGGTTCTCTAACTGATGTCAATCCGTGATCAACTCGGAAAAAACATAACTAACCCTTACAAACCAAACTATAGAAAACAAAATTAACTGTGATACATTTTCCATTACTGTTATCACCATAATTCTCTTGATTATTACTAGCAGTGATTAGTATTGGCATTTTTTATTCTGTACGTGACAGATCAACCTCTTATCTTCCTCTGTTATGTTTTCTAATGATATAATAATAATGTTGATTTGTGGCTTCGATATTGAAAAGTAGTAGGCGAATAGGGTGACATGGAGGAGGTCGTGTGAAGAGGAGATAAAAGCATATGGTCAGACTTGGAGCCAGGTAAAAATGTTGGCGGAGAACTAACGCAATGGAGACGTGCAACTGAAGCCTTATGTTCCTCTAGGAACTAAAGAAAGCAACAACAATAATAATAATAGGCAAATCCAACAAAGACCAGATAATGTTAACTAATCTCTAACCACCACCCCACCCAGCTTTAGTCCGAGAAAATGAAGGTAGGTGAAAGATTTGTCTACATCCGCAAGTGAAACTCAGCTTCAGCGTAAGAAAATACATTATAACAAGTATTATGTACCTTGGAAGGTGGGGGCAACAAAAAACCTATCACACTGATCGCCTAAGTTCAGGCTTCTGGATTGCCCAATAGCATTGTAATAATGATTCTGCCTTGGCTCAGCAGTTAAATTTTTACAGAGTTCTCTAAGGGGTTCTAAGCTAAAATCCACTATAGATAAAATTTATTATGATAAAGTCTGTGTTATACAGTAATATTCATTGATGACATTTCGAGCACACTTTATCGCTTTTAATCATACCTCATCATATTATCGTATAACACCGAGAGACTATCAAAATGAATTTTATCCATAATCGATTTATGCTCTCCCACAGTGCTTAAGTTCTATCCTTATATCAATAATACATACGGTTCTAAGTCTGTTATTGGTTAGTTTAAGCTAGTTTTGGCACTCTTTGGATGCTTCTTTTCATTATCTCTCTTTGTCTTCAGTTTCTTAAGTATCAATACTCCAGCATATATGACCCACAACTACTGTGGTCATCTCAGATTTGTATTCTAGATGATAGGCTTACTTTTGTTATTTGTCATGTGATTTCATCAGCCTGTTTCACACATTCTACATTTAGGTGATGCAGCCTTAAAGTTAGATTGATACATGGTATATTAAATTAATAAAGAGTTAACAACTGGAATATTTAATTAATAAAGTTTTTTTTATTTTTAAAAAATAACATTCTTCTTTACAAACAAAACAATAATAATAATAAATAAGTTTTATACATATTGCTTAAAGTTCAACTAGAAAATTATCGAACAGAACTTTTATTTAACATTTAACATACATTCTCTGTACACAATAATGTATCAAGTATGCGCGTTATTTAAAATGCTTCGTTACAAAATAACCTTATAGATTAAAATACTGTCTATTAATAAAATTCATAAATACTTGTTATTACAAAGAGAATTATTATTTCAAAATCAAGGTTTAAATAATCCTAGCAGCATTAAAATTGTTTTCAAATTAAGAAACTGTTATTAAATATCATATGATGTGAAATATCAACAAATTCTTGTCTGATAAGTTTTTCAAAAAACTCAGCAAGAAAGAAAGGAATGCACATAACCTAAGTTTTGTTTTCAGTTATATATATATATATATATATATATATACTTAACAGAGATTCTTATTGTTTTGAAGGCTGCACACATAACTCACAGAAATCTACATTATTGTAGCTTTTTTAAAACTTTACAAAAACTTTTCCATATTATAAATGCATCATGTTGTGCGTCGGTGGCATAGCGGTTAGGACGCTCGCCGACCATGCACATGGTTCAGGGTTCGATTCCCGGCCACTGGACGCACTCCTTTACCTCGCTAAGCCAGAAATGGTCCTGGTAAAGGGGAAAGGTTGGGCATGAGGCTAGCAACCCCATCCTGTAAAATAAACACTGCTTCAGAAACTTCAAGCCACTAGCTTGAAGCCCTATGTTCCACTGGGAAACGTGAAGGAAAGAAAAAAATGCATCATGATAAATAGAAAATTAATACCTAGACAACTAGGTGAATACTAACTAGTGAACGAAGAAATTCCATTTTTGGTAACTTATTCTTCAGGTTCAACAGTTAGGTCGAGGGATTTGTAGGGGTTTTGATTAATTTCACTTCATTTATCAGATATCGTCATGAATCAACATCCAATAGAGACATCTTTGGAAACCAAGGTACACTATCCCATGGTCTCATCCTCTTTTCAGACCTTACAGTAGCAGGTATGCATGGGTTACTGAATTGAAGCTTAGGCTGCAAAGTTGTCAATGAGCTTTGTCTTAGAACCTGAAGGATCCGGATCCGATCACTAATGGGGTCGTGGGTGTTGAGCAGTCCCGTTACAGAAGAAAACAGCTGTCCAGTGCTCCTTGGCCTTCAGTGTTTCGTATAAATGTTGTTTGTTTGTGAAACCTATAGCTATATATCTATAATAGTCAGGGAATATTTATGTTCTTCATAACACTAAATTATTAGGATCAAAACTTCGACACTTATTTCTGCAAATGTGAAGACCTGTTTAGAGTAGATTTTGTGATCATAGACGATGTCTGTAAAGTAAGACTCTTACCACGGAAGTTGTTTGCAGCTGAATTAGATAAATTCCGCAACGTAATTTTCCCTCAAAAGCTCAGTGACAGAACGTTTAGCGACACTGTCCGTACACTCTCTCAGCAATTCAATGAACATTAAATGCACAATACCACTGTATGAAACTGGTGCTGGACGAAAAAGATGATGTTCACATTTGGCTGGGTATTGCTAATCACTAATAGGAAAGGTTGAAGTTAAAGTTGCTGACAGAAGATCACTTCAAAGTCCTTCTCTTCATTTGTGGTTTGTAGTTCGAAACATGTGATCATATCCACAAATACTGTACTAAATTAAGCCTTAGACATCAGAGTCATTCATCATGAATGGTAATGAAAATACAGTCGGGAATGCTGATGATTAACGTCCAAAATGAATTTTATTTGGTCTGATTATACACTTCATATCAATGTACAGTAAGATCAAAAACAAAGAGAAAATGGTTTAGAGGATTATGTGTGTATAAGTGAATAGAGAATAATAAATTTAGAAAAATCAAAGGTATATTCGTACAAGTGTAATAATGAATAAGGGTTGGTGAGGATTTATATGTATACAGGACTAAAATCCACACCTTAAAGTTATGACTTAATACAGCATTTACGAACATGTAGATTCTACAACGTGCGTCGGTGGTATAGCGGTTAGAACGCTCGCCGACCATGCATATGCTTCGGGGTTTGATCCCCGACCGACTCACTCCTTTACCTCGCTAAGCCAGAGGAAAGGTTGAGAATGAGGCTAGCAACCCCATCCTGTAAAATAAACACTGCTTCAGAAACTTCAAGCCACTAGCTTGAAGCCCTATGTTCCACTGGGAAACGTGAAGGAAAAAAAAGATTCTACAACAGTAGCAGTACATAAATTTTTATTTTTGGTTTGCATAATATCGAATTAAGTGATTTGGCTGGCTTGTGTGCTATATCTATATCAAAACGGTTTTAATATTCTAGTTGTTATCTCAGAGATATTTTTCATGTATTTTAGGATGAATTTTCTGGAGGTCTTTGATGATGGTTCCTTGTTGGTGTTGTTATTCGATTTTAAACACTTTTTGATGAAATTATGTGAATAACCATTCTTTTTGAAGACCGTGTGTAGGTAGTTTTCTTCCATTCTTTTCAACTCTGAGTGCTACAGTGTGTTTGAATTCCTTTAAACAATGTCTGCACACAGTTTCGTTTGTAAGTAATTGGATTATTGCTAGTATAGTTGAGTATTTGATCTGTGTGCATTGATTTTCTATATAATTGTGTTTCTAAATTTCCTGTGTTGGTTCTCCTGATTAAGACATCTAAAAATGGGATTTTGTTATCTAATTCTTCTTCTCTTGTCAATTTTATGTCTTCAAATATGTTGTTTATTGATTTATGGGTATTTTCTAAATCATTTCTCTTAATTATTACAAATGTATCATCAACATTACGTACCCAGATTTTCGGTTTAACTGCAGGTGGAGCTATTAATTCTAATCTTTGCATGATGGCTTCAGCTATTAATCCTGATACGGGCGATCCTATTGGTGTTCCTTTTATCTGTTCATGTATTTGAGTATTGAGTTGGAAGTATGTCGTAAGGCATAAACGGGTTTGTTCTTTTTTTGTCTAGTTCTACTGTATCCATGAGTATGTATGGCAACAACTAGTTAACCCTCTAGAAAGTGAAAAGGATTCATGGAGTAAAATATTTGAACATAATCATGATAAATACAACACAAATTGAATCACTTCAGCATTGATGCCTAAGTAACATAATTCTTTTTTTGAATATACCTTGATTCCACACCGTATTTTTTGTACAAGTATGAGATTCTCAGCATGTAATATCGGTAGCCCAAACTTTGACGGCCGACCAATGATATCAGGTGTGGGTCGACAGGGGATCGAACTCTGCACCATGTGCATGGTCGGCGAGAGCAATAACCGCTGTACTGCCGAAGCACAAATTACAAATGAGATAAGACTCATTGTATTGTGCCTCCCCATGGAAATCTTTAGCAAAATGCGACAGATTTATCCGCAAATGAGGACACGCCAGAGTTATTCGTATTCACTTTGTTGAAATAGGCTCAAATATTCTTACTGAAGTGTTGCTGACCCAGAGGGAGTAACTGTATTGAACGTTTGGTTGAATGAGGAGTGTACAGTAAAGGTTATTTATTCGACTGCTCCAAAGACAGCATTTTGCACCATCTAATTTATTGAAAATAAAGAGGTAACGCTATTAATTATCCCCATTCAGCCAGAAGGTTCAGGTTCAACCCCATCTGGAGTTGCTGGTGCGTCCTGTTGCAGTCCCATAATAAGCTGAAATACCTATTGATTTCCATTTTGGTGAAATTGGAATACAATGATTGTGTTTCAACAAATACATAACGAACTGTGTTAGATACCATGGCATGATAAAGATTGATAGTGGTTTAGATGAGATTCGAAATAAGGAACACTTTCTGCTCGGTGACTTTTCTTCATTGCATATCAACCTTTTTTCAATTTTCCTCAACTTACAAAGTACAAAGGAAAGTTCAAAACAGCTAGCCAGCTACTGTGCATTCAGACGAAGTATACCTGACTAATTTCACTACTGATCAATACCAACTGAATAAAAAACATCACTCATCAAGTAAATAACTTCATTAGCAAGACACTACGACAAGTGAAGTAGGACTTCGGTGTTTTTTAACAATAAGTCATCATCGATGAGTTCACAATGATATCCTTAGCTTTCTAACAGTGCCATCTCTCATCAGTCTAAATAGCACTTAAGCTCAAGAAAGAATAAGCCTACATAATCCATTCAACGCTTAACTCACTTATTAGAAAACGGAATTCAAATGCTTATTCTTTACAAGCGAATATCTACGATCAATTAAAAACATCTTCTGCGTCTTTTAAACTTAAAACAGCGACTATTATCAATGAATACTATCACTTTCTATGGCTAACATATCTACACTCAGATAGTTGGGGAAATCATAGGTATCTCACAGAAGAAGAGTACATACTATAATCACTTCACTAAAGTACTTTTAATCTATAAAATACTTATGAAGTATAATATGGTCATTGGTAAAGAAATTTTTAGTGTCCATTCAGGAATAAAACGGAGTATGAATATATCAGGACAAATTTTAAGCTGATACAAACTAATATACCGGTAAGGAATTTTCTCGAATAGAAGTACAAAGAGAATTTTTATTTCAAATCAGATATTCCCCATGTACTCACAGAAAAGTATAAAGACGAACTATAATCGTGCGAACAAATATGGTCATGTACTACATAAAGACTATGTTCACCACTAATTTTTTGTTTTAAACGAAAGCATTCACATGATGATAAGAGACTAAACTTTTCTTGGCCGATTTTCAAGGTTTGAGACACTAATATTTTTTAGGGAGTAAAACAGTCCGTATAAACTGTGTTTAGCCTTTTAAAAATGACTCTATGGGCTCTACAGAAATTACTAAGGACAGGTCAGTGACTATAATTGCGTTGACACACTCAATCATCAAAACTGGTAATCTGAAACAGCTGCTAACTATTGTGTAAACACTGATGTAAAAGAAAGTTACATTTAGGGAAATGGTCATATCACAAATTTTAGACATACCAGTTTAATACAAACTGTAGGTACGCCACTGATGATGAACAATGTTCTATATGAGGCAAATTACAGTTGGTGATTTCCTTCAACTAAATCTTCCCTATTTGAAACCAAAACAAAGTGATTTATTGATTGACTAGAACCTGAGGTATCTCACAGTATAAGAGTACAAAGTATAATCACTTCAGTGAGATACTTTTAATCTACAAAACACTTATGAAGTATGATATAGTCAGCAGTCGAGAAATTTTTACTGTCTACTTAAGAATAAAACGGAATCTGCGCTATTTTTTTTCTTTCGACGAAAGGATTTCCATTTTGATAAGAGATGAAATGTCTGAAGATATTAATGTCTGCATATGAATTATTCATGAACTGAACTTTTCGTGACCTATTTTCTAAGTTTCAGACGTTATTAGTGTTAGAAAGAAAAATAGTCAGTAGAGAATTTTCGCTTTTCTAAAACTGACTCCGAAGACCTTCATGTTTCAATGAAATTAGGACGGTGACTGTAGTTACGTCGATAATTAATAAAAGACCTGGGAAATTAAACAACTAATAGTAATTGTGTAACTGATGACGTATAAAGTTACTTTTGGAGGTATTCATCATATCTGGAATTTTAGACACACACAAATAATGTCTGTTTTGTGTAAACTGCAGACATTCAAATAATGATGAACGAGACTGCATATGAGACAACATGCAGTTGAAAAATTTCTATCAGTTAAAACATGTGAGTGTGAAACTAGAATAAAATGAACCATTGAAAGACTAAATCCAGAGGTATATTTGAAGATAAATATCAGCATACTGTAATGAACGAGCTAACTGGTCAAGTGTGAAAGCTGAACATTTAGTTAGGAATGGACTAAATGTAGAATACAGCAAAACAATCCGCTCGAATATTCACCTTTCATTCTGTATATGATTAAAATAATTTCTTCACCTGAAAAAGGTCACATTCTCCTGAGTTTATAACTTCTTACTTCAATGAGAGAACCGCTGGAAGGAATACGCATACTTGTCCAACTTCACAGTACTTCTGTACTTCCCTGACAACTAATATTACTACTTTTTCATGCTGTTTTTCTCATATATTTCCGCATAAGATGCAAGTAAATCTTTTCATTGATAAAACTATCTTTGATTCCAGACGGTCAGGCAAAACGTCTACTGAATTCATCTCTGCTGGTCAAATAAAGGCCATACACTGTAAACATTGTTGTTTTTCACTATGTTGCTTTGTAAAGAAACTGGACTGCATCTACTGCTGAAGCAACTACAGACATGCTATGGTTTCACTGCACCAGAAACATTCGTTCACATTTCGAAAAAGCTTCAATAGTTAAAGGATATATAAATGAAGTCATGGAGACTTAAAATCCTAGATATATATATATCTTCTAAGATTACTACTATGAACCAGTACTTCAGTTTGCAATGTGCTGCATCTAAAAATTTTAAGTTTACGGGGATTAAACGTTAATATTATCACGACATAGTAGCTTCAATCGCTATTGTACTCCTGTAACTGATTTCTGATTTCATTTTGGAGTACAAGCATGAAATTTTCAGCATGTGATATCGTTAGCCCAAATTTTGTAGGCCGACCATTGATGTCAGGTGTGAGTCGGCAAGGTTTCGAACCCTGGACCATTTGCATGGTTGGCGAGGCTCCTAGCCGCTGTGCCACTAACGCCATCAATAGCAGTCAGATATAAATGTAATGGATACTTACTGAAGGCATTGATGAAGGCAGCAACGAATGAAGAAGCATGACTTCAGCGCAACAACATGGCAACTGATATTATCCTTAAGTACAAAGTCAGGAAGCGCAGAATAACTGACGATTAAATTTAAGCACACTTTGAACCAGCAAAAGAATGAAAAAATAAGTAAAAAACTATAATTGTGATAACCAGGTATCACGATTTCAGAAGACATACCTCATTGGAAAGCAGTGAAGACTTTCATACTTTACTTGAACTCACCTAAGTTCAGGATGACATCTGCACAGATCAGAGCAAATCTGGAGGATACTAGTCACTGAATAGAAATACACCAAGTAATTCACACCAGCGGGTCATCAGTGCAGAGAACTTCAATCACAATGTTGAATAGTCACTATGTACGTGCACTGTTCAGTGGAAGTCCTAGAATCTCAGAAAACAAACTCTGTTTTTCATACTAAATTAATTCTTCATATTATATTATTTACATTCCGGGCTGCGATTCCCCTCGTGATATAATTTGAATATCCACCGAAAGCTAATCTCCTCCCTGTTTTCTGTTTTCGTCTTAATCAACAATAAACATATTGATGTATCAGCATATACGATTGGTGGTCTTAGTAGAAATCTAAAAAAATTCACGTATGCTCAGTTTAAATCGATTAATCAAAAAAGGAGTACCATTCACTTTCAAGAACATCTCATTTATTGATTAAAGGCATAATTGTATTCATTGTGAAGATGTTTTGTTGGCTTCATTCTGGTTGAAATCTGGTTGACAGACATCAGTCATATGATAATAATATTACATTGAATCACAGATATAAAATTAGCCAGCAGTGTTCAACTGCCAACTTATCTGAAAACAGAGAATCACAGTCCATCCAGAAGTAAATCCCAGTGACACTTTGTGTGAGCTACTGAGTTATAATTATTAATTGAGGCTGACTTAGAGATATGCAAGTAAAACCACTGAGAATTTAACATTACTAGACAAGAAGTGTGACTGTCTTCAGTCTGACTTCGGTCTGCAGACTGAAGTCTGCGCCGAAGAAAAGACTAAACACATCGTACTAGTTACTAGTATCCAATCAAAGTATCCACTACAGTCCTACAGGAGGTCGATCGCGAACCCGAATAGCTCAGTAGTAACGTCTCTGACTGCAGCATTGGATGACGTCGGTTCGAATCTCATAAGGGACATGAGTTCCTTCAAGGTTGCAAATACGCCTTACTGACTGGTGAGTGTCAATTAGCAAAAAGCCAAGGCTTCCTGTGGCCGACTGCCTCCACCCATCTAATATCATTTTGTAAGGATGTTTAAAGCAGATTAGGACAGTTTAGTCTTGGTCCAAGAACAGATTCTATCTTAAATGTCTCAATGTTCTAAATATACGCCTAACACCTATACCTGGAAAATTTCTCAACAATATGGTATAATTCTACCATAGAATTATTCTGTTTCATCAGAACACACAGCGATATAGTATTATTTGCAGATAATAGTAATGATAATAATACCTTGATTCCAAACAGTACTTTTGGTACAGATTTTGGAATTTTCAGCATGTTATACTTAATTGTATCTAATTTTCTCATTGCGGGGGTAATAATTAAAACAGGGCATTCACATTATTAGTAATTTACATTATTAATATTGTTCAATAAGAAGTGAATATAAAATTAAATCAAGCGAAAATATTAACGACGATGCAATAATGTGAACAAAAAACAATACCATATACTTAGAGTTCCTCAGTAAGTTGGTAATTTCCTGTCTTGCACTATTCTCATCACATAAAATGTGTGCTAAATAAGATATTGTAAAATTTTATACTTAGTCGTCCAAGCATACAGTCTTCTATATTTATTTACCTTTAGTTCTACCCCATGAGATGCTAAGAAAGAGTTGTGTTGTGTATAGAGACGATGTTCAGGGTGTGACAAGATAATATTTGCTAATATCTTACAGGAATCCAAGTGTCTATCTACAATAGTATTAACGATTTGGTTTAGCAACACCCTATTCACCCTGCTGATGGCTTTTATTGCCCTTCGCAATAATAACAGTCTTTCTTAAATAGCCCAGGAAAGATTAAGAGGGAGCAGTAAAGAAGTATAGGCAGAATACAAGAATTAACAAGCTTAGAAAGTAGAGACGGAATGATACCAGATCGTCTTAACTTCCTTACACGGAATGTCGAACAAAATGCCTTTCTGGAAAATAACACTATGTGGGAAGACTAGGAAAGATCAGAGGAAATACGCAGTCCAAGGTATTTAACTTTCGAAATGGTTTCAACTTCATTGCCATCTATGACAGTGGAACCGGGAGAAGTAACTACTTTGTGTAAGCCGAGGAGGAAAAGGCGTAGAAACAGTCAAATCATCGGCATGCTTAACAAAATTGGCTTCGTCAGAATGAGGCAAATCATGTAAGGAGAAGAAAGAACAGTTCCTTAAGGAACACTAGCTAGAGTGAGTGAAGCAATGGAGGACTTCCGATTAGAAACGGTGTACTGCTTCTTATTAGAGAAGCAGGAATGCTACCACTTGGCAATTCAGAACTGTGCTTGTGACGCGGCAAGCTTGTCTAACAAAAGAGGCTTAGGTAAAGGGTCAAAGACAGACGTGTAACCGAATGCATTTAACACATCTGTCTAGACTAGAGACAATATTATGACATCTGAAGAAACCTACTTTTAATTGCCTTTTACTCATTATTCTTCACCCAAATATGATAAGCACCACGGTACGATAACCATTTAAATACTGAATGAATAACCTGTTGATGATTTTGGTTGTTCACTGTTCAAATAGGCTTACTTATGTTGGCCATTGAATGTATTAAAATGACAGAGTAGCTTCTTATTACTCCTACCAAAATAGTGATAGTTTGACATCCGTCATATTGATAGATACATATACTCCGTATTGAGTTAGTTTCAATGCAGAACATTCCAAAAAAGTGTATCAGTCCAAGTAGTCACAATTTACAAAGTATATAGAAGTATAGATAAGAAACAAAGTGTTCAAATGAACTACACTGAACTCAAATGTAAGCGAGAAAGAATAATCATAGGGAGGATAATTAGAATTTAATAGATCCAAGTTATCATAAGGGGTGAATGCGTCTGTGGCACTGACAATAAAATTGGAGTTATATCTCCAACAGCCTCAAGTTATTTTTCATTTGCTAATCAATGATCCCATCCACGCAGTTTACACATTCCTAAGAGACTCCTTCAAACTGACAATCGAAAACTAATTTTATCGACGACTTGTTGTAATTTGACCACTCCTACCTCTTTTCTAGGCTGATCCTATGTCATTCAACATTGCCTGGCTAAGGGATTGATAGCTTGGTATGCGTCACATGTGCCATAGTCACTTTTAATACTCTACTAACACTTTCCCCGACCGAAAGCTGCTACCTTGACGTGGTGGTCGGGCTTGAACACCGCAATGACCTAATCAAGCTATACTGGCTGAGACTTATGTCTCTTGAGGTTCTACCATGCCAGGCAGGTTGTTTGGATAGCGGTTAAACAAAAAGCAGCTACCCCATCCAATACCATGATTCAAACAAATTCACAAAATTTCATGCCGGATCGGCCGTGGCCCGGATTAACAACGACCGCGCTTCCTGCTGCCGTGTCACAGGGCAGGAGTGAAAAGTATGCTACTGAGACACACCAAACAAAAGAGAACAAGCAAAAACAGGCCGCGTGTGACCGGCCTCAAGCAGTTGTCCCCTGGGCTCTGCGGTCACGCAACCAACTTCCACGGTGTGGGCAGCCGGGAAGTAACAATCGCCCTCACAATCCGAAATGCACACAAAACCTCTCTAATCCTCACTTATCTTTGTCGTCATCTTCATCTCTATTCTTGCCTTCCTCCCACTGATGCAACTCCTCTACTTGATGGCTCCTCACTCCCTCTTCACTCTGTGTCACTTTGCCAAATAGGACAACAAGCATCACTAGCTAAGACCCTGGCATCCCGAGCCATTGATGTATGTTGTGTTTCAGAAACACGCATACAAGACCCAAGTGTGGTTATTCACCTAACCCCACCTGGCCAACAGGATGAATCTTCAAAATTCACCTTGAGGGTGTCAGGAGATGCCACAGCTAGTTCACGAGGATTAGCTGGCGTAGGGATAGCTTGAGTACTAGGGCAGAAAAGACATTGCTTGACTGGATCCCGGTAGATAGCCGAATGTGTGCTGTCCGTCTGAACGGATCAGTAAGAAGGAGAAAGGACTGCACTACTCGCCGATGCCTTTTCGTAATCTCCGCCTACGCCCCCACTGACTGCAGTTCGGATGAAACGAAGGATGAGTTCTACCAAAAGCTGTCTAGTTTGGTGAGAAAGGCTAAACGCTCAGATATAGTCGTTCTAGCTGGTGACTTTAACGCTCAAGTAGGGAAATTGTGTCAATCTGAGAAGGATGTCGGTGGCACCTATGGAGTTCCGTGCCAGCGAACCGACAACGGTGACCGTCTCCTACAGTTCTGTTCAGATAATCATTTGTTTCTTGTAAGCACTAACTTTAAACACAAGGAGAGACACTGTTTAACCTGGCGACCCCCATCATCAAACCAACGCTGGACACAAATAGACCACATAGCAATAAGCTATCGTTGGCGTGGGTCGGTAGGAGATTGTCGCTCCTTCTGGAACACGTGTGTAGATACCGATCACGCACTGGTCCGGGCTCGTGTGTGCTTACGACTGAACGGACGTAGGAAACAGCTGGCGGTAAAACCATCACGTCCCCAGCTCGATCAGGAAACTAGCTAAACACATATCTGTGTTCGACAGCTGTGCTCACCCTGGAGAAGCCTGGAAGAATATTCAGTCAGCTATAGATACAGCTGTAAAAGCTGTGAATAAGGCAAATCCAAAGGTGAGTAAAAACCACTGGATTTCGACTGCCTCATCCGAACTGATAGATGCTAGAAGACTTATTCCGGCGAGCTCCGAATTCAATGAGGAGCGAAAGCTGCACAAAAGGAAACTTACTAAAAGTCTCCGCAAGGACCGTGAACAGTGGTGGGTGACAAAGGCGAAAGAGATGGAAAAAGCATCGGCGATAGGCAACACTAGGCAACTCTTTAGACTCATCAGGGAAACGGGTGGGAGAAGGCAATTCATAAGTGAGACTATTTCTGAGAAAAATGGCTCCTTAATTAGCTCTCAGGATAGACGCCTTGAACGCTGGAAAGAACACTTTGAGGAACAATTTAACTTGCCTACAGCCACACTGAACCTCCCCGCCATCCACCACACCCGAATGGGATATAGACACTGGTCCGCCGTCTGTAGGTGAGGTTACAAAAGCTATCAGTAATTTGAAACGAGGCAAAGCGGCAGGACCCGACGGAATTATTCCGGAGGTGTTTAAATATGGGGGTGACATACTAGTTTGTAGATTAACTGAGGTACTAGGCAAAGTCTGGGAATCAGAGACAGTACCATCAGACTGGGGTAAGTCACTTATTATACCGATATTCAAGAAGGGAAACAAGTCCTCGTGTGATAATCATAGGGGGATCAGCCTAACGAACATAGTCTCTAAAATCCTAGGCTCAGTAATCATGCATAGACTAAGCAGAACTCGGGAGGAACAGACAAGGGAAAATCAAGCAGGCTTTAGACCAGGTAGAGGGTGCATAGATCATATCTTCACTCTTCGACAGATTCTAGAACATAGACACACTTTTCGGCGTCCAACAATTGTCATATTTCTTGACTTGAAGGCGGCCTTCGACTCCGTGGATCGAAAGGTACTATGGCAATGTCTGACTGTGAAGGGAGTGCCAAGAAAGTACATTGCACTAATCAAGGCACTCTATTCAAACTCACGTAGTCGTGTAAGGGCTTATGGGGAATTGTCATCTGAATTGGTAACAACCAGTGGTGTCCGACAGGGATGTCCACTTTCCCCATTTCTGTTTAACTTCATCATAGATATGCTAATGGAAGTATCCTTAACTGAACGTAACGACTTAGGAATCGACTTGTTACCAGGGAATAATCTTATGGACTTAGAATATGCAGATGACATAGTCCTGTTAGGGGAGGATGCTGACAAAATGCAGAGTCTTCTGAACACCTTGAGCAGCAATCTTCGTATGTTTGGCATGCGATTCGCCCCTGCAAAATGTAAGATGCTGCTACAGGACTGGACCACGTCAACTCCTAACTTAGTGATAGGGAGTGAAGTGATAGAACATGTTGACCACTTCACCTATTTGGGAAGTTGTATTAGCACCAACGGACTGATTGGCGATGAAATCTCAGCACGGATCCGAAAAGCTCGAGCTGCTTTCGCTGACTTACACCATCTCTGGCGTAGGCGTGACATCCGGTTATCAACCAAGGGACGTGTGTACTGCTCATCAGTTCGCTCCGTCCTTCTCTATGGCTCTGAAACATGGCCAATACGCGTTGAAGACATGAAAAGGTTGACTGCTTTCGATCATAGATGTCTGCGATCTCTGTCTCACGTTAGGTGGTTTCACAAGGTAAGTAATGTTGACGTTAGGCGTAGAGTGTTGGGCAAAGAGGGAAAATCAATCGACGAGGCTATAAAGTTACATAGACTAAGATGGCTAGGTCACGTGCTGCGCATGCCTAACCACCGCCTCCCCCGACGGGCATTGCTAGCTGATATAGGTTCAGGTTGGAAAAGAGCCAGTGGTGGCCAAACAAAAACATGGCATCAATCCATGAAATCCTTGACAGTTAAACTGAGTCAGGTAGGGAGATGCAGACTCCCGGGTTGGGGCCCTCGGGACTCTAGGAATCAATGGCTGGAGACAATAGGTGACATGGCTCAAAATCGTTGTCAATGGCGCAGATGTATTCAGTCTCTGTAATCTTTCATATTCCTTTCTACCATTACCCATTCTGTTTCACTCTTATACTTGTCAAACTCTATTGATTCTCTTCACTCATCTTCTTGTCTACCTCTGTGTGCTATTTGGAACGTGGCAACTCGAACTGCTGCACTTCGGTGCCAAGTTCTATGTTGAATCCAGACAGACAGACTAACACTTTCGATTTGATTCCTAGGGCGCGTTTGCTAAAGAAGCTGACTTCAACACTCACTAAACCCAGATTACAAGGTGTTTTTCTTCCTGTTTTTCAGACAGGAAACAATGCACCGTCTGTAATGGAAAGAACTCCACTTCTTTGCTCACAGAATTTGGTGTGCCTCGAGATGATCTAATTCTCGATTTCAAATGTGTTTTTTTCTCTTCGCTTGACTTACCGTATTCTTCGTTATCAGTCTCTCTTCTAATTTTGTTTGGTCATCCCATATCATATTGGTTTCCTACAAAATCTTTCGCATGATCTGTTGCATGAGGGAGTTTTGACTATGTGGCATAGCTCAGTCTATTCTCTTGAAATTTATTAATCCATGTAGCCAACCCATTCTTCTTTAGTGTTCCTCTCCAATCTCTCCTGGTCACCTTTAAAAATGCTAAGCTACGTAACGCAAAACTTGGAATGTTATGGCCAGGTTTGGCGAAGCACCTTTAATTAAATCAACTGATGTTGTTGATAGGCATTTCAGCTCTAGCCGGCGGTTAATTATAGTCATCCTATGGGGTACGAAACAAATTTCAAATTTTTCCTCCATCCTTCCACGTAAAACTTTAAGAAATTTCATAGAAATTTATGTAAAATATAAAATTTCAATCACATCATTATTATTATTTCCTTTAATTCCTAGAGGAACATAGGGTTTCGACCGCGCGTCTCCATTGCGTTCGGTTCGCTGCTAGAGTTTTCACCTGGCTCCAGGCCTGCCATATGCTTTCATCTCCTCTTCTCTTGACCTCATCTATGTCAGCTTCGCACTGACAATCAACTCGCCGCTTCCAATTCCGGTTCCACTCGAACGATGGTTTGGCATGTTATGTCAGTTGATGATTTGTTTTCTCAAAGTATGGTCAATCCATCTCCATTTCTTCCTGCCTGTTTGTTGAACAATCGGTTCCTGCTGGTTTGGTTCGCTCATTGTCACAGATTACTCCCTGTTGCTGATCTTTTCAGGCCAGCCATCTGATCTTGAGTAGTGAGCGAAGACAACTGTTAATGAAGGTCTGAAGTTTGTTTGAGATGCTCTTTATGATGCGCAGTGCAAGTCTCTGATCCGTATAGTGAGTAGCACTGACTTCACATTGGAGTTGAAAATCCGTATCTTATTTTCGATGCCGAGTGCTGTTGACCTCCACACAGACTGGAGGGTAATGAAAGCTTTTCTTGTTTTTCCGATTCTGGCTTTGATATCCTCATCAGTTCCGCCTGTAGTTGAAACGATACTTCGCAGTTAGGTAAAGGAGGTTGCTTCTTGCAGATTCCTCCCATTTTTGCTGATTGTTGTCTGTTGTTGTTGCTGTTGGCCAGTAATCTTCATCACCTCTGTTTCCTCTATGTTCATCTGAAGTGAGGCCCTATCTTTGATGATTCTCCTATCTCCAACTTGTTGCTTTTGACTTGCATATCTTCCAGTTTATGGGAAATCAGACAAATATTATCGGCGAAGTCCAGATCCACCAAGTGCTTTTGTGGGTCTATTTTAAGCCTGTTTTCTCGTTGCCCGCTATCTGCCGGATTATCCAGTCTACCGGAATCAGGAAAATCATTGGCGGAAGTAGGCAGTCAGCCAGCTTGTCTTACTGTCGTCCTCACTTCGAAGGCTTCCGTGAGTTTCCCGTTGTGGATTACTTGTCAAGCGCAATTGTCGTACAACTAACTGTTGGATGAGATGTTTAATTGCTGGCAGCACCCTGTGGTAGCGAAGTAGTTGGCAAATCACCTCTCAACAAGTGCTGTCGAAGGCCTTTTCAAAGTCGATGAAGTTGAGATAAAGAGGTGACTGCCATTCCAACTTGGTTCAATGATGATCCGTAGAGTGGCGATTTGATTAATACATGACTTGTTTCTCCTGAATCCAACCTGTTCCAGTAGAAGTTTTTCATCCAGGTTGGCTTGTTTGATTCTCTCCAGGATGATGTGGCCTAGTATTTTGCTTGGGATGGACAGGAGCATAATTCCGCGCCAGTTCTTGCATTGACTTAAGTCTCATTTCTTTGGAAGTTTGAATAAGTATCCTTTCTTCGAATCCTCACACCATATTAGACACAAATGTTATATGAAAAGACAATTGTCAGAAATTAGGCAGTAAACCTACTTTACAATTTAAAAATAAACGGTAGTTTATTTCTAGCGTTATCATTATTATTATAGACTATTTCATTCCTTTATTAGCCCCACTTTTCCAGGTTTTGTATTTTGATTTTATTTGTATAAAGAGAGAATTTGTTACAGTATGTACAATGCTGAAAATTCCACTTCTTATAAAAATTATTATTGCAACTTAGTAATTAATATTATTATTATTGAATTGCCACTGAAATTAGCCTTACATTTGTGAGTTGTCAGTCGCGACTTAATATACCAGCTTTATTGTGTTATTTTATTAAACTCCCATTAAACATAATAGAATTTTATTGCAAAGCTGTAGGAAAGGCAAAGCTAATCACAATAAACTGAAGTTGAGTATTTTGTCTACCAATACATAAACAGTTGGAGACTAGGTAGTGAGACACTTAAAACAACTTTTGCGTTGACATTTTTAAAGATTCTTGAACAATTTAACAGTGATTCAATCAAATTCATAAATCACTTTGTGCCTAGGACGCTGCAAAATACAAAAGAAGCTTCTGACTGAGTATGAAATAAGCGTTGAAAATGTCTGAATGACGGTGAAAGCCCCATAAGTAAATCACCCATCTTAGAGAACATAACCAAATTAAATAAAATATATGCAAAAGTAGAAAGTTTCTTAAGCTAGATTTCTTCACAGACCAACATTAATTAGAGAACCATTGAATATAATGAGGTATTGAATAGCACTCCATCAGAGATCGACCTCCGTAACAGCAAGTTGTGAAGCGCGCTAGCTAAGGATTCAATTCACGAAGTACAGCTCCATTATCTTCCAGTACCATCGAAGTTTGATATGTATTAATCCTCACACCCGAGTTAGGGGACTCAACTGGTAACGGGTTCTTATTGCACCTCCCGGAAATCCATCTCAAAGTCAGTCACTAATGGGCAGTGAACGTGAACTTTGGAGTCATAAGAAGAAAGTATATATATATATATATATATATATATAAACAGATGTATACTTCCCTCTGTATTTGAATTAGTGTTGTTACCATATTCTGAATAACGGTTTGAAGTACTTACATTCTGTACTGTTTCCGAAACCGTGTTCTGACTAACCACCATTACTGGTTGCAATGGGTGGTAAGCGGTCACTGGAATCATTTAGTAAGAACACTTACTTCCCAATGAGTGTTAAGCAACTATCCGTGTCAGTGTTAACCAAGTGATTGGGATCAATTAATTATAAATCATTTATGGTTGAAAATCCAAGATGCCATTAAGTCTCAATTACTTCAAAGATTATGCATAACAGCTAACAGAGAGTACGTTTTAATTCGTTTTTTTAATGCTTTTCTGTCATATTAGTTGTTCGTCTTCAGAATATCGCTTTAACTACAAACTGTACAATATTTATTAAATAAAAATGAAAGTGCTATCGTGCTACAATGTTCTCCTCCACACTTATTTTGCCTCTTTGTTTTTTTAATGATTCGTGGATATATCGATCTGCCTGATTTATTGTTTTAATGTATTATAACAATCCTTGATAATTGTAGCGGGCTAATTTAAAACTTATTGTTGGTATTTCAAATACAAATGTAATATATTATAATACAAGTGTTTGATTATTTAAGTTGGGGATTACTTATCATTTGAAAATTATTCTGTTTGAAAAAGTTTTTACTCAACATCTTACTTTATGACTAGTGAATAATGATGATAATAATAGGTTTATTCTAGACTGTGTTTATATAATGTACAGAATTTTTAAAGGAGTTTACTGCATATAGTTTTCTCTTCTTCCAGGACCTTCAAATAGAATATTATCTATTGTGGTATTTATCTTTTTGTCTCCTTCGAGAAATACAGGACATTTGGTTGAGAGCCAACTAAAAAAGCCGAGGAGTACATTCTCAGATGCAGTGGTATAGCTTAAGAACAGTTATTCAGTGTATTCGAATACGCTTCCCTTTCCCCCCACGACTATGCTTTTTCTCATGTGTATGAGAGGCTTGCGAAACAGAAAGTCGCAAACATTTTAAACACTCACTTAAGTGAATAATACCATAAGAGGTAATATTCTGACAGACTTACTCCCCCAAAAGAAAACATGTAAACCAACAATAGTGACCAAGGTCCGCAAAAGTAGCACTACTTTTTATTGATGGGATATTCCTGGACTGGCGAACTGAAATTGACGTGACAGGTGATAACCGAAGGTGAGATGAAGATATACGTCACTGCAGGATTTAAATCAGCGGTTTTTGGAACACTGAATTCGTGTTCTGTTAGCTAAGTCAGGGCGTGGCTGGTTTGATTCGAGATTTCCGGTTTCACCTCCAATCATCGTGACCTATTACATCAGTTACAGTGTTATTCGATGAAAATGTTAACTTGTACATTTAGCCATACCAATCAATATGACAGTAATAGTAACAACAGTGATGAACAACTTGTGCACCACAGCTATGTTGTCTGTATAATATGAATTTTTTTAAATTTCATATATTGCATTCGCATAAATAGCTGATAGTATCAGGCATTTTTGTTTCGAAGTATTTAGACACAGGATGTTAGTAATATTACTATTGCTATATCGGAATTCCAGTTGAAGTATTATTATTATTGCTATATAAATTAGAATAGTTTAAAGACATGTTGAATACCACTGACTATGTCAATTCGTAAACTGAATACTTTTCAAGATTAAAAACAGTGAATTTTCTCTATCTCTTAGATATTCGACACTAACGCCTATTCTGCCTAATTCGACTGACAAAGTATAACTCCTTTGAATTTTCACAACAAAATTATACGCCGAAATTCATTTGATAATGTGTAGAAGAATACCTTTCCTGTATATATCCAGGATAAATTGAGGCATATTAGTGCCTGCGAATATTTTCAGAAATAAAATTATTTATAAATACAGTTTATCTTCAAGGTTAACTAATTAGTGATATTTTTGATTAGTAATATAATTAATTTCGTGAATTTGTTTGTTAAGTTGATTTTTTTCTATAGTATTGGTTTTGTAGGGATTTTGTTTGATTGCATGGAG
Source organism: Trichobilharzia regenti (assembly GCA_944472135.2). Lineage (NCBI taxonomy): Eukaryota > Metazoa > Platyhelminthes > Trematoda > Strigeidida > Schistosomatidae > Trichobilharzia > Trichobilharzia regenti. Next base: position 142,642,028 of record OX235262.1, on the reverse strand, counting down.
GATTTAATCATGAGCTGACATCAGTTAGAGAACCACTGGAAAACCTGGGAGTACTGGACAGCTGTTTGGGACCCTTCAGCGGTACGCGCCCACTGTGATTCGAACCCAGGACCTTCTGGTTACAAGGTGAGCTCGTCAGCTCATGATGAAATCCTCCATGCAATCAAACAAAATCCCTACAAAACCAATAGAAGAAAATTTATCTGATGCTCACTAGCACCGGTCCTATTTAGGCAGTTAACCTAGTAGGTTACAGCAGGTTGAAGATGAGGCAGTAACTCATCGAAGAAGACATTGCGAAATTGTCGTGTTGTGTCGTGAACTGGCAGAAGTTAGAATTCAAGAACCATTGGATTGGGTCTCAGTGGCTCAATGGTCTGCGAGCTCGCCTTGTAACCAGAAGGTCCCGGGTTGGAACCCTGGTGATGGGTGCGTGTTGATGAAGAGTCCCAAACTAGAACGAAACAGCTGTCCAGTAATCCCTGTTGGTTTTCCAGTGGTTCTCCAACTGATGTCAGCTCATGATTAAATACTCCATGCAATTTGATTTTTGTCTAAAACGGTCTCCAAGTAGTCTACTCTTTATATTATTTCTCGAAGGAATTACACGAAATAATCTAGACAATGGCTCAAACATTTCTTCCATGACACGATTGATGACGGTCGAAGTTTATGAATACTTTACTTATTTATTTTATTTTTTGATTTTGACTACAGCTTGATTCCACACTGTATTTTTTGGTACATGTATGGAATTTTCAGCTTGTGATATCTGTAACCCAAATTTTTGCAAGCTGACCATAGATATCAGGTGTACGTCGAACCCCGGACCATGTTCATGATCACGAGAGTCTTAGCCGCTGTTTGCATTTCACGATAAATATATAAATATGCACAAAATAATCAGATGGCGAATAGCCTTACCAATATAATCACTTCAGTCTATACTACATCAACCAAGAGATGCAACGGTAATAGAAGACCAAACCAATATCATCTACTGGACAGACTACAACGGCTATAAAATACATTATATCGATCAAATTGGGTATCCTCCTAATCTTCTCATCCACGCATATGAACTAGCTATAGAAGGACATGACATCCATCTCCTCATATCAATGTGTTCTGACAACTACATACACTATTTTGAATAAAAAAATGTACACATTCCAGACAGAGCTAATTCCAAGAATTTCAGAAGATTCCTATCAGTCTGGTACTCTGAGGAATCGTCAGTCATCAGACATATTAACACAGACCAAATTTATCAGCTAGTGGAAAGTAGATCAGCGACAAAAAAAAGTAGAATTACAGGTAGATGAAATGACAGATACAAGTTTAAAAATTACAGATAATGACAACTAAAGTTATCAAAGACAAACAGTCAAGACGTTCACAGAGAATTCGAAAAAGTCTCGCTTCATATGAAAGTCTTCTCTGATATTTTCTGGATAGACTATGAAAGCTTCTCAGATTAGCCATCCATCTCAGAGAAAACACAGACAAAAATATGATCCACCTGAGGTAAAAATATTTTTATCATTAGATCTGAGTATATTTTGCATAAAAATGGACTGAAAACAATTAGACCATTTTATAAGTTTGGATAGTGTTATTAGAAGATGGAGATTATCTGAAAAATGTGATGTATCTTCGCTATACATTTCGAACAGTCTGATCACACATTTACCTGTCAAGTCAATATATATTAAAAAATTAAGGGCAACTAAATTAAACAAAGTGACAAAAAAGGAGGATTCAAGAATGATTAACACGACGTTTGGTAATCTAATCAAATAGGGATTACCAAGGTAGGTTAAGAGTGATAATAATTTGTTTTTGAATACACAGGAAGGGGCTTAAGTTTATGAATAGCTATAGCCTCAGCGTATTTCAATAAGCGCCCTTGATCCTTTCTTTAGATGACTTAAAAGGCTGAGTTACTTTCTTTTGATTGTAATTTTTAAAGTAAGTTAACATCAATCTTATGTTTCATCTCAATTAGATGTTTGGCTGTAGACGAAGTTGGTAGCCTGACACCTGTGTCTATTGGTTTTCCATAATTCATTTGTTTTTCTAACCATTTCGGGATATGCTCTTTCACCCTCAGATATAAATTACGATTACTCCTCCATATGTGTGTTTGTCCACACATGTGATCACTTATGCACTTTTGAGGTTTTAGTGGAGCATATTTTTGGCTTTTTCCGATAATTACAAGCTGGGCGGAATAATAGATTCTACGGATGACTGAATTCAACCTTTTTCTCAGAGTCCTAGTGTTTTTTTTTACATTATTTCGTAAATTGATGAGAACGCTTTACTTAGAGGCAGTATAGATTATAGGTTTAAAGACTAATTGACTTCTTCACCTGTTTAAACATTTTAAAGGATATCCGTTTTCAACAAGATTATCCATCAATATTTCGTTTTCTTTGTCTATAACATCAGCCGTGCAAATATGTTGAATTCTCTTAAATAGACATTTCACCAAGCCGCTCTTATACTGTAGCGGAGGAGTAATCATAATTTATATGTGAGGGTGAGACAGCATATGCCGAAATGGTTAGAAAAACAAATGAATCATGGAAAACCAATAAATGCATGTGTTAGGCTACCAACTTCGTCTACAGGCAAACACCTAATCAAGATGAACCATAAGATTGATGTTAACTTACTCTTTAAAGTCATCTATAAAAATGGCAAAGGGTGCTTATTGGAATACTCTGAGGCTATAGCTATGCATAAACTTAAGCCCCACCTATATATTCAAAAACAAATTATTATTTGTGATTGGATTACCAAACGTTGTGTTAATCATTCTTAAATACTTTTTCTCTCACTCTGTTTAATTTAATTGCCCTTAATTTTTCATAAACATTGACTTGACAAGTAAATGTGTGATCAGACTGTTCGAAATGTATGGCTCAGATACATCACATTTTTCAGATAATCTCCGTCTTCTATTGGCACTATACGAATAAAAATGGATAACAAATCAATCCCTCATCCTATCTTAACTAATCACCACACTTATTATTTTTATTACTTGTTTTGTTCCTTTACGTTCTGAGTGGAACATAGGACTCCGAGCTAGAGTTTTGAAGTTTTAGTGGCAGTGATATTTTTACGGGGTGGAGTTACTAGCCTCACGCCCATCCTTCTATCTTTGTCATCCCTGCTACCGGCTAGAGAAAGTAAAGGCGGGCGTCGACAGGCAGCCGAACTCCGGACCACGTGCCTGGTTGGCGAGCATTCTACCACGGTACAACCAACACATATTCATCATACTTGGTAACGCTTAAATATGTGAATCTGTATGCATATATTCCATGAAATCAATGGATTACTCACAATTTCTAGAAATATTCAAATAATCAACATAAGCACACTAACGACTAACTTCTCTGACGTTCTTTTGAGAAGTCAATACAAAGCTGAGGGTTAGAAAAGCCATTCGTGTGATGTCCTGTTGAAAACTTGGACCACATAAGATGAAACGGTCAGTTTTCAGGATTTCATCATGAGCTGACATTGGTTAGAGAACCACTGGAAAACCACATGGGAGTATTGGACGGCTGCCTCATCCTAGTTTGAGACTCTTCATCAGTACGCACCCACCACCACAGGGGTTCGAACCCAGGACCTTCTGGTTACATGGCTAGCGAGCTCGTAGACCGTTAAGCCACCAACACCCGATCCAATGGTCCATGAATTCCGGCTTCTGCCAATTCATGATGTGGCGCGACCGCTAGCCAATGTCTTCGGCGAGTATTTGTCCTCACACCCGACCTGCTGCACCCTACTGGTCACGACTTCTCATTAGAACCCCAGTTAACTACCTACCTGAATAGGGCAAGTCGTTCAGTGACATTACAAAAATAGCTATTCATGCAGTAACACTCAACTTAGTACAGTGTAGGCGCTTACACGAATGTCTGCTATCCAGGTTAATTGTGGTGTTCTATAGCCTTGAAGTGTGAACCGATTTACTCAGTGTAAGTTATGCCTACTTAGAAAAATTCTAAGCATTAACAAGAACAAAATAGGTAATTATAAGAAAATTGATTTTTTATATCATTTCAATTACATATTATTGTATGAGGCATATGACTCTTTTCAGCTAAATTGTTATTCTGTTCTCCTTTCGGGTTCACTAATATTCAACATCATTTTATTATCATTCTTGTTGAAATGGATAAATTCTGTTAGTGTTTAGAATCCACACACACAGTCAGATTTTTTGTTTTGCTCAAAAATTCTGCTTTAATTACTATTACTCTATTACTCTTATTATTCTTGTCATTATGATTGAAAACTATGCATGGAATAATACTTCATTTGTCTAAAAGGTTGAATAGTGAAATTATCGATTTTTGTTCCTTAGTAATGTATAGTTAAAATAAATGACTGTTGATGTTCTCTCAAGCTCAGGATAGTGTAAAAACTATGCGTTTTTTTGTTATATACATTTATTGTTTTATCTCTAATACAGTGTATGCAGTGCATTCCATTCAACTTGTATAATAATAATAATAAAAATAATAGTAATAATGATAATGACAATTTTTATTTGAAATAAACTGAAGAAAAATTCTTTTTAGTGAAGTTAATATAATGGTTTTACTTTTGCCCTGGATTTAAAGTTTCAACAGTCTATTGTAGACACATACGCGCACACTTGTTAACTTCATATTAGATGATTGTATTTGATTAAAAATACCTCACCTAGTTTACTAGCTCGCTATTTCTCTAGCCGGTTCAAAGCCAGGATAAAGAGAGAGAGGGTTGGGCATGGAGCTAGCGACCCTACACTACAAGAGCTATCAAACTGCTACAGAAATTTCAGCGCACAAAATATATAAAAAAAAAACTTATTTCTCGCTGAAATTAGAGCGGTGAAATGACACAGCGGGCTGGTGAAAACCGGCATTCGGGAAGCCAGTCCGCCAGCCGACGTGTCTTCTCTCGATGAAAGCAAGAATAAAAATGGGAAATTGGAATGTACGTACAATGTATGAGGCTGTGAAGGCTGTCCAGGTAGCCAGAAAAGTAAGAGGATATGGTAAAGAAGTGCTGGGTATTTGCGATTGCAGATAGAATGGATGTGGATTGTCAAAATTGTCAAGTGGAGAGTTAGTAATCTATTCCGGTCACCCACCCAGACAACAACGATGAGCACTTTGAGTCAGGGAGTAGCTGTCATGATGTCACCAGTGGCAGTCAAATCCCAACCGCAGTAAGAACCACTTTCATGCAGGATTACGACGGCAAGATTCAACTCAAAAGGAAAATATGTTGCAACATTATATTGCGCGCCAGGTCATCATTCGAGTGGAATCCAAATAAGAAGTGACGAGTATATTTTCTTAGGATGATATAGAGGAGGTCATGTAGGGAGGAGATGAGAAATTATGGGCAATCGTAGACCCAGCTGAAGAGGATGGCAGAAAATAGAAGAAAGTAGAGATGAATAGTTGAAGCCTTCTGTACCACTGGCGACTCAGTTTTTTATCGTAATTTCCATATATCCAGTTTAGAAGTTGAGTCATTTCGATTGCACATGTTTCGTTTCGATCTGATGAATACATCGTTATGATTATGAGTACTAAATTGTCCCTGAAACTTCATCTGGTTATCACGGTTTGTTAAATGAGATTAACTTATTTGTTACGGAATTATATTATATTGTATTATATGTTATAGCAGTGAAGATAAGACTTCGAGTGAATATAGAGAAGACTGAAGTCATAAAGTTACCTAACCAATAACAACTAGAAGCACCAACGGAAGAATTCTAAATGGCATCACTTCTGTCAATTATCCAGGCAGCATCGTTTCTACTACGAAAGGTAGGCGTTAGGATATTACAGCAACCAGGATTGGAAAAGTAAGATAACTGTCCCTTAACCTGAAATCAGTGTAAAAATCTGCTGCAAAGGACATCTTCACTGCAAACATAAGAAAAAAGGCGGAGACACAAATCAACACTAGTGAAGAGACCAGCGTTTAAAAACACTGGAACAGCCTGAAAGCTGTGTGGAGTCAAACCTGCATGGAATGTCTAGGCAGAATGAAGAGACAGGACAAACAGTGGCGCACTACAGACATGGGGAGACTAATAGAAGAGAGAAAGATGGAAAACAAAAGATTATCCAGTGCATCGACGAGCAATAGAGACACGAATGGAATGCAAGCTACAATACACTGAACAAAAGAGTAAAGAAGAGTGTCAGGGAAGACAAAAGAAAATATTATGAAGCTATGACCAGTAAAGCAGAACAAACTCCATGCAAAGGAGACCTCGCAATATTCTACCAAACAACTAGGTTCCTATCGGGGAAAAGTTCAACACAAATTAAGCCAATGAAGGACGACAATGGAAAGTCAATCACCAAACAGGTGGAGAAAAGGAAACACTGGGGTGAACACTTCAAAATACTTTTAATCGACCGCCACCTTCAACGCGCCCAGTAATACTAACAGCGGAAGCAGAACTACCAGTGGACATCAACCCTCCGACGAAATCAGAGTCCTGAAGTAAATCAGTATGCCAAAACTGGAAAAGCAGCAGGACCAGATGGAATCCCATCAGAAGCATTAAAAATGAACTCAGAGACATCAGCGGAGAAGGTGTGGAAAGAGGGCAAGGTACCTGCGGATTGGAAAAAAGGCTACTTATTCACACTGCCAGAAAAGGAGACTTAAGTCAATGCAAGAACTGGCGCGGAATTATGCTCCTGCCGATCCTAAGCAAAATACTGAGCCATATCATCCTGAAGAGGATCAAACACGCCGCCCTAGATGAAATACTTCGACCAGAAAGGGTGGATTCAGGAGAAACAAGTCACACATTGATCAAATCGCAACAATGTGGATCATCACTGAACAAAGCTTGAAATGGCAGTCACCTCTCTATCTCAACTTCAGCGACTTTGAAAAGGCCTTCGACAGCGTCGATCGAGAGGTGATTTGGCAACTACTTCGCTACCACGGGGTGCTGCCAGCAATAATACATCTCATCCAACAGTTAGTTGTACGACAATGGCGCATGCCAAGTAATCCACAACGGGAAACTCACGGAAGCCTTCGAAGTGAGGACGAGAGTAAGACAAGCTGGCTAACTGCCTACTTCCGTCAATGATTTTCCTGATTCCGGTAGACTGGATAATCCGGCAGATAGCGGGCAACGAGAAAACAGGCTTAAAATAGACCCACAAAAGCACTTGGTGGATCTGGACTTCGCCGATAATATTTGTCTGATTTCCCATAAACTGGAAGATATGCAAGTCAAAAGCAACAAGTTGGAGATAGGAGAATCATCAAAGATAGGACCTCACTTCAGATGAACATAGAGGAAACAGAGGTGATGAAGATTCCTAGGTAACACTAACAGCAACAACAACAACAGACAACAAGCAGTATAAATGGGAGGAATCTGCAAGAAGCAACCTCCTTTACCTAACTGAGAAGTATCGTTTCAACTACAGGCAGAACTGACGAGGATGTCAAAACGAGGATCTGGAAAGAAAGGCAAGCTTTCATTTCTCTCGAGTCTGTCTGGAAGTTAACATGAAAAATAACATCCGGATTTTCAACTTCAATATGGAATCAGTGCTACTTACTATACGGATCAGAGACTTGACACCACGCCACGTCATGAAGAGCACTTCGAACAAACCATAGACCTTCATCAACATCTGTCTTTGCTTAATACTCAAGATCAAATGGCCGGCCACAAAACATCAGCAACAAGGATCTCTGGGGGCATACCAATCCAGCAGTAACCAATCGTGAAACAAATGTGCAAGAAGAAGTGGAGGTGGATTGGCCATACTTTGAGAAAAAAAACCATCAAGTGACATCACACGAGAGGCCATCGCTCGAATGGAACCCGAACTGGAAGTGGCCAGTCGGTCGTCAATGCGAGGGTGATGTGGAAGAGGTCATGTGAAGAGGAGATGAAAGCATGTGGGCAGATGTGGAGCCAGGTGAAAACATTGGCAGAGAATCGAACTCAATGGAGACGTGTGGCTGAAGCCCTATGTTCCTCTAGGAATTAAAGGAAACAATAATATAATAATAACAATTTAGGTTATCGACAGCCTTTACCACTCTTTCTACAGCCGGCTGGATATTATACTAGGCTTTCTCAGGATAGGTGTTACTGTCAGTCTAAGAATACATACATATATATATAACCTAACAAAATCTCTTCATACAGATCATCTGCGCATCAATTTTCGCAGCGATAAACATCTATCAAAACAGCTGAAACCAAAATGATGACTCATTCTTACTTCTTTTTATCAATAAATTTACAAAAAAGATTGTTATCTACGTCACAAACTCAGCTGAATCAGCTCACTAAAGTACATGAGATAATCGTATTTAATATACACGTATTCCTCATAATCCATGTTTAGATTGCTGTTTCTGATAGATTTTACTTTAGTTTATATTTTTCTCTTCTGATAAATAAAGTTATTAGTTTTTTTTTAAACTTGAGTTATAAGATCTGATAAACAACTTTCAATTATCAATTGAAATAATTTTAACCTATTTCGATCAACAAATGTGAGTAATTTTTGAAGACTGTAAGCAGATTTTTAAGAAAAAATAAATAGAAGACTAAGTTACTATCATTGCACAGATGAATATAATACTAAAAGTACAAATTTTATTTCTCTAAAATAAAAAAGCCGGTGTTTTTTTTCATTGTAGCAACACAAGTTTATGGCAATTATGTTTAACTGAATCTAGGACACCATAACTTTTATTGATTTTCACTGTCTTTTCTTTATTGTTGTCTGTCATACTAACATCGTGTAAAAAGTTATTGCTTAAGAAATACAATAAGCAGTTGTACATAGTGTAGAAACACAAAAAGCAGAAAACTCAGCCTGGTGGTCTACATTACTGCTGTTGATGAAATGCTGGCTAATGAACAAACAGTAAATGGATAGAAAACAAGTGAAAAACAAGACACAAAACATACGTGGTAGTGATTATAAATAAAAGTGAGATGAAGGTCATGTGAGGATACGTCTGAGTTAAAGTGATAAGGTTTTTCTCTATCCAGTTTTCAATGAAACAACTAAAACTTTATCTCAAGTTTAACCACGGATTGATGTCAGTTAGAAAAACCATTGGAAACCAGGGGGTACTGGACAGCTATCTCGTCCTAGTTCGGGCTTATCATCGGTACGTACCCGCATACTAATTCCTGAAAACTAATCTGATGCTGGCTAGTGACTGACCACAGGACGAATTTGCCTGGAGGTCTATCTAGTAAAAAGTTGTAATCCGTGGGATCCATCATTTAGAAAATCAGAACAAGTACTTCCCAATGAAATTGGTTAGTGGTAGCGCTAAAATCATGAATAGGCAGAAGTTAGAACTAATGGAACAATGAATCGTGTCCCAGTAGGTGAATGGTTTTTGGGCTTGCTTTGTAACCAGAAGGTCCTCGGTTCAAACAACTTTGGCTGCTTAATGATGATGATTCCGAACTAGGATGAAACTTCCTGGTTTCCAATGATTCTGTAACCGATATCAGTCGATTGTCAAACTTGAAACAAATCACATATCTAAAAAGTAACTCTTAAAAATTTATCTTACAGTCATTTTATCAGAGAGTTTGAATTATTTCTTATGACAACGACGAATATTCAAAGAAGTGCATGATTACTGTTACACTGTCCGTGTTTATGGACAAAAATGGTTTCGCATAACTGCACCTTACTGAACATGTGAGATGGTGATCACGAACACTTCATCAATTAACTGACCCAACTTAATTAGAACACTGCATATAGCATTTATTTAGTGGAAACAATGATTATTATGAGTAAATTATGCTCAAAACACCATCAATGAATAATACCGCATCAGTATGAGTTTCATGATAAACTGACAAACTTTTCATGTATACGCCGTACAGGTAGCCTGTTCAGAAATCTGAGGTTGAACTTGCATTAGGATTTAAACTCGATTATCACAACAAAATACTAGATACATTTAAGGGTCACACTTCTGTCTAATCATGTTGAATTTCGTATTGTTTTCCTAGTGTATTTCTCTACCACCCTCATTTGTCGGATTTAACTCCATGATTTACACCAGATTTTGCTAAGTTGTCAAAATACACTGTCATAATTAGGTTTTGGTACCTCCAGTCAGACTACATTTTTCTACAGTTGGTTTGTAAGGATTAGTTTTGTTTTTGCGAATTGATCACGGATTGATATCAGTTAGAGAATCTTCCGGTTACAAGACAAGCTCGTATACCATTCAGCTGCTTTCACCCGATTCAATTACCTATGAATTCTAACTTTCACTGACGACATTGGTTGGGGTCGCGCTAAATCACGAATTAGTAGAAGGTACAATTCATGGACTGGCTATTGAATCGAGTCCCTGAATGTTATACGAACTTGTCTTGTAACTGGAATGTCCTGGGTTCGAACCCTGGTGGTGGGTGCGTACTTCCGATGATTCCCAAACTATGATGAAACAGTTGTCTGGTGCTGGTTTTCAACGGTTCCCTAACTAATATCAATCCGTGATCAACTCCCAAAAAGAGATCATAATTACCTATTTCTGAATAGTTTATCAACAAGTTGAACACTGCTGGCTAATTTTATATCTGTGATTCAGTGTAATATTATTATCATATGACTGATGTCTGTCAACCAGATTTCAACCAGAGTGAAACAAACAAAATATCTTCACAATGAATACAATTATGTCTTTAATCAATAAGTGAGGTGTTGTTAAAAGTGAATGGTATTCCTTTTTGATTAATCGATTTAAACTGAGCATACGTGAATTTTTTTTAAATTAAATGTGTAGAGAAGAGGATATCTTTTTTCAACTTTCTATTGAAAGGACAGGTAAGTCACTCTGATAAAATAATAAGTCAATCATTGAGTAAGATGAAAGTAGAAGAGAGGAAGAGAATTGGTCTTTTGAAAATGTGCAAAGTTTATGAATAGATGGATCTCACTTTGGAATATAAAAAGTTGGAAATTAACATGTCCGTCAGAACAGCTTATCATCATCAGAAGATATCAGAGTGTATTCACTTATTCAATGCCTGACTATTGGTTGAACTTATAGAACACAGTTAAACATCATATGAAATATATTCTTTATTTTATGGAATTCTACAATCCTTCCTACATTTCTCCGTTAAGAAATATTGAAACTGTACATAGCTATAAGACATTAACATTCATTTAACCAGTGAATCAGAATTACTTGCCAGTACTATGGTTAAGATTGAGCCTACGAAGAATCAGCTGGTGTCATTTACACACAGTGGTTCACTGCAGTGACTAATTTTTCTCAGATTCACTTTCAAATCTTTACATTTCATTCTATAATGAAGTGAATTCAAGGGACTTATGCACATCTTCAGTATTTTTCAATGAGATGTAGTTGTAATATCTGATTATCACAGTTATATTTAATTCAATTTTAGATTTTCCCGCCGATTGATTGGACCGAAGTGCTCGGTCTCGGAGCATCATTACTCACTATGGATTGCAGGTACATCCATATGACAAGTCCCAAATAGGAGGAAATACGCATCCTGGATTCCACTGCTAGTCACCATCCACCAGTTAACTTCTATCACAGTCATAGCCATTTACTTTATGAAACTTAATTACTTATTTTTGTGCTACTTCACAGCTTGCTGTACCTAATGAGTTTGTACTTGAGAAAAACTTCAGCTGCCGTGTTGCTACACTGAAGTTCACCTCTTTTTTTTATATCGCCTTACTTTCTAGCGATGTTAAATAGTTTCTTTGAAAGATTAAAGGATTTACTTAATGAAAATACTACAAAAACGACTATGTCTGATAAACCTATTTCAAGGGGTAATGATGGCTAAATCAAATTAGATGACGTGAGTAGATGAACAACGGAAAGCATTTATGCTAATGTAAGGCTGTAAAGATAAATATTTTGGGTTGTTAAATCTAATGGCGTTAAAACTGACATGTTATAAATCATAATCAAAGCCTTTAAGCCACATAAATACTTACAATATTCACTAATTAAAACAGTATGCCATAACAGGAATATGAAGCTGGCTTAATTCTTCCTAGGATTGTAAACCATTACACTGATATCTATCTGAAAGAATTTGAAAGCAAGTTGATGATCTGTTTACAATAACAGAACTACAATAGAAGGTGAAGTGACTATGTTCGGTTCATATTTACATCTAGTCTCTACTGTAAATAGATTTTAAGTTAAAACATATTGAAAGATGGAACACCAGCTGATATTAGCGATCATGGCGGATACATCCTTGGCAATTTTAGCCTTCATAACTTTAATTGGTGGATGATGACTAACGGTGGAATTCAGGATGCGCATTTCGTCCTATTTGGGACTCATCATATGGATGTACCTGCATTTCTGAGTGAGTGATGGTGTTCCCACCGAGGCTTGAACCCATTGACCATAGTTTCAAACGCCAAAGCGTTATCCACTAGACCACTTGGGCTACGAGAGCCACCTCTTGTGCAACGGGCCATATTAATTTAATTGAATTTGAGATTTTTACGTCGATTGATTGGACCGAAGTGCTCGGTCTCAGGTTGACATGTCGGCTTATTGTGCAGATGATTCGACGATGTCTGGGTATTTAATTAGTATTTAATTGGTAGATGGTGACTAGCAGTGGCCCAAGTGATCTAGTGGATAACACATTGGCGTTTGAAACTATGGTTACTGGGTTCGAGCCTCGGTGGGAACATCATCACTCACTGAGAAATGCAGGTACATCCAGATGACGATTCCAAATAGGATGAGATGCGCATCCTGGATTCCACTGTTAGTCACCACCCACCAATTAAATACTAACTGAATGCCCAGACTTCGTCGAAGCATCTACACAAGAAGCCAACATGTCAACCTAAGACCGAGCACTTGGGTCCAATCAATCGATGGGAAAATCTCAATATCATTTAAGCTTTATAACTTTATCTATGTATCGTTCAACGCTTCAAGTGTTTTCGGAATGTGGTAAATGCTTCTGCTGTAGTGAAATCATGACATGTCTATTGTTGCTTCAGCAAGAGAAGGAGTCCAGTGCCTTGTAAACCAAAAATGAAATCAAGTAATGTATTGTTAAATTAAATCAAAATGTTAGCAAAAACGACAGTCTTCTACAGGAAATCTACTGAATGTTGACGCTTTATTTCATCCTCGTTTTAATTCCGTAAAGTTCAGGAAGCATTTTACGCAATCCTTCTGGAATTACAGATAATTGTGTCAATAAAAATTGTTTATTCTACAGTTCAGATTGAATTTCCACTTTATTCAGAATTATATACGATTTGAAATAAGCAAAATAACAGTATTATTAATTGTAACTGAAATACTATGGTGTTGTCAAGGTGTGCACTCCCATTGTAACAGATCTCTTGTTTGAAAACACTTTGAACTTAAAATTCATACATATGCGAGCTATGCCATACGAAAGGTATACTCCCATTTTACTACTACAAAAACATCCGAAAATGTTCACTTAAGTGAAAATTCGAGTGGTTTTCTTTCCTTCACCTTAAATTTCATCAATTCTTCACAAAATGAACACTTTCTCCACTTGGTCAGTTATCATACTTACCGCAGTCTGTTGATATTTCTTTTCAAATATACCTCAGGTTCCAACTGATCAATGGATGACTTTGTTTTGGTTTCATATAGCTAAGATTCAGTTGAAGGAAATCACCAACTGTAATTTACCTCATATAGAATTTCCTTCAGCGTCAGCGGCGTGTCTACAGTTTGTACTAAACTGGTGTGTCTGCAATTTGTGATATGACTATTTCCCTAATGTAACTTTCTCTTACATCAGTGTTTACACAATCGTTAGCAGCTGTTTCAGATTACCAGTTTTGATGACTGACTGTCGACGAAATTACAATCAGTGACCTGCACTTATTAATTCTTGTGGAGCCCATAATGTGATTTTTAAAAGGCTGAACATAGTCTATACCAACTCTTTTACTCCCTAAGAATATGAATGTCTGAAACTTTGAAAACAAAAAATTAGTGGTGAACATAGTTGAAATTTCTATGTACTATCTTGATAGTCTTTATGTAGTACATGACCATATTTGTTCACATGGTTATAGTTCGTCCTAATACTTTTCTATTAGTACATGGAGAATATCTGATTTGAAATAAAAATTCTCTTAGTACTTCTATTCGAGAAAATTCCTTACCGGTATATTAGTTTGTATCAGCTTAAAATTTGTCCTTATATATTCATACTCCGTTTTATTCCTGAGTGTACACTAAAGATTTCTTTACCAATGACCATATTACGCTTCATGAGTATTTTATAGATTAAAAGTACTTTAGTGAAGTGATTATAGTATGTACTCTTCTTCTGTGAGATACCTATGATTTCCCCAACTATTGAGTGTAGATATGTTAGCCATAGAAAGTGATAGTATTCATTGATAATAGTCACTGTTTTTAGTTGAAAACACACAGAATTTGTTTTTCAATGATCGCAGATATTTGATTTTTAAAGAATCGATTCCACACAGCTCGCTTTCACATACTCTATCCTCTGAGCGTTTGACTTACATTTCCTAAGTGGACAAAACATTCAATAAAGTATATAAGATAATCATTTTGTACACGAGGTGCCATTGAGATTGTTGAGAAATGGTACTAATAAAAACTTAAAGCTTTCAATGCAAATTTACCGACGATAATTTGTAGTCAAAAGCGACATCCCATTACTACTTGTCATTGCGTCTTGCCAGTGAAGCTGTTAATCTGATCCTTCTATTTTACTTTACGCATGATAGCAGTCAGGAGTGAAATTATAGTGACACACTCCATTTGCTTTCACACATGTTGGTTAACAGCAGGACACTTTTCGAAAACGGTTGGTATACGTTGCGAGAAAGGTGGATATCGCGACCCAGTTACCTAGTTGAAAGTGTTCTGAGGTTTGAATCCGATCGACGCGGTCATAACAGTTTTTATGCCACTGAGCCTAGCCTAGTTTTTCCTACATTTGTTAGAATGCATCTATTTTATTCTACTGATAACCAGCGATTCCTCTTAGTTTAGGATTCTGCTGCAGTACACATTCATGTCCCTACAGGGAATAGACCTCAGATGTCAAACACTCTCTCAATTTCAGTGGTTCTTTAGTTGATATGAGTTCATAATCTAACTTTAAATCAGGCGAATCCCTAAAGAACTAATACTTGAAAATTAATCTAATACTTGATGATAACTTACCATGGTATGGACTTCCTAGAATTCCAATGAGACATGTTAACCATTTGGTCCAACCAGAGTGAGTGTGAAGGCAAATACATGCTGATAACAGTGGTTGGTGATTGCGTTATATATTACATATATATTAAGTTACAATTTAATGGTGACTTATCAAGTGAGATTTTATTCCAGAAACTTTCCAGGAGTATACGAAGAACGTTTTACTCAGCATACCTATGTTTGTCATTCTCTAGCTCACGAATGATTTGGACTCAAACGAAGGATGAGTTAGATAGTCTTGCCAGCACCTGCGGTGACAGTTATGTCGGGTGTACTACTAGACAGCTTAGCAAACATGTTACCAGTGAATATCTCCCATCGTGGTTTGGCAAAGGAGAGACGAAAACACTCCGTAGCTCAATTTCATCACATTTAATTGATAGTGGTCATGTAGTGGAGAAAACGTGAGATTTCAGAGTAATTCCTAGTATCCCACTGAATCTTTCCAATAGACTTCGTATTCGTCTACTGCACACAGCTGAATCGAAAGGCATTCTAACTAATAAACTTGAACAATCCATTCAAAAGAAGTTCGTATAGCTATTATCCCTCCCTTAGCCTATTAAGACAACCAACTGATGACTTTTACACCACTCCTTACTGATATTATATTTTCAAAACCTCTCTTATTATTCTCTTATTATCCCTTAATCTCATCACATCTTCATCAAAAATGCGTTTCGTTTACTTCCCTTACTATCTAGCATTACTTAATCGGTCCATTGGATTTTCTTAGCCTTTATTGACTACTGTGTCTACCTGAACATTTGTTTGTTTAATCATGCTGTTTTTCGTTATTTGTGTTGTCACAAATTGCCACACTTTGTCATCCTTATTATTGATAAAACCATTGTTATTACTATGTTTTGATTATAGCTTGGTTCCACACGGTACTTTTGATAAAAGTATGGTGTTTTCAGCATTTGATATCGGTAGCCCAGATTTTTCAGGCCGACAATTGATTGATATCAGGTGTGCGTCGGTAGGCGATCGGACCCCGGAACCATGTGCATGGTCGGCGAGAGTCCTAACCGCTGTGCCACCGATTCACATATTATGACAAATTGCACAATTTATATTCACCATCTTATTATCCCACAGATAGAACACCATGATTGGTTTATATTTGAATTTTTATTTGTAAAGTTATGTATATTAGAGTTAAGCCTGATGAGATCTAATTGAAAACAATATTATTCGCTTAAATGTATTGTTCTAGATTTTACAATGAGAATATTTAATATATTACATATTGACAGAAATTAAAATTCGCTGGCAACTAGATTCTGACCAGTAGTCAGTTGGCCAATGGTCTAACACAGGAATATGAAGGCAGTAGGTTCAAACTATTGTGAGGTCATGGATGCTTACCGCTGAAGACTGTCAGAGTAGGAGGAGATGGTTGTCCAATACTCTCCGATTTTCATTTAGTTCTGTGACTGATATCAGCTTGTAATTTAACTAGGAATAAATAACTTAATTAATTGTCCGGAACCTACCCTTTTCGATTTCATATTTTTCATGTGCACAGGCATTTTCATAAGGAAGAGTGGCATAATTTAACATATTCTCTCTATTTAGCTTTATTATTTCGTGAAAATATATCTTACAGGATTATGAGTAGCGGATCATTTTAGAAACATCGCGGATAAATAATACTGTACCATTATGAGTTGTGTGTGTCGGCTGCACAGCGGTTAGGATGCTCACCGACCATGCACATTGTCCGGGGTTCGATCCCGGACCGACTCACTCCTTTACCTCGCTAAGCCAGAAACAAATGCTGGTATAGGGGAAAGGTTGGGCATGAGGTGGCTACCAACCCCATCCTGTAAAATTAAACACTGCTACAGAAACTTCAAGCCACTAGCTTGAAGCCCTATGTTCCACTGGGGAACGTAATGGAAAAAATATATATATGAGCTGTATGAAACATACTGTCTCTCTATACAATATAAATTTTACCTATTTTGATACTGGAGTCTGCGAGGCTCACTTGACCTGACCACTAAATTTGTCAAGAAACCATCTAATGCGAATTGTCGGTGATATTCCCTCTCATTGTGAGTAATAAATCTTTTGTCTTATTTCACAACCTAAAACCCTTTTGAGTCTAAACAACTAATCTAACGATATAAATAATCAAAGTCAACTTTTTGACATCTATAAGAAAAATAATTGTGATATATTGATTATCACTATGTCAGCTGCATAAGCGATGAAAAGATGCATCTTATCGACAAGGCGTAGTAATTGTCATTGTCCTTCTGACAAAATCAATTTATCGACTAATAGATTTAATATGCTCAATCTTGAATCAATAATAGCTTTTAAATAGGTGTTATGTTGACTATCGGTATCGACAATATTATTCTACCTTTATGTTGTTTTATCATCTTGTAAAAGTCTCATTGCAACTTATAATTTCATTTTTGTTCAGTTAACCTTGTCTACTTTGAAATCGATACATTATTTCTGATGTGAAGTTCTGACTTAAATTTCACTTAAATTTTCAAATGACTGCCTCAGGGAATATTAGAAGCTTTTGAACCTGTGCGTCAGTGGCACAGGGGTTAGGGCTCTCCCGACCATGCACATGGTCCAGAGTTCAATCCCTCGCCGACGCACACTCGGTATATGTGGTTGGCCTGCAAAATTTGGGCTACCGATATCACATGCTGACAATTCCATACCTGTACCAAAAAATACGGTGTGGAATGAAGCTGTAACCAAAAATAAAAAATAGATAAAATAAACACATTTATAGTAACATGTAAGGTGAGTAAATAAGTTGTCACTGAAAAGAATTCGCCTCCCTTTCGTCTCCGTCTACTTGAATAGGTAAAACGGAGGTGGGTGTTTACAATTTGAATTTCTTCAAGTAATTGGTTTTGTTTTGATTGTGTATTAAGTTTTCTATTGTTGGTTTGTAAATATTAGATTTGTTTTCACCAGTTGACCCTTTGATGACTCTAAACAATTTGTCTATAAGCACTGTAGAAGAACTTTAGATGCAGCTGCCGTCTTATATCATAACATTGCTTCCAGTCTAGACAAGGGGGCTAAATTTGTTCGTTATGCCTTCCTAGACTATACATCTGCTTTTGGCTCGATCACTAGGGACATCTTATTAAATAAACTTGCTGCTAGTCAAACAGAATGTTGGGCTGTTAACTGGTTACATTCCTATTTCTCAGATAGAAAGCAGTACACCGTATATAAAGGGAAGTCTTCCACTTCATTGCCTACTGAACCTGGTGAACCTCAGGGCGCTGTTCTTTCTCCTTTTCTTTTTTCTTTCTTCTTACATGACTTGCCTCACTCTGATGAAATAAACTTTGTGAAGTACGCTGATGATTTAACAGTTCCAGCTAGATTGTACCAAAATAAATAGCTTTCTGTCGGGAGTCAGTAAACGGTTTGAGTCTAACGGTCTTAAAAGGAATCCTTCTAAATGTCAAACTGTCAATTTCAGCTTAAGATGTAAAAGACAGCTAAAAGAAGTCATCGATTCTCAGGACAGTTGTAAGATTGACGACAATGATATAGGAATTAAATCAGAAATTAACTATCTTGGACTTATTCTCTCTTCTGATCTCTCCTGGTCTTCCCATGTCTTAGCGATCTCCAGTAAAATATTCCGCCTGACATTTTACACTAAGAAGTTAAGGCACTCGGGTATAACTCAACCCCTCCTCTTACAATTCATAAACTCTTGCATCCTACCTATTCTTCTATATTGTTCACCCTCATTCCTTCCTGGTTTGGTTAAACAGGACTTTACCAAGTCACAATTCGTAGAAGGCTGAAAACGGTCAGTAGGGTGAGTGGTGTCACAGTGGACCACATAGTTATCGATAAGCCCTTGACTTCGTGCAATAAATTTGCTAAAGGGATTTTGTCTGACTTGGAGAATCCACTTTACACTCAGCTTTCACCTTGCATCTCCTCAGGTAGAACAAGAAGTAACTTCAGAAAACTGTATGCTCGCACGTCTAAGTATTGAAATTCTATGATACTATACTTGGTACGTATTGTATGTGATGAAAATAGTGTCAGCCAACAAATAACTGACCTTTTTTCATCTAGTAAATGGACAATATCCTCCATCCATCCTTATATACTCTCAAGTTTTACTTTTATTATTCCTATTATATTTATGGTCCTGTTACTTCTCTGTTTGTTTTACTCTCATGATTGCGAACACCAACTTATCTCTATGACTACTATAATCTTTGTTTTTCCCCTCACCATATCATGTAAAGAGAACATTATATTCAATATTTTTAAACATGTTAGGATTTCTATATCGCATCGAGAATACTGTGTGAAACAAGCCCGCGGAAATTTTCACTTGTATTATTATTCCCTTAGCTGTTATCATTATTATTATTTCCATTTTATATGCTGCATGTTTTTGACATTACCCCTACTGTAAATGTAGAAAAATTTCTATGTGATTAATTTTATTTATAATTTGAGGAAATTAGACGCAATATTGTGATTAATGCTGAAAATTCCATTCTGTATCACAAATACTGTTTTGGGAATAAAGTAAAGCAAACTAACTATCCAGCTCAGAGAACAAGACCACATCAAAATTATCCACCTGAGCTACAAATCTTCTCTATCATATCTAAATCATTATTATTATTGATATCAGTTAGAGAGCTATTAAAAACCAACACCGGAGTACTGGACAGCTGTTTCGTCCTACTTTGAGAATCACCGGCAGTACGCACTCACCACCAGCGTTCCAACCCAGGACTTTCCGGTTACAAGGCAAGCTCGTATACCATTCAGACACTGGAACCTGATTTAACGGCCAGTCCAAGAATTCTAACTTCTACTAATTCGTGATTTTGCGCGACCCAAACTAATCTGTATTAAGTACTTAGATGAATGCTGTAATCATTTCCACAAAATACGTTTGGCTGTTTTAATAGTGTTTTATCTATTTCTTTTTACACAGCTGTAATATGTATTGTGGATTTCACTGTACCTACTTTTCTCCCCAGCCAACTCTCTACAAGAAATCTCTCATTCAGAATTATTATGACGAACACTTGAAAGCTGTTCTAAAACAGTAAACGGTTGCTTCATTTGTATTTGTGTGTTTTAGAAAGCAAAACAAAAACCTACTGTGTAATGACGAGTAACTTAGTTTTCTAGTGTGCATCAGATGTATGACTCATAACCAATATTATATTAGATAACATAATTATCAGTGATCGATAGACAGACAGACAGGTATGGTGTATATGGTGTAGAGTTAACTCTTACTATACACACCTATTTAGAAATGAATTAGAAACATTGTCATCTATTATTATAGGCTTACCTTTTTATTCTTAATTAAAATACTACACGATATTTCTGTAATATGATTGAGCATTTCTTTTTACCCTATCGATGAGTATGTGGTAATACTGGTGACAAAGATGAAGATGTTGATAAGAGCAAAAGTTATAGTAATATTTTTATAAAATCAGAAATTGTATAGTAATACTGAGATAGCATAACGTATAACTGAGTATTAGGAGTTAACATTATGTTGTATAGTCTGTCTTGATTAGCTATGGGGTTTAAGATGTACACACATACATGTGTGCGTGTATATGATAGATGAGCACGCATGCACACACACGTGGCCACGTGAGTCTGTGATGTGCACACACACATGTGTGTATGTATGTATGCACACTTGAGAAGAATATAATGTGTAGGGAGGATCAAATGTATATATATTTACTACAAACAACGTGTTATTATTGTATATGAGACAGTATTTTTGTTTTTTTACGCCTTATTTAAAATAATATCAGTGAAAATTAGGCATTGTCTGTGAGATCATTCGCTTTACTTTTGGGCAAAGCATTTACTCGTTAACACTGTTATCATCAGTTAACCCCGGTCTAATTAATTGATTACATACAATTCATTGGAAGGGATTTAAACAATGTGCTTTATCTCATTAATATCGGTAAGTGATGCACTTTCTTTTTTGTTTTATAAATAAGTGATAGCTTTTATTTTCAAGTATTGGTTTTGTAGAGATTTTGTTTTATTGGATGGAGGAGGATTTCATTATAAGCTGACATCAGTTAGAGAACCACTGGAAAATTTGAGAGTACTGGACAGCTGTTTCGTCTTACTTTGGGACTCTTCAGTTGGCTTTGCAACGAGAAGGTCCTGGGTTTGAACCCCGCTGTGTAGGTGCGTGCTGGTTAAGAGTCCCAAATAAGGACGAAACAGCTGTCCAGTACTCCCAGATTTTATTTTCTATGTCGTCCAGTTACTTATGTCCACTTGCTTATACATTGAATTATGTAGTTTTATGTGTATTCTTATTTTCTCATATTGTAAGGAACACCTTTTCGACTGATTAATAAAATTCATCTTAAGATAATAGAATACCTTAAAATGACTATAAGTATATTTAGAATACACACTGAGAAATTCGCTAAACTTTGTTGTTAAAATGACATTGCATCACCTTCAGATGTTGGGTCTAATTACCAGCCACATTGCTGGTACATACATGGTGACTTTTTGAAGAAATAATCGACAACCTTTCAAATCATTCAGAAGGTGTGTAGCTTAGATGATGGATGATTTAACTGTGAAGGTTTCATTGACCATCGAAACAATACCCTCGCTGTTAACTCTTGAAGTTTTCCACGACTTTGTTGTGGTTAATTTTCTCTGCTGAATTTATTATTATTATTTGTTTTACTTGTACTAATAAGATTGATTTTCTTGATGTGACATTTGAAAGTTTAATTGAAGGAATTTGTGTCAATATATACAGTGTTAAGTTCGATAGTGAAAAGAAAGACCTTGATGTTTGACATGTCCAGAAGTTCTTCTCATTGTATTTAGCTAAATTTATGTTAAGAGAGTAACAATTGTTGAAATGGTTATTAAACTAAGTGATAACATCATAGGAGAATGAGCTATTTAATATAGCGCATGGCGAATACAGCCTTCTTTGTTTATTCAAGAGGGACCAGTCAGGATTATCTAACTGTGAAAACATTTTATCACAAAAATTTTTAGATTAGTTAATAAGAAATTTATCCTATTCTCAAAATTTTTTTCAGTTATTAACTTTAGTGAAACACATCACTTTGACACCTCTTAAGATGTTGCCTTTTTATGAAGCAATAAGTACACCTACATTCTGATAATGAACAATCACTTGAATATTGAATTTTATTCAGTTAACAATACTGTGCAAGTATGGTTTGTAACCAGAAGGTCCTGGGTTTGAATCCTGGTTGGTGCGTACTTCTGAAGAGTCCCAAGCTAAGACGAAACAGCTGTCCAGTACTCCCAGCTTGTTTTCCAATGGTTCTCTAACTAACGTCAGCTCATGATGAAATCCTGTAATCAGTCAACCAAATCCCTACAAACCAACACTTGAAAAACATAATTCATATGAAATTGAGTTTCTACCGTGTTATTAGTTTACATTAAATGTGCCGGTGGTTTCTGCATCCAGTCAAGAACGGTTAGTATAGCATTCTGACGATAAATAACATGAAGAGCTCTAGTTTGAGCAGACATTTTTAAAAGTTTATTTAAAAACTGTATTTGATAAATATAACCGTGGCAAATGGCAAGAGAAACTAATTTTTAAACAAGAATGTTAATTTTATGCGCTTTTGGTGACTTTGTCCTCTCTGAGCTAGGCAATTTAATCACTTGTGAGATAATAATCTTCTCCATTATATAACATGATGATATTCCGAGACTGGCATTACAATAAGAAAGATGGGTCTATGAAATAATCAGGGTAAAAAAAGTGACCGCAAAACTGAAGTAGTAGTTTTTATTTGGTTTAAAAACAAGTAGGTAATATTGGTGGGATGTTCTCAGGTTTTTCCAGTAATGAGAGCAGTGAAGGAGTTATTGTTTTTAAGGAAATAACTATTTCAAAGTCTGTAATGTAGTAGTGATATCGGGACAAATGTTAACTTCATAGTGTTATACGCAGATTTCATGTGATTGGTAATCGTAACTTTCACTGACTTACAAAGTGAATAATTTCTCAAAAGAGGCTCCGATAAAACTCACGATGAATTAAGAAAGATAAATACGTATATATGCATAATCTGTTTCCCCCTCATGGATTGGACTTCATTCCATTCGAAAACGGCTTACACTGTGGAAATCTTTCGCCAAACGGTGACATCTGTCCTTCAGTGATATTTCATTCATTGTAACTATACGGTTCTTAAAATGTGGTGTTTCACATGAATAGAGAGAGGAGGATACTCCTTATCAGAGGTGTCATTAACAAATCTAATAAAAATGTTTCTTCACAAAATCTTTCTTTGCAAAAACATTTTGTTGAGTCGTTGTAAATAGATAAAATCAGATCTTATGGTAAAAACACGCTTGTCCAGAAACCGACAGTTGTTAAGAGCATGTATTTAGTTTGCCGGAAAAGATTTTAAATATTCCTACAAACAGTAACTTTGTAAGGTGGTGATATAACGATGAATCTTTTATGGACTATCACCCAAATTCTCCATATAGGGGTTTATAGCGTCTTCAAAGTCTCAGTGACTTAAATTATCCTCTTTTAGATACATCAGACAAACTGTAAGAGACTTAAGATTAAGTGTTCTTAGTAATATTCTAAAATTTATACCTAATTGGATATTGTAATGCCTAAAATTTTCTCACTAAGCATAGCAGACATCCCACACATCACAGTCGATAGGAGTTTAGGAGACAACAGTTGGCATCTAATTTAGGAAGACAGAAAGAACGAGAGTGAACTACAGATTAGTAATGACTGCATTATTATCATTATTTCCTTTAAATCATAGAGGAACATAGGATTTCAGCCTCACGTGTTCATTGCGTTCGGTTCTCTGCCGACGTTTCCATCGGGCTCCAGGTCTATCCGCATGCTTTTATCTCCTCTTCACATGACCTCCCCCAAGTCACCCTCTCACTGACGACCAACTCGCCGCTTCCCTTTTGGTTTCCACTCGAGGGTTTGTCTAGTGATGTCACTTGATGGTTTCCTCAGAGTATGGTCAATCCATCTCCATTTCTTCCTTCTTGTTTCTTGCACAATCGGTTCCTGGTTGGTGTGTCAAGTAATGACAGTGAAAACAACTAATTTTTTCATTCCATCCCATTATAGCTATTGGATTTGTGTTTCCTGTAAAACTCTAAAACAAAACAACTAATCGATCGTATATCTGTCTACTGTAAAAGCATAAAACCGGAGTGAACGGGTTTCTATCTGCCCTCAGTCAAGAGATTAGCTGGTGACAGTTGTTGCCTTTAGATTTAAGTGAATTAGCAACACACCACTTGTCATTCAGAAATCCATTAGACCCAGATTTATTAACAAATAAACACATAATGGTTAGTATACAGGCTGACAAAGATCTAAATAAAGCTCGAGACGAAGCTGTTACTTAATCAACAGTTAATCAATCCAACTCTGAATTGGCGATTCGACGCTACCATCTTCTTCAAATACTAATGCAACTGAATTTCTCTCCTCAGCATGTACACAACTTCTATTAGGTAGAAGTCAATCATCTAAAGTTCTTTATAAACAGAGACTAATACAAATAAGCGTACCACTAACTGTTTACAAACAGAAAAGATAGTTTTTGAGCTCGACAGGAAATCGCTCTTCCTCAATGTGCGTATACTTCATTCTGGATAGTTATCTTGGTAGATAGCGGCTGGCAGTGAAATTCACCATGCACACATCGCCTTACTTGAGGGTCATCAGCTGGATCCACCTGCATTCCAAGTGATTGATTGTGTTCCCGCTTAAACTTGAACCCTGTACACCACGTCGTTTTAATCAGTAAAGAAAGCATTATCCATCAGGCCACAAGAGCCACATCTTGTGCAACCGGTATCAATCATTCGCCGTTGGCTTATTATTGTTACACTGAAATGTTTCGTCTCTGCTGACATTTCAGCCGTTATTACAGACACTTTGACGATGCCTTAGGATTAACGTGAAGTTATTTTGTAAAGCAATTTATGAAAGCCTTGTGAATACACTGATACGATTATGAGTAGTGAATTGTGCTCGAAAAGTCATCCAGTTATCAATACGGTGTGTGCTTATGTGTGTCACTGAGTTTTATCAAATAAATTTATCTAAAATGCGATTACAATAAGTTGACTAAAACACCTAACGTGAATATGAAGGCAAACACTCTTAATTTTTAATTAAAATGTGATGTTTTAGAAAATGCTTTTCCTGATTTCTTGCAATCATCTGACCTCAAATGCAGAATTCACAGGTTTAAAAATATGCATGCAAGAAAACTTGTCCACTCAGGTACATTTGACAGGAAATTAAAAAAATGATGATCTTGTGATCGATTAAAAAGCAATTGCATCTCAGTGTGTTACAGATATAAAAAATAAACAAATAAATATATGTTCATTGATCTCAGTATTGATTGAGTAACACGTGTGCACTTATGCATTTGTTTACATGTTTATTATTTATTAATTAATTATAAAGATTGTTTCAAATGACGGTACTCATTGTCGACTTCCTGCTTCACTTCACTTATTGATTTTTCACTATGACCTTGTAAATCAACCTATTTACTTTTTGTTTGTTGTTAGTTCTTGTGTCGTAATACTTGTGGACGACTTATGAAACGTAAAAAGAATCCATCAGAGCGTAGTGTGGGTCGGGCAATTGTCGATCAAATGGCATTATTTCGGCGTGCTCCTGGTCCATCTTATGTTCCAAGATATTGAATAAGTACCAGTTACATCGAAGTATAATAGGCACGAATGATCGTTAAAAAAGTTTTGGAACTATACATATCCTATTTCCAATACTACAACCTTCCTCTTTACACATATAAAAGCGCTCATTGTCATATTCTCTGTGGTGAATATATCTTAGGAATTTGCATTTATTATGCTATTTCGTTTTTTTTATATCTTCTCTTTGTTTTTAATTCCAAGCTTGAGTTGTTTTCTTGGTAATGTTTGTTCCTTATTATTCTACACAAAGTACGTGTTTTATTTTTATTTATTTTTCTCATTATTGTACATTGAAACAACATAGTCCTCCATCAGTAATTTCTATTTTTGCATCATATTTGTATACTACTGAAACATTAGCAAATAGTTCAAATTTTTCAATTCATTTTTCTCATTCTATCCAACAAGTTTTTCTTATTGTTGACAAGATTCAGTGTGAAATACACATGTTTTATATTTTGCATAGCACTATGTAACTCTTTGTCACAAACAAAGAGGAAACGTAAGGCATTTGCAAAGTCTCTGTACGGTTTATGTGTGTCGTAGAACTTATCGAAACGAAATTTTTGCATGAAATTTGTTTTGTCAGCGAGATGGTACTTCCGGAATTATAAATATTTACTTGCTATCTGTGACACGAAATGTGTCTTATTTATCATAGTAATTTTTTCATCTGTTTTGCGTTTTGTTTTTCAATAACTTTCATACAATTATTTCCTCAAAAAAAAAAATGTTCTGCTTTTAAACCCTAAAATCTCTGCAATTTACTTGAATGACCCGTGTATGCTAGTATGAAAGCAACTCATTCCACTTGTTTCCGGATAACACTGAAGGTGACGACCTGAACATCACCGAGAGCGCTATGCCAAACAAGATGGCAAACTTCAATCTGACCGGAAAACGAAACATTCCTTTCTTAAATGAATTGTCAGCTAACATTAAGTTTTTCAATTAAAGTTCCCACTTTAAATTTAGATTCGTAGACACGAACTGTTAATAAGCTTCTATATATTTCTCCCTAAATTCCCATAAGAAAAGTCTCGACTGCACAGTCTGTCCTCCTAACGCGTCTAGTTTAGTGCGGATACGGTGTCAGGTGGCTCACTATCACGTTGTACTCAGAATAGCTGTTGAAGGAACTCATGTCTTCTCTGAGATTCGAACCGGCGTCACGCAGTGCTGAGATATTACCACTGGGCTATTTAGGCTAACGGTTGACCTCCCCTAGGACTGTAATAGATACTTTGTTTGGTCACTAGGTAGTAATTAATGTCATGCGTATGGTCCTTCGTCTGGTGTAAATTGAATTTTGTCAGTCGACGAGTGCCTACAAACATGAAATCTATGTCTAGGGCATACTCATGATTGCCTCAAATCATCTAACATTAATTCAGTGTGCACCATCATGGAGAATCATCTAACATTGTTACTAGATTGCTAATTTGACTGGTACAATTAAGTCTTCAACAACCCAAGGAGTGAACGCATGATATCGGCTAGTATCAAATCCACTAATTTCTTTAGGTGAAATAACTACCTAGTCAGCAGTCGGGCCTCATAATTCAACTTGCGGAGCACCAGACTAGTAAACCAGATGGAGGTTGCAAGTTCGAGTCCTCCTATGGCCAAGCTTTCACTTAACCTTAAATCTACGGTCTGTCAGCCCAAAGTTCCCCCAAGCACTCTCAATATCATTTTCGTATAAATGTTGGCAAATATCACCAGTTTGATAATTCTGTTGGGAAATTTACTTTTATTAATGTTTAGTGGTTAGCAGTGATAACTAGATAGATTGCAATGACATAGTGAAACTGAAAACGTTAAGATAAACCTAGATGCAATTCAAATAAGAAGAATTTTAGTTAACTAGTTTCAACTCCCCGCTTATTCAGGAAAATCTTTATTCCACTTTCCATAACTAGCTTGATTATGTTGACCAGTTATAGCAGGGTCGATAGTGAATTACACACGGTACAGATGTAACAGGAACGAAGTTTTCACTCTGCATTTATTTTGTAACATTTTTTACAAATCAGTGTTTTGAAACCGTCATTTTTACGTCTGTCTTCAGAAATGCGAAGAAACGTGATGGATATTTGTTATGAAGAGAAGAATACTGCTGTTCAGTTCAATGATATCGCCAAAATTTGATGTGGGTTGATAGGACTGTCAATAATAAATAATAAGGATGTTCCGACAAAACTTCGATACGGAAAGGCAAAAGTAACTCATCTCAAAACAGAATAACATTACTTATTCGCAACTACTCCTAACCCCCAGAGTCGATGCAAAAAAGACTGGAGACCACTAGTCCGATATTATATGGATAATTAGGTGTTCACCACGCAAAAATACATCATATAGAAAGATCATTAACCTCAGAAGCTTAGGTCAATAAATAACTGATTTAATCGGTTGCATAAATTTGGGCTTTAAAGCTGTCCAACAGCATTCTAGTGAATCTGTTGCTTTGGGCTGATGGTGTAAATTTCTTCAGACTGGTTTCAGCTGGTATAAGATTAGTCATAAACATGAACATGTACCAATATTTCTAACAGGTGGCTGAATCCCTCTATCCTCTATATAGTTTATTTTCACCTAATGCAACAACCCCAGTGTTAAAGAATATCTGATTTAATTATCAGAGGGTGTAAAATGGAAGAAAATCTTGCAACTACTAATTATTGAAATTTGGTAAAAAAAAATAAGTCAATCTATTGGTAATGAAATATATGTGAATTCATTAGGAAGATGATTCGTCAAAGACATCCATACAGCACTAATCCCCTAATCACCTTTATCAATAAGAAAAACTAGGAGAACAAGAAGCTTTTGTGAAACTTGAAGACGTTCTGAATGGTGCATAAATTCGGCTGAATCAGATTAATCTTGTTCTTCTGGTTTTCAATATAGAAAAAATCCTCATTTAGATATGTAGAAAACAGAAAGATTGAGCGAAGAAATATTTACTTTTCAATTAGATCCTCATTTCTGGCTCTACTCTAATACATGTACAGCATTTTTATTACAATACACAACAATTTACCAATCAAGTGGCGATATGTTTGTTAACAATAATTAGCCAGTGTCAAAATGTCAGTGGGTTGATAATTAACGAAGAAAATCATTACACATTTAAAAGGTAGAAATGGTTAGAATAATTTAATTTTACAAGGATAACACGTAACTAAAGATGAATGGGCTAGAAAAATTAATAAAATAATTTGGACAATTATAATTTTAAAGTTTTAGGGGGAGGGGGGCGAAGTAGTCCGGTTTATACATTCATGTCACGATGGACAAGGCAAGGAGAGCGGCTGTACAAATTTCCTCTTAACACACAGGTTTGGCTTCTTCAGGTGGATTCCTATTACTTCAGCTATATGTAGAAGACAAACTCGTAGAGTAAAAATTAAGACTAGTAGGAATGCGATAGATAATTTTAAATGCTGTACTAACATCAACCTTATGCTCACTATGTACAAGGTGTGCTACAATAGAGCTACGAATAGACCTTGTTTGTCCTTGCTTTGGTAGGTTCATCATCATATTTCCTAACATCATCCAACATGGTTGGTGCTCTTTGGTGCAATCAAAAATCGATAGATATTCTACTCATATTAACTCCAACTGTTTATAAAAATTTACATCTGTGGGAGTAGTTACATTGGAAGAACAGAAAGAAGGGCATATCTACCATTTTCTGAAGATGTACCAAAAAGCTTACGTCTAAAGGGAACAGATGTTTTAAACAGTGCAATCGCCAGGCAACTCCTTGACACGGGGTTATGAGGTGGACGTCGAAAAGTCGTTCAAAATTATCAATAGGCAAAAAAGCTCAATTCTCCTCAAGTTTGCTGAAGCCATTTCCATCAAGCGCCTGAAACCTGATTTATGTGTCCCGAAAGAAGTGGTTACCGGTCTTTTTTGCCCTCGTAACTGGATATTTTTCATCTCTCTTTCATATGAATGCGTAATCCTGAAAAGTTTCCATTGTGTCTGATTACTATTGTTCGAAATAGTGTTTAATATTACATATATATATATATATATATCATTGCTGTATGCATATATTGATCAATTGATTGATTTTTGTTCAAAATGAACTTTGTGCAAGTATGTTAAAATTGTTTCTGTATATATATTTAATAATATCTTTGGCCTGTAAACAGCTGAAGAGAAGGCAACGAAATGAAAGATATTGCCAGTTTATTCTGCTAAAACTGTAGTTCTTGCTTTGTTCAAATTTATTAAGGGGAATAAATGTATGAAACGACCAGAAAGGATTAGCAACACTGAACACTGACAAGGAAACAGTCAAAAACCTATGGCCCGACAAATATCCAAAAGTAAATAGAGATTGATTGGACATACACAGAAAAGACTGTTGACTGACTGACATCACATGCCAAGTAAGGCCTCTAGACGAACTCAATTTCCAAAACGATAAGTTGAGCGTATCTCTGAGGGTGACATGGAGGAGATCGTATGAAGGGAAGATGAAAGGTTATGAGTAGTCATCGAATTGGCTTGAAAGAACTGTAGAGAATAGAAAGAAATAGAGATGTGCCTGTTGAAGCGCTATAATTCACTTGGAACCTAAGGCAATAATAATATACTAATAGCTTTTATACCAGGACTTAAGGTGATATTAATTCATTGTACCAATTTTTGAGTCGTTCATTTTATGTATAGAGATATCACCGAAAATATCCATTGAGTCTTGAAGAAAATAAAAGACGTTCAGCGAAGAACGACGAATCATCTTCAGAGGCTGTACAGTCGTGTTTATACTTACAAAAAATATATAGCGGTCTATTATTGAGTAATAGGGGGTTACATAATTGATATAATTACTCAGAAGTGGCTTTAGAAGTGAAAATTAAAGGTTGTAAATTAAGTGGGACTCAACGGCACAAAGATAGAAATTTGATAAGGTTAAAATTGCTATTGAGATATGGTAATTTCTTATCTAAATTATGATATCTTCTTAATCGATAAAAGGGTCGAAAAATATGAAATCAGCCATCAGACTGTATAATTAAGCTATATGTGAATTAAGTAGTTAAAATATTCATTCAGACATCTATAAAACACAAAATAATCGAGCAAAGAATATACTTTTCGATAAATTCCTCTTCTGGTTCTACAATTATATACATAGAATATTGTAGATTGGTAGTCAATAACAATATTAGTGTTTTTTTAAATAATATCGATTTGTGAAGTAAGATTAATGGAATTACAGTTCAATAAAGATACTTAAATTATAATAAATATAATAATAATAAAGATAAAGTAGCAAATAGAATATCAACTAAATTTAGAAACAAAAATCCAGGATCATTCAAACCTGGATGGCCAAGGTAAGGATAATGTCTGAACTAACTTCTCTTGGATGCATAGATTAGGCTTGTTAATATGGATCATCTTCATACTGAATCGACCATTACTACGACTAAAATTGTAGCGCACTGAGCAAATTAACCAAGCCATTTTCTCTGAAAAATGTTCATCAGATTATGAATGCCAAATCGTTAACCTAAAGGTAACAACTTTTATCTGCTGATATTTTAAATGACTGAATAAAGTCTCGTTTATCGCATATTCTATGTTCAGATGAACTGATATATCATACACTGCATAGGCTAATTATTCTCTTCATTAGTCTTAAAATTCACATCAGATTGTTATGAAAGTGTGGTATACACCGAAATCAATAAATATGAAGAATTTACTGTTACACTCTTTTTCATAATAGTAATATCATTCCTATTTCATAGAAGTGTCTGTACAGTTCATACTTGATGATTAGGCTACACTTTTATGTAAGTGATGTAAAGTAATAATTCTAAAAAAAAAAATATTCCATATATATATTATATATATATATATAACATTACTATACAACATTAAAAAACCGATCGATACAGTTGACAATGTCACTTAAAATCAATAAATAAATGTGAATTAGACTGTAGATTGTTACACACTGTGGTAAATGTGTAGAAGTATCCTGTTACTTAGCTTAGTAACCAAAATAGTAAATGTGATCAATAAATTTTTGATCAATACTTCGGATTTGACAGTGACCAATTAGGATAAAAGTTTATGACACTTGTAGAGTCATTTTGGTAATTGTTCTTTCGAAAACAAATATTAAAAACCCTGACAATATATCAGGTTTACTCTATCATGCGATAGCCAACCTGTCTGTAACATTTGAAATCTCGACTGAAATTCAAGAAGTTAACAGAGGTGAGGTTCGAAATTTATAAAGACGATAAAAAAATGAACTTAAATTGGGTCCTTTTATCACAAAACTGAACAAACATAGAGATAATTAAGGTGATTATAGAAAAATTATTAGTAGTATTCATTTCTTATGTTCCGAGTGGAACATAGACATCCAGCGGCACATCTTCGTTAGCACTCGGCTCTTTGACACCCCTTCCAACTGACTCCATGACTACCTACTTTCAGATTTCCACTTTCTCTTCATGTGACCTTCTAAATCTCACCTTTTGAGGCCCAACTCGATGCTTTCGACTCAGGTTTTCCTTGATGGCCTGTCGTGTTGTGACACTTGAATATCTCCTCGATGCATGTTCAATTCGCATTCATTTCCTTCTGCATACCTGTTAGGCAGCAGGTGTTTGGTTGGTCATGTTTTTATTTTATTTTAGTTACACTTGGTGTTTCTATGTATTTTCAGTTGGTCAGATTAAAAATTACCACCACAGAAAGTATCATGTGATATTTTCTCCTTGAAATACCTAATAAAGAATAAAATGTAGTTTAGAAGTACTTGTGAGAAACTTTGATGGGGATATTGACTAGTGTGGGTCTAAATAAAGAATATTCTTTTCAGTAAACTCTCTTCAGTCATAAAGGTCTATCAACCATAATAATTACATGGGCGAATAAGTGTTTTACGTGAAAAAGTTAAATCAGGTTCAAACTGCAATGAAACAGCATAAATAGTACTTAGGTATCAAACGTTTTGAGCTGAATACAACTACACAACAGTAAGGACTCAATGACAATGATTTGTTTTAATAAATTTGTCTACGAAAAGGAGGGGAAATTAATAACTTAATTCAATGTGTCAACTAGTTGCGCTAGGATAAAACTCTTTGTGTGAACCAGGTGGCTAAACAATTTTGAATCCACCTACTTAATCATTCACGCAATGTAACTTCATCTACAGGAACGGTTAAGTCATTATATTCATGAAAATGGTTTAAGACTAGGTGGACTGTCATGGAGTATTCAAGTCAGCTCAAGTACAAATATCTTGAATAAATTATCCGCAGAATTAGTCATATCAGAAACTGTGATAAGATATGTATAGGCATTTCTCAGTTGAATAGGAAATTAAAACTAAGGGTTTTGTCTCCACTATCATCAGTTGACATCATCTGAGCATATTGAGCTCACTGTGAATGCTGAGCGTTCAATTGACTTATGCTTCTACTTCAGTAGATTACAACGTGCCACTTAACCAGCTTGTTAATATTCTGCTTGACAGGCACATGGATTCATGTGAAAAATGGGCTAAATCCATTTTATCTAACTCACACCACCCTGTTCATTCACATCTCTCCCCTTGTATCTCATCAGGCCACACCAAACCAGAAGCCTACATAGAAAACTATATGCTCGCACTAGCACTTACGCACAAAAACTCAACCATACCCTACTTAGCTCGAGTTCTGTGCGATAAAGAAAGCATTAGGTGTGAAACTTATAACTTATTAAATAGACAGTAGAACAACTGAATCTCGTCTTTCCAACTCATATCACTTATAGGTAGAAAGTTTTCTTTCTTTCTTTTCCTTTTATCTCTGTTATTTGATTCTTTGTTTCTTTCTTCTGCTTACGTCAGTAAATATGCTACCATCTACTTTTCTAACACCTTCAAACGCTGTGTTCAATTTTGGCTTTGCTACCGACATACCAATATGTTGTTGTCATAATGAACTGAGATTACCTTAATCTATGTAATATTTTATTTATTGTTAATGTATTAACTGGATGCAATACTGTAGCTGAATGCTGAAAATTCCATTCTGTATCACAAGTACTGTTTTGGAATAAAGCAAATTATCATTATTATTAACTTGTTAATAGGGTGTCGCAAGCTTTATGGAAACCATATCCTTTTTAAAAGAATGTAGAGAGGGTTTCTTTGTTCAGTTTCATCGGTTAAGAGAAGTGACACAAAACTAAATCGCCACACAGAAATTTGAATAAAACAAGAACAACAGTGGTTTGTGCAGTTTTCAGCGAGTGATTCATTGATTTGAAAGATTCTGTGGGGCGAGGGCGATTTTCCAGGATTTTCATATATTTATTACCCTTGATGAATTTGAATAAAGCTAGGAATCGTGCTCCTGCCAATGTCAAGTAAAATTCTGAGTCGCGTCATCCTGGAGAGATTAAAGGACGCACTGGAGACAGAACTCCGACCAGAACATGCTGGATTCAGTAAAGGCAAATCATGTTCTGACCAAATTGCAACTCTACGCATCATCATCACAGAACAAAGCATGCAATGGCAATCAAACCTCTACCTCAAATTTATA
Organism: Trichobilharzia regenti; assembly: GCA_944472135.2. Classification (NCBI taxonomy): domain Eukaryota; kingdom Metazoa; phylum Platyhelminthes; class Trematoda; order Strigeidida; family Schistosomatidae; genus Trichobilharzia; species Trichobilharzia regenti. The sequence continues at coordinate 142,607,334 of OX235262.1, read as the reverse complement.
CGCTTTGATAAAGCCTTCGACAGACAGCGTTGACAGCGAAGTAATCTGGAAACTACTCGAGTACTACGGCGTACCCCAAATATTCATCAACCTTATTCAACAGATGTACGACAACGGCAGCACATTTCAAGTCATCCACAACTGAAAACTCAGCGAGGCGATTGGAGTAAACACAGGAGTCAGACAAGGGTGCGTATTATCTATCACCAATGATATTCCTAATTGTGTTGGACTGGACTATGCGTCAGACAGTGGAAAACGAGAAACGAGACAGGGATATCCTGGACCGACGTGAAGAACCCAGAAGACCTGGATTTCGCGCGTGGATGATTTCTGTTTGATGTCACACAAAATCACAGATTTACAAGCGAAAACCGACAAACTGGTCGAAGAAGTAGCCGGCGAAGAGAGGACTCCAGGTGAACATAGACAAGACGGAGGTTATGCAAATAACCAACCAACCAACAACAACAACAACAACAGAAGCAACATCCAGCGCCAATCACCATCAACAGGACGGATTTGAAAGAGGTTACTTCATTCATTCACTTATCTAGCGTTGAGCATTGTCTCAACTACAGGAAGTCGGAACGGACGAGGTTGTGAAATCGAGCGAGAATCGGGAAGGCAGGCGAGAAACACATTCATCAACCTGAAACAACCAATCTGGAAATCTTCGTCACTCAGCCAGCGTGAACAACAAAATTCCGTCGGATTTTCAATACAAACAACGTCAAGTCAGTCAGTTCTTCTATACGGATCAGAAACTTGGCGGGCGGGCGGGTCACAAAGAATATTTCACTAACAGCCTGTTGCAGAAACCACCTTTATCAACCAACAAATGTATTCGCTGGCTCTATACTGAAGATGAGATGGCCGGGTCGGAAAGAATCACCAACAAGAAACTATGGCTGGCAGCAAACAAACAAAACAAGAACCAATCGCCAACCAACAAATATGCATGAGAAAGTGGAGATGGATTGGACACTCACTCTCTGAGGAGGCCGCTGGGTGACATCGGGAGCGCGTCAGGTCATTTCTCGAGTGGAACCAGGCCGAAAGGGAAGCGGCGAGTGGGATGTCAGTGCAAGGGTGACATGGAGGAGATCATGTGAAGAGGAGTTGAAAGAGTATGGACTAACGTGGATGCAGGTGAAAAGTAGAGCAGCAGAAGATAGAAGCAAGTGGAGACGTGCAGTTGAAGCCGTATGTTCCACTAGGGACCCAAGGGAACAATAATAATATAATAATTTATCACATAAACACTCACAAAAGTATCATCTAAGTAACAACTGTATCATACATATTTGCTTCTTTGACAATCTTTTTTCAAGTTTTATTAGAAATATATCAGCAAATCTAGGACCTAGTGAAGAAACTACACCCATTTCACCAAACTGTCTACACATTTCACCATTAATCGGGAGCTGAAAATTCTGTGTATATTTTGGCAGTAATTCCTCTCGATTATTGGTAGGAATTTCATTATATGACTTTCCTTACACGCGTTGTTCGTGGGCATTGTCTACAGTTTTAACATGAGGATGGAACGATGGTAAATTATTTTTCATTTTTCCTTATTTTTCATTACAGCTTGATGCCACACCGTATTTTCGGTAGAAGTATGGAATTTTCAGCATGTGATATTGGTAGCCCAAATTTTTCAGGCCAGCCATAGATATCGGGTGTGCATCGACAGGGGATCGAACCCCAGACCATGTCCATGGTCGGTGAGAGTCCTAACCACTGTGCCACCGACGCACACATCAAGGAATTCCATGTACCTGTCGTTTGCATCTAGTTCTTTTTCATAAACTGAAGAGTTACTTCAACACAGTATTTTCCCGTCTAAACGCTCAGAGGTGGAAGCAGCTGTACCATGATACAGCAGACGCTATTTGTCTAGGATGTGACGCAATGGTACTTCTAGCCAGTATCCTCTTAGTAAATTATACACTACCGCTAGCAACTTTCGATTAAAATTAACTGAAATCCTTCCATATCTTAGTTAGAAGAGACAACCAAATAAGCCAATTTGGGGACAAAGATTCTCCATCTGTACACACATGTATCTGTTTGACTGATGACTTTATGAATGTCATGGCATCAAAGTGAAGCAGGCAACACTTCCAACTGTAAATCATTAAGGATTACTCAAGAACCGTCGTAGGCATACCTTCTAAATGGGAGCAGGAAATCCCGTTTGCATAGACAGGCTCTTTCCTAACCTCTGGTCAACTGCCTGGGCTTCTTTCGACATTTTGATTTTACAATGTGATATATATATATATATATATATTAAATAGAAGTTTCATAATTTCATTAATATCTAAAGGTGCATACTTCCATTGTCACGTGTTTATTCCTAGTTGTGTATGAAATAACAAAATAAATTTGTTAAGGTTGATTATGCGCCTATGCCTTTTCACAAATAATACGTAACAGTTAATTCAGCCACATTTTGCGTATTGCGGCTGCTGGCTGATTTCAAGATAGAACTTTGCACTGATGTACAGCAGTTCGAGTAGCCACACTCCACGTAGCATACAAAGCAAGAAAATAAATGCAAAATAGAGTAAGAAAACAGAGGTATAAGGTAAAAAGAATATTAATACCGAAAAACAGTATAGTTTTATTGGGTATCATAAGTTACAAGGAGTGTACGCATCTGCGCCAGCCATTGAGAACGATTTTCACCCATATCACCGATTGTCTCTAGCCATTGGTTTCTACCCTCCCAAGGACCCCACCAGGAAGTCTACAGCTCTCTACGTGGTCTCTCTCTGTTGTGGTCTTCACTGACTAATGAGGCCATGTTTTGGTTTGACCACCAGTGGCTCTTTTCCAACCTTACCCTATGTCAGCTAACATTGGTGTATCGTATTTAGATACAAAAGCTGACTGATATACACATTTACCTGGTGTTAGTATACTTGTAACAACAGAAGACAAGGGCCAGACAACAGATCGTTTTATTATGAAAATCAAACAGTATTTATATATATTTCATATACATTATTATAGCTTATGCAAGTAGATAAGCATAGTCATCTGATTGGTTGTTTATCAGAAGTTAAGCAGACAAACGCAGGCTTCTAATTGGTTGTTTCAGGATTCCTCGAAAAATAGAGTTCTCTATCTGCGAATCATATTTTGCCACGTTAAGTCTGCTGTGATTGGTTGTTGAATCAACCTTGTGCATATTTACTGACGGCCTGCTCTTACCACATACTGTAAGTCAATAAAATTAATAATTCACGTATCCCTGAATATCTGCACTAGTTCAATTTAGGCAATTATGGAATAAACCTTATAAAACTAAATTATCATTATTTTTATTGTTCCCTTGGGTCCCTAGTGGAACATACGGCTTCAACTGCACGTCTCCACTTGCTTCTATCTTCTGCTGCTCTACTTTTCACCTGCATCCACGTTAGTCCATACTCTTTCAACTCCTCTTCACATGATCTCCTCCATGTCACCCTTGCACTGACATCCCACTCGCCGCTTCCCTTTCGGCCTGGTTCCACTCGAGAAATGACCTGACGCGCTCCCGATGTCACCCAGCGGCCTCCTCAGAGAGTGAGTGTCCAATCCATCTCCACTTTCTCATGCATATTTGTTGGTTGGCGATTGGTTCTTGTTTTGTTTGTTTCTTCCCAGCCATAGTTTCTTGTTGGTGATTCTTTCCGGCCCGGCCATCTCATCTTCAGTATAGAGCCAGCGAATACAGTTGTTGGTTGATAAAGGTGGTTTCTGCAACAGGCTGTTAGTGGAAATATTCTTTGTGACCCGCCCGTCCGCCAAGTTCTGATCCGTATAGAAGAACTGACTGACTTGACGTTGTTTGTATTGAAAATCCGACGAATTTTGTTGTTCACGCTGGCTGAGTGACGAAGATTTCCAGATTGGTTGTTTCAGGTTGATGAATGTGTTTCTCGCCTGCCTTCCCGATTCTCGCTCGATTTCACATCCTCGTCCGTTCCGACTTCCTGTAGTTGAGACAATGCTCAACGCTAGATAAGTGAATGAATGAAGTAACCTCTTTCAAATCCGTCCCATTGATGGTGATTAGCGCTGGATGTTGCTTCTGTTGTTGTTGTTGTTGTTGTTGGTTGGTTGGTTGGTTATTTGCATAACCTCGTCTTGTCTATGATCACCTGGAGTCCTGTCTTCGCCGGCTACTTCTTCGACCAGTTTGTCGGTTTTCGCTTGTAATTCTTCGATTTTTTGTGACGTCAAACACCTCAGAAAATATTCTAGGCAGTAGAATTCATAGCTTGAAAGAAGTGTGAACAGAGAAGCCTTCGCAACTTAAATTGGAATAATTTAAAAGAATGGCATCAAAAGCTTTGGTCGTTGAAAATGGACTATTAGGTAGGACTGAACTCCAGTATTCTTAAAATACTGTGGAAATCGGCTGCACTCACAACAAGGAATAAGAGCCGAATCTGTATACCACTAATGTCAGGTCACTGCTTTAATGTGGTTCAGAGAGTTTCCGCGTAACATAAAAAGCATTTCTCATTAGCTGCATACTTTCGTCAACAGCTGCCTCCACTGGATCGATGCTGAAGATCAGATGACCATCCAGTCGGAAAGGACAAGTAACAAGGGACTCTGGTAGGCAGTGAACCAACCAAAATCCTACTGCCCAATAAATATGCAGCTAGAAATGGAGATGAATTCAGCCTACTCTTCTGAAACCACCGAGTAACATTATAATCCAGACAAACCCTTGAGTGCAACCCGAATGTAAGGAAACAAATTGGATTTTTTTATTTTTTAATAAAATTTATTAAAAATAAAAAAATAAAAATAAAGTAGCTTCCGACACAAGCTACAGTTCAGTAGTTATTTCATCTACTGTTATAATGCACCTTGGTTTAAATCAATTTGGAAAACTCACTAACTTACCATACAATAGTAAAATGAATGTCTAAACTGCTTCTCTTCTTTCATTAAAACGAACTGATGCATTAAAATACCTCTTTCTATTTGTCTAAAAGAAAACAGGTAACGGTATATTATGAATTTTCATCCAATCTGTTCATTATAAAAGGTAGAGAATTAAAACAAGTTCAGTAGAACATGAACCTCGTGGTGGATAATCATCTCGTGAGAAGTGGAGACTACTGAGGTCCCACCGATGACATTAGTTGTTAGTCACACTAAAATCACGAATCGGTAGAAGTTAGAATTCACAGACTGGACACTGAGTCGGTTCCAGCGGCTGAATTGTATACGAGCTTGCCTTGTAACCGGAAGGTCCTGGGTTCGAACCCTGGTGGTGGGTACATACTACCGATTATTCTTAAAACAGGGTGAAACAGCTGTCCGATAATCTAGGCCTGGTTTTCAATGGTTCTCTAACTGATATCAATCCGTGGTCAAACTCGAAAGAAAAGAGAATCATCCTTCTGTAATCTTTCTATAGAGATTACTATTTGCGTTTTATTAGTAGGCCAATGGAATACAATTTCGGCCTAGTTTGTTTTCTTTATTGTCACTTCAACTCAGTGTTCTCTTGTTTCAAAGGTGATTAATAATTCTGTCACATGATTCATTTCCTTTCTTTGAGGTGGGACAAATGCAGGTTGGACCACCTTACTTTTTTTATAGACCAACGTATTTTACCTGTAACATAGTTTCTTTCTTGTATTTCCTGTAAAGGAAAAGAACAGTAATAACAAAACATCATCATGGCGAATTTAGCTTTAAATATAGGCTTTCATCTTAAAGTTTGTTTTTCAGATAATTCTTATAACCATCGCATGTCTACATGTTGGCTGATGCAATTATGGATCACTGGTTCCAAAAAACAACGACAGTTTCTCTTGAATAAATTTTCTTTATCTATTCACCTGCTAGTCTTCTTTTGTTTTTCGTTCGATACAGTGTACTGTAACCTTACCTATACCGTCCAATTTTAACACCCCTGAAAATCTAAAAGCCAATCAGGTAATCCAAATTGTTATTCAACTATACGATACCACGATGTACAATTTGTGTTCTTATTAACTGACAAAGCTTTCGATACCTATGTTGCTATATTTATCGAAGGATGCAACTATACAGTTTCACAAAGCAAAGGATAAGAAAGGATGTGGATTTTAGGATGGACAACATATCGTTGTGTTCATGTGTGTACATTAGGTTTGTCAAAAAAAATTAAAAATAGTTAGGGTCACTGTTTACGTCATCAAAATGTTTCTAAAGTGTGGTGAATAATCAAAATTGTAACTAGGGGGTGAAGACTGGTAAGTATTGACAAGGGTTGCGTAATATGGAATAGTATATTAATGGAGATACAAGTCCAAAAATAAAATATGTAGTGGGTAGAAACAAATAAATAAAGGGTTTGTTAAGCAAAATATCACTAAGATATCATACAAAAACTCAGAAAATAAAAAAACATTATTAACAAAGTAACAGAACTTGGGATTATACCCAAGGTAAGAGGGGGTGGAGAAGTTTCTTCTGTAGACAAAAACCAGGGTTTTCTATTCGGATCGCTTAAGCCTCGGCAATGAAAAGTATGCGGAACCTTACCGTTTTCGAGAGGCTTCTTTTGACTTTGTAGATGACTTTGAATGAATCCTGTCTACATACTGAGTGACCACTTTTGAACATATGTTCAATTATAGCACTCCTTATTGATCCATTGCTACCTTTTCGTAGCCAAGCGGGATAATGTTCTTTGACTTTTTTAGATAAAGCAGTCATTCAGTGACCTATATATCTCGCTTCACATGAGCAAGTAAATTGGTAGATACATATAGAAGCGATCAAATGCAACAGTTAATCTCTAGAGTTGTTGAAGAACAACGGGCGGCTTGAGAATACCAATCGTTATGTAGCAGCAGAGAATGTTCTTTTCGGGGCGTTAGATATTCCCCTCTTTAGGATGTCGGCCAGAAGGTCGTCTTTGAATGCTCTTTTCATGTATGGCACCTTCTTCGGCGTCGAGATGGGTTTTCGTTGTTGGTTGTAAGGCGAAGGGGATGAATTCGCCGAAAAAAAACTCTTCGCTGAACTTTGTTGTTCTTATATTCATACCTGGATGAGTATTTTCATTGAATATCGTTTTTAACCATAAAGTGATGGTTGATACAATCTATCTGATACTGATTTATGGTTAACATTTTTGTTGACGGGTAAACAATATATCCACACCTTATCGTGAATATTAAAAGGTTGTTGTTGTAGCAGTTCTTTCAATTATCTCTGACTATCTTTTTTACCTAAGTGTGGGGAAATATTTCCAGCGATCAGTTGGCTACAGTGTCGTGACTGAAGGCTAATTCTAATCAAGTCAGACAGTAACCAACAAAATCAACAGCACTCTGTTATAACAGTTTCATGACTGAATCTAACGAAAATTGAGTGTAAGAATGGTGTATGAGATTTTAAAACATAAATGAATTGAAATATTTTGCATTGCACCACACAAAATGTTTATTAATATTATATGCTACTTATAAGTAGACAGAGATTTTATGCATGTTTTCTGGGTGAAAGATGTATTTTAAAGTTATAGCACTACATTTTATCTCACGTAACTGACAGGTGCTACGCCTTTACCTGTGGTGGGATAAACTGAAACAATGTAAAAGATGTTTATAGCTTAGGTGGATGTGTTTTGGTGTGATTGTATTCTCTGAAGTGATTGATTTAATTGTGAAGCATTCACTGTTCTTCTACACAACATTTCAGTGTTTACTTCAGTTTGAACAAATTAAGATGAAATGACAAAACACTATCAACTGGGAATCATAAAATTATGTCGGATGAGAAGGCACTGATAACAAACCTTGTAACAGGAATCAAGGTACTCTCATACAATTCATCCTTATTTTAAATAGTCATCTAACGTAACAACGACCGGTAGGTGTCTGTCGGGAATACCCCCTGTCCCTACTGTCGTTTAAATTCACCATAGGAATACTGATACGCACGACTTTAAACGACTTCAGTGGCTTACGGATTGACTTGCCAAGAGAGAAAAGTCTCGTTGATCCAAAATACGCAGACGATATTATGAAGACAGTGACAAAATCAAGGATCTTTAGAAAGCTGTGAGCGAAAACCTAATTATGCTTGGCATCTGATTCACCTCTACTAAATGATAGATCATTCTGGATACTGCAGGACTGGTTGTTTAATGACATGCACTGATGCAGTCGAATGCGATGACAGTTTCACCCATTTAGGAAGCTACATCACTCTTAGAAAGCCAAATAGTGAGGAAATCTCAACATAAATCAAAAGAACGTTCGTTTGGCATTTGCCCCCTTGTACTCTCTTTGGCGGTTTCTTCCATCCTACTTTACACTCCAGGAAAATGGACGCTAAAAGTGGGAAATATGATGGATCTAGTCATCTCTGACTGGTAATTGAGCTCTGTCTATCGTTTTAAGTGGTATTTGATTGATTGGACGCTTAGATATTGTCCAATACTACGCCAGTGCAATGTGGAGATGTGTTTCACTGGCTTAAGCACTCAAATTATAGACAATACATCTATGGTTCCAATCCCACTCCACTAACTTCAGCCTGTCCAAATGGGTAGTATAATCAGCCCTTATAAAATATGTAGCTGTGTGCAGAGTAACTAAATTCATGCAAAGAACACTGATACAATATGCTACAGATTGAATTAGAGGTAGTAATAAGGAAATTTTGCAAACTAGGTATTTTGCACTGAAACAAGAAAAAGAAAGAATTGGTCAGACTGATTTGACACTATGAGCACAAATGGTTGTTAATTTATTTATTTCATCAATAACAAAAAATGATTAATTGGGGTATGAGTCCATGAAATTGTATTCAAAGCTGTTAAACAAAACAAAGCTGAACTTTAGGTTGTAAGGTAAATCTTGAAGAGATAATCATATTTCTGTGATTTCCGCATTGGTGCGTCGGTGGTTCAGCCGTAGGATGCTGGCCAATCATACATTGGGTCCGCGGTTCAATTCTCGGCCGGCACACACCTTTACTTCATTTAGTTGGTTGTAATCCCTATAAAGAAGGAAGGTTGGACGTGGGGCTAGCAACCCCACCCGGTAAAAGCATCACTGCTATTGAAACTTCAAAGTTCAAGCTTGAGGCCCTATGTTCCACTCGGAATGCAAAAAGAATTACGCAAATTAATAAATTTTCCAATTCCCATTTAGAAAGAGACAACAGATTGAGTCAAGAAACATATTCCTTTTCAATCAGTTCCTCATTTTCAGCTCCACACTAATATATAGTTTCTTACATGAAAATTTGTTTTTACCATTCAAGTGGTTATTTTAGTTAATCAGTTTCAGGTATACAAGGGTGAAATTTAGAGGTTAAAGGTCAACAAAACAATTAAGTAATAGACGTGAGTAACAAGATACCCGAGTTTTAAAGGAAGGGTGACATTTAATTACGGAATTCATGACAAGTCATTACATAATCGTGAAATTTGTAAAATATTGTAACTAAGAAGAATAGGGTGACTCAGAAGAATTATGTAAGATACAAACAAGATAACAGAATTAGCTATAATTGTAAAAGTTAAAATGATGGTTAAAAGGAGAGGGGAAACAATCATTTTTTAAAATTTAATGCATATTATGAAGTTGACGATGGCAAAGAAAGGGGCTGTACAAGTTTCTTTTGAACGCATAGATTTGGCTTGTTCATACTAATTCCGATTGTCCCTGCTGCATGTAAAAGTCGTACTCATAGACCATATGGCGATAGGTTGGGTAACATGCGATAAATAATTTTGAGAGCTATTTTACAGTCTACGTGATGTTTAGTATTGACGAGATGAGCTAGTATTGAGCTGCGTATAGCTTTATCGAGACCTATGCCAAACGAAGCTGGGTTGTTGAGAAATTCGACGATGAACTTACCTGATAGTACGCCCTCTGCAACTAGCTCCACAAGGGCAATTAAACTAGTAAATACACATGGAAGAGGCGAAACAGGGCAGTCTGTCTTAATTTCTTGAACTGAGAAATGTGAATATACAGCTTCGTTTAACTGTGTTGAAAGTCGTTTCCAAGGTCCTTCTCAGATGTTGGAATATTCATAATAACTGACATCACCCGTGAATTTTAATCTTCTTATTATTAATATTGTTCCCTTGGGTCCCTAGTCGAACATACGGCTTCAACTGCACGTCTCCACTTGCTTCTATCTTCTGCTGCTCTACTTTTCACCTGCATCCACGTTAGTCCATACTCTTTCAACTCTCTTCACATGATCTCCTCCATGTCACCCTTGCACTGACATCCCACTCGCCGCTTCCCTTTCGGCCTGGTTCCACTCGAGAAATGACCTGACGCGCGCCCGATGTCACCCGGCAGCCTCCTCAGAGAGTGAGTGTCCAATCCATCTCCACTTTCTCATGCATATTTGTTGGTTGGCGATTGGTTCTTGTTTTGTTTTGTTTCTTCCCAGCCATAGTTTCTTGTTGGTGATTCTTTCCGGCCCGGCCATCTCATCTTCAGTATAGAGCCAGCGAAGACAGTTGTTGATAAACGTAACGTCTGCAACAGGCTGTTGGAAATATTCTTTGTGACCCGCCCGCCCAAGTTCTGATCCGTATAGAAGAACTGACTGACTTGACATTGTTTGTATTGAAAATCCGACGAATTTTGTTGTTCACGCTGGCTGAGTGACGAAGATTTCCAGATTGGTTGTTTCAGGTTGATGAATGTGTTTCTCGCCTGCCTTCCCGATTCTCGCTCGATTTCACAACCTCGTCCGTTCCGACTTCCTGTAGTTGAGGCAATGCTCAACGCTAGATAAGTGAATGAATGAAGTAACCTCTTTCAAATCCGTCCCGTTGATGGTGATTGGCGCTGGATGTTGCTGTTTCTGTTGTTGTTGTTGGTTGGTTGGTTGGTTGGTTGGTTATTTGCATAACCTTCGTCTTGTCTATGTTCATCTGGAGTCCTCTCTTCGCCGGCTACTTCTCCGACCAGTTTGTCGGTTTTCGCTTGTAAATCTGTGATTTTGTGTGACATCAAACAGAAATCATCCACGCGCGAAATCCAGGTCTTCTAGGTTCTTCACGTCGGTCCAGGATATCCCTGTCTCGTTTCTCGTTTTCCACTGTCTGACTCATAATCCAGTCAGTCCAACACAATTAGGAATATCATTGGTGATAATAAGCACCCTTGTCTGACTCCTGTGTTTACTCCAAACGCCTCGTTGAGTTTTCCGTTGTGGATGACTTGACATGTGCCATTGTCGTACATCTGTTGAATAAGGTTGATGAATATTTGGGGTACGCCGTAGTACTCGAGAAGTTTCGAAATTACTTCGCTGTTAACGCTGTCTGTCGAAGGCCTTATCAAAGCGTATAAATTTGAGGTAGAGGTTTGATTGCCATTGCATGCTTCGTTCTGTGATGATGCGTAGATTTGCAATTCGATCTGGATTTTTGGGAACAGTGGGGACCTTCAACATCTGACTTGCTGAGTTCATATGTTTGTTCAAAAATTTGGTCAAATATCCGTTTCTACTTAGTAGATCACGAATTTTACTGAGTTCTTCGTTCCGTGTCTCATTTGAACAGATAAATCTAGCCTGGTGGACCAGACATCTAACCAGATTACGATTGTATTGTAGAGGTACGAGGCTGATAAAGTAAGTATATTGTCCAGTGGAAGTAGGTTTTCTATGCAAATGTCTACATATTTTTCCGCCTGTTTGTTTAGTCTTTAGGATGTTCAAAAAGGAGATATATTTATTTTATTCCTTTTCTTTAGTGATGATTATGCAAGGATGTGCCTTATTGAATTTATCCAATATGTCCGTAGTCTTACTTTCTTTCTATACAACTATAAATGTATCATCGACATATTGGCAATAGAAATCAGGATTATATAATACATCTTTCCCTGATTTCTCCAGGAAAAAATCTGCTAGGATTGGGCCTAATGGTGATCCTATGGCAACACCATCTGATTGTCTATACATTTCTCTATTGAACAGAAAGTTCACGTTCATTGTACACCTTAGAAGTGCCTTTAGGGAAGACTCAGTGAAACAACAGAAGACAAGGGCCAAGCAACAGATCGTTTATTAAGGAAATCAACACATATTTATATATTTTCATGTACATTATTATAGATTATTTAAGCAAACAAACACAGTCCACTGATTGGTTGTTTCTCACAGAAGGGTGACCTTGAATCTCTTTGTGACTGTTTCTTGAATGTCAGGTCATCTATATGTCAACTGTATCTACCTATGCCAAGTCTGCTGTGGTTGGTTGTTGAATCAGTCTTTGTTCATATTTTCTCACGACCAATATTTGGGACATAAACATTGACGTAAATAATTGTCTACCAATTTGGCTAGCAGCCAGCTGTCACCACAACAGGAATTCTTATATTTATACCTTGCTTTATCAATTCATTACCTATGTAATCAAATGTTTTCACCAAAGGCACATTGGTGAATTAGGAAGATACATCCGGTGAAAGCATATATTTGTCCTTCACATTTAACTCCTCCATTGTTTCTATAAGCTCAAACTACCTTTTACGCTATTTTTCACAAGTTTCTTAAGCGGCGGCTGTAAAAGTTCCACTAGCCACTTCGCAGTTGAATGGCGTGGTGAGCTAGACATATTGAGGACCGATGCAAATGGCAAGCCGTTTTTGTGAACCTTTGGTAAGCCATTCAGCCTGGGTGTCACCGTGCCGACAGGTTTTAGTGTTTCATATAAGGCAGGTGAAATATGACCTTGCTATTTCGAATTTTTGAAAGACTCTGTTGACTGTCTCTCAGTCTTCTCCGTTGTACGTTTGTCAGTTGATAGTGTTTGAAATTTGTGTGCATCACTTAATAAAGCCTACATTATATCGACTCCTGAGCATTTATCAGGTCTGAAGATCACTATGTTCTAATTGGCTTTCAATTTCTTTTAAGCCTCCTGATGCCTTTTGGTTAAAATACACTTTTTATTACCTCTACTCTTCACGTATTTGTTACAACAATCGACCATAGCTGCCTTAAATCCGTTAACCTCCTCATCTAATGAAAGTATTAAGACCCCAGTATGAACATAAGGATTTTCATCAAATGGAACTTATATGTCCAGTTTATTGACTATCACAAAAGTGAAGACCCAGAGACACTATTTCCAAATCCATCATATCAAGAACCACACTAGGAAAATTGTGGACATACCGTTTTTGGATTGGGCGGAAAACCTGCTTCCGGTATCTGATTGGCAAGGCTTTGAATAAGCTGTATTCGTTTCTTTTCTTTTCTTCTGTAAGCAACATCGTTCACATACTGTAAAAATGGCTGCTTATATTTCTGACTGTTATTGTAAATAATATAAATGTAAGCAAAAAAAGTGAAAACGATATTTTCTAAACCCTGTATATTTTAGTTATTACTTCCTAACTGTGAATAAGACAATAAATCATACCCATCATATGACTATCATGGGAAAATAAGTAATCAATATTACCAATTTGCAATATATACAAAGTTTGTTTACTGGTTTGGTAGATTTACTTCTAACTATGTGAAAAGCGTTTTGCATACTAGTCATTCAATTGAGAGTGCCTCACAGCATAAATTACTTAACCTATAACACCTAGCTGAGATTACTTTAACATTTTCCAACCCAATTGTTTCGAGAAATATGAACAAGCATAAATGATAATAAATCAACCTAAATTATGAGGCATAAGAACTACACTTGATATGTTTGAACTTCCTGTTCATTTATCTCTGTCCCAATGTATTTAAACAAAAGTTATTGCATCGATCCATATTTGAATATATGGTGTAGAAGTTGTGTTTCTAATGAAACCAGGAGATTGGTTTTCTGAAGTAGTGGACGAGTGTTATGCTACTGTAGAACCGCTTGCAATTCCAGTGGCTAGTGACACCACTTGGCTGCTCAAATCTTCGTTAGTGAGGCGGAGTCTGAACGCGTAACCCACAGGTTGGAAGTCGGACGCCTAAACCGATGTGCCACAGCACTAATATGAATGAGAGCAACTCATGATCAGCAGTTATTCCTACGAAAATTAATGTCCTAAATGTTCACTGCGACTAGGTATTAATATATTCCTCTTACTAAGTAAACTGAAGTCACACTGTGGTGAGAGCAGGCTGCTAGCCAAATTGGTAAACAGTAATTTACGTCAATGTTTACGTCCTCAATATTGGTCGTGAGAAAATATGGACAAAGACTGATTCAACAACCAATCACAGGAGACTTGCGTAGGCGAATACAGTTGGCATATAATAATCTGACATTCAAGAAACAGCCACAAAGAGACTCAAGGTCACCCTTCTGTGAGAAACAACCAATCAGTGGACTGTGTTTGTTTGCTTGAATAAGCTATAATAATGTACATGAAAATGTAAAAATACGTGTTGATTTCCTTAATAAACGATCTGTTGCCTGGCCCTTGTCTTTTCTTGTTACAACACAAGGACAGGGAAAGTAAACTGGCTCGCCTATTCAAAATATTTTCTTTAAAAGGAAATAGGTATACAACACACAATAGGTGAGAAAGGTACAATCAATCATACTATAAAAGAAAACAATGATCTTATTATGTTAGTCAAACAATATTTACTAACTATTTTATGAATATTGTATCAGTTGAAAGCAATTTAGACAATAGACTAATTTTATCCTGAAATATATTTGTTACTCAATTAGTGAAGTTAGAAAAACCTACCAACTTTTGAAGCTTAAATTATTTCCAAAATGAAAGGAAATCCAACACTTTAATCTCGCATAGGTGTGGTGACGTGGCTCACTGGCCTAAGTGCTCAACTTTTAGTCAGTGGATACCAGGTTCCAACTCCACTCCACATACCTCAGGCTGGGCAAGTGGATAGCATCACCAGCTCTCACACAATAAGTGTAGCTCATGGCATGGAACATAAAAGACCAGTTCTGGAAACTGAATTCAGAAAAAATTCCGCATAGGAGCAAAGTGCTGAAAAATTCTGAATCTCAGTGAAACAGATGTTTGCTTAATTCAATTCGCACTTTCTTGTTAGTTGATTGGATAGAAATGCTCAGCCTCAGGTTGGCATGTCGACTCCTTGTGAATGGTTTCGATGATGTCTGATTATTTAACTTGAAGTAAATAGCAGCATGGTGACTAGCAGTGGAATCCAAGATGTGCATTCTTTCCTATTCGGGACTTGCCATTTGGATGTACCTGCATTCCCCAGTGAGGTATGCACATCCAGATGATGAATTCCAAACAGTACGAAATGTGCATCCTGGATTCCACTTCTAGTCACCATCCACTGATTTACTTCAAACGGTCATTTAGTTGTACTTAGTTTTCATCGGTTGCCACCTAGTTGATACTCATTCCTGTTGACAACTACCCTGACATGGAATGTGGAGTTCTTTTGCATAAGTACACTCATACCTGTTAAAAATCCTAAAGAGAAAGGATCTCTGATCTAAGACAGGAAGCGATACACATAAAAGAAGCCTTGAAACTTAATAATTACCTAGATAAATTAGTCAGGAAATATGTAGGAAATGTAAAAATAAAATAAATAATGATAGTAGCGATAGTGATAATAACAATAATTATATTAATGACGACACTAACAATAAGGAATCTAAATCACCAGTAGTAATTCCATACAAGGAAAGAACCTCGGAAACCTTACGCAGAATTCTTAACAAGGCAGGAATAAAAGTGGCTGGCATTCAACCCCACCCCTACCCCCACAAACTCAATTAGAAACAAGCTTTGTCGGTTAAAGGATTCTGTGGAGCCTTTAAAACAAAACAATTTAGTTTATCTAATACCCTGCTGGAATGATTTTCAGGTCAAATACATAGGTCAAACTAGTAGAACAGGGGCAGTCAGGCTAGCCGAACACAAAAACGTAGCAGAGTCTAGATTGGTTGACCCAAATAAGATAACAAATCTACAGAATAGTTCAGACATAGCACAACATGCAGTTACACACAACCACACAATAGGATGGATGGGATAGGATGACAATTTTAAAATCTAATGTAACAGTTGGGTGGAGGGAGAGATTGATAACAGAAGCTTTGTTTATCGAATCAACTGCAAATATATGTAATAGGAACGATTCAACACCTGTTTAGTTGGATATCTGGAAAATTCTACTACCCCTACGACAAATAGGAGAGGACAAAGAAAACTATAAAAGTCAAGTTTCAAAGTCGTGTGATTATAATTGATATGATTATGAACAATAAATTTCGTTCGAAACGTCATCCAGTAAATAATACTGTTTCACTGTGGGATACATCTAATAAACAAACTAATAAGGATCTCTGATGTAAATAAGTACACTATAATGATCATTATAAAATGAATTGATACTAAGGGTGATTAATAATCATAATAATAATAATAATATTAATGAGTAGAAATTAAAGGTCTTAATGTGTAGAATTATGCTTTAATGAGAAACAGTGGCACTTTCCAACTTCTTTAATAAGTGAATCTGCTTTGCAAAGTTCTCAATTTTTCGTGTATTGAGTGATACGAAGTCGTAAAATTGTACAACTGTACGGAGGATTGAGGAGTCCACAAATCAATAATTTATACCATAAGCATCTACTGTACTTACAGATATACTTATCTTTAAAAATTTTAACTAATATTTGTAGAGTTCTCAGTCGTAAAAACACATTACAGTATCTTTTTATATAGTAGTGTAAATAAATTCCCAAAACAGATACATTCCATTAAAAGACATTAAAAACTCTCTGTTAACCTTAAAAATATCAAGGAAGTTATTTATCAAAAGGTATGCTATCAACCACTCCGTGAGTACTGTGCTCTTTTGTGTTGCTTTAAGCTCTTATTACCAGTTTGTTCACATACTTCAATTAGTTGGGTATACATCTTCTAACATATCATTTACAACACATTATCAATGTGAGGTTATTTCTTGGTAATATACACTTGTTTCTTGATGTGGAACTAACAAGAAGAACTGACGGGAGCCTGAGAAGATCGATCCATAGAAAAGCTACTCGAAGTGGTCAACTAACAAGCTTCTCTAGCTGGGTACCCATTCAAGGAAAGCGGAATTTAATTAAATCACTTGCAACTCGCATCCGACATATCTGCAGTTCCGATGTTCTAGAAACAGAATTAGATATTCTGAGAGAAATCTTCATTCAATATTGATACCCAATAAGATTCATTGACAAAAATATCAAACCAAGAATTCGGAGAAACGAAACTTCACTTGCAC
Organism: Trichobilharzia regenti; assembly: GCA_944472135.2. Taxonomy (NCBI): domain Eukaryota; kingdom Metazoa; phylum Platyhelminthes; class Trematoda; order Strigeidida; family Schistosomatidae; genus Trichobilharzia; species Trichobilharzia regenti. The sequence goes on along the minus strand of OX235262.1, from coordinate 142,590,093 downwards.
CAAAAAAGAAACTCTTCATCAACTTGGATTTCAAGGGAGATTTAACAAGCGATATTCTTAAGAGGAGGATCATATCATCTCTGCAGCAACGCGACGAATAGTGTTCTCCAGTCTCCCAATGATCTGCACAAGCCTCATGGACAAGATGGTGCATCTGATCACCTCTATGTGCATATGCCAGTTCACCTGCTGCTGTGGAGCCAGGTGCATCCATCGGTCGTTCGACGTGCACCCTGTCCAACAGGATTCACGAATACTCACCAGCATGGTTGCGAAAAGGCAGTAGTGGTGCAATAAGGAGTGCGATAATTGAACACCTAGTCAACACTGATCATCCCATCTCAACAAACGCCTCTTTCAAAGTAATCTACAGAGTCAAGAATAACCTACCATAGGCAATACAGTTTCGTCTTCTTTGTATCGCTGAGGCTTTGGTCATTCACATAGAAAAACCGCAGCTGTGTATACAAAAGAGAATTACTCAACCACTTCTACTGTCATGATAACAACTTTGTTGATTTTGATGACTTCGTTTTGTTTGTTTGCCTGTTCTTTAATTGCTTATAATTCTTGTATTCATTTAGAACTCTTACGTAGTTTCGTATTCTCCACTTTGTTTTATGTGCATGTCTGTTTTCGACATAGAACTTTGCACAAATGTGCGGAAGTTCAAGTCACCACACTCCGTGTAGCACGCGAAGCAAGAGAAGAAAGTACAAGAAAAGCATAATAGAGACAGTAAGCAGAGTTGTGAGACAAAGGAAAAGTAGTAACGAAGAACAAAACAGTTTCATTGGAAATCATAAGTCACAAGGAGTGGATGCATCTGCGCCACTGAGAACGATTTTGAGCCATGTCACCAATTGTTTCCAACGATAGATTTTTACCGTCCCGAGGACCCCAGCCAGGAAGTTTACACCTTCTTACGTGGCTTAGACTAACTGTTGTAGATTTCATTGACTGGTTCGGCCATGTTTTTGTTTGACCTCCTCTAGCTTTTTTCCAGCCTGACCCTATATCCGCTAACATTGCTCGTCGATGGAGGCGATGGCTTGACATACGTAACACATTTCCTAACCATCTCAGTCTTTGTAACTTCACGACTTCGTCGATTGATTTCCCCTGTTCACCTAGCACTCGACGCCTAACTTCAATGTTGCTCACCTTATTATGCTACTTTACACGGGAAATACAGCGCAGGCACCTATGATCAAAGACAGCTAGTCTTTTCATGTCTTCCACTCTCAGTGGCCAGGTCTCACAGCCATAAAGGAGGACGGAGCGGACTGATGAGCAGTACACCCACCCTTTGGTCGATAGTCGAACATCTCGTCTACGCCAGAGTCGGCGTAAACTGGCAAATGCGAAACGTGCCCCCTGTATTCGTGCTGAGATTTCGTCAGAGATCAACCCGTCGTCGGCTCTGGCTGATGGTACTTCCCAAATTAAGTGAAGCGGTCGACGTGCTCTACCACTTCACTTTCTATTTTTAAACTAGGCGTCGATGTAGTCCAGTCCTGTAACATCATCTTGCATTTGGCGGGAGCGAATCGCATACCAAACATTCGTAGATTGCTGCTCAAGGTGTTTAGAAGACTCTGCATTTTGTCAGAGTCGTCGCCTAGAAGGACTATATCGTCTGCATATTCTAAGTCGACGAGACTATTCCCTGGTAGCAAGTCAATCCCTGAGTCGCTGAAGTCACTTAGGGTTAAGTCCATTAGTACATGTATGATGAAGTTGAATAGAAAAGGGGATAATGGGTATCCTTGACGGACACCACTAGTCGTCACCAGTTCAGATGACAACTCGCCGTAAGCCCTCACCTGGCTGTATGAGAACGAGTTGAGTCCCTTAATCAGTGCAATATATTTATGTGCATCCTGAGTAAAACTCAGTCATCAAACTATTCACATTATTACATTACTTCTTTTTAACAACTATTTGCGACATCTCATCACCTTTGTTACTACCCTAATTTCATTAACACCTAATTTTCTTTACTGATTTTGTATTACATAACTCCACCCAAAACTGATTAATTCTCACCTGTTTAGTTACAATAACCATAACCAATTGATTCTGCTTGACAAACTTAATGTACACATATATATTTGCTATTGTACAGCTAAGGAAATGAGTTCACCAAAAAGAGACTCTTCGCTGAACTACGTGTTTTGTTTTCACAACAAAAGTGTTACTCTTTTTCTCGAAAGATCGGTGACCCCAGAAACATCAAATTTTCCTTCAAACTAGTGTATTCCATGACTGCGAAAAATGGTATTGTAATGAACAACGGTAAACAGTGATTTGAAAAACATCCAATGCATTGGTGGCACAGAGGTTAGGACTCTCGCCGACCATGCATATGGTCCGGGGTTCGATCCCCTACCTACGCACACCTGATACCAAATGGTCGGCCAGCAAAATTTGGGCTACCGATATCACATGCTGAAAATTCCACACTTCTACCAAAAATACGGTGTGGAATCAAGCTACATAAAAAAGATACATATTTTAATCGGTTGAGCTTAGAATGACTGTGCGATACTACTAAGGTTCGAACATCAGTAAAATTGGAATTCCGTACTGTAAATTGACTATGCAATCAAATTTTATTTTCTGCACTGAGAACTAAACTTAGTTTAAGTTTAACCACAAACTATATGTAAAGTTAAAGTATAACTAAAAATGTCTGATTACATAGTTATTGAAAATCCGACGTTTAATCGGCTAGTTTTGCCTATAATTCATTCAGTAAGCCTTAAACAAACGCACTACTGACACTACTTTAAACAAGGTGACGAATGAAATGTCGTGTTCAGATTTTCACGACGTTGCAGCTGTCGGCGTTAACATAAACATGATCGTCTTATTTAATCTTTCACGAGTTGGTTCTCACGATTATTTTTTTTCATTCAGAGGCATCGATACATATTAGTGAAGCAAAAATAACACTTTCGATCAAAAGGTACAGACTACTGGTCCTACTTTTCTCTTAAACAGTAATACTGGGATGACAGAGAATTGTTGGCTGTTTTCGTCCAAGTAAAGTGATGCAAAAGAAGCTATATCGTGTTTTCTTTTACTTCTAGTGTATTTTACTGAATGCAAGTATGACGTGTATGTCATCTTTGACCAAGTTAATCACAACTGAGACAAACTAATGGCTTCACCTTCCTTTGTGCTAAGTCTTCTCGTCAGCATAGCGCGTAACGAGGTAACTATGTTAGCTTATGGGAGTAATTAATGCCGGAAGATATCAGTATCCTAACACTGACTTCAGAAAAAAATTGTTAGGAAGTGATTTCATAGTTCACTAAAGACTTTTTCATTATATATCAGAAGTAGAATCAGAATTAAGCAAACTAAGTGCAGTTCACTGGAGCTTACGCGCACTTGGACTCCATAAAACCAAGGAATACACAGAATCCTTCTATTTTGAAATTCATTTAATCCGACTGCCGATTCTACCTGAATGATGGATTAAAATAAACTGGGAACAATAAATCTACCGATTTTGCGTGAATTAAAGTACATTTACGTACTGCTTAGTAAAACTGAACTGATTTTTGCCGTAATATAAAAGAAACGACATTAAACGTAAAATAATTATTCATAGATCGAAAATGTTACATCTAACAACAATTATTATAACCTAAGTGAACTACAGTCCAACAATTAAAGGACGACAACTGCTTTTGAAAACAGACAGCAAACGATCACAAAAATAAAGAGAGTGGGTGCACTTCAGTTGTCACCTAACCCCTTAGTAGTCGATTTCTACGACATGAGCTACGGTATATTTGTATTATTTCCTGATTTGAACCTAGGATAGTATATGCAAGGGAGTTCGGTAAACTGGAATTCAAATAAGATGAAGAGCGTAAGCAATGTTTAGTCAGGTGATCTTAGTGTCATCGAAAATGTCACCCACAAACAATTATGTACGATTACTTCGTTATATTTTCTACAAAACCATAGATTACTTAAGATCCAAGTAATATACAAACTGGTACCGGACGTCCTGAATATTGCATCAACGTGAAGGACTTTTACATACCACAGACAACCGAAGAGGAAGGTTGAGATGTAACTGTAGACGATGCGATAAACCCATTCAAATAGTAATGTCTTTAATTTTAGAAACTCGACTAGCTTTCAGGAGCAACCGGTGAATGCAGTCTCAGAGGATAAAAGTGAAAATAAAAGCCATTAATAAGCAGAAAATAAAGACAATATTCTAACTCAAACAAAAGCATATAATTACAAGGTACAGTTGTGTTGCAGAGGCAACTTTCATTACATTTTTAATATAAATACACCTAGGGCAGCAGCAAAAGTACAGTACATAGTGATAACTTGAGCACTTAGATAGGCTGAATCCAAGGTCAAAAAACAAGAGAAAGACAATCATCTATACATCACAAGTGACAATGGCTTCCAGAAACCATCACAATTTGAAAGGCACAACCAGTTATGAAACTGATCTGTTAAGTTAATTCGGAGCATAACTATTTAGTGATTGCCATCCAAATTAGTAGTATCTTGGATTTCTTCAGTTTTCGTACTAAAATTTACTTCCGACGACAATTCGTGACCCGTCCTTTGAGTACATTCATAGCCAGACACGTTGGAATGATTTGCCTCTGGCGACACACAACCAGTAGAAGAATGAGTCTTCTGCTTGTTACTTAAACTTTCAAGATACTCTCGTCTAGACTGCTCCATGACCATAGCAATTAAAGCATCTTCATCCATTCCTGCAAGAGAAAGAATAACATTTGCAGTGTAGCAAATGAATAATTAGTACACACTTATGAAACCGTAAATAAAGGACAACTAAAACATAGAATAACAAACCCATGATTAACTTATATTACATGGGAGATTTTTAATCAGACACATGTTTCTGCAGACCATAAAAACGAGGGAAATAAGGAATTAATTTGGGATTAGTCAAACAAAACTAATATCAAGGTTAGAAATCGTGGGCGAATACAGACAAAAAAGATATTTCCATAATGGTTCTCATTTTGCCCTATGTCATATATATATATATATATATATATATATATATATATATAAAAGAAAAGAAGACGTTCAGCAAAGAGACTCTTTTCGGCGAATTCATTCACTGAGCTGTACAATCGCATATATATACAAATTTGTTTGTGTGTGTGTACATTAGATTTATAAAGTTTAGATAATTATGTAATGTAAGTATTATTTGGCTTGGAGACAAACGTTAAGATAGACAATAAAAATAGAATTGATTAAGTGAATTGGATTACGTAATACAGTTGAGTAGAATTCAGAGTAGGTCAGGTTGGCAACAGTGTTAATGAGTGGTGGTTAAAATTAAATAAGGGTGGGGTTAGAGAATAATACAGTTGAAAATAAGTAAGTTAATCGAGTGACGTAACATAGTTGACTAGAAATTGGACGTGGGTCAAGTTAGCAACATTGTTAATGAGGGTAGAAATTACAAAAGGGTGGGGTAGAGAATAATATAAATGAAGATGTGAAATAATAAAATGAAAAAGACAAAATAATACAATTAGTAAGACTGAAATTAAGAAGGATTACGTCCATTGTAGATTTAATGAATGAACGAATTTCTTTTGTATGCAGAGTTCAGGATTTAGCAGATGGATTGCCATTGCTTCTGCGATGTGGAGAAGTTTGATCCGTACACTTTTAGCAAGATTGCCTTGTATTCTGTAGATAACTTTGAAGTTTGTTTCTGGTTTGACTTGGTGTCCAGAGTCGATCCTTGAACATTTGATCGACTCTGGACACCAAGTCAAACCAGAAACAAACTTCAAAGTTATCTACAGAATACAAGGCAATCTTGCTAAAAGTGTACGGATCAAACTTCTCCACATCGCAGAAGCAATGGCAATCCATCTGCTAAATCCTGAACTCTGCATACAAAAGAAATTCGTTCATTCATTAAATCTACAATGGACGTAATCCTTCTTAATTTCAGTCTTACTAATTGTATTATTTTGTCTTTTTCATTTTATTATTTCACATCTTCATTTATATTATTCTCTACCCCACCCTTTTGTAATTTCTACCCTCATTAACAATGTTGCTAACTTGACCCACGTCCAATTTCTAGTCAACTATGTTACGTCACTCGATTAACTTACTTATTTTCAACTGTATTATTCTCTAACCCCACCCTTATTTAATTTTAACCACCACTCATTAACACTGTTGCCAACCTGACCTACTCTGAATTCTACTCAACTGTATTACGTAATCCAATTCACTTAATCAATTCTATTTTTATTGTCTATCTTAACGTTTGTCTCCAAGCCAAATAATACTTACATTACATAATTATCTAAACTTTATAAATCTAATGTACACACACACAAACAAATTTGTATATATATGCGATTGTACAGCTCAGTGAATGAATTCGCCGAAAAGAGTCTCTTTGCTGAACGTCTTCTTTTCTTATATATATATATACTGCATTTTATTCTAAATACCGAGCTCTACAGTTTTTCGACTTAATATGCTGCATAATGGGGTAATTTTCGGGCTATATGTTAAACCAGAGATGATTAATTCATGCATAAACCCTAACTTATCTTCATACAAGCAAATAAGATACGCTAGGAATAGAAACGCAGTTAAGTAAAAAATGAAGTAATCACTGAGTAATGAGAAGTAACTATCAACTACATACTAACCAAACAAAGTAGCAAAACAACGTGAATTGAATACTTTGGTGTACCACACTAAAAGTGAACTAATTAAATTCCACGTCTTATCGCTGTAGTTGTCGAGCTAACTACCTACTGCAAGACATCTCACAATGACTATTAGGTATGCAGTTTTCCTGAATAAATAAAGTCAATAAAAAGTGCTCGAACGTGGTGAAAGGTGTACGTAATTGAGTGGAATTGTGCCTTGTTGGGACTTTCGAATCCGGCTCCATCTAATCTAGTTTGCTCAACTGAGTAGTATATTTAAGTCATGAACAGTAAGTGTAGCTTATGTCATGCTACATGAAAAAAACTGTTCAAGGTAACCGAGTTCACAAAGTATTTCAGGGAACATGAACATCCGCACATCTTATGAAAGCACACTGTAAGTGGCACTAAATGCATTAATGATATGGGTCATTATTGCTGAAAACTTGATTCAAAAGTTGAATGAAAGTGAAGCTACTAGTTACTCATATTTTAAATGGAATTTCTATCATACAAGTTATTTGATAACTGTGCTACAGTCGTATTTACAGACTTCTGATTCTCCAAAGCTCCATTACAAACGGTTAGAAGCAACAATTGTCATTGAGACTTAGTATCAAAATCACGTGGTTCTTGAGATTTATAATTCACAGGACTTTCAGACATACAATTTGAATGTGAAAGAGATATAATCGGGAACAGATTAGCATGCAGGCTTGTGTCAGCCCCTTCTGACTTCAATCAACTAGCAGCTTCAGATTTGGTTACAAAAAGAATAAAATACTACTTTCTCGAATGCAAGGGAATGTAAATTGGCCTTCAGCATGTATCATACTGCCCAAATGAAATGAAACCCTCCAACTTCACATTTTTCATCATAACACAATACTTTGTTAAAATTATTTGAATAAAAGGTTTTATTCTGGTTCACTCTGAGAAAGATTAACAGAATATTCGCCGAATAATCTACCCACGATTGAGGCCATAAGTCAAAATTACATGCCACATTTCATCTTTTCTGATCAGTTAATAACTCCATTCTTTCAAACGACCCTATGTATGAAGACTGTCAGAGATGGTAAAAAATATTCACCTATGCCACTGAACAGTATTATTAGCACTAGCACTGTGTGACTCAATCTAATACAAAAAAATATCCCAAGTGACTGAGTCGTAACAACAAAAGTAAAGTCAAGATTTCGAAAGTGGTAGTCAACTTAGCTGGTAAAAGCTCATTACTTTTGTGCAATTTTAACGGATTTAGTATGTAAAATTTATTTTATTCCTTTACGTTCCGAGCAGAACATGGGGCTTCAAGGTATACCTTTGAAGTTTCAGTAGCAATGGTGCTTTCCTACGGAGGTGGGTTGCTAGCCTCACGCCCAACCTTCCCTCTTTATCGGGCTTACAGCCAGCTAGGGAGAGGTGAAGATGTGCGCGTGACCGGTCTGTGAAATTAGGAAGCTCAAATGACAGGAAGTGAAGTCAAAGCCAAAAGAGATTATCGACGCAACTCAGCATTTCATGTTGATGGAGCTCATATGAAACACAAGTCGGTAGACATACACCTGCACATGCTGGTAACAGATTTATGACTGACATCTGCTGACGGTAGTGAAGACACTTGTTACCTAACTTCGAGGTTGAACACATTCCCACTAACGTATTCTTACTATATTCAGCTTTGTCTCTTTTATTTCTCATGTCTTTTGTGCATTGCTTCGACGTGTAGCAACTTTAAATGATGCAATTTTGTGTAAAGTTCTGTCATCCGTTAGATTACTTCAAACTTTATTCACGTATTACTTCGTAACAAATAAAGAGGTTAGTGTGTCACTATAAATTTATCCATAAAATGGCATTAAATGAGACAAAAAAAGGCAAATCCAGGGGACAAACGTGACATTAGGAGTGGAATGTGAAATCATTGCAAGTTGACGATAACGCCTCGTTTTTCTTAATTTATTTGATGTTACTTTTCCCTATCTTAAGGGACTGATATTGTGACTTCCATTTCCGTCTCTCACTTCCTAACTTCAACTCGGTACGCAAATGTTTCGCTTGGCTTTGCTGAGAGGTTTTATATTTCAATGTATACCTTCGATATGCTTCAAGTGGAATTCAGCAAAGGTCAGTAACATAGGAATACCTATGGCAAGGCATCAATGATGGCTTTCACGTATTTACTGCGAAAATTCGCGGCGATGCTCTCAGAGGAAAAGAATCTGAATATTAACGTTGCATTAGTCCTGATATTAAACTTACTGTACTTTTTTTCATGTTGCACCATATAGAACAGTGGGCTTGAAAGCCCATAATGCTCCTTGATTATCTAAGTTAGTTGCACGAAAGTATATTTAAGTGTGCTATAAAACTATGAAACTTATTAAAATTATCAAAAAAACACTTACAGTAAAAATGGTCACTTACCCAACATGCAAGGAGGAATATGACGCAATGTCATGTCACTTTGAGAATTAGACGAACTAGGTAATGGTTCTTTTGTAGACATATTGTTTTCACGAGTTTTTATATCTGGAACAGAGGCTTTTGATGAAGATGCTACATCGGAACTTTTTGTCAAATTCGCGGGAATTCTACAGTCCATTGATACTTTTTGACTGGGAAGTGCATCTGTACTTTCAGAAGCTGCGACGGAATTATTTGGATTTATCTTTTGGTTAACCTATTTATCACCGATTTTCAAAAGCAATAGTACAACACAATTCACGATCAGTAAATCAATTACTATGATGAATGATTGACAAGATATTACCGAAGTATCTCAAAACCAAGACTGCATTTTATGCGGCTCTTACAACCTGCATTATCTGTCCCATAGCAAACTTTAGGTACTATCAACAAAACGAACATGAAAACGTCAAGAAGAGCGTGTGCCACTCAGTTATGAATCTGAACTACCTAACTATAGATAAGTTGCACTTACAACTAGTCAAAAATTCAGATTAGGGGGAAAATCGGCGTGCCAACAACCGACTCATTAAGTGATGAGTTACAACCTAAATACACTTCGACGATGTTTTAGAATCTGTGGGATAGAGACCTCAGTACCATTATTAGACTAATGGATAACTTTAGACGATTTAAAAATCAACATAAAAATACAGGTCATCCACAACCTACAAATACATCAACTTGTGATTCACCTATATTGGTAGCTGATGACTACCTGACCGTTCAATTCCTCATCAAGAATTCGAAATGAGTTGTGACCCCGCTGTTAACTGAGAAATACATAACATAGTGTGTGACCAAGATATTACGACGGCATATTAGGGTAAAATGCCAATTGCGAGAATAACTAACTGTGGGAGAAGTTCAAAAGAAAAATGATGCACACACTTGCTGAACCTAAACTAATTTTCCGTCACTTATCCAGTCTCCAGAGATTTGCAGAACACAAACATTTGAGAGTCAAACCAAGCAAGAACCCGAATGGACCTCTACAAAATTCGTTTGAGCACGACTTTTGCAAATATTTCAACCAATGTAGTGCACTAAGGTAGGTAGAACTAACCGACAAACAACAGTGCTAAAATCTTATGAGCTCATAAACATCCTGTTTTCTCTTGGAATTTTAAAAATAAAAAACTAAGATTGAGATGATCTCAGCAAACCAACACTCCGATAAGTATACATTAATTCATCTGCTTGAAAATGCAGCTACGATAGTTGTGACCATTAAATAACACAATTCTGACAAAACGTACAGGCACTGAGATCTGCTGTAGGTAGTCGAAGTATGACTCCCGAACTGCTTGGTCTTCAATACATCTGTCAATAGCGTCTTGTTCTGTTTCAGCAAGCTTGTCGCGTAACATGGCTTCTTCGAGTTGTGTACTTTCAGACTCCCTTATGGCACGAGCAATGAGATCTGGTTCTGCCAACTGAAAGGAATAGATTAAACTATTTTAATGTGAACGTACGCCAGGTTGGTAGTTGGGCATACCAAGACCATGGCCAAACGAAGGATTGAAAGGATCAACTATGGAATTATAGTGAACTCGACCATGATAACTGAGCCTGATAGGAAATTCTTTTGAATAATCAGCGTGAAAGACATTGATGGGTTCCACTGAACTGTGATAAATTTCAACAGGTCTGTTATATAGTTCTGCGATTGCCTGAATCTCAACGTGATTCCCATAACAAGACACATCTCGTTTACGGGATATGTAATGATCAAAATCTTCAGTGAGATATTGTGAAAAGTGTTCTTTGTTTTTAATCTTGGGAAAACATAGGGAAAAAGTAATTGGTAAGTTACCATATACTCAATGACTTGGGAGCGTACGACATCATGCTTTTCTTCGTCACCAAAAATTTGATGGGCTGGGGACGTATTAGCAGGGAAACAGGAACTTACAAACACTGCGGAACAAACAAGCACCATCTGACGCAACCTTAATAATCTTCCATCCTTTCTTCTCTGCCAGTAGTCGCTCAAGACTATCGTCTGTAAGCTGAATCATCTCATATTATGTGGAAAATAGTCTAACCTGGATAGGGGAAGCTCTTCGAGGTTGTTTGCCGAAGTAGTATTCATCTTCACTATTGTTGCCGGAGGCATCATCCACAATAGTGGGTTGGGGTTTTACCTGACTTGTTTTATTTTCACGCACATGTGGCCTGCAGTCAGTGGGGCTGAGAGACTCGATTTGTTGGGATATGTGACGGGTTGGTGGATGATTAAAAGCTGAATGAGCTGGATAGAGAGACGAATCAACAGGAAAAGAGTAGGACAGTGGAGATCGTGGGGCTTCGATGTCTTGATTAATGTTGGACTCGATATGCACACAACGATGTCTATTGCGATGGGAAGCCATCTCTTTACGTTCTTCATTGTAAGGGTATGGTTTAAAGGCAAAGCTATGACGGCTGTTAGTGGAAGTCCCAGGAGGGTCTCTTTCGGACTTCACTCTATCTTTCCTATTCTTAATAGTCATTTCAGACTGTTTACAGGAGGGATATAGTGCAAGTTTTTCGATGATATCGTCAACAAGATTGTCCAGACGAGAATCCGAAAGATCGGAGTCACCAGACGCTTCCAGATCAGACCCGCTATCAGATGACAAACCGCCTTCAGACACCATTACATAGTAGCGCCATTACCCTCTCACTACAGAAAAGATTAGTTCCTCAAATAACTGCTGAAAATAAATTATTAAAACTCATAAACTGATAATTACTTACTTATGGTTGAAAAATAACGATCAGTAAACGGTAACGTTCAATGTACAATAGTACACTATGAATTTATCACAACAAAAATACAGACACATGATGATGAGGTTGTTCCGGTTCAATACAATCAAAACCGGATGACGGTACAAAGCATGAAAACTGTGTGAACATGTGGAGGGACACTAGAAAGTGATGGGGGCTGTGTATATAATAATAATTTATTTTCATATAAACATAAATTTACATGCATTTTCATGTAAATTTATGTTTATATGAAAATAAATTATTATTATTATTATTATATCAGTATCGGTAGGCATACATGCTCTGTGATCCGTTATTGAACTACGAAAAACTGAATCAGTTTAGATTTTTCGAAAATGCTGTGGTGGATCTCGGCATCAGCTTTATGAAGTGGTGGTAGTGGATGTTGAACCTACATTCATGAGTTAGATAATGTACGAACATTCTTGACTATTGGTAAATGAAAGATATTTGAGTTTCAGGAAAAATTCACGTCACTGATCTACAGACATGTCAAATGCACACTTGTGAAAACTGATGCCTCAAGATACCTAGGGTATTTAACAAGAGTGACAAGCTTCAGCGAGGCTTATGTACTCAAACTGGCAGACTGAAGAATCTAAGGTGTCACACAGCTATACTGTTTATTTGCCACTCAACGTAACTAAGGTTTGGCGTAGTTCAATGTAAATTCACAGCTTTCCTCTCCCATCCGTATTTGCCAAGATCACCCTATTGTAGATGACAACCAGTACAACAACACTCTCCCATCTTCCCTTTCGTGCAATTAGTGGTACTTCCTTCACTAAATAAGTGATATGCACATAATTCTCAACATTACCTATGTTTCATCTCTGCTTACCCAGAATCTATACTAGTGCTGAGGTTTCTATCCACTAGGGGATTGCAGCGGTAAATAATTCCCCAAAATTATCGACCATAAGAATCATCAGTGAACATTGGATGCTGACCCTTAGTGTTTAAGTCGACTTGTTTAGCTGAAGGCTTTCGGTCAACCATCCCCACCATTTGGTAATCTGTCGTGTCACTGTCGTGCACGATAACTAGCTAGCTTAGCTTCTGCTTCAATCCACAATTTGGTTCCGAAATATATATCGTAAGTCGGACAATCGATTGTGGTCTTTTGCTTTGCCTTTGGTACACGAGAACCAAATAAGTTAGGAGTTGTTGGTATGAAATCTTGCGTTAACATACTAAGTACTGTTCGCGAACGTCTATACCTTCAACCTTTAAACTGGTGAGCCCAACCGCGAACTTCATCTTCGATAAATACGCAGATAACCCCGGTGAGTTTGTTCCTTTCTGTATTTGTTCTTGTACTATATTTTATTCGACAAATTTCGTCATGAGTGATCCTGGTCCCAAGGTCATTCGTATTCGCTCAACGCCTAAAACCATTCGGCTCGTACCATACTGGCCAGATAATGCTGAAACGTGGTTTCAGATAGCTGAATCAGATTTTTGTGAGCATGGAATAACCGATCAACGTTCACAGTTCCTTGCAGTTACTCACACCCTACCGCAGGAATTCAGCAAGTGCGTAACTTTGCAGATGTCGAGTCCCTAGATAACTGACTCGTACGAGTTGCTCAAAGCATCCTTCCTCAGCAGAAACGTTCTCACGAACCGGCAACGTCTGGGGATCAGTTAGCCGTGAGCATGCTGAAAAGAATCAGAGAGGTTATTGGCCAAAGTCAGTTCCATGAAGGAGTTTTTAGAGAACTCATCTTATCCAGGCTGGCACAGTCCGTGCAGACTGTAATTTTGACACTTCAGGGTGTTCTTATGGATGATTTAGCTATTTCAGCAGACAAGATTCTACAAATAACTAAGCGGTCAGTTCCTGAAATATGCTCGGTGACCAAACAGACTTCGAGTAAGGGGCGAAGTTAAACTTTCGATACCACTAAGTACCAATCAGCGAATTATCCAATGAGGTTCACAAACGTAGTTCAATGTTGTATAGCGCTTGATTCATTTCAAATGCGTGCCCTTACAAGGTTACGGTTGCAATTCGTCTGGTGGTATCATAACTTTAAAAAGCTATAGCAGATCGAATGATGGATTTCTTCATCGTTGTGGTATATGTTTAAGCGTGCTAGTATTAGAGAGGGTAAGCTGATTATTTTAATATTTCCTAAGAACTTTTTTCACCAGGTCGCATCTCTCCCTAACGCAGATTTTACATATCTGCAACTACTGGGTGCTGAAACGGCCAGTGAGAGAAGCAGCAGCCGAGACGGAGAATAGCTTGGTCTCAACAGTCCAGTGGTACCAGCATTGCAGAGATATCGGATCATGGAAAATGGAGAAAATCACTTGTTTGCTCGGTGGAGAAGATGTTATCGTGCATATCGACGAAACAGTGCTGGCAAAAAAGAAATACAACCGTGGTGTCCAGCGAGCGAACAATATTTGGGTAATAGGTTTGTATGACAACTCCCTCCGAAAGGAATTCGTCGAAAGGATGGCAGGATAGGTTTTTTCTATAAATATACATTTCTGTTCATCATATGTGCCTCTTTAATGTGATTGGTCCGTTCAAGGTCGTTTGGTGATTGGTTGTTAGTGGTATCTAAAGTGTAACTTTGCCGAGTAAGGATACTGCAGTGACAGAGTTATGCAACTCCATCCAGAAGATGTTTAGGTCAAACGTTCCTTCTAACTCCTTCGACCGTCGTCCTAAATCCCTTCAATGCCAAAACTCACGTGGCCGATCAAAGTCCAAGCCACATTAAGGAGGGAGGGTGGCGTTAGCTGATCAGTAGATATGGTGGTGGTCACTAAGGTGAATCGCCCCATTCTGCAGGAACAGCAATATACAAATTAAAGGCTCGAGATATTTCTGATTTTTATGAGGGCTTAGATCTTTATCTTGAAAAAGATAATAGTGAACGCCTTGACAGATAATGCTTCTACCTTTAAATATATACCATTCGCTCAGCCTATTGTTGAGATGCGACCACGTGGGATCTGCACAGATTTATGGGGCATCTTATGAATTAACTTGCTATCCATTGTCAGATCTTTAAATACCACTTCACAATATCTTGTCTCACTTAATTTCTAATAACGTCTTTACTTGATTCTCATTATATTCCATTAAACCTAACATTTTATAGCTCTTTATGAATTTGATTCGACTTATTCTATTCCTATTCTCTGTAGGGTACGGTTGTGCACCAAATAGAAAACAAGACATGAAATAAAGACAACTGGCTTGAAAATAATTGTATTAAAGCCAAAAGTGAACGCATGATAGTACAAAATATATTGGTTTCATTATACATTGCAAATGAACGTTGTCGGCCTAAGGATTAATTACTTCCCCATTCTGTTTTCTATATAAATGTGTTTATTAATCATATATTTCACTCACTTAATCTATTACACTTTAATGATTCACCTTAGCACTTTTACTTTTCTAAAGCAGCTCTCAATCCCTTGTGAACCTTGTACTTACCTCAATATTGGTTGGTTATCGTATGCCTACAACCACGGGATGAAAACGAAACGAAGTCGATTTTCCCGCGAAACCTGGAGGACAATTGTACAATTCAATAACTATACAGCCTAGTTCAGACAATGTGTATTTATATATATATCAAATATTTAACTGTTGAAACATTATTAACTTGTAGGCAATTTAAGATTTGACATTATATCATCCTTGATCGTGCCTGTAAAAATGGCATGCATTTTCATGTAAATTTATGTTTATATGAAAATAAATTATTATTATTATTATTCACTGAAAAACCCTGACTGGTGCTGGTACCACAACACCTTTGGCCAAGAAGCGAAAAGTTGACGTGAGCCTTGTAACTTTGGAAATGTCTCAAAGTCTGTGGGAAACTATCCCGCCGGCACGCGTTAGCGGCAACCGTCGCTGGCGGCACTAGCCGCCTACTCTACATCCCTGATGGGATAAGCCAGACTCGATATTTAGTCGACACAGGCGCCGAAGTCAGCATCCTTCCTGCTACAGCAGCAGATCGACAGATGGAGCCTACCTTCAACTTACAGGCTGCAAATGGAAAACCAATTGCAACCGTTGGTAGGAAATACGTCTATCTGAACGTAGGTTTACGCAAAAATATTCGGTGGATTTTCCTTCTCGCTGACGTCACAATGCCCATCATTGGCACGGACCTACCTAATCATCATGATTTACTCATAGACGTCCGCCGAAAACGACTGATTGACAATACTACTGGTCTGTCTATCAAAGGTATCACCTACATAGGCCCCAGCTAGTCACTCGTTAAGATAAAGGCAATTCTTGATCAAACTTTTCAACCTATTGTTGTCAAATATCCGGAACTTAATTGCCTGTCTAACGACCTACCGTGCATAACTAACAATGTTATGCACCACATCATTACCACAGGACAACCTGTGACATCTAAAGCACGACAATTAGCTCCTGACAAACTGAGAATCGCCAGGAATGAATTTGACCATATGCTTACCCTTGGCATCATTCGACCTTCGAATAGCCCTTGGGCATCCCCACTTCACATGGTTCAGAAAAAGGATAGCAATGATTGGCGACCCACCGGTGACTGCCGGCGAGTGAATGCCAAAACAACCTCTGATTGCTAACCGCGGCCTCATATACACGAATAGACGGCAACATTATCTGGCGCGGCTATATTCTCTAAAATTGACTTGGTTAAAGCGTATAACCAAATCCCGATGGCGACAGAAGATATCCCAAATACGGCTATCATTACGCCTTTCGGACTTTTTGAATTTCTACGTATGCCATTCGGTCTCCGGAATGTAGCCCAAACATTCCAACGCTTCATTGATGAAGTATTCCATGGTCTCGATTTTGTATACGCATACTTAGACGACTGTCTCATTGCCAGTTCAGACAAGGAGGCTCACCTTAGACACTTGGACTTGGCATTTGAAAGGTTACGCCGACATGGTGTCATCATTATTATTGAAAAGTGTCAAATGCGCGTTGACTCACTCGACTTCCTGGGTCACACCATTGACTGCAAGGGCGTTCGCCCACTGGCTACTAAGGTCGAGGCTACGCTGAACTTTCCAGTGAAAAGTCTCCGCACTTTTATTTTATTTTTTATTTTTTGATTACATCTTGATTCCAAACCTCATTTTTGGTAGAAGTATGGAATTTTCAGCGTGAATATCGGTAGGCCAAACTTCGCAGGCCAACCATAGATATCAGGTGTGCGTCGGCGTGAGCTCGAACCTCGGACCATGTGCATGGTCGGCGAGAGTCCTGACCACTGCTTGGCAAGTTTTCATCGACGCTTTATTCCCAACTGTGCCTCTCTGATTCAGCCATTGACAGACCTTCTTCGAGGGAACAACAGTTCTACCGAACTTGACGCGTCTACTCGAAATGCTTTTACCCAGGTTAAAAAGGCTATTGAGAATGCCACACTTCTGATGTATCAGGATCTAATGGCACCGTTAAGTATCTCGGTTGATGCATCAAACACTGCAATCGGCGCAGTTCTACAACAGGTAGTTAATAAAGAGTGGCAACCACTCGCTTTTTTCTCCAGGCTCCTTCAATTGGCTGAAACGAAGTACAGCACATTCGGCAGAGAACTTCTGGTAATGTACTGCGCCATACGCCATTTTCGACATTCAGTAAAGGATCGTGAATTCATAATTTTTATTGATCACAAACCTCTGACGTACTCTCTGAACTCACCTTCAGATAAGTATTCACCCAGGGAATCACGACAACTGGATTACGTTTCACAGTTTACATCAGATATTCGCCATGTATCCGGAGTAAACAACACCGTAGCAGATGCCTTGTCTTCAGAAAGAAGATACCGAGCTCCAACATGAGCTGTCGAAAGCAACTCTACAGTTAGATGAGAAACCTTTAGGTATGGGAAGAGATACTATTCTGTGCGACATTTCCACGACTACTCCTCGCCCCATCGTGCCTAAAAGTTATCGCCGTAACTTCTTCAATATGTTGCATGGCTTATCCCACCCAGGTATTTGAACTACTGTCAAGCTCGTAACTACTCGGTTTTGTTGCCCTGGCATGAATAAAGAAGTAAGGGAATGGGCACACACGTGCTTAGCTTGTCAAAAGTGCATGGGAGTAAGACACACCAAAAGCCCACTTGACACCTTTCTTCTCCCTGACGCTCGTTTCGAACACGTCCATATAGATTTGGTTGGACCCCTTCCTGAATCCCATGGATATACCTATATTTTAACTTGCATCGATCGATTCACACGATGGCCGGAAGCAGTACCCATCAAGGACGTATCTGCTGAAACAGTCGCATGCGTCTTTGTAGAAAGATGGATCGCTAACTTTGGATGCCCATCTTCCACAACAACTGATCGAGGGCGGCAATTCGAAAGTGGCTTATTCTTCGCCCTGACTAAAATCATAGGTTGCATGCGATTTCGAACAACAGTCTACCATTCTCAAGCTAATGGTATGGTAGAACGTCTACACAGACAGTTGAAAGCTGGTCTGTCAGCTGCAAACAACACCCATTGGACTGAATCCCTTCCGTTAGTTCTCCTAGGGATACGAAGAGCCCTGAAAACCGATGCTGGTTGTACTAGCGCCGAGCTAGTATATTGCAGGACACTACGATTGCCTAGTGAATTTGTTTCTCCCTCGAGCTTCCTACCTGCGGTAGATCACCTTTCATACGTCAGCAGACTTACAAACGAAATGCGTTCAGTTAAACCTGCTCCCCTTCGTCCATAGTCCATTGATGTTTTTGTTCACCGGTGTTTAGAAACTTCTTCACATGTTCGTCTTGAATCCGTGCGTAGACCTTATAAAGTTATTAAACGTTTGGATAAATTCTTTTTCTAAGACAAAAAAGGCCGCGAGGACACCGTCAGCATTGACCATCTGAAACCGGCTTACTTGGAAGGTAATCCTATTAGCATAGAGCTAAGCGTACCCCATAAAACACAAGTAACCGAATGTCCTTTAGCCCTCGAAGAAATCACTAGCATGGCGACAGCTGCCGAATCTTCTGTCGAGCCCCCTAAAAAAACCCGTTCTTTACGTACCGTAAGGTTCCCAGAATATAACATAAATAAGTGGTTCTATTCACCCAACTCATTTGTTTGTGGTAATAATTATTTTTGTTTCTTTTCAGACGTCATTTTTTGATACAGCATCACCAAATACAAGTAAAACAATTTTTCCTAACCGCACAGTTTGCATGCACTAAAAAATTTAGATGTATACTTTTTCGACGTTCTGAACTTTGCATTATTTTACTGTATGCTAGATGCATATAATTTTTTTTAAAGACGCCGATTTGGTACATTTTCCTCAACAAGGTTCTTAGCGTTATTGTTTTCTTTTCCAGGTGCGGCGGGCACTGGACAAAAAACAAACGAAGCATGGGATCCAACGAACAGCATCAAGGAAGCTTTGTACAAACACCCTATTAGCATAGGCACACAGACCAGTAGGCACGCCACCAAGCCGCTCGGAAGAATTTTTTCGCCCGAAAGGGAACCATTGAGGTTTTTACTTCTGGCTGGTTCTCTCTTAGGGTCCTCACAACCCCACTAGGAGGGAGTGAGCTGTAGCGGTAAATAATTCCCCAAAATTATCGACCATAAGAATCATCAGTGAACATTGGATGCTGACCCTTAGTGTTTAAGTCGACTTGTTTAGCTGAAGGCTTTCGGTCAACCATCCCCACCATTTGGTAATCTGTCGTGTCACTGTCGTGCACGATAACTAGCTAGCTTAGCTTCTGCTTCAATCCACAATTTGGTTCCGAAATATATATCGTAAGTCGGACAATCGATTGTGGTCTTTTGCTTTGCCTTTGGTACACGAGAACCAAATAAGTTAGGAGTTGTTGGTATGAAATCTTGCGTTAACATACTAAGTACTGTTCGCGAACGTCTATACCGTCAACCTTTAAAGGATTCATGCTGATCCCTGAGCCTGTAAAAATTTATTTATTCTCTAGTGGGTCCCGGTGTTAAGTAGCACTATTGTATAATAGCCCAAAATGGTATTCCAAATTGCAAATAAATGAATGGCGAAAATCTTATTAGGCATCTCTTCAATGCTAAAATTATTGGAGTAACACTGTGTGATCCAGCTGACTTCACGAGTGGATTTAACATGTACTGCGGAAAGATAAGAGTTTACGTGCATGTCAATGTATTTGCAGTTTGAACGATCAATTCATGGTTGTTTGCTCAGACCAACTCCATATTTTTCGCGGGAGTCAACAATCCAGCAGTCATCCTCTCATCGTTCACTGTTCAGTGTAAGATAAGAAACTATCAGAAGTATTACCTTGATTTATTGTTAGAACATTTATTCTTAGACCTTGTGTAATAAACCATTTGATGCAGTAAAACAACTTAACATGACCTTATCTAGTTTTCGCATCCACGATCAAACTTCTTTCCTGTTATAAAACTACGATAAGACTGCTGAAAAAGTGTAATAAATATATCACTGATCTCAACATAATACATCAATAAACTTTAAGCCAAGGGTGCTGTTCACAACAAAGTTATGTAGAAGAATTGACTTCAAGCTTTATTTTTCCCAGATATCTGAAATACATTCATCTGATGTCTGGGTTTTTTGTTAATGCGAAGACAATATCTCTATATCTCTTTATGTGCTACACAAACAGACTTTATAGCAGACTGTTCCAACTGACTCTCATGTCAGAAAGAACAACCAAACTGTAAATCCATCATGCATCAAATTATGTGTAATTTATATAATAACTTATCCATGCCTGTACAATAGGTATGTTCCTGCATGAACAGGAAGAAATATATATTATTTAACTTATTGTTGGTTACATATTGGCGCAAGAATAAAGGATTCTCGAGTCGCCAATCTGTGTTGTGGTTCTCGCGTTGGTTATTACAAATTGTTTCTGAAAGTCTTCCAGGGACAGCGTGAGGTCCAGCGTAGTAAGAGCTGGACATTGACAGTTTCTGAGGGCTGGCTGACAGTTTCTGAGAGTTTCTGTTCGTCTTTCCCCGCGTCTGCCCATCTTCTTCGGATCAGTAGATGTGGTGGTGGTCACTAAGGTGAATCACCCCATTCTGCAGGAACAGCAATATGCAATTTGATGGCTCGAGATTTTTCTGAGTGCTTAGATCTTTATCTTGAAAAGGATAATAATGAACGCCTAGATAGATCATGGTTCTGCCTTTAAATATATACCATTCACTCAGCCTATTATTGAGATGCGACCACGTATGCTCTGCACAGATTTATGGGGCATCTTATAAATTAACTTGCCATCCATTGTCAGATCTTTAAATACCACTGCACAATGTCTTATCTCATTCATTTTCTAATAACGTCTTTACTTGATCCTCATTATATTCCATTAAACCTAACATTTTATAGCTCTTTATGAATTTGATTCGACTTATTCTATTCCTATTCTCTGTAGGGTACAGTTGTGCACCAAATAGACAAAAAAGTATGAAATAAAAACAACTGGCTTGAAAATAATTGTATTAAAGCCAAAAGTTGACATCATGATAGTACGAACTAAATGGGTAGCACTATACATTGCAAATGAACGTTGTCGGCCTAGGGATTAATTATTTTCCCATTCTGTTTCCTATATAAATGTATTTATTAATGATATATTGCACTTACTTATTTTATTACACTTTAATGATTCACCTTAGCACTTTTACTTTTCTAAAGCAGCTCTCAATCCCTTGTGAACCTTGTACTTACCTCAATATTGGTTGGTTATCGTATGCCTACAACCACGGGATGAAAACGAAACGAAGTCAATTTCCCCGCGAAACCTGGAGGGCAACTGTACAATTCAATAACTATGCGGCCTGGTTCAAACAAATATTTAGCTGTTGAAACATAATTAACTTGTAGACAATCTAAGATTTGACATTATGTCATACTTGATCGTGCATGTAAAAATGGCATGCATTTTCATGTAAACCTATGTTTATATGAAAATGTAAATTATTATTAAAAAGAACTTAGTCAGAACACCGTCCAATACAGCACGAAGAATTTGTTCTCTCAGTACTACTGAGCATGAAATAAAATCTCTGAAGGATATTTTATCTAAGAATGGAAATCCTGAGAAATTCATTAATAAATACTCTAAAGAAATTAGCCCCTGCAAAACTATCCAAACAGTTCCGAAGAAATTTGTCCATTTCAATTTGCCTTTCAAAGGATATGATGTACAAGAAGTAGTGAAACGAGGACTTGATAAAGCTATCAAGGGAACTTATTATGCTGTGAAACGTTTTCCTTAACAATACCAAGCGATTGATTCAACAATCTGTGAAAGACCAGTCACCTATCCTCGACACTTCTAACTGTGTATATCAATTTGAGTGTGTTTGTGGAAGCAAACACATAGGTCGTACGGCGATTGTCTACTCGCATGATCAAGGGCCTGCCAAAATGATTGAAAACAGCGAGTGCAAAGTGCCGAAATCCTCAACAAATAAACATCTTGAGGACTATGGACGTGATATCAACGCTGTCAAGTCATTTACTGTTCTCAGCAGACAAAGAAACAGGAAGGTGCTTGCAACTGCATAGGCTCTTGCAATCCGAGTTTATAAACCAGGTCTCTGTATACAAGAAGAGACGGTCGTAACATTGAATACATCATGGCAACACGTCTTACTTAACAAACTACCTCTTATTATTTATTAGTGTTGATTTATTTAAAACTATCCTTTATCACTAGCATTAACTTAACTCGCTTCAACATTATTATTATTATAACTATTACTGCTGATATTAAGTTGTATGCAATTCTTGATATATTCTCTAATGACTACTTGTTTATCTAAGTGATGTAATTGGATCGCAATGCATTTTATCTTAATTTCAATGTCTCATACCCCCTCTCCCCTTATCTATTTGAACATGACCTGGAAAATATTCGCACCTATCTTTCCACATGGATTATGCTATGCAGCCTTATATCTCCCAAGTGTATATATATCCGTGTATGTAGAGTGTTCAGCTGACGAGCCGTCAAGGAACTTATCCCCAAGTTTCTATTGTTACGAAGATGCTCCGCATCAATAAATACTATGTACTTTCTTCGACTTTAACTCCGAAACACCAGTACTGTAAGAACAAAGTTATATTGTTTGGCAATTGAAGCGGAGAACAGTAAAAGTCTATAAACAAATGTTTTATACAAAATTATGAAGTACTTTTATTCGTTTTTGGTCGTACTCGTCGAACTTGTACACGATCGAACCATTCGCGCCTTGAAGTCGCTTAAAAATGGCTACCAATTCCAAAACAAACGTTCAATGTTCACGTCCGTTGACACTCCCTGACAAAAAAGTGTCCATCCCTTTTCCCATAGCTATGATAACCTCGAAATGAACTGCCAGTGCGGGAACCTGGGCCAACCGGGACTAGGCCAAAATGAAAAAGCAAGACAAAAAAGCCCAACACTTAAAAAGCATAACACATCACACCTACACGCTCTTCCCCGCGCGTGGAATCTACGCTCTCTGAGGAGAGTACCACCGCTGATCTGGTTCACAGGTTGTTGGTTGCCCCATTTCACTCTGGCACAATACCCTCCCTGATGTATCCAATCGCATACGCTGACTCTAACACTACTCAATTCGTTCACAAGTTTAGAAGACTAGAAACGAATTCAGAAGTACTTAAAATAACATTAAAAAGTGATGATTCACACAATACGATAACTATAAATAAACCAACAATTAGATGAATTCCGACCCATTAAATTCTTTAACACAAATGTATGTACAATCAATGCATCAATTGCTGTGGATTCCGCCTAGAAGAGCTACCCTTGAAGAATTGTAGGACTTACACCAGTACGGCTACAGCGCTTATCAGGTTGACACCCTATGTCAGCCACGTTTCGTAAACCGTTAATGCCCAGCTCTTACTACGCTCGGGCTCACTCTGTTCCTTGAAGTTTCTCAGAAACTCTTAGTAATAACGGACGAAAAAACCAAAACACCAATTGGTGACTCGAGGATTCTTTATTGTTACACCAACATATAAACAATGTTACAACTAAGGTCTGTGAAAAAATATTACAATAATAAATCACAATATTACTTCTGACGGTTTGCTACTGACTTCTTTCTGAACAGCGACCGATGAGACGATGACTGTCGTATTGATGCTTCCGCGAAAATTGGGGAAGTTGGTTTTGAGCAAACAACCAAGAATTCATCGTTCGTTGATCGTTCAATCTTCAACCACATTGACACTCCCCGGCAAAAAAGGAGTCCATCCCTTTCTTCCATCACGACCAATGCACGTTGACTTGGATGCCATTGCAAGAACCTCGGCCACATGGACAGAGCTGAAATGGAAAACAAACAGAAAAGCCAACACACCACAAGTATACACACAGCACAATCTCACACATCAATGACGACCTGCGCCTTCCAGTTAGAGGCATCCTATTGACATCTTGCAACACAATCGCCACTTACTAGAATGACTCTTGCAGAATGCAACGTGACCATAGCAGCACCTCATGATACTCTTCACACATCCTCGTATCTACTCACTACCAATTACCACTGCAATCGCTTGTCACTCATTCTGCCTCAGTTCTAGTAGCGGTGATGTATGCGAGCCTCAGTCGTCTATACTCCCGGCGTGTGGCATCACAGCTAATCATTATCTCCGTATGCATGTCATTCTCAGCAATAGCCTCCCCGGCGTATACGACCCATCTGCTGTCTTTAACATCATACAATTCATTCACAGATGTAGAAGACAAGAAACAACTTTGGAAGCAATCACGACGAAAATTTTAACAAAATTATGCAATAACCACAAGGTACGAAACAACGAGTAAACACAATGAATCCAAAATATCAATTGATATGACACCACACACATATATACAAACAGTACACACAAACTCGCAGATCGTGTCTCGATGGAATTCCTTTGAAGAATTGCAGGACTTACACCAGTACGCCTGCAAACCTTCTCAGTTTGACGGTTGTAAGTTGTGGAATGTCCGAACACAAACAAGATTAACCAACAATTACAATAATTGGAACTCACACAACTATTTAACACAAACATATGTACAATCACTACATCAAATGTTGTGGATTCCGGCATGACAAACTACCCTTGAAGAACTGTAGGACTTACAGCAGTACGCCTACATTCCTTCTCAGGTTGATGATCCAAGTGGAAGTCGTACGGACACGAACAGAATTACCAACAGCTAGATGACAGATGATATCAATTCAGTATATACAATATGAACATATGTACAAAATCAAACACCAAGCACATTGGACTGCTCATTGATCCGCTACCCTTTGAAGAATTGTAGGACTTACAGCAGTACGCCTACAACCCTTCTCAGGTTAACGCCCTAGGTTGGAAAATCGTCGAAGAGTTCATTTGCTGACCTCCTCCTATCATCTTTATCCTCAAATCTAAACGGTAACGCGCCCATGTCACTGTATCGTAGAATATAGATGACGAACAAACACGCGACGTATCTGGTCAACCAAGCGTAGGCACAGAGTAATTTACACCAAAGATAATAGCATTCAAATAGTGACTTGAAACTAGAAATGCCTTTATTCGTGCAAGTCAATTTAACAATTACTCTCTCGTTTACACTTAGCTTATCCTCACTAAACTGACCAATATCTTTCGTCTTTTCAAACGCACCAATACTATTATAGTCATTGCACAAGATACTTCAGTTGATGGGCATCTGTTTCATTGTGGATGACAACACCAACGACGACTGATTGATACCAGTTGATGAAGTTAGCGGTGGATCAGAAGCTGTTGTTGCTCGGCTTTCAGAAATTTGTCTACATGCAAGACCACCACCACTACTGTCTTTTACTATCAGCTCAGGTTTAGCACTAGCATCTGATGATAGGTGGGCTACGTGCTGATCAATTAAACTGACGGTCTGACAAGTATACATGCCTGCTGCAACTGCATTTATTTCTACTTCACCTTTGAGCTGTACAGAACCCTAATTTAACTTAGCAGTAGTAGGCACTCCCCTCATTTCATCATGATCAACCAAAGACAAATCTGCACTATCATGATCATTATCACAAATATTCAATTTACCATCATCTATCTGGTCGACTTCATCATTTTCAAACTCTTTATTAACAGCAGTAGATAATTTGGGTTCTTCCTCACAAATCCGTAAAGATTTCATACCTTCACTCTGACTAGTTATACCTTGCAAACTTGTGGAGTCAGAACTCCACTCTGAAGCAGTAACTCTATTCTGTGACACTCTATTCAACAACGGCTTACCAGTTGCAACTGCAGACTTCTCGACCGCACCGTTATCGTCGCACAATTAGGAGTCAGGCCTGGAGTTTACATTTAGCCTATCACTGAACTTGCTCACTGGTTCACAGTTCACCTCTGTATGCACCTCTTGCACACGTGTAAAACAAAGCCGTGTTTGTCTTGCATCTTGTAACTTATCTGTTGAGGATGTACTACGAAACCTGTTACACTCACTAGGTCTATATGCATTACTATACATCATGGAGTCTTCCCGATATCCACCTCTCTGAGGCCTACTCGTCATCAATGATTGCATTTTGCCCTCAGACTGCTCTATTCTAGGGGTGAGATGTAAATAGACTGGCAAACTTGCTCATAGATTGATTGACGCTATCTTTAACCAGTTTCAGGATATCATCAAACTTTGGCTCGATACCCTCATCCTCCATACGGGAGCTTATCTTTACCCACTTCCTTTGCAGTCGAGTAGGTAGACATCTTGCTATTACTTCTAGTATAAAACTCGAGTTGAGGTCACTCATGAAATTCATCGAAATCATTGCATTCTTGTACATCAGCAAATTATCCAAAAACTCAGTGAGTGCCTGGGAGTCGTCCTGTAATTGATCACCATTACCCTTAACAGCCTCGAATAATTTCCCTACAATCATCGAAGGTCTTCCAAACCTTTGACGTATTATGCTCATAGCCTCGAAGTAGCCCTCTTTTGGCTTCATAAACTTACAACACTGTATAGCTCTTGAAGCATCTCCAGTGCAATATCTCATCAAATACATTAACTTCAATTCATCACTTAATTGAAAACTACTCAACATGATTTCAAACTCCCTTACAAACCGTGAATAGTCAGCTGGGTTTCCATCGAAACGCCGTGGTTCAAACTTAGGGAGTTTGATGTTCCTATTATCCCTGAACGGCGAAACAGTAACATCAACCATGTCATGCTTAACATCAGACACATCGTTACAATTAACAGACAAGTCACCATGACTTACTTTCCTGTTTGTATCCAAGATACTCTGTCCCTTCTTTGACCCAGGCATTGTTGAACTTGACCCAATTCCGAAAATGGTTTTCACCGTCAGAAACTGTCAGCCACGTCTCGTAAACCGTTATTGCCCAGCTCTTACTACGCTCGGGCTCACTCTGTTCCTTGAAGTTTCTCAGAAACTCTTAGTAATAAAGGACGAAAAAACCAAAACACCAATTGGTGACTCGAGGATTCTTTATTGTTACACCAACATATAAACAATGTTACAACTAAGGTCTGTGAAAAAATATTACAATAATAAATCACAATATTACTTCTGACGGTTTGCTACTGACTTCTTTCTGAACAGCGACCGATGAGACGATGACTGTCGTATTGATGCTTCCGCGAAAATTGGGGAAGTTGGTTTTGAGCAAACAACCATGAATTCATCGTTCGTTGATCTTCAATCTTCAACCACATTGACACCCTAGGTTAGAAAATCATCAAGTGATTCATCCTCTGACTCTCGACTCTCAGCACTTTCCAGTAGACACAGTATCCTAAAATCTCGCACAAACATACCACAACTTGTTCTCACCTCGACCGTCCTCGCCAACCCGTCACCGCTACAGTGTAGCCTTTCTACCACTCCCAAAGGCCATCTACCTGCGGCACGTGTATCTGCTACTGAGACTATATCACCAACCTTAAAGTTTCTGCTCAACTTTTTCCATTTGTCTCTGGTTTGCAGTGTTAGAACATACTCCCCCAACCATCTTTTCGAAAATATATCTTTCATGTGCCTGGCTTGTTTCCATCTTTTAATCGTAGGTATTCGTTCCGCGCTCAAGTCCTCTATGCCAGGGTCTCCTTTCAATAACAGCAATTTATTTGGGGCTAACATATCGAAATCCTTGACGTCGTTTCTCACAGATAATAAAGGTCGGTCATTTAGTATTCCTTCAGCTTCACATAAAAATATCTCCAACGTTTTGCCACTCAAACTCTGGTTTTTTTATTATGGAGCTTAAAATACGCTCGATGATTCCTATAAATCTTTCCCATAGCCCACCTCTGTGGCTGGCATGTGGTGGATTGAAGCGCTACTCGATGTTAATTTTCAGTAACCCTGCATGAACACTCGTTTGAGGACCCTCGAAATACTCTTTGCGCTCGGCGTGACACCCAGCAAAATTAGTCCCACTGTCACTGAACATCATCTTCTATGCATCTTGGCGACTTATAAATCGACGTAACGCTAGAACGAATGAATCAGTAGTTAACGTATGAACCATCTCAATATGCACAGCTCTCATTTTCAAACAAGTGAATAAACAGCCATAACTTTTACATAGGTTTCTCCCTCTCTTCACTACAAAAGGCCCGAACAAATCCACTCCGACTTACTCGAATGGATAATTCCTTTCAAAAACTCGCCACACCGGGAGTAGTGGCATCATCTGCTGTGCAGAGCGAGCATTCCTTAGTTTAATTCCATGCACTTATTAATTATTTTACGGACAGCGGTACCTCCCTTCACTATCCAGAACTTACATCGAATACTTGATAGTACTTGCGAAGTACCCAAATGACCTTCAAGAACATGGTAGTGTCTTATAATGAGATCAGTGACTGGATGGTAGCAAGGTAATAAGGCCGGATGACAGGTCTCATAAGACGATTCTAACATTTGTGGACGTGCACCAACTCTAGCGATCCCTTCGGAAACTATCGGAGATAATCTGTCTAACCGCGCCCTGAAATCTGCGAAATCAGGACTATCTTCATTGGCTATCTCACTCCACGTTTCCCACTGAGCAGCCCCAAAAGTCGCTAACTCTGCATTTCTAATATCGTTGACTCTCAAAGGTCCCACATTCATATTATCGTATCCTGCAAGGTGCATGACCTTTAAATACGTAACATATCGTGCCAACCACGCAACAGCCTTCAGTAGTTTGTACCAAGAAGAATAATATTTAAAAAGTAAAAAGTAAACCCGAATGTCTTTCTTGAGTAGATGATAATCTGACACCTGTCTTAAACTCCGAGACACACTCACTTATCGAGGGCCCTGTCAATGGAGTTGAAGATTGAACGATCAATTCTTGGTTGTTTGCTCAAAATCAACTTCCCCAATTTTCGCGGAGGCATCAATACGACAGTCATCGTCTCATCGGTCGCTGTTCAGAAAGAAGAGTAAAATATCGTCAGAAGTAATATAACGATTTATTATTGTAATATTTGTTTACAGACCTTAGTTCGCTTATTCCTTTTATATGTTGGTGTAACAATAAACAAATCTAAAGCGGCAGATCGGTGTTTTGGTTTTTGCGTCCGTTATAACTAAGCGTTTCTGAGAAATCTTCGAAGAACAGCGTGGGCCCGAGCGTAGCGAGAGCTGGGCATTAACGGTTTATGAGACGTGATTGACAGTTTCTGACGATAGAAACAGATCTGGCGGATTCAAACAGTTGGTGAAAGTTTGGATAGTCGCCGTTCATCTTTCCTGGTGCCGGTCAAGTCCTCTTTGAACAAGCAATATCTGGAACTTTTTGGAATTGGGTCAAGTTCAACAATGCCTGGGTCAAAGAAGGGACAGAGTGTCTTGGATGCAAACAGGAAAGTAAGTCATGGTGACTTGTCTGTTAATTGTAACGATGTGTCTGATGTTAAGCATGACATGGTTGATGTTACTGTTTCGCCGTTCAGGGATAATAGGAACATCAAACTCCCTAAATTTGAACCACGGTGTTTTGATGGAAACCCGGCTGATTATTTACAATTTGTAAAGGAGTTTGAGATCATGTTGAGTGGTTTTTAATTAAATGATGAATTGAAGTTAATGTATTTGATGAGATATTGCACTGGAGATGCTGCAAGAGCTATACAGTGTTGTAAGTTTATGAAGCCAAAAGAGGGCTACTACGAGGCTATGAGCATATTACGTCAAAGGTTTGGAAGACCTTCGATGATTGCAGGGAAATTATTCGAGGCTGTTAAGGGTAATGGTGGTCAATTACAGGATGACTCCCAGGCACTCACTGAGTTTTTAGATAATTTGCTAATTTACAAGAATGGAATGATTTCGATGAATCGCATGAGTGACCTCAACTCGAGTTTTATACTAGAAGTAATAGCAAGACGTCTACCTACTCGACTGCAAAGGAAGTGGGTGAAGATAAGCTCCCGTATGGAGGATGAGGGTATCGAGCCAAAGTTTGATGATATCCTGAAACTGGTAAAATATAGTGTCAATCAATCTATGAGCAAGTTTGCCAGTCTATTACATCTCACCCCTAGAATAGAGCAGTCTGAGGGCAAAATGCAATCATTGATGACGAGTAGGCCTCAGAGAGGTGGATATCGAGAAGACTCCATGATGTCTAGTAATGCATATAGACCTAGTGAGTGTAACAGGTTTCGTAGTACATCCTCAACAGATAAGTTACAAGATGCAAGACAAACACGGTTTTGTTTTACACGTGTGCAAGAGGTGCATACAGAAGTGAACTGTGAACCAGTGAGCAAGTTCAGTGATAAGCTAAATGTAAACTCCAGGCCTGACTCCGAATTGTGTGACGATAACGGTGCGGTGAAGAAGTCTGTAGTTGCAACTGGTAAGCCGTTGTTGAATAGAGTGTCACAGAATAGAGTTACTGCTTCAGAGTGCAGTTCTGACTCCACAAGTTTACAAGGTATAACTAGTCAGAGTGAAGTTATAAAACCTTTAAGGATTTGTGAGGAGGAACCAAAATTGTCTACTTCTGTTATTAAAGAGTTTGAAAATGATGAAGTTGACGGTAAAGTGAATATTCGTGATAATGATCATGATACTTCACAGTTGTCTTTGGTTGATCATTATGAGATGAGGGATATGCCTACTACTGCTAAGTTAAATAAAGGTTCTGTACAACTACAACGTGAA
The DNA here is from genome assembly GCA_944472135.2 of Trichobilharzia regenti. Lineage (NCBI taxonomy): Eukaryota > Metazoa > Platyhelminthes > Trematoda > Strigeidida > Schistosomatidae > Trichobilharzia > Trichobilharzia regenti. The sequence continues at coordinate 142,558,924 of OX235262.1, read as the reverse complement.
GTAGAATTGAACGCAGATGCAGTTCCAAAAGGTGTGCATACTTGTGAGACAGTCAGTGTAATTGATCAGCGTGTAGCCCACCTATCATCAGATGATAGTGCTAAACCCGAACTAGTAGTGAAAGACAGCAGTGGTGGTAATCTTGCAGTTGGACAACTATCTGAAAGCCGAAAAAGAACAGCTTCTGATCCACCGCTAAGTTCATCACCTTGTGTCACTCAGTCATCGTTGGTGTTTTCATCCACAATGAAACAGATGCCCATCAACTCAAGTATCTTGTGCAATGACTATGATAGTATTGGTGCGTTTGAAAAGACGAAAGATATTGCTCAGTTTAGTGTGGATAAGCCAAGTGTAAAGGAGAGAGTTATTGTTAAATTGACTTGCACGAATAAAGGCATTTCTAGTTTCAAGTTACTATTTGAATGTTATTATCTTTGGTGTAAATTACTCTGTTTCTATACTTGGTTGATGAGATATGTCGTGTGTTTGTTGGTCATCTATATTCTACGATACAATGACATGGGCGTGTTGCCGTTCAGATTTGAGGATATAGCTGATAGAAGGAAGTTAGCAAATGAACTCTGCGACGATTTTCCAACCTAGGGCGTCAACCTGAGAAGGGTTGTAGGCGTACTGCTGTAAGTCCTACAGTTCTTCAAAGGGTAGCGCATCAATGAGCAGTCCAATGTGCTTGGTGTATGATTTGTACATATGTTCATATTGTATATACTGAATTGATATCATCTGTCATCTAGCTGTTGGTAATTCTGTTTGTGTCCGGACGACTTCCACTTGGATCATCAACCTGAGAAGGAATGTAGGCGTACTGCTGTAAGTCCTACAGTTCTTCAAGGGTAGTTTGTCGTGCCGGAATCCACAACATTTGATGTGTTGATTGTACATATGTTTGTGTTAAATAGTTGTGTGAGTTCCAATTGATGTAATTGTTGGTTAATCTTGTTTGTGTCCGGACATTCCACAACTTACAATCGTCAACCTGAGAAGGGTTGTAGGCGTACTGGTGTAAGTCCTGCAATTCTTCAAAGGAATTCCACCAAGACATGATCGGCGAGGTTGTTTGTACTATTTGTATATACGTGTGGTGTGTCATATCAATTGGTGTATTTTGGATTCATTGTGTTTACTTGTTGTTTTCGTGTCTTGTTGTTATTGCATAATTTTGTTAAAATTTTCGTCGTGATTACTTCTGAAGTTGTTTCTTGTCTTCTACATCCGTGAATGAATTGATTGATGTTAAGGACAGCAGATGGGTCGTATACGCCGGGGAGGCTAGGCTATTGCTGAGAATGAAATGCACACGGAGATAATTGTTAGCTGCGGTCCGACACGCCGGGGAGAAAGAGTGTAAACGACTGAGGCTCGCATGCGTCACCGCTACTAGAACTGAGGCAGAATGAGTGACAAGCGATTTCAGTGGTAATTGGTAGTGAGTAGATAAGAGGATGTGCGTAGAGTATCATGAGGTGCTGCTATGGTCACGTTGCATTCTGCAAGAGTCATTCTAGTAAGTGGCGATTGTGTTGCAAGATGTCAAGAGGAGGTCTCTGTCTGGAGGCGCAGGTCGTCATTGATGTGTGAGATTGTGCTGTGGGTATGCTTGTGGTGTGTTGGCTTTTCTGTTTGTTTTCCATTTCAGCTCTGTCCGTGTGACCCAGGTTCTCGCAATGGCATCCAAGTCAACGTGCATTGGTCGTGAAGGAAAAAAGGGTTGGATCCCTTTTTTGCCGGGGAGTGTCAATGGAGTTGAAGATTGAACGATCAATTCTTGGTTGTTTGCTCAAAATCAACTTCCCCAATTTTCGCGGAGGCATCAATACGACAGTCATCGTCTCATCGGTCGCTGTTCAGAAAGAAGAGTAAAATATCGTCAGAAGTAATATAACGATTTATTATTGTAATATTTGTTTACAGACCTTAGTTCGCTTATTCCTTTTATATGTTGGTGTAACAATAAACAAATCTAAAGCGGCAGATCGGTGTTTTGGTTTTTGCGTCCGTTATAACTAAGCGTTTCTGAGAAATCTTCGAAGAACAGCGTGGGCCCGAGCGTAGCGAGAGCTGGGCATTAACGGTTTATGAGACGTGATTGACAGGCCCATTTTCTGTACTAGGCCACATACTATCAGCTCAAGGGAATAACTGCGGGCCCTCCCGCCACTTATTTTTAACCGTATTCACATCAATAAATGAGAGCCAGCCTTAGCTTTCATATCAGTAATACTTGTCGCAAATTTAACATCAGAGTTATCATCATCGAAGGAGGTTAAACAATCATCCACATAGAAGAAACTATCGATGGCGTGCAGCAGATCATGAGAAGCAAACGTGGACACTGCCTTTCGTAGAGTAAAATTAGCACAAAATGGGGAGGATGTAGTAGCAAACCGCTGGACTGTCATCCTATATTCTGTTACCTTACCACTAGGACCATCGTCAAACCACAAGAACCTCAAGTGATTTATGTCGCTTTCTGGCACCTTCACTTGTAGAAACATTTCCTCTATATCTGCAACGACAGCAACTGTAAACTTTCTGAATCTTAACAGCAGTCCAACTAATGAGCTCTCGCAATCTGAGCCACTATACAGATTATCATTCAAAGAAACTCCTTCATGTTTCGCAGAACAATTGAGCACCACACGGAGTTTACCTGGCTTCCTCGGAATAAAAACGGGATGATAAGGCAATATCAATTCTCTGGCTCGCTCTGATTAACTAGTCTTTCAACGTAACCCTTCGTTACATGTTTGTCAACGACATCCTTATGTTTTGTCCAGAGGCCTTCATCCGTCACAAACTTCTTCTTTAAACGCATTAGTCTCTTAAGAGCAACTCCCTTATGACAAACCAACTGTCTATCTTTAAATCTCCATGGTAGGCCAACGCTGAAACGCCCATTTTCGTATTTACAAGATTCCTCAACTATTTAAACTGCCTTTAAGTCTTCTACAGAACGACCCTTCTCTGGGACACCGCAGTCACAATACTCCTTTTCATGCATATTTCTAATCATAGTTTCCAGTTTGTCCCCATTGTTTGTAACCACTGGTGACATGTGGACCGTGGGTATAGGTCCTCTCATTGTCCATCCCAGCGGTGTTTTCGTCACGAACAGGTCGTCTCTACTTCCGAATCTCTCTTCTCATACCTTGTGAGCTTCTGACACACTACATCCAATGAATATTCTCACTCTACCACCTTTCAGTGTTGGAAACGGTATGGCACACAGGCATGGCTTACCGTCAACTGTTTCACGATTGGGTATTATAGCTTCGCGAGTTTCACACTGCAGGTAGTGTACGCGGTACCTACTTCAGCGGCTTCCCCAGTAGTCAAGGATTCCAACTGAAATGACACTCGTTCACGTACTACCGTTCCCGAAGAATTGAAAGTATTTAAAAGCCGGGATTGCTTTGGGTCGTTAATACTCAAGCAGCCAGCTAGCTTAGCATCTATCAATGTAACGTCTGGACCATTACCTAACAGTTCATAAGTCTCTACCAAAGATTTCGGTCCTCTCACCTGGACTGGTAATGCCCCTAAATAAAGGTGCGGGTTGTCAAGGGGTTTAAAGTTACTATTACAATTAACCGAATTCTCCGGTTCGTTTACTGTCCTCAGAAGTGGGCGCACATCGGTTGAACCACCACTTCCTTTGTCTGTTGCCTTACAATTCAACTTTGTATGCCCGTCTTTAAACAACTGAAACATAACCGCCTCTGTTTTGCCATTTTTAACCTTCCTACGGGAGACATAGCAATGAAGCGATTGCAATCACTCAATTGATGCGTGTTATGGCAAACAAAACACCCATACTTTCTCGTTGTGCCTTGAGCTTTCACTAAAAATGTTTTCTTTATATTCACCGGTTCCTTGGGTTCTACCTCGCTAGATTACTAGCTTGCTAGGCTAATAGCTTACTAGTTTCTAGCCGGTCCCAAGCCTGGGTAAAGAGGGAGGGTTGAGGCTTGGTGCTAGCAACTCCACCCACGTAAAACAACCAAATCGCTACAGAAACTTCAACGAATAAATATATTATAGAGAAGATTTGTAGCTCAGGTGGATGATTTTGATGTGGTTTTGTTCTCTGAGCTGGATGGTTAGTTTGCGAAGCTTTCATCACCTCACTGGGTGACAAGTTCAGCGCATACTTCAAATTGAAGTATGCGCTGAACTTGTCACCCAGTGAGGTGATGAAAGCTTCGCAAACTAACCATCCAGCTCAGAGAACAAAACCACATCAAAACGAATAAATATATTAAAAATTCTAAAAACATAAATAATAGCCTTACTTTTCGCTGGAATCGGGGGAGTGAAATGACGCAGGCTGGTGAAAGCCTTCGGGAAGCCAGTCAGCCGATGTGCCTTCTTTCGATGAAAGCAAAAGTAAGGATGGGTACCTGGAATGTTCGCACAATGTTCGAAACTGGAAAGGCTTCCCAGATAGCCGCTGAAATGAGAAGGTACATAATAGAAGTGTTGGGAATCTGCGAAAGCAGATGGAACGGAACTGGAAGGTGCCAACTACCTACTGGAGAGACAGTAATCTGTTGTGGCCCTTCAGAGGACAACCACGAGCACACCGAGGCAGTGACCATCATGGTGTCACCAACAGCAGCCAAAGCTCTCATGCAGTGGGAACCGATCTCCTCAAGGATAATGACAGCCAGGTTCAACTGAGAAGGAAGGAAAGTTACAGTCATTCAATGCTATGCGCCTACAAACGTCTCAGAACAAGAGAAGAAGGAGGCGTTCTACAGACAACTACAAGCAATGATGGACAACGTCTTGAATGACGACATCAAAATCTTGATGGGCGACATGAATGCGAAGCTGGGAGGAGACAACACAGGAAGAGAACTCACCATGGGTCGTGAGGTCCTCGGTGAAATGAACGACAATGGTGAACTCTTCTCAGACTTCTGAGCCTTCAATGATTTGGTGACTGGTGGTGGTGTGTTCAAATACAAGGATATACACAAGACGACATGGATTTCTTCAGATGGAAACACCGGAAACCAAGTAGACTTCATCTCGATTTCAAGAAAGTGGAGACGGAGCCTACTGGACACAAGGTCGAGGAGAGGAGCAGAAGTGGGTTCAGACCACTATCTAGTACAAGGGACCTTCACGGTGAAAATAAAAGCCTCGAGGATAGCTGGGGATAGGCCACAATGCAGGTTCAACACTCAGTTACTGAAGGACGCAACCACAAAGGACACTTTCACTGCAACTGTCAGAGCAAAGCAGGAAACACTACGCGACAGCACTGAAGAATCATGCGTGGAAGAACATTGGAAGTCCCTGAAGGTGATTCTCAACGAAACATGTTCAACGGTTCTAGGAAGAAAGAAGAGACAAGACAAGGAATGGCTCTCAACGGACATTTGGAAATTAATAGAAGAGAGGAGAATTTGAATAAAGCGAGAACAACATTGATTTGTGCAGAATAACATCGTACCATCATTTATTTCGTTGGCTTCTCGTCAGCTGCTTACAGCCTAAATAAATTTTCAGGTTTAAGTACAGAACCGTGTTAACATACTTGCAAATTTTACATGTTGTCAGTTGACAGAAAGTTTCACAATTAGTAAACAGTAAACCTGAAAATTTATTTAGGCTTTAAGCATATGACGAGAAGCCAACGAAATAAATGATGGTAACATGTTATTCTGCACAAATCAATGTTGTTCTCGCTTTATTCAAGTTTATCAAGGGGAATAAATGCATGAATAGAGGAGAATGATGAAAGAGAAAATGATTCAATGCAAAGACGGACAGGAGAAGGAGACGCTGACCTCAACTAACACAGCACTGGACAAAGAAGTGAAGAAGAGTGCTAGGAAGGACAAAAGACGATTCTACGGCAACCTGGCCACTGAAGCTGAGAAGGCGGCAGGCAGAAGGGAACTGAGGACATTATATCAGATAACCAGCCAAGGGAACCCAATCACCAAGGAAGAAAAACAGATTAAACAGTGGGCGGATCACTTCAAAGGACTCTTGAACTGACTATCACATGCAACCCGTCCAGAAATACCAACAACAGCGCGCACACAACTGCGAGTTGACACCAATCCTCCAACGAGAGCTGAAGTCTTGAATGCAATCAAGCTTCTGAAAGCTGGAAAAGCAGCCGGACCAGATGGAGTACCCCATGAAGCATTGAAAGCGGACCCGGAGACTACGGCAAACATGCTTACTCTATTATTGCAAAAGGTCTGGAAGGAGGAAAAGGTGCCTACTGACTGGAGGAAAGGTTACCTCGTGAAACTACCAAAGAAGGGCGACTTAGGACTCTGCAAGAACTGGCGAGGAATCATGCTTCTATCGACGCCAAGTAAAATCCTGAGTCGCATCATCCTGGAGAGATTAAAGGACGCACTGGAGACAGAACTCCGACCAGAACAAGCTGGATTCAGGAAAGGCAAATCATGTTCTGACCAAATTGCAACTCTACGCATCATCATCACAGAACAAAGCATGGAATGGCAATCAAACCTCTACCTCAACTTTATACGCTTTGATAAGGCCTTCGACAGACAGCGTTGACAGCGAAGTAATTTGGAAATTACTCGAGTACTACGGCGTACTCCAAATATTCATCAACATTATTCAACAGCTGTACGACAACGCCAGCACATGTCAAGTTATTCACAAGGGAAAACTCAGCGAGGCGTTTGGAGTAAACACAGGAGTCAGACAAGGGTGCTTATTATCACCAATGATATTCCTAACTGTGGTGGACTGACTGGATCGTGCGTGAGACATAGAATGTTAAAGTGCCTTAAGATATGAATACTCCAGCCTGATTCGTAACAAATCCGCTGTGAGGTCAGTGGTGGACCCTTTCAGCGACTCGATTGGGGCACGAAATGTCAAAGTAGGCCAAAGTTATGAAAGTTACTCAAACAACCATATAAGTTTTTAAAGATGTTTGAATGCCAAATTGTACAATTACTTGAGTGTACACCAGCAAGTGACTTAGTAACACACTTCACAGATCCATGGGCTGTGTATTTCGATAATTCTTCTCTACTCGGGTTTGCCATTCCGTTCATTGATTTCACCAGCAAACGATGAAGTAGATTTCTTGTATACTTCCAAAAGACGAAACCGATAACTGTTATGTTGGCCCGATAGTCACGAGGAAAGAGAAAACAGTGTGTGAGTGAACGCATGTGTATTTTATATCCAGTGCGTAAACGTTGTACTTGCGGGAAATTGTAAGGATCTGCTATAAACGAAGGAAAAACACTATGTTCTGACAAGAATGAATGTAATTTTCAACAAGACGTCTGCAGAATTTAAAATTTTAAATAATGACTACGAACCTGACCTATTCTCTCTTTTCCTTCCTACCAGGTCGGAACACCTTAGAGGACATAGCAGGAGAGTTCAAAAGCCAAGAAGAAATCATATTGTTGTTGAGTACTGGTTATCACACCAAGTCATAAACTCTTGGAACCGGCTCCCAGAAGAAGTGCTGCATGCAACCTCAACTGATTCGTTCAAGAAGGGTTCGGAAAACCACAGAAATTTACCAGAAAAAGATTAACATAGGCCTTCTATCCTCAACCAATAAATCTGAAATCTGAATCAGAATCATCCTTCCGCTGTGTGAGGCTCTGCGTCCTGTGACTAATATGCTTTTGTAAGGAAGAAATAGACTTTATGAATTCATTGAAGTCATATGTGTCGTAGCAGCTTGTAAATAAATTTGACTTAGCTAAAGTTTGGGCTACATCCCTGGTCTGGTAGTTCAAATTGCGCCCAATGAAAACGACCTAGAGGCTTCAGCGGTTTTTCGAATGAGTCTCATTCCCAGCTGTTTTGAGTCATTGTTGTGACTACTTTGGATTTCCACAAATAACTTTCAGTTCTGGAAGAAAACTATATTATTTATATGGAGCATTTCTCCTCTGTCCCTTTTCGCATCGATCAATATATTCAACTATCACATGCCCAAATAAAGGCCTGTAGACAGGGGTTTTACAATGCTTTTGCTTTCGGCCTTCTGTTTCTTATTTCTGGAGTTGCCTTAGCTGTGTATTACACCTTACAGATTTTCTTTATGCCGCTAATGTGGGCCTTTTTGTGTGGGACAGTGCTGTATCCGTTTAAGAGTTCTCTAACTGATATTATCCGTGGTTGGATAAGACGTGTGGACGCTGAAGACCAGTTGCTTTTGGTGGAAACTATTGTCGTACCTTTTCGAATCCTTAATGCACTATCTTCCATTTTACTCCATAAAGCATCTGACTACTCGAGTCTATTGAAGTCTTCATTGTTTCTTCTTCTAACTTTCCATGTATGTTCTTTCTTCGACTTTTTCTGGCTACCCGGTTTGTTTTCAAATGCAGCATGTCTTTGCATCTCACTTATTGACTATGTATTGGGTCTGATGTCGTTTAAGCTGGTAGGTATCATATCGTTTTCTCTATTTGTAGGTTGCCACTTTAGGTGTCGCGCATGCTATAACGGCTTTAGTACAACCGTGCAGTTTCTACTTTGTACATACGGTATCGCATTTGTTCTGGGTGATTTTATTGTTATGGTGTACATCGTTCGCTGGCGTTTTGAGGTTGCCAGTGTTTTTCACTTCAGTTGCGGTTCTAGCAATTGGATATTGGTGCTTTGGTGACACGAGTGATGGAACTTACCAAGGTTAGCATAATTTATAATCCGAACTTTTATAAAATCTGGATTGTGAACATTGGTGTTTTCCTGTGTAGTAGTTTAGTTTTCACTCTTAGCTATATTAAAAATCTCTTATTTCAGTCAAGTTTAAATAAATTTCGTAAAGTAATCAGTAGTAGTTTCTCTTCTAATAGTGTGACATTTTTTCTGTATGGAAATTTATAACCACTCTATGCTGCAATGTGTTACGTAAGCTGATGTAGAATGAGGTTGGTAAAATACGAAGATGGTTCTGCCAAGTCGCTAAATGCTTGCTGCCGTGAGTCAGAAAAGTTAACACTTGGCGATTTCCGTACGGTGCAAGCCGTAGTACCAGTTAATACAACTCAGCATGGACTCACTGGTTCCCACATTATACAGTGCATGTCAGAGAGAGAGAGAGAGACTAGATAAGTATCTTGGTAACAATTCTAATTGTGTAAAAATCAGTGAACTCTTTCTATAACAGGTTCACTGGAAGTTCTCATTCAGCTTAATGAGCATGTTGAGGGGGGTGAATATTTGACTTAAAGCGAGCATTCGAACAATGGGATAAGTTATTATTATCACTACTATAACTAGCCATTTTGTGGATATGAGCATTCTATCCGTCTATAAATGCTTTATAGTCATAAATGTACGGAATGCCTACTGGAATTATGTACATAAAAATGGACTTTGATCAGTTTTTCACTTTTTTCATAATAGTATTTTGATTTTATTTCAATAATTTTCAGATGTTGGGTTTGTAATAGTTCGGTAGACTTCAATATGGATTTCGTCATGGACTTATTCCATATGGGGAATCGTTAAAAATTATCCGTTCCCTCCTACTTTTCGACTGTTCCTGGTTTTCGATAGCTGATGTTGATTTTTGCCAAAATTTATGCAGGAATTCTTTTATATTTTATGCTACCTTGCTGGTTTCAGTTCATTGAACTAATTTCATTCCTATAAATTCGAGTGCATTTACATCTTATGTCATTCTTTAAGTTAGCTGTGATTATTTTACGCACACCTGTTTGGTACTATATAAATTGGCTATTACTTGGCGCCGGGTTCAGGGTGATCAATAATGCTCTGACCCCAGGTGGAGTCTGTCTCGCTGTCTGTCTGTTTTCGACATAGAACTTTGCACAAATGTGCGGAAGTTCAAGTCACCACACTCCGTGTAGCACGCGAAGCAAGAGAAGAAAGTACAAGAAAAGCATAATAGAGACAGTAAGCAGAGGTGTGAGACAAAGGAAAAGTAGTAACGAAGAACAAAACAGTTTGATTGGAAATCATAAGTCACAAGGAGTGGATGCATCTGCGTTAGCCACTGAGAACGATTTTGAGCCATGTCACCAATTGTTTCCAACGATAGATTTTTACCGTCCCGAGGACCCCAGCCAGGAAGTTTACACCTTCTTACGTGGCTTAGACTAACTGTTGTAGATTTCATTGAGTGGTGCCAAGTTTTTGTTTGACCTCCTCTAGCTTTTTTCCAGCCTGACCCTATATCCGCTAACATTGCTCGTCGAGGAAGGTGATGACTAGGCATACGTAACACATGTCCTAACCATCTCAGTCTTTGTAACTTTACAACCTCGTCGATTGATTTCCCCTCCTTACCTAGAACTCTACGCCTAACCTCAATATTGCTCACCTTATTATGCCACTTCACACGGGAGATAGAACCTAGGCACCTATGATCAAAGACAGCTAATCTTCTCATGTCTTCCACTCTCAGTGGCCAGGTCCCACAGCCATAAAGGAGGACGGAGCGGACTGGTCGATAGTCGAACATCTCGTCTACGCCAGAGTCGGCGTAAACTGGCAAATGCGGGTGGAGTCCCCCCATTGCACGTCGGTGGGTTGAAAATCGCGACGGACCCTAATCGGGTGCTCTCGGGTGTGTAGTGTGTGCGTCGGTGGCACAACGGTTAGGACTTTCACCGACCATGCACAAGGTCCGAGGTTCGATCCCTCGCCGACGCACACCTGATATCAATGGTTGGCCTGCTGAATTCGGGCTACAGATATCACATGTTGAAAATTCAATACTTGTACCGAAAATACGGTGTGGAATCAAGCTATAATCAAAATAAAAGAAAATAAATTAAGTTACATACTATGACATTTCCTCCCATATTTTGTGTTGCCTTTCCTAATTAATAATTTACTGTTATGGGTTCGACGTCGTATTCTCTTACAACTGTTTCATCTTCAAGTGTTCTCCGAATGCTGAAGACTGGTGAAGTGAGGCAATATTTCTTACATATTGCAGCTTTTTTAACATGGCCTAACTTTTGACAAAGCTTTCATTTGATGGGATAAACAAGATTAGTTCCTTAATTATAGTTACCAGGAGACTGCAACTATTCACATTTGAAACAAGAAATACTTATCTCTTGTTGTTAATCTTTAAAAATTTTCTTAAACACTGCATGTTTTTCAACTTGCGATTCAGACATGAAAATTCACTGTTACTGCACCAAATCTTTTTAAAGACTTTTTCATGTATCGTTTAAACCTTTAAATCATAATGCTCAGGAAACATAACGACACCGAATATATCTACCTGTGGTGCAAGTTTTCATTGCTTTTATATTGTAACATCCACGTTTCGTAAGTAGGTATTTGTATTAGTTTTTACAGTAATTGATAAAAGTCTCGTTATTTAGATGGTTACCGGTATTTCGTTTTTCAAATAATGAATACTAACTTATAGGTTGTAAACATTACTGTGTATGTATAAGTATGCAAATGGTTTGTTTGAACTCACACCGTTCTGATGGCTCAATTTCCATTAAAGTATATGGGTACTGTGCAAAAGTTCGGTCTCTTCTGCTCTGTTGTTGTGACATTGTCAGTGTTACAAAAGACTTACAGAATACCATGCATAAATCGTTTTATAGTATTCAGTCAGTGGTGAGTATTGTGGTTACAGGTAGTGTTAAGTAAAGGAGGCAAATCTATAAACGTGTTTGTTTTCACTTGCATATCAAGGCATTACCTCTTGATCAAACAGACTGATGCAATTGGTCATGGTGTCAGTATTGCTCTGAGTTGTATGGAGAAGTGTTGAATGCGGCTACGGTTCAATAATTAGAGACAATATGCAAAAGCAAATGTTGTGATGCACAGGCGTAACCATTGTACTTGATTCAAAACCCACTTCATTGTGGTTGGTTGGATAGTATCGTCAACGCTCACACAATAATTGTGGCCAATTTCTTTTAAGTGAGAAAAAAAACTTTTTGAGTGACTGAGTTCTACTATTCAGCCTTCATAATCAAGCTCTGAGTCAATTTTATCAACTACTGAATTGTTTTTACTTGTCATATCAATTTTTAGTTATTTTATTATCACTCTGTTTTAGTCTAATTACTGTTTGGTTGGCGTTTCGAATTACTGCACCTTGAACTGGTAAATTTACAAAAAAGATTCCGGATCGCCCGTCTGTCTGTCTGTCGTTTAGCAATTGAAGATATAGCATACTTGTCCACTAATTTTAATCTTCATTTATGCACAGTGGTTTCCCAAACCACTCTATGATATGTTTTTCCTAGAGATACCGTACACAGTTGAGAATTGCAGGCTTAATATATATTCCTCGTTTTAACCTCCTTTAGCGCCTATTCTGACAATCCTATGGCCCGTAAATATAGCTCTTTTTTCTGATACGAAAACTTATTGTTTGGAGCGAGTCTTAATTGTTTTGAATGTACCATTGTGTACGCTTCCTACGATTTTTTATGAATACTTCAAAATTTGAGAATAAATATAACAGAACGATTGTTTGTGCATTGAAATGGTTAACACTAGTCTGACTTATAAATGATGGGAAAGATTTGTAACTCAAGTGAATGATATTGGGGGTATTTGGGTTCTTTGAGTTTCATACTGAAGTATGCACAAAAGGTGTTGTCGAAAAAGACATGGAAAGCCTCACAGTTAAACCACCTAGCTTGGAGGATATAACTACGCCAATACTAATCTGATTGTTAGAAACTACAAAAAGCTATTCAGCAAAAGAGTTGAAAACCATAGCCACAAAGTTTTCGTGTACAGTAATCTAACAACACAAATAGGTGCATAGTGAAAATGCATTCTTCTAAGTGATAGTCCAGACAGTACCTAAGAATATGCCTTTTTGTAGTCACCAGTAATATATGCTTTATATGCTTATATGTTAGTTTTTTTGAACTTTGACTCATTTCAGAACGGTGGGCTTCTTGTCACACAGTTACTGCGGTAGACGGAGGATCTGGTGACCATGTTAGGAATGCTGTTTCCTGTGATACACTTACGACAGCAAATATGGAACGTAGCCAATTTTCCGAAAGCTCCGAACAGATATTCCATAGTCAAGCAGAAGACGGAGAACGACGAGACCAACGTGGACGTCCACAAAGATGGTCGCAGTTTCTGCGGTAAGTTTATGTGTATATGTGCAAAATCATTTTAAAGAGTATATAACGAAGGGATTCTGAAATCATACTGCTTTCTAATTAGTCGTTTCTCCTTCGAAGCTTCGTTTCTCGTCCAAACAGCTTTCGATATCACTTAAAATTCCATCTTCATTGATGTAAGAGTGAAATGTCGTTTATTTGATACAACACAAGAAAATAATTTAAAAAATCATTTTTTCCCTCACTTTCCCCAGTGGAACATAGGGCTTCAAGCTAGGGGCTTGAAGTTTCTGTAGCAGTGATTATTTTACAGGATAGGGTTGCTAGCCCCAACCTTTCCTCTTTACCAGCATTATTTCTGGCCTAGCGAGGTAAAGGAGTTCGTCGGCCGGGGATCGAACCCTTGACCATGTGCATGGTCTCACGTTCAACCTTCCCTCTTTACCAATCTTAATACTGGGTAAGTTAGGTAAAGGAGTGCGTTGGGAGGGGATCGGCGAGGATGCTAACCGCTGTGCCACCGACGCACTGTCTAATATTAGTTATCCAAATACACTAGTTTATGTACTGTTCTAATGGAGTTGAGGATGTAATCATGCTTCTTGACTTGTAGTAATTAGTAAAGACACTCTTATAGTTTTCTGTCGTTCTATTCAAAACTATTCTGTAAGGACTGAATATTATGTAAGTCTATTGGGTATAACGCAGTGATACAATATTATTAATAACTGAATGAATTTCTGACCACAACCTATTGCTCATAATCCTGTCAGTATATTCACACTAATTCCTAAATTTCTTTGTATGATTTTGTATTCTCCGTTGTTTTTAATGTAATTTTCCATATATTTAGGATAGATGTTGCGTTTTTCCTATTGCATGCCGTCGTTAGTAATCTTCTTGAAAGAAGCAACTGTGATTCTATGAAATCAACGATCGGAACAGTTGTTGAGCAGTCTTAAAATGTACTATAATTTGTGTAGTTTTTTTAACTTATTCATTCATCTCAGTCGCTTAGATGTACATAAGTCACAGGGGACAGATTTTACCTGCATTGAGCAGTCGCGGGGACTGAAGTGTACATCAACTATTGAAAATTCGATTAAGGGTCAAACTAATTTGAAGATGTTTTTTACTTGAAGCTTAGTTACTTTTTCAAGTGGATTTTATAATATATATTTTGAATTATTTGCTGATTTTATATATCTTCTTATTACAATACGAACATTTCGTGTATATTTTCACCTACAGAAAATAAAAAATAACTATAGGACTTTTACATGATCTGCCGACTGGTGACAGTACAGAGTCTGTAACTGGGGCGTAGTTGAGGATAAAAATGAGGGAATTACAGGATTTCATCATGAGCTGATATCAGTTAGAGAACCATTAGAAAACCTGGGAGTACTGGAGAGCTATTTCGTCCTAGTTTGGGACTCTTCATCAGTACGCACCCACCAACAGGGTTCGAACCCAGGACCTTCTGGTTACAAGGCGAGCTAGCTCGTATACCATTAAGCCACAGGTACCCAATCCAATGTCCCACGAATTCTAACTTCTGCCGATTCACGACATAGCGCGACCCCCCTAGCCAGTGTCTTCAGTGAGTATTTGTCCTCACACCCGACCCGACACATCACACTAGTTACTAGTGTCAAATCAAAATATCCACTACAGTCCTACAGAAGGTCAATTGCGAGCCCGCATAGCTCAGTGGTAACGAACCCAGGTGGGTGCGTACTGCTGGAGAGTCCCAAACTAGGACGAAATAGCTGTCCAGTACTCCCAGGTTTACCAATGGTTCTCTAACTAATGTCAACTCATGATGAAATCCTGTAACCAATCGAATCCCTACAAACCAACACTTGAATTAGGGAATTAGTTGGACGTGTTTAGTGCTTCATTTATTTCGAAAGTTGCACCAATGAGAATAGACTGGTTATTCACAAAGCCGTAGTCCGAATAGGAGAGATGATCTTTTCTGAATTCGTGTCATCTGTAGCGCCTGTGAAGTATTCGTGTTCTTAAAAAAGTATGAATTTATTGCGCAACAGTTTAAGTTGCGGTTGCCACCGAAAGATATGAGGAGATTGCTTACTCAAAAAAGCTGTCTTCGTTGTATTAGCATGAAACGTTAAGTAGGTAAAGTTATGACTAGAACTGGGATGTTAGGAAAAGAAAGTCAGTTAACTGATGTGGTCATCAATCTTCGATGTTAGTGATTGGAATACGCATTGAATGTTTCGAGCCACTGTCTTCCTCGACAGGTAGCGTTACCTAAATTAAGACTGGACTAATGCATGGTTGGGGAGCGGGTGGTTAGAAGAAGTTCGATACCGGTTCTTAAAGTCGGTAAACTCTGGTTCGAGTCGTGTAGAGAAGTGTAAGCTGCGTTAGTGGAGTCTTTTGGATGCAAAAGATCAATGATGGGAAATTCGTGCTGAATGTTCGAAACTGTTATCATTGACTCATGCATAGTTATTCTTTATCATCTCTGGAACTCTAAACGTCTTCAGGAGTTGCATTTGGTTATCATCTCGCACCTCAGTCAGTTGGTTAGAACGTAGTTACCCAGAAAAGATTTTCATGCACACGACTATGAGCCATATTTATTGAGAGCTGGTGATACTACCCGGTTGCGCAGACTAAAGTGGGTGTAACGACAGAAGACAAGAGTCAGACGACAGATCGTTTATCAAGGAAATCAACAAATATTTATAGATTTTCATATACATATTGTAGATTATTGTTAACAGAAAACACAAACTTCTGATTGGTTGTTTCTCACAGAAAGTCAACCTTGCATCTCTTTGTGGCCGTTTCTTGAATGTCAGATCATCTATCTGCAAATTGTATCTGCCTACGCAAAGCCTTTGTTCTCATTTTTCTCACGACCAATATTGGGGACATAAACATTGACGTAAATTGCTGTCCACCAATTCTGACTAACAGCCAGCTCTCACCACATAGGTGGAGTAGGACTCGGGCTCTGGGTCCATTAGCTTAAGCGAGTGAGCAGCGTTTCTACTCTTCATCTTGACGTACTGTTTGTCCATTTTTGTGTTATTCTGTTCCTATTCGTTATGCTTGTAGTATGATAACTCAGTGTGGTGCACCTCTGTAAGGTGGTTCTGTGTCGGCCTGTATGTCTTCTCTGTTTGTTATAATTGGCTTAGTTTTGAACTATGGAGTAACTTTGTAAATGTGATTGTTTTGAGTTTGAACGCTATCTAAATGACAATGAGTCATCTAGATAAAATAAAGTGAAAAAGTAAGCACTATATAATCAGGACTCGGACACCGACAGGATCAAACAATAAATTTTGTCCGAATATGTTATCCAGTGAATAAACGTTACTCTGTATAGTATATTTAGCAAACTAACGGGGTTAAAGTTGCAACTGTAAGTAAATACAATTCGCCATCTTTTCTTCTACATTTTCTTGACTGGATTTTATCGCCTTTTCCCTGTTCAGAAGACTGAATTAACGCTAAATTCTATGAAATTACTTTGTTTGTCATATTTTCGGTATTTTCTTTTAAACAGATGAACTACATAATTTATCATATTCATATCTTCCTCTTAATAGAAATACTTGATTCTCTTTTTTTCTTGGTTTTGCGTATATCATTACTTACAGACAAGCTTTGCTTTCAATACCGACAGGATCAGACTATGGGTTCGACCCAGTTAGTGAGTTACGTGCTTTTATGTCTGAACAATTTCGTTTGACATCTGCAAAGTCCAACAGTGCAGTTTTCGACAGACAAAGGTAAATATCAGCATTTATTGCATGATAATTGTAAAATTAAATTTGACTAGAACGAACTATAAATGCTACTCTAGTATTGTAGTGTGCTGTATCAAATTGTGTTTAAAGTGATCTGTATTCCTTACCCCACATTGTTGTAGGACTCAATAAGGGTTGGTAAACATTGCTATTGTGTGATCTTGAAGTAATACTGAAAACCTCATTTAGATTTAGAGAGATTGAAAGTATTGCATACGACTTATAATTGCCAAATCTAATGCTGTACTGTATGTAGGTTTTGTAGTGTTTATTTTGGTGCAGTGGTAGAATGCTTGCCTGGGGTTCAGTCAACGCACTCCCAAACCTGGTTTAGCCGATAGTTACCCCGGCAAAACAGGAAGGCTGGGCGTGAGGCTAGCAACCTCACCCCTCCGCCGTAAAAAGAAACGCCACTCTTCCTGAAACTTCGAAGCTCTAGCTTGAAGCCTTATGTTCCAATAGAAACGTAAAAAAAACAAAATGGAAAAATAATCCACAACTTTAGTGCAGCATTATTCAATGAATTTCGACGTCTTACATGACCTGTAAGAACTACTAAGGCGATCATCCGAAGTTAGATATATTAGATAGTTAGTATTTGTTAGTTATAGTATTTTATTAGCAAATTTAAGATTATATGCTTAGATGGGTTAAACCTACATAACCATTTGACGGTAGACTTCCAAATTTGTTCGAACATGTGAACTATTTAGCTACATTTTGTATAAATATTAACCGACTAATCAGTTATCCAATTAAGTGATTTGGTTATCTAACGTTCATAGGCGGGAAATTTCGTTGAAAAGCAAAATTGTACAAACTATTTAGCGATGTAACATTCATTTTAATACATTTTGTTTATTGTACAGATTCTTTGAAACAAATGATTCAATTCATCATCCAGAATGCATTTTTGATGCTACCGACAGAAATCCATCTGTTCATTCGGCTGGTTCATTTGTTAATTGTTGTTTTCTTGCACTATGTTGGGCTCATTTTCTTGTCATCATATGGTTGTATCAATGGCCACTGCATTTGGTTTGTTTTGTTCTCATTTGTGTTGGAATTTTTCGCTTATCACAATACCTACAAATACAAGAGTTATCACGTTGGCTTTTCTGTAAACTGAGTGGTATTGTGCAAGCTTTTGTACCAAATTTAAGTATGGCGCAAAGACGATCCTACTTGAAATCACTTATCCCTAAACCTGTGCATGGATTATTCACACTTCTGTCGTATTGTGATAGAAAGGTATGCGATATCATATTTACTTTTTAGATTTAACAATGTTGTCAACTGTGCTTACATTTAACAACTAGTAGTTACATAGGTCTCCATGGTTATGACTCTCTTACTGACCCATTTTGCCAGATATTCGAGCTCTGCTTAACAGAATCTTCATTTAGTTATTATCCCCTACCATGTACATCTTCGTTATTTGTAATTTCACTACATTTCTACGCTTCTGTGTGCTTTTTCAAAGTGTAGCAATTCGAATTGTACTTTTGTGCAAAGTTCCACGTTAATAAGTTAATCAGTCTTTTGGGGTGTGTATCTGGCAGTTTGGTTAAACAAACTGTGGCGCAAATAGACTTATACTTGCATCGTGGAGTTTAACCTTGTCGTGTTATTGCATAGGTTTAATTCAGTAAACGATTTAGTCATGATCACATGGTCAAGTGAATTACAAATATTTTTAAGCGTCTAGTTTCCTCTGAATGCTTTCAAGTGAAATTAACCACATTCATCATCAATTGTCTTAGTGAATCAAGTACAAAGATTCCTTAAGTTTGTCCTTTTTATCGGTTATCATATGATTTATGGCACTAACGTGAATAATTTTGAATATTTAGCAAGAATTTTCCCTTTCTGGACTTTTGTATCCAAAAAACTGCAGCAACGCGCAACCTTACACTTTAATACTCGACTTAGACGTAAGGTTTAGTTTAATTTTAATTGTTAGATTTCGTTGCAAACCAATATCAGTCAGGAAGATCATTGAAAACCAGAGAACACTGGACAACTGTTTTGGGACCCTTCAACAGTGCGTGTGCCACCATCTATCGGGAGTCGAACCCAGGACCTTCAGGTTACGATAACAAGCTCTTTGACCATTCAGCCGTTTAGGGTGGAATTCAGGAACTAACTTTCTTAATTCAGGAATTCTAAATTTTACGAGTTGATCATGGATTGATGTCAGTTAGAGAACCATTGAAAACCAGCACCGGAGTACTGGACAGCTGCTGTTTCATCCTAGTTTGGGAATCATCGGCAGTACGCACCCACTGGGATTCGAACCCGGGACCTCCCGGTTACAAGGCAAGCTCGTATACCATTCAGCCACTGGGACCCGATTCAATGGCTCATGAATTCTAACTTCTACCAATTCGTGATTTAGCGTGACCCAAACTAGGATGAAACAGCCGCTGTCCAGTACTCCCTGGTTTTCAATGGTTCTCTAACTGATATCAATGTGTGATCAACTCGTAAAAACCCTTACAAACCAAAACTATAGAAAATTCTAGCTTTCTTAATTCGTGATCTTGTGCTACTCTCACTAGTGTCTTCATTCAATGAGCATCTACTTCACTGTGACATGGTGAAACCCAGTGGTTACGATTTTTCAGGACGTATATCCAGTTATTAGCAGCCCGGTGGAGATTGATACTTAAATCTAGCAATTCAAATTAAATTCATCCAAATCTCCACAAATTCCATAATCTTGTTATTATTGTTCCCTTGGGTTCCTAGTGGAACATAGGGCTTCAACTGCACGTCTTCGCTTGCTTCTGTCTTCCTTCTACTGTACTTTTCACCTCTATCCATGTTAGTCCATACTGTTTCAACTCCTCTTCACACGATCTCCTCCATGTCACCCTTGCACTGACGTCCCACTCGCCGCGTGCTTCCCTTTCGGCCTGATTCCACTCGAACAATGGTCTGACGCGCGCGCGATGTCACCCAGCGACCTCCTCAGCGAGTGTCCAATCCATCTCCACTTTCTCCTGCATATTTGTTGGTTGGCGGTTGGTTCTTGTTTTGTTTTGTTTCTTCCCAGCCATAGTTTCTTGTTAGTGATTCTTTCTGACCCGGCCATCTGATCTTCAGTATAGAGCCAAGACAGTTAGTTGTTGATAAAGGTCTGCAACAGGCTGTTAGGGGAAATATTCTTTGTGACCCGCCCACCCGCCAAGTTTCTGATCCGTATAGAAGAACTGACTGACTTGACGTTGTTTGTATTGAAAATCCGAGCGAATTTTGTTGTTGATGCTGGCTGAGTGACGAAGATTTCCAGAATGGTTTCAGGTTGATGAATATGTTTCTCGCCTTTCCGATTCTCGCTCGAGTTGACATCCTCGTCCGTTCCGACTTCCTGTAGTTGAGACAATGCTCCCTAGATGACAAGTGAATTAAGTAACCTCTTTTAAATCCCATAATCTAAACAGGGATAATTACTTATCTATCGTTTTATGCACTTTAGACTGTCTTTACATTTATTTAGGTGTCTGTAATTTTGTATCGTATTTCATTATTCTGACAACTGATATGACTTACGCTTAAAATCAATATTTCGTACATTTTTCTTTGTATTTTTTAAGTATTATATCGTTGTACCCACAAGAATAGGAAAGGAAAAACAACTAATCTTTTATTTTTTGTTAATTTTAGCTTTGTCATTGTTTGGATTCATGGTTGGACAGTGTAGTCACCCTATTCATTCTTATCTTCTTCATTTTCGCATTTTGTCTGTTGACAATGTTTTTGGCATTTCAAGTAAGATGAAAATGCACTAACGTGCATATTTTTGTATTATGATTATTGTAGTATAATTTTGTTTTAAGTTAGGTGTATTTCTGTTATACGAATAAAGATAGAGAGAATTTACTAACCTGTTATAGGAACTTTTATCATCCTTGTTTGTAACCTTCAATTACCGTTCTGCATAATGTCTGACCGTAGTCTTTGAGCCATCGAGGGCATATTTTACGCCGCATCTCTTTCCCTCACATCTCGAACATTTTCGATCCTTGTACCTACGACTAAAGGACGAAATTGGAAGACATGAAAAAATTAGCTGTCTTCGATCGTAGGTGCCTGTTTTCTATCTCCCGTGGGAAGTGGTATAATAAGGTGAGCAGTATTGAGGTTAGGCATCGAGTGCTGGGTAAGGAGGGGAAATCAGTAGACGAGGTTGTAAAGTTACATTGACTGAGATGGTTAGGACATGTGTTACGTATGCCTGTCTGCCTGTCTGTTTTCGACATAGAACTTTGCACAAATGTGCGGAAGTTCAAGTCGCCACATTCCGTGTAGCACGCGAAGCAAGAGAAGAAAGTACAAGAAAAGCATAATAGAAACAGTGAGCAGAGGTGTGAGACAAAGGAGTAATAAAGAAATAGAAACAGTTTCATTGAAGATCATAAGTCACAGGGAGTGGATGCATCTGCGTTAGCCACTGAGAACGATTTTGAGCCATGTCACCAATTGTTTCCAACCATAGATTTTTACCGTCCCGAGGACCCCAGCCTGGAAGTCTACACCTTCCTACGTGGCTTAGACCAACTGTTGTGGATTTCATTGACTGATGCCAAGTTTTTGTTTGACCGCCGCTAGCTTTTTTCCAGCCTGACCCTATATCCGCTAACATAGCTCGTCGAGGGAGGCGATGACTTGGCATACGTAACACATGTCCTAACCATCTCAGTCTTTGTAACTTCACGACTTCGTCGATTGATTTCCCCTCCTTACCTAGAACTCTGCGCCTAACCTCCATGTTGCTCACCTTATTATGCCACTTTACACGGGAGATAGAACCTAGGCACCTATGATCAAAGACAGCTAGTCTTTTCATGTCTTCCACTCTCAGTGGCCAGGTCTCACAGCCATAAAGGAGGACGGAGCGGACTGATGAGCAGTACACCCGCCCTTTGGTCGATAGTCGAACATCTCGTCTACGCCAGAGTCGGCGTAAACTAACAAATGCGAAACGAGCCCCTTGTATTCGTGCGTAGTCATCGTTTTCCTCGACTGACGGTCAATGTTAGCTGAGATAGTGTGGATTGAGTTATAAAAGAGTTGGCTAGTTAGTGGTGGTCTAGCCAAAACATGTCATCAGTCAATGGAACCCAGAACAGTTAGTTTAAGCCAGCCGCGTAGGAAGGTATAAACTTCCTGGTTAGAGTCTTTGGGACGGTAAAAACCAACGGCTGGCAACAATTGGTGATATGGCTCAAAATCGTTCTCAGTGGCGCAGATGCATCCACTCCTTGTGATTTATGATTTCAAATGAAACTATATCGTTCTTCGTTATTACTATTCCTTTGTCTCACATCTCTGTTTGCTGTCTCTATTTTGTATTTCTTCTACCTTCTTTTCTTGCTTTGTGTGCTTCAAGGTGGGAGTGTGGCGACTTGAACTGCCGCACATCGGTGTAAAGTTCTATGTCGAAAACAGACAGACAGGCAGAAAGGACGAAATTATATAGATTGTACTTCAAACTGTTTCTACAAGTTCACCAGCAGTTGAAGTGACACTTATATAGGTACCTTGGATTAATCACATACATCCTAAGCTATGTGCACAAAAAACAACAGAATTCAACCTTCACCTACTATGGACTACTTGACCTATTCAAATATGATTGGTCATTAGTACGTACATTTGCTTTATGCAGGACCCGACAGAATTATTCCGGAGGTGTTTAAATATGGGGGTGACATACTAGTTTGTAGATTAACTGAGGTACTAGGCAACGTCTGGGAATCAGAGACAGTTCCATCAGACTGGGGTAAGTCACTTATTATACCGATATTCAAGAAGGGAAACAAGTCCTCGTGTGATAATCATAGGGGGATCAGCCTAACGAACATAGTTTCTAAAATCCTAGGCTCAGAAATCATGCACAGACTAAGCAGAACTCGGGAGGAACAGACGAGGGAAAATCAAGCAGGCTTTAGACCAGGTAGAGGGTGCATAGATCATATCTTCACTCTCCGACAGATTCTAGAACATAGACACACTTTTCGGCGTCCAACAATTGCCATATTTCTTGACTTGAAGGCGGCCTTCGACTCCGTGGATCGAAAGGTACTATGGCAATGTCTGACTGTGAAGGGAGTGCCAAGAAAGTATATTGCACTAATCAAGGCACTCTATTCAAACTCACGTAGCCGTGTAAGGGCTTATGGGGAATTGTCATCTGAATTGGTAACAACCAGTGGTGTCCGACAGGGATGTCCACTTTCCCCATTTCTGTTTAACTTCATCATAGATATGCTGATGGAAGTATCCTTAACTGAACGTAATGACTTAGGAATCGACTTGTTACCAGGGAATAGTCTTATGGACTTAGAATATGCAGATGACATAGTCCTGTTAGGGGAGGATGCTGACAAAATGCAGAGTCTTCTGAACACCTTGAGCAGCAATCTTCGTATGTTTGGCATGCGATTCGCCCCGTAAAATGTAAGATGCTGCTACAGGACTGGACTACGTCAACTCCTAGCTTAGTGATAGGGAGTGAAGTGATAGAACATGTTGACCACTTCACCTATTTGGGAAGTTGTATCAGCACCAACGGACTGATTGGCGATGAAATCTCAGCACGGATCCGAAAAGCTCGAGCTGCTTTCGCTGACTTACACCATCTCTGGCGTAGGCGTGACATCCGGTTATCAACCAAGGGACGTGTGTACTGCTCATCAGTTCGCTCCGTCCTTCTCTATGGCTCTGAAACATGGCCAATACGAGTTGAAGACATGAAAAGGTTGACTGTTTTCGATCATAGATGTCTGCGATCTCTTTCTCACGTTAGGTGGTTTAATAAGGTAAGTAATGTTGACGTTAGGCGTAGAGTGTTGGGCAAAGAGGGAAAATCAATCGACGAGGCTATAAAGTTACATAGATTGAGATGGCTAGGTCACGTGCTGCGCATGCCTAACCATCGCCTTCCCCGACGGGCATTACTAGCTGATATAGGTGCAGGTTGGAAAAGAGTAAGTGGTGGCCAAACAAAAACATGGCCTCATCAATCCATGAAATCCTTGACAGTTAAACTGAGTCAGGTAGGGAGATGCAGACTCCAGGGTTGGGCCCTCGGGACTCTAGGAATCAATGGCTGGAGACAATAGGTGACATGGCTCAAAATCGTTGTCAATGGCGCAGATGTATTCAGTCTCTGTAATCTTTCATATTCCTTTCTACCATTACCCATTCTGTTTCACTCTTATACTTGTGAAACTCTATTGATTCTCTTCACTCATCTTCTTGTCTACCATTGTGTGGTATTTGGAACGTGGCAACTCGAACTGCTGCACTTCGGTGCCAAGTTCTATGTTGAATCCAGACAGACGGGGACAGACTTTTGCTTTATGTAACTGAGTAAATGACATGCATTTCATTTTATTATTGTGAACCATGTTAGTTGAAAAGTGGCTGTAAAGAAATATCATCTCGCGAAATTTGTCTTCGAAATGCCTTATTCAAATTTATCAAAGGAACTAATTGTTTTAATTTGTTCATAATCCTAAATAAGACTAATGGAAACCAAGTGGCTGCTTGCCGATGCACTCCTAAACTTCATAAATTTATCCCTTTTTATGAATTTGAATAAAGCAAATAAAACTGTTTGTGCAGAATAGGACGGTACCATCATTTATTTCGTTGGCTTCTCATCATCTGCATATAGCCTAAATAAATTGCTAGGTTTATATACAGAAAAATTTTAGCATACTTGCAAATTCTACATGATGTCAGTTGACGGGAGGTTCCACACTTAATGAACAGTACTCAGAAAATCACACTTATATGGTTTTTACGCAGGGAGTTCAAGTTTAAACGACATCAGTGTTTGCATAGAATAGTAAAGGAGTTACGTTGTGAAGAGAAGAGGTGAGTTGGATGATGAGCAGGTAATCAATTGGATGACAATGTACCGAGTTCAGCTGAAATCAAGGAAACAACAGACAATCAAAATTACATTATGTCAAAGGGGGGTGGAGATTAAAGCCAAAGATTACGTAATCAAATGGAAGAGGAAGAGAGAGGGAGTAAGGACATGCATTTACCAGGGCAGGGAAAGACTGATAACTGCTTCTTCCCGAACACATAAATCGGGCTTCAGGTGTTTGATAGCGATTCCTTCAGCAGACTTGAGGAGAATTGAGCTTTTTTTCTGTTAATAATTTTAAAGGATTTCGTGATGTCAACCTTACGACACGTATTGATGGGATGTCTAGAAATGGCACTGTTGTAAGCGTTTGTTCCTTTGGAACATAGGCTTTTCAGTACATGTTCAGAAAATTCGAGGTGTGCCCTTTTTTGTGTTATCCCAATGTAACTGCTCCTGCAGATACACGTAAATTTGTAAACTCAGTTAGAGTTAACATGAGATGGATATTTGACGACATTTAACTGAATCAAAAAACATGTCCGATAGACGGGAATCAACTTAGCTGCAGGATAGGCTCTGTGTAGTGATGTATTCAATCCTCTGTTGACTATTCCTGCACTCGTAAACCTTGCCTAGGCTTTAGTAAGCCCTATATTGGGACTTCAAAGCTCAAGTTTGAGACCCTCTGTTCCACTAGGGACGCAAATGAATGAAAAATGCCAGTAAAGAATGGTGGTGTATTTACTAGCGGGGATTGGGAAAAAAAGCACTCAGTAGTGTTGCTGAAAGTTGTTTTCTTGACAGATAATATTACCATTGGCTATTTAGTTCTTTTATCAATGAAGCCTAAATTTCTAATTTATTTTTTGCAACACTGTTATTTGCAAGGGGTAATTTGTTTCTTTAGATTCTCATCAATAATAATAATCCCAGGGGTAATGTTTCGTAGTGTTTGCAGTTCCTTTTAGATTATATCATTAGCGTGGACTCATCAAACACCAAAACAAAGAGTAAATTCATACTTAGGCCGTTGCAGATCAAACAAGAAATAGGTTGAACTACTAGTGTAACAACAGAAGACAAGGGCCAGGCAACAGATCGTTTTATTATGAAAATCAACACGTATTTATACATATTTCAACTACATTATTATAGACAAGCGCAGGCTTCTGATTGGTTGTTTCGGGATTCCTTGACAAATAGAGTTCTCTCTGCGAATCATATTCTGCCACGTTAACTTTGCTGTGATTGGTTGTTGACTCAGGCTTGTTCATATTTTCTCACGGCCCATATTAGTGACCTAGACCTTAACGTAGATTAGTGCCAACCAATCGGCTAGCAGCCTGCTCTCACCACACTAGGAATGTGAGAAACAAATTCACCAACCTGAAACAACCAATCTGGAAATCTTTATCACTCAGCCAGCATCAACAACAAAATTCGCTCGGATTTTCAATACAAACAACGTCAAGTCAGTCAGTTCTTCTATACGGATCAGAAACTTGGCGGGCGGGCGGGTCACAAAGAATATTTCCACTAACAGCCTGTTGCAGACCTTTATCAATAACTAACTGTCTTGGCTCTATACTGAAGATCAGATGGCCGGGTCAGAAAGAATCACTAACAAGAAACTATGGCTGGGAAGAAACAAAACAAAACAAGAACCAACCGCCAACCAACAAATATGCAGGAGAAAGTGGAGATGGATTGGACACTCGCTGAGGAGGTCGCTGGGTGACATCGCGCGCGCGTCAGACCATTGTTCGAGTGGAATCAGGTCGAAAGGGAAGCACGCGGCGAGTGGGACGTCAGTGCAAGGGTGACATGGAGGAGATCGTGTGAAGAGGAGTTGAAACAGTATGGACTAACATGGATAGAGGTGAAAAGTACAGTAGAAGGAAGACAGAAGCAAGTGAAGACGTGCAGTTGAAGCCCTATGTTCCACTAGGAACCCAAGGGAACAAAATAATATAATAATTGGGAACAAGCGAAAAAAAGGAGAAATAAAGCCTAAAGGAAACTTATCTTAGTGATATAGTGCAAATATTATTTGTATAAAACCATGTAAACACAAAGTCTAATGGTTTATTTAATGCTCATTGCAATTTGTCTAAAATTAAACATTTAATCCATCTTCATGGGTGTTTTGTTTCTCTACACTAAATAGTTTGTATTGTTTAAGTTAACTCAGTACTCGTCTTTATTTATTCACATTCAGATTTTTAAGAGCTCAGTAAAGTATGTAACTATAACGACAATATATTTTTTCTTATGTCTCCAGGTTCATAATGAAAGTATTCGTTTGGTATCTTTAACGAGTGATCTGATTAACAAAGCTATGAATAGTGAAGCATATAGGTGAGTGAGTGATGTATACTTACTTTTGCTGTAATATGCATTCACATATTCTGTGATACTATAGCAGTAACTTTATTATGTTCTCTGTTCGCTACTTATTTGCTTTCTTTCTTCTTTTTCTTTGAAACGTTTTGCAATTTGATATTAGAATGAACTACCCTTGTAAGATACACTTTGGATATTCATGTTATTGGGCGAATCTAAACAGCATCCATTCATCCATTCAGTTAATTTTTCTTTTCAAGTGTTGGTTTTGTAGGGATTTTTTGTTTGATTGCATGGAGGATTTCACCATGAGCAGACATCAGTTAGAGAACCACTGGAAAACCTGGGATTACTGGACAGCTGTTTCGTCCTAGTTTGGGATTCTTCAGCAGTACGCACCCACCGGGGTTCGAACCCAGAACCTTCTGGTTACAAGGCGAGTTCTTAGACCATTGACCTCTGCTTACTGTCTCTATTATGCTTTTCTTGTACTTTCTTCTCTTGCTTTTTGTGCTACATGGAGTGTGGCGACTTGAACTTCCGCACATATGTGCAAAGTTCTATGTCGAAAACAGACAGACAGACAGACCATTGAGCTACTGGGACCCGATCCAATGGTCCTTGAATGCTAACTTGTGCAAACTCCCGATATAGCGCGACCACTTCTTTTCACGGTGATCTTTTAGTTTGTACTTAATTTATGCGCAGTCGAAATAGAATGCAGGGGAATTTTATTGTTTTCAAGAGTTAATTTGTAGGGGTTTGATTTGTTTTTCTGATGCTTGCTATTGACGAGCTGCAGGACGGTGTTTCTTGGATTTCTAGTGAGAAGTTGTGATCAGTGGGGTACATCCTGCCCTGGGTGAAGACAAACGCTCAACGATGATATTGGCTGGTGGTCGCAGTAAAATCAAGCCCATTGAGTTGGTTCGGAGTGTGTGATATGTCTACGAGCTAGCATTGTAACCAGAAGGTCCTGAGTACGAAACCTGGTGGGTATGTACTGTTGATGAATCCCAAACTAAAACGAGACAGCTGTCCAGTACTCCGATGCTGGTTTTCAATGGTTCTCTGACTGGTACCAATCCGCCCTGAAACTTGACAAGTAGGAAAATTAAACGGTTTTGTGAAAATCATAGTCATTTAAATCCTTATGAAACACTTCTTGTTGTTCGAAGTCAAGGAGTTTTAGTTTTTTCATCTGTAATTCAACGAAATTAATCATTAAGATGGAGGCAAGTTTACCTAATGGGAGGTGGATTCACCATTGGTCTGCAGACTATGTTTAAAGCAAAATGGCTTGTGTGAATTACTCTCCCAAGTTGCTTAATAGATTACAGTAACATATTGTAACCACAGGAGACAAAAGCCAGGCAACAGATCGTTTATTGAGAAAATCAACAGATATTTATAAACTTCTATGTATATTATTATTCGTTATTGTTAGCGTCTTCTGATAGGTTGTTTTCTCGCCGGAAGTTATTCTGTCATCTCTTTGTGGCCGTTTCTTTGAAGGTCAGACCGTATATCTGCGAGTCGTATCCGCCCACGCAAAGTCTGTTGTGATTGGTTGTTGAGTTAGTCGTTGTCCTTGTTTTTTTCTGATGACCGAGATTCGGGACGTAAACATTGACGTAAATTGCTGTCTGTCGATTCTGGCTAGCAGACAGCTCTCACCACAATATAAGGTTGACTAAATTAGAATGACACTGTTGTTGGCCTAACTCTATGCGAAAGTCTCTTTCACACTTCATTGTTTTTTCCACTTTTCATGTTCATCCTGTTTGTATAGGTATGATCGCTTGTGTAAACCTATACACTTAAAATAAGTTTCATGATTCATTATAGTTTCTAACACTAATATTTAGCCAGTGATGAGGCTAATTGATTTTCATTTAGTAAGTATTACCTCTTCATGTAAAGTATGACAATAAGCAAAAATAGTTAATAGTTAACACTCACTTATTTGAGACATATTTTGTGTTTTTCATTTGACACTAGTAACTAGTGTGATGTGTCTAGTCCTCTCATTGGTGCAGACTGAATTCTATCGGTCAGGTTGTAATGTAGCCACCATTCTAGGTAGCTCGCCATCACGGTGCACGTTGATTTGATGATATCAGATGGTTGGAGGCAATCGGGAGGAAGCCTTGGACCTAGGTTTCGTGCTAGTTGGCACTCGTCAGCAAGGCGTATCTACAACCTTGAAGGAACTCATGTCCATTCTGAGATTCGAACCCGCGTCACCTAGGTCCAAGGCTTCCTCCCGATTGCCTCCAACCATCTAATATCATCAAATCAACGTGCACCGTGATGGCGAGCTACCTAGAATGGTGGCCACATTGCAACCTGACTGATAGAATTCAGTCTGCACCAATGAGAGGACTAGACACATCACACTAGTTACTAGCGTCAAATCGAAATACCCAATACAGTCCTACAGGAGGTCAATCACGAGCCTCAATAGCTCAGTGGTAACGTCTCTGACTACAGCACTGGGTGACGCGGGTTCGAATCTCAGAAGGGACATGAGTTCCTTCAAGGTTGCAGATACGCCTTGCTGACGAGCGCCAACTACGATGAAACCTAGGTCCAAGGCTTCCTCCCGATTGCCTTCAACCATCTAATACATATTTTTGTGTATACCATATTATGAACCACAGTTATTGTGCGAGAGCTAATGATACATGTTAGTTACTACGGGTAATGTACATGGGAGTGGAAATCGAACCCAGAAACCGCCAGCTGACAGTAACGTCTTTAAGCCAATGGATCACAACTCTATAAACTAAAGTGAATAACTACGTAATATCATGTAAATAGACAAACAGAGCTTATACCAGAGTGCAGAGATTCAGTCCGCTACTCCATAGTGAAAGGAGTTTAACGGAAATAAAACGGTAGTAAAACTTGAGGAAAAAAATAATAACGTTTGTGAAATGTTCTGATGAAGGAAAGTGAACATATGTATACTACTTCGGTCTATCATAAACCATCCACCAATACTTAACAAACTTTCTTCTTCAGCTTAAATTATTTGTCAGACACTACAGATCGATATTATGTCATGGCTCTTTTCTAAGCTGACTATATTTCAGTTGATATTCGGCATTCTTAGAAGTGATTAGCATGTATGTCACAATGCATCTTCATGATTTCGTAGACTGACTTGCTTTTCGTGGATAGAAATCTGCACGTAACTTCAACAGCACTCATTAATACAATGTAAGAATACTTCTATAGTTTCTGGCCAGCTAATCAGTCTATACAGATTCGTTGCAGATGTATTTAGTTACTTAAGTATATATATAGTGTGAAAGTAAGTCCTAATGGTGATATTTAAGTTTCAATTGTTTTTGAGAAATCTTAGAAGATTTTTCTTCAGCCCCTTAGATTATTGCATAAATACTAGTATAGAGCATAGGTTATCGTGATGTATCTGAGGGATTATTGTGCAAACTCGTCAATAACTTTCAATGAATGCGTTTTACCAAAAAGTGACATTACTTATTAAACAGATTTTATACTTTGTAGTATTATTTAATGGTAGAGGTGTTCGACTTCTTATCACAAATCAGAATGCAATTCCTCAAATAGTTCAGTAATATGATTGTTTATTAAATGCTAAATGGTCTTTTTAGCTACAATTGGTTAAGTGTTTAACTGCTACTGACAGTTTATATTAGTTAGTTGGAATATTTTTGGATTTCTTAAAAGACAACTGGGTAACTGCTCATGACTCCACCCCATCTATTCCAGGAAACAGCTTTGAAGTATAAGATACAGGAAAAGAGTACTTTGTCTAGTGACAGTAGTTTTTGTCTCAGATGAAGAAATGAAGTCTAAAATTGGTTTAAACAAAATTATTCAAAAAAAATGCTAGAGCACGTTAAGAAAAGTAGCTTTCAGGAACTTCTAAACTTCCTTACAACTCCCTGTACATTTCGAGCGGCCTTACTTTACTGTTTCCCTAAAGGATTTCACATCTTCCTCCTTGCGTATTGTAAGTGCATGATGCTTAAGATACTTTAAAATTTTTTAAAAAATATGGCAGTTAACCAGAGTTTATTATTCTCCTCAGTTTTCATTCTTTTAGTTTATTAGGTTCTAGTCTGTTTAATTTCATCATAGATGTACTAATGTACTTAAACCTAAGTGACTTCAGCGACTCAGATATTAACTCGTTACCATCAGGGAAAAATCTCGTTGACGTAGAATATGCAGATGGTATAGTCCTCCTTGGTGAAGACGCCAACATAATGGAGTCTTCTGAAATACCTTGAACAGCAATCTTCGAATGTTTGGCGTGCAAGATGATGCTACAGGACTGACTGGACCACATTAACTCATTCCTAGCTTAAAGATAGAGAGTGAAGTGGTTGGTGGAGCATGTTGATCACTACACTTATTTAGGAAGCTGTATCAGTCAGTGCCAGCGAGTTGATCGCTGAAGAATTATCAGATGGGATACAGAAGGTTCGTTAGGCTTATGCGAAATTACGCTATCTCTGACGTAGACATGATATCAAGCTGTCGACCGAAGGACGTGTGTATTGCGCCTCAGGAGTTCCTTCCATCTTCCTTTACAACTGTGACTGAGACATGGACATTGAGAATAGATGCGAAAAGACTGCGGAGCTGTATTTGATCTTGGGTGCCTTCCTGTGTTGTATTTCCCGTGTTAATTGGTATAACAGGGTGAAAAATATTGATTTAAGGCTTCGGTCGAGTTCTAGGTGGTGAGGGAGAATTAATCGGCGAGGCGGGGAAGTTATATTTATTAAGATAGTTAGGACATGTGTCAGGTATGCCTAGTCATTGCGTTCCTCGACTGATGGGCAATGTTAGCTGACATAGTGTGGATGGAGTTGGAAAAGAGTTGGCTAGTTAGTGATGGTCAAACCAAAAGATGGCCTCATCAATCAATGAAATCCATGACAGTTAGTTTAAGCCAGCCACGTTGGGAGGTGTAGACTTCTTGTGTGGTTGGGGTCCTCGGGTTGGTAAAAACTTCTTGTGATTTATCATATCCCATAAAACCCTATTGTTCTTCCGCTTTACTATCATTTTGCCTCACACTTCCGTTTGTTATCTGTCTTTTGAACCTCCCTTACTTCCTTCTCTTGCTCTGTGGGCTACATGTAGTGTGACAACTTGAGCTGGTGCACATCTGTGCAAAGTTCTCTGTTGAAACCAGTTAGTCCGTTCTTAGTCTTTATTTAATTTTAATCACTTATCGTAGATGCATAGAATTACCTCAATTTCTGCTAACTAGTTTGTTAACAGTTTTGTTTGTGTATCTGCACTTTGTGTATACATCACGCCTCCATTGCATTTCATTGATTCATATAGGTAGATTATACAACTGCACAATAAGCAATATGAACTTAAATGTTTACAATAGCGATTGAAAATTGAGATATAAAGTACACTGTAGTGTTGTGGTAGTAGTTACCTTGGTGACCATATTAAAAAAAATCAGTCAGTAGACTTTTATGTTAGCGCTTTTTAGTGAAACGGTTGTGTTGGTCATCATCATATAACTATTTCATAATTAAAACCTATTTATCAGTTAAATATTATTTGATAGATATTTTCTTTTTTTGAGCTGAATTTTGTAACTGTTATCCGTTTAGTAAGTGCTTCTTTTCCTTTCACATAGGTAAGAAGGATAGTTAGAGTGAGGATACAAAAGGAGTTGCGAGGTGTTTTTTTTTCTTTTAACGCATAGTATAGCAAATGTGACAATGAAAAATCTAACTGTGTAAAAAAAAGTTGATAAAACACCTTCAAAATAGCCAAAGACAGCATCTGATATGATTACAGCATTCTTCTAAGCACATATTACAAAACTTGTGCACGGTGTTAGAGTGTAATTCCATTATGGGTAAATTTTGTTTTGATAAAGTTTCACAGTGTTATACACTAATGTTTACTGATGACGTTTCGAGCACAATTTATTGCCACTCATAATCATATCAAGGTATTCACACGACTTCCTAACTTCATTTATATAGTTCCATTGTTTTTCACTTGATTTGATTGGTAGTAGTATTTTTCATATTCCTGGTATGAGTGATGAATCATTTCTGTTGCATGTGTTGGGTGTAGACTCGATGAACAAGGATTCAGTAATTAACCTCTCTCTCCACCTACCTGGATTACTTTTTAAATTTTAACCCTCTCCCACCCACCCTATTGTGTGGTTGTGTTTTAATGCATGCAGTGCGATTGCTGAGCTTTTTTCTAAATTACTTATCTTCTCGGGGTCAACCATTCTTACCTTAGCTAAATTCTTATGTTCTGACAATCTGACTACCCCTGACCTACTAGTTTGACCTATGTAGTTGACTTAACTCACAGTCATTACAGGGTGTTTTTTAAATTATATTATTTTGTCTAATTGGGTCAACTGGGTCCTTTAACCTACAGAGCTTGTCCCTGAGTGAGTTTGTAGGTTTAAATGCCACCCTAATTTCTACTTTATTTAGAATCCTACATAGCGTCTCAGATGTCCCTTCTTATATGGTATAACTGGATGACTTATATTCTCTCTTATTTATGTTATTATTACTAATTTGACAATTATTTTTCTTTTTCTTTGGCCTTTTTCAATCTTAATGAATTTAATAGGATAGTTATTTAACACCAGAATGAAGTTAGGAAGTCGTGTGATTACCTTGATATGATTATAAGCAATAAATTGTGCTCGAAACGTCATCAGTAAACATTACTGTATAACACTGTGAGACTTTATCAAAACAAAATTTACCTATAATGGAATTACATATTACAAAATCACATAAGGTCAACTACTTGAGAAAATTCAAATTATATTTGACTGCCTTTATCCTACCTGTTCAAGTAGGGTGAAAGGAAAGCGCTGCAAGTTGGTTTTGCTATATATTCACACAAATGTTTGTAGGAGTTCGTTTGTTCAATCGATTCTTACTATCCACTACACAACTTATAATGTTGACAGTAGAAAGTTAATACTTTATATATATATATATATATATATATATATATATAATTTAGACCAACACATTTAAGCGAATAATATTGTTTTCAATTAGATCTCATCAGGCTTAACTCTAATATACATAACTTTACAAATAAATTCAAATATAAACCAATCATGGTGTTTTGTCTATTGGATAATAAGGTGGTGAATATAAATTGTGCAATTTGTCATAATAGTAGTAATGATAATAATAATGATTTTATCAATAAGGATGAAAAAGTGAGGCAATCTTTGACATCATGAATAACGAAAAACAGTATGATTAAACAAACAAATGTTCAGGTAGAAGTAGTCAATAAAGGCTAAGCAAATCCATTGGACCGATTAAGTAATGCTAAATTGTAAGGGAAGTAAGTGAAGGTATGATGAGATTAAGGGATGATAAGAGAGGTTTTGAAAATATAATATGAATAAGGCGTGGTGTAGAAGTCATCAGTTGGTTATGTCTTAATAAGCTAAGGGGGGAATAAAGGTTGTACGAACTTCTTTTGAATGTATAGTTGAGGTTTAGTAGTAAGAATGCCTGTCGCTTCAGCTGTGTGCGGTAACGAATAGGAAGTCTATTGGAAAGATTTGGTGGGATACGATGAATTACTCTGAAAGCTCTTGTTTTCTCCACTACATGACCATTATCAATTAAATTTGACGAAATTAAGCTACGAATTGTTTTTGTTTGTCCTTTGCCGAACCACGATGGGAAATGTTCACTGACACGTTGGCTAAGCTGTCTAGTAGTGCGCTCAACATGACTGTCACCACAGGTGCAGTTGAGTTGATAAATACACACAGATGTGGCAAGACTATCTGTCCTTCGTTTGAGTCCCAATCATTCGTCAACTAGAGAATGACAAACATAGGTATGTTGCGTAAAACGTTCTTTGTATACTTCTGGAAAGTTTCTGGAATAAAATCTCCCAAAATTATATCGATTAAGATAGATTAATAAAACACGACAAGTAGTTCAGCGAAGGGTCTCTTTTTGGCGAATTTATTTTGTTAAACTGATAAATGCTGACTTGAATTTAAGGTAGTTAAAATTAAAGGAAGTTGGGAGTATTTTTAATATTTATGTAATTTACAATATAATTCCTTATTAGATAATTTTATTTTGATATTACATAAAGTAATACAGTATGAATAACTGGTTAGTGTTTCGAGCACGATTAGTTACTCATAGTCATATAGAATAAGTTAAGAAGTCATGTGAATACACTGATATGAGTGTGAGCAGTAAGTTGTGCTCAAAACATCATCAAGTTATTAATAGTGTATCACCGTGTCTTATATAGAATAAACTTTATACTATGCAGAATTGTTAACATTTCAAAAAAATAGGTTATTTATCGAATAATTGAATAAATGAATATTCTGCCCTTTGTACTCAAAAAAGAAATGCAGTAATGAGTTTTATTTTTGAACTGGCAACTTTTAGTAAATTTAAGTGATTTGATTTCATGATATTATTTTTCTTTGTCACTTTTTCTTCCTACTTTCGTTATCTCAAAACTAACTTCTTACTCTTTCTACATCCTGTTCATTTGCTCGCTTCATATAGTAAAAATACATTCCTCTGTATCCATGCTTAAAGGATATATATATAATGTTAGGTTAATATATGTGTGTCAATCTTGGGCATTGTGGTAGTAAGTAATTCCATATTAGTTTGTTTATTAGATATATCACACAGTGAAGCAGTATTATTTACTGGATGACGTTTCGAACAAAATGTATTGCTGTTCATAATCATATCAATTATAATCACACAACTTCGAAACTTGAGTTTTATAGTTTTCTTTGTTCTTTCCTATTTGTCGTAGGGGTAGTAGAATTTAGCAGATGTCCGGTTGGACAGGTGTTGAGTCATTCCTATTACATATATTTGCAGTTGATTCGATAAACAAAGCCCCCGATATCATTCTCTCCCTCCACTCTGTTACATTGAACTGTCATCCTATCCCATCCTATTGTATGGTTGTGTGCAGTTGCATGTAGTGCTATAGCTGAACCATTCTCTAGATTTCTTATCTTATTCAGGTCAAATAACCTAGATTTTGCTAGGTTTTTTATAGTTCAGCTAAAGCACTACATGCAATTGCACACAACCATACAATAGGATGGGATAGGATAACAGTCTAATGTAACAGAGTGGAGGGAGAGAATGATAACGGGGGTTTTATTTATCGAATCAATTGTAAACACGTGTAATAGGAATGATTCAATAACCCTCTCGTGGAGAAATCTAAAAGCTCACTTCAAATTGAAGTATGCGCTGAAGATGTTGCCTTGTAGGTCAATGAAAGCTTCTCAAATTAACTATCCAGCTCAGAAAACAAAACTACATCGATACCATCCACCTGAGCTACAAATCTTCTCCATCATATCTGATTTCATCATAGGCTGATACCAGTTAAAGAACAATTAGAAAACCTGGGAGTACTGCACAGCTGTTTCGTCCTAGCCTGGGACTCTTCACTTGTCCAGTGCTAACAGGTTCCCTATTATGAAATTTTAATGTTAGATGTTGTTAATTCTAGGATATCATTGTTTTTAACACCTAGTTTTCCCCGATACCTTCTGTAGAATATGTATTCATATACGATAAATGGACTAACCCTTGTTGATGTTATTTTACTCATACTAAATATTGTCTTTAGTCAGTCCATTTCTTCATAATATACATTTATAACAATATTAATAGTTTCATTCAAGACAATATGTTAACACATAGCACAGAATTTTCAGTATATTTAAATTGCGAAATAACTACTCTTCGTACAGAATCTTCAAATAAAATAAAATATTCAGCAAGTACATCGTGTCACGCTGTTTTGTTCAATCTGAAGCAATACCCAAATCTTGAAAGTATTTTTCCCCATTTCTGTTGAAAAATCTTCTGCATTTTACACTAAACTAAAACTCTGTGCGAGTTCATATACCCATCCAAAAATGCAGTTAGATGATTAAAACAACAAGAAATGGAGATGAGTTGATGCATTCCATTGAATAAAAATTTAGACAGCCAAATGATTTAAGCTGGCCATCTGTGCTTTTTTATAGTTTATAATAAAGTGGATGCCTTGAACGGCTGTAATTTACAAATTCACGTTCAACTATAACTGTTCTTCGAGTATCGGTTTGTACGCTTTTGGTTGATTGGTACAGGATTTCATCATGACCTGACATTGGTTAGAAAACCATTGGAAAACCACATGGGAGTACTGGGCAGCTATTTCATCCTAGTTTGGAACTCTTCGACAGTACGCACTCACCGCCAGGGTTCGAACTCAGCACCTTCTTGTTACAAGGCGAGCTCGTAGACCATTAAGCCACTGAGACCTGATCCAATGGCCAAAGCATGAATTTAACTCCTGCCAATTCACGATATAGCGCAACAGCTAGCCAATGTCTTCGGCGAGTATTTGTCCTCACACCCGACCTGTTGCACCCTACTGGTCACGAGTTGCTACTAGAACCTCAGGTAACTACCTACCTGAATAGGGCCAGTCGCCAGTGAGCATCTCATTGATATTCAATGGTCTACGAGCTCGCCTTGTTACCAGAATGTCCTAGGTTCGAACCCCTGAAATGGGTGCGTACGGATGAAGAGTCCCAAACTAGGAGGAAATAGCTGTCCAGTACTCCCATGTGGTTTTCCACCGGTTCTGTAACCAATCTCAGCTCATGATGAAATCCTTTAGCCTATAACTGTTCTCTTCATCTTATTCAACTTTGCAAAGTGAAAACAATTGAATGAATCATTTTCTACATTTAACATTTAGTTCTGAATAAAGAAAGAATTTACTTGAGATTAGATTTCCTGAAAGGGTTCCACAGAGTAAGTCACCTACTTAAAGTTTTGAGTACTGATGGCTCTCTTATTTTTAGAGTACAAATTGTTTTCAAATGCATTTTATTATCATGGTAACTTTAAGGTTACTTAAGAACCTCTCATTTTATGGAATGACGTCATACTGTAACAACAGAAGACAAGGGCCAGGCAACAGATCGTCTTATTATGAAAATCAACACGTATTTATACATATTTCACATACATTATTATAGCTTATGCAAGTAGACAAGCGCAGTCATCTGATTGGTTGTTTATCAGAAGTTAGGCAGACAAACACAGGCTTCTGATTGGTTGTTTCAGGATTCCTCGACAAATAGAGTTTACTATCTGCGAATCATATTTTTCCACGTTAACTTTGCTGTGATTGGTTGTTGAATCAGCCTTGCTCATATTTTCTCACGGCCTGCTCTCACCACAATACTACTGTTCACTTTCAAGGCTTCTTACCACAAGATATGGTACACAACATTTAATTTTCGTTCATTAGCTCCAATTATTGATATGAAGTTTTTTAGTGTTTAAGACCGAGAAATAAAAATTAACCTGTGGCGTTTTTAAAGACTGAAACGGCTTAATGTTTTGTTGATTACCTCTGAATATTTTTATTGCATAAATAAATTGCTGAACTGAGTAAATGACATAAAGTCAATGTACAGCGGGTGGGGGCATCGCCAAGGCAATCTGTGAACCTTTCTTTTATCTCTACTACTGTTATTGCTATTGTCTTTACGGCAAAGATTAACTTTAAGCACCACTAACTACCAATCAGCAAACTTCGGCGGCCTGCTTGAAAATAGGGCTACCAAAAATTCCACCTTACAACATTTTGCAAAATTGCTTTGGTTTGCTCTTTTAATTTTGTTTTAATTTATCAATAATGTGTCCTAATCGTATTATACATAATCGCGCATTTTTAAAATCATTACAACCTACCGCGTTGTGTCATCCACAAAAATTGAGAAAAAAGCATCATTGTGGCTGGCAGCGTGCACTGAAACGTACACAAATTAATCAAATGACTGTTCCTGAACTCGTTAGCACTAATTGTAGATCCCTGTCCAACAAAATGGATGATTTTGATGTGGTTTTGTTCTCTGAGCTGGATGGTTAATGTGCGAAGCTTTCATCACCCTACTGAAGATGTCACCCAGTAGGGTGATGAAAGCTTCGCACATTAACCATCCAGCTCAGAGAACAAAACCACATCAAAATCATCCACCTGAGCTACAAATCTTCTCTATCATATCTAAAATGGATTATCTTCAATCCCTAATGTATTCCAATGTTTATCGAAATGCTGGCGTTTTAGCAATACAAGAGACTTGGCTGCACCAGCATTATGATGATAATCTAGTTTCAATAAATGGATATAAAGTTTTTCGCCAAGATAGAAATAGTTCCAAGAAAAAATATGGAGGAGGGGTAGCCACATTTATAAACACAAGTTGGTCTACATCAAATCACGTTTGCTTCAATTATTCTAATGACAATATAGATTGCATAACCGTCAGGTGTCGCCCAAAACACTTAAGTAAATATTCTTATATATACATAACAAATATTTACATAACACCCAATTGTAGCCTTTCTAATATAGTTATGTTTGCAGATGAGTTTACTGAATTCGCTGCTCCTGCATTCGGAAACTCGTTGTCTATAGTCTGTGGTGATTTTAATTCATGTGATCACAGCTTTCTTACTTCACTTGGTCATGAGAATCTAGTCAAGTTTAATACACGTCTGGACAAATCACTAGACCTGGTTTTCATAAATGACCGTGATGTATATGAAACCCGAAGGAGAGCTCCTTTGCTAAATTCTGACCACTGCATTATTCGTATTTTACCGAAAGTGTACGGCAAGTTACAACGAAAATTGTTTAGTCATTTAACAAAGAAGATACATGAACGTTCATATTCCCATGACAACATTCTAGCATTAAGAAGCATGTTGCATGATACCAACTGGGAACTATTTACTGACGATAAGTTGGATGCTACTGTCTCTAATATAACCGATTATCTGAAGTTTTGTTTGGAAATTTGCTGTCCATATGAAACACTGTTTTCGAGATTTGACAGAATCTCTTCTTTGCAACTGAAAAAACTTAGAAGACAAAAAGAGAAGTTGTATAAGAATTGTGATAATACTGGTGTCCGTAAAATAAACACCCTTATAAAAATTGAAATAGAAAGGTTGAACAGACTATATAATGAAAAATTTTTATCATGTAAAAATCCTTCAAACATTTGGAAACTTTTCAATAAACTTACAAGTAAAAAACAAATGTCCGTTGATGCTTATTCTGATGTTAATGCTTTAAACAAATCATTTATCAAGAAACAAATTAATATGGTTGTACCTGATGTACCTAGTCAAGAAAATGGTCATTTTCAGGGTTTTAAAGAAAAGGATGTACTATTATGTTTGAAGTCATTAAATCCAACACACAGCCTTGGTCCAGATGGTGTACCAAGCATTCTTCTTCAAAAGTGTGCAGACATCTTGTGTCATCCTCTTACTCAAATCTTTAACGCATCATTTAACAGGGAAACGGTACCTGCTGACTGGAAAGAAATCAAGGTTGTACCTGTACAGAAATCATCTTCTGGAGCAGGTATAAAGTTTAGACCGGTCGCTATAACATCTCCTTTTTTGAAAACTATGGAGAAACTTCTTTTGAATATTCTTAAACCTTCTTTAAAAGCTTTTAGTGACCCTAAGCAGTTTGCTTATAAGTGTGGAAGAAGTACATTAGATGCAGCCATTGTACTACACCACAATATTGTTTCCTGCCTTGATAAGGGCGCTAAGTTCGTTCGAACAGCTTTTTTAGACTATACTGCAGCTTTCGACTCTGTTCCTAGGACACTTTTATTAGGAAAGATGATTTCAGCACAAACAGAGTCCTGGGCAACTAGATGGCTGTCTTCTTATTTTAAGGATAGGAAACAGCATACTGTTTTGGCTGGAAAGCGCTCCACTTCTCAGCTAACTGAAAGTGGTGTGCCTCAAGGTGCAGTACTTTCTCCATTTCTTTTCTCTTTCTTTTTGCATGACCTTCCGAACTCACCCAAAGTTAACTTCATTAAGTATGCTGATGATCTGACCGTTTCTGTCCCTGTAGTTTCCACATCGGATTGTTCCCATATGAATGGCTTCTTAGCTGAAGTTAAGGATTGGTCTGGCTCAAATGGTCTTAAACTAAATCCAACTAAATGTAACACTGTTGATTTCAGCTTGAGAAGTGAAAAAGACATGCATGGATTGATTCAATCTCATGATTGTTGTAATATTGATGGTACCATGATAGAGAGTAAGTCAAGTGTTTCTTATCTTGGCATTAGTTTCTCTTCAAACCTTTGCTGGTCGTCTCATATTCTTATAGTTTCTAAGAAAGTTTTCCGTCTGACTTATTACATAAAGAAGTTGAGACACTCAGGTATAACCCAATCTCTTATCATACAATTTATTAATTCATGTGTTTTGCCCATCATTCTTTATTGTTCTCCATTATTCTTCCCTGGGCTACTCAAGAAAGACCATATAATACTACGAAGAACATTGAGGGCTGTAAGTAGGGTCAGTGCTATCCCTTTGACTGAACTAAATGACACTGTTGTCAATAGGCATATGAATTCTTGTAAACACTTAGCTAAAGTTATCTTATCTGATAGTGAACATCCTCTTTATTCACAATTGTTTCCTTGTATCTCTTCGGGTAAGACCAGAAGAAATTTTATAAACATTTATGCTCGTACTACAAAATATAAAAATTCGACCGTTCCATATTTGGCACGAGTATTGTGTGAAGAGACAAATATCAGAAAAGAACTTTTACAACTTTTGAATCAATAACTAAACTATAAAATGAAATGATGCATATTAATGCATGTGTTATTTGTTATATTATTTATTTATTATTCACTATGACCTAGAAATGGTGTGATTTTGTTGGGTTTTTTTTTTTTATTTTTTCCTATTAACTATCAATATTTTAACATTTTATACATTTATATAATTATAAACAGAGCTAAACCATT
The DNA here is from genome assembly GCA_944472135.2 of Trichobilharzia regenti. Taxonomy (NCBI): domain Eukaryota; kingdom Metazoa; phylum Platyhelminthes; class Trematoda; order Strigeidida; family Schistosomatidae; genus Trichobilharzia; species Trichobilharzia regenti. Next base: position 142,516,882 of record OX235262.1, on the reverse strand, counting down.
GCAATATGTAAAAGAAACGCTGAAAATTCCATGCTGTAAATTGTTATTGTTGTGGAATAAAGTGATTATTATTATTATTATTATTATTATGACCTCGAACTCACCAATCACGTAAAAAGGAGGCATTATTGTGTACGGATTCCACATCTATTTGTCTTTTATTAAGTACCAAAAAAAAAAAAAAAAAAAAAAATTTGAAAACAAGGGGTGTCTGAATTTGCTCCTTTTCACTGTTTTCCCGGCCCCACGATACCTCGGTACATTTGGTTTTTGTGCCAAGTTTTTGTTTGAAAAAAAATTCATAAACACTGTATCAAAGTGTTACAGAGGATACCTTCCTCTCATCTGATAAAAATAGCTCTCAGTTTTTGGTTGGAGTATCAACAGAGTGTAATACCATTGTGGGTAAAATTTATTTTGATAAAGTCTCACAGTGTTATACAGTAATACTTACTGAGCATTAAATTGTTCTCAAAACGTGATCATCAGCAAATATTACTGTAAAACACTGTGAGACGTTATCAAAATAAATTTTATCTGCAATGGAATTATACCACAGTGCAGAAGTTCTATTCCTTATATCAACAGAGTCTTCATTATAGATGTGTTAATGGACTTAACCCTAAGTGACTTCAGCGACTCAAGGATTGACTTCCTACCAGGGACTAATCTCGTTGACTTGAAATATGCAGATGATATAGTCCTTCTAGGCGAAGACACTGACAAAATGCAGAGTCTTCTAAACACCTTGAGCCGTAATCTACGAATGTTTGGCATGCGATTCGCTCCCGCCAAATGCAAGATGATGTTACAGGACTGGACTACATCGACGTCTAGTTTAAAAATAGGAAGTGAATTGGTAGAGCACGTTGACAGCTTCACTTATTTGGGAAGTACCATCAGCCAGAACGGGTTGATCTCTGACGAAATCTCAGCACGAATACAGGGGGCACGTTTCGCATTTGCCAGTTTACGCCGACTCTGGCGTAGACGAGATGTTCGACTATCGACCAAAGGGCGAGTGTACTGCTCATCAGTCCGCTCAGTCCTCCTTTATGGTTGTGAGACCTGGCCACTGAGAGTGAAAGACATGAGAAGATTAGCTGTCTTTGATCATAGGTGCCTGTGCTCTATCTCCCGCATGAAGTGGTTGAATAAGGTGAGCGATATTGCGGTTAGCCGTCGAGTTCTAGGTAAGGAGGGGAAATCAGTAGACGAGGTTGTAAAGTTACATTGACTGAGATGGTTAGGACATGTGTTACGTATGCCTAGTCATCACCTTCCTCGACGAGCAATGTTAGCGGATATAGGGTCAGGCTGGAAAAAAGCTAGCGGAGGTCAAACAAAAACTTGGCACCAGACAATGAAATCCACAACAGTTGGTCTAAGCCACGTAGGAAGGTGTAGACTTCCTGACTGGGGTCCTCGGGACGGTAAAAACCAATGGTTGGAAACAACTGGTGACATGGCTCAAAATCGTTCTCAATGGCTAACGCAGATGCATCCACTCCTTGTGACTTATGATTTCCAATGAAACTGTTTTGTTCTTCGTTATTACTATTTCTTTGTCTCACACGTCTGCTTACTGTCTCTATTATGCTTTTCTTGTACTTTCTTCTCTTACTTTGTGGAGTGTGGCGACTTGAACTGCCGCACATTTGTGCAAAGTTCTATGTCGAAAACAGACAGACAGACAGATATCAACAGAGTAACTTAACCACGTTCTATGCATGTAATTATTTAGGTCTTCCAAACCTAACAATAACCCTTACCTTTCCCAAACCTAACCGTAACGTGAAACTATCCCTAAAATAACTGTAATCTAACTCAAACCAACTCTAATATCGCCTTTTATTAGGTTAACCTAACCCTAACTTGTCCTTGGCTTAAAGCGTAAGTTAATATTTCCCAAACCTAGGCTGAAACTTGCCAGTTGTCGCATTTAATAACATAGCACTTCGATGAGCATATTTTATTAATCATCGACAACATTATTTACCAGGTTTCACTAACTTGCTCAGTGAACGTTTCAAGGTGATTGGTGCGGTCGCACTCCATTAGTAGTTACTGGTGCTTAAAGTTTAACTTCACCGTCTTCACTTCAAACAGTTTCCGGTGTTTTACTTATCCATTTTAATAATTATATATGGATTACAGTTTTTACAATTCAGATTGTCTGTGAGAACAAAACTTAATATTATGCGTTCAAGTGTTAGTTCTTTGTCACATTTTTATTTTCAATTTTCTGCTTTCACTGATTCCATTTGTGTTTTCGGTAAGCTCTTTATTTTGCCATTTGTGCAGACCACTTTTAGGCAAACCAAGTGTTCCAGGTTACTTAATAAATGAATTCCTGCCTTGTTCTATCACTTTCTGATAAATGCAATGTATGAATTATACAAAATAACATTTCTGTTCACTTCGTTTTTATAGCTGGCTTCCTAAAAAAGAACAAGTTGATGGTATGTTTGGCGTCTTGGCTGCAAATGCTTATCAGGCAGGACGTAGTTGGATATCTGATAGAGTAAGTTCAGTCTGTCTAACCTATGTTTTCCACCCCGCTGTATATCCTCCTAAGTCTGTTCGCTTTATCGAAGAGTACACAAAAGTTCCTTTTATTTTTTTTTTCAGTAGGGTGTAAGGTGTTATCACTTTTGATTTGTTGACGAATTTACTATGCGCTTCCATTTTTTTGTTTCCTTCACGTTTCCCAATGGAACATAAGGCTTCAAGCTACAGGCTTGAAGTTTCTGTAGCAGTGTTTGTTTTACAGGATGGGGTTGCTAGCCTCATGCCAAACCTTTCCTGTTTACCAGGATTATTTCTGGCTTAGCGAGGTAAAGGAGTGCATCCAGTGGCCGGAGATCGAACCCCGGACCATGTGCATGGTCGGCGAGCGTCTTAATCGCTATACCACCGATGCACATGCGCTTCCATGTTGCTTATCATATCACGTTATGCACTACACAGTATATTCGTTCTGACTGTGCTTTATATAATACTTGATTGATAAAAATTATCAGATATTCAGAAGTACACAATATAATTTTGACACCTACGGGGGATGTTTGATCCAGTCTTATGTGAAACCACCCAAAATGGCTTATTGGTAATTTGTCTCCATATCACTGGCTTTGTGTTTTTATTCTACTGATGTTGCAAATTTTGCCTTATTAGTTTCTGACGTATGTCAAGGAACATAACCCTAAGATCTTATTATGTCCGAAGACGCTCCAAATCGATAACCACCAAGCACAGATATCGACTTTAATTCCAAAACACAATGGATGACAAAAAATTGTATTCTTCGATTGTTCAAATCAATATTCTGTACTATATGTATAAATAAATTTTTACAAGGATCAGATGGCCAGAAAAGATCAGCAACAGGGATCTCTGGCAATGATCGAAGCAACCAGGAACCGATTGTGAAACAAATAGGGAGGAAGTTATGGAGATGGATTGGCCATACGCTGAGGAAACCATCAAGTGACATCACTAGACAGGCCATTGCTCGAGTGGACCCGAAAGGGAAGCGGCGAGTTGGTCGTCAGTGCAAGGGTGACTTGGAGGAGGCCATGTGAAGAGGAGATGAGAGCATGTGGGCAGACTTGGAGTGGGGTGAAAAAGTCGGCAGAAAACCGAAGGCAATGGAGACGCGCGGCTGCAGCCCTATGTTCCTCTAGGAATTAAAGGATATAATAATAATAATTCTTTCGTCTTCTAACTTGTACACGATCGGATCACTCGTGCCTTCAAGTTGCCCGCCAATGGCGAACAAAGCCAGTGTTCATGATCATTGACAACGTATAAGTCAGCCATATTCTTGTTTATTCCCTAGTCAAATTATTCTGGTTAAAGGCATTTTTATTTAGGTTTCACTAATGAATGAATGATTGGAGTCGAATATTTCCTCAAATTAATGCATGGAGACTAAAAATGCTTGGACTCTATATCATTTATTAAAAATTGTATTGTATTCTAAGTTGCATTACACATTCTTCCTTTTACTCAAAAATCCCTCTGATCAGTTGCTAAGGTGATCTATAATGAACTAATCAACACCTAAAGCTACTTCATTTTACCATTTGTTAAAATCGTGAAATCAATGTCGATGTTTGTAAATATACAGGTTAGAGATAGATGTTTTGCGTCGGTGATTCAGCGGTAGACTGCTCGTCAATTACTCACGTGGTCAGGGATTCGATCCTCAGCTGACTCAGTCTAAACGTCGCTTAGCTGGTAGTAGGCTCGGTAAAGACGGAAGGTTGGTCGTGAGGTTAGCAATCCCATCCTGTAAAAAAATCGGCACCACTGCCACCGTAACTTCATAGCTCAAGCTTGAATCCCTATGTTCCACTTAGAACACAAAGGAATATAAAAGTAATAATAATAATGATAATAGGTAGATGTTACGGATGTCCTACTACAATTTGAGCTCCTAGTCTGTTTAAACTAAGTACACTATGATATGAATGTTCCTATGAAATCCAATTCATAACTATTCGATATAATCTGTGAACTTTTTCATTTATTATTATTGTTCCCTTGGGTTCCTAGTGGAACATAGGGCTTCAACTGCACGTCTCCACTTCCCTCTGTCTTCTGCTGTGCTTTTCACCTGCATCCATGTTAGTCCATACTGTTTCAACTCCTCTTCACACGATCTCCTAAATGTCAGCCACCATTGGACACGTCCCACTCGCCGCTTCCCTTTTGGCCTGGTTCCACTCGAGCGATGGCCTGACGCGCGCGCGATGTCACCCAGAGGCCTCCTCAGCGGGTGTCCAATCCATTCATCTCCACTTTCTCATGCATATTTGTTGGTTGGCGATTGATTGGTTCTTGTTTTGTTTGCTCCCATAGTTTGGTTTCTTGTTGGTAATTCTTTCTGACCCGGCCATCTGATTTGATTTGATTGATTTTTGATTACAGCTTGATTCCACACCGCATTTTTGGTACAAGTATGGAATTTTCAGCGTGGATATCGGTAGCCCAAAATTCGCAGGCCAACCATAGATATCAGGTGTGCGTCGGGGTGGACTCGAATCCCGGACCATGTGCATGGTCGGCGAGAGTCCTAACCACTGTGCCACCGACGCAGTATAGAACGAAGACAGTTGTTGGTTGATAAAGGTCTGCAACAGGCTGTTAGTGGAAATATTCTTTGTGACCTGCCCACCCGCCAAGTTTCTGATCCGTATAGAAGAACTGACTGACTTGACGTTGTTTGTATTGAAAATCCGAGCGAATTTTGTTGTTGATGCTGGCTGAGTGACGAAGATTTCCAGATTGGTTGTTTCAGGTTGATGAATATGTTTCTCGCCTTCCCGATTCTCGCTCGAGTTGACATCCTCGTCCGTTCCGACTTCCTGTAGTTGAGACAATGCTCCCTAGATAAGTGAATGAAGTAACTCTCTTTCAAATCCCTCCCGTTGCTTGTGATTAGCGTTGGATGTTTCTGCTGTTGTTGGTTGTCTGATTAGATCACTATTAAGTTGCTTTGGTTAATTTCGTAATTTTCGTATTTGCTCTTAACGTTGATGTGCTACTGTAACAGTAGAAGACGAAGACTTGGTAAAGGAATGTTTATTTGGAATTTGGTATCTCTATATAGCTAAAGTATGTACACCTTATCTTCAACGCACCATTTGCACAGATCTTCCGTGTTGGGCTACTTGTGGCCTTCATATTGTTTTTTGTGTTCGTTTCGTGTCTCCTATGTATCTCTACAACGCTGTATTTCATTTTCATTCTCTGCATCTCCTTTATATTTGATGATTTTATGCTGATGAACGTCTCTTCTACATACTACTGATAAATCTTATCAGTACCACTCGCCACACTACGTTTCTACATGAAGTCATCGTTAGATAGTCATCAGTGTATCTTATTAACCTTTTTTCCTCCTTCACGTTCCCAATGGAACATAGGGCTTCAAGCTACAGACTTGAAGTTTCTGTAGCAGTGTTTATTTTAACCGGATGAGTTTGCTAGCCCCATGCCCAACCTTTCTTCTTTACCAGGATTATTTCTGGCTTAGCGAGGTAAAGGAGTGCGTCCAGTGGCCGGGGATTGAACTCAGGACCATGTGCATGGTCGGCGAGCGTCCTTACCTCTGTGCCACCGCCGCACTATACCATTGAAAATATGGGAGTACTGGACAGATGTTTCCTCCTAGTGTTGGAATCATCGCCAGTACTGTCCCACTGGAATTCGAACCTTCCGGTTACTAGGCAAGATCGTATATTATTCATTATTTCATGCGATCGGCCGTGGCCCGGATTAACAACGACCGCGCTTCTGCTGCCGTGATAATATGCTACTGAGCACCAAACAAAAAGAAAAAAAACAGGCCGCGTGTGACCGGCCTCAAGCAGTTGTCCCTGGGCTCTGCGGTCACGCAACCAACTTCACGGTGTGGGCAGCCGGGAAGTAACAATCACCCTCACAATCCAAAATGCACACAAAACCTCTCTACTCACTTCTTTCTTCATCTTCATCTCTATACTTGCCTTCCCCACTGATGCAACTCCTACTTGATGCTCACTCCTCTACTCTGGTCCACTAAAAACGAGAAGCCAAAAAACCACCGAAGCTCTAAAGCCCGCCACCAATTTCATATAGGAGCTTAATGTTAGGACACTTTGCCAAATAGGACAACAAGCATCACTAGCAAGACCCTGGCATCCGAGCCATTGATGTTGTGTGTTTCAGAAACACGCATACAAGACCCAAGTGTGGTTATTCACCTAACCCCACCTGGCCAACAGGTGAATCTCAAAATTCACCTTGAGGGTGTCAGGAGATGCCACAGCTAGTTCACGGGATTAGCTGGCGTAGGGATAGCTGAGTACTAGGGCAGAAAAGACATTTTGACTGGATCCCGTAGATAGCCGAATGTGTGCTGTCCGTCTGAACGGATCAGTAAGAAGGAGAAGGACTGCACTACTCGCCGATGCCTTTTCGTAATCTCCGCCTACGCCCCCACTGACTGCAGTTCGGATGAAACGAAGGATGAGTTCTACCAAAAGCTGTCTAGTTTGGTGAGAAAGGCTAAACGCTCAGATATAGTCGTTCTAGCTGGTGACTTTAACGCTCAAGTAGGGAAATTGTGTCAATCTGAGAAGGATGTCGGTGGCACCTATGGAGTTCCGTGCCAGCGAACCGACAACGGTGACCGTCTCCTACAGTTCTGTCAGATAATCATTTGTTTCTTGTAAGCACTAACTTTAAACACAAGGAGAGACACTGTTTAACCTGGCGACCCCCATCATCAAACCAACGCTGGACACAAATAGACCACATAGCAATAAGCTATCGTTGGCGTGGGTCGGTAGGAGATTGTCGCTCCTTCTGGAACACGTGTGTAGATACCGATCAGCACTGGTCCGGGCTCGTGTGTGCTTACGACTGAACGGACGTAGGAAACAGCTGGCGGTAAAACCATCACGTCCCCAGCTCGATCAGGAAACTAAATCCCTATTTGAGGAAGAACTAGCTAAACGCATATCTGAATCGACAGCTGTGCTCACCCTGGAGAAGCCTGGAAGAATATTCAGTCAGCTATAGATACAGCTGTAAAAGCTGTGAATAAGAAATCCAAAGGTGAGTAAAAACCACTGGATTTCGACTGCCTCATCCGAACTGATAGATGCTAGAAGACTTATTCCGGCGAGCTCCGAATTCAATGAGGAGCGAAAGCTGCACAAAAGGAAACTTACTAAAAGTCTCCGCAAGGACCGTGAACAGTGGTGGGTGACAAAGGCGAAAGAGATGGAAAAAGCATTGGCGATAGGCAACACTAGGCAACTCTTTAGACTCATCAGAATCGGGGGGAGAAGGCAATTCATAAGTGAGACTATTTCTGAGAAAAATGGCTCCTTAATTAGCTCTCAGGATAGACGCCTTGAACGCTGGAAAGAACACTTTGAGGAACAATTTAACTTGCCTACAGCCACACTGAACCTCCCCGCCATCCACCACGTACCCGAATGGGATATAGACACTGGTCCGCCGTCTGTAGGTGAGGTTACAAAAGCTATCAGTAATTTGAAACGAGGCAAAGCGGCAGGACCCGACGGAATTATTCCGGAGGTGTTTAAATATGGGGGTGACATACTAGTTTGTAGATTAACTGAGGTACTAGGCAAAGTCTGGGAATCAGAGACAGTCCATCAGACTGGGGTAAGTCACTTATTATACCGATATTCAAGAAGGGAAACAAGTCCTCGTGTGATAATCATAGGGGGATCAGCCTAACGAACATAGTCTCTAAAATCCTAGGCTCAGTAATCATGCATAGACTAAGCAGAACTCGGGAGGAACAGACAAGGGAAAATCAAGCAGGCTTTAGACCAGGTAGAGGGTGCATAGATCATATCTTCACTCTTCGACAGATTCTAGAACATAGACACACTTTTCGGCGTCCAACAATTGTCATATTTCTTGACTTGAAGGCGGCCTTCGACTCCGTGGATCGAAAGGTACTATGGCAATGTCTGACTGTGAAGGGAGTGCCAAGAAAGTACATTGCACTAATCAAGGCACTCTATTCAAACTCACGTAGTCGTGTAAGGGCTTATGGGGAATTGTCATCTGAATTGGTAACAACCAGTGGTGTCCGACAGGGATGTCCACTTTCCCCATTTCTGTTTAACTTCATCATAGATATGCTAATGGAAGTATCCTTAACTGAACGTAGTGACTTAGGAATCGACTTGTTACCAGGGAATAATCTTATGGACTTAGAATATGCAGATGACATAGTCCTGTTAGGGGAGGATGCTGACAAAATGCAGAGTCTTCTGAACACCTTGAGCAGCAATCTTCGTATGTTTGGCATGCGATTCGCCCCAAAAAAATGTAAGATGCTGCTACAGGACTGGACCACGTCAACCCCTAACTTAGTGATAGGGAGTGAAGTGATAGAACATGTTGACCACTTCACCTACTTGGGAAGTTGTATTAGCACCAACGGACTGATTGGCGATGAAATCTCAGCACGGATCCGAAAAGCTCGAGCTGCTTTCGCTGACTTACACCATCTCTGGCGTAGGCGTGACATCCGGTTATCAACCAAGGGACGTGTGTACTGCTCATCAGTTCGCTCCGTCCTTCTCTATGGCTCTGAAACATGGCCAATACGCGTTGAAGACATGAAAAGGTTGACTGCTTTCGATCATAGATGTCTGCGATCTCTGTCTCACGTTAGGTGGTTTCACAAGATAAGTAATGTTGACGTTAGGCGTAGAGTGTTGGGCAAAGAGGGAAAATCAATCGACGAGGCTATAAAGTTACATAGACTAAGATGGCTAGGTCACGTGGTGCGCATGCCTAACCACCGCCTCCCCCGACGGGCATTGCTAGCTGATATAGGTCAAGGTTGGAAAAGAGCCAGTGGTGGCCAAACAAAAACATGGCATCAATCCATGAAATCCTTGACAGTTAAACTGAGTCAGGTAGGGAGATGCAGACTCCCGGGTTGGGGCCTCGGGACTCTAGGAATCAATGGCTGGAGACAATAGGTGACATGGCTCAAAATCGTTGTCAATGGCGCAGATGTATTCAGTCTCTGTAATCTTTCATATTCCTTTCTACCATTACCCATTCTGTTTCACTCTTATACTTGTCAAACTCTATTGATTCTCTTCACTCATCTTCTTGTCTACCTTTGTGTGCTATTTGGAACGTGGCAACTGGAACTGGTGCACTTGGGTGCCAAGTTCTAAGTTGAATCCAGACAGACAGACTAACATTTGAATATCCCATTGGTGTTAAGAATACCATTTAAACAGATGTCATCGCATACACTGAATGTATCATAAGTCACGTGGTAATATAAGGACTAAAGTACTGTTCTTTTCTAGTCATGTAAACGAAATGTCGACTTCAATAGGTGGGTTGTGTAACTGGTGGGGACTGATACGACAGTGTTTTATCTTACCTGTCAGTTTTAAATTCCTAAATAAAATAATCAGACTAATAATGTGAAAATCATTATCGCAGTTTAAGAAAAAATAATTTTCATATTGTCTAAATATAGTAGTCAGTCGTTTGTTTATATTAGGTAGTTTAGTGTTTAACTGATGTATGCATGTTTCGATTCTCTTCATCCATATTTCTGTTAGACAAATGAACTTTTTGAAGGTGATCCGAATTCAAAAGCTATATTGAAAGAGCAACTTTTAGATCTATGGGAGAATGTTTATAATTCTTTTATAAATCAGGTAAGCAATTACGTTTTTATACCATATTTCAACAGTTATTTTTGTATATCATTCATCAAGTGTTAGTTCGTAGGGATTTGATGGTTGGTTTCAAGTTTGGTCATGAATTGTTATCATATAGAGATAACCATTGAAAACTGAGGTGAGTGCTGAACAACTGTTTCGTCCTAGTTCAGGACTCTTCAACAGCATGGACCCATGACCCCATTGGGGATCAAACCTAGAACCCCTAAGTTTTGTGGTCTGGTTGTAGACCATTCGACCACTGGGATTTAAGCCCATTCCTCATCAGTTCTAAATTCTGTCAATTCGCTATTTTCATCGCCTCCGCCAGCCAATGTTGTCAGCCAGTATTTGTCCTCATACCCAATTTGGTTAATTCCATTGGTTACGACTTCTGACCAGAACTTCAAGCATCTTCACTTCGTGCTATGTGGATTTAATTTGCTACATATACTTTTTACATTACCTATGACCTCGAACTCCTATTAGTTGTTGACTATTTCAATTCATCAATGTAATTAGTGCCTCTCAAGGTCATTCAAATTATATATATATATATATATATATATATATATATATATATATATATATATATAATATACATGCTCTGTCAATCATTTTCACTACTGATATGAGAAAATAAATACTCTCCAGGTCAACGGTCCGTTTTCTCTTTTTGTTTTTTCATGCTGCGTTTTCGGTGGCATCGTGTCGTGTTGTTATTGCCGCTGTTGTAGCTAATAGTGGTTAGAAGAGTAGACTCGCGAATCAGTCGACTAGGTAGGAAATTTGTTAGCGCAACTACCAACTGTATTAGCAGCCATCTCATCCTGCAGTCAGTCAGTCAATAGTGAGCATCAGATTAGTTTTCAGGTGTTAGTTTTTAATGCTTAGTAATGATAGTGACAAAAAAGGACAAATAGGAATTCAGTAGCTTAAGATTTATGAAAAGGCTGTGGTGTTCTGCAACGTAGCGTTGTATGAGGCACAGACGTTATCAGTATTGTAGACCTGATTGAGAATCTGTATAAGGTTATACTTGTTCACACCTATATTCCCATGAATTTATTTTACTTTTTCACATTATCTTCATAAAAAAACGTAATCTTTTTGATGAATAGTGGAGACCTAACTATTAAATTATTTTTTTATATGTAATCATGTAAACATTCATCAGTAACTTCTTACTGTAATCTTCAGAGACAAAGGAATCGACTTGTTGCCATCAGGGAAAAATCTCGTTGACGTAGAATATGTAGATGGTATAGTCCTCCTTGGTGAAGACGCCAACATAATGGAGTCTTCTGAAATACCTTGAACAGCGATCTTCGAATGTTTGGTATGCGACTCGCTCCCGTCAAATGCAAGACGATGGTACAGGACTGGCTGGACTACATCAACTCATTCCTAGCCTAAAGATAGAGAGTGAAGTGGTTGGCGGAGCATGTTGACAACTTCACTTATTTGAGAAGTTCCATCAGTCAGTACCAGCGAGTTGATCGCTGACGAATTTTCAGATGGGATACAGAAAGTTCGTTTGGCATATGCGAACTTACTCCATCTCAGACTGTCGACCGAAGGACGTGTGTATTGCGCCTCATCAGTTCGTTCCGTCTTCCTTCGCGGCTGTGACTGAGACATGAGACAGATGATTTATGTAATAACTTGTTGCTAACGCCTACGAATCAATTTATCTTGAATTCTGCGTAAATAAATTTCACCCTTCCTTTAAAACTCGGATATCTTGTTACTAACGTCTATGAGTTAATTGTTTTGATGAAAATTCATAGGACTGATGCTTGTTACAGTTATGTGGTGTATATTTACATTCAATTTCAATGGGGGCCGATCATTTCTGTCAAGCCCAGTGAAATAACCGGAAGTTGTGAACTACATTAATAATATTTGTTTCAGAGTATTGGTACATCCATACAGACATCCAACTGTAGTCGACCTTGTTAATTTCATGATTTTTCGGTGCAGAATAAACCAATTATCACCGTTTTTATCTAATAAACAGATATTTCTGTTTTGAAAACACTATCTGATCCAAAAAATTCATATCAGGAAATATCTAATAAGTTGATTTTGAATACTTCATAGCTTTTGTATGAAGAGTCTAATTGGTTTACATTTATCCTATGTAGGACGTTTACACATGCTGTTGTTACTTTTACTGTTCTGTATCTCGATAGCTGAGTAATACATGAATTACTGAAACATTTACAGGTGCAGCTGGTGCAAGTTACTCATCAATGATATTGATTCTGTTTAGAGTGGTTTGTGCTACATGATGGCTATTATTGTTATCATTATTGTTCTCTCGGGTTCCATGTGGAACTTAAGGCTTCGATAGCACATTCCCATTTCATCTTGCTCTCTTCAGTTGTCTTTAGCCGGCTTGACGGTTGCCCATAAGCTCCCATCTCTTCCTTACACGCGATCTCCACGACCAACTCGTCGTTTCTCATTCGGATTCCTCTCGAAGGCCTGGTGAGTGGTGTCGTTCAGCGGTCTTCTCAGCGCGTATCCAATCCATTTCTGTTTTCTTTGGTATATTTATGGCTAAGTAGGGGTTCTTGATTGGTTCACTGCCGGCATTCCTTGTCCCTAATCCTTTCTGGCTGGCTATTTGATATTCAGCAGCAAGCGAATGCAGGTATTGATAAAAGTCTGTTTCCTGATGAGAGAATGTTTTTGGTGAATTACTGCCTAAACAGCTCGTCTGTGTTTTTGTTGATATTCAGGTAACTGGGTAGTAATTCCCAGTGTTGACTTGTTTTTATCAACCATATCACTTCTAAATATTAAGTTACTATTATCGATGCTTTTTTTCTGTTGACCAAATTTATAGCCTATCAACAATACAGTGGGCATCAATGAGTCAAGAAGTTATAAACCAAGTTTACCTTTTATGCCTAATAACACTTATAATCATGTTGATTCAAGTCGTCGTGTATCAAATACTTTTGGAGTTGTACCATCAAATAGATTTTCTATCAACACAACGTGGATATTTAATCGTCATGCTTTGAGTTCTGTAAGTTTTATCGGTATTCGTCTTTTTTGTTGTTGACAAAATTGTTGTCTTGTTATCTTGATTTTCTCTACTTTGCTTGAAGTGTATTCAGCTTTTAATAGGAAGTAATATTGTATTTTGTATATACATATCATGTGCTTAATTATTAATTCTTTTCGAAATGAAATGAGATTAAGAAGAACTATGGACATCCCTGTCGGATACCGCTTATTGTCTTCACTTTAGATGACAACCCTTCATAAACGCTTACATTAGTGCATGAATTCAAATAGAACTACCTTGATCAGTACAATATACTTTTTTTTGTGAAATTATCTTCGTAGCACCTCTTCAGCTATGGATTGAAATATTGTCTTTGGGTCAAGAAATGTAGCCTAATGCACTATCTTTATAATTGCAAATGCATTAGAACTAGGCGAAAAATCTCCTGATAGTTTTAAGATGAACTTTGTATATTCCTCATCTCAGTCATCTGGAATTGAAAAAGATGTATATGTATTTCAGAGACGCAACATACTCCCGAAACCTGGGATGCTAGAGTTTTGATCAGTGAAGCTGCTATCCGATCAGGTATAAGGTTCAGAAATTGAAAACTTCGAAATAAAGTTAGTAGCTTGTTTTTAAAAGATTTTGGACGAATTTTCTCCTTTCATGGATAATCCCCATTCAGGCATTAATGAAAACAAAACAAGTAGATCAGCGAAGAGACTCTTTTCGGCGAATTCATTTTCTTAGCTGTACAATCGCAAATATATATATATATATATATATATATATATATATGTTATTTTGTATGTATGTGTACATTAAGTTTGTCAGACAAAATTACAATTGGTTATGGTTATTTTAACTAAACATGTGAAGATTGGTAATACAAGTCAAGAGAATTAGGTGTTAATGAAATAAGGGTAGTAACAAAGGTGATGAGTTGTCACAAACAGTTGTTAATAGAAGTTATGTAATAATATGAGTAGTTTGGTGATTGAGTTTTACTCAGGATACGCAGAAACAAATTAGATGGTACGAAATTACGTAAGAGTTCTAAATGAATACAAGAATTCTAAGCAATTAAAGAACAGGGAAAGAAGCAAAATTAAGTCATCAAAATAAAAAGAAAATCAAATCAAAAAAGTTGTCACCATAACAGTAGAAGTGGTTGAGTAATTCTCTTTTGTATACATAGCTGCGTGTTTCCTATGTGAATGACCACAGCCTCAGCAATACAATGAAGACGAAACCGTATTGCTTTTGGTAGGTTATTCCTGACTCTGTAGATTACTTTGAAAGAGGCGTTTGTTGAGATGGGATGATCAGTGTTGACCAGGTGTTCAATTATCGCACTCCTTATTGCAACACTATTTCATTTTCGCAACCATGCTGGTGAGTATTCGTGAATCCTGTTGGACAGGGTGCGCGTCAAACGACTGATGGATGTACCTGGCTCCACAGCAGCAGATGAACTGATATATGCACATGGAAGTGGTCAGATACGGGATCTTGTCCTTGAGGCTTGTGCAGATCAGTGGGTGACTGGAGAACACAATTCTTAGCGTTGCGGCAAAGTATGTTCGTCTCAGAGATAATGTGATCCTTCTCTTGAGAATATCGCTTGTTAAATCTCCCTTGAAATCCAAGTTGATGTAGAGTTTCTTTTTCGGCTCAATTGAAGTTTCGTCTCTCCGAATTATTGGTTTCATATTTTTGTCGATAAATTTTATTGGGTATCCATTTTGGATGAAGATTTCTCTCAGGATATCTAATTCTGTTTCCAGAACGTTGGGACTACAGATACGTCGGATGCGGGTGGCAACTGATTTAATTAAATTCCACTTTTCTCCTGTTGAAAACACTGGGGATTGTCACAAAATTAAGAGGAAGTGGAGTTGTCTGGAAAGTAGTATTAATAACCAGATGTTACCAAAAAGATAAAGATGGGTAGTGGGGAGTAGAACATAGTGTGCTTTATGGTGAGTGTATGTACAGTTGCTACTTCTTGACTACCTCCATATAGGAAGCGGATTTCTTCCTGAGGTAATTAAAAGAGAAAAAGCATTAATGATGCTCCTCTGCGTAGATTAGATAACCAGTTTTGGAGGCCAGTCACACATGACCTCTTTGGAGGTGGAGCTTCGTCGGTATAGAAGACCTTATCGCTGGTTAGGGACTGTTGTAACGTAAACTGATATGTAAAGATTTCGTGACCAGCCCTTTTCAATACCTTTTTCCCCGGGTGGGACGACAGCATAGCTGACAGTTTACTTAATAACGGCACTTTAATGTTACCTTCCCCTGTCTAGCACGAAGGGACCTGCAAGAACACTTTTTCCAGTTAGTATAGCTGAATGAATCAATGCTGTATATGCACACTCAACCACCAAGTCAAGGTAGTGGCTATCGATTGGGTCTACACCAAAGGATCATAGTTCCACAAGCACGTTAGTAAACCATTTACGCTATCGATTAAAAACCTTCTAGGTATAAAGGTGCAGTGCTCATCGAACAGTGGTATAAAAGGCGCTCTTGCTGATTTTTATCTTAATATCATTACTTATACATATGTAAATATCGGAAGTCATATATTCTAAACTATTTTCCCACGGATAGATGTTAAATCACTTTTATCTGAAGGCTATGTTAAAATCACTGTGCTGTCTGTGGTTAAACATCTACCGAATTTTTAGCTGTCTGGGTCAATACTGGGTGCGTCGGTGGCATAGTGGTTAGGACGCTCGCCAACCATTCACATGGTCTGGGTTTCGATCCCCGGCTGACGAACTCCTTTGCCTCGTAAGCCAGAAATAATTCTGATAAAGAGAAAAGGTTGGGCATGAGGCTAGCAACCCCATCCTGTAAAATAAACACTGCTACAGAAACTCCAAGCCACTAGCTTGAAGTTCTATGTCCCACTGGGGAACGTGAAGTAAAATAAATGGATCAATGCTGTTGACATTTTCTATCTACTATCAACGTGTACTGACTTCTGTGTTTTCATCGTCCGAGGATTTTAAAAACGGCACTGTTAATGTGTCGTTATTCATTTTTATGTTTTAACATTATGGGTGTTCTTCCAGCTTCTATGACAGATTAATTAGTGACTTTCACAACAGCCATCAAACTGTAATAGAATTATAAAAACAAAAAAGCGTGATAATCATTGTGAAGAGTGTATTGATAAGCTGTATGCTTTGACTGACATTTACATCTATACTGCATTGATAATAATGGCGATTATTATTATTATTATTATTGACGATTTTTATCTTTATTATTAGAGCTATACTACCTACCAGTTCTGTGTTATGCTCAAATATGTCTGTTTTCCTATTCCTCTTAATATTTAGCTGTTTGTAATTATAAAACAGAATTTGGGTACACTGGCAACTGTTACAGAATCATTATGGATTTTTGTACGCAGTAATTTAAATTTGATAGCACATTTTATTACTGTGGTACTTTCGTCAATCATGAGTGGAGGACATGTGGCAGTCAATTTTATCATTGCTTTCGTGAGTTTTTTCTTTACACTCTTTTCAGCATGATAGTAGAAGGATATATTTGGTATATATACTTTAATTTTTTTTTAATGTCAGGTTTGATCATTAGTGGTTATGGATATGTACTTTTGTAGAGTCCTAAACAAGGACGAAACAGCTGGTCAGTAATCCGAGGTTCTCATTGGTTCCCTATGTGAGATTAAATTTGAAACCTATCAAATTCTTGTTTATATAATGATGGAAAACAGCCTATTGTACGGCAGATATTTTAGTTATTAAATATTGAATTGACTTTAGTACCATGTAATTGTTTGACTAACTGTATTGTTTCGTTTGACAAGTTGAAATTCCATCCGATCTTGTTATCACCTTATGCTTAATACATTTTGATTTATTGCTAATCCTTACAAACCAATTATAGGAAATTAGTCTGATGCTCGCTAGTGACTTGCTACAAGATGGAGTTTCCTGGAGTTCTAGTGAGAAGTCGTGACTAGTGAGGTCCATTCCGTCAAGTGTGAGGATGGATGTCCTACCGACGATATTGGTCAGGGTCGCGCTAAATCGCGGATTGGTAGAAGTTAGAATTCATGCACTGGCCACTGAACTGGGTCCCAGTGGCTTGCCTTGTAACCGGAAGATCCTGGGTTCGAACCCCACAGTGTGCGTGCGTATTGACGGTGATTTTCAAACTCGGATGAAACAGCTGTCTAGAACTCCGGTGCTGGTTTTCAATGGTTCTCTAGGTGATATGAATCTGTGATCAACTCGTTAAAACAAAACTATTCCTTACAAACCAATTATAGAAAATTATAACTGAGATGTTTAAGTTCCAAACAATGTGTGTTAAGCATTTGAACTCTGCTATATTTGTCGAAGTATGATTAGTCCAAGCAGCATTACCAACCCTTAAAAAATATGATATGGCTTCATCAAATATTAAGTGAATTTATCCATAATGATTGACAGAATAACACTGTTATGAGCATAACCGAATTGTTATGGTCTGTGCACAGAAAACCAATCTCTGCTTCCTACTTCATCTGTCTGTTTTCGACATAGAACTTTGCCCCGATGTGCGACAGTTCGAGTCACCACACTCCGTAGCACACAAAGCAAGAGAAGAAGGGGAAAAATGCATAATAGAGACAGTAAACAGAGGTGTGAGACAAAGAAATAGTAATAACGAGAACAAAACAGTTGCGTTGGAAATCATAATCACAGGGAGTGGATGCATCTGCTCCAGCCGTTGAAACGATTTTGAGCCATGTCACCAGTTGTTTCAACCATTGGTTTTGACCGTACCGAGGACCCCAACCACGTGGCTTAGACTAACTGTTATGGATTTCATTGACTGATGAATGTTTTGGTTAGACCACCACTAACTCTTTTCTAACTCGATCCACACTATGTCAGCTAACATTGACCGTCAGTCGAGGAAAACGATGACTAGGCATACGTAACACATGTCCTAACCACCTCAGTTGGTGTAACTTCACAGCCTCGTCTACTGATTTCCCCTCCTTACCTAGCACTCGACCGAGGCCTAACCTCAGTATTGCTCGCCTTATTATACCACTTCACACGGGAAATAGAACACAGGCACCTATGATCGAAGACAGCTAATCTTTTCATGTCTTCCACTCTGAATGCCCATGTGTCAGTCATAGCCATAAAGGAGGACGGAGTGGACTGATGAGCAGTAAACACGCCCTTTGGTCGACATCCAGCCGGATATCACCTCTACACCAGAGACGGCGTAAACTGGCATATGCGAAACTAGCCCTATGTATCCGTACTGAGACTCCGTCAGAGATCAACCCGTTGCGTCTAGTGGTATTTCATAGCTGACAGAACGTTCTTGAGACGCGCTCACTCCTAAGATAGGAAAATAAGATGATTATTAATCGATAAATTTATGGTTCTATTCAACAATATTGCCATGAAAAACTCAAAATTACCTCAGTATTGCCGTCCAAAGTATTTTCGAATCAAGTAGAATATTCCTAAAACAATAGGAGTAAAAACTCCATGCACAAGAGTCATGCATCAACGCCTCTCCTGGACAGTCCGAGATGAGAATCACCTCCTTCATTCACTCAAACAAAATAACATAGTAATAACAACACATAATCAGTGTATCACACAATCACAAGCAGAAGCATTACAATTAAAGATTAAACAGGGAGAAAGACTAATAATAAAGATCTAGTCAACATGTGGTATGCAAATGTGAGAACAGTCATATGCAGTCAAGTAGAAAAACAGGATAATCATAACAAAGTTATTTGGAATGTTTAAATAAGTCCAAAAATTGTGATTAGATCGTTTAGGAGGGATTTTTCAAACAATTCTAGCGTTACATAACTTCGAGCAGTTAGGCACTGGCAACACCAACCAGGTAGCCTTTTTAAGCGGATAAAAGAGACAAGGAAAGATACTCGCATAGCCGATCAAAGGGTGTAGATATGTGAGGAAGACTTTTTCTGAAATTTTAAATGAAATTTGCGATTTGCAATTTGCACACTTTAAGATGAAATTTCACTACAATTTCCTTTGAAAATAGAAATTATTCAGATTTTAATGTGTGTGACCTTTTTGATACCCATAAATAAAAATCAAAAAAGCAAGCACACATGCATAACAACGCTCTGTATAATACTGATTGACTGACACTAGGGGTTTGGATAGTACTCATACCAACTATAGTAGTGCTTGCTAGTCAGATTGAAGTTATCCGAACACTGGACGACCATTTCTGTCTTTTTCAGCCGAGCCATTACTACTGGTTGATGTGAGCAGTGGTATCCAACTACTGTTTGCCTTTGGTTCCGCAATAATGTATGTATGGATCGAACTATAAATTTGTTATTTATATTTATACATTCAGACATCTATAAAATACAAAATGATTGAGCAAAGAATATCCTTTTCGATAAATTCCTCTTCTGGTTCTACAATTATATATGTATATGTTTATATACATAGAATATTGTAGATTAGTGGTCGATAACAATATTAGTGTATGTAGTTAAGCAAAAGACAAGAAAATCTATTTGCAGCGCTATTCTATCTCATCATGTGGATACAGAACACAAGATTGACGTTAACCATGCTTTCAGGGTCATTTACCGCATACCTACGTATCTCAATTTTGCCTTCAGAGTTTGATTACTGAATATTGCTGAGGCTGTGGGAATCCATATTAACAAGCCTAATTTGTGCACCCAAAAGAAGTTAGTTCAGATATTATCCTTACCCGCTTGGCCATCTAGGTTTGAATGATCGTCAATTTTTGTGAAATTTTCCTAATTTTATTTGATGTTCTATTCGCTATTAAATCTTTAGTATTATTATAATTTAGGCATGTTTAATGAACTGTAATTCCATTGATCTTACTTAACAAATCGATATTATTTAAAAAAACACTAATATTGTTATTAACTACCAGTCTAGAATATTCTATGTATATAAGCTTATATATAATTGTAGAGCCAGAAGAGGGATCTGTTGAAAAGGATATTCTTTGTTCAATCGTTTTGCGTTTTATTTATATTTGTTAATATTGTATCATTATCTCCTTGTCATTGTTTTTTTTTCTTTTTGTTTCAGTTGATTTTTCTTACAGTTCTTTATTATGTGTTAGCTGCTAGTGGATCGTGTTACCTTCCTGTTGCTTTTATCACTTCACTAGCACCGAGTACGCCTAAAATGAATTCATTGATTACACGTTTCTCTTCAACTGTTGAAATGGCTATTAGTGGAGTATTTGTTGCAACATTGAAATTGGCTGTATTCTACGGATTGTATACATCACTCACTCATACTATATTTGGCTTAGATCTTGTAGTAATTCCATCTGGTGAGTTGTATTCAACTTTCATTTGAGTATTCAATGTTATATGCTGTGTATTACTCATATGATATGATGATAGTTACGATATTGATTTGATAAATATTAAGGTTGCTGATCATGTATGTAAACGACGTAATTTAATTTAACTCCGGATAGTATGTTTACTTATTTAATGATTTCAGAAATTAACTTTTCATGTTATATAAGCAGTAAATGGCTACAAAAAATGATAAAACAGCAATATAACGGAAGGAAGATTAAAGTAAATAATTGAGGAAGAAAATCATGAGAACAGGTGTGCTTACAGTATCAGGCGCCTTCGAAGGAGCTTTTATTATTTCTTATTACTTTCAAAAAGAATCGAAAAAAAAGGAGAAATTGTAGCATGTTCGTCATTGATTTCGATTCTGAGCCATATATGATATGTTGTCTTGAGTCACTGAATAGTCTCTTGGACCTCAGAGATAGGGAGCTGTGATATAGTAACAAATGGCCAATCCAACACAACTCTCCTTCATCCGATGGCGCAGCCTCTTTGCCTTTTCCATTCACTCCCAGGGCTGATCTGACTTTCGATATGCCATCAGAAATTATATCCCTTGCACAATTAGCTGTCATACAATCACCTAGATGGATTGCTTTCTCTACTACTTCTAACGGCTCATCTGTGAAGGTTAGTGAGGAAGCAGGTTCGTGCACTTGGACAGTAACATGCTTGCAGACACTAATCGTCAACTCAACTAAGGGTGATATGAATAGCCTGTATGTTATTACTCAGTGACACAGTATTGTCTGTAAACACAAGGTCAAGAAGTCCCTCTCTACTCCACCAGACACGTTCTTGAAAGCTATCTTTGAATGTCTTTTTAATGACACGGTTAGAAAGGAATGGTGAGATCAGACGACACGTCTATCATCACTGCTTGTTTGGAATAATGTTAAGGTGTTTTCGTACAAGCATTTGAGGATGCTGGTAGATTTCCAAGGAACACATCTCTCTAACAATGGATAATCCTATCTGATAAATCGAAGACCCCCTGACATGTTACGACTATTAATCTGGACCGCAGTAACCAAGTCAGACCCATATACTATTCTTTCCTTTTGTATCCATGTGCACCATATGTTTAGAATCAGGGTCTTCCAACTCTTCCTGCGTCCACCAGTCTTCCGATGATTGCTGGTCATTCTCATTTGTCCTTTAATTTTTCTAAGCACACCCTGCTGCGTGAAGGCACTAAATAAGGCATAGTTGACAGAGGCTATGAATGGGTGGGAGCACAGTTAGTCCAAGCCACGTAGGAAGGTGTAGACTTCCGGGTTGGGGTCCTTGGGACGGTAAAAACCAATGACTGGAAAAAATTGGTGATATGGCTCAAAATCATTCTCAATGGCTGGGTAGATGCATCCCCTCCTTGTGAATTATGATTTCCAATGAAACTGTTTTGTTCTTCGTTATTACTATTCCTTTGTCTCACACCTCTGTTTACTGTCTCTATTATGCATTTCTTCTACTCTTCTTCTCTTGCTTTGTGTGATACATGGAGTGTGGCGACTTGAACTGTCGCACATCGGGGCAAAGTTCTATGTCGAAAACAGACAGAAAAACAGACAGTGAGCACTTCTAGGAGAGACATTCAATCGTGAATATGACTAAAAACTTAATAATTTGAATTTGTTACATTTTCAGGAACAGAAATTGTTTTCAGTATCGTGATCATATGATTAGAAATTGAGAAAAATATTTAATCATTGGGGACAATATTATTATTGTTTTAAGGTGTTTAACACAAGTAAAATGTACACAGGTAGTTTACTGGGATTTACCATTCATAAGGGCACTTAAGTTATGGTAGTTCCTGTAAAAAAGTTAATTTGAAATAAAGTAATGGCCTAGATGAGTTATATTATTATTGATTTTAGGTTTAGTGTAGAAACGTTTGTAAACAAGTCAGGAAGTTATTGATTGATTGGCTGACTGACTAACTGACTGTATTTCAACATAGTGCTTTACTCAGAAGTGCATCAGTCCAAGTCACCACATTCCATGTAGTACATAAAAGTAGACAAAAGAGAGAGAGAAGACTAAATTAAAAAATACCAATAAATCAAAATGTGAGGGAGAAGAATAGGAATATGGAAAAATGTGACGGTTTAGTGAATATAGGTTATCCAAGAGAGTGAATGCATTTGCACTAATCAGGATTATTTTAAGTCATATTGTAACGACAAAAGACAAGAGGCAGGCAGCAGATCGTTTATTGAGAAAGTCAACAGATATTTATAGATCTTTATATGCATTATTATTCGCAGTTGTTATCAAAAAAGCAACGTCTTCAGATTGTTCGTGCCGCTTGTGACTGTTTCTTAGATAGTCAGGCCATATATCTGCGGATCGTATTTGCGCACGTTAAGTCTGCCGTGATTGGTTGTTGAGTTCCTCAAGGTTAAGCTTTATTACTGTTTTTTCCCATGACCCCGATTCAGGACGTAAACATTGACGTAAATTGTTGTTTGGAAACTTAGCTTGCAGACAGCTGTCGCCACAGTATCACCAGTAGTCTCTAGACCTTGGTTCTCAGCATCCTAGGGACCCCAACCAGGAAACCTACATCTGCCTACCTTGGTCAAACCAACTGTCAAAGACTTCATGGATTGATGCCAGGCTTTAGTTTGACCACTCTTAACCCTTCTCCAATCTAATCCAATGTCGACTAACATTAATCGTCTAGGTAGGTGATGGCTTGACATGAGCCACACATGTCCTTCTAGCCATCTCAGTCGATTTAGCTTCACAACCTCATCGAATGACTTACCCTCCTTATCTAACACTCTACACCTAATCTAAGTATTACTCGGCGTATTTTATCACCTAACATGAGAGGCAGTTAACCTTTTCATGTCTTCCACTCTCAATCGTCATATCTCACAGACATAATTAAGGATAAGGCGAACTGTTTTTCAATGCACGCGTCCTCTGGTTAATATCCGGATATCACATGTACGCCAGAGATGGTGTAAGTTGGAAAATACAGCACAAAATCAATTTTGAATAATTAAAATCCTGACTACAAGCGTTTGCATTGTTAGTTGCTTGGTTCAAAGTATGTTACATTATCACATGTTTGTGACATGATTCATTTACATAAATCAAAAAAAAGTTCGTTATATTGACTAAATAATTTACATTTCATTATTATTATTATTTTTTTTTTTTATCTAGTATTGGCTGCTTTACTTGGTGCTGTTCCAATTATTGGAACATATTGGGCTGTACTACCCGGTGTAATTGAAATTATAATCATTCGTCAGTCATTAACTCAAGCTGGTCTACTCATAATTTTTCACTTATTACCAACCTATTTTGTTGATGTCGCAGTTTATAGGGAGATTAAAGGGTATTTCAGTATATTATTTGATGATAATACTTTTCATTATAACTTCTTTATTATGAAAACAACTTCTTGTTTGTTTTTGTAATTCAATTTTGATTCGCTCGTTGATTGAGCGCACCGAAATGCTCAGCCTTTGTTGACATGCTGTCGTCTAGTACGAACACTTCGATTATGTCTGAGGACTAAGTTGAGGCAATTTGGTGGATAGTAGCTACCACTGGAATCTAGGATAGGCATTTTGTCCTATTTAGGACTCGTCATGAGGATGTGCCTGCATTCGTCAGTGAGTGTTAGCTTTCCCACTGACACTCGAACCCAGTAACCATGGTTACTAGGAGCCGATATCTTTGTCCAATCAGTCAACGGGAAAATTGAAAGTGAATTCAAAACAAATAATAACTGATGCCCGTAGCACCAAAGCCGGCTGTCGTGGCTCAAATAATCTAGTGGATAACGCTTTGGCGTTTGCAGTGTTGGGCACTGGTTTTTAACCTCAGTGGAGAAAGATCATTGCTCACCGAGGAGTGCACCCAGCCGACCAGTCTTAAATAGGACGAAATACGCACCCTGGATTCTACCAATAGTCACCATACACCAAAAAATTAAGCGCTTCTGTTTACCAGTTACGTGCACATAAAGAATGTATGCTATGCTATCTTAATGTTGTGGAGATAATTGAGTTCTACAAAATAGGTTGTGTATAAACTTAGAGTACAGAGAACATAACCACATCGAAAAGATATATCTAAGCTACAAATCTTTTTCATTATTTCAAGAACTTGTTAAATCTTGCAACTACTAACTTGCTGGTCAAAAGTTGAAATTTTATCTTTCTCATTTTGAGTAATTAGAGTTGGCTTACTATCTAGTACAAACTATTGATCACTATTAATTTTATAAGACGTATACAGTTGTGTTATGCTTTTTCAGTAATAATTAACCACTACTCTGTAACGTAAGTCAGCACTATACCCACCAAAGCACATACGTCAGCGAGGAGTTGTTTGGTACATAGAGAAAATCGGAAAGCGTAGTAGAAAGTTCACATTGTCATGGTAGAGTAAAATAATTACTTTATAAAACTGTCTTTGTAGATTCAGTTTGCAGCTTTATTCTAAAATGGCCATCATTAGTGGATGAAAGACATCACCAACTAAATTCTTTTGAAAATGAATAAAAAACACAAATAATGAAAGAAAGACGAGAAAATTTGGAATTTAAAGGCATAGGAAACTGAATTTCCTACAAGTTCAAATAGATGGCAGTAAAAAAGGTGTCTTTATAAGCAATATTGCCCTTTCTTCAAGACACTTGGTTTTAATTGTCATATCATGATGTCATGTCATCAATCCTTTGCGTTCTAAGTGGAACATAAGACTTCATGCTTGAGCTTTGAAGTTCCGATAGCTCAGCGGTGTTTTGTATTTTACGGACTGGGGCTGCAAGCCTCGTGCTCAAGCTTTCCTATTCACTAGGCTTATTACCAACTGACTGGTCAAGGTTCAGGGGGTGGGCCTGTCAGAAATCGAACCCTGGATCACGTGAGGCGTGAACCACCGACCCATCTGGCTTTAATTAGCTACATTTTTAAACACCCTTTTACATTATGCAAAACAACCAAATATTTTTTATCCTTTCCGTGATGTAATCATTCTACTGATAAAGAATATAGGCATTTCATTAGTAGTAGTAGTAGTATTTTTGTTATTAGTTAGTGGTAAAAGTCAGAAAGGTCTTTTACTGTTTGGGAGTTTTGATCTCTACTAAAACTGTTCATCAGTGAATAATGAAGGATGGTTAAGAATGATATCTTAGATGTACGGTGAAGCCCTATTCAGGTAGGTAGTTACCTGGGGTTCCAATGGGAAGTCGTGACCAGTAGGGTACAGCAGGTCGGGTGTGAGGACAAATACTCGCCGAAGACATCGGCTAGCGGTTGCGCTATATCATGAATTGGCAGAAGTTAGAATTCATGGGGTGGCCATTGGATCCGGTCCCAGTGGCTTAATGGTCTACGAGCTCGCCTTGTAACAAGAAGGTGCTGAGTTCGAACCCTAGCGGTGGGTGCGTACTGATGAAGAGTCCCAAACTAGGATGAAACAGCCGTCCAATACTCCCATGTGGTTTTCCAATGGTTCTCTAACCAATGTCAGCTCATGATGAAATCCTGTCACCAATCAACCAAATCCCTACAAACCAATACTTGAATATCAGTTTCTAAACATTGGAAACATAAAACTGTGTAATAATTAACAAGATATTATAATTAAAACTTAAAATTAGACAAGTGGAAGCTTTTATTAGATGAGAGTTAAGCTATTCGAGTGTCCGATTTACGAGTATCATAAAGGTGAAAAAAGGAAAACTAAAATGCACTAAGGGAACACGTTTTTTAGTGTCAGTAGTTAACGATTTACTGAAAATCGAATCTAACCGTTATGAAGCAGTTTAGCACTATGATGGAATAAGATATTGAACAGACTTAACATTTATACAGAATAAGAACTTGATTTTTGTATGCATAACTAACCAAACTGGGGAGTAGCATTAACATACAATGTTTTGGATTTCGCACTTGACACTGATTAACATCAAAGTAGTAGTTCTAATACTAATTTGTCCTATTAATGTACCTTTTGTACTATTTTTATTTCTTTCAGTACTGACTGTTTGATTTACCGTTCTTTTGTAGAGCTGGTCATCCATATTTCACTGGTCTTGCAATTGCTGGTGGGATATACTATCAAGGTCCTGCAGGTGCTTTATTTGGTCCCATTCTCCTGTGTTGTTTTTTGGTTGGAATGAATATGTTTCGTTGGATTCTAGACTCTAGCAAGACAGAGTTTCCTGTCAGTCAATGTGCTCACAAGTCACACTATTCACCAACAGCTTCTTTGAATCTGGATTGCCCATATCGAACCTCGAATTCATTTTACACTCCTACTCCATACCATAGTGTAAACTCGAATATTAAACGTTCTGCTTTATCTTCGAAATATCGTAGGCCTATTTTCAAACGACGATCAAAATATCAATTTACAAAAAATTCGTTTTCAATGCCTGGTGAGTACTAATGCTTTTTTGTTTCTTCTCTTTTGCCAAAAGTGCTAACCCCTTATTTCAACAATTTAGTGTTTATAACACTATCTGATGGCTTTGTAGTCTCATTTGTGTATATTTTCAGTTTAAATAGTTTAATAGTTTTACTCAGGTTTTATTTATTTAACCTCAGTGTCTAGCATTACTATGCAGATCATTGAATGAAAGTCAACTTCATCCACTTTGAAAAAGTCTTCGACAGCGTTGACCACGAAGTGATTTACAATCTGCTTCAACACTGTGAAGTGTCCTAAATCTTCATCAACCTCACTCAACAGCTATACGCCATATATAAAATGATCCACAATGGAAAACTCAGTGAAGCTTTTGCAGTGAAGACATGAGTAAGACAAGACTGCCTAGTGTCAATGAAGATATTCCTAATTGTTAGTGGACTGGATTATAAAGCAGACTGTGGGGAGTGATAAGATGAGAATCCATTGTGGACCGATAAGAATACCTTAGAAAGTCTGAAGTTTGTGGATAATTTACGTATAATCTTACGGGAAGTTGAAGATCTACAAGTGGAAATGAATAAGTTGTCAGAAGAAGGAGCGGTCCATGAAGACAGGCCTCCATGTGAGCATAGAGAAGGCAGAGGTGATGAAGGCACCTAACCGACAACACAATCAGCAATCCTTATCAACGCGAGATATTTGAAAGAGGTTATATCCTTCACTAATCTAAACACCATCTTTACAACTACAGGTGACAGCATGGATGATGATGATGTCAAAACCAGAATCGGAAAGACAATCTCAGACCATCGCTGGAAAATCGGTTTGGAAACTACTGCGAAATTTCAGCGCTAATGCCAAGTCAATTCTTATATACTGCTCAGATATTTGATGAGTCATCAAAACCATTTCTGGTAGACTTCAGACTTTTGTCGACAGTTGCTTCTCTTCATACTGGCGATCAGGTGGCCAGAAAGAATTAGCCACAAAGAACTCTGGTGATGAACTGACCAAGAATCTGTTTCCCAACAAACGCGCCGGTGAAAATGGGGATGGAGGAAACCTCTGAGTGACATCGCGTGCCAGGCCCTTGAGTGGAACACGAAGGAGAGACAACGAGTTAGTCCGAGGGTGACATGGAGGAGATGGTGTGAGGAGGACTGCAGAGACCAGGATGAAATAAAGATGTGTTGTTGAAGCCTAGTGAAATAACGACAATATCTACGGACTGAAGACTAAGTAATGCATAATGTGGATACCGTTGAGGTCTAATATGTGGTATTCTGAATTTTGAAATCCATATACATATATGAACTAAATAGTGTATAATTATATATTTCATCAGTCTTTATTCCACTGACTGAAAATTACCAATTTATACATAACTGTGCTTGTAGTTGGTTAATGAAGTATATATGTTTTAGCAATCTGAATTTTATCCAGATTAAGAATAATTAGAGCGAACGACTGTCTTCACTAAATTCTTCTTCAGGCTATACACCAACTATAAATCAATAATTTTCGCATACAAAATATCCACTAAAGGCAAATTAGAGCTATCAGGTGTTGAATTGCAGGGATGCGACTGGTTACAGGATTGATCACGGGTTGATATCGGTTAGAGCACCGTTGAAAAACATTGGAGTAATGGACAGCCATTTCGTCCTGGTTTGAGGCTCTTCGGTGATACGCACCCATCGGGGGTCGAACCCATCACCTCCTAGTTACAAGGCGAGTTTGTAGACCATTAAGTCACTGGGACCTGACCCAATGGTCCATGAATTCCAACATCTGCCAATTCGTCATATTTGTTTAACGCGACCGCCAGCCAATGTCCAAGGGGAGTAACTGTGCTTTTCCTGACCTCGAATTATATCAGAAAGTGTATTGTAAAACGGGTACAGGATGTAATAATAGTCAGTTAGTTTCGATTACCATTTAGAATATGCATGGTCGGTAAGAAAATGAGATGAAATAATCCAGTGATATGTGTATATACATAGTCAACAAAGCTACATGTTTTCATAGGAGAGTATAGACAATATTATGAGAGACAATATGAATACTACAGAGAAATAAACTGAATACCAGCACTGTTATTTCTTCTTGCACAATACACTTTCTGTTACAGTCCTAATTTGTTTTTACCGGCTATTCTATGCTAA
The DNA here is from genome assembly GCA_944472135.2 of Trichobilharzia regenti. Taxonomy (NCBI): domain Eukaryota; kingdom Metazoa; phylum Platyhelminthes; class Trematoda; order Strigeidida; family Schistosomatidae; genus Trichobilharzia; species Trichobilharzia regenti. The sequence continues at coordinate 142,487,644 of OX235262.1, read as the reverse complement.
GATTAGTTGATTTATAATTGTGGCGCCTGAAAAAGAATTTAGTGAGAACGATTATTCGCTCTAGTTATTCTTGTTCACCATATGTATTTGCTTACATTCTTTCTGTTCACCTGTAAATTTAACGAATAATTGAGTGTTTTCACATATTTTTTTATTACACTACCATTTTGATCATTTTAAAAGTATTCCAAACATTGTTTTATTGAAAATGATGTAAATCAAGTAATCTTATATTTTCCAACCTCGTCTGTTATTTTAGACATTTCAGATATATCGGATGAATCGGGTCAAAATGCACAATCCAGTCAAAATACAACTAAGGTATGTATACTATGTATTGTTAAAATTAAAACAAGATATATATGTAGGAGGGAAATATTATTTTCAATTAGATCTTCAAGATTTACTCTAATGTACATAGCTTTATGTATAAAGAAGCTGATCATGGTTAAGGGGAAACAACTGTTTCTGGAGCTCTAGTACGATTGAGATAAGGTCAGTAAAGTTCCACATCTCATATTATCTAGAACTATAAAACAGACTTATTCTGTTGCACAAAAGCAAATATATGTGGGTTGTTTTGTATATATGTGTACATTAAGTTTGTCAAACTGAATACAATTGGTTCTGGTTATCTCTTAACGATACAGGTAAAGATTGGTAATTTGAGTTACGTAATACAAAAACGGTCAAGAAAAATGGGTGTTAATGAAATTAGGGTGGTAACAAAGGTTATGAGTTGTCACAAAAACAGTTATTAAAAAGGAGTTACGTAATAATATGAATGGTTTGATGATTGAGTTTTACTCAGGATACATTAGAGAGAGAGAACACCAAATTACGTAGGAGTTCTAAATGAATAGAAGAATTATAAGCAATTAAAGAACAGGCAAACAAACAAAATTGAGTCAACGAAAATCAACAAAGTTGCTACCATGATAGTAGAAGTGGTTGAGGAATTCTCTTTTGTATGCACGGCTGCAGTTTTTCTATGTGAATGACCAGAGATTCAGCTATACAATGAAGACGAAACTGTATTGCCTTTGGTAGGTTATTCTTGACTTTGTAGATTACTTGGGAGCAGGAGGGGTTTGTTGAGATGGAATGATCAGTATTAACCAGGTGTACAATTGTCGCACTCCTTATTGCACCACTATTGCCTTTTCGCAATCATGCTGGTTAGTTTCCGTGAATCCTCTTGGATAGGGTGCGGGTCGAACGACCGATGGACGAACCTAGCTCCAAAGCAGCAGGTGAGCTGATGTATGCATATAGAAGTGGTCAGATGTCGGATCTTGTTATTGAGACTTCTGCAGATCAGTGGGCGTCTGGAGAACACTTTTCTTAACGCTGCTGCAAAGAATGTTCTTCTCAGAGATAATGTGATCCTTCTCTTGAGAATATCGCTTGTTAAATCTCCCTTGAAATCCAAGTTGATGTAGAGTTTCTTTGTCGGTGCAATTAAAGTTTAGTTTCTCCAAATTCTTGGTTTGATATTTTTGTCAATGAATCTTATTGGGTATCCACATTGGATGAAGATTTCTCTCAGAATATCTAATTCTGTTTGTAGTACATCGTAACTACAGACGCGGCGGATGCGAGTGGCAAGGGATTTTACTAATTTCCGCTTTTGTTGAATGGATATCCAGCTATAGAAGCTTGTTAGTTGACCATTCCATGTAGCTTTCCTATCGATTGATCTTCTTAGGCTCCTATCAGTTCTTCTTGTTAGTTCCACATTAATAAAGGGAATTTTTTATTCGGTTTCCATTTCAAGAGTGAATTTTATTGCTGAATTGCAACACTTGTTGAATGTCTGCAGCAATAGATTGGGGTCATTACTGTTGTCACGAATATGTCATCTGCGTATCTTTTATACAGTCGTAAATTGTCGATGGTCGGCTTTAGTGGACTTTTTTCGAGGACTTCCAAGAAGCAGTCTGATAGTAATGGACCTAACGGAGATCCCATGGCAATGCCATCTTTTTTTTCTATAGATGGTGTCGTTGAAAGTAAACTACGTCCAAAGTGCATCTCCGTAGTAATTCCTTCAAATGAGCTTTTGGTATTCCAACATTGATATGGTTCTCATCTATATATTTACATATAAAGCAGACCGTTTCCGTGAATGCGACATTGGTGAAAAATGACTCATTGTCGAAGGATAGTATAATTTTGTTAGATACGTTCGGGTCTTGTATGCATTCGACGAACTGGAAAGTGTCACAGAGCCAGTGCATGCATAATTGTTTCCTTACAGGTTCCAGAATATCTGCCAGCCATTTTGCAATAGAGTGGTAAGGGGAACCTGACATATCCAGAATTTGACGAAGTGGGATACCAACCTTGTGTACCTTTGGCAGACCATAAAGTCTTGATATTATTGAACCTGTTTGCTGGATTTGGTCATAGATATCACAATTGATTAGTTGACTAGCCTTCATTCTCATCAAGACGTCTGTCAGCTGCTTCTTAAACAGTTCCATTTTGTTTCTTTTATTGGAAGGTTGGGAAAGTTTATCTTCAATTGACTGTATATTGTTCATTTTCTTGATGTAGTTCTTTCGATCTAGAAACACTACACTAGCACCTTTGTCGGAGGTGGGTTATTAACAGATCTTTGTTATCTTTCAACTGTTTTAATTCTTTTTGGTGCTACCTTGTTAGGTAGTTGCGGATTTCTGATTTTGTATTCAGATATTGGTTCATATTATTGTGGAACTCCTTTTTAACAACCGCTTGTGACAACTCATCACCTTTGTTACCACCCTAATTTCACTAACGCCCAATTTTCTTGACCGTTTTTGTATTACGTAACTCAAATTACCAATCTTCACTTGTTTAGTTAAAATAACCAGAACCAACTATATTTCAGTCTGACAAACTTAATGTACACATATATACAAAATAACCCATATATATCTACGACTGAACAGCTAAGAAAATGAATTCGCCGAAAAGAGACTCTTCGCTTAGCTACATGTTTTGTTTCCATTATTACCTAGATGGGTGATTATTCATTAATTATATTGTTGCCACCCTTTGTTTACCATTTTGCTAATTGACTGATTATGACTACTGAATTGAAAGTTAATCTGCCTACCTGTGTCACTTCTATGTGTACTTATAAATTTAACTTATCCTGTGAAGACAGCTAGTATAAAACGAACAGGTAGACAGCCTAATGAACGCATTTCTGTGTACCATCCTTCCTGGTATGGGAAAGACTAGTCGAAATTTATGAGAAGCTCTGTTTTATCTCAGTTGATTAGCGGTGGACACCAAACGGCCAGAAAAATAGCTTTCATGGGTTATCTACTACATCCAGTCGAACCTGTCGAACGGATTTCGAAGTCGTCTTTTACGCATAGTTGCGTTGATGGGAATTTGAGAGAATAATTCTAGTCTTTGTGTAGATGTGTCTCTCCCTTGGGTCAAGTGAATCCAACGAACTAATAAAAAATTCGTACCTTTTCTTATTCTTCACTTCATTCATACTTCTATGTTTATTTTGACTCAGCTTGTCTATCTATATCCATCCACTTCATCTCTAGTATTATGTAACTTTTGAATATGTAAGACCTATAACCTGATTTTCCAGGTGAACATAGACAAGATGTAGGTTATGAAGATAACCAACCAACAACAGTAACAGCAGAAACAACCACCGCCAATCGCCGTCAACGGGGCGGATTTGGAAGAGGTTACTTCATTCATTCACTTATCTAGGGAGCATTGTCTCAACTACAGGAAGTCGGAACGGACAAGGATGTCAAATCGAGCGAGAATTGGGAAGGTGAAAGACACATTCATCAGCCTGAAACCATTCTGGATATCTTCGTCACTCAGCCAGTATCAACAACAAAATCCAGTCGGATTTTCAATACAAACGTCAAGTCAGCCAGTTCTTCTATATGGATGAGAAACTTGGCGGGTGGGCGGGTCACAAAGAATGTTTCCAACAGCCTGTTGCAAACCTTTATCAACAACTAACTGTCTTGGCTCTATACTGAAGATCAGATGGCCGGGCCGGAAAGAATCACCAACAAGAAACTATGACTGGGAACAAACAAAACAAGAACCAATCGCCAACCAACAAATATGCATGAGAAAGTGGAGATGGATTGGACACTCACTCATTGAGGAGGCCTCTGGGTGACATCGCGTGCGCGTCAGGCCACTGTTCGAATGCAAGGGTAACATGGAGGAGATCGTGTGAAGAGGAGTTGAAACAGTATGGACTAACATGGATAGAGGTGAAAAGTACAGTAGAAGGAAGACAGAAGCAAGTGGAGACGTGCAGTTGAAGACCTATGTTCCTATTATTATTATATAAGCTTTATTCCAAATCAGTACTTGTGATACAGAATGGAATTCTCAGCATTTTACTACAATATTGCATCCAGTTTTTACATTAACAATAAATAAAGTTCTACATAGATTAAAGATTATCTCAACAACATATTAGTATGTCGGTAGCAAAGCCAAAATTAAAATGTTTGAAGGTGTTACAAAAGTAGATACTACTAGCATATTTACTGGCGTAAGCGATAGCAAAATGGTCGAGATATACAGAGTGTAAAAGAACAACAAGAAGGTTTTAACTAGAGTTTGCAAGGAAGAGAAAAACAAAACAGCACTTAACAAAAATAAAGACAAAAAAGGTAGAGAGAATGGAAAAGAGAGAAAACGTTGTACCCATAAATGATGTGAGTTGGAAAGACGAGATTCATTGGTTCTACTGACTATTTAATAAGTTAAAGGTTTCATGCCTGATGCATTCTTTATCACACAGAACACGGGCTAGGTAGGGTATGGATGAGTTTTTGTACTTACTAGTGCGGGCATATAGTTTCCTATATAGACTTCTTGTTTTCCCTGAAGAGATACATGGGGAGAGTTGTGAGTGTAGAGGGTGTTGTGAGTCAGATAAAATGGACTTCGCCCATTTTTCACATGAGTCCATGTGCCTGTCCACCAGAATGTTAACAAGCTGGCTAAGTGGTAAACTGCTTACCCTGCTGACAACCTTTAACATCCTACGTAATAAGGTATAGTTTGTCTTCAATATCCCAGGAAAGACTAAGGGGGAGCAATAGAGAATTATAGGCAGAATACGGGAGTTAACAAATTGTAGTAGTAAGGGTTGGGTTACACCAGAATGTCTTAACTTCTTGATGTAGAAGGTAAGACGGTATATTTTCTTGGAAATCGTCAAGATATGAGACGACCAGGAAAGATCAGAAGATAGAGTGACGCCTAGGTATTTAATTTCCGACTTAGTTTCTATTTCAGTGCCATCTATGTTGCACACCTCGTGAGCGCTAACCAGTTTGTTTAGTTCAGATTTATGCCTAAAGGTGAAATTAACTGTTTGGCATTTGGAGGGGTTTAAGGTTAGACCGTTTTCCTTGGACCATTGGCTAATTTCTGATAAGAAGCCATTTAGTTTAGAGCAGTCATTTTGACATTTGACAGGTAAAGATACAGTTAGGTCATCAGCATATTTGACAAAGTTAATATCATTTGAAGACGGTAGGTCATGAAGGAAGAATGAAAAGAGAAGTGGGGAGAGTACAGCACCTTGGGGGACACCAGATTCAGTGAGCACAGCAGAGGAGGATTGACCTTTGTATACGGTGTACTGCATTCTGTTTGAAAAGTAGGAATGCAACCACTTAGTGACCCAAGACTCGGTTTGTGTCGTGGATAGCTTATTTAGCAAGAGACTTCTAGGTACAGAGTCGAAAGCAGAAGTAAAGTCAAGAAACGTGCAGCGGACATATTTGGCACCTTTGTCTAATGATGAGACAATACTGTTGTGTAAGACGGCTGCAGCGTCTAAAGTACTCCTACCCTGTCTGTAGGCAAATTGTTTGGGGTCTTCGAAGCTTTTAAGGGAGGGTTCGAGTTTAAGAAGTATTAGTTTTTCCATGAGCTTTAGAAACGGGGAAGTGATGGCAATGGGTCTGAACTTTACGTTCTTGCTATTTCCAGGTTTAGGGACAGGGACTATTTTAATGTCTTTCCATGGAACAGGTACAACGTTTTCGGAGAAAGAAGCATTTAGGATATTAGTTAGAGGAGAACATAAAGCATCTGCACATTGTTTTAGGACATATGCAGGTATGCCATCAGGGCCAAGACTATGTGAGGGCTTAAGAGTTTTAAGACATTTCAAAACATCGAGAGTATTGAAGTCCTGGAAGTTATCAGCTACAAGATTGGTAACATTAGAAGTGGTTATGGTAGAAGGAGAGCGTATAAAAGACAGATTAAGAGCATTAACATCACAAGAGGGAAAAACATTACATCGCTTACTAGGAACAATAATAATAATGACCTGATTTATTTGTTTAATTGTATTCGTTATTCTTATCGCCACCTGCGTCAACTGCTTCTTCTTTGTTTCCATTGATTTCTTTATCTTTAATGTTACTTTCACTACTAACATATTTACAACATTTCGCACTCATTTTTAATATACAAATTCACCGTGATTGGTTTAAATATCTTCATGTTTAAGGCTGTATACATTAGAGTAAAGCTTGGAGATCTAATTCTCTTGTTTAAAGGTATATATACTTTTTTCAGCTAAAGTAACATATAACAGAAAAGATTGTGTAGTAGTAACTGTGCCTCAGGATTGTCAACTTGGCTCTCCAAAAAGTGAATTGCGGAACCACACCTACTAATAGAGTATTGATTAAACTTCAGTCAATCAAATTTCTATGATACAGGTAGGCGAATTACTTGATTTATGAGTGGATTTTAGATGCCACCAGGAAATTAGATCTGTAATCTTAGTTAGGAAACTTCTTGGCTGGTAATTCTAAAGCTACTGGCTTGACTTTGATCTTAGTCTAGCTTTCATTTCAACTTCACTCACCAGTTCAATACAATAAATCAGAAGTGTGAAGTGTAATCATGTTTCTCGCGTTCTTCACTTCATATTGAACTCACTTGTACACTGAGTAACGTATCTCCTAATAAGGAGGTATTTCTTTGAATGTATAACATAGTGGTGTTCTGATGGGCATAGATCGTAGTGTCTGATGCAGTAACTTTATCCTACAAGGGTAGAAATCTGTGAGGTGGCAATACGTTCAAAGTTTACGACAAGAATAATGAATAAAATGCGAAATTCACTTTAGAATTGACGTTTGCACCAGTGATAAGATATTCCAAAGTTTAGGTGGTGTTCACTTATACGGACTTCGATCAAGATGTAGCCGAATAGTTCTACAGTGATTTGACGCTGAGTGAAAAGTAGACATATGTCAAAAAATTATATTTATATAAAGCCTTATCGAAAATGAAATAGATAATTCCAGTGTTTCGTTAGACAAACTGGTACTAATTCGCGGAATTTTTTAAAATTTTCCTTCGTGTCCCCCAGTGGAACATAGGGCTTCAAGATAGTGGCTTGAAGTTTCTGTAGCGGAAATAATGATCAAAATTATTTACTTTTTGTTATCTATTCATGACTCAAATTTGATTGGACAAGAATTCTGAAGATGAGGTGTGCCTTTTTCATTTATATATAGCTTTGGTGTTTTAATTTTGATTGTTCCAATGAAGAAGTCTAATCCAGTTTTCTCAACGAAACAGTGGAACTATTCATTTGAATTTCGAGAAGGTTTCTATAAATATAATAGTTAATATTCACTTAGTTTTGAGTTGTATTACCTACCAATAATCTTGAAGGATTTCACACTGTCCACCTCATGGCTCGTATCAACAAGATATCTGGCAATAACCCTGTTCAAAGCACTTATTCCCTTAGGGATGTAAAAATTTTGGTACATGTCCAGAAAATCTAAGATTTTTCCTTCTCTCTGTTCTCCTAATGTAACTGCTCCCACAGATACACGTAAATTTGTATAAGCAATTAAAGTTAACATTGATAGGGCATCTGTCCGCCTTTGATTGTACCAAAGAGTTTGTTGTTAGAGATAAACGGGAACCAACTTGGCTGCAGAATCATGGGGTCATCATTTATTTCGTTGTATTCTCTTCAGCTGCTTACAGCGTGAAAGTTGATTATTTAAATGTAAGGAGGTTAAAGTTCAAACAAAATAAAAACATGCGAAAAAATTAGTGGTGGAATGTATCATAATCGCACTTGTGCTTTACTCATATGTACTACTAATAACCATAGTGATATTAGTAGTAAATCACAAGTGTTAGTTTGCAGACATTTGAATATTTTCAGTTTTGATCACGAGTTGGATCTTGTGGGAGAGAACCAATAGCGACGAGGTAGTACCGACTGGATGGCTGTTTCATCCTCAAGGTTTTAGCTTCGATTCCTGTTGGGATACAGGCGCGTACTGATGAAGAGTCCAAACCAATGACGAAACAGCCTCCGGATACTCTCTGGTTTTCGATGATTCTCTAAGTGAAACAAACTCGTGATCAAAATGGAAGTAATAATACTAATAATGCTAATACTAATAATAGTAATAAATTCTTTTTTTTCAGCCTGTTTCACCAAGTATAAATATACAATATGCGCATACATCAACCCCAGCACCTAGATGCGTACCGTTTCAACGTTGATTTGATTAACCAAAGAAGAATTCAATTATTCATAGTTTTATGTACTTTACATCGTACATCGTTTCTCTCTTTACCTCTATTAGATAATTACGAGTTTTTTCTTTCCAGTTGGTTCATTTATTTTTTTGGCATCATGCTTCATTCATTGAACAATGATATTTACATTCCTCATATTTTTATAAGTTTTGGTTTGTTCTCTATGGAGTAATTGCGCGAGCATTTATTAACTAACTCACTCACTAACTAATCAGTCTTCTTATGCCTTTTCTCTATGATGAATGAGTAAATACAGCATTTAACAACAGAATCGGTGTATCACGCAAATTACTTAACGCCTCCACCATTTCTGTCTATGTATGCTTATACAACATGTATGTATATCGCTGTCTTTGCGTCTGTGTGTGTGTGGGTGGGTGTGTAAGCTTTATTGTGTGCTCTTGTTCATTCTCTTCCTTTTTTCTCTCTTATCACCAATTTATTGTTTGAGTAAATGTTTTAACAGACGTCATCTTCGCGTTTTCTTCTTTTGTTTATTTTTTTTCACATTTATTTCTAAACCAAAGACTGACTATGCATTGTGACTGTGTTTATCTTGCGTAGCTTATACGCGTCTCCCTTTTTCGTGTCTATTGTGTTTGTGTCTTCGTTTTTTTGTTTCGCTTTCCGCTCCTCTTCGTTGCATCATCCTGGTCAATATAGATAAATATATTTTGTTTTTCTGTTTAGGCACGCTTATGCCGTGATAATTCTCACAGATTTAAAATGTCATTTTAAATGTTGCATTATTATTATTATCATTGAGATTTTTAATGCAGCAGAGACACTAATGTTCAACTTTTTTTGTTGTTGTTCTTCTTTTGATAATGTAGACGAAAACGGTGTTGACGTCTTCATTTTGCGTCGAATTCAATTCGTCTCGTTAAGTATACGCTTTTAAACTATGTGACGTTGAAGGGCTAGTTGCGCATATGCCAGTTTACGCCGTCTCTGATGTAAAGGTGATATCCGACTATCGACCAAAGAACGGGTGTACTGCTCATCAGTCCGCTCCGTCCTCCTGTATGGCTGTGAGACCTGGCCACTGAGAGTGGAAGACATGAAGAGACAGGCTAGCTGTCTTTGATCATAGGTGCCTGCGTTCTATCTCCCGTGTGAAGTGTTATAATGAGGTGAGCAATATTGAGGTTAGTCCCTGTCGAGTGCTAGGTAAGGAGGGGAAGTCAATGGACGAGGCTGTGAAGTTACATCGACTGAGATGGTTAGGACATGTGTTACGTATGCCTAGCCATCGCCCTCCTCGAGAATGGGCAATGTTAGCGGAAATAGGGTCAGGCTGGAAAAGAACTAGCAGCAGTCAAACCAAAACATGGCACCAGTCAATGAGATCTACAACAATTAGTTTAAGCCAGCATGTAGGAAGATGCTGACTTCATGTTTGGGGTCCTCGGGACGTTAAAAATCTATGGTTGGAAACAATTGGTGACATGGCTCAAAATCGTTCTCAGTGGCGCAGATGCATCCACTCCTTGTGACTTATGATCTCCAATGAAACTGTTTTGTTCTTCGTTACTACTTTTCCTTTGTCTCACCCCCCTTTTTGCTGTCTTTGCTATGGTTTTCTTCTACCTTCTTCTCTTGCTTTGTGTGCTACATGGGGGAGTGTGGCGACTTGAACTGCTGCACATCAGTGCAAAGTTCTATGTCGAAAACAGACAGATGTGACGTTGACGATAAATGTAATGTAATTGAGTTTTTGATTTTCCCGTCGATTGACTGGACCGAAGTGCTCGGTCTCAGGTTGACATGTCGGCTTCTTGTGCAAATGCTTCGACGATGTCTGGGCATTTAATTAGTATTTAATTGATGGATGGTGACTAGCAGTGGAATCCTGGATCCTATTTGGGACTCGTCAGCGTGGTGTACCTGCATTTCTCAGTGAGTGATGATGTTCCCTCGAGTTTCGAACCCAGTGCACATAGTTTCAAACGCCAAAGCCTTATCCACTAGACCATTTTGTGCCACGAGAGCCACCTCTTGTGCAACGGGTCATATTAATTATTGAATTTTTTATTTTCCCGTCGATTGCTCTTTAACGTTATTGAAATTGTTTTTCACATCAGATTAAGCGGAGAGCACATTATACTGATCGTAATGCTATGAATCTGTGAATTTTACAGAGTGGCTAACAGGTTAGAAATGTGATTCATTTACTGTTATCTTTATAGCTAGTTGGTTTCACCAACAGTATATATATATATATATATATATATATATATATATATATTATTTATATATATATATATTTGTATATAGACGCTGACAAAATTCAGTCTTCTGAACACCTTTGGATGTTTTGTATGCCATTCGCTCCTGCTGTCAAATGTAGGATGATGCTACAACGACTCATTCCTAGCTTAAAGATAGAGAGTGAAGTGGTTGGCGGAGTATGTTGACCACTTCACTTGCATCAGTCAGTGTCAGTGGGTTGATGGCTGAATAAGTCTCAGCTCGGATACAGAAAGCCATCTCTGACGTAGATGTCTGTCTGTTTTCGACATAGAACTTTGCACAAATGTGCGCCAGTTCAAGTCGCCACATTCCGTGTAGCACGCGAAGCAAGAGAAGAAAGTACAAGAAAAGCATAATAGAAACAGTGAGCAGAGGTGTGAGACAAAGGAGTAATAAAGAAATACAAAACAGTTTCATTGAAGATCATAAGTCACAGGGAGTGGATGCATCTGCGCCACTGAGAACGATTTTGAGCCATGTCACCAATTGTTTCCAACCATAGATTTTTGCCGTCCCGAGGACCCCAGCCTGGAAGTCTACACCTCCCTACGTGGCTTAGACCAACTGTTGTGGATTTCATTGACTGATGCCAAGTTTTTGTTTGACCGCCGCTAGCTTTTTTCCAGCCTGACCCTATATCCGCTAACATAGCTCGTCGAGGGAGGCGATGACTTGGCATACGTAACACATGTCCTAACATCTCAGTCGATGTAGCTTCACGACTTCGTCGATTGATTTCCCCTGTTTACCTAGAACTCGACGCCTAACCTCCATGTTGCTCACCTTATTATGCCACTTTACACGGGAAATAGAACGCAGGCACCTATGATCAAAGACAGTCTTTTCATGTCTTCCACTCTCAGGGCCAGGTCTCACAGGAATCCAGCTGTCTACCAAAGGATGTATGTATTGCACCGCAGGAGTTCGTTCCGTCTTCGTTTACGGCTGTGACTGAGACATGGACATTGGATGAGGAAGATGTCAAAATACTGTGTAGCTGTCTGTGATCTTGGGCGCGTGGGTGCGTCTTATTTTCCGTGTTAATTGGTATAACAGGTTGAGCAATATTGAGATTAGGTTTTGAGTGCCAGGTGAGTAGGGAGAATCAACTGACGAGGCTGTGAAGTTGTATTGATCGAGACGATAAGGACATGTGTTAGCTGTATGCTTAGCCATCGCGTTCCCCGATTGACGGGCAGTGTTAGCTGACCTAGTGTGGATGGAGTTGGAAAAGAGTTGGCTAGTTAGTGACGGTCAAACCAAAACATGGCACCACTCAATGAAATCTATAAGAGTTAGTCTAAGCTAGCTGCTTTGGGAGGTGCAGACTTCTTTTGTGGTTAGTGTCCTCGGGTTGGTAAAAACCAGTGACGGCTGGAGACATTTGGTGATGCCTGAAATTCGTTCTCAATTTTACAGACGCATTCTTTGGCACATTCAGTGAAACCGTATTTTTCTTCCACACTACTGTTCTTTCTCCATCACTCTCTTCTGAATCTCTTTTTACTTTCTTCTTTCGCTGTATGCTACGTGAAGTGTGAAATATTATATATATATATATATATATATATATATATATATATATAGTACTATATCATACGTCCCGTGAGTCACGGGTGAAACAGTGGAAGCTCTCTGTTGTGTTTTGTTCCTTAGCATCTTTGTTAGCTGTCTAGTACTCAGAAGTTTTTGTTTCCTTTTCACATGATCTCCACGTTATCCTAGGATGACAAAATCGTCGCTTCCCATGTTCATTTCAGACGAGGTTTGGGCATGTGATGTCATTCTACATATAGCCAATCCATTTCCCTCTGAAAATTGTTTGAGTGATAAGGACTTGGTTAGTCCGCTTGATACTTACTCTTTGTGACTATCTAATCTTCAGTATCAAGACAGTAATAGCCTGTCTGTCTGTTTTCGACATAGAACTTTGCACAAATGTGCGGAAGTTCAAGTCGCCACATTCCGTGTAGCACGCGAAGCAAGAGAAGAAAGTACAAGAAAAGCATAATAGAAACAGTGAGCAGAGGTGTGAGACAAAGGAGTAATAAAGAAATACAAAACAGTTTCATTGAAGATCATAAGTCACAGGGAGTGGATGCATCTGCGCCACTGAGAACGATTTTGAGCCATGTCACCAATTGTTTCCAACCATAGATTTTTACCGTCCCGAGGACCCCAGCCTGGAAGTCTACACCTTCCTACGTGGCTTAGACCAACTGTTGTGGATTTCATTGACTGATGCCAAGTTTTTGTTTGACCGCCGCTAGCTTTTTTCCAGCCTGACCCTATATCCGCTAACATTGCTCGTCGAGGGAGGCGATGGCTTGGCATACGTAACACATGTCCTAACCATCTCAGTCTTTGTAGCTTCACGACTTCGTCGATTGATTTCCCCTGTTTACTTTTTTTTTTTCGCCTAACCTCCATGTTGCTCACCTTATTATGCCACTTTACACGGGAAATAGAACGCAGGCACCTATGATCAAAGACAGCTAGTCTTTTCATGTCTTCCACTCTCAGTGGCCAGGTCTCACAACCATAAAGGAGGACGGAGCGGACTGATGAGCAGTACACCCGCCCTTTGGTCGATAGTCGAACATCTCGTCTACGCCAGAGTCGGCGTAAACTAACAAATGCGAAACGAGCCCCTTGTATTCGTGCTGAGATTTCGTCAGAGATCAGCCCGTTGTGGCTGATGGTACTTCCCAAATAAGTGAAGCGGTCAACGTGCTCTACCACTTCACTTCCTATTTTTAAACTAGGCGTCGATGTAGTCCAGTCCTGTAACATCATCTTGCATTTGGCGGGAGCGAATCGCATGCCAAACATTCGTAGATTGCGGCTCAAGGTGTTTAGAAGACTCTGCATTTCGTCAGCGTCTTCGCCTAGAAGGACTATATCGTCTGCATATTCCAAGTCAACGAGATTATTCCCGGTAGCAAGTCAATCCCTGAGTCGCTGAAGTCACCTAGGGTTAAGTCCATTAACACATCTATGATGAAGTTGAATAGAAAAGGAGATAATGGGCATCCTTGACGGACACCACTGGTCGTCATCAGTTCAGATGACAGCTCGCCGTAAGCCCTCACCTGGCTGTATGAGTACGAGTAGAGTGCCTTAATCAGTGCAATATATTTTCTTGGAATTCCCTTTACAGCCAAGCATCTCCAGAGAACTTCCCGATCGACAGAGTCGAATGCTGCCTTTAGGTCAAGAAATATAATGACTGTTGGACGCCGGTAGGAATGCCTATGTTCTAGAATCTGTCGGAGGGTGAAGATATGATCAATACACCCTCTTCCTGGTCTAAAGCCTGCCTGGCTCTCTCGTGTTTGTGCTTCCCGAGCACCACTCAGTCTACGCATGATTATTGAGCCTAAGACTTTAGATACTATATTAGTCAAGCTAATCCCTCTGTGATTATCACAGGAAGACTTGTCTCCCTTCTTGTATATGGGGATAATCAGTGACTTACACCAACCCGATGGGACTTCTTCTGATTCCCAGACGCTGCCTAGTACCTCAGTTAATCCGGACAGTAAGCTGTCTCCACCGTACTTAAATACCTCTGGAGTCATTCCATCAGGTCCCGCTGCTTTGCCTAGTTTCAGATTGGTGACAGCTTTAGTAACCTCAGTTAGTGACGGAGGACCTGTATCTATATCCCATTCAGGGAGGTGTTGGATGCTCGGAAGGTTGAGCGTGGCTGTGGGCAAATTAAACTGCTCCTCATAATGCTCTTTCCAACGATCCAGTCGTCTATCCTGTGAGCTAATTATAGTGCCATTTTTTTCCGAGATTGTCTCACTAATGATTTGTCTTCTCCCACCCGTTTCCCTGATGAGTCCAAAGAGTTGCCTGGTGTTGCCTATCCTCGAAGCTTTCTCCATCTCTTTGGCTTTTGTCGCCCACCACTGTTCACGGTCCTTGCGGAGACTTTTCGTAAGTTTCCTCTTGTGCAGCTTTCGCTCCTCATTGAATTCGGAGCTCGCCGGAATAAGTCTTCTAGCATCTATCAGTTCGGATGAGGCGGTGGAGATCCAGTGGTTTTTACTCACCTTTGGGTTTACCTTATTCACAGCTTTTACAGCTGTATCTATGGCTGCCTGGATATTTTTCCAAGCTTCTTCAGGGTGAGCACAGCTGTCGAACACAGATATGTGTTTAGCTAGTTCTTCCTGAAATACGGATTTAGTTTCCTGATCGAGCTGGGGACGTGATGGTTTTACCGCCAGCTGTTTCCTACGTCCGTTCAGTCGTAAGCACACCCGAGCGCGGACCAGTGCATGGTCGGTATCTACGCACGTGTTCCAGAAGGAGCGACAATCTCCTACCGACCCACGCCAACGATAGCTTATTGCTATGTGGTCTATTTGTGTCCAGCGTTGGTTTGATGAAGGGGGTCTCCAAGTCAAACAGTGTCTCTCCTTGTGTTTAAAGTTAGTGCTTACAAGAAACAAATGATTATCAGAGCAGAACTGTAGGAGACGGTCACCGTTGTCGGTTCGCTGGCACGGAACTCCATAGGTGCCACCGACATCCTTCTCAGATTGACACAATTTCCCTACTTGAGCGTTAAAGTCACCAGCTAGAACGACTATGTCTGAGCGTTTAGCCTTTCCACCAAACTAGACAGCTTTTGGTAGAACTCATCCTTCGTTTCATCTGAACTGCAGTCAGTGGGGGCGTAGGCGGAGATTACGAAAAGGCATCGGCGAGTAGTGCAGTCCTTCCTCCTTCTTACTGATCCGTTCAGGCGGACAGCACACATTCGGCTATCTACCGGGATCCAGTCAAGCAATGTCTTTTCTGCCCTAGTACTCAAAGCTATCCCTACGCCAGCTAATCCTCGTGAACTAGCTGTGGCATCTCCTGACACCCTCAAGGTGAATTTTGCAGATTCAACCTGTTGGCCAGGTGGGGTTAGGTGAATAACCACACTTGGGTCTTGTATGCGTGTTTCTGAAACACAGCATACATCAATGGCTCGTGATGCCAGGGTCTTGGCTAGTGATGCTTGTTGTCCTATTTGGCAAAGTGTCCTAACATTAAGAGCTCCTATATGAAATTGGTGGCGCGGCTTTAAGAGGCTGTCGGTGGTGGTTTTTTGGCTTCCATCGTTTTTAGTGGACGCAGAGTGGAGAGGAAGTGGAGAGCTATCAAGTCGAGGAGTTGCATCAGTGGAAGGAAGGCAAGATGATAGAGATGAAGATGAAGACAAAGATGAGTGAGTAATAGAGAGGTTTCGTGTGCATTTCGGATTGTGAGGGCGATTGTTACTTCCCGGCTGCCCACACCGTGGAAGTTGGTTGCGTGACCGCAGAGCCCAGGGGACAACTGCTTGAGGCCGGTCACACGCGGCCTGTTTTTGTTCGTTCTTTTTTGTTTGGTGTGTCTCAGTAGCAGATTTATCACTCCCGCCCTGTGACACGGCAGCAGGAAGCGCGGTCGTTGTTAATCCGGGCCACGGCCGATCCGGCATGAAATTTTGTATTGGACATGATGTTGGATTGGGTAGCTGCTTTTTGTTTAACCGCTATCCAAACAACCTGCCTGGCATGGTAGAACCTCAAGAGACATAAGTCTCAGCCAGTATAGCTTGATTAGGTCATTGCGGTGTTCAAGCCCGACCACCACGTCAAGGTAGCAGCTTTCGGTCGGGAGTAATAGCAGCTGCTGATGAAGGGACTGGGTACTGCTGTAACGACAGAAGACAAGGGCCAGCTAATGGATCGCTTATTGAGAAAAGCAACAGATATTTATAGATTTTTATGTGCATTATTATTAAAGTTATTGTTAGCAGTGAAGCAGTGTCCTCTGATTGGTTGTTTCCCTGCTGAAGGCTATTCTGTACTGCTTGTGACCTTTTCTCAGGAAGTTAAGCTATATGTCTGCGAATCGTATTTGCACACGTTAAGTCTGCTGAGGTTAGTTGTTGAATTCTACAAGGTTAGGCTTTGTTATTGTTTTATCTCGTGACTCCGACTCGAGACATAAACATTGACTTAAATTGTTGTCTACAATTTTGGCTAGCAGAAAGCTTTCATCACACTACTATCTGACTTCCATCTGTATGCTATAATACAAATAAGTCTTCATGTTCTCTAATACTGCAAGCTCTGTGTACGACTAAATAGCGAGAACATTTTATCAAAAGGCAAAAGTAAAAACTTGGGAGAGTGTAATATTAGCGAAATTGAAACAGCTGTCCAGTACTCCCAGGTTTTCCAATGGTTCTTTAACCAATGTCAACTCATGATGAAATCTTGTAACTTCTATAATACACAAACAAAAATCAGTGTTGCTTGACCGCACAATGTATAACAAAACAATCGAAAACGAATGTTCAGTTACACAATGGTAAATATTCTCTAAGCATACATAACAACAGTATCTGTAAAAGTTGAATACAAGTACATAAATTAGTTCTAGAAACTTTTCGTTAGAGTTAATACAGAAGCTTAACAAAAGTCTGCAGTCAGTATCAAATGCTTTTGAATTTACTTACCTGAAGTCTTTGAGTCATATCGAAACACCGACTTGACATTAGCGCTGAAAATTCAGATCTTATTTATCGTGCAATAGATTTCGACAGTGATTTCAGGGTGGTGAATGCTTGTCTTGCTTTCACCTTCTCGTTAGTGTCACATGTGTGTGAGATGATGATGCACAGGTCGGATACGTGAAACAGATGATTTACTTTAGATTCCTCCAACTGGTGTTTGTTGTGGTTGGTTGGGCATCTTCATCACTTTTTGATGTGGTTGTGTTCTCTGAGCTGCATAGGTGGTTTGCGAAGCTTTCATCGCCCTACTAGGCGGCATCTTCAGCTCATACTTCAATTTGAAGTAAGCTTTTAGATTTCTCCACGAGTTTACTAATCATCTCTTCTGATGACCTTGGAGGTGATTAGCTGTTCTTGTGTGTTTTCACACCCTCTAAGCTACTTGTATTGGTATTGGTGTTGATTGTTTCCTTGACCTGAACTTTGACCCTTTATGTGTGAGATTTTCTCCTTATCGGTTGTTAAATATTGCCTATCTTAATGTGTCTGCTGATTTACGATTCACTGGAATACCAGGCTTCTAAAAATTCTCAAGCATTCTTGGTGTTTCCTCTGTCTAATATTTGAACGTTGTCCCAGTCGAATTGATGTTCGTGGTTGTCTGTGTGTAGTGAAATGAGGGAGTGGATATCATGTCTTTTGACGGCTAGTTTATGATCATGGATATGAAGACTAAGGGGACGTCCTCTTTGGCCAATGTAGTGTTTTTCACAGTCGTTGTAACTTATTTTGTAGATGATGTTGATTTTATCTTCTTTCGCTGTTGAGTCTTTTGGTTGACATAGAATTGAGTGAAGTGACTTTGTTGGTTTGTGTACGACGTCAATTTATAAAGGTTTGAAGAGTCTTATAGTGATCTCTGAAATATCGTTTATATATGGTAAGGCGATTTTCTTTGTGGTTTCCTTGGGGCTTTTGGTTTGATAGGTTGGCTTGGGGGAGTATGTCTTTTCATAAAATTTCGTGGATATCCATTCTTTTGGAAGACGTCCATGAGATATCTTTCTTCAATTTTCCTTAAGGTGGGAGTGCTGCAATGAATCCTTGCCCTCTTGAATAGTGTTTGTATACATCTCCTTTTGTGTGTTATTGGATTGTTGCTGTTGTAATTCAGGATTTGGTCTGTGTGAGTTGATTTTCTATAAACTTGAGTCTCTTATTCTCCTGCGGTTGTTCGCTTGACTAAGACGTCCAAAAATGGGATTTGGTCCTCAAATTCTTCTTCTCTTGTGAATTTGATGTCGTTGAAGACGTTGTTTACTAAGTTGTGAGTTATATCTAACTCATTTCTTTTGATTATTACAAATGTGTCGTCTATGTAACATTTCCAAATCTTGGGTTTGATCTTTGGTCTCGTCGACCATGCAAATGGTCTGGGGTTCGATCCCCTGCCGACGGACACCTGGTATCTATGGCCGGCCTGCAAATTTGGGCTACCAATATCACATGCTAAAAATTCCATACCTATTCCAAAATATACGGTGTGGATTCAAGCTGTAATAAAAATAGTAAACAGTCTTATTTCACTACTACCCACTGCAAGCGCTTCTTTGAGCTTTCCGTTGTGATTTACTTGAAATGTAACATTATATAACTATTAAATGAAGCTTATAAATATTTGCGACACTATTACGGATAAGATTTTATTTTCATAAGTCACACAGTGTTGTGCAGTTATATGTATTAATATAACTGTACAATACTGTGTGACTTATCAAAATAAAATCTTATCCATAATGGATACAAAACTCATATACCTACTAGCCGTGTTCTGTGCGATAAGAATGCATCAGGCATGAAACTTAACTTATGTCTTTCCAACTCAATCATTTTAGTAACGTTTTCCCGCTCTTCATTCTGTATTTATTTTGTTATGTGCTGTTTGTTTCTCTCTTCCTTGCAAACTCTACTTAAAACATTCTTGTTCGTTCTTTCACACTCTGTACATCTCGAACATTTTGCTATCGCTACGCCAGTAAATATGCTAGTAGTATCTACTTTTCTAACACCTTCAAACACTTTAATTTTGGCTTTGCTACCGACATATTAATATGTTGTTGAGATAACTTTAAACTATGTAGAACTTTATTTATTGTTAATGTAAAAACTGGATGCAATATTGTAGTAAAATGCTGAGAATTCCATTCTGTATCACAAGTACTGATTTGGAATAAAGCTTATGTTATGTTATGTTGTCATACTCTACCACAGTTCCCAAGGTTTATACTTATATCAGTTTGCGACACTACACTGTGTAGTGTTGAATCCAGTTGCCAAATGTCTTTGTGGTTGATTCTGTCAGAGGCATTTTCAAAGTTGGTGAAGTTGTGGTAAGGAATTGACTGTCATTCTAAGGTTACTTTCGCTTCCATCCAAAAGTGACATCGGTTTACTGGCTTCTTGAAGGCTTTCACCAGCGAGCGTCATTCATGCGTTCTGCTTCCAGTGAAGAATCGCTCTTTGATGTATATATCTGTACTTAGATTCTGAGTTACATTTTTTCAGTGAATGATTCGTAAACATTTGTGACATGTCCATAAACAGACAAAAGTCCTCAGAATACTCCCGCCTACTTTCAGTATGGTTCTCGATTTCTGTAGGTTTGTAATTGTGACTTTTGCGAACTAAGTGAAAGATTTGTAGTGCACATTGTACCTTTGAACTTTTGTTTAAACTCGCTCACCCACGGTGATAGACGTTTTATCTTTTGAGTTGGGAGTCTTCCGTACGGTCATTGGTTCACTCTCTTGTTGTGGTCTCTTTCTGCACACTCTCCGAGCCTACCTCCAGCAACGTCTGCAGCTAAGTTGTACAGTCACTTTATTTATTAAATCTGTTATTCAGTTACGTTAAATACAACTCATACTAAGAATTCTTTCCGTTGTTAGCTTTTAAACTTTGATTGAGTTAATCAGTACTTATAGAGTACTGGTAAAGTCATAAGACGGTGAAGTTTTTAGTAAGTGTGGTGATATCGAAGACTATATTAAGTCTCACCTTAACACTTACAGATTGATATCAGTCTGGTTAGTGAGATGCTGCAGTTAGAGAATAATTCGTGTTTTACTCACTACGTATCTCAGCCTATCTTGTGGAATGCAGAAGTTAGTACATCTTGGATGCTGCACTATTTATTATTTTGTAAACTTGTTGAGTTTATCCATCTTTAAGTACAGGTAGTCATAAAATTGTCTCGTCTATACCTTTCAGATCAGAAAAAAAACGCTCCTATCGCATTTCAGTGAGAATAATATTGATTTTTAAGTTAAGGTAGAATGAAAAACAAAATTTTGTTTTCGTGTTTATTTTAAAGCATACAAATTTGTTGCTGTTTCCGTGCTCATATTCATGTAATTCGTAAAGATAAAATGTTGCTGAAAGTAAATGTCTTAACAAATTTCTTGTTGTTATGAGTTTAGGTTATGCCGGTATTGTATAAGTAATTCATTTTGTTCTTAGATTGTTCAATAGTTTCCATGTAACCTGTTTCCTCTATGTATTACAGTCTTTTAAACCAATAAATTTGATTGTATCGGCTGTATGCAGTGAGTTAATCTATTTTGTAGCGGCGATTAGTGTCTGATATCAACGTGAATTGACTTTCAACAAATTATTCTCCCGTAACATTGCGTTGAGTATTTCTTGTTGTGGAAAAATTGAATTCAAATTAGCAGGAATCTGAAGACAGTAGGGCATTTCTCTCATACAAGTCCTGTTGCTCTCTCTCTCTCTCATTGAGAGCTTAAGTGGCAATAGTTATAACTGTAAATTCATGGAAAATTCCGATTGTAACAAAATCAAAACAAGTGATTCAGCGAAGAGACTTTTTTTCAACAAATTTATTATCAGGCTGTACAGTCGTATACATATGGTTATAATCACAAACATTTTAATCTTAATTGCATCTCATACTGTAACGACAGAAGACAAGGGCCAGGCAACAGATCGTTAATTAAGGAAATCAACAGATATTTATATATTTTCATGTACATTATTATAGATTATTGTAAGCAAACAAACACAGTCTTCTGATCGGTGGTGTCTCGCTGAACGTTAATCTTTCATCTCTTTGTGGCCGTTTATTGAAGTTCAGATTATCGATCTGTAAATTGTATCCGCCCATGCAGTCTGGTTTGACTGGTTGTTGAATCAGTCTTTGTTCTTATTTTTCTCACGACCAATAATGGAATAGTAAACATTGACGTAAATTACTGTCTACCGATTTGGGCTAGCAGCCAGCTCTCACTACAATACTATTATTATTATTTTATGCATTCACACCTATGATTCAATTCCCTGCCGGATATAACTTTAAAAAAAATTATATATATATATATATATATATATATATATATATATATACATATACGATTGTACACTTGATAATAAATTTGTTGAAAAGAGTCTCTTCGCTGAATCACTTGTTTTGATTTTCTATAACTATACATATCGTCTTGCTCGTCTTGTGTTTGCACTTCTGAGAGTGCAATTTTTAAGGGTAGAGTGGTGTTATTTTGTATACGTACAATTCCTCAAAAGTAGTACTGTCAGATAAAATTATTTGATTAAGAAAGATAGAAGTGGCCTGGGTGTGTTTAAGGCTGTCTGCAAGCAGAAATTGTAAACAACAATACACGTCAATGTTTACGTCCTGAGTCTCGGTCATGAGAAAAAAACAAGAACAAAGACTAACTCAACAACCAATCACAGCAGACTTTGCATGGGCGGATACAACTCTCAAATATATCCTCTGACCTTCAAAGAAACGGCCACAAAGAGATGCAGAATGACTTACAGTGGGAAAACAACCAATCAGAAGACGCTGTTTGTCTGCTAACAATAACGAATATTAATGTATATAAAAAGATATAAATATTTCTTGATTTTTAATAAACGGTCCGTTGTCTGGCCCTTGTCTTCTGTTGTTACATGAGTAATTCATGTGTGTATTTCTTATCTACTGAGATAAGGATGAATCTGTAGAACTGATAAGCGTCTTAATGTAATGCGAAAGCAGTGAAGTGATTTATCATGTTGACTACTAACCTTGTAAGGAAAATAAAATTACCTCAGAGAACCAAGATTAGAAATCTCTTATGACCTTTTACAATTTTTCTCTTCCACTGATTTTTTTCCTTCACGTTCCCAGTGGAACATAGGGCTTCAAGCTATTGGCTTGAAGTTTCTTGTAGCAGTGTTTAATTTAACAGGTTGGGGTTGCTAGCCTCATGCTTAACCTTTCCTCTTTACCAGCATTATTTCTTGTTTAGCGTGGTAAAGAAGTGCGTCTTCCACTGATACAGTTGAAATATCTTTTTATGCACCGAAACGCTAGTGCACTAAATTGTAGTTCGCTTGGTATGACTTCAGCGTTGTCAAGCATGAGTGAAGCAGCTTTAAGTCAACTAGGAGTCAGTGTAGGCATGTATTGATTAATTTAATTGTTCTCTTTCCTTTCATATACCTTTAAATAAAGTCGTGATTCTGTGTAATTCCTATTTTAAAGCAATTTGTTTCTTTTTATGAGTTTCAACAAAACAACAAGAAGATTTAGCATATCTGAAACATGTAATGTATTTGTGGATTCCGAGGTCAAATCAAGTATAGTTCAACTTTCCCCCTTTTGCTTAACAAACAGCTTTGTAGTACTTCACAGCCAGAATGGGGTTGACTGAGAAACGTATTTAGTGAGGTTGAAAATGGCCAGAAAACAGGTCTTTTATTGGGAAAATCAACAGACTTTTTATTTACATTATTATTAGCGTTATTGTTAGCAGACAAACAGCGTCTTCTGATTGGTTGTTTTCCCACTGTAAGTCATTCTGCCATCTCTTTGTGGCCGTTTCTTTGAAGGTCAGAGGATATATCTGAGAGTTGTATCCGCCCACGCAAAGTCTGCTGTGATTGGTTGTTGAGTTAGTCTTTGTTCTTGTTTTTTTCTCATGACCGAGACTCAGGACGTAAACATTAACGTAAATTGCTGTCTACCAATTTTAGCTGGCAGACAGCTCTCACCAGAGATATATTACCAGATTAAATTAATCATTCATCAGACAACACTAACTACTATTTTCTTTGATTCTCGCTTGTAAATGAATCGAAAACTTTTGATTGTTAACTCTGTGCTATATTCGATGAGTAAGAGCAGTATTAAATAGTACTGTAAGTAGTGTCAAAATTCTATTCTGTCACACATGGATATGTATTGCAGTATGACGCAGATATTTTGACATGATCTCAAGCATGTTATATATCATTGAGGCATAGCTATAAATGAATCCAAAATGATGGATCACCGCATCTGGAATTTATCAATTACTTCTTAGAACATTCAATTCTCAAAAAGACAGTTTATTTAGCGTTAGGTATCAGAGAGGTAAAAAGAGATAATATGCTTTTTGAATCAAACTAAATCGAAAGGCTCTTTTATGGGTGTCTCATATATATATATATATATATATATATATATATATATATATATATATATATATTCTAATAACGATACTATATCTAGGTATCCCACTTAAGTTTCGACGTGACATACTAGTGATTCATTGGTATGTGTCATTGGAAACCGTTCATATCAACTGCCATTGCCTGCTAGCCATCTCACTCGCTCCTGGGTGAGCTCATCAGAAATGTGCCCAATCCAGTTCACGTGATAAAGTTGAGTATTTTTGGTTTTATTTGGAAACTGGTGATTTTTGCTCTCTATCTGATGAATTTGAACCTACGTATCATTTATTCACCAAAGTAACTAGTCACAATTCGACTGATTTCAAATCATTCGCTTTTCTGATCTGAGTCAAACGCAGTACACCTCCAGTGAGTTTAGTCCTAAAAGAGAGTAGCCGCTTTCGGGTGTTTGGACAGCTTCAATTAGGTTGGCAAGCACTGCTGGTTGATAAAAGTAGTATCCAACTACTCATTTAAATCAGTTAGTGGTATACAGTATCAGCATTTATGCTTGTTTTCTTGATTGCAATTTATAATATCAAGCAGATCACATATATGGTACAAATCATTAAAATTTGATTTTATTGCCTAAATTTTATAGTGAGATTTGTACTTGTATTTCGCAGGTCATACACAAAGATCGATAAGTGCTTCGATCAAAAATAAAAGTTGTGTGTTATGTGCATTTAATAAATTTAAATGTAACATTTTTAAATGAATTTTTCGATCGGTTGTCCGTTTATAATCTGTGAGTGTGTCACTTGTTTGTTCTCATTTCTGCCTTGTAATTTTTCTAATTATTTCATTTACATAGGCTTTTAATCGTCGTCAGTAGTGACTGATTATGTGGTTGTAAAACTATCAGCTTAGAACGATGTTAGCACAACAAAGTGACTTATTTCCTGCAGTATAAACATCGTTTTATTTTAGACTTCTGCATAGGACCAATAAATTACAAGGATTATATCAATAAAGAAGTGGAAAGCTTCTACATAAGCTGTATAATTTTGTCTATTGATGTGGTTTTGTTCTCTGAGCTGGATGTTTAGTTTGCGAAGCTTTCATCACCTTACTGGGTGACATCTTCAGCTGAAGATGTCACCCAGTAAGGTGATGAAAGCTTCGCAAACTAAACATCCAGCTCAGAGAACAAAACCACATCAAAATCATCCACCTGAGCTACATATCTTCTCTATCATATCTATAATTTTGTCTATTTAAAACATGACAGATATCCATTTTCGATTAAGATTTTTCTAGGAAGAATGCTGAACTCTTCCTCTTTAACCTCAGGACTGGATGCATGTATTGAATGTGAGTTACCTAATCGAGTGTCGTTTTACGATCGATGGGAGTGTGTACCTAGCTTTTGTAGTGTGGTAGCCAACCATTCTGCGATGGTTTTCTGTAAATGATCAATGCGATGCATTTTCTCGACATTGCCTTGACGACTAGACATTGCCGTATGGTGTTAGTTGACATAATACGTTGAGTAATATTGAGATCAGGAGTCAAGTACTAGGTAAGGAGGGAAAATTATTCGGCGAGGCTGTGAAATTACATTATGGAGATGATTAGGACGTGTTACACATGCCTGGCCATCGACTCACGGGCAATATTAAATGACATAGGATCACGTCAGTAAAGAGTTGGCTAATGTTATTCAGACCAAAACATGGCACCATTCTATGGAATCTATAACATTTTAAGTCAGCCATTTATGGAGGCGTAAACTTTTTGACTGATTGGAGTCTTTTGGATGGTAAGAACAAATGTCTGGAGACAATCGGTGATGTGTCTTAAAGTCGTTCTCAGTGGTGCAGATGCATTCACTATTTGTTATTTGTCATATTCCATAAAACTCTTTCTTTCATCTTCCATATTACCATTCTTTTTCCCTGACTTACTTTTGTGTTTATTATCTCTTTTTACTCTCCTCTCGTGCTTTGTGTGTTACATGGAGTGTGGCGGCTGGAACTGCTGCATATCTGTGAAAAGTTCTATGTTGAAACCTGTCAGTCTCTAACTAATGTCAGCTCATGATGAAATCCAGATGTCAGCATTTTCTTTTTAAGTATATTTCTTAGTAAAGATAATTTACAGTGAGAACCAAAGTTTGAGATGGATTTATTCTATCAAGCACATCTTATTCCACTATGCTGCTACACCTAAGGCAGAGGCCCGATTGGCATCAGGAGTCCAATCTCGTGACTGAATTCTTCCTTTCCTTTTACTTCAATCATCATTCCAATAAATCAACATCAGTCTGCTAAACGAAGAAATGAAAAGATAACTGATTAACATAAATTCTACTACGAATGTCTGAAGCAAAAACATTTGTGAATAAATGCCTCAATATGAAATTAAATTGTATCGTTATCTAGACTCTTTCATTCAGCTGTAGGTTAATCGATCGTCAAGATAACTGTTAAGTGTTTGTCCGTACAGGTCATTCTTTTATAATTTAGTACATAAACTGAATATTAGGTATTATTTAATTGGAAAAAATAGAGTTTACACGTATTTTGGAGTAATTATAGGAAATTTGTGCGCAGAAAGTTAAAAATATGTAAGTTAAATAGTATCCCAATGTTTCGCATTGCATGAAAGATTCAGTTTACGTACGTCGGATTTATTAGGCAATAAATTACTGCATCCAATCTAGTCGATGATCAGCTGCGTCAATCACCGAAATCAAAAACGGCCGTTGTTAGATAAGAGCCTTATCAAAATACGACTAAATGGTTTTATTACTACTAAAAAAAATAAGTATTCGTTTGACGTAAACTATCGCGCTGACCACGAAGTAATTTGGGAACTACTCGAGGACTACAGCGTACCCAAAATATTCATCAACATTATTCAACAGCTGTACGACAACGACACATGTCAAGTGATCCAAAACGGAAAACTCAGTGAGGCGTTTGGAGTAAACACAGGAGTCAGACAAGGGTGCATATTATCAATCACCGATGATATTACTAATTGTGGTGAACTGACTGGATTATGCGTCAGACAGTGGGGAACGAGAAGACAGGAATATTCTGGACTGACGCTATGAACCTAGAAGACCTGGATTTCACGAGTGGATGATTTATGTTTGATGTCACACAAAATCGAAGACTTACAAACGAAAACCGACAAACTGGTCGAAGAAGTAGCCGGCGAAGACAGGACTCCAGGTGAACATAGATAAGACGGAGGTTATGAAAGTAGCCAGCCAACCAACAACAACAACGCCAGCAGCAACATCCAGCGTCGATCACCATCAATGGGAGGGATTTGAAAGAGGTTACTTCATTCATTCACTTATCTAGCGTTGGGCATTGTCTCAACTACAGGAAGTCGGAACGGACAAGGATGTCAAATCGAGCGGGAATCGGGAAAGCGAGCGAGAAACACATTCATCAACCTG
The DNA here is from genome assembly GCA_944472135.2 of Trichobilharzia regenti. NCBI lineage: Eukaryota > Metazoa > Platyhelminthes > Trematoda > Strigeidida > Schistosomatidae > Trichobilharzia > Trichobilharzia regenti. The sequence continues at coordinate 142,460,354 of OX235262.1, read as the reverse complement.
AAACCAATCTGGAAATCTTCGTCACTCAGCCAGCATCAACAACAAAATTCGCTCGGATTTTCAATACAAACAATGTCAAGTCAGTCAGTTCTTCTATACGTATCAGAAACTTGGTGGGCGGGTCACAAAGAATTTTTTCGAGAATTTCGAGATGTAAATGTATTTGTATTTTGAAAAAATGATTAGGTCGACACTTAACGGTGAGACAGTCAATATTGTCACTAGAGAATTCGAAACATACATTATTAAACGTACACCATTGTGAATTGATGAAGATGCCGACACCGCCACCGCGTTTCTTCCTGGAATTACACCGAGCTTGCCTGAATAATTCGAAATTATTTAGATACACTAGATTGTCATCATATAGATCATGAAGCCATGTTTCTTGAAGTGATATGATCCCAGTATTATGATATATAATGGAAGACACCAGCGATTGAAGACAATTAATTTTGGCCGGCAGGGAGCGACAATTGGTACTCATAATTGCGGAAACAGTCACGAATTGAATAGGGGTATTTTTTAATACTCTCTGCCAGCCGGCATGATGCTTTTTCTTGTCTTTTTATGGGGTTACAGATCAGTAGGTTTTAAGGATATTAAATATTCACGAGAATAAATAATCCGATTAGAGGTCATATTTGAATAAGATTTATTGATTAAAAATCAATTAGAAATGAGAAATTAGATGCAATATGATTAGTAATGTTTAAGGTAATTGGTAGCCCAAGATTTAAGCAGGCCGCCACTCGCTTAGCGAGGTGAGGGAGTTCGTCTTCTTCTTTCCTCCTATATACGCGTATTTAACATTGAATTACATTCAACTGCAGTATTCACTCTCAAAAACAGACAGGAAGCTGATGATGTATGTGCATTGTTTCAAACCATCGGGTGCAGTCTAGCATAACGATACAGATAGTGAAGATTGAAAAAAACTAATTCTAAAATTAATTGCTAGGTGTATTGAGAATGTATGCATTTACTGAAATGAATTTTCAGTGTACGAATTGAGCTACTTTATTTTGACTAAAGTAGGCATACAGAATAACTATGTTTTTTTATATCAAAGAAGAAATTTTTTGACTAAAGATAAATCGGTGTAAATTAAGTATTGGTTAAACCTTCTGGCAGTGAGTTTCGTAGGTCTAAGTAATTACCATTTCGCGTCAGGCTCAATGGGTGCTAATTTGTAAAACTGTCAGACGGAGAAGACAATTTCATAATGTTTCTATTCACAAATGTCTTAGTGCAAAAAAAGATTCAATAAAGTCATTTTTCATCTTAGTCAAAAAAAAATTCAACTTTTAGTTTGAGTGATTCAAAATATTAAAATCACACCTTCTTCTGTATTTCATCTACACACCTCCACCACACTTTGAGGGTACAGTTGGGTGTTTCAATCGCTACGTTTTCTCATCTATTTATGAATAAATCAGCCACTATAGCGGATATTGGTGATTCCATTGCAAATCCCTTGGTTTGTCGGGAATTTAAATCCGATATTGGCAGATATATATTCATGGATAGATCGGAAAACATAGCGATTAAAAAACTCAGCCTCAATCCCATTGTTTGGAGAATGCATGTAGATGACACTTTCACCGTACTTAAAGCCCAGGACAAAAATAAATTTTTTGAACACATCAGATCAAGGGTAGGGGCAATTCAATGCCCTTATGAACTGGAAGGTCAAGAATGGGAGCCTCCAGTGCTGGATGGTATCGTTAAAAGGAAAGAAGATGGGGAGGTGAACACCAGTATTTAAAGAAAACTCACACATTCAGACCGATATTTGAATTTCCGATCAGTCCACCCTATAACAGGGAAAGTAGGTTAATGAATTGTTTAGGCAGCAGGGTACGAAAATTTAGTAGTACCAAAGAAAATTTAAGACGGGAGATGAGGCATGTGAGGGATGCTTTGAAACTTAATGATTACCCTGGTAAATTGATCAGGAATTATGTAAGAATGTGTTAAAATAAAATTAATAATAGTGGTGCTGATAGTGATAATTGCAATATTAATGACGACATGCATGCCAAACATGCACAGAATAATGACAACACCGGTAACAGTGAATTTAAATCATCAGTAGTTATTTCCTACAAGGGAAAAACCTCAGAAATCTAAAGTAGAGTTCCTATCAGTTGAGGAATAAAAGTGACTGGCATTTAAACCCACGAACTCAGTTAGAAACAAGCTTTGTCGGTTAAACGATCCTGTGGAGTCAATTAAAAAGAGCAATTTAGTTTATATAATACCCTCCCTGCAATGATTGTCAGGTCAAATACATAAATCAGAGTAGTAGAGCGGGTCAGTCAGACTGAATAAGCATAAAAACCTAGCAAAATTTAGATTAGTTGATCTTAATAACATAAGAAATCTGGAGAATGGTTCAACTATAGTGCTACATGAAATCGCACACAACCACACAAAATGATGAGATCAGATGACAATTCTAAAATCTAATATAACGGAGTGGAGGGAGAAATTGATAACGGAAGTTTTATTTATCGAATCAACTGAAATTACTTGTAATAGAAATGAATCAGCGCCTATCCAGCCGGACATCTGGAAAATTCTACTGCCTTTACGACAAACAGGAAGAAAATGAATAAAACTATAAAAACTCAAGTTTCGTAGCCATGTGATTATAACTGGTGTGATTGTGAACAAGAAATTTTGTTCGAAGCTTTTTTATCCAGTAAACAATACTTTTCCACAGTTCGATATATCCAATATACAAATTAATAGGGAAGTACATACTACCACAGTGTTAAAGTTTTACATACTTATTTACAGCATCATCCGTTTATTTCAAAATCAGTTCTTCACGCTCTTGTCACAATCTAATGTTTTCAATAACTAACAATTTACGCTTGAAAATAACTGACGAAAATTTTTGAAATTATGAAACAGGCAACTGTAATTGTGTGCGCTTCCATATAAAGACATTTACCAATGTTTCACCACCCACCGAAAGGGTTACAATCAAGGACCTACTGGTTACAAGGTGGGCTCGTATACCACTAAGCCACTGGGACCTGATCCAATGGCCAGTCCATGAATTCTAACTTCTTCCAATTCACAAAATAGCGAGACCATTTCGCAATGTCTTCTTCGATGAGTTACTGCCTCATCTTCGAGCTGCTGTGCCCTACTGGTCACGGCTTCCCACTAGAAGCCCAGGTTAGCTGCCTGAATAGGGCCAGTAGCTAGTAAGCATCAGAATAATTTTCAAGTATTGATTGATTGGAGAGTCCTAAACTAGGACGAAACAGCTGTCCAGTACTCCCAGGTTTTCTACTGTGTCTCTAACTGATGTCAGTCAGCTCATGATGAAATCCTCCATGGAATCAAACAAAATCCCTACAAAACCAATACTTGAAAATTTCAAATTAATTTGCATTATAGAAAATATACTGAATTTTACGGCTGATTATGTAATATTTTTTTATACAAAACAAATTTAGAAATGACTATTTTGTATTCAAAAAGTAAAAATGTGTTCTATTTTTGTCATTTCTTTACCCCTTTATAGAACAAGATTTGTCAAATATATTTCCTTCAATAATTGCTTTCAAATAAACTAAATATAGTATCACATAGCCGGAAGGCTTGAGTTAAAACAAATTCCTTCACCTTAAATACTTTCTCTAGACTGTAATTTCTATGAATTCAGTTGTTATATTTTTTAAGTATCCTGGATGAAGTAATAAAATTGTTGAAATCTACGACATCTTAAACTAAATTTCAGCAATTTTCTTTACAGGGGTTAAATAATAATGGTGAATAAGTTGTTATAATATCATTTAACCTTTCCTCACGAAATGTCTGTGTATAACCATAATGTAACCGAATAAATTTAAGAATGGTCACATTTATCTATCATGCTTGATGTTCTCACCAAGGCTCCAAACCAGTACCCATAGTTTGAAATGCTAAAGCGTTATCCACTAGACCACCTGGGCCAGGAGAGCCACCTCTTGTGCAACGGGTCATATTAATTATTGAATTGAATTTTTGATTTTCCCGTCGATTGATTGGCCCGAGGTGCGCATCCTGGATTCAACTGCTAGTCACCATCCACCAATTAAATACTAACTAAATGCCCAGACATCGTCGAAGCATCTGCACAAGAAGCCGACATTTCAACCTGAGACCGAGAACTTCGGTCCAATCAATCAACGAATTGGAAGATCTCAAATTCACTTAAAGTAAAAACATCATATGCCATTGTAATAAACTCTTATCACAGGTGCCAGTTTTAACTTGTTCATTGAAAGAAACATATTTCACTGATAGAGTTATTCTTCTTTTACACTATGATAATGAACATTTTGCAGCATATAACAGACACTTAGTTTTCATAATGTATAAACTGACCAACTGCAATTTCTTAGAAATAAATTCGTAATGAGTGGCTATAAATTTTCATAAGTTTTATTTTCGAAGTCTCGGTTAGTAGGGATTTGATTGGTTTCAAGTTCGATCACGCATCGATATCATTTAGAGAAGCATTGATAACAATGGAGCACTGGAGAGCTAATTTTCCCAATTTGGGTGTCTTTCACAATACGGACCGATAACCACACGGGAGGTTGAACCGTGGGTCTTCAGGTTACGAGGTGAGCTTGTTGACCATTCGCCCACTGAAACAGAATCCAGTGACCTATGAATTCTGACTTCTGTCAATTCTCAGTAACACAGCTCTCTCGCCAGCCCTGTCATTGGTAAGTATTCAAACTCACACCCAACTAGGTGAATCCTAGTGGTCATGACTTCTCGTTACAACTCCATGCAACTTCATTCTGTAATAAGTCATTGGTGAGTGTCGAACTGATTTCAGCTACCAGATTTTACATGTGGCTAACTAAACCAACTTTAAAATTCCGTAAAAAAAATCGGAGATATGTAATGTAGTATGCATAATATGTTTTTTTATAATCAACTGTCTGTGAAGATGAAACATAAAGCGTCACTAAAAATCAGACTGTCTGAACTCTGACTTTTCCCTAAATCTTAATCCCTTAAACCAGGGGAATAGGAAAATAGGGAACAACAGTTCATCAATGACATTCCAGATGTTGTGTGAACAAAATGAAGAAAGGTGTCTGTGTCAAAAAGCTAACAAATGCATATCGAAATAGTTCTGAATAACACTCAATACAGGGATGAATAAAAAGTCGTAAGACGGTGATGAAAATATTTTATTTGATGTCAGCATTAAAGTCCGTTGATTACTGTAATAGGTTTATGTGGTATGATCCACAGCGATACAGTGTTAACAACTGGTTGATATTTTAAGCTCAATTTACTTCTCATAATTATGCCACATCGATATGATTGTGTGGTGAGGGAAAATAATTTTCTAGATACTTACATACCTAGATATATTGCTTAGTCAACAGGTTGATGGATCAATAAAGTGATCTATTTATGGAAAACCTACCTCAACAGGACAGTATCTTAATTATCACAGTTTATGCCCTGCTCGGTACCAAAGAGCCTTAGTAAGGTGCTTCTTCAGTGGAATCCAACGAATATACACAGAAGATACACTTGATGAGGAAGAAAGAAAGTCGACACAAACTCTGGTTGATAACAATTATCCAGACAAGTTCGTCAAGAGATATAAAGTAGTGAGAACACCAAGACCCATTTGCCACCCATAAGACCACTAAGAAAGACATGTACATTAAGCTACCCTAAATGAGGCATCATAGCGGCTTCATAACTCAACAACAGTTGAACACTGAGGTTGAAAAAACTTTGTACGCAGCTAAGATCATAACAGTTGAGAATGTGAAGCCGATATATTCATCTGAGCCCTTAGAACATGCGAAAAATGATCTCACATCCCACTGTATTTACCACTTTGAATGTACGTGTGGCCACACATACATAGTCAGTACTCATCGATTTCTGCAAGTAAGGGCTTCGGAGAATATTCCTAAATGGCTATTTCAGAAGCGAATAGAATCCCCAGAACCCATTGATGGGGAGAACAGGAGATCTAGATCCTCTACAACGAAACGTATTATAGAGATAAAACATTAAATTGACGTTAACACATCTTTCAAACCTATCTATAAAGTGTGTCCGGGAAGTATCCTATAGTTTGTGGTAGTCCTAGCAATTTGAAAGTTTAAACTACCTTTATGCGTTAAAAACAATTTGCCTTCACATTAAACCTTCCTTGGTAAATTTTGTTTTGATACCATAGCAGATGTACTATAACCTCTGTTATTTGGTTTAGTGATCTTCATTGTCTAAATTCATAAAGGGAACTATTTTTTTAAAATTTCTAGATACTATAAAATTTACTAAAAGAATTAAAGACTGTGAACAGCCGATTCATTCAACTGAAGTTTTCATCATTTTCGATCATCTAAGTAAGTAAAATCTAAGTTTCACTGCAGTGATCATTTTTCACAATTTAGTATAAACTAAAGAAATATTTCCTATCAGCGAAATCAGTTATTGGATAATTCCCCAGTGAACATCAGTAAGAGAAAAATTGGAAAATCTGGGGGTACTGGACATCTCTTCTACCCTAGTTCACGACTTCTCAGTAGTAGCCACCTGCCGGTTAAAAGACGAATTCATAGACCATTCAACCACTACGGCCCAATCCAACGGTTCACGAATTCCAGCTTCTGCTGACTCGCACTATGTAGCCTGACCTCCAGCTAATGTCATAGGCAAGTAACTAACCTGTTACTTAACATGGTAGACTGGGCTGATCTCCACTGGTACTTAAAATCTCCATGGCAACGACTCAGTAAGTTGGTGGTAACTTTGATTTGTTTTGTGATCAATTGAAATCATTATTGACCAGATTTATTGCTGTCTTAGTTACTTTGCTCTAGGGTATTTTCACTCCCGTCTACTTGTAAAACAACAGCTGGACACAGATAAAAGACATTTCTTATGGGGTAAAACGAGGAATTATATATGTATGGAAATGATATAAGAGTGTTATTTAGACTCTATGGAAGAGCATAATTCCATTACAGATATAATTTTATTTAACAAAGCATACAGAGACATAATATCACTCAATGAGTAAACAATACTGTATCACTGAGTGCTACACTAGATAAAATTATTCTCTTAAGGATATTCGTAAAAGAAAAGTATTTTTTTCATAATCACATTTTCCACCTACATGAAACAATAAAATATCAAAGTTATTGGTTAGTCTAATCAGTGAGGGCGAATATTTTCTTCATCATCGTCTTTATATTCCCGGAAAATAAGGAGTACATTTCATTAAAATTGCTTCAGAAGTTGAAGCAGCAGTTTCAGTATTTCCCAATTCTACTATTTCATTAAAAGCCAGATGTTTTTTTTATGACTTTTACACATCGGTACGTCCCACTGACAGGAACTAAATAGGACGAAATGCACATCCTAGATTCTACTCTTAGTTAAGATTAGTAAAATAAATTTAAGAGAAATTCAAATTACACGGAGGATTTCATCACGTGCTGACATCAGTTGAGAACCACTAGAAAACCTGGGAGATGTGGACAGCTGTTTCGTCCTAGTTTGGAGCTCTTCAGCAGTACGCACCCACCGCAAGGGTTAGAATCCAGGACCTACTGGTTACAAGGTGGGCTCGTATACCACTAAGCCACTGGGACCTGATCCAATGGCCAGTCCATGAATTCTAACTTCTTCCAATTCACAAAATAGCAAGACCATTTCGCAATGTCTTCTTCGATGAGTTACTGCCTCATCTTCGAGCTGCTGTGCCCTACTGGTCACGGCTTCCCACTAGAAGCCCAGGTTAGCTGCCTGAATAGGGCCAGTAGCTAGTAAGCATCAGAATAATTTTCAAGTATTGATTGATTGGAGAGTCCTAAACTAGGACGAAACAGCTGTCCAGTACTCCCAGGTTTTCTACTGTGTCTCTAACTGATGTCAGTCAGCTCATGATGAAATCCTCCATGGAATCAAACAAAATCCCTACAAAACCAATACTTGAAAATTTCAAATTAATTTGCATTATAGAAAATATACTGAATTTTACGGCTGATTATGTAATATTTTTTTATACAAAACAAATTTAGAAATGACTATTTTGTATTCAAAAAGTAAAAATGTGTTCTATTTTTGTCATTTCTTTACCCCTTTATAGAACAAGATTTGTAAAATATATTTCCTTCAATAATTGCTTTCAAATAAACTAAATATAGTATCACATAGCCGGAAGGCTTGAGTTAAAACAAATTCCTTCACCTTAAATACTTTCTCTAGACTGTAATTTCTATGAATTCAGTTGTTATATTTTTTAAGTATCCTGGATGAAGTAATAAAATTGTTGAAATCTACGACATCTTAAACTAAATTTCAGCAATTTTCTTTACAGGGGTTAAATAATAATGGTGAATAAGTTGTTATAATATCATTTAACCTTTCCTCACGAAATGTCTGTGTATAACCATAATGTAACCGAATAAATTTAAGAATGGTCACATTTATCTATCATGCTTGATGTTCTCACCAAGGCTCCAAACCAGTACCCATAGTTTGAAATGCTAAAGCGTTATCCACTAGACCACCTGGGCCAGGAGAGCCACCTCTTGTGCAACGGGTCATATTAATTATTGAATTGAATTTTTGATTTCCCGTCGATTGATTGGCCCGAGGTGCGCATCCTGGATTCAACTGCTAGTCACCATCCACCAATTAAATACTAACTAAATGCCCAGACATCGTCGAAGCATCTGCACAAGAAGCCGACATTTCAACCTGAGACCGAGAACTTCGGTCCAATCAATCAACCAATTGGAAGATCTCAAATTCACGTAAAGTAAAAACATCATATGCCATTGTAATAAACTCTTATCACAGGTGCCAGTTTTAACTTGTTCATTGAAAGAAACATATTTCACTGATAGAGTTATTCTTCTTTTACACTATGATAATGAACATTTTGCAGCATATAACAGACACTTAGTTTTCATAATGTATAAACTGACCAACTGCAATTTCTTAGAAATAAATTCGTAATGAGTGGCTATAAATTTTCATAAGTTTTATTTTCGAAGTCTCGGTTAGTAGGGATTTGATTGGTTTCAAGTTCGATCACGCATCGATATCATTTAGAGAAGCATTGATAACAATGGAGCACTGGAGAGCTAATTTTTCCCAATTTGGGTGTCTTTCACAATACGGACCGATAACCACACGGGAGGTTGAACCGTGGGTCTTCAGGTTACGAGGTGAGCTTGTTGACCATTCGCCCACTGAAACAGAATCCAGTGACCTATGAATTCTGACTTCTGTCAATTCTCAGTAACACAGCTCTCTCGCCAGCCCTGTCATTGGTAAGTATTCAAACTCACACCCAACTAGGTGAATCCTAGTGGTCATGACTTCTCGTTACAACTCCATGCAACTTCATTCTGTAATAAGTCATTGGTGAGTGTCGAACTGATTTCAGCTACCAGATTTTACATGTGGCTAACTAAACCAACTTTAAAATTCCGTAAAAAAAATCGGAGATATGTAATGTAGTATGCATAATATGTTTTTTTATAATCAACTGTCTGTGAAGGTGAAACATAAAGCGTCACTAAAAATCAGACTGTCTGAACTCTGACTTTTCCCTAAATCTTAATCCCTTAAACCAGGGGAATAGGAAATTAGGGAACAACAGTTCATCAATGACATTCCAGATGTTGTGTGAACAAAATGAAGAAAGGTGTCTGTGTCAAAAAGCTAACAAATGCATATCGAAATAGTTCTGAATAACACTCAATACAGGGATGAATAAAAAGTCGTAAGACGGTGATGAAAATATTTTATTTGATGTCAGCATTAAAGTCCGTTGATTACTGTAATAGGTTTATGTGGTATGATCCACAGCGATACAGTGTTAACAACTGGTTGATATTTTAAGCTCAATTTACTTCTCATAATTATGCCACATCGATATGATTGTGTGGTGAGGGAAAATAATTTTCTAGATACTTACATACCTAGATATATTGCTTAGTCAACAGGTTGATGGATCAATAAAGTGATCTATTTATGGAAAACCTACCTCAACAGGACAGTATCTTAATTATCACAGTTTATGCCCTGCTCGGTACCAAAGAGCCTTAGTAAGGTGCTTCTTCAGTGGAATCCAACGAATATACACAGAAGATACACTTGATGAGGAAGAAAGAAAGTCGACACAAACTCTGGTTGATAACAATTATCCAGACAAGTTCGTCAAGAGATATAAAGTAGTGAGAACACCAAGACCCATTTGCCACCCATAAGACCACTAAGAAAGACATGTACATTAAGCTACCCTAAATGAGGCATCATAGCGGCTTCATAACTCAACAACAGTTGAACACTGAGGTTGAAAAAACTTTGTACGCAGCTAAGATCATAACAGTTGAGAATGTGAAGCCGATATATTCATCTGAGCCCTTAGAACATGCGAAAAATGATCTCACATCCCACTGTATTTACCACTTTGAATGTACGTGTGGCCACACATACATAGTCATTACTCATCGATTTCTGCAAGTAAGGGCTTCGGAGAATATTCCTAAATGGCTATTTCAGAAGCGAATAGAATCCCCAGAACCCATTGATGGGGAGAACAGGAGATCTAGATCCTCTACAACGAAACGTATTATAGAGATAAAACATTAAATTGACGTTAACACATCTTTCAAACCTATCTATAAAGTGTGTCCGGGAAGTATCCTATAGTTTGTGGTAGTCCTAGCAATTTGAAAGTTTAAACTACCTTTATGCGTTAAAAACAATTTGCCTTCACATTAAACCTTCCTTGGTAAATTTTGTTTTGATACCATAGCAGATGTACTATAACCTCTGTTATTTGGTTTAGTGATCTTCATTGTCTAAATTCATAAAGGGAACTATTTTTTTAAAATTTCTAGATACTATAAAATTTACTAAAAGAATTAAAGACTGTGAACAGCCGATTCATTCAACTGAAGTTTTCATCATTTTCGATCATCTAAGTAAGTAAAATCTAAGTTTCACTGCAGTGATCATTTTTCACAATTTAGTATAAACTAAAGAAATATTTCCTATCAGCGAAATCAGTTATTGGATAATTCCCCAGTGAACATCAGTAAGAGAAAAATTGGAAAATCTGGGGGTACTGGACATCTCTTCTACCCTAGTTCACGACTTCTCAGTAGTAGCCACCTGCCGGTTAAAAGACGAATTCATAGACCATTCAACCACTACGGCCCAATCCAACGGTTCACGAATTCCAGCTTCTGCTGACTCGCACTATGTAGCCTGACCTCCAGCTAATGTCACAGGCAAGTAACTAACCTGTTACTTAACATGGTAGACTGGGCTGATCTCCACTGGTACTTAAAATCTCCATGGCAACGACTCAGTAAGTTGGTGGTAACTTTGATTTGTTTTGTGATCAATTGAAATCATTATTGACCAGATTTATTGCTGTCTTAGTTACTTTGCTCTAGGGTATTTTCACTCCCGTCTACTTGTAAAACAACAGCTGGACACAGATAAAAGACATTTCTTATGGGGTAAAACGAGGAATTATATATGTATGGAAATGATATAAGAGTGTTATTTAGACTCTATGGAAGAGCATAATTCCATTACAGATATAATTTTATTTAACAAAGCATACAGAGACATAATATCACTCAATGAGTAAACAATACTGTATCACTGAGTGCTACACTAGATAAAATTATTCTCTTAAGGATATTCGTAAAAGAAAAGTATTTTTTTCATAATCACATTTTCCACCTACATGAAACAATAAAATATCAAAGTTATTGGTTAGTCTAATCAGTGAGGGCGAATATTTTCTTCATCATCGTCTTTATATTCCCGGAAAATAAGGAGTACATTTCATTAAAATTGCTTCAGAAGTTGAAGCAGCAGTTTCAGTATTTCCCAATTCTACTATTTCATTAAAAGCCAGATGTTTTTTTTATGACTTTTACACATCGGTACGTCCCACTGACAGGAACTAAATAGGACGAAATGCACATCCTAGATTCTACTCTTAGTTAAGATTAGTAAAATAAATTTAAGAGAAATTCAAATTACACGGAGGATTTCATCACGTGCTGACATCAGTTGAAGAACCACTAGAAAACCTGGGAGATGTGGACAGCTGTTTCGTCCTAGTTTGGAGCTCTTCAGCAGTACGCACCCACCGCAAGGGTTAGAATCCAGGACCTACTGGTTACAAGGTGGGCTCGTATACCACTAAGCCACTGGGACCTGATCCAATGGCCAGTCCATGAATTCTAACTTCTTCCAATTCACAAAATAGCAAGACCATTTCGCAATGTCTTCTTCGATGAGTTACTGCCTCATCTTCGAGCTGCTGTGCCCTACTGGTCACGGCTTCCCACTAGAAGCCCAGGTTAGCTGCCTGAATAGGGCCAGTAGCTAGTAAGCATCAGAATAATTTTCAAGTATTGATTGATTGGAGAGTCCTAAACTAGGACGAAACAGCTGTCCAGTACTCCCAGGTTTTCTACTGTGTCTCTAACTGATGTCAGTCAGCTCATGATGAAATCCTCCATGGAATCAAACAAAATCCCTACAAAACCAATACTTGAAAATTTAAAATTAATTTGCATTATAGAAAATATACTGAATTTTACGGCTGATTATGTAATATTTTTTTATACAAAACAAATTTAGAAATGACTATTTTGTATTCAAAAAGTAAAAATGTGTTCTATTTTTGTCATTTCTTTACCCCTTTATAGAACAAGATTTGTAAAATATATTTCCTTCAATAATTGCTTTCAAATAAACTAAATATAGTATCACATAGCCGGAAGGCTTGAGTTAAAACAAATTCCTTCACCTTAAATACTTTCTCTAGACTGTAATTTCTATGAATTCAGTTGTTATATTTTTTAAGTATCCTGGATGAAGTAATAAAATTGTTGAAATCTACGACATCTTAAACTAAATTTCAGCAATTTTCTTTACAGGGGTTAAATAATAATGGTGAATAAGTTGTTATAATATCATTTAACCTTTCCTCACGAAATGTCTGTGTATAACCATAATGTAACCGAATAAATTTAAGAATGGTCACATTTATCTATCATGCTTGATGTTCTCACCAAGGCTCCAAACCAGTACCCATAGTTTGAAATGCTAAAGCGTTATCCACTAGACCACCTGGGCCAGGAGAGCCACCTCTTGTGCAACGGGTCATATTAATTATTGAATTGAATTTTTGATTTCCCGTCGATTGATTGGCCCGAGGTGCGCATCCTGGATTCAACTGCTAGTCACCATCCACCAATTAAATACTAACTAAATGCCCAGACATCGTCGAAGCATCTGCACAAGAAGCCGACATTTCAACCTGAGACCGAGAACTTCGGTCCAATCAATCAACGGAAGATCTCAAATTCACTTAAAGTAAAAACATCATATGCCATTGTAATAAACTCTTATCACAGGTGCCAGTTTTAACTTGTTCATTGAAAGAAACATATTTCACTGATAGAGTTATTCTTCTTTTACACTATGATAATGAACATTTTGCAGCATATAACAGACACTTAGTTTTCATAATGTATAAACTGACCAACTGCAATTTCTTAGAAATAAATTCGTAATGAGTGGCTATAAATTTTCATAAGTTTTATTTTCGAAGTCTCGGTTAGTAGGGATTTGATTGGTTTCAAGTTCGATCACGCATCGATATCATTTAGAGAAGCATTGATAACAATGGAGCACTGGAGAGCTAATTTTTCCCAATTTGGGTGTCTTTCACAATACGGACCGATAACCACACGGGAGGTTGAACCGTGGGTCTTCAGGTTACGAGGTGAGCTTGTTGACCATTCGCCCACTGAAACAGAATCCAGTGACCTATGAATTCTGACTTCTGTCAATTCTCAGTAACACAGCTCTCTCGCCAGCCCTGTCATTGGTAAGTATTCAAACTCACACCCAACTAGGTGAACCCTAGTAATCATGACTTCTGATTTGGCATACGAACTTTTGACTTTTTTTCCTTTTCATCGGGTTCTAATGAAATTTATGAGGAAATATTTTTCGTTTCCATAGGAATTTGGTATCATTTGGTGAATTTCTGCGAAGAAATTACCGCTGATCATCTTAGCAGTGTAAGATTACTAATCCACTCCACAGAAACCTAATGTCTTATATCAGGTACAATATAAATGTCTTGACAATCGATTCAGTTTATCTATCAATGATAAAACAAATGACTAATATACTTTGAAAAACATGACAGAGTAGCAGTAAAAGTGTAACACTGCTGTCTAAAGAAAACTACATTTCAAGAGTTATTCTGTAGGGGTTTGATTTGCTTGAGATTTGATCATGGGTTCACTGAAAACTCAGTAGTACTGAACATTTATTTCGTCCTAGTTTCGGACCTTTCAACAACAACATACCCACCCACTGCATCACCGAGATTCGAGCCCGTGGTCTTTCGTCTACAATTCAGTCTTGTAGACTATTCAGCCACTGTAGTCCAGCTCAGTGATCCACAAATTTTAACTTTTACCAATTCATGATTTTAGCACGACCACCAGCCAATGTCATGGCTGAGTACGGCCGTCTTTACTCCCAACACGGTTGACCTCAATGGTTACGACTTTTCACTAGAATTCCAGGCAACTGTTTCCTGTAGGCAGTTACCAGAGGGTATTAGATTAAGTTTTAAGAGTTTGTCTGTGAAGAGTTGATTTGTTTTTACAGTTGGTAGAAGCAAGAATTCATTCGATACTGAGTCGAGTGACAGTGTCTGAATGGTCTACGAGTTTGCGTTGTAACCGGAAGCTCCTACACTCGATTGAATACGGCTGGTAGGTACTGCTGAATAGTCTGTGAAAATAAGGAGAAACAGCTGTCTAGTACTCGTTAGTTTTCAATGGTTCTCTAACTGAAATCAGTCTGTGGGCAACTTTGAGCTACATAAAACTACCTATCAGGAGTTAGCAAATGGTCTTCGTGTAACGGCCTTAAACTGAATCCTTCTTAATGTCAGACAGTCAATTTCAGTTTTCGATGTAAACGAAAGTTAAATGAAGCTGTTGTTTCCTATGACCCTTGCAAAATTGATGATACAGATATAGAAATCAAGTCTGAAGTTAAGTATCTTGAATTAATTCTTTCTTCTGACCTATCTTGGTCTTCCCATGTCTTAGCGATTTCTAAAAGAATATTTCGTCTGACTTTTTACATAAGAAAGTTGAAGCACTCAGGCATAATTCAACCCCTTCCTCCTCTTACAGTTTGTTAGCTAGTGCATCTTACCTATTCTTTCCTACTGTTCACCCTTATTTTTTCCTGGATTGCTTAAAAAAAGACTATGTCATACTTCGTAGAAATCTGAATGCTGTCAGCATGGCGAGTGGTATCCCTTTGGGTCATATCATTGACATTGTCATTTATAGGCACTTGATTTCGTGCAACAAATTTGCTAAAGGATTTTAATCAAACTGTGAGCACCCATTCTACCCGCAGCTCCAACCTTATGTGTCCTCACATAAAGCAAGAAGTCTTTTCAGAAGACTTTATGCACATACGGCTAAGTATAAAAGTTTCACTATACAATATTTGGCACGTACTTTATGCGATGAAAGTAGTGTCAGGCATGAACTAACTAATCATCATTGTACTATTAAATAAACCATTTTCTCCATTCTCATAACATCAACCTTTATTGTTATTGTTTCGGTTACATTTATAAACCTCCCAATTTTCTGTTTTCATTTGTTTATTTTTTCATGAATGTGAACATCATTTAAGCTGTGTTATAAATGTTAATTTTGTATTTCCCCTCACTACACTATATCAACAGAACATTAGATTCAATATTCTATAACATGCTAAAATTTTCAAACTGAAACAGACTGATATTATTAATATTATTATATTTAATATTCTCAGTTGGTGCTTCCAATATTTTTGACCTTATATCGAAAATGTGGACAAATTCCTCTGGTTAATTTTGTTTTAATCTATTATTTTACTTATATTTTGAGTAAATCAGATGGGATATTGTGACAAATGCTGAAATACCTATTCTGTAATATTAGTACTGTTTATGGAATAAAGTAGATTATTATTATTAAAAAAACAACTAGTTGCAGGATTTCATTATGAGCTGATAGAATTGGCAGAAGTTAGAATTCTCGCAGTGGCCACTGGATCGGGTCCCAGTGGCTCAACGGTATAGGAGTTCGCCTTGTAACCAGAAGGTCATGGGTTCTAACCCTAGCGGTGGGTGTGTACTGCTGAAGAGTCCCAAACTAGATTGACGAAACAGCTGTCCAGTACTCCTAGGTAGTTTTCCAATGGTTCTCTAACTAATGTCAGCTCATGATGAAATTCTGTAACCAATCAACCGAATCCCTACAAACCAAACACATGATTAAACAACTAGTTGTTGTTTATAAAACTGAATTGAACTACGATGATTGAAATTTCTTTCTATTTGGAATACATAAATTATTTCATGACATACACCGACCGACTATATACTGTCCTTTTCTTTTTTCAACAAAATTATATTTTCTTACATGAGTCATCCTAAAGTGGATTAGATTGATTAGTGTACTAGTAAAACGCCAATCATCTTATTTTTCTAATAGCTATGTTAACTTTATGTGTGCCTATTTCTGGACAATATATTAGTCAGTCAAAAAATCTTAACTGATTCATGATAAGGCGATGTTATTTTATTTGTCCTGATTTTCAGACTAAATAAGGGATTTCATGAATGCCAATAGTAGGTATAATAATAATAATAATAATATAATAATATAGTGGTAAGGATGACCAGATGCTTTGAAACTTCCTTAAAGTATTAAAAATGTAACACACTGACTTTTCTGTTTATCAGTCTGTCACACTAAAAAAAAATATAATTTGCCAATTCTTCAAAAATAATGACATACTAGTGCGATTTTCGAAGGCTATACAGTATCTATCTCACTTGTCACATTTAAAATGACATTATACAAATTCTCTCTTGCAGTATTTCAAGAATTAGTACTTTTAAATATCGTCTGAATTATACAATCTTGCAATATTTTTTCTTTATACAGAAATCTGGGACATTTTATCTGTCAATAACTCTTGGCCACCAATTGGTTACCATCCATCGAACAACATGCTCTTTGGTGCAGTCGAAAGTCGATAGATACCCTTCTCATGTTAACTCCAACTGTGTATACAAATTTACTTGTATCAGCGAGAGCAGTTACATTGGGAGAACAGAAAGAAGGGCATACCTCCGATTTTCTGAACATGTACCGAAAAGCCTACGTCTCAAGGGAACAAACTCTTATAGTAGCGCTATTATCAGACATCTCCTTGACACGAGTCATGAGGTGGAAATAGAGAAAACGTCTAAAATTATCAATAGACAAAGGAGCTCCGTTTTCCTCAAGTTAACCGAAGCAATTTCTGTCAAACGCTTGAAACCAGATTTATGTGTTCAGAAAGAGGCAATTATTAGTCTTTCCTTGCTTTGATAACTGGATGTCTTTTTTTCTCTCTTCTGATTACGCACTCTTTGTCTTCAACCTCACCCTCCTTTTATAATCTTTAATCTTGCTTGTCTCTTGTTTCTATGATTTGAGTTCAACTCAGTACATCGTTACCTAACTTATTAATCACTATGCATCTCATCTTTATTATGTAATTCCCTTACCATTATATGCATACATTTATTTTGTTTAAACTTGAACCGCCCGTGTAAAAACTATATTAGCGCAATTTTCTGAGCACTGTTTACTAATTGTGAACTTTCTGTCAACTGACAACAGGTAAAATTTGCATGTATGTTAAAACGTTTCTGTGCACAAACCTCATAATTTATTTAGGCTGAAAGTAGCTGATGAGAAGCCAACGAAGTGAATGATGGTACCATATTATTCTGCACAAACCACTCTTTTTCTTGATTTATTCAAATTCTAATTCGTGTATGTTTCGCGATAAGTCTTGAATATTAACGCCGGTTAAAGCAAATGGACAGAAATTACTGACTTTATGTATTTGCATTCAAGGTGTTAAACTCCCAGCACTTCTTTGTAAGCATTGTAAAAATTGTAACTAAGATTATCTCTACACTAACAATTTCTTAGACAATCAGCTTTCAAGTATTGGTTTTGTGGGGATTTTGTTTGATTGGATAAAGGATTTCATCATGAGCTAACATCAGTCAAAGAACCACTGGAAAACCTGGGAGTACTGGACAGCTCTCTCATCCTAGTTTGGGATACTTCATCAGCACGCGCCCACCAGAGTTCGAACTCGTTGTTCGCCTTGTAATCAGAAGGTCCTAGGTGCGTGCCACTGAGGAGCTCCAAACCAAGACGAAACAGCTGTCTAGTGCTCCTTAGGTTTTCCAGTGGTTTTCTAACTGATACCAGCTCATGATAAAATCCTCCATCCAATCACCTTTTTATATTTTCAAAAGTACTTTTCCAGAGTGAAATACTGATGTATTACATATGCATAGACGCTCCTCTTGGAACCCAAGAAAATAATTTAGTTTTTCCTACGCACTAATGACAGTCTGTGCCAAATGTCTTTGATAAGATACTTTGTATATTATCGTTATCATGAATTAATCCATCATTATTGAATTTTACGCGTTCTTTAACGTGCATCGGTTTCAAAGCGGTTATGACTCTCGCCGATCATGCAGATGGTCTGGGGTTCGACCCCCTGCCGACGCACACCTGATATCTATGGTCGGCCTGCAAAATTTGGGCTACCGATATCACATGCTGAAAATTCCATACCTGTATCGAAAAATAAGGTTTGGAATCAAGTTGTAGTCAAAAAAATAAATAAATAAATTTCTATTTAACTGACAGTACGCACCTACAAATGAATATAGTTCGTTTTCGTAGGGATTACAGTTAATCCTGTTAAAAAAAATGCAAAACTTCACACTTCAGTTACTCATTCAGATTTATTTAAAACAAATTTCATCCTAATATAAACATAAGAGAATAGCCTAGAATAGAAATATTGCAATGAAAAAGTGTAAAAGCACTAAGCGTTTGTTGACATATATATATATATCAATGAATGAATAGGATAATATTATAATAATGATGCGTATTGTTGAAGACATTCTTAATGTCGTCAATATTAATGAAGATTGTTTGTCCTTTCATTATTTATGATTCGATAAAGGCATTGCTGTTCAGCGAATAGCTTATCCATACCAAGTGTTTTCCAGTCACATGGATTCGTCTCAAGTTTGCTGTCACCACATACAATTTGAGTGTAGTTTAATGATGACATAAAGTTTGTTTGCTGAAATAGGAAATTAAAAATAATATTCTAGTATTCAACATAATAATTCCGGTAAAATAAATCTTAGAAAAATGACATTCTAACGGTGAATTCGACTCAAATTCTTCACTATACAAAAATAATGAATAACTAAAACAGTCAAGTTTATGGAAAACACATTTACTTTCCTTACCTCAAGTTTATAGACTTTGAGAAGGCCTTCGACAGACAGCGCTGATAGTGAAGTAATTTGGAAATTACTCGAGTACTATGGCGTACCCCAAATATTCATCAACATTATTCAACAGCTGTATGACAACGACACATGTCAAGTGATCCAAAACGGAAAACTCAGTGAGGCGTTTGGAGTAAACACAGGAGTCAGACAAGGGTGCTTATTATCAATCACCAATGATATCCCTAATTGTGTTGAACTGACTGGATTATGCGTCAGACAGTGGGAAACGAGAGGACAGGGATATTCTGGACCGACGTGAAGAGCCTAGAAGACCTGGACTTCGCGTGTGGTCGATTTCTGTTTGATGTCACACACAATCGAAGACTTACAAACGAAAACCGACAAACTGGTCGAAGAAGTAGCCGGCGAAGACAGGACTCCAGGTGAACATAGACAAGACGGAGGTTATGAAAGTAGCCAACCAACCAACAAAAACAACGTCAGCAGCAACATCCAGCGTCAATCACCATCAATGGGAGGGATTTGAAAGAGGTTACTTCATTCACTTATCTAGCGTTGAGCATTGTATCAACTACAGAAAGTCGGAACGGACGAGGTTGTCAAATCGAGCGAGAATCGGGAAGGCAGGCGAGAAACACATTCATCAACCTGAAACAACCAATCTGGAAATCTTCGTCACTCAGCCAGCATCAACAACAAAATTCGGTAGGATTTTCAATACAAACAACGTCAAGTCAGTCAGTTCTTCTATACGGATCAGAAACTTGGCGGGCGGGCGGGTCACAAAGAATATTTCCAACAGCCTGTTGCAGATGTTACGTTTATCAACAATTGTCTTCGCTAGCTCTATACTGAAGATGAGATGGCCGGGCCGGAAAGAATCACCAACAAGAAACTATGTCTGGGAAGAAACAAACAAAACAAGAACCAATCGCCAACCAACAAATATGCATGAGAAAGTGGAGATGGATCGGACATTCACTCTCTGAGGAGGCCGCTGGGTGACATCGCGCGCACCTCAGGCCACTGTTCGAGTGAAACCAGGCCGAAAGGGATTTGGTGAGTGGGACGTGCCCAATGGTGGCTGACATTTAGGAGATCGTGTGAAGAGGAGTTGAAGCAGTATGGACTAAGATAGATGCAGGTGAAAAGCACAGCAGAAGACAGAGGGAAGTGGAGGCGTGCAGTTGAAGCCGTATGTTCCACAAGGAACCCAAGGGAACAATAATAATAATAACTAGGTCTTTTATAAGGAATCCTAGTACAAAACAACTTCTTGTTTTTCTCCGTATTCGAAGTTTCTTCTCGTCACCTTGTTCTGTAAATAACTCTAATTTGAGACATTTAAGATCTTATTCAGATCTTCTCATATATCAGAATATATTAACTGCTTGTAAATTTGTGTATTATAGGCATTTTTAGAATACAATCCGTATATTTCTGAGGTTGCCGATTGTATCAATGTTGGGACTTGTACTAGTGTAGCTTTTCAGCTTTTTTGATGCGTGTAATTTAAATGAGGATTATTTCACAGACTGACTTTCTGTGATAATGATTATAATATATACAAAAGTTTGATTGGTGTGGCCTATTGTATTAATCAGTTAAAACTGGTGGTTAGTTTGTTGTTTGAAATATGAGTATTTTATAGGAAATCAACTCAGAAAATCAATGAGTTGGCATACGTGGAGTTCTGCAACAATCTCATACTCCTGATCACACCAGACATGAATTACTGAGTAACAGTTTATTAGAAATCAGGATAACAATAGCACACAGGTATAAATTACGCTGATATTTACATATTGAAGTAGAATCGCTAAAAAATTGGTGTTTTTTTCAAACTTAGCTCTCTCTCTGTTTTGAAGTTTGGATAATTTCATTCTGTGAAGGTAGACACTTAAAGAGCCATGTAGGGAATAGTCATTCAGAGATAATTACTAATGACTGTCACTAGTGAGAAGTTACCAGCTAATACTAATGTGAAAATGTCAGCAAAGTTAATCTGTCAGTTGTAATTAATAAAACTGAATATGCTTGGTAATTTTGCAGTGGCGAAATAAAAATAGTTATCATACTGGTTGATAGAGGCATGTACTTGTACTTTCGCTTAAATTTCTTGCTTCCTAAAAATGTTTTACTTGGGGATTTCAGCCTCATCTTCGTTTTTCATTTCTATGTGTTGTTTTCCAAAAAGCTTCCGGATACTTTTCCAAAGCGAAAGACTGATTACTTCATGGGAATCAGGTAAATCTGATTTACGACTTCGCTGAAATGATTTTTACTAAATAGAACTCGGAATTTTACACGAATCTGAAAAGAAGTTCAACATTTTTTAGTTCCTGGAACGGTTAGTTTATCGCCGTGTTTTCAATGTAATGAATGTTTAATTTTGTGGATGGTGACTACAAGTGGAATCCAGGCTACGAATTTCTTCCTATTTGGGGCACATCAGCTGAATGTACCTGGATTTCACAAGTGGTCTAGTGGATAACGCTTTGGCGTTTGAATCTATGGGCACTGGGTTCTAGCTTCGGTGTGTACATCATCACTCACTGGGAAATACAGGTACATACAGATGATGGGTCCCAAATAGGACGAAATGCGCGGTCAGTCATCATCCACAAATTAAATTCTAATTAAATGCCAAGACATCGTCGAAACATCTGCACAAGAAGCCGACATGTTAAGCTGAGACCGAGCACTTCATTCCAATCAATCGACGGGAAAATCTCAAATTCAGTTAAATGTAATGGTTGGTTGAGTAAAGTTACTGTACCATAAAGCGTATACTACGGATTGATACGAGTAGTTGGAATTGAGTTATTTCAGTCAGTGGTGATGAATGAAGAAATCCAAATACCAGACGGCTGTCTTATTCTTTCACAGCTGCGTTGTTCAACAACGTACCAGGCGAACAACTGATTTGGCCCTTTGAGACCATCGTATTTTGCGTCCTGAACATTATTAGTTTCTAAACTGAAAGAGTGATGAACCTCACCTTGAACTGTGTGATGTGTAGATGATGGAACTGATGCTAAAAAATATGTGGTCTATAAAATTATTTTAATTATCTTCGTTTAATTGTTCCTACCGAAAATATATAGTACGGTTTCACAGGTAGTAGGCTTTTTTCTAAAATATTTGTTCACACTTTTATAAAAATCTATTCACCTAAAATAACTTTTTTCATTTATTTTGCATTTTGTTTATTTTTGTTAAGTCAGACGTTACCAACTGAAAATTATTATTATTAATAAAATCATGTTTTTTTAATATCAGTGATAACATACTTCCAATGAAGAATTCTCCCAAACAAAATGATATGCATCATACTGAGCCGAGATAAGGAAGTATTTCGTGGTTTCTCTGATAAGTTGTTGATTCACTTTTGTATTGGATGCTCCCCTTAGTATTGACACATATGCATTTGGATTAGAATATTTTTGAATATTATCTGGTTTAGCCCATGCATAACAGTGAATTGCGAAATCTAATATGGCTGCAATTTTTTCAGGAGCGTACATTTCTTTCAGAATCTCGATAGGAACGACTAGATTTGCGCCGACTATTTCATCATTTTTTAAAGCAACCTGCGAATACAGAAAGAAAAATACGGACGACTTTAATTTTCGCTGAAAACTTGGACACTATAGTAATATTTAATTAATCGCTACGTAACGAGAAGCTTCAGAATTCGAAACCCGGTGGGTTCGTATTCTGAAGAGTACCAAACCGGGACGAAATGGTTGTTAAGTATTTCCAGGTTTCCCGAAGGTTCTCTAAATGATGTCACCCCGTGATCATTCCTCTTACCTATCGATTGCCTGCAGACGAACTTGTTTATGGGATGTATCACCAGACAACGTTCCGAATAAAGTGTGTTTTTCATAATCAGTAGTAAATAATGTTATTTAATAAATAGAGGGAAACATACATTTAATAGCAGGCTTCATGTTTTGTCGATTGAAAAGAATATTATGCCACTCAATGTTTTGAAGTATTCTCTTTCTTGAATCAGAGAGTAAACGTCCATGTTTTTTACAGAAAATAACAGAGTCACCCTGCTTACCACAGTACCTATTCTGGAAACCTGGTCAGTAGTTTAAGATAACTTATTTTGCACTTAAAAAAGGGTATTAAAACCTGATGACTGTTTTGAATAACTAAAATATCCACCATCTGAAGGGTTAGTAAGTGATCTGTTAATTTTGATCCAGTATTTCAAAACCAGAATCAAAAAGGCAAGACAGATCTTCATCCCTCTGAAATAGGTTTGGAAATCTGCTGCACTGAGCATGAAGAACGAAATCTGGATTTTTTTATTCGGGCAAGAAACTTACCTCACGCATCACGAAAAACATTTCCAACAGATTGCTGGAGACTTTGATCAACATCCGCATTCTCTGGCTCCATACTGAAGATCAAATGGCCAGAAAGAATCAGCAAAAGAGAAACTGTTGGAAAAAATCTACTGAAAACCTGTTACTCAAGAAATATGTAAAAGAAAATGGAGACGGATTGGGGACACGCTTAGGAGACCGTCTGGTAATACCACGCCCAAAACCTTTGGGGAAGGGGGGGATGAAGAGATTGACATGTGTCCAAGGATGACGTGGAGGAGGTCGCGCAGAAAGGAGGTGAAAGCGTATGCACAGTTGTGAGCTAACTGAAGAAAACTGCAGACAACAGGACAAAATGCAGATGTCCTGCTGAAGCCTTGTTTTCCATCCGAAACCCAGGAGAATGGTAGTGATAAATGTCTTCACTAACCAATGTCAGTTAGAGAATATTTGACAACTAGAGGGTGCTAAGTCACTGAATAGCATTTGAATGCACAACAAACAACTCACATTGTAAACCGTTTATGCAAACACACTCAGGATCATCATGTTTACTGATGGATAAGTTGTACTAAGTACTTTTTCAAATGAAAACTAATTTTCTTATGGCATGCATTGATTCAAATGTAGTCCTGTGTAGTGATTCATCCATTATTGAGGTTCACAGAGAAATCTTGTTCTGTACAAATATTTTCTGAAATTTAATTTTAATTACTAATTGAATGTCACTTTAAAATACGTCAGTACAGCGGGATATTTGATACACAAAGCAAAATTTATCTACATCTCAATCGCTTACCTCTCCTAGTTGTAAAACAACCTTAATTGAAAGAGTGTTATTATTATTTTTGTGATACCAAACTAGTGAGTGAAGGTAGTTTGAATAAGTCGCGCTAATGCTGTTTGATATTATCAGCTGATCGCATTATGAATTGCCAATACACACCAAAGTAGTGTGAGTTATTCATCTTACTAAGTATTGATTAACTGAAAGAAGACACTGCTGTAATGATGAAGTCAGAGATTCGAAGTCAATAAGTCTTCGAAATGTACGTACAAAATGTTTTTTCTGAAATTTATGAAAGAACTCTATTGATTTACGTCTGAGTGCACAAATATAAACGAGATTGCGATACTACAGTTTAGATGTTCAGATATCATTAAATATTTTTGAAAAGGAAGCTAATTGATAAAAATCACTTTGCTCGTATTCTCCATCTAAATACTGTCACTTTTATTCGTTATGACAGTAATTATCACAGTTTATTCTTTTTGCTCATTTGCAACTATCTGGCAGTTCACAGTTTGGAGAATATTTGTATTTGTTTGCAAGAGTGGTTGGTCAAGTGGATATTGAAGATAAAATACCATCGTTAACTTATGGATAGTTTCACACTTTACTAGCATTAGAAGTGAACTAATACACTCAGGTCATTTATACGCTGATAACACCATGCAAAAGTTCAGTATTCCTTATTCAGGCAGATGTAAAGGATTTCTTACAGGCTTACTTATTTGAATCTTTTAAGATATGTTGACTGAAACGTGAGACGATGACATTTACCAGGTATTAGTTAGAAAAGTCATTTGGTACGCTATATATATTAATGACCACATATTGTATTTATAAATAGAAAATATGTCAATAATTTGACCGCCATATTTGGTGAAGCCTAAAAAATTTATTATTCGCACACCACTGTATGACTAATATTAGTGAATAGATACTACTTAATTCAACTAGTAGTGATTGTTAGCCAGGGTGAAATAAATTAAGCATCGAAGATTGGTTTTGCACGTTTCAGGTAGAGATCATCGGCGATGTTTCCAGTTCTACTCATCTCAAAGAGCCGAATAAATTCAAACCAATCGAACTCTGACTTACTACTTTAGTGATCTGAAAATACTTATTGGATCACATCTGCAATTCACAAATGCTTTAGTGGTATGCAATATATACAGTTTCAGGTGAAATTTCACCACAGCTTTTGGAAAAGCATACTACATTCACAAAGAAAATATTAAGCTGTCAGTATATTTTATTCATTATGTACATATATATATATATATATATATGTATCAAAATAAATGATGAGAAGTGCTGAAGACATATTTATTAGAAGGCATAGTCTTTAAAAATACATCTTTAATTGTTAAAGTTGAGAAATTACTAGTTCTATCAAGTCGTCTCATATTTTTTCCTTCAGCTGATAGGTAGATTTCAAGAACTGAAAGAAACGCTTTTTAGTACTACAGTAGTAACTTACTTATCACTTAATTTTAATGGCTTCAGTATTTATCTTAGAAATAGTTAAGAATCTGGTACCGTGCCAGTGCCTATGCTAATAAAAATGCACTGGTCTGCTGCACCTAAGTATGAGACTAAGGATTTTAGGTTCATTAGTACACATCATCGTATGAATACACAAATGAAAAGATTTTGTTTAGCGTAGATGGACACCTCTTAATCCACGCTAGGTATCTGTTCTTCTCTGCTAGCTTTGTCACTTTTCTCCAGATTTTCAAGTTCGATCACGGATTGATGTCAGTTAGAGAGTCACTGGAAACCAACAGTGAGTACTGAACAGCCAGCTGTTTCGTCTTAGTTTGAAACTCATCGGTGGTCTTTACCCATTGATGTTCGAACCCAGAACCTTCTAGTTACAACTCTAGTTCGTAGACTATTCAGCCACTAGCACCCGACTCTATGATTCATGAAATCTGACTTCTACCAATTCATGAGTTTAGGACGACCACCTGCCAACGTTACGGGCGATTATTTTTTCTCACTTTCGACAGGATGGACCTCAGTGATCACGACTTCTCAGACATCAAAAACAAGTAAACCAACTCCTGAGAATTTTTCAGTTTTGTTTTGCTTGAAATAATCATAGATTGCTAACTTGTTTGGTCTAATAATTATTCTTTTCATTACTGATGGGGAATTTTTTCTTAATTGCCATAGGCATCTGAATATCACTTCAGCTATGAGGAGGCAAATTTATCAGAACATATGTATATATATATATATATGGAGAAAGAGTATATATATAGAGCATTACAGTGATAAGTAAAATAGTTTGATCAGATATGGGGTAACCGTCATCACTATTTGGAATTAGTTGTGCAATATTCTGTACTCTAAATTTATCCTCAATGTTTTTCACTCGCTTTACTGGTCTGTTTCAGTTTTGTGAATAAAGGAACATTCGCTCCAGTTTTTGGACAAGCATTACTGTCGCCTGATATGTAGTATTAAAAAAAATAAATCACAAAAAATTAATCAGTGTAATTCAAGTCTACCTAAACAATTTATTATTTTTACTTACAGAGGACATGTGCTGATCAGCTTCTTTCCAAGCATAGTAGATATGAGTATACAGAGAATCGGATGGTATCGAAAATGTTTTAACCTTCATTTCTTTTGTTTCTGACTGGTTCCATAGATAGTCTACTAAATGCAATAATGGCACACTGGTTATTGTTTTAATGGCAATTATTTCATTAAAATCAGAATTATTTGCTTGTGATTTGTTGAACTTTAAGTTTTCATCTGATGGTGGGTATGTAGCACTGGATAAGACCAGAAGGAATACCGTGGAGATGACCAAGATCAGTGTACTCAAAGGCATATTGGTTTGTAGTATTCACTCTAAAATAGAAATACAAGTGAATATGCTATGTGAGGGTCCAGTTACAGGTGCATCGATAAAAATTTGTCTTTAAAACAGAACTCACCGTAGATTACAAAGCGATAGAGAAAGACTACTGTATATAGCTTTCCTTTTCCGAACAGTTTATCTCATAAGTATGTTTTACTTAGTATTTTCTGTTATGTGTATGTAGATGGGCTTTTTGTCCCAATCAAAATTTGTTCCGTGTCTCATAAAAACAAAGATGACCTTTTCTATAACATTGGTTAATATATATGTGCGCTTTTTTTTCTACGGTTTAGTTGTTTTTGTCTCTAAAATAAGTTTGTTTCCATTATATGTAAAGTATCTATAATTAGGATATGTATGCATATATATGTACGAATGATAATGTACGAATGACTCATCGTCTGAAAGCATGAATGAGGCATCTTTCTAGTTTATTAGCAAGTGACCATGAAATCATTCCATTGATTTTAATAAATTTGACCCAATTTATATTCTGATGAGGTGAGCAGTCGTTTCACTTTGAGCGCATCAGGCAGTATAGTATCTGTCACATAATATCTACTTGTCTGTTTCACTAAAGAATGAACAGTTTTCACCAAATTTTAGTTATTATGAAATGTAGACACACACTCGATAAAAGTGATGCCATTATACGACTGTTAGGACGTCAGTGGCACAGCGGTTAAGACGCTCGCCTACCATGCACATCGTCCGGGGTTCGATTCCCGACCGGCGCACTCGCTTATCTCGCTAACCCAGAAATAATGCTGGTGAAGAGGAAAGGTCGGGCATGAGGCTAGAAACCCCATCCTGTAAAAATAAACACTGCTACAGAAACTTCAAGCCACTAGCTTGAGACCCTATGTTCCACTGGGAACATGAAGGGAAGAAAAAAAATACGACTGTTATTTTACAGCAGTATGTCTGTCCTTTTATGTTTCAGTTTCAGGATTTGATTGATTTTAGGCTAGATTACAAACTAACATCAGTTCAAGAACCACTGAAATTCAGGGAGTTCTGAACAGCCCTAGTTTGAGACGCTTCAGAAATACGCACCAATAACTCCACCTGGGATCGAAATGTAAATCTTTATCTTTGATTCCTTTCATTTCTCTGCTTGTTATTGAGCGAAAATCAGGTTCATTTGTACGGCTGTTTGTTACTGAGTAGACGTTTATGAAACTTTGGTTGTTGTTGCTAAATGTATAACACAGGTAATGTGAACTATATTCGCTGTGTGACGTAACTACATACGACGTTTTAACATCGTTGAAAACCACTCAGGTGGGATAAACTAGAAGCATAAAGGATCCAGATGTCTTCTTTGATATAATATACAGACCATCACAGGATATTTTCATTAATTTCATTATGTGTCGGCTTGAACAGATAGTCCCGTCTGCGTTTATTTGTATACCATTTGGTATCTGTTTTTGTCCTAGGTAGTGTTGATAGTGATACAATAACCACGATCATTCTGTGTGACAGTTGTTTGCAATCTGTTAGGCGAGGGACTTCAATTAAGTGCTGAACAACTGCAATTTATTTTCTTGATTATAGCTTTATTCCACACCGTATTTTCGGTACATGTATGGAATTTTCAGCATGTGATATCGGTAGCCCAAATTTTGCAGGCCGACCATAGATACCAAGTATGCGTCGGCAGGGGATCGAACTCCGGATTCTGTGCATGGTCGGCGAGAGTCCTAACCACCGACCTCCAAAGCGCTCCAGTGCCGGGAGTCGAACCCGAGCAGCTTGGATGAAAGCCAGGAATCCTAACCGCTAGACAACACGGAAACTGCTTCAAAATCAGCTGAATGGCTATATTTATCAGTTTTGTTCACCAGCTAAAAATTTAAATGCACAAAGTGGGTATCCAAACCTACAAGGTTGTGGTTTAACTGGATCATACTGTCACGCGGTTAATTAAGCAGATTATAGCCTAGTTCTAGCCAGAGTGAACTGGTGCTTTTGTAGTACGTGGTGCTTAGTCACTGTAATTTGAAATTCAGCGTATGTAGATAGTTTTATAGTCAACAATAAATGGTGTTACAGGATTTCATCGTGAGCTGACATTAGTTAGAGAACCATTGGAAAACCACCTAGGAGTACTGCACAGCTGTTTCGTCAATCTAGTTTGGGACTCTTCAGCAGTACACACCCACCGCTGGGGTTAGAACCCATGACCTTCAGGTTAAAAGGCGAGCTCGTGGACCATTAAGCCACTGGGACCCAATCCAGTAGCCACTGCAAGAATTCCAACTTCTGCCAATTCACGACGTATCGCGACCCCAAGCCAATGTCTTCGGCGAGTATTTGTCATCACATCCGACCTGCTGCACCCTACTGGTCATGACAATGGCTAGGGGTCGCGCTGTGTCATTAATTAGCAGAAGTTAGAATTCTTGCAGTGGCCACTGGATCGGGTCCCAGTGGCTTAATGGTATAGGAGTTCGCCTTGTAACCAGAAGGTCATGGGTTCTAACCCTAGCGGTGGGTGTGTACTGCTGAAGAGTCCCAAACTAGATTGACGAAACAGCTGTGCAGTACTCCTAGGTGGTTTTCCAATGGTTCTCTAACTAATGTCAGCTCATGATGAAATTCTGTAACCAATCAACCGAATCCCTACAAACCAACACTTAAATAAATGGTGTTCGTGCATAAAATCTGTAGCTTTTTCGCAGTAAGTTTCTAGACTAAGGTCATTCTTTAATTAATGGAAGTTTTCAAGCTCAGTGAAAGTTTGTGATAGATGTTAGGTCTCCAAAAGTGGTGTATGTACAATGTCATGCTTCAAAATCTGTGATGAAGATTATGAGTTCTGCCATATGCAGTGTGGAATACAGACCTGCTAACGACTACTCGTTTTCTTTAAATTTTTTTGCATTTATTGACTCCTATAGTTTCATGCAGTTGAACTTTGTGTATAGTTTTATATCATTGCATTTTGCTAGGGATTACATAGTATTTTTTGAAAGATCTTTCAATTCATACTACCAATACACTATCCCTCTTCACTTGATTCATTAACAAACTAGTGGGCATTCAGGGTTTACCTAGGAGAGCTTAGAAACTGTGATTTCGAAAATCTAATACTCATGAACTTCACAGGCAACCATGACATGACAGTTAATTGTGTCACTCTCTCGTTTTGTGGATAAGACTGTGAGTCGAAGACTAGGGAAGTCAGCCTTTAATATAAAGGCGGAATTCAGGTTCTGTATTAGAATATAAATAAATATTAGATAGTTTTACTTAATATGACACCCAGTGATATAGTGTCAATAACTTAGTATTAACATTTGAATTAGGCATTAAGAAGACAAATTTCGCGAGATGATATCATTTCGTAGTTTCTTTACAACCGCTTTACAACTAACATGGTTAACAATGATAAAATAAAGTTCATGAAAATTACTCAGTTAAATAAAAACAAAAGTACATACTAATGACCAATCATATTAAGATAGGTTATGCAGTCCAGGGTAGGCAAAGATTGAAGTCTATTGATTTTTGTATACACAGTTTAGGCTGTATGTGATTAATCCAAAGTGCTTCCATCACCTTCAATAACCTTGAATTAGAGTTATGTGAAATAATTGTGAAACAGTCATTAATATTGATTTTGTGACAACGCTACTGATAATGTGCTGCTTGTGGAAAAGCAGATCAATCGTCAGCTTCAAATTTTACTGATGCATGGTTTTATAAATGAAAAACTTTATAAACAACTTAAAGCAATTGGGTCACATACTCCTCAGCTTTATGGCCTTCCGAAGATCCACAAAACTGGGAACCCACTGAGACCCATCTTAGATATGTCAAATTCTCCTTACCATAAAATCGCCAAATGGATTACAGAGGTCCTTACGCCTGTAAGAGACTCATTATCAAATCATTCTATAAAAAGTTCATTTGATCTTACAGAAATGCTAGACACCTTGAACATTAAGGAAAAGGTTATGTGTTCAATTGACATAGAATCTTTATTCACCAATGTTCCCCTTCATGAAACTGTTGATTTCATTTGCGACTATATCACAAGCAACGGGATAAACTTACCTATTCCTGTAACGTACATCAAGGACATCATCTTAATGTGTACAGAAAATATTAGATTCACATTCCAAGGAAAAGCATACAAACAAATCGACGGTGTTGCAATGGGTAGCCCTCTGGGGCCCCTGTTAGCAGATATATTTATGTCGAAATTAGAGAAACAAATGCAAGGTATGCTTGGAGAATTTATGCTGTACAAACGTTATGTAGATGATACTCTTATTATTAGTAATAATAGCAAATCTATTGAAAACTTTATCACCCTATTTAATCATATCCATCCAAATATTCGAGTGACTTCCGAACTAGAATCCAATAACAAACTCGGTTTCCTGGATATTACTATGACTAGGAGAAATGATGGAACGATTCAGCGCTCTATTTTTCGTAAACAGACGTGGAGTGGACAATATCTTCATTTTACCAGTTTTGTTCCTATCCAGTATAAACGTTCCCTGGTGAAATGTTTGTTCTCAAGGGCTCGAAAAATATGTACGAGTGACACATTGATGGATGAGCTTCGACATGTACATTCAGTTTTACTAGCCAATGGTTATCCAGAAACCTTCATCAATTGTCACGGTAAGGATAGACCACATCTTGAAAAGACAGCTTCTGTACCAAAGAAAGCCATCTTTATTAATCTACCATTCAAGGGCGACCAGATTATGCAGTTGACAGCTCAAAGACTTCGGTCAGCCATCAAACGCACATTCTACGCCGCATCTCTTTTTCTCACTTGCCGAACATTTTCGATCCCTGTACCTACGATTAAAGGACGAAATTCTGTGGACTCTACTTCAAACTGTATCTACAAGTTCACCTGCAGCTGCGGTGACACCTATATAGGTAGAACTAACAGAATGTTCCAATGTCGTCGAAAAGAACATGTTCCAAAATGGCTAGTAAATCATATCGAAAATCCTAACGCGATTAATCTTAATAGAAATCCAGCATCATCCATTGCAAAACACTTATTAATGTCTGGTCACAAAATCAATTATTAATGACTGTTTCACAATTATTTCACATAACTCTAATTCAAGGTTATTGAAGGTGATGGAAGCACTTTGGATTAATCACATACAGCCTAAACTGTGTGTACAAAAATCAATAGACTTCAATCTTCGCCTACCCTGGACTGCATGACCTATCTTAATATGATTGGTCATTAGTATGTACTTTTGTTTTTATTTAACTGAGTAATTTTCATGAACTTTATTTTATCATTGTTAACCATGTTAGTTGTAAAGCGGTTGTAAAGAAACTACGAAATGATATCATCTCGCGAAATTTGTCTTCTTAATGCCTTATTCAAATTTATCAAAGGGACTAATTGTTTTAATTTAGTAATAACAGTTAATATCAGTATAACGTTTGAGCATTGTGGATTAGATCAAACAAAGCATAATTATATTTCAATAGTTTACACACAATGATAAGTTTTGTTATTGGTAATATTTCGAGCAAAATTACTGCCCGTGTTAATACCACAGTTGGAATTGTTTTATTCACACATTTATGATTTGCACTCATATATATAGTTCATTATTTGTTTACTCATTCATGTCTTTGTATTCAGAATTATATTCCAAGTTGTTGATAGTTGTACTGAGTCACCCTTGTTACATGTATCCGTGTGACCTTAATGAGTATCGATTCTGTTATAAGTCTCTCTTTCCATTTGTTCATGTTAGTTTTTAGAATACACTCATTGCTCCAATCGATATTGTAGTTTTTGTCCCATGCATGTACAGCTATCGATGAATTTTTTTCAAGATTCCTGTAGGCTCATGTTCCTGTTGGTTGACCTTTGGTTTGGCGTTTATGTTCATCCACTCTTATTTTGAGTGATCTGGACGTTTGCCCCACATATTTAGTCGGACAGTCAGCACAAGATATTTCGTAAATCAGATTGTTTTTATTCATCATTTTTATGGTATCTTTCAGTGGATTTATTTTATTTTGATTCGATTCGTCGGTTTGAACGTCGTGCGAATCCCAATATTTTTGAGGTTTCTTTGAATTGCCTCTGATGTACCATTTTTATATGGTATTGTAACTGTCTTTTTCCATTCTTCTATCTGGTAATTTCCCGGTTTTACCCTCTTTTTTATATTATCTTTTATAAATTCTTTAGGGTAGTTGTTTTCGAGTAGCATTTTTAATAGGACTTTTATTTCTTTACACTGTTCCTCTTGTGTTGTTGTAAGTCTACGTATTCTATCTGCAAGACCTTGTATTAATCTTCGTTTTACCGTGAATAGATGAGCTGGGTGATAATCAAGGAACCTTCCAGAGTGTGTGGTTTTTCTATATATCGTCGCTTTTGTGCTACCATCTGTCATTCTTTGTAGTTTGCAGTCTAACATAGGCAATTCCCCGATTTCATTCTCTAATTCCATAGTGAATTTTATTGAGTAGACATGGCTGTTTATGTGTGAGAAATGTTTCTCAGTATCGTTTTTTCTTCACTATGTGTGAATAAAACAATTCCACCAGTGGTATAAACACGTCAGTAATTTTGCTCGAAATATTACCGATAACAAAACTTATCATTGTGTGTAAACTATTGAAATATAATTATAGTTTTCAAAAGTTAGTTTGTAGGGATTTGATTGGTTTCAGGATTTCATCATATGCTGACATTAGTTAGAGAACCATTGGAAAACCTGGGAGTACTGGACAGCTGTTGCGTCGACCTAGTTTAAGACTCTTCAGCAGTACGCACCCACCGGGATTCGAACCCGTGGCCTTTCGGTTACAAGGCGAGCTCGTATACCATTAAGCCACTGGGACCCGATCCAATGGTCCTTGAATTCTAACTTCTGCCAATTCACGACATATCGCGACCGCTAGCCAATGTCTTCGGCGAGTATTTGTCCTCACACCCGACATGCTACACCCTACTGGTCACGACTTCCCACTGGAACCCTGGTAACTACCCACCTGAATAGGGCCAGTCACCAGTGAGCATCTCATTGATGACCAGTAGGGTGCAGGTGGTCTGGTGTCAGGACAAATACTAGCTGAAGACATTGGCTAGCGGTCGCGATATGTCGTGAATTGGCAGAAGTTAGAATTCATGCAGTAACCATTGGATCGGGTCCCAGTGGCTTAATGGTATACGAGCTCGCCTTGTAACCGAAAGGCCACGGGTTCGAATCCCGGTGGGTGCGTACTGCTGAAGAGTCTTAAACTAGGTCGACGCAACAGCTGTCCAGTACTCCCAGGTTTTCCAATGGTTCTCTAACTAATGTCAGCTCATGATGAAATCCTGAAACATAACTATGCTTTATAAGTAATAACAATATTACCGTGTGTTATTTTAAATAGAGTTATATTAAATGCAGCAATCATTATCTTATGCCTAACATGAAATATGGGACACCAGTTCAATACGTCAAGTCATCTACACGCTCTAGTATTCCACCAAACCTATTACTTTATCAAAAATATATTTAGTTATTTAAGTCATTATCTTTCTTTTGTTGTCGTTACGTCTTGTTTGTTAATGATCTTCACTTACTTCAGCCGTTTACTGTTGTTTTAAATCTCCGTCTTTCTGTATCTTCTTGAGTTCTAAACAGGTGATGTCAGAGGCCCTGATTGGCTGTAAGAAGTTAGTTGTGGATAGGGATACTATGGGATATGTCTCAGAATGGAAATCAAAGGCAAACAAATTTCTTCCCTCTCAGTCTGAAATTAAAATAAAATGATGGATTCTCCTTTGAGTACATTTCTTACATGCTTTCGTTCTGTTATTCCTCACTTACTTTATTTCTCTTTTTCTTTACTCTATTGTGCTACTATTTTCACACCAATATTCGGTTTTAAATAAAACAGCAAAATAATAAACCAACTATTTATAAAAGTCTCAACGGCGGTTGGACATAACTGGGATGACTGTCCAAACTTTATGAACAATAGTTTATATGGTCTATAAGATCACTATTTTCCAATTCAAAGTTCAGAGTTTCATGGTAATTTGACAGCTTTTCACGTAGCGAAGGAATGATTCAGTTGTGAACCTAGGTAAGATACTGCTCTGAAAGCTAACTAGACTGCGTGATAAATTACATGGATCTGGGAGTGGTATGTCGTTCTGCAATAAAGTTGTTATTCCATCCATCATTCAGAATGGAATACTCGTTATTAGGTTATAAATCTGTTTTTAGTTACACCATTACAGTTTGTGCTCTCGTGTTTCATGGAGTTTACAAATTGAATTATTTTTTTGATTATTAAAAGATGAATTGGGCTTCTGGTAGTTTTTCGGTGCATTCATCCCGGTTTTACCATGTGTATGTCAGGCAGGTATTCATTTCATTCTTTGACTATGCTGAATTCGTTAGACGACATTGCTTATTAGGCTTTTTCTTATGAGGGGGATTTTCGACAGAATAATGCGCTTGGAACTCTAGGCATAAACCCTATAGATGAAATGAAGACATACTATTAGTTTATACCTAAGTTGTAAATTGATGGTGGCATTGTGAACTATCTTATTAGTTTTCTCTACTAATCTTTAACGTCGCTATCTACTGAATTGATGACCACTGATGCAGACCAGAAACACACAACCCTTTGTGCGATGGCATAGTGCTATCTTACAAGTAATTCCAGTTAATGTAGGCATGCGTTCAGAAAAACTGGTGTTAGTCATTTAACCAGCGAAGTTTTTGAAAATCATAAATACAAGATCTGAAATTTGATACGAATGTAATTTTAAAGGAAGTTTTAATCATTCATGTTTCGGTAGCTCTCAAACATTTTGCAAGAAAAAGAGTGGTGATCAGCGCAACACGTGAAGCTACAAAATGAAAGGCAGAAACATCAAAGTTTCCTGAATCTTACTATGCAGATTGAAATATCCTGCACTTTCAGCCATTGTCAGATGATGTTAGGGATTAAAATTTCTTCTAATCATGGCATCATCGTATTTACGACTTACTATTTATAAAACACGTAAAGTGACAAGCTTTTCCTTGAGCATATTTCATGAGAATATGTGTGCGTAAAATTTCTTTACCACTAGGAAATTAATCATTTAAATAATTTACAATGCCATCTGTTACTGAAAACAGACGGACCATGAAAAATCACGTGTTGGTTTGTAGGGATTTGATTGGTTACAGGATTTCACCTTGAGCTGACATTAGTTACAGTGAATATCGATAAGATGCTCACTAGCGATTTACCCTATTCAGGTAAGCAGTTACCTGGGGTTCTAGTGAGAAGTCGTGACAAGTAGGGTTAGGGTGTGAGGACAAATACTAGCTGAAGACATTGGCTAGCGGTCGCGCTATGTCGTGAATTGGCAGAAGTTAGAATTCATGCAGTAACCATTGGATCGGGTCCCAGTGGCTTAGTGGTATTCGAGCTCGCTGGCTGTGTAACCAGAAGGCCCTGGGTTCGAACCCCGGTGGGTGCGTACTTACGGAGAGTCCTAAACTGGGAAGAAATAGCTGTCCAGTACTCCCAGGTCTTACAATGGTTCTCTAACTAATGTCAGCATATGATGAATTCCTGTAAAGCTGTGTGTTTTGCTGGTATTATTTACTGTGGTATGTGCAACAAACCTTTTTTTACAATAAACAGTTGTTCTAAGCATATTGCATTGCTTACTGGTAAATATCCTCGTACCGCAATGAAAGTAAGAAAACTCCTATACAACTACAGATTAAAGTCTAAAAGTCATATGTCAAGTGTGCATAAATCATTTCGGCAATCAAAACTCAAACCGGTATATTTGAAATAAGCGAAAAGGTCAAATTTAGTTTTAATCAGCAGTCTTGGTGAATTCTTTATGTGGCGCAGAAATACACTTTTATTTATCTATGACTAAGGTAGGTTTTATTTGCGTCTTGATTGGTGCTAACGATGTCATCAATCTTGGTTATAAAATGTACCGGAATAAAGTGTCAAACTCTGGAGAACATCGGACAAATTTCGTTGTCAGCGTCTATAATGAATCATGAATAAAGCAAAGATTTTCAGAGATGAGTTACTGTTTACAGCGATACCATTCTAGAGCTGTACAGTCATATATATATATATATATATATATATATATATATAAATTACGTAATGTAGAAAGTGTTAATTGGGTAAAAACTAAAATAAAATTAATTAAGTAAGTTGAGTGGGGTAATATAATTGACTGGGGCGAGTAGAATTCACCTAAAATTGAACGAGAGTCGAGTTAACAACAACGCCTGTAATCTAGCTACTTGGAGGCCATGGTGCGGAATTTCGCGGGACCGAGAGTTCTGGCATATGGCTGCTCATTTTGATCGGGTGTCCACGCTAAGCACACCGCCGATATGAATGACCTGTTGGAGGACGAGTTGTCCAGGTCGGCTAAGGAGGGTTACACCGGCCCAGGGGGGAACCCAGCAGGCAAACGTCCCTGTGTGGTGCGACAGCGGGATAGCGTCTGTGAATGTTGGCTATGTGACAGCCCGGTCCGTGCGTGGAGACATCCTGTGGAGATAAGTGGTAGAAATTTAACAGGCGATGGGGGAAGAAAATAATACAGCTAAAGAACAAAAATTATTTATCTGATATTAAGACAGATCAGGTCCATTGTAGATTTAATGAGTGAATAAACTTCTTTTGCATGTAGAATTCTGGATTTAACATATTAATCGCCATTGCTTCTTCGGTTGGAAGAACGTTTGTTTCGTACTCTTCTAGCACGATTCCCACGTATTCTGTAGATGACTTTGAATATGGTATGTGGGTTAGCTTGGTGTCCAGATTCGATGAAGTGTTCCAGGATGAAGCTGCGTGGGGATCATTATTCCTCCGTTATAAAAACAACCATGACGGTAAGTGTTTGATGACAACACGTTTGGTTAGAGAACTGTGGATATGGCCAACACAACTAGATCCACACAAGCAAGAGAATTGATAAATGCACACTGATGAGGTAAGTAGAAGTAGCTTATCCTTCACGCTCACTAGGATCACTAGTTTCATAGAGAAATTTCAGGTTTCATTTTTCAATGAGCAGGGTGAGCGTTTTCTCAGTATTTCTGGATGTCTTTTCTTTTGTATGATTTAGTGGGGGTAATAAATCGTGTTCACTGATTCATTTCTCTTCATTTTAGTCAACTGATTATCGTATTGATTACACGGAGAACTAACAGGATTGCTTCTGCTTGTGTCATTTATAAAAAGGGTTGTATAATCTAATTGATAAATCAAGTTCAATATTTTCATATATATATATATATATATATATATTACCAGGTGTTACAAATATTCTATGCTATTGTTTTGTATCTCTTAAATGCGTGTACATGCTTATCTACAATCAAGGAATGAAATTATTCACAAGCCTTTGGTAACTGATGCATAAGTTATATTGATATTTGTTTGGACGTGGACGTTAATACCATTTCACTGTATTGTTTAAATCATGAGTTCACTACTTTTGTATGTTACATAACTTATGCAATTGTATGTTATGCTAATGTTTAACTTCAGTTTATGATTACAAATGAGCATTTTTATGATAATGCGTTAGATATAGTGAAAAACTTAACCATTTTGTTGGTTGTGATTATTTATCAGATTTAATGGTTATTTTTAAAGAAATTTTGTAACGAATATTAGTAAATAAATAAATTTATTTATAAAAATGTCAAGGTTTTTTTTCTAGATAACTATTTGACTACATATTTGCATCATCATGACAGGGGATTTCATACAGATGACGTAAAGCCTTTATCTGAGCTACTGGAAGTATAATGTACTTTTTATATTTTTATTTCTTTGTACCCTTTGTGTTGATACCCTGGAGGGGCAGTATGTCAATTCAGTGTGTTCCTAGATAAACAAAGTAATGTTCATTACAATTGTCATTTATAATATCACCTTTTGAAGAGTGTTTATGCTCTTTACTAAACAATGTGAAATTTTGTGCTTCTTCCGGGGAATTAAACTATTAAAGATGGAAACCAATACCTCTTAAGAAAAGAAAAATAATATTCGCTAATTCATGTGATACTTTGAAAATAAAGTTCGGTCATTAATCAACATTATTTTAATTCTTTCACCTTCAGATAGTATTATTATTAACCTTTCTTACTTTTTGTTTATGTTATTGTATTTAATATTTTCATGTGATAATAACGACTTACATCATGAACAAATAGATAAATTAATAAATCACCTCGAGTTTTTACCCCATGATGTCACAGCTGATATTTAACAGAATAATACAAGTTTCATTTGACGAATATTTCATCCAGGCTTTGTATTATATGTTCATTATATATATGGGTTAAAAGTCAATCTGAACGAAGAATATTGTTTTCAATAATTTCTCTTCTGGTTCTTAAAAATATAAAATATAATATTCGTAGCCGTCCAGTGGTCACCCAGTAACTCAAAGATGTCTTACCTAACTTTAGCTATTCTTCATGAATGTACCATTTCAACTTTTCCTGTGGTTCAAGTTATATAGGGCGCACGATTAGACAGGTTCGTCTACTGGTTCAAGAACATTTACCAGCTTGATTTAGAAGGGGAGGGAAATTAAGTGCATTAAAAGTTCGATCCTGTCACACTTGGTCGATATTGGACATCGTATAGATGTCAACACAGCTTTCAGGGTTATGTACCGAATTCCGAAGTCGTTATCCCGTACAGTTCGCTTACGTTTCCTACACATAGCTGAAGCTATTACAATGAGATCGACTAAACTGGAACATCGTATCCAAAAAGCACACATCCAGACACCATTCCTACCGTGGCCAAACTTGGATTAATGTTTCCTCTTCTCACCAGGAGTGCTCCTTCCCCTTAACCATCTCGGTTTTTTTCCTTTGCTTATTATTACAAATATTATTATCAATCGTCATAATTTATGTCCTTCATGCAAACATTCCCTCAATACTATCGAATTTTTCATTTATACTATCTGCGCTTATTATTA
Organism: Trichobilharzia regenti; assembly: GCA_944472135.2. Taxonomy (NCBI): domain Eukaryota; kingdom Metazoa; phylum Platyhelminthes; class Trematoda; order Strigeidida; family Schistosomatidae; genus Trichobilharzia; species Trichobilharzia regenti. The sequence goes on along the minus strand of OX235262.1, from coordinate 142,419,842 downwards.
GTGATATTATCTCTTTACTCAATAAATGCCTCCACCTGTTACATTTCACATATTCGTTATTTCATCATTTACCTCTCATTGCAGTATTACTATCTCCTGTTTAACACAGACCACTTTGTACTAGACACTCACCTGACACCTTTCATAACCCTAAACTGACTTGTCAATTTTCCTACCCCACACTCTACAAATCTATTATGATTGATCACCACCAGTGTCTCCTGTTTTATAATATTTTGTAATCGATTTCAGCCTAGGACGTTTGTCACACAAATAGGACTATTTATTTTGACACCCCATAAGTAATCTGTTATTCTACGTTAAAAATATATCTGCCGCACAACTGGCCTTTATTGTAACGACAACAAATATTATATATTTTATAATTCTAAGAATCTAAAGAGAAATTATTGAAAAGAATATTCTTCGTTCAGATTGACTTTTAATTCATAATATAGGAATATTTCACACTATCAAATCTTATATATATATATATATATATATATATATGGGTTATTCGCACAAATTTGACTAAGTAAGCTAATTTGATATTATAAAAACTAAATATTAGATCGCCCGAAATATTTAAATGATGTCAAAAAAAATATTTGTAAAATCTCAGCGGGATTGATTGAAATGAGTAATTCAAACGTTTCGTTCGGAAATCTGGTCCGAACTTCTTCAGGGAAATTAATCGAAATTAACATAACAGAGGTTTATATATAAAAGAAACATCTCTTGTTGTTTTAACAACTTTGTCCAATCATGAGTCTTAAAACAAGTATCAACAAGTATAATAAACAAAATTGTATGAGCTGTGATCAAAATTTGACCTCGGACTTACAAATATTGGTCTACCTTTGTTAAACACTTTAAACAGAGTGTACTTTTCATCAGAATTTTAGTGATTGCGTTCAAATAAAGGTTCATGGTCTTAGATAACTGACTACGAAAATATTTGTATATAAGCGGCATACAGTGATGGGTGTATGTGTGTGTGGGTAAACAGTCGTAAGGCATTTGTTAACGTCTCCATAAGAAGATATAGACGATCGGGAATTTTGATCAAGTATTATTAATTTTCCACAGTTTCATTTGTAAGAATTAGTTTTGTTTTTCGAGTTGATCGCGGATTGATGTCAGTTAGAGAACCATTGAAAACCAGCACCGGAGTACTGGACAGCTGTTTCATCCTAGTTTGGAAATCATTGGCAGTTCGCACCCACTGGAATGGAACAAGTTTCCAGTACTCCGGTGCTGGTTTTCAATGGTTCTCTAACTGATATCAATCCATGATCAACTCGTAAAACAAAACTAACCCTTGCAAACCAAACTATAGAAAATTAATCTGATGCTCGCTAGTGACTTGCTGCAGGATGGAGATTCCTGGAGTTCTAGTGAGAAGTCGTAACCAGTGAGTTCCATCCAGTCAAGTTTGAGGATGGATATCCCACCAACCACAATGGTAGGGGTCGCGCTAAATCACGAATTGGTAGAAGTTAGGATTTCTTGGCTGGCCATAGAATCGGGTCCCAGTGGCCCAATAGTATACGAGCTTGCCTTGCAGCCGGAAGGTACTGGGTTCGAACCCCAGTGGGTTCGTACTGCCAATGATTTCCAAACTAGGATGAAACAGCTGTCCAGTACTCCGGTGCTGGTTTTCAATGGTTCTCTAACTGATATCAATCCATGATCAACTCGTAAAATAACAAGTAATATTAATTAGTGATACATATCCATTTTTATTTGTTAATCAGGATTTGCTATGCATCAGCTTATATCGCACCTTCATGTCTGTTCAAACAGTTAGTATCTAGAATTTTATGAATAGACGTATTTTCAAAATTAAGGTATTTAGGATTAGAGTTTAGTTGAAGCACCCTGTCTAGCTTATTACTTTTTCTTCTTTTTGAAGATTGAGCTGCTTTACTCCTGTCAATCAATCTCGCTGAGATTTCACAAATATAATTTTTAAAAATCTTTACTTCTCACTCGGGGCCCAAATATTTTAGTACTATTCTGTCAAATCTTGTCCACAGTTCATATGAATATTTAAAAGATGGTTGCAGTGAAGAAACAATTTCCTTTCGACGAGGTCATCAACTCGGTAGCTGTACATTCATGTGGTTAAAGTAAATAGATGAGAAAGTCCTAGAACTATTCATAGTCATGGGTCAAATTATTAAGATTTCAAATAGGGATTAAAATATAGAAATAAGTAGAAAGAGCAGATAAAAAACATAGTTACTGAGATAATTGACCTCTCTGTGCAATTAAGGGTTGTGTGACTGAATACATTGGCCGTACTATGCGTTCGCTTGTAAAACACGTTAGGGGATATTATTCAGAATGGTTAACAAAGGAAGAACACAAGAATGTATGTGTTTTAGTAACAGGATATCTCGTGAACTTAGGACATTCAGCTCCATTTGAAAACTACACAAGATCCGATCGAACCTGTTAAAGGAAGTGAGGTCAAGGCATCTAGGCGAAGCTGAGCCAATAGCAATCAGTAAGTTCAAGTCGACAGTATGTATCAAAGGAAATACGTTGGATTGTTGTCTCTACTATGGCCATCATAAAAGGTCAATTCTTTCAAAAGTGATTATCCTATTATCTTTCCTATATACGTCCAAACCAAGATCACTTTTAATAGTTTGAAAACATTTGAACATTTGGTAAATGATATTCATTACTCATGATTAATCCCCATCGAGACATTAATTGAGAAAACGCGTAGTTTGAGAGGTATTTCTTTCGGCAAATTCATTCACTTAGCTGTACAATTATGTATACTTATTTTTGTATATGTGTACATTAGGTTTGTCCGATTAGAATAAAAATTAATTAGAGTTTTTGTCAAGATATTTCAAAAATGTGACTAGTAATGAAATTGTAACTAAGGGGTGAAGATTAGTTAGCGGTAGTAGCTATGTCTTGTCAAAAAAAACATAGTTATTATTGTCAGTCATCACATCAAAGAAGCTGAATAAGCACAATGCAGTTACGCAATAAGATGAGTAGTTTATTGAGTGAGTTGTGATCAGGATTTGTTTTTTATTTATTTTGATTGCAGCTTGATGCCACACTGTATTTTCGGTACAAGTATGCAGTTTTCAGCATGTGATATCGGTAGCCCAAATTTTGCAGGCCAACCATAGTTATCGGGTGTGCGTCGGCAGGAGATCAAACCCCGGACCATGTGCATGGTCTGGGAGAGTCCTAACCACTGTGCCACCGACGATGCTGGAAGCACATAGAAACAAAGGGAAATATAGAAGTTACAATTCGATTACTCATTGATGTCTTGGCAACAATAGCCCTAACCAACTTTTATTCTAATCAGACAAACCTAATGTATACACGAAATACAAAAAATAAGTACACATAATTTTACAGTTACGTGAATGAATTCGCCGAAAAGAGACTCTTCACTGAACTAGGTGTTTTGTTTTTATTAATATGATTATGAAAGTTTTGTATTTTCCAATGAATAGAGAACAAAACGATATTGTTCTTACTGACGTTTCGCAATTTAATGCTAACAGCTTTATCAAAGTATTATTAAATCAGAATTTAAAAAGTCTCAGCTTGTATATAACAACTTAATCTTCTTCATCAGAATGAGGTAATTTCTACGTTATCCAGCTGACCGATTGGATTTGATAAGTGTATAAAATTATATAAACAGAATGTGCTCATATTTGTGCTGCTTATGAATTTTATTGGGAGAGAGGGTGAAATTATGATCCTACTATGTTTTTTATCTGATCTTCCAGTTTATTTCTACATTTTAATCCCTATTTGAAATTTTATTAATTTGACCCATGACTAGAAATAGTTCTAGGACTTTCTCACCTATTTACTTTAAGCATACGAATGTACAGCTATCGAGTTGATGATCTCATCGAAAGGAAAATATTTCTTCATTGCAGTCGTCCTTTCAGTATTCAGACAACATACTTGAGTGACCAATATTGTTTTCAATTTGATCACAACAGGCTAAACTCTTATGTACAAGCCAAGCGATGCTTACCTATAAAGGGAATGCCGAAAAAATACATTGCAGTGATCAAAGCACTCTACTCGAACTCATGCAGCCAGGTGAGAGCTTACGGTGAGTTGTCATCTTAAGTGATGACAACTAGTGGCGTCCATCAGGGATGCCCCGTTTCTATTCAATTTCATCATAGACATACTGATGGACTTAACCCTAACTCAATTCAGAGACTCAGGAATTGACTTGTCACCATCAAAGAATAATCTCATTGACGTAGAATATGCAGTTGGCATAGTCCTCCTTGGTGAAGACGCTGATATAATGGGGTCTTCTGAATACCTTGAACAGAAATCTTCGAATGTTTTTTGCATGTGACTCGCTCCTGTCAAATGTAAGATGATGCTACAGGATTCGTTAGTTCACATCAACTCATTCCTAGCTTAAAGATAGGGAGTGAAGTGGTTGACGGAGCATGTTGATCACTTCACTTATTTCGGAAGTTGCATCAGTCAGTGCCACAGGGTTGATCGCCAACGAAATCTAAGCTTGGATACAGAAGGTTTGTTTGGCATATGCCAACTTTCGCCAGGACGTGTGTATTGTGCCCCAGCACTTCGTTCAGTCTTTTTTACGGCTATGACTGAGACATAGTCATTGAGACTGGAAAATATGAAAAGACTGTCTAGTTTTCTTTGATATTGGGTGCCTTTCTATGTTGTATTTCGCGTGTTAATTAGTATAACAGGGTGAGCAATATTGGGTTAAGGCCATGGTCGAGTGGTAGGTGGTGAGGGATAATCAATCAACGGGGCTGTGAAGTTGTATTGATTGAGGTTGATAGAACATGTGTTAGGTATGCTTAGGCATCGCATTCCCCGACTGAAAGTCAATGCAAGGTGACATAGCGTGTATGGATTTGGAAAAGAGTCGGCTATTTAGTGGTGGACATGGCACCACTTGATGAAATCCACAACAGTTAGTCTAAGCCAACCACGTCGGCAGATGTAGGCTTCTTGTCTGGTTGGGTTACTCGAAAAAATAAACACCAGTGGCTGAAGTCAATTAGTTATATGGCTGAAAATCATTCTCGATGGCGCAGATGTATCCATTCCTTGTGACTTAAAATATGCAATAAAACTATATTGTTCTTCAATATTACTACTCCTTCTGCCTCATATCCCTGTTTACTGTCGCTATTCTGTATTTTTTCTACTTTCTTCTTTTGCTTTGTATGCTGAGTGAAGCGTGGCGACTTGAACTGCTGCACATCGATGCAAAGTTCTCCGTTGAAAATAGACACTCATACGAAAACCATTCACGGTAATCTTTCAATAGAGTGATAAGATTGTGCATGTAAATTGTGCAAATAGTCGTAATAATTATGATTCTATCTATAGCGAAGATGACAAAGTGAAGTGATCTGTTACAACAAGAATAGTGGAAAACAGCATGAGAGGGAATGAAGATATAAGTGAGAAGTGCTGATTGTTTTGATGAGTCGGTTAGGTCTTATTAGACCAAGGGAAGGATAATAGCTCAACGAACTTCTTAATTCATTGTTTAGGCCTGATAGTTCGAATGCCTATCGCCTCAGCTATGTACAGTAATAATTAATAACATCATTGTTAATCCATTTATTTTTCATGTTATAGAGAATTGGTTCGTGCGTCACAGCCAGGTGAAGACTTTTATTACCAACTTCCTTAGCTAGCTCCATACTGAAGGTCAATTAGCCAGAAAGAATTAACCGAAAGGATCTCTGTGAACGAATTAACCAAGAACCTGTAGATAAAGAAATATTTGGAGGAAAATAGAGGTGTATCGGTCACATACTGAAGAGAGCATCGATTGACATTGGTTATCAGGTCCAACTACAGTGAAACCTGAATGAGAAATGACGTGTTTGGTATTTGTCCGAGGTTGATATGGAAGTGATCGTGTGAGAAGATAGAAGCCTGTGGGCAATCGTCACGCCAGCCTAAGAGGACTGCAGAAAACAGTCTGAAATGGAGATGTGTTGTTGTTTCCATTCTGAATCGAGAAGATTAGCAAATAATAATAAGTACTTAGCGGAAATTTCCTTAGCATTTAACTAGTGTCTGAATAAATAAGACCATGAGAGGTGAATACAAAATCTGTTATTAATGAGACGTATACTTGTATTCGTCTAGGTGTGTGTTTGTATGGGTAGACACACTAATTTGTAGCTAAATAAACTAGATTTAAGTGCATAATTTAACAGAATGGGAGAAAAGAAAAAACTAGGCAAATGCATATTAGTTAACGACATAATAATTATATTTTACATGTCTAGAAATTAAAACAGGACAGTGAAATAATAAATGATAGAATCTGGTTATTAAAGGTTTTTAATGCAAACATATTTCGACATGAATTACTTGTCCAGGTAATAACATATTATTAAAAATTTTAGGTGAATAGAAAATACCCAAAGATTTTAATATATACTTTTGTCGTGTTTCAGACAAAACTTGTAAGTAATATTTTGCAGAGATTTATGGAAAACTAAATAAGATGTCAGTCAAAATGGCCAGAATTCAGGCCTACTAGATCATAAGCTTGACGTTTCAGCTATTCGAAATAAACCGGAGGGTGACGCTTCCAGATATTTGGTGATTTCAGACCTGGAGACAGTTTTTTTTTACTAAAACTGTTGACAGCCTGATGTTTGAAAGGTTGATCACATATTTTTCCGGAGTGTTTGAGAATCGAAGTTCACTATTATTAATCTTCTCCAGGCTCTTAAGCAGATCTGAATTGGTCTTATCACAATGATTTCTTTGGTGAACAATTCCAAAAAGTTACAGGAAATCAAGACGACTAGATCAGATCTACTTAAGTGCCTGAAAGTGGCGAATAATAATGAACTTTGATTCATAAACAATCCAGAAAGATATGTCTTCAGTCTTTTAAACATCAAGCAGTCAAACTGTGATAACTTTTCTATATGAAAATGATGAAATCAGCGAGTTAATAGGCTTACTGAATGTTTATCAGTTTGATAAAAATGGTAAATAATCTAGAGGATGAATTGCCTTGCGTTGTTTAACAGCACCAGCAACATGTTCTTTATGACATCTCAAATAGTCTCTACATAATTATTTATTACTCCTTTGGGTTTCGAGAGGGGTATAGGGCTTCAAAAACACATCTTCACTTTAGTCTATTTGGTGCTGTCCTCTTCAGCTGGGTCCACGATTGACCATACTCTCTCATCTACTCCTCACCGTCGCACCAACGACCCACTCGTCGTCTCCTATCGGGATTCCACTCAAGTAAGGCCTGCCGTGAGATGTCATTCGACGGCCTCCTCAGCGTATGGCCGATCCATCTCAATTTCCTCCTACATATTTGTTGAGCAAAAGGCTCTTCTTTAGTTTGTTCCTAGGGTTTCTTCTTGCTAATTCTTTCTGCCAATTTTATCTTCAGTATGGAGCCAGAGAATGTGGCAGCTGTAAATCTAAGTCTGTAACTCGTTGGAAATGACTTTCGTGAAACGCCTGACAAGTTTATGATATTTATGGTAATAATAATATGTATGATAAGTGGCTGACTTCAAATTTGTGTTTAAAAAATCTAATCTTGTTCTTAATGCTAGATGAGTGCAGAAGATTTCTAAACTGAATTCAAGTTGATGAAGGCGCATCTTGTCTTTCGAATTCTGACCAGCTCTGACATCTATATCCGAATTGCCTGCGGTTGAAACGATGCTTTCTAGATAAGTGAAGGAAGTAATCTCTGACAAATCTCTCCGGCCAACGCACATCAGATATCAATGATTGGCTTGCTTAATTTGGGCTACCGACATCGCATGTAGAAAATTCCATACTTGTATAAAAGATACTGTGTGGAGTTAAGCTGTGCGTCGGTGGCATAATGTTTAGGACTCCCGCCGACCATGCACATGGTCTGGGGTTCGAGCCCGCACCAACGCACACCTGGTATCTATGGTCGGCCTGCAAAAATTTGGGCTAAGATATCCATGCTGAAAATTCCACACTTGTACCGAAAATACAGTGTGGAATCAAGCTGTAAATCAAAAAAAAAATAAATAAAAAATAAATAAATTGATGGAGATTGGTGCTTGTTGTTGCTGCTGGTGGTTGTTTATCTTCATTACCACCATCTTCTCTACGTTCACCAGGAGCCCTGTCTTTGTTGCCTACTCCTTCAGCCAGTTTGTTGGTTTTCACCTGAAAGTCTGTGTGACATTTAACACTAATCATTAACAGAATCCAGACCTTGTAGAATTTTCCCGTCGGTCACACGTATTCTTGTCTTCTTGTTCCTCAGCATTTAATGCATTAACCAGTCCACTACAATTAGGAATACCATCCGTGATAATAGGCAATTCGTCTTACTCTCATTTTCACTTTCCGTGTTTTCTGTTGTGGATCACCTGCAATGTGGCATTGTCGTAAAGCTGTTGAGTGGGAATTGTTTAGGATTTGTGGCGTTCCAAACTGTTGAAGCAGTTTCCGAATTACTTCTCGATCATCGCTGTCAAAGGTCTTTTCAAAGTTAAGAGAGAGATTTGGCAGCCAGTCAGTGACGATGCGTAGAGTTGCAATTCGATCAGCGCATGATTTACCTTTTCTGAATCCAGCTTGTTCTGGCTGGCGGAGTTCTACATGTAATGCGTCATTTATGATCTCCAGGATGATGCGAATTAATATTTTACTTGGCGTGGATAAGAGCATTATTCCATCCCAGTTCTTGCTGAGGTGTGAGTCTCCCTTTTTTGGTATTTTGACAACATAACCCTTCATCCAAACAGTATGCACCCTTTCCCACTAAAAATTGCGTGCAATAATGGCGTCAGCATATATACTTTAGTCTCTGGATCCATTTTTTTTAGTGTTTTAGGGAACCTCGCCTAGTTCACTAGCTTGCTAGTTTTCTAGCTAGTTCCAGGCCCGGGGAAAGAGGAAGGGTTGGGTGTGGAGCTAAAGATCCTATCCTGCAAAACCAATGAGAGTGCTACAGAAACTTCAGTGCAAAAGCCTTTCCACATGTTATCAGAAATTAACTTCAGCACATATTTTACCTTCATCTAATAATCTTGGTTGGTAAGTACACAAACTGCTAAGACGCTGAGATAAGTAAATCAAGAGTTGCTTGCATGCACGCATCACATTATATTATGAGCAACTATTTTCGTCCTTAAAGAATGCGATACATTGTAACAGTTATTATTTTGCAAAATTATTCAGACTTGAGAAACCCATGGAGTAATATAGTAGGAGAAACCAGTTTGAAGTATTCAAGAACACGAAAAATTAATTGGATCAAAAGAAAAGTAACTTAATGGTCTAAACAAGGCTACATCAATTCTATAAGGAACATTGCGAAACAGCAGTAATAATCTAAAAACGAAATGTTTTGATTCTGAAATACGCGAAATCACATTGAAGATGTTGAATCAGACTTCTGTGCTTTTGAGGAAGCGTGGAATTACATGAAAATAAGTCACCATAGTTAGTTTAAATTCGAAAGAGGAAACGGAATATATTCATCACTTTCATTTATATTTTGCTGCGAAATCTCTTTTTAATATATGATGAGTTAGTACGTTAGACAGTCATTGTCAGCGGTGTGCTTTAATCTTGGGCTACCAAAGCCGTTATCATTATATTATGGCTTATTTCTTATGTTCACATTAATTCAATTTATTAAAATAAAACCTCTGTTTGTATTTTTTACTCTCGCGAGTATTTAAAATGGTAACAGCCTGCTGATTCACAAGTTTCTATTAAACTTGAGAAGAATCGTAGTCGTGGATGATGACGTATCGCAATATATAAGCTGACTGTTCCTGAGATTTTCAGCGCAAACTACCACTCTTTAGGTAATAAAACGAACCGTTTGCAGTTTTTATTCTTTCAGTTATTTCTTGAAATCACAAGAGGCATTCGTGAGCTTTTTTAACTAGCTTTCAACCCAATTTCGGGCACTTCTCGAAGAAGATAGGGAAGAAATATCATAAGGGATTGGTCTGCGCATCAGGTCAGACAACAATGCGCCAAGCAATCTACTTCTGATTACTATTTCACTGGAATATGCCAAAAGAAGAGAAAATATTATGCAATATAGTTCTGCTGATAATCCTATACAACTTATAAACACTATCCAGAATAAAGCTATTATTATTAATGCTTTATAATCTACGTTATAGTCACTGCTACTTTATGGATCAGACAGTTGGCGCGTCATGAAGAGCACCTCAAACACATGCAGACTTTCGACAGCAGCTGCCTTTGCCCAATACTCAAGATCAGATGACCGGCCAGAAAACATCAGCCACAGGGACCTCTGGGAGCGATCCAGTCCAGCAGCAATCAAACGTGTAGCAAATACACAGGCGGATTGGCCATACTCTGAGGAATCCATCAAGTGATCACACGACAGACTGTCTCTCCAGTGTAACTCGAAAGGGAAGCGGCGAGTTGGTCGTCCGAGGGTGACATGGTTGAGATCATGTGAAGAGGAGATAAAGCATATGGGCAGATGTGGAGCCAGGTGAAAAGGTTGCTGGAGAACCGAACGCAATTGAGACGTGCGGGTGAAGGCCTATGTTCCTCTAGGAACTAAAAGAAATAATAATAATAATCTACGTTATAAACTATGGAAAAAATATTAAGTATTCGGTAAAATTTTAGCACATTTAAAAAAATTCGATCGTAAGTGACCGTTTTTCTATATGCATATATATATGTATATCAGTGATTTCTGTATTTTGCATCTGATCATAGACAACTGAGCAAATAAAGTGAATCTTAAAAATTTCAATCTCTTATGTGATTTTGGCTAGATTATAGTGTAATGGACAAATTATTTAGAAAATCCCACCTGAATGATCTATTTATAATATTTACACTTATTGAAACTGTTCAGCTAACTTTGTAATTATCATACATTTTTCCCTGCTCTGTGTATCATTAATTCTACATTGGTATATTACGTGCTGACTTGTGACCTTTATTATTTGCCTTTGTTCTTCACTAATGCTTAATTGTATAACTTCTCTTTGTGCTTGTGTGTATATTGACAATGTGATTGAGTTTGGATGCATGAAGGTCATTTGACCTTGAACTGTCCGTTAGAAGCGTTGGTGTGTAATTCTGTTGAACTTAGTTTTGATCTCACCTCGTTGGGGATTTTGCCTCATAGTACTTGTTTTATATTAGGAACAAAACAATTAGATCAGCGAAGAGTCTCTTTTTGGCGAATTCTTTTTCTTAACTGTACAATCCCAAATATATATGTTATTTTGTATGTATGCGTGCATTAAGATTCATTGACAAAAATATCAAGCCAAGAATTTCGAGAAATGAAACTTCGCTTGCGCCTAAAAAGAAACTGTACATGAACTTGGATTTCAAGGGAGGATCACATCGTCTCTGAGAAGAACATTCTTTGCAGCAACGTTAAGAAAAGTATTCTCCAGTCTCACACTGATCTGCGGAAGCCTCAAGGACATGATCCCGCATCTGACCAATTCTATGTCCATATATCAGTTCCCCTGCTGCTAAGGAGTCAGGTACATCCATCGGTCGTTCGACGCGCACCCTGTCCATCAGGATTTAAGAACACCATCCAGCATGGTTGCAAAAAGGCAATAGTGGTGCAATAAGGAGTGCGATAATTGAACACCTGGTCAACACTGATCATTCCATCTCAACAAACGCCTCCTTCAAAGTAATTTAGACAATCAAGAATCAACTACCAAAAGCAATACGGTTTCGTCTTCATTGTATCGCTGAAGCTCTAGTCATTCACATAGGAAACACGCAGCTATGTATACGGAAGAGAATAACGCATCCACTTCTACTATCATGGTAACAACTCTGTTGATTTTCGATGACTTAATTTTGTTTGTTTGCCAGTTTCTTTAATTGCTTATAATTCTTGTATTCATTTAGCATTCTTACGTAATTTCGTCTTCTCCACTTTGTTTTCATGTGCATCCTGAGTAGAACTCAATCATCAAACTAATCATATTAGCACGCAGCTTCTTTTTAACAACTGTTTATGATAACTTATCACCTTTGTTACTACCCTAATTTTATTAACTCCTAATTTTCTTGACTGATTTTGTATCACGTAACTCCAATTACCAGTTTTCACCCGTTTAGTTAAAATAGCTATAACCGATTGCATTTTTGTTTGACAAACTTTATGTACACATACATATAAAATAACACATATATATTTTCGATTGTACAGCTAAGAAAATGAATTCGCCGAAAAGAGACTCTTCGCTAAGCTACGTGTTTTGTTTTCATTATATTTAGAAATCTTCATTGCCTGTTTAGCTACCTCATGGCACTCTAAAGGCGAATTTGAGTCTTGATGTTATTACGTTTGACGGAACCACTAAAATTATTATTATATCCTTTAATTCCTAGAGGAACATAGGGCTTCAGTTGCGCACCTCCATTGCCTTCGGTTTTCTGCCAACTTTTTCACCCCGCTCCAACCCTGCCCACATGCTTTCATCTCCTCTTCACATCACCTCCTCCAAGTCACTCTTGCACTGACGACCAACTCCCCACTTCCCTTCCACTCGAGGGCTTGTCTAGCGATGTCACTTGATGGTTGGTTTCCTCAGAGTATGGCCAATCCATCTCCATTTCTTCCTGCCTATTTGTTTCACAATCGGTTCCTGGTTGATTCGTTCCCAGAGATCCCCGCTAAAATATTGAGGAATAGTCATCTTTTCCCTGCTTTTGGAACATTTCGTGATAGCGCGTTCCTGAACAAAGTTTTGTCAGCTATCCAGTAAAACGTAGACATTGGTTTTTTGTGCATTCGACCATAACTGTGAATAAATTTGATTGTTACAGAAAGTAACTAAGAATTTTATATGATATTACTTATTTCTTTGTCAGTACAATTGAGGTAACTTATGTAGTTTACATATACGAAAAAAAACTGTCAGTTTTCTTCCCTTTTCCCAGTCTTACACATCTTTCTGTTGTTTATCTGAATTGTTATCTGTACAGGTATAACTTGAAGGAAAGATGAATCGTTTTTTGCTTCATTCCATCAAAAAAGAGGCATTCAGTAACTGCTGCCAAGAAAACGGTGCATAGATAAGCACAAAAAATATTTTTGTCAGTGACAGACATATAGTATCGAATCTATTGAGACTGCAAAAAATATGTTGCCTACCATTTGCAGGGTTATGCGTATATCCTTATTACATTACATTATATTATATGATGAAGTCAATTAATTAGGTTTGGACAAAACTAGTTTAAATCTATACTTATATATGTTTATATATTTGATTTGATTTGGAAGAAAACATATTCTTCACCTACTCTACACAGGCCTTCTTTCAATCATTTTCTGTCCAGTGATTCACTTACTTTGTAATAGTTGTAGGATATTGAATAGTCATCATTTTGGATTTAACTGGGATATGCATGTATATATGTATGTATGTGTGTGCGAATGTATACATCAAGGCGAAAAAGAGACAAGACAACATGTTTTGAATGACTTTCTAGGTAGAAATGGATAAAACTGTATTCAGTACAGGACAGAGAAAGAGAAAAAAAAATAAATAAAAGAAAAAAAGCAAATTACAGTACATAACCCAGTTACAGAATATAAACCATGTTTAAATGTTTAACAATGACTCTAGTAACACTAGCTAACTCTAGTGTGTAAACATGTGCACATACTAATAAATTATAATAAAAAAAAGAAGTGAATATCCACTCCACAAATCAGATAGTTAAAGGATCTCCTGTGTACCTGTACCTGTTTAGTGATAAGTAAGTATGTGTAGAGAAAGAAATAAACGATGTGGATGGATTGAAATGAAAAGGGGAAAAGGCATTCTAAGAGGGGAATCAAGAAGTCATAAGTGTGTTTGAAACTAGTTTATTTTCTACCAGTGTAACTAAATGCCTCTAGATATGGTTGTTTTCCTTTAAAATGAGTCATCTAATCGTCTATCTACTATGTATCTTTTCATTTGTTATTGGGTTTTATTTTTCTTTTTGTTTCGTTTTGCATACAGCTGTATACATGCCTATTGTTTTAAGCAAATTGTTTATAAATGATTACAGTTGCTGTTTTTTTTGCAAGGAGCTACCGTGAAATGAAATAGACGGGAAGTGTAAATTGAGGTGAAAAATAAGAAATAAGAAAAATGTGTAAGTCAGATCATCTGAAAGAGTAATCTAAATGACAATTTTTTACGAAATGGCTCAGCAATTCGCTGATCTACCAAGTTCAACTGATGAAGTTTCACTGTAGTTTCTTTTAGAAACCAGGTCTCTTTTTGGCTAACAGGCCCTGCTGGCTGATATGAATGGTATGCAACTACTCATTCTAGTGAACCAGTAGTATATTTATACCACAAAATAATATTTATAAGTTCGAAAAATGGTTTAACATTTGCAGTTATTAGTGTTCTATGAGCTGGTTGGTTTAGTTGCGGAGATTTCGTCGTCCTTCTGGACAAACTATTCAGCGCAATAATTTGTATAAAAAGAAATGATTTCAATTTCTTCATGAGTTATATAACTGTGTCTCCCGGTCATCATCTTTATATATGTATTGACCATTTTCTATTGACTTCGATTTTAAACTTTATCTTCACATGATTTACTTTTTATTACTTGGTATATTTCGTCTATATTAACGTGTATGTTAATCACAAATTTGTTTGAGTACCAGGCTTGTAGGAATTCTCTGGCACTTTTGGGGTTTCCCCTGTTTAAAATTTCGACATCTCAATTACACTAATGTCCATATTTAACTTCATGAATTGGTATGAAAGAATATATATCAGAGCTGATTTGTTCCTGGATTCCGATTCGATGGGGATGCCAAATTTGACCAATCTAATGTCTGTTACAAATCATACAATTTACTTTGTAAATGGCATTAATTTTATCTCCTTTTTCTGTTGGATCTTTCGGTTTGCAAAATATCGAATTAATTGATTGGACTGGCTTGTGTGATATATCTATTTCAAACGGTTTCAATATTCTAGCTGTTATTCCAGAGATATTTTACATATATGGTAGGATGAATTTTCTTATGGTCTTTGATGATGGTTTCTTGTTGGTGTTGTGACTGGATTTTAAACGCTTTCTGATGAAATAGTGTGGATATCCATTCTTTTTGAAAACCGTTTGTAGGTATTTTTCTGCCATTCTTTTCAACGCTGGAGTGTTACAATATGTTTGAACTCTTTTAAACAATGTCTGCACACAGATTCTTTGTGGGAAATCGGGTCATTGCGAGTATAGTTGAGTGTTTGATCTGCGTCGTTGATTTTCTCTATACTTGTATTTCTAGGTTTCTTGTGTTAGTTTTCCTGATTAAGACATCTAAAACTAGAATTTTGATATCTAATTCTTCCTCTCTTGTGAATTTGAGGTCTTCAAGTATGTTGTTCATTAATTTATGGGTATATTTTGAAATAATTTCCTTTAATATTACAAATGTATCATCAGCGTAACTTTCCCAGACTTTTGGTTTAATTATAAGTAGAGATATTAATTTTAATCTTTGCTTTTAATCCTGATATGGGCGATCCCATTGGTGTTTCTTTTATCTCTTCGTATATGTGAGCATTGAAGTGAAAGAGTGTTGTAGGACATAATTCTATGAGTTCTATCCAAGTTAAACATTGCATTTTTATGTTTTCATCACTACACAGTAATTTTCGCACAGTTTCTATTGCAAGTTTTGAATCATTTGAAGTATATAATGTTGTAACATCAAAAAACACCATTATATCATTGTCACCCACTTATATGTTTTTGGTTTTCTCTAAAAATTGGATTGACAAATTGATAGAATGGTTGAATGATTTTGTTAGGTATTCAAGTGTTGGTTTGTGGGATTTGATTAGTTACAGGATTTTCATAATGAGCTGACACTAGTTAGAGAACCTTTTGAAAACCTGGGAGTACTGGACAGCTGTTTCGTCTTAGTTTAGGAGTCTTCAGCAGTACGCACCCACCAGGGTTTTAATTTCTTGAAAAGTTCTTGAGATATATTATATATTGGTTGAAGAGATAAGTGGCTTAAATCAGAAATAAATGTTCTATTGTTTAAGTATCCGATAGTTTTAAATTTTATTCAGTTTCTAATTTTTGGTGTCTCAAACTATTTAAAATAACGTCAGAATTCAGTTTTGCAAATGTTTCAATTAGTAGAATAACTTTTTGTGAACATTGGACCTGCACTTATCACAGTCATATGTTTTGACCACTTAAGCAAGTTACTTGAAATCCCATACGACACAAAACATCGTCTTTTCTCCAATTCTTATTGTTTCGCTTGTTCATTTATGTGCTTTAGTCACAAAATGTACTCATGAGTGTGCATGCATGCACACTTTTATTGGCTTTCAAACTACCAGTGAGAGTATCTAGGAAACGGAATTAGTCTGTGTTTCATATCGAACATCATTGGGATAGATGATGTACTATAGATTGTTATTTAACCTGGAGATCTTGAATTAAGAGAAAATACTTCTTATTTATTTTCTTTGATTACAGCTTGATTCCACACTGTATTTTTGGTAAAAGTATGAAATTTTGAGCATGGATATCGGTAGCCCAAATTTTGCAGGCCGACCATAGATATTAGGTGTTCGTCGGCAGGGGATCGAACCTCGGACCATGTGCATGGTCGATGAGAGTCCTAACCACTTTGCCACAACTAGGCTGAGAATTTTCTACGCTGTGTGAACCATTTCTTCTGAATAAAGCTGATATTATATTATTCTTTTTTTAAACTTTGAGGTCAGCATACAACATACACAGTGATGTACATTTAAGCTTAGCTAGAATTTGGATAAACGGCCTCTGAGTGATTAATGCAATACTCAGAAAGAACCAGCCATTAGCGGTGGAGATTTATGCAATTATAATAGATACTTAAGATCATTAAAACATCACCACACTAGCTATTCATCTGATTAATTTTGTCTGAAATTGTAATTTTATCGAATAAATTTGATAGATAGGTGATTAACTATGGATGGAAGCGTTTCAGGCTGCCTTAAATAAATGTAAGTGTAGAGTTTAGGCACTGTAGTAAAATTTCATTGCATATCAGATACGCTTATTTGATATAACATACGCTGATACACTGTTAGTAACTAGATCATCGTGAGCTTTGAATAAACCTTGAAATATTTAATCTTAGTGAAAAAAATGCATTCAGTGCAAAACCAGTTCACTCGTCTGCCTTCCGAATGGAATATAGGACCTCAAATTTTGAGGCTTGTTGTTTCAGTATCAATCGTATTTATTTTCTACGGGAATGGGTTACTAGCCTCACACTCACCCTTCTTTTTTTTACCGGGCTTGTTACTTGTTAACGGTTGTAAAGTAGTGTCTCCGACGGGGAATTGAACCATGGACCATATGCGTGGTTGGCCATGCAGTCAATAAATGCATATTATATCCAGTCTCATTTGATGAAGTAGGTGAGAATGGTAATTTATCGACTGCGAATAAGTGAAACTTGTAGATATTTTTTTCCCTCTGATATATTTTATTAGTTAGTATTTTAAAGAGTTTTATTATTTTTTGATGTAATGAAGAGTAGACCCTCTAGAAGCGTAAACTTTCGTACAAAATACTTGAAAGCACACAACTAGACTGGTTATCAACCAATGACCATTTCACATAAGGATGATTAAGGTTTCATTCGTGTGATATTTGATTTCCGTTTTACTTACTGTGCCTAGTAAAATGAATGCTGTAATATTATCTGTAGGCCTTATGGAATTATAAGTTTGTGTGTTACCACTAAATATGTTTTCAGGCAGTAATTTTTAATATTTTTTTATATTTTTGATTACAGCTTGATTCCACACCGTAATTTTTGGTACAGGTCTGGAATTTACAGCATGAATATCGGTAGCCCAAATGTTGAAGGCCGACCATAGATATGAGGTGTTTGTCGGCAGAGGATCTAACCTCGGACCATGTGCATGGTCGGCGAGAGTCCTAACCTCTGTGCCACCGAAGATATGATTAATCCAGTAGTATTCTGGTCTCCTAAACATAAATTCCACTATACTGAAAAAATCTGTGTAAGTTATTTAGCTATAGAATGCTCACCAGTGAAACAGTTGTTCAAGAGTTCGATCCCTGTCATATGCACTGCAGAACCTCAACTAGCCAGTAGTAAGCCAGGAAAAATTAGCAACACAAAACTGTGGGAACGAACGAACCAATAACCTACCGCTCAACAAATGGGGCGAATAAAATATAAATGCATCACTCACACTATGGGCCGTTGGGTGTCAATGGGCTCCAGGCCATCTCTCAAGTGGAACTAGAATGAGAAACGACAAGATAGGTGTGTTTCTGAGGGTGACATAGAAGAGATCATGTCAGTAGATGATGAAAGACTATGGGAAATCGTTGGGGCCAACTGAAAAACAGTGCAAAGAACAGGACAAAGTAGAAACGTGCTGTTTAAGCCTTGTTTTCCATTAAGAACTCAAGGGAATTATATAAAAAATAAACCTTGTAAAAAAAGAAGGTTGGGCGAGAGGCTACTACTACTGCTGAAAATTTGAAGCTCAAGCTTTAAGTCTTATGTTCCACTGGGAATGCAAATGAACACATTTTTTGGAAAACCAAAAATACTGGAAAGCTTCCACCAATACAAGTGGCACTACCACTCTCTTTTCTTTTCACAGTAAGCATTTTGGATTAAACAAAGTAAAGTAAGACAACACATCTTTTGGACAAAAGTTTATTCATATGTACATATATATATAATTTAGCTAGTTGTATATTAATATTGAAGTTTTTTTGTTTAAACCTAGATCTCCCCTCCGTCCACATACATCTTAATGACTTTCTGTCTAGTAGGTCATTGCAATGAAACTGGTTCAGATGAATGAGATTGACGGTCAAAATGATCATTCTTTTTAAAAAGCGAAAAATGATTGAAGCATAGGTGAATATAGGAGTTTTGAAAATGATTGACCTTTTCCTTTAGTCTACATGAAAAATGTCTATTGGTTCATATCATTATTAATCAGAATAATAATTTATCTAGTGACAAATCCTGTTTTTCTTCTTTTTTTTCTACAAAAGTCTCTTATTTAGTAGCCAATGTTGACGTTTGATTATATTTCGGTTGACATGAATTTTTGGACACACTTAGAATACGTACAGATGCATTAAGACAAAAACGTCTGAATATTGATAATAACAATACACACTGATAAATAATCATGGGCAACTGTTTTTCTCCAGTAAAGGAAACAGAAATATTCATTTATCATATTTGACCCTTTGTAGTCTAGAATAAGTGATGATTTAAACAGAATTTCTAAATTTATATATGAATAATTAAAAGATGTCTGACTACCGTATTCATTTTAATTCAATTTTTAGAAGTACGTTTTGTACATGCCTGTGTGGTATTTTATTTATTATAGCTTGATTCCACGCCTTATTTTTGCTACAAGTATGAAATTTTCAGCATGTGATATTGGTAGTCCAAATTTAGAGGCCGATCATTGATATCAGGTATTCGTCGGCAGAGAATCAAACCTCGGACCATAAGCATGGTCGGCGAGAGTCCTGACCAATGCGCCACTGACGTGTGAGAGAATATTACTTATTCTCATTCTTTCAGTAGAATACATCATTAGAATGGTCATAAGTTATTATGTTATGGTAATTGTTTCCTTTGGTTCCTAGAGGAACATCGGGCTTCAGTCGCACGTCTCCACTGCATTCGGTTCTCTGCCAATGTTTTCACCTGGCTCCACAGGATGACATACTTTCATCTACTCTTCACATGACCTCATCCATGTCACCCTCGCACTGACGACCGACTGGCCACTTCCAGTTCGGGTTCCCCTCGAGCTATAGCCTGTCGTGTAGTGTCACTTGATGGTTTCATTAGAGTATGGCCAATCCACCTCCATTTCTTCCTGCTTATTTGTTGCACAGTTGTTCGCTCCCAAATATCCCTTTTGCTGATGTTTTTTGGCCGGCGATCTGATCTTGAGTATTGAGCGAAGATAGCTGTTGATGAAAATCTGTAGTTTGTTCGAAGAGCCCTTCGTGACGTGGCGCCAAGTCTCCGATCTGTATAGTAGCACTGACTTCAAATTGAAGTTGAAAATCTGAATCTTATTTTTCATGCTGAGCACTGTTATCCTCCGCATAGAGCTGTTAGTAATGAAAGCTTGCCTCGCTTTCCCGACCCTCGCTTTGATATCCTCATCATTTCCATCCACCTGTCGCTAAGACGATGCTTCCCAGGTAGGTGGTAAAGGAGGTGGCTTCTTTCCAATTTCGCCCATTTATGCTGATTGTTGTCTGTTGTTGTTGCTGTTGGCCAGGAATCTTCATCACCTGCATCTGTCTTCTCTATGTTCACAAAAAGTGCTATCTTCTCTGGATGCTTCTTCTGCCAACTTGATACTTTTCGTTTGCATATCTTCCAGTTTGTGGGAAATCAGACATATTTCACCGGTGAAGTTCAGATCCCCCAAGATTTTTGTGAGGGTCTATTTTATGCCTGTTTCCTCGCTGCCCAACCTGGTGTCTGTCGCATTATCTAGTCTACCGCAATCAGGGAAATCACAGAAGATAGTAGGCAGCCAGCCAGCTTGTCTCACTCCCGTCTTCACTTCGAAGGATTACGTAAGTTTCCCGTTGTGGATTACTTGGCATGCAGCATTATTTTACAACTGTCGAATGAGATGTATGATTGTTGGCGGCACCTCGTAGTGGCCAAGTAGTTGCCAAATCACCTCTCGATCGACGGTGTTTGCTGAAGGCCTTTTCAAAGTCAATGAAGTTGAGGTATGGAGCTGGCTTATTCCAAGCTCTGTTTAATGACGATCCGTAGTGTGCGGTTTGATCAATGCATGACTTATTTCTCCTGAATCCAGCCTGTTCCGGTCGAAGGTTTTCATCCAGGTCGGCGTGTTTGATTCTCTCCAGGATGATGCGGCTCAGTATTTCGCTTGAGTTAAACAGAGCGCAATTCCGGGCCAGTTTGTACATTGACTTAATTCTCTTTTCTTTGGCATTTTGAATAAGTAGTCTTTCTTCCAACCCGCAGGTACCTTGCTTTCTTTACACACCTTCTCCAGTAGTGGTGTCATGAAGTCTGCTGATGCCTCTGGGTCCATTTTCAGTACCTCTGCTGGGATCCCATCTGGTCCTGCTGCTCTTCCAGCTTTTAGCATCTTGACTGCCTTCAGGATTTTTGTTCTCGTCGGAGGGTCAGTATCCACTGATAGTTCTGCTTCCGCTGTCGGTATCATTGAGCGCGTTGTGGATGGCGGTCGATTTAGAAGTCTTTTGAAGTTTTCAGCCCAGTGTTTCCTTTGCTTCACCTTTTTTGTGATTGACTTTTCATTGTCATCTTTCACTGGTTAAAATTGGGTTGAACTTTCCCCGATAGGAACCTAGTTGTTTGGTAGAGTTTTGCAAGGTCATTTTTGCCTGCAGCTTGCTCTGCTGCTTCACTTACCATAGCTTCATAATATTTTGTTTTGTATTCCCTAGCACTCTCCGTTACTCTTTTGTTTAATGTATTTTAATTTGCATTCAACTCCTGTTTTTGTTGCTCGTCGATGCACTGGCAATCTTTTGCTTCAACATCCTCCTCTCCTCTATCAGTCTCCATGTCTCCATATTGAGACATTGTTTTTCCTGTCTCTTCTTTCTGCCTAGAACTTCCATGCAGTTTTGACTCCACACCACTTTCAGGCTGTTGAAGTGTTTTCGATGGTGGTCTCTTCGCTAATGTTAATTTGTGTTTCCGCTCTTTCCTTGTGATGGCAGTGAAAATATCCTTTGTATCCTGATCCTTCCGTTTTTGACTATTAAACTTGGCTTGTGGTCTATCTGCAGCTCCTGTTTCTTTGAAAGCTTTTAATTTGATTTGGAGTGTTCCTTGTAAGAGATAGTAGTCCGAGCCAACGTCTGCTCTTCTTCTTACTTTTGTGTCCAGTAAGCTGCGTCTCCACTTTCTCCAGCAACATTGAGGTGAAGTCAATTTAGATTTTGGTTCGCCCATCTGGTGACACCCATGTAGCTTGTATACGCTGCCACCAATTACCGGTTAACTGAAGGCGCAGAAATCAGTGAAGAGTTCTCCGTTTTCATTCATCTCTTCAAGAGCTTCTCTACCCATAATAAGTTCTCTTCCTGTATTGTCACCAGTCAGTTAGTTGTTCCGAATTCGATTCCCGACAGATGCGCTCCTAAACTTTATCTAGTTTACTAACTTATAGTAACCCTAGAAGGTCAGAAAGGCTGGGTGTGAGGCTAACAACCTGAAATCATGAAAATAAAACCACTTTTTCTAAAACTTTAAAGCTCGGAGTATTATGCTGCGTTTGAAACGCACGGGATGAAAAAAAGAAGTGTAGATGAAGGAACCCGCTGTTCTCACTGGATGTCAGTTTTTGAGCTACTGTCCCTTAGATTATAAAATTAACATCTATATTGCTGTACAATCTTTCAACAACACCATGCATTTCCTGTATTATTCAGTATAAATTTGGAATATTGCCGAGGCATTTTGTTTCTTCAGCTAACTATTAGCTACGTGTGACGCAGTCAATAGCATTTAGAAATGTTAACTTGTGTAGGGAAAAACAATTGTCCTGTGTTTTTGAAGCTATGCACGGCCTACGTCTTCTCCTCAGATATAATTACGACAACTTTTTATCAGTCATATAAGATAATTGTAATTAATTTTCATTTCATAACTTTATCATTATTATCACCAATGTATTCAGTTTTACTTGCGTATTTTGCTTTTACGTTTCTAAAAATCTATTATGAAAACACAAATTTGATGATATTAGATGCGATCAACAGGAAGACTTAGATCTGACTTTTGTACTTATTTGAATTCGTCAGTTTGGTGTATCTTAAACACTAAAAGAACTCATATTCCATATGCAATTCGAAGCAGTATCACTTGGCGTTGCAGAATATTTTTAAAAAAATTGTGTATTATGGCATTTATTTCAATTAAATAATTTACCCGTATATTATTTCATGTGATGGCAGGAATATTCTTAATGAAGTACTAGTTAAGAATAATTCTAACTAAAGAGTCTTCGACATATAGTTCCTGTATATTAACTCTTGAAACACTCTTGAAACTAAAGAAAATATTATTGACTACCCGGAAGTATTATTACTTAGGCACAGTTATTCGATTCACTTCCTTCAGAACAAATTTCAATGCTCCTTTTTCAGGAAACACACTTATTTTTACGTGGTAGAACGTGTACCAATCAGAAGAGTATTACTTCGTCATCTAATGATAATCTGCAGATATCTGACACTGATAACTTCAAAAATATGTTGCTCTGAAGCTTATCTTGACTATACTTTGTTGTTTATCCCATTGAGATAACTTCTGTCACTTCCGGTACTAAGTAGATCTAATTTTAAACTTAATGAATATCTAGAGGAGACTGGTTTTGGTTGACCTTGTTTCAGTATAAGACAAAAGAGGTTTATTGCCTCTGCCTATCTTTTTTCTTTTGTGACAGTAATGTGCCTATCAGAAAAATCATTGAAATTCATTTCAGATCCAATATGTTGCGTAATTAATAAATAGACCTTTTCATTTGTAATTAAGTGAAATAATAATAATTCAGTTTATTCCAAAACAGTACTTGTGATACAGAATGGAATTCGCAGCATTTTATTCAGTATTGCATCCAGTTACTATATAATAAATAAAGAAAATTCTACATAGATTAAGGGTAATCTCAGTTAGTTTTGACAACAACATATTGGCATGTCGGTAGCAAAGCCAAAATTGAACAGAGTGTTTGGAGGTGCTAGAAAAGTAGATGGTTGCTTATTTACTGGCGTAAGCGGTAACAACAAGGTCGAGATTTACAGAGTGTGAGGGAGCGAAGAAGAATGTTTTAATAGAGTTAGTAAGGAAGAAAGAAACAAAGCAGCACATAACAGAGAGAGAGAGAAAAGGAAAAGAAAGAAAGAAAACGTTGTACCTATAAATGATATGAATTGGAAAGACGAGATCCAGTTGTTCTACTGACTATTTAATAAGCTATAGGTATCACGCCTAATGCTTTCTTTATCGCACAGAACACGAGCTAAGTAGGATATGGATGAGTTTTTGTACTTGCTAGTGCGAGCACATAGTTTTCTATATAGGCTTCTGGTTCTGCTGTTGAGATACAAGAGGGGAGTTGTGAATGGAGAGGGTGGTGAAGTCCACGATTTTTCACTGTATGTAAAAAGTTAATTGATAGACTCATTAATCAGTCTGTTTCTTGCTTTTGTGCACCTTCATATCTTATTCCCTTAGGTAAGCATGAAATTGTGAATCTTGCCAGTAACACTAGTCAAACACCTGAAAAACTAGAAACAAAAAATTACTAATAGATAAAAATGGGAACGTTCACCAACATACTTTTTCAAACGGCGATAACCATCTGAATACGAGAATACACCTCATAATCTGATCGACAAACATGTTTACTCATGCAAGTATAAATAAGCACTCAACCAAACGCAATAATAAGTATCATGTTAGGAGAAGTATTACTCAGGATGGAGAACTTTTATCTCAAATTTTAATTATGAAAAAGCATATCGATTACATTTTGTATGATCTGTTAAAAAAAGGCACATTCATTCAAGCATATTTTAAGATTTTTGTCTAAAGCAATGCGTAATGTCATATTACACTGTACTACAGTATTTCAGTAGGACCGCATTTATTACTCAGTTACTTCTTTTTATTCTTTCACGTTTTCCAGTGGAACATACGGCTTCAAGCTAGTGGCTTGGAGTTCCAGTAGCAGTGTTTAGTTTTACAGGATGGGGTTGTTAGCCACCTGCCCAACCTTTCCCCTTTACCAGCATTATTTCTGGCTTAGCGAGGTAAAGGAGGAGTGCGTCGGTGGCCGGGGATCGAACCCTGGACCATGTGCATGGTCGGCGAGCGTCCTAACCGCTATGCCACCGACGCACAAGAAAGCCGGTATTCCCAGCCGGTCACTCATCCAAGTACCAACTGGGCCCAACGTTGATTAACTTCGGTGATCGGACGAGAACCAGTGCTTTCAACGTGGTATTGGCGCCGACCAGTTACTTCTACTTCCGATGAACTACATCTCCAATGAAACGAAACAGTGATGCACTAAAGTTGTTAATATAGAAAAAATCCCCATTTAGATATTTAGAAAAGAAAAGGATTGAGCGAAGAAATATTTACTTTTCAACTGAAAATTAAAAAGATCCTCATCTCTAGCTCTATCCATTGATATTTTGACACTGATCAATCATTGTTAACAAAATTATCGCACCTGGTTGGTAAGCTGTTTTGTATTGTAATAAACATGCTATATATATTAGAGTAGAGCCAGAGATGTGGATCTAATTGAAAAGTAAATATTTATTCGATCAATCTTTCTGTTTTCTAAAGTTGTTAAGTTGGTAAAACCTGATTTAACCTAATGTTAACCTGATACAATTAAATGACTGACTTCAGGATGTCTTGCTCAGTTATATTCAAGCATAGTCAGTGTTGGGGGACAAAGGTATATTCACTAAGATGAGGATAACTTGAAAGTCCGAAACTTGTAGGCACCCTGAGTTAAGCACCTTAAAAATTCACCAATACAGGTGTTTAGAGAGTGTGAAATAGGGAAAACCATTCATGTAGCCATCTTTTGATTTTCATTAACTCTTCTAGTTAGTGTTATTTTTGTGAAACAATTCATCAAAGAAAGAATTGCCTACGCTTATATTTCTAGTTTCTGTTCAACGTTGTTTTATTTTTTTTATTAAATTTAAGTTTTGTTCGAAATGATATCTGTTTATTAAAATTACTATTTTTATGTATGACACTGAACATCTATGTTACTTGTAAACTTTAAAGTAGTTCATAGTTTTTTTGAAAAATATATCAACTTCCTGAGATTAAATTGAAGATTACAGGATATATCACAGTACAAATTCTTCCCTTTTATCTATTGTTACGGCAGATTTTGGCATGTAAGTTGATCTTCATTCGGAGTACGTATCAATTAACGTTCAGGCATACATTTTCAAGTATTCATTTTTGATATTAACTTGTGTTTTATCAGCAGTCATAAAGATTTTAATAAAAACGAAGAAATTAAATGGTTGTTAGTACTTCAGTCTGAACGTTTCACATCAGATATTGCCTTAAAACATTAGAACACTAAGGGGAATGCCCTTTTAATGACCGTAGTCTGTAATACGGAAATATCTGTGCTAAAAATCATAAATATTATGTTCTGGGTAGACCAAAACAGTAAAATCAAGGACTATTTTTCAAAAAACTGAAAACTGACTGTACTAAATACTTTTAAAATATATGGATTTCACATGTCACAAAGACTATCCTTATTTTACGAAAATCAGAAACATAGTTCATTTGCATTAACAAGCAATGCAACTAATTGTAAATCATTGTTTGCTTAACTCATGACAAGCAGATAAAACTCTTTCTGAATTCTGATGCTCTATGATGCGTTTCGCGTTTGTTACACTCTCCTTAAAAAGTGTATTTCAGTTTACTTCTAGAGAACACACCTTTTCAAAATTTGATTCAAGGATAAAGTTGTAACATTGCATAAAACTCTATCTACGTTTCACTTAAGAAGACGTTTAACCCACAATTTTCTATCACAGATGTACCTCTACTTTTCAGTTTCTTGATTAAAATAAGTTTCAACACCAGATTTATTGATTGAAAATGAATCTGCAGTAAGTGTTTCTCCATCTCGCTGACTCAACTCTAATTCTAACTGTTTATATCACCTTTCTAAATGTTAATGTTGGTGTCTTTTCACTTTTACTCAGCTAAATTATTATTTAATAAACGTCATGCTTCACATGTCTGATACCTAGAGAAATGAGCCTAACTTGGAGTTTTTCTTTTATATCTTATTTATGTGTGAGTAGTTTACGAACGAATTATATATATATATATATATACATACATATATATATATCAGGTTCCTGAGATTAAATTGAAGAATATAGGATATATCACAGTTATTTATGTACCTCAATATCATTGATTTGTAGGGATTTGACTGGTTACGAGTCATCACTGACAAGAGAACCACTGGAAAACTCAGGAAGACTGGACAGCAATTTCGTCCTAGTTTGAGGCTCTTCATCAGTGCGCACCCACTTGAGTTGGATTTTCCATTACATTACACATATTAGTATAGCAATATTGTATATTTCACAGTTTTAAAATTTAGTCATTTATATAATGTGATCACTTTAAATTATTTCGCAAACTTCATAGCCAATCAACAAAAGTATATTAAAACCGGATTAGGTCTGTTAAATTTCATCATTTAAGCTGTGTGCATCAGACAAATGACAACCAAATAAAAAACGGATTCATTTCATCCTCAACCATGTTTTGGCTCTACTTTCTTCAAATTTATTACGGGGGAATCGGGACATGAAACATAAACAGCGAGGAGTATTTAGTGAATATTGTTCAGTGGCCAGGAAAGCTTTTAAATCGTATGTACCGCCTATGATCCTAGTCATTATTATGATTATTATTGTCATTGAAAATCCTACTAGACTTTTATCACTAATTGGTCTACATTTGTACTTTAAAACACTGAGCAACCAGTGTTATTAGATAGGTAGTGTGCAGGCTGTATTAAACTATTTCACTAGTAAAGTTAACTCACTGGTCTTCAGTGCGTCGTTGGCAGAGCAGAGCGTTCGATCCCCAGCCGAAGCACTCATTTACCTCGCTTAGTCATAAGTAAAAGCTGGTAAAGGGGAAAGGTTGGGCAGGTGGCTAGCAACCCCATCCTGTAAAACTAAACACTGTTACAGAAACTTCAGGCCAGTAGCTTGAGGCCCTATGTTCCACTGGGAACTTGGAGGAAAAAAAAAACAAAAAACTGATCTTAGGTGTTTTCATACAGTTTCATATAAGTTGCAGTGATATACACACAAAAGAAATAATTCACTGAATTCGCATTTAGAGTGTCAGGGCTATTCAACAGTAAATATGCCATCAGATTCAGACTTCATATTATGTCTAGACATCTTCGTCAAGATTGTCTGTTTAACAACAGTTGAATGGAAAAGTTCAGTCTTGAAAATTAACATTCTTAAATAATTTTAAATAAATAGCTTATTCTTCTATTCTATTCTGAAAATTAAAGTGACAAAATATGCAGATAAGAATAAATGATGGCAGAAAAATATTTACCTAAAGATATTCTAATATTTTGTGCATACACTTTCTAAGATGGGCAATTCTGTTTGAATTACAAACAGATCATTTAAATTGTCAAGTTATAGTAAAAATGAAATATATTTGTGGCAGCAGCAACTACGCCTCCTTTGATGTTAATAACACTTGTAAGAGCATGGAGTAACAGAAATTCTGTAAGCGATAATACGTAAATGCACTACCACGAAATATTGTTGCCAGGTATTCATTAATAAAATATAGTTATACAACATGAGAATACTTGGCAGTATCTCAGTATGTCGAAATTATGTACACCTTATCTTCAAATCACCATCTGCACAGATATTCTATGTTTTACTATTTCTAGCCTTCAGATTGTGTTTATTTGTGTTACCATCACGTTTTTCATGTATCTCTGACAAGCTAAATCTGTCTTCCTGTAATTCGATTTTTCAATGTCGATAAACGTCTCCATGTATACTACTGATAAATCTTACCAGTAGCACACGCCATACCTAGAAACTTACACATAGATATTCAATATTGTTTTTATTATTTTTATTTAAATTCCTTATGTTTCAAGTGTGACGTAGAACTTCAGACTTGACCTTTGGAGTTTCAGAGACAATGTGAATAACCTCACGCCTAATCTTAACGCTTCACTGGGGTTACTATCCAATAAGCGAGGTTAATGAGTGTATCTTCCAGGATTCGAACCCGAACAACATGCATAGTTAGCTAATAATCTAACAACGAACCGCCAATGCCTATACCTGTCGCTATTAGTAATTAGTAAAAAATATAAAGATTTGTTAATGTTGACGTTCATTAATAAAGGGTTAAAATGCATAAGACCCACGAAATATATTTACACAATTTGCTTTATTCCAAAACAGTATTTATGATACAGTGTGGAATTCTGAGAATTTGGAACAGTATTTCACCTAATCTAATTAACAACCACAAAAACCAAAATAATTGTAACCAGAATTGATAATAATAGCCTTTGGGTATTGGTATTGGCAGTAAACTCAAAAAGGTGCAAAAGGTGTAAAATGATGATAAAACACCAATGGCTAAAATTACACAATACTTGAAATAATGTCGCTATAAATTACAATATAGAAGAAAAAAGAGCCAGTTATTTTGTTAATTAGAAGGTAGTTCCTAGGTCTCCCGCTTTACACTGTCTTTATCGAATAGAAGGAGGGCTAAACAGGGCACAGTTAAGATTTTGTACTTGTATATATATGCTGAATGGAATTTATTCTGTATGCAATAATTCTTCATTATTAACATTAAAACAGGCTAGTAGTTATCAGTATACCAATTCATGATTTTTGTAATGCATACAGCTATGAAAACTAGAAATCTGCATATACACATACTATTTTTTAACTGCTTATTCATTTGAAAATATAAAATTACTTTTTCAGGTAACTCATGATGAAGATGTTGCGTTTTCCTTTCAATCTATTTTCAAACAGATGTTCTTTAGCAGTAATGATATATAAAATGCTCATAGTACTCCATTTCAAACATTATTATAAATAAAATCCAAAATTTGGGGATAAGTTAGCCAGTTGCAATGGACACAAAATAATTCAGATTGCAAAAGGAAGTGTGGTGAGAAATTTAACAATCGAAATGAGTATAATGAACATTTGTTCACAGATTTTCTGCAAATTATCAACTTCATTTTATGGTGCCAAAAGTTCTACCAAGTATCTAGGGAGCCAGAGGGCTATTTCAACAGAATCAGAAGAAAAAGATGAGTAAAAAGTCATCAAACATTTGGAGACCAAAGCTGATCAGGATTTGGATATGAGAAAACGTCCTCCCTGTAAAACAGTCAGCAGCGCCACTATGACTAAATTGACCAGACGTATGTTGTTCATTTTCTGGGCAAAAAACAGGCTCATCCGTATGAGCACCTCCATGTACACCTATCAGTTCAAATAGTTTTGTGGAACAGGGTACATAGGTTGCAGCCAGAGAATCCATTACCTTTAAAAATTGATATACATTCCAACCGATTTTGACAAGGGAAAAACTGAGCGTGTGCAGAAATATATCCGAGGAAACTTCAACGTCTACAGACATTCAACAGATGCCAAACATCATTTATAGATCATCTGACCAAATCCCGCCAAATCGCCACGATTAATTCCCTAAAAGATATTTAAAGAAACCAGACGACCAAGCCATTCATCATTGCGACTCAAACATTTGTGTCACAAACAGGTGTACACAGTCACCATTATCAAACTGACGGCGGAAGGCTAAACAATCATTCATTCTTCAGTTCGCCCGGTTAATCTTTATACTCTCCCTCATCACTACAATCACCATCTCTGTTATCATTATTATTACTTGTCACCAATCTGAACAGTTCACGCCATCACCTCACTTGTCCCATTTACTATTTCAAGTCAGAAAATCCTTCACAATGCTTAATTCCATCTTATCACACTCAGCACCATGTTCCGTGATGTCTCGGTCGCCTACCGATCCTGTCAATCCTGCAGTTTCATATTCCCGTTCGACAGCTACCCATTCTATCGACTCTTCTGCAGATATTTTTATTTATATTATCCCATGACGGTCAACTGTGAGCATAATCACCAACATTCGAATCACATGTCACATTTATATTAATGTTATTATTGTTATTTCCAGCACTCACACCTTTGTTCGGCCACTGATATGGATAGAACATCGACTGGAGAAGTCATGAAGAATCTCGTGTGGAGACATTCGAATGGAGCTGTGCTATACATTGAGATGGAGATATATATTTAGAAACACTGAATTCTATGACCTGACATTTTGGATACGAAGTGGTCAAGTATTCACTTTGAATTCCTCACAACTAGGCAACGTTAAATAGTAGTCTCGATATAGGACAATATAAACTGTAATTTGTAGACATAAACCCACCATTTCCTCGAATTAGTGTAGGATCATAGCAAAATATACGGTGAAAAACTTGTAATGTTCAAATAGTGTTATGTATCTTAGTTGTGCTTGTATGGTAAAAGATGCACGGAACTGACTGCATGCACTGAGTCTATGTCTATAACTTGGATATGTATTTATGAAAACTCTCGGTCTTATCAGATTTATCATACACTTTCCTGTTTTCCTTTTTTAGCTGAAGATGATAAAATAACATCATTTTATTGGAATTATTTTTCAATAGTTTTATTTTCATCTGACAAGACTGATAACATTTTATCGATGTAGTCTTGGTGATCCATCAGGACAATGCCAAAACCTTTGTCGGAGCGTGTCACAACCAAGTCTTTGTTCTTTAGAATCTCACGTAGTTGCTTTCTGTGCTCGGCTGAAATCAATCTTCTGACGTTTGGTTTCGTGTTGATGTAGTGATGGCAACTATTTAATACTGTAGACTTGAATTGTTCACATGATTTGTTGGACGCTGCAGAAAGGTAATTTGTCTGTTGGATCAGTGCTTCAAACTGGACTTTGATATCCAAGTCACTCGAGTTTGTCGAAATATCACAGAATTTCGGACCCAACGACAAGGCTTTCAATTGGACAGGAGTCAGTGAGTAGTTGAAGACGTATTCTTCTGGTGTGGCAGGAAAACGTGAGTAAGTGTCAGCGATTTTGAGGCTATTCGCGAGTTTCAGGTTTACATCTTCACAGCGTCTTCTTGAAACTGACTGCATGTAGTCCATGAAGCTTCTCTGCTCGTCTTCTGTCATCTCAAATAGAGCATGTGTTCTTAGTGAAATATTTCTTTCTATCTCCGGTAGTCGAGATTTTATTTCATCGATGACGTTCAGTGTATGACGTTTCACATTCGACTGATTTGGATATCAAAGTCCAGTTTGAAGCACTGATCCAACAGACAAATTACCTTTCTGCAGCGTCCAACAAATCATGTGAACAATTCAAGTCTACAGTATTAAATAGTTGCCATCACTACATCAACACGAAACCAAACGTCAGAAGATTGATTTCAGCCGAGCACAGAAAGCAACTACGTGAGATTCTAAAGAACAAAGACTTGGTTGTGATATGCTCCGACAAAGGTTTTGGCATTGTCCTGATGGATCACCAAGACTACATCAACAATTTTAATCAAATTTACGTTATTTATTTAAACTATTGTTAAATGCTTTTGGGAAAATGATGTGTAAAACTTGGGCACTATGGTGGAGTATAACTCCATTATAGATAAGATTTTATTTTGATAAATCACACAGTATTACACAGAAATATTAACTGATGACATTTCGAGCACAAATGATTGTTCATAATCATATCATGCTACTTACACAACGTTTTTCTTCATTTATATACATGTGTAGGATAAATCTGATAAGAGTACTAGTTTTCATATAATAATTCGAGTTATATATATATATATATATATATATGACCACTATTGTTCACTGAACATTAACAGTCTACAATAAAACTCATTGTGTTTACTTTCCTTTGCTTTCACAGAAATAACTGCTAATTTGACTTATAAATACGTATATGTGTTGGTTTAATGCAGAGATTCGCTTTCTGTCATCATAACAAGTTATGTACACTGACTTTTTAAGAGTCAACATAAATGGAAATTAAACACCTTTTCTGCTCACATATACATTGATGTATTCGCCTAATTTTTAGTCGGCGGAAAACGTGATGCCAAGTGAAACATCCTATCTGATGGCTGATTTGGTAATCACTTAATATATTTAAAATTTTCACTAATTTCATTTATTCATAAACTTAATTCAGGACAAAATTGGCTTGAGGAAAAAGTAATAGTGAGGAATATTAACTGTCCATTTATAAACGGCCATGAAGAAGAAGAAACGTATTGTAAAGTCATAATTAATGTCTTTACCTAAAGCTTCATTCATAATCATTTGAAAAAGGTTAAATGCAAAAATAAACAAACAAAAAAATGCGAATACAAATTTTGGACAAATGTTTAAATTCTTTTGTTTCACACAATGAATTGAAATATCCATAAGGGTATTTTCGACAAGTTTTCTTATTAATTTACTTATGTATAGATTGATGAGTCACTGTTTGAAAAGGACGGTAATAAAATATAAAATATTAACCAGATTAGTGCTCTTTGATGTGAATATAATTATGAATCAGGCAGTCTATTTCATGTCAACTTACTGGGTTAACGGACTAACTTGCCCGTGAATTCGGTTATATCTTTCCTTCTTTCACGTGGGCACATCCACTTGCATATATATACATATAATATATGTATTGGTGACTGTTTATATAGTATATTTAGTTCATTTGTATTATTCTGTGAACCAGCTAATTGACGAAGCTGCTTTTTGGACAATGTGTCAGGTATAAATAATGCTAACACTGTGAGTAGATGACGCAGTGAAATATTTACATAAATAAAAATAGAAAACACTGGCTCACGTGTAAAAAAAATGCCCGTCATGGAGGAAATGCACTAAATTATAAAAGAAGAAAATGTCATAGAAGTCAGACGTTCGGAGCAAATATACAAGTTTCCTGTCCTGTCAATTGTTATAATAGAAGACTGCTTGTATATTGCCATGATAGATAGAATTGTTCTTAGTTCGTTAAAATATCTACTTCTGGAAACCAGAAGCAATAAAGTCTTAAAAATATGCGCGAAAATGAATTGTTATTCTTCATTTTGAACTGTGAAATGTAAACCAAGCAGCTTTAATGTAGATTATTTGTAAATATGAGGTAATATAATTAGTCTAATTGATGAAAAGTGTGATTTGAAATAGGTGGTTTACATATGAAGGCACAAAACATCAGTATAACTTTTAATAAAGAGGGAGACTTGACTTTTTAGAATTTTCGAGGGCTGAAGGTACAGTGAAGAAAGATTACAATAGCTTTACTCATAAATAGGGAAAAAGGGACATTACTCATTACTCCTTCAATCCCCACTAACTGTATTATAACATCTTGTGTCTCTGTTTTACACCTAGTACTTATAGTCAGTTCCGTGTATCTGTTATCATACAAGCACAACTCAGATACATAACACTGTGCGTCGGTGGCACAGAGGTTAGATTCTCGCCGACCATGCACATGGTCCGGGGTTCGAGCCCTCGCCAACGCACACCTGGTATCTATGGTCGGCCTGCGAAATTTGGGCTACCGATATCCACGCTGAAAATTCCATACTTGTACCAAAAATACAGTGTGGAATCAAGCTGTAATCAAAAAAAAATTTGTACATTACATGTTTGCACCGTATATTTTGCTATGATCCTACACTAATTCGAGGAAATGGTGGGTTTATGTCTACAAATTACAGTTTATATTGTCCTATATCGAGACTACTATTTAACGTTGCCTAGTTGTGAGGAATTCAAAGTGAATACTTGACCACTTCGTATCCAAAATGTCAGGTCATAGAATTCAGTGTTTCTAAATATATATCTCCATCTCAATGTATAGCACAGCTCCATTCGAATGTCTCCACACGAGATTCTTCATGACTTCTCCAGTCGATGTTCTATCCATATCAGTGGCCGAACAGAGGTGTGAGTGCTGGAAATAACAATAATAACATTAATATAAATGTGACATGTGATTCGAATGTTGGTGATTATGCTCACAGTTGACCGTCATGGGATAATATAAATAAAAATATCTGCAGAAGAGTCGATAGAATGGGTAGCTGTTGAACGGGAATATGAAACTGCAGGATTGACAGGATCGGTAGGCGACCGAGACATCACGGAACATGGTGCTGAGTGTGATAAGATGGAATTAAGCATTGTGAAGGATTTTCTGACTTGAAATAGTAAATGGGACAAGTGAGGTGATGGCGTGAACTGTTCAGATTGGTGACAAGTAATAATAATGATGACAGAGATGGTGATTGTAGTGATGAGGGAGAGTATAAAGATTAACCGGGCGAACTGAAGAATGAATGATTGTTTAGCCTTCCGCCGTCAGTTTGATAATGGTGACTGTGTACACCTGTTTGTGACACAAATGTTTGAGTCGCAATGATGAATGGCTTGGTCGTCTGGTTTCTTTAAATATCTTTTAGGGAATTAATCGTGGCGATTTGGCGTGAATTGGTCAGATGATGTATCAATGATATTTATCGTTTGTAGAATGATGGGGTTGATTGAGAGTTCCTGAGTGTATCTGTAGACATCCTTCCACCCTCCTTGTAAAATCATACTGCAATTCGCTCTTGTGTTCGTGTTCTTGCTAAATTATCTAGTGTCTTGCTTTATATCAGAGGAAATTAAAGGTGCACATTAAGATGGTGATACTAGTTAGGATGTGTTTCGCCAAGACAGGGACAACTAACATCTGATGGAATCCAGTTTTAGTTTTGTTTCTGAATGGATTCTTTGGGAGTAATTTTTTGGATGTCAGAAGCCCAATGAAGTATGAATTTGAAATGCGTGAGGATATTTTCATCTATAGTTGAATAAATGATCAGTTTAAATTGCTTATTCTTCAAATGTTTGACTATAAATTTGTTCGCGTAACCGTCTTCTGCTTAAGTGACTCTTGGGAAAGAAAGTTACTTGTCGACGAAGTGAAAAATGCAAATATTTCTTTCCTTTAAAGAGTATACGAATCAACTGTCTTGTCCTGTAGAAAGGTACACAAACTAAAATCAACCACAGAACTGATTCTTATGTAAGATTACTAAACCAGAACTATACAACTTCTCAGTGCTTTTATTTATGTTTGATTTTCCAGTTTATTAGAGATTGAGACGTTAATAGTCTAAAAATAGGCGAAACTACGATTATGTAATAATTAGCTCATCATAGGTAGTTGTAATTTGAAGAAAAGCTTCATTCATTATTGCGTATCGAATATGAAAGAATGAAGTTAAAATAAAATCCCAATGTGAACTGTTTTTAAGACTACTTCTATTAACAAGTAGTCTTTAGAATATATGATATAGTAGGTTAATCTTAATTAAAAACTATATTTGTTGAATTTGTTCACGAAAAATAGTTGATTATATTTTATTTGTCAAGAGTTTTATTGTTAGCACAGATGTTTAAATGATGTAATTGCATAGAAAAACTACTTTAGATAACATCAGTAGTATTAAATCAGATGCGTAGGATGCAAACAACTGTTATTCGTATTCATGTATGTCTATCTGTGAGTCATTAAATGATGATTATTCATTTAACTAACAAAATGAGAAAATATCATTCTAAACCAGTAGTTATTATAAAATGTTTGTGTAGTCATTCTTTAAAGTTAGTCTACTTTTGTGCTAAGGAAAAGCATATGTTTAATATTTTTCATGAAAATGTTCAGTAATGAAAGAATTTTGGATTACATTCCTTTCGTGAGGAATATAGATACTGTATTACATAAACTGTTTTTGTATAATGAAATAATTTAGATAATAATTATATTAACCATGAATTAATTTCAGTTGCTACTTAAAAAGAAAGGATTAACAAGGAGAAACTGTGAAGATTAACGTGTCAAGAACCTGCTGCTCAACAAGCATGTCAAAGAGATGAATCGGACACACGCTAGGCACTCATTATGAACTGGAGTGGGAAACAACTAGTAAAGTATGGCTCCGTAGATGATATAGAGGCAATTGTATGCGAAGTAGGTGAGAGCCTATGGGCAATATTGGGGTCATCTAAAGAGGGTAAATGGAGATATTCTGTTAAATTCCTATATTTCACTCTAAGCCTCAAGGAACAATATTATTAATACCTTTGAAGAAAATTCAATATAACCTACATGTACATTTAATGGAGTGTATATTTCAAAACCTTGTGCGTCGGTGACACAGCGGTTAGGACGCTCGCCGACCATGCAATCGTCCGGGGTTCTATCACCGGCCGCCGGACGCACTCCTTTACCTCGCTAAGCCAAAAATAATGCTGGTAAAGAGGAAAGGTTGGGCATGAGACTAGCAACTCCATCCTGTAAAATAAACACTGCTAAAGAAACTTCAAGCCACTAGCTTGAAGCCCTATATTTCACCGGGGAACGTGAAGGAAAAAATTACAAAACCGCTTTATAAGGAAGATAAACGTCTTTCAATACAACATATAACTACTGGTCACTTTTTCAAAAATGGACGAGTTCATTAGTAGTCAGGCCAATATTTTAAAGCACAAAAGTGAAACATAATTCGGCAAAAAATTATTGTTTGCGTGCGCATATGTGGAAATATTTAGGGTAGTATTGCTAAGATTATTTTGAAAACGCGAGTTAATTAAACAGGACATGGAGAAAGCTGTAGTGAATTATATATTGGGCTAAAAAAGACATAGTTAAGGAGTTTAGGAACAGGAATCACAATTTTCTACTCGCGGTAGGTGGTCATCAGGATGATAAGGATGTGTTTTCATCTTTTAATTCAAATGATTTAGCACTTTGTAATCAGTTCAGACTCTTATTTATTTTTACGAGTTGATCACGGATTCATATCAGTCCGAGAACCATTGGAAACCAGGCAGTACTGGACAGCTGTTTCATCCTAGTTTGGAAATCATCGGCACTACGCACCCACTGGGGTTGTAGCCCAGGACCTTTCGGTTACAAGGCAAGCTCGTATACCATTCAGCCACTGGGACCCGATTCAATGGCTCATGAATTCTAACTTCTATCAATCCGTGATTTAGCGCGATCACCAACCAATGTCATCGGTAGGACATCCATCCTCACACCTGATATCTGGGTGAACCTCACTGGTCACGACTTCTCACTAGAACTCCAGGAAACTCCGACATGTAGCAAGTCACTTGACAGCATGTTTTATGTTGATTCTTAACATTCACTAACCGATGAACGTAATGGCCACTGTAGCCATCTGGCATCTTTCGCCAATTTTGACGGATCTGTAGTAGAAAGTACTGTTTAAAGAACAAATAATAATTAGAAAATATGTCCAGCTGACTGAACTTTTCGGTTTGATGTTACGACCAAAAAAAGTACTGCCAGGTGATTTCAGAAGTAAGGTAGACTAGTTGAATTTTGTGATCATGTTGCTGACAGAAAATATTATGCTCAAGTCCTACAATGAAATGTGTCAGACCATATATTAAGTGGATGAATGCTCAAATAACGTAAATATGATCAATCCTCTTTGTGAGCAAACAAAGGCTTAACCTTCTCATGAGTTTTAGTTAGCGTATAACTGTTTTTTGACATTACACTACTGAAAAT
Source organism: Trichobilharzia regenti (assembly GCA_944472135.2). Classification (NCBI taxonomy): domain Eukaryota; kingdom Metazoa; phylum Platyhelminthes; class Trematoda; order Strigeidida; family Schistosomatidae; genus Trichobilharzia; species Trichobilharzia regenti. Next base: position 142,381,399 of record OX235262.1, on the reverse strand, counting down.
ATTTTAGTCCAAACCTAATCTGAACTTATAACTAGGCGTTATCATTTTTAAAATTCTGATTAATGTTTAGTTACAATGGAAAAGGCTATGCTAGGCTGAAGAACTGTGATGCTAAACGTCAGCGTATTTCAATGCAGCATGATGGAAAACATATGCCTTTGATACGTTAGAGGCGGAGAGGAAACCAGACACCACTGGGGTAATCTTTTTGGTATGCAACTAAAACAGGTGGACAGTCCATTTATTAGGTACCCAGCCTTTTGAAATGAAAAAAGAACAATCTTTATAATCAAAACAGTTCGGAATCTGTGACTCTTATGCATTAATTTCGTCACATAGAAACACCTTATATCTCCTGAAATACGGGCCTCTGGAATGGATAAGTTGATTGTGTCTTTCACAATAATCTGATATAACTTTTTGTTTGGGGAATATCAAACAAGAATAAGGGATCCCTTCTAATTTGAATTTATCAGTGATTTGAACCTGAATGTCAGCAAGCTACCGTTGCGCCGCTGAGTTGAATGCAGTACCTACTGATTTAAGTGCCAGGCATAACCACTTAAATGAATACAACTTTGTCCAGCTGGTGATCTTCAGATTCCACTATTAATCACCATCTATCAACGGGAATAAATTTTCTGCTACTCTGATGAGTGTCTCCACCTGCCACGTGGAAGTCCTGGTTTCGACTCCCGGTCAAGGAGCTATCTTTGACGATGATTTATGTAAATCCACAATTCCCGCTGGTACAACTCAAATCCTTAAACTCTTTAAATATCCAGCATGTACTCAAAGGTGGTAAAAGTACACGAAATAATGCATCTAAAGTATATATATATACTACCAGTGAACACAGCGATACGTTGTGGAATGTAGAGCAATCACAACTCATACCAAATCGAATTAACTAAATGCTCACATCTGCATAATTCATCTATATGCTGATTATCCGGAAAAATACCAATCACTACCTACAGAGCGCCTATCAATCTGGAAATCTAAGAAATAATGAAAATATGCTGATAGTTACATTTTAAATCTCACTGAGTCACCTGATGGTAATATTCAGTAGCATTATGCTTCATTTTTTCATTTCATATGGATTAATTTGCAATTATTCTGCTTCCTAACTACGAATGAACTGAAAAGTAAACCTGTTGCTGATTATGATTGAGTAGCAATACTTCTTTACACGTTTAACCGGACACTAACCACTGTAGTGAGTGATCCACTTGTAAATAATGGTGATGCAAACAGTGTTCTCGGTAAACTAACTAACTAACCTTTCGCGAGCCATTTTTATACTTTAGTAAATAGCATACTGTATCAAACACATGTAACGTAGCCCTCAGTTATTGCGCGCATTTCAATTAAATTTAAACAACAAGCATATCTAGGATTATATGGTGTAAATTACTTTCAACTATATAAATTGAGCTTACTGAAGTTATTCCATTACTATATGTGTGAAGATTGACCACTGTGGTAATAAGTAATTCAAAATTGATTTGTTTATTTGATGCATCACACAGTGAAACAGTATTATTTTCTGGATGATGTTTCGAACACAATTTATTGTTCATAATCAAAACAGTTATAATCACACGACTTCGAAACTTCACTTTTATTGCTTTCTTTATTCTTTTCTATTTGTCGTAGGGAAAGCTTCATTTACGAAATCCACTGTAAACACATGTAATAGGATTGATTCAAAACCTGTCTCAGATATCTAGAAAATTCTACTTTTCCTAAGATAAATAGGAAAGAATAAAGAAAACTATAAAAAAAAACAAAAGTTTTGGAGTTGTATGGTTATAATTGATACGATTATAAACAATAAATTGTGTTCGAAATGTTGTCATCCAGTAAATAATACTGTTTCACACTGTGTGATATATCTAATAAACAAATTGATATGGAGTTATTCTATTACCATGTGTTATATATCTTGTGTGATTGAATAATTATAAATATGCTTAATCCATGGTCCAGATTATTTTTCATATTGATATTATCTGAAAGCTGGCCTTCCTCATGTACAAACAAATGAGAATATAAATTAATTGGTGGCTGGCGACTGAGAGTGGAATCTACGAAGCGCATTTCGTTCCATTTGGCACTCATCATCTGGATGTACCGCATACCGCAGTGAGTGATGATGTTTCCACCTGAGATGGAGCTCTTCGGTCTATTCAGTCGACGGAAAAATCTAAAATTGAATTAAGTAATAATAATAATCTACTTTATTCCAAAAACAGTACTTATAATACAGAGTAGAATTCTCAGCATTTGTCACAATATTGCATCTGATTTACTTAAAATATAAATAAAATAAAAACAAAAGTAACCAGAGGAATTTGTCCACTTTTATGGTATAAAGTCAAAAATATTTGAAGCACGAATTGAGACTATTAAATATAACAATAATAAGAACAGTGAGTTTGTTTCAAACGTTATTGTCGATTCGGTTTGGAAACTTTAGCATGTTATAGATTATTGGATCTAATGTTCTTTTGATATAGTATAGTGAGGGGAAATACAAAATTAGCAGTTATAACACAGCTTAAATTATGTTCACACCTATGAAAAAAATAAACAAAAACAAAAAATTGAGAGGACTATAAATATAAGAAATACATTAACTATAAAGTTTGGTACTGTAAAGGTAGAAGAAATAATTTATTGAGTAGTGCAAAGAAGGTTAGTTAGTTCATCCCTAGCACTATTTTCATCACATAAAGTACATGCCAAATATGGTATGGTGGAATTTTTATGCCTAAACGTACATGCATTAAGTCTTCTGAAAAGAATTCTTGTTTTACCTGAGGAGACACAAGGTTGGAGCTGCTGGTAAAGTGAGTGTTGAGAGTCTGAAAAAATTCCTTTAGCAAATTTGTTACATGACATCAAATGCCTATCCGTGACAATGTCAACGATATGGCCTAATGGGATACCACTCGTCCTACTGACAGTCTTCAGAGTTCTACGAAGTATGATGTAGTCTTTTTTAAGCAGTCCAGGAAAGAATAATGGCGAACAGTAAAGTAGAATAGGTAAAATACGCGAGTTGACAAACTGTAAAAGGAGGGGTTGGGTTATGCCTGAGTGCTTCAACTTTCTTATGTAAAATGTCAGACGAAATATTCTTTTAGAAATCGCTAAGACATGGGAAGACCAGGATAGGTCAGAAGAAAGAATTAATCCAAGATACTTAACTTCAGACTTGATTTCTATATCAGTATCATCAATTTTGCAAGGGTTATGTGAAACAGTGGCTTCATTTAACTTTCGTTTGCATCGGAAACTTAAATTAACAGTCTGACATTTGGAAGGATTTAGTTTAAGGCCGTTACACGAAGACCATTTGCTAATTCCTGTAGAAAGCTAATCATCTTAGCACAGTCAAGCTGGGAGTCAACAGACGCTGAAATAGTTAGATCATCGGCATACTTAACAAAGTTCATTTCATCAGATAAATGAGAATATATATTATTATTGACCGCATGAAATATGAATGTAGCATTCTTTCTACTTAAATTTATTTCATTTTCAGCAAAATACTAAATACTAGATATTCTTATTTCAAATGGAACAAAATTCAGATATGTTTTCATCAGAAGACAAAAATTCATGTGATTTTTTGACTGAAAACTACATCAGTCTGGTTTGAATGACACTTAAGCAAAAGACACCAAGGTGAATATATTTTCATTTATTTACTTATTTATTTCATCAGCATTTATATCAAGATTAGTTTTTATTAGTTTACATGCCATTCAAACGATACCGACATTCCTGATGAACTAGAAATTATCATTCTATTTTTATTGACCTTTTCTAGACAAATATGACTCAGATGAATAGAATCGCGTGATATCATATATGCGTATATATGACCTACAAAAAGGAGGAGGCGAGGTAGAGAAAATAAGTGAAAGTTAACCTCTTTGTACTGTCTAGAAGTCAGATCATTTTGGAAATATGATGAACTTTGTCCGAAATAGAATTCATAATCTAGAAAATGTAAATTTGTGTGTGTGTGGGTGACTTTAGATTCTTTTAAAAAAATATTTGCAAACTCTTATTAAAAATACAAATAAACTATTGCGTTATTTAGTTTAATATTTAGTTAAATGCTAAATACAAGGATGTTGAACTGTGACCGCCTGAAGTCGTTTCAGAGAGAGAGATAAAGAGGAATATTTTAAGATTTTCTTTAGTTAAGTCTCAGGGAATATTGATTGATGACTCTTTTCCTAGGAAATGAATTTGTTAGAGATGAAGTGTAATTTACATGCAAAGTGAGCTAAAAGGTAAACGTAGTCGATGATATAAATTATTGTTATTTTATCCCTTCACTTTTTAGGGTAGAGCTTTAAAGTTTCGGTAGCATTGGTTCTATTTCCTTGTGGTAGGGGTGGCTAGCCTTACGTCCAAGCTTCCCTCTTCACCGAACTGACTACCAGTTTAACTAGGTTAGAAGTGCGTTGGCCGAAGATTAAACCTTGTACCATGTGTGTGTTTGGCGAGTGCTCTACCACTGGATCACCGACGCACACCTTTAATATTAATGATGCAGTTTTTAAAGATGCCTTTACGTGTCAGATGGGACTTTGAAGTTTCGTCAGTAGCAGTGGAGTTGCTGGCGACGAAACTGGAAAATAATCTTACTATGTCATGATATTTGAGTAAAAACACTTATTTTTACCAAATGAATCCATGAAAATTCAATTTTTACCCTTCAAGTGTGGTAATATCATCTTCCTTGTGTTTGTGACAGTCATAGATAACACAGTGGACTGCAGTTCACCCTACAAACATGTATAGGATGAGTGACCTATGTGTCCAGTGCACAGAAAGATTAACATCAGATAATTAAAATGTTCACATGCAGTTTTTTGCTTAAAATGTTTATTTATTCTGATTTCGAACCGGTTATGTTTAAGTATTCAGATCAGCTGACTAGGTGGATGGTACGGTGAACAAGGCTTTAATGCAAGAAACACAAAGTATCCCACGTTTTTTTATTATAGATGCTTTGCATTCCAAGTGGAACTTAGAGTTTCAGGTACCTATTCGCCGGGGAAGTTCTTATTCAGCTGGGTACTCTGAAAACAGTTACAATCGAATATACAACTGTCCAAAAGCTTTCAAGTCCTCTTCACATGACCTGCTGCGTGTTACCCCCTGACGAACAGCTCATCTTACCCCCTCGAATTCTTTTCTAGGTTTAGCATGTGATTTCACTAGATGGTCTCCCCTTCCTCCCCCTTACTTACTGGGAAATAGGTTCTCAGTCTGTTCGCCACTGCTAGGGTTCTTTGCTGTTTATCCCTACCGGTTGGTTATTTGATTTCTGGTGTCAAGGGAAGGGAGGTGCTGATGACTTTGTGGTTTACCGAAAATGCTTGATTTTATAAACCATTGGTGAAGAGTTAGATGTCACTCACATCAATCAATATTATTCGCTAGTCATACAGTGATGAATGAAACACCAAACCCCCATTTCGCCCACCTTGTGTTGACCTCGTCAGCGGACTACTCTGTTTGATTCATCTTGAACCGAATAATTAGTTAAAACCAGTCAGATTCTGGCTAGCAACTTTTGCAGACTGGCATTACATGGGATCATTTTCGTAATTTGCCAATTGTTCAACTCGAGGCGAAATGCTTTCAGTTACAATGGAAGTCTCTAAATCATATATAAAAATTGGAACGATACCAGTGTTAGCAGTTGAATTTTATTCCTCTGAGTAAGAATTAAAGATCTAAACACTAACTTTGGGTCAATGAATTCCTGTCTTGCTATCCCTATCCAAATTTGATTACGTTTGGAATTCTCATCTGTGCTGGTTGCAGTTGTAACGATGCTGCCAAAGTCAGGTAAGTGGAATAAGTGTATTCCTTTGGATTTCTTCAGTCGATGCCGATTAGTGTTTGGTGCTCTCAGTTGCGCTTCTCAATCAGCTCTGTCTTCTCTATGTTTAGATGAGGTCCTGTATTCGTTACGTTTTATACCAATATGTTGTTTTCCTTCTGCGTCGGTGGCTCAGTGGTTAGGACTCTCACCGACCACGCACATGGTCCGGGGTTCGATCCCCTCCCAACGCACACCTGATATCTATTGTTGGCCTGAAAAATTTGGGCTACCGATATCACAAACTTAAAATTTCATACTTGTACTGAGAATATGGTGTGGCATCAGGCTGTAATCAAAATAGAAACATCTTTATGAGTGAGCGAAACTGAAACATTATTCCATTTTGGAAGGGATCTTGGTGGGGGCAGCTACTCAAATTTTCCCCACATGTGTTACAGATGAGGTAAATAATTAACGCTATGAACTCGAAATATGAAAACAGAACTTAGCATATGTACTTGTTATCTCATAGGCCTACTGAATTTATGTTAAAACTTTGTTTATCCACTTCCTTCATTCTCTAGCATTACGCAATAATAATAATAATTTTTTAAAAAAGATTCTGATTAACTTTGATGATTGAAACATCTGTTTGAAGTAGTAGTAAGCTGGTTTTATTATTCTTATCAACACACTACCATTATTGTAAATAATGATTGCATTGTAGTTATATATTTTATCACTGACTGACAAACCATCTAGATTGGTTTATGCTTCTATGTACATATATATATCTATGCATATGCATAAGTAAATATTATGAAGAAATAAAAAAAAAACAATACTATTTCTACGTCATAAGTAACTTACGGTTAGATAATTCTTTCACTGGATTACGGAATGCGTTTAGAATGGCTAAATATGAGTTTCATAGTCATTTGGAGTAAGAATGTACAAATTAAGTTCAAGCCTAAAGTTCAAAAGGATTCCACTTGCATTTTCTTCATGCAAGCGAAGCTCCAGAAGTTCATAAGAAAACACCTGAACTTTGTTTTCAGAAGCGTTACACCCAGCCTCTTATATTACCTTCAATTATGGCTTCCTAATCTGTAGCAAAATAAACTTGTATAATAATTATATTCTTTTGATTGGTTTCGAACTCTATTTAGTGCTTCTTTCTTTTGAGTTCTATTGATCATTACCAGCTGATTATTCAACGCTTAACGTATTAGTTGTCAGGTTTTCTTCATTCTCATACACTGACCTACTTTTGTTACTAATTGATGATAACCTGTGATATTTTTGTCAGTTAATACTGCATATATAGACTCCTAAATAACTTGCTAAATCCTAAACTCTGCATACAGAAGAAGTTCGTTCAATCACTACACTTGCAGTGGATGTAATCTATCTTATTACCCGACAAGTAAATTCTACCTAATCTATTTTTCTGTCTTTTCATTAGTCTTATTTTGTCTTCTCAATTGTAATATTTTACATTTTCAACTTTCTTGTTCTCTACCCTACACCCAATTTAATTTCTACACCTCACTACCACTGTTATTGAATTGATCAACGCTCAATTTCTAGTCATTCGTGTTACATTATCCAACTTATTTGATCAATTTCAGTTCTAATTTAAGTGGCATTATTCTCTACCCCACTTCTACTTAGTCTCTGCCTGTGATTACCTCTGTTGCTACCCTGACCTAAGTTGAAACGTCTTAGTCAACTATATTACGTCATCTAACTTACTAACTCAATCTTACCTTAGTTGCTGTCTGATTAACCTTGTTTCTATATTAGATCATTCTTGTATTACCTGATCAATTATCTTAACTTGACAAACCTCATGTACACACACACACAAATAATTATATATAAATGCGATTGTATGAATGAATTCGCCGAAAAGAGTCTCTTCGCTGAACGTTTTCTCTTTTTCATATAACTCAATGGGGATTTTCAAGCTACTCCTAAATAACTGTATACCTGACTGACATGTTCTTATTTTGATTTTTTACTGAAACCCCTTTTAAGTTCCTGTAATAATCTAACAAGCTTACCACACAAATTCGTCCTGTTTAAAGTTAGTTTACCGGGCTAAAATGTTAAGGGGTTGCTGCAGCTATTCAGTATTTAGTATATCAGGTTTATTAATGCAATCTGTCTTCGCCTAGAGTAAAAAGTGTCAAGCCAATGTGTTCAATGCAAAACTATTGAGGATTTTTATCTCATATAATCTCATTTTAACTCTTGGTAGTTCGTGATTGTATAACATTTGTTTTAGAGAACTTGGCAATATTCACATTATTAATTCAAGTAAGGTGTGTAATAATAAAGCTTGTTTAAACGATGATCGTTTTCATTTTCAAGGAGAAATATAATCAAAAATGACTAGGTATATATATATACTTTAACAGATTAATTCCTTAGAAAACTTCTCCTAAACGATCTAATTATAATATTTATACCTATTTGGATTCTTCAATTAATTTTGTAATAATTATCCGTTTTTCGCCTAGACTGTAAATCATTCTTATGGTATTTACATATCATATGTTGACTCTATCTTTATTAATTGTCTTGGTCCCTTTTTAATCTCTTATTTTATTGCTTCTCTTTGTGGTTATGTGAAACACTGATGGTGCGTTACTTTACGATGTGATTTTGTTTGAGTGAATGAAGGCGGCTCAAATCTTGGACTGTCGACGGGAATTGTTGGTGTGCCATTCTTGTGGACAGAGTTTATTCTTACCTTCTTAAGAATATTTAACTTGATTCTCAGTTACTTTGTAAAGTTAAATTTCAGTTTACTAAGCTTTTTTTCCTACAGTCCATTTTGTGTACTTAGAAATCTACTTTGTCTGTGTAGCCACCTAACAGTTGTGTAGAGGTAATTTAGTGTTTTTCATGTCATTACTGCTGAATAGAACCACAAGGATTTATCAAAGGATAACTGTGTTTTTTGATGTCTTGGAGCAGTTTGTGACTGTATTATTATTCCCTTTAATTCCTAGTGGAACATAAGTCTTCAGCTGCTCGTTCCATTGCGTTCGGTTCTCTGCTAAAGTTTTCACCTGGCTGCAGTTCTGCCCACATGCTTGCATTTCCTTGGACGACCAACTTGCCGCTTCCCTTTTGGGTTGCAGTCGAGGGCCTGTCTAGTCAAGTTACTTGATGGTTACTTTTCTCAGAATATGGTCAATCCACCTCCATTTCATCCTGCATATGTCTTGAACGATTGGTTTCTTTTGGGTTTGTTCGCTCTTAGGATCGATCCCTTTTGCCGATGGTTTCTGGCCGGTGATCTGATCTTGAGTATTGAGCGAAGACAGTTGTTGATGAAGGTCTGTAGTTTGTTCGAAGTTGTCTTCTTGACGTGACGCCAAGTCTCTGATCCGTATAGTAGCTCTGACTTCACAGTGGAGTTGAAAATCAGGATCTTATTTTTCATGCTGAGTGCTGTTGACCTCCACACAGACTTGAGAGTACTGAAAGCTTGTCTTGCTTTCCCGATCATTGCTTTGATATCCTCGTCAGTTCTACCTTTGGTTTGAATGATGCTTCCCAGGTAGGTAGGTGAAGGAGGTTACTTCTTTCACACTATTCACATATATGCTGATTGTTGTCTGTTGTTGTTGCTGTTGCTGTTGGCGAGGAAACTTCATCACCTCTGTTTTCTCTACGTTCCCGTGAAGTCCTATCTCCTTTGAATGCTTCTTCTGCCAACTTGTTGCTTTTCACTAGCATATCCTCCATTTTGTGGAAAATCAGACTTGTATCATTGGCGAAGTCCATATCCCCCCAAGTTTTTGTGCTGGTCTTTTTTATGCCTGTCTCCTCGCTGCCCATCCTGGTGTCTGTCGCATTATCCAGTCTACCGCAATCAGGAAAATCATTGGCAATAAAAGGCAGCCATGTCTTATTGTTCGTGACTGTGAGTGTGTCAAGAAAGCATCAGATAGCCATATGTTAAGACGTAGAGATAGATTTCTTGAGTTCAGATCACAGTTGGTTTTGGTTGTTATAAATATATATATATAAAAACAGACGTAGGCAGAACTTCTATTGAAATCTAAACTCGTAAATATTACGTCATATTTACATCGAGTGATTTGCGTGTTTTGAGACATGATTCTGTTATTGTCTACATTACAAGTACAAATGAATGTTACCTGAGTGGATATATGGAATTGTTTACGCTTGCAATAGAAATGATCTCAAACTAGATAAATGAACAGAAGAAGTCCCGTTTCTATGATCATTTGGATTATTTTTCATAAAGATAAGACAAAATACTTGATTGTCTTTCCATATATTAGGTAAAATTGTCTTAAAAACAAGAAATAAAATCACTTCCTTGTCAACAAAAAACAACATTAAAAACTACATTATCACCTGATGTTATTGCTGTATCAAAAATCAGAGGAACAGTAAGAAAAACAACACCGGAATAAATATAAAGAGACATTATCAGAAAACACAATGATTGCATGTGATACGCAAATTGTTCTAGATTTAGGATAAAAGTGTGACTGATGCCTCCCGACTTGATCCTTGTAAATCTTAATTCTTTTCTTTTACACTGCACATTGTTACTAGTATATTCTTCTTCATTTTGATATAGTCTGTATAATTGTTGTTGAATATGCAATAGACTAATTTACGGATTCATAAACACAACTAAAAATGGAACATCCATCTTTTTGTTCATTAGTCGTCTATCTCTTTTGTCTTTAGTAATAGCAAGCTTCAATATGCATCTAGTTGTATGCAACATGAGAAAGATGTAAGTTATAAGTTGTTATACAAAAATATCAACACTAACCGTCATAATAACCAAGACGATGAAGACACTGTTAATTTTGTAGGACATTTTAGCACTGTTTTCGTTCAAGTTCGTTGGTGCTTTTGTTTACGTATAAATTTAAAGTCATATGACTTTTCGTTCTTTTATGAACATGATTGCTTCCTTATGTGGTTATTCTGTGCATCAAAGTACCTTCTTTTATACATTTACGCGGATTCATTGGTTAATATTTTGTTTTGATTCTGTCCAAAATTTAGAATTAGGACTGGCGGATAAAAACATTTTTATACTAGACTGAATTTATCTCCTTCCTGTAACTATGAGAATAGTTGTAATTTTCAGTGTAAGTACTTCTAGTTAGTAGGTGACAGTCTATCGGGCTGTTTATTAATTTATGATTACTTTGCATTTCATGTATTATATTATGCTCACTATACTTCAGTAAAATTCAGGATGCTTGATTACGTAAACTGGTAGTTGATGTTTACGCAATCTGTGAAACGATTATATCATGAATAGTGTCTCAAGATTAGGAAAGGAAAATAAATTGCAGTATTCATTATTGAAGTGAGCCATATATGTCTTGAAAGTAGTCAAAAACTGTTGATTTTACCGTTTCATATGTAACTGCAATTGGCACAATAATTGTGTTTTCACTCTTCGCTGTTCGCAACAGAATGCATATCCTGAATGCGTAGCTGTCGAGTCACCTGAAAACTCCAGTAGGTCGAATAAAGCACCTCAATCTTCAGAAACAAGACAAAGTAATAAGTCCAACAGGATGCTTCAACTAAACTCTAATCCTAAACACCATAATGTTGAAAGTACGTCAATTCATAAAATTCTAGATACTAACAGTTTGAACAGACATGAAGGTGTGATATTAGCTGATGCATAGCAAATCCTGATTAATAAATAAAAAATGGATATGTATCACTAATTAATAATACTTGTTTTTTTATGAGTTGATCTCGGATTGATATCAGTTAGAGAACCATTGAAAACCCACACTGGAGTACTGGACAGTTGTTTCATCCTAGTTTGGAAATCATTGACAGTACGCACCCACTTGGGTTCAAACCCAGTACCTTCCGGTTGCAAAGCAATATCGTATACCGTTCGGCCACTGGGACCCGATATAATGGTCACTACATGAATTCTAACTTCCACCAATTCATGATTTAACGCGACCCCTACCATTGTCGTAGGTGGGGCATCCATCTTCACACCTGATATCTGGATGGACCTCACTGGTCGCGACTTCTCACTAGAACTCTCGGAAACTCCATCCTGCAGCAAGTCACTAGCGAGCATCAGATTATTTTTCCATAGTTTGGTTTGTAAGGGTTAGTTCTGTTTTTACGAGTTGATCATGGATTGATATCAGTTAGAGAACCATTGAAAACCAGAGAGTACTGGACAGTTGTTCCATCCCAGTGGGTGCGAACGCCAATGATTTCCAAACTAGGATGAAACAGCTGTCCAGTACTCCGGTGCTGGTTTTCAATGGTTCTCTAACTGACATCAATCCGTGATCAACTCGAAAAACAAAACTAATTCTTACAAATGAAACTACGGAAAATTAATAATACTTGATCAAAATTCCCGATCGCCTATATCTTCTTATGGAGACGTTAACGAATGCCTTACGACTGTTTACCCACACACACACATACACACACCACTGTATACCGCTTATATACAAATATTGTCGTAGTCAGTTATCTAGGAACATGAACTTTTATTTGAACGCAATCACTAAAATTCTGATGAAAAGTACACTCTGTTTAAAGTGTTTAACAAAGGTAGACCAATATTTGTAAGTTCGAGGTCAAATTTTGATCACAGCTCATACAATTTTGTTTATTATAATTGTTGATACTTGTTTCAAGACTCATGCTTGAAGAAGATGTTCCTTTTATATATAAACCTCTGTTATGTTAATTTCGATTAATTTCCCTGAAGAAGTTCGGACCAGATTTCCGAACGAAACGTTGGAATTACTCATTTCAATCAATCTCGCTGAGATTTTACAAATATAATTTTCACAAATAAATCACTAAGTATAACTTGAAATTTAAATGACCATGAATTCCTGATCAAGTGCTAACATTTTTTTATCCACTAGTTTTATTGTACACAAAATGCCGTACGCTGAAATCTAGCCGAAAAATCGATTCAAATCGGTATCAGTATTAATCAGATTGAATGAGTATTGCTGAGATCCGATCCTGCATAGAAGTTTTCATCGAAACACATTCAAACTTCATATCACTTCCATAAATGTCGTAGAGTTCATTTGTCATTTAAAGGAATATTTACAAAAAAGTAATAGAACCCTTAAATACTGCAGTAGTTTCATAGTTGCCAAAATCATTGAATATTGTTGATTTTGACGCATTACTGAAAAGCTTTGATTTATCAAGCATGGTGTAGACTTAACTTCAGCTATGTAGTAATGTCTAAACAATTTCACGTCTTTTTTTAAAAACTGTATCTTTGGAAACACTGTACAGAAGACAGACTAAAGATAAGAAGACATTACTGTTTAAAATCAGACAGTACTCTAAAATATGAGACCATTAACCTATCCAGAGTGATGCAACCATTAGACTCATATATTTACTGAAATGATAAGATAAAAGAAAGCGAAATTTCACTAATTTCATCAAGTAATTTATTTGTATGGTTTGAAACAAGAAAAGATTATTAATTTTCGTACTTCACTTTTTTTACACTTTTTACATCTTTAATGAATATATAATAAAATATAACTCCAGTACTAAATGCATGTCAGACATTTTTAAGTTTACCTAGACTGGACTGTCGTAATGTGATAATTAATTTTACTTTTACGCCTACGAGTATAGACGACATTGTGCGGCACAAAAATAAACACGCACACACACACACAGTAAGTTTACTGTACTGTACAGTTTTGATCCTTTGGACATAATCACATTTCGGCTTTTGTGATGGTTATTTTGCTGGCCAAAATAACAGAACAGCATTTTGCTTTTTCTATTCTTATTTCTCACATTTAGCTGAATAAATAAAATAAAATAAATGAGCCAAGAATATTTTCAATTTTTGTACTTCAAAAAATGACAGATTACATAAAAGTGCATGTGTTATTATTACACAGATTATTTAAAACTGTATTCGTGGTAGATCTAAAAACAAGCTCTATAAGCAATGGGATTGTACATTTAACAGTTCATTGTGTGAACACTGTATGACCTCGAATGTTTTAACTTTAACTGTATTTTTTTCTTTTCTATTGTTGTACATATCTGGCTTTTTTATGGTACAACTTTTTTTGTAATTTTGGTGTTTCTTTGATAACTTTTGAAGTAGACCGACCATTATAAACAGAAGAAATAGTGTTTTCTAGGATGGGAAGTACTGAAAATTGGACAAGTTAAAAAAACAAAACAACAACATCTATTCGAGTCGTTTTGATTGTCTTTTTTCTTCTTATGTTTTTTTCTCAAGTGAAAAAAGAGAAATGTTTTTGACCAGTTTTATTTTCAAAAAGAAGTAAAACTAAGACCAAATCTATCTTTCTATCTACTTACTTTCAAATTAACCTCCAGTTTTTCATGTTGTCATAGAAAACTAACCATTCACAAGATGGAGTCAAAATAGTACTTTTAAAGTTCATACAGCTGGATTTCGCTTGTATGACATTTGAATAGATGATGAAATCTTGAAATGTGAAGGAAAAAGAGTTGAACAAAAAAAAGAGGAACACTTAACATGTTCAACTTGTATATCCAGTATTCTTATTGTAGTGTTTCACAATGTCAAAAGGAAATCTCAATTACAATGGAACTGAAAATATCAACTTAGAATATTAGTACTGTCATGTAATTCGCCGAATAATATTAATACTTACATTATCAGTTAAATGAATAATAGTTTAGGTAAGATTAACTTATTTTAAACTTACTTCCGAAGTAATCGTATAAAATGAAAACACATTACTTAATATCTATGTTCAGAAGGACTTCTGAATCTGTGTAAGGCAGATATGATCCATAGTAAAGTACGTGGAAATAAAATAATTCATAGTATTATCCTCATGCAGTTCGTAAATAATCATTGAGTGACAGCTTATGCTTTCCTCTCACCACATATTTAATTCTCTTCCTACGCATATAATTACAGCTTTATAAATGTGGTTTATTTTTTAACATTTTTTTCAAAGTTTTTTGTGACTTCTTGTTTGATTTATAAACGTTTAAGTGGTTTTGGGCAACGTATGCGGTGAATTTACCAGGAATATGAAGGATATGTGAGATATTTAAGTAAAGGAATAAACATGCTTTGATTCACACTACAGACTGAAATTTCGCTAACGAATTGCCTTCTTCGGGGTGAGATAGAACAAACATCGACGCAGAAGGATATGGATCCATTTTATTTTGTCGGTTCTCGTCAATTATGTGAAACCTTTAACATTTTATAAAAGAGTTTATAGTGCAATTTTAACATAGATTTTGTTTATTATGAAACAGTTTTCCAATAAGGATTTTTGTAAGAAAGTCATAGTGAGACAAAATATGAGAAAGGTGAGGCTATCCTAAATTATATATATTGCTATAAGACTGACGTTTCCTGTAAAACTGGACAGATCTGTTGTTAAGATGATGATAAGTTAGTGATAACTGCGCAATCAGAAGTGATACAACACAGTGGTTAGAACTCATAAGATTAGTGAATCAAAATTTGTTGTGTTCGAAGTCAAATAGAAAGACGATAACGTAGATACACTGCGTAGATCTCAAAGGATCAAAAATCAAGTCCATTATGAAAGTCAGGCGAAAAATGATGAAGTCAGAAGATTAAGAATTACTATGGAAGAAGTTACCAAGGTGACTAAAGAACCTAGGACAGGTTCCTTTTGGACACATAAGTCAGGTTTCATCCATTATATTGAGACAACCTCAGAAAAATAAACAAGACTTGGATTGTTTTGTCTTTCAGTTATTCTAAATGATGTTTTTTGAGTCTAATTGGTGATGTTCTGAGTAAGGTAACCAGTTTTTTTGCCAGATACGTGCTATTCAGTTTTGTACTTAAGTGTTTATTTATCATTCTCATAAAATCATCAATTTTGAAAACAAGTTGGATGAAAATCGGTTTCTTGCTGACCTTCATTATATCTGAATTTTGACATTCTTTCTTGTCGTATTTGTTGATATCTTCGAATGAAGCATTTTGTATTCCTAATATTTTTGATTCTTCACAGTTTGAAAAAGATTCAAATGAACTGTCGTTGAAATTTGGTAGAACAGTTCTAAAATATTTGGGCGCCGAGTGAGAAGTAGACATCTGTAAACAATTATATTTGTATAATCTCAGCGAGATTGATTGAAATGAGTAATTCCAACGTTTCGCTCGGAAATCTGGTCCGAACTTCTTCAGGGAAATTAATCGAAATTAACATAACAGAGGTTTATATATAAAAGGAACATCTTCTTCAATCATGAGTCTTGAAACAAGTATCAACAATTATAATAAACAAAATTGTATGAGCTGTGATCAAAATTTGACCTCGGACTTACAAATATTGGTCTACCTTTGTTAAACACTTTAAACAGAGTGTACTTTTCATCAGAATTTTAGTGATTGCGTTCAAATAAAAGTTCATGTTCCTAGATAACTGACTACGACAATATTTGTATATAAGCGGTATACAGTGGTATGTGTATGTGTGTGTGGGTAAACAGTCGTAAGGCATTCGTTAACGTCTCCATAAGAAGATATGGACAGTTGGGAATTTTCACCGAGTATTATTAATTGGTGATACATATCCATTTTTATTTATTAATCAGGATTTGCTATGCATCAGCTAATATCACACCTTCATGTCTGTTCAAACTGTTAGTATCTAGAATTTTATGAATAGACGTACTTTCAACATTATGGTGTTTAGGATTAGAGTTTAGTTGAAGCATCCTGTTGGACTTATTACTTTGTCTTGTTTCTGAAGATTGAGGTGCTTTATTCGACCTACTGGAGTTTTCAGGTGACTTGACAGCTACAGATTGCTGAATGAAACGTTGGAATTACTCATTTCAATCTCGCTGAGATGTTACAAATATAAACATTTACAAACTTGTAGGATTGTTTATTTCTCATTAGTGGTCACGAAAAACTATTCTAGGAGTAATAATACTAAATTCAATACTTACACATGCCTTCTATATTTTTATGTATATTTAGCTCCAGTTTAAATTAAGCTTCTTTTGATGTTAGGTACAGTGCAACACTTATTTTAGATGATTATCTGTCTCAGTCAAGAAACCTTCCATTCATCCTGCAGCTGAAATTATTGAGAAAATAATTTTGATGCAACGTTAATATGCATCTTTTTCAAGTTCGCTTTCATTCATGCAAAGTATTTCCATAGCGCAAAATGAAACATGAAATTTATTCCAAGGAGGTGGACAATTATTACGTATTAGTAAGATTACAGAGGATACAATTCTGAGTGAGGCCTATGAAATCTTAAATATTTGCTGTTAATATAGAAAAAATCCCTATTTAGAAAGCTGAAGGAATGAGTGAAGTAATATTTACTTTTCAGTTAGATCCTTATCTCTGCTCTCCTTACCTCTACTCTAATATATGTATAGTACTTTTATTACAATACACAACAATTTACCAGTCAAGTGGCGACATGTTTGTTAACAAAAATGAGTCAGTATCAGCATGTCAGTGAGGTGATAATTAACGAAAAAAATTAATACACACAATTAAGAGGTAGAAATGGCTGCAACACATGGATTGCGTAATGCATAATTTCGGCAAAATGAAAAGTATTTAAGGAATAGGCGTGCGCACAAGTTGATTACGTGAAAGGTTGTTAAAGAATACAAAACGATTTGGACAATGATAACTTGTAACTAAGGCTGGAGTGCTCATATGAATAAAATAATTTTACAAGGATAACATTTAATTAAAGATGAAGTAGTCAGAAAAAAATAAAATAATTAAGACAGTTGCAACTCTTATAATTTCTAAAGGTTTAGGGGAGGGGAGCAAAGTAGTCCGGTTTATACATTCATCTAACGTTGGCCAAGGTAAAGAGAATGGCTGTGCAAATTTCTTCTGAACACACAGGCTTTGCTTATTCACGTGGACTTCTGTTACTTCAGCTGTTTGTAGAAGACGAATTCGTGAAGCAAATATAAGATTGGTAGGAATGCGATAAATAACTTTAGATGCTGTATTAACTTAAACCTGATGCTCACTGTCTACAAAGTGTTTTAAGATAGAGCTAAGAATAAATCTTGTTTGTCCCTTGCTTAACAATGCTGAATGATGTTTGGAGATATGATAATGAACCTGCTGGCTCCGCAGCTGCAGTCAGACCGGTAGATACACATAAAGGAGGTAAATTTAGGTAGTTTATCCTTATTTCTCATTTGTCTGTGGCACGGCTGTAGAATACTCGCCAACCATGAAGGTAGTCGGGGTTCGATTCCTGTCCGACCCACTCTATTGCCTCGCCAAACCAATAATAAGACTGGTAAAGAGGGAAGGAGGGACATGAGGCTAGCAATCTCATCTCGTAAAAATAAAAACCACTGCTCCATATTAGTTGATATGATTATGAACAATAAATTTTGTTCAAAACGCCATCCAGTAAATAATACTGTTTCACTGTGAGTCAGTGGCACAGTGGTTAGGACTCTCGCCGACCATGCACATGATCCGGGGTTCGAGCCCATGCCGACGCACACCTGATATGTATGGTCGGCCTGTGAAATTTGGCTACCGATATCCACGCTGAAAATTTCATACTTGTACCGATAATACGGTGTGAAATCAAGCTGCAAGCCATATCTAATAAACAAACTAATATGGAATTACTTACTACCACAGTGCCCAAGTTTTACACATATATAAAAACCACTGCTACCTAAACTTCAAGCCTTTAGTCTGAAACCCTATGTTCCACTGGGAACGTAGAATAAGGGTGGTAGTGAAGAGACAACGTAAATCTGCTGCATAATAAGCTCTTTTAATTGCATTCTTTAGGCTCTATGTTACTGATTCGCTGATGTCGTCACTCAAAGACTGCAGTTTTATGAAAAGTGTTTTGTTCGGAACTGTTGCCATACTGACTCTTGTAGGTGCTTAGTTCACATTTTTCTCAATGAACTTATCTGAATAATCATTTTTCTAAGTAATTCTCTAATGGTCTTAAGCTCCTCATCAAAGCAGTCGTCTGAACAGATAAACCTAGCTCTATGAACCAGACACTTCATCAAGTTACTTTTGTATTTCAAAGGTACAAAGCTCAAAAATGAATGTACCAATCTTTTTTTGAAGGTTTCCTATACACATCCCAGCTTAGTTTGCTATCTTCTTTCCTTGCCATCAAGACTTCTAGGAATTAGATACTATCATTACTTTCCTACTCTATGGTAAACTTTATTACTTATGCGCGTAAATAAACTTGTCAAGGATGTTCATAACATCACTCTCGTTTTTCATAACCAGAAATGTATCATCCATACTGTCAATATGCAAAATCCCCTATACACTGTGACATTTTCACTGTACAACGTTACTGTAATGAAGTTTCGGGAAATCGCAATTATTTTGACCACTGTATGTTTTCCTTTCAAAAATCCCTTTGGATGTTCTTCAAATGAATTCTAAATCTAGAAAACGTTTCTGACCATTTCATTAAGGCTGCAAGATAACGGTGTTGCGTGATAAAAAAGTTTTATTCCACGAGCATAGTTCACTGGACTAGAGGCTGAAATGACGGTTCGCTTGTTACTTATGAGACAGTTAATTGCCTCAAACAGTTATCTTTGCTCAACTGTCGCCTTTTAAGTTATATTCCTGGAATTCTGCGGCAAAAACTTTCCACTGTGTTATATATTCACATAACAAACGTTTCAACTACTATGAAACACACGGCAAAGCTAAGCTTGAGCACCAGTCAGTATCAACGGACAAATTACCTTGAACGCACTAACCGCATGATATAGGTGACTGTCAGGCATAAAACACATTTATTCATGAAAATGATGAATTACACAAGATAACTTTCTTTTAACGTATGACAAAAGTAATTCTTAGTTTGGGATTGGAGTATCAGCATAATAATTTAAATGCATTCTGTGCATATAATTATCTAGTCTTCTAACCCTAACAATAATCCTAATCAGTCAGCTAAAAATGTGCTAGAGTGCATTCTGAGAATCGAAAAAGTAGTTGAATGGTCAAAACAGTAAGATTAAAGAAAATATGATGCTTTATGTTGGACAGTACCCCAATGGTTCAAGATGACAGCGAGTGATGAATTCTCAAGACGGCGCAGAGTCCACATCCACTGACTTCATGAAATAAAACACATAGAAGAGGCATTGGTGTTGTATACCTATCCTATAAAATTCAATAGGGAGATAAAAAAACCAAAAGCAAAATAAAAATAATTGTGAAACTAGTAATGATAACATAAATAAGAGAGAATATAAGCCATCTACTGTTATACCATATAAGGAGGGGACATCTGAGACCCTACGTAGTATTCTTAATAAAGCAAGAATTAGGGTGGTATTCGAACCTACAAACTCAATCAGAGACAAGCTCTGTAGGCTAAAAGACCCGGTGGACCCAATTAAACAAAATAATATGATTGAAATAATACCCTGCAATGATTGTGAGGTCAACTACATAGGTCAAACTAGTAGATTGGGGGTAATCAGATTGTCGGAACATAAGAATTTGGCTAAGGTGGGAATGGTTGACTCCGAGAAGATAAGTGATTCAGAATAAACTCAGCAACTGCACTGCATGCAATAACACAACTACACAATAGCATGGTGGGAGAGGGTTAAGATTCTAAGAAAGTAGAGAGAGGTTGATTACTGAAGCCGACCTGGTTCATTGAGTCCACACCCAACACATGCAACAGAAATGACTCAATGCAAATACCAGAAATATGTATGTAAGATATTATTACCATCAGTCAGTCAAATCCCTCAATCCTATTTCAATTCAAGCACATCACAACATTCTAACAAGTTACTTATTTTGTCTATAAAAACACTCGTCTTATTTCCCATCTAAATAATTGTATCTGATCAACAACACTCATATTATTATTTCTGAATGTACATTTTCCTATATGATTTTTATTTAAATATCTAGTCACTTTTATACGTGTATATAAATGAAGGAAAAAGTTGTGTGAGTAACTTGATGTGATTATGAGCAATAATTTTTGCTCCAAACGTCATCAGTTAATATGACTGCGTAACACTGTGTGACTTATCAAAATAAAATCTTATCCATAATGAGATATACTCTACCACAGTGCCCAAGTTTTATACTTATATCAATGACTTCATAAGTAGCCGGCCAGAAGAACAGCCACACACTCGCTTCCCATTTACGACAAGACTGCACTGATCATTATCACGACTGAATTGCAAGAGTCGCGATTATTTGACACCCCGGTTGCACGTGCTGTGGGGCCAGTCCCTAGAATTTCGATCTTTGACTTCCTTGCGAAGTACTGAAATCTTGCGAAGCTTTCATTGTAATGCCAGACAACGTCTTCAGTGCAGACTTCAAAATGAAGCTCACTTAGCAATTAAACTACCCAGCTCAAAAAATGTAACTAAATCAAAATCATTCACCCAATTTGCGGATTTATTCTATTAAAACAGAGCTCGAATCTGTGGTGATAATAGCAATTAGCTTCCTTGTAAAGGATACAGAATTTCATTAACGTAATGTCTTACGACTAGCAAATTAAATATAATACCTAGGACTTGTCATGTGCGTGGTATCCAGATGTGGTTTGAAATTCATTCGTATTAATATACGTTGTTTCGTATTTGTCTTTTTTATTCAGTTTATGGGTGTTTAATTTACTGAAAGAAATACCTAACCTTATTTATTCAATTATCAGAAAACGTTTTCACCTAATTTAACTACAGACTTGTGATGCGAGTAAATAACATACTATGACAGTAAATTCTTAATGTCAAAACAATAAATTATTAAACAGTGTAAACTTATTTGAGTCACCTAAAAACTGAAATTTAATAAATTAACCCAAAAGGTTTACAAAACAACGTATTATTTTCTTAATTTTTTAAAACCTCCAACGTTTATACTGTTATCGTTTTATTGGTCGGTTCAAAGAACCCAATTCGTGGATATCGCTGAGCTGTTCTCTGTCTTTTGATATCCTCCTCACACTTTTTACACTTATCGATGAAAGTATAATCACATACAAAGTGTAGGGATGTAGAATAAAAATCAGCCAATACCGTTTTACGAAGAATCTAAGTAAACTTTTGTGAAAAAAAATTAGAAAATAGAATGGGGGGAATATTATTCATGTGCTTTACAAACAGGATTGGCCAATAACCGAGCCTATTATCTTCAAATATGCCTGTCTCATAGGTCATCATTCAGTATATATATAGACAAATGATTTGAACGAAATATAAGTTTCAGTACTAACTTGTTCAAGTTACTTCTGTAAAAATCAAAACTTCAAAACCACCAAGTACAGGTAATTATTTAATATTTGTACTTTATGCCATATTTTATCCAATTTATAGATCCATCATGCCCGTACAACTATTCCTTCTCTTCATCATGCTGTATACTGTTCTCAGTGTGCCAACAGCATATTTTACACAACCTTCATCTTCTTCGGTATCATCCTCGCCATCCTCGTCACTTACAGATACACAGCATGGTCAAAACAGTCAAGCTAATCAACAGAAATATGTAATCAAGACAATTACCAGTGTACCACTTTATCGAATTGTTAGCTATTTTACAAATCGTACAGAAGAAACTGAGACAAAAGTGCACGACTTGGGTATTCCTCATACTATGTATTATACACATATCTACTTGCATGGAAGTCTGCAGATCAAATAATGTCATCAGTAAGTTTTATTATTTGTTAGTGCTTAGATTTTATGATAAACGTATATGGATAATGACTCTAGATGATAATGATAATAATAGTGTAATATCGAATATTAGGTTTATATTTGTCTATAACAATAAAATAATAGGGAAATAAGAATTTCAATGGGCTTAATTTTAAATTTTTATTGTCATTTTCGAAACAGATAACTTTAGAAGCTGGCAGTCCTAATAGTACACTGAATGGTGCAAATTTAGTTTTATCAACACCTAAACTTGGTGACATGTATGCTCCAGGCCTGATAACGAATGTTCTTGATTTTGTTACAAAGTGTTATGACTGGGCTAAACCAACAGCATTATCAATTCCAATAAGTACTGCATTCGTATCAACGTTGAGAGTTGCAGCATCCGATGAAGTGAATCAAGCATTGATTAAATATACAGCAGAACAATTTTTAAGAGCAACAGTTCCTGGATCTTATCATTTTGTTTGGGAAAGAGATGCAACAATGGTAAGCGAATGTTATTTGTATAAAATTTATAAAATTCATCTCAACCAAAATGTTTTGATGGTAGAATAACAATAGTCTATGCAGATTAGATTAGGTTAAGCATTAATCCTACATGGAAAACCTTTGTATAGAATTGGTTTTTTATGTGATAATAAAACTGACTAGTTATTTCCTGTGTCAGAAGGTAAATAAAGGGAATTTAGTCAAATAGGTAGTATTTCTCAGGTAGTAAATGTGAGATTAGGCCACTTTTCAGAGAAATGAGTATATTTCTATTTGAACTCATGCAATACATTATTTTTAAGCAATAATTAAAGAGTAATTAATGTCTGAAAACCCTTGTCTAGCAATAAAACAAGTAATTTGTCTCAGCTTAAAAACTGTCAACAGTTGAGGCATGAAAGTAGTAGAATGCTAGAGTATTTTGGAAAATGAGTTAACATTTGGTGTTGTCGCTGAATTTAAATTATAAGAAGTCACATTTCAGTATAACTGTTTTTTTATTAGCTATTATTTAATTCATTTTAATCAATGGTAAATATCATGAGGAATGTCTTGATAGGCCTTGTTTTAATTCGCCGGTAAATGCAAATTTTTGTTTGTTTTAATTTCAGAAAGACTTCATGACAAAACTAGGCTATGAACAAGTTGCATGCGGAGGTAGTGAACAATCCCCTTCTCCGTGTGATTGGACTTTAATGGGTTTAACAACTGAGAAAGCAAGGGAGCAATGTATCTATCGACTAATTAATACAAAATCAAGTGAAGACGGTTTGCAGATTAGATAAACAGTCAGTATTCAACATTTTTATTCTATCGTATATCAAAATATGCCTAAATTGGACAAAAACACTCCACAACTTGAAGTTAGCAAATACCATAGAGACTGCACCAAAAAAGAAATAAAGAACATTTCAATGAAATCCTAATAAAGACTAAGATAATCCACCTACATATTCAGATTTTGTTTTTGTTTTTTTGTTTATTCTGAGAAATAACTCTGTTTCCCAGTGTTTTCTTGATTTTTCAAAAGAAAAAGTGTTTTTAAGTGTTCAGCAATATTGTATTTTATCTATATTTTTAAGAGTTAAACAAGTATTGAAGTCGTGTTCATCATGGGTTCTTTTGTTTTTTGAACTTTTCATCTAAATTTTTCCCAATTTCTTATCGTTCGGAAATTTCCATTTTCATACTATTCTTCATTTTTGTTGTCCGTTTCACTGTCGTCTCATTTTGAGGAGAATTTGTTTTTCAGCTAAATTTTCACCTTGACGAATATGTGTTTGTGAAGAAACATTTTTGTATACTCTATTTTTAATTGTTTTTGTATGTTTCAATATTATATATATATAGTCTCTTTCATTAAAATGCTTTGGGAAACAAATATTGTCTTGTTCTTTTGTGTTCATTTCGTTAAAAGTAACACTGTCCACATAGTTACCCTTTTGGTTACAAGTCTTGAAATGCATAATGAATCCCATAGCGATAAATAGGAGTAACAATGTCTTTATTCGTATGCATCATATAAGTTAATGTGGAAGCTTCTGAATTTGTTAATTAAGACCGAAGAAGCCTGAGAGAAGCGCCTTCACGTTATCTGAATTTGTACATATTTGTAATATCAGAAAAATAAGGTGAATCAGTTTAGGTTGTTGAGTGAAATTGAGTTTGGGTTTAAGATATGTCTTATTTCTAAAAACAGTCACTTTCTTTATAAGATAACACTGAAAGACGTAGATTAAACTTAAATCATATTTCACCTCGGTAATGTGGTGTTATTTGTAGTCGAAATTAATTTACACTTAACCATTCGTAAAAATGAGGTAAAACATCCTATTTGCATAGTTCGCACCACATTATGAAGTGGACCAATTTTAGCCTAGCTGTAGATGTTTCTTACATTCCGTTGTGTAGTAAATAGCTTCTATAATACGAATTCTGATGCAGTCAATGTATCTGTGGCTTTTCAAGGCACTCAGGCTTTGTACAATGAGAAAGATTACAGAAACGAAGTGTATAGCAATAGCTTAAAGAGATTAAGGTCCAAATAATTATCTCTTAGGTTCTCTGGCAACACTCTATTGATAACAAACTGTCGCTTAAGTAAGCTATTAGGAATCTATTCTAATATTTTGATGTCTACCATCTGCACCTTTGCTAACATGTTCAAATCAAATCTTTAGTATCGGCTTACTTGTAAGATGTATGTATAGAAACCATGTTTCATTTTCAGAGGGGGTTTAGAAAGTAACAAATTAGATTATTTCACTGTCGACTACCAGTCATTACATAATCAACCTTAAGTTCGAATTTCATGTTTAGGTGTTTAAGGTAAGTTGTATTTTGGTCATTGTGGTCACTTCAGAAGAGTAAAATTATTTGCAATAATTCCTCGGAATTTATTTTCTCAGTAGTCTATTTTTGTGCCAGACATTATGATTAGTAGACAGGTAATTAAGTTAATCTAACAGTAATTGTTCCTATGTACATTTGCTAACCTGTTGATATTTCTGCTCTGAATTCACTGGTCTGATTTTGGCATTTGATCTCCCTGAAGGGGTACGTTCGCACTACTTTGGGTTCCTAGTTGAAGTTACTTGTCTATTGGTTGGACAAAAGATAGTAGTTACACTTCAACAGATACAGAAGTCTCACTTGGAACACTATCAATAACTGAAATGTAGAAACATAAAACTCTATTCTGTTGATAGTCACTGAACCTATTTCCACCCATACTCTGACCTTAGTAAAATATCACCTGAAAACATAAAATTCAGTATAATAAAATATTGGGTTACTACTACTAAACAGACCTATATATACTTCGAAGATGAAAATTCAGGTATTCGCCTATGAAAGCAGGTTATATCCTAAAAGAATTTTCAAATTTACCTAATCAAACGACCTCAGTATTTTGATTTGTGCTTGGTACTTTTGGGAGTAACACGTAGGCAGAGATATATTTCAGTGGTGTAGAAACTCGGCAGATGAAAAAGAGCTGGTGTGACTTTAAACATAATGCAATAAGTCGGTAAAGGTAACTCGGAAACGAAATCATCAAACATTGTACAGTGAATACAACAGTATTGAATAAATGGAGAAAGCCTGGTCAGACAAACTTTTTCAACCACACAATAAATATAATATATACTATATATAATATATAATTAATTTACAGCCCACTTTATTTGGAACTGTCAAGTCACATCTTGATCAAAGCTCATCTAAATAGGAATATTCCCGACAAAGCAGGTGATAAGGGTCTGTCAGTATGAATCAGGTTAAACAAAAAATATGCTATAAACAACCGAACAGTATGGGATGATTTATCTTCATTTCAGAACCTTGAACTGATAGTCCGTTTGAAGCAAAACGTGCCTATATTTTGATATCATTTATGTCATAAGCAGTTGAAAAATAATCCCAAAACCAATCAAACAATCAGCTCATATTAAAGTCCTAAATTGATTGCTTGTGGTTTATTCAGATTTATTTTTGGGAAGGTGTCAATGAAATCACTCAAAAAATAGAGCAGAGAACCTAAAAATAGTTCCAGATGTTGCACTGGGTGAATTCTCCAAATAGACTTCCTTCTAATGACTAAGGATGTCTTGTTTTACAATCAAAATAGGACATTTTGGTATATTTACTGTACCCTGAATTGTTTGTGCAACTTTTTAAAGGTTTGTGATGACTGAACCTGTATTATGCATGACACTGACTAGTAGTGCTTTCCAATAGCTATTCCCATGACAGCAAATATCAGATATTGAAACAAATGATGAATCTTTTTAAAAATTAATTAAAAGCTATGTAGACCTCCTAAAAATAACAACCTTATTTTAGATTAATATAAAAAATTAAAATGTAGACATAATAGCAAAAATTAAAAGAGTGGATTGCGTAATGAGTAATTTTAGAAAAATAAGGAATAATACAAAGGTGAGTGTTCAAATTGATCACGTAATAGGCTATTGAAGGTGAATTAGTCAGAAAAGTGAGACAATTAAAATAATGGTAACTGATTAAAAGTGTCCATTAAAATTTCTTTCAGCGAATGTTCACTAAGCAAACAATATTCTTCTCGATAACTTCATTATGAGGTTCTGCAGTCATAGATATATAGCAGTCAATGAATTAGTGTTCTTAACAATATTAATGCTTAAATAACATCTAATGAATAATAGTGTCAGTGGATTACAGTTCAGTATCGTCAACATAACTATACAATGAATATAAAAAAATTGGGAAAGGTAATGATACAAATTCATGAATTTATAGTCTCTACCGAAGGCTTGGGTAGTAGTAGTGGCTAAATGTGCTTCTTCTGTACACAGAGCGCCAGTTATTTCAGGCGATTCGCGATGGCCTTTGCTGGCTGAAGTATGCAGTTCCCGGATTTTCTTGGCAGCTTGGTTGGTACCTGATACTTGATGGAGAAAGACTCTCCAATATTAGCTTTGTTACCAGTTCGGACCAGGTGTTCTAATATCAGGTTGTTGATGGTTTTTACTACACCTTTATTTAACCACACTAGAGAATTTTTCCAAGCACGAAAAATCAAGTTCTTAAAGCAACACTTAACAAAACTCGTTCAACAAGTGCAGTTGAATCGGTAGATACAATTAGAAATGACTGTTCTAGGTAATTCATCTTTCAATCAATGAATCAACACAAGTCGTGTAGAAAAGAAGACTTGTAGTTTGTCAGTGTTAAAAGTTCTTTTCACTGGTTTTCTTAACTTCCTTATAATTATTTCACTAGGTATATCGCGCTTATTTATGGAGAGTGGACAGTCCATTTCAACTTTCTTAATCATACGTTTCCCGATGAGTTTGTCTGGATAGCTATTTCCAATCAAGATATCACATACTATCCTTAGCTCATCTTCACTTACCTCTTCTGAGCATATAGCTCTAACTCTGTGGCTGAGGGTGCTTACTGAACTTTTCTTGTACTGGAGAAAAACGAAGCTATGAGAATATGTATATTGCCCTGGCCATATGCTTTTCCAGTGAAAATTTCTCTTTATACTACCATCTCGTTTTCTTGTAAGGAGGACATCTAGGAGGGTAATTCTATTTTGGGATTCCTCTTTGCACGTGAATTTCATAGCAGAATGTACTTCAGTGAATTGAGTTATTATTGTGTTCCTATCGGAATGATTATCACAAAGAATAAAGGCGTCATCAATATGCCGGGAATAAAATGAGAATTTTCTGATAATGTTGTTCAGAGGTCCATTTTCTAGTTTACTTAGAAAGAAATCTCCCAAAATGTGACTCACTGAAGAGTCCACCACCACTTGTCTGTAAAGTGGTACACCTTGATAACATTTCTTTTAGGATTCCTATTGAAATGCCATTATTTATCGACTGGCTATACATTTGTTCTCGTATGGAGCTAACCGTTTCTACTAGCGGTACATTTGTGAATAAGGATGTCAATTCTAGAGATAACATAGTCTTCTTCTCTATAGTGATATCTTTGATGTTTCACTGTCTGCTCATGCAAAGGTTTGAGAATATTAACTAACCATCTAGACAGAGCATACAAAAGTCCAAGAGGGAAGGTGGGTTATCAGCGTTTTATCTGCGTGTAATCACGGCCAACATAAGGAATGTGGCTGCTCAAACAACTGAACACACAGTTCTGTCTGATTCAAGTGGATTCTGATGGGTTTGGCTGTAAGTGAAAGTAGAACTCGTAAAGAAAAATCGAAATTCGTTGGAATGCGGTAAATAACTTTGAATGATTTAAAAAAATCACTTTCATGCTCACAATCTACAATGCGTGCTAAAACAAAGCTACGAGTAGACATTGTTTATGCTTTGCTTGACCATTTAGGAAGATGTTTGGAAATACGATGATGAACCCGCCTGATATGTATCCATATATATATATGGTGATCTCTCTTTCTGTTTGCTCTCTTAGTCTGTGAACATTTCATGTTGATGAACCTGTCTCCTTTATTTTATTATTATTATATCGGAAAGCGAGAAACACATTCATCAGCCTGAAATCAATCTGGAAATCTTCGTCACTCAGCATCACCAACAAAATTCGGATTTTCAATACAAATATAAAGTCAGTTCTTCTATACGGGTCAGAAACTTGGCGGGTCACAAAGAATATTTCCAAAAGGTTGCAGACCTTTATTAACAACTGTCTTCGCTCAATACTGAAGATCAGATGGCCGGAAAGAATCACCAACAAGGAATTATGGGAACAAACAAAGCAAGAACCAATCGCCCAACAAATATGCAGAAGAAAGTGGAGATGGATCGGACACTCGCTGAGGAGACCGCTGGGTGACATCGCGCACCAAGCCCCCGAGTGGAACCCGAAAGGGAAGCGGCGTGTGGGACGTCCAAGGGTGACATGGAGGAGATCGTGTGAAGAGGAGTTGAAAGAATATGGATTAACATGGATGCAGGCGAAAAGTATAACAGAAGACAGAAGAAAATGGAGACGTGCATTTGAAGTCCTATGTTCCACTAGGAACCCAAGGGAGCAATAATAATAATAATTATTATTATATATAATATGAGTGTTTGTTGACAGTCTGTTGCTTGGTGACAGATATCCATATTATATGTGTGATTGTTGACATGTCTGCTATATTTTGCTATGTATATATGGATCGATACTTCATTATAATTAGCCATTCATGTTAAGACTGTCCATTGATTTGTCCACACACTTGTCTGGACATTCATATATATTTCGGTCACACAATCTTGTGTGACTTACACTTTGGTGTGATACCACTTTTGCATTCTCCTTGTGTTTGGAAAATAGAAGCATCATCGCAAACCTAGTGGTCTTCTGATTTCCGTCTTTCTTGCATCAGGACTATTAAATTCTCGACCAGTACATAGCAATAATTTGGCGACGAGTACATAACAATTTGGCGACGGGGAAAACTACTATTAACCACTCATCAGCAGCAACATAACACTGCCTAATTTCATGCGCAATGTAAGTAGCTCAGTTGGAGCAGTCGAAAAGTTAATTGGATACAACGGATATGAAATTATGTAATTTATGATGTCAGAGGTTGATACAACTTTAGTTAAATTTTCCAACACTGATGGATCTTTTAGCTAAAAGTTTTGACTAATGTTTCTTTTATACTACTCTCATTGAACTGTCACACATAATATCCAAGTTTTGTGTGCATGAAAGAAAATATTGTTAGTTATCATATCCACAATGTAATCACCACAATGTTTAGTTAAAGGAATAGCCAGTTAGTATGGATTTCAAAGTAGGTAAGGAAGGGTGGAAGAGGACATAAAAGAATATAAACACTTAGCTACAAGGCTGCATAATAAGCCAAGAAAATTATTTAGTCGACCGAACTTAAATAGATAATAAGGATGAGTGTACAATCAGCGAAACTCAAGTCAGAATGCAATTGCCACGGGAGTGACAGATTGAGCTTACTCTTTCTGTATTCATCAGTTTTATTGAAAGTGTTTGATCGCAATAAATTTGCTTTCTTTTGATCACTTAATATTTTCAAAAAATTGGTGAAACACAAAAAACTTCCCCGTATCTAACAGGTGTCTGGTAATCTGCTACCTTTTAAGTACACGTTTTCACAACCACTGTAATTTCAGGTAGTCTGCAGCTGATAAGATCATGTGGAGTAAAGTGACATTATTTTAAAATATGAATTTGATCCTCTTTTTCCCAATGAAATTGTCTATTGTTGTAACATCTTGGCATTCATGGAAAGCATTGTTATTATGATAGATCTATTGTATCAGATTTCCGACAAAGTATTAATGTATAATGAAAGGAATTGTGTAAGACGTAATCACCATAGATCATATTTAATTGTACGAAGAAAAGCTTGTTTAAAAATATTATATTAATAAAGTTGCCGTGTTTACAGCATTCTTCAGACTGACCAGTTAAAACTTAAATTAGACAGTTGTAAAATGGAATATATTCCTCTTATTATCTTTGCAAATTATAAATACTGACTACTGAATAAACTCTCCCTTGTTTCTTTATTTTGTGTTGCCTTTATTAGTAATTTATTTTCTTTGTTAAGTATTTCGACCGTTAACTTTAAGGAGTTAATCTACAAGGATTAAATTTGCTTTCCAAGTTTGATGTAAGTTGGAGAACCATTGAAAACCGGGCAAGAAACAGCTGTCCAATACTTCTCCGGTTTCCTATGCTTCTCTAAGTGATGTCAATCCAACATCAAATTTGTTAACTTAACATTTTGTTAAATATTACATGAACGTTGATAAATTCACCAATTTGTGTAATTTGACGGGAGTTCTATTTTATTACTCTTATGGATGTAAACTTAGGGCTGTGATGAAAATTCACAGTTTAATCTAGGTACGTTTATTTCATACATTTGGTTCCCTTGATAAATTTTGATAAAGAAAGAAAGACCAGATTTTATCCTTAAAAGGACAAAACGAGTATTTAAGAAAAGACATTTTTTCAAAGAATTCATTTTATTTATCTGTACAATCTCATGTATATATACAATTTTTAACCAAAGAGAGCAGTAACAAAAGCGATAAGCTGTCCTAATCCTATCTACTTATATTAGTCAGTACATGAGGGAAGATGAACGTTCACCTTCAAGGTCATCATGAGAGATGACTAATAAACTCGTAGAGAAATCTTAAAGCTCCCTTCAAATTGAAGTATGCTCTGAAGATGTTGCCTAATAGGGTAATGAAATCTTCGCAAAATTAACTATCCAACTCAGAGAACATAACCACATCAAAGAGGATGCTTCCTTTTTAAGATGTTCACGCTGAAGAAGTGTATATAAATGTAGTTGTGCAGCTAAACAGAATAAATTTGAAGAAAGAACTTCTTTGCTTAACTGATTGTTTTGTTGTTATCACAAAAGTCTGATCGTGAATTGTATAAATTATTATTGTTATTTGCTGTTTCTTAGATTTATTTAATGCTTCTGAGTAATTATCGACGGAAATAAGAAATTTCAACTGAATCTGACGTACATTTATTCCTGAATACTTATTCTTTGCCTAAGTCCAAGTTTTAAACTAGATTGTTACTTAATTTGCCCACAGTTATGACAGAAACTGTAGATAATTTTGTCTGTAAGAAATTATATCTATTGTCCTAGTTTTTGGACGATGGTTTGTTGTTTCTACAAAATAGACACTTAAGGCATAGAATAAAACGGAAGAACTATATTACATGTTTTCAACTATTTTAATTGTAAACAAGAATTAACTAAAATTAGACAAAAAAACAGGCTGAAAGGCTGACATTTTTATTCATTCAGTTTAACTGACAATTGTATTTTGATTTTTAAACAAAAAGGCTATTCATTTAAATGAAAAGAAAAATTAACGTCATTTAAAAGGAAGTATCAATGAAATCTTTACACACCTTGCTTTGCACGAAACATGAATGAATTCCTGATTATGTAATTCAACTGTTTTTTGATAATCATTGTGATAAAAAGTAGCTTTATGCCTGATATAATGCGTAAACACAATATGTAGAATTCTTAGAGTAGTTTGTTGCATGATGTATTCTTTTCATCCAGGACATTCAAGTGAAATAGCAATCTCTAGGAGCATACCATATGATTCATTCTGAAGCATAGACTAATCCCTTTTAGTCTTCCATTGTCTCCGAAATCTGTTAACTACTGGTTCAGAAGCCGATAGAAAGTGTGCGTAGAGTACATTTCGCGACTCAAGCACATTAAGTTGATGATTAAAACAATAAGAATTGAGGAGAATATGATGGTGTTGGATAGAAATTAGGGCGACCCAGTGACTTAGATAGACTGCTACCTACTTGATGTGTTGGTTTCTCGTATTATCATCAGTAAGCGGCCATTAAAAGCATGAAACCAAGACCAAAGTTTCATCAGAAGGAAATAGTTAAGTAATAACTTTCTAAGGAAGAATTCAGAATAACAATTTAGATGAAAGGGATATCATGGTTGCTTTCAATATTTTCAGCAAAATGAGTTGTGCTGCTGGTTGCCGGTGGCACAGTGGTGGCACAGCTGTTAGGACTCTCGCTGGCCATGCACATGGTCCGGGGTTCGATCCCCTGCCGACGCACACCTGATACCTATGGTCGGCCTGCAAAATTCGGGCTACCGATATCACATGCTGAAAATTCCATACTTGTACCGAAAATACTGTGTGGCATCAAGCTGTAATCAAAATAAAATATATCTATATACACATATGCGTCGTTGATTCAGTAATAGAATGCTAATCAACCACGGACGTGGCCTAGCGCCTGACTCACAACTAATATACTCCTAAATCTTGCTTATTATTATCATTATATCCTTTAATTCCTAGACGAACATAGGGCTTCAGCCGCGCGTCTCCATTGCCTTCGGTTTTCTGCCAACTTTTCACCTCGCTCCAAGTCTGCCCACATGCTTTCATCTCCTCTTCACATGACATCCTCCAACTCACTCTTGCATTGACGACCAACTCGCCACTTCCCTTTCGGGTTCCACTCGAGCAATGGCTTGTCTAGTGATGTTACTTGCTGGTTTCCTCAGCATATGGCCAATCCATCTCCATTTCTTCCTGCCTATTTGTTTCACAATCGGTTCCTGGTTGGTTCTCTCATTGCCAGAGATCCCTGTTGCTGATCTTTTCTGGCCGGCCATCTGATCTTGAGTATTGAGCGAAGACAACTGTTAATGAAGGTCTGAAGTTTGTTTGAGATGCTCTTTATGACGCGCCAGGTCTCTGATGCGTAGAGTAATAACTTTCTATAGAAGAATTCAGAATAATAATTTATATGAAAAGAGATATCACGGTCGCTTTCAATATTTTCAGTAAAATGAGTTGTGCTACTGGTTGTCACATATGTATATATATATATATATATATATATGTAGCAGAATGCCCGTCAACCTTGGACGTGGCCTAGCGCCTGACCCACAGATGCTATACTCCTAAATCTCGCTTAGCTGTTACTAAACCTGGAAAGAAACACCACTGCCAACTGAAACTTTGAAGCCCATGCTTGTTCTTCTACGTTCCACTCGGAAAGTGAAGAAATGATCAAAGAATATATTTATATATTTGACAATGTGACCACTTGTATTTACGCATTTTGAAAGTTGTTATCTTTCAAATTTGAATTATCTAGGTTATATTTATTCTGTTACGCTTGAAAACTGGAAGTATTATTTCACTTAAAACTTGTACCTTTTAAATGTTTGGTTTTTTTTCTTCAGTAAAATGTAACCGTCATACAACAGTTTTTCAAGTAAACGTGTGAATTAGCCTAACGCTGTGGCAAGAAATCTTCTAAGTAACTTATTTTCAAGTTATTTCAGTTAATGTTTGACATATATATATATATATATATATATATATGAAACTAGGGCAGAATACTTCGTTATATAAATGCTGACTGCATAGAACTCGAAATGTGTAAAAGACAAAATGAATATAAGTACACTAATGAAGCAAATTGTAGGCTATAATAATAATACGAAAACTGTCAGTTAACTACGTAATAAAAAAAGATATCTAGTAAGACGTAATGAACGCAATACTGGACATTTAAGATGAACATTTAGTACAACAGTCTGTTATCAAGGGCAATTATTGAGATTTCTCTCTCCCTTTCTTCTATTCATTTTTATTTAATGATAATTATTAAGTATGTTTTTCCAAGAAGAAAATACTAATGATAAGTTTATATGTTTGTCGTTGTGGGCAGTGCGTAAGGGGATTACTTAATATTATATTTCATTGTCGATGTAAATGGAAAGAATTTCTGCCTTTTATCAAGACATTTTTATATACCATTATGCCTTAGATATCATATTTGTATAAAGTTTTATTCAGCAACAGAGAGTCAGTACATCAAGAGGTTTGAAATACTCCTCCTAACATATACGTACCAGTGAAATAATCTAGAAGTAATGAACAATTCAACAATTCTTTCTTCTTATAAACCCTGAATATGAATTTCATAAGCCATTGAATGCTTTAGACAAATATCAGTTCTTTTAAAAGTTAGTAAGCACGAAATCAAGATCCAAGGGTATTTTGCAGATCATTTTCAAACAACCAACATCATTTCAAAGTGCACATTGACAATGAATCACTGGACCTGATAAACAATTTGCAAACATGACAAATCAGATTTCATTTCAAGAGATGATTTGTGAGGGTTTGAACTGATTTTTGATTTATACCACAGATTAATATTACTTAGACAGTCACTGAAAACCGGCACTAGAGTACTGAACAGCTGTTTCACCCTAGTTTGGGTATCATTGGCAGTACACACCCGCTAAGGTTACAAGGCTAGCTCGTATACCATTCAGCTACTGGGATCTGTTTCACAGACCGCCAAATTGGTGTAAGTTACAAATAATTATCCGTTAAAATGGGTCCCAGTGGCTGAATGGTATATGAGTTTGCATTGTAACCGGAAGGTCCTGGGTTCGAAACCTGGTGAGTGCTTATTGCTGAAGAGTCCCAAACTAGGATGGAACAGCTGTCCAGTACTCCAGTGCTGGTTTTCAGTGATTCTCTAGGTGATATTAATCTGTGGTATAAATCAAAAAACAAATCAGATTTAGTTAATACGATGAACTAGTTATAAGACATTGGTTACTCACTAAGTGGCCAGTTAATATAATATTCTGATTACATAAATTTTGAGGTCATTTCTGTGACCACACTGAATTCAACACGAAACTGTGATTTTCCAACCAAACCGAACTTATTTAAGGAGAATATTCTCAGAAGTTTAATAGTTCGTCGTCTTTTAGGCTAAAAAGTTTGACAGTCCGTTTTATTTACACGTATTCTGAAAAGAGGCCAACATATTCATTCCTCTAAGCTACAGATACTTTCTAATGCCTCTTATTTTGAGTTGCCTTCGTGTAACCTTAATGTCAGGCTTTTATTGTAGAAGTAAACTATTTATAAGTTCAACAAAGATCATTATAATAACAGACATGATAGTTCATGAGTTTCCTGTGTTCATTTATATATACATATATATATTTGAGATGGATTAGTGTAAATCTTTTCTGAATGGTATTCGCTGACATTGTATGCTGCTTGAAACTCTATAGAATATAATTTCTCACAAGTGAATCTATTCAGTCTTTAGTTAGGTATTCATTTTCTAGGATTTGAAAATTAAAAGCCATAGTATTTGTTTCACCTGATACAGATAGTGTCATTTCTTAAAACAGGCTACACAGAACAATGATACACACTTCTGAGCAGCTGTAAACTAACAACACTCACCAGTAGTATTTGCTAGCTGAATACAAGGCTGGACAGCTGTTTCAGACGTTTCAGGAAAACTAGGAGAGGAATAATCATCCTATATCAATATTTATTTTGAAGCACTTAATGTCAATATCGTATTTTGAATGTATTCATATATTCTTCTCTGTACACTCTCACATTTATTGATCCATGATTTGTGAATAAAAAATAACCACTTCACCGATTGAAATGTACCACTCAATTTTCCAGATTGGAAATCACTCACCTGACTTTCCTTCGCTGGCTAACTATTTACTCAGATAATAAACGTCTGTATGGCCATGATCCATAGCTTAGAGCTGACGGTGTAAAGACGTTGTGAGGCCATTCGAACACTCAGAATACTCAATGAACTAGATTTCGAACACACATTCATTCACAAGAATTTGAATAACACTGCAACATATCTTATTCCAACCACTACTCATACGTGTTTTTCCATTGCTTGTCACATGTTTATTCTGATTGCCAGATGTCTCAGCCCCCATTATTAGGCAACTTGAGTGGGTGTAATCTGACTCATTCTACTTACTATAAGGCTGTTCAAGAGCGAGACAATAATAGAGAAGAAACACTCACAGTTAGCTTCGACATTCAATACCACTTGAACCTGTCATGTCAGCTCTTTGCCATCAATCGGCCAATCATCTGAAATGGAATTATCAGTATATCACCAACC
Organism: Trichobilharzia regenti; assembly: GCA_944472135.2. NCBI lineage: Eukaryota > Metazoa > Platyhelminthes > Trematoda > Strigeidida > Schistosomatidae > Trichobilharzia > Trichobilharzia regenti. The sequence continues at coordinate 142,344,300 of OX235262.1, read as the reverse complement.
AATAGAGAACTGCAGATACAAGTGACACATATTTCAGTTGGATATCTAAAAGGGAATGAGCACTTGCATGTGATTCTCAACAGATTCAGAAATTAACTATCACACGATTTTTATTTTCTACGTAGGAATAACAATGTTCACTTCATTGCTATTTCAGTATTTTTGATTAGTCTAAATTTAGATTTCTTGATTCAATTGGATGTACACCAATAATGATGAAATTGTCATAGACTTTGATAGTGTTGAGTGAAATATTATTTTATAGATTTTATATTTATCAAACAAAAACGTAGTAAAAGTTGGGAAGCTTAAATATACTCTGTTGAATTCCAACCCTCACATCCAACAGTCCCTCTTTACCTGTCTGTTTTCGACATAGAACTTTGCACAAATGTGCGGAAGTTCAAGTCGCCACAATCCGTGTAGCACGCGAAGCAAGAGAAGAAAGTACAAGAAAAGCATAATAGAGACAGTGAGCAGAGGTGTGAGACAAAGGAAGAGTATTAACGAAGAACAAAACAGTTTCATTGAAGATCATAAGTCACAGGGAGTGGATGCATCTGCGCCACTGAGAACGATTTTGAGCCATGTCACCAATTGTTTCCAACCATAGATTTTTACCGTCCCGAGGACCCCAGCCTGGAAGTCTACACCTTCCTACGTGGCTTAGACCAACTGTTGTGGATTTCATTGACTGGTTCGGCCATGTTTTTGTTTGACCGCCGCTAGCTTTTTTCCAGCCTGACCCTATATCCGCTAACATTGCTCGTCGATGGAGGCGATGGCTTGACATACGTAACACATTTCCTAACCATCTCAGTCTTTGTAACTTCACGACTTCGTCGATTGATTTCCCCTGTTCACCTAGCACTCGACGCCTAACTTCAATGTTGCTCACCTTATTATGCTACTTTACACGGGAAATACAGCGCAGGCACCTATGATCAAAGACAGCTAGTCTTTTCATGTCTTCCACTCTCAGTGGCCAGGTCTCACAACCATAAAGGAGGACGGATCTTACTACCAGCTTACTACCGGCTAACAGAAGTCTGAAAATATGTCAGCCGAGGATCCAACCCTGGGCTGTGTGTGATGCTAATGAGTATTCTAAATGGCACCACTAACTCATAGTTTAAATACATATTCTGCATAAAATAAAAGTGGAATTCAGTAAGTAGAGAAAAATAAAAACCATTAAATTAAGTGACTGAACAAGTGCCAGGAGTATGTTTGTGAATTTTTTCAATTTATTAAGTCAGACCATCAATTTATTATCTCAGACCGTCAACAAAATATTAATTGGGTATAAGGCTGACTATTTAAGTACGCCATGTCATATCTGACTGTGAAACACTTCAGTTGAAAGTATGTAAATATCTTACTTGCACTGAACTTGACTTTTTTTGTTTAAACGTAAACTTAGCAGCAACAGAAATCGAAAATAGCTGCAATATGATGAATTTCACTTTATTCCGTTGACAGTTGAGTGTTTGATCAGCGTAAACACTGAATATTCTTGACTGAGGTCTGTTGAGAAAATGGTTCTAGAAATTTCATGATACCTAATATTCAAATAAATGCCGCACTCAAATTTTCCTGTCGGCGAGTATGGAAACAAGTCATTTTTAACTGAATCTGTGCATACGATTAAAAATTTCGTGAACTTCTCTCATTACCTGGCTACTGTACTCTTATTCTTTTGAAAGGTAGTTATTTAATACCCCCATCAAAAATATTATTCATCTTGATTTTCTGAGTCGATTTCCTATTAACAAACGTGTTTTCCAACATATTACACAATAGCTCAAATTTAATTTTATTGTATTTTATAACAGATTGAACCATTGTCTTTTCAATAGATTTTCTATACAACAAATCTTAATTTTTGTTATTTTGAGTTCTATATAGAGAAAATATTCATTCAGACGTCTATAAAATACACTCATTTTTTCACCTTCGTGACCTTAAAATACAAACGCAGTCTGATAGAGTGCTTAGTTCACAGAGCAGGAGCAATCTGACCTGATGAATGTCTTGATGAGGAACATAATAATATTAAACGGTTGCTGAGTGAAAATGGTCATCCAGAAACGTTTATTGATAAGAATATGAATCTAAAATCAAAGCAGCCTAAGGTACCAACAGTTCCAAAAAAGGCCTTATTCTTACAATTTCAGTTCCTCGAGGACAACGTTAGCAAGGTACTAACAGAACGCCTTGGAAATGCGGTAAACGAATACTTCCTGCTAGTGAATTACGCTGTGTCTTCAAAACCACTTCACTTTTGCGTTCGAGAGTAAAAGATAAACTGCCTAATTTCGCCTCTTCCATGTGTATGTACCAGTTTAACTACTCCTGTGAAGCCAGTTACATAGATCATACAATTAGGCGTGTTTCTCCTCGGATTTTTGAACATCACCCTGCGTGGTTAAGTAAGGGACAAACAAGATCTATTTGTAGAACTATTCTATCTCATCTTGTGGATACAGAACACAAGATAGATGTTGATGAGGCGGCTTTCAAAGTCATTTACCGCATACCAACAAATCTTAACTTCGCCTTTAAAGCTCGATTAATAAATATTGCTGAGGCTATTGAGATCCATACTGAGAAGTCTAATTTATGCATCCAAAAGAAGTTAGTTCAGACATTATCCTCACTTTGGCCATCTAGATTTGAATGATTCTCAACTTTTGTAGAAATTTTCCTAATTTTAGCTGATATTCTATTTGCTATTATATCTTTATTATTAGTAGTATTTAAGCATATTTAATGAACTGTAATTTCATTGTGATCTTACTTTACAAATCAATATGATTTAGAAAACACTTATATTGATATTGACTACTAATCTAGAATATTCTATGTATATAAATATGTATATATATAATTGTAGAGCCAGAAGAGGAAATTATCGAAAAGGATATTCTTTACTCAATTATTTTTAGTAATGTTCACGGCATATGATTAAGTTTGATTTAGCAGCTTTTAATGACTTATCAAAAACTGCCTTTATTACTGTTGATGAATAGCATAACTTAAGTTTTATTTCGCCATGATATTACAATATTCCTTCGTGTACGACTAATTCCTATAAATAAACAGAAGTGTGTTAAAATTATGTTATAAACCGTTTCCCCTTAAAAATTGTCATTGATGAAGAGGTGTGATTACGCAATTCGAGAATAATGTTCACATAATGTATTCGCTAGTCGAATAACCGTCATTCTTAACATTTAAAAAAAAGCAACACACGAATGTACATAGTGAGGTTTCTTTAGCTTTTTGTTTCGGAAGTTTTATTATAACGTTTTACTTCTTCTTAATATTTTTAAGAAGTATCTTCACATGCAAACACGTGCATATTTTAGTGTGATTTTTAGTTTGTTATTTTCTTCAACTTATTATGTGTTGTTATATCTCATCAATTGCAATCAGGGGCATATCTCTGTTGAATATGAACAGATTGTGGTTCATGGAAGATATGGAAATGGGCTTCACTTTGAAAATGAACATCTTGAGGACTAAAAAATGTATGCATAAGTGTACGAGCATTCATTTAACTGTTTGTTAAATGTAACGGAATAATTCTTTAGAAAATCTCTCCTGAATGACCTAATTGCAGTGTTTATACTCATTTCGATGTTTCACTTAACTTTGTAATAATTATCCGTTTTTCTCCTAGACTGTAAATCATTCTTATAATATTTACATATCATATGTTGATTCCATCTTCATTGTTTAACTTTGTCCATGGTTAACCTCCAATTTAAATGCTTATCCTTGTGGCTGTGCGTTACATTTATAATCTGGTGTTTCACAATGTGATTTTGTTGGAGCGAATGTAGGTGACTCCAACTTTAGACTGTCTGCGAAAATTGCTGGTGTGTAATTCTTGCTGATAGAGTTTGAATTTCACTTCGTCGGCAATATCCAACTTGATTCTAAGATGCTTTTTACGGATGAATTTTAGTTTACTATTTCTGTCCTACATTACTTGTTTTACATTTAGAAGTCTTCTTTCTCTAACGTCAGTGTTGAGGTGATTTTGATATTTTGATGTTATTTTTGTTCAGTACAGCCACATAGATCTATCAGCTGAAAACTGCACTTCGGCATCTTTGTAGCCGCTTATGACTGTGAGTGTGTTAAGGTAGTATTGGACAGCTATATAGTAGGATGGAGAGATAAGTTTCCTGCGTTCAGATCACAACGACTCGGTTTCGGTCGTTACATTAAGCACTCTTAGTAAGAGCAAGTAATTTCCTTGGAACTTTGTTACGCTTAGGTGATTTAAGTCCATCGTTAACTGATCAACAGTTCTCTTTAATGTTATATTTCAAAATCCCAGTGAACTCAAGATATATCCAAAAAGATGGTAATGAAGACTGTCAATAAAAATAAGTGATAATGCAGATGAAAGATCACAATCTGTATTACTGTTGATTCTAATTCATTAACACGTAGATTTATGAAAAATGTATTTATCTGCATAATTAACAGACAACATTGACTGTTTAAATTCATAAATTCTCCAAAATAACTTTTTGACAACTTTTTGCATGGCGTTCATTCCGAAATTTTAGCAAAGTCACTTGAACTACTTTCTTACAAATGCAAGTAGCTTGTTTAATTTTAAATAAGTTTGCGACTGTAGAAGTGTAGAATCTAAGTCCATCAACTTAACAAATTTATTTTACAAATGAAGGGGGATCATATTTTCCGCACTTCATTTTCCTTTTGTCAAATTTTCACTGAATTGTTCAGATTAACACAGTCGCTAGATAAAATTATGTATCTGGTTTTTAAATATAAAAAATAACTAGATACGCCATCTAATTTTAGTTATACCATCTCAATTACTTAGTTCCCTTGTAAGTTCAAGAATTAATTGGTGTAATCACATTTCAATAAAGGGACGAGTACAGAGAGAAGTTTAGTTGAAATTTTTTAGACGTCTTCTCCAGCGTTAATTTAAGTATTAAGTACCAAAGTGGAATTAATCATTTCAATTTCGCTGAGATTTTACAAATATAATTTTATAAATGTCTACTTCTCACTCGGAGCTCAATTATTTTGCAACTATCCGGTCAAATCTTGATCACAGTTCATATGAATTAAGTGCTAAAGTTATTACCATGATGTAGGGTGATGGAGTCACTGGTCTATTCTGTTATCAAGTAACTCATAAATGCTTACAAGAAATATCCTTAGTGAAATTCAGTCTTGTAAACAAGAATTGTTTATATCTTGTGCAACTTGTGAGTGAAATCTAATAGTGTCATGAACTAATAGTTGAGGAATGAATGTTAGTTCATTTGGTCAAAATATAGTAAATATAATGCAAATAATGATTTTAAAAGATAACCGCATAACCTACTTGTGTGTCGTGATTTTATGTCATCGTATGTATATACTGTAATATTAACAAAGACCTCTGGCAATGATTCAACCAAGACTTTATTGCTCAATAAGTGTGCGGAAGCATATGGAAGCAGATTGGATATACTATGAGAAGATAGTTGAACGAAATCATACGCCAAGCCGACCCTCGATTGAAACCTGAATGAGAGGCGACAATATTGGTATTTGAGTGAAAGCTTGTAAGGAATTGTGCGGTCATCTGAGAAGATTTCAGAGAACACAGTAAAATAGCAATGTGTTACTGATGCTCCATGTTCCACTCGGAACCCCTGCGATGAATAACAGTAATACTGTTTGCTTATCGTAGTACGTCCGGTTTTGAATTCGATCATTGTATTCCTCGAATATAAAAGTGTTTAAATGACCTACTAGTGTACTCTGTACAGTTATGCACAGAAAATCTTTGGATCGAAAACGGCTCACTCGGTTATCGAGATGTACTTTAAGTTGAACATTAAATTGGCTATGAAATTACAGATACTCTGTAGCTTGTACACCAGTATTTTTTAGTGTACCATAAACATTTATTCAACAGTGTTACGTCGGGGAGATAGCAGATTTTCATTTCACTAGTTACCGATACCTGAACGGCAACTAAGAGTTAAGTCAGTATACTGTGACTGTTTAATAAATGCCTATTTTGTTCAATAAAATATTTCTCTATTCCAAATGGAATGAATAAGTCACCCTCTGAGAAATCCTGTGATAATAAAGACAACTTCCGAATCAGTGTCGGAGTAAAATTCCAAACAATGGCACATGGTAGTAGACTGTGTCGTCCGATCAAAGCCTTACAAATTTTTTTCATTTTTTTTTGATGCCCAGAGTATGAAAATAACTTTCTACCTGTCAGAGATCACCCAATGTGGATTTTCATCGAAATTCACTTCTTAGTTTTCTAAAGTCCAACCATGTACACCATATTATTCTTCAAATATCTCAAATTGTCTTATTCTATGAATACCTTAAAAACGTCATTTCTTCAGCTGTTCACAGTACGAAGCTTCAGGCTGTTAGCTGCTCTACATATCACGAAATAAACTCGAACAAAGCAAGAACAACAATTGTACCAGGATAATATGAGCTTATTTTTTATTATTTCGAGGATTCTTCTCAAGTGGTTACAACCTGAATGTTAAAAAATATGAACTACATTGAAGATATGAACACACTTTTCCACTATCATTAGGAGTAATTGGTAGGAATTAGTAGGAATGACGAAATGTTAGAATTTGGAATTCATGAACTGCCTGATACCAGTACCAGTCCCTACTGTGAATACTGTGGATTCTAACCACTCTCAATCTGTTAGTATGTTGCTCACGAATAGCATGTTGGTGAGTTGGATGAGTTTCACTTCAAACATACAGGATGACCAATACTGGAGGTCAAGATATCTGGTAATGAGAATAAACATCTGACAAGCAATGGGAAAACACGTATGAATAGGTGGCTGGACAAGATATGTTGCTGCGTTATTCGAATACCTGTGAATGAATGTGTGTCCAAAATCTAGTTCACTGAGTGTTTTGAATGTTCGAACGGCCTCTCGACGTGTTTCACACTGTCAGCCTTAACCGAAGGATCGTGGTTTCAGAGAAGTATTTTATCTCAGTGATTTGTTTGCCAGCTAATGAAAGTTGAGTGAGTGATTTTCAGTCCAATAGACTGAGTCGTATACTTTAATCAGTCACTTTGATTGAACGCCAGTTAGTAACTAGTGTAATGTGTCTGGTCCTTTCTTTGGTGCAGACTGAATTCTATCAGTCAGGTCTGTAGTATGGCTAACATTCTCTATAGTTCGCCATCTTGCTGCACTTCGAACTGTTTGTACTAAATGGCTGGAGATAATTAGCAGGATGCCTTGAACCTAGGTTTCGTGCTAGTTGGCACTCACCAGTCAGCAAGGCGTATCTGCAAATGTGAAGGAACTCCTGTCCCTTCTCTTATTTTTCATCGAAAAATCATAAATTAGTCTGTGATTGATGGAAACATGGCAGCTCACAAATAAGGGTATATGGATACACTACAAAGTGAGTCTCCTATCTCATGGGCATTAAAATAAGCGTACCATAACAAGTATTATATCTGTTCTTAATAAACAGGTTAAATTCCACTCATCCTACAACGAGAAATGAAAAGCATCAAAAGATTTTATTGACAAATCTATCATCTACCGAAGTAGTCGAAAATTCGTATTCAGCACTACATTCGCATCAAGTATCTAAGGTATAAAATAACAAAACAGTGGTCAATAGGCAATGCAAAAGTGGTTATCACCACTCATCTCATATGCTGATATGAAGTCCTCTGAACAAAATCTGTAATGAAGATAATACACGGAAGTTTGCAGAATGTTTCACTTGGACTTTCTATCGTGAAACGAGTGTACTCCCACACAAAATCTATTCTCGCCCGCTTTTTTGACTTTGTCTATTTATCTTAAGCGCACTTCAAGCTAGTGAGAATAATAAAACTGAGATAGTCAACAATATTCTACATTTGAAACAACTGGTTCAGAATACAATCTAGACGGACTATAAAGAGCGTTGTAAAAAATCAGGTCCTTACCTCTCTGGGAAAAGAAGTCTGAGGTAAACCTGATCCCTTGATTCGGATTAACCAGTCACCTATTACACATCTCTTGCTGTGGAAAGAAATTCACCACAGAATTCAACTATAACACCAGAAGTCAGGGAAGTCTTGTCGCAGTGGCATATTGTCAAACAGATCTACAGGCTAACGTCTTCTCATAAACATTCATAATCATTTGGAACAGAGTTCCAGTTACAATATATGGTAGTAAATCACTTACCGCCTTCACTACCCGGATCAGCGAAATTTCATTGATAATGGTCTCATTAAATCATTTGCATTCAGTTCCCATCTTTATGTATGTCACAAGAAACATACTGGCGATATACACTCCCTCTATTGAACAATATTTATGCATAAAAAGGATAAATTTATGAGTAAAATCTTTTGTCAGTATTGTTAGTTACGCCTACTGATGCTGTTATCACTATCTATGTGGCTATTGTTTATTAATTGTAATTATGCAATTCATTATATTTTACATTTCCAAACTAATATGCTTCTGATTGTCAATGGTCGTTAAGGTATATCTAATACAGTCTGTTACTCAGTAATACTGTTTTCAATGAGTCAAGATTTCACTTGTGGCTTTATTAGTCTAGGCATTATTGCTTCTTGAGGACCATGGACCCAGAAATCATTTTACTGGTTCTCACCAGGCTAATAGAATACTCGTTGGTTGGCGTATTCAACAGAGTGCTGGGCTGTTTAGTAAATGTTCTTACTGTCGCACATCTAATGCGTTCATAAAACAAAGAGGCACACCAGCTTGTTTATTTGGTTTCTAATCAAGTATACATGCATGATTCGTTTCCCCATTTCCATTAGTTGTTCTCTTCTATCTGACTGACCATGCACATGGTCCGGGTTCGATCCCCGGCCGACGGAGTCCTTTACCTCGCTAAGTCAGAAATAATTCTGGTAAAGAGGAAAGGTTGGGCATGAGGTTAGCAACCCCATTCTGTAAAAATGAACACTACCACAGAAACTTCAAGCCACTAGCTTGAAGCCTTATGTTTCACTGAGGAACGTGAAGGAATAAATAGATCTGACAATGATTAACTGCACCCTTATTAATATTATGCACTTGAGTTCCTTCGAAGAATATAGTCATATTGTGAATATAAATACCGTTTTTCTACTAATTTCTGCATTTCGGCTGTTTTTATAATGCAAAATCAGTACTACAATACTTGTTGTATTTCCTGTATGACTTTGTGCCAGAATTCCAGGAAGTATTAAGTTGATAAATCATTTTCTGATCCTACTAGAAAACACTACCGATACTAACAATAAATATTTCACGCCTACTTCTATCAATAAACTGTATCCCATTGACCACTTCAGGCTGAGCATAATCTGCTTATTATCTATTATGGAATCTGCTCTATAAATTCCAGCATATAGACAAAGCATTTTTGTTTCCGGACACTGTGCACCACTCATCGACTTACATATATAGTCACGCACCAATCACATCAATCAGTAGTGCTTTCTAACCAGATCGAAGTGATCTAGACATTCGTTTTTGGGCTGTGCTCGTAATCGGTGTATCCAGTTTGACTTAGGTCAAAGATCAGAATCACTTCAAACCAGCAGAATTTCGGATAGCCACCTAGATAAACTAGTAAAACACAGAATCACATTTGCAATTTGCCAGTTGCACAGTTCGAGGTTAGCGCTGGCCACGTAATCATGTCAATAAATCAATCAATCTACTTTGGCTTTCTTGATCGCCAACTATGGCAACAAACAGATCACACAATGTGATTTGAATACTTGTGAATCTGAAAGAAGTTGATGAGATTTCATCTCGAACTGTGTCAATTATAAATCGTCAGTTAATCTGAGAGTAGCGAATTATATTTTTCCTTTGGTTTCGTAAACCTTTTCTATCGAATACTGAATATATTTTCTTCATTTATTTATCCATAGGTCTGGCTGTCTCTTTCTTCTATGTCAAGTTTCCTCTATGCTATATACCTACCATATTTTATTGGTTTCGAAAATAAACTATCATATCTAAATTGAAAATTTCACTCACGAATCATGTCAAGCCATTTATAACTCATAACACTTTTAGAACTCTAGTTATCGATATGGTATAACGATTGTAATAGTTACCTTGAGAATGAATAAATTTTAAATAAATGCTACATACAGTATCTACCTTCGAGCTTAGTTACACTCTACCAAGTGGGTCGCTCATTCAGACAATTCACAGACAAACAGTCCCTCGTTCAGGTTACTACAAAGTGCACATACAAACTAACGTGTACTGCTCGAAGCATATACACCGTAATTTGTCACTGGATATTTAAACACACTACACAGAAACTGCCTCTGAGAAATACGAGGACTTCGAACAATGTAAGCCTTCAAGACATGGTGGAGAGTGGACAGAACTATGACATTCTAAATCATTTAAGGTATTTAATGAACAAGAGAGTCGCAGCATCTCTCGCTATACTCAAATTTTCATATAAAAGGTTTAAAATTACCAAAGAATATATGGTTTTGACAACAACCGAATAAACAGAAAGATATCACATCACGTTGCTCAAATTGTATTTCTCCCTCTGCTCGAGATCATCCAACAAAACGTACTATGCTATAATCCCTCAATCAAGAAGGGTTTCAAGATTCACCTAAATATCACTGAATAATAATAATAATGAATAATAACACACCATCCCACTCCACTTCATAGTGAAAAAACGCCAACATTCATAAAAGTATTTTTATTTCAATTTGCAAGGTTTAAATGTAGTTGACTAGATAATTAACTTGTAAAAATAATTGAAAAAGTATTTAGCAGTCATGTGAAGTAGAATCAAATATTTGTATGCAGGAGATTGGTCAAACGAAGCTTTTAGCGTTGATTGTGTAGTCCATACAAGGTCTGGTCATCTGCAAATTCACGCGCCAGTCCAACTCTCCCCCAATCACAAGCACTCTGTCTAGACTCACCATCAGAAATGTTTGTCAATTGAACATAACGCTTTGATTCCAGAAATGAATTCTATTAAATATAAAAGTACCACAACAGTCACTGTTTTTCAAGTGTTATTCAAACGGAGATGAATGAAAAGAAAACACGAAGAATGAAACTTTAATGATCCAAGAATAACTAAAAGGTGATACGATGCAGTAAAAGTTCATTTAGACTTCCCTTAACAATTTCTGTTCGCTGTGTGATCTGACACCTCGATCAGAAAGGTGAGAAAGGAAAATATTGTTTAGTTGAATCGACTCACACTGTAGACGAAGACGACAGTTACCCCTTAAATGAAATAGGAGTCGAATACTCCATCAAACTGACAACACTCTATTCACACTTCTGAAGTCCCTGATATCTTATCACAGTAATCAGTCTTCCAATCAGTTAGAGGATCATAGTATTGGTGAAGGCTCAAAGTATTATCCACTGAGGCAGATATTCGAAGTGACTGACGCATTATGAAAACTAGCCATCATTTATCTTGGGCTCTTGCGTCAATCTATAAGGTTCACAAAGTGCACTGGAAGTAGACAAGCAAACAACATGCTTCGTGAAATGGCGAAAATCCAACCGATTTCAATTTGCAATTTTGAAAACAGCTACAACAAATTTACGTTTATTACAGTGTTATGACCATACATGAAACACACGTGCATGAAACGGTAAGAGCGGATCAAGTGAATAAGATCAAATAAGATACCGACCTGAAAACACACAATCTACAAGAATGAATATCAATATTTCTGCTACCATTGTGATGCCACTTCTACACATCTATTCTTTCAAAGAAGGAAACGACTTTGCTTCTCCGTGAGGCAATCACGAAACTGACATAAAAGCTTAAAACGAAGCATTTGACCCTGGTATTTAGAAAGTTCTTTTGACACTAAACAAACTGATTCTGGTCGAATGAACATCAGTACTAGCAGGTGACACTTCATCTAAATTACTTCTCTGAAATCGTTCTTCACAAATAGGGTAAATAAGAGGTAGGCCTTACTGACATCCTAATCAGATTCGCAGCAGTTCTCCACCACTAAGAATTCCAGATATTCCTCATGCATTCATGACGTCGAAGTTATCCAGCTGATGGGATGAGACACTCAAATGTAAACTATAAATAATCATTACTGCCTGAGAAAGAAGAAACACTACAACTCAACACATTCTTTCAAATAACAAAACAACATAACCACAATATTTCAAGAAATCAATACAAAGAAAGACGTCATCATTCAATTCTACTGTAAAAACTCACAGATGTTGATCGTTTCTCCCAGAGGTAGTGATGGGAACCAAGTGTTTTATGCCTTAAAAACCTCTCACTTGTGGCGCTAATCAATCCACGGGTGATAGTTTCATCGTCACCATATCTCATAATTGATATGAATGTGTTATTCCGATGTTCCCCTGCTATCGAGTTGTAGCATCCTCGTACAAAATCCAATATAAATGTTATAGGATGTGGTGCATACATGTAGTCTAATTTGCGAAAGCTAAAACCAGATTTACACCATTCACCTCACTATCCGGACCATCACCACGGAAGCTCACCTAAAAACAAAAACAGAAGAAGTAAGCGAAACTGATTCACAATCACTCGTCGTAGAAACAGGAAAAAATTAGGTGTGCATACTCGTGCATTGGACATTTCGAAGTAAAATAAAATCGTAAGCATACTCAAACTTACAGTGGACAATTGACTGTCAGCTGATCTGAACGCCATGAAAATATGTGTGTAGTATACATTATATGGCATGGATAAAAAGGAAACTTTCACTTCATTCTCATACGTTTTATTAGATAGATAATTCACAGCTTTATAGAAGACAGAAGATTTTAATGACTTGATATTTCCTGCAATATCAGAATTATCATTACTATTATCATCCTGATTCGTGTCTAATATCACATTCTTCAGCTGGACGAGAACAAGGAGAACACAAAAAACTTTCATTTCTTACTCAGAAAGTTAAAAAATAAACTGTATATTTATCTGCTTGTATTTTCAAGTCAGTAATGAACAATGTGAAAATGACAGTTAGACATATATCAAGAGTATTTATAGTCTTCCAGTGATGATTATGAAATAAGCAAAACCAATATTCAAGGCCCAGTTGGTTATTCGTGTTTTCGTTGTTGTTGTTGTTTCATTCTATTGTTTTCATACTTTACATAAACGATTGTTACATTCTCTCTCTCTCTCCAAGTTCATTAACTGACCCTATTTGTTTTTATTATTTTTGTCCATAAAGTCATCATTTCGACTGTATGAAATTATGCTAGGAAGGTAGGGGGAGGAGAGATGGCCTCGGCTGGCGTGAGGTGGAAGTAGTAACTACGATTGTGTTACATGAATGAATGAATGAATGAATGAATGAGTGAATATTAGGTAGGTTTCTTCAATCACAAATATGTCGTCTGTCTATGCGTCTGAGTGTGCTAAAACAACTTCTATTGTTGTTGTTGTTGTTGTTGTTACAGAGTTGTATGTATTGGATTTTCAGTATTTAGGAATTTGCAGCCATAAATTCCATTCGAATCATCTGATTAAGTTTGTCTATTATTATATGTGTAAAACTTCGGCACTGTGGTATTAAGTAATTCCATATTAGTTTGTTTATTAGATGTATCACACAGTGAAACAGTATTATTTACTGGATGACACACTTCCGAACAAAATTAATTGTTCATAATCATATCAATTGTAATCACACGACTTTGAAACTTGAGTTTTATAGTTTTCTTTGTCTTCTCCTATTTGTCATAGAGGTAAGAGAATATTCCAGATATCTGGGATAGGTGTTGAATCGTTCCTATTACATGTATGTATTTTCAGTTGATTCGATAAACAAAGCTTCTGTTATCAATCTCTCCCTAAGCCCTGTGGCATCAGATTTTAAAACTGTCATCTTATCCCATCCATCCTATCGTATGGTTGTGTGTGATTGCATGTAATGCTACAGATGAACTATTCCCTAGATTTCTTATTTTATTTGGGTCAACCAATCTAGATTTTGTTACGTTTTTATGTTCGGCTAGTCAGGCTGACTGCCCCTGTTCTACTAGTTTGACCTATGTATTTGACCTGACAATCATTCAAGCAGGGTATTAGGTAAACTAAATTGTTTTCAGGATTTTCATCATGAGCTGACATTAGTTAGAGAACCATTCGAAAACCTGCACGGAGTACTGGACAACTGTCTCGTCCTAGTTTGAGACTCTTCATCAGAACGCAGCCACCGGGCTTCGAACCCAGGACCTTCTGGTTACAAGGCGAGCTCGTATACCATTCAGCCACTGGGACCCGATCCAATGGCCACTGCATGGATTCTAACTTCTACCAATTCACGACTTAGCGCGACCCCAGCCAATGTCTTCGGAGAGTATTTGTCCTCACATCCGACCTACTGCACCCTACTGGTCACGAATTCTCACTAGAACATCAGGTAACTGCATACCTGAATAGGGCGAGTCACCAGTTAGCATCTCATTGTCTTGCTTTGTTTTAAAGGCTCCACAGGATCCTTTAACCGACAAAGCTTGTTTCTAATTGAGTTTGTGGGTTTGAATGCCAGCCACTTTTATTCCTACCTTGTTAAGAATTCTGCGTAATGTTTCCGAGGTTCCTTCCTTGTATGGAATTACTACTGATGATTTAGATTCCTTATTGTTGGTATCGTCATTAATATTATTATTATCATCATCATCGCTGTTATTATTATTATCATTATTATTACTATCACTATCGCCACTATCATTATTTGTTTTACTTTTACATTCCTTACATATTTCCTGACTAATTTATCAGGGTAATTATTAATTTTCAAGGCTTCTTTTATGTGTATCACTTCCTGTCTTAGATTTTCCTTGGTACTACTAAGCTTTTGTGCTCTGTCATTTAAACATTTCACCAATCCTATTTTTACTGACATAGGATAGGATGATGATTGGAAGTCCAAATATCTGTTTGAATGTGTGGGTTTCCTGCAAACACTAGTGTTTAACTTCCCATCTTCTTTCCTTTTTACCCTGCACTCTAACACTGGAAGCTCCCCTCCCTGATTTTCCAATTCATAAGTGAATCGAATTGCCTCTACCTTCGAGTTGATGTGTTCAAAAAATCTATCTACATCTCGTGTCCTAAGTACAGTGAATGATTCAACAGCTGTCCAGTTGGATATCTGGAAAATTCTACTACCCCAACAACGACAAATAGGAGAAGACAAAGAAAACTATAAAACTCAAGTTTCAAAGTCGTGTGATTATAATTGATATGAATATGAATAATGAATGTTGTTCGAAATGTCATCTAGTAAATAATACTGTTTCACTGTATGATATATCTAGTAAACATACAATTTTTAAAAATCCAAACAAGCTTTAATGTTTAACTAAATTTCCAATGCATCTTCACACTGTTTGTTCGTAACTAACAGAGAATATGTGCCGATATTTTTAAGTTTATCATCTACTTTTTGTATTTATGTATTGCATAAACTTCTCATAATGTTTGGCATATGTGTTTTGTGCCATGAATAACAAAATTCTTTTGTGATAATAACATTTATCTCACCTAGTGACCTAAATAAACTGAATTTTTGTTTACTGGATAAATTTTTACTGTAACATAAACTTAAATTATTTGCATTTTCGCTTAAATTATTTAAACAAAAATTATCCGCGTATATTTATGTAAGTTACTTGGGAATGTCGAATGAACAGATGAATAAACCTTGTTTTGGTGGGAGTGAGCAGTAAAATGCAGGACACGTTTTTTGTCCTGTTTGGGTCTCTTCATTTGATCACACTTGTCGCCCATGCAGTAGTAGTGTCGCCATCGAGATTCAGGTCCACGTTACCAAGAAACGCATACAAACAGAATGAGGGTGATAAATTTGGCCAGGTATATTAACTGGAAAATAAAATTATGAATGAATAGAATGAATCATTTAGGGAAGATAGATGCGTGTGTAAGTAATGTAATATTAAGACACATATTAGAGATAGACGAAAATCTCAAACCGGTTGACATGGTGCATACCAGATAAGAGTTAATGTGTTTAAAAGAAACTTGCTAGTAAGTGGTATAATAAACTTTTAAAATTTTCACTTTTTCTGTCTTGGTGTAAGTAGTAATTGGCGTCAATCATTGGGTCAGACATTTTACACTTTTATAACCTTTCCACTTTCCGCGGAGTGGAATTTATGACGCTGCTTATCAGAGGACCGTACTTTGACCATACCTCACTATTTGTGTGAATACGTGAATTTTTTACTTATACATTACTTGCGATCCGAGCGAAGCACAAGACTTCAAGCTTTTAAGATATCACTAACTGCTGGGTTGCTAGCATCATGCTCAACGTCTTCTCTTTTGAGAGATTACTATAGGCCAGTAAACCAGATGAACTTTATCCGTTAATCCACAGGGTATCAAACCATTGACCACTATTACGTGATAAGAGACCATTCTTCCAGTAAACCACTGATATAAACCGTTAAGAGTCCCATTCATTTCACGAACGCCCACAAACTAAAATCCATACACCTTGAAATAATCAGACCACAAGAGGGTTTCATCATGCTGAATATTTTTCCTATCCAATTATTAATATGATAATGTACAATGAGATACATATTGTATCAATCCATAGCTTAAGGCATTTATATTAAGATAGAAATTTCAATAAAACCTTAAACATCTTACACCCATTCGCACAAAACCTCCAAGAAGCTTTTGCCTTCAGTAAGTGGTGTGTTAATAGAACTTCCATAATGTCAAGTAATAATTAGCTGAATGTGGGGTAAGTAGTCGCATTTACTACAACGGAGGCAATGCATAATCACACTAACACCATCACATTTCAATTATGAAGTCAAACACTTATTTTATATATTACTTGTGGAATAATCTTCGACTGAGTGATTTCACGATGATCTTCTTCCTACCGAAATTTACTCGTATCAAACAAACTGTAGCAAATAGGTTCAATTAATTCATGATCTTTCTCCTCAATTTTTGTGACTACATGAAAGTTGATTGTAAAAACAACAGGAACATCCATATCGGAACTTACACTGAGATAATATAGTAACGGTAGTCATCAGTCACAACAATATACAAACTCATTCCATGTTAGTTTCTTTACTAGATATATCATACAGTGAAACAGTATTATTTACTAGATGACATTTCGAACAACATTCATTATTCATATTCATATCAATTATAATCACACGACTTTGAAACTTGAGTTTTATAGTTTTCTTTGTCTTCTCCTATTTGTCGTCATTGGGGTAGTAGAATTTTCCAGATATCCTACTGGACAGCTGTTGAATCATTCACTGTACTTAGGACACGAGATGTAGATAGATTTTTTGAACACATCAACTCGAAGGTAGAGGCAATTCGATTCACTTATGAATTGGAAAATCAGGGAGGGGAGCTTCCAGTGTTAGAGTGCAGGGTAAAAAGGAAAGAAGATGGGAAGTTAAACACTAGTGTTTGCAGGAAACCCACACATTCAAACAGATATTTGGACTTCCAATCATCATCCTATCCTATGTCAGTAAAAATAGGATTGGTGAAATGTTTAAATGACAGAGCACAAAAGCTTAGTAGTACCAAGGAAAATCTAAGACAGGAAGTGATACACATAAAAGAAGCCTTGAAAATTAATAATTACCCTGATAAATTAGTCAGGAAATATGTAAGGAATGTAAAAGTAAAACAAATAATGATAGTGGCGATAGTGATAGTAATAATAATGATAATAATAATAACAGCGATGATGATGATAATAATAATATTAATGACGATACCAACAATAAGGAATCTAAATCATCAGTAGTAATTCCATACAAGGAAGGAACCTCGGAAACATTACGCAGAATTCTTAACAAGGTAGGAATAAAAGTGGCTGGCATTCAAACCCACAAACTCAATTAGAAACAAGCTTTGTCGGTTTAAGGATCCTGTGGAGCCTTTAAAACAAAGCAAGACAATGAGATGCTAACTGGTGACTCGCCTTATTCAGGTATGCAGTTACCTGATGTTCTAGTGAGAATTCGTGACCAGTAGGGTGCAGTAGGTCGGATGTGAGGACAAATACTCTCCGAAGACATTGGCTAGGGTCGCGCTAAGTCGTGAATTGGTAGAAGTTAGAATCCATGCAGTGGCCATTGGATCGGGTCCCAGTGGCTGAATGGTATACGAGCTCGCCTTGTAACCAGAAGGTCCTGGGTTCGAAGCCCGGTGGCTGCGTTCTGATGAAGAGTCTCAAACTAGGACGAGACAGTTGTCCAGTACTCCGTGCAGGTTTTCGAATGGTTCTCTAACCAATGTCAGCTCATGATTAAAATCCTGAAAACAATTTAGTTTACCTAATACCCTGCTTGAATGATTGTCAGGTCAAATACATAGGTCAAACTAGTAGAACAGGGGCAGTCAGCCTGACTAGCCGAACATAAAAACGTAACAAAATCTAGATTGGTTGACCCAAATAAAATAAGAAATCTAGGGAATAGTTCATCTGTAGCATTACATGCAATCACACACAACCATACGATAGGATGGATGGGATAAGATGACAGTTTTAAAATCTGATGCCACAGGGCTTAGGGAGAGATTGATAACAGAAGCTTTGTTTATCGAATCAACTGAAAATACATACATGTAATAGGAACGATTCAACACCTATCCCAGATATCTGGAATATTCTCTTACCTCTATGACAAATAGGAGAAGACAAAGAAAACTATAAAACTCAAGTTTCAAAGTCGTGTGATTACAATTGATATGATTATGAACAATTAATTTTGTTCGGAAGTGTGTCATCCAGTAAATACTAATACTGTTTCACTGTGTGATACATCTAATAAACAAACTAAAATGGAATTACTTACTACCACAGTGCCGAAGTTTTACACATATAATAATAGACAAACTTAATCAGATGATTCGAATGGAATTTATGGCTGCAAATTCCTAAATACTGAAAATCCAATACATACAACTCTGTAACAACAACAACAACAACAACAATAGAAGTTGTTTTAGCACACTCAGACGCATAGACAGACGACATATTTGTGATTGAAGAAACCTACCTAATATTCACTCATTCATTCATTCATTCATGTAACACAATCGTAGTTACTACTTCCACCTCACGCCAGCCGAGGCCATCTCTCCTCCCCCTACCTTCCTAGCATAATTTCATACAGTCGAAATGATAACTTTATGGACAAAAATAATAAAAACAAATAGGGTCAGTTAATGAACTTGGAGAGAGAGAGGGAGAGAATGTAACAATCGTTTATGTAAAGTATGAAAGCAATAGAATGAAACAACAACAACAACGAAAACACGAATAACCAACTGGGCCTTGAATATTGGTTTTGCTTATTTCATAATCATCACTGGAAGACTATAAATACTCTTGATATTTGTCTAACTGTCATTTTCACATTTTCCTTGTTTCCTCTTGGTCCGTCTGCTTCTCTTTATTATAGAGGCTTGATGGCTTCAGAGACTGATCCTATTTTGAAGGACTATTGTATACTGACCTTTCTCTCTGCGGGAAGCATACTGAACGCATCCTGTTTTGATAAACTCTGGAGTTTTTTTGATGTGGTCAGCAAGGGTTTCGGTGTCTCATATTTTTGTTAATCATGGTTTTCTCTGTTATGTTTC
The DNA here is from genome assembly GCA_944472135.2 of Trichobilharzia regenti. NCBI lineage: Eukaryota > Metazoa > Platyhelminthes > Trematoda > Strigeidida > Schistosomatidae > Trichobilharzia > Trichobilharzia regenti. Next base: position 142,324,582 of record OX235262.1, on the reverse strand, counting down.
TCTGGTTTCATGCGCTTTGATTTCTTATCACAAAGCTTCCAGGTTTTTTAGTGTAGTTTTGTAAGGTTCGCTTTCTGTTTTTCTGCTTCAGCCAACGGAGCATTTTAAGCGTTTTATTTCCTCTAGCATTCTCTTTCAATCATTTGGATTATGAGGAGCTTCTTTTTTGCTGTCTACTTCTATACGGATGCCACCCATGCTTCCTCATTCTTTCGCCGTCTACTACTTAACAGTTGTTCCTAAATTGTCAGTCCTTTCCTTATTCCTTCATTCTCATGGAGGCTAGACAGGTTTCCTTCCAAAACTTTTCTTTTCACATTTCAGGGGTTCCCCACTTGAACTTGACACTGAGGGATTCTTGAACTACATGGCGTTCTAAATCAACAATCATTCTCCTCCTCTATCTTTTACTCAGTAGGTAGCGTCTATCACACTGCATCAGAGTTTAAACGGCAGTATTTAATTTCTATTGACCAGTCTCAGCTTGTGTGTATCAAGATAGTGGTATCACAGAGATTAAGAACAAGGCTTCTTCGAGCTATTTCGTCTCCACCTAGTCTAAAGCTTGTTTTGATCAAGGTGAAGCCACTGAAATGTCTTGAATTCCGAAGGAAAGTAACAAAGCGTTAAAGTTCTCTTTAGAGGTGGAGACTAGATTAAATTTTTATGGTCGTGCTCATGTGAACTTGTGGCCTAAGAATAAGAGCCTTGTAAACTATGACCCAACTTTATCATAGAGAAGAATGTTTTGAAATATTTCTTCCCATTGTCATAGTTGGCTATTTTGTGTCAACCTCTCCAATCCCGTGATATTGATAATAATTACTTTATTCTAAACAACAATACATTTTACAGCGATCTAGCTCTTTATACAAGTATGCGAGTACATGAAATTGAAAAATAACAAAATCACCAAAAACTGAAAGTTTGTGCAGCATAATGAACTATCAAGAGATAATATAATAAATAGTACATTTAGTAATAATCTTTGCTTGTATTTTGAAGTTTAGTTATTAATTTAAAAAGTTTATAGGCTTCTTTCCGGAAATCCCTTCACACAAAGCCCGTGCCGAATTCGGTATGGTGGAATTTTTCTTTCTTGATGTAATCACATGAATTCTTATGAAATTTCTTCCGAAAAGATAGAAGGAAAAAAATGTGAGTAAAGTGGATGTGTAGCGTCAGACACGACTACTTTAGCCTATTACTTGTAAGGATTGGAATACCTAGAAAGAAGTGTATAATAGTTTAATCAGATGTGTACCACTATTCTTATTTAAAGCCCTAAATTTTCTACCTAATACAACATAGTCCTTTTTAAAGAAGTTCAAAGAAGAATAAGGGCGAATATTAAAAAGTAGTGAGCAGGATGCATCAGTTAATAAAACGTACGACAAGAGATTGATTTATCACAGAATGTTTCGACCTTTTTATGCAATAAATCAAGCAAAACATTTTCTCAGAAATCGGCAGGACGTGAGAAAATCAGCAGAGACTTGAAGAAAAACGGATGCTGGGATAAGAGGCATTCAAATTATTTCCTGTCGGAGTGCCATCATTGTTTTGAATATCATGGAACTGGATCAGTCCACGCAAGTTTTTTAGCACTTAAAACTAAAATTGATGGATTCAGTTTAAGACCACTTAGGTGGGACCATTTGTTAATTTCAGATAAGAATATATGCATATATATATCAGAACAATCCAGTGCAGAAACTACTGGAACAGAGATGGTTAGATCACCGGCAAGTTTAGTGGGATTGCGGCGAGAGCTGTCTGCAAGCCAAACCTGTAGACAACAATTAACGTCAGTGTTTACGTCCCAAATCTTGTTCATGAGAAAAAACAAGAACAGAGCTTAACCTTGAGGAACTCAGTCGCATCAGACTTAGCGTAGATGGATGCGATTTTCAGGTATATCACCTGACTGTCTAAGAAATGGCAACAAGGAGATGATAGAATAACCTTTAACAGAAAAACCACCAATCAGAAGACGTTACTTCTCTGCTAACAGTAAAGCTAATAATAATGTACATAAAAATCTATAAATATCTGTTGATTTTCTCAATAAACGATCTGTTGCCGAGCCCTTGCCTCCTTCCGTTTCAGGATTAGATCTGGAACAATGTGAAGGGTTATGCGGAAAAATGGAGAGAGTACTATGCCTCAAGTGACACCAGTTTCCGTCAGAAATGAAGTGGAGCGCTTTCCATTTAAGAGAGTATATCATTTCCTACCTGAGAAATAAGAAGCCAACGTGTGACCCAGGACTCAGTGCGTGCTGAAATCGAGCAGCCTGGTAAGAGTGCCCTACAAATAGAATAAAAAGCAGTAGTGTAGTCTAAAAAAGAGGCTTTATGCCTCTATCAAGACTCGAAACAATATTTTAGTAGCATCTAAAGTGTTTCTGCTGCACATATAAGCAAACTGCTTTACGTTACTAAAACATTCCGACGAAGATGTAAGATCATGCAAGTGGAGTTTCTCGATAGTTCTCAAAAGTGGAGACGTAATGGCGATTGGCCTAAACTTAAAATCTGATCCAGAAAAGGATTTCAGTTGAGGCACCACCTTTATTTCTTTTCAGGCAACAGATGTATCCCTACAAAGTGAGGATTCTTCCTTAGGTGTTGAGAATGACTCAACACGATGGCAGTATATAGTGGTAAACATGGCTTGTGGAGAGGCCGAGCACTTGAAGGTCACTCAGGTATATTGTAATTGGTAGAATTTCCTTTGCGTAAACGTTGTGGTTAATACGTAGTACAAGTTATTGAGGCGTGATTTGAAATAATAATGATAATAAAATCACATAGATATTATATTTTTCAGCTTAAAGGGACAAGTTAATGCATGCATACATTTCACAGATATGATATGCATTAGATCCACTAACAAAAATAATATTATTGGATAACTTAATCAAAGAGGTATGAAGTTTGAAGATTTAGTATTTTTCAGTTGGTTACAATGGAAGGATGAGACGGGTGGTTGTGTAATAATTGTTTTTTTCAGGAGAGAAACTGAGGTAGATAAATCATAAGTCCTATAACTCTCCAAATCTATCTTGGAATATATCTATAGAATCTCACCTAATCTGCAATTGTTTCCTTCCTTCTTCTCAAATTAATTGCGACTAAAATAAGGAATTGTTCACCTGAGGTAAGATTAATTCACCTGATATGTATACATCCTCAGATATTTTCCAATACGGCCGAAGGTAGTCGAAGGAACACAACCTCAATATTTACCCGGAAAGATCGTGTCCAGTCTCTGCTGGTGATGAAAACTACAAGGACTTGTCCAGCTCCACTACCAACTGAGGGAGACTGGTCCACATCTTGTGGATAGAATGATTAGTTGACTTTATGTTGACTATGATGCAGCTATAAAAAATCTACAACTGTGACTTTTTTCACTGAAATGTTATAAACTCTTTTAATGTAAATATGTATGCTTTCGCAATAAATTATTTTTAGTTTGGTTGACCACTGTTCCGTTGTAAATATGTGCATCCCTGTCGGCTTCCTGCATTTCTTTTACTTATCATTTCGAGGACATTACATAGTTAACAAGAATGATATGTGAAATGCGTCACAGGCTTAAACCATCATTGTTCCCTCAATACATGATCAAGCCTTGAGGGAAATGTCTCAGTTACATTTAATCCGGCTGCACATATTATTAGTATTCATCAGTGTTAAGAAGAAAACAGCCGTCGAACAGGTGCTTGTATTGTAATAACGAAATATAACCTAGCAAACGTAGACCGCACACGGAGACGATCTGTAGTGATAGTCTAGGCACTTCATGCACGTTATGAAATGTATATTCTATATATCATAAGTAGTGTATTATTCTTATGTTGCGTATAACAGCACTGTATCAGAGGAAGTCTTAGGTAATAAAAAGACGACTACATCACTCTTCTTGTGTTAGCATTTAGTATCAGTGTGCTCTAATATGATCACATTGACACTTAGACTTATGCATTAGTTGACCCCATCGCTCAACTTCATTAATTATTTTGTTAACGTAAAATACTATAACTGGTGTGCAAACTACCAGCCGAAGTGATTACTGAAAATCAATAGAAGTGCCTCATTACACCCATTTCAACTGCATGCAACTATGACTTTTTACGCGCACTATGTCCTCTACGCTGACACCACTTTTCACTTAGACAAACAATAGATGTATATGTAAATGTAGAAATGTCTTGCAAACTTTTTGTAAATATTTATTTCGACAAATACAGTCAAAATATCACAAATTTTTCATCATTCACACACAGATCCTTTGTTTACGCTTAATGAAAGCCTAAACTCATATTCCTTTACAGCTGTGAAATCTTGTGAAAATTATGAAATTTTCACAAGCCTTAAATTTAAGGTACTTCTTAATCAATTAGGAAAAAATGTAGAATTTACCTAAATCGTTTCTTATTTCATGCCGTGATTAACACTTTATAAAGAGTTTCAGCATTCCTGATGCACTTTAACAAGTCAGTTTTATGACAAATAGATGTTCAGTCAAAATGATTAAAATGACTACTTTCCCCCATTTTCGCAAGTTTCTTGGTTAAAATGTAGTAATTAAATGCATTTCAGTCGGAAGACCGCCTGAAAATAACGTAAAATAACCCAAACGAAACATCACGACAACAGGTGATTTCTACAGCTATGAACTGAATGTGTGCCCAGGGCCATGTGCCCGCGAGTGAGATAAACAAATGATTTACACGCTTGTGATTGGCCAGTTTGTCGTTGCAGTTGCGGTAATTTCAAACACTATTAAGATGCTTGGTGGGCAGTCTGTAGACGGCCGTAGGTCATTTGATCAGCTGATGGATATTGGCGTTATTTTTGGAAAAGACGTCAAGGTTAGGTCATTTTTCGTTGTTTTACACACTTTTTTACATATATTCCTCCTAAAAGTTGATGAAATATGGCGTATTTAGCAGAAATGGGCAATGGTGGTGTCCTTATCCGGCCGTAGCTTACAGGCAGTTTGCAGTTTGTTGGAAAAACGTACTTTTCCTTTCAGAATATGTCGCATTACTGGAAGACACGTGTTATAACGACCATTTCGTGAATTTTTTTACATTTTAATGGATTACACATGGACATGATTTTTTTTTTTTTATTTTTTTTATTTTTATTTTTGATTACAGCTTGATTCCACACTGTATTTTTGGTACAAGTATGGAATTTTCAGCATGGATATCGGTAGCCCAAATTTCGCAGGCCAACCATAGATATCAGGTGTGCGTCGGCGTGGGCTCGAACCCCAGACCATGTGCATGGTCGGCGAGAGTCCTAACCACTGTGCCACCGACGCACATGAGGTGGGATAGCTCGTTTTGGTAATTATTTCATTTACTTTATTGTGTACATATCCTAATGCTGACAAGGCTCCTCCACATGCAGAAATACTTAGAAATTATATACGCATAGTATTTCCTTATTTTATGGCATTAACTTGACGTTTGCAGGCAGATGCAATATCGATTTTGTATTACTGAAAAATGTTTACTGACGTAATTATATACAATTCAACTAATTATTTCGTCATTTCAAACATATTTCGTGGTTAATTATTGTGTTTACACTGATAACAATGTCTACATCTGTATAATTCTTATGTTCTTTTTCAGATGATATCTACTTTCGGGAATTTCATGGATTTGGGTGATAAAGAAAAAGATACCTGCACTGTTTTCGATTTTGTATTACATGTTAATTCATTAATAAAAGTATTCCTCGTTATTCGTTTGTTTATTCTACTTGATAAGACCGAATATTAGCCCTTGCGTAATTTGTGAGGTATAGAGTATGTGAGGCTGTCTTTGAAATACTAAGTAGGACCACTATGTTGTAGTCAAATAAAGTAAATATGCCTAAATCTTAGAAGAGGTATTGCGATTATAAAGCGTTTTGAGTTATCTATTTTCTTAGCAGAATACATATACTTATTCGCGATTCATAGTCACAAAGTGAGAGTAAATCTACCTGAGATAGTTTGCTTGCGATTTCTGCATGTCGCAGTGTACCATAAGAAGAGACTGTACCTATGCTGTTAGATGTATGACTCAGTGCAACTACGGTTATCGTTATAATTAAAAACAGAGTGCCTAGGGTTCTCAGCCAGAGAACACGATAAGTTGCTATCTGCTCATATAATCACGTAAACAAAAGTCTTCCAGACGCCGCATTTACTCCTAACAGTTTACCCTCAACTTCTAACTTAGCTCGTGCTACTTATGTTACTGGAACACAATCACGTTACAACAGAAGGAAGACAGATTCATAGAAAAATTGTTTATTAAACAAAAGTCAGATTTCAAATGTACAGATAATTCAGATGAGTAGTCCTCTTTTACCGCCAATAAGTATCTGCGTACACGGCATATATGCTTTTTCATAAGTCTGAAAAGGTTTAAGGAAAGCATAATTAACTTGGGTATTATATGTATGATATGAATAAAAAAATTTTCCTGATAATCATTGACAAGTAATCACTTTACAAACAATATATATATAAGTAGCCAAATAGTTTTCACTAAATTTAAGGGACTTTGCAACTTATCGTTGGTCGATATCTAGAAGTTCAATCGAACCATCATGAAATGATAAAATTATGTAACGACAAGTTATGCAGTAGTTTTTAAAGTTTGTAGAAATATTTTAGCAAAAATGACAACCACTTTATGACAAATAATAGGTCTTGACAGCAATAATAAAATTCATGTTCATAGTGAATATTATAACAATAATAGGTATTGTCAGTGCAGTTGAAGATTGAACGATCAATTCATGGTTGTTTGCTCAAACCCAACTTCACCAACTTTCGCGGAAGCATCAATCAGCCAGTCATTGTCTGATCAGTTGCTGTTCAGAAAGAAGTCAGGAGACAACCATCAGAAGTAATATTGTGATTTATTATTGTAATATTTGTTCATAGACCCTAGTTGTACATTGGCTATAGTTTGGTGTTAGAATAAATAATTCTTGAGTCGCCAAACTGGGTTCTGGTTTTTGCGTCAGTTCGTACTAAGCGTTTCTGAGAAGCTTCGAGGCACAGCGTGAGTCCCAGCGTAGCAAGAGCTGGGCATTAACGGTTTACGAGACGTGGCTGACAGGTATTATTATCGCAACGAATTCATCACTAACTTAGACAACTAATAATAACACAATCATGTCAAATAAATATATCACCTACTTTTGAGAAGCATGTGTTTACTTACTTTCATTGTATTCTATCAGTGCTGATGTGCTCAACAAGCTTATTCCCACTGAATTTAAGATTAACTCTGAAAGTGAGTGAAGATCCAGTTTATGTCAAATAAAAACATGTAACTTACATGTATTACACTGCTTACTGAGACATCTGGTACCTGCTTTCCGATCTTCGTGACAAGAACACAGTTTATCTAGGTTTACCTACATATACATAAGTATACGTATATGCTGCGTCAACCATGCCGTTTTTATCACAATTAGCCAGACCACTGTGTACATTATACTCATTTAAGGATCTCTGAAAATAATGGTCAAGCGATAATTGAAGTTGCGTGAAGTTATTACTTCTTCAGAACATTATTTGCATTCGTGACACTCCTGAGAAGTCCTTAGATCTTAATTTGGCGTGAATTCGTTGAATTCAGAAAATAAATCCACTTCTGTATCATTTCTTTCCTGAGCTGTAATAATTTGTGTTGTTAGTTATCTCTCCAATTTGATAAAACACTCACGGAAATTCGGAACTTAACCAAGCATTAAAATGATGTTTGAAATTACCTCAACTCGAATGACAACCTGGCCAATCACAAGCGAGTGAATCGCTTGTTTATCTCACTCGCGGTCACTCGAAATTTCGGCTGTCGACAGGGTGCCTGCTTGGTGAACTTCGCAGTTACCAGGAGCGTTTTATCAAGTGACGTGCATAACTGACAACACACACTATTACAGCTCAGGATACATGTGACATACTAGAGGATTTATTTGCTGAATTCAGTGAGTTCATCCCATGTCAATATCTAAGGACTTCGCAGGAGTGTCAAGAATGCAAACATTGTACCGAAGCGGTGATAACTTCAAGCAACTTTAATTATCGCTTGACTATTATTTCAAGAGATCCTTAGATAAGTATGAAATTCACAGTTGCCCGGTTAATCACGATAAAAACGGCATGGTTGAGGCAGCATACACGTATACTTATGTGTGTGTAGGTAGGGTGTTGATAAGGCATATCCCCTATTTGAAGTGGCGCCTCTGGCTTAATCTTGACGGCATTTGCGCAGTTTCGTTGATTCTAGTTGTAGCTAGTCGTCCAGCAAACTCAGTAGACGCGGTTTCGGTGCTTATTTTGCTCTTGTTGGATGAATTTATATGAAAATTATTGTTCCATATTGTCCTTCAGCATTTACTGATTCCTTGTGTGACAGGACGCTTAAATACATGGTTCATGCAGTGATTTTTGGCATACCGAGTACTGTATACTGTATTCCTGTCACGAAGATCGCAAGGCAGATATCAAATGTCTCAGTAAGCAGTGTAATACATGTAGGCTACATGTTTTTATTTAACATAAACTGGATCTCCACTAACTTTCAGAATTAATCTTGGGTTCATTTGGAATAAGCTAGTTGTCAGCCACGTCTCATAAACCGTTAATGCCCAGCTCTTGCTACGCTCGGGCCAAGGCTGTTCCTTGCAGTTTTCCAGAAACGCTTAGTAATAACGGACGAAAAAACCAAAAGACCGATTGGAGACTCGAGGATTCTTTATTGTTACACCAACATATAAAAATGTTTTTACTAGGGTCTGTGAACAAATATTACAATAATAAATCACAATATTACTTCTGACAGTTGTCTCCTGACTTCTTTCTGAACAGCGACCGATGAGACGATGACTGTCGTATTGATGCCTCCACGAAAATTGGGGAAGTTGGTTTTGAGCAAACAACCAAGAATTGATCGTTCAATCTTCAACTCCATTGACACTCCCCGCCAATATAGGGATCCATCCCTTTTTTCCATCACGACCAATACACGTTGAGTTGGATGCCATTGCGAGAACCTGGGTCACACGGACAGAGCTGAAATGGAAAACAAACAGAAAAGCCAACACACTACAAGCATACCCACAGCACAATCTCACACATCGATGACGACCTGCGCCTCCAGATAGAGACCTCCTCTTGACATCCTGCAACACAATCGCCGCTTGCTAGAATGACTCTTGCAGAATGCAACGTGACCATAGCACCAACTCATGATACTCTACGCACATCCTCTTATCTACTCACTACCAATTACCACTGAAATCGCTTGTCACTCATTCTGCCTCAGTTCTAGTAACGGTGACGCATGCGAGCCTCAGTCGTTTACACTCTTTCTCCCCGGCGTGTCGGACCGCAGCTAACAATTATCTCCGTATGCATTTCATTCTCAGCAATAGCCTAGCCTCCCCGGCGTATACGACCCATCTGCTGTCTCTAACATCAATCAATTCATTCACGGATGTAGAAGACAAGAAACAACTTCAGAAGTAATCACGACGAAAATTTTGACAAAATTATGCAATAACAACAAGGTACGAAAACAACGAGTAAACACAATTAATCCAAAATCACAAATTGAGAAGACACACCACTCGTATACACAAACAGCACAAATAACCTCGTGGATCATGCCTTGGTGGAATTCCTTTGAAGAATTGCAGGACTTACACCAGTACGCCTACAACCCTTCACAGATTGACGATTGTAAGTTGTGGAATGTCCGGACACAAACAAGATTAACCAACAATTACAATAATTGGAACTCACACAATTATTTAACACAAACATATGTACAATCAATACGTCAAATGTGGTGGATTCTGCCTTGACGAACTACCCCTGAAGAACTGTAGGATTTACAGCAGTACGCCTACATTCCTTCTCAGGTTGATGATCCAAGTGGAAGTCGTCCGGACACAAACAGAATTACCAACAGCTAGATGACAGATGATACCAATTCAGTATATACAATATGAACATATGTACAAAATCACACACCGAGCACATTAGACTGCTCATTGATGCGCTACCCTTTGAAGAATTGTAGGACTTACAGCAGTACGCCTACAACCCTTCTCAGGTTGACGCTCTAGGTTGGAAAATCGTCGCAGAGTTCATTTGCTAACTTCCTTCTATCAGCTATATCCTCAAATCTGAACGGTAACACGCCCATGTCATTGTATCGTAGAATATAGATGACGAACAAACACACGACGTATCTGGTCAACCAAGCGTAGACACAGAGTAATTTACACCAAAGATAATAGCATTCAAATAGTAACTTGAAACTAGAAATGCCTTTATTCATGCAAGTCAATTTAACAATTACTCTTTCGTTTACACTTGGCTTATTCTCACTAAACTGAGCAATATCTTTCGTCTTTTCAAACGCACCAATACTATCATAGTCATTGCATAAGACACGTGAGTTCATGGACGTCCATTTCATTGTGGATGAAAACACCAACGATGACTGAATGACACAAGGTGATGAACGAGCAGTGGATCAGAAGCTGTTCTTTTTCGGCATTCAGAAATTTGTCTAACTGCAAGATTACCACCACTGCCGTCTTTCACTACTAGTTCGGGTTTAGCACTAGCATCTGATGATAGGTGGGCTACACGCTGATCAATTACACTGACTGTCTCACAAGTATGCACATCTTCTGGAACTGCATCTGCGTTCAATTCTACTTCACGTTGTAGTTGTACAGAACCTTTATTTAACTTAGCAGTAGTAGGCACTCCCCTCATTTCATCATGATCGACCAAAGACAAATCTGCACTATCATGATCATTATCACAAATATTCAATTTACCGTCAAGTTCATCACTTTCAAACTCTTTAATAACAGAAGTAGACAATTTTGGTTCCTCCTCACAAATCATTAAAGGTTTTATATCTTCACTCTGACTGGTAATACCTTGTCAAATTGTGGAGTCAGAACTGCACTCTGAAGCAATAACTCTATTCTGTGACACTCTATTCAACAATGGCTTACCAGTTGCAACTACAGACTTCTTGACCGCACCGTTATCGTCACACAATTCGGAGTCAGGCCTGGAGTTTACATTTAGCTTATCACTGAACTTGCTCACTGGTTCACAGTTCACCTTTGTATGCACCTCTTGCAAACGTGTAAAACACAACCGTGTTTGTCTTGCATCTCGCAACTTATCTGTTTAGGATGTACTACGAAACCTGTTACACTCACTAGGTCTATATGCATTGCTAGACATCATGGAGCCTTCTCGATATCCACCTCTTTGAGGCCTATTCGTCATCAATGATTGCGTTTTGCTCTCAGACTGCTCTATTCTAGGGGTGAGATTCAATATACTGGTAAACTTGCTCATAGATTGATTGACACTATCTTTTACTAGTTTCAGGATATCATCAAATTTTGGCTCGATACCCTCATCCTCCATACGGAAGCTTATCTTCACCCACTTCCTTTGCAGTCGAGTAGGTAGACGTCTTGCTATTACTTCTAGTATAAAATTCGAGTTGAGGTCACTCATGCGATTCATCGAAATCATTCCATTCTTGTAAATTAGCAAATTATCTAAAAACCCAGTGAGTGCCTGGGAGTCATCCTGTAATTGACCACCATTACCCTTAACAGCCTCGAATACTTTCCCTACAATCATCGAAGGTCTTTCAAACCTTTGACGTAATAGCCTCGTAGTAGCCCTCTTTTGGCTTCATAAACTTACAGCACTGTATAGCTATTGAAGCATCTCCAGTGCAATATCTCATCAAATACATTAACTTCAATTCATCATTTAATAGAAAACTATTCAGCATGATCTCAAACTCCTTTACAAATTGTAAATAATCAGCTGGGTTTCCATCGAAACACCGTGGTTCAAATTTAGGGAGTTTGATGTTCCTATTATCCCTGAACGGCGAAACAGTAACATCAACCATGTCATGCTTAACATCAGACACATCGTTACAATTAACAGACAAGTCACCATGACTTACTTTCCTGTTTGCATCCAAGACGCTGTGTCCCTTCTTTGACCCAGGCATTGTTGAACTTGACCCAATTCCAAAAACGTTCCAGATATTGCTTGTTCAAAGAGGACTTGACCGGCACCAGGAAAGATAAACGGTGACTATCCAAACTTTCACCAACTGTCTGAATCCGCCAGAGTCTGCTGCTACCATCAGAAACTGTCAGCCACGTATCATAAACCGTTAATGCCCAGCTCTTGCTACGCTCGGGCCAAGGCTGTTCCTTGCAGTTTTTCAGAAACGCTTAGTAATAACGGACGAAAAAACCAAAAGACCGATTGGAGACTCGAGGATTCTTTATTGTTACACCAACATATAAAAATGTTTTTACTAGGGTCTGTGAACAAATATTACAATAATAAATCACAATATTACTTCTGACAGTTGTCTCCTGACTTCTTTCTGAACAGCGACTGATGAGACGATGACTGTCGTATTGATGCCTCCACGAAAATTGGGGAAGTTGGTTTTGAGCAAACAACCAAGAATTGATCGTTCAATCTTCAACTCCATTGACACTAGTTGACCACATCAGTATTGCAATAATACAGGGAAAGTAAGTAAACACCTTCTGCATAAGATTAAGTGATACATTTTATTGATATGACTGTATTATTGGTATTTGTCCATGTAAATTAATGATGAATTCGTCTTGATAATAATATCTATTTTTGTTTTTACAGTCACCATGAACATGAACGTTATTATTAGTATTGCTGTCAGGAATCTTATTATTTATCATGAAGCCCTCGTCACTTTTTATTAAAACCTTCGTACAAGATGTGGAAACTACTGCATAACTTGTCATTGAATAATTTTATCATTTCGTGATGCTTCGATGGACCTACCAGATATCGACCAACGATAAATTGCGAAGTCCCTCAAGTTAAGTGAAAACTATTTGGCTACTTGTACATATATTGTCTGTAAAGTGATTACTTGTAAATGATTATCAAGAAAATTTTTTATTCATATCATACGTGTAATGCCTAAGTTAACAATGCTTTTCTTAAACCTTTCCAGGTTTATGGAGAAACATATATGTTCCGTGTACGCAGATGGAACTTATTGGCGGTAAAGAGGACTACTCATCTGAATTATCTGTACATGTGAAATCTAATTTTTGTTCAATAAATAATTTTTCAGTGAATCTGTGTTGCCTCTGTTGTAACGTGATTGTGTTCCAGTAACATAAGTAACACGTGCTAAGTAAGGAATTGAGGGTAAACTGTTAGGAGTAAATGCAGCGTCTGGGAAACTTTTGCCTACGCAATTAGATGAACAGATAGCAACGTACAGTGTTCTTTGGCTGCGAACCGTAGGCATTCTGTTTTTAATTATAACGATAACCGTAGTTGCACTGAGTTTTAAATCTAACAGTCCATCCTCATGGTACATTGAGACACGTAGACATCACAAGCACACTATCTCAGGCAGATTAACATTCACTTTATGATTATGAATCGCGAATCACTTCATGTGTTCCGCTAAGAGGATAGATGACTTGAAACCCTTTGTAACCACAATACCTCCTCTGAGATTTGGATATATTTACCTTATTCAAATAAAACATAATCTTTCTACCAATAGGCTTCAACGAATATCTGCTCTTACTCAGTATTTCAAAGACAGCCTCATATACCCCGTACCTCACAACTTACGCGAAGGCTAATAATCGGTTCTACCAAGAAGAATATACAAACGAATAGCTAGGAAAAGATTTATTAATGAGTTAACATTTTATACAAAATCAACGACACTGCAACCAACTCCATTAAATCTCCAAAAGTAGCCATCGCCTGAAAAAATTAAGCAGTCAAAAGATTTTAACACTGTTACCATTATAAATACAAAATTTAAGCGATAGAAAATACTAGATGATGTGTTAAATTGTGTGTACTTACGCCATTCAATATTTTTCAAACAGAAAAAATGGACATCGCATCTGTCTGTAAAAACAAAATGAAAATAATTCTCAAGTATCTCTGTAGATTTTCTTCAAATAGGTACACGTGGAGGACCTACCTAAAGTGCTCAACATAGTAATTGAAAATAACTAACAAAACGACCTGGGCTACTTCATCATCTTTATGTCTAATCCTTTGAACTGCGAGCAAACATGACTAAAATCCGTCATAACATGTGTCTTCAAGTAGTTCAACATTTTCTGAATGGAAAAGTACCTATTTCAACAATTTGTAAACTGGCCGAAAATTGCGGCCGGAAAAGGATACCATCATTTCCTGTTTATGCTGTAAACGCTTTACTCCACAGACTTTTAGCTGCGATACAGGCATATAAGTGTGTGAAACAACGAAAAATTACCTAATTTTGAAGTTTTCCAATAAATAAAGCCTGCAGATATCAGCTGATCAAATGACCTACGGCTGTATGCAGACTGTCGAGGATAAACTTTATTGCGTTTTAAATTTACCGCGCTCTAGGTTTTCTCTTCTTTCATTGGCTAGAACAGTGGTGGCCAATTGAACTTTTGATTCATCCTAGGTAGGTGCTACCGTGTGCGGTTTTGTTTGGTTGTATTATGCGTGGTTTGCAAGCAACTTTGACGGATATAAATGTAACATACGATTATTCTAACTTTGTTTCGCTGTTTTTTATACAAACACAGTGGTCTTTTCGATACACACTCCCTTAAGACTGGTTAGCCATTATGGTGGTTATCAGTGACTACGATCTCATGGCTCCCAACGCATTTCTTCAGTTGTAGTTATACGTACAGTATTTACTCCTTCGATATATCTCAGTCGCATAGTCTGGTATCCCCTGTTACTTGCGAATTAACCGTGACAAGCTGTAGCAGTGTTATGCTTCGTTAACGAGCCTTTTTCTGTAATTTCATAGCAGGTATGCTAAAAAGATTTTGAAAAAACGCAAACACATGTAATGCCAGATTAGGTCATTTGTCATTATTTGAAACAAAAAATGGGAGCAAGCAAAATATGTGTTGATGGAAAGTGGCATTTTTGTTAGTTCAGAGTTCAAACAGCTTGACTCGGAACAACAATTAATCCTGGAGGCCGGATGCTCAAGTACAGCTGAGTATTATCGGTAACCTGCTGCTGAAAATTATTTTGTAAGACTCTCACTATGCGTAGTAATCAGCAATTTAGACTGCGCCAGGTGTCTTTTGGACAGTTGAGAATAAAACACCGAAAAGCAAGTTGTTGTGTAGACGTGTATATAATTATATTTATGATATCACGCCTATTATGAATTAAGCCACAAAGTAAATTCATACTTGCTGAATTAACAATGAATACAGCCATGTCATGAGCAAACTTTTATCCTAGCATGAACAACTTTAAAAATTCTCTGACTAGGTAGCTAGGGAGGGAAACTCGCTCCAGGCATGTATGTGAGAAGTGTTTCACTGAAAGATTGTCAGGTTATGAGCATGAGAGAACATAGTGATATTATTATCTGGTACCAGTAATAAGAATCAGATGTGTGTTTTGGTAGAAGCGTATTCAGCAGTGTAAAGGTCTCACGGCTACCTTTTTGTTTACGACCTAAATAGCGACTCAAGAGTAGTAATTCACCGGAAGTTTCCATGCCTATTAAACTAAAGTACATATTCACAAGTCAATCGTTTCAGCTAAGTGAAGCACTGGTTTCGTACATAACATTACCACTGAAAAACACCAACGTTGCAGACCGATGAAGGCATATCAACTAGATAACTTTTGTGCATGCGAAATAAAAGCGGAATCACCCAATGCAAACGAATATTACACACTAAATGACTAATTGTGCCGATAGACGATGAATGCATAGGGTTGTAGAGCCTCTGAAACACGATATGTTATGACCATTCGGATGTGGTAAACAACTGAGAAACGAACGGGGATAGAACAAGTAATCAAGTCGGAACTATTTGTTAGACTTTCTTTATATATTGGGTGATGAACTCCCATCTGTCTGTTTGACTTAGTATTCCCCTCTACACCTGTCCTTCGAAGTGTTTTAGAAAATAGAGCCCCATGAACACAATTAGTCTTCTTAAATATTCAGCATCATCTGTACGTGATTTAAAAAACTATCTTGATAGGAAGGTCGGTTTCTAAAAGATTACGTCCTTCTGAAGTACTCCATATTAGCTTGTTTACTATATTGAAGAAAATCTATAGATTATTGTCAAGCAAATATCAAAGGAAGAATAGCGGCAGCTCTGTCCTCGAGAACCTTGTCATTTCTGGACATCGAGCACCCCTTCATGAATCCTTCATAGCACTACACAGTCCCTCAATATCGTACAAAGGGACCTCGCATACAACATCTGTATATAGCTGAAGCATTAGCTATTCGGGATCTGAAACCAGACCTCTACATTCAAAAGCGCCACATGCATTCACACACCTCACTGTGGCCAGAGTAAAATTCTATCTATAATTTTGCCTCTTCTTTTTTATTATGTAAGTCTACAATTGTTATTGTTATTACAACCATTATCTTATTACCATTATGATTCGCATCATCTGTATTACCGTTTGTTTATTAATAACACTGCTTTTTCACACAGATTTTGCATGAAAACACTTTTTCGCCATTCCACTAATTCCTGTCAGTTCTCAAGAGCCAATCGGTTAATCATTATCTTACACATGTTACATCATGCCAACTTCTGCCTCCTTTCTAACCTCCAATTAGTCATCCCCTCTAGATTACGCCTTACATTACGTGATACATTTTTTGAGGACAAAGTTTACCAGTTTCGGATTGGCCTGATGATTTCTTTGTTAAATACAGTCACGATTGTACAGCTCATGAAAATGAGTCGTCGAAAAGATTTTCTTCGCTGTTTACTCCTTTTACTTATGGCTGAATATGGGAATATTTATCATGACCAACTGTGAACTTCATGATGTAAACTGCTGTATAGTTAACCTCATTTCGCTGATGTGTAGTTGGTAGAACAAAAACCTCAGACGTTGCAGTCTGTCTTTTGTCACCAATCACACCAAATTTCAGCTGGTTATGAAGTAATTAACCAGTGTCCCGGGTCCTAGGTAGCAATCTTCTGATAACAGAAGTAAATCTCGATGTCGTCATTGGTGGTATCGGATCCATCCAATTAACAAGTATACATATGTAATATAATCCCAAAATTATTCATTTGAACTGACAGGAAGATTGTTGATGATCCTAAACAGGACACAGTTAGATCGTTAAAATATAAAGCAAGTTTATTTAAACGTGCACTAATATTCTAGGTCGTCAGATCAGATAGAATTGCAGACATTTGTTTAACAAAAATCTATAAATTTTCACCAGATAGTTTTGAATTGAAAATAATTTACTTCTTTTGAGGGGGCCATTAATGTCATGATTTACTTCCAGTGGCTATCTTGAATTACGCTATTAAGAGTAGGGTTTCGGATACAAGAGTTAGGTAGCGAGCTTCACATATTTGGACTTATAACTGAGAATGAATGTAGACCATTATTTTATATATTAGGGTATTTCGGACACCACTTGCTCAAAGGTGAGCTAGTAGAAGGAGGCATAATATCCCAGCTAAAACCACGTCGTATTTTAGTGGAAAACTAAATCAGTTTATCTATGGCATACTTTAAATTTAGTTGTTTGGGAAAATATGAAGGGTAGGATTTCCCCAATGTAGTTTTAGATAACCTCCATGTATGCTGATTGATAATTTGTGGATGTAATGAAATACCAATAGTATCAATGTATACACGTTTTGAGTGTTACTTATCTCAATGACGACTGCACCACTCAGTGGAGTGGAACTTAGAATAAAGCCCATTTATTTGCAACGTCATCAGGCCAGAAAAGTATAACAGTCGAGACCACCATGTCAGCGTAAACCCACTACACCATGAAATTGTTTCGAATTCTCAACAGCTCTAGAAGGCATGCTATTTCAATATTAAAGCATCAGTGCTACGTCACGTACTTGGGAGAAGTGGAATTTCAAATACGGAACTTATAATTAGGTCAATTCACTGATTGCCCTGACCAATGCCAAGTTAAAGGTGTCTAATCCATTACTGTTCCAGATGAAGTGTGAAGAGATGCCTTAATATCAATCAACTACTATGTGTAGTTAGCTGTGCGTGTTTCATTTTTATTCCACAAAATTGAGGTCACGCCAGAAGAAACCACAGTCTGATGGTAAACTGTCTGGCTCTAAAGTATGAATTTCCAGCTTCACATTTCTAATGACAGTAATGAATCTCATTTTAAAGTAGTTGCAATAGTAAAGTTATTCCTTTCAACTTTCAAGTATGGGATCTTGACATATATCGTGATTTATATAAGTCATTCCATTCTTACGAGAAGAATATTGAAATCCACCCTAAATAAAAGGTTTACGTTTATAGAATTCATAGCCCAGCATATGTTCAGAAGTAAATGTAGACGTTTAGTCTCGTCAAAACAACCTAATGAATTCTAGGTCGTCCTCCAAAATTTCTCGCGCTCATTTAGAGATCAGCGAAGCATGACGAAAGAATTCTCACCTACTAAAAAGTTGAAGAAGAGACTCAAAAAATTAAAGCAGAAAGAGACTTCGGAGGGTGCGAGTGTTCCCCAAAATGATGTAGAGGAAAGTCAGCCGGGTACTAGCACTTCCCTAGGAGGAACGTTTGACGAATTGCCAATATCTGAACCTGTTATGCGTGCTATCAAAGAAATGGGCTTTACCCATATGACAGACATACAGCAGAAGAGCATTCCTCAACTTCTGGAGCATAGAGACTTGATGGCCTGTGCAAAGACGGGTAGTGGGAAAACATTGGCGTTTCTGATACCTGTGGTTGAGCTAATGTTAAACCTTGGTCTACAACCGCGAAATGGCACAGGGGCCATTATTATCTCACCTACTCGTGAACTTAGTCTACAGACATATGGTGTTTTAAGAGTAAGTGAAGTATTTTCGTAGAGAGCTCTATTTGAATAGGAACTCACTCAGTTCACAAATTTGCGGATCGGACTAATCATGGGTGGAAGCAATAGGCAAACTGAAGCACAGAACCTTGAAAAGGGTGTGACAATACTAGTTGCTACCCCGGGAAGACTGTTGGATCACTTGACAAACACTGAGCACTTTCTTCGGCATAATTTAAAGGCTCTTGTAATTGATGAAGCGGACCGTTTATTGGACATTGGCTTTGAAGTTGAAATGCGACAAATTATAAAACTCCTTCCGACAGTTCGTCAAACAATGTTATTTTCCGCCACACTTAATGAGAAAACAAAGAACTTGGCAAATGCTGCTCTGAAAGCCTCCTGTGTTATGGTTGGGTCTGTTCCGAATGAAGAGGCAACTGTGGAGGGGTTAGAACAGGGGTATGTGGTTTGTCCTCCTGATAGACGCTTTTGTCTCCTGTATACTTTCTTAAAGAAAAACAAGAATAAAAAGGTAATTGTGTTTATAGTATATGTACTTCGGTATGTTTATAAGTTGCTTAATGTATATTCTTTCAGTTCATATTCCTTTTTAAGCTGGTTTAACCTACTTTCTATATGATTTTGGGTCATGAGGTGTTCTATAACTAACGTCAATTTAAATCCAGACTCTAATTCAGGCAGTTTTAAATTCCATTTGCGTGTTTGTAAGCTAAATTTTATGGGTCAGCACCAATTGACAATCAAATTTTCTGTAGGTGAGTTGTGTTCTGTCTGTCTGTCTGTTTTCGACATAGAACTTTGCACAAATGTGCGGAGGTTCAAGTCGCCACATTCCGTGTAGCACGCGAAGCAAGAGAAGAAAGTACAAGAAAAGCATAATAGAAACAGTGAGCAGAGGTGTGAGACAAAGGAGTAATAAAGAAATACAAAACAATTTCATTGAAGATCATAAGTCACAGGGAGTGGATGCATCTGCGCCACTGAGAACGGTTTTGAGCCATGTCACCAATTGTTTCCAACCATAGATTTTTACCGTCCCGAGGACCCCAGCCTGGAAGTCTACACCTTCCTACGTGGCTTAGACCAACTGTTGTGGATTTCATTGACTGATGCCATGTTTTGGTTTGACCGCCGCTAGCTTTTTTCCAGCCTGACCCTATATCCGCTAACATTGCTCGTAGAGGGAGGCGATGGCTTGGCATACGTAACACATGTCCTAACCATCTCAGTTCTTGTAACTTCACGACTTCGTCGATTGATTTCCCCTGCTTACCTAGAACTCTACGCCTAACCTCCATGTTGCTCACCTTATTATGCCACTTTACACGGGAAATAGAGCGCAGGCACCTATGATCAAAGGCAGCTAGTCTTTTCATGTCTTCCACTCTGAGTGGCCAGGTCTCACAACCATAAAGGAGGACGGAGCGGACTGATGAGCAGTACAAACGCCCTTTGGTCGATAGTCGAACATCTCGTCTACGCCAGAGTCGGCGTAAACTAACAAATGCGAAACGAGCCCCTTGTATTCGTGCTGAGATTTCGTCAGAGATCAACCCGTTGGCGTTGGTTGATGGTACTTCCCAAATAAGTGAAGCGGTCAACGTGCTCTACCACTTTACTTCCTATTTTTAAACTAGGCGTCGATGTAGTCCAGTCCTGTAACATCATCTTGCATTTGGCGGGAGCGAATCGCATACCAAACATTCGTAGATTGCTGTTCAAGGTGTTTAGAAGACTCTGCATTTCGTCAGCGTCTTCGCCTAGAAGGACTATATCGTCTGCATATTCCAAGTCAACGAGATTATTCCCAGGTAGCAAGTCAATCCCTGAATCGCTGAAGTCACCTAGGGTTAAGTCCATTAACACATCTATGATGAAGTTGAATAGAAAAGGAGATAATGGGCATCCTTGACGGACACCACTGGTCGTCATCAGTTCAGATGACAGCTCGCCGTAAGCCCTCACCTGGCTGTATGAGTACGAATAGAGTGCCTTAATCAGTGCAATATATTTTCTCGGGATTCCCTTGACAGCCAAGCATCTCCAGAGAACTTCCCGATCGACAGAGTCGAATGCTGCCTTTAGGTCAAGAAATATAATGACTGTTGGACGCCGGTAGGAATGCCTATGTTCTAGAATCTGTCGGAGGGTGAAGATATGATCAATACACCCTCTTCCTGTATTGACTTGTGTTAGGATACTTCTGTCTGTTTTCGACATAGAACTTTGCACAAATGTGCGATACTTGATACTAATAGTCTATAATGTAATTTAAGTATGGACTGTAATTGCCTCACTTTCAGCAATATTTTTCTTGCAGTGTAAACTTGTTTGTATGTCGTAATCCTTTTTCGAATAAAGAAAAGTAATTTAGTGAAATTGTTGACGCAGTTAATAACTGCTTAATTTCCGGATTCTTATATTTTGTCTTCTCATCCGCAAAAATAAAACCTTAGCACCAAAGGTAAAGGTACCTTTGGTCGTGGAACTGATAAGTATGTATGCAATGTTCTGCATTTTGTCAATTGGTGGCGAACACCATGAAAATGTGTTGTAGTTTTGTACGATAAAATATGTGGTACATGGTGCTCTTTTTATCAGATCAGAGGATTCGTTGTACAGAAACTGTTCATTGTTCTCTCTCACAAATCACAGGCATTTGAAAGCTTATATAGGGTTATCACTTGACCCGATAAAAATCGATGTCCTCCCTTGATGTTAATAATCGCATGTACTGTCATCGTTTCTTATAGGAGTGTTAATAAATCAACTGGTAATTGAGTTGTCGCTTTAGAACCATCTAATCCTTATAAAGTTTGCAGATGATGTAGTCACTGAGGGGTGTTTAAAAAATTAGGTTTTTAAGAAATCTGAAGTATGAGTTGGAGTGCGATATACTTTTCAGATAATGAACAGTGTTCTTATACTTATCGAGATAAGTGCCTAATTTAAGAAATGGGGCTGTTTTACAAGCAGCTACTTAAACATTAATAGCCTGATTACTGATGGCAAACCAACCGACTCAGTAAACGCAACTAATTGCAAATCATTCACCTGAGCTTCGAATATTTTTTATTATTTCATGATGGTAATATGTATTAGCCACACTTCCCAGCCTGAGTAACCGTTACTACGCAGAAAAGACATTACTTGACTGGATCCCAGTAGATAGCCGAATGTGTGCTGTCCGTCTGAACGGATCAGTAAGAAGGAGAAAGGACTGCACTACTCGCCGATGCCTTTTCGTAATCTCCGCCTACGCCCCCACTGACTGCAGTTCGGATGAAACGAAGGATGAGTTCTACCAAAAGCTGTCTAGTTTGGTGAGAAAGGCTAAACGCTCAGATATAGTCGTTCTAGCTGGTGACTTTAATGCTCAAGTAGGGAAATTGTGTCAATCTGAGAAGGATATCGGTGGCACCTATGGAGTTCCGTGCCAGCGAACCGACAACGGTGACCGTCTCCTACAGTTCTGTTCTGATAATCATTTGTTTCTTGTAAGCACTAACTTTAAACACAAGGAGAGACACTGTTTAACCTGGCGACCCCCATCATCAAACCAACGCTGGACACAAATAGACCACATAGCAATAAGCTATCGTTGGCGTGGGTCGGTAGGAGATTGTCGCTCCTTCTGGAACACGTGTGTAGATACCGATCACGCACTGGTCCGGGCTCGTGTGTGCTTACGACTGAACGGACGTAGGAAACAGCTGGCGGTAAAACCATCACGTCCCCAGCTCGATCAGGAAACTAAATCCCTATTTGAGGAAGAACTAGCTAAACACATATCTGTGTTCGACAGCTGTGCTCACCCTGGAGAAGCCTGGAAGAATATTCAGTCAGCTATAGATACAGCTGTAAAAGCTGTGAATAAGGCAAATCCAAAGGTGAGTAAAAACCACTGGATTTCGACTGCCTCATCCGAACTGATAGATGCTAGAAGACTTATTCCGGCGAGCTCCGAATTCAATGAGGAGCGAAAGCTGCACAAAAGGAAACTTACTAAAAGTCTCCGCAAGGACCGTGAACAGTGGTGGGTGACAAAGGCAAAAGAGATGGAAAAAGCATCGGCGATAGGCAACACTAGGCAACTCTTTAGACTCATCAGGGAAACGGGTGGGAGAAGGCAAATCATAAGTGAGACTATTTCTGAGAAAAATGGCTCCTTAATTAGCTCTCAGGATAGACGCCTTGAACGCTGGAAAGAACACTTTGAGGACAATTTAACTTGCCTACAGCCACACTGAACCTCCCCGACATCCAGCACACCCGAATGGGATATAGACACTGGTCCGCCGTCTGTAAGTGAGGTCACAAAAGCTATCAGTAATTTGAAACGAGGCAAAGCGGCAGGACCCGACGGAATTATTCCGGAGGTGTTTAAATATGGGGGTGACATACTAGTTTGTAGATTAACTGAGGTACTAGGCAAAGTCTGGGAATCAGAGACAGTGCCATCAGACTGGGGTAAGTCACTTATTATACCGATATTCAAGAAGGGAAACAAGTCCTCGTGTGATAATCATAGGGGGATCAGCCTAACGAACATAGTCTCTAAAATCCTAGGCTCAGTAATCATGCATAGACTAAGCAGAACTCGGGAGGAACAGACAAGGGAAAATCAAGCAGGCTTTAGACCAGGTAGAGGGTGCATAGATCATATCTTCACTCTTCGACAGATTCTAGAACATAGACACACTTTTCGGCGTCCAACAATTGTCATATTTCTTGACTTGAAGGCGGCCTTCGACTCCGTGGATCGAAAGGTACTATGGCAATGTCTGACTGTGAAGGGAGTGCCAAGAAAGTACATTGCACTAATCAAGGCACTCTATTCAAACTCACGTAGTCGTGTAAGGGCTTATGGGGAATTGTCATCTGAATTGGTAACAACCAGTGGTGTCCGACAGGGATGTCCACTTTCCCCATTTCTGTTTAACTTCATCATAGATATGCTGATGGAAGTATCCTTAACTGAACGTAACGACTTAGGAATCGACTTGTTACCAGGGAATAGTCTTATGGACTTAGAATATGCAGATGACATAGTCCTGTTAGGGGAGGATGCTGACAAAATGCAGAGTCTTCTGAACACCTTGAGCAGCAATCTTCGTATGTTTGGCATGCGATTCGCCCCTACAAAATGTAAGATGCTGCTACAGGACTGGACCACGTCAACCCCTAACTTAGTGATAGGGAGTGAAGTGATAGAACATGTTGACCACTTCACCTATTTGGGAAGTTGTATTAGCACCAACGGACTGATTGGCGATGAAATCTCAGCACGGATCCGAAAAGCTCGAGCTGCTTTCGCTGACTTACACCATCTCTGGCGTAGGCGTGACATCCGGTTATCAACCAAGGGACGTGTGTACTGCTCATCAGTTCGCTCCGTCCTTCTCTATGGCTCTGAAACATGGCCAATACGCGTTGAAGACATGAAAAGGTTGACTGCTTTCGATCATAGATGTCTGCGATCTCTGTCTCACGTTAGGTGGTTTAATAAGGTAAGTAATGTTGACGTTAGGCGTAGAGTGTTGGGCAAAGAGGGAAAATCAATCGACGAGGCTATAAAGTTACATAGACTAAGATGGCTAGGTCACGTGCTGCGCATGCCTAACCACCGCCTCCCCCGACGGGCATTGCTAGCTGATATAGGTTCAGGTTGGAAAAGAGCCAGTGGTGGCCAAACAAAAACATGGCATCAATCCATGAAATCCTTGACAGTTAAACTGAGTCAGGTAGGGAGATGCAGACTCCGGGTTGGGGCCCTCGGGACTCTAGGAATCAATGGCTGGAGACAATAGGTGACATGGCTCAAAATCGTTGTCAATGGCGCAGATGTATTCAGTCTCTGTAATCTTTCATATTCCTTTCTACCATTACCCATTCTGTTTCACTCTTATACTTGTCAAACTCTATTGATTCTCTTCACTCATCTTCTTGTCTACCTTTGTGTGCTATTTGGAACGTGGCAACTCGAACTGCTGCACTTCGGTGCCAAGTTCTATGTTGAATCCAGACAGAGACAGAGAACCGTTACTACCTGTAATACCTAGTATTACAGACGCGCCGTTGGTCGTCGTTGCATAAGTGGCATTGTCCACGAGCGACGCAACAATCGCGTGAACAGTTCAGTACTGGGCAAGTCAGTAGAGGTAGTTGTGATGCCATCTTGGATGTGATTTGGTCACATGTCGTACCTGCTCTTCGTCAGGTTGAACGTACTGTTTATTTTAGCAGTCCAGGTTACTTTTTTCAAGTACATGCAACCACAACATAATTAGGTAATATTCTTCAAGAAAAGTTGCGGTGTTGCAGGTGGATTATTTCTTTATTTTCGCTACATTATTAATTTAATCGCGATTTCTTGTAGTTTAATACTGTGCTTTTCGAAAACGTTTTGTTTCACATCGCATAAAAACATTAAAAATCTTTAAACTCGAGAATAACCACGTAAAGCAACCACGAAGGCGGAAAAATGTTACCGCTTCTGGACATATTTCTATATATATGGCGTCAGTATGTGCTACACTGTGCGTCGCTGTGATCCAGTGCCGTGTACTGTTTGAAACATATCCTACATAGCCAGGAGGGTCGAGTGGAAAACGGCTAGGTTGTGAGCACCTACTGTCAGTCTGAGTTGCTTATAATATATTAGGGTCCTTAGAGAGAAGTTGTACTGTTAGCTAGTAAGGATTTAGCAATAATGAAGCTGACCAGCAAGCTGTGTTAACTTCCACAAAAGAGGGCTCAAGGTAGGTCGATTCCGAAAGTTATACATTCTCACTCTATTCAACGGTTTGTAATTAATCATAAGGCTTTTGTATAGACAAACCTTTACAAATTCCACCATCTCTCTAGGATTGTGTAGCTGACGTCAAGCAGTTGTCCCGTTGACTTTGACGTCAATTAAAATGAGTCACTCGTAGTTACTCCAAAAAGAAACTGACTTTTACTTTATGAGCAGTCCAGAAGTACTAACAATCCACAAGCTAATCCATCTTTCTCATCTCTGTTGCCTTCAGTATGACCTCGTCCAACCACTAATACTACTCATATAGAGTTTCTTAATCTCTTCATAACTCTGTTACTTAAACCAGAAAAACTTTATTGCTGACCTCCTAAAACCCTGCTGCATAGTTCATATTTCTGAACTTTAAACCTTACTCCGAATCGGATAGCGGGACTAACTAGCCAAATTACTAGCATGTCAAACTTTGAACACATACGGTATATCTGAGAAACGTATGCAAGATCTTTATCCACCCTAAGCAATGTGTTGAGGCGATAACATATTCAACAGATTCTTTATCTAGTTCTCTTGTTTGCTTGGGGCAGCACTAAATTGAA
Source organism: Trichobilharzia regenti (assembly GCA_944472135.2). Lineage (NCBI taxonomy): Eukaryota > Metazoa > Platyhelminthes > Trematoda > Strigeidida > Schistosomatidae > Trichobilharzia > Trichobilharzia regenti. Next base: position 142,298,247 of record OX235262.1, on the reverse strand, counting down.
TTTCTTGACGGGAAAGAGCCGTTTCATTCTGTTGGTTGAGAGCCGCCTTGTCAGCATTTGTCTGTAAATCGGGTGCCAAATGAATACATCGAGCCAATCAATACCTTCACCTCGAATATATATGCAGCCATGTTGAAGTCTATCAAAAACTGTCATCTGATGTGCTAAGGATTCCCACTGTCGTCATTCTTATTCGACTTCTTTACATATGCAATAACAGATATGACTTTGATATTACAATCGACGTGTTACATAGGAAGGCCTGGTTTATCTAGATAATGTAGGCGTGTATGCTTGGCATCAGATTCTCCTGTAATAAATATAAAATATCAGCAGAATTAATTTGTATCAACTCTTAGTCTAACGATAATGAGTAAAATGGTTAAGTATGTTGATGACTCGACTTATTTGGAAAGATGCATCAGGTCAATTAAACTTGTTAACGAAATCTTCGGAGGAGGTATGGTGAGAGAATAGTGATAATACGTCTTGGTGGTGCAAATGTATTCACTTGTTGTTAGCACCAAGTGTCTGAAAATCATCGCCTAATCATTGTCTTCTTATGTCTTAATCCATTGTAGTCTAATTGCATATCTCTTCTCTACTATGATATGTACTTTTCCGAAGTGTAGCAAATTAAACTGTTCTACTTACGAGACAGTTTTACCTTGATAAGTCGGTCAATAAAACAGCAATTACAGTCCAAGCAATGCTTTTGCTGTTAATTACGAAGAATTTTCATGCGTGACAGTATTATGGACGCTAGTGTGTTCATTATCTTTTTGGATAAATTTATTGGCCTCTATATGAAGTGCAACTTAATTTGCTACTCACAGTAACAGACAAGTTTTCTGTATTTAGGAGGAAGTTTACGTTAACTATAGAAGCATATAAACCTAGAAGATGGCAATGCATCAAAGTAGGAGTGTACACATTACAAGACGGTTATATTTACTTTTCATCAGGTCCTGAATAGTTTCACTTATTTTCAACCAGGTCTTTCCATCACACTTGCATTTGTCTATTGGGGAATCATTCTACTTGATCCCCTTATTTTCAGTGAGACAACCTGTTGATATGTATCGATTGTATTCCCAGGTTCTTCGGGATGGTAAGGTTTGAGAAGTGGTGGTTACATGGCCTGAAATTATTCATTATATATATGCCGTCTTCCAGGTATTGAAAGGCTTCACTAATCTTAATTTACCTACAAATGATTGTTCATTACCCAGTCATTTTACAAAACAATACTAACACCAGCTGATCATGTTTACTCTGATACATTTTCAGATTATGGTTTTCATGGCATCTTGTATGGAGGTGAAATTTTACTACGAATTGTTAAACTTCATAGATACTCCAGTTCTAGCTATACATGGGCGGCAAAAACAAGCCAAAAGAACAAGTACTTTCCTACAGTTTATAAAGGCTGAGTCCGCTGTACTACTGTGTACTGATGTAGGAGCACGAGGTTTAGATATACCAAAGGTAAGTTTACTTTCACCTCTTGTTTTTTTTGTATAAGGACAACTAATTAATGCAATTGTGTAATTTATTCGTCTTTAAATAAGTACGCAGAGACAGACAGTAAAACACGTACAAGAACTTCATCCTTGAAATTATATATATATATATATATATATATATATATATATATATATATATATATAGCGTTAGGTAATTGTACCTGTTATGTGTTTTTAGGGGTGTTTTATAACCTGTGTGGTAAGATCTTACTGGCTTTCTGTCAGTGTTCATGGAGTTATGGTTCGTTCATTTTGGTATCTGATTTTCCAGTGTTCAAAATGTGCTAAACTCGGGCGACTGAATTTCAACACATGACTTAGCACAGAAGTGCAGCATTTCAAGTCACCTCATTCCCATGTAGCACACAAAGGTAGGCAAAAGACTCAAAATGATTACAATAAGCAGAAATGTGAGGGAGAAAGAATAGTAACATGGAAAAACATTACGGTATGATGGATATAGGAGACCAGAAAGAGTAAATGTATCTGCGCAGTTGAGCCATTTCACCATTGGTTTTTAGCAGGCAGTCTGCACCTTCCTACTTGGCTCAAACTAACTGTCAGATATTTCATGGGCTGATGATAGGCTTTGATCTGGTCACCCTTAACCCTTCCCAAGCTAATTCTCTGTTACCTAACATTGCCTGTTTAAGAAGGCTATGTTTAGGCTAAGCTTATCGAGGTTTGAACATACTTCAACCGAAACTTATAATACAATTGCTTCACTAACCATATTGTGTGAGCCCGGGAAGAGTGGGCTTTCAGTTTGTAATTTAATATTAGTAGTGAACTGCTCAAAACTAAGTATGAAGAAAAGTCAGCTACATAAGCAAACAAACTATAACTCCACATGAGAAGTATAGGTAATGTGTACTGCTAATAAGTATGACATTTTGGTGGCTTAGTAATAATCATCGGAGAAACGAGAAACTTGTATAGTTCATTATCCTTAAGCAATAGTTGAGGAATGAAGCTACAACGACCAATCCCTTTCAACATTTATATTTAAAGGATTTCCATTTACACACGATGCAAACAATTAAACAGATTATTTAGTTCGAGGACAAATATAATCGTTTGTGCAACAAAGTGTATAGAAGCGTTAAATTAAGAGAGAAAACTGAACTTTTCCAATCTGTATAGTCGTTCTGTCACCTAAATTAATTTCTTTTTAAGGTGTCCGAAGCACCATACACCTTCGGTATCTCAAATTTATTCGACAATATGGCATCCATGTGGTTGGTTGATAAATACGTGAGAAACTATAATCTTTAACCAACAGAGAAAAGCTCGTCTTCAAAAAGATACCTACGAAAGTTGGATTAAGGGAAGCCTGTGTATTGGTGAAGAATTCCGCATGCTTAAGTACGATGTAAACATAATTTACTTTAATTTTGATGAAATATAAAATGATTATTGCCAAGGCTAAAATAATCGTAGAACGATGGTCTGATGTTGACAGTTGGGCGTAGTAACCCTTGATGACTTCAGTGAAGCGGTGACCTGGTCTTGTATTGCAGCTATAAATCGGAAGGCTACCGACTTGAATCCTGCCAAATCACAAGCTTTTTCCAAGTCCTCGTGTGATAATCATAGGGGGATCAGCCTAACGAACATAGTCTCTAAAATCCTAGGCTCAGTAATCATGCATAGACTAAGCAGAACTCGGGAGGAACAGACAAGGGAAAATCAAGCAGGCTTTAGACCAGGTAGAGGGTGCATAGATCATATCTTCACTCTTCGACAGATTCTAGAACATAGACACACTTTTCGGCGTCCAACAATTGTCATATTTCTTGACTTGAAGGCGGCCTTCGACTCCGTGGACCGAAAAGTACTATGGCAATGTCTGACTGTGAAGGGAGTGCCAAGAAAGTACATTGCACTAATTAAGGCACTCTATTCAAACTCACGTAGTCGTGTAAGGGCTTATGGGGAATTGTCATCTGAATTAGTAACAACCAGTGGTGTCCGACAGGGATGTCCACTTTCCCCATTTCTGTTTAACTTCATCATAGATATGCTAATGGAAGTATCCTTAACTGAACGTAGTGACTTAGGAATCGACTTGTTACCAGGGAATAATCTAATGGACTTAGAATATGCAGATGACATAGTCCTGTTAGGGGAGGATGCTGACAAAATGCAGAGTCTTCTGAACACCTTGAGCAGCAATCTTCGTATGTTTGGCATGCGATTCGCCCCTGCAAAATGTAAGATGCTGCTACAGGACTGGACGACGTCAACCCCTAACTTAGTGATAGGGAGTGAAGTGATAGAACATGTTGACCACTTCACCTACTTGGGAAGTTGTATTAGCACCAACGGACTGATTGGCGATGAAATCTCAGCACGGATCCGAAAAGCTCGAGCTGCTTTCGCTGACTTACACCATCTCTGGCGTAGGCGTGACATCCGGTTATCAACCAAGGGACGTGTGTACTGCTCATCAGTTCGCTCCGTCCTTCTCTATGGCTCTGAAACATGGCCAATACGCGTTGAAGACATGAAAAGGTTGACTGCTTTCGATCATAGATGTCTGCGATCTCTGTCTCACGTTAGGTGGTTTCACAAGATAAGTAATGTTGACGTTAGGCGTAGAGTGTTGGGCAAAGAGGGAAAATCAATCGACGAGGTTATAAAGTTACATAGACTAAGATGGCTAGGTCACGTGGTGCGCATGCCTAACCACCGCCTCCCCCGACGGGCATTGTTAGCTGATATAGGTTCAGGTTGGAAAAGAGCCAGTGGTGGCCAAACAAAAACATGGCATCAATCCATGAAATCCTTGACAGTTAAACTGAGTCAGGTAGGGAGATGCAGACTCCCGGGTTGGGGCCCTCGGGACTCTAGGAATCAATGGCTGGAGACAATAGGTGACATGGCTCAAAATCGTTGTCAATGGCGCAGATGTATTCAATCTCTGTAATCTTTCATATTCCTTTCTACCATTACCCATTCTGTTTCACTCTTATATTTGTCAAACTCTATTAATTCTCTTCACTCATCTTCTTGTCTACCTCTGTGTGCTATTTGGAACGTGGCAACTCGAACTGCTGCACTTCGGTGCCAAGTTCTATGTTGAATCCAGACAGACAGACAGACAACCCAGTTCCTGCGTACTTGTTAGTGCTATATAAATAATGGCTAAGTTGCCCATACAAATGTAACTGCCTCCACAAAAATAGTTGGGTCTATAGATACATATAAAAGTAGAGACTTGAAAGTTTATGTATCATCTTTGCTTCAGCACCAGTAAAGTTCATTAGCTGAAGAGCTATTCAATTAGAAACCAGTACTCCCTGATTTTCCGACTAATGTCAACTCATTACCAAACATGTAACTAATCAAATCCCTGCAAACCAACACTTGAAAATATCGCCATGTCAAGTGATTTCCGACGTAAGCTTTTAAACTTCTTTAATTATCATAATAGGAAAATTCAAACTAAAAAGAATGGTTCCATTTATTTGGTGGAATGAATATTAGATAACACATACATCATGTAAGTGTGTACGCCTACAAATTCACTATTTTTTTATTCATTTTCATTTAATAGGTTGATTGGATATTACAGTATGATCCTCCTGATGATGCCAAAGAGTACATACATCGGGTTGGTCGAACAGCCAGAGCAGGTAGTACTGGGAATGCTTTGTTAGTGCTACGACCTCATGAGTTAGAGTTTTTATCAATCTTACGAAAAGCTCGAGTCAAAGTTGTAGAATATGAAATAGCTAGTTCAAAGATGGCAGATGTACAACCTGCTCTAGAAAAGTTAGTTAGTAAAAACTATTTTCTTGCTCTCTCTGCTCAAGAAGCTTTCAAAGGCATTGTTCGGGCTTACGCTTCATCCGGTTTGAATTGCTTTAATGTGGATGAACTAGATCTAGCTGCAACAGCAAAAACATGTGGGCTTTCAGTAGTACCAAAAGTAGATCTCAATGTAAAATCTAAAAGAACTCGTGAAACTCCTGGTCAGAAACGTTACAGACCATTTGGTGTTTCTGATAAAAAAGCCAAAAAAGCTAAAATCTACAAGCGGATATCTTAATTATGTATTTTTTTTTCAAACAGTATTTTGTATATATCACAAATAAAATTTTCATTCAATCAATACTGTACAATTTATGAAAAAAAATGAATTAGTGGTCGCAAAATCTAGACTAAAAAAGGCATTATTTTTAGCATTCGTATGATATGTACACGGTTATCACAGGTATCTACAGTATTTATTATACAGTTGATCAACTTGCTCTCGTATTGAACCAGTATCTGTATGTGGCGTAGGATGCCTATGCTGAGCAAATAAGTTTCGAGCTATTTTCAGGTTATGCAATGCAGTCTTGTAATCTGAAGTACTTATGAAGCATTTAGCTCGGTACAAGTAGAGCGCAGCGTAGTGATTTGGTCGTAGCTTTTCAGCCTGTAGAAAAAATACAAATACAAACGGAGTTGGTTTAAGTAGTCACTCAATGCTTGACTATGGTATTGAAATTGATTATTCGCCCATACACTTACTTTTTCAAATGCTGTATTTGCTTCTTCAATAGTAGACGTTGGAGGCTTTGAAAATAACTTAGATGCGATTTGGCGTTCAATCCATGAAAGATTATAGACCTAAATTTTTAAAAATTTAGTTTATATATACATGAATAACTTTGTAAAAACTCTAGTTTAATAAAAGTGCAAAGTGTTAACAATCATTCACACCATATGACCGCTAGTCACCTTTGAGAATATTGGTTCATGAAAACATATCTCAAAATGCAAGTGGTTTTACAGTAAGGGTTGAACCGATATTTTGAGCGAATATCTAATGCGTTTTGAATGGTATAGATGTGTTTGATGCCAACATATGGCTGTGAGTTATCTGATATATATTAAAAAAATGATAATCGATTAATTAGAGGGCAGACAGAATGTATTTAGGAGAGTCGGCATAATTCATCAAGATTTGCAAACATATTTCAATACATACAGATGGTAGAGCAGTTACCAATGATAATTTGGGATTTGAAGTTCGTATTCAGTGATTCAACTGCACTCTAAGATTTGTTTTTGGCCGTCTACTACTATGTAAAAGCTCAGTGAATTCAAAAAAGATTTGTTAGCAATAATACACGCATACCTCGTAGCACCAACGACCTTGTAGATAATAGGACAATGCATCAGAGGCATCAAGTTTGATAGCAGTGTCGATTAGCTCCTGAAATCAAAGTAGAAAAAAACCATATTACTTGGTGGAACAAGTTAGTATCGTAAGGGAAAAGACAAATCTACTTCGTTACTCTAACCTTCGATGGTGGCAAATTCATACCATATGACTCCTAGTCCATTTTCCTGGCAAACATTTTGGAATTATGAGTCATAAATAGCCGCTTAGAATTCATATATAAAAAGTAACAAAACATAAAACCTCGGAAAGAATTGCATAGTCTAAGTGGTGAAACTCTGGGGTATGAAGGTTATCGCAAACAAGAATAGTGTGCACTTGTGTGAGAGGGAATTTGTAAATTTACCTTCACATTTTGATTCAATATCGTGCGAAATCATATCACGTAAAATAGGCCTGCGGAATGAGTTCCATCCGACAAGTTATATAAACTACGAAAAGTCTTAAAGCTGAATAAAAAATTCCCCTAATGGTTCCCTAAGCTCTCGGGAATTCGAAAAGATGGACCCCAGTGGCTGACTACTTATTGAGACTATGAGGAAATCTGTCTACAAACTAGACACCAATGTGCAGAACACAGATATTCAAATGTTAAATTTACGCATATCACATTGATGTGGTAGTGAATTTCGACACGAATCGAGAAATAATTAAGAACATAAGACCAACTATTAGTCGAATAAGGAGTCAGAGTGTATACACAAATGTAAAAAATGTATGATTTCCTTAGTAATGTCTGTTTTATTACGTGAGCCATAGTTCACATAATAGCTAAAGTCTTCAACCCTATAATTAATACTGAATTTAATGGATGACGAATGAAGGTTGCAGCAGAACTTTAACTACTGGCCTCTGAATTACTAATCAGTTGATCTATGAGACCCAACTGCCAACCAGGTCACGAATTCATTGTAACCATCAGAACACATAGCTGACTAAACTGTGCGCCGCATTTATTTCAAGTAATTTCCAAGAGTTGGTTTGTAAGGATTAGATTTGTTTTTTTACGAGTTTGACCACGGATTGATATCAGTTTGAGGACCATTGAAAACCAGGGAGTACTAATTGTACCGTAAACACTTTCGATACAATTTCACGTAGTTTGTCGAGAATGTAAGAGCAAAGATATATATATATATATATATATATATATATATATATATATCCGAAAAACTAACCTTAAACTCATAGCCATATTGTATTCTCTGTTGAGCACTGACATAAGAAGAATACACACCGACTAAAATAGCCAACCATTTATATATTGGAGCTAATTTAATTGGATCATCATCTAAAAGCGATAAATTTGATTTCTGAATTATACTCAATGCTCGACGTGCACATTTTATTCCAGATTCAATGAATTGTTTTCGACTTTGTACTTCACATGCAATATCATTTAAATTACGGGAACTGTGCGAGCTTTCAGAGGCTGGCTTATTTCTTAACATATCAGTTTCTTGTATAACTTCATCTGATGATGCTTCTTCACTGGCTATGTAGGTGGCACGTGCTAATCGCCATAAGAATTCTGGACAATAACGATACTACAAAAAGTGTTCATAAAATTACAAAAAGGATTAATTTGTAAGGAAAAGAATACAGTTAATTTGTTGAGATAAAAGCAAATCGATGCTATGAGGCACTAAACCGATTATTATTCAGCTGACAGAGAGGTTTATGAAAATTACCCATTTCTAACACGCACTTGAGAAATATTGATGATTGAGCACAAAAATGTGAAACCTGAAGATATTGAGGTATTGTATGTTTAAGTGCAATAACTAAATAGATTTACATTTAGGTTTTGAGCTCTTTAACACAAAAACACTATCTAGCTTAATTTTAATGTAAATTTGGTCACGAAACGACATCAGTTGGAGGATTATTGAAAGTCAGGTGCTAAATCTACATTGAGCACGTTGATTTTAATGATCCTCTTTATGACTTCGGTTAGTGACGGAAACTACATTGCAATAAGAAACTAATTAAGTAGTGAACATGTCTTCATTGCTAATTATTTCGAATTCAAATAGAAGTATTATAAATATTATTAAACATAAGAGTGAAAAATGAATGTTATTTAAATTTTTGAATCTTAAGTTGTGTGCTTTTCCTGAACCACTGTTGGCATGCCATCTTCTGGTATGGACGATATGATGATGCCACGATTGATTAGTAGGCATTATTAAACGATCTGTTATACAGACCGACACGCCAACAGTGATTCAGTATCTCTGTCCAGTGAAAACTAAAGGGAAATCGAAACATTTATATAAATAATAACTGATGGATGTTGTGCAAAATGTGACTGTTGTAACCTAATAGATAATGCTTTGGAGTTTGAAGTGATCGGCACTGGGTTTGAGTCCATATGGAAAGACAACTACTCAATGGGGATCCACACACCCAAGTGATAACTCCCAAACAGGACAAAATGCACGCCCCAGATTCCACCAATACATATTATATATACAAATGCCACAGAAACAAAACTTCGTTACCTTACTAACATTTTCAACCTTAAAGAAAACATTAGGGAAGATTACTTCCCCATATAAATTGATAGATCCGTACCTTGTACCTATAGACTAAGCACCTTGCATAAGCTTGCATTCCTGGAGTAGTACTGTCTCCACTAGGATTGATTTGTAATTCGCTTGACGAATATTCACCGAGGGCATAATCCGCTAATTCATCTATTTCCTCCAAGATGTTCGTCGGAACACGTACTTTCATGTCGCAGTAAGAATAATCATTTGACAAATGACTGCTCACACTGTGAAAAGAATTCGCTGAGGATAAAACTTCAGTTGGAGATTTTGCGGACTTAAACGATGCTGAGTTGAGGCTTCAGATATAGAAAACAGTAAAATCACTGAAAATTAGTTGCCACTTAAACTGAAACTAACAACGCAAACTTTACTTTCACAGATAATGAAAGGTGTGTGCCAGTATACTTTGTCCACAAGACAGCAAATATTAAAACGTCTGTATCTCATGTTTTATAAAGAATAAAAACCTAGTTATGAAACTTATACAGATATAGACTTCGGTAGTAAATTTTGCTATCTGGAAATTCAATGCAAGTTTTATATAATAGAAATAAAATGAACGCTCAAATATGCCTGAAAAGCATGTTTTTAATGATGACTCAATAACCAAGAATAACTGTAATTATTCAGCCAGAAGTGGCTACGTCCCTATTTCCAAATAGATAAAGAAACCGGTCGAAGGAGTACCGTCTTAATATAGGCATCTTTCAATAACCTCCACATTTCGATAGATGACTTGAAAGAAATATAATCTGTAAGAAGCGGAAACGTGTTTATTCGATTAACAACAGACAAGTGACCTCACATGTCTGTGAATCTTCTTAGGTCTTTAAACATATTTTTACTCCAAAATTTTAGCATTTGGAGAAATACACAAGTCTTCAGATGATAAGAGACATCCCAAAAAGCAAGTGTGAGTTTCCCTAAGTGACACAAACTTACAGCCACAAGGTTAACAGGTTGGTGTGCTTTAATTTAGAAACCTTTTTTTTGTCTAACCTCCTTTTATTCGATCCAACCAACTGAGTTACAGCAAATGTAACAACCACTTAAGCTGACAGAACTCTACAATGCATCTAGTTTACCTTATTTACTGAATGTTATACAACTAAACACAATATAAAATGTCTACTGATCCCATCAAAATTATATCACTCGAGCAATGCTGGTTAAATACCTAAGTGGATTATAATTACATAAACACGTAACAAAACATTGTTACGCTGCACTACTGCTATTAAAAGAACGTTGTATGCGTGAAGCTTTAAAACGTAAAAAGCAATAACATACTCATCATCATCGTTCTCAACGTCTAAAAACTTCTCATAATCATCCATTGAGTCAGTATCATCATCAAGCATGAAATACGGCAGCGTTTCAACCTAGAGAAACAAAATTAATGTATATTACAGTGAGGTGGAAATAAACGATGGAAAGTTTTAAAAGACTGATAATACTTCTAGTGGATAACGAGTAGCGCTTTGTCTGCAATGAATAACGACCCTCTCTCCAAATATTTAAGGCAAACACTATAATGCATTAGTGGACCTTTAAATGAATAAATAAAAACAAATAAATAAGATAAATCAGCCACAGAGACTTCGTGCATTAGTTTGCGCACTTGAATTTCGGCAATTGGGGCCGAAGTTAGAGTCTAACTACACCTACTTTAAGTATTGGTTTGTAGGGATTTGGTTGATTGGTTACAGGATTTCATCATGAGCTGATATCCGTTAGAGAACCATTGGAAAACCTGGGAGTACTGGACAGATGTTTGACCTAGTTTGGGACTCTTCAACTACTCGCCGAAAACATTGGCTAGCGGTTGAGCTATATCGTGAATAGGCAGAAGTTAGAATTCATGGGCCATTGGATCGGGTCCCAGTGGCTGAACGATCTACGAGCTCGCCTTGCAACCAGAGGGTTCTGGGTTCGAACCTCGATCGGCGCATACTGATGAAGAGTCCCAAACTAGGACGAAACAGCTGTCCAGTACTCCCCGCAGGTTTTCCAGTGGTTCTCTAACCAATGTCAGCTCATGATGAAATCCTGTAACCAATATACCTACTTTAGCCTGGGAAACTGGTTAGTATCAATATTTCTCACAATATGCGTGGTTCATAGCCTGGTACTTGATATATGTTCGGCGTAGCTGAGCTCAAATTGAAACCGGCTGAAGATTTTATATCAGCCTGCTGAAACTTTCGCACTCAACTGCTTAGCGCAAATAAAGGCAAAGAAATAATGAGTCGCACAATCAAGTTTAGGCGTTGGAAGTGACATTGCTTGCTTTTAGCGGCTCAAAAGAGCTAGAATAGCTTCCGACTATTACCAGATGCAGTCAACGACTATGTCTCACAGACACGTTCTGATCACCAAGCTTTGCGGTTCTTACGTTAGCATTGTTTGATCGTATGTGTAAGGCCCCTGAGCAGGTTATTACAGTCGCCATCCTCCAGCGTAAATCAAAGGGCTTTAGAGAAGTTGCAACAAAGTAGCAGAAGTCCAATGGCTTTTACAGAAATGTCCTCCTAAGCCATAGACAGCTCTACTCTCCAATTTTGTAGCGTCTTGTAGGTTCAGCTAGTTTTCGTCTATATTATCTTGGGAGTTTATGATTAACGTTGAGTCCAACGTGGTTCGATAATTGGCAGCAGTAGTAGGTGTAACCAGTTTACTTACGTTAACGTTTTGAAGACAACATTCATGATCACCACCGAACCGCACGATAAACCAGGATCGCGAATCAGACAAATGTTCGAGCAGGAGCAGAAGTCCCGTATACATCCAAGCTACTGGTAGCTAATGGCAATATAATCTATTTGAGTACAGGTTTGAGTGGCAGAAGAGACAGAGAAAATAAAATTATGGCTGGCGGACATGAAACAGTATTAAATTGTGAAGACAACGTTTCACTATTTTCAAGATGCACGGTCAATCCATATGGAAGGGTATTAAGTAATTACTTTTTGAATAGTCATATTAACTTCTCGTGTTCAGTCAATAATTTAATGCGTTTAACATCAATACTCACGCGATTATCTGTAAGCCCTTCAATAATTTGATGCGTGAAGCATCGGCATCAAAACTTACTTGCTTATCTCTAAGTATCCTGCTTAACATATACTGGTAGCAAGAAATAATTTAAAGGCATTCAATACCTTCTAAAACTTATGGACGTAATATAATTACGAAGAAATTGACAAAGGCATCATGAAAACTCACATCATGTTTGTTATTCGAAGCCTTCAAGTTTGAATGATATATTTCATTACGCAGGACCAATAATTCTGCTTTAATACTTGTTAATTGTTCATTCATCTGACGAAATTGTTCACTTTGTTTGTGTCGATTAAAAGATTTTACTAAGGCATTCCAAAGACCATAAAATGTGATACTAAGTCCAAATCCTAAAGCAGCACCCAGAAGAGCGCTCACAAATGTGCGTTTGTCCAGACGTCCAAAGTTTATTAGTCCCATACCAACAACAGCACCAGATGTTGCGACTTTCAGTACATTAGTGTCTTGATCGTTTGCCATTAGATTTATAACTCACTGAAATAAATGGACAGAACATTATATTGTTTCCTTGAAAACTTAAAATAGAATACTACGTCTTCTCAGGATGAATGTCCTTAATGATACAGCAAAATGTTATCATTAATCATAATGGTCTCATGTGAATTGTTTTAATCAGTTGTACATCCTTTTCTAGAACAACCACTTTATTTGTTTGAAGAAACTAAATTACATGAAATGGATATAAACAGATGAACCGCTGAGTAAAGCTCTAGGACAAAATAAACGAGTCTTCAATATCTAACCCTCGCTAATTTGCTGAACAAGAAAATAATGAAATTGGTGGCAGATTCCTGGAATTTATTGATACACAACAAAACTGATTCCAATCTTGCGTAGTCCATCTTTATTTTGCCAAATTAAATTCACTATACTTTGTAATGCGATGAGTAAAAGGACTGTCGTTCCTGTGGTACAAGGGTTATCGAGGACATTACAAAAAATGAAACATACATTGGAATTTCTCCAGAGTACAAACAAATATAACCAATCTATTCCCATGTAGTGTATCCCAACCTCAGCACAAAAATATGGATGAAAAAAATCTCGGCATTAACTCCATTTAATGAAGACAATCTGAGTCAGAACATCAAACATCACTGAAAGAATTAGAACAGAAAGGCAATCTTGTCATTCGAAAAACTGTTGTTATTAAAATTGTATCTGATAACTAGGAGAAAATAGATAAAATACTCAAGGATCGATCCAAACTTCAAATGGACAATACTAGAAATAGTATTCTGCCTGTTGTAAATAAGATTAATCATCACCTCCAGACAGTATTCATTTTAATATTCTAGTGACATAAGAATTCGAAGCAAACAACCAATTACTTCTCCTAAGCATTCTACTGACCCAACGTAACGTCGGAATAATATCTTCATTTCTAAAGTCTCGCTCTTAATCAGTGCAAGTAAAATAACTGCTTTCAGTGGTCTGCAAATATTTACTTCGGGGAAACACTGATTGATGTAGTTAAGAGCACACTTCCGGTTCCAAGATTTAATGCGTATCCTAAAAACATTATTTTGTCATAATAAACAAATGCGGCCCTATTAAAAGTTAGCCTTTGTAACAAAGGACTACCATTCAAGAGTGATCAAATTATTCAACGGATGGTTAGGGGCTTCCATCATACTTCGAACTTACTTTATACATGGTAGCATTTTCCTAACCCCTCAAACTTTTTATTTTCCGTATCTAGGAATACAGGATGTAATTCTATAGACTGTAATTTATATTATAGGGACAAGTCCACCCATAGATCCAATGTACACAATCTGAACAGAAGTCCAGCGTCATCTATTGTGAGAAATTTAATACCTAGCTACAAATCAATTTCGACTCTTTCGAAATTATTTCATTTTATTCTGATTTAAGTTTCTTAAAGGTGATTAAATAATTTCGGATTAATCACATGGACCCCAAACTGTTTACAAAATAACATGTTATTTATGAGATATGTAAGGCGAGAGTAGAGGAAATACGGTGTTATATTACGTCTGAATGTTTCCTGTTCATTGAAGGAACTAGCTGTTTCCGTGGGTATTTTGCCTGTCGGCACACTTTATAACAACCAACAAAAAAATAAAGAAAAACTTCGTTTCACTAGCTTTCAGGAAAGATCTTGAGACAATCTCCCAGCAGCATCAAGACACACTTTCAAACATAGAGTTCCTTATATCGTTTAATACAAGTACATATGTGCTCGTAAACGAAGTTGATTTATATGCAGTTCATGGTTTCCCTGATTCCGCATATGCATTGCGAAGTTTGGATTTTATCTGAATGCATTAAGATCTCATGAGATCACTCATTAATTTGTTGCCATTACGTTTAAGTGGTATGCGACTGATCTCCATATTATATATTCCATACAACAATCCAAACCAGTGTTTGACATAGTGTTCCTCAAAATAGAAATTTAGACTTCAGATACCTTCTTCTAAATGTTCGCGTGTAATTCTGCATAACGTTATGCAGAATGGTAGATAAATTGGGTTAGGGGTGGTGAAAATAGTTGATACTTCTCCTTACAGATATTAATTGCGGTCGTTCCAGCTTAATTAATTAACCATCCCGACAAAATTTTTTGAAGAGATGAATGCGGAGTTTTAAAATTGATACTAAGACGTATTTATCGTAAGAAAGGAACTAAAGGATCTTCTTAACAAGGTCAAACTAGACGACCCTAATGTCAAGGATTTTTATTTCAAGGTTAAATGTAAATTGCAAATAAAGTGGTTAATGTTTTAGTTTGGTTTTTGCCTATTCATAATAAGCGAAAAAATGCTTGAAGCCCTCTTAAATTATTTTGGTGTATCCGTCTCGCTCTTTTTAAGTAAGTTAGCCAAAAAGCTGAACATCATTCGTTACCGTGGTAGGATCTAAAAATAAATCGGTCTAGTGCGAAATCCATTACTTGCAGCGTTTCATTCATGACTTTTATCGCTTGGTGCTATGCATCACAAGTCACATGGATCGATTCAATAAATGTCTGCAAATCTGAGGTCCAAAACAATTGGACATATCCGTAAATGTTTATTGGTTTATATTTGACAGATAATTTGAGTTTGCAACAGGAAATGTGTCGTATATGCTTCTTTTTTATCATAAGTATGACAAAAGCAATCAAATGTCCGGATGCATCACCATCTTCTTTTACCTCTCTGAGGAATTTTATTTTTGACACAGGAAGGTATGGGTAACTTTGCGACCTTTAGAAGAACGCAGGATAAAAAATACGGTAGCCCTAGCAGTGCCTGAACTCGCCTAATTAACTAGCTTGCTAGTTTTTAGCCGGCGTCAAGTTCGGGTGAAAAGGGAGGGTTGGTTGTAGGGATAGCAACCCAACACTAACAAACCCATCACACCACTACAGAAACTTCAGCACACAAAAAGTATATTGGAAGTGCAAAAAATTCAATGAAAAGTCATATTATTCTCTGGAATTGGGGAGATCTACTGACACAAACTGGCGGGAGCCTACAGGAGACCAGTCAGCCGATGTCTGTTGAAGCAAGAATAAGAATGGGGACGCGAAATATCCTTACAATGTACGAGACTGGGAAGGCTGCCAAGCCAGCCAACGAAATGAGAAGAAATGGCTTGGGAATTATGGGTATCTGCGAAAGCAGATGAAAGGGATGTAAACTGTCAAAACTGTCAACTGGAGAGTCAGTAACCTACTTCGGCCTGTTCATCCAGACGACAGCCACCGGCACACTAAGGGATTGGCTATCATGATATGGCAGGTGGCAACCAGAGCCCTAATACGTTGTTAGCCAGCATCATCCACTACAACAATAGCGAGATTGAACTTAGAAGGAAGGAAGGAAGGTCACAATTATGGAATGCTACTCCCAGTGGTACAAGGAATGAGTCACAAGAGAAGGAAAATTTTCACAAAGGAACACAAATAGTGGTGGACAACATCCTGTAGTGGTAAATAATTCCCCAAAATTATTGACCGCAGCAATCATCACTGAACACTGGGTGCTGCCCCGCACTGTTTAAGTCGACTTGTTTAGCAGAGGGCTTCTGGTCAGCCATCCATGCCATTTGGTACTCCGTCGTGCCACGTTCATGCACGATCACTACCCAGTTAAGCAATCATCTCGCACTGCAATTTGGTCACGAAATGTATCTCGTAATTTGGACGATCAAGTAAAGTCTTTTGCCTTGCCTTTGGCCTACGAGGAACGAATACCGTTGAATTTGTTGGTACCAGATCTTGCGTTAGTATACTCCATACAGTTCACGAACGTCGATACCGTCAGCCTCTAAAATCCCAAATGGTGACATCGAAATACTCATGGGCGATATGAACGCCAAACTGGCAGCAGATTATAGAGGAAGAGTACTCATCATGGGTGGACAGGCACTGACTCAGCAAGATGAATGAGAACGGAGAATTATTGGCAGAATTCTGCGCTTTCAATGATTCGGTGATTAGAGGAAACGAGTGCAAGCACAAGAACATACGCAAAGTAACATGGATTTTACCAGATAGATTTCATCTCAATCTCAAAGAAGTGGAGACAGCCTGCTGAACGCAAAGTTGAGAAGGAGAGCAGAAGTGGATTCAGACCATCATCTAGATCAAAGAAACTTCAAGGTGAAGCTGAAATCCATGAAAACAGTTGAAGACAGGCCACAATACAAGTTCAAGAGTCAGAAACTGGAGGACAAAACTACAAGGAACACCATCGCTACAGATTCGAATTGAGCTAAGTCAGACTCAGAGTGTGGCATCACTGAGGAAACTTCTGTGGAAGAACATTGGAGCTCTTTGAAAACGATATTTAATGAAACGTGTACAACTTTTCTAGGGAGGAAGAAGAGGCAAGACAACGAATGGCTCTCAGTGGACACCTACCTAGGGCTAACCGAGGAGAAAAGAGGATGATGATGAATGAGATGACTCGATGCAAAGATAGGCAACAGAAGGAGAGGCTGAGTACACTGAACTGGATAGAGAGAAGTGAAGAAGAGTGCTAGAAAGGACAGAAGATAATATTACGACACACTGGTAATTGAAGAAGAACAAGTCGTAGGCAAAAGAGATCTCAAGGCATGTCATATACTCAGGTCTGTATCAGAGAAGAAAGCAATCCAGATGATGAAACCGATAAAAGATGCTCAAGGGAACCAGGTTACCAAGGAGAAAAACGAACAAAAAACGGGCCTATCACTTTGGCGGACTTTTAAATCAACTATCACCTGAAACTCGCTCAGCAATAGCATAACTTACAGCACTTACAGAACTATCTGCCAGTGGACACCAATCTTACAACGGAAGCAGAAATCCTGAGTGCGATAAAGCTACTAAACGACGGTCGGAAAGACAGCAGGGCCAGGCGGAGTCCCCTCACCCCAGAGCGCCGACCCAGAGACTGCGGCGGATCCGCCTGCGCCACCATTACAAAAGGTTTGAAAGGAAGGAAAAGTGACTGCCGATTGGAAGGAAAGTTTATACCTTGCCAAGCTACCAAGGAAGGACGACCTAGGCCTGCGTAAGAACTGGAGTGGAATCATGTTCTTGTCCACATCAAGTAAAATACAATGTCGCATCATCCTGAAGAGAATAAAGGATTTACTGGATGCAGAAATCCGCCCGAGCAAACTGGATTCAGGAAAGGCAAATCATGTACTGACCAAATGGCAACTCTACACATCGTCACTGAACAAAGCACAGAATGGAGCTCAAAAATCACTCTACTTCAGCTTCATCGACTTAGAAATGGTCATCGACTGACAGAGTTGACTGAAGAGGAATTTGAAAACTACTTCATTACTACGCCGCACCCCAAGTCTTTGTCAACCTCATTTTATGGCTATGCGACAATGCTACGTGTCAGGCGATCCACAATTGGAGACTCAGTGAGGCGTTCGAAGTGGAGACTGGAGTGAGGCAGGGATATTTATTATCACCAATGACCTTCCTAATTGTAGTGGACTGGATTGTACGTCAGACTGTGTTTAGGAGCAAATAGACAGGAGTAAGCTGGACCGCGAATAGGAAGACCCTAGAAGACCTGGATTTCGCAGATGATACATGTCTAATGTTACACAAACTCGAAGACTTCCAGGCAGAAAATCAGTAAACTGGCTGAAGAAGCAGCGAAGATAGAACTCCAAGCGAACATAGGGAAGAAGGAACTGATGGAGATAACCAACGAACCCCAACAACAACCAGCACCAGTTACCATCAAAGGGAGAAATTTAACAGAGGTCACTTCCTTCACTTATCTGGGAAGCATTGTTAATATAATTCCTCTTATGATTTGTTCCTCAGCTTTAGGATTCATTAACACGTTTCACTTCGAAAGTGCATTTCAAAGCAACATACACGTTCTAAAATCTGTCCTCCCCCTTTGTTTTGTTGTGAATACGGATATGGTGAGTGCTGGTCAACTGTACTGCTAGTCATTTAATGGCTTTCTCGCTTATCGAATTTCTTTGATTTTTGATTACAGCTTGATTCCACACTGTATTCTTGTTACAAGTATGGAATTTTCAGCATGTGATATCGGCAGCCTAAATTTTGCAGGCCGACCATAGATATCAGGTATGCGTCGGTCATACAGAACTCCTCCCTTCACCCTATGTGCTTATCGAAAAACTCCAGCCATCAAGCTCTTTTTCAGTACTATCTTCAGAAATAGAACTTCTAAAGTTGTCTTTAGGAGAACTTAAGGCTGAGTTAAGGGAAATAAAAAACAATAAGTCAGTAAATGCTGGAAACATTGAAACCAATACCGAGATATCCAAATTATCTGATCAGATCAGCGATATCAGATCGCAGGTCTGTGAACTGACACCTCTAACTATCCTCATGAAAACTGTAAACCTTAGCAAACTTGACACAGAATCAGTAACTAAGGTAGATAACCTCATTAACTTTGTTACCACAGAAGTAACAAAACGACTCGACGCAAAACTGAGTGCTATTGTCTACAACGTTCCGGACAATGAGCCACTAAAAAAGGTACAGCGCATCTTACTTAGTGAGGCGAAGATGCCTAACTCCAAGACTAAGTGCTATAGGCTGAAGAAGAGTCAACACGAAAAGTGTTTTCCTATTCGTTTTCAGTTCGAAACACCGGCAGAGACCAGAAAATTCAACCACTCCCAACACACCCTATCGCAAGCCAGAAACTACAAACATATAAAGGTCGGGGTGGACAAAACAGTCATAGAAAGGCGCGCATACAACTATCTCGCTAAGACTAATTGTGAAATAGGTAATAGGACATTGCAAGCAGCCATTATTCCCAACCCTGTGAAAGATACAGTAGACCCCACCGCATCACCCCTCTCAAAACACACACCCATCAGAGTGCAACACCAGCCGAAAGGCCACTAGACTGTAACCAAATAAATAACAAAACCATACCACCTATCACCGCAGAATCTAAAATGCCACTAAATAACCCCAGAAAAAAAGTCAAAACCCCCGAAATTCGACATTGTCCTCTCCTAGCCATAACTTCATTGCTAAAGATAAGGAAAATATGCCCCTAAATCATACCAACAAAAACAGTGGCAGCTTAAATAAGCCCACACTCCCCACGGTCAATAGTATTAGCACCCACAACGTGCTAAATCGCACCATGGCACACACTGATATCCAATGTCACAACAATGTCACCCTCAATAGTACAAGTGGTAATAGTCAGAACTCGGCTACCAACAACTCAGGGTCTTCAGAGTATGGCACACAAACAAATTTTGACCGGATATATGGTACAAGTCTGCTGGGAACTAACCCACAATGCAGTACACACGAAACCCACACAAGGACACAACTAGCATCAAACAATAGGTGGAATAATAAGCCATGGTCATCACAAGGATCCAATCATTTTTTATCCCCCGCGTCCCTGTCAGCGTTGAAAAAACAGCTGGTAGGGATGTTAACACTCCTAAACCACTAGAGCTGGCTCCCTCCTTGCATGAAAACAGGAACGGTCTAGTGCACCCGTATCCATTAGGCACACTTGACACTTGCACAAGTATAGGCCAAATAAAGAACCCTACCCACTTCTGTAACCTAACTAAAAATAAAAATTCCTTAGTCTATAGCAAATCCAGTACTCCAACTCCTAATTCTTCACCGAAAACAGCACACACCAACTCGATAGACATAGGTGAGCATGATGCTGAAACTCCTCTTAACATAGGATCGTCATGTCAAGCAGAACTACTGGGTGCTGAACCATATTCGGGGCTGACTAACGAACTTAAATACTTCAAAGCTACTTCAACTCTCATCTTTACCTAATCCTCATAAATGCTAGATCTGTTCTAAATAAATTGCCGATGCTCAGAGCACTCACAGTAATATACAAACCCCCTGTAATTGTCATCACTGAATCTTGGTGTCATTCGAACATCCTGGATGAAGAAATAAGCTTAGATAACTACACACACTTTCGGTGTGACAGGGAAGGTGGTAAGGGAGGGGGTTGTCTCATGTACTTTCTGAATGCACTTACTGTATCACAGCTAGAAAGTAGTACACTTAACATGCCTGAGACTCTATGGGTTAATGTACACTTAAATAACGTAACAGCATTAATTGGATGCACCTACAGAGCACCTGGCACCTTTAGTAATTACGAGACCCAACTTATTAATACTCTGGAGCAATTATCCGACTTACAATACGATCATAAGATCCTATGTGGGGACTTTAACTTACCTGAAATCAACTGGGATATACCCACAGGCCCAACTAAATTTGATAAGTTCTTAGACACACTGGATATACTTGGCTGGAAACAAACTGTCACTACTCCCACAAGAGGTAATAACGTACTAGACTTAATCTTCTGCCACAATATAAGCCCCCTTTCAACGCTAGTAGGTTCTGAGTTTCCAGGGAGCGACCACAAAACAGTGATGTGTGCACTGCCAATTCCGCTGAGTAGCAATGCATCTCATACCTCCACTTCACAACAAGTAATATATAGGAACTATAGTAAGGCAAACTGGGCCTTAGTAGAATCGATGCTAAGATCCTCCGAATGGGATGAATACTTCACTACTGATGACCTATCGAGAGCTCTAACCATCTTCTACCATAACTCTAACACATGATTTGTCAATGGATTTGAAGATTGGACGATCAATTCTTGGTTGTTTGCTCAAAATCAACTTCCCCAATTTTCGCGGAGGCATCAATACGACAGTCATCGTCTCATCGGTCGCTGTTCAGAAAGAAGAGTAAAAAATCGTCAGAAGTAATATCGTGATTTATTATTGTAATATTTGTTTTCAGACCTTAGTTCGCTTATTCCTTTTATATGTTGGTGTAACAATAAACAAATATCAAGCGGCAGATCGGTGTTTTGGTTTTTTCGTCCGTTATAACTAAGCGTTTCTGAAAACTTCGAAGAACAGCGTGGGCCCGAGCGTAGCGAGAGCTGGGCATTAACGGTTTATGAGACGTGATTGACAGTTTCTGACGATAGAAACAGATCTGGCGGATTCAAACAGTTGGTGAAAGTTTGGATAGTCGCCGTTCATTTTTCCTGGTGCCGGTCAAGTCCTCTTTGAACAAGCAATATCTGGAACTTTTTGGAATTGGGTCAAGTTCAACAATGCCTGGGTCAAAGAAGGGACAGAGTGTCTTGGATACAAACAGGAAAGTAAGTCATGGTGACTTGTCTGTTAATTGTAACGATGTGTCTGATGTTAAGCATGACATGGTTGATGTTACTGTTTCGCCGTTCAGGGATAATAGGAACATCAAACTCCCTAAGTTTGAACCACGGTGTTTTGATGGAAACCCGGCCGATTATTTACAGTTTGTTAAGGAGTTTGAGATCATGCTGAGTAGTTTTTTATTAAGTGATGAATTGAAATTGATGTATTTGATGAGGTATTGCACTGGAGATGCTTCAAGAGCTATACAGTGCTGTAAGCTCATGCCCCCTAATGAGGGATACGCTGAGGCTATGAGCATATTACGTCAAAGGTTTGGAAGACCTTCGATGATTGTAAGGAACGTATACGAAGCTGTCAAAGGTAATGGCAGTCAACTTCAAGATGACTCCAAGGCACTCACTGAGTTTTTAGATAATCTTATGACTTACAAGAATACCTTGATTTCTATGAATTTCATGAGTGACCTCAACTCCAGCTCAGTCCTAGAGGTAATTGCAAGACGCCTACCTACGCGGCTGCAAAGGAAATGGGTAAAAATAAGCTCTCGTATAGAGGAGGAGGGTATCGAGCCAAGGTTCGATGATATTCTTAGACTGGTGAAGGACAGTGTCAACCAGGCGATGGGCAAATTCGCCAGCATTTTGCATTCTAAGGTAGAACCTAAGGAACCAGTGAATATAAGGAAGGCATTTGTGGTGAAGTCTCAAGACACAACGAGAAAGGATGAGTGTATTGTCTGCCATAACATGCATCAATTGAGTGATTGTAATCGCTTTATCGCTATGTCACCCGTAGAAAGGTTAAAAATGGCAAAGCAGAAGCGGCTGTGTTTCAGTTGTTTAAAGATTGGGCATACAAAGTGGAATTGTAAGGCGACAAATAAAGGAAGTAGTGGTTTAACGGATATGCACCCACTTCTGAGAACAGTGAACGAACCTGGGAGTTCGGTTAATTGTAATAGTATCTCTAGACCCCTTGACATCCCACAAGTTTTCTTAGGGGTATTACCAGTTAAGGTGAAAGGACCGAAATCTTCAGTAGAGACTTATGCATTGTTGGATAATGGTTCAGACGTTACATTGATAGATGCTGAACTGGCTGGTTGCTTGGGTATTAAAGGCCCAAAGCAACCCTTGGTTGTAAATACTTTCAATTCTGCGAAAACAGTAGTATGTGAGCGAGTGTCATTTCAGTTAGAATCCTTGGCTACTGGGGAGACCGTGGAAGTGGATACTGCTTACACTACCTCCAGTATGAAACTTGGCGAAGCTATAGTACCTAGTCGTGAAACGGTTGTCGGTAAGCCATACCTGTGTGACATACCTCTTCCAACATTGCAAGATGGAAGAGTGAGAGTACTCATTGGATGTAGTGTGCCAGAAGCTCACAAGGTATTAGAAGAGAGATTTGGAGGTAGAGATGATCTGTTTGCGACAAAAACACCACTGGGATGGACAGTGAGAGGACCTATACCCATAGTCCACATATCATCATTAGTTACAAACGATGGGGACAAACTAGAAACTATGATTAAAAATATGTATGACAAGGAGTTTTGTGACTGCGGTGTCCCAGGGAAAGGTCGTTCTGTAGAAGACTTGAAAGCAGTTAAAATAGCCGAGGACTCTTGTAAATACGAAAACGGGCGTTTCAGCGTTGGCCTACCATGGAGATTCAAAGATAGACAGTTAGTTTGTAATAGGAAAGTTGCTCTTAAGAGACTAATGGGTTTACAGAAGAAATTCCTGTCAGATGCAGAACTCTGGTCCAAATATAAGGAAGTCGTCGATAAACATATAGTGAAGGGTTACGTTGAAAGACTAGTTGATCAAAGTGAGCCAGGGAAGTGGTATTTGCCCCATCATCCCGTCTTTAACCCGAGGAAGCCAGGTAAACTCCGTGTGGTGTTTGATTGTTCTGCGAAACACGAAGGAGTCTCTTTAAATGATAATCTGTATAGTGGCCCAGATTGCGTGAGCTCATTAGTGGGACTGCTATTGAGATTCAGAAAGTTTACAGTTGCTGTCGCGGCGGATATTGAGGAAATGTTCCTTCAGGTGAAGGTGCCAGAGAGTGACAGAGATCACTTGAGGTTTTTGTGGTTTGATGACGGTCCTTGTGGTAAGGTGTCAGAATATAGGATGACAGTGCATCCATTTGGTGCCACATCCTCCCCATTTTGTGCTAATTTTGCTCTACGAAAGGCAGTGTCCACATTTGGTTCTAATGATTTGCTGGACGTCATAGATTGTTGCTTCTACGTGGATGATTGTTTAGCCTCCTTCGATGATGATAAGTCTGCAGTTAGATTTGCAACAAGCATCACTGAAGTGTTAGCTAAGGCCGGCTTTCGTCTAACTAAGTGGGTCTCGAACAGCCTAGACGTTTTGAAGCATATAGATCCAGAAGACAGAGCACCTACCGTACGAGATTTGCCTGTTGATACTCTACCAGTTGAACGCACATTAGGTATGCGATGGGATGTGAACTCTGATACCTTTGGATTTAGTGTTGGTGATATTGATAAGCCAGTTACTCGGAGAGGTGTGCTCTCTGTGTTGTCGTCCGTGTTTGACCCACTTGGATTAGTAGCACCTTATCTACTTCCGGCTAGGAGGTTATTTCAAGAGACATGCAGGAAAGGGTTACAGTGGGATGAACCATTAAGTGAGAGGCAGAGAGAAGAGTGGAAGGGGTGGGTTAACAGTTTAAGAATGCTGAATCTACATTCCGTCTCACGTCCACTTAAGCCGTCGAGAAATCATGATATAATTGACTTCCATGTTTTTTCTGATGCCTCTGAGGTTGGATTTGGTGCAGCCGTATACATCAGAACCACCTTAAGGAATGATATAGATGTTAGCCTGGTGATGGGTAAATCCAGAGTTGCACCTCTAAAGACGGTTTCGATTCCGAGATTAGAACTTAATGCCGCCTTACTAGCTGCGCAGTTATTCACAACAGTGTGTAAAGAGTTGGATTACCCCAAGCATCCCGTAACGTTTTGGACTGATTCGATGTCTGTGATATATTATATACGCAACGAGTCAGCAAGATATGCATGTTTTGTAGCTAACAGAGTATCTCAAATTCGTGAACTAACAACTGTTGAGCAGTGGAGGTACGTACCGTCTGGAAAAAACCCAGCTGATCTAGCATCGCGAGGAGTTATTGATATGAATGTGGTTAAAAATAAGTGGTGGAAAGGTCCAGAGTTCTTGCTAAGGGCTGATAGTATGTGGCCTCGTAGAGAAGATGAACCACCGATAAACGAGTGTGCCTTGGAGTTGAAGACAAGTGTCAGTTTAACATCTACTCAAGAAAGACATTCAGGTTTACATCCACTTTTTAAATATTATTCTTCTTGGTACAAACTACTGAAAGCGGTTGCGTGGTTGACACGATATGTTACGTATTTAAAGGTCATGCATCTTGCGGGATACGAAAATATGAATGTGGGGCCTTTGAGAGTCGAAGATATTAGAAATGCAGAGTTAGCGATTTTGAGGGCTGCTCAGTGGGAAGCGTGGGGTGAGATTACCAAGGAGGATAGTCCCGATTTCGCAGATTTCAAGGTGCGGTTAGATAGATTATCTCCGATAGTTTCCGAAGGGATCGCTAGAGTTGGTGGACGTCTACAAATGTTAGAATCGTCATATGAGACCCGTCATCCGGCTTTATTACCTTGCTACCATCCAGTCACTGATCTCATTATAAGACACTACCATGTTCTTGAAGGTCATTTGGGTACTTCGCAAGTACTATCAAGTATTCGATGTAAGTTCTGGATAGTGAAGGGAGGTACTGCTGTCCGTAAAATAATTGATAAGTGCATGGAATGTAAACTCCGAAATGCTCGTCCAGTACAGCAGATAATGGCACCACTCCCAGCGTGGCAAGCTTCTGAAGGGAATTATCCATTTGAGTACGTTGGGGTGGATTTGTTCGGACCTTTTGTAGTGAAGAGAGGCAGAACCCTATGTAAAAGATATGGCTGTTTATTCACCTGTTTGAAAATGAGAGCTGTGCATATTGAGATGGTTCATACGCTAACTACTGATTCATTCGTGCTAGCATTACATAGATTTATAAATCGCCGGGGTGTACCGAAGATGATGTTCAGCGACAGAGGGACTAATTTTGTTGGCTGTCACGCCGAGCTTAAAGAATACTTCGAAGGTCCTCAAACGAGAGTTCAGGAAGAGTTACTGAAAAGGAACATCGAGTGGCACTTCAATCCACCACATGCCAGCCATAGAGGTGGGCTATGGGAAAGACTTATAGGAATTATCAAGCGTATTTTAAGCTCCATAATTAAAAACCAGAGTTTGAATGACGAAACGCTGGAGACATTTTTTTGTGAAGCTGAACGAATATTAAATGACCGGCCGTTATCACCTGTGAGGGACGACGTCAAGGATTTTGATGTGTTAACCCCAAATAAATTATTGTTATTGAGAGGCAACCCTGGCATAGAGGACGCAAGCGGGGAAGGAATACCTACGATTAAAAGATGGAAACAAGCCAGGCACATGAAAGATATATTTTGGAAAAGATGGTTAAAGGAGTATGTTCTAACACTGCAAACCAGGGACAAGTGGAAAAAGTTGTGCCGAAACTTAAAGGTTGGTGACATAGTATTAGTAGCAGATAAATGTGCCACAGGTAGGTGGCCTTTGGGAGTGGTAGTAAGGCTGATCTGTAGTGGTGATGGATTGGTGAGGACGGTTGAGGTGAGAACTAGTTGTGGCATGTTGGTGCGAGATATCAGAAAACTGTGTCTACTGGAAGGTGCTGAGAGTAGAGAGTCGGAGGATGAAACACTAGATGATTTTCCAACCTAGAGCGTCAACCTGAGAAGGGTTGTAGGCGTACTGCTGTAAGTCCTACAATTCTTCAAAGGGTAGCGCATCAATGAGCAGTCCAATGTGCTCGGTGTGTGATTTTGTACATATGTTCATATTGTATATACTGAATTGATATCATCTGTCATCTAGCTGTTGGTAATTCTGTTTGTGTCCGGACATTCCACAACTTACAATGGTCAACCTGTGAAGGTTTGTAGGCGTACTGGTGTTAGCCCTGCGATTCTTCAGAGGAATTCCATCAAGACATGAAATGCGAGTTTGTGTGTACTGTTTGTATATACGTGTGGTGTGTCATATCAATTGGTGTTTTTGGATTCATTGTGTTTACTCGTTGTTTTCGTACCTTGTTTTTATTGCATAATTTTGTTAAAATTTTCGTCGTGATTACTTCCGAAGTTGTGTCCACTCTTCTACATCCATGAATGAATTGATTGATGTTAAGGACAGCAGATGGGGCGTATACGCCGGGGAGGCTATTGCTGAGAATGAAATGCACACGGAGATAATTGTTAGCTGCGGTCCGACACGCCGGGGAGAAAGAGTGTAAACGACTGAGGCTCGCATGCGTCACCGCTATTAGAACTGAGGCAGAATGAGTGACCAGCGATTTCAGTGGTAATTGGTAGTGAGTAGATAAGAGGATGTGCGTAGAGTATCGTGAGGTGGTGCTATGGTCACGTTGCATTCTGCAAGAGTCATTCTAGCAAGCGGCGATTGTGTTGCAAGATGTCAAGAGGAGGTCTCTGTCTGGAGGCGCAGGTCGTCAGCGATGTGTGAGATTGTGCTGTGGGTATGCTTGTGGTGTGTTGGCTTTTCTGTTTGTTTTCCATTTCAGCTCTGTCCGTGTGACCCAGGTTCTCGCAATGGCATCCAAGTCAACGTGCATTGGTCGTGAAGGAAAAAAGGGTTGGATCCCTTTTTTGCCGGGGAGTGTCAATGGAGTTGAAGATTGAACGATCAATTCTTGGTTGTTTGCTTAAAATCAACTTCCCCAATTTTCGCGGAGGCATCAATACGACAGTCATCGTCTCATCGGTCGCTGTTCAGAAAGAAGTCAGAGTAAACCATCAGAAGTAATCTTGTGATTTATTATTGTAATATTTGTTTACAGACCTTAGTTCGCTTATTCCTTTTATATGTTGGTGTAACAATAAAGAAATATCAAGCGGCAGATCGGTGTTTTGGTTTTTGCGTCCGTTATAACTAAGCGTTTCTGAAATCTTCGAAGAACAGCGTGGGCCCGAGCGTAGCAAGAGCTGGGCATTAACGGTTTATGAGACGTGATTGACAATAAGCTTGGCCTCATTGTCGTGAAAGTTCTGAGTATACATCCTAAGAGCATCCTCGATTTTCGAGTCTGTGATGCTACTTGCTCTGAGAATGTCAAGTCACTAGAGTACCTAAGGCCTAGGTCAACGACGCTTCGGAGTCTGGTTAGGTTAGCAGATTGAAGCGTTAATTTCAGGTCAATTGAGGGTGCGTCAAAGCAGATCCAGCCACATTTGTTCAGATTAAATTGGAGATTCCATAAGGACGACCAAGAAATCATTTTATCTAATTCCTTCTGCACTACATTCTCGAAGTTCCCTAAGTCATCACATTGGAATGTATAAGCTACTTTTAGGTCATCTGCAAAGATGAATGGTTTCCCGTGCGTGAAGCAAGCGCATATGTCATTGATGTATAGTGTAAATAGGAGGGGTCCAATGACACTACCTTGTACTACACCAGAAGTGATAGGGCTAGGTTTGGAGGTTGCAGACCCGAGTTTAACTATTTGGGACCTATTGTTAAGGAATGATTTAAGCCATCCTAATAATGGGTCACGTATTCCTAAGGAGTTCAGCTTATTTGCTAGCAGTAAATGGTCAACACGGTCAAATGCCTTAGAAATGTCAAAGTAGATGACGAGTACTAGTTGCCGTCTGTCACGACTGCTGGTTACAAAATTGAAGAAGTCTAGGTGACATGTTAAACATGATCTGGATTTCAGGAATCCATGTTGGTTTGGACTTATAATTTTGCGGCTAAGCATATGTTTGATTGAGTTATCTTTGACCAGTCTCTCCATGGTTCTAGATGCTATAGGTGTGATATTGATCGGCCGGTAGTTACTGACTTCAGTTTTCGAGCCAGATTTGTGTTTAGGCATAATGAATGTTGTCTTCCATATGTCAGGGTAAGTTTGGGTTTCTAGGGACATTGTGAATATTTTAAGCAGCAGTAGAGGAATGTCAGGGCCACCATATTTATAGAAGATGATATGCCGTCGGTACCAAAACCTTTTGAACTTTTGAGGGTTCTTATAGTTTGGTTAATATTAGTGTAATTGAATTCAACAGTGGTGGTTTGGTGTGAGTGGAGATGGAGTTTGTGCCATATTAGTAATAAGGTGTATATCGAGTAGCTGGACTGAGGGCTTAATGAAGTTACCTGCAAACGTTTTGTTGAATAGTTCACACATGTCTGCAGAGTTAGTGCATAGCCTACCTTTGTCTATGAGGAGAGAAATTGTGTGACTTTTGCGATTCATTCGCTTCCTTAAGATTTCTGTGAGTGCATACACTCTAGCAGGACTGGCTACCGCGATGCATTCTTCCTTTCTCATACGGAAGTCTCGAGCTTGTGAGATGGAGCTAAGGGTGTTAAGTATTAGACCTAGAGTGCCAAAGTCGTGGTGTTTGAAGTAACTTGTTGAGAGTCTCTTCAGTTTCGTACGATCCTCTGGTTTTATGAATGACTTTCTGTGTGGGGAAACCTTTAGTGTTTGGAGTGGAATGACAGTATCTAAGCATGTCAGCCACGTCTCATAAACCGTTAATGCCCAGCTCTTGCGGTTTATGAGACGTGGCTGACATGCTTAGATACTGTCATTCCACTTTAAACACTAAAGTTTTCCCCACACAGAAAGTCATTCATAAAACCAAAAGATCGTACGAAACTGAAGAGGCTCTCAACAAGTTACTTCAAACACCATGACTTTGTCACTCTAGGTCTAATACTTAACACCCTTAGCTCCATCTCACAAGCTCGAGATTTCCGTATGAGAAAGGAAGAACGCATCGCGGTAGCCAGTCCTGCTAGAGAGTATGCACTCACAGAAATCTTACGGAAGCGAATGAATCGCAAAAATCACACAATTTCTCTCCTCATAGACAAAGGTAGGCTATGCACTAACTCTGCAGACATGTGTGAACTATTCAACAAAACGTTTGCAGGTAACTACATTAAGCCCTCAGTCCAGCTACTCGACATACACCCTATTACTAATATGGCACAAACTCCATCTCCACTCACACCAAACCAAATTAGCACTGTTGAATTCAATTACACTAATATTAACCAAACTATAAGAACCCTCAAAAGTTCAAAAGGTTTCGGTACCGATGGCATATCATCTTCTATAAATATGGTGGCCCTGACATTCCTCTACTGCTGCTTAAAATATTCACAATGTCCCTAGAAACCCAAACTTACCCTGACATATGGAAGACAACATTCACTATGCCTAAACACAAATCTGGCTCGAAAACTGAAGTCAGTAACTACCGGCCGATCAATATCACACCTATAGCATCTAGAACCATGGAGAGACTGGTCAAAGATAACTCAATCAAACATATGCTTAGCTGCAATATTATAAGTCCAAACCAACATGGATTCCTGAAATCCAGATCATGTTTAACATGTCATCTAGACTTCTTCAATTTTGTAACCAGCAGTCGTGACAGACGACAACTGGTACTTGTCATCTACTTTGACATTTCTAAGGCATTTGACCGTGTTGACCATTTACTGCTAGCAAATAAGCTGAACTCCTTAGGAATACGTGACCCATTATTAGGATGGCTTAAATCATTCCTTAACAATAGGTCCCAAATAGTTAGACTCGGGTCTGCAACCTCCAAACCTAGCCCTATCACTTCTGGTGTAGTACAAGGTAGTGTCATTGGACCCCTCCTATTTACACTATACATCAATGACATATGCGCTTGCTTCACGCACGGGAAACCATTCATCTTTGCAGATGACCTAAAAGTAGCTTATACATTCCAACGTGATGACTTAGGGAACTTCGAGAATGTAGTGCAGAAGGAATTAGATAAAGTGATTTCTTGGTCGTCCTTATGGAATCTCCAATTTAATCTGAACAAATGTGGCTGGATCTGCTTCGGCGCACCCTCAATTGACCTGAAATTAACGCTTCAATCTGCTAACCTAACCAGACTCCGAAGTGTCGTTGACCTAGGCCTTAGGTACTCTAGTGACTTGACATTCTCAGAGCAAGTAGCATCACAGACTCGAAAATCGAGGATGCTCCTAGGATGTATATTCAGGAAATTTCACGAAAATGAGGCCAAGCTTATTGTCAATCACGTCTCATAAACCGTTAATGCCCAGCTCTCGCTACGCTCGGGCCCACGCTGTTCTTCGAAGATTTCGGAAACGCTTAGTTATAACGGACGCAAAAACCAAAACACCGATCTGCCGCGTGATATTTGTTTATTGTTACACCAACATATAAAAGGAATAAGCGAACTAAGGTCTGAAAACAAATATTACAATAATAAATCTTTGTATTACTTCTGACGATGTTTCACTCTTCTTTCTGAACAGCGACCGATGAGACGATGACTGTCGTATTGATGCCTCCGCGAAAATTGGGGAAGTTGATTTTAAGCAAACAACCAAGAATTGATCGTTCAATCTTCAACTCCATTGACACTCCCCGGCAAAAAAGGGATCCAACCCTTTTTTCCTTCACGACCAATACACGTTGACTTGGATGCCATTGCGAGAACCTGGGTCACACGGACAGAGCTGAAATGGAAAACAAACAGAAAAGCCAACACACCACAAGCATACCCACAGCACAATCTCACACATCGCTGACGACCTGCGCCTCCAGACAGAGACCTCCTCTTGACATCTTGCAACACAATCGCCGCTTGCTAGAATGACTCTTGCAGAATGCAACGTGACCATAGCACCACCTCACGATACTCTACGCACATCCTCTTATCTACTCACTACCAATTACCACTGAAATCGCTGGTCACTCATTCTGCCTCAGTTCTAATAGCGGTGACGCATGCGAGCCTCAGTCGTTTACACTCTTTCTCCCCGGCGTGTCGGACCGCAGCTAACAATTATCTCCGTGTGCATTTCATTCTCAGCAATAGCCTCCCCGGCGTATACGCCCCATCTGCTGTCCTTAACATCAATCAATTCATTCATGGATGTAGAAGAGTGGACACAACTTCAGAAGTAATCACGACGAAAATTTTAACAAAATTATGCAATAAAAACAAGGTACGAAAACAACGAGTAAACACAATGAATCCAAAAACACCAATTGATATGACACACCACACGTATATACAAACAGTACACACAAACTCGCATTCATGTCTTGATGGAATTCCTCTGAAGAATCGCAGGACTTACACCAGTACGCCTACAAACCTTCACAGGTTGACCATTGTAAGTTGTGGAATGTCCGGACACAAACAGAATTACCAACAGCTAGATGACAGATGATATCAATTCAGTATATACAATATGAACATATGTACAAAATCACACACCGAGCACATTGGACTGCTCATTGATGCGCTACCCTTTGAAGAATTGTAGGACTTACAGCAGTACGCCTACAACCCTTCTCAGGTTGACGCTCTAGGTTGGAAAATCATCTAGTGTTTCATCCTCCGACTCTCTACTCTCAGCACCTTCCAGTAGACACAGTTTTCTGATATCTCGCACCAACATGCCACAACTAGTTCTCACCTCAACCGTCCTCACCAATCCATCACCACTACAGATCAGCCTTACTACCACTCCCAAAGGCCACCTACCTGTGGCACATTTATCTGCTACTAATACTATGTCACCAACCTTTAAGTTTCGGCACAACTTTTTCCACTTGTCCCTGGTTTGCAGTGTTAGAACATACTCCTTTAACCATCTTTTCCAAAATATATCTTTCATGTGCCTGGCTTGTTTCCATCTTTTAATCGTAGGTATTCCTTCCCCGCTTGCGTCCTCTATGCCAGGGTTGCCTCTCAATAACAATAATTTATTTGGGGTTAACACATCAAAATCCTTGACGTCGTCCCTCACAGGTGATAACGGCCGGTCATTTAATATTCGTTCAGCTTCACAAAAAAATGTCTCCAGCGTTTCGTCATTCAAACTCTGGTTTTTAATTATGGAGCTTAAAATACGCTTGATAATTCCTATAAGTCTTTCCCATAGCCCACCTCTATGGCTGGCATGTGGTGGATTGAAGTGCCACTCGATGTTCCTTTTCAGTAACTCTTCCTGAACTCTCGTTTGAGGACCTTCGAAGTATTCTTTAAGCTCGGCGTGACAGCCAACAAAATTAGTCCCTCTGTCGCTGAACATCATCTTCGGTACACCCCGGCGATTTATAAATCTATGTAATGCTAGCACGAATGAATCAGTAGTTAGCGTATGAACCATCTCAATATGCACAGCTCTCATTTTCAAACAGGTGAATAAACAGCCATATCTTTTACATAGGGTTCTGCCTCTCTTCACTACAAAAGGTCCGAACAAATCCACCCCAACGTACTCAAATGGATAATTCCCTTCAGAAGCTTGCCACGCTGGGAGTGGTGCCATCATCTGCTGTACTGGACGAGCATTTCGGAGTTTACATTCCATGCACTTATCAATTATTTTACGGACAGCAGTACCTCCCTTCACTATCCAGAACTTACATCGAATACTTGATAGTACTTGCGAAGTACCCAAATGACCTTCAAGAACATGGTAGTGTCTTATAATGAGATCAGTGACTGGATGGTAGCAAGGTAATAAAGCCGGATGACGGGTCTCATATGACGATTCTAACATTTGTAGACGTCCACCAACTCTAGCGATCCCTTCGGAAACTATCGGAGATAATCTATCTAACCGCACCTTGAAATCTGCGAAATCGGGACTATCCTCCTTGGCAATCTCACCCCACGCTTCCCACTGAGCAGCCCTCAAAATCGCTAACTCTGCATTTCTAATATCTTCGACTCTCAAAGGCCCCACATTCATATTTTCGTATCCCGCAAGATGCATGACCTTTAAATACGTAACATATCGTGTCAACCACGCAACCGCTTTCAGTAGTTTGTACCAAGAAGAATAATATTTAAAAAGTGGATGTAAACCTGAATGTCTTTCTTGAGTAGATGTTAAACTGACACTTGTCTTCAACTCCAAGGCACACTCGTTTATCGGTGGTTCATCTTCTCTACGAGGCCACATACTATCAGCCCTTAGCAAGAACTCTGGACCTTTCCACCACTTATTTTTAACCACATTCATATCAATAACTCCTCGCGATGCTAGATCAGCTGGGTTTTTTCCAGACGGTACGTACCTCCACTGCTCAACAGTGGTTAGTTCACGAATTTGAGATACTCTGTTAGCTACAAAACATGCATATCTTGCTGACTCGTTGCGTATATAATATATCACAGACATCGAATCAGTCCAAAACGTTACGGGATGCTTGGGGTAATCCAACTCTTTACACTCCGTTGTGAATAACTGCGCAGCTAGTAAGGCGGCATTAAGTTCTAATCTCGGAATCGAAACCGTCTTTAGAGGTGCAACTCTGGATTTACCCATCACCAGGCTAACATCTATATCATTCCTTAAGGTGGTTCTGATGTATACGGCTGCACCAAATCCAACCTCAGAGGCATCAGAAAAAACATGGAAGTCAATTATATCATGATTTCTCGACGGCTTAAGTGGACGTGAGACGGAATGTAGATTCAGCATTCTTAAACTGTTAACCCACCCCTTCCACTCTTCTCTCTGCCTCTCACTTAATGGTTCATCCCACTGTAACCCTTTCCTGCATGTCTCTTGAAATAACCTCCTAGCCGGAAGTAGATAAGGTGCTACTAATCCAAGTGGGTCAAACACGGACGACAACACAGAGAGCACACCTCTCCGAGTAACTGGCTTATCAATATCACCAACACTAAATCCAAAGGTATCAGAGTTCACATCCCATCGCATACCTAATGTGCGTTCAACTGGTAGAGTATCAACAGGCAAATCTCGTACGGTAGGTGCTCTGTCTTCTGGATCTATATGCTTCAAAACGTCTAGGCTGTTCGAGACCCACTTAGTTAGACGAAAGCCGGCCTTAGCTAACACTTCAGTGATGCTTGTTGCAAATCTAACTGCAGACTTATCATCATCGAAGGAGGCTAAACAATCATCCACGTAGAAGCAACAATCTATGACGTCCAGCAAATCATTAGAACCAAATGTGGACACTGCCTTTCGTAGAGCAAAATTAGCACAAAATGGGGAGGATGTGGCACCAAATGGATGCACTGTCATCCTATATTCTGACACCTTACCACAAGGACCGTCATCAAACCACAAAAACCTCAAGTGATCTCTGTCACTCTCTGGCACCTTCACCTGAAGGAACATTTCCTCAATATCCGCCGCGACAGCAACTGTAAACTTTCTGAATCTCAATAGCAGTCCCACTAATGAGCTCACGCAATCTGGGCCACTATACAGATTATCATTTAAAGAGACTCCTTCGTGTTTCGCAGAACAATCAAACACCACACGGAGTTTACCTGGCTTCCTCGGGTTAAAGACGGGATGATGGGGCAAATACCACTTCCCTGGCTCACTTTGATCAACTAGTCTTTCAACGTAACCCTTCACTATATGTTTATCGACGACTTCCTTATATTTGGACCAGAGTTCTGCATCTGACAGGAATTTCTTCTGTAAACCCATTAGTCTCTTAAGAGCAACTTTCCTATTACAAACTAACTGTCTATCTTTGAATCTCCATGGTAGGCCAACGCTGAAACGCCCGTTTTCGTATTTACAAGAGTCCTCGGCTATTTTAACTGCTTTCAAGTCTTCTACAGAACGACCTTTCCCTGGGACACCGCAGTCACAAAACTCCTTGTCATACATATTTTTAATCATAGTTTCTAGTTTGTCCCCATCGTTTGTAACTAATGATGATATGTGGACTATGGGTATAGGTCCTCTCACTGTCCATCCCAGTGGTGTTTTTGTCGCAAACAGATCATCTCTACCTCCAAATCTCTCTTCTAATACCTTGTGAGCTTCTGGCACACTACATCCAATGAGTACTCTCACTCTTCCATCTTGCAATGTTGGAAGAGGTATGTCACACAGGTATGGCTTACCGACAACCGTTTCACGACTAGGTACTATAGCTTCGCCAAGTTTCATACTGGAGGTAGTGTAAGCAGTATCCACTTCCACGGTCTCCCCAGTAGCCAAGGATTCTAACTGAAATGACACTCGCTCACATACTACTGTTTTCGCAGAATTGAAAGTATTTACAACCAAGGGTTGCTTTGGGCCTTTAATACCCAAGCAACCAGCCAGTTCAGCATCTATCAATGTAACGTCTGAACCATTATCCAACAATGCATAAGTCTCTACTGAAGATTTCGGTCCTTTCACCTTAACTGGTAATACCCCTAAGAAAACTTGTGGGATGTCAAGGGGTCTAGAGATACTATTACAATTAACCGAACTCCCAGGTTCGTTCACTGTTCTCAGAAGTGGGTGCATATCCGTTAAACCACTACTTCCTTTATTTGTCGCCTTACAATTCCACTTTGTATGCCCAATCTTTAAACAACTGAAACACAGCCGCTTCTGCTTTGCCATTTTTAACCTTTCTACGGGTGACATAGCGATAAAGCGATTACAATCACTCAATTGATGCATGTTATGGCAGACAATACACTCATCCTTTCTCGTTGTGTCTTGAGACTTCACCACAAATGCCTTCCTTATATTCACTGGTTCCTTAGGTTCTACCTTAGAATGCAAAATGCTGGCGAATTTGCCCATCGCCTGGTTGACACTGTCCTTCACCAGTCTAAGAATATCATCGAACCTTGGCTCGATACCCTCCTCCTCTATACGAGAGCTTATTTTTACCCATTTCCTTTGCAGCCGAGTAGGTAGGCGTCTTGCAATTACCTCTAGGACTGAGCTGGAGTTGAGGTCACTCATGAAATTCATAGAAATCAAGGTATTCTTGTAAGTCATAAGATTATCTAAAAACTCAGTAAGTGCCTTGGAGTCATCTTGAAGTTGACTGCCATTACCTTTGACAGCTTCGTATACGTTCCTTACAATCATCGAAGGTCTTCCAAACCTTTGACGTAATATGCTCATAGCCTCAGCGTATCCCTCATTAGGGGGCATGAGCTTACAGCACTGTATAGCTCTTGAAGCATCTCCAGTGCAATACCTCATCAAATACATCAATTTCAATTCATCACTTAATAAAAAACTACTCAGCATGATCTCAAACTCCTTAACAAACTGTAAATAATCGGCCGGGTTTCCATCAAAACACCGTGGTTCAAACTTAGGGAGTTTGATGTTCCTATTATCCCTGAACGGCGAAACAGTAACATCAACCATGTCATGCTTAACATCAGACACATCGTTACAATTAACAGACAAGTCACCATGACTTACTTTCCTGTTTGCATCCAAGACACTCTGTCCCTTCTTTGACCCAGGCATTGTTGAACTTGACCCAATTCCAAAAAGTTCCAGATATTGCTTGTTCAAAGAGGACTTGACCGGCACCAGGAAAAATGAACGGCGACTATCCAAACTTTCACCAACTGTTTGAATCCGCCAGATCTGTTTCTATCGTCAGAAACTGTCAATCACGTCTCATAAACCGTTAATGCCCAGCTCTCGCTACGCTCGGGCCCACGCTGTTCTTCGAAGATTTCGGAAACGCTTAGTTATAACGGACGCAAAAACCAAAACACCGATCTGCCGCGTGATATTTGTTTATTGTTACACCAACATATAAAAGGAATAAGCGAACTAAGGTCTGAAAACAAATATTACAATAATAAATCTTTGTATTACTTCTGACGATGTTTCACTCTTCTTTCTGAACAGCGACCGATGAGACGATGACTGTCGTATTGATGCCTCCGCGAAAATTGGGGAAGTTGATTTTAAGCAAACAACCAAGAATTGATCGTTCAATCTTCAACTCCATTGACACTTATTCTGTACAAAACATGTGTAAGACCACTTCTAGAATACTGCCCATTTATTATAAGCAGCACTCTTACACGTGATAAGCTAAGGATGGAAAGTATGCAATGATATTTTACCTCAAAACTACTTGGCTATGATTGTAAGAAAGACTACATCTCACGCGGCATGATACTAAAACTTGACCCACTTTGGACAAGGCGACTTATTATAAACCTAATATTCTTCTTTAAGGTCCTTCACAAAATATCATTTTCAGGTAACAGGGACATACAGTTCGCACAGGAAGGTTCTTACGATCTGCGTAACCAAACTTCCACAGTGGCAACTCATTCTTTTAAGTTAACACTCCGTGAAAACTTCTTGACAGTCATGTATTCTAAAATATGGAATAGCCCACCCCTAAATGTCAGAACTTGCTCTTCGGTTACAAGCTTCAAACGCTCTCTATACAGACTGTTCCACTCTACTGATTATATGCCAAAATTTTGTTGGTTCTATGTTAATATCTTTTTATAATATGTCTAGACACTTTACTTTGCAATGTCAGATTTTTACTATATATAAGTACTCTAAGTCCTGCCAACCGACCTTACCTTCAGTTCATACTACCTAAATTGAACCCTAACTATAGTGTTCTGCTAAATCTTGCTCCACTATTCACAATACCTATTCGTTTTACTCTTTAAGTTTTTGACTTCTTATAAAGTAATCTGTTCATTAGGATGCATGCACACATATATAATATGTTTGTAAAGATGTACGTGGAGACCTATTGGAAGCACTCATTTAGAAAGCTAGGGAGATGGAATATGAGGTACGAACATGTCTGGTACCAAGCAATATATTTGCGGTAGCCATAATAATCATAGTCTCAGAGCCTAACATCAAAAAAGGAGGCAGGGTGGTGCTAGCTGATCAGTAGATATGGTGGCGGTCACTAAGGTGAATCACCCCATTCTGCAGGAACAGCAATACGCAATTTGAAGGCTCGAGATTTTCATGATTTTTATGAGGGCTAAGATCTTTATCTTGAAAAAGATAATAATGAACGCCTTGACAGATCATGCTTCTGCCTTTAAACATATACCATTTACTCAGCCTATTGTTGAGATGCGACCACGTGGGCTCTGCACAGATTTATGGGGCATCTTATAAATTAACTTGCTATCCATTGTCAGATCTTTAAATACCACTTCACAATATCTTGTCTCACTTATTTTCTAATAACGTCTTTACTTGATCCTCATTATATTCCATTAAACCTAACATTTTATAGCTCTTTATGAATTTGATTCGACTTATTCTATTCCTATTATCTGGAGGGTACGGTTGTGCCAAAAGTGAACATCATGATATTATGAAATATATTGGTTTTATTATACATTGCAAATGAACGTTGTCGGCCTAAGGATTAATTACTTCCCCATTCTGTTTTCTACATAAATGTGTTTATTAATGATATATTTCACTCACTTAATCTATTATACTTTAATGTTTCACCTTAGCACTTTAACTTTTCAAAAACAGCTTCCAATCCCCTGTAAACGTTGTACTTACCTCAATATTGGTTGGTTATCGTATGCCTACAACCACGGGATGAAAACGAAACGAAGTCGGTTTTCCCGCCCAACCTGGAGGACAACTGTACAATTCAATAACTAAACGGCCTAGTTCAGACAATGAGTGTAATTATATATATATCAAATATTTAACTGTTGAAACATTATTAACTTGTAGACAATTTAAGATTTGACATTATAACATACTTGATCGTGCCTGTAAAAATGGCATGCATTTTCATGTAAATTTATGTTTATATGAAAATAAAATTATTATTATTATATTAATAAACTATTTACTCCTAGAACGAAACATCTACTACAGCACCTAAAAGACGCACTTCAACACCCTTAGCAATCTGAAAACTATAAATAAACCAGCAGCATGGATGCATAAAGACTTGGTACGGAACATACAGGATTAGTTTACCCTTAGAAATAGGACGTGTCACTCTATTGTAACCTTCAAACGCTTGCTATATAAGCTCTTATCTCAATGACTATCCCTACTAGAACCCATCACTTATTTCTAAAACGCATCAGTCATTAGAACACCAAAACGCTCAGACTCATTAATACACATTATGACACTGAATAAGACTTCGCATAAATACGTGAAAACGCAACTACAATTTAGATAACTGTTTACTAAACTATAATATACAGTTGACTAAACATCTGTATATGCATGAAATATTAAATGTCCTTTTCATGTTCACATAC
The DNA here is from genome assembly GCA_944472135.2 of Trichobilharzia regenti. NCBI lineage: Eukaryota > Metazoa > Platyhelminthes > Trematoda > Strigeidida > Schistosomatidae > Trichobilharzia > Trichobilharzia regenti. The sequence goes on along the minus strand of OX235262.1, from coordinate 142,257,999 downwards.
TTTCTCTTTCTGGTTTTCTGCTGCTCCTATTCATCTTCTGGTCGAGGTCGAACAACCCTGCACCTAAACTGAAATGAGGATTAATTCCAAACCGTCTATCTCATAACCACTCAAATTCCATGAACGATCCAATTCTACCATTTGAAGACGCTGGCGACTACTACATTGACTGGTACAGTGAAGGATTTTAATTTCAGGGTCACTGGAGAGTTAACCGTTTTTTGTTTCTGATTATAGCAAACATAATAAAGTTATGTCCTCTGACTACATAAGTATCTGCATGATTGGTATTAAATTTTAATCAACGAGAATCCCTTTATCTCAAACTACAATGACATCAAGTTTTGACGGTTCTTGACTTGGGCTTCCATAGTTTAACTTAGATTTACCCTAGTTTTCCCATCACTTCGCTTGTTCTCTCTTCATTCACTTTACAGATATATACGTATATATATGTCAGGAAACTAGCTAATATTTGCTAATTTCCTTCTCATACGAAAGGAACATTTGTATATGCCGCTGTGACCAGGATCACCAAGAAGGTCCATAGTTCGCTCCTTGAATACGACGTGCCTTTCCCTCTCCAACCGGAAAATACCTATTTCGTGAATTATCCGCTTGTGAAACCTTATCTTCCTAGCCGGTGAATTAAATGCAACCGTTAATTACGTGTCAAATCTCTGTGTGGTGAGTCAAGCTGTCTCGAACTACTGCCAAAGCTTCAGGTGCTTCTTCTGCAGCAGCTTTCCACCTGATAACGCCGCACCACCAAAACCTGATAAAAACCGTCAGAAGGATACTCCAGCCCAACAGACTGGAAATAACAATATCCACAGGGCGAAGACTAGCAGGATTACACCTAGAACATCAGGGAAAGATGGAATCGCCAAGCTTGGCGGCATAGCAAAGACTGGTCAGAACCTGATGAAGTCTAAAGTGACTGACTCTACAAAGGAGGACAAGCAGCCAAAAACCAAACCTAAGTCTGAGGTTAGTCAGTCGATTCCCTTATACCGTTTAATGTATCCTTGTGCAGTGATAGTTTGTTTGAGCTACGAGCTGTTTGATAAGGAACACTAGTCAAATTTGTGCAATAAACTAGGTCTGAACATCAATTCAACAAAATTGTACCGGTTGTACAGGGGGTCCAGGCAACTCAGGGTAAGCCACCTCCACTGGCTTCTACCGAAGAGGCTGAAAGAATACCTTTACTGGCTTAAGTACCAGCTATCGACAGGGGTTCCAACATAAAAGTGAGAAGTGATAGGCAACGGGCTAACAGGCAAATGGCGAGGGAGTCACCGGAACTGGTGCCTTCTACCTCTTTGGTCACACACAGTGTTCTGGTTGTGAAAAACACGTACATGACATACAGCAGTGGAGATGGCTGTCATCTCAGATGGCTCTTGGTGTTTCTAGGGTAGTCCCGATTTCCCGAGTACCTCGCCCCACTCATCTCACACTGATCAGCTCCTCAAGGCTGCTAAATGTAAGATTCAACATCCAGGAACAGTTGGCTCTAGTATTTCAACGGTGGTAATAGGCCAAGAGCAAGTTCGGAGCATACATATGATGCTGCGGAAGCAGACCCTGAACAATAAGGAGGCAACAAACTGAGGCTCTAATACATCCCCAGGCCCCAGCGACACTTGGTTGAGGCGGCACTGTGAATGATGGTCAGTGTCACCCAAGTGTCTTATCCGAATCCAAGGAAAACCGACCACGGGCTGATAGCATCGGAATCGGCCAGCTTGTCCCGATATTAAGTCATCTAAAGCGTAAAGCCAACTACTCAACAACAGGTTGAGGTTGTGAGACTCACTGCCTGCTGTCATTTTAACAATGTAAGAGAGCCGAGATGGAAAGTAGGTGAACTCAAAAACCTCCAGTCACACCAAGACCTTAAAATAATAATTCTCACTGAAACCTGACTAACCTCCACTATCGCAGACGACGAAATCAGTATAAGTGATATAGTTCTGGTCATTGCAGACATGGATGAAGTAGGGGAGTTACCGTAGAATTTGTCAAACAACTTAAATGTGCACTAGCGGTGGACCCACCACTTATCGGACTTCCAGACTCCATATGGTGTCATTTCACCGTAGGCCGCACCAATCACTCACTGGATGGCATTTGCCGATCACCTACCTGTGGGGCAAAGCACAACCAGCTACTGCTCAGCATCATCATGTGGGTACGGGACTTTAGCTGTGAACAAATCTCCATAGCAAGAGATTTCAATAACCCATCCCTGAACCTCGGCTTGAGGTATGCTCAGGGTTAAATCCGGTCGAAAACTTTTGCAAACCTTTAGAAATACGGGATCGACTGCGAATGTCGAAGATGACACTAGGTGAGGACCTAGTGGAAAGTCATTAAAACTAGACTGCATTTTAACCAGTGACTAACCACTCATCGAAATGGTCCAAATAATGACTCCTCTAGGAAGTAGTGACCATGCAGTCAAAGGATTTGATTTTGTTTTCCGTGAGCACTTGCAGTGGGACGTTACGCGACAGCATCTGCACTACAGCAAGGCGGACAATGATGAAATTCGGAGGCTTTTGTCTGACTCAGACTGACCCTTAGTATGGGATGGGTCGTTTGTGGATGAACACTGTGAAGTGGTAGAGGAGATTACTCGTATAGCAACCTCGGATACCGTCCCTTTAGCCGAAACACAGCCAAAAATGGTCATCATGGCTGAAGAGAGGTACGCAACGTATTGTGCAAGAAAGGCAGAGGGCCTGGTTTACATGGCGAGTATCCGAGTTGTATACCCGCAACTTAAGGACCAGCACAACTTAAGAGTCAGGAGTGACAGAAAGTCATTTCAAAGTAACCTTGCCAAAAAACTCCAAATAAACCCTAAAAGCTTGTATCGATTCATGTCGGAAAGAAAACCCGCCAACCAGGGGGCATACGCCTTAGTAGGCGATAACGGTCAACATCTCACCAGTCTGGAGATAGCTGAAACATTCAGTTTACCCTTCACCAAACAGTTAAACAGCAATGTGGGTACTGCTGGCAGGTACCAAAATGGCGACACTACTATTTCACTCGAGGAAAACCTAGTGGCTACTCCCAAATAAACCCGTCGGTATTTCTAGGGAAGCTACAGAGACTCACGCCTGACAAGTCCCCAGGTTGTGTTGACAACAGTGCGCCGTAGCTCTCTGTAGGCCCTTATGGGACTTGTTCCAGCACCCAATGGATTTGGGGAAACTGCTACGGGAGTGGAAAAGGGGCATCTTTTCTCCAATCTTCAAGAGTAGGGATAGGCAAAATGCCACTAGCTATGGGCCAGTAGCCGTACTCCCAACGGTATCAAAAGTACCGGAAAGTATTATTGATGATCACATCAGGGAGCACCCGGATAGGACTCATAGACTCCATAAAGTCCAAATTTTTTCAGGAGAGGCAGATCCTGTGTATCAAACTTACTATCAGCTTCAGACGACAGGACATCATACTGAGATATAAATGTTCCAGTCTATGTGGTCTTCCTGGACTTTGAGAGGGCCTTTGACACAGTTCATCATGACCTTCTCCTACACAAAATTAGTCAGGCAGGCATAGGTAGGCTGCTTCTGCCATGGTCGAAGGACTACCTAGCTGAAAGCAAATTTCTCACCAAGGCCAATCAAGTCTGATCATCTTGGCATGGCTCGCCGCCAGGAGTATCGCAGGGTTCTATCCTAGGATTCTTGGTGCTTTTAATTTTAACCAGTGATCTACCATGCTGTCTCAGCCACCCGACTCTTCCACACGCTGACGACGTAAAGATTTGTAGGGCAATAAAGTGTTGGGAAGACCCAGATAGACTGCAGGCAGATCTAAAGCTTCTGGAAGACTGGGCTTTGCCCAGTGGTATGACTTACAACCTGAAAAAGTGCAGAGTGGTGAAATTACGCATCTGTAGACTGCAGAATACATGTTACACCCTGTGCAAGGAAAGATTACCTGCACGACGTCGGAGCGTGACTTAGGTCTGTTTCTAACGGAAAAAATGGACACAAGAGTGAATTACATGGAGGATTGTAGCAAGGGCATATGTGGTCCTACACTTTACACATAGAGTTAGGTGCATTCACTCCTGTGCTCTTTCTAATGTTGTACAAAACATACGTCAGACCACATCTGGAAGTGAACAATATCATTGCGCCCCCACCATTGTGCGTCGGTGGCGCAGTGGTTAGGACTCTCGCCGACCATGCACATGGTCCGAGGTTCGATCCTCCGCCGACGCACACCCGATATCTATTGTCGGCCTGCAAAATTTAGGTTACCAATATCCATGCTGAAAATTCCATACTTGTACCAAAAATACAGTGTGGAATCAAGCTGTAACCAAAAATAAAAAATAAATAAAAAAGAGACGCCAACCTCTTGAAGTATCCAAAGACGGGGAACAAAAGGAGTCTCCGAAATAGGTCTCCGAGAAAAGGTCTCCGAAATAAACCGTATGATGGAAGGCTGAGGAAATTAGGCCTATTCATACTTAGCTAACATAGGATGAAAGGGGGATTTGATTACTGCCTACAAAATAACAAATGACCAGAATCGCCCAAACAAAGATGTTCTGCCATTGAGTAGGTATATGATTCCTCGTGGAAATCCCAGAAGGGTAGCTCACCATAGGGCAAGGGCCGAGGTGCGCACCCACTTCTCTTCACTGAGCCTTCGCCGTCCCTGGAACTCCTAACTGGCAGATGTAGCTAAGACACTGTCTGCGGACACCTTCAAGCGAAGACTGGACAACCATGCAGCAACCCAACGACTGAGTCCAAATGGCCTATCCGCTTAAATCCCATACACCATTCATGAGCAGACAGCCGAACTTTTCGTTTTACTTTTTTACATTCTCTCTCGTTTTACTCTCCTGACAACTCAACTACCACAATGTCAATTATTATTACCGATATTATATATATATATATATATATATATATATATCAACTTCAAATTAAATTGGCTGTCTGTTTTTACGTTTTCTTGATTTCTTTTTCGGTTTTTTGGACTGAATAACCAACAGTAATTATACTTATTATTATCTCATTTATTTTGACGACGATACCGGAGGGCTAATTGGTGAAAAAGCCAACTGCATATACGGTATAGACAAAGTCTTAACACACTGCATACCACAAACAACATATAATTAATCCCAGCACTACTCCTTTCGGAGTCAACCAAATCTACGACAGCCGAGCGGTGGAACGAGCTACGCAGAAGTTTACCAAACACCAGGAACCTTTACCTCACACTAAAGAAGCGAGATCAAAGAAATCAAATTAGTTTATACTAGCTCTTAAAAACAATAATGGATTCATCTTTGATTTACTACCACAACAGGATTTCAGGGAAAGTAGCTAGGACTATTTTTGGGATGCAAGACAATTTTTAGTTGATGACAGTGTGATTCAGACACTTATAAAACACAACATAATCGAGCAAAGAATATTCTTTCCAATAAATTCCCCTTCTGACTCTACAATTATATATATGTTTGTATACACAAAATATTCAAGATTGGTAGTCAATAACAATAACTTCATGATATCATTTGACGAATCTTCCATATTCACCAATGTATTACTTATGAAAACAGTGGATTTTGTATGCGAAGAACTCAAAAGACGAAACATTGATGTTGGCATTACCATATCTCTTATGAAAGAGCTTCTCTTGAAATGTACAATGAATGTCCACTTTTTATCTAATGAAGAACTATATAGACAAATTGAGGGTGTGGCAATGGGGTCACCACTAGGACCCATTCTAGCCGACATTTTCCTTGCGAAACTAGAAAATGGGCCTTTGAAGGATGTTATTAGTGAACTCGAAATCTATTGTCAGTACATGAATGATATATTTTTCATTATGAAAAATGAGGAGGAAGCAAAGAGCATCCTGGATAAATTTAATGAGGTACATCCTGCAATACATTTTACTATTGAGAAAGAAAAAGACTCTATTCCATTTTTAGACGTCCTTATGACCAGAAAAGAGAATGGCACAATAAGAAGAAGTGTTTACAGAAAACCTACATCAACAGGCCAGTCCACATATTTTATCAGTTTTGTGCCCTTGGAATACAAACGCAATTTGATAGAGTGCCTGTTTCACAGAGCAAGAGCGATTTGCTCGGACGAATATCTTGATGAAGAATTGAATAATATTAAACGGTTGCTAAGTGAGAATGGTTATCCTGAAAAGTTTATTGATAAGAATATGAATTTGAAACCAAAGCAGCCCAAGTTACCAACGGTTCCAAAAAGGCCTTATTCTTACAGAGGTAGTTCCTTGGGCACAACACTAGCGAGATATTAACACAGCGAATTAGAAATGTGGTAAAACGAGCATTCCCTGCTGCTAAATTACGTTGTATCTTCAAGACCACTCCTCTTCTGCGTTCGGGAGTAAAAGACAAACTGCCTAATTTCGCCTCATCTATGTTTATTTACCAATTTAACTACTCCAGTGGAGCCAGCTACATAGGCCGCACAGTTAGGCGTGTTTCTTGTCGAACTTCCGAACATCACCCTGCGTGGTTAAGCAAAGGTCAAACAAAATCCATTCGTAGCGCTATTCTGTCTCATCTTGTAGAGACAGAACACAAGATTGACGTCAACCATGCTTTCAGGGTCATTTACCGCATACCTACGAATCTCACTTTTGCCTTAAAATTTCGACTACTAAATATTGCTGAGGCTCTGGGGACCCACATTAACAAGCCTAATTTGTGCATCCAAAGGAGGTTTTTCAGGCATTATCATTACCTTGGCCATCCAGGTTTGAATTATCCTGAATTTTAGTTGATATTCTATTCGCTATTATATCTTTATTACTATTATAATTTAAGTATTTTAGTGAACTGTAATTGCATTGATCATACTCTACAAATTGGTATTATTTAAAAAAACACCAATATTGTTATTAACTACCAATCTTGAATATTTTGTGTATATAAACATAAATATAATTGTAGAGCCAAAAGAGGAATTTATCGAAAAGTATATTCTTTGCTCGATTATTTTGTGTTTTATAGACAATGTAATTGGCTGGTCGTACTTAAGTTAGCCCTTAATTAATCGCACTTACCAGAGACTTCTCCTCTCAATACCCTGATCAGTACTCTACCTAACAAGTAAGTAAGGATTAACGAGCTCGAAGTAAAAAGGCTTGTTACTCTGTAGTGTGCTCTGATGAGGATAATATTTTTACCACAGATGAAATGTTGAATTTAATAAATGAGAATACTTTACAACTTATCTGTTAACTGGCTGGGGTATCAAGCTCAATAATGTGCTTAGTGGGGGCACAACGAGAAAGCGAGCCATATGCGAGTAGTCATGCCGGAAATACAGTGATGTGGAGCCATGTTACCTGAATGCGTTGAAACAAAAGTTCACACATTCAGGGCGCACTTCAAAAACATCTTACGAATTCATTGTGCATTCCTTCTATAATAAAATAAAACATCGAATAATGAAGTTTATTAAGTAAATTACTACCAATTTTTCTACATTTTTGAAAGTGTTGACTTTGTATATTATTCACCTGACTTCCACAATTCTGGTTGCTTGATCTAAGATTCACCTCATAACTTAAAATGTTGTTAGTAGGTTTTGTTTTCTCGTGGAAGGTCTATGAATTGTGGTGTAGCGTGGGCTACTGTTGAAAATGTGTGAGCAGTGTACAGTATGACGTTACCTATGAAAGTGGAGTGACAACTGTATTGGAACAAATGGCTTGTTGTTATTTAAAAAGAACCATGAAACAAAAGAGAAGAAGAAAGAAAAACACGAATAGTCCATGTAAACTGCATGGATGTAGAATTATATTTCAGTGCTACTTTGTGAGAAATGCGTAGCAGAAAATACGACAAAAGTTACCACATTCTACCTGTTTCCACTGTGGAAGACCTTAAAAATTTGAAAGTAAGCCTATCCAACTTTCAGTCTTAACATACCATATTCAAAATGCCTTCCCACCTCAACTATGATATATGTGCTAGAAAAACTTCAAGTAGATGAACTCTTACAATTTCCTGGGTAAATTACCCATAGATACCAGTTTATTATAAATGAGTGTTCTACTCAACGTAATTACAGGACTTCAGTTGTTGAACCGCTTAAAAAGTATACGAAAAAATCTTATAAATCGTATCACTTTGCTTACTGAATATAAAGAACATTGCATACTCCTTTTTGGAAGATCAGATCTTGAGAGGCTAAAGGTATTGATGTTCACGGACAGTACGAAGCATACTAACGCAAGATCTAATACCCACAACTTCTATAGTATTCATTCCGCGAAGACCAAAGAGAAAGTAAAACACCAGAATCGATCGTCCAAATTACGAGAGATACTTCAGGACGAAATCGGAGTGCGAGATGATCGCTTAACTAGCTAGGGATCGTGCACGAACGAACGAACAAACGTAACATGACAGCGTGCCGAATGGCGTGAATGATTGACTGGAAGCCTTCGGTTTAACAAATCAACTAAAACAGTGAAAGTCAGCATCCAATGTTCAATGATGAATGCTGTGGCCAATTACCTACCGCTGGAGATCAATGGAACTACTTATCTAGTGTGAGTAGTCAGCAGAAAGTTTGATGTGTGCATTTAATTTTGTTAAAATCACCATTACAGTTGGTCAGTCTTAATTATTTGTTTGTTTGTGTGTGTGTGTGTGTGTGTATGAGTGCATATTCATTATCCAATGTTTACAGTTAATTGACCAATAAAATTAAAATCTAGTAGGCTTTATTGGTGGATTGTATAACATCGTAAGATACCCAAAAAGCTGAATTCGATTAGGAAGAGCAATGAGGAAGAATAAAACCGATATTTGTTTACATTCAAACAAAATAAAACAAGTTATTACTTTAAAATTTAAGGAATTAGATTAAATAAAACAAAATAAATGGAAGAAAGTTTCTTCTTCAGGTTTCAATAAAATTCCCTTACATAAAAGACATGAGATTTATTGTTTCGGAATAAGTCAAAAACAAACTGTCATTATTTTTATTTAACGGATAATTGTTTTTAGAGGATTCATTGTATTTGAATGAGTTTTTTAAGTTTTGAATTACAGTATTTTAGTTAGTTGAGAGTACCATAGATAACTGAACTGTCAGATATTCTTAAACATTCAAAGGTTATTTGTTCAAAAGATTTATAATTAATTTACTAAGGTATCAAATTCGTACTTCGTCACTGATCATAATAACACACTATTATTTATCATTAGAAAGCTACAAATATTATTTAATGTTCGCAAAAAACAAACAATTGTTTATTATGCTTTTTTGGTTCGATTACAGCTATGTCTTTTCCATTCAGGTTCTTATTAGCTGAAATGAGCAATGTATTTCATAAATGGTCAAGAATTATAGGTAGAAAGTTCTGAATCTAAATTCCGTGTTTATTGGTACATATCAGTAAGAACTATGTGTAATCTGGAAGGAAATGATGCCCTCTTAAAGATTCGGAGTTACATGATCCAGTCAAGACCAAGAACACGACACACGGTATTGATAACATCCTAGTGATTAATTATTACTAGTAATTTGACTGAAGAAGAATAACATAACCGGAGAATATCACTTAAGATTGTTGTTAAAGGAGTCTCATTATGAATATTTACTGCAGTTAGAAGTACAGTTTTAAGGTTATTAGGATATTTGTTATCTTTACTGTTTCACAAGGTCACACTTGCTGTAGAAATGAAGTTTAATAGACTTTATGCAAATTTTAAATGGAGAAGATTATTAATTATTTACTTCAGTTTTAGATTTTCCCGTCGATTGATTGGACCAAAGTGCTCGATCTCAGGTTGACATGTCAATCCAATCAATCGATGGGAAAATCTGAAATTGAATCAAATAATAATTATGACCCGTTGAACAAGAGGTGGGTCTCATGTCCAAAGTGGTCTAGTGGATAACGCTTTGGCGTTTGAAACTATGGGCACTGGGTTCGAGCCTCAGTGGGAACATCATCACTCACTGAGAAATGCAGGTACATCCAGATGACGAGTCCCAAATAGGACGAAATGCGCATCCTGGATTCCACTGCTAGTCACCATCCACCAGTTACATACATATTAAATGCCCAGAAATCGTCGAAGTATCTGCACAAGAAGCCGACATGTCAACTTGAGACCAAGCACTTCGGTCCAATCAATTTTCCATTATTGCTACGATTTTTAATAAAGCTGCGCTGGATTTTGGCTTGATTTAGATATCTGTTAGCACGTAGTGAAGGTTGAATGAAAGGATATCTTAACTGGTTTAAAAAAGAGAACTAAATGAAGCACATAGTGCTGGTACACAACTTGAATAATAGCACAAACTGTACTTTTGATCCAAGTGTGATGAAGAATTTAGTAATTAATTTAAATCAGGTAAACGGATAAATAAACCACAGTTTAATACAAAGCAACGTCTTTCACATCTGTCTGATAATTTTCAAAATTATGTTAAGGCTCTATTGTTTTGTGTATTTTCGTCAGATGTATTGAAAAATTTCATCAAATCAATGATTTCTGAAGGAGTCGCAATTCTATGTTTAGGGAAAGTGATTACTTTTGGCAGGATTAAATAAGAAAATGAAAAAAACGAAGAAGACTGTATGTACTTGCAACAAAGATACCAGCGCTGGGTACAGAGAGTTGATTTTTGCTTAACTAAAGTTTTTATAAACACCTTATCGAAATATTAGCATATTTCAGGTTTTATTTCTTGATAAATACACTTTATTTTTGAAGCTGTAAGTTTTCCTAAATATTGTTCTTTGAAAATCTGAAGGGAATTAGGTTCTGTAGCATTTATAAAAATGAAGTAATATTTTTGTTTACAAGAAAAATTCATTAGGAATTGCCTTCAAAATAATTGTAATTGTAACCACAGAAATTGTAATCATAATTATCCATTAATTTTAACTAAGTGAAATGCATTCTTTTTTGTTTAACTTCCTCTTGTTATCTTATTGAAGTTTCTGTATTCTCTAATAATTGATTGTTGATGTAAGATAGATGTTCGACTAAAATAATGCGAAAGTCTTCGAGACATTTCACTCTTTGCATATCTTATCTTTAAGAGTTTTATCATTTTCAAAAATTGGAGAATACAGTAATACAAGGAATTACTTACCTACTTACTTACCTTTGCTGGTGGTAATTAAAAAACTGTTTACCATGAACACTAACATTTAATAGTGATAGTTTGAGGAATGCGCCAGATCTTTAGTTAGTTTAAGATAGGCAGTGAAACTTCCATTGGTATAGTGTTCCAATAGCATTATTGTTTCTATTAGGTTCCGAGTGGAAAACTGAGCCCATAATCATTTCATCCAGTTCTTAGTAGTTCTCTTTTGCTGACTCCCTGGTCACTCACAAGCCTTCGCCTCCTCTCCGAATGATCTCTTCCACGCCATCCTAGGATACACTGGTCGTCGTCTTCTGTTCGGATTCCCCTTGATGCCCTGGCGTATTTTAACACTAAGCAGTCCGGTCCGTCTCCATATTTTTTGGCATATTTAGTGAAGGGGGGGAGTTGTAGGTATTTTTTGGTTTTTGCCAGAGTTCCTTATTACTAATCCTTTCTGGTCAGACACCTAGTCTTCAGTACGAAATGAGGGGAGTTATTTATAAGGGTCAGAAGCCTGTTCGAAATGCTTTCGAAGACACGCCAAGATTCTGACTCATATAGAAAAAGTGATGTGACAGTGGTGCTGAAAATCTATATCTTATTCCTTATTCTGAGTACAGTAGATTTACACACTGATTTCAGATTAATGTAGCTGAAATGGTGCTGTCTAGATAAGTGGATGCATTGACTCCCTTCCTTCCAAATTTCTCATGTTTATGGTGATTGGTGTTTGATGTTGTTAGTTATCTAGTATCTTTATCACCTTTGTCTTCTCTTTGTTCACTTCAAGTCGTGTTTTAGTTGCTTCTTCTGACAACTTATTGACTTTCGCATATTGATCTTTAAGTTTACCTAATATTAGACATAAATTTAATCACACTGCTTATTATAAAAGAGTAAAATAACTGTAAGAGCTTTGAAGGAACTGCTTGTATTTATAAATCCCAAAATGTCACTGCATTTCAAGAAGTGTTACATCTCGTCATTTACTAAGAAAACTATCTGTTAGTAAGCTCTTAAATTGTTAAATTCAATCGCAGCTTACAACGTTCTATATATTACGTAAAATTGTCATGCTTTTATGTCAAAATTAGCACTTATATACATATGTTTATCTCAAAATGACTATTTCATCCATATTCTTGTATTCTCCATTAGTTCACTAAATCAGTTTCTGCTCCTTATTTTTCCCTTCATCTTGAAAAGGTAGGTGATACATTATTTAAAGGTTTGATTGCGGGCTGAAATCAGTTAGGGAATAACTGGGAAACAACAGGGAGTACTGGACAACAGTTCCGTCCAAATTCTTGGCTCTTCAGCATTATGCACCTATCCTAATTCAAACCCAATAATCTCTGGTTACGGGGCGAGCTGATAGAGAAGTTAGCCACTAAGACCCGATCCAGTGGCTCATGAATTCCGACTTTTACTAATTTGCGAGTAACTGTTCTCTTACCTGATTTGGTAGACTTTCTGGTTACGAATTCTCACTAAGACTAAGACTTTTTGTTAGATCTGTATTGTATTACTCTCTTTACTATCGAAGCATTCATTTGTGCGTGTGTATTATTATAAATAGTCAAGCTTATTCCTGTACCGGTACAATATAAGAGTCTTTGTTTGTACCTGACTAAAAACAAACTGTGCTTATTTCGCAGTTGAATTATTCTTAGAATTGTTAACATTAAAAACTGAGATAGGATATTATTGATTGAAGACATTGTATTTTATAATATTTCCTTCGTACTTCTACTGTTCACAATGAAGTGATTATTGTTGTTAAAATGAATCACACTTGTGATACACATGAAATATCAAAATTCCCGTTTACACATTTAAAATAACGACAAACTGAGGCAGAAATATATTCCTTTGTCAGTTAATTCCTCGTCACTGGCTGTACGTTAATGTATATATATATATATATCGTTTTTTACTGAAATCATCAGTCATGTAGGGACGTTAGTCGGAAAGAATTATTACTTCTAAAGCGCAGAAGTGGCACAGTGGTTAGGACTCTCACTGACCATGCACATGGTCCGGGGTTCGAGCCCACACCGGCGCACACCTGATATCTATGGTTGGCCTGGGAATTTTGGGCTACCGATATCCACGCTGAAAATTCCACACATGTACCAAAAATATGGTGTGGAATCAAGCTGTAACCAAAAAAATTAGAAATAATCGTAAGGGAAAACCATTTTTAAGATCCCTATCCTATCAACTATTATTTGGCATTATTTCATTTCGTTATTATATTATGATTGCTATTCTAGATAGTAGGATTAACTTATTAGCATCTTGGTGTCCTTATACGATTCATTCATCTAATGTTCTTAGTTATCCTTATTTTATGATTCATTGGTTGTGTATTAACGTGTTGCTAATCTCTGTAAATTAGATTAAGGGATTTGAATTAGTTTGATTTCACTTGTCAGATTTCCCCATTGAACCAACATCACTGAAGACCAAGGAGTACTACATGGCTGTTTCATCTTGTTTTGAGACTCTTTATCAGTGTGCACTCACAACTCCACCAGGGATCAACCCGGGACGTTCGAGTTACAAAACCAAGCTTTTTGATCGTCCAACCACTTGGGCCAGAATTCGATGACCTGTAAATTCTAATTTTGTGAATTGTTGATGTAGCATTATCCTTTCTAATGGTTTCGATCAGCGTCTGCTTCACCTTGACACGGTGAACCCTACTAGTCGAGACTTCTCAGCACAGCTTTGAAGACATTCATCTATCGCGAGTTGATATAGTTTGAAGTCACTGAATTCCAACAAAAGTGGTTGAGCAATTAAAGTTTCGATTTTGTAACCTGAATGTCTTATTTTTGATTCCTGGTGGTGTAAATACGCACTACTGGATAGTCTGAAAACAGGACGAAATAACTGTCTATTGCTCTATGGTTTTCACTGACTTCTCTTACTCTATTAATTAACTGACACTGAATTCTGTAATTGATTCCTAACCTTTTGTGCTTCAGAAATTTATAATTCCTATTGACAGCCAAGCTATTTCCAAGTTTCGCTGTCTTGAATTTCGTAATCAACCATGTTAACGTTGAGGAGACCACTGAATGTTGTTGCACACCAGACTACCTAGTGCAACCCGATTAGGAAACGACGAGTGGCACGTCTGAGAGTGACATGGAGGAGATGAGAGATTATGGGCAATCGTTATGCCAGCTAAAGAGGATAACAGAGAATAAGATAAACTAGAGATGAACTTTTGAAGCCCTATGCTCCATTTGGAACCCAAGGGTACAATAATAGTAACATTTTATAATTCATAATTCTCCTTGACTAACATATATATAAACATATTAGTGTAGGGCCATTGATGAGAAACTAATTGAAAAGGAATATATTTCTTCGCTCAGTTTGTTGTTCTTCTAGTCGAAAAGTTATCTTAACATAAAGTTAATCAGGTTGAACAATAAAGCATAAATATCACATTGGCTTCAAAAATTGTTATTTAAAGTGGAGGATATTTGAAAAATATAATCATCAAGCGAATAAATCAACAAGAGCCTAAATGAATATGAATTTACCTTTTTACAGGGTAGATTTGATGGATAAACATACCGAAAACTTCAAGAGAGTTACATATTATGTTAGATACTGACAGCACAAAGGCCCACAAATCTATTATTATTATTAATACTAAGAATACAGCAACAACAACAATAACTACTACTACTACTAATACTGCTATTAATTTAATTTTCCGTGAGGTTAAACTAATTGGTAATTATTATTTCACCAGTAAATCTTGATGTAATCAACTGTTTCCTTCTCTAACTTTGTTGGTAAAACAAAGTTTCAGGAAGCTGAAACTTAATGGTATAGGAGCTTGCCTTATAACCAGAAGGTCCTGGGTTCGAATCCCGGTGAACGCATACTGCCGAAGAGTCCCAAACTAGGACAAAACAGCTGTCCAGTACTCCTAGGTTTTCCAATGGTTCTCTAACTAATGTCAGCTCATGATGAAATCTTGTAAGCTGAAACTTTATTCAAATCGTGCAAAATACCCATTGGAACATTAGATTGAAAAGAACAAGAAGTTCAGCAAAGATATCTTTTGGGTGATTTCATTCTCAAAAGCAGCTGTACAATCGCATTTATAAAAATTAGTTTACATGGATACATGGATACAATTATAATTTGTTTAATTCCACATAGTAACGAAGGTGATAATAATTTTCAACTTGATATGAAAGTTTGAAGGTACGAATATGGATTACAAGGGGCTTAGAGACAAGATTGCATAGGATTAGAAAACAGTTACAACGTATGCAAAATTAATATTTGATAACTGGGGAAATAATTTTAAAGGCGAATAAAAGGTGATAATTATTTCCAACTTGATATGAATTACAAGAGGCTTAGAAATGCAGGGATAGAACGAATTACAGGTGTGAACAAAATGAGCATGGAAACAAATTGAAATCAAAATTTTCAACTTGAAATGTAAGTTAGGAGGTGTGAATATAGATTACAAGAGGCATAGAAATAAAAAATCATACAGGATTAGAATATAACTGTAAAATGTTTATTCTAAACGGATTACAAGTGTGATCAGGAGGAGCATGGAAATAAACTTAAATGATTTTATAACTGAAAAAATAGGCGAAGAGAGAAAATTACACACATAGATAGCAAAAATATACTGAAGGATTAGCGAATATACCGAACTAGGTTCATGGTAGTTGTAATGACTGGGCTAGTTTCTTTTGAACACATAGCTCCAGCTTTTTGATGCATATGGCTACAGCTTTATTGTTGTCAGGATGAAAAAAAATATAATAAGTACAGAATGTTTCATGTGTCGAAGATAATTTAATCATTCTATACTTTATGATATTTTTTACAGGTAAGCAGGTATACTATCACTGACAATCAGCTTGTTTAAATAGTTAAAATAAAATAATAACTGAAGGTGTTTGAAGAAGATGTAACCAGACAAATTCAATTATTCTATTTACTAGAGAAATAATCATTCATATCAAAAAAAAGAGAAAAGAATGAATAACTGATTGTTACATAATAGCATTACATATGCAAGATTTTACGGAACGTAACATGCATAAAGTAGTGTTAATCTGTATACACTTGTATACACATTAAATATCTGTGACTTAACAGAATAGTATAAATTATCTATTGAGTGGTGATTTACGTCAGTAAGAATTACTCACTTCTGTAAAATGAATGAGGACAATACTTAACAAATAGATTAACACCGACTTTATAACATTTCATTCTGTCTAAGCTATGCCATTCATTATATAAGTATACAACACAGACATAAGCGCATTAATAGTAGTACTTGCAAAATCTTTACCAATTGCTTTTATACAACCGTAAAGAAAAATAGGTAATATGTGATACTTACCTGTGAACATTTAGGCAAATGATTTAAGTAAAGGTCAGCACATTAGTAATAGTAAATATCCTGGCTTAATATTTTTCATCATTCCAGTTGTAAATGAATTTTTAACTGGGGCTTAACTAAAGCAAATCTTAGTACATAAATTAAGTTATTTTATTTATTTGAAGAAGAAGGATAATTTTTCCTGAGTCACTCTCTGTCTTAATGTAAAAGTTTTGTTTCAGGATCTCCAGAAGAAACATTAAAAGCAATGAAACTATTATAAAAATCTTTTTGGTTTTTTTTAAAACTGAGTACTTGAAATATTCAAGTACTTCTGGACACGGTAAATGCTGTTTGCAAATGGTTTAGTAATTCCCTCTTCGAGAATTGAAAATATTTATCTCCTGATACGAATTTAAAACAAGCAATAAAGGCGAATAAAGCAGAATTTGATGAATTCATCAAATTTTGGCAGAACTAGACAGCTGAATACTCTAAATAATATTTTTAAATTAATTGGAGAATAAGAGTTAGGAAAAAAAAATTAATTAGTATACAAAAGAAGGGAGAAGTTTTGGCTTCAAAAAAGAAAGAAAAAAGGATGACACATTAAAATTAAATAAAATACTAGCTTAAATTAATACTTAATAAACAATTATACTAAGAATATATAAAAATTGCAAACAGAGTAATATCAGCAGCAATAGTTATAATAATAATAATAACAACAATAATAATGTTGAAGCGAGTTAAGATAATGCTATTGATAAAAGATAGTTTCAAATAAATCAAGACTAATAATAATAAGAGGTAGTTTATTAGGTAAGACGTATTACCATGATGGATTCAGAGAAACGACCATCTCTTTTTGTACACAGAGACCTGGTTTATAAGCTCGAATCGCACAATCCTCTACAGTTGCAACCACCTTCCCTTTTTTATCTGCTGAGAACAGTGAATGACTTCTGTCTGTCTGTCTGTCTGTCTGGATTCAACATAAAACTTGGCACCAAAGTGCACCATTTCGAGTTGCCACGTTCCAAATAGCACACAAATTTTAGACAAGAAGATGAGTGGAGAGAATCAATGGAGTTTGACAAGTATAAGAGCGAAACAGAATGGGTAATGGTAGAAAGGAATATGAAAGATCACAGAGACTGAATACGTCTGCGCCACTGACAACGATTTTGAGCCATGTCACCTTTTGTCTCCAGCCATTGATTCCTAGAATCCCGAGGGCCTTAACTCGGAAGTCTGCATCTCTCTACCTGACTCAGTTTATCTGTCAAGGATTTCATGGATTGATGTCATGTTTTTGTTTGGCCACCACTTACTCTTTTCCAACCTGCATCTATATCAGCTAGTAATGCCCTTCGGGGGAGGCGATGGTTAAGCATGCGCAGCGCGTGACCTAGCCATCTGAATCTATGTAACTTTATAGCCTCGTCGATTGATTTCCCCTCTTTGCCCAACACTCTACGCCTAACGTCAACATTACTTAACTTATTAAACCACCTAACGTGAGAAAGAGATAGCAGACATCTATGATCGAAGGCGGTCGACCTTTTCATGTCTTCAACGCATATTGGCCATGTTTCAGAGCCATAGAGAAGGACGGAGCGAACTGCTGATCAGTACACACGTCCCTTGGTTGATAGCCGGATGTCACGCCCATGTCAGAGATGGTGTGAGTCAGCTAAAGCAGCTCGAGCTTTTTGGATCCGTGCTGAGATTTCGTCGCCAATCAGTCCGTTGGTGCTGATACAACTTCCCAAATAGGTGAAGTGGTCAACATGTCACCGTTTTCGGTTCCCTGGCACGGAACTCCATAGGAGCCACCGACATCGTTCTCAGATTGACACAATTTCCCTACTGGAGCAATAAGGTCACCAGCTAGAATGTCTATATCTGAGCGTTTAGCCTTTCACAGCAAACTCAACAGCTTTTGGTAGAACTCATCCCTCGTTTCATCCGAGCTGCAGTCAGTGGGGGCGTAGGTGGAAATTACGAAAAGGCATCGGCGAGTAGTGCAGTCCTTTCTCCTTTTTACTGATCTGTTCAGACGGACAGCACACATTCGGCTATCTACCGGGATCCACTCAAGTAGTGTCTTTTCTGCCCTAGTACTCAAAGCTATCCCTACGCCAGCTAATCCTCGTGAACTAGCTGTGGCATCTCCTGACGCCCTCAAGGTGAATTTTGCAGATTCAACCTGTTGGCCAGGTGGGGTTAGGTGAATAACCATACTTCGGTATTGTATGCGTGTTTCTGAAACACAACGTAGATCAATGGCTCGGGATGCCAGAGTCTTGGCTATTGATGCTTGTTGTCCTATTTGGCAAAGTGTCCTAATAATAAATGCTCCTATATGAAATTGGTGGCTATCGGTAGTGATTTTTGGCTTCCGTCGTTTTTAGTGGACACAGTGAATGACTTGACAGCGTTGATATCATGTCCATAGTCCACAAGATGATTTTTATTGAAGTTTGTGGTACTTTGCATTCAACCGTTTTCAACCATTTTGTCAAATGCTTCATCATGCGAGCAGGCAATCACCTTTCTGTACTATCTATGTATTTACTTCCACGAACACGCTCAAATTGATATAGGCAGTTAGAAGTGTCAAGGATAGACGACTGGTCTTACCAAGATTGTTGAATCAGTCGCTTGGTAGTGTTAAGGAAAACAAGTTTTGCGGCATAATAAGTTCTCTTGATAGCTTTATCGAGTCTTCGTTTGACTGCTTCTTCTACATCATCTCCTTTGAATGGCAAACTGATATAGAGAGATTTATTTGGAAATGTTTGGATAGTTTCGCGGGGGCTAATTTCTTTATAGTATTTATTAGTGAACCTCTCAGAATATTCATTCTTAGATAAAATATCCTTTAGAGCTTTTATTTGATGTTCAACGGTATTGTTAGAATAAATTTTCCGTGCTCGAGTGAACAGTGTTCTGACTAAAGTTTTAGGAATCTGTTCACTTTGCTAAGAGCCTCTCAACCTATGATAATTTCTCTTCTTGTGTTGTCTGCCACTAGTTAGACATTCATATCACTCATTAGGCTTTTGATGTTGACATTTGGGATGTTCTGCGTCACTGTTTGTAGTTATCTGCGGAAAACTTCCTTCTCTTGTGTCTGGTTGTCTGAAAGAGCAGGACTCTCGCCGACCATTCACATGGTCCGGGGTTCGATCCCCAGCTGACGCACACTTGGTGTCAATGGTCAGCCTGAAAATTTGGGCTACCAATATAGCATGCTGAAGATTCCATACTTCTGCCAAAAATACGGAGTGGAATCAAGCTATAATAAAAAAACATCGAATATCTGTGACTTTCCTACCTTTTGAATTGAATGGTGCTGTCATGATCCTGAAGAAGATTGCTTCCCACGGAAAAAGCTTTGGCTATTGTTGGTGACACTGTGACAGCCACTCTATCAGTGTGCTCACGGTTGTCGTCTGGGGGATCAGAGTAGATTAGTGACTCTCCAGTTGACAATTCAGATAATCCACTCACACTCTAACTCCTGTCACAGATTCTGAGTACTTCTAAACTATATCTCCTCACTTATTTAGCAACCTAGGCAGCCTTCCTAGCTTCTGACGTTGTGTGAATATTCTATGTTTCGTTTTGGTTTTGTGTATGTCCCAATGGGAACTTTCCACAAAAATTCTATTTCCCCATGTTTATTTTGCTTTCAACGGAAGAAGATATATGAGCTGACTGGTTTCCGGAAGGGTTTCACCAACTGGTGTGATTCTGTCTGTCCGATCTCAGCAAAGAATAAGTTTATTCTCTATATTTTTTCTGTGCACTGAATTTTTTGTGGTGATTGGATAGATTTTCCGGGTTAGAGTCCGTAACTCCATCGTCAACCTTCATTCTTTTTTTAAAGACTTAGTACCGATTAGTAAACTTAATGATGTTCATCGAAGGGTAAGTAATAATTCTTATGTGTTAATAAAGTCGGTGCATAAAAATGAAGAAAACCAATGTTACTTAGACTGAATATGAAGTAGAAACAGATTCTTAAATGTTTATAAGTTGTTATTACTCAAAATAGTTTCATCCCTAATCAGGTAGGAAAAGTCAATGCTAAAGCTGATTTCTGAATAGAATCACTAGGGAATGATGAGATCCTATAGAAATAAAAATTAAAGAGGAACGCATCTGAGCTGAAATAAAGTAAATGGAAAAAGACAACATTCTTACAAAACATACAAATGAAGAGTTTGGGACAATGTTTACATGATACAAAATAACCGCTTCAATTTACAAACACTTGTGTTACATAATAAATTTTTATTTATACACACTGGGTCTACATCTGCTAGTCTATTTACTTGGCTGCAACGAAGTGATGATTAGCTAAAGATGCGGCCAGGATTTCTGTCTCACTTCATTCAATATTCTGGAAAATAACCTTCATATTGACGAAATCCCATTATCCATGATTGTTGAAATGCAGCGGGAACTAGACAATAAGTGAATCTCATTGTATATCAGTTAAAATGAAATCTTTGGCCTTAAATATTCAGTCAATATATATGAATTTCAATCTGCATTATTATTATCAGATTAAATGCTTTAAGATAAAGAAATTTCAGAACACACTGATGGAATTAAACAATGCCAACCAAAAAATTATTCGATATTTTAAAATTTCATTTAGGAGCATCAAGCTTTTATGATAGATACATGCATCGCTTATTCGGTTATTACTTCAGAATATTCAGTACAGAGGTATTTAACTTCGTTTTTAGAGTTTGATCACGGACTGATGTCAGTTCGGGAATCATTGGCAGTACGCACCCACCAACAGGGTTCGAACCTAAGACCTTCCGACTACAAGGCAAGCTTGTAGAACATTCAGACACTAGAACCCTATTCAATGACACATGAGTTATAACTTCTATCGATTCGTGATTTTAACGCGACCACCAACCAATGTCATCGGCGGGAAATCCGTCCTCACTCTTGACTGGATGGACTTCACTGCCGTCTGTCGGGAACTTTAAAGCGAGATTGGTAACGGGAAAATATTATAATAAAAATCCAAGCTGATGAAATAATAGCGTGACATTGTTTTACGAAAAAAACCGTCAACGTATTGCATAAATTATTGCTTACTTGGTGGTACAATCAAAGTCCGTTGCTACAAATGATTAACATAATCTGCAGAAGCATTCACTGCTGGAGTTGTGTCTACTAGTAGAAGCTGTGCACCGGTTGTAGAACAGTCTTCAGATGAGGATGAGAGGTTGCTGCAATATCCGAAGGATATGGTTAGTAGTGGAGCAATTAGACAGTATGGACCAGTGAGAAGACGAAGCGCCCTACAGCACACTGTATTTAAGAATTTTCTCCGAAGCTCTGTATATTTTTCTCAGAATCGTTCTAAACAAAAGTTATGCACAATGTTTCCATTTTCAAAATCTAACAAAAAAACTGTACAATCATATTGTTCGAAACTCCACAGGTCTCACTGAATTGATTTATGTAATCAAATGCAGCTGCCAGTATACCAAGTTAGTTGCCTGGGTCAAGTACGCCAAATTCATTGCCGTTAGGATACTAAACCACTACACATGACTTCCAGTCATTTCTGAATTCCAGATTCTTTCGTCACCGTTATCAGAACGTGAACACAAAGAAGAAATACTAAAGAATGTATTAGACAAATACAAAATTATTTATTATTACTATATCATTTAATTCCTGGAGGAACATAGGGCTTCAGCTGCGCACCTCCATTGCCTTCTGTTTTCTGCCAACTTTTTCACCTCGCTCCAAGTCTGCCCACATGCTTTCATCTCCTCCTCGCATGACCTCCTCCAAGTCACCATTGCACTGACGACCAACTCACCGCTTCCCTTTCGGGTTCCACTCGACGGCTTGTCTAGTGATGTCACTTGATGGTTTCCTCAGCGAATGGCCAATCCATCTCCATTTCTTCCTGCAGATTTGTTTCACAATCGGTTCCTGATTGGTTCGCTCCCAGAGATCCCTGTTGCCGATCTTTTCTGGCCATCTGATCTTGAGTATTGAGCAAAGACAGGTGTTAATGAAGGTCTGAAGTTTGTTTGAGGTGCTCCTTATGACTCGCCAAATCTCTGATCCGTATACCAGCATTGATTTTACATTGGAGTTGAAAATCCGAATCTTATTTTTGATTCTGAGTGCTGTTGACTTCCACACAGACTTAAGAGTAATGAAAGCTTGTCTTGCTTTTCCGATTCTGGCTTTGATATCCTCGTCAGTTCCGCCTGTAGTTGAAACGATACTTCCCAGGTAGGTAAAGGATGTTGTTTCTTTCAGGTTCCTCCCATTTATGCTGATTGTTGTCTGTTGTTGTTGCTGTTGGTGTTGGCCAGGAATCTTCATCACCTCTGTTTTATCTATGTTCACTTGAAGTCCTATCTTCGATGCTTCTGCCAACTTGTTGCTTTTCACTTGCATATCTTCCAGTTTGTGGAAATCAGACATACATCATCGGCGAAGTCCAGACCCTCCAAGTCTCTTTTTGTGTGAGTCCATTTTATGCATGTTTCCTCATTTCCCGTTGTCTGCGGTATTATCCAATCTACTGCAATTAGGAAAATCATTGGTGATAGTAGGCAGCCTTGTCTCACTCCCGTCCTCACTTCGAAGGCTTCCGTAAGTTTCCCACTGTGGATTACTTGGCATCATGCATTGTCGTATAACTGTTGGATGAGATGTATAATTGTCGATGGCACCCCGTAGTAGCGAAGTAGTTGCCAAATCACCTCTCGATCGACGCTGTCGAAGGCCTTTTCAAAGTCGATGAAGTTGAGATAGAGAGGTGACTGCCATTCTAAGCTTTGTTCAATGATGATCCGTAGAGTGGCGATTTGATCGACACATGATTTGTTTCTCCTGAATCCAGCCTGTTCCGATCGAAGTTTTTCATCTAGGGCTTGTTTGATTCTCTCCAGGATGATAGGGCTTAGTATTTTGCTTGGAATGGACAGGAGCATAATTCCACGCCAGTTTTTGCATTGAATTAAGTCTCCTTTCTTTGGTAGTTTGAATAAGTATCCTTTCTTCTAATCCTCGGGTACTTTGCCCTCCTTCCACACCTTCTCCAGCAGTGGCGTCATCAAGTCCGCTGTTGTCTCTGGGTCCATTTTCAATGCTTCTGCTGGGATTCCATCAAGTCCTGCTGCTTTTCCGGTTTTAGCATCTTGATTGTATTCAGGACCTCTGATTTCGTCGGAGGGTCGATGTTCACTGGTAGTCCTGCTTCCGTTGTTGGTATTGTTGGGCGCGTTGTAGGTGGCGGTCGATTTAGAAGTCTTTTGAAGTGTTCAGCCCAGTGTTTTCTTTGCTCCACCTCTTTGGTGATTGACTTTCCATTGTCATCCTTTACTGGCTTAATCTGTGTCGAACTTTTGCCCGATAGGTGCCTAGTTGCTTGGTAGAGTGTGGCGAGATCTCCTTTGTCTGCAGCTTGTTCCGCTTTACTTGCCATGGTTTCATAATATTTTCTTTTGTCTTCCCTGGCATTCTTCTTCACTCTTTTGTTTGGCGTATTGTAGCTTGCATCCAACTCCTGTTTTTGTTGCTCGTCAGTGCACTGGATAATCTTTTGTTTCACTATTCTTCTCTCTTCTATTAGTTTCCAAGTGTCCATAGTGAACCACTGTTTGTCCTGTCTCTTCTTTCTGCCCAGAACTTCCATGCATGTTTGGCTCCACACCGTTTTCAAGTTGTTCCAGTGCTTTTCGACGCCGACCTCTTCGCTGGTATTGATTTGTGTCTCAGCTTTGTCCTTTACGCTTGGAATGAAGATGTCCTTTGTAGCCTGGTCCTTCAGCTTTTGAGCGTTGAGCTTGGCTTGTGGTCTGTCTGCAGCTCCAGTTTCCCTGAAAGCTTTTAATTTGATTTGGATTGTCCCTTGTACGAGATAGTGGTCTGAGCCAACGTCTGCTCCTCTTCTTACTTTTGTGTCCAGTAGGCTGCGCCTCCACTTCCTTGAGCAGCATTGAGATGAAGTCAGTTTGGTTTTTGGTTCTCCCATCTGGTGACACCCATGTAGCCTTGTGGATATCTTTGTGTTTGTATACACTGCCACCAATCACTAGTTCGTTGAAGGCGCAGAAGTCGGCGAAGATAAATACAAAAGGCACTCACAAACTCATGAAAAGAAATTAGAGTAGAAGCACTTTGTAGTTATGAAATAGCATACTCCTAAGTTAAAAGAAAAATACCGCATTCAGACTAGACGCAAAGATATATGCATAATACATTAATTCCCGTAATTATATGATTAAACAAAGCAAATTAGTCAAATTGAACTGGTAAAACATCTTTTATGTTCAAACAGGTGAAATATGCAATGTAGGTGGTTCAGAAGAAAAAAAAACACTGTTCAATTTGAGATGCACTAAATATGACAAAGAATGTAACATTTATTATACTGTCGGAATAGTGTATCTATATGCAAGTGAGTTGCAGAACTATTGCATTTTCAAAAAAAGGGTGAATGATGAAAAATAATGGTATTATTGTGCACTTTTTCATAATTATAATTTCCTTTTATATTTAATATATTTGCTTCTCTCAGTAAGTTTCAATAAGTTTCAAGAAGGACCAGATTAGCAGTATAAAATGATATCATTCTGTTTCACAGGTTCTCATCAGCTGCAAACTACTTGAAATTACAGTCGTTATAATTAATGACAATGACATACTTAAATGTTTGAATAGTAGGAGAGAAAACATTATAAAATTATCGCATCCGAAATTTAAGCATTCCAACTTTCGTTTAAGTTACCACCAATTTATATGCTTTAAAAGTTGAAAAAAGGGAGGGGGCAGAAGTATACAGAAAACGGAAAATCTAATAAACAGTGTTAGGATGTAGGTTTACATACAAACTCAAGAAGACTATAGTTCATAAAATTTGGAGCGTGTTCAGTGAGCTGAAACCACTAATATGTTGACTAATTGGTGTAATCAGAATGCAGTTATAAAGGTGCTGAGAGACTGATTACACTTTTGTTCTATATGCATTCGCTATTTAGTTTGAGACGTTTGATTGCAACTGCTTCAGCAAATCGTAGTAAATTTGTCATCCTTTGTGTGTTTAATATTTTGAAGGACTTGGAAATCTCAACAAAATGACCCGTATCAGCTGAGTGTCTGTTAACTGCACTTTGCAAATTCTGCTTCCTTTCAGGTATAAGTTCCTTGAGATATGAAAACCGGAGAGAAGCTTTCTAATGTACTTGTTACCACGCAAATGCACCTGAATTTATAAACGCAGTTGGAGCTGACATCACCCGGGTACTTATCTAGTTTGGATTGGCTTATAGAGCATGTGGCGCTGTATAGCGTCACTAGCTCAGCTGCAAGTAAGCTCCTTGTTCTTGCTCCTTTCATTCTCTTGTCAGTCTCTTGTGATATTGCTTCTCTTTGAGTGTGAGACAAATGAACACTTCCTTCACTTCAACAGTTCGATGTTTAGTTATCGCTTCCTTATCTTTGCCGTACTTTTTTGATGGATCCATTTGGATACTTATTTTTTCTTAGGCATCTTCCAACGAGACTGAATTATTCTTCTATCTTGTTAGGTGAACATAACTTCCTGGCTGTGTCATACGGTGTCCTTATTAATCATCGCTTACAGCTTGTAGGAGAGGACCTGTTATAATGAAGATATTGTCTTTTCCAGGGTTCTTTCTTGTAGATGCATTTCTCGACCGCACCATCGTTTCTACCTTTTACATTAAAGTCCACGAAATTCAACTCATCGTTGCGTTTATATTCCATGTTGAATTTATTGTTTGGGTGGATCTCATTGAGACGGTCAAACAATACGGATGCCTGACTCATGTCGTTACAGACAACAAAAGCATCATTGACATATGGGCGATAGTAGGTTATTTCATTGATATTAGAACTCAGTAACATCTGTTCAACATAACCCATGAAGATATCCGCCAGAATAGGTGCTAGAGGTGGACCCATGGTGACCACATCAATTTGTTGGTTAAGTTGGCTGTTAAATTTGAAATGAATGTCTTTTGTGCAAAGAAGTATGGACGCTTCATCTCTGTTTTTGGAAGTAGTAATAGATCTGTTTGCTTGCAAATGATGTCTACTGTTTTGATCACTGGTAAATCTATAAAAAAGGCGGTCAAGTAATACGACACCATTGGTTCATTTGAAACATCAACATGGTCTACTTCTTCAAAAAATTAAAAGGTATCTTTCAAGCTATAAACTGCAAATTTATTTTGAACTGCATATACACAGTAGGTAAAAGTAAAACACTTTCAGCATATTTCTCACCAATTTTGCTTAATCATACATTCATATGAATGTCTCTGCGCTTGTGTTCACCTGCGGTTTTGACCTTAGGCTCGAATTTTATGAGGGATTTAAGTAGATTTTAATAAATTATCAACTAAAAATCCATTTATTTATTTTGTAATCATCAAAAAGCTGTTCAACGCATTATTTCATCTTCGCATGTGATAAGTATTAGCGGGATATTTCAATCTATCCTGCTTCCCTTTCCTCTTTCGAGTTATCAAGAATATATTTTGAAGGTTGCATTACAGAAACTTTGTATTTAAAAAGTTATGGATTTCCAAAGGGTCTGATGAAGAATTATTATTTCTTCTGATAAAGTGAAAATCACAAACAGTTAACGTTAAACTAACTTTGTCACTTTTAAATCTTTCCTTTAAAATTGTCACGAACATCATTAAATTATTCTAGCCAATTAAATATTTTAAAAATATAATTCTCAAGTTACGGAATTTTAAATTCTTATTAATATTCCCTTGGGTTCCTAGTACAACATAGACCTCCGATCGCACACCTTTATTTCACCCTGTTCTCAAAATTCCCCCATAGCTGACTCCATGACTACCCACTAATTCTTATTTCATCCCCATACAACCCCCTCCATGTCAACCTTGGATGCCCATCCAGTCGTCTTCCATTCGAGTTCCTCTACAGCAGTGGTCAGGATCTCACTGTCACACTAACGGTCTATGTAAGCTGTGACCAACTCATCTTCATTTTCTTCTGCAGATCTACAAATCAGCATCGAACAAAGCACAGAATGGAAGTCAAATCCCTACCTCAACTTCATCGATCTTGAAAAGGCCTCTGATAGCGTTGATCATCAAGTAATTTGTAAACTACTTCAACACTATGGATTGCCCAAAATTTTATTAACCTCATTAAACAGCTATATGAAAATGATACGACTCAATTGATCCACAACGGAAGAATCACTAAGGCTACAGAAGTGAATATAGTTGTAAGGCAAGGCTACCTACTATCGTCCATGATATCCTTTACTGCGGTGAATAGTATTATTATGAAGACTGTGAGGATCAAGAAGACAGAACTACGTTTGACTAATAAGAAAACTCTAGAAGATCTGAATTTAACTCATGATTTACGTCTAATTTCATATAAGCGCGAAAACTAACAAACTGAAAGAAGAAGCAGGTGGCAAAACAGGACTTCGAATGAACACAGAAAAGTCGGAAATGGTGAAGATAACCAACCAACAATAAGCAACAGTTACCATCGACGGAAAAATTTTGAAAGAGTTCACTTCCTTCATTTATCTAGGTGGCATCGTCCCAACTACAGCGATAGTACGGATTAGGATGTTAAAACCAGAATCAGAAAAGCAAGACAGACTTCAACATAAAGAACAAAATTCAAATATTCAACACCGATGTTAAGTCATTCAACTATTCTTTATGGGTTATATAATCCAGTCCACGACAAATAGGAATATCACTAGTATTAGCAGTCAGCCTTGTCTTACTTGTGTCTTCACCTCAAAAGCTTCACAGTGTTTTCCTTTGTTACATGTTCTACCACCATATAGCTGTAGCATGAGGTTCATGAAAACTTGAGGTTCTCCATAGAATTGAAGGAGTTTACAAATGACTTCTCAGTCAACGCTGTTGAAAGTCTTTCCAAAGTCGATGAAGTTGAGGTAGAGATTTGACTTCCCTTCTGTACTCTGTTCGATAATGATATGTAGAGTGGTCATTTGATATGTACATAGTTTGCTTTTTCAGAATCCATCTTGTCCACATATCAGTTATGTTTTGCAAAGTGAAGATTAGATGATGACCTATTTTTTATTTTTCACTTTCATCACACCATGAGCTATCTGATTTGTTTAGTAATTCTCTCCATTAGAATGATCGGGTTCAGCTGAATCGTTTTGGATAACCTGTATTTTATTTTAGTATGGTTGATCAGGAACTTATTGGGAAAGATTATGCTTTCTTGAAATAATGCAGAAAATTTGCGAAATAAACCATCTACCTCAGGTAATGCAGCATTATCAGAATACTTAGACACATATTTCTTTGTTTGGCTTATTGTTTCCTAAATGTGTAAATAGGTATTTAAAAGTGTCTAGTGTTTTGAAAACTGTGGACAGATATTCAAACGGAAGGAAAGTAGTGTAGCTGATTTCGGGACTGAAAGCGCGTTTATGCATGGAAGCTTTCGTGTTTTAATCAGATACAAAAATAAGATGTCAAAATATTTTGCTGAATAGTGCCTTTTTTAAACTTAATAGATAACACAGAAACATTAAATAATTCGACTGATCAAAGAGGTCATCAATTTCCAGTTGATCGAATTGTCTATGATAAAAACTCACCATTTTATTTAAAAAATTACCGATTTCATGGTTAAATGTAAGTGAACTGTCAGCTATTTTGGCTGAGCATTAGTTAGTAACTAGTGTGATGTGTCTATTTCTCTGTTACGTACAGAATGAATTCTCTCAATCACGTTTGCAATGCGGGTTCGGATTTCAGAAGAGTACCAGGATTTTCATCATGAGCTGACATTAGTTAGAGTGCGTCGGTGGCACAGTGGTCAAGACTCGGGTTCGATTCCCTACCAACGCACACCTGATATCTATGGTCAGCCCGTGAAATTTCAGGCTACCGATATCCATGCTGAAAATTCCATACTTGTACGAAAAATACAGTGCGGAATCAAGCTGTAATCAAAAATAAAAAATAAAAATGGAGAACTATTGGAAAACCTGGGAGTACTGGACAGCTGTATCGTCCTAGTTTGGGACTCTTCAGCAGTACGCACCCACCGGGATTCGAACCCAGACCCTTCTGGTTACAAAGCGAGCTTAATGGTGTACGAGATCGCCTTGTAACCAGGAGGTCCTGGGTTCGAATTCCGGTGGGTGCGTACTGCTGAAGAGAATTATCAGCTGGTTATAAAAAGTGGATGAAAATCACTATCTTTTTTGGTTATGTAATGCGTCTCCCATATGAAGATATGGATACTGAAAGTAGCTAAAAAGATAATAGTGAGCAGAATAAGAATATCTCTGTTTACCACATTTTCTTGTAGATTTACCACAGTCTAAAGTTAAATTTTAAATGACCTTTAACTAGAAAATTTAGGTGCATTAAAATGATGTGATATGTAGGTGAGGGAAATGATACCTGGCCTTGTAGCTTTGAGGTAGCTTATAGGTATTGAATTTTTGGGCTGATGTTGTACCAGCAGAAGACAAGGGCCGGCAACAGATCGTTTTATTACGGAAATCAGCACGTATTGATATATATTTCATGTACATTATTATAGCTTATTCAAGCAGACAAACACAGTCTTCTGATTCGTTGTTTCTGGTTTCTCGGAAGTTAAGCCATATATTTGAGAATCTTATTTGCCCACGTTGATTCTGCTGTGATTGGTTGTTGAATCAGCCTTGTTCATATTTTCTCACGGCCAATATTGGTGACCTAGACATTGACGTAAATTAATGTCCACCAATTGGCTAGCAGCCTGCTCTCACCACAATTTGATCTATTCATGGATAAGAATCTTTCAAATTTTGTAG
Source organism: Trichobilharzia regenti (assembly GCA_944472135.2). Lineage (NCBI taxonomy): Eukaryota > Metazoa > Platyhelminthes > Trematoda > Strigeidida > Schistosomatidae > Trichobilharzia > Trichobilharzia regenti. The sequence continues at coordinate 142,227,560 of OX235262.1, read as the reverse complement.
GATGAAGCTGCTTTGTAACGAAAGTGACAGCTATAGCAAGGCAGTCGCTCTATAAAATGAGCTAATTAGAACAATGCTTGTCAGCATCACTTACACGTCTGTCTTTTTCTCTGGGTCATAGGCTGAAACGTTTGAAGATTCTTAAACTGGCATATGACAGTTAATTATTTCTCCATGGCTATCTGAATGTCAATTTGTGACAAACTTTAACCTGAAATAGTTGAAAATATTTCGTTTATTTTTTATTCACCTGTGTGAAAGTTGTTCACATATTAACCTGTACTTTATCATTCAACGTATCCATATTTAATCGTCATAGTTTTAAACCTTACAAAGCTTATGTCATTTTTATGACCTTTACTGAATGCTGCGTAATAATTAGCTTTTTAACTTATTTAATATTGGTTAGATTTTTTAATATGATTGTTATTATTGTTCCCTTGGGTTCCAAGTGGAATAGGGTACTTCAACAACATATCTGCACTTTGTTCCATTTTCCGGTGTCCTCTTTAGGTGGAATCACGATCGCCTACAACCTCTTGTCTCTTGCTTGCACAGTTTCCTGCATATTACCCTCGAACGACCCGCCTGTTGCTTCTATTTCGGTACGCACTGGAGCAATGGTTTGTATTGCGCGCTATGTCATTCGACGGCCTCCTTAGCGTGGGATGGGAGCTATCCATCTGCATTTTTATTTTACATATGTGTTGAGCGATAAGTTGGTAATTGGTTTGTTCACAGAGTTCCTTGTCACTAATTCTTTCAGGAAATTTGATGTTCAATGTACACAGCGAAGATACCTACTGATAAATTTCTCCACTCTGTTGGAAATGGTTTCCGTGACGGTGCTGGTTGGCCACCTGCATCTCTTCCGTCTTGTCTGTGTCTACCTGGAGTCCTATCTTTGCTGCCTTTCTCATCTACTAATTAGTTGGTTTTTGCCTGCAAGTTTTGTAATCTGTGTGATAATAAAAAATATATTTAATATGATCGACTACATTTATTACTTTGAGAGTAAGTTACTGGCTAGAAATAATTTACATAGTTATGAATACAACTTATCCGTCTAAAGGCTATTAAGTGTCTTAAGAATACTTATCGACCGCCACGTGATGCACTTATATAAACAAGAATTATGAGTAAAGCTAATATTGATGAACAAATGAATAGCAGCTATTTGTTTCTGAGATAGAGCAACACTTCAGTGAATTAGTTAGAGAATAAGAGAATGAATGAAATCCATTCGCCTTGTTTTCCATTTATTAATTGATTTTCTCTTTGAGAGTTAACAGTGTTCTTCGTCAATATCTTTCTCATTTCCTATAAATTAACCACGTAATAAAGCTTTTCAATGTAGTTATTCAGATTAAGAATAATTATTCAACTGAGAAATTAGAAAATACTACGAACAAAAATTAGATAAGAATGTCAAAAAGGCTTATCTATTAGTTCAGATTAGAAACAAAAAAATAAATTAAATTATGTGTAGGCAGAAAAATGAGTAAGATGTAAATGTAATTACATAAAGGCAGTGAATGTTATAGAACGATGTTTTAATATATGCGGGTAGTCTTGAGCAATTAATGTCGTTTCAAGTTAAAAAAGGTGTACTTTCAATACTTTGTACACGAACGGTATCAGTCAGTTTTTTTTCCTTCACGTTCCCCAGTTGAACATAAGGCTTCAAGCTAGTGGCTTGAAGTTTCTGTAGCAGTGTTTATTTCACAGGATGGGGTTTCTAGTCTCATGCCCAACCTTCCCTCTTTACCAGCATTTTTCTGGCTTAGCGAGGTAAAGGAGTTCGTTGGCCGGGGATCGAACCTTAAACCCTGTGCATGGTCGGCGAGCGTCCTAACCGCTATGCAAGTAGTGCTTGCTAACTAGATTGAAGGGATACTGACATCAGACTATCTTCTTGGGCCAAACTCATCAGCGATATATCATTTTTGACTCAACTCAGTAAACTGAATCAGCCGAAACCACTCAAATTCCGGCTAGCTACTTGAGTGAACTGGCGATACATTGATTCGCAAATGGAGAATTTAATTTAGAGATGCTCCTTGTTTGGAAAACGATGCCTAATTGGTATTGTGCCGAAAAATGATTTACTTATCACTCTACATAAGTAATCGTGACATATAATCGATTTGTCGGATATTTTCTGGTGATGAAGACAAGAAGCTCAGTGTTCAGAGTGGAAACCTTCATTCAGTCTTTCTAAGCAGCAGAAAAATTTGGTATTTATCTTATGTCGACAAATAATCAATACGTAGGTCACAGAATATATCCCTTCTCATGAGTACTTCCTGAAATGCGTGATGATGGGAGGTTAAGAAGGAGTCGAATTTTGCATGTAAGCTAATAACAGCGTACTATTAAACAGTATTTATATAATTCATATGGTTTTCAGCGGAGTTTACTGCATGATATCTTCCCTTCGTACAACATATTCAAGTAAAATAATAACTGACAGTAAGTCACCTGATAAAATGCTATTTTACCTGAAGCACAAACGAATCCATTAAGATATTTCTTCTTTGCCCCATTCTAGAAATGCATTACATTTGGATGGAAGTCAATTATAAGTAGTTCACGGGTACTTATTGAAGCCCAAGAACGTAACTCAGGAACAATTATTTCATGCATATGGTAGATATGTATTATTAGTATTGTTCCCCTGGCTTCCTAGTGGAACATAGAGCTTCAACTGCACGTCGCCACTTGCTTCTGTCTTCCTTCCGTATTACTTTTCACCTCCATCCATGTTAGTCCATATTGTTTCAACTCCTCTTCACATGATCTCCTCCATGTCACCCTTGCACTGACGTCCCACTCACCGCTTCCATTTCGGCCTGGTTCCACTCGAGCGATGGCCTGGCGCGCGCGCGATGTCGCCCAGCGGCCTCCTCATCGACGGTCCAACCCATCTCAATCCACTTTCTCCTGCATATTTGTTGGCCGATTGATTGGTTCTTGTTTTGTTTGTTCCCAGCCATAGTTTCTTGTTGGTGATTCTTTCCGGCTCCGCCATTCGATCTTTAGTATAGAGCGAAGACAATTGTTGATAAGGGTCTGCAACAGGCTGTTAGAAATATTCTTTGTGACTCGCCTGCCCGCCAAGTTTCTGGTCCGTTTAGAACAACTGACTGACTTTACGTTTGTATTGAAAATCCGAGCGAATTTTGTTGTTGATTCTGGCTGAGTGACGAAGATTTTAGATTGGTTTCATATTGATAAATATGTTTCTCACCTTCCGATTTTCGCTCGATTTGACATCCTCGTCCGTTCCTCCTGTATTTGAGACAATGCTCCCTAGATAAGTGAATGAAGTAATCTCTCTCTAATCCCTCCTGTTGATGTCGATTGGCGCTGGATGTCGCTGCTCTTGTTGCTTTTGATATCGGTTGGTTATTTTCATAACCTCCGTCTTGTCTACGTCCACCTGAAGTCCTGTCTTCACCTGCTGCTTCTTCGACCAGTTTGTCGGTTTTCGCTTGTAAGTCTTCGATTTTGTGTGACATTAAACATAAATCATCCACACGCGAAATCCAGGTCTCCTAGGTTCTTCACGTCGGCCCAGGATATCCCTGTCCCTTTTCTCGTTTCCAACTCACTGTGTGACGCATGATCCAGTCCACCACAATTAGGAGTATCATTGGTGATAATAAGCCCCCTTGTCTGACTCTTGTGTTTACTCCAAACGCCTCATTGAGTTTTCCGTTGTGGATATAGTAGATGTAGCTTCCGTAATAATATTTATATACTTCAAAGGTAATGAAGATTGGGCTTAGCAGAATTCGTGATAAGCTAAATTTCTTACGTTTCAAACATTTTTCATATTTTTGCTCTCTAAGCTGTAAAAACCAAATTATAAAACGCAAAACGAGAAACAATTTTGCTTTAAAACATCTTGAGTATATATATTGAAGCAGTTCGTTGAATTTCCTATGCTCATCATTCCAAAACCTTCAAAAAAAAATGAAAATTTGTCCCACAAACCTTGTTCGTTTGTTTCTGTGTGTGTGGATGAGCGATGTCTGACTTTTTAAGCAACTCACATTATCGAAGGGTAAAATGAAATCTCATTTCTTCTTATCTAATTTATTTATTCAGGTGTGACTTTTTTAAACTTATAAAATGTTCTATGCTCTGCATTAATTAATAAGTTCTGTATTGTATTTCTTTTGTATGGCTAGTAGAAAGTTCTTTTTTATGACGTCTATAAAGCACAAAATATTGTCAGACATTTCCCAAGAGATATCTGTATATTCGGTATTTTGATTTATTAGTAGAACACCATCGGGCAGTGAGGTGAGATATCTTTCAATCTGAATACTTTAATAATGAAATTACTTTGCAGTCTATTCAGTCGTGTTAAATTTGATTTTCCTAAAGTAACAATGAACAGTAAGTAGATAATGTTTACTCAAGTTGAATAAAATGATTTTATATGTTAAATAAGTTTACGTCATCTAAGGTATAGCAGATCCTTTCTAAAAGCGTTCGTTATCCAGATAATAACGCCTTATTTCCATGTGTTATAACATACCTAACTTATACGAAATTAACATTCACTGGAGTGCCATAAATAAGGCAAATAAATGGTAAATAGCTTGGACAAACCGTAATATTTCTTCAAGGGATGAAACTGTACATAGAAAATGAATGAATGATTTTATTAATGGTGTTATCAGTCTTATTCTAAACAGTACATTTAAGTTGTTGGAAATAAAGTAATGAACTTGTGAATACACATTTGTAGAGAAGATTTTTAGCTCAGGTGGATGATTTGCAGTTAATAGTGTTCTCTGAGCTGGTTGGTTTAGTTGCGGAGCTTTCGTCGTCCTTCTGGACAACATCTTCAGCGCAATATTTAGCATTAATTGAAATGATTTAAATTCCTTCATGAGTGATATAACTACGTCTCCCGGTAACCATCTTTACATATGTATTGACCATTTTCTATTGACTTGGATTTTAAACTTTCTGGCCACCTGATTCACTTTTATTAGTTGGTATATTTGGTCTATATTAACGTGTTTGCTAATCGCATTTTCGTTCGAGTACCCGGCTTCTGGGAATTCACTGGCACTTTTGGTGTTTCCTCTGTCTAATACTTCGACATTATCCCGATCAAAGTGATGTCCATAATTGTCTATATGCATTGATATGAAAGAATATGTATCGTGTCTTTCACGGCTGATCTGTTATCTTGGATTCTAATTCAAAGAGGACGCCCACTTTGGTCGATGTAATGCTTGTTACACTTCATACAGTTTATTTTGTAAATGGTATTAACTTTATCCCGTTTTTCTGTGGGCGTCACCTTCGAATTAGAATCCAAGATAACAGATCAGCCGTGAAGAGACACGATACATATTCTTTCATATCAATGCATATAGACAATTATGGACATCACTTTGATCGGGATAATGTCGAAGTATTAGACAGAGGAAACACCAAAAGTGCCAGTGAATTCCCAGAAGCCGGGTACTCGAACGAAAATGCGATTAGCAAACACGTTAATATAGACCAAATATACCAACTAATAAAAGTGAATCAGGTGGCCAGAAAGTTTAAAATCCAAGTCAATAGAAAATGGTCAATACATATGTAAAGATGGTTACCGGGAGACGTAGTTATATCACTCATGAAGGAATTTAAATCATTTCAATTATGCTAAATATTGCGCTGAAGATGTTGTCCAGAAGGACGACGAAAGCTCCGCAACTAAACCAACCAGCTCAGAGAACACTATTATTTGCAATACATATTTGTGTGTGGTATTGTAACACCACCTTATTTTCAAAAGGTGTGAATTAAGATCACCAAAATCAACATAATTAGTATTTAAAGGATAATGTCGTGACAGGAATCACTTGGGTTATTAGGAGAAACTGTACAGTGCTGAAGATCTAATTTGTCTTGTATCACGAAACGTTACTAGTACGACCAACTTTAAGATGGACTACCGTCAGCTGTGACAACTTGTAGTGACCGGTGAAGTTCACAAAATAGGGCGTGAAACAATTTACTTATTGTTTGCATTGAATGCAATATTACCTTATCAAAAAGTGAAAGAATTTAGATGTAATAAGCATTTAGTTTCTAATTCGCTTACTGAACAACTTTGTGCTTCCTTCATAGCGTGAAGATTCCGAGTTGTATCATTGTACACTGGTAGATAACCTAAAAGTTAGTATGAAAGGCTGTCCATTACTGTGTGGTTTTAAATAGTTATCTGATTTATGTGCTTAAAACTCACTTGATTTAATAAAATTTTGAAAATATGACTGATTAATATTTATCGAACACAATTTAAGCAAGTATAAAATTGCATTATAAAATATTGACCATAGACATTTGATACCAATGCGGTTCACATGCCTGAACTTCAATTCTACTAACTACGCTGATTTCAAATGTCCATGATTACTATTTTATTACTTAAATGTAAAGTCTGACGATAAATTGCCGAAGGTGCTTATTTGCTTAAATTGCATTCTGAAACTGTCTTACTGGGAATATTTAAAGGTTTAATATTTGCTAGTTTTATGGGATTCACGTGCTATATAACATCATAAATCACAGGTGACACAGCCTTATTCGGCAGTAAATTAGCAGTAGTTGATACAGTTGGTGTAAGCACGTAAATAATCATTTGGTTAAAACCCTATGGAGGTGTGTGCATGAAAATGTCCTGTTTTGGCTAAATGATGAATAGAATAGTTTTAAGGAAATCATATTTCCCTGAAACACTCGGTTGTTCACAAGTCAAATAATTAGTCTAAAAATACATCAAGCAAATTCTTGATCAAATATGAGTTTATTATTTTGGAAATAAACTATCCACAATTAAGAATGCAAATGGTTATTTTTGTTGATATTAGGTGGCTAGACTTAATCGGCAGGAAACCTTACTTCACCCAGGTTTCGTGCTAGTTAGCACTCGACAGCAACGTGTATCTGCAAACCTGAAGGAACTCATGTCTCTTATGAGATTCGAACCCGTGTCACCCAGCGCTGCAATCAGACACGTTACCGCTGAGGTACTGTTACGTAATTTAAGTTGACTCTGGATCATGAGTCATTTTAGACCAATATTTCATAGATGCGTTTTTGAAAATTAGAAGAAATAGGTAAAATAAACAGAGCAAACGATAAAATTTTTCCAACAAAAATATTCTGTTCATGATTTTCATTTTTATGATTTGGTGTTTGCAAGTTCACAGTTGTTAAATTAGAGCTGTTTTTTGTTGCAAACAGTGACGTCACGTCAGTAGTTTAAACTAGATAAGATTTATTCATTCTTACGTAATACCTACAAATGTTACTTTCAAAAAATCGTACATTCTAATTAGTGTATCCAGAATTTACTTTTTTAAGGAAGCATGGAAGGATGAAGTTGACTTTCAAATAAATAATAAACGCTTTCAGATACTTAAGATCGTAGTATCACTTCACAGATTTATCGTGGAATTCTTTAGTGATCTATTTACAGAACAGCTAACAAGCAGCTCACTTTTTTTAAATGCTTGAGAATACTTAAAGCTCATGGAAATAATCATGACAATAACGTATCGTCTGAAAAGGATGATTTGGTTGTGATTTGGATGATTTAGTTTAACTGTACTGTAATCAAACTGACTATTTTATTGTATCTTCTTATCTGAAGGAAATTCATTGGAGTATGTAATATCAAATGACCCATGTGACAATCAAAAACAGTTGAAAATATCTTTGAATTAAGCATCAGAGTTCATAAGAATTTGAATAAAGCGAGAACAACACTGGTTTGTGCAGAATAATACGGTACCATTATTTATTTCGTTGGCTTCTCATCAGCTGCTTACAGCCTGAATAAATTGGGAGGTTTACGTACAGAAAAGTTCTAACATGCTTGCAAATTTTACTTGTTGTCAGTTGACAAAAAGTTTACAATAAGCGAACAGTGCTTAGAAAATTGTGCTTATATTGCTCTCACACAGGCAGTTGAAGTTTAAACAAAAATAAATGTATGCATGCAATGGTAAAGGAGCTAATAAAAACAAGAGGTGCGTAAGATACTGAGTGACTAATAAATTAGGTAACAGTGTACTGAGTTGAACTCAGATCAAAGAAACAAGAGACAAGCAAAAGTATAGATTGTAAAAGAAAAAAGGGGGTGGAATTAAAGACACAGATTACGTATTCAGATGAGAGAACAACGACATCCAGTTACCATGGCAAGGCAAGACTAATAACTGCTTTTTTCTGAGCACATAAATCTGGTTTCAAGCGTTTGATAGAAATTCCTTCAGCAAACTTGAGGAGAACGCAGCTCCTTTTTCTATTGATAATTCTGAAGGATTTCTCGATTTCCACCTCATGACCCGTGTCGAGGAGATGTCTGGTATTAGCGCTACTATAACAGTTTCTTCCCTTGAGACGTAGGCTTTTGGGCTCATGTTTAGAAAATCGGAGATGTGCCCTTCTTTCTGTTCTCCCAATGTAACTGCTCCCGCAGAAACACGTAAATTTGTATACACAGTTGGAGTTAACATGAGAAGGGTATCTATCGACTTTGACTGCACCAAAGAGCATGTTTTTCGATGGACGGGAACCAACTTAGCTGCAGGATGGGCTCTGGCTAGTGACGTCCTCAGTCTTCTGTTGACCATTTCTGCAGTGTCTTCACCTTTAAAATCTAGTTGAATAAAGAGAGGCTTCTTTTCAACTGTGATTTGTTTGGTATTTGAGTCTTCACATCTTCCATATTTGTTAATGCATCTTTGAGGATAGCGGTTGTTTTTCATCACCTTTTCGAGATTCGTAAATTCTTCCTCTGGTTTCTCTGCAGACCATATTCTCCTCGCTCTACAGTACAGAGTCTTGACTAGTGCTCGTTTATAGCTATTTGGACAAAAACTATTAAAATGTAAGTATTGTCCATTCCATATCAGCTTTCGGTAAATTGACCTCTGGAGATTACCATCTTCAAGGAAATGGAATTTTTCATCATACTTACGTAAACTACACAAATTATTTAGGCTGTAAGCAGCTGATGCGAAACCAACGAAATAAATGATGGTAGCATATTGTTCTGCACAAACAACTTTTGTTCTTGCTTTATTCAAATTCATCAAGCGGAATAAATGGATGAAGTTTCTCATAAGAATTTGTTTTACATTTCACCCATACTTTTCAAACACAAAATTCATGCTTAACGAAAATATGATTTGTAAGTTGTAGTGTTTTATGCATCATCTTATAGTTTACAACTTTTATATTTTAAGCTTTGTTATGTTGACTGCACTTATTTTTGAAAAATAATAGTTGTTGTAATGACTAGATTCAAAGTATTGTTGTCTGAACGCAGGAAACCAATTGATGCATTTAACTCTACAGCTAGCCAAACTTCCTTGAGAAGCTTACAGTCGCAAAGTGTCCAGACAATAGCGAACAGATAGTTATATGAAATAAAAACTGCCGTTAAAGCAGTCGTGCAGATCAAGGATTTCTCAAGTTTGAACCAAATACTGACCAACAAAATTAGTTAACCAAAAACCAACTGTTAGAAATATCTGAGAACTGAATATCATATTCCTAACAAATTAGAATCAAAACCCTGTCGTCAAGAATTAAACACACCAAACACTTGCTGCACACAGTCCATCCTCTAAATCTCCATGGCACAAACTTAAGTCCATTCAAACAAAATCATATATTCAAAACAACATCAATATCATCACATAACAGCAAACAGGAGTGTTAAAATTGAGGATAAAACAAGAACACAGGTAAATAACAAGGATTAAGTTAACGGTTGATATGCAAACGTTGGAAAAATGATATAAGTCTAGGAGAAAAGGGGGAAAATAACTAAAAAGTTAGTTGAAGCATCCAAATAAGTATCAATACTGCGATAAGATCTTTCAAGCGGGATATTCCAACACAATTATTCACCTACGGTTGTTGCCTTCTAGGTGAGCAAAACAAAGCTAACTCGGTCCTACATTATGCTGTATGTTACGGAAGGAAATTAGAGAAAAGCACTATGTAAAGCCAAAGAGTAATTCATATTTCGTGACAAGTAAGGTGCAGCAGGTCTAGTGTGAGGACAAATACTTGCCAAAGACATTGGCTAGGGGTCGCGCTATGTCATGAATCGGTACAAGTTAGAACTCATGGGCCATTGGATCGGGTACCAGTGGCCTAATAGTATACGAGCTCGCCACGTAACCAGAAGGTCCTGGGTTCGAACCCTGGCGGTGAGTGCGTACTGCTGAAGAGTCCCAAACTAGGACGTTAACAGATGGTCAGTACTCAGGTTTTCCAATGCTTCTCTAACCGATGTCAGCTCATGATGAAATCCTGTAACCAACCAAATCCAAAAAAACTAACACTTAAATATCATATTTCATCTGTTAATTCTGCGTACTAATTCAAATAATTGAATATGATTACATGTACAGTTTTAATGGTCCATAAAGTAGGATCTGTACAAAACCTAGAATATGCCAGGTGATAGCAAAAGTATAGCAAATGTGTTTTAACCTACTTAACTCATCAAAAGCCAAATTAGTTTTGTAGTACTCTTTCAGTCTTTCAATCGAAAGAAGATAAATTTGGTGGTGACATTTACACGTGATACTAAACCATCATAGAATGATTAAATGTAATTCTGTTTGTAGGAATAGGTTATCATTGCCTACAGCTTATAAATTTCAAATCCATTTATGAAGCAAATAAGATGGCGATAATTTAAAGCCTACCGTCTAAATTCCTACGCTTTGTTTCAGACTGTTTATATAAACGTAAATCATACCTCTTACTGAAGTGCGTACTTCCGCACTTTATTTTGTTCAATAAGTACTCTTTTTGCCTTCCTAATAGATAAAAAGTTTTAGAATAGGAAAACTTTGAGAGCTATAGAGCTGAAAACCCTTTTTTAGTGGGAAATTTTAGTTTGCAGGATTAAACAACCAGTAAAATAATGAAAGTTTGGGTCGATGGAAAAAGGTAGTACCATACATGAATGGAAATTAGAACAAATAGTTATTCTCACAAGCAGTAGTAGTTGTAGTGGTGAAACTGTATTTCGGAGATGAGCTAAGATGCATAGATGTAATCTCAAGTAAACTTAACCTATATCTATTTTCTTATCTAGGGTTATCATCTTAGCATCAATTTATCATATTTCTGATTTATTAGCTATATTGAGAATAATTCAGTCAAATTAAAGCAGATTTAATTCTTTTCTATAATCAAATTAATGATCATCTGAAAAAGGAAAGAAAATCTTTTTTTGAATAACTGTGTGAAGAAAAGTTTTATACCCATTATTTTATGGAAAATGATATGTTTTGTAAATCAGTTTGAATCCCCAATCTTTCCATTTGCTTTTCTGTTTATTACAGGTAAATTAAAAAAACTTTTTGTACAAGAGGTACTTAAGTGAACGACGAAAATTAACAGCAGGATTTTGATCTTCTCGTGAAATCAGGTTTAAGAAAATTACTTAGTCCAAAAATTAAATTAAGACGAATACTTCGGTAAAAAATGTTCCAACTGTGAATTTTTTTAGGAAAGTTCCTCCTATGAGGTAAGATTAATGTAAGAAAGGATTGAGTGCTGACATAATTTTTCTTTCTTAACTTTTAGATGTAAATTTAATTCTGACAAGTTGCGGAAAGTTTCAAATGGTCTGTCAATCATATTAGTTTGTTTATTAGATAAATCACACAGTGAAACAGTATTATTTTTTAGATGACAAAGTTTCGAACAAAATTAATTGTTCATAATCATATCAATTGTAATCATACGACTTTGAAACTTGAGTTTTATAGTTTTCTTTGTCTTCTCCTATTTGTCGTCGTTGGGGTAATAGAGTTTTTTAGATATCTGGAAAGGTGTTGACTCATTCACTGTACTTAGAACACAGGATATAGAAACATTTTTCGAACATCAACTCAAAATTAGGGGCAATTCAATTCACTTATAAATTGGAAAGTCAGGAAGGGGAGCTTCCAATGTCAGAGTGCAAAGTAAAAAGGAAAGAAGATGGGAAGGTAAACACTAGTGTTTGCAGGAAACCACACATTCAAACAGATATTTAAACTTCCGATCAACCCATCCTATGTCAGTAAAAATAGGATTGGTGAAATGTTTAAATGACAGAGCACAAAAGCTTAGTAGTACCAAGGAAAATCTAAGACAGGAAGTGATATACATAAAAGACGCCTTGAAACTTAATAATTACCCTGATAAATTAGTCAGGAAACATGTAGGGAAATATAAAAGTAAAATAAATAACGATAGTAGCGATAGTGATTATAATAATAATGATCGTAATAATATTAATGACGACATCAACAATAAGGAATCTAAATCATCAGTAGTAATTCCATTCGAGGAAGGAACCTCGGTAACCTTACGCAGAATTCTTAACAAAGCAGGAATAAAAGCGGCATTCAAACTCCGCACAAACTCAATTAGAAAAAGCTTTGTCGGTTAAAAGATCCTGTGGAGCCTTTAAAACAGAACAATTTAGTTTATCTAATACCCTGCTTGAATGATTTTCAGGTCAAATACATAGGTCAAAATAGTAGAACAAGGACAGTCAGACTAGCTGAACATAAAAACTTAGCAAAATTCAAATTGTTTGAGTCAAATAAGATAAGAAATCTGGAGAATAGTTCAGCTATAGCACTACATGCAGTTACACACAACCATAGGATGGATGGGATAAGATGACAGTTTTCAAATATAATGTCACAGGTGGAGGGAGATGATAACAGAAGCTTTGTTAATCGAATCAACTGTAAATACATGTAATAGGAATGATTCAACACCTGTCTAGATGGATATCTAATCTCCTACCCCAACAACGACAAACAGGAGAAGACAAAGAAAACTTTACAACTCAAGTTTCAAAGTCGTATGATTACAATTGATTTGATGATGAATAATAAATTTTGTTCGAAATGTCATCTAGTAAATACTAATGTTTCACTGTGTGATACATCTAATAAACATACTAATATGGAACTACTTACTACCACAGTGCCTAAGTTTTAAGCGTATATTATTATATCTGTTTATCAGTTATCGGAAGCCGTAATCATAGGCAAAGAGAGCGATATTAAGAATAATGGAAAAAAACTATATAGTAACTTTTATGATGATCTGCGAGAACTTGCTGAAGCAGATTTAAATGATACTTTTTCAAATGAGCTAGGACATAACTGTCACTAGTCCTAAGCGAAAAGTTTCCAAACTTAGCACTGCTGAAGAAGACTAATCACTGCCTCAGAATAGAACACAGATTGGGCATTCGAGGATTACGAGTTGATCACGGATTAATATCAGCTAGAGAACCATTGAAAACCAGTGGGTGCGCACTGCCGATGATTCCCAAACTAGGATGAAACAGCTGTCCAGTACTCCTGATTTTCAATGGTTCTCTAGCTGATATCAATCCGTGATCAACTCGTGAAAACAAAACTAACCCTTACAAACCAAACTATAGAAGATTCGAGGATAGTTTATGTCTCCACCTACAATGAGTTTGAACCGCAGAGTTTACTGAGCATAAAGTCTATGAGTAAACAATATAGTAAATCACAATACTTCTGATCGTCGTTCCTCAGTTTCTACCAAACAGCGTACGGTAAGGTCACGACCATCGTTGTTGCATCCCGCTAAAATGGAGCGCCATTCTAGTAAACAAACTATATTTTGCGTATTCAGTGTTCACCAACACTGGCAACTTCTTTCCTCAAATAGAACTGTGTAGTGTAAATGAATCTATGCGCTTGCCTGCTTTGTATTTGTGAAATGCATTGTTCTTGTGCTGATAATAATGCCAACCGTGTAACAGACAAAACTATTATGAAAGTATTAATTCAGTAAACTGCCATCGTAAACACTATCTTCCATCAGTTTTAAAATTTCGCTATTAAGTTTTAAAAGTCTGACACGTTAATTAACAGCTGCACTTAGTATTACATGCCGGGATCATCCTCTCTTACAATTAACAGTAAAGCATAAGTAATAACACTAGAGGCAAACGAATGATAGTTGTACGGTTTTTTCCAAGTTTTCATACACGCTTTTAAATTTAAACACATAAAGAACAATCACTGGTGCGGAATAACATGGATGCATTATATTTATTTAGTCAGTTTTATTCGTCTGCATACAACCTGTTAGATTTTATGAAACAAGTTTTAATAGAATTATAATATACTTTGTTTATCAGAGGAAATCAGTCCACTGGCTTTATGAACATCATAATTCAATAAGACATAACAATGACAAGTCGACTTAAATTACTTTCATATACATATTTTCGATGAGTAAGGGCAACCCATGTCTATCGAATGTCTGATCATTGACAAACTCAATCCAACCACTTTTAATCGAGGGCGATTCGATAAATATTCAAGAAATCTGACGTAGACTCCTCTTTCTGTTCTTCTGATACAACTGCTACCGTGGATCTACTTGAACTAATATACAGATTGGGGGAGGGGTAATGTACGAGGGGCACTTGTCGATTCTTGATTATGCACACGTACACGGTGTTCAGAACAGGGAGACTAGTTTTGCTGCAGTAGCGGTCCCAATTAATACTGTACTCAAACGTTTATTCATCGTTCTAACAACAGTACCCCACTCAAAGTCGCGTTCGATAAAAGTCAGTTTTACGATGACCGTTTTCTTCTGTTGTCCCATTCTTAATCTTAACCAATGGAGAGATTAGGGTATTCGTTGCACTAAAATCAACATTTGTGCCACGATGGCTGAGGATTCTTCCTATGTCATCTGACATTTCATTTCGACGGAAAATTACTGCAGTATTAACCTAGTTATTTAAGGAAAGCTTTTGAATTATTCTTGTTCTCATCCTCTAAATACCTTTTTACATAGATTTTATGGCAATTATTTGATTCAAGGTTAGAAGGGAATGCATCTTATTCTCTCAGTTTTGCTTTTGCTTCCGAGTAAATAGACTCTTAGTTGCGTTAACCCCATTACTTGGTGTCAAAAAGGTGTGAGAAGCTATAATCCAAGTACCCATTTTAGATCCATTAGATGAATTTAACTCACAGTAATTTTTAAAAAATCTAGAATGCGAATTAACTTTGGAACATGGTGACGTCATGTGGCTGAAACATATATTCCTATTTGTAAATTCGGTTAATCTCTTTATATTGCTATTTCATCGAATTTAGTTAGTATACTATGCTTCATGTCATTAAGTGGTCTTAGATATGCAATTATCATTTAGTTAATAGCCGAATCGCACAATGTATTCCAGAGTGAATAATTGCATTTAGCCTGTTTAGTTGACATTGCATGGACCAAATGATTCTGTCATGTCAGTTGCTGAAGTATGCATCAATAGTGATCTGATAATTGTTAGTTATACCAAAACAATCAGTAACCGTATGGATTTTCAGATAATGATAAAGCGTAGTGTATTCATTAGCTTTTATGAAATATTAATGATCATACACATTTTTCAGGTTTAAATACGATAAATAAAAAAAACAAAAACATTGTTTATCATATGACTTACAGTTCAGCGGAAAATTATAAAGTTTGAAGTAACATGAAGTAACACAACTGGCAGTTTAACTTGACACTTTAATTATTTAAGTGCCTTGTCAGTAATGTTTAACTTCACTAGTCAAATTAGGCATTGATATATTTAATCATGTCAGCTGTATATGAATCTTCTTTCGCCCATAAAAACCATCTCTGATTGTTTCATATATAGAAAAATTGTTAAATCCTTATTTCTTTGCTTAATCGAATTATCCGAACTGAAAAGTTTTGAAAAAAAACTGATTAGTTCGTCAATCATTAGGAGATTTAGTATGAAGTAGTTTGTATTTAAGCAAGTGAATGATGTATCCCTGTAAGTCAGTTGTAATTCTTTAGGACGTTCACATTTGATTTTACATTATTATTATTTTTTCCTTTAGTTCCTAGAGGAATAAAGGGCTTCAGCTAAACATCTCCGTTGCATTCGGTTATCTGCCAATGTTTACACCTGGGTCCACGTCTACTCACATGCTTCCATCTCCTCTTCGCATGATATCCACCACGTCAACCTCACACTGAAGAACAGTTCGCCGCTTTTAATTCGGATTCCACGCGAGCGATGGCCTATCTTGTGATGTCACTCGATGGTTTTCTCGGAGTGTGGCCTCCAATCCACCTCAATTTATTCCTGCATATTTGTTGCACAATCGGTTCCTGCTAAGTTGGTTCGCTCCCAGAGATTCCTTCCTGTTGTTGATCTTTCCTGGCCATATAATCTTGAGTATTGAGCGGAGACAGCTGTTGATGAACGTCTGTAGTTTGTTCGAAGCGCCCTTGGTGACGTGGCGCCAAGTTTCTGATCCGTATAGGCAGAAGCACTTACTTCACATTGTAGTTGAAAATCCGGATCTTATTTTTCATGCTGAGGAGTGCTATTGATCTCCACACAGACTTGAAAGAAATGAAAACTTGCTTTACTTTCCCGATCCTCGCTTTGATATCCTCGTCTGTTCAGTTGTCCTGTAGTTGAAACGATGCTTCCCAGATCAGTAGGTGAGGGAGGCAGCTTCTTTCAAATACTCTAATTTATGCTGGCTGATTGTTGTCTGTTGTTTTTGCTGTTGCGGTAGGCCAAGAAACTTCATCACCTCTGTTTTCTCTATGTTCTCCCGAAGTCCTATCTTCTCTGGACGCTTCTTCTATCAACTTGTTGCCTTTCACTGGCATATCTTCCATTTTGTGGAAAATCATACATATATCATTGGCGAAGTCCGGATCCTCCAAGTTTTTTGTGTGGGTCCATTTTATGCCTGTTTCCTCTGTGCCTGTTATCTGTCTCATTATCTACTTCAATCAGGAAAATCATTGGAGATAGTAGGCAGCCAGTCAGCCAGTTTGTCTTACTCCCGTCTTCCCTCCGAAGAATTCCATGAGTTTCTCGTTGTTTATTACTTGGCATGCAGCATTATCGTGCAAATGTTGGATGAGCTGTATAACTGTTGGCGGCACCCCGTACTAGCGAAGTAGGTGTCAAGTAACCTCCCGACTAAGGCTATCGAAGGCCTTTTTAGAGTCAATGAAGTTGAGGTAATGGACTGACTGTCATTCCAATCGTTGTACAGTAATGATACGTAGTGTTGCGATTTGATCGATGCAAGACTTGTTTCTCCTGAATCCAGCCTGTTCCGGTCGAAGCTTTTAATTCAGGGCGTGTTTGATTCTCTCCAGGATGATGCGGCTTAGTATATCACTTGAGTTAAACAGAAGCATAATTCCGGGCTAATACTTGCATCGACTTAATTCTCCTTTCTTTGGCAGTTTGAATAAGTAGTCTTTCTTCCAACCAGCAGGTACCTTGTCCTCTTTCCTAACCTTCTTCAGTAGTGGTGTCATCAAGTCGTCTGATGTCTCTGGCTCCATTTTCAATGCCTTTTCTGGGATTTTGTCTAGTCCAGCTGCTTTCCTAGCTTTTAGCATTTTGATTGCCTTCAGGACTTCTGTTCTCGTCGGAGGGTTAATGGTCACTGGTAGTTCTGCTATCGCTGTTAGTATTATTGGGCGTGTTGTGAGTGGCGGTCGGTTTAGAAGTCTTCGAAGTGTTCAGCCTATTGTTTCCTTTGCTTCACCACTTTGGTGATTGACTTTCCATTGTCATCCTTTCGATTTTACATACTGAGAAGTAAAAAATTAAAACATATCCAAAAGATATCATTGCAGTATTTTATGTCACTTAATTTCGCACTCAATAAGTCAAATTTAATCAAATCGTTTCTAATTTAGGCTACTGAAGTATTGTTTTTGATATGTTAAAAATGTGTTGCATGAATTAAAGATTAGATTAACTAATAAAACCCTTTGTGGTTATTTTAATCTATAAGAAATGAGAATCATACTTGAACCATGTATATTTGCACATATATTGTGAAATTTAATATTATTTATTACTGTTCTCATAGGTTGTGAGTGGAAGAAAGGGCTTCAGCAGCGCATCACCACTTAATCTTGTTCTCTTTAGTTCTCTTCAGCTGACCCTACAATTTCTGATAAGCCTTCGTCTTCTACTGACACGATCTGCATCCGACTTGTTGTTTTCCATCGGGGCTTCCCCCCAGTGATGACATGGTCTGTGATGTTACTTGATGTGTGTCCAAACCATCTCAATTTCCTTCTAAATATTTGCTAAGTAATGGGTTAGTGGCCCAAAGATAGGATGCTTGCCCACCATGCATGTAGTCCATAGCTCAATCCCCGGCCGGAGCACATCTTTACCTCCTCTAGTCATTTGTAATCCCGAGAGAGATAGTGAAGGTTGATACTGAGACCCCACCTTGTAAAACAACACCAATGCTGATGAAACTTCAAGCTCAAGCTTGAAGGCCTATATTCCACTTAGAAAACAAAACAATTAAAAAATGCGGGTTCTTGACTGGTAGGTTCTTGGAGTTCCTCGTTGCTAATTCCTTCTGACTGGCCATCTGATCTTTAATATGCAGCGAAGGCAGCTGTTGAAAGAGGTCTACAGCAAAGTCTTGGGAATATTTTTCGTGACGCACCAAATCTCTGACACATACAGAAGATATCACTTTACATCGGTAGTGAAAATGAAAATTTTGATTTTTGTGCCGATTGCAGAAGATTTCCAAACTGATTTCTGAATGATAAAGGCCTGTCTTAAATTCCTGCTGCGAACCTTAACATCTTCATCCTTGCTGTCAACTGTAGTTGAAGAGATACGACCTAGATAAGTTAAGGAATATAAATAGGTATAGAACTTGTGCGCTGTCGTAGAGTATAATTCTATTATGGATAACATTTATTTTGATAAAGTCTCACACTGTTATTCAGTAAGATTTACTGATGACATGTCGTGCACAATTTATTGCTTGTAATCATATCAAAGTACTCACACAGCATTTTGGCTACGTTTATATATATGAGTAAAAAAATGATTGAACATCTGAATGAACAAATAAAAATCAATATAAAGTTCAATAGACGTGTGTGAAACAGAGAGGAAAATAAGGTACATTTGGAGATAATATTAGAGTTACCAATAAAATATAATACGGAGGGAAATAAGACGAGTGTTGTTAATCAATCCACCATGGATTCAAGTCAACAGATTGTTGAAAGGAAAGGACAACACAATAAATGAAGAACCTGACAACAACGTTTCATCTTCTATTGACAAACAAAGTGGCCGACCAGTATCTCATCAGCAGAATGATTAAAACATCGTCGTCACAATGGGCTGATATAAGAAACACAAGAGTATTATTGGATTAATTTAAATATGTAAAGAAAGTCACTGAACATATTGAAATGACTTCTTGTGAGGAGATTAAGAAGCCTGTAGATACAATAATGAATAAGATTAAGAAATCTACAGCGGATATAATACGCAGAATGAAGCCGTCACTTGGGAGAATCTAAATGGTTTAATTTAATGCCTAAAACTCATAATCCCAGTAGTATGTATGGTACTATAAATGTATATAATCCATGTTACACCATAAGACCAATAGTCCATTTCAGAAATACCGCTACATATGAATTATCAAAATACCTAGCTGTAGTAATGTGTAACTCCATTATGGATAAGATTTTATTTGATGAGTCACACAGTGTTACACAATAATATTAACTGATGAAGTTTCGAACACAAATTATTACTGTGTAACACTGTGTGACTTATCAAAATAAAATCTTAGCCATAATGGAGCTATGCACTACCACAGTGCCCAAGTGTTTTACTTATATCTAGTAATGTATCTCATTAAAAATCATCCAACCTGTAGGCTAATTAGTTTATATGAAATGAAATAGAAACTAAATGACATTTAGTTAGAGAATAAGGAAAAAATGGTTAGTTTTGAAAGAATTAGTCTTTACACTAATACACCAATCAATATGGCCTTAGAAGCGGTTGAAAATGAACTAACTGCAGATCCTGAACTCACTCATAGGACAGCGCTATCCAGTGAGGAAATTATATCAGGAATTCAGTTATGCCTCATATCTACCGTCTTTTAATTCCATTGTAAAATACAAAAACAAACAATTGGTGTGGCAATGTGGTCACCAATACCTCCTATCGTAGTGGTTTTCTTTATGGACAACTGGGAAAATATTACTGTTAATACATTTATTCCTACTCCAAAGATATGGTGGAGATATGTGGATGATACTTTCACAGTGTTAAAAACAGAACATACCTTCAGTTTCTTCACACATACGAACTCACTATTAAAGTGAATAAAATTCATATTTGAATCAGAAAATGAACAAGGAGGATTATCTATGTTAGATTGTAAAGTAAAAGAAACAGAAGGTAAACTACACACTAACGTTTATAAAAATCCAACGCATACTAATAGATATTTAGACTTTAGCTCATGCCATCAGTTAACTGTAAGGGCAGGCTTAGTTAAATGTCTAACAAACGGAGCAGTAGCACTGAGTAACACAAGAAAAGACCTAAATAATGAAATAAAACAGATAGAAGAAGCGTTGGTGTTAAACAACTATCCTATAAGATGCATTAGGAAGATCGAAAAAGGCCAAAAGCAAAATAAAAATAATTTTAAAACTAGTAATAATAACATAAATAAGAGAGAATATAAGTCATCTACAGTTATAACATATAAAGAAGAGACATCTGAGACCCTACGTAGGATTCTAAATAAAGCAGGAATTAGGGTGGCATTCAAACCTACAAACTCACTCAGGTAAGACAAGCTCTGTAGGTTAAAGGACCTATTGGGCCTAATTACATGATAATGTGATCCCTTTTCGATAGTGCAAGTCGTTGTTTGCTCGAATCCCGTATGCCTGGATAGTAATTTTAGGCTAAAACATGTTTTTCTGTTTCAATTCTCTGTTGCATATTTGAAAATACTCATTTTTAAAAGTTCACTCATGCCCAATACAATTTATTCTGCACAGAAACTGCAAGAATCTTTATGGGATTTGTAATAACGATTAATTGTGAAGCGACAGCCTTCTTCAATCACTGGGCTACCTAACCTCTCATCCAACAAAATGCTCCGTGTTTTCTTTCTGTGATATTTTTCATTTGCAAAATGTACTCACGCACCTTTTTGATTGGCTTTCAAACTATGGGTACTCAATTCTTTGAGATCAAGGAAAAATATCAGAATGAATAGTACTGAGTTACATCATATACTAAAGATTCCTGTTTCACTTGAAAATCCTAGATGGAGAGAAAATATTATATAATTAATTAAGTGAGAGATTCTGCCAACACTGTGTAAACATTTTTGACCAGAATATTGTTGTTATTTTTATTATTTTATTATTTCCGTATGTCTGAGATTTTGTTTTCTTTTAAATCCTCCGGAAAATAATTTACTTTTGTCATAAAGCTGAGTTTATACTTGAAATTTGAAAACAACTATTGTTGATTACAATTTGAACAAGCAATATGACATTTTACTGACACCTACAAATGCAAAGAAAATGCAATACCATCCACAGTTCCATATAAAACTATTATTATTACTTCAATTAGTGAAATGATTGTTTCCGTAAAATAGACACTATTTTAGATTGCGGAGGGAAGTAGAACTGAGAATTACGTACTCATATCTGAAAGAAAACGAAACAACGAAAAATTACAAAAATAAACGTAAGTTATTCAGTGAATTTACAATTTCGCAAAAGAAGTTTTCATTCTGCCCAATGGAACATACATAATTCAGCAAAATAAAATCCAAAATTTTCTAAAGTACAACACGAAATGAGAGGAAATTTAAAAACATTTACTTTTTGAAACGCGAACACTAGTTAGTTAGTCTCTAAATATTTTTGTTTATGTAATCGAAATGATTTTCGTCTTTTCTAGCAAAATGCTGTATTTTTTTTCAGAGTTGTGAATCTGTATCTTTCCACTCTAAGGCAGTCAGTATTAAGAATGTTAGCCTTTCTGTAGTCATGAATAATTAAGCAGATATGAATTTCTCACCTGATTCTGTTAGTAAATTGTGTTTTTTTAAACTGAAGCGAAAATTAGGTTTTCGTGGTTATTTAAACTAAAGTGAATGAAATAGTTTAATTATTACTTCACTATTTGTTTCAAATGAATCACTAATTATTGGGATTGAATCACCAGACTTTAAAAGTCCAGTAGCGGGTGATTGAAAAACGTGGCAATATACAAATCTCACAGGAAAACTTCTAGCTGATCAATTATTAAAAAGATAGATTGTTAGTTATTCTTTAAGGACTTCAGTGATCAAACTTGAAACTAATCATATCACTGCAAACTAACTATTTTGATGCTCGCTAGTGATTAGCTTCATGTTGAGGTTGCCTGTAGTCCTAGTGAAAAGCCGTAACCAGTGGGATCGATACGATCGGAAGTGAGGACAAATACTCGTCGATGACATTAGCTGGTGCCAGTAGCGCTAAAATTACAAATTTGTGGTGGTGGACCATAAAACATCGGGTCGTGATTCAGTGGCTGGATGGACTATTAACTTGACTTGTAATCGGAAGGTTAGTGCTTGAACTCTAGTGGGTTTGGACTGCTTATTAGCCCTGAACTGTGAGAAAACGGCTGTCTAGGACTCGCTGGTTTTCCATAGCTCCTAAATTGATATCTATCCATGAAATTTTTATCAAAAGTGATGAGTTTTCACAAACAATTGTTAAAGAAGAGTTATGTAATAAAACGAAATTACAATTATTAAGTTCAGGTAAATTGGATGTTGATAGAAGAGAATAGTAACATAACATAACTCTCTTTAAACAATCGTTTGTGACAACTCATTTCTTTTGTTAATACCCTCTTATATCAACATCGAAATTTATATCAGTCGAATTCCTACAAATTAATTCTTGAAGGTTCGGTTTTCATTTATAGGACATTATGAAAATAAGGAGTCTAAGAACGTATCCAGTGGTGATTAGTGCCGATTAATATGCTTGATGATATGAACAATGTTCGAAACTTACAGACTTAACTGTAACAAAAGCACGAATTTTATCCACCCTTTCATATATATTTTTTTGGGTGTAAAAAGCTGTCCTTAGTTTAGAGATGAATTAAATTAAGTGGTCAGGGTGTTTTTATAAATGCTTATTTTAATAGAAGTACAGTAATCTCATGTAATTGAAACATGATTAGTTCCTAAAAACTAGTTAGGGCAAACTTATAACTTAAAGCTTATTTTATGACAAACCTTTTCATTTATACAATTAGCATAATAGGTATGAGGCACAAATTGAATGTTTCAAATTGCCATATTGCTATTCAGTCACCTCATATAGTTCGAAAGTGTTGTGTAAGACTTTATGGTCGAAAGTGTAGTAGTAAATAATTTACTTTTAGTATTGTTTTAATGAAATCATCACTAAACTCCACTGTGAATGTTTGGTTTCATTTCAATAAAATTGATAGCTTCGAAATAATAATTTGATAAGTGTTGGTTCAGAAAGTGGGCAGCGAGGAGACAAGCATAAAATGGACCCACACAAAAGACTTGGAGGATCCGGACTTCGCCAATGATATATGTATGATTTTCCACAAACTGGAAGATATGCCAGTGAAAGGCAACAAGTTGATAGAAGAAGCGTCCAGAGAAGATAGGACTTCGGGAGAACATAGAGAAAACAGAGGTGATGAAGTTTATTGGCCTATAGCAACAGCAACAACAACAGACAACAATCAGCCAGCATAAATGGGAAGTATTTGAAAGAAGCTGCCTCCCTCACCTACTGATCAGGGAAGCATCGTTTCAACTACAGGACAACTGAACAGACGAGGATATCAAAGCGAGGATCGGGAAAGCAAAGCAAGTTTTCATTTCTTTCAAGTTTGTGTGGAGATCAACAGCACTCCTCAGCATGAAATATAAGGTCCGGATTTTCAACTACAATGTGAAGTAAGTGCTTCTGACTGTACGGATCAGAAACTTGGCGCCACGTCACCAAGGGCACTTAGAACAAACCACAGACGTTCACCAACAGCCGTCTCCGCTCAATACTCAAGATTAGATGGCCGGCCAGAAAAGATCAACAACAGGAAGGGATCTCTGGGAGCGAACCAACTTAGCAGGAACCGATTGTGCAACAAGTACGCACAAATAAATGGAGGTGGATTGGAGGCCATACTCTGAGAAAACCATCAAGTGACATCACGAGACAAGTCGTCACTCGAGTGGAACCCGGACGGCAAGTGGCGAGTTGGTCGTCAGTGCGAGAGTGACATGGAAGAGTTCATGCGAAGAGGAGATGGAAGCATATGGGCAGATGTGAAGCCAAGTGAAAACGTTTGTGGAGAACCGAAAGCAATGGAGACGTGCAGCTGAAGCCCCATGTTCCTCTAGGAATAGAAGGAAACAATAATAATAAGTGTTGGTTCATACGTTGCGGCAACCTAGATTTTCATGTCATATCAATATAAATATAAAAACGTCTAAGGAATAAATACACAGTATTTGTATAGGGCTATGCAAGTCTACCTACTGACGTCTATTAGTGACAAGCGGGCTAAGATTAAAGATAAACTAACATGAAACAATTTAGTTATATTAGATTCACTTTCTTTTTTAGCTATAAGGATATGCGGCATTCTAAGTTTTGCTTTGAATTAAGCTTGTAAGTTAAAACTAGGGACTGTCTATATATTTTTGTTATCAGATTTTCTGGAGGAAAATTATCAGCGTATTCCAAAGTCAATCTTGCTGGTGACATCGGCTTCTATGCTAGATGTAAACGTGATGCTTGGCAGACAGGACTTGTATAATATGCTGGACATTTACATTCGTTTCACTACTTGGTACGTACTTAACAGAGAAAAAATTCGCCTGAATGGTTTTATTCACAGCATTAGAGAAACCCCAAATAGACGTATCATTTCGAATTTCGTAAACCAACAACTTGGTGCTCAAATAAGTAGACCTTCAATCTAAAGGAGAAAACTCGCTTGAAATTCCCACCAATAAACTCATGGGGATCATTACTACTAACTTCTCTAAAAGCGGGTTTACTAATAGGTCACAGGCTTGATCGTGTGCTGACATCAGTTAGAAAATAACTTGCTAACAATAGGGAGTAATTGACAGCAGTTTCGTCTTACTTTGTGACTTTTCAGTATCACTCACCCACTGGGGTGCTATTTGAGGATCTTTCCATTAAAAGGCGAGCCTATAGACAATTTAACCATTGGGAACCGATCAAACAATCCATGAATTACAACTATTTTCATTTTCCAATGTAAGGCGCAACTGCCAGCCACTATCATTGATGAGTAAATGTTCTCTAACTTGACTTGGTGGACGCAAATGGAGTGGCTCTTGGTGGCTGAATTATCCACTGAGTTCAAACTCCGGTGGGTTCCACACGAGAATGAATTAGCTTTACAGTGCTCCCTGTTTCTCAGTAGTTCTTTAAGTGATGTAATCTTGTGATCGATCCTGTAAGCGATCATATCTTGCCAAATCAACGCCGGAATTAATAATAGGTCTATATTACCATTATATGTAAATAACCATGTGGCTTATTTATCTGTATCAGTCAGTGTTTTAGTTATTACTTGATATATTACAGCTGCTTGTTTTAAATAACTTTGAGATCCTTAGTATAAATCAATATAAGAATGTCTAAATTTCTATTCAGTGACATCTAATTTGTACTGACCTTATGACCATAAAAAACTTTGCCATTTTTATCAGAAATATTGTGAGATTTTCTTTTCTTTAGAGAATAGGAACGGTTTCCGTTGTGACCAGGAAACCATAACAACAGTGACATGTCCAGTTACTGTTGTTAATGTACTAAGAGTAACTTACGTATTACATAGTTTTCAAATTAATAGGCCGACGTATATGCATATATATACATATATATTGCTGCTTTAATAATATTTTATTGAAATTATATGTCTGCTCACAATTGTATTTTTCCAAAAATATGCGTGCATGCTATATGTTTACTAATGAAATCTACCTTCTCTCTACTTCCTTTGCAATTCATCTATATTTCCTGTTTATGTGTAACAAGCCTATTAAAAGAAATATTCATACGTAAAGCTGATACCCAGTTTATAGTGATATATTTAAAGTACCATGCAGAAAAAAAGATTAAAAATAAAGTTATCCATTTAACCTGCAAAAATCTACTGATATGTTCATAAAAGACGCCATAAACACTACAATATTATTCTGAAATGGATGACTCCTATAAGCTCACAAATATTCTAAAGGTTATAAGTATGTATATATAACACCACAAACAAAAGCCACATAATTACACAGGACAGCTATTATTATATTAACTGCTTTTAAAGTATCTGATAAGCTGACATAGGGTAGCCTTTTACGACTAAAGTTTTTTTTCTTTTAGTGTTTTATGAGAAGATAGTCAAAGCGTCATCACATAATTATCTTGGTTAAACAAGGAGTTATTATTATGTTAATCGTATATTTGTCTCATTATGTAATTAAACAGTGAGCCAAACACATCTGAAGCGTATTGCTAACATTCCCTGTATAATGACTGTGAAAAAAGACAAGTGGTATGTAGGTTGAATGACCGGAATTTTATTTTTTTACATGTAGACGGGAAATAAAGGCCTCATTGCAGCGGAAGAAGACAAGAGTAGACGGAAGCGGAATTACTAATTGGTAAATCGATGTTCATATATTAAAATCAAAATTTGCATATATCTTTGATACTGTGTTACTTTTGTCTTGCGTTCTATGCTTCTCTGTCTTCCTTTCATGTTTTCAATGGGGTTACAGAAGTATCGTTTATTTCTTCTCCTCACCATCAAGTCCATTTCGCCGCTATTCGATATTCTTCGAGATGATATACATATTTACATCAGCGTCTGCATACTACTTAATAATCTTGTCAGTAGCACACTCCACACTATTCCTGACCAGTTTTAAATCTAGAAAAGTTTCTAAGGATTGTGTCATAATTGCTTAATTACTTCAACTTATTTCTACAATAAATAAATAATTGCACCTGTGACATTAGGGAACATAGATGACACTGAAATAGAGACCAAGTCGGAAATTAAATATCTTGGCGACATTTTATCTGCTGATCTTTCCTGGTCGTCTCATATCTTGACAATTTCTAAGAAAATATTCCGTCTTACCTTCTACAACAAGAAGTTAAGACATTCTGGTGTAACCCAACCCTTACTACTACAATTTGTTAACTCCCGTATTCTGCCTATTATTCTCTATTGTACCCCCCCTAGTTTTTCCTGGGCTATTGAAGAAAGACTATACCTTATTACGCAGGATGTTAAAGGTTGTCAGCAGGGTAAGCAGTTTGCCACTCAGCCTGCTTGTTAATATTCTGGTGACAGGCATTTGGACTCATGTAAAAAATGGGCAAAATCCATTTTATATGACTCACAACACCCTCTACATTCACAACTCTCCCCTTGTATCTCTTCAGGGAAACCAGAAGCCTATATAGAAAACTATGTGCCCTAACTAGTAGTACAAAAACTCATCCATACCCTACTTAGCTCGTGTTCTGTGCGATAAAGAAAGCATTAGGCGTGAAACCTTTAACTTATTAAATAGTCAGTAGATAAAATGGATCTCGTCTTTCCAACTCACATCATTTACAGGTACAACGGTTTCTCTCTACCTTTTTTTTCTGTATTTATTTTTATTATGTGCTGTTTTGTTTCTCTTTTCCTTACAAACTCTACTTAAAACATTCTTCTTCGTTCTTTCACACTCTGTATATCTCGACATTTTGCTATCGCTTACGCCAGTAAATATGCTAGTAGTATCTACTTTTCCAATACTTTCAAACACTCTGTTTAATTTTGGCTTTGCTACCGACCTGCTAATATGTTGTTGAGATAACTTTAATCTATGTAGAACTTTATTTATTGTTAATGTACTAACTGGATGCAATATTGTAGTAAAATGCTGAGAATTCCATTCTGTATCACAAGTACTGTTTTGGAATAAAGCTATTATCTTATCTTAAAACATGATATGCGGAATAGACACCGTTTTCAACGAATTTATTATCATGTTATACAATCGAATATGAATCGGTTTTTTATTTAAAAACTGTAATTATTGGGGAACTTCAGCAATAGGCACAGGTACTAATCATGACAATCACAGTAAAACTAATAATAACAAAGCAAAAGATGTTCATATCCATCTTTTACTGTTCTACTATTACTACTACCAAAGCAGAAATGTGAACTATACATGCTTCCTCCCCGCAGAAACATCCAGGTTATCAAAAAAACCTTCTTTGCAAACAATCTCTTGACTGAATGTTATGTTCTCTAAACTTCATCTATTTATTTCACTTCATTAATTAAGCGGGAATAGATAAACAATATAAAAACACTGTTGTGGTACACAGTTTTATTGACATTCTTAGATCTCCTGTCATTGATAATAAATTTACATAATATTAACTTGCATAGTTTTTGGACATTAAAGAGTTGACTATTATTATTTATTGAAAAGAATTGCTTATTGATTGCTTGTTTTAGCAATCAGTCAACGCAGAAGGCATATTAATTACAGATGAAAACACACCCAAAATCTAAAATTTAAAGTGAAAACAACCTCTTTAAATTCTAATCAGAATCAGTGATGTACAGTTCACTGTACAGAGTAAATTGGGTGGAAAATATAATGACAGTGTATATCAAATTGAGCAAATGTGAAATACTATCCTTATTGAGGTATATTGTTGCAATAGGCTAGGTGGAAAGAAAGAAAAACTTCATATAGCAACAGTTCATTTCGACAGCATACTAATTCTTCTGAAAGCTAACCTGTAATCTTCAACTTAGTAAACTTTAGTTCATACAGTAGCGCATGTAAAAATGAAACCGAGTTGATAGCGAAGGTAAACGTAACTGATACAATCTGGTATTACTAGTTCATGGATTTACGTCATCTTAGTGTGGTATTTTTATCGCCATACAGAAAACATTTAAGCATGCACCATATTCATGTCAAGAAGATACAAATATATACTACTTATTATTAAATTCAGTAGTAATAAATCAATCACTATAGTATTAAGTCACCATGTCTTGGTTACTGCAATATCAAAAACTCAGAGATGGTTGGCTCCAACCGACAGTGTTTAAGTCGAAGAATACATAGTTTTACTTTTAGGCTTAATCTTTTTTCTAACAATATCACTGTAAATATTGATATTACAATTAAAGCCGGTATCCGTTAACTCATAAAAAGGTGATTTAACATGCTCCCGGACACGCAACTACCTCTAGAAGGTGATAAGAATAACACACCAGCTTCATTTTTATAAGACTGGTTACTCACTTCATTTCAGAAGTGAAAAGACTTTGTAATATAATTCGTAGTCCTGTTTCTCTATTTTGATAAGTTGCATGTATATTAACTGGTCCTTATTTTCTTCTTGACTTATAACTCAATCACTTGTAGTTATTCGGTAATGATTATTAGTATTGCTCCCTTTAGTTCCTGGAGGAACATAGGGCTTCAGTCGCACGTCTCCACTGCTTTCGGTTTTCTGCCAACGTTTTCACCTGGCTCCACGTCTGCCCACATGCTTCCATCTCCTCTTCACATGGTTTCCTCCATGTCACTGACGACCAATTCTCCACTTCTCGTTCCGGTTCCACTCGAGTGACGGCTTGTCTCGTGATGTCACTTGATGGTTTTCTCAGAGTATGGCCTCCAATCCACCTCCATTTATTTGTGCGTACTTGTTGCACAATCGGTTCCTGCTAAGTTGGTTTGCTCCCAGAGATCCCTTCTGTTGTTGATCTTTTCTGGCCGGCCATATAATCTTGAGTATTGAGCGGAGACGGCTGTTGATGAACGTCTGTGGTTTGTTCTAAGTGCCCCTCGTGACGTGGCGCCAAGTTTCTGATCCGTATAGTTAGAAGCACTTACTTCACATTGTAGTTGAAAATCCGGACCTTATTTTTCATGCTGAGGAGTGCTGTTGATCTCCACACAAACTTGAAAGAAATGAAAACTTGCTTTGCTTTCCCGATCCTCGCTTTGATATCCTCGTCTGTTCAGTTGGCCTGTAGTTGAAACGATACATCCCAGATCAGTAGGTGAGGGAGGCAGCTTCTTTCAAATACCTCCCATTTATGCTGGCTGATCGTTGTCTGTTGTTGTTGCTGTTGCTATAGGCCAATAAACTTCATCACCACTGTTTTCTCTATGTTCTCCCGAAGTCCTATCTTCTCTGGACGCTTCTTCTATCAACTTGTTGCCTTTCACTGGCATATCTTCCATTTTGTGGAAAATCATACATATATCATTGGCGAAGTCCGGATCCTCCAAGTCTTTTTTGTGGGTTCATTTTGTGCCTGTTTTCTCTGTGCCTGTTATCTGTCTCATTATCTACTTCAATCAGGAAAATCATTGGAGATAGTAGGCAGCCAGTCACCAGTTTGTCTTACTCCCGTCTTCACTTCGAGAAATTTCGTGAGTTTCCCGTTAGGGATGAGTTGGTACGGAGCATTATCGTGCAAATGTTGGATGAACTGTATAATTGTTGGCCGAACCATTCGGTAATGATAAATATTATATTTATTTTTTGTATATTTTATGCTTTTACACTTCAATTAAAACTCAGGTCTTTAAACTAGAACCTTGAAGTTTCAGTTACCCTGATTTTATTTTCTTCGGGGAGGGAATTTTAGTCTCGTATTCAACCTTTCCTCTTCATCGGCCCAACTACCGGCTTATCAATGTTCAGGAGTTCGTCAGTTCGGGATGAAAACCCAAACTACATGCATGGATGGCAAGCAGCAGGAAATGCTATATACCGTTTATGAACTGATTATTCAGGTTAAATATGGTGTTTCTAAAAAAGTTGATCGAAGGTTTCATTTTATTATTTCTTGAAATGATTCTAAAGTACTAAAAATTATCAATATGTAGTCTATCTCAGGTACTTTTTCTCAGCAAGTGTGAACGTGTAGTCATCGTATGGTTAGAAATCAGTTATGAGTTTTTATTTTTATTCCATTTTATTTTATTATAGCTTGATTCCACACAACATTTTAGTACAACTATGGAATTTTCAGCAGTATGATATAGGTAGCTCAAATTTAGCAAGCCGACCATTGATATTAGGTGTGCGTCGGCCAGCGATCGTACTCCGAACCACCTGCAAGGTTGGCGAGCATCCTAACCGCTGTGCCACAGACGCAAAGGACAAAAAGACTAGGAATTTATGAGTCAGTGTTACTTCTTTCCTGTCATATTCCTATACGTAAAGAAACAGGGGTACCAACAGTTTTTACTACTGTAGAAGTAATTCAGTGAACAAAGGGATGATTTATCATTTCAAATATTACCTTATTACTACCCCTTTATCGAGACGGCGTCAAATCGTAGAATGGTGTCTACGAATCATGAGATTAATAAGTAGTTTTAAATAATAATATCTAGCTAAATTCCATGAATTCATCAGTTGTGTACTGTTATCAAGCTTCACAATCAGTTGCCTGCTGGTTAAACGCTTAGGGATGATAGATTTTTTCCCAGTCAACTAACTGTTTTTATTTTATTTTTACGAGTTTGACCACGGACTGATATCAGTTAGAGAACCATTGAAAACCAGCACGGAGTACTGGACAGCTGTTTCGTCTTAGTATGGGAATCATCATCAGTACGCACCCACTGGGGCTCGAACTTGGGACTTCTTGGTTACAAGGCAAGCTCAGCCACTGGGACCCAATTCAATGGCCAACCCATGAATTCTAACTTCTACCAATTCGTGATTTAGCGTGATCACCAACCAATATCATCGGTGGGAAATCCATCCTCACATTTGAATGGTACCTCACTGGTCACGACTTCTCAATATAAGTCCAGGAAACTCCATCCTGTAACCAGTCACTAGCGAGCATAAGATTTTTCATTTTAATTCCTAATGCAATCAATAATGCTTTATTATCAAACTTTTTATAGCTTTTGATGTTTGTATTCATGCAAAAAATAGGTATGAATAAATTCATGAATTCAGACAAGTTAGTTAAAGCGTGCTATTAAAGTCTATGCGGTTTCCATCTTGTTGCAGATAATTTTGTTTAGCCTGTAAAAATTTAAATTTCTTCCGAATAATGTATATATATGTATAACTTTCTAACCTGTTGCTGTTGCTTCCTATTTCGGGGCTTTTCAGGAATTTTAAGGTTACGAAAGCAGGCTCGTTGACTATTCTGTCATTTGTGCTGGAATTCATTGACCCATTGGAACTAACTTTATCGATTCGTGATATGTGGTCACACCTAAACCAATGTCTTTGATGAGCATGTACTTCACTTTAACTGGTCATGAATTATCACTGCAGCTTCACAAAATTCACCCAGGAGTTAACCATGAGCTGGAGGCTGATATTTTGATTATTATTGGGTTGATTTTCTTATCAGAATTGAAATTAATTTCAATGTAGGTTTCCTCACAAATCAACATTGTAGTTCTAGTTATAAACTTATCAAGCTGTACACAGGTGTATATTATCTAAGAGTATAAGCTATTCACACTTTTATTTTTGGTCGAAAATAATAATAAAACTTTATGATCAAATTTACATCTTTTATGGTTTTGGTTAGAAAGTTGAGATCAACAATTTACAACTTACAATTTCAAAAAAATAAATATCAGATGCTCCATTATCAAACTTTGTTTGTTACTTCCATTGGCGTTGAAATAATTCAGTTATATATTTTGTAAAAAATTCCAAAAACGGATTTCAAAAATTTCAACTTTAAATGAATACCTGTATCAAATAAATCTATTCACTCTGTTTCAATTTCAGTTTCAATTTCGTTTCAGTGCTTCAAGCATTTCGGTAATATATTTTTGTAAAGAAAGTCTTTGGGGAAAGTCATAAATTATGCATAAAATCTGTCCACTAAGTAGTTCAAAGTTAAGCAATATCTTTATACCTGACCGATTCAAACAGTTCACAGAAATTCTGTCAGAAAAATATAAAATGAGAACAATAACAACCAGGTATCCTTTAATTATTTGATGTAAATAACGCATGAATTACTTAGTGAAATATGCAGCAATAGAATTATGACATTTCTGCTAAGATAACTTGGAATTCACAAAAATTCAAAATATTATATATACAACAATTCAAGTCAATCTTCAGTTTAAAATGATCGCTTATTTTCTTCATAAAAACGGCGTTCAGCTGAGCTGCAGGCCTGATGAAACTTAATTTTATGCATTTTATTACATTCCTGAATTTGTGATTATTATGAAAAGCTAGTTTTGAGATGGATTTCACGCTTTTTAAGTGACGTTAAGTCTTCTTGTGTAACGTCAACTGAATTATTGATTTTGAAATTGTAAATTACTACTTGGTTGGATTTATTATTATTGGGTTGTTAGTGGAAAATAGGGCTTCACCTGCACGTCTCCACTTGCTTCTGTCTTCTGCTGTGCTTTTCACCTGCATCCCATGTTAGTCCATACTGTTTTAACTCCTCTCTCTTCACACGATCTCCTTCATGTCACCCTTGCACCGACGACCTACTCGCCGCTTCCCTTTCGGCCTGGTTCCACTCGAGCAATGGCGATGTCACCCAGCGGCCTCCCTCCTCAGCGAGCGAGGGTCCAATCCATCTCAATCCACTTTCTCCTGCATATGTGTTGGTTGGGTGATTGGTTCTTGTTTTGTTTGTTAGTGCCCAGAGTTTCTTGTTGGTGATTCTTTCCGGCTCCGCCATTCAATCTTTAGTATAGAGCGAAGACAACTGTTGGTAAAGGTCTGCAATAGCCTGTTTGAAATATTCTTTGTGACCCGCCCGCCAAGTTTCTGATCCGTATAAAGAACTGACTGACTTGACGTTTGTATTGAAAATCCGACCGAATTTTGTTGTTGATCCTGGCTGAGTGACGAAGATTTCCAGATTGGTTGTTTCAGGTTGATGAATGTGTTTCTCGCCTTCTTGATTCTCGCTCGATTTGACTTCCTCGTCCGTTCCGACTGCCTGTAGTTGAGACAATGCTCCTAGATAAGTGAATGAAGTAACTTACCCTTTAAAATCCCTCCCGTTGATGGCGATTGGGCTGGATGTCGCTGCTCTTGTTGCTTTTGATATCGGTTGGTTATTTTCATAACCTCCGTCTTGTCTATGTTCCCCTGGAGTCCTGTCTTCGCCAGCTGCTTCTTCGACCAGTTTGTCGGTTTTCGCTTGTAAGTCTTCGATTTTGTGTGACATTAAACATAAATCATCCACACGCGAAATCCAAGTCTTGTAGGTTCTTCACGTCGGTCCAGGATATCCCTGTCCCTTTTCTCGTTTCCCACTCACTGTCTGACGCATGATCCAGTCCACCACAATTAGGAGTATCATTGGTGATAATAAGCCCCCTTGTCTGACTCTTGTGTTTACTCCAAACGGCTCATTGAGTTTTCCGTTGTGGGTCACTTGACATGTTCCGTTGTCGTACAGCTGTTGAATAAGGTTGATGAGTATTTGGGGCACGTCGTAGTACTGGTGTAGTTTCCAAATTACTTCGTGGTCATCACTGTCGAAGGCCTTCTCAAAGTCTATAGAGTTGAGGTAGAGATTTGATTGCCATTCCATGCTTTGTTCTGTGATGATGATGCGTAGAGTTGCAATTTGGTCAGAACATGATTTGCCTTTCCTGAATCCAGCTTGTTCTGGTGGGATTTCTGCATCTTGTGCGTCCTTTATTCTCTTCAGGATGATACGACTCAGGATTTTACTTGGCGTCGAGAGGAGCACGATTCCTCGCCAGTTCTTGCAGAGTGAGGCGTAAGTCGCCCTTCTTTGGTAGTTTCCCGAGGTAACCTTTCCTTCAGTCAGTAGGCACTTTTCCTCCTTCCAGACCTTTTGCAATAATGGAGTCAGCATATTTGCTGTCATCCTTGAGTCCGCTTTCAGTGCTTCAGAGACGACAGAAGATTTGCTGACTCCATTATTGTAAAAGGTCTGGAAGGAGGGAAAGGTGGTTGGATTTAAATTCACCTTTAATATTGTATTAGTCCTCGGATTTCACAGCTATAATAACTATACAGAACTACATTCCTATGATCTACATCACATCATTTGATACATGTTGGTTTTAATTGGTTCGAGTCATTTTCTGTTATAATTTCGAATGACTCCAGTGAAAATAGTTGGTGACAACTTCATAATCGAGTTCATTCTGGCAATGTTGTCCAGAAGGATAAGCTCAAAATACACTATATCGACTAGAGCTAAAAAATATCTCCAGCCATTTGAAATTCTAATTATTGTTTTTATGAAAAAGGCCTGATTGTTTCCCGATATACAGTTAAAACTGAAGTAGCTAAACAATCGATTCAAAAAGTGTGTTCAGTTTTGTTGAAAGCATGAATTGTTTCTAAAGCAGATTTATCAGCTAATGGGTAAACATTGTGCCAATCGATTTTGTGTTTTATGTGAGCGTATATATATATATATATATATATATATATGTATATAACTTGTATTAAAACAAAGGTCACTGTGACATGAATGTTACTGTAAAAGAAAATGTACTTTCCAGAATATTTAGGTTAAGTTAAATGTATAACTGTAAAACAAGCACATCATTTGTCTACATTTGTTGTATTAGAATCATATTTGGCTTGTGTAACTTCTACAACTAGTGACTAGCTAAGTAGAACAAGAGTTCAGAAAAGTTTCCAGTTCTTGAAGAAAAGCACATGCAATAATGACAGTTTAGCATTATGCATTTTGTTTGTTTGTGTTTTTTGTTTTCAATTGATAATTTGTGTTGTGAATATCATAGAATATCATAAAAGAAAACTGGAGTGTTACAGCTGAAATTCTAAGGTGAAACAAAATAAAATGACTTTTTGACTTGCTTAGAATACTAGGTTTCTTACATTCTATGAAAAAGGTTATTTTATCACATATTTAAATATTTTAAAATATTTGCTTAATTCAGTGTGAATAACATTACAGATGAAAGCTAAACCTCTTACCAGAATCAGTCTCTCTTTGTATCCATTATAGATGCATTACTAGTAGCTTAAAATACTAATCTATTCAACTAGGCCATATTTTATGACATATAGTATTAAGCAACAGCCCTACGAACAAATGTAACTCTTCCCTTTTCAAATTGGAGATCTTCAGTTACATGACAGAAAAGCAAACATTTTATCACTTCGGAAACATGGTGATTTAAATATTTATTATTTCTTTTTACTGGACACTAGTTGGGAGCTAAATTATTCATGCATCTAGTTCTTTGTTTAGTATAAACAGAATTCTCTTAATCGATTTTGCAATGTAGCCTCATCATGCTGGTTGACTTGCCATCATAGTGCACATTAAACTTCTCACTAGATAATCGAAGGCAGTCAGCAGAAAGCCCTTCCCGACCTAGGTTTCATGCTTGTTGACACTTGTCAGTGAAGCGTGTCTGCAATCTTGAAGTTACTCATATTCCTCCCAAGATTTTAATTCATACCACCCAGTGCTAACGTAACAGCCTTTGCAACTGAGCTATTTGAGCTTGTAACTGACCTCCTGTAGGACTGTAATGAATACTTTCGCTAGACACTAGTTAATAACTGACGTCACAAGTGATAGTCAGCTGTTTAGTGTCTATCACTCCTCTATTTCATATTTATGTGCTCACATAATACTGATATATCTTGCCAGTAATACACGAAATACCATGTCTTTCATTTGAGGAATCCCAATCGGTCGAAGGGAAACTGTGAATTACAGCTTACAAGCATTAAAAGTTCTTCCAATCGATTCTCTCAGCTTTTTGGTGGATCGCAGTCTTATGTATGGAAGCTTCAGATTCTTTTCTACCTTCTTGTCTGTGTCTTTCATGATGAACATTTCAGGGTATCTTATTTTAGTTAGCATGTTACATGCAAGCTCTCTTTCTTTTCACTTAAATCTTCTGAACGAATAGCTGTGATTCTGTATCAGAGGGTCTTTACTTCATTTCTTTTTGTGCAGCTGTACTATCCATTGTACTTTTATTATGTAAATTTCTTTTTACACAACCGTCTGATTTTCTTCTAATAAGAACTCATTCTCACACGTTAGATCTATAGTTAGATGTGCCTCACTATAGTGAGCCATTATTTTGCACACGCTCAAATCATTTTCACAGAGAACGGATGTATCATCTTTATATCAGCAATAAAATGAAAATTTTCTGATAAAAATGTTTAAAGGACCATTTTCTAGTTTACTTTGAAATAAATTTTCTGTCTTAAGACCCTGTGGGGAACCCACTATAACTTCATCCACTTATGCATATGCGAATGGTTTGGCTATTTGATCTAGTTAAGTATTAGCACCCTGAAAATTAATCAGGGAACACACGGTGATTTAGTTAGGAATAATTTGCGCGTTTTGTTCGCTTCTAAAAACATATTAGACATGGCCTGACACTTAAGAAGTTCATTATAGAAATATATGTATACATATATTGGCCAAAAGTAAACAAATTGTGGAAAATGAAGGTTCATTTGAAAAATTCATGATTTGGCACTAATTTGCAGCATCATAAAGTATGTGGTAAATTTCCTAATTCATATCAGGTACTCATATTCATGTAAAGCTTTAGAGATATATTGTTGAAGGTGTCAGAAATGACTCTTAGTACATCTTGAAGTGTCGCTGGGAAAAATGTATCAACAACACCATTATATCTCAAAGAGTAAGAGTCACGAAGTCCCTGCTGCTAACAAAAATATGTAAGCATAAATTTTCTTGATGGCGAATTTAAACTATCAAAGCAAAATCCAGGGTGACTTTCGACAACAAGTCAAAATTCAATACAAAAAAGTAGCATTAAGAGACATGCAAACATGATATTACGCTAGATAATTGTATCGTATATTTGTGGGATGCATTCCAGTTACTCCAAAGGCAATTCAAAGTAAAACCAGACCACGAGCGATAGTTGTATTCATTTAGGTGGCTTAAGCTCGCGGCACTTTGAGATCCGCCAATATTGTTGACATTGTTCTCTAGCCTATCCCTATCCCCTAACCTTAATCTTAACCTCGAACCCTAAACGTAACCCTAAACTCTAACATGAATCCTAAAAACTCTAGTCATATCTAACAGTACATATATACGGATAAAATTATCTAGGGATTAAGTAGAAAACTGTACCTACCCCCACCAAATTCAAAAGACAAGAGCTACTTAATTTGGAATAACCTTTCTTAGCTTTACCCAAATCTGTTTGGTTCCTGAGGGTCAACGTTTGATAGATTTTAATTTCGGTTATGACAGCTTGCCTTCACAATCTTAGTTTTTATTTAAATTAATTTTATGACAGTAACTCTGGATATTATTATTATATCCTTTAATTCCTAGAGGAACATAGGGCTTCAGCTGCGCGTCTCTATTGCCTTCTGTTTTCTGCCAACTTTTTCACTCCGCTCCAGGTCTGCTAACATGCTTTCATCTCCTCCTCACATGACCTCCTTCAAGTCACCTTTGGACAACCAACTCACCGCTTTCCTTTCGGGTTCCACTCGAGGGCTTGTCTAGTGATGTCACTTGATAGTTTCCACAGTGTATGGCCAATCCATCTCCATTTCTTCCTGCCTATTTGTTTCACTATAGGTTCCTGCTAAGTTGGTTCGCTCCCAGAGATCCCTCCATGTTGCTGATCTTTTCTGGCCGGCCATCTGATCTTGAGCAGGGTACTGAGCGAAGACAACTATTAATGAAGGTCTGTAGTTTGTTGGAGCTGCTCTTTATGACGCGCCAAATCTCTGATCCGTATAGCAGTACTGATTTTACATTGGAGTTGAAAATCCGGATCTTATTTTTGATTCTGAGTGCTGTTGACTTCTACACAGACTTAAGAGTAATGAAAGCTTGTCTTGCTTTTCCGATTCTGGCTTTGATATCCTCGTCAGTTCCGCCTGTGGTTGAAAGGATGGTTCCCAGGTTGGTAAAGGATGTTGTTTCTTTCAGGTTCCTCCCATTTATGCTGTCTGATTGTTGTCTGTTGTTGTTGTGTTGCTGTTAGTGTTGGCCAGGAATCTTCATTACCTCTGTTTTATCTATGTTCACCTGAATGGTGTCCTTTCTTTGATGCTTCTTCTGCCAACTTGTTGCTTTTCACTTGCATATCTTCTAGTTTGTGGGAAATCAGACATATATCATCGGCGAAGTCCAGATCCTCCAAGTTTGTTTTTGTGTGAGTCCATTTTATGCCTGTTTCCTCATTTCCCGTTGTCTGTCGCATTATCCAGTCTACTGCAATCAGGAAAATCATTGGTGATAGTAGGCAGCCTTGCCTCACTCCCGTCATCACTTCGAAGGCTTCCTTAAGTTTCCAGTTGAGGATTAGGACGAAACAGCTGTCCAGTACTCCCAGGTTTTCCAACGGTTCTCTAACTAATGTCAGCTCATGATGAAGTTGTGGATTACTTGGCATCATGCATTGTCGTATAACTGTTGGATGAGATGTATAATTGTCGATGGGACCCCGTAGTAGCGAAGTAGTTGCCAAATGACCTCTCGATCGACGCTGTCGAAGGCCTTTTCAAAGTCGATGAAGTTGAGATAGAGAGGTGACTGCCATTCTAAGCTTTGTTCAATGATGATCCGTAGAGTGGAGATTTGATCAATACATGATTTGTTTCTCCTGAATCCAGCCTGTTCCGGTCGAAGTTTTCATCTAGGGCTTGTTTGATTCTCTCCAGGATGATGCGACTTAGTATTTTGCTTGGAATGGACAGAAGCATAATTCCACGCCAGTTTTTACATTGACTTAAGTCTCCTTTCTTTGGTAGTTTGAATAAGTATCTTTCTTCCAATCCTCGGGTACTTTGCCCTCTTTCCACACCTTCTCCAGTAGTGGTGTCATCAAGTCCGCTGTTGTCTCTGGGTCCATTTTCAATGCTTCTGCTGGGATTCCATCTGGTCCTGCTGCTTTTCCAGCTTTTAGCATCTTGATTGAATTCAGGACTTCTGATTTCATCGAGGGGTCAATGTTCACTGGTAGTTCTGCTTCCGTTGTTGGTATTGTTGGGCGCGTTGTAGGTGGCGGTCGATTTAGAAGTCTTTTGAAGTGTTCAGCCCAGTGTTTTCTTTGTTCCACCTCTTTGGTGATTGACTTTCCATTGTCATCCTTCACTGGCTTAATTTGTGTCGAACTTTTGCCCGATAGGTGCCTAGTTGTTTGGTAGAGTGTGGCGAGGTCTCCTTTGTCTGCAGCTTGTTCTGCTTCACTTGCCATGGTTTCATAATATTTTCTTTTGTCTTCCCTGGCACTCTTCTTCACTCTTTTGTTCAGCGTATTGTAGCTTGCATTCCACTCGTGTTTTTGTTGCTCGTCAGTGCACTGGATAATCTTTTGTTTCACTGTCCTTCTCTCTTCTATTAGTTTCCAAGTGTCCATAGTGAGCCACTGTTTGTCCTGTCTCTTCTTTCTGCCTGAAACTTCCATGCAGGTTTGACTTAACACCGTTTTCAAGTTGTCCCAGTGCTTTTCGACGCCGACCTCTTCGCTGGTATTGATTTGTATCTCGGCTTTGTCCTTTACGCTTGCAATGAAGATGTCCTTTGTAGCCTGGTCCTTCAGCTTTTGAGTGTTGAACTTGGCTTGTGGTCTGTCTGCAGCTCCTGCTTCCCTGAAAGCTTTTAATTTGATTTGGATTGTCCCTTGTACGAGATAGTGGTCTGAGCCAACGTCTGCTCCTCTTCTTACTTTTGTGTCCAGTAGGCTGCGCCTCCACTTCCTTGAGCAGCATTGAGATGAAGTCAATTTGGTTTGGTTTGCCCATCTGGTGACACCCATGTAGCCTTGTGGATATCTTTGTGTTTGTATACACTGTCACCAATCACTAGTTCGCTGAAGGCGCAGAAGTCGGCGAAGAGTTCTCCATTTTCATTCATTTCTCCGAAAGCTTCTCTACCCATGATGAGTTCCCTTCCTGTGTTGTCTGGTCCCAGTTTGGATAAGTGGTTGTTATTTTCCATATTAAATAAATTATATAATTTCTTATCACCGAAAATACCCATTGAGTCATGAAGAAAATAAAAGACAGATTCAGCGAAGAAAATTTTCTTTATCGACGAAATCATCTTCAGAGGCTGCACAGTCATATTCATACTTACAAAAATATATGGTGGTCTATTATTGAGAAATAGGGGTTGACATAATTGATATAATTACTCAGAAGTGGCTTTAGAAGTGAAAATTAAAAGCTGTAAATTACGTAGTACTCAACGGCACAAAGATAGAAATTTGATAAGGTTAAAATTGCTCTTGAGTGAGAATGAAGGTATTTGAGTGTCAATTTAACAGGTGTGAAGAGCGTGTGAAATGTACAGATGGAGCATATGAGAGTGATAATAGTGAATTAATTATTAAAGCAAAAGCGAACTAAAAGTAGAGTCAAAAATTAAAGAAGAAAAGAAAAATCAAAATGTTTTACAGGGAACGATCAGTGAAGAGGTTAAGACCAAGGTAGAATAATAGACTGGACAAACGTTTTCTATATACAGAGTTCAGGGTTGTATTGATGAATTACCAGCGCCTCCACCTCACACAAAAGCCGAAACCTGACGCCCTTTGTACCATTTGGCTTCACTTTGTAGATGATTTTGAAAGACGACTCTGGTGGAGCTACGTGGTCTGAGTTCACCAAATGCTCGAGAATTGAGCTAGTGATTGTCTTACATTGTCCCTTTCCTAACCAAGCCAGATAATGTTCAGAGATGCGTTTGGAAAGCGTGCACTTTGTTCGGCCAATATGACTAGCTCCACATGAGCAGGTGAATTTATAAACACACATTGAGGTGGCCCAAAGCGGCAGTTTATCCTTCACACATCCATTGATCATTTGTCGGCTGTAGAAATTGATAAGTAGCTCAGACTTAAAGAAGACTTTCCTCAGTGGTCTGCATCAGCGATTCTTCAGGATCTCAGCTGCGGTATCATCTGTAAATTCA
The DNA here is from genome assembly GCA_944472135.2 of Trichobilharzia regenti. Classification (NCBI taxonomy): domain Eukaryota; kingdom Metazoa; phylum Platyhelminthes; class Trematoda; order Strigeidida; family Schistosomatidae; genus Trichobilharzia; species Trichobilharzia regenti. Next base: position 142,185,574 of record OX235262.1, on the reverse strand, counting down.
ACACTCATAAGGAGCAGTTTTTTCGGCACCGTCTGGATTCTTTCAGGCTTTTCCCTTAACTTCGTGTTTTTCTCGATAAATCTTGGAGATATACATTCTCAATGAGGACTTGTCTGAGTCGCGGCAGTTCCCCATCGATTGTATCACTTGAACATATCCTCCTTATTTTTGAGAATAAGGAGTGGATCAGATTTCTCTTTCTTCTCAAAGAGATCCAGCTATGGAAATTTGTGTACTGACCATTTCATGTTGGTTTCCTGTAAATCGATCTTTGAAGAGTACCATCAGATCTGGTCTTTAGAAAAATATCCAAAAATGGAATTCCAAGTAAATCTCTGATTACGACGTGAACTTGATGGCATGATGCAGCTGTTGAACTTCTTAGTTGTCAATTCGATATCGGTATTGTCGTCACATATGATGAAAGTGTCGTCCATGTATCTTTGATACAGATGGAAACTGTCGACAGTAGGCCATAAAATACTATTCCCCAGACTAGCCAAGAAGCAGTCTGCAAGTAAAGGAACCAATGGTGACCCCACTGCTGCTTCATCTCTTTGTCCTTAAATCGTGTTGTTGAACTTGAACTGGACATTTAGAGTGCACCTCAGTAGTAGTTCCTTTAAGTAGTGGATCAGAACACATACGTCTACATTATTACCCTCAATGAATTTGCCTATAAGCAGATAGTTTCAGTGAGGGGAACGTTGGTGAAAAGCAAAGTAACATCCATGGATATCATTTTCTTCCCGGATACATTAACATCACTTATTGAATCGATGAATTCAAACAAATCAGAAACACTATGCTTGCAGAGGTTATTCCTAATAGTTTGGAGGATTTCTCCGAGTAATTATGCAGTAGCATGATATGGGGAATTTGTCATGTACAAGATTGCACGTAGTGGAATGTTCTCTTTGTGCACATTTGGCAGACCATATAAACGGGGAATCACGGAACCGGAGGGTCGTATTAGCTCGAATGATTCAGAGCTAATAATCGATTCGTTCTTCATATTCTTCAGCATTTGTGTTAGCTTGCCTTCAATTTGTTCCGTTTTGTCTTTCTGGCTACTTTCTCTTGAAAATTTGTTTTCACCTGACAAGACTGATAACATTTTATCGATGCAGTCTTGGCGATCCATGAGGACAATGCCAGCACCTTTGTCGGGCGTGTCAGAACCAAGTCTTTTTTCGTTAAAATCTCACGTAGTTGTTTTCTATGCTCGGCTGAAATCAATCTTTTGTAAGTATAAATATGATTGTACAGCCTCTGAAGATGATTTCGTCGATAAAGAAAATTTTCTTCGCTAAATAATTTCTTGTTGACTTTTAGTTTGTATTACAAACAAAATGCCTTATTGTAAAATTATTATAGTGAGGATATAAATTTCGATAATTCAGTTGAACTTATCACCGATAATGAGAAAGTTAACTTGCATCGTTAAACTAATTATAAGGTTAAGTGAGTTAACATACTCTCTTTCTCACTCTTCCACTTTTTGCTTGAAACAGCATTAACTAAGTAAGTATGCTTAATGATTGAGTGAAGTTACTTTTCTTACATTTCATATGATGAAGTGCATCTGTTGTTAAAATGAATTTGCATAAATAGTCTTCACATAAATAAATTGAAGTGTTCTATATTATTCATTTAATGTTACCTGTTACAAGAGTTTTGAATTTTTAAAATTATATGAAAATAAAATCAAAATTAACAAAACAAAATAAACATCTAATTTTGAAGAGTGAATTTGTTAACTACTTTACTCATAATATTTTATATCCGGAAACACCTTCAACTTAAACATGATAAATGGATATTTCACCTAATTTACGCTTTTTTGTATTCCACTGTCGTTGTGCTCAATTCTTATTTACTTCCTATAAGATTTTATGTTTATAATAAGACAAACCATTGACAATGAAGAATACAAAAAGAGGATTGTAAACAATGGGAGGACTTATATACATATACATATAAACATAAAGTAGTCTTCTCTTACTTCTTTCCTATTTTTCTATGGCTTTGTATGAGATAATTAATCAAATCAGTCTTTATCGTGATGTATTTGGCTGGAATTTCAAACACAATTTGACCAATTAAGTCATAAAGGCAAGGTTTAAAGACTAATACTACTCACACAAACATGAAAACGTCTATAACCAAAGACAGGCTGTCGACTGCAGTGACCAATAATATCATTGGAGTGGTACGTCATACATACATTTTGATACGCGGAATTACTCCAAGTCATTGATAAAAGAACTTAGTCTGAGTGATATAATGGGACATTAAGTTGTTCACCAAAATTATTCCGTGATCAAACGCATCATAAACCTAGTTCTAAAACACATGAAACCTTCTCTGTGGTCAGGAGTAATTCAAAAATCTGATTTAAACTGTAACTGCTTTCTAACAATTAGATAATAACGTTAGGGTGCTAAATAGTAAGCACTTTTCTAACAAAACAAACACCTTACATTTTTTAAATTTGTGTTTATTGCATGTATTGGGCTTTGATTAGTTTTAGTGTACACTTCATCCGGAAGCCATATTAGTCAGTAAATCATTGAAAACCACAGCGCGCGAGAGTGTTACTCTGTTTGCCTAGCAGAGTGACTTAACGTTAGCGACAACAGTCGCACCTACAAGCAAACTATGTCCAAATTCAGGAAGTGAATCAAAATATATAAACTCTAACTACTATCAATTCACTATGCGTCAGTGGCACAACGGTTAGGACGCTCGCCGACCATGAACATGGTCCGGGTTCGATCCCCGGCCACAGACGCACTCTTTACCTCGCTAAGCCAGAAATATGCTGGTAAAGAGGAACGGTTGGGCATGGAGCTAGCAACCCCATCCTGTAAAATTAAACACTGTTACAGAAACTTCAAGCCACTAGCTTGAAGTCCTATGTTCCACTGGGAACGTGAAGGGAAACAAAATCAATTCACTATGAAGTGCTATCATCAGTCACCATGGTCAGTGGGTACTCATCCTCACACCTAAACTGTATGCATTAGAGTACTCAATTAGCAAGGCTTGAATAACACATAATATTATAAAACTATCAGCCTCAATGATTCAAATAAACGAACAATATTCCTCTAGTTTCTCAGCTAGTCCTCAACCCAGAAAAGTGGAAGGGTGAGGCAAGCAATCTAACTCCATATTTTAATTTGCGCTTATTTTCTCTCACTAGATAAGTAATGGTAAAAAGCCACAATTTTTGGGGAAAACTAAAATTTACTGTCGGTATACATAAAATTATATCCAAATGACACAATACTGCATCAAATGCTTCGAATTATTTTTACTGCATCCTACAATTAAAATCACGTGACACTACAATCTGCTAAAATCATTTAGGAATATAATCATATAGTCACTGTTAAAGAATGGATAACTTGTCTGATTTAAGATTTTGAGAGAAGAGTTCAGAAATCACAATGCTTTATGAGGAAATTTCGTATATACTTTAGCTCCCTACAAACAGAATTACACACTGTTTGTCGTAGGATTTATTACAGGAATTCTAATAACTTTTGTATATTTTTTAAAAACTCACACTTCCGCCAAAAATTAGATGGTATCAATGCATTTTACGAAAGCAGCATTATTCCCTTGAACATTCAAATGTATTTAGCACTTCAGATGTGAAAAAATAGTCAGTTCATAGTTGTTTTTTAGTCGAATATTGTTTTTTGTCAAACGAATATACCACTTCAAAGTTACCGCGTCATAAAAACAGTTCAATGAAATTATCACACATGTTCGTTTGCTTTGTCTTTTGAAAAACCTCATTCGTTTGTTACTGAAAGTTTAATATTTAATATCTATAATACCCTGTATTTTTATTCATTTGCCTTGAAACTACCAACACTTTGTGTTGAATATCTCAAGTATATCAACCAATTGAAGTATTTATCTCAAATAAACTATACTTTTTAGGAGTAGAACTTGGGTACCGTTATACTATGCTATTTTTAATTACCAATTTTCAGTCAGATTTATTCATTGGAAAAAGTTATGTGGTTTCCTAGTCGCTTTTGACTATTTCACATTATACCACATTTTGAAAACTTGTCAAAGCTAGAAATAAATTATTTCCATCTTCAAAAGAATGGATACTGAACAAAGAGTACTGTTTTCGATAAATTCATCATCAGGCTCTACAGTTATATATACATCACAGTGAATAAATGAGTTAGTGTTATAAACGACAATTAACGACAATGTTTAAATAAAATCGAATCAATAATATTGATAAATAACAGCTGAATCGCATCGACATAAAATAAGCTGAAAGTCAGAAGAATTAGGAAAGATAATATTACAAATACATGAGTTTATAGTTCCTACTGAAGAACAGGGCAGTAGAAGGGGCTGGACTTGCTTCTTTCGAACATAAAGCGCTGGTTGTTTGAGGCGAATCTCAATAGCCTCTGCTGTTTGGAGCATGTGGTGCTTCGATGATTTTGGCAATTTATTAGGCACGCGGTAAATTATAGAGAAGGATTTCTTTTATTCTTTTGTTACAGCTTGATTTCACACTGTATTTTTGGTACAAATGTGGAATTTTCAGCATGATTATTGGTAGCCCAAATTTTGCAGGCCGACCACAGATCTGAGGTATGCGGCGGCAAGAGATCGAACCTCGGACCATGTGCATGGTCGGCGAGAGTCCTAACCATTGTGCCACCGACGCAGAGAAGGATTCTTCTATGCTGGCTTTGTGGCAGGTTTGCACCAGATGATCCAATATCGAGCTATTAATAGTTCTCAATACAAATACATAAACTCAGGTATTTTGGTCTGAACGCAAGGAGCGAGTCAATGCATTTTGCTCTATAGCTTGTCAAACTTACACGAGTGACTCACAGTTCAAAGTTATATGCCAACAGCATCAAAAGGATTTTTTCATGAAAGAATCTGTGTTACTGTTGAGCAGTAATAACATATCAAACGTGGAAAATTACCTTGCTATCCAACAAAAAAACAGTCCAAAAGTTACCTAGATGTAAACAAAACTAGTTGACCAACAAATCATAAATTACCTGAAAGTCGATAAGAATACCTCGGACGAAGTGGGATCAAAACTATGCCTTCAAGAGTCAAACAGAAGAGATAATTCAAGGTCCGACATACACTCTACGACATAAACTTGAAAATAAGGACCATTCGAAAACAAAGGTAACTATTGGGAATCAAGTCTAAAGGAGATAGGTAAACAGAAGAAAGCGATATACAGGTTATAAGAAAAGGGTATTAATTAGGAAATTGGTTAAGATATTCAAATAAGAATCAGTGTTGTACATATGATTGTTCATGGAGGGATTTTCAGATCGGTTATTTCACTACAGCTTATTTGGTTCCATTCACTTTATTTGGTATCAACTCGTTAGACTAGTGTATCTGTAATACGCAGGAGTGAAAAGCTTCTGTAGACATAATTTCAAAAGCCTACAGTAATAATGCTACAATATTCGTGTAGAATGCTTTGTGCATCATTTTATTCGGTTGTTTCTTTAGGAGAAATCCACTTATAGTCTAGGTAATTATGCTTGCGGACCAAATTCAGTATGCTTTTTGTAATGAACGGTTGGATGTCTTGTTTACTAGCCCCTGTAAGCAATAGAAAGTTGTGATCTCTAAGAGAATTGTATCACCCAGTAGTTTAGTTGCAGACTTGATAATGGTGGTAGGTATACCTGATGCAGTGTTACTTTTGTATTGGTGGTGTAGCTTTTTAAATAAAATTCCTTAGTGTTTGTATTCATACCTGATAACAATTAGTTGAACACATTAATCGGAAGAAACGTTTGTATAAATTACACATTAACTGGTGTTCTGTTTCTTCTCCTTGCAGGAACAGATTCGTGAGTTAATTCTCGGATTTAATAGGTACAACAACTACAAGGACCTAACACTGACTAAGATAAGAAAGACTGGTAGACTGCAAATGTTATGTTCGTACACTTTGAATTTGACTGGGTGCTGAACTCTCGTTCTCCTCTAGCCATTTTTGTCTGATTGCTGATCTGTCTGTTCTGTTACACTTTCTACTCCATCTTTAGGTTTATCATTTCTTCTTGACAAAGTAAGCAAAAGTTTTGTGAGACAGACTATCTACTGTTAAGGAATTTTAAATTTTATACTGTGAAATTACTTACATATATATATATATATATTGCTAGTTTTGTTTACCAAAGGGAAGTTGTCTTTTTCATTTGACAGCTTCCTTTTCCTTCTTAGAAAATTTTACTCTACTCAGAACAGAAGTTAAGTAAAAAAGTTGAGACATTATCGCTGACAATGTGGCATTAAATTATGTCAGCATTTTTTCCCCAGTAAATTTAGTTGACTTTAAATTAATTACTTTGTGCAAATAATTAAATAGTTATAAATTCTAGTAAATTACGTCTAGTGGAATTGGGAAAGAAGTATTAAAATTTATTTATGAAGTATATATATTTGTCTCTTTTTAGAATGAAATGAATTTTAGGCTAAAAATGTCGAAAATTACTAGTCCAACAGTTTTAGTCTGCTTTTCTTCAGTTAATTATGCCTCATGTTGGATAGAACCTTTCAGCGTTTATGTTAAACTCCGTATTTTAAGTGAAGTGGAATGCTTTTAACTGTAATGTGAACAAGACTATATTCTTTGTCCTGAAACACGAATTCTACTCAGACTTTATCGTCATTTTAACTCAAAACTAAGCACAAAGTTAGTCCTACGAGTATCTGTGTTTTTATCTGTTATCCTACAAGACAAGTCTATAACTAGTAACACATCCCTAGTTCATTCAAATGTAATCAAGTGAGGAAAATGTATGGTCTTATAAGCTATTGCTAAACATATCAAGTACGTGTACCTGCAATATGCGGATTGATGAGTAGTTAGTCAGTTCAGATGTCGTATTATGTTTTAGGTGTCATTCAAACTTTTTTGACTGCTCCGAGTGATGGATTCAATATTATCTTGAAAACATTATTTGATGAGCTTGTTAGTGCAGTCTCTCAAACTTTTACATGATTTACATACCAATCGACACTATGAACGCATCACTCTGCTCTAAAATGTGTACTTAAACATTTTGAGTAATGAAATAAAAGTTTACTGGATGACGCTTTTATATGAAATGCATCCAATTGGATCATCTTACATTAAAGTAAATATTTCGGCTGAGTGTAGAGAGTTACTGAAATGTTTCACTCTTTCTATTCAATGATTTGGTTGATGAGGGGTTAGCAGTAGAACCCAGAATTGACATTTCTTCATGTCCAACACTCGTAAGGTGCATGTGCATGTACCTCAATTGGGTAACGGTGTTCCCTGTGAAACTGGAAACCAGCACTCATCGTTTCAAACGTCAAGGTACTATTCGCTAGGCCAGTGAGCGAGGAAAGTGACGATAGTCAAATAACATCACATTAACTTTCAAATATTACTGAAGCATCCATACTGGGGTCCGATGTGTCAACATGCAATGAGCATTACAGTTCGATATAAATCACTCTGTAAAAATCACAAAATAACCTGAGAAAAATCGTATTCGGGCATTGTGTTAGAGCGCAGTTCCATCACAGTGACACATTACTGCTTTAATGACGATGTTTCGGGAACAACTCATATTTTATTATCATAACAGGGTGACATGATACTTAGTGTATCACAGTGTGTTTTATCACATAGAAATATAAAATGATGGAACAAAAATTAGAAAAAAAACAACATTTGTATTTAATAAATACTAAATTACTGAGTTTTGCCTGGATGAAAAATAATTTCCCGCTGTTTTTTTTTCTAATAACTTCACTGTGATAATGATAATAAATATAATATTTGTTAATGTTTTTCAACTGATTTTCATTAGTTTTGACCTCTAAACAAGATTTTTTTATTTGACCTTTATTTTCAGCCATTCTGAAACATAATTTCACTGTATTTCGGCAAACCAACAAGAGTTATTTCATAAAAACAACTTATGCGTGAAAAATCAATCTTATTTATATTTTTTTAGTTATTGAATTTCTAAGTAATCACATATTTCAATTAATATGCCATCTTATTCTGTGCAAACCTTTGATTTTTGTTATGTATTCATTGGCAACCTTAGCCAAACATGATATGAAATGCTTATGCTGAATCGGTAAACATCTGAAGCGTACCGTGAGATGTCCAGCTAATGGCAGTTGGATTTACTGCCGTACATTCTGTCCCTATGAAGTCCAAACAACATATAAGGCAACTATATAAAGATGGTTGTGTGAGTTATTAGTGCTCGAAAAAGAGTACACTTTAATATTATTTTAATACCCCTAGTATTTTGAAGCCCATGCGTCATGCGTATATATGTCAAAACCGAGAAGACCACTAGGTAAAATTTTGCGTGAGGACCTCAAGCAAATCTCGAATAGAAAAGAGCAAGTTGAGCATTTCTGCCTGAGTGACTCAGAGGTAATCGTTTGAAGAGGAGACGAAAGCCTGTGAGCAATCACGTGGACAGCTAAGAAGAACAGAATGAAATGGATATGGGCTGCTGAAGTCCTATGTTCCGCTCAGAACTCATGAGAACGATGATATATACACACATATACAACCATAAGCATGTGGTCATTAAACTAAAATTAGTAACTTGGTTTGCTGATGGTATTACCGATAGAAATTTATAAGTGACTCAAAGGTGATCGGGGTCATCATAAAAAGTTGCAAGGACAATGTAGAGGAGCTATTCAAAGTATGGCTTATACAAGACAGATAGACAGAGAGAGAGATAGTAAACAACGAAACCTTGCCACTTTATGAGCACAAAAGTTTATTTGCTCAAAACCACCATAAAAGTCATTTGCTGTTTGTAGTGAGTGGTCGGCTAGAGTTATTTTCAGAGGTATTCTTTCAAATTCTACTGAAAATGTCTTTTTTTAAAACGCATATACACACACGGAGTCTTTCCTGTTATCAGAAGAGACAATTACTGAAATATGAAAAGCATTCATTAATCTGAATAATGTGACCGGATGTTTTTGTACAAATTTTAATATGATGACTTCAGTGTTCATTGTAAATTCTTACAATTAATTATTTACGCATACACAGGTCGAACAACAATAATGAAATAATCCATGGTGATGAATCTCGTCAACGAAATTATCGTTTGCATCCTGTTTTTTTAAAACAGTGTTGGTGTACTGACGTTACATTCCAGTAAAAAAACCGGAAAGAAGAAGAGAAATGATTACAGCGATATAATAGCTGTCAACAGAGAAATCGAGATGTACAGCTGTTTCCTCTAATTCACCTTTGTCCAAAATCTAATGCTTTAAATTTATAATTTTATTATTTATCCATATTTATGATTTCTTGTTGGTATTTCTCAATGTAGTAGACCAGCCTTGAAAACATGTCTAAATATTAGTGATCTAATAGTTGGTGTTTTGGTGACGGAAACGTCTGGACTGAGTTCAAATTTGAGTGGAAACATCACCACTTCCTTAGAAGCAGGTACATCCACCCAACGAGTCCTAAGTAGGACGTAACTAGTGCCCTGAATTCCACTGCAGGTCCGTATCGACTAATAAACTTCATTATCATTCCCCTAGGTTCTGATTGGAACAAAGGACTACGACATCAGGCCTTCATTTAATCTTGTCTTCTTCAGTCGTCTTTAGATGACTCTACGACTGTCCATCGACTCTCATCTCTTCCTTATACGATCTCCCCCATGCCATTGTTGAACGCCCAACTTGTTTCGTAACTTTTATCAGCAAAGTTTGTTTTCAAAAGTAAAAAATGTTTACTTTAGTGTTCATATACGCTTATCTCAATGGAAATGTTAGTAAAAAATATCAATGTTTATTATTTATTTCATACTGTATTTTTAAAAGTCATTATGAAACTATATTTACATTTATTTTTGTTTATAAAGTTATGGGAAAGTTGTTGACATCATAAATGAAATATGTCCTCTCATCTGACTGATTACGATGAGTCCAGCAATATCCAGATAATGAATAAACAGCATGAGAATTTAGTTATTCTCATTTTACTTCCAAAAATAAAAAAGAATGATAAACATGGTTACCATGCTGATTTAGTTATTTTGACATTTCTGTCTAATGGATAATAAACTCATATATTGCTAATTGCTAAGTTTAACAAAAGGATAATATGGTATAACAGTATACTATATTCTAACTATATACTGCATGGTATTTTAATATCGTAATAATGCAATACAACTGGACAAAATTATAGACTTATTCAACTGTATTTGAATACCTTTGAGTAGTTGTGTTGGGACGTGCCTGACCGTAACTAAATGAATGATTTCTGATGCCACATAAATGCAACTAAAATGTCCACTCTATCAGTAATACAGGGACTTGGATATGTCACATTCTTCAGTTATGTTCTATGTAAAATTTACTTCGCTTTCTCGGGCAGTCGTTTTCACTGGAGTGGGTTGATCTAAGAACGGTTTTCTTTCAGTTAATTCTAGGATGAAATTATCTGGATAAACTATCTGGTGTTTTATTTGATCTAGTACCTACATTTATTAACGTTCATATTAATATATGTGTAAAACTTAAGCACTGTGGTAGTAAGTAATCCCATATTAATTTGTTTATTAGATATATCAAACAGTGAAACAGTATTATTTACTGGATAACGTTTCGAACAAAATTTATTCTTCATAATCATATCAATTGTGATCACACGGCTTTGAAATTTGAGTTTTATAGTTTTCTTTGTCTGCTACTATTTGTCGTCGTTGGAGTAGTAGAAGTTTCCAGATATCCAACTGGACAGGTGTTGAATCATTCCTATTACATATCAGTACAAATAGGATTGGTGAAACTTTTAAGTGACAGAGCGAAAAATCTAAGTAGTACCAAGGAAAATCTAAGACATGAAGTGATACATATAAAAGAAGCCTTCAAACATTATAATTACTCTGATAAACTATTCAAGTAATATGTAAGGAAACTTAAAAATAAAATAAATAATGATAGTAGCGATAGTGATGATAATAATAATATTAATGACGGCATGCTTGTCAAATATGCGCAAAACAACACCAACAATAAGGAATCTAAATCATCAGTATTAATTCCATCCAAGGAAGGAACCTCAGAAAACTTACGGAGAACTCTTAACAAGGCAGGAATAAAAGTGGTTGGCATTCAAACCCACAAACTCGATTAGAAACAAATTTTGTCGGTTGAAGGATCCTGTGGAGCTTTGAATGATTGTCAAGTCAAATACGTAGGTCGAACTAGTAGAATAGGGGCAGTCAGACTAGCTGAGCATAAAAACTTAGCAAAATCTAGATTGGTTGACCCAAATAAGATAAGAAATCTAGAGAATAGTTCAGCTATACCACTCACTACATGCCATTACACACAACCATATCATAGGATGGATGGGATAAGATGACAGTTTTAAAATCTGATGTCACAGGGCTTAGGGAGAGATTGATAACAGAGGCTTTGTTTATTGAATCAACTGCAAATACATGTAATAGAAATGATTCAACACCTGTCCAGTTGAATATCTGGAAAATTCTACTACCCCAATGATGACAAACAGGAGAAGACAAAGAAAACTTTACAACTCAAATTTCAAAGTCGTGTGATCACAAGTGATATGATTATGAAGAATAAATTTTGTTCGAAACGTCATCCAGTTAACAATACTGTTTCACTGTGGGATACATCCTATAAACAAACCAATATGGAATTAACGTTCATTTTATTTATACTTTATCATGAGACCCTTGATACTTTCAAAATTTGCTTATCTCTTTGATAACCATCCGCTTAGTTAATATATCCTTGAATTCAGACTAAACATCATCCAAAATATGAGCCTGTATTTTCTTCAAAAAGTGATGAACTTCAGATTCTAGACTAGTTCAAACATCACTGAAGCTTCAGTCAATTACATAAAAGTTCACAATATGGATCAAAGTGAACTTAGAAATTTTATATTCACAAAACAATATTAGTAATGTAAAATATTAATGTCAAAACCCTATTTAAATTAGTGCCCATGTAATGAGAAAATTAGATGCAATGTAGTACTAAATGCTGAGAATTCCATATTTCTACCAAAAGTACTGTCTGGAATAAAGCTATCATTATCATTTGTACCAAAAGCTTAACTCATGATGAGCGTTCAAGAAAATGTCCCATAGTCAAATCCCTCACCAAATATACAATTTGGGCAAATATGGATGAAATTTCGGAACTGTTATGTACTCGTCACTAAATTATTGCTATGTACTGGTCGAGAAATCAATAGTTCTGACACAAGAAAGACGGAAATCAGAAGACCACTAGGTTTGCGATGATACTTCTATTTTCCAAAACACAAGGAGAATCAAATGTATCACACAAGTGTGTGAGAGCAAAATATATATGAATGTCCAAACAAGTGTGTGAACAAATCAATAGACAGTCTTAACATGATTGGCTAATTATAATGGAGTATCGATCCATATATACATAGCGAAATATAACAGACTTGTCAACAAACACACATATTATATATACTATAAGGGGAATATACATTGTTGAAGGAGACAGGTTCATCAAAGTGAAATGGTCACAGACTAAGAGAGCAACAGAAAGAGAGACCACCATATATATATATATATATGGATACATATCAGGAACGGAAAGAAAAAATGTAACGACTATGTCGTACTCATCAGCTTATTAAAAAAGGAAAAGTAACATTGATGGCTAAAGCAAAATTATTTTACTAAAAGGCACGCACTACTTGACCTCCTGATAATTTGTTCTTTCGAAATAAATTTCATTGAAGCGTTAATCTATATTTTTCACGTTTCAATTTAGAGAATACAGAACTACTTTTATAATCTTGAAGCAAAAATCTTTAGAACTGAGAAAATGGGATAAAAATTAACAATATCAACGCATAATCAAGTCTTATGACCACTGTGTAAGTCTTGCTGAAGCTCAAACACTCAAACATAACACCCTAATTTGTGATTCCCTTTTAAAACGATTTATTAATTAATGGCTTTTTACTTCCGGTCTTTCTCATCAAGCAACTTTATGTTTCAGAAGGCGTTTTAAAAGTTTTTTAATAATAAAGAATAACATCAGCGTTGGTTAACTTTATTATAAACGACAGAGGCGGAGATTTAATAAATACTGGTCTTAATTTAGGTTTTAGTAGAGATTTATTTCAAAACGGTAGATGCGATCTAATCTAGCTGCACTTAGCTTTAACAGTCTTCAAATCAGTCATAAATAGCGGATTACACGAGCTATAATATATATTAATTTAGGCTTTTCTTATGTTACTCAATCAGTTGTAGTGGAAAAGTTATTGCACTGTAGATATCTGAAATGAAGTAGGTTATTGTTATTTTTAGATAAACAGACACGCAGATTTTGTGTAGTTATAAGCAACACATTATGTTAGATATATAAACCAGCAAACTTCATCTTGGAGTAACGCCTGAAGATCTTGTTTAAATAGATAACCAAACATTCGCAGTTAAATCATCCACCTTAATCTTCATAATTATTTGCGTTACAATTCCATTGCATCATTTTGAAATAATACTGTTTCACTGCTATTAAATAAAAAGACAGGTTAGTAAAGAGTATGCTTCTCAGCAGTTTACTTCAAATTATTGTTCAAATTATAAATCGTTCTAGAAGGTAATCAAAATGCTTAGAAAGGTCATTTGTTAATATCAACAGGTAAGAAAAGACAAAAGAATATTTGAACTGTGTATACAGATTGTTCTCTGTCTTTTACTACTGCGGTCACACACCTTCGGCTACCCAAATTTTCCATCATATATATTGCGTCTAATTTCTCGGAATTGTTTTGTTTTAATCACTTAATTATGTATTCAAATCGTGTTATTTACTCGCGATTATTTAAAATGCTTTCAACCAGGTGATAACCAAGTTTCTAATAAACTTAGGACAAATCACCATGACGGGTGGCAACAAGTCTTGAAGCGTATCTCACTACCTCTGTCGACTGTTCCAGTGGTTATGAGCACAAACTGCAGGTGGTTATCAAACAAGATTAATTACTTGTATACTCAATTATCTTCATATGTTTATTGTAATACAGTTATTATAACGCTTCAGGAAACCTGACTGCACAATTCATATGATGACAGTCAGGTCTCCCTAAATGGTTTTGCTATGTATAGACAAAACCGTAGCAGTTCAAGGAAGAAGTCAGGTGATCTCAGTGGTTCCCTGCCAACAACGTCTGCTTTAAATTCTCAAATAGTAATACCGACTGCAAAACTGTTAAGTGTCAGCCTAAACACCTGTATAAGTACAACTTCATTTTTATCACGAACATTAATGTAGCACTTTGTTTTAGTCCCTCGTAACTATGTATGTTTGCTGATGAATTCACCTTCTTTGCCCACAGTGACTGATGATTTTAATTCTTGTGACTGCAGTTTTCTTACAATGTTAGGTCATGAGAAGGTTGTTAACTTTTCCACTCTACTGGATACCTGTCTTGATCTTGTATTTACAAATGACTGCAGAATATACGGAGATCGTAGCAAAGCTTCATTGTTCTCTTCTGATCAGTGAATGAAAGTTTAAACAACAGAGCCTTCTTATACCTGTCCAAGGAAATTGTACACAGATGTTACTCTAAGGAGAGTGTTCAGAATCTTAGAAGCATATTTAAAGACACAAGGTGGGATTTTTCTAATGAAGACTGTGTAGATGGCACTATCTCAAATGTTACATGTTATCTCAAACTTTGTCTTAACATTTTTCCCCCAGAGAAACGCTTTTCATCAGATTTGACCGTTTCTCCCCCCCCACTCAACTTCAAAAGCTGATGAAAAAAAGAAAAGGTATATAAAATGATTGATAACATTGGTGTGAAAAGAATCAACGTCTTATCATAGTCTGAAGTGCAGAGGTTGAATTCAATATATAACCAGAGGTTGATATCCAGTAAAACGCCTCTAATATATGGGAAATTTTCAAAGAAATTACTGCTAGTAAGCAGATAGATAGTATTCCTTATTCACTTGGTGTGTACACTAAACAAGTCTTTCATACATTCTCCCACACATGCAAAGCTTTCTAGTGTCACAAGTTTCAATGAAAGCTGCTTCCCTGGTTTCAATACAAACGACGTTTCAGTCGCTGAACCCTTCTTGTAGCCTAGAGAAGATGGTTTGCTAGTGTTATTTTAAAAAAATGTGCAGATATCTTATTGTATCCTTTCGCTGATATATTTAAGGAATCTTTTTCCGGAAATGTCATACCAGCCATTTGAAAGAACATTAAAATTTTACCTATACCTAATTCATCTAATGGAACATGTATTAAATTTAGACCTAATGCTATTACCTCCCCTTTTATAACAACTATGGAAAAGTTGCTCATACTTAATCTTGAGCCATCACTTAAAGCCTTTAACTATTCCAAACAATTTGTCTAAGAAATAGTAGAAGTACTTTAGATGCAGCTGCAACCTTGCATCATAACATCGTCTGCAGTTTAGGCAAGGGGACTAAATTTGTTCGCTTCACCTTCCTAGATTAAACATCTGCTTTCGACTCAGCACCTGGGGATGTTTTGTTAAATGAGCTTGCTGAATCTCACACTGAGTGTTGGGTTGTCAACTAACTGCATTCTTAATTCTCAGGAAGAGAGCAGTACACTGTATGTCAGCGGAAGCCGTTCACTTCATTGCTTATTAAGGCTGTGTCCCTCAAGGCGCTATCCTTTCCCCTTTTCTGTTTTCTTTCTTCTTGCATGAATTATCTCAGTCTGATGAAATGAACTTTGTTAAGTGTGCGGATGGTTTAACCATTTCAGTGTCTGTTAACTCCTAGCTTGACTGTACTAAGATGAACAGCTTTTTATCAGCAGTCAGTCTAATGGTCTCAAACTAAATTCTTCTAAATCTCAGACTGGTAATTTCATTTTGTGATGTAAAAGAAAGTTAAAGGAAGCTCTTAATTCTCATGGCCATCGCGAAATTGACGACGCGAATACAGAAATCGAGGCGTACGTTAAGTATCTCGGACTAATTCTTTCTTCTTATCTATCGTGGTTTTTCTACATCTTGGCAACTTCCAAAAAATATTCCATTTAGCTTTTTACATTAAGAATTTAGGCCCCTCAGGCATTACTCAAACACTTGTCCTACAGTTTGTCAACCAGGTATATAACCTACTCTTCTTTATTGTTCACCTTTATTCTTTCCTGGAGTACCTAAAAAAAGACTATGTGGTATTACATCAGGCCATGTCGTTGACATCACCACTGACAGGCATATGATTTCATGCAACCATTTAGCTAAAAGGATTTTGTCAAAGTGTGAGCATCCACTTTACCAGGAGCTCCATCCTTGTGTCTCCACAGGTAAAACAAGAAGTCTTTTCAGAAGACTTTATGCATGTACTTCTAAATATAAAAATTCAACTATACCATATTTGGCACATACTTTATGTGATGAAAATAGTGTTAGGCATGAACTAACTCACCTTCTCAACACTTGTGAATAAACAACTTTCTCCACCGTATACCATCAACCTCCATTGTTATTATTCTTCTTATGTTTATAATCCCCTCAATATTTTTGTTTATTTTCTCACAAGTGTAGACAACATTCGGGCTCTGTAATAATTGTTGTTGTTTTGTTTTCCCTTCACGATGCTATATCAACAGAACATTATATTCAATACTTTATAACATGTTAAAATTTCAATGCTGTATCGGCAATATTGTCTGAGACAAACCCATTATTGTTATTACCATTATTGCTACTATTTTATTATTATTTTATACTTAGCACATTTTTGACTTTATTCCTACTACAAAAGTGAATAAATTCCTGTGGTCATTTTTATTTATATTTTGAGTAAATTATATCCAATATTGTAACAAATGCTGAGAATTCAATTCTGCATCATAGCTACTGTTTCTGGAATAAAGCAGATTATTATTATTTCTTAATTTGTACAAAAATCTACTGTGTAATGCACATTCATTCGTTTCTTTCTTTCCATCTTTGTTTGCACGCTGTAAACGTTAAGATACACCTTAAACACATTCTGAATCTCCCACTCCTACGAATGATGTTCTAATTTCTAAACATTTACCTTTTTAATGACAGTCATTTCCAAGTGACACTTACTACTGCTTCATACTACTTAAGCAAGTTTCGTAATTTGTTCATCGTTTCTCCTGATATGTGATTTCATATGTTTATTTAACAGCTGATATCAGCAAGTGATGTTTCTAAAGGTGTCAATATTCTTTAACAATAACATGTAACTATATAATTTTGAAGTGAGGTTACAGAAAAGTAAAACCCCTCGATGACCTGTTTCTTTTAATTTATACATGGATACTAGGATGAACTTTAATTGCATTCTATATTTAAATCTATCTTTCTAATTAAGGTAAACAAAAAATGTCAAGACCATAAAAAAAGGATATATCATATGAATGGTAAGTTTGGAATTCTTAAAATTTGTTTCACCTAAACTTTATGAAAATGCCACTGAATCAGTAGTTAGCGAAATCACAAATTATGAATTGGCCTTTTCTATGTCTTCAAGACTGAAATTACACCATCGTTTGGACCATATTTTCAAGCGACTTCCGTTATGATAAGGAAAGCAAAAACTAAAAAACCCCAAATAATGCGAATCGGTAAAAGGTGAAAGATAATATGATTGTACAACGGTGGCCTGCTTAAAACTTTGGCCACCGAAAAACCTCAGTCACTACATTACGCATAGTTTCTCTTGTGAAGTTTGTTATATTTTAATAAAGTACGGCCTCCGTTGGTGTTTCGCATTCTTGCGAGTATTTATAAAGTCTACAGTCTGCTGATTATCAGATTTATACTAAACTTCATGGGGGGAACAAGTCGTTGGTGACAACGTATACCAGTACCTGGGATAACTGTTCCTGAGATTTTCAGTACAAAGTGCCACTGCCTGAGAAATAAAACTAACTACCTTTGGTCCATAGTTATTCAGTTATTATTCTCTCCTTATGTCATAGGAGATATCAAGAAGACAGTTGCAGCAAAGAAAACCTTCTTTTCGACATAGTCATCATCTAGGCTGTACATTCCTATATTTACATCAAATGGATGGGAAAAATCCAGGGTTGTTTTCTAAGCTAGCCATAAAGCAGTCGGTTAGGAGGGGTCCTAATTGCGAAAACAACAACTATCAACGACCTCCATCTCTACAAGAGATACATCGATGATACTTTCATTATTTGTGATGAGAATTGTGATTTAGAAAACCTACTTTAAATCTTCAATAACGCTCACCCAAACATCAACTTTACACTTGAGAGTGAATCCGACGGAATGTTCCACTTCCTCGACGTCCATCTGACAAGAAATGCCAACAACTCTCTGAAAAGGTCCATATAAAAAAGCCTACATGGAATGGACAGTTCATCAGTTTTCAATGCTTCGTGCCCCTTAGCAGAAAGAGGAACCTGATATACGCTCTTCCCTTGAGGATTCGGAAGATATGCAGCGAGGAAGTGATTGAAGAAGAACTGCGTAATCGCCGAAAAACCCTGATGGAAAACGGTTTCCCGCTTGGGTTTATAAACAAGAATCTCAAATCTAAGAAGACTTCTGAACAAGTTCAATCCATTCCAAGGAAAATACTTCTGCTTAATCTAGAATTCAAAGGTTATATTGAAGCAGAAATCCTTCATAAATGCCTCTCCAAATCGCTGAGAAAAACATACTTCGCCGTGAGCCTACAAGTGACCTTTTCCTGCAAGAAACTGTTCAGCCATAACACGAAAGACAAGCTGTCGCACTGGGCCACCTCAACGTGCATATACCAGTTTACTTGCATTTGTGGAGCTGAGTACATCGGCCGTACCATGCATCTACTTGAAAAACGCGCCGTGAACACTATCCGGCCTGGCTAGTAAAAGAAGACCAAAAACGTGTATACAGTTCAGTGACAGAACATTTGGTCAATTCAGCGCCTTTCGAAAATTCCTTCAAAGTATTATACAAGATTCAATCAAACCTATTAAAGGGAGTGAAATCAAGACATCTGGGTATAGCCGAGGCACTATCTATCCACAAGTTCAAACCCACGCTTTGTATCCAAAAGAAATACGTCCAACCCCTGCCCCTGCCATGGCCATATAAACAGGTAATTCTTTTAGTATTGACCATTCTATCACCTTTCTTATCTAAATTTCGTGTTTAAGTTTTTCTTAATCCCTGTTTACACTACCATATTTTCATATCCGAACTTTGTGTTTATTTTGTCATTTTACTATTTCTACATATTTAATCCCTGATTGCACAAAAAACATCCTATTTATTTTGTTATTCCTACATTTCTAACCCCAAATTGCATAATTTCAATCTTCTTAGTTATTATGATGCTACTTTGTTTCAGTTTTATCCGTCCTTCTGTTTATTATGGCATTTTAATTCCTAATTGTTATTTTTATTAATCTGACCCTTGACTGGAAATTATTCTGGAACTCTCTTTAGGTCTCAAAATGGGCCCCTGCACTTTTTCAAATTGACTTTCAACCAAACTTGTTGCATTTCTTGAAGGAGACAAAGAAGACATATCATATAGGATTAGTTTTCGCCTCAGGTGTCACAGTAGTATGTCATGAGATCTATTGTTAATAAGTAGTTCACTTGGAAATTCAGGACAAAGAGAAGTCGTTACTGGATAAATTCTTTTAAAAACTCTTCACATTGTAATAACACTGTTCATAATAAAGCTAATGTTATTACTGTTATAATAATTATTATTTAAACGTTGTTAATCGCTGACTGGGAGACGTTAACAGTTTTAAATTTATGAGATTTATGGGACATAACTTGTGTCGATATTAAATTACTACACGAATGGAAATCTTTTGTGAAATGGGAATCCAATGACTTTTTCTCAAGTTTTGTTTTTACGATTAGATCACGGATTGATATCAGTAGAGAACCATTGAAAACCAGCACCGGAGTACTAGACAGCTGTTTCATCCTAGTTTTGAGGATCATCGGCAGTAAAAAGCAAAACTAACCCTTAGAAACCAACCATAGGGAATCAAATTTTGTTGCAAAATTTTGTTCAGTTTCATTGGGTCACAATTTGAAAATAGGAATTCTAGCCTCAAGCTTTAGGGTTTCAGTAGCAGTGGCATTTCTTTCTTGGGGGGTTGTGGTTATTAACCTCACACTTAATTTTTTCTCTTTTCCTGGCACGGTGGTTAGGACTCTCGCCGACCATGCATATGGTCCGGGGTTCGAGCCCACGCCGACGCACACCTGATATCTATGGTCGGCCTACGAAATTTGGGCTACCGATATCCACGCTGAAAATTGCATGCTTGTACCAAAAATACGGTGTGGAATCAAGCTGTAATAAAAAAAATAAATAAATACTACTGGCTAGTACAGTAGGAGAGGTCTGGGGCTGATTGGAACAGGAATCAACCCTGAATCACATGCGTGGTTGGGGAGGATTCTACTGTGAAGCCATCGACCTACTTAATAATAAACTATAAGAATATTATTACAAGAGGACATCAAATGCTGAAATGGTTTCATGCGTTGTTTTTGAATAGTGTACTCAGTGCTTCAAACTATTGGAATTAGGAGTAGTACGCTGAATCAACTGTTTATAGGTAAACGGTTCTGTTATCATTGTACCAGTGACATTTTATCGGTTAACTGTAAGTATTTAGAGATAAGAACAATATAAATGTCATGATATTTATACTGTCTAGTCTGTAGTATTTCTATAGAAGGTAAACTTATTGAAGTATGATGTATATTTTTGTATGCTGACACTAAGCAGAATGCATATTAAACGCTGAAAAACCTAATAGTTAACCAATATATAACCTATATATTTTGATGATTAATAAAAATCCGAATAAATTTACTGAAGAAGCTGTGGCTTACACAGCGAAACGTTCAGAAAAGTCTTGTTTTCTTTTCAACACGTTGCGACTTGTTTAAATAATTTTTAATGAATTAATCTGAGTCGGCGCTCAAATTATTCCAGGAAGTTCGTAACACTTACGGTCTGGAAACTTTTAGGTTAACCTAAAGTTTGTAGGGCCTCCGTAACACGGTTTTATATAGCCACTCAGATGTTGTTAGAGTTAAGGAACCCAAAAGGATGGAACGAGTACCCAAGTAGGATTTATATCTTCTTCCCGTTTTTCAATGCTTTTTTACCTATTGTATGATGAATGCCGTGCCGTTTGTTTGCAAAGGCATACCCCACTTCAATTGCCTTTTTTTCCTGCTTTCAGAAATAAAGGTTCATAAACACCACTGGTATTCAGTAAATATTACAGGTGTGTTCCTTTTCGATATCAAAGTTGGTTTCCAAAAGGTAATCATGAAATACAGTTGAGCTGTTGACTCATCATCGGAATGAATTCAGTATTGGGTGTATGCTAACTTTTGCCATCATTAACGATGATGATGATAATTTGGTTTATTCCAAAAACAGTACAGTGATACAGCAAGGAATTTTCAGCATTCACTACAATTTCCATCTAATTTTTTCAAAAACGACAAAAAAGTACAGTAAAAATACACATTACATAGTAGTAATAAAACGATTGTTATAGCAGCTACATAGCAAATTACTGTATGCAATACGGAGAAAAATATACATAAAGTACAATATTGTAGTAATAATAGTAGTAACAACTAAAATAAAATAAAAATTTATAATTAAAAGATAGAAAGTGTGACACCATATATTACAGAAAGATGAACGAACGATGAAAGGGTCGATTCACTGTGGTAATTACATAGTAACTTATGTGTTTCACGTCTCACAGAGTCTTCGTCACATAAAGTACGGGCTAAATAGGGTATTGTAGAATTTCTGTACTTAGTGGTACGAGCATATAACTTTTTATATTAACTTGTTGTCCTACCTGATGAGATACAAGGGAATATTTGTGAATAAAGGGGGTGCAGAGGGTCTGATAGTACAGCCTTTGCCCATTTTGTACAGGAATTTATGTGTCTCTCGACTATAGTATTGGCGAGCTCACGCAGTGGCATACCACAAGCCCTACTCACAGCATTTAATACTCTTCGTAATATGATATAGTCTTTTTTGAGAAACCCAGGAAAGATTAATGGAGAGCAATGAGTAAGTACAACAGGTTAAATACAGGAGTTTAAAAATTGCAAAACTGAAGGTTGGTTGATACCTGATTGTCTTAACTTTTTAATGTAAAAGGTAAGACGAAACATCTTCTTAGAGATAGATAAGATGTGTGATGACCATGAAAGGTCAGAGGAAAGAACTAATCCAAGGTATTTAATGCTTGATTTGGTTTCAATTTCCGTGCCATCTATGCTACAGGCATCATGCGAACTAATTAGTTCATGTAAGTCACGTCGCTGCTTGAAAGTAAAGTCAACCGTCTGACATTTGGAAGGATTTAACATAAGACCATTTGACTTAGACCACTTGTTGATGTCCAACAGAAAGCTATTAAGTTTGGAGCATTCAGACTCGGAAGGGATAGTCATCTGCATATTTGACAAGGTTAGTTTCGTTTGAATGAGGCAGATCGTGTAGGAAGAAAGAAAAAAGAAAAGGCGAGAGGACGGCAACTTGAGAAACACCGGATTTTTTAAGAGAGTTAGAAGAAGATTTGCCATTATATACAGTATACTGCATTCTATCAGAAAAATAAGAATGCAAACAACTCTTAGCCAGGATCCTGTTTGTGTCAACGAAAGTTTGTTTAATAAAAGGCCCTTAGATACAGAGTCAAAAGCAGATGTGTAGTTTAAGAAAGCACTACGAACATATTTGGCACCTTTTTATCTAAACAAGAAACAACATTGTGACATAAGACAACCGCAGCATCCGAGGTACTTCTACCATGTTTGTATGCAAATTGTTCAGGATCATTGAACGGTTTCAATGCGGGTTCAAGACGAAGTAAAAGTAATTTTTCCATCAATTTTAAAAAGGGGGAAGTAATTGCAATAGGCCTAAATTTAATATCAGGACCAGAAGATGGTTTCGGGTATGGGGATAATTTTAATGTTTTTCCATGCAAAAGGTAGAATGTTACAGGAAAAAGAAGGATTAAAAATGTTAGAAAGAGGGTAACACAAAATATCAGCACAATTCCTGAGGACATTGGCAGGTATGCCATCAGGACCAAGGCTTTGAGAAGGCTTAAGAGACCGCAGCCATTTAAGCGCATCAAGAGTATTAAAACCACTGAAATTATTGTCTATTTGATATGTATCATTAGGAAGGATATTGACAGAAGATCGTATGAAAGACTTATTAACAGTGTCGACATTGAGAGATGGGACAGAAGTACATCGCTTACTGTTAGTAATTTCTTTGAAAAGTTTCCATAAATTAGAAGGGGTTTTACGTGACAAAAATCTTTGATTATATAAAACATTTAGTCTTTTCATTTCGAGTTTTATCAGAGTATTTAACTTTTTCACACCTTACATATTTGTTTTGAACGACAGTTCTTTATCTCTACGTAGCTTTTTGAGATATGGCGAAGAGAAGCAATCAAATCGAATGAGTAGTGTTTCTTTAGGAAAACATATTTTGAAACAGAATTTAAGATAATCATTAGTGTTTGTGAGTGTGTCATCTAATGTTTGTTCTGTGAATAAGTCTCAGTTAGTGTCTTTCAACATGCATCTGAGCTTGTCTAGGTTGTCTTGTGAGTAGCATCTCCGCTGAACTTTACTGTAGAGGTGTGAGAAGACACCCTTGTGTGATTTGGAGTATATTTTAGGTAGTACACGTATGATGCAGTGGTCAGAGTTCAGTAAGGGAGCACGTTTGCGAGCTTCATATATACCAACATCATTGATAAATACTAGATCCAGTATTTTACCAAGACGGGTAGCGAATTTAACAATGTTGTCATTGCTAAGGACTTTTTTATCTGAATGAATGTCAAATTAATAACAAGTAGCATATACTTATTATTGACCATTCTAAGTCGCTTGTCATATGACTATTTAACTGTAATTATTACATTAGTCGAGGTGTAAACTATTTGCATAAAAAAATAAGCTCAGTGGCAGTTAATGTCACTTGTTATTTTTTTTGTTTTTCCTAATCTATTTTATTATGTTGCTATATATTGTGAGCGTGTATACTACTGTTAACTTCTTCTAAAAACATTTCTACCATAGATTATTAATTATTGTGTTTTACTGAGAGAATGAAAATAAATAATTAAAAAAAAACAGAGTAGTGAAAACAATTAATGCTAGGACTTCATTTTTTGACAGTCCAGATTTTGCATTCACTTTTTTTGTCATTAATTATGATTGAGAATTATTCACCAAAATTTAGGTAACAGGAATGTGAATAAATTATTGCATAAAAGCTAATCTAAATCTAAGGGGTGCTAGGCAGATGAAAAAGCGGGATTAGAAAGGAAAATAAGAGAATGTTTATCGTATAATGTTATAACGATACAAGGATTATTTATGATGAACAGTTATGAAGGAGTATCTATTTATAGACGTCATTAATTAATATTATTGTAGACATGAAAACAAACATTCTACTAAAAGAAATAACTTGTTAATTTGGTTGATTACAATAAAGGCAAAACAAACAAATGACTGACTGACTGAAAGTGGCTAGCATGTTCCATTAAATCACCATGGAGTAACCAATGAAAATGCATTAATAAGTTCTCATCTAGGTGATTTTTATTCGTACTGGTTGGCCAATGTTGGATTACTGTTTTTTCTAGGCCGTTCGTTCACACAGCAGTTTTTTGGTTTACATGAAAGTAGACTGCGTATATAAACGGAGATACATTTATGAAGATTTCATAAAATAAATCCACATTGAATTACAACAGCAACAATCCAATAACACACAAAAGGAATTGCATTCAAACACTTATCAAGAGGGCAAGGACTCACTGCAGCACTCCAACCTTAAGGAAAATCGAAGAAAGATATCTCATGGACGTCTTCCAAAAGAATGGATATTCATGGAACTTCATCAAAAGACGTACACCCCCAAGCCAACCTATCAAACCAAAAGCCTCCAAGTAATGCACAAAGAAAATCGCCTTACCATATATAAAGGATGTTTCAGAAATCACTACAAGACTCTTCAAACCTTTAGGAATTGACGTCTCACTTAAATCAACAAAATCGCCTAAATCAGTTCTATGTCAACCAAAAGACTCAACAACGAAAAAAGATAAAACCAACATCATCTACAAAATAAACTGTATTGACTGCAAAAAACACTACATTGGCTAAAATGGACGTCCCGTTAGTCTTCGTATCCATGAACATAAGCTAGCCATCAAAAGATATCATATCCACTCCCTCATATCACTGCATACAGACAACCACGGACATCAATTCGACTGAGACAGAAGAGGAAACAATAAGAATACTAGAGAAATTTTGGAAGCATGGCATTCCAGTGAATCATCAATCAATAGACACATAGAAATAGACAAAATTTATCAACCGCTAAGAAAGAAACTTCACACACAAAGGGTCAAAGTTCAACTCAAAGAAACAATCAGTTCCAATACAAGTAACCTAGAAGGTGTGAAAAAACACAAAGACAAGCAATCACATTCAGATTCATCAGGAGAGATGATCAATAAACTCGTGGAGAAATCTAAAAGCTCACTTCAAATTAAAGTATGCGTTGAAGATGTCACCTAGTAGGGTGATGAGAGCTTTGCAAATCAATCATCCAGCTCAGAGTACACAAACACATCAAAAACAAATCCACATTGAATTGGGTCCCAGTGGCTGAATAGTATACGAGCTTGCCTTGTAACCGGAGGTCCTAGGTTCGAATCCTGCTGGTGGGTGCCTATTGCCGATGATTCCCAAAATCTAGGAGGAAACACCTCTACAGTACTCCCTGGTTTTCAATGGTTCTCTCTAATCCGTGATCAACTCATAAAAACATAACTAACTCTTAAAAACCAAACTATAGAAAATCCACATTAAGGATAAAAACAATTGTTATAAGAAATAATTAAAACATTTTAAGTAGACAGTAACAACCTCCAATTATTACTTTCTCCTTGTATAGCTGCAACATTTCAGCAACGTTCAGCTGGAACATATACACAGTCAGACCGAGATAACATGCCACCTAAAATAGCTCACAGATATCATCACTCGCGACAAATTGTTACACCATTTCATTGGAAATGAATAAAATAAATAAAACGATTGAATCCTGACTTATATGTCCAAAAAGAATCCGTTGTTGGACTGCAATTACTCTGATGACTCACTTCTTAGTAACCGTTTGCTTTCTGATTGTGTTTATTTTGTTAATTTATATTTTCACTTCACACCCCACCCGCTTTGTTTTTCGCTTGACTCTCTTAAGAGATACTTTTTCTTGATCTTCTGAGATCCACTCACAGTATTCCATCATCAACTTCTCATCTGACCTCATGTGCACCGAAATTTTGATCCTTTCTTATATAATAACGTATCTATTACTAATTGTCTTTTGCTACCATTCCAACAACACAAGTGTTAATCATTTTTTTTCAAGAAACTTCTCTAACAAGATATATATATGTCGTAACACTTTATACATCCTGTAAACCGCAACGCCTTATTTTACTATGACGCTCTGACAATATAGCTTGCTAATGGACAAAGGTTTGTTAAAATTGAACAATTTTTACTTTTATCTTATTGAAAAATATTTCAGGTTGTACGCAGCTAATGAGAACCAACGAAATAAAATGGATCCAGATTATTCTACACCAATGTTTCTTCTTTCTTTGTTTAAATTTATAAAAGGGAATCATTGTATGGAATCCTATTGCAATATTTTACAAGTGAAACTTCAATGAAATAAAACCCTCACTTTACTGCAATCAAATGACATGACAATGTGCCATTTTGGTGGCAATGCGAAATACCTAATTAACATGGTGTTTTAGTAGGACATTAAAATTATGCATATGATAGACGATGATATAACTTTTGCTGGTCACGTATGAAGTTGAATATATAAATTCTCATTAATTTTGAAAAGGTCACGTTTTCACAGAATACCAAAAGATAAAGACACATGGAATATTACAGCAAATGTCACTGCCTTCTTATCCATGAGATTGACACTAAATATACCTGATTCATAATCAGGACACTTTAGGTTTTATCCTTGACCGAGTCGTTACTGTGGGCTTTCGCCTAATAAGCGTTATGATAAAAACAGCTGTCCAATGCAGCTTTTAAGAGATGAAGCAATTGATATTAGTCTGTAACGAAATCAAACATTCAAAAAGCAAACATCATGGCATAAAACATTATTCTGGTAGAGATCATCATTCCTATAGCTAACAACGCACCTGTTAGATTCTAACTTAGAACAGAATTAGAAAATGAGTATAAAACTTGGGCACTGTGGTAGAGTATAATTCATTATACATAACATTTTATTTTGATAAATCGCAGTTCAGTTCATATAACTATAAACACTGTGCGATTTATCAAAATAAAATTTTATCTATAATGGAATTAGAAAATGAGGTTGATTTTTTTTGTAACAAAGCAGAAATCATAAGTACATAATCTCTCTGTACATACTTTGATATCCACTATTTATTGTAACATATTTAAGGCAGGTCTATTAGAGTGAAACATTGATTTTCTCTCCATATCTATCGACTAAGTTAAATTGTACATTTTATTATTGATCTTGTCAGAATACTTATAGAAATTTATTTTCTCATCAAATCTAGACGGATCTAAGTGATTAATTTCAATGAGCCAATGCAGATCCAGGACTTATGCAAGAACCTAAGTGGACGGAAAACTATGACATTGAATGAGATGTGAAAAGTGGATCTATTCTTTTGATTTTCTCTAAAGTTTAGTTATCTAGAAATAGAAAAGCCATATTTAGTGATGTTTATTTCAGAACGCAGTTGAAGCTTTGTTTAAATTGGGTTTACTAAACACCAATGTGTTTTCACGCGCGCGCTTTTCGACTACTGCGGTACATTTTCCTTATTAATAAAAACTCTCGTTTCTGTAAAATTTTATGCCAAGAGTTTGTGGAACCTATCAAAATTATTTACCTTTCGAACACTGAATCCAAGAATACAATCTTATTGACAGATAATACATTTAACTAACTATTTGGATTTGTGGAATTTTTAAACATAAACACATCTATAATTGTATATATTGTTGGATTTGCATGTTCAAGTTGCTCCAAGTCAGTGAGTTTATGGTTGAGATATCATTTTAGTTAACTGTGCTGAACTATATTGCATGTTGTTGTATTGTATAGTTGTTGTCGCTTTTTGCCCTTTTTCTGTGAACTGTTTCCTTTTGTTGGTGTTGTTCTCATTGTTTTTCCGTTATTTTCCGATTTTGAGGGGAGCAACCCAAAAAGTCGCTTCTCTCTAAACTTTATCTTAATGTAATCATTCCTTTCTCAGGCGTGAGGCTAGCAACCCCACCCTGTAAACAAATTTGCTACAGAAGCTTCAGCACGATGAACCTCTTTGCACCAAAAGAAAAAGTCTGTGTGGGGACATGGAACGTCCGAACTATGTACGAGACAGGGAAAGCTGCCCAGATCGCCAACGAGATGAAAAGATACGGAATCCAAGTACTGGGAATATGTGAAAGCAGATGGAATGGGAGTGGACTCACCAAATTGTCAACGGGTGAGTCAGTGATCTACTCCGGTCACCCAGAAGATAACCACACGCACACCGAGGGCGTGGCTATCATGATGTCACCAACGGCAACGAAAGCCCTGATGCAATGGGAGGCGATCTCGTCCAGGATAATGACCGCCAGATTCAACTCCAAAGGAAGGAAAGTGTCAATCATACAATGTTATGCACCCACAAACAACGCAGACCTCGAAAAGAAAGAAGAATTCTACAGATAACTACAGGCAACAATGGACAATACTCCAGCTGGCGACATGAAAATACTAATGGGAGACATGAACGCCAAACTGGGACCAGACAACACAGGAAGGGAACTCATCATGGGTAGAGAAGCTTTCGGAGAAATGAATGAAAATGGAGAACTCTTCGCCGACTTCTGCGCCTTCAACGAACTAGTGATTGGTGGCAGTGTATACAAGCACAAAGATATCCACAAGGCTACATGGGTGTCACCAGACGGGCAAACCAAAAACCAAATCGACTTCATCTCAATCTCAAGGAAGTGGAGGCGCAGCCTACTGGACACAAAAGCAAGAAGAGGAGCAGACGTTGGCTCAGACCACTATCTCGTACAAGGGACAATCCAAATCAAATTAAAAGCTTTCAGGGAAACAGGAGCTGCAGATAGACCACAAGCCAAGTTCAACACTCAAAAGCTGAAGGACCAGGCTACAAAGGACATCTTCATTGCAAGCATAAAGGACAAAGCCGAGATACAAATCAACACCAGCGAAGAGGTCGGCGTCGAAAAGCACTGGAACAACTTGAAAACGGTGTGGAGTCAAACCTGCATGAAAGTTCTAGGCAGAAAGAAGAGACAGGACAAACAGTGGCTCACTACGGACACTTGGAAACTAATAGAAGAGAGAAGGACAGTGAAACAAAAGATTATCCAGTGCACTGACGAGCAACAAAAACAGGAGCTGAATGCAAGCTACAATACACTGAACAAAAGAGTGAAGAAGAATGCCAGGGAAGACAAAAGAAAATATTATGAAACCATGGCAAACGAAGCAGAACAAGCTGCAGGCAAAGGAGACCTCGCCACACTCTACCAAACAACTAGGCACCTATCGGGCAAAAGTTCGACACAGATTAAGCCAATAAAGGACGACAATGGAAAGTCAATCACCAAAGAGGTGGAACAGAGAAAGCACTGGGCTGAACACTTCAAAAGACTTCTAAATCGTCCGCCACCTACAACGCGCCCAACAATACCAACAACGGAAGCAGAACTACCAGTGAACATTGACCCCCCGACGAAATCAGAAGTCCTGAATGCAATCAAGATGCTAAAGGCTGGGAAAGCAACAGAACCAGATGGAATCCCAGCAGAAGCTTTGAAAATAGACCCAGAGACAACAGCGGACTTGATGACCCACTACTGGAGAAGGTGTGGAAAGAGGGCAAAGTACCCGAGGATTGGAAGAAAGGATACTTATTCAAACTACCAAAGAAAGGAGACTTAAGTCAATGTAAAAACTGGCGTGGAATTATGCTTCTGTCCATTCCAAGCAAAATACTAAGTCGCATCATCCTGGAGAGAATCAAACAAGCCCTAGATGAAAAACTTCGACCGGAACAGGCTGGATTCAGGAGAAACAAATCATGTATTGATCTGGGTATTTAATTAGTAAACAATTGGTGGATGGTGGCTAGCAGTGGAATCCAGGATGCGCATTTCGTCCTATTTGATCAAATCTCCACTTTACGAATCATCATTGAACAAAGCTTGGAATGGCAATCACCTCTTCACCTCACTCAACTTCATCGACTTTGAAAAGGCCTTCGACAGCGTCGATCGAGAGGTCAATTGGCAACTACTTCGCTACTACGGGGTCCCATCGACAATTATACATCTCATCCAACAGTTATACGACAATGCATGATGCCAAGTAATTCACAACGGGAAACTTACGGAAGCCTTCGAAGTGAGGACAGGAGTGAGGTGAGGCTGGCTGTCTACTATCACCAATGATTTTCCTGATTGCAATCGATTGGATAATGCGACAGACAACGGCAACCAACGAGGGAACAGGCATAAAATGGACTGACACAAAAGACTTGGAGGATCTGGACTTCGCCGATGATATATGTCTGATTTCCCACAAGCTGGAAGATATGCAAGTGAAAAGTAACAAGTTGGCAGAATAAGCATCAAAGATAGGACACCATTCAGATGAACATAGATAAAACAGAGGTGATGAAGATTCCTAGCCAACATCAACAGCAACAACAACAACAGACAGCAATCAGCATAAATGGGATGAACCTGAAAGAAACAAAATCCTTTACCTACCTGGGAAGCATCGTCTCAACTACAGGCGGAACTGACGAGGATATCAAAGCCAGAATCGGAAAAGCAAGACAAGCTTTCATTAATCTCAAATCTGTGTGGAGGTCAACAGCACTCAGCATCAAAATTGAGATCCGGATTTTCAACTCCAATGTAAAATCAGTACTGCTATACGGATCAGAGATTTGGCGCGTCATAAAGAGCAGGTCCAACACACTACAGACCTTCATTAATAGTTGTCTTCGCTCAGTACCCTGCTCAAGATCAGATGGCCGGCCAAAAATGATCAGCAACATGGAGGGATCTCTGGGAGCGAACCAACCCAGTAGGAACCGATTGTAAAACAAATAGGCAGGAAGAAATGGAGATGGATTGGCCATACTCTGTGGAAACCATCAAGTGACATCACTAGACAAGCCACTGCTCGAGTGGAACCCGAAAGGGAGGCGGCGAGTTGGTCGTCCAAGGGTGACTTGGAGGAGGTCATGCGAGAAGGGGATGAAAGCCTAGTGGACAGACCTGGAGCGGGGTGAAAAATTTGTTAGAAAACAGAAGGCAATGGAGGTGCGCAGCTGAAGCCCTGTGTTCCTCTAGGAACTAAAGGATACAATAATAATAAACACCAATGTTAGTAGACAAACTGGCTGTCAGAAGTAAGATAAACCCTACAGCGGTAATATATGAAACCCTAGAGTTCTCTGAATTTTCTTGAATTCACCTGCTTCATTCCACAAAGACTTATATTTTCAGCACCAATGTTAAGTCAGTCACTTCTTCAGTATGAGTCAGGAACTTGGCGCGTCATGGAAAACATTCCCAACAGACCACTTCAGACTTGCATCAACAACTGTCTTCACTGGCTCCATGTTGATTATCAAGGGGCCCGGAAGAATCGACAGCAAGAAACTATGGGAACAAGCCAACTAAGAACTTATTGTTTAACAAATATGTAGAGGAAAATTGAGATGGATCGGACACATGCCGAAGAGACTGTCGTTGCGTGCCGGGTCCTCTAATGGGACCCCGATGTGAGACGACGAGTGGAGCTGCCATGGATGACATGGGATAGATCGAATAAGGGGAAGAAATGGAAGATTATGGGGGAGTCCGAGAATACACAAAAGAGGAGATCTGCTTTTGAAGCCCCATAACCCACTCAGAATAATAATAACATAATAATTACTTAATTTGTCAGATTTCATACCGCCTTGTCACGCAGTCACCATTATGTTTTATATGAGTATAATCTGTGAGGTTAACTATTATTAGTTATAAAGTTCACAACAATGTCATTTTGTTTAGCCTAGTAAACACATAACCGAGGGGATTCAGTAGGCCAAAAAGTTACCACGGTTACTTTCTGAAAGCCAATCTACTTTTCATCAATCAACAGTGCATGAAACCAACCGATGTATGAAAATCCTAAGAGTAAAATTGCTACACTCTCTGGTGGGTTATGAAGGCCCAACTGTCATGGAGAGCGTTGCTATAATTAAATTTCAGAACATGTCATTGTTGTGAAATGCTATGGATATCTTTTATAGGTCCAGAGTTTTCTTTCAATCAATTCTCAGTATACCTAAATTCAAAATTAAAATTTTTATGAAATGAAATTTCGAAAGCGGTTTTGATGAAAAATTAGGTGGTCAAAGAAGAGAACTTATAGCCATTAAGTCATGCGGA
The DNA here is from genome assembly GCA_944472135.2 of Trichobilharzia regenti. Classification (NCBI taxonomy): domain Eukaryota; kingdom Metazoa; phylum Platyhelminthes; class Trematoda; order Strigeidida; family Schistosomatidae; genus Trichobilharzia; species Trichobilharzia regenti. Next base: position 142,152,846 of record OX235262.1, on the reverse strand, counting down.
TGATTTCATCTTCATGCGTAGAATTTGACCCTTCTCGACATGTATTTTCTACGCACGAATGCCTAAAAGCAACTTACATCACTTTACACACTATAGATGTTTGCCTTTTCCTTTGAAACTGTCATATTTTGAGGATATCGCATCATGAGAAAAAAATTATATGTCAAGTCGTCTGTTAATAATTTAAAAAAATATATAAATATATATTACTGAGGGGTAAAATGTCACACTGATATAAGTATAAAACTTGGGCACTATGGTAGAGCATAACTCCATTAAGGATAAGATTTTATTTTGATAAATTACACAGTGTTGTACAGTTAATATTAACTGTACAAAAAAAAATAAAATCTTATCCATAATGGAGTTAAAATGCCCCACATTATCAATGGCATCAATAAATTCACCTCATGGAACTTCTTTTTTCCAATTTCTGTCCAGCCTCCTTAGGAAATTGGCTTTTTTGATTTAATGCTTTTACACAGCCACTAGATAGCCAGTGAATTTTACATCGTTAATATTTGATAGAAATAATACAACTTTATTCCCATCTATACTAAAATAACATAAAAATTGGAGGGATAGGATAAACAGATCTCTATAGAACTTGGTTAAGAAGTCTTGTCTAATAGATCTTTGAGAGATGAATTCTTTTTGAAAAGTGACCTAACTATTAATGTTATAACACTCATAGCAAATAAACTCAGCTAATATGGAAATATTTTACGTTATCTTCGTATGAAACTCAGTAATCCACTGCTGAAAGTATAATTTGTTTTGTAATTCTTAAGGAATGCGTATTGTAAATATCAAACATATTAACTGTGGTTTAAAGGTGAGTTCTTCGTCTTTCGTGATGTTTAATGCTTGACAATTTTGAGTGATTAAAGCTGTTGTGCTATAAACAGACTTTAGAACGAATTCAACGATGGGCTGGAAAAGAAACTGACCGAAGTTGTAAAACATTTGTTCTGAGTATTTTTTCAAAAGGCTGTAGTCATAAATAGTAATTTGACATATCTATCTCTCATTTGAATTTAAACAGAAGAATTTGTATCAAATATCAGAACTCTTTCAGATTTTCTCCAAAAGTCAACTGAAAGCTTTTCACAATATAAATTTTCTATTTCAACAAAATGTAGAAAATTCCAGTGGTAAAACGTGGAGCTTTAGGATTTTCATTAAGATCTCTTCTAACTTTATTATTATTCCCTTGCGTCCCGAGTGGAATATAGGGCTTCAACAACACATCTCCACTTTGTACTATCTTCTGCCGTCCTCTTCAGCTTGGATCATGGTTGCCCACTGTCTTCTCCTTTTCCTCACACGGTCTCTTTCATGTAACCCTAGGACCACACACTCATCGCTTAACATTTGGAATTCACTAGAGTGATGTTCTGGCGCGCAATGTCATTCGACGGTCTCCTCAATGTATGGTTAATCCATCTCCACTCTCTTCTACATATTCGTTGAGCGATCGGATATTGTTATTTATTCTTTCCGACCATTTGATCTTCAGTATAGAGCCAGCCAGCGAAGGCAGCTGTTGATGAAAGTCTGTAACTTGTTGAACATCATTTTTGTAACATGCAGTGCAAGTGTCTGACCCGTATAGAAGAACCAATCGACTTCACACCGGTGTTGAAAATCTGAGTTTTGTTCTTTATGTTAAGTACAGAAGACTTCTAAGTGGATTTTAGGTTGAAGGCTTATCTTGCTTTTCCTATTCTGGTCTGCTTTGACATCTTCACCCGTTCAGTCGCCTGTAGTTGAAACGATGCTTCCAGGATAAGTGAAAGAAGTGCCCTCTGTTAAATTTTTCCCATTGATGGTGATGGGTTCTGGTTGTTTTTGTTTTTGCTGTTGAGTTGGTTATCTTCATTAGCTCCGTCTTCTCTATGTTCACCTGGAGTCTTGTCTTCGCTGCCTCTTCAGCCAGTTTGTTGGTTTTCGCTTGCGTGTCTTCAAGTTTGTGTGATATTAGACATATGTCATCTGCGAAATCCAGAAGTTCTAGAGTCTTCTCATCGGTGGTTCAGCGTACTCCTGTATCCTCGCTCAAAAGCACAGTCTGACGGACAATCCAGTCCACCACAATTAGGAATACCATCCTTAGTAGTATTTGCAATATAATTATGGCTCCAAATCATTTGCCATCAAACGTTAAAAGTGAAAGCACTTCTAGTTGTACACATATGACAGTTAAATTGCATTGGGATGAAATGATCTAATATGTTTTAGAGTCGACTGTTGAAGAGGGAAGTTTGAACATGAGTCATCCCGTAAAGATAAATACAAATGCTACTGAAACTTCATGCCTCTAGCTTGAAACCCTCTGTTGGACTGTGAACGTGAAGGAATAAAATTAAAATAAATAATACTATTCTGACATTACTGATGACTTGAAAATCAAGAATTCGAAAACTAAGAAGACTAGAAATGATATGTGACATTCTGGAATTTTTTTGAGTGACCTACATTCTTAAATGTAAATTAATAAATTATATTTTCTAGTTTGACATACTAGTCAACCGTGAACTTAGACTTATTACGGAGAAATCAGTGCCCAATTAAAAAAACAGTCGAAGTTTTCTTAATTTCAAAACATTTATAGAAGGGATGGTGAGAAAAATGACACAGGTCAATGAATTTTACTCTACAACTATTTTTCAAAGGGCAATACATTCTTAGCTAAACAAAAGCTGATATTAATTCAAGAGATAAGGTCCTATTTTAAAAGTTGGCCTTTCAACTTTTGGCCTGGTGAGGCAGTTACATAAATTAATTCTGAAGTTATCTTGTCTTCGTTTAATTAATTGTCATGAATAAGCCTAAAAAACGTTGTATAACTTTGTTAACTATAAAATATGAGTTTGCATAGCTCTGTGTGAAGACCATGTTTCTTTATGGTTTATATGACGAATGCACTTTGTATTTGCCTAAGAGAATAATGAGGGTTTATGTTCTACTACAGGTTAACCTCTTGTTTCTGAATTAGTTGTGATTTTAGAAATGTTCACTGATATTTTTTATTCAGCGTTGTTAACCTATAGATGGGTATTGTTATATCGAATTCATGTTGATGTATATTTCTATTCTGTAACAGATTTAATTTTTCATGTTGCTGAAAATTTACACAGTTACCCCCTAGGCTAACAATATTTATGGCTGTTCATTTATTTCCATTCTTAAGATGCATACACCCTTAAGGATACATAAGATTTTAATTAGACAAGTGTAGGGTTACAATTATCTGAATGTATTTTAGCATAATAAGAATGTGTTGATGCTCTTACTCATACTTACAGATCTAATGAAAAATAATAACACATATGGCTTTGTTTATTTTTTCCATGTTATTTGAATAGCAAAGTCCAGTGTTCCACTTAAAACTCAAGGGAATAATAATAGTAATAAAAAAAAATTAATTTGGATAACAACAGATCGCTGCTTTAATATGCAGACTCGCATTGATTAGAAGTCTTTAATAATGAGATAACAAAACATGTTTTAAAATGTAAGGACACCTTCTTGCGTTATGAGTGGAACATAGGGCTTCAACAACACATGTCACTTTGTTCTGCTTTCTGCCGTCCTCTTCAAATGCGTTCACGATTGATCAAACTCTCTCATCTATTCCTCACAGGGTCTCCTCCATATCACCCTAGAACAACCCATTCACGTTGATATTAGTATTATGAAAGAATATGAATGAGAAATTAAGATTAAAAGTTAATAGAAATTATTTATTTTTTTAAATATTTTTGATTATGGCTTGATTCCACACCGTATTTTCGGCACAAGTATGGAATTTCGAGCATGTGATACCGGTAGCCTAAATTTTGCAGCCCGACCAATTGATATTGGGTATGCGTCGCTAGCGGATCGAACCCTGGGCCATTTGCTTGGTCAGTGAGAGTCCTAACCACTGTGTCACCGACGACTAAAATGTTTTAAAGAACAAAAAGAGATGCTTACCTACTTTCTCACAGTAAGTCAGTAGTCTAACCCTTGATTCTTTCATCATTAATTAAGAAGCGTGTCATATTAGATATCGTAGAGTTTTATACTTAGTCTTTTATAATAACTTCAAATCCTACCCAATGAAATGCAAGAGAAGAGTTATGTATAAAGAGGATGCTCAGAGTCTAGGAAGATGACCTATAAACATATGAACTCCCACATCATACCTAAATGAGGCCATATTTTGATTTCCTCTAAAACGTCCTATTTCTTTTCATCAACGAAATCTATAGACAGACAGATAGGGTAGCTACACGGTACTTTGTTAGTAGACTTTTTTGGCTAGTTCAGAGAGTAGTACTCTCAAACCTGCTGTAAAGGGGCTTAACTTCTACAAAAATTGCGTGGACAACATGTTCATTACATTCGACTTGGATGACATCCTGAAAGAATTCAGTGACGGTCATCTTGCTATTCAGTTCACTTCAAAAAACAAAACTGAAGAAAAAATGTCTTTACTTGATATGCTACTCACAAGGAGAGATGAGAAGTCTTTAAAAAAGATTTAATCTCGGAAAATCAACGTCTACAGGGTAACCGACTACTTTTACAGCTTTGTACCTAACTACAAAAGCAGGGATCTGATCCATTCTCTTTCAGTACGGGTCCGGAGAATTCGCAGTGAAGATAGTGTTGACGATGAACTCATATAACTGAAAAAAACCTCCACAGAGAATAGGTATCCACTAAACTTCGTCTAGGCCAATAGCAAAGTCCATGGAAGGAATACAGAGATTGACAAGGTTGCTAAAAAAGGCGTTGCACCTAAACTTACAATTCAGTGGTGATATTGCGATTGAATTACTTCAAAATCATCTGACAGGATCACTGAGAAAAACGTCCTTTGCTGCCATTTTACCATTGACCTACTCTGGCCGTCCACTGGTGCACCTTAATGTCAATGAAATGTTACCTTGACTGTCTAATCCCATGTGTTTTTATTTGTTCACCTGCTCTTGTGGAGCTAGGTACACAGGACGTTCGCCGAGAAACATATCCTGCCACTTTCAACAGCGCCTACCACTTTGGTTGAATTCTTTGTTTTTAAGATGATATTCATAAATTTCTTGCATGATTCAAGTGTTCAGAATATTATTAACGAGTTAGTTTAACGACGACCTTACTGCCCTGCTGAGAGCTTTTAGTGCCATTGACAATGTAAAAAATCTTCCTGAAGTAGCCCGAGAAAGATAAAGGGAAAGCAATAAAGAAAAATAGGTAGAATTACTGTCAATAAAAGTCTGAGTATTGTAGAATACATCAAATAAATTATAATTATATTTCAATAGTGTACACAAATTGATAAGTTTTTCGTTTTTTGGTGTGATCAAGAGTAGTTATTTTCCTCGAAATATTAACAAAAAACTTATCATTGTATGTACACTATTGAAATATAATTATAATTTATTTGAAAAATAGGTAGAATACAAAAACTGAAAAACTGTAAATTCAGAGTCTGAGAGAAACTTCTTGATGCAGAACGTTAAGCGAAATATCTAATCAGAAGCTGGCATGGTTTGGTTTGACCAGAAAAGATTAGAGGAAAATCAAAGCCGAAAGTATTTTACATTCGACTAAGGTTCTACTTTAGTGGTACCCACGATAACGGAACCACGAGAACTAGCCATTCCATGTAAGTCGAACTTGCATCTAAAAATAAAATTAACAACCTGTCATTTGGAGGGAGTTAGCTTCAGACCATTTCAGAAGGCTCACTGACTAATTTCTAACAGAAATGTTCTCATTTTCGAATAATCTGGTTAAGATGTGACCAAAAGAGAAATATTTTTTATTTTTTTATTTAACCTTGATTTCATACCGTATTTTTTGGTACAGGTATGGAATTTTCAGCATGTGATATCGGCAGCCCAAATTTTGCAGGCCGACCATAGATATCACGTGTCCATCACTAGGGGATCGAACCTCGGACCATGTGCATGGTCGACGAGAGTTTTAACCTCTGTGCAGCTCTGAATTGTAATTCGTTGATGAAATTCATGAATATGAGCCAGCAAGTATTATTTAGCTCATTTATTAGGGTATTATACGTAGTCAGATCAGACTTCAGATTAAAAAAATATTTCAGGATTTCATCATGAGCTGACATTAGTTAGAGAACCATTGGAAAACCTGGGAATACTGGACAGCTGTTTCGTCCTAATTTGGGACTCTTCATCAGTACGCATCCACCGAGATTCGAACCCAGACCTTCCGGTTAAAAGGCGAGCTCGTATATATTAAGCCACTGGGACCCGGTCCAATGGCCAGCCCATGAATTCTAACTTCTGCCAATTCACGACATAGCGCGACCGCTAGCCAATGTCTTAAGCGAGTATTTGTCCTCACAGCTGAAGTGCTGCACCCTACTGGTCACGACTTCCAACTGGAACCCAGCTAACTACCTACCTGAATAGTGCCATTCGCCAGTGAGCATCTCATTGGTATTGAAGTGTTGGTTTGTAGGGATTTGATTGGTTTCAGGATTTCATCATGAGCTGACATTAGTTAGAGAACCATTGGAAAACCTGGGACTACTGGACAGCTGTTTCGTCCTAGGATATAATTTCGTCCTACACTACACATTAGTTCTGTTCTTTCCGAAAATAATTTTTTTTATTAACGTATTTTGTGGAAGAATTCTTCCATAGTATTTGCTAAATTTAGGATTTCAGATGAGGCATGTAAATATTCGCACCACACATTTATGTATTAAAAAATATGTGATACTGTCTGATACATAATTGTATGTGACGTGACTGAGTGCTTTATTTTATAGTGCAAAGTCATTTATTTTTCATTCTGTGCCTTTCTTAACCTTCTGAAAAAAAGTTGGAATTGAATTTCTCTAAGTCTTACAAAGATTGTGAAACACTTACCACGATTGAACCACGGCTTTCATTGTTACCTTATATACATTATGCGGTTTGCAAAATATCGAATATTTGGTGTCAATATTCTATCAGGTATACTAGGAAGATTTTGTTTGGTAAAATTAGGGAACCCTAATTTTGAATGTCCTTCTCATCCAAGTTAAGAGTGTTCGTACGTAAATGATAGAAACTCTCACTTTTCAAAAATTCCGTGCATGTTTAACCTTTTTTTTGTAATTTTTCTTCCTTACAACTAAGCAAAATACATAAAATATTTCGGAATCAAAATTAATCTAGGTCGTATTTACGTCACATCATGGGTCAAGTGGAAAAGATTCAGAGTGAGAATAGTAATAATAATAGTGATTATTAGAATAAAAATAATCGTAGTAATAAGGGAGAAGGTACATAGAATAACTAAATAAACAAAAAAATAAATGTCTATCCCTCTACGGTCAAGGAAGAAAAAGGGATTTTACGTACTTCTTTTGTACACAAAGGTTTGACTTACAGTCATAATATTGACCTAATTCCCTCACCGGATATAATTTCTTAAAAACCATATATATACGATTGTACAGCTTGATAATAAATTCGTTGAAAAGAGTCTCTTCGCTGAATATTGTGTTCCTAATGATTTTTTGAAAGTCTTTAAACTGTCTACAATATGACCGATGTCCAAATGATGGCGCACAGTCCTACTTTTAATTCATAATATGAGAATATTTCACACTATCAAACCGACTGTTTAATACCTTTGATCCGATAGTCTGAAAATCCTTGGTATGAGTTCAGGAATTCTTACTATAACCCTTCTGTCTGTTCTTCTAATGTATGATGTCCGGAACCTACAAGTAAACTTATAGACTCAGTTGGAGGTATCTTGGGATTGAGGATTGTTCAGTTTTGATTGTCTTAAACAACTGCTCGTCTGACACACACACTCAAGCTTGGCTACTGGATATGTTCTTTTCAGGACAGAATTTATTCTGGATTTTATTCTGCCTATAGCATCATCACCTTTGTCGGCAAGATGTAGAGAGACAGACGTTTTCTTTACTGTGCTGCAATCCGCCTTTTCTACTCTCTGTTTTCCATGTGTTTTCACGATCTTTTGGAGGCAACCATTATCACGTAGGCATTTTTCCATAATGAATAGCTCTTCTTAACAAAGCTTTCTTACATGAGCAAACAACGTTCTCACTAATCTTTTGTTGGAAATTAATGGGCCAAGTTTTTCAAATTCAGACAAACTGCCCTATAGGTCTATTTTCTATGGGTGTACTGGACTCACTAATTCAGTGAAATGATTATGACTGCAAACATGCAGATAGACAAAATTTCTGTCCGTAATATGTAACCTGTGAAGTTCAGCTATTGTTAAAATGAGAGGTGTGGTTCGTAATTCGTTGTCGACTTTTGATACGTCTTGCATGTCATTATTTCGCCTTACCAGACTCACGATTCAGAAACCCTATTTAACATGACATTCTGCACCACAAAAATCATCAAATCAAACTAATGAGAATGATATTTATTAGATTATTGAGTTCTAGTGGACTTGTCTACAGCTTACCTAATCTCAAAGGTTAAATATGATCTACTATCAGCGTCACTATTTTCTCTTTAAAGTGGGATTTATACCTTTTCAACTGCTGTTAAAAGAATTGACACAGATTTAAATGGTATGTTTTGCTGGATGTAGTATTGCAAATCGTCCTTTATATTGATGGTATTTTCAAAGTAAAATATTGAACAGAACTCGGAGGGAAGAACACTCTGAATATTCTACTTAGCACCAATATATAGCTGATACCTTAACGCAATGACTGTCTGAAGTCTTAGCCTGTATTTTGGGTTTCAAATGTTAACATTCATAGCTAAATTGTATATATTCTCAAAGTGTTTTGAGCAGATTATTGAGGATTTATGACATCTCTTCAGGTAGTTGCCGTTATTCATCACTACCATGTGTACACCAGAAAAATGATTATGGTTGAGAAATATAGAGTTTGTTTTTATTATGTGAATGTTTTGCAATGCAACATTAGGAACTATATAATTACCTACTCAGCATCCCAAATAGCCGTTGTCTCTTTAAGTAATTATCTATTGACGTTGTTAACCAGCAAACCAATTTTGTTCAGCTGACGATCCAAATACTTCCATGAAATACTATTACTCTAAGTTTAACCAACGGGAACCAAAGAAAGTCAGTCAAGGGAACCTAATTACCAAAGAGGAGGAACAAAGAAAATAAGAGGTTGAGCACTTCAAAGGACTCTTGAGTGAACCTTCTTCTGCAACTCACCTAGGAATAACATTGGAATCCAAAGACGTAGGAGTTCAAATCGCATAAAGATACTGAAATCCAAGAAGGGAGTGGGACCAGATGGAATCCCTCCTGAAGCAATGGAAGTGGATCCATGTAATTCAGCGAATTTTCTCATGCCGCTATAACAGAAATTTTGGGAGGGAGGAAAGGTGCCTACTGATTCCGGTAACGGGTGGCTTATCAAACTACCAAAGCAGGGCACCTTAGACCCTTACAAAAACCGGCTAAGAATCATTCTCTTGTTCGCCCCAAGCGAAATATAAAGTTGCATAATCCGCTTGGGACTAAAATTACACCAGATGCAGAAGTCCATCTGGAACTGGTTGGGTTGAAGAAAGGTAAATTATGCACGGGTAAAATTGCTCCTCTATAAATCATCATCGAATGGACAGCAGAATCTCTTCACTAACTTCATTGAAAAGGCGTTCTTTAGCGTTGACAGAGATGTAGTTTGGAAACTACTGAAAAGCTACGGGGTGCCACAAATCTTTATCAAACTCATTCATCAGCTATATGACAACGTCACGTGCTAGTTGGTCCACAGCGGGAAAATCAGCGAAGCCTTTAACATGGAAACAGGAGTAAGAAAAGACTGTCTATTATCACTGACGATATTCTTAATTGTGGCGAACTGGGTTGTGCGGAACATCATATACGTGGAATTAGAAGATAGGAATGCGTTGTGACGATACGAAAACTCTAAGAGATATGGATTTTGCCGATTATTCATGTTTAACATCACACGAACTCGTAGACTTACAGTCGAAAAACAACAGGTTTAAAAGAGCAACAGAGAAAAATGGGTTGCTGGTGAACACAGCGAAGACGGAGGGGATGAAGGTAATCAAACAATCAACAATAACAACAACAACCAATCATTATCTGTGGGTGGAAGTTTCTCCCTTCACTTACCTATGGTGCAACGATTCAGCTACATATGGAACCGGTGAAGATGTAAAATCAGAATCAGAAAGGCAGAACAGACACTCATCACTCTGAAATAAGTTGAGAAATCTCTGCTCTAAAGATGAAGCACGAGATTCAACAATAATGCTAAGTCACGAAAATTGGCCCATCGCCAAAAGCATAGCTGGCAGGCTGCAGACTTTTATTACTAGCTGTTTCCACCCCATACTAAGATTAGATGGGCGGTCTGAAAGGATGCGAAACAAGGAACTGTGGGAATGAATCATCCAATAACATATTGCTGAACGAATTTGCCAAAAGAAATGGGGATATATATGACACAAGTAGAAGGACTTTAAGTGAAATCGTACACCGGACCCTCCAGTGGAACTCCAGTAAGAAAAGTCGAGTTAAACATTAGTCCAAGGGAGACTTGGAAAAGGTAGTGTGATGGAAAGGTGAAAGTTTATGGGGGTTTGTGAAGCCAAATGAAGAGGATTGCATAGAACTGGATGAAATGGAAATGTGGTACTGAAGCCCTATGTTTCACTATCAACCCAAGTGATTAATAATAGTAAACTTATGTCAATAACACTGTACAAAAGAATTGAAAAATAAATTGAAAATTTTTTTCTATGCATCATATGATATTATTTGACTTTTGGATTTGCGTAATATTTTCACGATTCGCAGGGGTTTCATTTCATTTTTGCTGTAGATCTGCATACATTTATGGTAAGAAGTACAACTGAAGACACTCCACCATCATATGACTTCTTGCATTATATATGAAATCATGATAAGTTCAACAACTACAACTACGGATCATTTTTTGGAAAATGAAATAAATTTATCCTTTACTGGAGTCGCTAATGAAGAAGAATAAACTTTCCTTAAAATAAATTTAATTAACGCGAAATGTAAGTCCTCATACGAGAGTGGTAGTTGTTGGCTTGCTTGATTTCGGGCGTGCATGCTTTGGTGGCTGGCTGCTTGTGGTTATGGTTGAGTGTGTATGTATGTATGCATGTGTGCATGAGTGTGTGTGGATGGACGGACGGATGGATAGATGAGAATTGTGTATCTGCATGTGTGGTGGATGCATCGTTTATATTGGGTGAGTGAATTACTGAATGTGTGAAATAAGTAGTTTATTTTGGTAATAAGTAGTATATAGTGTGACGTTCTTGTTGGGTCATTTGACGCGAATTTGGTGAATAAAAGCGTAATTTTGACATATCTATACTGAGGATAGTGTTTAGTAGTGTTTGCAAGAGAACATAGTGAGTGAGGTGTTGGTTGTATGCGAGTGTGGTGCCTTAAAAGTGTGATGCATGCAAATGGAGTTAAGAGTTTAAGGTGTAAATCGGTCTCTAAATTGAGACTAATGAAATTACCTGTATTTTTCCCTAAAGGACGGGTGCTGTGAGCATGCTCATTCAGATATGTCATAAGACATATATAAATTGTCTTTCTTTGAACAAATTGAAATGTGAGATCTTTTTACAATAATACTGAATTTTAATATCTCCGTAATAATCTGTCTGACACAGCTCATATTTCTAAGTTAGCTAGCGAACAATAAATCATACCGCGTATTACTCTTAAGGCTTGAAAAGTCTTCTACACTCGTTCAAGCATAGATACACCATACTGGTTTTCACATGCCGGCAAAATGGAAAACCAAATCATGAAACTTTAAGTTTAACCATAGAAAAAATGTGGTCTGATTTGTGCGAAAGTTGAAAATACATTGAGTGCATAAATGAGTCAGTCAACTTTTGATCTAAACACAAAATAGCAGTTTACTTTTCACTCTAACTTTATGAATCTGTACCGCTGGATAATTTTAACTCAGGTAACTGTGAAGCCTTATAGAACTGTGAAAATAAAGCACAGATATACATTACAAGCACCACAAATCACTGATGATCGAATGCAGGCTATTCAACCTTTGAAATGAACTCCAATCCAAAATATAGTCAGTGAATCCCACTTAAAATTATTACAGGATTTCATCATGAGCTGGCATTGGTTAGAGAACCATTGGAAAACCTAGGAGTACTGGACAGCTGTTTCGTCTAATTTGGGACTCTTTAGCAGTACACATCCACCGGGATTTGAACGCAGGACCTTCCGGTTACAATACGAGTTCGTAGATCATTAAGCCAATGGGACCCGATCCAGTGGCCCATGAATTCTAACTTCTGCCAATTCACGACATAGCGCGACCGCTAGCCAATGTCTTCGGCGAGTATTTGCCCTCACACCCGACCGGCTGCACCCTACAAACCAACTACAGAAAAACAATTTATATTCTGAAAACCTCTGATATTAAGATGACTAGCCAAAATAGAAGATCTAACCTGATAGACCCTTAGTAATTAGTAAAAAGGTCATGTTGCTATAAACCTGTGTAGTCACTCAATATTTTGCTTTTATTTGACTTTGATTTGATTTATTCAACATAAAAGTGACTTAAACAATTTATGTATAATTTTTAAAATTATTATACATGTACTGATATGCTTAGATTATAAATTCTAATATTAATAAGAGTTTTCTATGAAGCAGCTTACAAATTTAGTGATGAATTTAGAATACAAACAAACCTCATGTATCGTAGTGACTAACATTAGTTTATGTTGTGGCACATACATAAAACTAATAACTGCAATGAGCACAGAATGTAGCGAAAACTTATAAAGGTTCGCGTTGAAAATATCAAAATTTCCTGATCCACATGTCAAGTAGTTTATAAGTTAACTGATAATGCTAACGAAATAGCATGATTTTATCTACTGTTCATTGATGTGATTAATCGGAAATCATTTGTTTAGATCAATACTACCCACTGACCAGACCTGAGGAATTCAAACTCCAGACATTCAGTTTTTCATTTCAGTTAGAAATCAACACTGACATATATGAATATGTTTAGTTCAAACTTTGAAATGTTTGGCTTGCTTGAACTCTTGAACTTGAAAACTACGCAATTCAAAGTAAGACAAGGGCCAGGCAACAAATCTTTTATTAAGGAAATCAGCACATATTTATAGATTTTCATGTACATTATTATAGATTATTTTTAGCAGAAAAGCACAATCTTTTGATTGGTGGTTCTCACTGAAAGTTAGTCTTCCATCTCCTTGTGGCTGTTTCTTGAATGTCAGATCACCTATATGCTAACTGCATCCGCCTACGCAAAGTCTGCTGTGGTTGGTTATTGAATCAGTCTTTATTCACGACCAATATTGGGGACGTAAACATTGACGTAAATTACTGTCTACCAATATGGTTAGCAGCCAGCTCTCATCACAACAGTTTACCCCAAAAGAGGTTTCCGAAGTTACGTGCAGAGGATAAACCTCATAAATCATTCTGAACATAATTAAACATACTTCAGACACTCGCATGATTGGTGAAAGTCCACTTTTCCGAATTTTATCTGTGGGATATTTTTATTTTTGTTTAGTATTATTATTACGGTATCATTAATAGGACCAATAAAATCCAGGAATTAGTATTAAAATTAACTTTGGCTTTATCCTTAAAAAATCTTTAGTGTTTATGCTTATATTTAGAACAGATCAGTTAAAGGCTTCTGTACTTCTATTGTAGAACACCTTCCAGAGCCCCTTGATGTCTGACTTAGATCTCTTCAAAACATTGCCTGACCAGTAGCAAGCATGCAAAAGAGGGAGGATTGGGCATGAAGCTAGCAAACCTTAACCGATTAAAAACAACCCCACTCTTATGGAAACTTTAATGCTCAAAGCTCTAAGCTTGTGTTATACCCGAAACGCAAAGGAATGTAACGAAGAGTCTTAATTCATAACAATAGTAGTATGAATACAGATATTCTTGGTTTTCTTGTTTAATAAACGCGGTTTTCTCGTTCAGTAAGTTTTTACTTTTGTGTTTTACAAATTTTCAAACAAACTAATTACAGCAGTGATGCCTGCAGCTGGGTATGATCCTGATTTTAAGTGGAATAAATAGTTCATCGAACATATGTTATGTATGTATTTAACTCATTGCAATACCCTTCACCAACTGTTTAATTACTCAAAATGAATAACTCCTAGACCATTCAGCTACTGGGACCTGATCCAATAGTCAATGAGATCCAGCTTCGACCAATACATGTTTTTAGCCGCACCACTAGCTAATATCATTGGTGGTGAGTGTTTGTTCCTACTCCTGACCTGGTGAACTGTATTGGTCAAAACTTCTTGCTAGAACTTCAGGCAACTTCGTCCTTCAGCCAGTCGTACTAGTGTGCATTAGATTGAGAGTAAATTTGTTGGGATTTCATTTGTTTCTAGTCTAATCACGGATTGATATCAGGCAAAGAACCATTAAGAAACACATAGTGCTAGACAGCTGTTTTATCCTAGTTCGAGGCTCTTCAGTATATTGTAACATTGGCTGTTGGTTGGCCTAAAATCAGCAACTTTTGGAAGTCGGAACTCATGGACCATAGAATCCAGTCCCAGCGGCTGAATGGTATACCATCTCTCCCTGTAAAGGAAACCTTCTGGGTTTGATCTCCGGTGGGCGCGTACTACCGGCGAGTCACAAACTAGGACCAAACAGCTGTTCAGAACTGCACAGCTTTCCAGTGTGGTTGTTCAACTGGCATCAATTTTTTTCTTTCCTTCAAGTTCCCCACTGGAACATAGGGCTTCAAGCTAGTGGCTTGAAGTTTCTGTAGCAGTGTTTATTTTACAGGATGGGATTGCTAGCCTCATGCCAAAACTTTCCTCTTTACCAGCATTATTTCTGGCTTAGCGAAGTAAAGGAATGCGTCGACCGGGAATTGAATCCCAGACCATGTGCATGGTCGGCGAGTGTCCTAACCGCTATGCCGCCGACGCTCAACTGGCATTTATCCGTGATCAAAACTGAAACATATAATATCCCTAGAAATTAACTCTAGTAAATTGTATAATATAAATATATTTACGGTCAACCCATATGCATCATTTTTCCCATAAGTTTTAAGAAAGCAAATTTTTGAAAATTATTTATGCAAGACGAAAAAATACACATCGTACATACCCGTAACTGAATTCAGCTTATCTAGCTTTTCGTCACATTTTGTTACAACAAAACGTTTGTAGAATAGTTCATAATGTCACTGTGTGACATATGCGTCCGACGTAACCCCATAAAATTTTGACAATTTTCAATGACTTTGAAATTGCCTTCGAAGTGAAAGAAAAATAGCATTCTACTGGATACATGTGCAGCACTATAGAGTGAAGATATTCAATTTATTTGGGTGAATGCATCACAAAATATTCCTTCTAAGGTTCTTATCGATTAGTATTTCGGTTTGGCCTACAATGAAAACAAAGGACTGTTTTTCAGTACAAGCATATCTCTTGTCACTATTGACTTACTTGTGGGGAAAACAGAACAATAAAGATAATATATTGACATTTTGTTAAATTCGGTGAGAATTTAGAGGAACTTTAAGGGACGAAACGAACTGTAGTAATTCTATGATTTTATTGTGACACTTCTCAGTATATGAATGAACTTGATTAATAGCTTAGCGGTAAGAGAAAAATTGATTGATTTAGTGCGAAATCAACTGTTTGCTAAGCTTCATTTTACATACAAGTTGTTTATTAATAAAGGTGGTTTATTTTAGATATACATATAATGAAAAGAAGTTCTGTGTAGCGAATGTGCAAGATACCGAGGTAACCAAGGTTAAACAATCTCATTAGTTCGGAAAGATGAATTTTGCTACTCATTATTTATGCTTGTGGCAGGTTTCTGGTTTCTAAAACGTGATTTTTCGTAGGCGGGTTGTGAATAATACCTCAATTTGAAAATTCTAGAATTAAAACCACCAAGAAGGAGGTGTCTACCATAGATTTAATAATTTCAGGTGTTTATAAATAAATTGTAGAAAATAACTTGGTGGATGGTGACTAGCAAAAGAATCCAGGATGACCATTTCGTCCTGTCTGAGACCCTTCAGCATCCTGGATTCCAGTGCTAGTCATCATCCGCTAGTAAAGTATTTAAAGTTACTCCTCAGCATTGTTTAATTATTCGTACCTGTCGCTGACATGACAGTAGAGGATGAACAATCAATCAACGAGAAAACCAAAATTAAAGTTGTAAACATATTCAGTGCGAATAAAAATCAGTTTTTTTCTCAGTTTTCCTATATGTATTCAACTTCATCATAATACTTTATAGGATCATTCGTGTAGGAAATAATGCCATGGACAAAATGCTTTAGAACGTCGTATAATTATTGCGAGGGATTACTAATTCATGCATTAGACTACAGTAAATGAAATTGTTTTTATTACAATGATGTAGATGAGCAACTAATGATGGCTCTACTATATCGATAATTATTAAGGAATGATAGCGATCACACAAATAAATTATGAGTATTATAGCGAAATGCACGCTTTGCAGGAATCTAAACAACAAGAATGTAAGACAGAGACACAATAACAGGATGAAATGATAGAAATTTACACTTTTTTGTGGTTTTTGAGCCAGAATAATAATAATAATAATAATGGGAATGTTTTTCTCATAGAGAGAGATTTCAGCGTTCATTATTCAAAGTGACGGTTGCTGAAATTGAATCCTCAAGTCATTTCGTGAGAGATGCATCCGTATAAGATACTTCTCATACTTAAAAACCACAATGGATTGAGAAATTAGTAAATTATAAGAATTTATATGGAACTAAATGAAAAAGAAGCAGCAAAGACAGGAATCCACATGAACATAGACAAGACGGAGGTCATGAAAATAACCAACCAATAACAGCAACAACAGCAACAACATCCAGCGCCAATCACCATCAACAAGAGGGATTTGAAAGAGGTTAATTACTTCATTCACTCAATTATCTAGGGAGCATTGCCTCAACCACAGGCAGTCGGAACGGACGAGGATGTCAAATACAGCAAGAATCAGGAAGGCGAGAAACACATTCATCAACCTGAAATCAATCTGGAAATCTTTGTCACTCAGCCAGCATCAACAACAAAATTCGGTCGGATCTTCAATACTAACGCCAAGTAAGTCATTTCTTCTATACGGATCAGAAACTTGGCGGGTGGGTTACACAGAATATTTCCAACAGCCTATCGCAGACCTTCATCAACAACTGTCTTCGCTGGATCTATACTGCAGATCAGATGGCCGGGCCGGAAAGAATCACCAACAGGAAACTATGGGCACAGTCAAACAAAACAAGAACCAATCGCCAGCCAACAAATATGCAGGAGAAATTGGATTGAGATGGATTGGACACTCACTCGCTGAGGCGGCCGCTAGGTGTCATCGCGCGCGCGTCAGGCTACGGTTCGAGTGGAACCAGGCCGAAAAATGAGGCGTCGAGTGGGACGTCAGTGCAATGGTGGCATGGAGGAGATCGTGTGAAGAGCGAGGAGTTGAAACAGTATGGACTGACATGAATGCATGTGAAAAGTACAGCAGAAGCAAGACAGAAGCAAGTGGAGACATGCATTTAAAGCCCTATGTTCCACTAGTAACCCAACGGGACAATATTAATTATAATAAACGAAAAGTTCACAATACAAAAATTTAAACATATGTTTCATTACGGATTTTGTCGAATAGTTATGAATTGAATTTCATAGAAATATTCTTATTATAGTATACCTAGTTCAAACAAAACTGAAAGATAGTCATAAACATATTTTTGGGTCAAACAGTTGTAGACTTGACAGGATAAGCACTATGATTTTTGTAAACCAACCAGAATTTATAGTTTATTTGAGAAAATGACATTTTAAAAAAGGTAAACGTATGCAAGCATCTACTTTCAACGTTTGTATGCATTTCAGCACAAAAATATAAACCACTTTCAATTATTTAATTTTACTGAGCTTCCAGTTAGTGATTTATGACATTTAAAATGAAATTCAACTGCAACAACTGTTCATTCCGATCAAAACTGCTGGTTGACAATTTTGAATATATATATATTCCAAAAAAAGACATTTCAAAATAAAGATTTAATTTTGAAAGCTGTTTTAGCAAAAACCTTAGAGTTGCTTATCGGACAGTGAATGAGATAGAAGTATCGTAAATATCGGCTTAGTTTATGTCTTGGTGATGTTTTCATTTGCCGTGTCAAAATGTACACACCAACAGAAGAAACTGTATGCGTAAAGAATGTATTTTTCGTCTAGGAGTGAAATTAGATACGGTCTTTTATAAACAGCGCAACGCAAATTAGTGTATTTTGTGCAGCTAAACAAAGCAGAGGAGTGGGGGGAAACAAATTAAAATTAGCTGTTTATTCGTGAGGTAGAGCTCCACATTTTATATAAGTCAGACAGAACATTTTTTGGCGGTCATCTGAAGACGAGACGACTACGCTGCAAAACACTGTTTTATCCTGTTCAATAATGAAAGATTACTAAATTCTTGGACTGAGTTAATAAACAGAAGCTTCATGAAAGTTGAAGTCTAAATTTAACAGCCTCATACTTAGACGATTTTATGTTACAACATACGGAATATGAGAACCAATTAATGCTAAGGAGGGAAATATTTATTTTAAAATTAGCTGGTACAGATACCCTAAAATTTGTTTCTAGTTGTCGGATGGTGAAGTTAGCTTCAATAGATAAGAAAAGGAATCATGTCACTCTGAGGCAAACATCGAGAAGGGATGGAATAGAGCATCTACCTTTAAATGCAGCGTACTGTTTGCTTCCATTAAAAGCAACCAATCTTATATCCAAAGCAAAGTATATATTATAGCAGGCCTAATTGACAACTCGGTAAGACACAGTCATAAAATGAACTTAAATTTGTTAAAGGACGGTAGAAATGCTAAAATAAAATAAATATTTCACTGGAAGACAGCTAAAGAGTTCAAAACATTTTATGGTGTTTATGAAAAAAATGGTCAAAATTACAGAAAGCTGTCAATAAAAATTGAATTGATCAATACTTTTTCTACAATTTCGCAAACGAATGGTAGTTGGCTGTTCATTACGAGATGCAGCCTTTTTCATTCTTTGCATTTGCAGTAGAACATAAGACTTTAAGGTCTGAAGTTTCACTAACAGTGGTAATCTTTTAATGTTGTAGGTTTGCTAACATCACAATGAACCGTCCCCTTTTATAGGCTCACTTTTGGCTGCTAAATTAGGTGTGCCTCAGGTATTAGCCAGCCGGGAACAGAACTCATAATGGTCGCATGGTTGGCGAGCATTACACCTTTGAACAACCGATACACACAGGCTCATGTATACTAATTCTGACAAATATATACAAAGAAAAAAATAACCTAGAGAAATAGAAACAAATAATGTCAATAAGGAATTAACAAATATTTATGACTGTTGTTGAAGTCATCAGTCTAACTGGGATGACGTCTTTAGCTAGAGAAGGATTTCAGATGAACACTAACATTATGTTGCATTTTCGGTAACTAATGCTACATAGTTTGTGGTGAATCATAATGCGATTTCAAAACGTTTCTCTTTATAATTCACCAAAATGTATTGATTTACTGTCAGAGTTGGAAATACAAATTGATTTTGGTTTACTTTCAGTGGATTAATTTTTAGCGTATATGGTAGAGTATGAGAATCTGATCTCTATAATCAGCTTAAAATTTCAGGCTCCCTCAAATGAATGATTACTGCAACAAATAGTTTAAAAAGGTAAATGAAAGACAAAAAAAATATGCAAAAAATAATTAAAAAAATAAATAAAATAATAAATAATAATAATAAAATGATAAATAAAAATAATAAACTCAACTTTGAATTTCTTTTGATGCAGTGAAGCAGGAGGTACAGAACCAAATGATCGAAGTCATTGTAATAATCGTTGTTTGAACTCAGTTTCTTGAATCATGTTAGGCTATTAGCCGCACAGTTCTTTTGAACGTTGAGGTTACCACTTAGCTGTCCAGGCTGAAGTAATCGGAGCTCGATCTGAACCCCAAACCTATTGGCTGAATGTTAAATAACTAGGCAGGTGAGTCATATCTCCTGTTAAATGTAACTAGTTAGCTTTAAAATCAAATGGCGAAAACCATTTTACAACTTAATGTTTATGTGTTCAAAGTCAGTGTTTTTACACTACATATTACATTAAATGGTGTCATAGTGTGTCGTATTAATTTTGTGTTCCCTTTGTGAGAAACCAGAAAACCCTGACAATCAGTTAATATACTTTTTAATTTTTGAGCCAAGCCACATCAACTTTCACGCACCAATCCGGTAGAGCAAACAGAAAATATCAACGGTATAATTTAGAACTCTAACCTCTCTACTTCTGAAAGAGAATCGAGTTCAACAGAAGTTTTGTCAAACAATTTTTTCCAGCGTAGTGGAAACATTATACATGGATGCCATTCTGCACACCTGAAATATCTGGAAAATAAACCACAGTAGGATATGACAAACAAAAGTAGGTGATTACGGACTAATTACAAACTATGACGAAAACAGTGGATACTCACTGAGTTCGACTGAAAAAAGTTATTTTGTTTTTCACGATCAATAATTTAATCTAACAGTTGATTCAGTGTTAATTTGCAAAAGAGTCACACAAACAAATATGTAATCTCAATATAAGACCTAGAAATGCTGAGCAATGATACTCCTCATACTTGGACTCTTATAAGAAATGGACAGGTAAATGGAAATGCAAGCGAAAATCATAGATGACTAGAATAAGAAAATAGGCAAGAAGAAAGAGAGAGTTAATAAATAAATAAGTAAGAATATGAAAGAAGGAAGTGGGTTAAAGCAAGATGTTTTTGTAATCAGTTTTGTACTCTATCTTCCGAAAAGTCAAAGGCTTCAAATTGCATATTTGAAACATGACTCGAATACCGTCAGAACAGCCTTCAGTTTTATGCACTACTCAATGAATTTGTAGGCAAAAAACATCACTTTGTCTGCCTGCCACTACTCCTTCCTTCACACTAATATTACATAAATTAACACAACAAGTTTTATTGCATACAGACTGTTCGAGTGACTTTCCTTTCAGATTAGATTACGCCAAAATTAGTCAATCGATAACTCTCATACCAAACCAAAGGAAGAATAAAGAGTTTCTTATCAGTCTTGTAAGGGAGAATATATGGCATATTCCTTTTTTTAGTTGGCGGTACCTTTAACTGGTGGGTAAAATGGAGTTTCAATAAAGAAGCCGAAATATACCAGCATGATTTCATGAAAACTCAGTGAGATGCTTTAAACTTTTCAACTTACGGCCTCCTTTAATCCATTACAGATATCAGCATCAAGTAACATTTCCCGACGAAAGTGCAGCGAATGTAACACGGTTCAAGAATGTAGTGTTACCAATAATTTGTACTCCAGAAAAAGCTTTTAACATAAAATAAGATTTTAAAAACATACAAAAATATATATTATTTGTCATTAAAGCACCAAAGTAATTGGCTATGATGCTATAATGTTCAGGGAATGTAGTCTAGTGATGACGTTCACAATAAAGCGGTACAACAGTGACCCAAGGTGCTGATATCCGTGAACAGGGATATTTACAAAACGAATTAGTGCATTAAATTAAAGCAGATAACAAAAATTTATGAAAGCACACAACATACAAACACGTATATTGTGTAACGATTTAGTGAACTGGTTTGAATGAATGAAAATTCGAATGCTCTTGTTTATTTCATAGAACTTGATCAAGTCGATTTTCATTTTCGCATAGGTAGCTACAAATATTACTCTGAAATCTTCTTTAGCAGTAAGTATCATCCTAGTCCATCAGCCGAAAACATTTGGTTCGAACGCTACGCAAGTCTAAGTTTTCATTTCATCTTAAATCAACCACACTAAATCAGTGACAGTCTGTTGGCGTAAAGCTACCTCAAATAGTGTCGTCAATAAGTATTTGTATATGCAAAATCTGGGATAGAATAACTTGAAAATTAGCGGTCAAATGCCCTAACATCAGAAGATAAATCGTCCAAAGTGTTTTTCCACTAGTAAATCCATTAGGCAGTCTCCATAAATTGGGTTAATATTCTCATGACAGAATCTCCTGTATATGTACTGTGTTTGGGATTCATTCAGTTAAAATTTAGGGGTCACTAAACTCTAGCCCAAGTGGCTGAATGCTAAGTGACCTTGGCCAGGTCCGATGCCTGGTGATGTTGCGGATGTCCACCATCGAAGAGTCCCAACATGGGACAAAACGCCTGTCCTGACTCTCTCTGTCACTGTCTGGATTCAGCATTCAACTTAGCATCGAAGTGCAGCAGTTCGAGTTACCACGTTCCAAATAACACACAAAGGTAGACAAGAAGATGAGTGAAGAGAATCAATAGAGTTTGACAAGTATAAGAGTGAAACAGAATGGGTAATGGTAGAAAGGAATATGAAAGATTACAGAGACTGAATACAACTGCGCCATTGACAACGATTTTGAGCCATGTCACCTATTGTCTCCAGCCATTGATTCCTAGAGTCCCGAGGGCCCCAACCCGGAAGTCTGCATCTCCCTACCTGACTCAGTTTAACTGTCAATGATTTCATGGATTGATGCCATGTTTTTGTTTGGCCACTACTTACTCTTTTCCAACCTGCATGACCAGCACGTGACCTAGCCATATCAATCTGTGCGACTTTATAGCCTCGTCGATTGATTTTCCCTCTTCGCCCAACACTTTACGCCTAACGTCAACATTACTTACCTTATTATACCACCTAACATGAGAAAAAGATCGCAGACATCTATAATCAAAAACAGTCAACCTATTCATGTCTTCAACTCGTATTAGCCCTGTTTCAGAGCCATAAGGAAGGACGGAGCAAACTGCTGAGCAGTACACACGTCCTTTGGTTGATAGCCGGATGCCATGCCAACGCCAGAAATGGTGTAAGTCAGCGAAAGCAGCTCGAGCTTTTCGGATCCGTGCTGAGATTTCGTCGCCAATCAGTCCGTTGGTGCTGATACAACTTCCCAAATAGGTGAAGTGGTCGACATGTTCTATCAATTCACTCCCTATCACTAAGCTGGGAGTTGACGTAGTCCAGTCCAGTAGCGGCATCTTACATTTTGTAGGGGTGAATCGCATGCCAAACATACGAAGATTGCTGCTCAAGGTGTTCAGAAGACTCTGCATTTTGTCAGCATCCTCCCCTAACAGGACTATGTCATCTGGATATTCTAAGTCCATAAGACTATTCTCTGGTAACAAGTAGATTCCTAAGTCGTTACGTTCAATTAAGGATACTTCCATTAGCATATCTATGATGAAGTTAAACAGAAATGGGGAGAGTGGACATCCCTGTCGGACACCACTGGTTGTTACTAATTCAGATGACCATTTCCCATAAGCCCTTACACGACTTTGTGAGTTTGAATAGAGTGCCTTGATTAGTGCAATGTACTTTCTTGGCACTCCCTTCAAAGTCAGACATTGCCATAGTACCTTTCGATCCACGGAGTCGAAGGCCGCCTTCAAGTCAAGAAATATGGCAATTGTTGGACGCCAAAAAGTGTGTCTATGTTCTAGAATCTGTCGAAGAGTGAAGATATGATCTATGCACCCTCTACCTGGTCTAAAGCCTGTTTGATTTTCCCTCGTTTGTTCCTCCCGAGTTCTGCTTAGTCTATGCATGATTACTGAGCCTAGGATTTTAGACTATGTTGTAGGCTGATCCCCTATGATTATCCAGAGGATTGTTTCCTTCTTGAATATCTATAATGACTTACCCCAGTATGGCGTCTCTATTCCCAGATTTGCCTAGTACCTAGTTAATCTACACTAGTATGTCACCCCATATTTAAACCTCCGGATCGTCGGTCCTGCCTTTGCTTTTGTACCTCACAGACGCGGACCAGTGTCTATATCCCATTGGGGGATGGCGGGAGGTTCATGTGCTGTAGGCAAGTTAATTGTCCAAAGTTTTTTCCAGCGTTCAAGGCGTCTATCCGAGATAATTAAGGAGCCATTTTCTCAGAAATAGTCTCACTTATGATTTGCCTTCTCCCACCCGTTTCTCTGATGAGTCTAAAGAGTTGCCTAGTGTTGCCTATCGCCGATGCTTTTTCCATCTCTTTCGCCTTTGTCACCCACTACTGTTCAGGGTCCTTGTGGAGACTTTCGTAAGTTTCGTTTTGTGCAGCTTTCGCTCCTCATTGAATTCGGAGCTCGCCGGAATAAGTCTTCTAGCATCTATCAGTTCGGATGAGGCAGTCGAAATCCAGTGGTTTTTACTCACCTTTGGGTTTACCTTATTCACAGCTTTTTACAGCTGTATCTATGGCCGACTGAATATTCTTCCAGGCTTCTTCAGGGTGAGCACAGCTGTCGAACTCAGATATGTGTTTAGCTTGTTCTTCCTCAAATAGGGATTTATTTCCCTGATCGAGCTGGAGACGTGATGGGTTTACCGCCAGCTGTTTCCTACGTCCGTTTATTCGTAAGCACACACGAGCGCGGACCAGTGCGTGATCGGTATCTACACAGTATCAAATCAAGTGAAAAATAATGGAACTATATAAATGAAGTTAGGAAGTCGTGTGATTACTTTGATATGATTATGAGTTTGTTTGTGGAGTTTGTTTGAGATGCTCTTTATGACGCGCCAAGTCTCTGATCCGTATAGTAGCTGAGGTCATAGTGACCTTGAATAATCAATCAAAATCCGGGTGCAAAAATGGCGACTATTCCTCACAAGCGTTGTGAAGGGCATTATACACACTGTAAACAAAATATTACACTGTCTAAATGTCTATTATATACTGTAGGGGAATTTTCCAGTCATTTCAAAGAAAATCCATAGACAAATCATACCGTTCCTGATAGATATATATGTCACGGTGACTGTAGATTATGTAACTTTCGGATCCGTTGATATGGCTAGCTAGTTAGTTATTCAAACTATCCATAAAACCCTAACCTTAGCCATAACTCTAAACCCCAACCTTAACAAAGAAAAGCATCTGGAGAATAAGTAGAATCCTGTGTCAACTTTTTTAAAAATGATTCTGTCTTATGGCACTAATTACATCTGTAGCAATATTTTTCTACTGCATGGTTGTTTTCCATTAATTTCATAGTATCCACACATACATAAGCCTTTGTGACATTCAGTAATCTGTTATTGACCTTTCGCAGTTTACTCTTAATCTGTTTTGTTTTCCAAAGTCAACTTTTGATGGACAATGACTTTGGTTTAGTTTCACTTAATCGAATTCCTGACATACAACTGATGAAGCTTCATTAAGGGGAGTATCATGTGTGTCGAGAGATAACCATGGTATAAAAATAATAAACCACTTAAGGAGTTTTAATTGCTTGATTTTCCTCGCAAACCAAAATTAGTTAAAGAAGTCACTGAAAACCAGTATGCACTGGACAGCCCGACCGAAAGCTGCTACCTTGACGTGGTGGTCGGGCTTGAACACCGCAATGTCACAACAAGCTATACTGGCTGAGACTTATGTCTCTTGAGGTCCTACCATGCCATAAAGGTTGCTTGGATAGCGGTTAGACAAAAAGCAGCTACCCAATCCAGTACTATGATACAAACAATCTCACAAAATATCATGCCGGATCGGTCGGGGCCCGGATTATCAACGACCGCGTTTCCTGCTGCCGTGTCACAGGTAGAAGTGAAAAATATGCTACTGAGACACACCAAACAATAAAGAACAAACAAAAACAGGCCGTGTGCGACCGGCCTCAAGCAGTTGTCCCCTGGGCTCTGGGGTCACGCAGCCAACTTCCACGGTGTGGGCAGCCGGGAAGTAACAATCGCCCTCACAATCCGAAATGCACACGAAACCTCCCTAATCCTCAATCATCCTCGCTTCTCCTGTCTCGTAAATTGTACGGACATGCCACGCACTCATTCTTATTCTGCTTTCATCTAGAGAACATACATCGGCTGACTGACTGGCTTCTCGAAGGCTTTCACCAACTCGCTGTGCCATTTTACCTCTCCAATTCCAGCCAAGAATAATATCTTTCTTTGAACTGCTTGTATTTTTAATATATTTTTTGTGTATTGAAGTTTATGTAGAGGTTTGGTAGGTTTAGTGGCGAAAAGTTACTTATCATACACCCAACCCTCCTTCTTTACCCGGACTAGAAAAATATCAAGTTGGTTAGCTAGGCGAGGCGAGAAGGATGTCTTTAAAGGTTGCAGATATTTACTTAAAGTATTCAAACTAGGTACTCTCATTTAAGAACCACATCTGCAGATGTTTGTCTGAAATAAATCGAAAGGCAAAAAGCTACCAATGTGACACTTATTCCGCTTTTCGTTTTCTTATCTCACATTGAGATGGTTTAGCCTAAAATCAATGATAACTGGAAGTTCAATATCAAGTTTTTATTACAATCCAAAGTGATATTTTTGAATAAGCGAAAAATTGTAATGAGAAATAAGGTCTTCATCTGAAGCCAAGAGGGCACACGAAATAAACCTTTTTTATATATGCGAGGAGTGGTTTCAAGTCATCTCAGATACAGTCAAATAAATATCAGTATTATGTGGATTTTGGGATTTCTTTCTGAAATTCGACGTCTAAACTGGTCGAAGAAGCAGCCGGCGAAGACAGGACTCCAGGTGAACATAGACAAGACGGAGGTCATGAAAATAACCAACCAATAACAGCAACAACAGCAACAACATCCAGCGCCAATCACCATCAACAAGAGGGATTTGAAAGAGGTTAATTACTTCATTCACTCAATTATCTAGGGAGCATTGCCTCAACCACAGGCAGTCGGAACGGACGAGGATGTCAAATACAGCAAGAATCAGGAAGGCGAGAAACACATTCATCAACCTGAAATCAATCTGGAAATCTTTGTCACTCAGCCAGCATCAACAACAAAATTCGGTCGGATCTTCAATACTAACGCCAAGTAAGTCATTTCTTCTATACGGATCAGAAACTTGGCGGGTGGGTTACACAGAATATTTCCAACAGCCTATCGCAGACCTTCATCAACAACTGTCTTCGCTGGATCTATACTGCAGATCAGATGGCCGGGCCGGAAAGAATCACCAACAGGAAACTATGGGCACAGTCAAACAAAACAAGAACCAATCGCCAGCCAACAAATATGCAGGAGAAATTGGATTGAGATGGATTGGACACTCACTCGCTGAGGCGGCCGCTAGGTGTCATCGCGCGCGCGTCAGGCCACGGGTCGAGTGGAACCAGGCCGAAAAAGGAGGCGGCGAGTGGGACGTCAGTGCAATGGTGGCATGGAGGAGATCGTGTGAAGAGCGAGGAGTTGAAACAGTATGGACTGACATGAATGCATGTGAAAAGTACAGCAGAAGCAAGACAGAAGCAAGTGGAGACATGCATTTGAAGCCCTATATTCCACTAGGAACCCAAGGGCACAATATTAATAAATAAAAATATGGCATTGAATCTTCGAGGAAGTATTAACTAATGAAACCTCAATTCAAGAATTTCGCTTAACTTCAAAAATTGCTCTGCTACGCGAGTTGTTTTAGTTTGATTCAGTTACACTAAACGTTAGAATGCCTCAGAGAGAAGCATTTTGTCTCTCCTGGTACTATTTCTGTATGCGAAGCATTTCCAACCATATATGATGGTTGTTGACATTCATTATGTTTCGTTCACCTATAACATGACATCCATTCATTTTTATTTTACACATCAAATCTGCCCAAGTTAATGAAAAAAGCTGTAGTCAAAGTTCTAAAACATTCAATCACAAAGTATCGTTTCGACAACGGATATGATACTGACATTGTCAAATGATTCACTATTATCTGTAGGCAAATAGAAAGAAGCACGCACGCATTTGTGGAAGCTTGTACAGTTAGAGTTTACTCTTTTCAGGAGTGAAAGCCGGCATTTTGTAACAGCATATACAACAAACGGAATTAAATCTAAGATTAGTTGATGATATTTTTATTGTCTATAAAAGCAAATCAGAAGCTGAAAACTAGTTGACAGAATCTGTGTCACACTATTCGAATCTCAACTTTAAAACGGAACACAAGGAAAATGATATCACGCAATTCCTAGATGTCTCTCTGCAGAAGAGGATTTAGGGCACAATGGAAAGATCTGTATTCAGAAAGTCTTCACAGGCCGGAAGGTAAGCACATTTTAAATATTTTGTTCTAATTCAATATAAAACAGAACTTAGAACAGTTTTCAATGGTGAACGCAAAATTTGTTTTCACAGTACAATCGAATATATAATAAAAAATGTGAAGGATATTTTATTTAGGAATGGATATCCTGAGGGCTCATTAATAAATGCTCGAAAGAAACAAGCCCCAGTAAAACCAATCAATGAGTTTCAAAGAAGGCCGCTTATAATAATTAGCAATTTTAAGATTATGTACAAGGAGCAGTCAAACGAAGACCTGATAAAACTATCAAGAGAACCTATTATCCTTCAGGACTATTGTTCTTTAAAACCACCAAACTCATGCTTCAAAAGTCAGAGAAAAACCTTTCTTCAATCCTCAACATTTAAATCTGCGTATATCAGTTTGAATTTTTTTAGTTTCGACAGAAAGACTACTGTCTACTCTCATAATGGGGCATTTACCATAGTCGTTGAAAACAGCTGAAGTCAGAGCGAAAAATAGTTCAGTAACATTGCTTCATGGAGACTACGGACATGATACTGACGCAGTCAAGTGATTTATTATTTTCAGCTAAAAACGAGCAGAAAGATTTTCGCGTTTATAGAGGCTTGTGCACTTCAAGGAAAGCACAAAGAAAATCGCCCCACCATGTATAAAGGACATCTCAGAAATAGCCGCAAGACTCTTTAAATTTTTAGAAATTGACATTGCACACAAAGCAACAAAATCGCTCCATCAGTTCTATGTCAAACAAAACACTCAACAACGAGAGAACGTAAAACCAAAATCATCTACAAAATAAATTGTATCAACTGCGATAAACACTACATTGGTCAAAGTGAACGTCCTCTTGGTCCTCGTTTCCATGAATATAAACTAGCCGTCAAAAGACATGACATCCACTCCCTAACATCGCCTTACTGCAAACAGACAACCATGGACATCAATTTGACTGGGACAACATTCAAATATTAGACAGAAGAAACACCAAGAATGCTATGGAATTTTTAGAAGCCTGGTATTGCAGTGAATGGTCAATCAATAGACACATCGAGATAGACAAAATTTCCCAACCGATAAGAAAGAAATCTCACAGACAAAGCTTGAAGTTCAAGTCAAGGAAACAATCAGTTACAATGCAAGTAGCCAAAAAGATGTGAAAACATACAAAAACAACCAATCACCTTCAAGGTCACCAGGAGAGATGACTAACGAACTCGTAGAGAAATCTAAGAGCTCACTTCAAGAAATTGAAGTATGCGCTAAAGATGTTGCCTAGCAGGGCAATGAAAGCTTCGCAAATTAACTATCCAGCTTAGACAACACAACCACATCAAACCTGATCTTTTTGTACAGAAAATAATGGTGGTCACTTTTAGTCTACCATGACATTATGTATTACCTAACTATATTTATTATTAGTAGTAGTATTTTATCCCATTTATTATTATTTTTGACGCATTTAAAACACTCTTTTGTCAGCACTGCTATCTTAACTCATTTCATTACAATTACCGTTATTATGATTGAGTTTGCATTTGTTATTTTCATGTTCTTTCTCTGATAACCAATTGTTTATTACAGTGATCTAGCTAACCCATAATCCATTGTAACCCTAATTTGAATTTCCCATACCCATTCTACCTGAACTTGGTCAGGTAGTAAAATATTCACACCTGTCATTTCGCCTGACTGATTCATTTTAGTTTGTTAGCTAATCACTCATATATATCTCAGTGTATTATATCTAATAATAATAAACAAAACTATCACAATAAAATGTCCATTTGAAGAGTTCTACCGAAAACTGATGAATTCATTATATGCCAATTTAATAACACTTGTTACTTGTTTCATATCTGATTTTCTAAGTAATTCATCACCGTTAATGCAAGCTTTTATGTTTTCTTTCTTCACTTTTTACAAGAATCCTTTTGATTTTGATTAATTTCTGATTAAAGTGATGTTTTGTTTTCAATGTATTCAGATGAATGTCTACCTACTTGAACCAAAACATTCTAAATGTCAACAGAGAGTACAGTAAACACATGCATGAAGTGAATCTTTGATGAGATAATTACTTGTCTCTTTTTTAATGTTAGGATTATCAATAAGAGAACTAGTTAACTTCAAAATCTATCGAGGTAATAACATTACCATTCTCATTGTTGTTTCTTTTATCAGTTTACTTTAAATATATTTGACTGATTATATTTCGTCACGAAACAACTTCAGATAGAGAGATTACTGAAAACTAAGGAGCACTGAATGACGCCGACATGGATAAAACTGAGGACTTCCATGGTTCTTGGATGCACACCTTTGAAGAATGCTAATGTGGGATGAAGCAGCCATAAAGTTCTCCTGTATTTCAAGGATTCCCCTAAATGATGTTAGTTGGTGACAATATCTAACAATTGAAATTAAATTAATCTAAATCCCCACATTATTAACTGAACTCATCAAGAACACACCTATCTGTTTGTTATTTTTAAGGCACTGGTAATGTTTACGTCCAACTGCTGAATAAACCTCCTTCTGAATAACAAATATTGATGTCAGTAATTCATTACTGGAATCCAAAGTGAGATTGTTAATCTGAAGCATTATATCTGCAACCAGTTGATATAGTGCGAGAGAAGAATATATTTTCATCAGTAATAAAATACATTACTGAAATAATAGAGAAGATTTGTATCGTAGTTGAATGATTTTGATTTAATTGTGTTCTTTGAACTGGTTGACTTAATTAAGAAGCTTTCGTTGTCTTCTTAGACAACATTTGCAGCACAGATTTCAGTAGGAAATGAACTTATATGAATTCTCCAAGAGTGATGTAATTGTATCTCCTGACAACCATTGTTGTGATCAGTTGTTAATTTACATCTCCACTTATTATTTTTGTTGACTTGGAATATGAACTTTCTTGTCATGTGATTTATGTTTTATTATTTGGTAAATTCAATCTATTGCACTGTGATTTGTCAACTAATTCGCCACTACGGTGTGCCGCCAACAATTATTCATCTCATCCAGCAGTTGTACGACAATGCTGCATGCCGAGTAATCCACAACAGGAAACTCACAGAAGCCTTCAAAGTGAAGGTAGGAGTAAGGCAAGCTGACTGGCTGCCTACTATCTTCAATGATTTTCCTGATCGTCGTAGCCTCAATAATGCGACAGACGGTGGGCAGTGAGGAAACAGGCATAAAATGGACTCACATAAAAATTTGGAGGATCCGAACTTCGCCGATGTTATATGTCTGATTTCCTACAAACTGGAAGATATGCAAGTGAAAAGTAACAACTTGCCAGAAGAAGCATCAAAAATAGGAATTCAGAGGGACAGAGAAAACAGAGGTAGGTGATGAAGATTTCTGGTCAACACCAACAGCCACAGCAACAGAAACAGACAAAAATCAGCCAGCGTAAATGGGAGAAATCCGGAAGAAGAAACCTCTTTAACTGTTCACCTAGTTGGGAAACATTGTCTCAACCACAGGCCAATGGAACTGATGAGGATATCAAAGCGAGGATCGGGAAAGCAAGGAAAGCTTTCATTTCTCTCACGTCTGTGTGGAGGTCAACAGAACTCAGCGTGAAAATTAAGATCCTTATTTTCAACTTCAGTGTGAATTCAGTGCTACTTAATGGATCAGAGACTTGGCGCGGCATGAAGAGCACCTCAAACAAACTACAAACCATTACCAACATCTATCTTCGTTCAATACTACTCAAGATATGATAGCCAGCCAGAAAAGATCAGTAATATCGATGGATCCATGGGAGCGAACCAACTCAGCAGAAACCAGTTGTGCAAAAGGGGGTAAAAAAAAAAAAACAAACCCTCTCTGGGGGGGGGGGGGGGGGGAAGAAGGGAAAAAAAAAAAAAAAAAAAAATAATTTTTTTTTTTTTTTTTACTTAATTTTTTTTTTAAACTAATATTTTTTAAAAAAATTTTTTTTTTTGGCCCTTTTTTTTTTTTTTATTTTTTTTTTTTTTTAAATTAATTTTTAAAACGAAAAAAAAAAAAAATTAAAAAAAAAAAAAAAAAAAATAAAAAAAAAAAAAAAGAAAAACAAACATTAAATAAAATTTATTTAAAAAAAAATTTAAAAAAAAAAAAAAAAAATATTTTTTTAGGAAAAAATCAAAAATAAAATATTTTATTAAAAAAAATTTTAAAAAAAAAGATTTTTTTGGAAAACCTTTTTAATGTAATATTTTTATTTTTTTTTTTTTTAAAAAAAAATTCCCCCTAAAAAAAAAAAAAAAAAAAAAAAATAAAAAAATCGTTTTTTAAAGTTTAAAAAAAAAATTTTAAATATTATTTAAAAAGGGGATCCTTTGTTGTTTTACTCTGTAAAATAAACCTACAAAACATGGCTTTTCAGAATAGTTTAGAGCAATAAAAAGATTTATAATTATCAGCTAGTAGAACTTAAAACAATGAGTCAGAAAGACTGCATTCTTTTTAAAGTCTCAATTTTCAGTAAATGATTTTCTCACGTTTAAATCGTCTGATTGCGATCGCTTCGGCAAATCGTAGTATACTTGCTGTCCTTCGTCTATTTAATATTTTGAAGGACTTAGAAATCTCTATGAGATATCCGGTATCAACAGTATGTCTGGCAATTTCACTCTGAGAATATTTACTTTCATTCAGGCACAGGTTTTTGGGAATATGTTCAAAAACCGGGTAGAAACACTTTTTCCGTCCTTCCAATGCACTTTTCCACGAAAGTGCACGTAAATTCATAAACCCAGTTGGAGGTGACATCAGCAGGGTATCTATCAACTTTTGAGTGGCTTAAAGAAGAAGTGGGACTGTATAATTTTATGAGTTTTGCCTCCGGGAGGCTTTTTTTTTAACTTAACGCGTATGAGTCACTTTCAACCGCAACATCTTGCAAGACCATCTCAATGAATGCATACCTATATTTGAATATATTTGCATTACACAGAATTTTGTAAATTATGGGTAACACTAAGTAGACGTCTGCTTAACTTTGTGAATGACTTCAAGAAAACTAAAAAAGAATAAGCAATTAAACTAGTTTATCATGCTCTTATTACCTTATAATGTTTTACAATAGCTCCATTATGGATAAAATTCTATTTGAATAAAATCACAAGGTGTTAAACAGTAATAGATTTACTGATGACGCCTCTAGCACAAATAATTGCTCATAAGCATATCAAGGCATTCTCACTCATCTTTCTCGCTTTATTTGAAGCAAGTTATTTGAGTCATAATTTAGCACAATGCCAAGTTTTATCCTTATATCAACTTTACAATAGCTACTTTTTGTGGTCAGAAGGTTGAAAGTTGAACGTATTCAGAAAATGTAGCAAAAAATTCATCAGCTTTATCACATCGTGGTGAGATATGTCACATTCGCTGAAAATAAGCTACATATTCGTTCATAGCATACTTTACACAAAAATTTCAGCTCTCCGATAGGATTCTTCAGAAGACAGCAAAAAATACATTTGAAGGACGACGATACTAATTTATTTTACATCGTAACAGTTATTTTCTACAGAATGTTACCGCTATTTTGAAAATTTACCATTATACTACAGAAAGTTGTAAGATATTACACTCAAACATCTTATGAATACAATATTATCAAGTTTATTTAATTTCTGATGCAAAAAGAAATATCAAAAGTAAAATATAGAAAAACTTCTAATTGAATTTATTTTAAAAATACTCAAATTTAGGTAATTGAGTAAGCGAATTGAAAGTTTATTTGATCAGAAATGATGTGACCATCTGGAAATATTTGTGTTTTTATCAAAGAATTCTATATCCAAAATCTGGATACAAACACTCGCTTTTTGCAGTTCTAAATGATAAACAAGTGAGAAAATCTATCTAGCTAAAGTTTTTTTTTCTCTACATACTTTGAATTTATGGTCATAAAATTATGCGTTTTATGCCTATCTTTATTTATTATTTATTACACATGGTTTTCTTTTCTAACTCAGTCATTTTGTTTTATTACTAGCCAAACAACCACAGATGTCGGTTTAAGTCATCTGAATTATTTAAAAAAACAGTAGTTGTAGCTGTTTAGATGATGACAACAATCATTTTCTATTCTTCTGTGTACTTTGCTGGCTTTTAAGTTCCAGATACTTTTCTAATTTTTTTGCTTTTATTAGTTTCATAGAAAAGATTTAGGCTTTTCGATGTAGTCCATTTCTGCAATTAATAGTGTTCTCTGAGCTGGTTGGTTTAGTTGCGGAGCTTTCGTCGTCCTTCTGGACAACATCTTCAGCGCAATATTTAGCATAAATTGAAATGATTTAAATTCCTTCATGAGTGATATAATTACGTCTCCCGGTAACCATCTTTACATATGTATTGACCATTTTCTATTGACTTGGATTTTAAACTTTCTGGCCACCTGATTTACTTTTATTAGTTGGTATATTTGGTCTGTATTAACGTGTTTGTTAATTGCATATTCGTTTGAGTACCCGGCTTCTGGGAATTCACTGGCA
Organism: Trichobilharzia regenti; assembly: GCA_944472135.2. Taxonomy (NCBI): domain Eukaryota; kingdom Metazoa; phylum Platyhelminthes; class Trematoda; order Strigeidida; family Schistosomatidae; genus Trichobilharzia; species Trichobilharzia regenti. The sequence goes on along the minus strand of OX235262.1, from coordinate 142,118,072 downwards.
CTTTTGGTGTTTCCTCTGTCTAACACTTCGACATTATCCCGATCAAAATGATGTCCATAATTGTCTATATGCATTGATATGAAAGAATATATATATCGTGTCTTTTCACAGCTGATTTGTGTTCTTGGATTCTAATTCGAAGGGGACTCCCAATTTGACCGATGTAATGCCTGTTACAGTTCATACAATTTATTTTGTAAATAGTATTAATTTTGTCTTCTTTTTCTGTTGGATCTTTCGGTTTGCACAATATCGAATTAAGTGATCTGGCTGGCTTGTATGCTATATATATATATATAGCATACAGTTTTCTTGTGATCTTTAATGTTGGTTCCTTGTTGGTGTTTTGATTCAATTTTAAACACGTTTTGATGAAATTTTGTGGATAACCGTTCTTTTTGAAGACCATTTGTAGGTATTTTTCTTCCATTTTTTTCACCTTTGAAGTGCTGCAGTGTGTTTGATCTCTTTTAAACAAAATCTGGGTTAGTTGATCCAAATAAGATAATAAATCTAGAGAATAGTTCAGCTACACCAGTGACTACATGCAGTTACACACAACCATAAAATACGATGGATGGGATAAGATGACAGTTTTCAAATCTAATGTCACAGGGGGAAGGGAGAGATTGATAACAGAGGCTTTGTTTATTGAATCAACTGCAAATACATGTAATAGAAATGATGCAACACCTGTTCAGTTGGATTTTTGGAAAATTCTACTACCCCAACGACGACAAACAGGAGAAGACAAAGAAAACTATAAAACTCAAGTTTCGAATTCGTGTGATCACAGTTGATATGATTATAAGCAATAATAAATTTTGTTCGAAACCTCGTCATCCGTTAAATAATACAGTTTCTCTGTGTGATACATATAATAAACAAACTAATATGGAATTGAAGAAAAAAAGACAGATTCAGCAAAGAAGATTTTCTTTTTCAACGAAATCATCTTCAGAGGCTGTATAGTGTTATTTATACGAACAAAAATATATAGTGGCCTATTACTGAGTAATACAGGATGACATAATTTATATAATTAATCAGAAGTGGCTTTAAAAGTGAAAATTAAAAGTTGTAAATTACGTGGTACTCAATGGCACAAAGGTAGAAATTTGATAAGGTTAAAATTGCTCTTGAGTGAGAATAAAGTTGGTATTTGAGTGTCAGTTTACCAAGTGTAAAGGCGGTGTGAAAATATACAAAAGGAGCATATGAGAGTGATAATAGTGAATTAACTACTAAAGCAAAAGCAAACTAAAAGTAAAATTAAAAACTAAGAAGAAAAGGGAACGATTAGTGAAGAGGTTAAGACCAAGGTAGAATAAGAGGCTGGACAAAATATGGAATTACTTACTACCACAATGTCTAAGTTTTACACATATATTAAAATAAAATTTTATTTAAAAGAAAAAGCGATGGTGAATATATTTTTGGTTGCCGATTACCTCCAACCATCTAATACGATGGTAAATATAGTTTGCAGAATTTTCAACTTTTTTCAAGAGAAGTCTGCTTTTTTTATCCTAGAAATATACTACCAAAAAAAAACACTGTAACCTCACAGTTGTATGTGGCTCTTCAGTATATCGTTAGTGTACAATGCCAATCAATGAAATATTTTGTTGCCACACTGAACACTGGACGTTATATCACTCAATGTTGTTTAAAAACGAAGTAGCTTTAAACATTCTTTCACCGTTGAGTGATTAAAATTACTTCAAGAATTTAAAACATATGTTCTTTCACGACGGGAAACACATGGTATTCAGAAAAATTAGAAAATGTCATTAACACTCGTTCATTTACGGAGGAAAAGAGCATTTTAAGTAAGAGAACAAGTAACAAAATAAATTGCATGGGAGTCTATTTTTTAATGCGTCTGTAAAAAGCATCTATCTTAAAAATTCTGAAACAGACTGACAAAGTGGAATGAGTACATAAGTAGCTAGCTAGCTCGTTTACTTAGACTATCTGTTTTGTATGGAAAATTATTCTGAATATCTTTTTACGTATTTTTAAGTCAATTTCCATTTTCCTGTCGACTGGCTGGAATGAAATGTTCGACTTCAATGATGTCTAGTGATTACCATAAAATTATTTGGTTGTTGGTAACTGACAGTGGTATTTAGTTAGAACGCTCAAATATTCCCTAGGTGAGATGTATCACCTAAATATCAGTGACTGATAACTGAGGGTCCTAAATAGGGCTAAATGAGCATCCTAGATTTTGCTAATAGTTACTATCGCCACAATTGCGTGAGTGTCTTTTTGTCTGAGAACACTATATGCTTTTAATCCTAATGAAAAATAACACAAGATTTCATTCAGTTGTCTTACTGCCATCTGAAGGCTAAGTAGGCAAGATAAAATGACCAGTAGGGTGCAGCAGGTCGGGTGTGAGGACAAATACTCGCCGAAGACATTGGATAGCGGTTGCGCTACGTCGTGAATTGGCAGAAGTTAGAATTCATGGGCTGGCTATTGGATCGGTTTCCAGTGGCTTAATGGTATACGAGCTCGTTGGCCTTGTAACCAGAAGGTCCTGGGTTCGAACCCCGGTGGGTGGGTGCGTGTTGCTGAAGAGTCCCAAATTGGGACGAAAGAGCTGTCCAGTATTCCCAGGTTTTCAATGGTTCTCTAACTAATGTCAGCTCATGATGGAATCCTGCAAACCAATCAAATCCCTACAAACCAACACTTGAATAACAAGATAAAATAATTTTTCATGAAAGAATGCTGTAGGCTAAGACGTTTTTCAGAACCAAATAAAGCGGCTTTTCATTGTATTGACCAGGAGGAAAGTTGAACACGATTAAGAGCATTCAAAATTCTCTGGTTTTTGTGAATGTGTCAAAAGAAATGTGTTGGCTATTGCATTCTTTCGGAAAATGAAAAAAATTCAGTATTTTTCTAATGAATGTGTGATAATCCGAAATAAAGTTCCTTTTGAAAAACATTTTACCGCTTTCCGATAATAAATTGCACTTGTACTAGATCTGTGTTAGATTTTGGAAATATGACATTCTAATAGCAAAATATTCACTACTTAAGTAAAAGTGCGATACGTGAGTGTGGAAAAAAGGTAATCTGTTTTTATTTCCGAAAGGTATATGAATAACCAGTATACAGTGTGTGAAAGCATTCTTTACTAAATGCCACAAGAATAAACTATATAGATTTACAGGATTGCATCATTAGCTGACATTAGTTGGAGAACCATTGAAAAACCTGAGAGTACTGGACAGCTCTTTCGTCCAGTTTGGGACTCTTCAGCAACATGCACCCACCCACCGGGGTTCGAACCCAGGACCTTCTGGTTACAAGGCCAACGAGCTCGTATACCATTAAGCCACTGGAAACCGATCCAATAGCCAGCCATGAATTCTAACTTCTGCCAATTCACGACATAGCGCAACCGCTATCCAATGTCTTCGGCGAGTATTTGTCCTCACACCCGACCTGCTGCACCCTACTGGTCACGACTTCCCACTGGAGCCCAGGTAACTACCTATATAGATAGGTAACTTACTAATAGATCATTGCATAACTAGGCATTTGAATCTTTAAGCCATCATCGAAATGAGAGGTAAATTTATCACACATAAATTTAGTTGCAAACGCTGCTCTAGTTTTCCTTTTTTGTGTATTTTCGCATTGCATCCGCTTTCACACCAGTTATGAGCAAAAATAATAAAATATACTGTCGTGGCAATATTCTGCAAACTTGATAGCAGTAGGATGCCTCTCTACTGGTTACTTGAATATAATATTCGCATCGAAATTAATTGATTTTTCATGTTGTTTTTACAGCAAAGCCTTAGATTTAGATTTCGGGCTGGCTGGCACTCGTCAGCAATGCGTATCTGCAACCTTGAAGTAACTTATGTCTTTTCTGAAATTCAAACCCGCTTTACCCAGTACTACAGTAAGAGACATTACCACACTGCAAACTTAAGTGATAGAATTCAGTCTACACCAAAAAAGAACTAGACACATCACACTGGGTACTAACTAGTGTCCAATCAAAAGTCTTAGGAAATTCATTATTTGTAGGATGTAATACTTTTACTTTATGAATATTTTTTATCACTTAACGTTCCGCGAGGAACATAAGGCTTCAAGCTAGAGCTCTAAAGTTTTATTAGCAGTGGTTTCAATTTTTACGGAATGGAGTTGCTAGCCTCACGGCAAACCTTCGCTTTTTAGCAGCCTTACTACCAGGTTAGCAAGGTCAGGTAGTACATCGGCCCGGTGTCGAACGTGGGCCACTTGAATAGTGGACGAGCTTTCCACCACTAAACCACCAACACACTCTATGAATATTACTTATGCGTGGTACAGTTTTTTTCCTGAAATATGTGAATCACTCAGCAACATGGGAACCTTGCAGCAACCCCAATGAGGTGTTCTTTCAGAATGGCTGAATGTTCTACGAGCTTGCTTTGTAACTGGAAGGTTTCGGGTTTGAACCTCAATAAGCACTAAAGGCTGAAGAGTCTCAAACTAGGACGGAACAGATTTCCAGTACTCTCTCTGATTTTCCAGTACTTCTGCAACTGATTTCCGCTTGTGATGAAATCTGCAACCCATCAGATCTCTGCAAACCAACACTAAAAGATAAAATATTTTATGGCATATGACTGATACAGTCCTAATATGTATTCATTTTATTACCATGACAAAGTATTTACTAGAAAAGTAGTAGGATTTCTTACTGTGTTATTATCACTTTACTTCACCCGCCTACTTCCTAGTGGCTTGTTTATAAAAAGAGGTGTCTTGTTTAGCGGACAGATGTTAGGACAGTTATTTGTACACAAATTTAATTGTCTCTCAAAATGTTATATTGTTAATGAGATTCGAATTTCCCTTTCTACGCTTCCAAATTTTATGATTTGTACAATAGCAGTCTAAAAGCTTATATCCAATTTGAACTTCTATAATTTATGATAGAAATGAATTTAAGCATTTTTAGCTGCTAAGGAGAGATTTTATGCATATCACTGAAGTACTCATTAATGCTTTATTAAAATTTCCAAAATTTTCTTGATGAAATGGTTTTTGTTCAAGTGGCACGCACTTCATTTATTTCGCCTGATATCAAGTCTAAGAGAATAGTATCATTAGAAAAACGAGATCTATAGTTGACTAATGAGAACAAAATAATTAAATTATCTGAAGTAATAATGGTAACAGAAAATTTTAAATGTCATGCATCAATAGGCTGAATTAGCTTTCAGTCCCGTTTATCATTAATGTTCATCTACTCTCCACAAACTTCATTTGGGGAAAAATTTGATGCATTCCGAGATATTTTACATAGTATGTCGATATACTGACTTATATTTTCTTCATTGTTGCTGTATTATTTCAAAAAAACCTCCACTAGTTCAATAGATAAACAGACATATTTTTAACTTTATAAACTGTCCACCATTTTAATGAAACAATTTGAGCGGAATAAATAATATAACGCCTACATAATTTATGGTTCAGTGATTATTCTCATTAGAAAAGCAAGTGGAAAATGTGTAATATTTAAAATCCTGATCACTGGATATGTGAATTGTGTTTATTTCAGAGTAAGCGTTTGATCACCCGTAAGCAGGTTTCAGTAATGTTAGTCAATGACATGTAAGCTAAATTCTGGAAATGAAATAAGAAAAGTTGCTTTTTTCAAACACCAGTCAGGAATGTTTTAGTCGCATTGTCTCAGGTGGATTTATAATAATAATAATAATAATAACAGCTTTATTCCAAACAGTATTTGTGGTACAGGTATGGAATTTTCAGCGTGCATTACAGTATATTGCATCTAATTACCTCATAAATTATATAAGATTTTAAAAAATCAAAAATAAATAAAAATAAAATAAATAAGTTATAAATAAATAAAATAAATAAATATTAAAAATTAAGAAAAAAACAGCGTAGAGTATTTCATTTCAAACAATGCACCACAGGATTTGAAATATAAAGTTGATGTGTGGTAGTAGATGAGAACAACAGTGTAGTAGTAACGAGGAAAGGAAAACAAAAACTAATGGGACTATTTGTTAGAGTGCTGCAGTAAGTTTATCCTGTCATACCTAACGGATTTCTCATCACATAACAGCTGTGCCAGATATGGTATTGTGGAGTTTTTGTATTTGGTAGTCCTAGCATATAGCCTCCTGTAGCTGCTTCTAGTTCTTCCAGATGAAATGCAAGGAGATAGATGCGTATAGAGAGGATGCTCGGGGTCCGACAATATTGTATTCGCTAGTTCCTTACATGACATTATATGTCTATCTACAATAGTGTTCACTAGTTGGTCTAACGATATCCCACTTGCCCTACTAACAGCTTTTAGTGCCCTTCTCAGCGAAGCAAAGTCTTTCTTAAGTAGTCCAGGAAAGACTAATGGGGAGCAGTAAAGGAGGATGGGTAGAATACAAGAATTTACAAACTGAGAAAGCAAAGACTGCTTTATACCAGACTGCAGCTTAATCAGTAGCATATATATTTTTTGTCTGAAATTTAATGAAATCAACTTCATATGCGTTTTTTATAATTTCCACCAGCTGAAATTTGAAATGATATAAAAATAAAACCGTAAAACCTTATTCCTGAAGATGAAAATTTGTTAAATGGTTTACCACTGTTGAATATTTATTCAAAACACGCCATATAATATTCACAGAAATAATGTGAGGATAAAATGAAAGTAGCAATTCAGAGAGGATTACGAATTTTGTATAGATGAGCAGTCATTTTCCAGTATTCCTACTTAACTCACTGTTATTTTTAAATTTTCTAACCACCTGTATAGGGAACCAAGTAGAACAAGTTAGTTTATATCGAGTGCAAATTGACACTTTGATGTAGAATACGTATTTTTGATTTTGAATCTTTGATAGGTTGATGTGGATAGAGCGGTGGATATTAATTTGGGAACTCTGGAGAGAATTTGTAATCGAAGTCATACAAATAGAATAAAGTATAAGCGTTTATAAATTACAGAAAATACTTAATAATTCATAAGTAGAAACACAGTTATTTTTGTTCATCGAAGAAATTTCTTTTCAACGACTTCATTTTCAAGCTGTACAGTCGTAGCATCATCGAGCCGCAGCTGACTTGCAACTAGTTTTTACCAGCTGAAATATGATTAATCAATGCGTCAAGGATAGACTACCGCTTATGTCCACATCTATATGCATTTAGTGTTTTACCTGCTCCTGTGGAGCTGATTATGTTGCACATTGTAAGAGTACTCTCCGAAACGTGTAGCTGAACACTATCCGGTTCGGTTAATCAAAGGTGAATGTAGAACTGCGAAGTCGTCTGGTCATTCAGCCCCATGTGATTCATCCTTCAAGGCTATCTAGATGACAAAATCGAATCGCTCCAAAAGTTTATGTTTTCTTTACTTGTGCATAACCGAAGCTTTAGCTATACATGAACAGAAACCTAAATTCCAGGTTCAAAAACGTTTTCTCAAACCCCTTTCTTTACCTTGGTCATAGTAAAGTTCTTTCTAGTTTTCATTTTATTTTACCACTTGAATTCATTCCACTTTCACATCTTTATTCTTGTCGTAATCTCACTCCTAATTTTTTTTTTAATTTTTAGACAACGCTTGACATTTTTCTTTTAAAAATATTTTGGGTATCAATACACTTATAAAAGAATCTTAAATAATTTTGTAGGCCATCCACTTCAACTCTACCACTTATAACATTTTAATTATCGTCATCCTTATCACTTATATATGTATATTGGCTGAGCAATTATTTATTGCCACTTAATAAATTTTCTGTAATATAAATACGACTGTACAGCTTGAAAATGAAGTCGTTGAAAAGAAATTTCTTCCTTGAACAAAAGGCACTGTGATCTGACTTTAGTCAGAGAACCACTGTAAAACCTGAGAGTACCGGACAGCTGTTTCGTCCTCGTTTGTGACTCTTCATCAGTACGCACCCAGTACGAACCCAGGACATTCTGGTTACAAGGTGAGCTCGTATAACATTAAGCCACTGAGACCCGATCCAATGGCCCACGAATTCTTACTTCTGCCAATTCACAACATAGCGCGATTCCAGCCAATGTTTTCGGCGAGTATTTGTCCTCACACCCGAACTACTCCCAGGTTTCCCAATGGTTCTCTAATGTCAGATCATGATAAAAATCCTGTAACCAATCAAATCCCTATAAACCAACACTTGAATATCAATGAGATGCTCACTAGAGACTTACCGTATTCAGATAGGTAGTTACCTGGGGTTCCAGTGGGAAGTCGTGACCAGTAGGCTGCAGCAGGTCGGGTGTGAGGACAAATACTCGCCGAAGACATTGACTAGGGGTGGCGCTGTGTTGTGAACTGGCAGAAGTTAGAATTCATGGGGTGGCCATTGGATCCGGTCCCAGTGGGTTAATGGTATACGAGCTCACTGAACTTGTAACCAGAAGGTCCTGGTAGGTGCGTGTTGCTGAAGAGTCCCGAACTAGTATGAAACAGCCGTCCAGTACTCCCAGGTTTTCCAGTGGTTCTCTGACTAATGTCAGCTCATGATGAAATCCTGTAACCAATCAAATCGCTACAAACCAACACTTGATAAAGAACTGGGTTTCTAAATCACTTTAAATGATATCCTTCATTGCGGATTATGTTTCTGGAAATATCCGAAATATTTCAAACATTCTTTGTTTGTCTGAATGTTTAAATTACCTTGAAACTGGTCAATAATTTCTGGCCAGAGTTACTATTGTTTATGAGTCTGAATGTAAGCATTTGTGTACATCAATCAAAGTACGCATATGTGTGATGCTAACGGTTATTATACAGATAACTGTTGAACTTCTTAACAGTAAAAGAAGTGGCTTCATAATGTAAATAAATATATATACACACCAATGGTGTTTTTTTCGTATGTTTTGCACGCATGGTCAAATTAAAAATAATGGCACGTATATTTTCAAGAAAGCATGAAAAGGACCAGGTTACTTGGTTGAGACATATATACATATATATATACCCTGCCTTTACATCTATATAACTTATCAAATGTTACTTTCCTAATCTACTTAAACGCTTTAGGTTTTGGAAATGTTAATACATATAACATTACTAAATTTCTTACACTTATACACCTAACTAATAACTATCTCGGGATTTTCTGGTTAGAATAGAAAACTAGCGACCAAGTAAAAGGTTTCAACTATGAATATTTAAAGATAAACACTGGCTGTTCTCAGCAAATTAGGTAATCTAATGCAAGAATGTTCATATTTGATAGTATTTTATTTCATAAAAAAGAGAAAGTCATCGTAAGATTGGAATCAGATTGATTAATTATTAATATTTCCTTTAATTCCTGGAGGAACATAGGGCTTCAGGTGCGTGTTTCCATTGCGTTCGGTTCTCTGCTAGAGTTGTCACCCGGCTCCATGTCTGCCCACATGCTTTCATCTCCTCTTCTCATGACCTCCTCCATGTCACCCTCACAACGATGACCAACTCATCGCTTCCCATTCGAGTTCCACTCGAGAGAGAGAGAGAGCCTAGTGTGTGATGTTACTTGATGGTTTGTTTTCTCAGAGTATAGCCTCAAATCCACCTCCATTTATTCCTGCACATTTGTTGCACAACTGGTTTCTGCTGAGTTGGTTCGCTCCCATGGATCAATCGATATTACTGATCTTTTCTGGCTGGCTATCATATCTTGAGTAGTATTGAACGAAGACAGATGTTGGTAATGGTTTGTAGTTTGTTTGAGGTGCTCTTCATGCCGCGCCAAGTCTCTGATCTATTAAGTAGCACTGAATTCACACTGAAGTTTAAAATCCGGATCTTTTTTCGCACTGAGTTCTGTTGACCTCCACACAGACGTGAGAGAAATGAAAGCTTTCCTTGCTTTCCCGATCCTCGCTTTGATATCCTCATCAGTTCCATTGGCCTGTAGTTGAGACAATGTTTCCCAACTAGGTGAACAGTTAAAGGAGGTTTCTTCTTCCGGATTTCTCCCATTTACGCTGGCTGATTTCTCTCTGTTGTTGTTTCTGTTGCTGTTGGCCACGAATCTTCATCACCTCTGTTTTCTCTATGTTCACCTGAATTCCTATTTTTGATGCTTCTTCTGGCAAATTGTTGCTTTTCCCTGGAATATCTTCCAGTTTGTAGGAAATCAGACATATATCATCGGCGAAGTCCGGATTCTCCAAGTTTTTTGTGTGAGTCCATTTTACGCTAGTTTCCTCATTGCCCGCTGTTTGCCACATTATCCAACTTATGTAGAGAATAATAAAGAAGGTTATGGAGATATTTTTCATTATGTAGCTAAAGAATTTCGATATTGCAGCTGTCCAGTTTCATGATGAAATATAGAAGCAGGACATGCTTCCAGAAGAGACGCCTAAATTTCATGAATATAAAGTTATATAGCTGACTGACGATTTGAACAAGTCAGTCTAAATGGCAGCCACGTCAAATAATCAATACGATCACAATTTATATTTTCTATTATTCTGAAACGGTATAGAAATCATTATTTCACGAAAATACTCACCCACACATTAGCATAAGAATAAAACGTTCAGCGAAGTGCCTGTTTTCCTCGAATTCGTTCTCGTAGCTGTACAACCATATATATATATATATATATATATATATATATATATATATATATAGTTATTCGTGCGTCTACACACATCGAGATTGTCGAACTAAATTAAAAATTAGTTAGGGTTATTGTTTATATCATCAAAATGTTTCAAAAATGTTAGGAATAATCAAACTGTAACCTGGGGATGAAGATTCATAATCATTGACAAGGATTGCGTTATGAAATAGAATACAGACAGAAGACATATAGTGTAGGTTTGTCTGATGTGTGGAACTAATTGTATTGAGTACCGCTTTACATGAGAACCTAATATCTGCAAACTGTTATGCCGGAAAAATCATACTGCAACAAAAAATGATCACAGAAATAATTTTTATTGAAGTTATATATGCATATTGGTCACCTCATTTAGAGCTAAAACGTGATTATAGGCGTGCCGACATGTAATGATAAGGCTGTATCTTGACACTTCTTTGTATTAGGTTGCTGATGCCTACTTTTTCTTCCCTCTTGACTTTTTTAAACAGGCAGATCTTGATGGTCATACTGTATACAGTGTAAATATGCCATTGTATTTGAATAAAAAAAGTAGTTCCAGTTATTTCTGAATGCCTACAGGATTTCATCATGAGTTGATATTGGTTAGAGAACCATTGGAAAATCTGGGAGTACTGGACGGCTATTCCACCCTAGTTTGGGACTCTTCATAGCGCGCACACACCGAGATTCGAACCCAGGATCTTCTGGTTACGAGGCGAGTTCGTAGACCATTAGGCCACTGGGACTCGATCCAATGGCAAATGAATTCTAACTCCTGCCAATTCGCAATATAGCACAACCGCTAGCGAATGTCTTCGGTGAGTATTTGTCCTCACATCCGACCTGCTGCACCCTACTGGTCATGAGCTCCTACTAAAACCCCAGGTAACTAGCTACCTAAATAGGGCCAGTCGTCAGTGAGCGCTTTTGAACGCTACAAGAACACAGTGAACGTTCCATGTGCGTTCTACGTGTTTTCTTTGATTAAAGCTTGATTCCACACCGTATTTTAGATACAGGTATGGAATTTTCAGCATGTGATATCGGTGGCCCAAATTTTGGAGGCCAACCATAGGTATAAGGTGTGCGTCAGCAGGGGATCGAATCCCGGTCCATGTGTATGACCGGCGAGAGTCATGACCGCTGTGCCACCAACGCTTCAGAAATCTGTAGGCGATTCATTTATCCATATGTCAGATACTCCTCCAAAATGGATGGAATTTATATGGTAATAAGCCGTAAATCTAACAGTCACTTTGTCGAAAAGAAAAGAAACGCCTTTATACAACTACACAATGCATTCACCGATACAAGTGAGAAATTATAAATTCATCAGCAGTTTACAAATAAAGAATTCGTGTTGCATTTCATTGTATTGTGCAATATTCAGCATTGTGCTCTTTTAAATACCTCAAGAACGGAAGCGTTAATATTAAAGTTCAATTAATGAATCTAACCGTTTCAGTATTGCATCTGTGTGAATACTGTAGCATGAGATTACTGTTAATGTCTTTGCATTTATGACATCAGTCAATCTGGTTCTCAAATCCCTATTTAAGTTGAAACGTATTGTATGCGTGTGTAGTAAGCACTTGATTCAAAAGCATTCATTTAATAATTTTAAGCATTTTATATTAGTATTGTACCTATCTCTCTGGGATGAGCATTGAAGTGTTATGTTTATCTTTTTAATTAGTGTAATGCATTTGTTTTTTTCCCTATTGATACCTATTTTGTTTATTTTCACATTTCCGATGAAATATTCATGTGATTAACTAAACGCCTTCATAATTCTAAACTACCCAAAAAGGATAGAAGGGTATATGATACTTTATGGGAACAATAGTGTATGTACTTCAAGCCATTAATCCTATGTATATTGTTATTTATTCTCACATCTTTTAACAGATGAATGGAAACGGAAATTTATAATAATATACATTTCCTACAGGTAACCGATAAAAATAAATAAACTTTCAATCAATTTTGTTACCATAGTAACGGATATTAATCAATGAACAAGACAATAAACCTACAGGCTTGTATGCATAAATAAATTTCTCTCTTTCTTTCATTATTTTAATAATAATAATAATATATATATATTTATATATCTATCAGGCAATCATTATTTGTAATATACCCGGTTATAGGACATCTACATTTCTGTGAGGCTACTTATCAATTTCTGTTTCACAAAATAAGCAATGAAACACGCAGCTAATTACTGGTATGTGCTAACGAAAATATCATTATTATGTTTTTTTCTTTTGAAGTTATCTTCTTGTTTCTTTATAATATTGTTAATATTCTGGGTTAGAATGAGAGAATACGAGTGAATTGAGGATGGACACAACAAACAAAGATATTTTATTAACCAGAATGATACGCACTTACCATGTCCACATAAGCTTGAATATCTTCACTCCTAAAACGTCTACTGTGTTTTTTGCGCTAGCGCTGCTTAAATCATACTGATCACAGGTAGTAATACGATGTTTTACTGGCATGAAACAGGAAAACCTTGCTTAGTTTGTTGGCTAGTCTTAGACCTGTAAAAGACCGGGGATTGGGTATGATGCCGGCAAAATACCTTTTAAAATGCAATAAAGTCTCCACTGAACTTCAGATCACAGGCGGAATGAAAGAGTACTCATCAAAATGTTAAGCGATGAGTGAATATTCTACTCTGAAAATCCATACAGACAACACGAACAAACTAAGGGAGAGTGGTTGTCATGATTACGCCAACAGTAGCCAAAGCTTTTATGTAGCAGGAGCTAATCTCCTTCGAGATAATGACGAAAGATTTAACTCGAAAAGAGGAAAGTAACAGCTATATAACGTCACGCTGCAGATCAAGAGAAAAAGGAGACTTTCAATAGACAAGTGCAAAAATTAATTTAGAATACTTCAAGTGGCAATATCAAAACACTCATGGATGAGCTGAACGCAATCCAAAATAAAAGCAAACAATACAGGAAGAGATTTCATCAAGAGTCGGGAGGCTGTTAACTAAATTCATACGAACGGCAAGCTATTTTCAAATTTATAGGCGCCCAATAATACCAACAGCGGAAGCAGAACTACCACTGGACATCAACCCCCGACAAAAACAGAAATCCTTAGGGCCATCAAGATGCTCTAAACTGAAAAAGCACCGGGACTAGACAGAATCCCAGCAGAGGCATTGAAAATGGACCCAAAAACATCAACGGACTTGATGACACCACTACTGGAGAAGGTGTGGAAAGAGGGCGATGTACCTAAGCATTGGAAGAAAGGCCTCTCTTATTCAAACTGCCAAAAAAGGATAATTGAGTGAATGAAAGAACTGGCGCGGAACAGACTGGATTCAGGAGTAGCAAGTCATGCACCAATCAAATCGCAACACTAAAGATCATCATTGAGCAGAGCTTCGAATGGCAGTCAGCTCTCTATCTCAACTTCATCGATTTGAAACCGCCTCCGACAGCTTCAAACGAGAGATGATTTGGTCACTACTTCACCACTACGGGGTGACGCCAACAATTATACATCTCATTCAACAGTTGTTCGACAGTGCTCCATGCCAAGTTATTCACAACAGGAAACCCACGTAACCCTTCGAAGTGAAGACGGGAGTGAAAAAAGCTGGCTGGCTTTCTATTATCCTCAGTGATTCTCCTGATTTCCAGCGGTAAACTGGATAGTGCGACAGACAGCGGGCAATGAGGAAATAGGCATAAAATGAACCCACACAAAAAACTTGGAGGATCTGGATTTCGCCGATGACATTGTCTGATTTCCCACAAACTGAAAGAAATGCAAGTGAAAAGTAACAAGCTGGTAGTAAAATCATCCAGGAAAGATAGACCTTCAGGTGAAAGTAGAGAAAACAGGGATGATCAAGGTACCTGTCTAACAGCAATAGCAGCAATAATAACAGACAACAATCATCATAAATGGAGGAACTTGAAAGAAACAACCTCCTTTACCTACCTACCTGGGAAGCATCATTTCAACTACAGGCGGAACTGACAAGGATATAAAAGCTAGAATCGGAAAAGCAAGACAAGCTTTCATTACTCTCAAGTTTGTGTGGAGGTCAATGGCACTCATCATCAAAAATAAGATCCGGATTTTCAACTCCAATGTGAAGTCATTGCTACTATACGGTCCAGAGACTTGGCGTCGTGTCATGAAGAGCACTTCGAACAAAATGCAAACCTTCATTAACAGCTATCTTCGCCCAATACTCAAGATCAGATGGCCTGAAAAGATCAGCACCAGGGATTTCTGGGAGTGAACCGACTCAGCAGGAATTAGTTGTGCAACAAATGTGCAAGAAAAAATGAAGGTGGATTGGAGGCCATACTCTGAGAAAACAAACTATCAAGCGACATCAACACTTGGCTCTCTCTCTGAGTGGAACTCGAATGGGAAGCGATGAGTTGGTCATCGTTGTGAGGGTGACATGGAGGAGGTCATGAGAAGAGGAGATGAAAGCATGTGGACAGACGTGAAGCCAAGTGAAAATGTTGGCAGGCAAACGAAGGCACTATATGCTCACACTAGTTAGTACAAAAACTCAATCGTACCCTACTTAGCTCGCGTTCTGTGCGATAAAGAAAGCATTAGGCGTGATACCTACAACTTATTAAATAATCAGTAGAACAACTGGGTCTCGTCTTTCCAACTCATATCATTTATAGGTACAAAGTTTTCTTTCTTTCTTTTCCTTTTCTCTATTTTTCTGTTATGCGCTGATTTTTTTATTTCTTCTGCTTACGCCAGTAAATATGCTAGCATCTACTTTTTTAATACCTTCAAACAGTCTGTTCAATTTTGGCTTGCTACCGACATGCCAATATGTTATTGTCATAATTAACTGAAATTTCCTTAATCTATGTAGAATTTTATTTATTGTTAATGTACTAACTGGATGCAATACTGTAGTAAAATGCTGAGAATTCCATTCTGTATCGCAAGTACTGTTTTGGAATAAATCAAATTATTATTATTATTAAAATGGAGACGTGCGACTGCAGCTCTATGTTCCTCTAGAAATGAAAGGAAACACGTTTTATCCGAAGCTAAGGTTAATTTTGGTATGAAGAACCGCTAGATATACAGATAGCAAGTAATACTTTTCCATTTTCTAAGGTCCTTACTGACCAGCATCTAAATGCACGACATTAGATTTTAGTGTATAGAGCCTTGTGTGTGATTTTTGAACTTCTTGTCTCTTTGTGCATATTTACAGATAAATTCTTCTTAAAAATACGATGCAAACAATCTTGAGTTATTAGGAATGCATTTGATTATAATACAGCATTTATTTCAGGCATTCTTGTCCTTTGCTAAGGCTTTGTAACTTGTTGTGCAGTTGTACAAATGCAAAGGTGAAATGAGTAAGACACATCTAGTCGGAAATCAAGTGATATTTTGGTGGAATCAAAAAGTGATAGATATCTTTCTCATGTTAACTTCAACTGTATATACATATTTACATGTATCTGAGGGAGCAGTTACATTGGAAGAACTCAAAGATGATATATCTACGATTTTCTGAACGTGTGTCAAAAGCTTTTCTTTGAAGGGAACAAATGCTTTAAACAGTACCATCGCCAGTCATCTCCTTGACATGGTCATGAGGTGGACGTCGCAACATCGTTATGAATATTTTCACCTCTCTTTCATCTGAAGTTTCCATTGTGTATGATGATTGCTGTTTGGAATAGTGTTTGATTTTTGTTTAAAAATGAACTCTGTGTAAGTATGTTAAAAGTGTTTGTGTAGATATACTTAATAATGACTTTGGCCTGTAGGCAGCTGGTGAGAAGCCAACTAAATAAATGATAGTACCATTTTATTCTGCAAAATCTGTTGTTCTTGCTTTATTGGAATTCATTAAAGAGAATAAATGTATGAAATCAATAATGTCCTCAAACTTACACTGAATGCATTCAATCCGTCGGCTCTATAATCCCTTTTTTTGTGGACTGCTGAAAATTCATAACATAAAATTATTTAAGTATAATTCTGGAAATGTAGGGCTCTCGATATCATGGCGTCGCACAAAAGCTATCTGACATACTGGAAGCAGCTGGAAGTCGGGTGTCTAAGTTTTCCATTGCTAATACATTTAAATTAGTTAAGGGTAATAAAAATTTAAACGTCTCAACAGTCACTTTTATTAGATGTCACTTCGTCATGTACTAATGGATCTCTCACAGAAACTACCTTCTATGTACGTAATCATATTGATGCACATTGTAATTCTGAACGAAACGATATGGAACTTTCTTTCCTAAATGACACAGTCCGAGATTGGTTACTAAAACTGACTTACTGATACAAACACGAAGGATGAACAATCTATCCTGGTCATTAACCAAAACCCAACGAAAACCAACTTTATAAATCTGGAATTTAAAGGTAATCAAACATCATCCTCGGAAATCAGTCAGTAAGATGTTCTTTGCAGCTAAACTCCTTCACCAGTCATAAATTGTTCTTCGTCTCTATAAAAGATAAATGGGACCTATAAGCTATTTAAAATATAAGCTCCGTCGTTCGGCTGCTTCGATATGCATCGATCAGTACACCCGCACTTTTAGACCAAGATATATCATATGTAGCCCGGGAATGCTTTCCACACGGATGGGGACTACATTACATAATTGTTTCACAGGGCAGAAATGAAGGGTACGAGAAGCTCCAATCTGGAACACTTGATCGACTTCTGTCACTCTAGGTACCCTGTTAAATTTGTCGAACTCATAGTAACTTGTCGTTCGAAACGTCTGAAGACAGTGAAGGCCTTTGCCATTCATGAGTTTTGGCTAAGGTCTTCGTGTACAAAAGAAGTATGCACAGTCCTTTTATTTATTATTATTTATTTAATTTATGTCCTTTTCCATATTTGTTACATTTGGTATTCATTTTGTTTTCACTCTGACCAGTTGCAGGTATTGTTTCTGCTGTCAATGTTATTATTTTAGATCAAAAGATTGATTAGTGAGCGAAGAATATTCCTTTCGATAACTTCTTCATCAGGTTCTGCTATAATACATCAATAATAATAATAATAATAATTTTTCCTTCACGTTCCCAGTGGAACATAGGGCTTCAAGCTAGTGGCTTGAAGTTTCTGTAGCAGTGTTTAATTTTTACAGGGTGGGTTGCTAGCCTCATGCCCAACCTTTCCTCTTTACCAGCATTATTTCTGGCTCAGTGAGGTAAAGGAGTGCGCCGACCGAGGGTCGAACCCCGGACCATATGCATGGTCGGCGAGCGTCCTAACCGCTATACCACCGACGCACACATAATACATCAATAATAATGAAAAAGATTAGTGTTATTGTCAAAATAAAATTTTTTTTCTTCAAAGTAACTTCGAGTCACTGACATCAGAAATTCAAAAGTTATTTGCAAATATATCGTTAATAGATCATAGTCCAAAATATGTGTGTTTGGTAATATGTGTAATTGAACACAAAATAATTCCAAAGTAAATGATTATGACAGACAACAAACATATAGTTATGTATTCACATGAGTCATATATGTTCAAACCAAGTTCACTTTTAATAGTTTAAAAATATTTGGGCATTGGGTATATGATATTCATTATAATAAAGCTTTTGAATTTCCCAATGAATAAAAAACAAAACGATATTGTCTTTACTGTCGTTTCATTATTTAATGCTGCTAATAGCTTTATCAAAGTATTATTAAACCGGAATCAACAAAATCTCAGCGTATATATATAACAAAGAGTTAAGGAGTGAGAAAATAGACTTAGGTCAAGTTAAAACGACATATTGAAAGTCAAAGTAACAATGAAGATCACTAAACCAAATAACACAGGTAACAGTACGTCTGTTATGATATCAAAATAAAGTTTACTAACTTGATCATAGCTCGTCAATCTTGAGTCATTTTTCGTTGTCAAGTTGGTCATCGGACAAATATCTGGAGGAATTCAAATCAGAAGAAATGAAATCCGTAGAGCATCTGTTCGACCACCGAGAAATCCGGATGAACTAGGAAAACTTGAAAAATCATCAGCCATAGGTCTACACGCTGCGCTGTAGAATCAGGCAACAAAATTGATTTAGACAATATTTAAATAATCCAGAGAAACTTCACAAATCACAAAGAACGTCCAATATCAGAAGCACTTCATATCAACAAGGGTTTCAAATTGCCTGAGTAGGAATGATGGACTAAAAGAGAATCTGACATGATTACAACACATCCCTCCCAACCCCATGAAGTGACAAAACCAACACGAATTTGATAAGCAAGTTCACTACGTAAACACACACTATTTTTATAATGTTACACACTGATCAAATCCAACAATCTACACTTGGTTTTGAATTCTTTACCAATTGACCAACTTGACAACGAAAAATGACTCAAGATTGACGAGCTATGATCAACTTAGTAAACTTTATTTTGATATTATAACAGACGTACTGTTACCTTTGATATTTGGTTTAGTGATCTTCATTGTTACTTTGACTTTCAATATGTCGTTTTAACTTGACCTAAGTCTATTTTCTCACTCCTTAACTCTTTTTGTTATATATATATATATGCTGAGATTTTGTTAATTCCGGTTTAATAATACTTTGATAAAGCTATTAGCAGCATTAAATAACGAAACGACAGTAAAGACAAAATCGTTTTGTTTTTCATTCATTGGGATAAGAGCTCACCTTGTAACCAGTAGGTGCTGGGTTCGAATCCCAGTGGGTGTGTACTGACGAAAAGTCCCAAACTAGGATGAAACAACTGTCCAGTACTCCCATGTTTTGCAATGCTTCTCTAACTGATGTCAGCTCATGATGAAATCCTGTAAACCAATTAAATGCCTACAAACCCACACTTAAATACGAAAATCCTTATCACATGAGTCATGTTCATTTAAATTCTATTCGTACTAGTTATAAATTTCATATGGATGAACAATATTCTCGAGAAAACGGGCAGAAAACGTGAGGAAGAAGATTATGTGAGTATTGTGTGTGCCAGTGTGTAAGTTGATGACTATTTTTAAACAAGAAAACAGAAGGTTAGTTTATGCAAGTGTAACGAGTAAAGGAATTTATATATACAAGATGGGCAGCCATACCTAAGAGGTTGACGTATTAAGGTACTTAAATCAATTTCATCATTGCAATATATTAAATCTGTCATAGTACACTTCCCCCCACGTTAATTAATGTTTTATTCGCCTAATAATCCTGTCATTTTTATATCTCTTTCCAAGATCTATACATTTTACAATCTTTTTCATGCATGATATTATTTACTTCATCGTTTGATACTGAACTAAGATTACAATCAAAAACCTTTTGCCTCATTTCACATTTTATGTATTCACGTCTCTGCTTCAATTCCCACAAGTGATATAATGATATATATATATATATATATACAATTGCTTAGCTTGATAATAAATTGGTTAAAAACAATCTCTTCGTTTAGTGTGACAGTGGGAAAAATTAATTTATAAAAACGTTTGTTTTCCAAACTGAATTCACTTGCTGAGTATCAACCCTTTTTATGTGGTATGATAGTTTTTCAGCTGTACTAGGCAAAAATTCATGAATCTAATACTTGTGAACTAAATATTATTTTGAAATCGATTGGTAGATGATGACTATCAGTGGAGTCCAGGATGCACATTTCGTCCTACTTGGGAGTCTTCATCTAGATATGCCTGCATTTCCTAGTGAGTGATGGTGTTCCACAGGGTCTCAAGCCCAGTGCCCATACTTTCAAACGCCAAAGCCTTATTCACTCAATCACTTAGGTGACGAGAGCCACCTCTTGCGCACCGAGTTTTATCAATTATTTAATTCAATTTCCCGTTGATTGGTTGGACCAAAGGGCTTGGTATTAGGTGGATATGTCGGCTCCTTGAATTAAAAAAGACCAGTTGTACAAGACGTGGCTCTCGTTGCCCAAGTGGTCTAGTGGATAACGCTCTGGCGTTCGAAACTGTGAGCACTGGGTTCGATGCCCTGAGGAACACCATCACTCACTGGAATACAGGTGTATACAATGTCGAGTTCCAAGTAGGACGAAATGTGCATCGTGGTCTCCAATGATAGTCACCGTTGACCAACTGACTTCAAGTTACATGACCAGAAGTCTTCAAAGCATCTGCACAAGGAACCAATATGTCAGTTTGAGATAGAGCATTTGGGTCCAATCAATCGACGGGAAAATCTGAGCTGAATTTGAAAATAATATTATTTTACATCACTAATGATATATTGCATAAATCAGTATACAGAATTACTTTTTTCAGTTAACAATCACTGATTTAAAACAGCTACTAAGTTGTTGTATCAAAATGATTTACGTTTTCGTATAAGGCTGCCACAGCCAAAGAGTAGGTGATTATCAAAACAAAAATCGGGCATGATAGGATACTATTTTTAGACTCTTGTGAACATGCATAAGGATACACAGGATGATCAAGTATCTTTGACATTTTCCTGGATTTCGGACATTGTATTTTAGAATGAAAAATGAATATCATTGCGGAATGCGATAAGTGCTTCTTTGCCTGAATAATCTAAAAGCAAATAACATTTAGGTAACTTAGATTTAAAGAAGCTTTCAAATTGTATTATTTCTAATCACCTGATATGGTAAGTTTATCAAATAACTTGGATTTATCTTGTGACGTAAAATGAAAAGGAAATTTTAAAGTTTCTGGCTTTTTGTTATGTTAGCATATACTATTCTGGAGTATATCAATACGAAGGTGAAGAAGAATTACTTTCCCACCAAAATTCGCTTAGGTTTACTTTAATATTTCGGAAATGTCAGACATATTATTCCCCTCTAGATGGAAAGAAAAGCTCCGGCTATGCCATATATAGCCTCTCTTTTTTGTTAAACTGAAAAAAACTGTTGAAAAGAAAACACTGATAAATTTTTGTAGGATAAACAATGCTCTTATGAATTGAATTTACCGCAAAACTACTTAAAATTATTTGATTTTTAGACTGACACCTTAAACTATCAAACTTTTCTCAAATTTCAGAATTATCAGGTATGTGTAAGGTGAGGAGCAAGTGGTCTAAGTTGCATACAATTCATCTGACGATGTTTGTTCCTCTGTCTTTGCCGAAAATTTATAAAAAACACAAATAGCGATTCCCACTATTAAGATAATATCAACAAACTAGCACAAGGTGGAGATAAATTATCTTTAACATAAGCACTTATGGTCACCCAAAACAACAACCGTTTATTGGCTTGATTTGTAGGATAACATACAGACGTCTGGTGTGAAACAGTTATCCTAGATATGCTTTTTTTAGAATTTGGAATGTACAATAGTTGCTGAAAAGATTATACATAGATTAATAAAAATTGTTCTTAAAGTATGCAGAAGAAAAAACGTTAATCTCCAAAGATTTATATGTTGAAAATGGATGAAAAGCTTGTGCATAGTGCAGTGTATCATTAAACCTATTACTGGCTCCGTATGGACTAGAATGTTTACAAATTAAATGGAAAACTACTCAGAAGTCAAGCAGAGTTTCCTTAGGGAACTACGTGACTACTGTAGTGCAGGTTATGGAAGAATAAGACATCCTAAAATCATATTATTATATGTGTAGAACTTGAGCACTGTGGTAGTAAGTAATTCCATATTAGTTTGTTTATTAGATGTACCACACAGTGAAACTGTATTATTCAACGGATGACGAGGTTTCGAACAAAATTTATTCTTCATAATCATATCAATTGTGATCACACGACTTTGAAATTTGAGTTTTATAGTTTTCTTTGTCTTCTCCCATTTGTCGTCGTAGGTGTAGTAGGATTTTCCAGATATCTGAGTGGACAATTGTTGAATCATTCCTATTACACGTATTTGCAGTGGATTCGATAAACATAGCTTCCGTTATCAATCTCTCCCTTCCCTCTAAGACATTAGATTTGAAAACTGTCATCTTATCCCATCCGTCCTATTTTATGGTTGTGTGTAACTGCATGTAGTGAGTGGTATAGCTGAACTATTCTCTAGATTTATTATCTTATTTGGGTCAACCAGTCTAGATTTTGCTAGGTGTTAATATTCGGCTAGTATGATTGCCCCTGTTCTGCAATGATTGTGAAGTCAAATACATAGGTCTAAGTAGTAGAACAAGGGCAGTCAGACTAGCCGAACATAAAAACCTAGCAAAATCTAGACTGGTTGACCCAAATAAGATAAGAAATCTAGAGAATAGTTCAGCTATACCAGTGACTACATGCAGTTACACACCGCCTTACACTAGGATGGATGGGATAAGATGACAGTTTTAAAATCTAATGTCACAGGGTGGAAATCCAGAAAACGTTTAAGCAGTTTCATTCACTACCAAGGCTTTTATCTGAAATACGCCAATGTTCTGCATAGCAAACTGACACAGGCTTACATATTGATGATATTTCAAGGATGACTTATAGTTCATACTTTTATAAGGGTTCTGACAAGCACTTATTGTTTAACTTTTGCGGAGAACGAACAGATCCTACAACATCTATTTATGCAATAAACAAAAATCACATGTGACAGTGATTATTTTTACCCCTTATACAGCTGTGCTGATTACAAACATAGAATGAAGTAATTAAACCCACGCTTGTTTATGACCATAAGACAAAACTAGACGAAACTGATAAAAAAGGGACATAAAAGTTTATTTTTGATATATCTCACAGAGATACAGTATTCATGACTAGATTGCACTTCATACACTTTATTATTTATAATCTTAGTGTGGTGAGAGCAGGCCGTGAGAAAATATGAGCAAGGCTGATTCAACAACCAATCACAGCAAAGTTAACGTGACAAAATATGATTCGCAGATAGAGAACTCTATTTGTCGAGGAATCCCGAAACAACCAATCAGAAGCCTGTGTTTGTCTGCCTAAACAACCAATGAGATGACTGCGCTTGTCTACTTAATAATGTATGTGAAATATGTATAAATACGTGTTGATTTTCATAATAAAACGATCTGTTGCCTGGCCCTTGTCTTCTGTTGTTACATTTGGTGTCGCTGCCTACCGACAAATGGAAAGCCTATGCCCTGCTGTTTTTGATGGAGACATATGGATCTTCGGGCAGGACTTCAAGGCTTCTGCGCAGTTGAGTGGTGTTCAAGATCTGTCAGCGATGGAGCTGCTACTTGGGACGCTGCTGGGAGGTCGGGTGAAAGCAGCATATGAAAGTGTATGACGAAATACTGACGAATGTTCGACAGGGTCAGGCAAACAGTTTCCAAAGTGGGAAGGACCACATATGGTCACTTCGAGATGGGATTACGCGGACACAATCGCAATGACGAACAATGAGAGGCGCGTGAACGTCAGCGAGCTCCAGAAATGGATACAGCGAGACAAGCCAACGATGACGCCTGCACCAAGTAGATCAAGCCGACTTCAGTCGCACGTATTTGACGGGGGGACGAGTGTGGTGAGAGCAGGCCGTGAGAAAATATGAGCAAGGCTGATTCAACAACCAATCACAGCAAAGTTAACGTGACAAAATATGATTCGCAGATAGAGAACTCTATTTGTCGAGGAATCCCGAAACAACCAATCAGAAGCCTGCGTTTGTCTGCCTAAACAACCAATCAGATGACTGCGCTTGTCTATAATAATGTATGTGAAATATGTATAAATACGTGTTGATTTTCATAATAAAACGATCTGTTGCCTGGCCCTTGTCTTCTGTTGTTACATTTGGTGTCGCTGCCTACCGACAAATGGAAAGCCTATGCCCTGCTGTTTTTGATGGAGACATATGGATCTTCGGGCAGGACTTCAAGGCTTCTGCGCAGTTGAGTGGCGTTCAAGATCTGTCAGCGATGGAGCTGCTACTTGGGACGCTGCTGGGAGGTCGGGTGAAAGCAGCATATGAAAGTGTATGACGAAATACTGACGAATGTTCGACAGGGTCAGGCAAACAGTTTCCAAAGTGGGAAGGACCACATATGGTCACTTCGAGATGGGATTACGCGGACACAATCGCAATGACGAACAATGAGAGGCGCGTGAACGTCAGCGAGCTCCAGAAATGGATACAGCGAGACAAGCCAACGATGACGCCTGCACCAAGTAGATCAAGCCGACTTCAGTCGCACGTATTTGACGGGGGACGAGTGTGGTGAGAGCAGGCCGTGAGAAAATATGAGCAAGGCTGATTCAACAACCAATCACAGCAAAGTTAACGTGGCAAAATATGATTCGCAGATAGAGAACTCTATTTGTCGAGGAATCCCGAAACAACCAATCAGAAGCCTGTGTTTGTCTGCCTAACTTCTGATAAACAACCAATGAGATGACTGCGCTTGTCTACTTGCATAAGCTATAATAATGTATGTGAAATATGTATAAATACGTGTTGATTTTCATAATAAAACGATCTGTTGCCTGGCCCTTGTTTTCTGTTGTTACATTATCAGTGTGTCTAAACTATATCCTGACATTTTTTCTAGAGGTTTTGAAAAATTTCCTTTTTGTTCTGAAATGTAACTTACCAGGTGTGTTGTCATTTCTATTGCATGTAGTTGGTGTTGATTCTGTCAAAAAAGATGTGCTCAAAGCATCATCTAGTTATTAATACTGTAACTCTTTGAGTTATATCAAATAAACTTTTTTAATATGAAAGAAAATTATTATTTATTTCTTTTCTAGACAAATTACTGAATTACATATATAAACATATTTCTCAATTCCTTGTTTTTCGTATAATTATGCTGAACTGCTTTTTAAAAACATAAATTTCTCAGATGGTTGTTGATTCATTATTATGAAAAAAAAAGAAGACGTTCATCAAAGAATTCATTCACATAGATGTACAATCGCATTTATATGTAATCATTGTGCGTGTGTGTACATGAGCTTTGCCAAGTTTAGATATTTGATCAGGTAATACAAGAATGATCTAATATAGAAGAAATGTCATTCAGACAGCAGCTAAAATAAGACTGATTCCAGGATTCCATCATGAGCTGACATTAGTTAGAGAACCGCTGGAAAATCTGGGAGTACTGGACAGCTGTTCCGTCCTAGTTTGGGACTCTTCATCAGTACGCACCCACCGGGATTGGAAACCAGGACCTTCCGGTCACAAGGCGAGCTCGTATACCATTAAGCCACTGGGACTCGGAAGGTCCTGGGTTCGAGTCCCGGTGGGTGCCTACTGATGAAGGGTCCCAAACTAGGACGAAACAGCTGTCCAGTACTCCCAGGTTTTCCAATGGTTCTCTAACTAATGTCAGCTCATGATGAAATCTTGTAACCAATCAAATCCCTACAAACCAACACTTGAAAATAAGATTTGAGATAGATTGATTGAGATTAAGATAATAAGATTGAGTTAGTAAGTTAGATGACATAATATAATTGACTAAAATGTTTCAACTTAGGTCAGGGTAGCAACAGAGGTAATTAGAGGTAGAGACTAAGTAGAGGTGGCGAAGAGAATTATGCCATTTAAATTAGAACTGAAATTGAACAAATCAGTTGGATGACGTAACTAATATAAATGACTACAAATTGAGCGTTGGTCAAGTCAATAACAGTGGTAGTGAGGTGTAGAAATTAAATCGGGTGGGGGGTAGAGAACAAGAAATTTGAAAATGTAAAATATTACAATTGAGAAGACAAAATAATACTAATGGCGAGACAGAAAAAAAGATTAGATAGAATTTACTTGTCGGGTAATAAAATAGATTACGTCCATTGCAAGTGTAGTGATTGAACGAACTTTTTCCTTATATAGAGTTCAGGGCTTAGCAAGTGAATCGCCATTGCTTCTGCAGTTTGAAAGGTCTGATTCGTACACTCTGTAGACGACTTTGAAGTTTCTTTTAGGGTGTAGCATGGTGTCCGGGCTTTATCAGATGTTCTAAGATTCATTATTGATTATTGATATTCCTTGGCTTCCAAGTGGAATATAGAGCTTTGGAAAAACATGTTTATTGCATTTTATTTTGAGCGGTCCCCTTCAGCTGGCCACACTGTCACTTATAAGCTCTCATCTCCTCCCCATACATCCAGCTATCTGTTTCCCAATCATTTTCTACCCGAAGAGCTGGCATGTGATATCACTCAGTGGTCTCTTGAGCATATGTCCGACCTATCTTCATTTCCTCCATCATACGTTTTGGGCATTAATTTCGTGGTTAGTGCGTTTCCAGAGTTTTTGCTGACACTCTTCTCTGGTTATCTACTTGAAAATTACAGCAAACGCAAGATAATGTCTAAAGAAATTAGTTCCGTTTATGATTTAAGACAAAGCAATGAGAAGAGGTGATTTGTCTGAATCGTGTAGTGTTGTATTTGCGTAACACATTTAGAACAATCTGATCACACATGAACTTGTCATAGGAATATATATATATATATTTATGAAATTAATAAAGAGTTAAGAGGTGAGAAAATAGACTTAGGTCAAGTTAAAAGGACACATTGAAGGTTAAAATAACAATGAAGATCACTAAACCAAATTACAGAGGTAATAGTACATCTGCTATGGTATCAAAACAAAGTTTACCAAAGCAGGTGGTTTAGTGTGATGACGAATTGATTTTGAACTCATAAAGATGGTTTAAACTTCCCAATTGCAAGCTACGGCTTCCACAAACTTTAGGATACTCTACAAACAAGTTTTAAAGATAGATTGGAAGGATGTATAAACGTCAATTTTATGTCCTATCTCAATAATATGTTTCTCAGTAGAGGAGCTATGTCTCCTGTTCTCACCATTAATGGATTCTGAAGCCACTTAGGAATACGCTCTGAAGCCCTTACTTGCAGAGAAAGATGAATCCTCCCTATGTATGTGTTATTCAGGATAAATCATTAGTATTTTGAAGGTTAAGTAATGGTGTTATTGGAAATTTGTGGTACTTGAAATACGTTTTAACATTTTCATATTAACCTGGTTCAAATATAAAATGAATCATCATTATGTGGATCTAGTTTTTTTAATTTTATTCATCAAAGAGTGTTTTTTTTTAACATTTACGAGATGTACAGTTGTCACCACAAACTGCAAGGGTTCACGATCACTTATCATACTGTTGAGAACTCATACCTCCTCTATTTATGGTTTCACTTTGGGCTAAAGCCAAATCAAGAATACGCTCTGATGTGTAAAGTTCTCAATTTTCTGTTAGCGTTAATGCTCCTCTTCTCTTACAATTACTTTTCAAACAAAATTGCACTGAATACATTTATGAAAGAATCAGAAAATGAACTAAGTACAACTTATCCAAGCATGTTGTAGTATAACTTTGAAACTCCATTTTATTGTGAACACGAAGAATACACACTTTCACCAAAGGAATATTGATTACTTGACACATGTCACAGAAATAAAAGCGTGGATACACTTTGTCTTCTATTAGATCGTAGATTTACACAAATCACATTCAAATGTTCTTTCTTACAAAATAGAAAATATTATTGATAACTTAGTGAGATACCTTGAAGGTGAGATATTTACTCACAGTAACTAAATAACTTCCTAATCACATTTAACCATATCTCTGAATAAACCCTACCCTGAAGTACAGTTTTTTCCTGCAGGAGTAAATTATCATTTCGTAATCCACTTAACTGACTGCAGGAAATGTTACCTCGTGAAACTACCAAACAAGGGCGACTTAGGACTCTGCAAGAACTGGCCAGGAATCATGCCTCTGTCGATGCCAGATAAAATCCGGAGTCGCATCATCCTGGAGAGAAAAAGGGACGCATTGGATACAGAACTTCGACCAGAACAAGCTGGATTCAGGAAAGGCAAATAATGTTCTGACCAAATTGCAACTCTACGCATCATAATCACAGAACAAAGCATGGAATGGCGATCAAACCTCTACCTCAACTTTATAGACTTTGAGAAGGCCTTCGACAGCGTTGACCGCGAAGTAATTCGGAAACTACCCAAGTACTACGGCGTACCCCAAATATTCATCAACCTTATTCAACAGCTGTACGACAATGGCACGTATCAAGTGATCCACAAGTGAAAACTCAGTGAGGCGTTTGGAATAAGCACAGAAGTCAGACAAGGGTGATTATTATCACCAATGATATTCCTAATTGTGGTGGACTGGATTATGCGTCAGACAGTGAGT
This sequence comes from Trichobilharzia regenti, assembly GCA_944472135.2. Taxonomy (NCBI): domain Eukaryota; kingdom Metazoa; phylum Platyhelminthes; class Trematoda; order Strigeidida; family Schistosomatidae; genus Trichobilharzia; species Trichobilharzia regenti. The sequence continues at coordinate 142,089,259 of OX235262.1, read as the reverse complement.
GGGAAACGAGAAACGGGACAAGGATATCCTGGACCGATGTGAAGAACATACAAGACCTGGTTTTCGCGTGTGGATGATTTATGTTTGATGTCACACAAAATCGAAGACTTACAAGCGAAAACCGACGAACTGGTCGAAGAAGCAGCCAAGACAGGACTCCAGGTGGACATAGACAAAATCAATGATAACTGGAAGTTCAATATAAAGTTTTTATTGCAATCCAAAGTGATATTTTTGAACAAGCGAAAAATTGTAATGAGAAATTAGGTCTTCATCTGAAGCCAAGAGAGCACACGAAATAAACCTTTTTTATATATGCAAGGAGTGGTTTCAAGTCATCTCAGATACAGTCAGATAAATATCAGTATTATGTGGATTTTAGGATTTCTTTCTGAAATTCGACGTCTAAACTGGTCGAAGAAGCAGCCGACGAAGACAGGACTCCAGGTAAACATAGACAAGACGGAGGTCATGAAAATAACCAAACAATAACAGCAACAACAACAGCAACAACATCCAGCGCCAATCACCATCAACGGGAGGGATTTGAAAGAGGTTAATTACTTCATTCACTCAATTATCTAGGGAGCACTGCCTCAACCACAGGCAGTCAGAACGGACGAGAATGTCAAATCGAGCGAAAATCGGGAAGGCGAGAAACACATTCATCAACCTGAAACAACCAATCTGGAAATCTTCGTCACTCAGCCAGCATCAACAACGAAATTCGGTCGGATTTTCAATGCAAACGTCAATTCAGTCAGCTCTTCTATACGTATCAGAAACGTGGCGGGCGGGTTACACAGAATATTTCCAACAGCCTATCGCAGACCTTTAGTAACAACTGTCTTCGCTGGATCTATACTGTAGATCAGATGGCCGGGCCGGAAAGAATCACCAACAGGAAACTATGGGCACAGTCAAACAAAACAAGAACCAATCGCCAGCCAACAAATGTGCGGGAGAAATTGGATTGAGATGGATTGGACACTCACTCGCTGAGGAGGCCGCTGGGTGACATTCCGCGCGCATCAGGCCATCGCTCGAGTGGAACCAGGCTGAAAGGGAAGGGGTGAGTGGGACTTCAGTGCAAGCGTGATATGGAGGAGGTCGTGTGAGGAGAGAGGAGTGGAAACAGTATGGACTAACATGGATGGAGGTGAAAAGTACGGCAGAAGGAAGACAGAAGCAAGTGGAGACGTGCAGTTGAAGCCCTATATTCCACCAAGAACCCAAGGGAGCAATAATAATATTAATAATAATCCACGAAACTGTCTAGTACGTTGTGCCGATCGAAAATGATTGATTGATTAGGCTGGCTATACTATGTGAGACCAGATGGGATGAAAAATTTCTGTTCCAGTTTAAATACATATATATATATATATTCAAGTAACTTGTAAACGTCTGTTGCATCTACTCTGTTTTTTATATCACCTGACAATCACAGAACAATCACTTAATGTTGGATAAATACATCAATTAGAGATGATAACTTTCAATTGCAATAAATAAATGAATATAATATAAATCATTAAGTCTAGTGAAAGTGAACAGATTTCTCTCCTTCTCTCTTCCTCCCTTTGTACATAAACCAGTACATCTATAGCACAAAAGCTTGAAGACTGACATCGAACCAAGTTTACTTATCTTAACTGTTAATCGCTTTTTTACATTAAGACGTTATCTTTTCTTCAATGTATTTTGATCTTTCACACACTGTTATAATGATACAATCTAAAAAATAGAATTTTAGTATTCCTTTGAAATCTGACATTGTCCAACATTGAGTAGGATATTAATTTCTATGCGTATATGCGTCTATACATATATATATATATATATATATATATATGTACCTATCTCCTTAAATACAATCAAAGACATTATCTGTATCGTAAGCATTTCCATTAGGTAATGCTAGTCATTTTCTTGTCTTAATGCGTATTTACACCATATCTGTTCTACATAAACGAGTTTCACTCAACTGGCTTATTTTCTTCTATTTTGAAAGGAATCTTCTGAAATGAGGTTGTGTGTAAAAAAAACTGCAAGTAGTAGTTGTTTGATAATTTTAAAAACCACTAGTGTCGTTCTCACCTGTCTTCATAAAAACTATAACTAAATATACTACCTTTAATTGAGGTTTTATATTTTCCTGTCGATTGATTGGACCGAAGTGCTCGGTCTCAGGTTTATATGTCAGCTTCTTGTGCAGATGCTTTGACAATTCCTAGGCATTTAATTAGAAGTTAATTAGGGAATGATGACTAGCAATGGAATCCAGGATGCCCATTTCGTCCTATTTGGGACTCGTCATCTGGATGTACTAGCCTTGGTGGGAATATCATCACTCACTGGGGGAATGCAGGTACATCTAGATGATGAGTCCCAAGAAGGACGAAATGCGCATACTGGATTCCACTGCTAGTCATCATCAACCAATTAACTTCTAAATATACTACCAATGGGTAATAATATTCCTAATTAACAATAATTACAAGTATTACAATCAATAAATTTTTTCTTGTTTATCACGGAGAATAGAATACGTCCGTGTGCGTGTGTGTGTATCTAGTTGTAGTTCAGTTTTTTTTGTAACCAAGTTGTTAAACACTTCTGTCAGTCTTTACCTTCATTCATAAGAAACCGTGTTAACACTAACATACTCTTTCAAGCTAACAATCTACGGAAATAAAATGTTATTTGATGACAAGAGAAAAAGTTAAATTGTCTGTTAACAATTTTAATTATTTCTAACTAAAAATAAGGAAATTCATTGGTATAATGAGAAAAAGTTTTGAGTGAATGTTTTATAACCAGTATATAACAAAAGTTGACACAAAAAAATGTCATTAACTGAAACGGGATTTAAATTATGATAGTCAACTGAGACAGGATGTAGATAAATTTCTAAATCCTAATTTCGTAATTTTATCTTTTCTTCCATTTAGAGTTCTTTCGCATCAATAAAACTTGAATTTGAACCAGCCTCAGATTAGTGTTGTCTTTTTTAAAAAAAAATAAATGGAAATGCGACTTCAACTAATTATTTATGCAGAAATTGAACAGTAGGTTATAAATGCTTGAAAAAGTAACACGAAGTTTATTTCCAGAACTTTCTTGATTATCTAATTTGAAATACAGCAGAAAAGATGTTTATTCTTTGTTTATTTATATTTCCAGAGAAATATTAAAGATGTTGCATATGAAGGATTCCTTTTTGAAAGTGTTGTTCACATACAAGGCTATCCGAATGTTAATCTAAAAATTTTTTTAAGAGTACATCAAAATCAGAGCAATATCCTATGGTGTCAGAATCGTTGTTTCTCTTTTGCTTAGAAGTGGCACAACTACTTGAATTTCATAATAAGATCTTCACCTCTTTCTCTGTTGTGTTTTTATTTCAATGAAAGGAACAGTGTCGTCGCTTCAATACAAAACGTTACTTAAAGACTCATAGAAAAATCAATTAAGAATATAATTATCTAAGAAACCAGGTAGGCACATTATAGATTTTAGTTCATATATTTACTTCAAGCAATTCTCAGGACTTCGCTTCTTTCGAAACTCGGTAAGCATTAAAAAGATTCCAAGTGGATAGTCACTTTTGTAAGAGATTTATCTTTCGGTTATCATAAGTCATTTAAGGAGAATAAGATACTTAAGCATTCAAATATCTCTAAACATAAGCAATCGGTACATTACTTCCAATTCGAATAGGCCGAAACTTATTTTCAGTAGAGCTATTTACACAGCTCTATTTATTTAATCATATATACATATATATAACCTCAGACGATGCACTTCTCTACCTCGGTAATCCAGCAATAAAACTGGTAAACGGGGAAGGTTGGGCATGAAGCTAGCGATTTTTGATCAGTACAACTTATCCCTGGATAGCTTTTTTCCGACATATCAGATCCTTAGTGAAATCAGATCTTACGGAATAAGTGTCTTTGTTATATTTATGGTGATATGCTTCATAGCGACTTTATATGCCGACATTTTAGTGACCTTGGCCGAAATTCAAATGAAAAGCAGCAAGTTGACCTGGGAAGATCATGTAGGCAGGAAATTCACACTCGCTGGTGGTCGTGTAGCCGTGTGTATGTGATGTCATAAAGGAGGGTACAGTGAATATGTGCCACTCAAACTTTTAACTCCACTGAGAAAGCAGTGGATAGATAATAATAATAATATTGATAATTATTTATCAAAGTCGACTGTTGGATTCTTAACCGTGTGAATAAATGTTTATTAATGCAGTTTAATCTGGATTCATTCCGTTTTAAATATTATTGTTTCAGATAAATTGTCTGTTTAGGCTGTTTTTTTTACCGCCCTCAGTTTCTGCTTATTTTGCATCTGATAATTACAAGAGTAAGTATGAAGAACATTAGTACAACCTGCTTTCTTTTACTAGTATCGTTTTATTCCAATATTAGGGAAGTAAATCATTCTTTTAATGGTTATCACAAGTTGGAATACAGAACACACTTTCGGGAATGGCTTCCATTTGACTAAATAACAAACCAGAATATTCAAAAGAAATCTGAATAAAGGAGATTCAACTGATTCTTTTTTGTAGAGGTGATTATACGATATTTCATTTTCCAAGTTCAACTTCAAAATCAGAAAATCAATCACTGTGTAACCCCACAGACGCATCTCACCAGAAAAACAGCCGAAAAACACAGACCTCTGACTGGTTGTTTCTCACAGAAAGTTAACCTTGCATCCCTTTGTGGTTGTTTCTCGAATGTCAGATCATCTATATGCTAACTTTATCCGCCCACGCAAAGCCTTTGTTCTCATTTTTCTCACGACCAATATTGGGGACATTGATGTAAATTACTGTCCATCAATTTTGGCTAACAGCCAGCTCTCACCACAAGCTTACTTATCCGAAAATTTTCTCCATGGACTGGAATTTCAGGTCTGATTTCTGACCAAAACGTCGCTAAGCCTTTCCTAGACGATGGTGATTCCGGATTATAATGGATGTGGGTCTAGCAACTTCACCCCGTGAAAACACCACACTCACTACTAAAACTTCATGGCTCAAAGATTGAAGCCCAACATTCCAGTCAGAAGGGAAATAAAAAAGAAGAAAACTTGTATTCTTGTTTTAAAGTAAATATAATCTTAAATGACCACTGATGACAGAAATCTATCAAAAACTTGTGAATCGAAGGATGTCATGTGCTATCTGTAAGCGTAGTGAAAATACATCTAGAAAACTACCATGGTGAATACTGCAAACAAAAGAAAAACCGATGCAATGAAGGATAGGTAAAACAGTGACTACGTTTATCTTTTATGTTACTGCGAAGCGATAAAACGCATAACTTTTCTCTCAAAAGAAATGTTGACACGACTGGGCAGTTTTGAATAAGAAGAGGATATCATTTCTTCCTTTACGTTCTCAGTGGAACATAGGGTTCAAAGCTATTGGCTTGAAGTTTCTGTAGCAGTATTAATTTTTACAGGATATGGTTGCTAGCCTCTCGCCCAAACTTTCCGCTTTACCAGTCTCCCTGCTGGCTTAGTGAGGTAAAGGAGTGCGTGGACCGTGGATCGAACCACGAACCTGGTGCATGGTTGGCGAGCGTCCTAACCGCTGTGCCACCCGCGCACGTCACTGTGCTTAGATTTTTGAAATATTCTGCATTCAGAATAAGGAAAAAGATTCTAATTTCTAACACCGATGTTAAGCTAGTTAACGTAGATGAGTCGGGAACTAAGCGCATGTGTCAAGAATAGCATTTCCAACAGCCATCTGCGGACTTTATCAACACCTCCCTCCAACGACTTCATAATGAACACTAGATGACTAGCAAGGATTAGCAATACGGAACACTGAGAACCAGCTAACCAAAAATCTACTGCTCTACAAATATAATGAGGTAAATTGGGACGGATATGACACACACTAGGGATATAGTTGGGTGACATTCGGGGTCAGGCGCAACCCTCCACCCAAGTGGAAGCCGACTGAGAAACGAGGAGTTGGGTGCGTGTCTAAGGTTCACCTGGAGGAGACCATGTGAACTGAAGATGACAGTCCATAAGCAATCGTGACATCAAATGAAGAGGACTTCAAGGAACAGGACAAAGGTGAAGATGTTCTGTCGGAGCTCGATGTTCCACTCAAAACTTAAGGGAATAATAATAATTGTACTTAAATTATGCATGTAAGACGTCGCATTACCATAAGAAACTAATTTAAAAAATTATCATTTATAACGACAATTTTCTGCATCAGTTGACTATATTTTTCCATTTCTATAATAAATAATGACTGAAAATTAAAAAAGAATTTGAAGTCATTATCAGACTACATTACATTCAATGCAGTCGAATGGCGACGCCTGATATGTTAAATGAATATATATGGATTCAAACAGCGAGAACTCTATAGTCGTGTATTTATAACTTCCCGTTTCATGACTCCAAATTCATACAAAAGCATCCTATATGAGCTTTAAACAGCACTGATTTCGAAAGTCGACAGATATAGAGTGGTTCGATTACTCAAAAAGAAGTACAAAAATTCTGAGAAAATTTTGTACATAATCTCTAAAATGAAATTATTTGTATCACTATTACTTTGACTTATATCTCATTTGAAAGCAGAGTTTCTCAAATGGTCAATGTCTATAAACTGGAGATAAATTACAGCATATTTCATATATATAAAATTTAGAATGATTTCTGTAGATGTTTATTGATTTATTTTGAAGTCGAACAGAACCTAACTTTCATATTTTTATATGAGCTATTCAGTCTTCAACATATTTCTTGTATAGAAATATGCATTTATCATTGTTAAAATTAAGCGTATAACTTGTAAAGGTCACCGAATTATTGATACTGTGTAATTATGGTTTTGTTTAGATGGATATAATATTTGATATCTTGGCAATACGTGTAATTTGAAGCCAGTTATCTTCCTCAATGGTCTAAAACTGTGTGAAAGAATGATAAATTTACGCCTTATAGAGTGGATTTATAACATACCCTAATAAGAACGCTTATTGTGGCGTCTCTACATTCACCTGATGAATAAACTATGTATTATTTAAATATTTGACATCAAATTTTGAACTCTTAGGATCTCTTGAAGTACCTATTTCGATGGCTTCAGAGTTGCTGGTATTAAATGGTTCGAGACAATCAGCAAGAAGCCCTCTGCCTAGTTCTCGTGCTTGTTGGCAGTCATCAGCAGGGCGTTTCTGCAACCTTGAAGGAACTCACATTTCATCTGAGGTTCAAACTTAAGTCACCCAATGCTACAATTAGAGACACTATCACTGAGCATAAGCGTCAAACCTGGGTCCAAGGCTTCCAGCCGATTGTCTCCAACCATCTAATATAAACAATTCACAGTGCACCAAGGTAGATTTCACTCTCTACCAGACAAAGGACTATACACTCTACACTGTTTACGAACCAGTGTTCAGTTAAAGGCTTTAGAGTTATTGTTAGTCTATGCCAGTGAATCCTGTTTCACAGTCATATCTAGGCTTCAGATTTCAAAGTTAAACATATAAAATTGCATTTCCAAGATTTTGTACGGCTAAATGCGGTCTATCCAATCATGAATTCATAGTTCTTGCTTGTATTTAAGCGGCGCTTACTCAAACTAAAGGTATTTAAGCTACGTCATTTTATCTCTCACCCTATTCGAGGCTACCTAAGATGCTTAATGTATTTACTGAACTTAGAGCACTATTTTAATCTGTGCTTTTAAACAACTCTAACTAGAGATGTTCCATAGGTTAGAAGAAACAGTAGTGTAACAAGAAACAGTTTTCGAATTTCTCAGATAACAGCATTACACGTGAACTGACTAAGTAGGTGCTATAGTTGGAAAAACCTACTTAAGCTCTTACTGGTGTGTAATCGATCTGTTAAGAGTGTATTAATAAACATGCTTTAATCTGCAATTTAAACACTCTATATTAGGTAGACATTACTATTTTTCATCGCATAAGAAAGCTAATGACATTGTTCATATCGTTTCATAGTTATACAGTGATTTTATATCTAGTATGACTAAAATAACATTCCACCTTATTACCATTCTAGACTATTCTTGGAAAAAATATGATGTAATCATCCATAAGTTTTATTTTTGGGTGTTAGTGTGCTTTGTCGGCTTACTTAAACCACTGGGTTATCAGGGTTTTCATCCTTTTAAATGTATTGTGTACTCAATGTTGTTTTAATTATCGACTTACGGTCTTGTAGAAGAGTTTGTAATCACAGCCATTTTTAAGTTGGTTTAGAATTACCACTACGCATTTTTCAAAAAAAGATGGAAGGAAAACATTGCCGGTCAATTCAGTGTCTTTTCTTTAGAACAGTGTTGTTTCAAATGATATATTGCCCACTAACATTTTACTTGAACATCCTGTACGTGAAGTAAAAAATACTTTTCAGGATAACTATGTATGAAGGCATTTTACAGAAAAACCCTCATTGTGACATTGAGAAGCGCACATTTGAGTGGAGATTTTGTTTCGTAGCCTGAACTAGTTATTCGCTAACGATGGATGGTCGTACATGCATATATATATATATATATATATATATGCTATATATTATACGACCGGCTACGTAAACATGTAAAGATACTTCACCGCGTGTTTTAAAAACAGCCGCTTTTTTATGAATCAACGTTCATACTTGACAAATTTGCGCTCATACAGTCTCTCATCGTGAACTCCTTGGAGCCCTTAAACAGGTGGAAAATAATTATAAAAAACAAAAAGAACCATTGTGATTTGAGTAAAAGGGGACTTTTGCAGTAAAAAAAATTATTCAGGGTTTTGAAGTACCAAATGGTTAATAGAGGCATAATTTCACGAACCCTCTGCCTAACTTTCGCCTGATAACTTAATTTGAGATTTTCAGAGAGCTATTGTTGGACAACAGGCAGTTTTCATTCAGCATCCAGAAAATATTTGGTAGTAATTTTATTATTTTCGTGATGATATTCATCAGTCTAAGACAATTTAATAATTCATTTGAAATGATTTATCTAAAATATTATATATATATATATATATATTCACCCAAGCACACAAGATAAAATCTACTGTCTATTGGCAAGTCACTTTTCAATTCAGATTCAAGAAGTTAACTGCAGTATAAAAAGTAAGTTATAGCATCTTACATCAGATTAATGTTGAATGATATTTTACAATAATACATTTCATTTATTTGTATTTCAGTGGAGTATAAAAAAAGTCGCTTGGCACTATTCTCTTGGTTAACTGTTTCCATAAATAATAAAGGATGCACGAAACAAAAAGGATGTTTTGCTCGGATTATCAGGATGCTGCAAACTGTTTGTTTATTCGTGTTAAATACAAAATGAAAAGATAACAATCAAGAAATGAAATGTACAAAAGGAGGAGGAAGAAGAGCACCTAATATGGCAGTGATTTAAGTGGCAAATGTGGTTCTGGAGTAAAAAAAAAAGAAGGAGAATTTAAACTAAATCAGTTACTTTTCCTCATTCACAGTGTCATCTGAGTTGAAATTATGTGATCTAAAGAATCTGAAATCTTTTACATTCCCTGACCAGGAGAAACTTTCGACTTTTGTGTCCATAGGAGGTGGGTCATGAAGAGAGCATGTTTTATTGGCAAGGGATGAGTTTATCAATGATGACTTATAAAAAGAACTTATTTACATTGAAGTGAGGGATGCTGATTCCCGTCAGTATGTGTTCTAGAATAAGTTTTTACGATTAATATATTTATGTATATCATCTGTCCTCCTTGATACCTAAGTTTATGTTTCGTGCATTTAACTGAGGTCTTGGTCTTGGTCGTGTAGGTGTTGTATTTGCACATCTTCGATTAGCAGACTGTTTAAGCCACCTTGAGGTCAAATCCCCACGTGTTATTGATGATGATATAACACTCTGACGTTTATTCGATGAACTTGGTAAACCATACTGAGCAGAATAATGAACTGCACGTAATCTTGCATTAATATTACGACAGTGACAAAGAAGTATCATTTTGAAAGGACCACGAAACTCTCTGTCAAATTTAGCGTAGATCAGGGGATTTAAGAAACTGTTGACGTAACCTGTATGGAAAGAAGAAAAACAAAAATAATTAGACAGTAGTTATTCAAGAAATAAAAATAGAATACATTTTATGATAAAGAAGAGATTTATAAATTATGACTAGCTTTAAATTACTTCGAATACTAAGGAGGCCATATAAGATGAGTATAAACAAATTAATTAAATTATCGTCACTGCAATGAAACAAATTGAATTTATGAAGACAATGTACATAAAATTCAGCTTCCTCAGAGGTGTAAAATGCTAATGGCATAATCGGGTATTTGTTGCTGTCTATAATATAGTTAAAATGGCGAAATTTTGTAGCCCTATACTACAGAATATATCTCAACCAAATTTGTTGTACTACTCGCTATTTTAGTGAACTAGTCTGTGTCTCACTAGATCACTATATATATATATCATTGACGCTAGTTCACTGAGACATGAAAACAAGGAATTCAGCGAAGAAAATTCTCTTTTTTCGACTGTTTCATAGCGGCACAATCGTATATACATGAATTACAATAAAAAAATAACAATCAGTTACTTTGTGTATGTGTTAAGGTTTGACAGTGAGTGCGATAATATTGATGTATAGGATAATGAGCCACAATTGATTAGGTATAGGAATGAATAACAAAATAAATAGAGGTCAACCTAATTATTATTATTATTGTTACTTGGGTTCCTAGTGGAACATAGGGCTTCAACTGCACGTCTCCACTTGCTTCTGTCTTCCTTCTGCTGTACCTTTCACCTCCATCCATGTTATTCCATACTGTTTCAACTCCTCTCTCTTCACACGATCTCCTCCATGTTACCATTGCACTGACGTCTCACTCGCCGCTTCCCTTTCGGATTTCAACGAGAACAATGGCCTGACGCGCGTGATGTCACCCAGCGGTCTTTCCAGCGAGCGAGTGTCCAATCCATCTCCACTTTCTCCTGCATATTTGTTGGTTGGCGATTGGTTCATGTTTTGTTTGTAAGTGCCCAGAGTTTCTTGTTGGTGATTCTCTCCGGCCCGGCCATCCGATCTTCAGTAGTGAGCGAAGACAGTTGTTGCTGATGAAGGTCTGCAACAGGCTGATCCTTTCCGTATAGAACAATTGACTGACTTTACGTTTGTATTGAAAATTCGACCGAATTTCGTTGTTGATGCTGGCTGAGTGACAAAGATTTCCAGATTGGTTTTAGGTTGATGAATGTGTTTCCCGCCTTCCCGATTTTCGCTCGATTTGACATTCTCGTCCGTTCCGACTGCCTGTAGTTGAGACAATGCTCCCTAGATAATTGAGTGAATGAAGTAATTAACCTCTTTCAAATCCCTCCCATTGATGGTGATTGGGGCTGGATGTCGCTGCTCTTGTTGCTTCTGATATCGGTTGGTTATTTCCATGACCTCTGTCGTGTCTATGTTCACCTGGAGTCCTGTCTTCGCCGGCTGCTTCTTCGACCAGTTCGTCGGTTTTCGCTTGTAAGTCTTCGATTTTGTGTGACATCAAACATAAATCATCCAAGGGTGAAATCCAGGTCTTGTATGTTCTTCACATCGGTCCAGGATATCCTTGTCCCGCTTCTCGTTTCCCACTGTCTGACGCATAATCAAGTCAGTCCACCAAAATTAGGAATATCATTGGTGATAATAGGCACCCTTGTCTTATTCCAAACGCCTCACTGAGTTTTCACTTGTGGATCACTTGACATATGCCATTGTCGTACAGCTGTTGAATAAGGTTGATGAATATTTGGGGTACGCTGTAGTACTCAGGTAGTTTCCAAATTACTACGCGGTCAACGCTGTCGAAGGCCTTCTCAAAGTCAACCTAAAGTTCAATAGATATGTATAAAATAGACGATCGGAATATGAAGTTTATTCAGAAATGTGAATATAATATGATGGAGACACAAAGAGAGTGGAATATTGTCAATGCAGTAGATCAGATAAAGTGTTAGAATATGATAAAATAAAGTGAAATAAAATAAAACGAAAATGGAACTTCGAATAAAGAAAGGTAACAAAGTTTTTATGTAAATTGCACAGTAAAATCAAGATCATTGTAACGAAAGCAGTGGTACAAACTTTTATTATACACAAAGTCCTGGCTTTGTGTTATGTATTGCAAAAATCTCTGATGTAACAAACAAATGGACTCGTGTCCCTTTCGGAAAGCTTTGTCAGATTATATTAAGCTAGGTGTCAGATGCTGCGTGGTCAGTAACTGAAATATGCTGCAATGTTGATAAATTAATACCTCTACGCTTTCCCTTCCTCAGCCAAACGATTAATCAGTTTGTGATTTCCACATAGACCAGCGTTCTTTGTTTTCACTGAATGCAAGAAATGCTCGATCTCTTATTGGATCTTTGGCATTATCCAGTTAACCAGAATTGGCAATACCTTAAGTGGAAGTCGACAGCCTGTTTTACTCCTGTATTCACTTCGAAGACTTTGCTTAGCTTTCTGATGTGGATCACTTGGCACGTGGCACTGTCATACAGTGGTACAATATATTGTACATTAATACTCACAGGATGATTGATTTTCAAGCAGTTATAAAGCTCGAGGATTGTGTACAGATCCTGTCCTCAACTTCTACACTCCGCTATTTCACATCCTCAATCCACCAACTCAATATCTGAATAGTTAGCTTTCCCTCTTTTGCGTGTTTTCATACGTGTAAATTCTGCCATTTTATTATTATATACAAAGTCAGTTATATGGTATATTAAAATAACGGAGCCTAACAGAATAATTATCAATCTCATAAATTCTGGTTTTCTGTTTTAGCGATTAAATGGGGGAAAGAACTTTCTTTTCAGTTTGAAAAGAATTTCAATCAGTTTTGTTAGAAACAGAGTTATACTTTCATAAATATTCATCTGAAAAACATCTATGACGTACTGTCGAATGTATCTATGACAGAAAGGAAGCATTTACTATTAGTTGAGATGTTAAGATGTTCTTACTTTAGGTTGAAAATAATTACGGAATAATGAGAAACCAAGTAGCATTGGATGATTAAGTTGAGGACATATCTAGGTAGACTCACAGTTGCAACACCTACACTTGCATGTAAGGTAGGTCTTCAGATATATTGTTCCTACGTAGAGTATGTTATCATTCGGCTGTTGATACTTGTTCAGTATTTTTTTAAAGAGATATTCGAATAGTCTACGAGGAACAGCTGATTTTAACGCTGGGAAGGATCTAGGATCTATTTCTACTTCAAAATATAGTAAATGTAAATACATTGAATGGAAAAGTGTATAACAAAAATCTTTAAGCAAACTGAGGAAAATTGTAAAACCTTACCTAACCACTGCAAAAATCGAAATACACTGACTGGTATCATATTTGCAGTGTCATAACCAGCTGCACTAAGGAGTGCTAAAAGCAGCTGAAAAGCGAAAAAAAGGAAGTAAAATCAATTTTAGAATGATGGATGTTCAACTCACAATTACCAAGCAAAAATACTGTATGGTGAGAAAGTGAAAGTAGAAACAACACATGGGGCGTTACCTTCGGAATGCTTAGATGAAAATCTTGTGTTCGTAATACACTCCGTATACTGAGATGGTACGTATTATTATAACTAACGAGTTCTTTGATTGACACATTCGGGTAATTGCATTTTCAAAATCAACAATTGAATTTACACAAATAAAGGTTTAACATAGATCACAATTCGACATAAACTCACCATCTTCAGGTAAGCTACCAGACTTCAAATTGATTACATAATAGAAGCTATAGTAATTCGAACAAAAAAGCCCAAATTAGGCATTCAGTTTCTAACACTACGCTGGTCACTTGATTTTAGACTTCAATAACTCATTTAAATGTTTTCGAGTCTACATTATGTAAATTTATTTTATGAAATCCGGTTATATGTGTTCCTAGATGCTTGTAATTTGCTTAAAGCCAGTTTGTTTCTCTTATTTTTTGTATTAATTCAGCTTCAGCTACACGTTTATCACCCCATCGTCTTCTCATGGTTATCCTATTTGACCATTACTTCGTATGCATGTGATTCATATTCTGACTGAATACAGTTCATTTATGCGTTTATTCACAATTGTGCGTCGGTGGCACTGTGGTTAGGACTCTCGCTGATCACGCACATGGTCCGGGGTTCTAGACCACCCCGACGCACACCTGATATCTATGGTCGGCCTGCGAATTTTGGGCTACCGATATCCACGCTGAAAATTCCATACTTGTACCAAAAATACAGTGTGGAATCAAGCTGTAATCAAAAAAAATTATACTTTCTCACTGTCCTCATTATTGCTTATAGTAGACTAGTTCATTTTGAATAAGAACTTTGAAAGGATTCATTTTGACAGTATAATTCTGCACACAAATATCTTTTAATTCATACAGTTAATTTGAACCACATTCCAAGAAGACGCTGTTAACCGCCTAAACAAACTGTTGAATTTAACATTTCATTGCTATATAAAACCTCTATGCAACTGATATACAAAAACTTAACAAGTGCCCAATACAGATTTGTAACTGTACAGCTCAAAGAGGTGGTTATCGCAAAAACACTTTCTTAGCTCCTAATTTAATATAAATCAAGACTAGAGTTTTCAAGAAACAATGCGCCAGTTTGGGCAAATTTTTCCACAAAAAAAGTAGCAATATCACTTAAGTCTTTCTGTAGTTTAAAAACTGCATAAAATCCCTATCTTAGATTGTACAGTTTTATCAGGGAAAAATAAAAACAAATTTTTCTGCAAATATTTACGAAAATGATACACTGACAAAATCAGGAAAGTAATTTACACTCGAAGTTATTTTCTTATGCTTTAATTTCTTTTGTTTAGTAATGCTAAATTATCGGCAAATTAAAACAAAAAAAACGAAACAGCTTCAAGACTATTTTAAGAATTCGTTCCTCTGGAACTAATGCGTCTCTGACATTGAAACATATGCAGAAAGTATTTCAATAGGATATGACCATCATCAGCTTATTTATGAAGGCGCAACTTAAATGATGAAGAAGATGATTTGTATAAGTGATTATTTTTATTCGACACTTTTCTGCATCAGTTTTCCAGCTTAATAGTATTCACCAAAAATTTAGGCCTAATCTTTTGTGTTATTAAAGTCCATCAAAACGAACATTAATTCATTAAAGTGAGACGAATTCTTATTGCTACCAGAATCCAATCTTAGATCTTCTACAAATTAATGACATCTTTTCGCGCTCGTGAAAATCTCCCAGCATGGCTGAGTAAAGGTGTAGGGAAAACGATTAACAGTTCGATATTGGATCATCTGGTGCAAACCAGCCACAAAGCCAGCCAGCATTAAAGAATCCTTCTCTATAATCTACTGGGTGCCTAAAAATTGACTTCGAAGCACCACATGCTACAAACAGCAGAGGATAACGCAATTCACGTCAAACAACCAGTGCTTTGTGCTCAAAAGAAGCAAGTCTAGCCCCTACTACTGCCGTGGTCGGCATTCAGTAGAGACTATATGTTCATGGATTTGTAATATTGTCTTTCCAAATTTTCTGACATTCAGCTTGTTCTATGTTGATACTATTGAGCTGTAATCTATCAATATTATTGGTCCGATGTTATTTAAACAGCATTAATGTTGTTTGTAACACTAATTCATTCATTCACTATAATGTATATATAACTGTAGAGCCCAGTGATAAAGTTATCAAAAAGAATACTCTTTGTTCAGTATCCATTCTTTTGAAAAATTTTAATGGGTAATGTCTAGCAGTAATTGTCTCAGATTTCAGTGGTTATTAGTTTGATTATGTCTAGTACGTAGGACACAGTGCTATCTGAGAGGAACGGATTACTTTTTTTACTGTTTATTGCGTTCATTATGTAACGTACCAATAATTTGGTGCTGCTAGTACTTTTCTGTTCTTCTACTTATTTTAAGTTTCATTGATTATAAATAAATTTCATAACTTAACCACACCAATCATATAAGACTAAAAGAATGATCATCAAATGGTTTCAATTTGAAAACTACTGAAAAGGAGAGGATACTGGATCGTTACCCAATGAACTACAGAATCAAACGGCCCGTGAATTTTAAACTTTCCTTATTTGTGATATGTAGCAAAACTGGCGGTCGATGTCATCATGAACTATTTGTCGTCGCACCTTGTATGGTCGAACCGACTGGTCACAACTTCCCGCTGAAAAATCAGACAACGTCATCATATCATCCATTTTTAATGGTTTTTCAACTTTCTATAGTTTGGTTTGTAAGGTTTTTTTACAACTCTATCACGGATTGATATCAGTTAGAGAACCGTACAAAAGGAAGAAAAGTGTTGTCGAATGCAGTCGCCAGACATTTAATTGACACAGGAGACACAGTAGAAATCAGCCAAGCCTTCAACATAATCAATACGCAAAGAAACCCATGGCTACTTCGTTTCATAGAAGCCATCGATATCAAGAGACTTCGACCAGACCTCTGTACACAGAAAGATAGTGTGACTAATCTTTCACCACCCTGGTAACCCTAATCCTATTTTATTTATTTTTGTTTTGCCTTATCTGATAGAATCCGGACACCAAGCTGCACCCCAAACAAACTTTGAAGTAGTCTACAGAGTAAGAAGTAGTCTTCCTAAAGGTGTACGAATCAGACTTCTTCAAACTGCAGAAGCAATGGCGATTCACATGTTAAGCCCTGAACTCTGCATACAGAAGTTCGTTCAATCACTACACTTACAATGGACTTAATCTATCTTATTGCCTGTAAAGAAAATTCTACCTAATCTTTTTTTCTGTTTCTTTATTAGTATTATTTTGTCTTCTTAGTTGTAATATTTTGCATTTTCAACTCTCTTGTTCTCTACCCCCACCCGATTTAATTTCTACACCTCACTACCATTGTTTTTGATCTGACCAACGCTCAATTTCTAGTCATTTATGTTGCGTCATCCAACTTAATTCTGATTTAAATGGCATTATTCTCTACCCAACTTCCACTTAGTCTCTACCTGTAATTACCTCTGTTGCTACCCTGACCTGAGTTGAAATATTTTAGTCAATTATATTATGTCATCTAGCTTACTAACTCAATCTTACTTTAGTTTCTGTCCAAATAACCTTTTTTCTATATTAGATCATTCTTTTATTATCTGATCAATTATCTAAACTTGACAAACCTCATGTACACACCCACAATGATTACATATAAATGCGATTGTACAGCCATGTGAATGAATTCGCCGAAAAGAGTCTCTTCGATGAACGTCTTCTCTTTTGCCTTTTTGTCAGTATACCTGTGTGTTTGTTTTGTTACGAAACATTCTATTCAATCTTGACCTTCATGTTTTTAAATCTAATTGTCTGTTTAGGTTTAAAAAATCTTACTTCACTATTCAACCCCACCCTCTTAAACTCTCCACTACAAAATGTGTAAATTCACTCTGTTCTCTAACCCTAACCGTATAATATGCCTCTAACCAATCTGTGTTTTCCAATAGAAATCTGAACTCTAAACCCTCATATCTAATTCCACTATATATAAGCAGTTTTTTTTGACACTGGATAATCTGTTTACCTACATAAAATTCCGGAATTATGTTCCTTACAACTTCTATTTATAACTCCAAGTAATTATGAAAAAGTATGTTCCAAAACTTTTTTGAAACTTATAATTTGATTTTGTTTAGGATGTATGCGGTTGATGAGTATCTACGAAATAAAACGAGCTCGTATTATCCTGCAAACGTGTTCATTCTTTCTCTCTTCAAAGTTAGAGAACCACTGAAAACCAGAACCGGAGTACTGTACAGCTGTTTCATCCTAGTTTGGGAATCATCGGCAGTACGCGACCACTGGAATTCGAACACAGGACCTTCCGGTTACAAGGCAAGTAAATATACCATTCAGCTACTGAGACTCGATTCAATGGCTCATGAATTCCAACTTCCACCAATTCGTGAATTAGCGCGACCCCAACCGTTGGTAGAAGTTAGAATTTGCGAGCCATTGAATCGGGTCCCAGTAGCTGAATGGTATATGTGCTTGCCTTGCAACCCGAAGATCCGGGGTTCGAATCCCAGTAGATGCGTACTGCCGATGATTCTCAAACTAGGGTGAAACAGCTTTTCAGTACTCCCTGGTTTTCAGTGATTTTTAACTGGTAATTTCACGAATAATCATCAAATCAATCAAATCCCTGCCAACAAACACTTGAGAATAAGATCTACTCTGAGTTTACATCTATGAACAGACAAATGCACACTGATTGAAAAAGTTTGTACCAGCTTCAGACGTTACGGTAGCACGATTAACTTGAAAAAGAAAACGAGAACTTAAGGGACTAATGCTGACATAACTCATCTCACTAAATAAATCATATTCTCGACTACGACCACATACTATGCAAGTCATTTCCTAATTTCTCAGTTTCTGTTTCTGTTCTCCGAGTGAGATATTTCAATTGTCACATAGTTTACCAATTAAAAAAAATGTTCTTTGGATATGTTCATCTGTTCGAAAGGATTTAATCATTCTAGCAGTGGACTGTGTTCAAGCTATTGGAAAAGGGAAAAGTGTTCGAAATTCTATTGAAATGCATAAATTGTATCCTTAGCAAAGAAATTCGATAACTTTAAGGAAAATCTAATTGGACTGACAGAAATATGTCAACTAATGAAGTCAGTGTTCTTTTTTATTTTAATAGAAATCAACAGCAACCAACATTCTACTACCTCTATAACTTAACTTCCATGAAATTTTCTTTCTCTATGCATAACTTAAAAAACCGTTTGTACGTAAAAAGTTGATGATTAGTTTTTGCGTCAATCACTTCATCAGTCTGATAAAATTCAGACATATATACATATATATATGTAAAACTTTCTAATCCAGAAAATCTAAGGCGAAACAGTGATTTATTTTTCTCTCCTACTCTTTTGGTGTGTGTCTTATCTTGTTGAAGAGTGAAGCCACTGACAACAGACGATTAAAAATCCTGCAAATTTACTGATTAAAAATAATAAAGTCAGACACATAATTAACGCTAGAGATTTAGGCATTCAAAGAAGCTTTTATTCACGTAAGTTATATGGCTGTTGAACAAACTTTATTTCCGATATGAATTAAAAACAAGCAACACACGTGGTAGGACTCTTCAGCTGGATGCCCTAAATACAGTGACTAATAAAACTGTTAAAGTACATTGGGAGATAAATAGCCGATTAGTAAGTGAACTGCATTGAGTCAATTATGCAAAACGATAGTTGTGACTGTTTTTCAGGTTATGTCCAGATTGATAAGTGGGTGGTAGTAGGAGAGATTAAAATTAAGGTTATAAGCCACTGTGTTTCGCCTACATAACTTAAATACACAATTAGTTGTCAGAGAAAAATGTTGAAAAAATATCAAGAAATGCAAAGTAAATAACAAAACGAGACAAGATAATAGTAACGTGAAAAAATAGTTTTAACTTGGGGTCAGGAATAATGATAAGAAGCGGAATAAAATACTAATAATAATAGTGACAGTTAAGTAGGATGTATTAACAGAATGCGTTCAAAGTGAGCACCATTTCATTTTGTATGATAAGAACGTGTTCATAAACTTAAATTTCACAAGCCTGCACACATACGAGCATCTTTCTGTCCATCTGACTGTTGACTACAGTGAACGAATTGATAGCGTCAGTATCATGTCCATAGTCCTGCCTTATTCAAATTCGTTGCTTGTCTTAATCATTATATTCCAGTGTATCAGGTTTCCTTGGAACAAGGTGGTAACAGTACTGGATACCTGTTTCGTCCTAGTCTGGGACTCTTCAGGAGCATGCGTCCAGCAGAGTTAGAACTAGTCAATCGAATCCCCATAAACCTTTACTCTAAAATCAATGAGATGCTCACTAGTGACTGTCCATATTCAGGTAGGTATTTGTCTGGCGTTCTAGTGGGACCTCGTGACCAGTGGAGTGCAGCATGTAGGGTGTGAGGACAAACACTTAGCGAAGACATTGACTAGCGGTCGCGCAAAGTCATGGATTGGCAGAAGTTAGAATTCATGGGCCACTGGATCCCGTCTTAGTGGCGTATTCGTCTACAGACTCGCCTTGTAACCAGAGGGCCCTGGGTTTGACCTCGATTGGGTGCTTACCACTGAAGAGTCCTAAACCTTGAAGCAACAGCTCTCCATTACTTCCAGGTTTTCCAATGGTTCTCTAACCAACGTCAGTTCATGATAAAATTCTGTAACCAGTCAGTCAAATCCCTACAAAACAATACTTGAAAGTATTGTAATTGTTTATGGATATAAACGATATCTCACCACTTTCATTTAATAAGTAAGAGAGGAAAGGATTCTCGAAGAAAAATCAATGGCTAAAAACTTAGGTAAAGTGTACTGCAGGCATTTAAAAGTATGAATTAACACTTCGTCATTCACTTCCTGAGAACGACTGATTTATTTGTGTCAGTATTTCAAAGTTATCTTGAACTCTGTGTTGAGATACTAGCAAGAAAAGATATCGAAAGACATCAACATATTATAACTCAGTAGAAAAGACGAGGCATTTATAAGTGTTCATAAAAACTACACTCAATGAAATAAAATGGCAAAAATTCAGTTTTGTTTGATAGGCCGTTAGGGTATATCACTAGTGTATTCATACATCGAGTTAGAAAAATACCTTTAAAACTTCAAAAAAAGACGATATAAATCTTGAGCGATAGACACACCTGCATTGGTAGTCGCTGCATTGTTCTGCAGATAATTAACGAAAACTCATTTTGAATAACTTCATTGTAAGGTGTTTGAGAAGTATTTCCTGTGAACATAATATTAAAAGACCAGCAAAATCACCTTAACAACTTAGATGTCTGTGCAGATAAATTATTGCACACAGGGAACACAAGCTTGTGGAATAGCTATTCGACAGTTACTCACATAATACTATCAAATAAAAAATCATATGTAAGTCAAGCTCTATTGCGAAGATTTGGACCGACTATTTATTACATTCTATGTTAGTAGCATAGCAGTTAGGACTCTTGCCGACCATGTACATGGTCTGGCATTTGTTCTCCTGCCGACGCACACCTGATATCAGTGGTCAGCCTGCAAAATTTGGGCTACCAATAATACATGCTGTAAATTCCATACTTCTACCGTAAAGTGCTGTGTGGAATCAAACTATGATCAAAAATCTTTTAAAATACTATCAAAGTATCAAATGTTGTCGAACAGTTCAACTGGAAATTTTACTGTCATTATGACAATCGATATAAATGATTTGAAAACCTACTAAATTTTTGTTTAAGGAACTTATACATGTCTATATAAGCAACCCTTACTAGTGGTAAAATTCTAAGTTAGCTTGAAAGTTATTGGGAGAGTTAGGTGAATCAATGTAACGAAATAGTTGTTTAGAAAATCACTGCTGAACTATCTATTTGTAATATTTTTACTCATTTGGATGATTCAATTAGCTTTATAGTCATTTTCGTCTTTTCGCATAGGCATATTATATGTTGACTTGATCCTTATCAATTTTCTTTGTTTCTGTTTATTCTTTAGTTTTAATGCTTCTCATTGTGGTTGTGTGATGATATTGGTGATGTGTTATTTCATGACTGATACTTCGGTTGAATGAATCGAGGTCACTCTGATCCTGGGATGTTTGCGAGAATTATTTGTTGTGTAGCTCCTGTGGACAAAATTTAGATCCCACTTTGTTGGATAAGTTCTACTTGATTCTCAAGCACTCCTAACAGGTAATTCTCGGTTAACTAGCTTCGTTCTACAGTACTTATTTGGTACTGGAAACTTATCTGACTCGTCTTGCTGACTAACAAACAGCATAGCTGAGACAATTATTTTTTAGTTTTCAATGTTACTACTGTTAAATGATAGCGTAGATTTCACTTCAAATAACTACATTTCTCCTATCTTTAGGGGGAATTAAAGCAGCGCAGTAGATATAAGGGATTAGTGAGAATATTATTTGATCATGTGAGGAAACTGTGTTCAAAAGAAAAGATTGAGGAAGAATTATCCATTGGGGAGAAATGCCTTCGCGACAACGGTTACCCACAAAAGTTTATCTACAAGTATGGGAGACGTCATGCTGAAAAAGTGAAAAGTAGCAAAGTAGATAAAAAGCCTATCTTTATGCAGCTTGCACTCAAAAGTGATGATACTGCTAGTAGAATAAGATGCAAACTGAACGCTGCCCTGAAAAGAACATATCCAACCTCCAAGCTTGTATATGTTTATCAAATAAATAGTTGTTATTTTCATTTTTTTATTTTTTTTATTTTTGATTACAGCTTGATTCCACACTGTATTTTTGGTACAAGTGTGGAATTTTCAGGGTGGATATCGGTAGCCCGAAATTCGCAGGCCGACCATAGATATCAGGTGTGCGTCGGCGTGAGCTTGAACCCCGGACCATGTGCATGATCGGCGAGAGTCCTAACCACTGTGCCACCGACGCCTACCACCGATAATCTAAAGTGGACAAATACCAAACTCAAGTTACCTCCAACTGTGTCTACCAATTTACATGTACCTGCCCAAGCACATACATTGGAAGAACAGAGAGAAGAATCAGTGTCCGCATTTATGAACAAATGCCAAAGAACCTGAGAGTGAAGGGACCGCAAGCATTAAACAGTGCGATTGCTCGTCATCCATCAGACAGTGGTCATAATGTAGACAACCTGAAGTCGTTCAAAATAATCAACAAGCAAAAGAAACCTAGCTTGCTACGCTTTGCCGAAGCAATTGCCATCAAACGACTTAAACCAAATCTGTGTACGCGGAAAGAGACAGTGATGAATCTTGCACTGCCCTGGTGATAACAAAAAATATACAACTTTCATGAGTCAACCTTTTTTTGTTTAGAAAACTCTACTCTCTCATCTAAACATGACTCACCCTACCTTGTTTCTTTTCTTTCCTTTTTTCCTTTTGGCTATTTGACAAGACGTTTTCTTTAGTTACGTAATCTACTTTTTTGTTATGCTCTTTCTAGTTAAACCTTGTTTCTATGCACACATATATCTATATATGCAACCCTGTTTTTTGTTTCAAAACCTAATTGCCTAATTATTCTATAAATAGTCAGTGTTTGTAACTCCTAATCAGTTGAATCATTCCGGACTAACGTTACTTCTAATTCCTACCAATTACTCCTTATGATCGTGTAAAAAGTATGTTCATATCTTAAATGCAATTCATATTTTTTGACGTTCAGGTTGTAACCAGTTGAGAAGAATCCTCGAAATAATGAAAGATGGGCTCATATTATCCTGATACAGTTGTTGTTCTTGCTTTTTTCACGTTCATTAATGCGAAGAATTGCATGATGTTTTTGAAGTGACTGCTCTAAACTCATGTAAGTTCAGGATTGCTATATAATAAAATTCATAGATTAATTTCCTACATCCAAGAATAACACATGGGTTTTTTTTCTTGCTACAAAAAAATCATTAAAACTAAAACTCAAAGCAGATTGATAGATAGTATATTAGTAATTATTATCAGTGATTGCATTTATGAAGCACTTGTGCTGCAGATAATGGAAAAATGAGTCTTGCGCTTTCTTGTACCATTCACCATGCAGCCATGTCACCTAAGGTCTACTTACTTTCAGCAAATCAATGCTCATTAACCGAAACGAAAACTGTGACGATTTCAAGGTCTGTAAAAAAAATCATTTTATCATATTTTCACCCAACTTTACATTCAATGTATATCTAAAGTTTGTTGATAAACTGAACGCAAACAGAGGCAATATAATTTCTGAAGCTAAAAAAACGTTACTAGTGAAATTAAAAATAGAGAGAAATATAAGCTACTAGTCACCTATAATTAATAATCCCCAGTGAAACACACAACGAAATCTCCAAGAAAAAAATGTTTCCTTGCAACTATTCCTTTCTTACACCTATACAGTAGTATTTTTTATGATAAGGCTAGGTGATTACACGATTTGTGTTTGAATTTAAGTTGGAATTTGGGTAGAATATTCGATGCACAGCACAAAATATTCATCATAATGGTACTTGAATAAGATTTTTATTTAATAAAAAGCAAATGACATAAGGTTTGAAAGTGGATATTTGTTACCTGATTGAACGAAAACACATAGTGTTAACTTTATTATTTACCGATACAATTCCACATATACGAAAACTCTAATTCATATTTATCTGTTTTAACTCACATATTCCCAATTACTAAATGAAAACTGTCGTAGTAGGAATTCTTTGTTTGGAAACCTTTATAACTTTATTGTGATTGAAAGTAAATTAATTACATTTCGGCAATATATTAGAACTAAACACTAACTGGCCGCAGGATAAAACTGCCTTTAGTGAAAAGTTGTGACCACTGGAGTCCATCTAGTCAGAAGTAAGGAGAAATAAGGATGACATTGATTAGTAGTCACGCTAAAATTTAGGATTGGTGGAAGTAGGAATTCATGAGCCAGTGAATTGAGTCGCAATGGCTGAATGGTCTACGAGCTCGCCTCGATATCCAGTGGTACATTGTTCGAAGCCTGCTGATTGCGTGCTGCCAACGAGTTAGAAACTAGGACGAAACTGCTGTCCAGGACTCCCAAATGTTCCCTAGTCCTGCAAATGATATCACTCAGTGGTCAAACTTCAATCAGATGAAATCTCTACCAACCAATTCTCTAAAATTCCAAAAAACAGTTCATAACACATTTCACTAGAAACGTCGAACCCTGCTGCTTTTGTGATGGAAAAGACTGAAATATATTAGGGAATGGTTTCATATTTACGGAAAGTAATTGTAGTCAGATCGTTTTAAGTCTATCGAGATGGCTCATTTAGCTGACTGTAAAAACATATAAAAGTTTAAAATTGAAAGGCTCAAAAATTTAACAACATTTGTAATATTCCGTTAAGTACTTATATCAGTCCGCTTATATAAAAAGTTTTATGCGATAACTCCGAAGACATATCATTACCACTTTAAGAAAAACCTGATAATGAAACAAGCACGAACTTAGTAGAGGGTAATATTTGAAAAGAAATGTCATATCGCAAACAGGTGTCGTATATTTTTATCACTAAAAAAGTAATGAATATTTTTTATCAAAGGGATTTGCGACGCATCTTTTTAAGTACTGAAGATACATATTTAGGAGTAAGAAGAAAAAGTTTGACCTATCCACAATTGATGCATATGAAATCAGTTCGCTTACAAGTAGACTTTTCTACTTCAGCAAAAATGGCCTAATTTATCTAGTTTTTATCAATGACCTAAGCATCAGAAACTTATAAATCTTTAACATCCTATAGAACATAATTTACCTTCCCAATCAGCCTAAATCGCATCTTTGAATCGATTGTGTAATTAAAAGTTGGGACAAATTTATTCAATTATACTTTAATTAAATTTGAATGTTTGAACTGATTTTAATTGTTTCTCAAACGGACACGTTACTAAGAGTTTTCTAGTGTAATTTCATACTGACGAACATATTCATAAAGAAATTTTTAGTCGTTAAACTCATTAGTTCAATTAGTTTAATCTATAGACATGTAAATTTAGTCGTGGAAAAAAAGATGAATACCTTCTCCAAATGTTAGTTAATAGGGATTTGAATGATTTTTACTTAGATCACAAATTGAATTCATTTAGAGTGTCACTGAAAACCATAAAGTAGTTGGAAAGCCCCTTCATCCTAGTTTGAAATTCTTCAGTGGTACAGATATATCATTCAACCAGGGATCAATCTGAGACTCGCAGCTTATGGATGGGTCCACCAATCATTCAGCAACTGGGATGGAATCCAATGGTACGTGACGCTAAATGGCAGTCGAAAGAACCTGAAAGTCTCGGAAATTGACGTTCTTGGATTGAATCTCCGGGGCGGGTTTTTGGTAACTGTCAATGAAGAGTTTTAAACTGGGACGAAACTGCCATTTAGTACTCCGTGGTTATCAGTGGTTTTCTAACTTTATCCAGTTAAGGAAACTGAGATTAAAATATGCAACTGTAGCGCAGCATATTACTGTTAATAATGTTAGCAAAACAAATTTTATGTCAACTGCCTCAGTTGTGCCATATAAATACGGAGCACAAGATTGATTTTAAAAAATGCAGCGTTTCCAATTCTACACAAGCTTCCACCTCAGTCGCCTAAATTTTTACCCCTTCAATTCCTAAGCACAAATGAAACAGTGCCTATCAAAACTTTTCAACCTAATCCCTGTGTTCAGAAAACTTTGTTCAGTCTCTCTTTTCCTATGGCGTTCATCCACAATCAAGGATATTTATCTATCCCGGTGACACTGGATAACTGTGATTATTATATTTATTCATACTGCTAACTTTAATTGCTCTTTTCTCGTAAGATTGTTGCTACCCTCGATTTAACTATTTTGTAAGTTTTACACTTTCGTATTTGACTCCTAGACTTTTGCTGTCTATCACTGTTTATATTATTATTATTATTGTTTCGTTTAATTCCTAAAAGAACATAAGGCTTCAGCCGAACGTCTCCATTGCGTTCGGTTCTCTGTCAACGTTTTCACCTGGCTCCACTTCTGCACAAATGCTTTCATCTCGTTTTCACATAATCTCCTTTGTCACCCTTGGACCACCAACTCACCACTTGCCGTGCAGGTCATCGAGTGGAACCTGAACGTCAATGTTTATGTAAATATATAATATCATTGGGATGTGTCATCAGAACTCTTGAAATGTTTTGCGCCAATACACAGAAGTCAATTTTATAGTCTTTTTTGAAATTTATGAAGATAACTGAGTGATCCCAATTCACAATAGCCACTGGTGTACTTCATTTAATAATCATTCTCGTTATCATGCCAAATAATTATTACTTATCAAATGATTTAGTTATAATTCCTTATGCTAGTCGTACTTCAGAAAATGAAACGTTCCAATCATTATTTTCTTAAACATTTCACAGTGTCAATGTAAATTGTATGTCAGCCAAACCTGAGGAGTATTGTTTCAACTATCAACTCCTCCTCCCCCTTACTAAGTTTCTTTCACTTTATATCCTTCTAAAGTCATATTTTACCAAACTTAAGATGACTGTATTTCAGAATGATATTAGTAATAGCAGCCTAATGTTTATCATATACATGTAAATTCATTTGTATGTTGAGTGAAAGCTGTCTACTCATTATATTAAAGGTTTTGGTATTTCAAAATGAATGAAAAACAAAACGATATTGTTTTTACTGACGTTCAGCTATTTAATGCTAATAGCTTTATCAAAATATTATTAAACCAGAATTTACAAAATCTGAGGATATATTTAACAAAGAGTTAAGGGGTGAGAAAGCAACCTTGTCCGTACAAAAGACCAAATCCTGAAAGGTTCTCTATCTAATTGTGTATATAAATAAAATGCTTGGAATGTGATGCGATATACATCGGACAAACAACTTGAGAAATCAGAATCAGAAGAAATGAACACCACAGAGCACCTATTCGACCACCGAGAAATCCGGTTGAACTAGAGAAACTTGAAAAACCATTGACCACACGCTATAGAATCAGGCCACAAAATTGATTTTGACAATATTGAAATAATCCAGAGAAACTTCACAAATCACAAAGAACGTCCAATATCAGAAGCACTTCATATCAACAAGGGTTTCAAATTGCCTGAATAGGAATGATGGACTAAAAGAGAATCTGACATGGTTAAAACACATCCCTCCCATCCCCCATGAAGTGACAAAACCAACACGAATTTGATAAGCAAGTTCACTATGTAAAAACAAACTAATTTTATAATATTACACACTGATCAAATCCAATAATCTACACTTGGTTTTGTTATCTTTACCAATTGACCAACTTGACAACGAAAAACGCCTCCAGACTGACGAACGATGAAGTTAGTAAACTTTGTTTTGATATCACAACAGATGTACTATTACCTTTGATATTTGGTTTAGTGATCTTGATTATCGTTTTGACTTTCAATATATCCTTTTAACTTGACTTAAGTCTATTTCTTACCTCTTAACTTTTCGTTATATATATGCTAGGATTTTGTGAATTCCGGTTGAATAATACTTTGATAAAGCTATTAGCATTAAATAGCGAAACGTCAGTAAGAACAAAGTCGTTTTGTTTTCATTCATTTTGAAATACAAAAACCTTTATTATAATGAATATCATATAACCAGTGCCTAAATTTTTTCTAACTGTTAAAAGTGAACTTGGTTTGAACATATGCAAGCTGTCTACGTTAAAAAATGAATAGGATTTAAAAATTTGTGAACGTTACGAGATATACAATAAATAATTGAGTGGCTGCGTGCACACTGGTAAGTGCTGAGGGCAGACAATAATTTCAGATAACCAGAGCCTTGGCAATGAAGCTTTTATTCGATCAGGATGGGTAAAATAACCCAGAGTGTCATTCATTTTGGTATCCGCTACCTATGCAACTGAAGGTGTCATGTATGTCTCATTCACGAATGGTTGATATCTGTCTGCTGATGGCTTCTGTTATCCAGAATGGGACTTTGACACCTAGTTAATGCATTAATATTTGTGGTGATAAAAATAATTATGATCATTTTTGGCTAATCTGAGAGTAAATTTTGTCATGAACCAGCGCTAATCGACGAATCATTGAATTTGAATGTCTGTCGATTTCAAACAAGTGACTAGGAAGTAAACTTGCATAACCCTCAACCAGATAATGTGTGCAACGAAATCTACTAAGGAAAATTACTTATATCAGCTTAAAGGCACATTAAGAAAATGCTAAAAGTAGTGGCTTTCAGGACACAGGTGGTCTAGTGGATAACGCTTCGAAGTTTGAAATTATGGGCATTGAGTTCGAGCCCCAATGGGAACATCATCACTAACTGAGAAATGCAGGTACATCCACTAAGCGAGTTCGAGATAGGATGAAATGCACATCCTGGATTCCACCGCTAGTCACCATACATCGGATTACATAGAGTCGAAAGTTTTTAAAATAAGAGAGGAAAAGAAAGGACAGCAGAGTTAAATTATCGAAAGATTATGAACACTGAAGAATGATATTATGTTGTCGAATTTTTAGTAAAAAATGATTTAATAAACCTTAATTCACTTTATAGCTTCAGCATCGGTGGTGTTAGTGGTTCTCAAACGACTGACTATGTGGTATTGTTTCACGTACATATTGTATCACAATAAATGCTCAGTCATCATTTCTATGACGCTATGTGTTCATCGAAGGTGTCATTCTAGAACTCTTATAGATTTAGCTTAGATGTATTACACGTTCACCAAGAAGAATGTCAGATTGTAAATATATATTGGGTGACAGAATACAAACACAAACAATTTAGGTGAAATATATATTGTTGACGGTAATAAAAAAGATTTACTGAGACAAAAATTGATTTTTTTCAGTAGAATAAATACATTTTTGTAATCTGTATAATAAACTAATAGGATTTTTGTTATTATTAGCTAACACTCCTCGTAGTATCGCAATTCTACTCTGCATGCTATGCATTTATTTGCAGGGTACTTCTTGTAGCGATCAAAACCGACGTGGTCTGAACACGAAAATCCTGTCTTTGCGTTCTACTTTATAGACAATCAAAATTATCCTGAATTTCTAGCAGTTCGAAAATGTCCTGACGATGATCCTGCGGTATTCAGCGATGCTCTTCGGCAGTAAGTTCTTAAATATAAAAGAAGTACTAAGAATCAAGAAGTATATTCTCAACAAGGTGGGATCAAAACTCTTTCAGCAAGAATCACACACACCAAACCCTTCCTACAAACAGTCCAAGGTAAAAATCCCCACAGCCAACTTTGATTTCGTTTAAAAGAAACCACAGTCATAGAACAACATATTATACATGTCATTACACAACCAAAAGGAGCCTAAGTCAGAGAAAACACAAAAACAAATGACAAAGATTAATTCAATAGGTAATACACTAACTTTAGAGCAGTCGTATACAGCCAAGGAAAAAAGAGAATGATAATTACTCAGATAGTTGAAAATTCCAAATGAGCATCACTATTATAAGCAGGTCGTTCCAGAAGGATTTTTTAAATAATCCTTCTGTGACATTTCCAGGGTACGAAGCTGGTGAAGAATGTGTAGTAATGTAAATTATTCATACAACAGGACTACTGTGGCATTGAGATGTGCGTATTGAACATATTATAACCAATAAACTCAAATCAATCATTTTATTTTTAATTCATTTTTGATTTTCCTGTCGATTGATTGAGGCCGAAATGTTCGGCCTCTGTTGACATGTTGTCTCCATGTGCAGGTGAACCAAAGATTAACTTGAACTGACTTGGTGTATGGTGACTAGCAGTGGGAATCCATGGTGCTCACTTGCTCTTATCTCTGACTCGTCATTTGAATGTATCTGTATTCCACAGTGAGTGATGTCGTTCCCACCGGGCTCGAACCAAACACTCACCATTTCAAACGCTAAAGCGTTATTCTTTACACTTCATGGGCCACTAGTCACCTCTCACCGAATCATCTCAAATTAATGAAGTTTTAATTATGTATCAGTTCCGATTACTTTTAACGTATTCTACCCATAGATTTTGTTACTTTTTCAGACTTTGTAATTAGAAAGAACCAAAGAGCATTTTTCGAAAAAGATACTTTCACTTCATGCTTAACTCTTAATGCTGCATAACTAAAGAAAGTATATTTTCAAGTCACTCATTAATTTTTATTTAAATACCTAGTTAAAACACTGAAAGCGTAAGATTGTTTAGCTGGATGAATGAAATCTCTTTTCAAGGTAATTTATCGTTTGTTCTTATATTACCTATTTTTTGATTTATCCACCCAGAAGGACGGAAGTGTTTTTTATACGTAATTACGTTGGTGGTTCTATTGATTACAGTAGGATATTTTTTGTAACAATAAGTGCACACGATGTCATTCAATTTGTGAATGGCTTATTTCACAAACAAACAATATATTACGGTTAATATTGTGTGCATTGAAAGTAAGTGCTTTAAGGTGTCCTTAAGAATGATTTATGAAAACGTTTACATTATTTATAAATATTTAGTGTCAAATTCAAGTATAATTAATCTTATCACTGCTTGGAAAGTGTTCAAAGCTATTAAGAATCGTGTTGACTTTGACCAGATGCCAATCTGCCCTAAAGTTTAGCTATAGTAATCGTTGTAATTTATCATTTGTTTTGGTTTAAGAAAAATTGTGACAGCAGATTGCGCATACCGAAATTGCTGACACTGAATTAATTTGAAGTTAGGTTATGAGATGGAATGAATCATAGAAGTAAAAAAACTAGGTTTCACTGGACAGCAGTTACGTTCTGCTGCAGTACTCTTCAGTAGTACCCTCCCATTGTATTCGAAGAGTACCTTTTGAGTCACAGTGGTTAGGACTCTCGCCGACCATGCACATGGTCCGGGGTTCGAGCCCACGCCGGCGCACACCTGATATCTATGGTCGGCCTGCAAAATTTGGGCTACCGATATCCATACTGAAAATTCCATACATGTACCAAAAATACAGTGTGGAATCAAGCTGTAAATCAAAAAAATATATATAATGTTTTTGAACTCCAGGAAACTAGCGAACAGTACATCTATCAGTATATCACATTAACGCCGTACAGTTGAATAATACCTTTCAGATTATCAAAGATGCTTACAAGACACAAAATATATCAATTTGTGACGAAATATGTTGAAGTGGCTAATAAAAAAGAGGATAAAGGCACAATGGAACTTTTTCAAGTTATCCCACATAATCTAAATGGATAGCTATTAGAAATAAATAAAAGTGCTGATACATATTTTAGAGAGGAGAACGAAAAACAGATTATGCAAACAACAGAGAACAAACATGTGGGCCTTGTGCAATGGTAGTGGAAAAGAATCCAATATAATGTACCTCTATGGTGAGTTCAGAGTTTTTCTCATATTAAGCGATAGATTTTGCTATAAAACGACTTAGGAAGATCGCCTTATCTTGTCCCACCTTTTAAATGACACAAAAGTAACTGTCCATTAGAGTAGTCTGGGCAGAATTTACAATGTCTGCGTTCTCACAAGCAGTCTTAACGGAAGATGTTGACAATCACGTTGAGAAAATATCTTATAGCTATGTAGCATGCATTTGGTTTCACAGGTGCTGAAGAAGTGTTCGGTTAGCATAAATGGTGCCAATAGTGAAATTATACCTTGATTAACATGAAGCTGGGCACAGAAGGTGAATTATAGTACTGTATGGAAGAATACACTTCAGAATTCTTTTGATAATTAGTTTCCAAAGATTTGTAGTATTCGACTATTCTTGACTGTATCTGTTTCTAAAAATTTTATCATAATAACAAAGGCAGGCATTTGGATCATATTCTTTTGGGGGAAACGTTGCTGATTCTTCATCTGATTTTTCTTCTGTGTAAAGGTGATAAATTCCAACAATAACTAAGTTGAAAAGATAGGTCTCACCACAACTTCTATCATTAGCCAGCTTCATTCACACTTTGATTTTTGATAAATTCAATTTCCTAATTAATCCATAAGTTTTTCTTCAAAATTGAACATCTAGAGCAGAAGAGTTAACCTTACGTGGAATTTCAAGCATAGAATCAGTTGACTGAAAAGTATTAGTAAATACTTATTGGATATTATTAAATCAAGCATTCTTACAGTATACAGTTGTAATCCATGGAGTAATCGATAACCTGTAGTAAGGTTCTTGAGTTCAGGTATGTTATGAGACAGTCAGCAAATAATCGATCAGGGTTGTCAAATTTTAACCATTCTAAATACTAAATTAAAGTATAAGCATTATTTGATTGGAGATACTATGGCTAATGAGACCGTAACCATGACAGTTAGTCTCGTTCACTGATCTCACAAAAGTGTCTCTTAGGAAATGTTGTATTATCATCATTGTGGAGGATTCAAAAATTTGTCATTTATTGATTTAAATCCACAAGTAATGCCTCTGTGTGTGTTTCTGCCTTGAAAAATTTAGTTCGGAAAGCAGAATTCGTTCGAATATCTTATTAATGATCTCTGCTTTATATCAATCCAGCCTTGTAAATTTGCTGTTATCACTGGAAATCATCGGCACTACGTCGATAAAATGTGATTTATTTTACAGGACGTTTCAGCTACATTTACGTGGGTGGACAATAATTACACATTTATTATTAGTTATTTCATATGCTTCCATGATGTGCTGCCTAGTTAGAAGTTAGTGATATTCCCCTTTCAAATTTTTAAATGTAACACTAGTTGAGAGCAGTTGAATTAGATCACTATATTTCCTCAGTATATATTGAATCTGAGCCCTTTGTTTTACTAATCATAATTTTGAATTCTACTTTACATGAATGGAAGCTTTAGGAGAATAATGGTGACAGAATCTACTAGGAAGTGATGATCTTTGAAAGTATTCTTTCGAAAGGTGTTTAAGGCTTATACGGGAATGCTACAGTGATATATGATGGTTTTATATCACACAAGCGGAATAACATGATGTCACCTGGTATCCTTGCGTCGGTGGCACAGCAATTAGGGCGCTCGCCGACCATGCACATGGTCCGGGGATTGATCCCCGGCTGCCAAAGCACTCCTTTACCTTGCTAAGCCAAAAATAATGCTGGTAAAGAGGAAAAGGTTGAGTATGAGGCTAGCAACCCTATTCTGTGAAAATTAATTACTGCTACAGAAACTTCAAGCCACTAGCTTGAAGCTCAATGTTCCATTGGGGAACGTGACGGAAGAGAAAACCTGGTATCCTTCCTACTTCAAGGAAGCATAAATAACTTTGAAGAAAATTGAAGTGATACTTTTACTACATTTTAGCTCGACAAACTGATTTTATACCCTTCATCCATCAATTTGAATTTCAGTCTTTACCTTCGTATCTGAATTCTATCAATCCTGTTCTAACCACTTAAAGTCGTCTAGTTAGAATTCATATTGATTCTTGTAATCCCGTCAGAGTACGTCTGTATCTCTCTGATTGCATAATATTTGTGGTTTATACTTTCACTTTAATTAATAAAGTACTTCAATTTTTTATGCATTTTAATATTAAAAGTGATTGGGACTTAGTTCAGTTGACAATCTGAGATTAATTTTTTTTCAACTATTGGTTTTTGTAGGGATTTTGTTTGTGAAGTGGTCGCGCTGTGTCATGAACTGTCAGGCGTTAGAATTCACTGGCAGTTGATCAGATCACAGTGTCTTAAACGTCTACGAGAAAAACCTTATAACCAGGGTTCGACCCCCGGTGGGTGGGTGAGTTCCAAACTGGGACAAAACGTCTGTACAGTACTTCCAGGTTTTCCATTGGTACTCTAACCGATGTCAGCTCATGATGAAGTCAACGAATCAATTTGAGATTAAGCAAAGTGATATCATATCATCCTAATCAAAAAGTTTTTCTGAATGTATTCGGTTGGATTCATTTGTTCAGCTTAACAGCCCTGAAATTTGTTAAATAAGTTGTGATGTACTTGTTTTTATCAAGGCTTGTATCTTATATTTCATTTCATATTTTTACATCGTGGAACCAATAAGAAACATTTAGCCACGAATCGTCTTTTTGTATGTAATTCTTGTACGACAAAACTTGATTCCATGGTGTACTCCCTAGCTAAACCTATTTACTATTTATTTTAATTTGATAGCTGTTATAACCAGTATAGCGAAATTATGTGAGGTCAGTTTCTATTATTATTATTATTATTATTATTGTTTCCTTTAGTTCCTAGAGGAACATAGGGCTTCAGCTGAGCACCTCCATTGCTTTCGGTTTTCTGACAACTTTTCCACCCTGCTCCAGGTCTGTCCACATGCTTTCATCTCCTCCTCGCATGACCTCCTCCAAGTCACCCTTGCACGACGACCAACTCGCCGCCTCCCTTTCGGGTTCCACTTGAGGGCTTGTCTAGTGATGTCACTTGATGGTTTCCTCAGCGTATGGTCAATCCATCTCCATTTCTTTCTGCCTATTTGTTTCCCAATCGGTTCCTGATTGGTTCGCTCCCAGAGATCCCTGTTGCTGATCTTTTCTGGCCATCTGATCTTGAGTATTGAGCGGAGACAGCTGTTAATGAAGGTCTGAAGTTTGTTTTAACGTAGACGTTTAAGACACTGTGATCTGATCCAACTGCCAGTGAATTCTAACGCCTGACAGTTCATGACACAGCACGACCACTTCACAAACAAAATCCTACAAAAACCAATAGTTGAAAAAAAATTAATCTCAGATTGTCAACTGAACTAAGTCCCAATCACTTTTAATATTAAAATGTTTAAAAAATTGAAGTACTTTATTGATTAAAGTGAAAGTATAAACCACAAATATTATGCAATCAGAGAGATACAGACAGTTTGTTTGAGATGCTCTTTATGACTCGCCAAGTCTCTGATCCGTATAGTAGCACTGACTTTACATTGGAGTTGAAAATCTCAAAAGCTTTAAAAACAATCTTTAAGCAAGTGCTGAGTTAGGAGGATAGTGTTTATATATCGTTGTGATACGTCTCAGATAACGAAGTCCATTTAGTTTCACAACCTCACTGACTAGTTTCTTTTCTTCAATTAATTATTCAGTTTCAACCTCAGCCTTACCTTTTGTGTGGTTTTAAACTATATGTAAGGTGAAACAAAGGGATCTAGGGTCAAACTTCTGTGATGCTAATAGTATTTTCCAGTTCTACTCGTTATCTTGAGTATGTGCAAATTGGAATATAATGTGAGCTACCACCTTTTACTGTATAATATAATATTTGATTGGCATCAAACATATGTGAAGCTGAAAAACCCTAACCATGCGAAGATTTTTTTCTCAGACCACTCATTTAGATTGAATCAGATGCCTAAATTAATGAAGCAATCTAGTTAATCCACGAGTTATTCTGCTTTTTGATCAATCTTAGATTTCCTGCAGACAAGCAGTGCAGCTAACAAGGTGCACTTCACACTTCCTTTTTCAGGTTATTTCGACGATTTTCGAACAGTTTATTCTCATAACTAGATGCAGCGCTAAAAATTGTTTCTTCACGAGGAGTTATTTCTCAACAGTTATACACAAGTATACTTTTTTATTCGCTTATTCATGTATTTATTTCAAAAAAGAATTCATTAAAATCAATCAAATATTTTAGTTGCATATAGATATTCCAGAAAACGTGACAAATGAATAAGGCGAGAATGGATGAATGCAAATTGAGAAAAATGAAAGTTGATTTAATATGAAAGTGAAAACATGGACACAAGCGAGGAGAAGTTGGTTAAACTGTCTCAATGACAACCATGTGTAGGAAGGAAAGAAAAGTTAATTATTAATCAAGCATAGTAAACTGATTGGATAGAAAACAATAAGAATCAGCTGAAGGTATATTACTTTGATGATAAGGAGACTAGAGGACGTGCTGGTTGTTTTTTTTGAGGAAAAGATCAGATCTAAAGACTTGAAACACCAGTATTTTAGTATACAATTGGTGGATGGTGGCTAGCAGTGGAATCCAGTATGCGCATTTCATCCTATTTGACGAGTCCCAAATAGGACGAAATGCGCATCCTGGATTCCACTGCTAGCCACCATCCACCAGTTGTATACTAATTAAATACCCAGACATCGTCGAAGTATCTGCACAAGAAGCCGACATGTCAACCTGAGATCGAGCACTTTGCTCCAATCAGTCGATGGGAAAATCAAAAATTCAATTCAATAACCAGTATTTTAGTTGCGTCTAAACGATTTATTTAAAGTCTTTCACAGATCATAGAGATTTAGCCATCTGTAGATGCTTGATTCCAAGAGTTGAAAAGGTGCATGATAAAACAATAGTGCTTTGCTTCTTTTTTGCGATTAACTGAGCTTTACAGCATTCTAAACAACTCTTACCCACCAGGTGGCAATATGTTACATTCATACGACTTATGGTGATGTTAGTTTTATCCACACGCTCCAGCCAGCAAATCTAAGTGGCTACGCATTTTCTAATGAGGCATGCAGAAACTTCATATATACATATACACATACAGATGACAGACCCTCTGAATCCTCAGACATAACAGGCTTTTCCTTATGGCCAGTGGAACATAGCTTTTGAAAGTTGATGAGGAGTGCAGTCCTTCTTAACCTTTCCTGTAGTGTTTTACCTCCGAATGGATTCTCTAGCAGTTATGTTCAGAACTTATTGGAGTAAATTCTATTGACTTAAGGCTGTATAAATCTAGCGTGTGAAAACAACTTTGTTCAGAATTACTACTGTTATCTTTTGTAGAACTTTTTTATAAATGAAAATGTAAGCCACACGCCTATAAGCTTTTAAGGTAGTTATTTATCCTGCCCAGTTAGTCACTGGTGCCTAAGCAGATGAAGCCATTTGCAACTTGCGTTTACTGATGTACTTCAGGGATAACTTGTAGCAACATGATCTACCTATTCCTGTCATTAGCCTGATACTGCCGATATCTAAGTGGGTATTCTACCTTTATTTATTTGCAAATAGTTCTGTTAATAAAGTGGTCACTTTCGCAAGAGGTTTTGGAGAATGAAAGTTCAATTACTTTCAGCACGCTTCTTAAACAGATGAGGTCTACACACTTCAACAGGGAATTCGTGTGATACAACGGTAGTTCTGTGTTAGTTGTGTAAAACAGTGAGTGCAGTGGAATTGTAAGTAACTGAGATCCATAATACTCACTTTTACGAGGTTTGATCTGCCTGTCTCTATAAGACACTTTTTCGAGGCATTCAAATGTGTGGGAATAAAAGTGTACTGAACATATACACATCTATTCTTATGCTTACAACATGGTTTTCATTAGAGATGTAACAATTGGTATTTAACAAGATTTTGTCACACCAATGTGGATCTAACTGCTGCTTACATATCACGTTTAATATCTAAAAGTAATTTTCTGCAAATTATTCTGTATTATAACACTGTTCGTCGCTGGCACAGCGGTAAGGACTGTCGCCGACCGTGCACGTGATCCAGAGTTCGATCCGAAGCTGAGGCACACTTGATATCAATTGGTCGACCTGCAAAATTGGGACTACCGATATCACATGCTGAAAATTCCATAGTGGTATCGAAAATACGGTGTGGAATTAAGCTACAGTCCAAAAATTACCAGGAAAAAGACCTTTGTTCCATAAAATCTAAGGCATACCTTAGAAAATCTTTGTCTGCGTGAATTCACTTGTTGGAAACGGGCAGTCAGTGTCACTTGCACCTATACACTTTCAAGAAGGCATTGAAAGTGGCTGGTTCACAAGACCACAGTGCATAACAGAATGCTGTTAGGTTCTACTCTAAGCAATTTAGATAATCTTTGTTAAATTCTGCAAATTAGTTTTAATTCTCAATTACCTATGCATCACAGATACCGTCATACGGTGCTCAAGTCACTAAAATGACCAATAGCCTTCTTTAACCGGAACCAAATATTCCAATAATTTATGCATAATCAATGCCTATTTAGTTATAAGTTTAATTAACTATCAGGATAATTATTTGTTAGATTCTTTTTAGTTTTATTTCACTTCACAAAACACTAAGTGAATCAGTTTCGAAATGTCATTAGCTTTTATTCAGACTGCATGAAACAGAGAAAATGAACATAAGGGGAACTTTAGGATGCATTTTATGTCACACTACCGAATTGTTCTTATAATAGTAACGTTCGAAAAGATAGCAGAAGTACACCAAGAAAACGTGAAAAAATCTGTTTCGAGATTTCTTGGATCTGATGAATAGAAGCGGAAACTTTTGAGTAATATCAATATTAATCATACGGTTAAAAACCAGGAACGGATGCTATATTTTTTATTTTGATTGCAGCTTGATGCCATACCGTATTTTCGGTACAAGTATGGAATTTTCAGCATGGATATCGGTAGCCCAAATTTTGCAGGCCGATCACAGATATCAGCCGTGCGTCGGCAGAGGATCGAACCCCGAACCATGTGCATGATCGGCGAGAGTCCTAACCACTGTGCCACCGACGCACTCAGATGGAACTTTTCTAGTAAGACTTTTTGAAATGAGTCAGGAGTCAGTTGAGTGTCTCTGAACACATAATTCAGTTCAGTTATAATGTTTTCTAATACATCCTTTTTCAAGATTTGTCATTTTCCGTGAGTTAATAATGACGATAACTTTCTTTCAGTAATCAAAAGCTAATTATCATAAAACGTTAAAATGTCTTATAGAATTGCAAATACGTCAGCTCAAAATTATGGTAAGTTTATAGTTTTAAATAGTTAAATAATTTACCAAACCAAAAATATTATATTAACCTAATTTACAGTTTTTATTATTACTATTATTTTGATCTATTCACAAATATATCCCTAATGAGAACAAATTTCGCGTGTTTCCAGATAATGTGTCCTTAAGTAGTCGTTACCATAGCACTTGTAACGGTTTTGATAATCTTATGTAATTAAATTAAAGGCTAATAAAAAAAGAGTATAAACAATGGTTTGGTGTCAAAATTGTTATAAAAATAGTATTATTACCAGCAGTCCCGCTAAAATTGATGATAAGGACACGGAAGCTCAGTTTATCTAAAGGTTAAGACAACATACTAGACGTCAGCACTTTATAACAATATTTTGGCTAAATATGGAGATATGTGAATTTGAGAGATAAAACTATACTCATGTGCAGCATTATGGATATAATTTTATTTTGATAAAATTATACAATGTTATGCAGTAATATTAAGTAATAATGTTTCTAGAACAAATTATGGCTCATAATCATATATTAAAGCACTGTGTGAATTTATCACAATAAAATTTTACCCATAATAGGTGTATACTCTACCACAGGGACCAAGTTTTGTCCTTATATCAATTATACTGGTGTGCATTTACTATTTTCTTTGTTCTTTTGCATTCTCAATGGAACAGAGGACTTCACACTAAAGCTTTGAAGTTTCAGTAGCAGCAACGTTTATTTTTGCCGGATGAGATTGCTAGCCTGACGCCCAACCTTCCCTATTTTCCAGGCTTATAACCAGCTAAGCGAAGTGTGCGATTGCGTCGGCTTGGAATCGAACCCTGAATCACATGTATGGTTAGCGAGCATTCTACTTCTGCGCCACAGACTCACGATGTGCATATAAATGTCATTCTATTTGAGATCAAAGCCAAATTCAGCACTTTGTGTTTATATCTACTGATTGCACGCGGTGGGAGAATATTGCCTCGTTAATTGTCATGTTTTACATTTAAAAGAAGCTGTTCTCGTGGTAGACCTATATATAACACTGTACCAACCAGCAAATGC
This sequence comes from Trichobilharzia regenti, assembly GCA_944472135.2. NCBI lineage: Eukaryota > Metazoa > Platyhelminthes > Trematoda > Strigeidida > Schistosomatidae > Trichobilharzia > Trichobilharzia regenti. The sequence goes on along the minus strand of OX235262.1, from coordinate 142,048,864 downwards.
ACAAAGGTATGCTAATTCGCAAGAAACATTAAGGAAGATCGGGAGAGTTAAATCACCATTATTTGAAATTTGAGAGATAACAAACAGAATAGAAACATTTTATATGTTTGACGTTTTCTGCACATAAGTAGATATTATATCAAGCATCCCCTTCAAAAATGACTTAAATTTGACTCCATTATGTAGATATATCTCAAATTTCTGAACAGATATTCCTCTGCAGTGAAATCCTGTACTATTGATTTTTCACCTCTGAGACTATACAAGTCAATTGATTGACACTAGTACTAACCACTGTTTTTAGTGGGCAATAGTCTCCTGGTTGGGCACTGAGTATAAGGGGATCCCCAATGTTTTATTATAATTTTATTCTTTAACCTTCCTAGTGGAAAATAGTACCTCGAGCCTTCATTTTGAAATTTCAGTAGAGGTGATATTATTCTTTTTTTACTGAATTTGTTTACCAGCCAAACAGCCAGTCCCCTTCTTTTCCAGACATCCTACCAGCTTAGCAAGGCAGACGAGTTCAGCAGCCAGAGATCTGACCCAGAACTACCTGCATGGTTTATGTGCACGCTGTGAGTAAAACAAGATCTCTCAGAAGTGTAATAACTGAACATCTTGATAGTACTGAACATTCACTTTTAACTCTTTCCTGTACGTTTATTTAGGCAGGGAAGAGTGTAGTAATGGAGCTTCAACTGTTATAACAAAAAGGCTTGAATTACGCGTAATACAAAACTTTTTCAACCTTTTTCTTTTCATGTCCTAATTTCATAGTTTAGTTCGTATAACAGGCTATTTGGGAACAACAAGGCTGCCTTCTGTATAATCAGTGTAAATGATTCGGTTTTCATATTCCAACAGATGTAATAAATACAAATACATGTTCAACATCGCTTTCTGCAAAGCACATCACAGAGACAGGTCACAGGCTTAATTTCAGTAATACCTTTAGACCTCTACATAAAACAGGTTTGGATTACATATTTAAATTCATTGAAGCCTTGACCACAGAAAGACCTTAACGTGTTTTATGCATTCAAAAATTAATTGTAATTACTCTGAACACACCTTGGTAATCCAATTTAGAACCAAGGTTCAATTCTGTTAGTAATACTTTCACCGTCTCCCTTGTTTTTTGTTACCCCACATTCTTCCATCATCTTCCTACCACTTATTTTTTGAGCAAAATACATTATACGTTTCAGATAAATTACGTCTTCTTATTGTTTTGTAGAAATTCATAAAAGGAAATAATTACATCAAATCTCACTCTGTAGTTTGCCTAATATAGATTTGTATTTGATTTACAATGGGTTGGATTAAAACAACATAAGAATGACATAAATATGCCTACATTTTTCATTGAATTTGGATATGCATACTCTAAGGGAGAAGATTAAAACATGATTTTCTCTTAGTATTGTTTTAACAGTATTGATACATATAATTTTTACGTTGGTTAAAAAAAGCAGCTATGATTCCTGCTTACAAGAAAATATTGCCTTATGCTGCATTCAGTCGAATACAATTGACAAACATGGGACCATTTTTAAAGAATATGATACATCTTGGATTGTACCATCAATAAATTAGCGAATATCCTGAACGATACTTAAAAGTTGATTATATTGCATGGGGCTGAATATATATTACAGAGAATATGAATAATAATATAATGAATAACGCCTATAGGGACTCGAACCAGTGGCATCAGAATCATTTACTTTGCCATCCACCATGTCCTCTGGAGGACGCAGATGCTAAAACAGTCATTATACTAATGTCTTCAGGGTGTGTGCTTTTTAATAAGATGTACATCGATTGACACCTTATGAGTTTCACACTTAAAGGGGCTGTTAAACCACTCCCTTTTATTTTGGTAGATGGATGTATTATTTACCTAAAAGTGTATAATGTAAGGGATTTTATTTTCTATGATAAATAGAATACTGAAATTATTATATATGACTTCCATTAAAATTTCCTGAAAGGATCATTGAATGTATGTCGGAATTTCGGTTGATCTTGGAGAAGGAATTACATCAAAATATTTGATCGTCAAATATTACCGAAGTTAATATAAGTGCATCACTGTGTATAAACAACTATTAAAACATGTTTGTAATAATAAGTCAATAAACACTTACTTGTATCATAAAAAATGGAAGCCAACAAAGGCAAAAACATCCCATAATAACTCCAAGTGTTTTAATTACTTTCGTATCAGAATTCCCACGTGATCGTCGTCTGTTAATCTCTACATTTATATCATTTGTCAGATTTGTTGAGTCAGTTAGTAATTTCCGTGATGAATTCGAATTCAGTCTTTCATATTTTTCTCGCGATTCACAACAAATACTCGCATTTTTATCACTTTTAACACCATTTACATTTTCATTTGTTCGATTGTGTCCATCAGCAGTACTGGTCTCCGTGAACTGTAGCTCATTCTGTGCTTGCTGATCTGTGATACACCCTACTTTTGGATCCATGTAGGCATTTTCCTGTATTCCAGTCGACTTTCTTGCTGTACTTGGTGTCATTTGTGTATGACCGGTACGTGACATTTCTCTGGCTAGTTTAAATATTCTCCCATAAAGAATGATCATAACAAAAAGGGGTAGATAAAATGCAAAAAATGTTGCATACACTTGATAGCCAACATTTTTACTATATTCACAAGCACATTTTTGAAAGGGTTCTTTCCATCCAAAATTTGGTGGTATACTAATCAAAGCTGAACCAATCCATGCAGCAGCTATCATAGCAGCCATTCTACATGGTGTTCGTCTACTGGCATATGTTAATGGTTTTGTTATAACTAAATAACGGTCAATAGAGATAGCGCAAAGATTAAGAATTGAAGCAGTACATAAAAGAACATCAAAGGATATGTACATATCGCATAATCCTTCATTAAATGGCCAGTATCCTTTAAATGCATCAATTATTGTGAATGGTAGAACTAATAATGCTACAAAAAAATCACTGAATGCTAAACTACCGATTAGAATATTACTGGGTGTTTGAAGTTTTTTCACAAGTATCACAGCAAGAATAACAAGAAAATTTCCCCCAGCTGTAGCCAAAGCAACTATTAAAGATAAAATAAAAATGATAGATGTTGTTAATACAGACGTATTTTCACTGATGCATTCATCATTATTTGAACTGTTCACTAATGACAAAAATTTATTGTGATTATTGTCAGCTCTCAGAGACAAGTGCTCAGCTGAAGCACTTGTTTTCAGATAGGTTACATCTTGTGGTGCTGTGATAATATCTATTTCGGAGGATTTAGCATTACATATTAAAACGATATGGAGAATAAATGAAGTGATTACTGAAATTTTGAATTTGTATGCAAAGTTTGGTAAATATCGCTGCATTCTATGATTTAACCAGTTTTATGTAGAATTAATGTATTGGTTATTCCAGGTCGTTATATTTCCTCGCTATTCATCCACTGAATTAAATTCGATGATATTTTACAATAAGCATGTAACTGATAGTATCTGTGATCTATGGACCAATACATCGTTTGTCATAACAGTGGAGAGTGCAAGAAAGCATTCATTTTTTATTTGATCATAAAGATGGTATAGGGAAATACTCAAATATTCCAGTTTAGTTTGTATTGCTATAAATGAAAATGGAACGAAACAAACGATTTATTTACTAGTGAATTTATTTCTTAAAACCGAGTATTTTTAATCCTTTGTTCTCTTTTCTTTTTCTTACTTTCCTTTTAAATGAAATAAAATTTGCAACAGAATGTCACGTTAAGTATTTTATATTTTTTTTAATACTTGATTTGTTGCATTCCATTAGATTTGATCGCAGAGCACTCATTATTGCATAAATTAGGGGAATAATAAACTGAAAATGATTGAGTGAAAATGCGGACACGCAGCAGATGAATGGGTGGTGTGTGTTCTCGGTGTATCCCAATTTTAGCCATACATAAACAACCTTACCTTCAAAGCTAGTCTAGTGCGTATATATATATATATACATATAAATAAATGGATACTCTGTAGTTTGATGTATAGAAATACAGACATACCAAATCACAAACAGGCATTTTCAGATACCTGTCAGAGATGAAATACTTTATACTAGTCAGTTATATAATTAAGTGACACACAACATAAAAATATACACCAAGCACATGCACGCACACACGCAAACATCAAATATCTGTGTGTACTCGTGTTAGTATAGTTGAAGAACTCTGCGTACACTCGATGCTCAAGTGATTATATTGAGAAAGTGATAATAAAAAGCAGGTGGAAGAAACTCCCCACAGATTGCTGTTAATAATACCAGTCTTCATTTCGAACTCATATCATATTATGTTTACTCATATTTTAGACAAAAGATAGGCATTTTTTATCTTAATTTAGTTAAGACTTTCCTATTGATTGATTGTGCATCGGTGACATAGTGGTTAGGACGCTCGCCGACCAAGCACATGGTCCGGGGTTCGATCCCCGGCCACCGACGCACTCCTTTACCTCGCTAAGCCAGAAATAATGCTGGTAAAGAGGAAAGGTTGGGCATAGAGCTAGCGACTCCATCCTGCAAAATTAAACACTGCTATAGAAACTTCAAGAGTCTAACTTGAAGCCCTATGTTCCACTGAGAACGTGAAGTGAAAAAATTGATTGATTGGACCAAAGTGCTTGGCCTCAGTTTGACACGTCGGCTCCTTGTGCAGATGGTTCAATGATGTCTAATTATTTAAATTGAAGTAAATTGGTGGATAGTAGCTAGCAGTGGAATCCAGATGGGCATGGCGGCCTGTTTGAGGCCCATCATCCGGATATACCTGCACTCCCCGGTGAGTGAAGTGGTGGTGTTCCCAATGAGGTTCAAACCCAGTACTTGTCGTTGGTATAAATAGATTGGTGATAGGAGTGCAAATGTTTTCTGTCAATCTTTATTCTTATTCTAATTTTGGTAAATGACAAGAGAGGAATTTAGGCCCACTTTCGCAATATGATCATAAACTGAAGACTTGAGTTTGTTATTATTATTATTATTATTGTATCCTTTAGTTCCTAGAGGAACATAGGGCTTCAGCTGCGCACCTCCATTGACTTCTGTTTTTTGACAACTTTTTCACCCTGCTCCAGGTCTGCCCACATGCTTTCATCTCCTCTTCACATAACATAAGAATGGTTAGAGTATTGATAACTAGATAAGGCTTGGAGCACAATTTATGGCTCATAATCAAATCAATGTATTCATGCGACTTACATAATTTGCTTTATATACTTTTGTTCTTCCCCTAGTTGTCCACTGTAATTTTCCAGATCTCCAGTATAAGCATTGCATCATTTCAGTTGCACGTGTGATGTCGGTTCGAAGGAGAAACATTCGATGATTGACCTCTCTGTCCAAATCTTTGTTTATAGAGTCACTACCAAGCAGGTGTAAATGAAATAAAACATGTCTAAACCAGATATCCCGAGAATCATAATGCATAACGAGGAGAAGAGCAAAACTATATAAAGTAAGTAATGAATCCATGTGAATACATTTTAATGATAATAATAATAGAAATAGTAGCTTTATTCTTGTCAGTGTTCATATCAAAAACACAGAATTTTTATCGAAGTTTATTGTATGATATTTCCTCTTCATCTATGATCTCTAGGTAATATAATAATTGACAACAGATCTCGTGATATAATGTCGTCTGGCCTTTAGCGCAAAGCAGTCCATTATTATTATTATTATTATTATTTTATCCTTTAATTCCTAGAGGAACATAGGTCTTCAGTTGCGTACCTCCACTGCCTTCTGTTTTCTGCCAACTTTTTCACCCCGCCCCAAGTCTGCCCACATGCTTTCATCTCCTCCTCGCATGACCTCATCCAAGTCACCTTTGGCATACCAACTCGCCGCTTCCCTTTTGGGTTCCACTCGAGCAATGGCTTGTCTAGTGATGTCACTTGATGGTTTCCTCAGAGTATGGCCAGTCTATCTCCATTTCTTCCTGCCTATTTGTTTCACAATCGGTTCCTGCTAGGTTAGTTAGCTCACTGACAGAGATCCCTGTTGCTGAACTTTTCTGGCCCATTATAATATTTCTTATTTTTATCCTTCGAGAACTTTACAGTATTTAGATTATAAATTTTTGGCTATATATTTTGATGATTAATAAGAATTCAGATAAATCTGCTGAAGAAGCTATGGTTTACACAGCGGAACGTTCAGAAAAATCTTCTTTTGATTTTCTTAAACATGCTGGGATTAATTTAAATAATTTGTAATGTACACCATTTAGTCGGCAGCCAGCTATAAAGAATTCACGAGAACATTTTGAGATTCAAAGATATATCTAAGATATGGTTTTCTCATATACGTCGACACCCATGATGAAACTTTTGGTAGCCCATTTTCTAAGCTGGCAGCCTCTGTTGTATGATGATGGTCTGCTTATGAGTAATAAGTTGTAGTGAAAACGTCAACCAGTTATCAGCATTGTGTCGCTGTATGTTGTATAAAATAAGTTTAATATGGAATGAAATTCTTTCATAATGCCCGAATTCTACATATTCAGTAGTAGTTTATGTTTATAAAATAAACAGCCTGTAGGTCAGAATTAAATTTCGGGGTATTTAACAAGAGTATTCAACTAAGTCTGCCAATACATCTTCTTAAAAGTAAAAAAAGGAACAGATCTATTGTGAAGACCAAGCACTCCCTATAGCTATTCATAAACGTAAATTGTTCAGAAACCTACCTTGGTAATCCAAATCTGATTGGATTACCAAATATTGTGTTAATTATTCTTATTAACCATAAATCCTTATTGTCCTTTCATTTTCTTTGTATAATTAGAGTTGACAAGTAAATGTGCGATCAGAGTGCTTGAAGTGTATTGTGCAAACACACATTCCATTTTTCAGATAATCTCTGTCCTCTAATAGCACTGTCCAAATTTATAAAAGGGACTAATTGTCTTAAAACGTTAGCTAGTGAGTGTTTTTAGCCATTTAATACAATCAATGAGTAAGTAGTGTTGATCGCCTCCTAAGCAGTACACATGACATTATGACAAGGCCACTGATTGGATAGTTCTGCATTGATCATTAGGAGACCAAAGCATTCTTTTCAGCGTTCTATAAACCCATAGGGGGATATAATCACGTTCTGTAACAAGAATACAATATCACTGTGCATAATATTAGTATTTCACATAAGTAGTAAAGGTCTGTACCAATGATATCAAATATAAGTTGAGAGACACGTATTGCTAAGCTTTAATTTTTTATCATATCCATAGAAAATACCACGTTCACAGTTTGAACTTTAGTTTCTCAAGTACCTCACTAATGTTCATTCCAAGTTTACCAATTAATATGGTACAGTTTAATGTAGATTAGCCTAATCATCAAAACACTGATACCATGTGTGCTAGTTTCACTTTCCAACCTCTTGTTTATATAGTTATGCAAATCGTCTAATTGATGAACTGGTTACTTTAATTTATATTCTTTACTCCACTCTTTAATATGGTAAATTCAATATTATTTTACACAAATAGTCAGTCAGAGGATAAGACATCACAGAATATGTATGAATATTCAGAAAAGTTGTACTCAGCGGCTTTTTTACTTTGAGGCTTGGTCACTTAACTTCCATGCACGTGTTTACAATCCTTACAGTAATTTTACTGCTTATGTACATCAATTTCTGTAAAAAAATATACAGGTCTACTTGGTGTGCGTATTTATAGCTTTACGGCTAGACAACGTGGAATGTACTTATAACGTGTTCCATCGTATTCTATGAAAATGTATTAATCAAAAAAATAACGGCAATATTTCCTTTAACTTCGTATTTTTGGCTCACTATGGTGACGTGATGCTACAGACAAACGAAACAAGTTCATAACTTCCTACTGGTTAACAGAAAACCATAAATTTAACATTCAGCCAAAAAAAGATAGATATAATTCTGTAAAAATATGACTAAAGCCTTCAATTCTTTGTATTCACTTTTGATGGATTATTTATTTTATCTTGAAATCTGTTTAATTAAAAGATTTTTTCCTACATTTGGTTCCCTTGATAAATTTCGATGAAGAAAGGAAGACAAAATTTGCGGTATAAAATGATATCATTCTATTTCACAGGTTCTCATCATCTGCAGACTACCTGAAATTACAATGGTTATATAGATGATAATAACATACTTTAATGTTCGAGTGGTGGTAGAAAAGAGATACTATAAAATTGACGCATTTAAATGAAAGCATTACAATGTTTTTAGTTTAAGTTTTCATCACCAATTTATACGTTTTTGAAGTTGAAAAGAGGGGGAGGGGTAAGACAGAAAACAGAAAAAATTGATTAACAGAACAGTGTTAGCTTGTAGGTTCACATAGCAACTCAAGAAACAAAAAACGGTTACAGTTTATGAGATTAAGATTTGTTCAGTGAGTTGAGATCACTGAATTAGATGACTAATCAAAATCAAAATTCTGTTACCAAGGGAGTGAGAGGTTAATCACACTCTCTTTCTGTATGCATAAGTCTGGTTTAAATCGTTTGATTGCGATCACTTCGGCAAATCGTAGTAAATTTGCTGTCCTTTGTCTATTTAATATTTTGAAGGACTTAGAAATCTCTACGAGATGTCCGGTATCAATAATGTGTCTGGTAATTGCACTCTGGGAATATCTGCTTCCTTTTAGGCACAGGTTTTTGGGAATACGTTCAGAAAACCGGATAGAAGCCCTTCTTTCTGTCCTTCCAATGTACTTGCTCCCGCAAGTGCACGTGAATTCATAAACGCGGATTACATGCACAAGCTAAATCAGACATTCGCTAATCAACTGAAGTTCGAGTTTAGTTGATATTTTAGGAAGTATGGCATTCCATAGCAGCCTACCCAAAAACGCCTTTATTTTCCTGAGGACCATTTGTATTTGCATTTCTTCCTACCTTGTGCTTTATCAGTGTTCATTGGGTGTATATTCTACAGAACTCTCATCCTGCATTACAGATGCATTACAGTTAAGACAGTGCAGGAGAAGGAATTTTAAACTTCTGTCTATTAGATAAATAATACCTTAAGAACCTAATATTAGAGTTTGTTAACTGTATTCAAACTCCATTGATAATGGCATCAAATTTAAAGTTGTGATAAATTCATGTTTAACAAAAATTGTTTGATCTCTTATTTTGCGATTATGCGATTATGTACACAGTAAAGAACAACACATTTTTAATGTCTGTAATATCGATTTGGACACGTAAAGACACCAAACAGTTGTTTTGGTTCAGCTAAGGAACCCTAGGTACTGGACGTTTAATAAACCTTAAATAACTGCATATTTATTAACTATTTGGATAGTTCATTGCCTGTGACTTAAAAAATGTAATGTCATTATCCGCTCATTCATCTGTAGATTCCAGAAAGATAAATTTGAAAGCCCTGTTGCTCACTTAATCATAATGTTTCGTAAGATTGTTTTTCTACAACAAATGATGCATTCCATGGAAACAGAAGAAAACCGAAAGATATTAACTCTGTAGATATTTGCCAGCCCAGTGAGCACCACTCTTCCTACTTTCTGTATTTTTTACGTTTTGTACAGTTAAAGCACCGCCTTCAGTATCATTCCCATTATTTTTTAAAATATTTTTGCAAAGCAGCTCTGAAACTTTTTTCCTGAAAGTGATTTCATTCAATCACTTGAGTATACACATTGGGAAAATGGAACACCATTTTAGCATTTTTTTTGTCAAAATATAGTTTTTAGCTACTTATGAAGATCGACTGTATACCTCGAATACATAGTTGTTGGTCTACATGAATTATTAAGAAAATAAGATATACTTTCTTTTGCATTATTCATAAATAATATTTTGCTTATAAAAGAAAATATTATTAACTAGTTAATGTACTATAGAATGAATAAGTTTTGTTTATTCTAACATCATTGATAAATATTGGCATGATTATCCGAAATATATTCCTATTTGTGTATTGTAGTTTTTGTTTTACAAAATGTTCAATTGTTTATTAATTTATTCAACTCGCTAAAGAAAGAATAAGAGTATAGTTTTAAACATGCAAATGAATCTGATAGGGAAAACGACAAAAAGCTTACCCTTGTGAAAAGTCGAATACAATCGGAACAGACATTATTTTCATAAAACTATGTTTAAGAAAATATACCATGCTAATAAAATGTTAAAATAAACGAGCAATATATATATATATATATATATATACTTATATTGATTTCAGCCGAGCACAGAAAGCAACTACGTGAGTTTCTTAGCAACAAAGACTTGGTTCTGACACGCCCAAATAAAGGTGCTGGTATTGTTCTGATGGATCGCCAAGACAAGATCGATAAAATGTTATCAGTCATGTCAGATGAAAACAAATTTTCAAAAGAAGGCAGCCAGAAACGGAAGAGACTGAAGCAAAGCTAACAAAAATGCTGAAGAAAATGAAGAACAAATACATTATCAGCTCTGAATTATTCGAGCAAATACGAGCCTCCGGTTCCGTGATTCCCCGCTTATATGGTCTGCCAAAGTTGTACAGAGAGAACGTGCCACTACGTCCAATCCTGGACATGAGCGATTCCCAATATCATGGTACTGCCAGATGGCTCGCAGACATCCTGCTATCGATCAGAAATAATCTCTGCAAGCATAATGTTTCTGATTCGTTTGAATTTTTCGATTCAATCAGTGACGCTAATGTATCCGGGAAGAAGATATCCATGGATGTTACTTCGCCTTTCACAAATGTTCCCCTCACTGAAACTATTTGCTTTATATGCGAATTCATTGATGACAATAATGTAGACGTGTGTGTTCCGATCCACTACTCAAAGGAACTACTACTGAGGTGCACTCTAAATGTCCAGTTCAAGTTCAACAACATGACTTAAGGACAAAGAGATGAAGTGGCAATGGGGTTACCACTGGTTCCTTTACTTGCAGACTGCTTCTTGGCTAGTCTGGAGAATAGTATTTTATGGCCTACTGTCGACAGTTTCCATCTGTATCAAAGGTACATGGATGATACTTTCATCATATGTGACGACAATACCGACATCGAATTGATAACTAAGAAGTTCAACAGCTGCATCATGCCATCAAGTTCACGTATCAATTTCTACAGCTGACAAACGATCAGTGGATGTATGAAGGATAAACTGCCGCTTTGGGCCACTTCAATGGGTTTTTATAAATTCACCTGCTCGCGTGGAGCTAGTTATATTGACCGAACAAAGTGCACACAATCTCTAAACTCATCTCTGAACATTATCCGGCATGGTAAGCAAAAGGACAATGCAAGACAATTACTAGCTCAATTCTCGAGAATTAGGTGAACTCAGGTCACGTTGCTCCACTAGAGTCGTCTTTCAACATCATCTACAAAGTGAAGCCGAATGGTACAAAGAGCGTCAGCTTTCGGCTTTTGTGTATGGCGGAGACACTGGTGATTCGTCAATATAACCCTGAACTCTGTAAACAGAAAAAGTTTATCCGGTGTCTTATTCTAACTTGGTCTTAACCTCTTCACTAGTTGTCCCTGTAAAAAAATTTGATTTTTCTTTACTTTTTTAAATTTTACTTTTAGTTTGCTTTTGCTCTAATAATTTACTCACTATTAACACTCTCATATGCTCTCTCTGTACATTTCACACCCTCTTCACACTTGTTAAATTGACATTCAAATACCTTTATTCTCACTAAAGAGCAATTTTAACCTTATCAAATTTCTATCTTTGTGCTTTTGAGTACCACGTGATTTTCAACTTTTATTGTTCACTTCTAAAGCCACTTCTGATTAATTATATAAATTATGTCATCCTGTATTACTCACAAATAGACCACCATATATTTTTGTAAGTATAAATACGGCTGTATAGCCTCTGAAGATGATTTCGATAATAAAGAAAATTTTCTTCTCTGAATTTGTCTTTTATTTTCTTCGTAACTCAATGGGTATTTTCGGTGATTCAGAATATATCTTTTCCTTTATGGGACTAATTATATGATCGGCAATATATCCTTTTTTATTCAATAGTGATTACTTCGGTTTTTGTCATTAATTTGTGTAATAGACAGTTTGTAGAACTAGATACATGATAATATTAATGGTTCAGCAAGAAAACGAATTATTTAGTTCAGAAGACGGGTAATCTGATAGGCTTACTTCTACATTCGCCACCTTTTGCTATTTATGAGTCTAGATGATTCGTAACAAATACTAATTACTGTAGGCTTCATCAATTTAGTGCAATACATCATTTTCTTCAGATGAGAAAATGACACTGTATACTGTTAAAAACCTTGTAAATTTCTTAGCAGTTCTCTGCACCCCTAAACTGCGACTGAAAACAGGTTATAAGTCGTTCAGTTCTGGAGAATTTATTACCCTGAGATCACTTTAAGTTCAGAATCAAATTATTCTGCAATTTAGCTCAAATCACTGTTGTGTCCATCTTGTGTTTATTTCCATCAGTTCCATTTAAGATAATGTGGGGACTCATAATTACAACTTTCTACCATTCTATAGAATAAATTTTGAAATCGACCTATCAAATAATTTAAGATGCATTTTATCTTTTACATAGGCACGTATTTGAACAGCATAACTGAAAATATTCTTTGAACATGTATTTGTTCATGAGTGAATAATTACTTATTGAATATATTATCCAAGGTCATTCATATATGATTGTTCTTATTTTCATGACTGTTTTGCTTTCAAATGTGGAAAAGTTATTCATCTGGAATCTAACTAGGCGAGAAAACAAACAATCTTTCAGTTCATGTTACTGGTTGATGTATCCAAAATTTTAATGAAATACACATGGAAATCAAACTGTTGGAATCCCTGTATATCTTCAAGCGTTATTCAAACTATTTGAAACGAAAGAAAGCTGCACTAGACCACATTTTGTACTTTTATGAGTACTTTTATAGTCTCCATAAGAATGAAACATTTAAACTGTATTATGCAGTTACATTTTCTAGGCATTTCAGTTCGGTTAAAGATAAGCTGTCAATGTACGGGTCTTACTACACTAGACCTCATGCTGTCCTTGGAAGACTTTCAGAAACTATGCGTAATAACTACAACAAAACATCAGAACGCAAATTGGTGACTCAAGAACCGTTTATTCTTGCATCAGTACAGAGCCAACCATTAGGTTATTGTACACAAAGTTTAAGAATAAATGTTATAACAGTAAATCACAATAATACTCCTAATAGTTTTCTCTCTTTCAAAGAACAGCGAACGATAAGACGATGATTGCCGTATTGATGGTTCCCGCGAAAAATATGGAGTTGGGTTTTAGCAAGCAACCATAAATTGATCGTTCAATCTTCAACTACATTGACATAAGCATTTATCGTCTTAGATATAGATATCAATAATTTTTTTGATGTGGTTGTGTTCTCTGAGCTGGATGGTTAATTTGCGAAGCTTTCATCACCCTACTGGGTGACATCTTCAGCGCATACTTCAGTTTGAAGTGAGCTTTTAGATTTCTCTACTAGTTGATTAATCATCTCTCCTGGTGACCTTGGACGTGATTGGTTGTTTTTGTGTGTTTCCATTAATCAATAAACACGTCAAGGTAGACAAAATTTATCAACCGATAAGAAAAAATCCTCACACACAAAGGTTCAAAGTTCAAGTCAAAGAAACAAACAGTTCTCATACAAGTAGCCTAGAAGGTGTGAAAACACACAAAAACAACCAATCACGTACAAGGTCACCAGGAGAGATGATTAATCAACTCGTGGAGAAATCTAAAAAGCTCACTTCAAATTGAAGTATGCGCTGAAGATGTCACCCAGTAGGGTGATGAAAGCTTCGCAAATTAACCATCCAGCTCAGAGAACACAACCACATCAAAATCATCTACTTGAGCTACAAATGTTCTCTATCATATAGTATCAATAAATTCACAGTCTGATGTTCATCAAAAGCCCTAAATCGTAGCAGAAAAAATTTAACTTTGGTCTGATAGTGTGTTAATTACAGTTCTGATCTTAATTATAATTCTGAGTCATTATAAAACTGAATGATTTTTCTAGATCGATTTAAGTTCCTAGCTTGCTTGAGATTAGCACTTCAAGACAGATAAAATTTAGTTATTACTGGCCCTGTTTACCTATAGAATAATTCTCCTCATTAAATATTTCCGTGCATAAATTAGCATAGTTTATCTGATCGACAAAGGTGTTAAGTTTTGTATTTCACAGATAACGATAATTTCTAGAACATTCGTTATGAATTCAACTTGTTTAGGTGTTATCCAGCGTATAAATGATTTATACTTGTAGGATAAAAAGGTAGGCAAAAAAAAGCGAAATCTTTGAAATGTTTTATTTCAGAAGAAAAATACATTTCAGTGAAATGAACAGTTATCTTCTCAGTAAGAAATTTCCACATGATAACTGCTAAGTAAAGGCAGTGGTCAAAAATTCTTGATGTATTATTAAATTTTACATCACCTCAGTCGTTTACATCATAAGTAGTGAGAAAGTGCAAGTGGTGTTTCTTCGATTCCATTTTCTCTTTAGTGAATACTTGGACTTATGAATCGAAGAATACATTTATAGCTGAGAATTTCTCTCAAATCTTCATTGCATTAAGGAATAGGCAATAAATAAATATTCAATCGCATGACAAATATGCAACTATGTCAAATGAATTTCACGCCTAACAATAGAATTTTGATTTGCTCTGTCTTCAAGCGACCAAAGATAATTTATTTTCCTGTTTAACACCTTCATGGTAGGTGTATTCTGGCGGCAGACTGATCATCATTAAACGTTGAATTTGCTTCCATTTTTAGAATTATAAAATTGTTTGTTAAATAATCTATTTTTACAACCGTTAATGTCATGAAGCCGAAAAGACAGTTCATTTATATATATGGTTCGTGTGAAACTGCCTAGTTAAAGTTTACAGTTCCTACAGCTAAATACTGTACTGACAACACGTTTGTGTAATCACACAAAAAAACTATTTGTATTGAAAGTGTTCAATAGTTTGTTAGTTTGCAAATTTAACAAATTTTCAAATTTATGTCATTGGGAAAACTTAGGATTTAGAAAATATGAATGATATTTAACGCAATTAATCAAAGTACAATAACATTATGTTTGAAACTTGGGAAAAAGTGCCACGTTCTCACATCATAAAAAGGAATTTCATGCAACATATTTAAAAAATTTTTTCTATTGTCCATCACTAGAAGCATCTCATTGGTTGCCGTTCCCTGTAACTTTTCTGTAAATGACTCCTCAATGACTGGATACAAAGCGGACTCGGATATCCACCAGAATTATTTACTGGTTTAACATCAAATTTGATTAACTGTAAAACGATGTATTTCTATATTCTTAGTTGTAATAAGTTCATTAAGCTTTTCTTGTGATATTGATTACCCAGACTAAATTATTCATCAGCCTAAAGAATGTTTCTCTTAAAACGATTGAATTTAGAATACATTTCGATTTGGTAAATGAGGTTCAACTAACTTTCTAGGTCAATAAATAGGAAAATTGTTCGGAGAATAAATATAAAACTGTAGGCCTTAGATTAATTTTTGATCCTTAAATTGAATTAGGTTAATCTACATAATTACTTTAGTAACGGAAATTTGTGGAAATTCAGTAAACAAATTTCCGATAACAAATATTTTTGGTGCCTTGTTTGATTTTACTGTAAAGTTTGCAGTCATCTTACGATATGGTTTAATAATCAAAAGATTACATATCTCCGTAAAATATATTAATATACATGCTTATTGAAGCTCTTCTAAATACGTGAATACTAACTTTGCAAAAGTGTTACACATTGATATTCTTAGAACCTTTCTTTGCCACTCTGAAAATTGATTCAATCCGCTTTTCTTAATAGAGAAATGAATGTATCTACTACAACTCACTGAAGGAATATAACTCTGCATAATTCTGGAATATTTAAGCCATCGAATACTACTTTTTATATTTATTATTCGTCAAAACTTGGTTTTGAATAAAAACTAACAGTGGATCACATAAGTGGTTTCCATCTATTCATACCAGTCTTGACTGTCTTCGACTTCCTTATCCACACTGCCTGAACTTTAAATGATGCTTAGTAGGCTAGGTAAATGTGAAGGAGCATGACGCCGTGCCAGCTCTTGTACAGACTTAGGTAGTACTTCTTCGAAAGTTTGACTAGATACCTTTTCTTCTTTATCTTCTTTTCACAAGTGTTTTTAGTGATGACATGAGCATATTTGCTGATGGAATTCCGTATCGTCCCATTACTTTTCAGGCTTGCTTTTAGTAACTTTGTAACCTTCAAATTCTCTCCCTTTTTGGAGGGATAGGTAACAGAAAATAGCTCCGCGTCTGTTGATGGTTTTTTTTTCAATGAGTTGCGATTGGTTATCGATGCAATAATCCTTCAGTGATAGGCTCAGCGTTTTCTCTGTTCTACTTTTTTGATAATTCATTACAAATTTTATGTATAGTGGTTTGTATCAACAAAAATCATACGTCTAGCTTTAACATAACTTTCTGTTTCGGAATGGACATTGGCAAAAAATCTTTCTTCAATTTATCGAATCCCCAAGGAATCCCTAAATTCTCATTTGATTTATCGCCTATGAAGCAGAGAAGGGGAAAAGGCCACAATCTGGGTAGAAAAGACTTAGTATAGTGCAATTAAAAAATATGATCTGAATAATCCCAGTTTCCACAAGAAACTGTGGTGGAATTTAACCTCACAGTGTGTGAATTTGATTCAGACAGCCTCACCAATAAAATGTATGCTATAATGCAATCCTCATAATTATTCCAATCTGGTTATAATATTGTGTTAATTTGTGACAGCTTTTTAATACATAATTGGATGATATTGCAACACTCATTTTAACTTTGTAACAGTAGAATATAATTACAATTTACTAAAGAAAATACTTTTTAATTTGATTGTATTTGACTTCTCAATAAGGCTCTGAAGGTAACAAAGTCTATCAATGGCTATTTTTAATTACTTTCAATTAACATAGATTATTGTAAATACAACAAAGTATATTTACAACAGCTTGCACACCTTTATCAACAACTTTCTTCGCTGGATCTATTCTGAAGATCAGATAGCCCGGCCGGAAACAACCACTTACAAGAAACTATGGGAAGAAACATACAAAACAAGAACCAATCGTCCAACAAGTATGCAGAAGAAAGTGAAGATGGATTGGACACTCGGTCGCTGAGGAGGCCGCTGGGTGACATCGCTCGCACGTTAGGCCATTGCTTGAGCGGAACCAGGCCGAAAGGGAAGCGGCGAGTGGGACGTCAGTGCAAGGGTGACATGGAGGAGACCATGTGAAGAGGAGTTGAAACAATATAGACTGACATGAATGCATGTGAAAAGTACAGCAGAAGACAGAAGCAAGTTGAGACGTGCAGTTGAAGCCCTATGTTCCACTAGGAACCCAAGAGAACAATAATGATAATAATTGTAAATACAGGTATTGAGCATTCTGGCAGAATATAATCTAACATTAGATAACGTCTGTTCGGTAAACACGCAGTGAAACAGTATTATTACTGGATGAAACCTCGACCACAATTCATTCCTCATAACCATACTAATAATAACATTATGAGTATTCAATTGGGCTCAGAATACATCGTAACACATCGACTGAATCTTTTAAATCACTTTTCATGCATGAATTCGTCCTGCCCCGTATGTTTCTTTTGCTTTGTGCATATCTCTTTCATGACTTCAATCAAATAGAACTTTTTGATTTTTAACTGACTATATCAGATTACCCAATAATATCTGGAATACAAGCAGCTGTTTGAAATCTGCACATTTTAGGTGAAATCAGCATTTCAGTAAAATCTAATTAAGAGAGGAAAACTTCAACAAGATATTGATTACTGTGTGATATAAGTAGTTGCATGAATGATTTCATCATGAGCTGACATCGGCTAAAGAACTACTGGAAAACCTGAGAGTACTGGACAGCTGTTTCGTCTTAGTCTAGAACTCTTGATCAGTACGCGCCCACCTGGGTTTGAACCCAGGACCTTCTGGTTACAGGCTAGCTCGTAGACCATGAAATCCTTCATGCAATCTAACAAAATACCTACAAAACCAAAACTTGAAAATATAAGTAGTTCTAGACAACTTGGATGAAGATTTCAAGTTTCTAAAGAAAACAGTAATTTATCTGCTCTTCTGACTTTATACATTACATATAGCCGGATCAGTTTCAATGTGACGTAAATACTCTGAAGATAATTTTGAAGTGGGTAAATGTCAAATTCCACTGTTATTTAATAGATGATATTTTCAGTTTATACTATTAATAAACATGTATAGACAAGCATATTCAGGCACACAAATTCCATAGAAAGAGCATTCTTTTTTGTCAGTAATTTTTAATTTAATATGTTAGAAAGATGCAAATATAAAAACAACGAATTGGATTTTAGACACTAGTCTCTGCAGAATACTAACCTATTCTAGCGGTTGTCTTTGGTTTAGACCACCTTGCTTCATCTTTTTTTAACATGGACGTCTTCGAAAGAAAATAAACAAATCTTGAAGACAGAAAACAAATTAATTTCTAGGTACATAAAGGAGATATAGTCGTTTAGTCGCTATGATGGTGGGTTTTCAAGAAGTGTTTGAGAAATTTAGATAGAGAATACCTCTCATTTGGGTTTAGCAGACGTCCTAATAAAGCTATACACAGGTCAACACCAGCTAAACTCATCATTGCTGTACATTCATTTGACTTTGTCAAAGCTTTTGAAATTATTTATCGTATTTCACTTAGTCTTTCAAACGCTCTACGATCACACACTTTGTTTACAGCAGAAAGTATCAGAATTCATTTGAAAAGGCCAAATCTAGATATGATAGAGAAGATTTGTAGCTCAGGTGGATGGTTCTGATGTGGTTGTGTTCTCTGAGCTGGATGGTTAATTTGCGAAGCTTTCATCACCTACTGGGTGACATTTTCAGCGCATACTTCAATTTCATGAAGTGAGATTCTAGATTTCTCTACTAGTTGATTAATCATCTCTCCTGGTGACCTTGGACGTGATTGGTTGTTTTTGTGTGTTTTCACACCTTCTAGGTTACTTGCATTGGAACCGGTTGTTTCTTTGACTTGAACTTTGACCCTTTGTGTATGAAGTTTCTTCTTTATTGGTTGATAAGTTTTGTCTATCTCGATGTGTCTATTAATTGATGATTCACTGGAATGCCAAGCTTCTAAAAGTTTTCTAGCATTCTTGTTATTTCCTTTGTCTAATATTTGACGTCGTACACAAACCAACAAAGTCGCTGCACTCAATTCGATGTCAACCAAAAGACTCAACAGCGAAAGAAGACAAAACCAACATCATCTACAAAATAAATTGTAACAATTACGAAAAACACTACATCGGCCAAAGTGGACGTCCCCTTCGTCTTCGTATCCACGAACATAAGCTAGCCGTCAAAAGACATGATATCCACTCCCTCATTTCACTACACACAGACAACTACGGACATCAATTCGACTGGGACAACGTTCAAATATTAGACAAAGGAAATAACAAGAATGCTAGAGAATTTTTAGAAGCTTGGCATTCCAGTGAATCATCAATTAATAGACACATCGAGATAGACAAAACTTATCAACCAATAAAGAAGAAACTTCATACACAAAGGGTCAAAGTTCAAGTCAAAGAAACAACCGGTTCCAATGCAAGTAACCTAGAAGGTGTGAAAACACACACAAACAACCAATCACGTCCAAGGTCACCAGGAGAGATGATTAATAAACTCGTGGAGAAATCTAAAAAGCTCACTTCAAATTGAAGTATGTGCTGAAGATGTCACCCAGTAAGGTGATGAAAGCTTCGCAAATTAACCATCCAGCTCAGAGAACAAAACCACATCAAAGCCAAATCTGTTTATTCAGTCTCTTTCTTCGCCTTGGGTAACTTCTTATTACGTTCAAGAGTTTTTTTGTAGGGATTCGATTTGTTTCAGGTTTGATCACCACGGACTGATATCTGTTAGAGAAAAACTGAAAAACAGGAAGTACTGGACACCTAGGATGAAATAGTCGTCTAGTACATTCTGATATTCAATGGTTCTCTAACTGATATCATTCCGTGATGATCAGAAATGATTCAAAATATGTATTAAGCCTTACAAACGGTTATCTCCTCCTCTTGTAACCATCTTTTGACTTTCTTATTTTTACAATTCTAGCTATTCCTATTAATTGTTTGTATCTTACGTAATTCTACCAAGTCATTCTGTCCTTATTAGTCTCCACAATCTTAAAAACCTATTGGTTATGCAATCAACTGATGCTCACCCTAAGAATTAACTGACTGTGAAGTCCGTAATTATTTACTACCATTCCCCCCAAAAATTAGATATCTTGTTGTTCACATCTACTAGTTAAGTGTTTTGATGATTTTTAACCTCTTAACTCCACCCTAATATACCTAAAACTGATAACGCTTATGGACTAAAATAAACCTCACATGATTGGTACAATTGTGGTGTAAAAACTATAGTGTAGACTGTTAGTGTAGAGCCGACAATGACGAATTAGTTAAAAATGAACATATCTCTTCGCTGAATTTGTTGTGTTTTCTAAGTGAAGAAAGTCTGTTAGAATCGTATATAACAATGATGAAACTAAGAAGAAATAATTTGAACCACTTCAACTATTGTTATACAATGAACGAATCCCTAAATTGAACGCAACACAGACAAAACAAAACAAACGAGCTCAGTTAGCCAAGTTGTTCTGAAAAGCCGATGAGATAAATTAATGTAGTTTTGTTGAATAGAATGTTTTCTTTGTGAAGTCAGATGCGTAGTCAGCTTTGGTTAGCAGTTGTTAATTGACCTATTACAGCAGAGATACTTATTGGTGAATTTCATTCTAGTGTCACCTTATCTGGCATAATACACAATGATTCATTAATAAGGTCTACATGTTATTTTTGGCACATTTTGTTACTCATCAGAATATCAGAGTAATTGCACAATGTTTGGAATCACGTTGTGTAGTTCTGCATTACCTTGCTGCTCCAAACTTCGTGATAACTTTGTTCCCTTGTAAATATAATTTAATTTGGTAAAGTCACACAGTGTTATGCAATATAAATATTAAACTTTGGCACTGTGGTAGAGTAAGACTCCATTAAAGATAAGATTTTATTTTGATAAGTCACATAGTGTTGCACAGTAATAGTAACGTTTTGAGCAAAAATTATTGCTCATATTCATATCACGTTACTTGCACAACTTTTTCCTTCATTTATATACATGTGTGGAATCGACCAGTTGTGTGAGTGACTTGATATGATTATGATCAATAATTTTTGCTCAAAACGTTAATATTAATGAGTAACACTGTGTGATTTATCAAAATAAATTTTCTCTGATATGAAGTTATACTCTACCACAGTACCCCAGTTTTATCCATATATTATTGATAATGTATGTATAAACAATAATTGTAGAAACATTTCAGTTACACGCTACTCACCCTGACTCAGCGAACAAAGATAATTATTTCTAAAACTAAAGCCACTGCAAAAAGACACCCAAAATGTTGTAAAAGATTTATATGTTTTCAAATCTTAAAATGAGCACCGAGAAATTGACAAAGAAGACATTATGGCAAGCTATGATATTAACTCATTGTATACTAGTATCCCTATTACCGAAAGTCTTGATATAATTTCCACTTCACCAGAATCATATACAATCACAGAGATGTCCACTAAACACCAGTGAAATAATTAAAAGAATAAAATTCTGCCTAGAAAGTAATTATTTCACATTTAAGGGGATTTATACAGACAGACAAAAGGTATTGCTATAGGTTCACCAGTCTCCCCAATAGTCGTTAACCTTTTCTGAATAGATTCTAAGATAACATCTTTTGAAGCTTACTCACTCCTAATATATGGTTATGATATTTAGATAATACTTTTGTAGTGCTAAAACGAGACCTACACAGTTCACTCTTGGAGCAACTAAACAATGTACCCACCAGCATCCAGTTTACTTCAGAAGCAGAATCAGACGTTGGTGAGTTATCATTTTTAGATTTGCACTGATTTGCTTGGAGAGTGTTTTATGAACGGTTATTATCTGAGAAAGGCTAAACGACTAATTTATTTAAAAGGAGGTAGTGTAAAAAGCAACTCACAAGAGAATAGGAATCTGAGGACAAAATCCCATTTTAAGATACCTTAGTCAAGCAAACAACCATAGGAAAATTAGAAACTCAAGTTTGTAGGAAATTAACTCACGCAGATCCAATACTAATTACAACAGAAACAATCCAATAACACAAAAAGGGAGTTGCACACTAACGCTATTCAACAGGACTCCTTGCAGCACACTCACCTTAAGGAAAATTGCAGAAAGATATCTCATGGATATCTTCTAAAAGAACTTCATCAAAAGACATGTCCTCCCCAAGCCAACCTACAAAAGCAAAGGCCCTCAGGGAAAACAAAAGAAGAAAATCCCCCGACCAAATATATATAAAAGACATCTCAGAAATCACTGCAAGACTCTTCAACCCTTTAAGAATTCATGTCGCACACAAATCAACAAAATCAGTTCACTCAGATCTATGTCAATCAAAAGACTCAACAAAGAAAGAAGACAACATTTACGAAATAAATTGAAACAACTGGCAAACACTATATTGGCCAAAATAGCCGTTTTCTTCGTCTTCGTTTCACTGATCATAAACTAGCCTTCAATAGACATTACATCTACTCCCACATATCACTGCCTACAGACAACCGCGGACACTAATTTGACTGGGATAATGTTCAAATATTAGACAGAGGAAACACCATGAATGCCAGGGAATTCCTGGAAGCCTGGTATTCCAGTGAATCATAAATCAATAGACACACTGACATAGACAAAACTTACCAATGGATAAGAAAAAAATCTCACGCACAAAAAGTAGAAGTTTAGATCAAGGAAACAATCAACACCAATACAAATACAAGTAGCGTAGAGGCTGCAAAAACACACAAAACAAGCAATTAAGTTCAAAGTCGCGAGTAGAGATGATTAGTAACCTCATGGAAAAATCTAAAAGCTTACTTCAAATTGAAGTTTGCGCTGAAGATATTGCCTAGTTGGGCAATGAAAGCTTCATAAAACAAACCATCCAGCTCAGAGGACACAACTGCATCACAATACTCCTGAGGTCATAGACTGATACTAATTTTAATGTATTAGATGAGAATCTGGTTTCCGGCGAGATATGAACTAGCGGCTTCCATAATATTGGTTTGCTGAAAATTGATAATGAAAACATTATTTTTTTTATTCTCCCAAGAACAATCTGAAACATCATTTTATATAGAAATAGCAATAGACGAGATAAATAAAAATAACACCACTAACACCCTTAAAAATAGTGGTTGTTTTGAAACATAATATAAAATATCGATTAGATAATTTTCTTTAAGGCAAACCAAAGGTCATTAGGTAAGCATATATATATATATACATATATCTTTAGGTATATAAATGTGTAAACTGATAGGCGAACAAGGTAAATTCTTATGGGAATATTAACGAACTTTTGTGTGTTGTTTATTTTTTTGGAATAAAATGGTATGGAAATAAAAGACAAAACTTCTTATTGTTTAATACAGTGTTAATAGGACAATTTTGTTCTTTTTATATGCAAAATGGATAAAGTGCTTCCTTTTGCTATGGAAAATAAATTCCATTTCACCTTAATTTGTAAAACTCCATTTCTAATTTATATATTAAAGCCTTACCTCAATGTAATTTATGTGTCAATTATTTTTCTTTCTTTGAATAAGCGACCTGACAACAATTTTCTTGTGACGTAGTTAAACAGGCAGTTAGACGCGATGAATTCTTGGAAATATTTATTTCCCGATACAAATTTTAAAAAAAGCAACAAAGGTTAAAAAGAGGGATTTAATGAATTCATCAAATTTTGGTAGGACTCTACATATTCTCTACATAAATGGATATATATATATATAATATTAGAAATACATTGGGAGATGTAAAACTGATAAGCAAACAAACTATTTTTTTTATTTTTTATTTTTATTTTTGATTTACACCTTGATTCCACACTGTATTTCCGGTACAAGTATGGAATTTTCAGCATGGATATCGGCAGCCCAAATTTTGCAGGACGACCATAGATATCAAGTGTGCGTCGGTGCGGGCTCGAACCCCGGACCATGTGCATGGTCGGCGAGAGTCCTAACCACTGTGCCACCGACGCACTACATTGAATTAATCGTGCAAAACGACATGTATGAATGTTCTTCAGGTCATGTTTAAGTAGATAAAGAGAGGGGAATATGATAGATTAAAATTAAGATAATATAATAATAATAATCTGCTTTATTCCAAAAACAGTAGTAATAATAGAGAATGGAATTCTCAACATTAGTCACAATATTGAATCTGACTTACTCAAAATATAAATAAAATTAAAAAAAACTAACCACAGGAATTTGTCCACATTCACGGTATAAAGGCAAAAATATTCGAAGTACGAAGTGAGAATAATAAATATGTTGTTAATAATAACAGTGAGATTGTTGCAAAAATTATTGTCGATTCAGTTTCTGAATTTTAGCATATTATAAATTACTGGTGCGTCCGTGGCACAGTAGTTAGAACGCTCGCCGACCATGCACATGGTACGGGTTCAATCCCCGGCCACAGACGCACTCCTTTACCTCGCTAAGCCAGAAATAGTAGTGGTAAAAAGGAAAGGTTGGGCATGAGGCTAGCAAACCCATCCTGTAAAATTAAACACTACTACAGGAACTTCAAGCCACTAGCTTGAGGCCCTATGTTCCAATGAGAACGTGAAGCGAAAATAAATAAATAAAATAAATTACTGAATTTAATGTTCTGTTGATAAATATGGTGAGAGGAAATACAAAATTAACTGTTATAACACAGTTTAAATGATGTTAACACTTTTGAGAAAATAAACAAATAAAAACAAAAGAATTGCGAGGATTAATAAAATAAGCAGAACCAAGGTTGATGTTATAAGGGTGGAGGAAATGGTTTATTTAATAATGCAAAGAAGGTCAGTTAGTTCATGCCTAACAGTATTTTCATCACATAAAGTACTTGCTAAATATGGTATAGTGGAATTTATATACTTAGACGTACGTGCATAAAGTCTTCTGAAAAAACTTCTTGTTTTACCTGAGGAGACACAAGTCTGGAGCTGCGGGTAAAGTGGATCCTCACAATCTGACAGAATTACTTTAGCAAATTTGCTCCATGAAATCAAATGCCTATCAGTGAGGATGTCAACGATATGGGCCAATAAGATACCACTTGCCCTATTGACAGTTTTAAGAGTTCTAAGAAGTATGACATAGTCTTTTTCAAGCAATCCAGGAAAGAATAAGGCTGAATAGTAAAGATGAATAGGTAAGATACCCGGTTGACGAACTGCAAGAGAAGAAGTTGAGTTATGACTGAGTGCCTTAACTTCTTAATGTCAAAAGTCAGACGAAATATAATTTTAGAAATCGATAAAACATGGGAAGATAAGGATAGGTCAGAAGAAAGAATTAATCCAAGATACTTAACTTCAGACTTGAATTTTACATCAATATCAACAATTCTGCAACGGTCATAAGAACCAACAGCTTAATTTAACTTTCTTTTACGTGGAAAACTGAAATTAACAATCTGACATTTAGAAGGATTTAGACTAAGAGTATTAAACTGACTCCTGATAGCAAGCTGTGCATCTTAGTACTGACTAGCTGGGAGTTAACAGACATAGAAACAGTTAGATCGGTCACATACTTAACAAATTTTATTTTATTGGAGTTTGGCATGCAATGCGCGAAGAAAAGAAACAGAAAAGGAGAAAGAACAGCGCCTTGAGAGATATGAGGCTCAGTAAGCAATGAAGTGAAGGCCTTCCCCTGACATAGAGTGTACTGCTTTCCTCCTGAAAAACAAGAATGCAGACAGTCGACAACCTAACACTCAGTATGAGCTTCAGGAAGCATCCCTAGGTACTGAGTGGAAAGCAGATGTTTAATCTAGGAAGATGAGGCGAATAAATTTAGCTACCTTCTCATAGCTGGAGACAATCTTATGATGCAAGACTGCAATTGCATATATAGTACTTCTACTGCGTTTGTAGGTGGCTGAATTACATTACGTAGATAAACAATTAGACGTTCGAAAAAGAACTTAAATATATGAAGAACTGCGAACTGAGTAATATTAATAATAATAGTAGTGTTGAAATGAGTCAAGATAATGCTGCTGATAAAAGACAGTCTTAAATGAATCAGAAATGGTCATAATAAGAGGTAAAACAGAACACTAATAATAACCACAGTTAATAAGTAAAGCATATTACCATGGTAGATACAGAGTGACGACCAATTCCTTTTGTACACAGAGACTGGGTGTGCAAACTCTAATTGTACAAACCTACGCAACTGCAAACATATTCCTGTTTCTCTATCTGCTGACAATGGTGAATGACTTGAAAGGGCTGATATCATGTCCTTAGTCCACTAGGTGCTTTGTTATTGAGCTTTTAGACAGTTTGACTTCATCTGTTTCAACCACTATGGCAGACGCTCCATCATGTGAGTGGACTATCGCCATTCTGTACAACCTATATGCTTGCTTCCCCAAACACACTCAAATTGATATATGCAGTTTGAAGTGTCGAGGATTAGCGACTGGTCTTTCTTAGATTGTTGAATCACTCGCCTGATAAATTTCCCAGTGTAATTCCTTTTAGTTGACACAGTTTTACCAAAGTTTACCTCGACATTGAACACAGATAAAAAATTGTTTTAAAAAGTTGCGTTTTATGAAGTAATATTAGTATCGGCTTTAAAAATGCTTGTCAACATACACTTATTCATACATATACATATATATGTGTATACACTTACGTACATACGCAAATGAGAACAATTACAAATTCAAAATTCTTGAATGGACAGGGAAAGAAGTCCAACACTGTGTAATAAACCCTACTAAGATGTCTGGCGGAGAATCTAATGAATGAATATGCCTAAAACAACGGTTTACATGGATTCATAAAACTGACGCTCTTCATTTTGTGACATTAGTTTTAATGAATATTATGTATATATACATATACATTCTTTGAGAAGTGGTTATAAGGAAGAATACAATCAGTTTCAAGAACTGCTTTTAAAAGGACCCTTGATTCTTAAGCTATACGAGTTGGTTTTCATTTCACAAATGGTCTTCATTAATTACGTCACATTTTTGTAGAGTGCAATCATTACAATATCAACAATGCCGTAGAACAAATAAACTAAAGCCTTATTCATATAAGAAGTATACCATCTTTGTATGATCATATACTGGTCCCATGTGTTTACTTTAAGTTGCTTGATAGCACAAAAGCATTTTGACTTATTCCAGTCATGAAGGTTCCTTTAGAACTGGAGTTCAGTAGTCGAAGAGTAAAAGCAAACAGATCTCTATATATCACAGAGAAATTCATAAAAAGTTCTACTGTTCACAAAGTTAAGTGAATTATATGCAAAGTATCATTTAAACAAAACTTCATTATACTTGTTGAAGATGTGTAGATGCGACGTAGGAAACGAACACTCTGCCTGCATGAAACATTGTTTCGAAATGAAATATTTATTGGGATTTAATCTTCAGAATATCTCACTTCACTAAGCTATGTGTCAGCAATAAGACTCAACAGAAAGATAAGCCGAAACCAAAATCATATACAAAAAAAATTTCAGCGACTGCGAAAATACTACATTGGCCAAATTGGACGCTGTCTTCGTCCTCGTATCCATGAACAAAACCCAACCCTCATAGCACTACATACAGACGACCACAGACGTCAGTTTAAATGGGACAATGTTCACATATTGCGCAAAGAAAACATCAAGAACACCAGTGAACACCAGCCTGATATTACAGTGAATGGGCAATTAACAGGCACATTGATATAGGTAAAATTTACTAATCCTCAGGAGGAGAACCTCATGCACGAAAGTAAAATTTCAGGTCCAGGAACCAACCATTGCCAGTATAAGTGGGCTCCCAGAGTATCACAAATCTAGATGCGTCGAATTCACTTGGCAAGCGACATAATTAAATTTCCTTTTCGTTCAACAGGCACTGGTTATTTAAACGTTCCCCGTAGGCTTCCTATGGATGGACACTCTTAAGGTTCCGTCGGGTCCTCTTTTTAGTTCTTCATCAAAAAAGGAAATTTCGGATTTGTTTTTCATTTCAAAACTGAATTTCATTACCAGAAAGCAGTTTTCAGATACTCGCACCAACCGATTGGCACTCTAACAATTGTCCCAAATTATGAAAATATCAACGTTCCACTTCATTTAACCGATGTTGAGGTTAGACGTGATGTACATAAGGGAGATCACAGTGCAACACCATCCTTTGATCTGTGGACAGTGTCACTGGAAGTGATATTGGTATTCATCGACCGACGCACTCATTTACCTCGCTAAGCCAGAAATAGAAAGCTAGGGTAGAGGAAAGGTTAGGCATGCGGCTAGCAAACCCATCCTATGAAAACAAAAACACTGCTACAGAAACTTCAACCCTCTAGCTTGAAGCCCTATTTTCCTTTGGGAATGTGAAGGGATAAAAAATGTTGAGATAGCTATTGTCGATATATTTATGTATAAAACAGACAGTTTCCATAAGTGGGACGTTGGTGAAAAGTAAATCAGTGTCAAAAAACAGGATACTTTTGTAAGTGAAATACATATCTCGTATTAATCGATGATTCGGGAAGTTTCAATAAGCCAGTATGCATTTAATGTGAGTTATTCCTGTGAAAATTCAACAGTGAATGTAAACCATTGATTGTAAATAGTCTTCCTACCGTTAGTGTTACATTTTATATTGAATAGCCTTAATAAAAGTATTTGAAGTTGCTTCCTCGCCTTAACTATTCTTATCTACTGATGTCACTTAATTGATCTTTACAAATATTTTATAAGTGATTGGAGTGCAGGGTCTTATTTGTTAATTATTTATTTTGATTTTCTTTCGACACAATTTTCTTCATTTTTAGCCATCAGTACGAATCAACATTCTTCAAATTTTGTGATGAATTAAAGGTGTTCCCTATTCATTATTATTAAGGCGGCCTGCTTAAATCATTGGGCTACCGAAATTACTTTCCTCCAAAATGCTTACTTTTATCTGGATATATCATTGTTTTAAACATGCAATTATATCATATGACCTATACACAAACTTGCGCGATGATTATTAACTTGCTCCCAAGTGAACGCTATACAATTCTTCAACGAAATGAAGATACAATTCAGACTGTTACTTTACATTTGAATCCTTTGTGAAGAAAAAAGTACTTTGGAACTGAATACGCTGAAAAGTTTTGTACCGTATATTCAAATACTGTCTTAAATAAAGCTTTACAACTATTATATATATATATATATATGTGTATGGTGGTCTCTCTTCCTGTTGCTCTCGTAGTCTGTGACCATTTCACTTTGATGAACCTGTCTCCTTTAACAATGTATATTCCCCTTATAATATGTGTGTTTGTTGACAGTCTGTTCTTGGTGATATATATATCCATATAATATGTGTGTTTGTTTGACAGTCTGTTATATTTCGCTATGTATATGTGGATCGATACTCCTTTATAATTAGCCAATCATATTAAGGCTGTCCATTGATTTGTTCACACACTTGGTTGGACATTCATATATATTTTGCTCTCACACTATTGTGTGATATTTGATTCTCCTTGTGTTTGGAAAATAGAAGTATCATCGCAAACCTAGTGGTCCTCTGATTTCCGTTTTTCTTGCGTCAGGACTATTAAATTCTCGACCAGTACATAACAATAATTTGGCGACGAGTACATAACAATTCGATAACCAAAACTTACGTTATCAATCTCTCCCTCCAACCATCTGTTACATTAGATTTGAAAACTGTGATCTTATCCCATCCATCTTGTTGTATGCTTGTAATAATACGGTAAAAAATGGTGTAATATTTATAATAATCGTAATAACAATAGTAATATTAATGATGACATGCTGGTCAAACATGATCAAGATAATGACAACACCAAGAATAAGTTATCTAAATCATCAGTAGTAATTCAATACAAAGAAGGAACCTCGAAAACCTAACGCAGAATTCTTAATAATGTAGAAGTAAAAGTGGCTGGCATTCAAACCCACGGACTCAATTAGAAACAAGCTATGTTGGCCAAAAGGATCTTGTGGAAACTTAAAACAAGACAATTTAGTTTATCTAATACCCAGTCTGCTATGAATTTTAGGTCAAAAACATAAGTCAAGGTAGTAGAACGGGGTCAGTCAGAATAGCAGGGCATAGAAACCTATCGAAATCTACATTAGTTGACCCGACACCAAAATAAGAAATCTAGAGAATAGTTCAGCCACAGCATAACACTATATGCAATTACACACAACCATACAATAGGATGGGGTAAGATGACATTTTTCAAATCAAATGTAACAGGGTGGAGGGAGAGATTGATATCAGAAGCTTCGTTTATCGAATCGACTTAGGAGAATACGTGTAATAGAAATGACTCAACACCTGTTCAGTTGGATATCTGGAAAATCATACTTTACAAAGACGACAAATAGGAGAGGACAAAGTTCTAACCGCTGTGAGTCGGTGGCACAGCGTTTAGGACTCTCACTGATCCTGCACATGGTCCGAGATTCGATCCCCTGCCAACGCACATCTGATATCTACGGTCGGCTTGCAAAATTTGGGCTACCGATATCACATGCTGAAAATTCCATACCTGTACCAAAATGCAGTGTGGAATCAAGGTGTAATAAAAAAAACCATAAAACTCAAGTTTCGGATTTGTATGGTTATAACTAATATGATTTTGAACAATAAATTTTGTTCGAATCGTCATCCAGTAAAGAATACTGTTTCACTGTGAGATATATCTAGTAAACAAACTAATATCCAGTTGAACTCTTGTAAACCTTAATGTAAAAAGTCAAAATACCAAGCAACAAAGTAAAACCATATCTGAACCAATACTGAACATATTTAATTTGACATTTCATTTATTATTCCTCTTGTCTGTATTGGTTTTTCGACGCTATACTCCACAGGAGTTTAGCTAAGAAGCACTAATCTGTAAAGTACCACAGTGTGGACATGAATAGTCCTTTGTAATAAGAATTAGGGAAAGCAAATTCATCCCTTTTTAAGTCGCAAGGGAAATAAATTCTTAAAAACATCACTAACATGAAGAATAACATATAATTTAATTTATAATTAATCAGATGACATATATATATATAAAACACTGAAAATATAAGAGTTTGCATATCGGCTGCTCTGGGATAGAATTCCAGCCATTAGGTGTTGAAGAGTTCTCCATACCAGACACCACTTTGCTTCATGGTCCATGACAGATTTTTGTTTATTGCTGCAGTTTCGACAGAATGAGTTTCTCAAAGCATCTGGAACCTCTTTTCAAAAGATTTTTAGTTTGATTATATTAAATTCAACGTCTTTTATTCTGCAAAGGCTATAATTAATACAGGAAGATACAAAACAACCCTTATAGCTTTGAAAGAACCAAGTAATTAAAACCTTTTGATAGTGGATATGATAATTAGTATGACATATTATTTTTATTTTGAAAACGCTGAATTATTATTATATCCTTTAATTCCCAGAGGAATATAAGGCTTCAGCTACGAGTCTTCATTACCTTCGGCTTTCTGCCAACATTTTCACCTCGCTGCAAATCTGCTCACATGCTTTCATCTCCTCTTCACATGACCTCTTCCAAGTCACCCTTGGACGACCAACTAGCCGCTGAATGGGATTCTGTAGAACTCCATTTTCTAGGGTCCTGATCATTATCTCATAGTGAATCCCTAACGTTATTCACTGAAAACAAAAACTTCATTTACGGACACTTTCTTGATGAAAACATTCTCTGAATGAAGGCATATATCAATTTTCCTATAGCTAACGTTATAAGAGAAGCAGTATTATTAATTAAAAATGATATTATTCAGCTAAGTGGATTTATTCTTGCATATGAGCTTAATCACTTATGTCGGACTTTAAATTTCAAGAATTTGACTTCAGTTTTGAGTGCATCGGTAATGCAGGGGAAGAAGTGTCGCCAACTATGCACGTGATTCAGGGTTCAATCCCCTGCCGATACACTCCCACACCTCGCTTAACAAATCAGGCAAATAGCGAAGGTTGGGTGTGAGACTAGCAATGCCACCCAGTAAAAATAAAGTCATTGCTACTGAAACTTCGAAGCTGTTACTTGAAGCCTTATGTTCCAATGTAAGCGCAAAGGAATAAAATAAATTTTAAAAAACTGAAATTTAAACCGCTAGAACTTCTGATATTAAAAATTCAATTACTTGATTTAAACTTTGTCGTTATAAAAATAAAGTACTAGTTGAACCTTTCACTCTAAATTTGTCTCCGAAATTTATATAAATGAAGACCTTATATTAGTAGTTTTCTAATGTTCATCTTACATGCACATAAACTGGAATCATACTTTAAGCAATTATTCGATTCTCAAATAATCAACCTTTTTCCTATTTTTGCAATAACAGTGGACTCTGAAAGTTTTAACACTATCTACTGCTTTGAATTATATTGATTCAGTTGAATAAGTAACTGAGGTTAGTTAAATCTACTAAAACTATAAAAACATTCACAAGTTTAACAGATTGATTGGTTTAATTAAAAATTAAAATTAAAATAACAGCGCTTCATCTGTGATACACTGCTGACACTAAGTCTTTTTAAAATCTCAACCTCCTTGAGCAAACTGTGACAGTTCGGTGTTAAGTCATTATTTATTTATTTATTTATTTATTTCATTAGCATTTTTTCAATGACGAACACTATTTTTAACTTGTCACAAATGCATCTTGAAACAGTTAATGGGGAATGATATTAACTGACAAGTTAATGAATGCAGATGTAGATGAAAAATAACTACTAAAATATATGTGGTATAAGTATCAGTAATGGTGCAGTAACAAAATAAATGAAATAAAGATAAGCACAATTATTCAAGGCTAAGGATTATAGTGGTAGGATTATCCGAAGAAACACTGCTTTAAATTCTGATACACCTAAAGCTTTGCCGAAGATTTTACATTATTTTTATTCGATGTAAAAATTACGATTATATGATTCTTGTGGACAAATATCAACTTTTCAAAAGATTCTAATTTAAACAGCCATCCAGAGGTGATCAACAAAGTCTGGTCACTAGACAAAGACTGAAGTCCACAATTAATAGAACTTACTATGCAGCTAAGCTTATCTTCATAGAGAAAACAAGAAATATGCTGTCCTGTAAGCCCTCACATTATCCGAACGATAGTGTCACATCCCACTGTGTTTATCAATTTACATTTATATGTGGAGACTCGTACATAGGGAGGACACATCAGTCTCTGCAGGTTAGGGCTACAGAACACATTCCAAAGTGGCTGCAAAACAAATGAAATCGCCAGACACACTTGACTCCGAAATAGATGTCCAACATAATCTATATTGAAGCACATTAAAGAGACAGGTCATAAGGTTGATTTCAACAATGCCTTTAAACCAATATATAAAAAAAGTTGGGCCACATACTTAAATTCACTGAAGCCTTAGCAATAAAGAGACTTAAACCTGTCCTATGTTTCCAGAAGTTATTTGTTATCACCTTAAAGCTGCCTTGGTAATTCAATTTAGAACCAAGGTCCAAGGCGACAATCCTAACCACTGTGCCACCTCTTCTTTGCCTTGTTTTTCTCTTTTTATTCTTATTACCCACATCTTTTGCGTCTGCTTATCCTTTATTTGTGACCTTGACCTGTACACAATCTGATCTGTATTGTAATAATTCATGACTTCTTGCCTTCTATGAAAACTGTGTATCACAAGTATGTGTGTGATCAGAATGTCCGAAATGTGTTGCGCCAATACGTTACACTTTTCGGATTAACTACGTCTTCTTATTGTGTTGAAAATTGACAGAAGAATTGAGAGAAGCAATATTTACTTTCAGAATGGCTTTGTCTTTAACTCTACTCTGAAGCATATAGCATTTTTACTATAATATGGAAATTCCCATACTTATTGGCAATACGTTTGCTATCAATAATTATTCAATATCAATCAAAAACATTAATTCAACATTTCATGGAAAGAAATATTTACGTTACTAAATAAGTGGTTACATAATGCATAGTTTTGGAAAAATAATGGGAACAGTTGAAAAGTAAATGAGTACGCAAAAAGGCAACTTCACAATAAACAGAACAATAAATGGAACAATAAGTTAGTCAGAACAACAATAACAGGAACAAATAGCTTTAGAAGAGGGGGATGATTGTAATTTTTTTTACATATTTTGCTGTAATGACTACCTCTTTTCTAGCCTTGGCCAAATTTCTTCTGAATGTCTAAATGGAGGTCTTTACTAAGCAAATACAGTCAAAGTAAACAGAAATTCATTTACAGTTGGCGACACATTCGCTCAACCCTAATATGTGCAGCCTCGTGCTGATAACATCGACAACCATTTAATGATCACTCAGTTGCCGGAAGAAACAATTAATAGAGAAAACCAGATCATTTTACATGTTCACTTAATCGTTTGAGAGTGATGGCTGTCACGGATGGTATTTCTAAGGATTAATTAGCCATAAATTGTTTAATTTGGTGGATAGGCGATAGAAAACATTTATTTCCCGACACAAATTTAAAACAAGCGACAAAGGTTAATAAAGCAGGATTGAATGAATTCATCGAATTTCAGTAGAACTCGTCAGCTGAATAATCTGCATACATGGATATATTTTTACTCTTGAAATTACATTGGGAGATATAAGACTGATAAGTAAACAAACTGTATTGAATTGGTCATGCAGAAAGACAGGTGGCGATGTTTTCCAGGTCATGTTCAAATAGATAAAAGGAGAGATGAAAGATTGAAATTAAGATAAAATGCATTACGCTCAAATTACATCACTTAGATAAACAATTAGTCATTAGAGAATATATCAAGAATTGCAAACAGAGTAATATCAACAGTAATGGTTATGATAATAATAACAAGAATAATGTTGAAGCGAATTAAGATAATGCTACTGATAAAAGATAGTTTTAAATGAATCAAGAATAATAATAATAAGAGGTAGAATAATAAGTAAAACGTATTACCATGGTAGATTCAGAGTCACGACCACCTCCTTTTGCACACAGTGACCTGGTTTATAAACTTAAATTGCACAAGCCTATGCATTTGCAAACATCTTCCAGTTTCTTTGTCTGCTGACGATAGTGAATGATATGACAACGTCGATATCATGTCCATAGTCCACAAAATGTTTTGTTATTGAGGTTTTTGACACGTTGCACTCAGCTGTTTTCAATCACTCTGGCAAATGTTTCATCATGTGAGCAGAAAGTCACCTTTCTGTGCGACCTACATATTTACTTCCACAAACATATTCGAATTGATATACGCAGTTTGAAGTGTAGAGGATAGGTGACTGGTCTTTCTTAGATTGTTGAATCAGTCGCTTGGTAGTGTTAAGGAAAACAAGTTTTGCGGCATAATAATTTCTCATGATAGCTTTATCGAGTCTTCGTTTGACGCTTCTTGTACATCATCTCCTCTGAATGGCAAACTGATATAGACAGATTTCTTCGGAACTGTTTGGATAGTTTTGCAGGGGCTAATTTCTTTAGAGTATCTATTAATGAACTGCTCAGTATATCCATTTTTAGACACAATATCCTTCAGAGCTTTTATTTGATGCTCAATTGTATTATCAGAACACATTTTCCATGCTCTATTGAACACTGCTCTAACTGCATTGGAATGAAGCTCTTGAAATGCATGTACTGTCTTCTCTATGAAAACTTTATAAATATAGATCTTTCAATTATGTCATCAGTCTTTTTACTAGAAAAACATCTAGGAATTTAAAAGTATCATTTTATTCGTGTTCTATGATGGAGTTGAGATTCGGATGGCAACAGTTGAACTTTATCAACATGTCGAAAGTGTTGAAAAACAAATTTTGAAGCCTGACGTAGACTGTGTACAGTATTAAATAAATGGTAAGTATATGGAAGACACGTTAGTGGGACATACAAATTCTCTTACTCATGAAATACGTTTGTTTGTTATAAATGTTACTACATCACATAAATATGAATTGTGACTTAATGTAAAAACATTATTTTAACAGACTTGACTGAGACGCACTTAAACTATATATGACTAAGGTAAACAAGTGACACCCCTTTAAACCATCATCATTCCCACTTACTAACTGTTCATATGAGTATAAGGAATATTGATTAAATATTTTAAAACTTACTGTTAAAGTAAGGCAGATATGATATAAAAACAAAACTCACAGGCACTGACTTGTCAAATAATTACTCAGATTACCTCAACTTAAGCTTTCAAATCAACTTTGCATCAATGATTCCCCTATACTTTGTGAATTTCAGTGAATACAAACGCAATGAAAACGAGAAAATAGCATTTTCCTAGCTTTTTATCTCCACACATTGTTAGGAATCCTAGCATTTATAGGGAGTCTTTTAGTTGCGTTTGAAAAGTGCCAAATTATGATTTCATTAGTGACACTCTGATAAAATAACGCTTTGTAAACCTTACCTGAAGCTTATAAGGCCTCAAAAGAACTGGCATTTTCTGGAGGTTTGCAATCTCTCGTGACAATTAAAACTAAATCAGGGTGATATTACTTAATTTTGTTCTAATCTAAGAGAATGCAAGGGTTGAATTACGAGAAACTAGTGGAATATGTTTACATATTCGATTATTCGTTTGACATAGTGCTCACTGTTGCACTATTAATAACCGGATAACGTTTAGAGCACAAGCTATTTCTCGAATTGTCACTCAGTCGTCAGTAGTGTATTATTGAATGGTATATCGAATAAACTTATACACAGTTATGATTCTTTATGTTAAAGCATGTGACAGATAAAATGTAGTCACATTATTCTTTCTGGTTATAGCCTCAGTGAATAGGATTGCAGCAACTTACCATTCTCTTATATTTGTAACCTCGTAGCACATCCAAGGAAATATTAACTTGAGAACATTTAATATTCATCTATGGTTAACAAATGAATTCATTTAATTTTTCATATGTATTTGTATTGCTACAGTATCTGATTTTTGCCGGGAGACAGTGACATCTGACATATTAATAACACAAATATTCACGTTTTAGTTTCTGAATTTCACAATACATAAACACTATATCACAAATCAAGATATATTTAATTGATTTCCAAAAATTAGGATGCATCTGATACATCAAGCAGGCAAAAAGAAAAATGATGAAGCTGTACAACAAGGGTGTTACATTGGATTCTTAAAAAGAGTAAGAAATATTGAATTAGCTGTATTAATTAAGGTTGTTTTGAAGTGTAAAATAAATCTTGAGAGGTTTGGATTACTTCAGTACGAAAGTGACCAGTAGAGTTTGATCTAAAAACAACTGGTTTGCTTTAATCATTGAGCGATGCCGTTTGAAATGTTCTGTTTAGCACTATCTCTAGTGACCAACATCGATAGTCCCCAATATCCCCGGTTGTGGCTGATAAAATTCACGGATAGATGCGAAAAAATAGCAGTTGAAACGTTCAACTTTGCTTCAGATGTATATTGGAGGTATACAGATAACGCATTCACTGTACTTAGAACACAGGATATAGATAGATTTTTTGATCGCATTAACTCAAAGGTGGAGGCAGTTCAACTCACTTGT
This sequence comes from Trichobilharzia regenti, assembly GCA_944472135.2. Taxonomy (NCBI): domain Eukaryota; kingdom Metazoa; phylum Platyhelminthes; class Trematoda; order Strigeidida; family Schistosomatidae; genus Trichobilharzia; species Trichobilharzia regenti. Next base: position 142,010,906 of record OX235262.1, on the reverse strand, counting down.
GGATTGGAAAGTCAGGGAGGGGAGCTTCCAATCTTAGATTGTAGCGTAAAAAGGAAAGAAGATGGGAAGTTAAACACTATTGTTTACAGGAAATCCACACATTAAAACTGATAATTGGACTTCGGATCATGCCATCCTATATCAGTGAAAATACGATTGATGAAATGTTTAAGTAACAGAGCACAAAATCTAAGTAGTACTAGGGCGAATCCAAGACAGGAAATGAGATATAAGAGAAGCTTTGAAACGTAATAATTTCCGTGATAAATTAGTCAGAAACTATGTAAAGAAATATAAAATAAAATAGATAATGATAATGGGGATAGTGATAATAATGATCATAGTAATATTAATGACAACATGCTGGTCAAACATGATCAAGATAATGACAATGCCAACAGCAAGGAACCTAAATCATCAGTAGTAATTTCATACAGAGAGAGAACCTCGGAAGCCTTGCGCAGAATTGTCAACAAGGTAGGAATAAAAATGGCTGGCATTTCAACCCACAAACTTAGTTAGGAACAAGCTTTGTCGGTTGAAGGATCCTATGGAGCCTTTAAAACAAAACAATTTAGTTCATATAGTACCCAGTATGTAATGATTGTCAGAGTAGTAAATCAGATGCTGTCAGAATAGCGGAGCCTAAAAACCTATCAGAATCTACATTAGTTAACCCAAAATCAAGATAAGAAATCTGGAGAATAATAATAATAATAGTTCAGCTATTCCACTGACTACATGCAATTACAGCCATACACTAGGATGGATGGGATAAGATGACCGTTTAATAACCTAATGCAACAGGATGGAGATAGATTGATAACAGAAGCTTTGGTTACAGGATTTCATCACGAGCTGACATTACTTAGAGAACCATTGGAAAACCTGGGAGTACTGGGCAGCTGTTTTGTTCTAGTTTGAGACTCTTCGCCAGTACGCACCCACCGGGGTTCGAAATGTTTATGCTTTGTTTATCGAATCAACCGAGGAGAATACGTGTAATAGGAATGATTCAACACCTCTCCAGTTGGATATCTGGAAAATTCTACTACCGCAACGACGACAAATAGGAGAGAACAAATAAAACTATAAAAGTCAAGTTTCAAAGTCGTGTGGTTGTAGTTGATATGATTATGAACAATAAATTGTGCTCTAAACTCTGTCATCCGTTAAATAATACTGTTTCAGTGTGTGATATATCAAATAAACAAAATAATATGGAGCTATCTATATTCTATTGCAAAATATCAGAAATATTTATTTTAAGTTTGTGTGCATTTAATTACCGTACATAATGAATATAATATTATATATTAGGTATGCCATCACAAGAATTGTGAAATATCGATGTTAGAAAAATAGAATAAATACAACATAAATCATGCTTGATGAATAATGCATACAGTGCAAATGATATCCAATTTACTTTACTCATTAAACCATAAGTCTATATAACTCAGATATCTATAACTTACACTCCACGTTAACGAAAAGAAATACAACTATTCAACTGGTAAAAATCACACAAGATGAGTCAGCATCTAGAGCAAAATTCATAACCTCTACGATCATCCTACCTCAGCCTTTACATTAACTTTAGAGTATTTTCTGCCTGTTATTTCGTGGCATGATTACCAACAAAATGTTCGCCCTTTAGACCTGTGTACTTAAATTTACCACTGGATGATACTGATCAAATCCTCAGAAAAATTCACAGTTACCATCTCAAAAATGGTACTTTATATTATTATTGAACCCAGTCTAAGAGCCAAACCGTACGGATACAAAATAAGATCATGGTCACATTCGTCTTTCGCATTTTGTAATATCAGTAAGGGTATTTAATCCATCTTTCTATTAAAAGTGGAAGGCATAAATCAACAATATTCTGTTTGATTATCTTCAATTTTCTGCATACCGCTATTTGATTTTATTTCAAGTGGGAGTATTTTTTAACACAGTTTGATTTTATGTAGTTCTTTTTCACCGCCCACACTTTTAAGTAGCAACCTATGATGAATACTAATGCGTTTTTAATGCATTAGTAAGCTGTCGAGGTCATTACTAATTCATCAGCCATTAGTAAAATATTCTTTACATATTTCTCATACTCGAAATTGATTATCAATAACGAAATTAATAATATGGAAGAAAAATCCAGGATAAGTGATTATAAATATTAACCGAACAATAAGCAGAGAATTGTATTGCTTTTATTTTTTCTGATTGCACTAGCTTCATGTCATTAAAAATTGTATAACTGGCTGACAACTTAAGAGCTGAAATAATATTTTAAACTTTCCCCTTTTATAGATTTATAGAAAGAGAAAAACGCAAAATTCAATGAAGAGACTGTTTTCGCCTGGTTCCCTTACTACTTCAAAACATTCTCAATTATATGGGATTTATTTCTTGAGTGTGTCCAGTAGTCTGTGCATTTTAAATACACAATAACAAGTACAATAAATTCAAATTTATTAGGATTACTGATTTTTAGCGAGGATATAACGAAGACACAATGATGGCGAGCAATTATAGATAAGAAATTGCAATGTTAGACTACATACTTCAGGAATGAATTATTATCAAAATGAGGCACTACTGGGTATTAATTAAGTTAATCAAAACACATAGAAAGACTTTTCAAATAGTAATGATAATTGTGAAACGAAAAGATAGAGATGTACAACAACTTCCTTCTGTAAGTAAAACGTGACTCCTTCGTTCTTATGGCTGATACTTCAAAAATTCAGATCAGGCTAATATGCACTCATCTTGTTAGAGTTTGTTTATCTTGTTGACAAATTTCAACGAAGAAACTGTTGAGACAGAGTGACCAGTGCGCTTCTCGTGGATGGGCTTTCACCCTTTCAGAGGCACTAATGGCAGTAATCTTGAACATTTTTACAACAAAACGAGTGCTGTACAACCGATATCCTGAGGTCCACAGGAGCCAATTCATCAATAGGATAATTGTAATTTTTTTTTAATATACAGTGCTAAGGTATAGTTTTCTAATGACATTTAGAGCATATTTTTCTGTCCAACGTCATACTGATGGACTCAAATAGATTTCATGCTTTGTTTATGTAATTCCGTTTACCTATGCATAAAACTTTTTAGAACTGTAATTGTGTGTTAACGAATACACTGCAATTACAGGTTTTTCTCTCGGCTCCTTTACTTCTTACAGTGAATCATTCTTCATTTGTCTGAATTCTCGTGTGAGACAATATGGAAAATATTTTCGTCAGTAAAATCAGAAGATAGCAAATAATAAGATTATGTCAAAAAGTTTGAAATTCATATGAGTACTATGTTATGAATGACAACAATGCATTCCTACAAACTCATCAGCAGGTAATACTGCATCCTTACATGTTTTATCAAATATATGGATACTCTAATGAAATTCAGCTATGATACAGTGCTTAAAATTCTCTTCTTACACTGATGTAAAGTGCTTCAGGTGAATGATCTTATTATTATTATATCTTTAATTCCCAGAGGAATATAGGGCTTCAGCCGCACCTCTCCATTGTGTTCGGTTTTCTGCCAACTTATTCACACCGCTCCAAGTCTGAACACACGCTTTCATCTCCTCTTCACATCACCTCCTCCAAGTCACCCTCGCACTGATGACCAACTAGCCGCTTCCCTTTCGGGTTCCACTCAAGCAACGGCTTGTCTAGTGATGTCACTTGATGGTTTCCTCAGAGTATGGCCAATCCATCTCCATTTCTTCCTGCCTATTTGTTTCACAATCGGTTCCTGCCAGGTTGGTCCGCTCATTACTAGAGATCCCTGTTGCTGATCTTTTCTGGCCATCTGATCTTGAGTACTGAGCGAAGACAACTGTTGATGAAGGTCTGTAGCTTGTTTCAGATCATATACCTCTAGTTATTAAAAGTCCACTAAAAACACTAATCTTGCTTAGTTTACGGAATTGCTAGTGTTCTAACCACCCCCAAGCCCGGTAGAGAGGGAAGGCATCAATGCTGAATATTCATCAAGTGTGATAAGAGCCTGAAATAAAAAATTCACCTTAACATAGCAGCTTTCATTTTATGGATCTCTTCGTGTTTTCATCACTCCTTCTTGCCTGATTCATGTTAAGAAAAGGAATGTAGAATTATTTTTCCATTTCATTCGCAAATTCAGTCGCCTATTGACAAATCGTTTTTGATTACAGCTTGATTCCACACCGTATTTGTGGTACAGGCATGGAATTTTCAGCATGTGATATCGGTAGCCCAAATTTTACAGGCCGACCATAGATATCAGGTGTGCGTCGGCAGAGGATCGAACTCCGGACCACGTGCATGATCGGCGAGAATCCTAATCACTGTGCCACCGACGAACTTCAGCATACTTCCTGTATTCTTTTAGACACAATTATCATTACAAGCAATAAAAGCATAGTCACATGCTTTCAATACAATTGAGGTTTTGTGGATTATTAACTTTAATGTACCATTTTCTAGACCGACCGTAAAACAGCTTTCAAGAAGCGAGCTTGAGGGAGATCTCATACTGATTTGATCTTATGGTCAATAAACCGTTCATAAGTTTGACATTCAATGCCTACTTTGGATTTCAAGGTATATTACTGGTATCAAATATATTTCTACTTGTTAAACGAATGACTTCTCTTAGGAGGATACTAGTGAATTGGGATTTGACTTTCCCAGAAGTAGTGAATTCTTTTGTCCAATCGATGAATACAAAGTAGATCAACACTTCTCTTCAATCAGGTTCCAGGAAATTACCTAATCCCTAGCCATAATATGATAAAAATAATCCGAACTCATTTAGATCCGGGTAGAATAACAAACCAGCTATATCTGTTTTATATATGTCATAAGTCTATGATGGTGAAATCCTTTGTTAAGGGAGTGGCTGTCCCTCTGTCAGTCTAAAGCTCCTATAACATACTTTCCAACAAATTAGGTCTAAATAGTTGATTGCCATCGAAGCGTATATCAATACATCAGAAAATTTGTCACGCCTTCCTCAACTAATCACTTCGTATTAAATGTTATGGTTGATATACACTTCATAAATTATTATTTTCCACTTATGCATGAGAATAAAATTGTTATTCATGACCTTAAATGTAACATAATTCAAGTTGAATTCTATTTACTTCTACTTTGGAGAGCACTTTATTTCAGGGTGACATATAAGTGGTTGCCCTGTTAAAAGGTAAGTGGAAACCTTATCCGCGGAATATCAGTTGACATTTGTATATGACATTTGTAAATTCATGATACCCTGAGTTACATCAAATATAAATAGCAACCCTTTTTAATTCTAATTTGTAAAAATAAGATAATTCTTTTATTAGTTAACACATTCTCTCTAGTTGTATCTTACAATAAAAAAGTATTTCGACTAATAAATAGTCTTCTTGTCAAAATTTAGATATCCCAGTCCACAGTATTGCTTCATTCGCCAAGCAGAGATTAGTAACTTATTTAGAAACGATAAACAAAAGACTTTATGTCTATGAATGGTGAATATATCTCAATTCCATATATTAGAACGTCGATAAAATCATTATATGAGACTAGCTACTTCTCTAAAGACTATTCATACCCCCCACTTTCTAACGAACCGTACACGCTAAGTACAAACTGACTTATTTGAAGCTTTGTGTAATATGTAGAGAAAATAAATTAATTTTTTATAAGAAGTGAAGTTGCTAAACAACACATCATATTTCATTACAATCTGTTTCAGTTTGGAAAAGCATATTTTGATATATCACTAAACTATTTTAGATTGGAAATCAGTTAGAGAACCATTGGAAACCTAGTAGTACTGGACAGTTGTTTTGTCCTATTTTGGGACTCTTCAGAGTACGCACCCACCGGACTTCAAACCCAGGACCTAATGGTTGCAAGGCGAATTCGTAGACCATTGAACCACTGGGACCCAATCCAATGGTGCCTGAATTCCAACTTCTGCCAATGCATGACATAGCGCGACCATTTCTCAACGTCTTTTTGCAAAAAGGTGGGTGCATACTGATGAAGAGTCCCGAACTAGGACGAAACAGCTGTCCAGTACTGCCAGGTTTTAGTGGTTATCTAACTGATGTCAGCTCATGATGGGATCCTCTATGCAATCCAGCATAATCCCTACCAAACCAATACTTGAATATTTTAGATTTTTCCGTCGACTGATTGGATCAAAGTGCCCAGTCTCCAAGATTGAGTTAAATAACCAATAAGACCCATTGCGCAATAGGTATCTATTGTGGACCAAGTGGTCTAGGGATAAAGCTTTGGCTTTTGAAACTATTAGCACTAGGTTCGGGACCCTGTGGAGCATCATTAATCACCGGAGAATCCAGCTGCACACAGTGACGAGTCCCAAGAAGGACAAAATGCACATCCTAGATTTCACTGATTGATAACCACCATCACTCAGTTAACCTCTAATTACATGCCCAGACATCATCGAAGAATCTGCACTGGAAGCCGACATGTCAACCTGAGACCGAGCACTTTGGTCCAAGAAATCAACGGGAATATCTAAAATTCATTTAAATAATAAATATGACCCACTGCACAAGAGGTGGCTCTCGTGGCCCAGGTGGTCTAGTGGATAACGCTTTGGCGTTGGAAACTATAGGCTTTGAGTTGGGCCCTTGGTGGGAACATAATCACTCGCTCAGGAATGCAGGAATATACAGATAACCAGTCCAAAATAAAGCGAAATACGCATCGTGGATTCCATTACTAGTCACAATCCATCAATTAAACTCTGTTGTTATTATTATTTATAAACCAACGCTTACACACTGGATGAAACACGCAAAGTACTGACTTATCGTACACTTTCCCATTTTTATTTTATTACTCAGTCAACTGAATAATATTATTACTGTTATACTCAATAAATTGTATTCAAACGTTAACGCCTACAGTGTCGCGTTTGGCTGAGTTTGCATGAATGCAACACATAAAAATACGAGATATTCACATTTCAAACGTTTAAAATGTTCAATGAAGAATGAAGTAAGTTGTGTATGAAAATATTAAAAATTCATATTTTGGTTAGATGTCCACAACTTTTATTCCATTCATTCTGAACAGCCTTAAATTTCAGTGAAAAGAAGATATCACCTGTGTTCTTTGCGAGTGTAGAATTTTAGTGTACCTGTCAATCTACAATTAGATATTTTTAAAATTAAATCACTTCAGTGTGAGTTGTATTCTACACTAAAACATACTTTTCTACAAAACAAGTATATTATAGCAACTTATTTAAATGACTTAACATCAAGATAAGTTGGCATAAAAATCACTGGGTGGTTTCTTCATAATGCAGTGGTCCATTTGAAAGTATTTGGATTTAAATTGTTAATTTAATTAGATTTCAGATAAGAGAAGGAAGCGTAACTACTGGAGATACTCTGTAGAAACTACAAATGATAGATAAATATTGACATGAAGTTTTGTGTTTTTTAATCATTAGAAACCCAGTAGAATAGACTGCAATAAATTTGTTTGGGAAAAAAATAAAAAGAGCTATTTCTAAACATTTCAGTGTGTTAGTCACAACTCAGCCTGTTTTTATGTGTGTATTGCTGCTAACAACATTCACGTTTATTAACTTTTTCATTTGATTAATATCTTTGTTTTTTTATATTGAATTTGAAATTTTCCCGTTGACTGATTGGACTGAAGTGCTCGGTCTCAGGTTGACATGTCGGCTTCTTGTGCAGATGCTTCCACGATGCCTGGGCATTTAATTAGAATTTAACTGGTGGATGGTGACTAGCAGTGGAATTCAGGACAACGCGCATTTCGTCCTATTTGGGATTCGTCCAGTCGGTCCAATCAATCGACATGAAAATCTCAAATTCAATAAAATTAATATGTCCATTGCACAAGAGGTGAATCTCGTGGCCCAAGTGGTCTAGTGGATAACGCTTTGGCGTTTGAAACTATGGGTACTGGGTTCAAGCCTCGATGGGAACATCATCACTCACTGAGAAACGCAGGTACATCCAGATGACGAGTCCCAAATGGGACGAAATGTGCACCCAGGATTCCACTGCTAGTCACCATCCACCAATTAAATATCTTTCTTTGTTTGAAATCTGTTACCTGAAGTCATATTCAAAGCGTATCCATGTTTATCTTGAAGTAAACGAATTTTGCAAGGGTTATCCGTTGATTTTTGTACATGAAGCTTGTTTACCGGAAGCTAAATCTGTTATAAATTAATTAAGAAATGCCTACTACTTAATTAAATTAAACTTTATTATAATTTCAAAAAAGGAGAGATCCATAACCAGTTGTCGCAATCAAATAATAGGCCCACCATTCGACAATGTCTTTTCTTAACTTTTTTCTAAAGGTTTAATCAGAATATTTTCCGTCTGGAACAGGGGTTAGCCCGATAGAAGTGTAGATTCCTGTCTTAATGCTGCAAAAACTACACAGTTTTATAATAATGACGACGTTTTAAGAAAGTTATATAGGTGACCTTACAGTATTTGGACTTTTGTGACTGTATGAATTTAAGATTTATCCAGGATATGAACAAAAAAAGGTTAATAAAAATTATTAAATAAACGATGTGTTTTCAGTTTGACACGTATATCTTTCAGTAGTTTGGTGACCATCAGAAAACAAATCTCATCGTAAAAGGAACGTCGTCAAAAACTGGAATAAACGATAAAAGTTACTATGTGAATACTGCTTGACAAATCAAACTAATGCCTTTCAGTGGAGGTTTCATTCCATTAAATGAGATCCTGATATCAGAAAGGGCTGTCTGTTGCAGTCATATTCAGACCAATGGAGAAATACATCTTTGGTTTAGCTAGTCTGCTTGGGTCAAGTAGGTACACTATTAGAATAATACAAGCATTCATCAAGAAAGAACGACAACAAAAAACATTTAGAGTCTTAATGTTGTCATAAAATAAGATTGGAGGATATACCTTCAAAAATCAGCGGGTGTTTTAATATGTAATTCAGTAAATTCAACCTCTAAGCATGTACTTTACGAGTTACGTGAATTGCATTAGCAGTACTCATTTAAAAGAGTTGATGGAACTAGCTACATTTTGAGCAAAATGGAAAATTATAGTAATTTTCAGTAGCAGCCAGATCCGATGAGCTCCGAAGGTTTAGTCATTCTATTCACTTTAGGCAATACTGTATGCCATTTTAGTATCTTATATGCACATGTGATATCACTAGTTATGTCAGTTGGGTCACATAATGTGATATGGGCATTTTAAGTATCCAAAGAAATCCAAACTAAATGGTTTCGAAATAATATTCACACTTGAATTCCTTACAAATACAACATGAAATCCTCTTGAAAACTATACCTCGCATTCATTTATACCACAAAAATGAAGCACGTTATTGCATCTTTTGTTTCACTTCCAGTCAGTCGCATAGCTAACACTTTACTTCACATTGTGTTACATCTTTTCAAGTATTGGTTTGTAGGGATTTGATTGATTACAGGATTTCATCATGAGGTGACATTAGTTAGAGAACCATTGGAAAACCAGCTGGAGGTACTGGACAGCTGTTTCGTCCTATTTTGGAACTCTTCAATAGTACGCACCCACCACCATGGTTCGAACCCAGGACCTTCTGGTTACAAGGCGAGCTCGTATACCATTAATCCAGTGGAACCTGATCCACTGGCAAACTTATGAATTCTAACTTCTGCCAATTCACGATATAACGCGACCCTTAGCCAAATTTTTTGGCGGGTATTTGTCCTCACCCCCGATCTGCTGCAGCCAATGAGCGCCTCACTGGCGACTGGCCTTATTCAGGTAGGTAGTTACCTGGGGTTCCAGTGGGAAGTCGTGACCAGTAGGGTGCAGCAGGTCGGGTGTGAGGACAAATACTCGCCAAAAACATTGGCGCTATGTCATGAATTGCCAGAAGTTAGAATTCATGGGCTGGCCTTTGGATCGGGTCCCAGTGGCTTAACGGTATACGAGCTTTCTGGCCTTGTAACCAGTAGGTCCTGGTTTCGAACCATGGTGGTGAGTGCGTACTTCTGAAGAGTTCCAAACTAGGACGAAACAGGTGTCCAGTACTCGCAGCTGGTTTTCCAATGGTTCTCTAACCAATGTCACCTAATGATGAAATCCTGTAACCAAAAAAGGCATTTTCACTGAGATGTTTTATTCACGATTTCTAGATGTGTAAACCAGCTTAGTTAATAATAGTCAGTTTGAGCTAAATATAATCTTATCCAGGATCCGAGTAAACATTTACTAAGCAATGCATATAATAAGCAAGTAATCAGTAGTGTACTTTGAAGGCATAGTAGTATGTGTAACAAAATGGGGATGAAAAGTCTCTCGTAAAAGCTGAAGTGCTTTCAGCACAACAACTTCCTTAAATACTACTGTTTCTTATCAAGAAAACCAAACGTGAAAGTATTCGTTTTCAAAACTTATACCATATGTTACATTTTCATCAGCATAGGAGACTTTTTATTGTGCATGCTACAAGCGAATCCTTAGGGGCTGCTACGTTGCATTCACTTCCGACATTGTTTCTTTTTGATTCCGTTCACTTTTTTGCATACACTGAAACAAACATCTGACTACTGATTGTGCATGTGTATATGAACAGGCACAAAATAAAAATCCTACTCGTAGATTATATGATAAACTATAGAACTATCGTTATATTATTCTTGTTTTACATATGTATGCATTGATGCCTAAAGATTCATCGTATAAAATACAAAAGGACATGAATTTAGTTCCGTCTGTTTCACTGAATCAAATTGTATTTCTATTAAAAGTCTGTGACTGATTGACATTTAAACTAATAAACAGTCTACTTAAATTCTTTTTTTATTGAACAACAGTTAGCCCATTTCCATTTTTGTATTCTTCAGCCTTCGTTTTGACCAGAAACTTGGGTGTGGCAAAAAATTTTGCTTCATAAATGTCAAAATACGGCTTCATCTGTAAAAGATGAATCCCTCAAACATTAATATTGAAACTGCGCTGCAGTAGAAAGTAATGAGGTTACAATATACTACTAATAATTTTAACGTTATTTATGTCCAAGTGACGGAGTTAAATGCATTTGTAGATTTGAACATAAAAGACAGGAAAATGTATTCATTTGATGTTAATTCTTTTTTTACTAATTTTTTATTTTTATTTATTTATATTTGGTAACAGCTTGATTCCACACTGTATTTTTGGTACAAGTATGGAATTTTCAGCGTGGATATCGGTAGCCCAATTTTCGCAGGCCGACCATAGATATCTGGTGTGCGCCGGTGTGGGCTCGAACCCCGGACCATTCGCATGGTCGTCGAGAGTCCTAATCACTGTGCCATTGATTAAGGCTGTTGATATTCTTTGTGACTACGTATCTTCTAGTTGTTTTTCATTCCCTTTCCCTCTAACTTATTTGAAAGATTTGTTATTATTATTATGTACTGACAACATCCATTTCACGTTTGAAGGCGAACATTTTCGATAAGTGGATGGCGTTGCTATGGGAAGTCCATTAGGACCTTTGTTAGCCAACGTTAAATGTCTTATGTTGAAAACTTATCCCTTGATTTAATTTCAAAATTGCCCTTCTATAGGAGATATATAGATGATATCATTTTGATATGCGACGATCATGAAGATGGGAGTCACCTATTAGACAGACCTTACTCTGTACAGAATCATATTAGTCTTACATGCGAGGGAGAAAGTCGCAACCAGCTTGCACTTTTAGACATGCTTCTGAGTCAAAGAGATGATGGCTCAGTAAGACGGTCTATCTACAGAAAGTCCACTTGGACAGGACAATACCTTAATTTTCATAGTTTCTGTCCATTACAGTATAACAGAGGCTTGGTGAAGTGTCTATTTAAGAGGATTTAGCGTACTTGCACGGCTGATGTTATAGACAAAGAAAACAAAATATTGATGGATACTCTTGTTGAATACGGATATCCTTTAAAATTTTTAAACAGGTGTAGAAGTTAATTAGTCTCTAAACCTATAATTTATACCGCCCTTAAGAAAAATGTTTTCATCAAATTACAATATAACGGGGAAATGAACAGTAGGATTTTGAGACAAAGGTTGAATTCGATCATCCGCAGAACCTATTATGCAGCCCAGCTTGTAATTGCGGAAAAAGCTAAAAATATGCTTCACTGTAAACCTCAAAATTGCACAAGTGATTGCGTCACATCCCACATACATAGGGGAGAGTAATCGCGCTTTGCATGTGAGGGTGGGAAAGCATATCCCAAAATGGTTGGAAAAACAACTGGATTGTGAAAAACCAATAGATGCATATTTCAGACTTCCAACTTCGTCTACAGCTAAACATCTAATCGAGATGAACCATAAGGTTAATGTTAACTCGGCCTTTCAGGGCATTTATAAGACGGTCAAGGGCGCTTATTGAAATACGCTGATGCTATAGCTATTCATAAACGTAAGCCCCCTTGTGTATTCAAAGAAAGTTTGTCATTACTCCTAATCTACCTTGGTAATCCTTATTTGATTGAATTACCAAACGTTGTGTTAATTATTCTTAATTCTTTTTTCGTCACTTTGTTTAATTTAACTTTTCCACTGACTTGACACTGGCGGCCTGTTTAAATCATTGGGCTACCGAAATTACTTTCTTCCAAAATGCTTAATTTCATCTGAATTTATCGTTGTTTTAATCTTCCAGTTATATCAAATGACCTATACATAAACTTGCGCGATGATTTAACTTGCTCCCAATTAAACGCTGTACAACTCTCAACGAAATGAGGATATACTTCGGATTATTACTTTACATGTGAATCCTGTGTGAAGAAAAAAGTACTTTGGAACTGAATACGCTGAAAATCTTTGTAACGTATACTCGCATACTGTCTTAAATAAAGCTTTACCATTATTATTATGTGCTAAGATTGTTCGAAATGTATAGCGCAAATACATCACATTTTTCAGATAATCTCCGTTTTCCAACAATGCTATCAAAATTTATGAAAGGGACTTACTGTTTTAAATGCATTTGTACAAATCAGTGAATACCTCATTTTTCTGACATCTGGGGTTCATAGGTTTCACCGCGCAATATGCTGAACACCGGAACATAAGTCTCTTATTTTTGTAAACAACATACTTGTCGGTTAAAAAATTTTTCACCACATGTTTTAACATTAATGCCACTATTTTTTCAGGCGACATTTTTATTTACAGAGGTATTGTAAGCAGAAACACAACTTTTATTGTCCAGTGAAGCGAAATTGTAGGTTAAAACTCATATTAATATTTGTATTTTATTGATGTAAAGGCCTTGAACTCTGTGTAGTTGGAAGCAATAAGAACCTTATTTACAGAAAAGACTGAAACAAAATAACTATTGACAAGGGAAGAAAGTTTAATTCGTAGATTACTTTTCATGAAATACAGTCAACTAGGATAATTAGACTAAAAGTCCAAAGTTTGAATAATAGTAATAATAGTAACAAAATAACTTGTTTATGTTACAGTTTGTCAGTGCTGTGGCACTGTGAACAATAAACGTAGTTTTTTCTACTTGAAAGATGCTTCTAAAGCATAAAGTAAAATTTCAGTTATTTACCCATATGTTGTATGAAAACTGTTTACTTCAGTTAACCAGAAGTGTACTCAGTTAATGTTAAATTTCCATTGATATATTATTTGGTCTCCTATTGTTTTACTGATCGCAGCAAATATTCTCTGTCTATATATATATATATATATATATATATATATATATATATATATATATATAAGAGAGAGAGAGAGAGAGAGAGGCGAAACATTGTAGCGATGATCGACAGAAGGCTGAGTACATCACCAGCCATAGCCTATCCTGCACCTAAGCTCGTTCCTGTCTATCGAACAACTTGCTCTTTCGTGCAATCTAAAATTGACAGATATCCTTCTCATGTTAACTCCAACTGTATATACAAATTTACATGTATCTGCGGGAGCAGTTACATTGGAAGACAGAAAGAAGGGCATATCTGCGATTTTGTGAACATCTACCAAAAGGCTTAGATCTAAAGGGAACAAATGCTTTAAATAGTGCCGTCGCCAAGCATCTCATCGACCTGGGTCATGAGGTGGATATCGAAAAGTCGTTCAAAATTATCAATAAGCAAAAGAGCTTAATTCGCTTTAAGTTTACTGAATCCATTTTCAGCAAGCGCTTGGAACCTGATTTATGCGTTCAGAAAGAAGCGATTACCAGTCTTTCTTTGCCGTGGTAACTGGATGTTTCTCATCTCTTTTTCTTCCGAATGCGAAATGCTGATAAGTTTCCATTGTGTATGATTATTATTGTTCGGAATAGTGTTTAGTGTTGCATATACATATGTATATATAACTGCTGTATGCGCATATTGATCGATTGATTTTTGTTTAAAATGAACTCTGTGCAAGTATGTTAAAATTGTTTTTGTAGATATATTTAAAAATGTCTTTGACCTGTTAGCAGCTGACGAGAAGGCAACGAAATAAAACTTAGTACCACTTTATTCTGCTAAAACTGCAACCTTCAGTCATTGCAGATCACATCTAAATGAAAAGCAAAGTGAAAACTATTCAAAAGCCTTCTGAAATCCTAGGCTACAAAATACACATCTAATATTTATCAAACTTTGGATAGAACTAAGGGATGTTTCGCCATATTCAACTTAAGCGCGAACTTCGGAACATCATGTAAACTACCGAACGGAGCTTGTTGCGACTAAAACCAACTCTTCGTGTTATAAACGCAGGAAATCGAACTTTGTGTCCTACTGTATAGCTGCGCGAAACATCCCTAAACACGTACAGTCACGAAATTCTCTAAAGATAGGGAAAAGACGGTTATTTGTCGTAAGGTTTATGTACTTCTGTTCACCAGTAATAGCATCAAAAACTCAAAATACCTCAACAATGGCTTTAGACATCTAGACAGGCGAGATAACTTTCTGGTACGCAACAATTACTGTAGGACAAAATTATTTGACCAAAATTCAATGGCGAGCAGTACCTTGGAGTCAGAAAAAATATTTCCAACAAGGTGGGATCAAAACTCTATCATCAAGAATCACACATTAAGGCTCCTCGCAGACAGTGTAATGTCAAAATAGTTCTGACCCATTCAATTGAAATCGCACTTTTTGAACAACACACTATCAATATCATAACCCGACCTTAAAGAGAAGCATTAAACTTAGAGTATAAACGGGAACAAAGAAAAGTGATAAGGATCAAGTAAGTATATGATGTGAAAATGTCAGACTAGTGATGAGAAGTCTAGGAGAAAAAGAGGTAATAATTTTGAATTCATGTATTATTATTAAATCCTTTAATTCCCAAAGGAATATAGGGCTTCAGCCGCACCTCTCCATTGCGTTCGGTTTTCTGCCAACTTATTCACACCGCTCCAAGTCTGAACACACGCTTTCATCTCCTCTTCACATCACCTCCTCCAAGTCACCCTCGCACTGATGACCAACTAACCGCTTCCCTTTCGGGTTCCACTCAAACAACGACTTGTCTAGTGATGTCACTTGATGGTTTCCTCAGAGTATGGCCAATCCATCTCCATTTCTTCCTGCCTATTTGTTTCACAATCGGTTCCTGCTAGGTTGATTAGCTCATTACTAGAGATCCCTGTTGCTGATCTTTTCTGGCCATCTGATCTTGAGTATTCAGTGAAGACAACTGTTACTTAAGGTCTGAAGTTTTTTTGAGATGCTCTTCATGACGCGCCAAGTCTCTGATCCTTATAGTAAGTAGCACTGACTTCACATTGGAGTTGAAAATCCGTGTCTTATTTTTGATTCTGAGTGCTGTTGACCTCCACACAGACTTAGGAGTAATGAAAGCTTGTCTTGCTTTTCCGATTCTTGCTTTGATGTCCTCGTAGGTTCCGTTCTCCTGTAGTTGAAACGATGCTTCTGAGGTCGGTAGGTGAGTGGGGTTGTTTCTTTCAGGTTCCTTCCATTTATACGAAAAGCAGGTTTTTTTATTTCTTACTGATTCACAAAATCTAATGTCCATTAAATAATGGATTGTCTAACAGCACACATTCATCGGGACTGAAAGACACAAGTATTATATACCTTGTGAAAAACTGTAAAGGCAATAATTATCGCGGATGTAATCACAGTTAAAACATGGAACAGAACACTGTTGTTATGGTTTCTTCACGTACACATTTCTAACTAATCCCAATTTCGAAAGAAATTTCTTTTTCTTTTCTCCTTCATTTTCTCAAATTATCAGACAATATCTTTTGTAGATTAAAGAATCATAAACACATCTCATAATCCTTTGTGTTGTTGACTATTCCTAGATTTATTTTGATAAATATAAGATGTCTTAATGCCTTTTCTCATTGATATCTTTTGTTTTCACAAGCAACCTTTGGGATTTCATATACAAAATATGAACCCTTTTTTAAAGTACAAGATTTCACTGAAACAAATTAGTTGTGTGTTGTTATTGTTGTTATTTTTTGTCAATGCTAAGTAATTACGTGTTAACGATAAAAGGTAGATAAATCCATCTGTTGAAAAAGTGCAGGATAAGGCTTTTCAGTAATAAGCTTCTTTAGTTTAAAAATAACTAAACGACTGATTGCCTAAATTACTTCACACACACTTGACTATAGTTGCTTAAATATTGGTAGTTGTGTCGGTATTAAAGCCTACATTCCTAATGATAGTTGATAATAAGACTGGTTGTTTTTTAAAAAAACTGGTGTATTTAGTACTTTAGGATAATTTTCCTTTAGATAAATAAGTGAACGCCTTTGTTTTTATAAATATCGAACAAGGCTAGTTAACGAAAATGAAGTCAATGTGTTGATTAGATATACCATTCAAATACACTTTTTTATTTGGTTAACAATAGAAAGCAGTCAAAAAGTACGCATCTCGTCAAACGTTTACAGATACACTCTCATCTCCTAAGGATGTTCATCATTTAAAGTTACATTCAGAAAACTAGTTGACTGTAGTTCCCAAAACCAACGTTGTGAATGCTGATATATGTGTAACACTTAGGCACTGTGGTAGTAGATAACTCCATAATAGTTTGTTTATTAGATATGTCACACAGTTAAATAGTATTATTTAACAGGTGACAAAGTTTCGAACACAATTTATTGTTCATAATCATATCAATTATAATCACACGAATTTGAAACTTTAATTCTGTAGTTTTCTTTGTTTTCTGCTATTTGTCGTCGTTGCGGTAGTAGAATTTTCCAGATACTCGACTGGAGAGGTGTTGAATCATCCCTATTACATGTATGTGCAGTTGATTCGATAAACGAAGCTTCTGTTATCAATCCCTCCCTCCATCCTGATACATCAGCTTCTAAAACTGTGATGTGATTATAATTGGTATGATTATGAACAATAATTGTGTTCGAAACTTTATCATCTAGTAAATAATACTGTTTCATTGTGTGATATATCTAATAAACAAATTATCATGGAATTATAAAATGCCGATCATAACTTATAGTATTGCACTTGTTTTCACTTATTTATGACGATTGAATTTTAATAACATTAAACTTAAAATGTTGTTGGATTTTGTTCTCAAAACATCTTCAGCTACGGAGATTATTGAAAACTAGACCACACTAAGAAGTTGTTTCATCCCATTCTGGGACTCTTAATCTGTTCATAACCCGCGACTACATCAGCGATCAAACCAAAAACCTTCAGATTACGAGATTAAACTCATGACCGTTCAGTCACTTGAGCTAAAATCCACAATCTTTTGAATTCTAACTTTGTAAACTCGTGATACAGCTCTAACCTTGCTCATTTCCTTGGTGACTATCCACTTCTTTTGACATGGCTGATCCCAATAGGCACGACTTTCCACTGTAGCTTCAATTTCATGGTGAAAACCTAACAACTCTAATTATTCCGAAGTTCCTAACAATCTTATATTTGAATAAAATGTTTTATTTATCTGTCTATTATTATTTATGAACAGTGTGGTCCGTTTTAAAAGACTAGCTCTCACAAGAAATGGCTTGTACTAAACGAGCTTAATGATGGGCTTTTGAAACATAATATACTAAGTTTGGATTAGATACTATAATGAAAAAAATGTGATTTCAAAAGACTTGATGATTACTACTGTTTTATTCTTTTATATCCTCTGAATTCTACTTGTCAAAGGAATAGTATAAGATAAATCTATATCATTAGAATTACGTTTTATGTTATAATTCCCTTGCTTCCACAACTTGTTTCCACTTTGTTCTGTTTTCTGCTGTCCTCCTCAGCTGGATCCACGACTGACCAAACTCTTTCATCTCTTCCTCACACGATCTCCTCCTTGCCACTTTAGGACTACCCACTCGTGGCTTCCTACTGAGGTTCCACTCGAGGCAATGCCTGGCGCGCAATGTCATTCGGCGGCCTCCTCAATGTATGCTTGATCCATCTCCACTTTCTCGTATATATTTGTTGAGCGATCGGCTCTTAGTTGGTTCACTCCCCCAGTTTCTTGTTACTTAATCTTTATGACCATTCGATCTACAATATGGAACGAAGGCAGGTGTTGATAAAAGTCTGCAACAAGTTGTTGGAAATTCTTTTTCGTGACACGAAATAGAAGTTTCTGACCTGTATAGAAGAACTGACTTCACATTGGTGCTGAAAATGGGAATGTTGTTCTCTATGCTAAATACTGAATATTTCCAAACAGGTTTCAGATTGATGAAGGCGTCGTATCTTGCCTTTCCGATTCTGATTTTGACATCTTCATCCGTTCCTCCTGTAGTTGAGACGATGCTTATAGTGGGTGAGTATAAGTAAATAAACTCAAAATTTCAGGTTACCAAAAATGCATTAAACACTCTTGTGATGTAACTTGTATCTCATCCATTGTAGGATGCAGTCAGGCCCTTCTGTATGATGCAAAAAGACCAGAAAAAATGAATGGAAGGTTACAGCAATAAGCACATAATGCACCCTTGATACTTTACATCTAATCTTTGATAATTTTTATGGTCCAGGAAAAGAAATGGTGTGCACTCTAATTTATTAGAGGAAACTTTTTATTTCACCATACTTTAAAAAAGTGCGATCAAAAAGCATTTTTAAAAATATATTCTCAGGCTTTTTGCATTTCCAGTAACTTCTTCACATTGACAAGAGAAAATTACGTAATAATACAAGGAATAACCTCATTTTTCTGAAATGTTATTACCACTACACATAGACCTTCACTCATGAGTGCATTTTCAAATGTATGATATGTGACAGGTATGAAAAAAATAATTTTCCCCATTCTTGTCCATTCATCGATATCTATAATTATAAACACACACTTCACATCAGCATACCAAAAAAGGTTTCAAGATTACTATTATTACCAGCCATTCACATAAGTTTCATATACTAATACTACACGAAAGGAAGAAAAACAGAGCTCATTAGTATTCTAAATCCCATTTTACTATGTATGTTTTGTGTTAGGAATCTAATACTCTCCCAAAAAACCCATTTCCCATTTTTGTATGATATAAGATGGCTTACCATTTGACATTGTTTACTGAACAGTTCTATCTTGTAAATTTCATAAGGTAATAAAATTGAACAAACTGTTATTTTCATCATTTCTTATGCATCAAAGCAGGTCTACAGTTTTCGATTTTTTAGTTCATGATTCATGAATTAAGCAGTCAGTAATCTTTTGAGAGGTTAAAATAATTATTTGCATATAAGGATTATTATAATGCACTGAATGTTCACTGACACGCAATAAGTACAACATTGAACAAGACAATGGTACAAAATACTGTATAAAAAGTAAAAAACAGTTCAATAATTTGTTTAACATTAAAGCTGCATATCATTCAAACCTCAAAATAATATAGCGGAAGCAAGAGAAAACTTGACAGACAGATATTTAGTTCTGAAAATTTCATTATTTTCTATCTCTTTATACATCATGTAGGTCAGTGTGATCAGATGCACTTCAGTCGAAAGTTTTAAGATATAATTAAATTATTTGTAGTACATGGGGTGCAGGTAGGTGATACGTAATAGATTATACATATATTTACAAATTTATTTCGAAAACTGTTAATTTTTCTCATGGTTAACTGGTCAAGGTTTAAATTAAGCTCTTGTGTAGAAATTGAAACAGGAAGACATTTGCTATGTTTACGAATTCGTGTTCCATTTATATGACTGCAGGCGTTCCTTTGGAAGTTAATCGTTTAACTAAAGCACAAAACAATAACTTTCGAAAATCAGCTTTCTTATCAACTTGTCATATTTTGTAAGTACCCGACAAAATGGGGATCTTAATAAACGTTTTATTGTACAAAGTATTAATTAAAGCCAGCCGTTTGGATTAGCTGGTTTGTAACACTTTTAAAGTTACGAATAGCGACTTTTGTTATCAGGGTTTCCTTCTTACTAAATAATGATACCTAAATTGCATGCATCATTTTAATTTCAGCAGCCTACACACTTCAGTGTGTTGGAATACTTTCATTTGTTTACTACACAGTAAAACGTCTCATATATACATGACATTTTAAGCCGCTGATTGACTGACACGCGTAGTAGAATATCACTCACCTAATAATCCTGTCTAAACTTAGTGATCGTTATTATTACTACTTTAAGTTCCAAGTGGAATATAGGACTTCAGAAAGACATTTCCATTCCACTCTATTCTTCGCAGTCCCATTTGGCTGGCCGAACAATCGCCTATAGACTCCAACCTACTTCCCACATCATCTTGTCTACGCCACTCCCGGACACAATTCCAACTCGCCGCTTCCCGTTCAGGTTACTCTTGAGGGATCAGCGTAGAATACCAACGGACGATCTCATCAGAGTGTGTCCACTTCCTTTTCCTTCGATATATTTGTTAGGCAAAAGGTTCTTCGTTAGTTTGTCGCTAGATTTCCCTGTAGCTAATCCTTCTGATCATCTGATCTTCAGTATGGAGAGAACGCAAATGTTGCTTAGTAAAACAAACAACAATTTATCAAGTTTCATTATAGAATTCACAGTCTTTCAGAAATATTTAAATTTTTCGTAGGCTACTTATTTTATTTAAATAAGTCAGATTACTGAATCAGTCATGTAGAACAATGAGATACTTTTTAATTCCGGTCAACAGGTCAGCAGTTTCTAATTGAATTTCTGCTGATCGCTGTTGTCATCTTGAATGGGAACTAAATTTTTACCCACCATTTCTAACGTGTGATTTTCGGTAAGGGGGCTCATTTCAACTTTAAAAATCTTCAGCCGATATGAGCTAGACGAATTCTTAAAGCAAACACATGAACTTGATTCCAAACCTGTTTGCCCTCATAAGGTCATCGTTAATTCAATCTCAAAAAACGTAGTTAAATGTAATATTCTACGTTAAAATGTAGAGTTATTAAGACAGTAAATGATCTAGTTAAGGTAGGAGTGTATGTATGAAAACTTGACTTCTGGGTAGAAAGGTTTTTAGTAAGGATGACACAAATAATTGAGGGAATGTAGCTCACGTAGCGTTTAACTTGCGTCCTACTGAAGAACGACTGAAATCAAAAATATTTTTTGTTTAAAACTTTGTGGTTAAGAAAAATAACCAGTGCGAAGCATAAGTTGAATAAAAGGCAGTGTTCACGGAAAAAGGAGAAAATATTTGGTGATTGGTTTCAATATCATTATTTTACATAACACTGTATCAGACTCTGGAATTCTGTAGTCAGGCAGCCACAAAATTTTGTTCTCAGTTAATATAAGAGAAAAGGTACAGCTTTGGAACATTTCGACAAGGGTTCAGCATTTCTGACCTTAAAATTACTCAGAATTAAGGGTGAATAAAGTCAGTGAAATGGATTGAAGATATCAGAATCACTATGCTAAATAAACACACTTGAATATATGTAACGTGTTCCCCAGAGTCAGGCCTATTGAAATGTTTACCTAACGAAGCGGTTCTTGCCAGTAAACCAGAGGATTCTATAAAGAGAGGAGAGCAGAAACCTTACTGCATATTAACTGTCTTCTGTAAAATATTTAAAAATTCAAAAAGAAAAGATCTTAACCTACACAGTCAATAAAACACGTTTTCTGAGAAAAAGTTAAGGCCTATACATCTGTTTTAAGTTAACAAACAAACATGAATATTGAGTGGATATTAGGAAACAGCTAATACTTTGATTGGTCACTAGTAACTAGTGCTATGTGTCTATTCAGTTGTTTGGTACAGACTGAATGCTATCAGTCAGGTTTGCAATGTGGCCACCATTCTAGGTAGCTCCGCATCATGGTGCACATTGATTTGATGATATTAGATAGTTGGAGGCGATCAGCAGGAAGCTTTGCTTCACCTAGGTTTTGTGCTAGTTGACAGTCGTCAGTAAGGCGTATCTACAACCTTGAAGGGACATGAGTTCCTGCTGATTACCTCCAACCATCTAATATCAGGAAACATCCCATTCAGAAATATTCATTGACAGATAAGCTTCTTTAGTTTGCGAATCCCAGTTATGAGCTGGTGCTTAGCAATACACAAGAAGTTTCTACTTCAATTAGTATTTATTTGAACAAAGAAAGAAAAGAAATTAGAGCAGAATAATCTGGATCCGTTTTATTTCGCCGGTTCTCATCAGCTGCGTACAACCCGAATTCTTTGATAAAATAAAAATGTACAATTTTAACAAACTTTTGTCCATTAGCAAGCATACTGTCGGAGCGTCATAGTAAAATAAGGCGTTGTGATTTACTAGGTGTCTAAAGTGTCACGATATTTATATATATTGTTAGAGAGAAATTTCTTGGAAAACATTAATTATCAGTTGTGTTGTTGGGTGGTAACAAAAGAAAATTAGTAATTGTTACGTAATTAGATAAGAGAAGATAAAAATCTTTAAATTTCGATGCACATGAGGTCAGATGAGAAGTTGATGGTGTAATACAGCAAGAAGAACTCAGAAGGTAAAGAAAAATGATCTCTTAAGAGAGTCAAGCGAAAAATAAA
This sequence comes from Trichobilharzia regenti, assembly GCA_944472135.2. Taxonomy (NCBI): domain Eukaryota; kingdom Metazoa; phylum Platyhelminthes; class Trematoda; order Strigeidida; family Schistosomatidae; genus Trichobilharzia; species Trichobilharzia regenti. Next base: position 141,987,886 of record OX235262.1, on the reverse strand, counting down.
GTGGAGAGTGGAAGGATAAGTTAACAAAATTCGAAAACAAAGAGTTACTAAGAAATGAGTCACCAGGGTAACTGAAGTCCAACAACAGATTCTTTTTGGACACATAAGTCAGGCTTCAATCGTTTTATTGCTATAGCTTTAACAAACCTGAGAAGACTTGAGGTACTTTGCGTGTTAATTATTTTGAATGATTCCAGCACGTCTACTTGGTGTCCTGTGTCAATCAGGTGTTTGACAATTGAAGAGCTTGAACAATTCGGTCCATTTAACCAAAGGCTCTTTGGTACATGTTCGCAGAATCTGACGTAGGCCCTCCTCTCTGTTCTTCCTATGTAACTGCTCCCGCAGATACATGTGAGTTGGTGTACAGAGTTGGAGGTAACATGTGAGGGGTGCTTGTCAATCTTTGACCGCACCAGAGTGGAGGTTTTTCGGGACAGAGAGACTAATAACGCTGCAGGATACGTCCTAGACAGGGCTGCGCTTGATCTTTTATTTACCATTCTCATAATGTTGTCGTGCTTGTAGTCGACTATGATGAAAATAGGCTTCTTACTGACTGTAGCTGTATCAAGCTTCTTGAGTTCACTCTTGCCATATTTGTTAATGAAACTTTGTGGGTAACCATTTTCTTTCAAGCATTTTCACGAAGCATTAGTTCACTGTCTAGTTTGTCTGGTGAACATATTCTCTAGCGAAAATCGTTTTCACCAGCGTTCGTTTATATCTCACTGGACAGAAACTGTTGAAATTTACGTAAGGACCACTCCATGTGTCTTTACGACATGCAGATCTTTCGAGTGTCCCGTCGTATTTTCTCTCCAACTTTACGTCTAAAAAATGGAATTTTTCGTCACTTTCATGTTCCATCGTGAAAGTGATGTTTTTGTGTACATTGTTGAAAGAGTCTGATGGAGACGGAGTGTGACTGAAATCACTGCATACAATGAATGCGTCATCAACGTATCTATAGTAGGCTGTTGTTTCGTCAATTGTCCAGACAAAGGTCTGTTCCAGGGGGCATAAAAATATCAGGTTCTAATTTTTAGTTTTCATGAGTCATGATGTCAAGTCTTCAGTCAGTCAATACACTTATTTCTTTCGGTTAGGTTTTCAACACATACAAAATGATACATATAAATTTAAAAAGAAGTGAGTTTCATTGTACTAAAACTAGTTTATAGGTAAAATTGATATCAACAAAATCCAAATATTTATTCACCCTCATTATTCAGGAGATGCGTTAAAACTATCGTTTGTTATTCTTATAATATAATTATTATAAAACCTCTGAGTAGAAATATTTACCAAGGAAAAAAAGAAACCTTCTAAAACCATCATCATCATTATTATCAATTGTTATAAAAATGTATTGAAATAATGCTATTCACTGAAACTAAGCTACTAAGTAGCTTTTGCAGATGTTTTAGGATAATAACATTTCAGACAATTTACGTCACCTATGTTACGAAGTAAAATTCATAATTTAAAAAAAGAAGACACCATTAAGGATTTTCAGAGTAGTGTTCTGTGATTTGGAAAGAAACCTGTCTGTAAGCTAGTAAAATGCATTCATAAACTCTCGAAAAATACGCATTCTAAATAAATTATTCAATTTAATCACACTCTTGCAAAACTGAGCTCTCAAGCTAAGATTTCTCCTATTAAATAAAAAAGAGGTTGCTCTAAAAACACCAATGTTATCAATCATGAATGCTGTGAACCGTGATCATTTATCATGTCCGAAGTATTGAAAGAAGTCTGATTGAATCATGATTTCCAAAAATAGTTCACTGTCGTGAGAAACTCACTTCGATTCTTTTCAACTGAGACAGACACTGCATAATTTATGTTATAAACAGTACTTGTGAAACTATTATCTATGCTACAAACCAACTTTGAATGTCGTTTCTAAGTAAATATTGTATGTTAACATTCACTTTCATTCATATTGAACGCCTAGATTCATTCGCACCTATATTTCGATGCTATATATATACCCAATTAAATTATTATTGCTTTTTTATTATTATTGTTCCCTTGGGTTCCTAGTGGAACATACGGCTTCAAATGCACGTCTCCACTTGCTTCTGTCTTCCTTCTGCTGTGCTTTTCACCTGGATCCATGTTAGTTCTTACTGTTTCTACTTTTATTCACACGATCTCTTCCATGTCACCCTGACTCGTGATGTCACCCAGCAGCCTCCTCAGAGACCAAGTGTCCAATCCATCTCCACTTTCTCCTGCAAATTTGTTGGTCGGCGATTGGTTCTTGTTTTGTTTGTTCCCAGCCATAGTTTCTTGTTGGTGATTCTCTCCCGCCCGGCCAACTGATCTTCGGTATAGAGCGAAGACAGTTGGTGATGTAGGTCTGCAACAGGCTGTTGGAAATATTCCTTGTGACCCGCGCGCCAAGTTTCTGATCCGTATAGAACAACTGACTGACTTGACGTTTGTATTAAAAATCCGACTGAATTTTGTTGTTGATGCTGAGTGACGAAGATTTCCAGATTGGTTTCAGGTTGATGAATGTGTTTCTCGCCTTTCCGATTCTTGCTTGATTTGACATCTTCGTCCGTTCCTCCTCTTGTGGCTGAGACAATGCTCCCTAGATAAGTGAATGAAGAAACCTCTTTCAAATCCCTTCCGTTGATGGTGATTGGCGCTGGATGTTGTCGCTGTTGAACGATTGAAACCTTCCTTCCTTTTGAGTTGAACCTGGCTGTCATTATCCTGGAGGAGATCGGTTCCCACTGAGTGAGAGCTTTAACTGCTGTTGGTGACATCATGATGGCCACTCCCTCGGTGCGCTCATGGCTGTCCTCTGGGTGACCGGAATAGATTATTGTCTCTCCAGTAGGTAGTTGGCACCTTCCAGTTCCGTTCCATCTGCTTTCGCAGATTCCCAACACTTCTATTCTATATCTTCTGATTTCTTCGGCTACCTGGGCAGGTTCTTCAGTTTCGCACATTGTACGAACATTCCACGTACCCATCTTTAGTTTTGCTATCATCGAAAGAAGGCAGATCGGCTGACCGGCTTTCCGAAGGCTTTCACCAGCCTGCGTCATTTCACTTCCCTGATTCCAGCGACAAATAAGGCTATTGTTTATATTTTTAGTATTTTTAATATATTCATGCGTTGAAGTTTGCTAAGTTTGAACAAAATAAGAATGAATACATTTACAGGTTAAAAAGAGATCATTTCATGTCTTTTCTTCAGCTGCTAACAGCCTAACAGTCAAATGATATGAATATAAGTTAGGCATTAATGTAACAACTAGATTTTATTCATACATAACATAATGGATAATTTGAGAGGAGAAGGTGAGAGTCGAAAGAAACTGTAAGTAAAAGTAAAATTATTACCTGAAACCACAAAAAATTAAACTGAAATGTCAATTATGGACTCAATTTAAACAGCTGAAATTAAAAAAAATTTAACGCAACAGTCTCTGAAACAAAACAGATAAATCTGGTTACCAAAGCAATAAAAAGTTAATCTCACTATCTTTTTATACATTCAGAGGATTGGTTTAAATGGTTTGATAGCAGTAGCTACTGGAATGCTAAGTGAGCAGAGTTCTATCCTCTCTAGCTTTCAATCATGTCATGCATAAGTAAATTGTGATTTCAACTGTTTTGACTTTTAGATTGTCGACTAACCTGTCTGTGTGCATATCTCTTGTACCACTAATATGCTTTTGGGGGTTGATATATTTTTTAAAGTATGTTGTGTATTTACGCTTATAAGTGAATATTAGACTGTCAGGAATTAAATAGTCATTAAGGAAAACGAGTTTTCAATCCTATAAAATGCATTTTCGGTGCTGTTGACGTCACAATCATAATGGATAATGAAAACATTACATTTCGATGCTTCAGTCTGAATCAATTAAGAACTATAAAACTTTTTATTTGAAAATGATAAAGATTTCATTAAAATGATTTCAAAAAAACTTGTTTATATCTTCCACTTTTCTCATCGACTGTTCTTTATTTCCTGTTTATTTATTTGAGAAATCAAATGCCACAGTATGTTCAAAATTGTTCAACATTTATGACGACTGTAGATTCATTTTGTTTTGAAGCAAGTAGAAAGGTGTTGGTGCGTCGGTGGCATAGCGGTTAGGGCGCTCGCCGACCATGAATATGGTCCGGGGTTCGATCTCCGGCCGCCAAAGCACTCCTTTACCTCGCTAAGCCAGAAATGATCCTGGTAAAGAGGAAAGGTTGGGCATGAGGCTGGCTACCTCATCCTGTAAAATTAAACCCTGCTACAGAAACTTCAAGTCTCTGGCTTGAAGCTCAGTGTTCCACTGAGGAACGTCAAGGAAAGAAAGAAAGAAAGCTGTTGATGTACATCAGAAAACACAAATTTTTGGAGGTTACGTTCATGTTTTCATTTTCGTTTTTGAAAGGTTGGAAGAATTTATAAAAGTTGAGCACTATAAGCAGAAAAAATAATTTTGCATGATAAGCAGTAATTATGTTTCGTGAAGTAATCCAATGTATCAGTTATTTTTTATGTCACATGATTTTTACAGATGTTAATTTCTAAAGTGTTCCTAGAGTGACAAATATTTCCTACATATTTTTCAAAAAAGATGAAAGCAGGTGTTTGATTCTTACTAGAAAATGAAAATGTCCGCATACTGAGTTTTCTAATTGATAGAATCTGAAAACCTACATTTTCCAGTTGGAAGTTCAGTATTAGCACATATTTGTTACCTAAGATGCATTTGTATTTCCCTCATCATTCGTATTTATTATACCAATTGTTGTTCATCACTAGAGATTTTAATTAACTCGTATTAAATGAAATCTAGGTAATAAATGGACTATCTTAATTACTTTAAGTGTTGTATAATTAGCAGCATTTAAAATCATAATTTAGGTTAAAAAATACCTGTACTTAACATGAGTGTTAACTGCAGGTACAACTTCCTTATTGTTCGCTGTTCATTATAATTCACTGGCGTTCAAAATAGATCCTGCTAATACACAGAAGAAACTTTAGCATCGTATAAAATCAATTGTATGGTTCAGATGTGTTAACAAGTAAATTTTCTAATCCTACGTGTATATGCTGAGAGCAGAGTTCACACTGTCTGATTACATTTAGAAACGGAGCATACCTTCGCATACAAATATGTAACAGGCTTAATCTAAACTACAATCAGTGAATGTGAAGAGAACTTGCCATTGTCTGTTCTCAAGATACACAGAAATTTATTCCACAAGTAAATCTATTGGCTCAGCTAAATAAATAAATATTATTGAAATAGGACGTATCACAGTTGTGTAGGGATTTAACCTACGAGTTTTATTTGACACCTAAGAAGGGATAATAAGAAGTCACAGAGTTTCCAAATGTTACTTGATTCTGTTTTACCCTATTATAAAAAATACTTGTGTAGTGTATCCTCACCTGATAAAGACAAGAGTAGCTTCTGCTGAAACTAATTATTAGCGACATGTTTTATTGTTGATAGTATGAGAAAATAATACTGAAGCTTCTAACTGAAAACTCGAAATCTAACATGTTTAACACACTTTCATCATCTATGTCAGCCTACATGAACCATCACTATCATAAATCATTCGAAGCTGGACGTTATACATTCAAAAGGGCTTGGGAAATATTTTTCTAAGAAAAGATTTAGCTTGAATGAAGAAAACTAGCACTTTAGAGATGGTTGCGTTTTTATTTCTATAAGTACGAAACATGATGACACTAGACAGTCTGTCGAAATTCTCTAACTTGTTTATTTTGAGAACTTCATATTCTACGGTTACATGCTAGTATTACTTCATGAATAGTTATGCGAATACCGTGGAAAACTCTTTGTGATATTTACTCGTAAGAATAAAACAATTTAAGCATTTTTGTTGGCTTTATATATAGATGAAATCTAACAGATGGAAACAGAAGTCATATAAAAAAGAGAAGACGTTCAGCGAAGAGACTCTTTTCGGCGAATTCATTCACATGGCTGTACAATCGCATTTATATGTAATCATTGTGTGTGTGTACATGAGGTTTGTCAAGTTTAGATAATTGATCAGATAATAAAAGAATGATCTATTATAGAAACAAGGTTAATCAGACAGCAACTAAAGTAAGATTGAGTTAGTAAGTTGGATGACGTAATATAATTGACTAAAATGTTTCAACTTAGGTCTGGGTAGCAAGAGAAGTAATTACAGGTAGAGACTAAGTAGAAGTGGGGAAAGAATAATGCCATTTAAATTAGAACTGAAATTTAGCAAACAAGTTGGATGACGTAACATAAATGACTAGAAACTGAGCGTTGGTCAAGTCAGTAACAGTGGTAGTGAGGTGTAGAAATTAAATCGGGGACGGGGGGTAGAGAACAAGAAATTTGAAAATGCAAAATATTACAATTAAGAAGATAAAATAATACTAATGAAGAGACAGAAAAAAAAGATTAGGTAGAATACATTAAGTCTTTTGCAAGTGTAGTGATTGAACGAACTTCTTCTGTATGTAGAGTTCAGGGCTTAGCAAGTTAATCGCCATTGCTTCTGCAGTTTGAAGAAGTCTGATTCGTACACCTTTAGGAAGACTGCTTCTTACTCTGTAGACAATTTTGAAGTTTGTGTGGGGTGCAGCGTGGTATCCGGATTCTATGAGAACAGAAATTTGAAATTCCATCGTATTATGCTTATTCAGAAAGTACGGATTCGACAGAAAAATCCACTTTCCTTAACTGTGTATCTTAACCTACAAACTGAAATTGTGTGCCAAAATTTTCAGCACTTAATATGTAGTTTAGAAAATTCAAAACAAAAAACGCAATATTATAATAAACTTGGCAATTTGTAAAATATTTTATGATAATTCTTATGAGATAATTTGTTTACTGGATCCAATATCTGATCCTAATTTTATCAAAATAACTTAACACATATAATGTTTTATTGTATTTTTTTTTACTCAAATTGTTTCGTTCCGCATAATCTATTGCGGTTGTATCTTGATTGAATATTTCTGTAAACAAACACTAATTAAGATGAAAGATGTGCATGCAAATTAAACCAGCAACAAAACCTGCAAAATTTCCCTTGTATAATTACTAATTCGTTTTATGGAATTTCACCGTAAACAGGTTTCATTATCTACCGGTACTTATAACAGTGAAAAAAATATGCTTTCTAGCTGTGTAACTACTAAAATTTGTTTGTGATAAGTCTAACACTACTACTGCGTCTACGAGGAAATCATTGCAATAAACTTACAGTCCAAAATCAATTCATATTAAATGGTCTATTGTAAATCATATTTATACTGATAGATGATATAGTAATACGGTAGCTTGAAATTGGAATAAAATGCTGACTTGCCATTGTTTCTGAATCTCCCATGGAAACGTCACTGGGTGATGAACAAAGCACTCCTCTACATTTCTTCGTTTCTGAAGGCATAGCATTCTGAACGGCCTTCAAAGCCTAAGGCCGTGGAAGAATTTAACCATACTGCTAGCATGAATTCCTTTACTGACGGTATTTTAAGGCAGCCGGGATATATTGCGTTTCTTTGTGATCCCTTTGTGAATTTCTTGATACATTAGAACTCAGAAGAAAATATTTTCTTATCAAAACTTCTTCATATTATACGGTCTATAGCTTACACAACTTAGTGGGATTTCGAGCATATCTTAAAAGTACTGGCATACTTATATCACTGAACCAAATTTTTGGCATTTTTAAATACCCGTTTACCTCCTGTGATCGTGTGATATACTTAGGCATATCCTTCAAGATTAACTTCAGCTTTGTGTCGAAAATTACTTTGTCACCCAATGTTATATATGCTGTTTTACGGGAAAAATCTCTAACAACACACACTGAGGACTCTGTTCATTGTGCAAAGCTGCTATAACCGTTATTGCTATAAATAACTGATACGATTTAATGATGATAATTACAACAGAAAAGCGCATGCGAGTGTTATCACTTAAGTTGATTTTCAGTTGAAAATATGCATGTGCACTTAATAATATGCGTCAATATGAGATGAAATATTATTTCATGTGTTGTAAATAGTACAGGAATCTAAGATGCAATCCGTGATAAACTAGTAAAAACAAAACTAATCCTTAGAAAGCAAATATGGAAAATTATTCTTATGCACGCTAGTGACTTGCTTACGGGTGGAGTTTGCTGGAGTTCTAGTGAGAAGTCGTGACTAGTGAGGTCAATCCAGTCACGTATGAGGATGGATGTCCCACTGACGACAGTGGTTGGGGTCGCGCTAGATCACGAATTGGTAGAAGTTAGAACTCATGGGCTGGCAACTGAACCGGGTACCAGTGGCTGAATGGTATACGAGCTTGAGTTGTAACCGGAGTGTCCTGGGTTCGAACCCAGGTGCTGGGTGCATACTGCTGATGATTCCCAAACTAGGATGAAATTGATGTCCAGTACTCCTTCACTTTTAATGGTTCTCTAATTGATATCAATCCATGTTCAAAAGTATAATAATTATGTTACATTTTACTTTAATAAGTTGTTTGTACAGATTCTAACACCATATTGTCCAGAATAATAAATTTATTAAAAACGATACGAGTGATCTGCCTAGAAATACGTTGGCGTTGTCGTTTCTGTATGTATTACTCAGTACTCTTTATGTATTAGATAGTGAAAGTCCAAATTTTCGCGTCAGAATACGTTATTTATTTATTTCATATATTTCAAACTAAGATCATTATTTTCTTGAATCAAGGTTTTTAATGAATAAACATTGAAGAGATAGAATCCCTTATATTACATTGCGATATATACTTAATTTACATTCATAAGTTCCGCTGCCAATTACGCAGTGCATAAAAACAACGGTCTACTGCGTCGGTGGCACAGTGGTTAGGACTCTCGCCAACCATGCACATGGTCCGGGGTTCTAGCCCACGTCGGCGCACACCTGATATCTATGGTCGGTCTGCGAAATTTGGGCTACCGATATCCATGCTGAAAGTTCCATACTTGTACCAAAAATACAGTGTGGAACCAAGCTGTAATCAAAAATAAAAATAAAAATAATGTCTTGTATTCACCTACTAAAATAGAACACCAGATAGAAATTAGGTTGACACCCGGCAGCTAGTGAAGAAAAGTTACTTTATCGACTGTAGGGAGTCATTCAGTGATTTCCACCTTAATAAACAATTACATTAAACATAGTTCATGTATCTGATTCCTTCATTGAGTATTATTGATGGTTATCTTTTTTTAAGGATGAAACTCCTTTTAATGAAAATGAATTATGTGCAGGCTCCAAGTCTGCCCACATGCCTCCATCTCCTCTTCACATGATCTCCTCCAAGTCACCCTCGCACTGAAAACCAACTCGCCGCTTCCCTTTTGGAATCCACTCGAGCAATGGCTTGTCTAGTGATGGTTTCCGCAGAGTATGGCCAATCCATCTCCATTTCTTCCTGCCTATTTGTTTCACAATCGGTTCCTGCTGGGTTGGTTCGCTCATTACCAGAGATCCCTGTGGCTGATCTTTTGTGGCCATCTGATATTGAGTATTGAGCAAAGATAACTGTTAACGAAGGTCTGTAGTTTGTTTGAGATGCTTTTTTTGACGCACTGGCCGAGTCTCTGATCCGTATAATAGCACTGACTTCACATTGGAGTTGAAAATCCGGATCTTATTTTTGATGCTGAGTGAGTGTGTTGACCTCCACACAGACTTAATAGTAATGAAAGCTTGTCTTGCTTTTCCGATTCTGGCTTTGATATCCTCGTCAGTTCCGCCTGTAGTTGAAACGATTCTTCCGAGGTCGGTTGAGTGAGGTTGTTTCTTTCAGGTTCCTCCCATTTATGTTGACTGTCGTCTGTTGTTGTTGCTGTTGGTGTTGGCGAAGAATCTTCATCACCTCTGTTTTCTCTGTGTTCATTTGAAGTCCTATCTTTGATGCTTCTTCTGCCAACTTGTTGCTTTTCACTTGCATATCTTCCAGTTTGTAAGAAATCAGACATATATCATCGGCGAAGTCCAGATCCTCCAAGTTTTTGTGTGAGTCCATTTTATGCCTGTTTCCTCGTTGCCCGTTGTCTGTCGCATTATCCAATCTACTGCAATCAGGAAGATCATTGGCGATAAAAGACAGCCTTGCCTCACTCCCGTCCTCACTTCGAAGGCTTCCGTAAGTTTCCCGTTGTGGATTACTTGGCATGCAGCATTGTCGTATAACTGTTGGATGAGATGTATAATTGTCGATGGGACCCCGTAGTAGCGAAGTAGTTGCCAAATGACCTCTCGATCGACGCTGTCGAAGGCCTTTTCAAAGTCGATGAAGTTGAGATAGAGAGGTGACTGCCATTCCAAGCTTTGTTCAATGATGATCCGTAGAGTGGCGATTTGATCAATACATGATTTGTTTCTCCTGAATCCAGCCTGTTCCGGACGAAGTTTTTCATCTAGGGCTTGTTTGATTCTCTCCAGGATGATGCGACTTAGTATTTTGCTTGGAATGGACAGAAGCATAATTCCACGCCAGTTTTTACATTGACTTAAGTCTCCTTTCTTTGGTAGTTTGAATAAGTATCCTTTCTTCCAATCCTCGGGTACTTTGCCCTCTTTCCACACCTTCTCCAGTTAAGGTGTCATCAAGTCCGCTGTTGTCTCTGGGTCTATTTTCAAAGCTTCTGCTGGGATTCCATCTGGTCCTGGTGTTTTCCCAGTTTTAAGCATCTTGATTGCATTCAGGACTTCTGATTTCGTCGGGGGTTCGATGTTCACTGGTAGTTCTGCTTCCGTTGTTGGTATTGCTGGACGTGTTGTAGGTGGCGGACGATTTAGAAGTCTTTTGAAGTGTTCAGCCCAGTGCTTTCTCTGTTCCACCTCTTTGGTGATTGACTTTCCATTGTCGTCCTTTATTGGCTTAATCTGTGCCGATAGGTGCCTAGTTGTTTGGTAGAGTGTGGCGAGGTCTCCTTTGCCTGCAGCTTGTTCTGCTTCGTTTGCCATGGTTTCATAATATTTTCTTTTGTCTTCCCTGGCACTCTTCTTCACTCTTTTGTTCAGTGTATTGTAGCTTGCATTCAGCTCCTGTTTTTGTTGCTCGTCAGTGCACTGGATAATCTTTTGTTTCACTGTCCTTCTCTCTTCTATTAGTTTCCAAGTGTCCGTAGTGAGCCACTGTTTGTCCTGTCTCTTCTTTCTGCCTAGAACTTCCATGCAGGTTTGACTCCACACCGTTTTCAAGTTGTTCCAGTGCTTTTCCACGCCGACCCCTTCGCTGGTGTTGATTTGTGTCTCGGCTTTGTCCTTTATGCTTGCAATGAAGATGTCCTTTGTAGCCTGGTCCTTCAGCTTTTGAGTGTTGAACTTGGCTTGTGGTCTATCTGCAGCTCCTGTTTCCCTGAAAGCTTTTAATTTGATTTGGATTGTCCCTTGTACGAGATAGTGGTCTGAGCCAACGTCTGCTCCTCTTCTTGCTTTTGTGTCCAGTAGGCTGCGCCTCCACTTCCTTGAGAATTGAGATGAAGTCGATTTGGTTTTTGGTTTGCCCGTCTGGTGACACCCATGTAGCCTTGTGGATATCTTTGTGCTTGTATACACTGCCACCAATCACTAGTTCGTTGAAGGCGCAGAAGTCGGCGAAGAGTTCTCCATTTTCATTCATTTCTCCGAGAGCTTCTCTACCCATGATGAGTTCCCTTCCTGTATTGTCTGGTCCCAGTTTGGCGTTCATGTCTCCCATTAGTATTTTCATGTCGCCAGCTGGAGTATTGTCCATTGTTGCCTGTAGTTGTCTGTAGAATTCTTCTTTCTTTTCGAGGTCTGCGTTGTTTGTGGGTGCATAACATTGTATGATTGACACTTTCCTTCCTTTGGAGTTGAATCTGGCGGTCATTATCCTGGACGAGATCGCCTCCCATTGCATCAGGGCTTTCGTTGCCGTTGGTGACATCATGATAGCCACGCCCTCGGTGTGCGTGTGGTTATCTTCTGGGTGACCGGAGTAGATCACTGACTCACCCGTTGACAATTTGGTGAGTCCACTCCCATTCCATCTGCTTTCACATATTCCCAGCACTTGGATTCCGTATCTTTTCATCTCGTTTGCGATCTGGGCAGCTTTCCCTGTCTCGTACATAGTGCGGACGTTCCATGTCCCCCACAGACTTTTTCTTTTGGTGCAAAGAGGTTCATCGTTTTGAAGTTTCTGTAGCAACTTTGTTTACAGGGTGGGGTTGCTAGCCTCACGCCTGAGAAAGGAATGGTTACATTAAGATAAAGTTTAGAGAGAAGCGACCTTTTGGGTTGCTTCCCTTAAAATCGAAAAACAACGGATAAAACAATCAGAACAACACCAGCAAAAGGAAAACAATTCACAGCAAAAAGCGACAACAACAATACAATACAACAACATGCAATACAGTTAAGCACAGTTAACTAAAATGATATCAAAACGACAGTCTCACTGACTTGGGCCAACTTGAACATATAAATCCAACAATGTATACAATAATAGATATGTTAGTGTTAAAAGGTCACAAAACGTTAAAAATACTTTGTTTTAGATATAAGTGGTCAGCGATATTATATCAACAGGTTCGGTGTTCGAAAGTAGACAGATTGTAATAAATTCCAGAACTTCGTAGTGAGATACAACAAAAAAATGAGAGTTTTATATATATCAGCGAAAACGTAATGCACTGATCGAAAATCGCGGTGTTCACCTGATAAATCGGATAATTCATTCTGGCGTTTAGCAGTATCATGTCTCTAGTGTGTAACTGTATAACTAGCATGAATCATCTGACAAATTGGCAGACACCTTTCGCTAATTTATCGAATGATAACACTTGTTCAAAACGTGTAAAAAGTTATTCAACTCACAAGGTTTGTAGAGTGAAAATGTACATTCGGACATTTGCTGAACAAGTTTAGTGGTGGCCGAAATGGTCTAGTGGATAACGCTTCGGCGTTTTAAGCTATGGGCGCTGGGTTCGAGCCTAGGTGGGAACATCATCACTCACTGAGAAATGCAGGTACATCCAGTGACGAGTCCTAAACAGGACGAAATGTGCATCCTGGATTCCATTACTAGTCACCATTCACTAGTTAAATAGTAACTAAATGCCCAGAAATCGTCGAAGCATCTGCCTAAGAAGCCAACATCTCAACCTGGGGCCGAGCACTTCGGTCCAATCAATAGACGGGAAAATCTAAAATTCAATTGAAAGTTTGTTTTTCACTTGTAAAGCTTCTGACTACAGTCGATACGTTATACGTTGCGGCTTTTTCAATGAATCGTAGGTATTCAGAACTGTTATGATTTACCAAAGAACATGACTAGCGCCATATTTTTTGAATTTCATATAAATTCATGTTAAATATGAATTGTTGGTTTTTTATGCATCATTCAGAGATAATAAACAAATTTTTACACACTGTATCTCAGTTTCCGTTGTATCATAATGAATTCTTACCATACTGTGCACTGACTGACTTTCAGAAAATTGTAATCGCTGCAAACTCTTCGTATTAATGACGTCATTACTTCGAGCTTTCGCCGATTCTATTGATAGGACATGTGGAGGAAACGCATAGACAATTTCAGTGATTTAATTTTTAGGCGTGTTCATGTAAACATATATTTAAAAAAGGAAAACACGCAAACGAAACTTGCTGATGGGTGGTATTTGATGCATCCAACTTTGCAATTTGTTTACGGAAACTGACTTCATAATATAGAGACACGTATATTAAATGCCATCTATAAATAGAATAATTCGCTCCCTGATAAAAATTTAACAACATGCAGCTGTCGCATTGAACCAACCTAAAACCTATAGCCCAAAAATCATTCAGGAAACGAAGATAGATTGGACATACTCTGGGGAGATCATAAAGTGAAATCATGCATCAGGCCATCTCTAAAGTAGGAACCCAAAGGAAAACGACGAGTTGAGAGGAGGTTCAAAGGCGACAGGAAAAGAAGCATAGGAAATATAGATTGAAGCTTATGGGCAATCGTTGAGCCAGCTAAGAAGAACTACAGAGAACAGAGTGGGATTGAGATATGGTACTGAAGCCCTATGTTCCACTCGACATTTAAAGGAATATTAACAAATAACAACAATTTTAATCTATTTCCTCCTGCGTTACAATCATGCCAGTCATTTTTGTATACACTTAGAATAGTGAACAAACAAGAATCTCAAATTGGAATAAAACAATTCCAACAGTGGTGTGAACACGGGCAGTAATTTTGCTCGAAATATTACCAATAACAAAACTTATCATTGTGTGTAAACTATTAAAATATAATTATACTTTATTTGAAGAATCTCAAAGTTCACTTTTATGATTCCGTATTTATCTTCTGTTATTCAAATTTTATACCTCAGAATATCATTAGGCCCCTAATAAAATTGTTGATATTGGATGGTTTGAAGCAATCGGCAAGAAGACTTGCTTCACCTAGGTTTCGCGCTAATTGGCACTCGTCACTGAGGCGTATCTGCAACGTTGAAGGAACTCATGTTGCTTCTGAAATTGGGACCAGAGTCACCCAGTGCTGAAGTGAGAGACGTTACCACCACTGACCTATTCAGGCTAGCGATTGTCCTCCTGTAGGACTGTAGTGGATGCTTTGATAGTTATTCACTAGTGTAATGTGTCTATTCCTTTGTTTGGTGCAAACTAAATCCTATCAGTCTACCAAAAACAACTGTCAGACATAACATGTATACTGTCATTATCCGACATAATCGACTTGGTCTAAATGTTACTGCTGTGAGTATGGAATTCAATTATTTTGATATGTGGTTTTGCGTGAAAAACTTTTCATGACAAATTTAATTCCAAAATATGACATGGTTAAATTTTAATCCCACGTATTAAATATGAAAATAAAAGATTTCCTTACATGTAAGGAAATCTGTTATACTTCAGCGCGCATAAGGAGCAAGTGGCATTTGCAAAATAAATGGAGTAGAGGATCGATGAGAGTTAACAGACAGTGATATGAAGAAGGCTTGCGAAATGAGTTGGAATAAAAAAATATTCTTCTCAAAATGAAACAAATATATAAATTAATCTCATTCAAAAATTCAGTTATTGTAATTATTAGACTGAAAGAAAATTCACATGGATTTTAACAATACCTTTCACATGGCTCCATTATAAAATCAAAGTGATAAAAAACCGATTGTATAAAATGAATACTAGGAACGTTAGCCAAAATAGATTGAGTAGGGGGAATCTCAAGGTTACTCAAATGGTAAAAGAAAAGAGCAGGTTTAATTCTATTTTCAAGTAAATTTTAGTTTAAATGAAAATGTAGTACGTGGCCCGAAGAATTCATTTCTTTAAGCTATACTTTCGCATTTATATACAATTGTATTGTATGAAAAAGAGTGGTAACAGGAGTGACTAGTTGCCGAAAAGAGGCACTTCCCTGAAATACGTGTTTTGTTTTCAATAATATCTGGGTGGGGATTGTTCATTAACTTCAGATTCACTTAGTGTCACCAGTACTATAGATGTAGGATGGTAAAAGCTTTACTTTACAAATATCTTTATTCATTTCTGTTATATTCTTCAACAAATGGAATTGTTATCTACCCACCAGTAATAAAGCGAATTTAAGTGTTAGTTTGTAGGGATTTGGTTGGTTATAGGATTTCATCATGAGCTGACAGTGGTTAGAGAACCAATGGAAAACCTGGGAGTACTGGACAACTGTTTCGTCCCAGTTTCGGGCTCTTCATCAGTACGCACCCACCGGAATTCGAACCCAGGACCTTCTGGCTAAAAGGCGAGCTCGTATACCATCGAAAGTATTGAAATGTAGTCATTCCCTGTTAGAGTATTTACGATATACACTGTGAAACTCTGTCTCTCCAGTTAACTTTCTTATACAGTTGTTCAAATACTACAAAGAGTGTTTATTTTCTGAGAATAAAATCATCATTTTTATGTTATCTTATACCATATCAACAAACATTTGTTCAGTAATGATCTATTAGATTAAGTGAAATATGTAAAAATGTATGTGTCATCTGATCCCTAGAGACTTTTCATAGATTGTCCGTCTTCCTGAATATTTTATTTCACTCAGGATTCGATCTTAAGTGCTATTTCTTAAAAATGTCCAAACCAAGTTCACTTTTAACGGTTTGAAAAAAAATTTGGCTATTGGGTATATGATATTCATTATAATAAAGGTTTTTGTATTTCCCAATGAATGAAAAACAAAACGATATTTTTCCATAGTTTGGTTTATAAGGGTTTGTTATGTTTTTACGAGTTTGACCACGGAATGACATCAGTTAGGGAACCATTGAAAACCAGGGAGTACTGGACAGCTGCTGTTTCGTCCTAATTTGGGAATCGTCGGATGTACGCACCCACTGCCATGATTCGAACCCAGGACCTTCCGGATACAAGGCAAACTCGCATACCATTCATGCACTGGGACCCGATTCATTGGCTCATGAATTCTAACTTCTACCCGTTAGTGATTTAACGCGACCCCAACCATTGTCGTTAATGGGACATCCATCTACACACGTGACATCTAATTGGACCTCACTAGTCACGACTCCTCACTAAAACTCAGGAAACTCACGCTAAAATCACGAATGGGTAGAAGATAGAATTCATGAGCCATTGAATCGGGTCCCAGTGCATGAATGGTATACGAGTTTGCCTTGTATCCGGAAGGTCCTGGGTTCGAATCATGGCAGTGGGTGCGTACATCCGACGATTCCCAAATTAGGACGAAACAGCAGCTGTCCAGTACTCCCTGGTTTTCAATGGTTCCCTAACTGATGTCATTCCGTGGTCAAACTCGTAAAAACAAAACGATATTGTTTTTACTGTCGTTTCGCTATTTATTGCTGCTAATAGCTTTATCAAAGTATTATTGAACTAGAATTTACAAAGTCTCAGCATAAATATAACAAAGAGTTAAGGAGTGAGAAAGTAGACTTAGGTCAAGTTAAAAGGACATATTTAAAGTCGAAATATCAATGAAGATCACTAAACCAAACATCAAAACTAATAGTACATCTTATGATATCAAGATAAAGTTCACTAACATGATCATCCTTCGTCTGTCTGGGGTCATTTTTCGTAGCCAAGTTGGTCAACTGAACCCGGTAGAGCATCTATTCGAACACCGAGAAATCCGATTGTACTAGAAAAACTTGAAAAATTATCAGCCATAGGTCTACACGTTATAGAATCTGACCACAAAATTGATTTTGACAATATTGAAATCATCATCCAGAAAAACTTCAGAAATCACAAAGAACGTCTAATATCAGAAGCACTTCATATCAAGTGGAATCCAAACTGCCTAAATAGGAACGATGGACTAAAACAGAATCTGACCTGGTTACAACACCTCCGTCCTATCCCCCATGAAGTGACAAAACCAACAGGAATGTGATAAGCAAGTTCACTATGTTAACACACACTGGTTTTATAATTTTATGCAGTGATCAAATCCCACAATCTACACTTGATTTTGTTATCTTTACCAAGTGACCAACTTGACAACGAAAAGTGACCCCAGACTAACGAACGATGATGAAGTTAGTAAACTTTGTTTTGATATCATAACAGACGTACTGTTACCTTTGTTATTTGGTTTAGTGATCTTCACTGTTATTTTGACTTCAATATGTCCTTTTAACTTGACCTTAGTCTAGTTTCCCACCTACTTAACTCTTTGTTTTACATATGCTGAGACTTTGTAAATTGTAGTTTAATAACTCTTTGATAAAGCTATTAGCAGCATTAAATAGCGAAATGTCAGTAAGAACAGCAATATCGTTTTGTTTTTCATTCATTGGGAAATACAAAAATCTTCATTTAATGGTATTTTTTAGCATAATCTAAGGCTAAAGTGCTCCCCTAAAGAGTTAGCTGTCTTCAAAAAACAACCTCTATTTTCATTCGTCGTAATAATCTGAATGAACGTACTTTCGTTAAAAGCGACTTAAATCACGAAATAACAAGCAGTCAATAAATCTGTGACGGAATAAATGCTTGAAAAATCCCTCCTAAACAATCCACTTATATACTATCGATTATTTTTTGTATTTTTAAACTAACTTTGTTGCTGATAATCCTCTTTTCTCTTAAGTTGGGGATGACTGTTCTAACGTTTGCATATCATCTGTTAACTTTGTTCTTTTCTAATCCCTAGCTTAATGCTTCTCCTTGTGGTTATGTGATAGTGTGATTGTTCTACGATTGTGACTCTGTTTGAATGAAATTAAAGTTGGCCGTCTGTCTGTAAGAAGTGTTTGGTAAGTGATTCTTGCTTGACAAAGTTTTGATTACACCTTGTGGGAAGTATTGTGTTTGATTTTAAGGTACTTCATACGGCTGATTTACGTTAACTGATTTTGTCGTACACTACTCTGTGATCTATATAGCTGCCTAATAGAATTTATGAGGTAATTCCTAGCTTCAGATATGGTATTATTAATAAATAGTACCACAGATTATATGTTAAATAACTGTCTTTTTGCTATCATCGGGTCATTCGACGACTGTGCGTAACTTTAAGAAGTTTGGTTGGCTTTACGGTAAAACCAGAAGATTAGTTTCCTGAGTTCAGACTAAAACAAGTCGGTATGGGATGCTACAATCCGTCATATTGTTTGATATGACCATTCAAAACGAAACAGACGGCCTACAGCACTATCAAAGTTAAATGAGCTTGAATAGACTTTTTCATTTATCTGAATAGCAACCTATATTCTAAGAATGTTTGTTATTTTCCACTTCTTGGAATTACTCCCTAAGACGTTTCACTATTTATTCCTAGTGAAATACACGATTGTAGATTCAGATAATTTCCACAAGCCAATATGTCTCCTCTGTTGTGTCATTATCAGTAGCTGCATATGAAAGCATTTGGGAGAATGCCATGTTGAATAAAGGAATTTGAAACTAACTGATTGAACAAAACATTCATGTAGCATGAATACTATGGACTACAAAAAACCACAGCGCAAATTAGGCGCGTTGACATAATTAAAGTTGTTTCAAGTTTGACCACGGATTGAATCAGTTAGAGAACAACTGAAAATCAGAGAGTACTCGACAGCTATTCCGTCCCCTCTAAACAAACTCTTGAAAGTTGTATCTTTTTTGTTATATATATATATATATATATATATATGTAAACTTGCTGGTGACAATGGACGGTGGTCACACTAAAACCACTAATTAGTTGAAAGTAGAATTCATGAAGCACTTGATTCGGGTCCCCCTGGCTGAACGGTCTACGAGCTTGCCTTGAAACCGGAATGTTATTGGTTCTAAAACCGACGAATGCGTGTTGCTGAAGAGCTCCAAACTGAGAGAGAACAGCTGTACAGTGCTCCTTGGTTTTCAGTGATTCTCTAAATGTTATGAACCCGTGATCAAACCTGAAACAAATCAAATCCCTATAAACTAACTTCAGAATATATATATATATATATTTACACATTTAGCAAAAAAGAACAGTTAATGGGCTTTCTCACAGGTACAAGATTATGAAATCTGACATACTTTTGTCTATTTTTTCTGTCGCAAGTAGCACACAATGAACCGATTTCCAAACATACTAATGGTTGTTTTAAAAAAAGTATTTCCAAGAATAGAAATTCTAGATCTGTCATCTTATCAAATGAATGAATGAAAGTGGTTATGTAAACAGATTATTTTTGGAAAATTCCTGTGCCACAATAATCAGTGTATTATTTCAGAAATTTTGTATGCTTTATCGAACCTTTTCCCTGAACACGTATGGAAACTAAACGTTTCAAATGAATTACAAGTGACGTGCTTTTTGGAGAATGACAGATCATTCCAAAATACTTACAAGGAAATCTTTTTAAAAACTAAGTTGCCTAAATAATTTAATGTACTCTCACCTTTTAAAGGCGACTGAAAATGCAAATAAAGTAGAATCACAGTCATTTAATTACACAGAAATGAAATGTTCTCATTATAAATATTTTGGCAGCGAACAGCAACTGTATTGTTATTATTATTGTTCCCTTGCGTTCCGAGTGGAACATAAGGGTTCAACAGCGCATTTCTCCACCTGGGTCCACGATTGCCCACCTCTCATCTCTTCCTCACACGATCTCCTCCATTTAACCCTTTAGAGCCCACTCGTTGCTTTCCATTTGAATTCCACTTGAGGTCCTGGCGTGCGCTGTCGTTTGACGATTTCCTCAAAGTATTTTCAATCCGTCTCCATTTTCTCATACATATTTGTTGACAGATAGGTTCTTGGTGGGTTTGTTACCAAAGTTTATTGTAACTAATTCTTTCTGGCAATTTGATCTTCAATATCGAGCCAGCGAAATTAGAGGTTAATGAAAGTCTGCAACATGTTGGGAATGTATGTTTGAGCCTATTTGACAGCAGAGTTATGTATTTCCAAGCGGTAATCATGTAACAAAATGTTGATAGTTTGAAAAACTGGAGCAATATTAAAAAATAAGTCCTCTTAGCAATTCATTGTAACCTTCAGATTACTTACGTTTAGTTGCTTTCACATAGTCTGAATTGTACAGGACGTGAAATCCTCTGACTTCCTTTCTATATTTTACAGCTTGTTTTGTAATAGCAATGTCTTCTGATTTGTAAGTAGATTTATTTGCTCATATATTAGACTGTAAAGAAAATAATGAAGGAGAAACATTTGAGCACAGCATAATCACTAACTATTCTTCTGTTCATACTTAAACCTTACCAATTAGAAAGTAGTAGAAATTTTTATAGCAGCTAAATCTGTTCAAAGTGTTTTCTCAGAAATGAAGTGCTATGCATTGTCATCATCAAACTTTTCAAAGTTTCGTATTACTATCAAAGTATTTATTATTATTTCCTTTAATTTCTAGAGGAACATAGGGCATCAGCCACGCGTCTCCATTGCGTTCGGTTCTCTGCTATAGTTTTCACCTGGCTCCAAGTTTGCCCACATGCTTTCATCTCCTCTTCACATGATCTCCTCCAAGTCACCCTCGCACTGAAAACCAACTCGCCGCTTCCCTTTTGGAATCCACTCGAGCAATGGCTTGTCTAGTGATGGTTTCCGCAGAGTATGGCCAATCCATCTCCATTTCTTCCTGCCTATTTGTTTCACAATCGGTTCCTGCTGGGTTGGTTCGCTCATTACCAGAGATCCCTGTGGCTGATCTTTTATGACCATCTGATATTGAGTATTGAGCAAAGATAACTGTTAATGAAGGTCTGTAGTTTGTTTGAGATGCTTTTTTTGACGCACTGGCCGAGTCTCTGATCCGTATAATAGCACTGACTTCACATTGGAGTTGAAAATCTGGATCTTATTTTTGATGCTGAGTGAGTGGTGTTGACCTCCACACAGACTTAATAGTAATGAAAACTTGTCTTTCTTTTCCGATTCTTGCTTTGATATCCTCGTCAGTTCCACCTGTAGCTGAAACGATGCTTCCTAGGTGGGCAGGTGAAGGAGGTTGTTTCTTAGGAATTCATCCCATTTATTTTGGCTGATTTTTGTCTGTTGTTGTTGTTGCTGTTACTGTTGGCCAGGAATCTTCATCACCTCTGTTTTCTCTATGTTCACCTTAAGTCCTATCAATCAAAGTATTAGAATTCATAAATCTGATGTATTGATGCTAATTAAAGCAGTCGGTTGAAAGTATCATTCGCCTGTAAGGTCATTATTACTATTTAGTGTCTTAATAAGACACTTCGGAAGTTTGATATTTCTCAGTCAACAAGCCTGGTCAATAAAAAAACCAGGTTTTAAAATAATAATAATTAGATCACATCAAAAATCTCAAATGTCAGTAATTGAGATAGGCTCACATGGTTTTTGGATTATAAGGGAATAGATATCCTTTGTTATGGTATCCAGTAAATTAAGTTAAGTTAGTCCAGAGAATCCTTACAGTGACAAGAAAACGTCCTGGATTCGA
This sequence comes from Trichobilharzia regenti, assembly GCA_944472135.2. NCBI lineage: Eukaryota > Metazoa > Platyhelminthes > Trematoda > Strigeidida > Schistosomatidae > Trichobilharzia > Trichobilharzia regenti. Next base: position 141,965,917 of record OX235262.1, on the reverse strand, counting down.
ACCTCAGTGGGGTCCTATGGACGACGAGTTCTAAACTATGGCGAAACAGATATCTAGTACTTCTTAATTTTCAGTAGTTCTCTAAGTGACATCAAACCGTGGTCAAACTTAAAAAATACTAAATGTCACTGTACAACAAAAGATTTCGTATTTTCGGTAATAAAATCAGATGGTTTCTCGAATGCTGTAATTATTTTAAGTAGCAGTGACTGTCAAATACAGATAGTCTTCCTAAAAAGATGACTTCTGCTCACTATATTTCTATTTATTTAATTGAATGTTCGACACATTATTATACATAACCGACAGTATGATTATGAAAGTGTGTACTCAGTACTAGTTAGCTTCATTCCCTGCATTCCGAGTATAACACAGGGCTAAAAACTCCGAATTTTCAGTAGTGACGTAGTTAATTCATGAGTTGGAGTGGCAAATCTCTCGCTCAATCTTCCCTTTTCTTCGGGCTTACTAACGGCTGATTATCTAGGTGAGGTTTAGAAATGCACCATTCAGGAATCAAATCCAGGACATGTTGTGCGTTTTGGTGAATATCCTAACACTGCACTCCGTCAGTACTAGTTAGCATGAATAAAATCCAAATACTTACCCTTAAGTGTTGTATTAAGCCTCTAAACAAGCATAATGAGTGTATTTGATTATAAGCAAGTAAACCTATATGATTTAACTACTGGCTTACTAATATAAATTAAAAAATCATAATTAATCTCTTATCAGTGATAAGCACCTTTCACTTAAATATGAAATTAAATTCTTCATTTTGTTTTAGTGAATTTACTATAGTTACATGATTATGACATTTCTTCCTGTTTATGAATTTGAATAAAACAAGAACAACGCTTTGTGCGGAATAAAACGGCGTCATCATTTGTCAAAGTAATCTCCATTATAGACCAAAAAACCGACTTATGCGTTTAGAAAGAAGTGATTATCTGTCCTTCCTTACCCTGATAACTGGATGTTTCCATTCTCTCATTCATTTCATTACATAACATCAAAAACTCTGACTGTGTACAATTATTATTTTTTTGGGATAAAGTGATTATTGTTATTACTGGCATGGTATGCATATGTTGGTGTTCTTTTTAAATGAACTCTGTGCAAGTATGGTAAAACTGTTTCTGTACATAAACTTAACAATTTCTCTGAGCAGTAAGTAGCTAATGAGAGTTCAACGAATTAAATTATGGCAGCGTTTTATTCTGCACAAACTGCTGTTCTTACTTTATTCAAACAATGCTAAATATTTAACGGAAGCAAAGCCTACTTAAAGCACCACATATTCAACTTTTGTCAAACACAGAAGAAATAGACCTTTCTCAAGATTGAAGTAATACGAAGGCATAAGGAGTTAGAATATGCGGATGTAAATGTTAGTAGGACAGAACTTTTATGAACTCAACAGAGTTGACAAGGACATATAAATTGCTTCTCCAATCAGCTTCCTATTAGTGGATCTACACTAATGATATATACCTGTTTTTAAATCATACACTGGAATCATACTTTATACATGGTAATACGTTGATGAGTTATGGAGTGGTCAAAAATAATAACACAGATCAAGACTGTAATTGGTGGATGGTGATTAGCAGTGGAATCCAAGATGCGCACTTCGTCCTATTTGAAACTTGTCACTGGATGCGCCAGCATTCCCAGTGAGTGATGATGTTCCCACCGAGGCTCGAACCCAATGCTCATAGTTTCAAACGCTAAAGCATTATCCACTAGACCACTGAGACCGAGCACTTCGGTTCAATCAATCGACGGGAAAACCTAAAATTCAATTGAATAATTAATATAACTCATTGAGCAATAGGTGGTTCTCGTGGCCCAGTTGGTTTGGTGGATAACGCTTGGACGTTTGAAACTGTGAGCACTGGGTTCGAGTCTCTTTGGGAACATAATCACTCACTGGGGAATAAAGGTACATCCAGTGACGAGTCCCAAATAGTGCGAAATGTGCATCTTGGATTCCACTGCTGGTCACCATCCACCAATTAAGCTCTAATTACATTCTCAGACATCGTCGAAGCATCTGCACAAGAAGTCGACATGTCAACCTGAGGTCGAGCACTTCAGTCCAATCAGTCGACGGCAAAACCAAGAATTCAATTACAGAGTTCAAGAAAAATGTTAAAAAGAAAGAAAATTCCCCACACATAGTTTCACAGCTGATGTATACAAGTTAGCAATAAGTTATTTCATAACAGATAGTAGGTAAGATAATGATAATCAGGAGAAATGTATGGATGGGCTCCTTAATAATTACATATGAATGAGAAGATAACGTGGATTACTTAAAAGAGTAATGAAAACAAAATGAAATATTATTAATATTAATTTATTATTAAACAAAATGGATATTCATTCATCTTCAAGGTTTTATAAACGTCATGTAGACAATCACATCAAATGAAAGGCACTTCATGAAATTCTTTTGAAACCCAACATATTTTCCCAATTAATTTATTGTTTTCTAAAGTGTTATCAGAAGTTCAGATGTTATAAACATTAATATTTATTACGAAATGGTGTTACCTATTATTTAATGCATCCTTAAAAATCCTCCACTTAGTAGGCTGATTAAAACTTGAATAAAAGTAACTAACTTGTGAATTATAGATGACCTTTAATGTAAAAAGTCAAACCTTGACGTTTCACTTGTCCGAAGTTAGATTGCAATAAAGGCAAATAAGACATAAGTTGTACAGATAAAATGTTATTACTAACAAATATAAGATAAATACTTTTCTTCCCTGAACTGTTTTTCATTTTCTTCATGACTCATTGGATATTTTCAGTAATTTGAAACACAGAGAGAACGCAGTGTTAGTATAACAACTTGGCATGTTTATTAAGTTCTCTGTCAAGCTAGCCGTCAAAAATGCGGGAATCAGTTGTCTGTACTGGTAGGAAATATCCTAAACTCGACTGTAAGTGTCTTCATGGCAATCGTATACACCGAAATGATAGATCTTTGAAAAGTAATACACTTAATGTGGTTCATTTTTCAAAATCTCGACAGCCAGAGATAGAAAGAAACACTTCATCATCAACACATGCTTTATACGAACTGTCAGAGGACAAGCAGAGATACTTTACAGACTGCATCAATTCATTTTCAAGAATCTGAAACTCGCAAATAATCTTAAAGCACCTAACACTTATTCGCGTTTTCCTACCACACCGTAGAAATATGTTTTCAACTATTCCAGTATAGCATTAACTCCTATCCAGTTGAGAGAAGAAGACGATATACGAATCGACTGTTAACTCCGAAATTAACATAGCAAACATGACTCTCGTGTTATGCAACTCCTAGTTATATGGTCTCCTGAAAGTGCAAGGCCAATCTTGGATATGACAGATTCACCATATCATGCTACTGCCAAGTGACTCGCAGACATCCTTCTACATATCAAAAATAATCTCTGTCAGCGCAGTGTTTCAGATTTATTTGAATTCGTCAACTCAAACATAATGCCAATGCATTCGGGAAGAAATTGGCATCGCTCTTCACTAATGTTTCTCTCACTGAAACTATTTGCTACATATGTAAATCCATCGATGATAACAGTGGGGACGTGAGTGTTCTGATCCATTAAAAAATGAACCACTGCTCAGATGCACTTTCAATATCCAGTTCAAGTTAAGTAACACGGTCTATAGACAAAAAGATAGAATGGCAGTGAAGTCTCCATAGTGTCTTTTACTTGCAGACTGCTTCTTCAAAAATTTGCAGAATAATATATTGTGACTGACTGTCGATAGTTTCCATATATATACCAAAGATATATAGATCATATTTTTGTCATGTGTAACGAGAATACTAACAACTAAATGATAATTAAATAGTTCAAAAACTACCAACATGCCATCTAGTTGACGTCAGAGAAACAGTCATTTATGAATGTTGAACTTAAAGGTGATACCTCAGCTGAGATTACGAAGAACCGCCTATCCAGAACACTGAGAAAAGCCTCTTTTTCGGCTGAGCTACGGATCAAATTTTACAGCCAACAAATGATCAATAGATGTAGGGAGGATCAACTATCCACTCGGGCCATTTAAATGCGCGTTAACAAATTCACTTGTTCCTGTCGAGTTAGTCGTATCGTTCAAACAAAGCCCACACTTTCCACATGCATCTCTGAACATTATCCGCCACTGTTAGCAAAAGAACAATGCTAGACAGTTACTAGCTCAATTATCAAGTACTTGATGAACTCAAGCCACGCAGCTCCACCAGCGTAGTCTTTTAAAATTTTCTACAAGGTGAGAATGAACGGTACAAAGGGCGTTAGGTTTCGGCATTTTTGTATGGCGGAGGCGTTGGCAATTCGTCGATACAACCCCGAACTCTGCATGCAGAAAACGTTTGTCTAATCTCTCACTCTACCATGGTCTTCACCTCTTCATTAATCGTTCCCTGTTATTTTTGTTTTTGTTTTTGATGATTGGTTTGCTTTTATTTTAATAATTAATTCACTATTATCACTCTCACATGCTCCTTGTGTACATTTTCTCACCCTCTTCACACTTAACTACTTTTTTCTCACTCAATAACAATTTCTGCCTTTATTACTTTGTGTCTGTGGGTGTTACTTAATTCCTAACTTTTATTTGTACTTTTGAAGCCACTTCTGATAATTAAATCAAAAATAGACTACTACTACCATTTCTGGTGAAAATAAATACGACTGTACGGCCTCTGAAGATGATTTCATCGATAATTTGTTTTTGCCGAAATGTCGTTTAGTTTCTTCATGACTTAACGAGTATTTTCATTGAATTGTAAGTACAGACAGATTCCGGCCATTTGTTAATTTACAAAATAGGTGAAAATTAAAACGACCACAGTACTCCTTTTCTACGTAGTGATTGTTTATTTAGTGAACACACAGAATCGAAAGATATTCTGAAGTTAATAAACTATTCTAATTCAAATGTAACTATGTATATTCGAACATCTTATCAATTGTTCAGACTTATTCCGTTCACCGAGTTCCTTATTTTTAGTTTGTCTGGTGTCATTCTTCTAACTGAATAATTGCTTGCAAAATCCCTCTTGGATAGGTACTTATTTGGATATTTCAACTAATTTTGTAATTATTAGGCTTTTTTTTCCTAGATTGAATATCATTGTTCTGACATTTGCATATCATATTTTGACTTGATCCTTATTATACGTATTTTTCTCAGTTTAATCTCTGATTTTACCGCTTCTGTTTGTGATGGTATGTTACACTGATAATATGTCGCTTCACGATGTGGTTTTATTTAAGCGAATCAAGGCCATTTTGATCTTGGACTGTCCAAGAGAATCGTTGGTGTGTGATTCTTGTGGGCAGAGTCTTGACCCCACCTTGTTAGGAATGATCTACTACACTCCAAGAACTTGTTTTGTATTTAGAAAGTTACTGTGTTTATACAGTTGCATAGTGGCACTGTTTAGTCGTTTAGATGTATTGACTAACAGTTGTCCAGCTATACAGCAGGACGCAAAGATCTGTTGCATTTATTCCGAGTAAAACGAGCTGATTTAAGACTTCGCACTGACTTGTATCCAACCGCTTACTGACGTCAAAATCGTTAATGTAAGTGTAATGTAATGTAAGTCATGTTCAGGTAACCTTTCTAATGTTAATTGTTTATTTAATTTATTTTATTATAGCTTGACTCCACACAGTATTTTAGGTAAAAGTATGGAATTTTTAGCATGTGATATTGGTAGGCCAAATTTTGCAGGCGGGTGTACGTCAGCCAAAAGTCGAACGCCGGACCATTTGCATGGTTCTTTGTTTATAAGTTCTCAGTTATTATCGTAAGAAAAAACCGAATTTCTGTTGTGTTGCTTTCAGTTTAAATGTAATTGAAAATTTTTAAATATTTTGTGAAATATATATTCCTTCTATGCATCAAGGTTTCTGTCTATTTTGTAACCTAAGATGTTTGTGCATACCAATGTGCTTTCGATAACATTTGTCTTATTTTGTAAAGACAAAATTATACTCAGTGTGCATTCTGCGAAGTCTGATGTCATTTATGCATACGACAAAAAAAGGAAGATAAGTTACTAACCACACAAAATGTCATGTCGCACTATATTTAGTTGTGATGCTGATGTGATTCAGCATATATTTTCGTAAACTTTTCAGGTCTTCCTGCTGGTTTATTATTGTCTCTTTTTTGTGAAATTGTTTATACTAAAATGAGATTTCTAATAGTGATGTAAAACTGAATTACTGTTTGATTCTGTGCAGTGAACTTTCCATTTCTACTCTATTCATAACTTAATCTGAAGACAGAAACGTACGGGTTATCTCCATCTGGGTAGTGATGGAAACAAAACACGTAGTTCGTTGAGAAATATTTCCAACAAATTCACTTTCCTTAGGTGTACAATAACACTTACATACATATTTTTCCATGAAGGAGGTTAGTAATTAAAGTGGTGAGTTGTTATAATTAATGTTGATAAGATTATCCAATGTACAAAAGAAGCTGAATAAGGGTGTCAGCTATACGTAATAAGATGGATAATTTAATGAATGAGTTGTCATTAAGGTGCATATAGACATTAGGAAAGGTGCTATATTAAGTAAGACATCGAAAGAAATACAAGAGTTATAAAGAGTCAAGGAACAGACAAACAAACAAACAAACAACATCAAGTTAGTCGAAAACGACAAGGTTGTTTCCCCGATGGTAGAAGTGGTTGAATCATTTTCTTTCATATACACAACTCTGGTTTCTCTACCTAAATGACTAGAGCCTCAGTAGTGCAGCGGAGACGAAGCCGTATTAACCTAGGCAGGCTGTTCTCCACTTTGTAGATTTCTTTTCATTCCTTCACGTTCCCAGTGGAACTTATGGGCTTCAAGCTAGAGGCCTGAAGTTTCTAAAGCAGTGTTTATTTTTACAAGATGGGGTCACCACCCTCATACCCAAACTTTCCTCTTTACTAGCTTTTTAATACTGGCTTAGCGAGGTGAAGGAGTGCATCGGCCGGGGATAGAACCCAGGACCTTATGCATGGTCGGCGAGCATCCTAACCGCTGTGTCACCAACGCACCCAGTTTGTAGATTACTCTGAAGGATGAGTTTGTTGAGATGGAATGACCAATGTGAACAAAGTGTTCGACCGTCACACTCCTAATAGTGCCACTACCACTTGTGATCAACGATGCGAGATAGAATTGTTGAACACTTTTAGACTCAATGCACGTCAAAGGACCAATATACCTGGTTTCACTGTAACTGGTGAATTGATGTATGTACACAAAGGTAGCCCTATGCGTGATCTTATCCTTCATGCTTCTGCAGACTAACTTACGACTGTAGAACACTCCTTTTAGCGTTCCTGAAAAGAATATTCTCAAATATGATGGGATTTTTCTCTAATAAAACTTTTAGTACCAATAAACAGTGACAGTATTTACATATTATTTGCGAAATACCTGCTGAATACTGATACTGACCTATAGAAAGCAAACTTGTTTCATTATCATTATTGGTACTTAAAAAAGTATTTACTACTTAATATTTTAGGGTCACCAATAAAGTAGGATATGAAGACGATGGATGTCGAACTGAATTTTGACAATTCTAGAAAAATCATGGATGTCAGCTTCATTACTTCTGGTTACTCTGTTATTTGCATTTTAAATTTCACTCTTTTCAGTCCACTTTAGCAAAAGAGTATATGAAAGTAGTGCCGTTCTGATATCTTTTATATTTAATTATTCACTCAAACTACTATATTTACAACATCTCTTCAACAAATATTTACGCTACTCCTCCCAGCTGTGTACCTACTAATTCACCTTCAGCTGTGAGCAGCGTTTGGCATCTAAATGCATCACGGAACACTTACGGTGACGGTTACATAAAGGAGGAAAAAGGTACTACCTCAGCTCAGTTCTGCAGCATTCGACTAAATCTAAACACCAAGCTAACTCACATACTAACTGCGAAGTCATCTATTGAACAAGAGATAGTCAGGCTGGAAGAGTGTGAATCCAACTTCTTCAAGCAACAAAAGCAATGGTAATCCATATTTAAAATCCCTAACTTTTATTACAGAAGTTTGTTCAGATATTTAAACTACAAAGGGCCTGTTCTGTCTTAACACCAGACACGTAGATTTTTTTGCTTTTTTAATTATAACTTTTCTACCGTCCCTTTTCCGCATTATTACGTTTCTACTCCTTAATAACACAGTTATTAACTTTATTCTCTTTCATGTTTAGCTGGATTCTACTCAGTGCTATCACATAATAAGCCTATTTAATTTTATTTCACTTTCTACTCAATGAATGCTTTCTGTACTAAGCAACTATTATCTAAAATTTACAATTCTAATATCACAGCTTTGGAAACATTCCTTAGGTGATTAAGAAAATTTCACCACTTGTCTGCAAATTAACCACATGAAAATGATATTTTTGAAAGCCTTTTCTTTGATTGAGATCAGAGAGGCTGATATTTCATGGCATTGTTTGATCAGCTTACTGATAGAAATACTTTGCTTTCATTGTCATATTTGCTTGCATAACTCAACGAATATGTTCATTTGAAAGAAATGACGCTTCCTTTAAACATAAGGGAGATAAGTAAAAATAGATTTTTTTTTCTACATCACTAAGAACTATTTAGCTACAAGGAGTGTTTCAACATAATTAATCACCATAAATTGGTGGCGAAGTAAATGGAAAACGTATCAGACTAAATAAGCATCATTACTAATTCTATCGCACTCCAAGAAATCCCAAAGAAATAGTTTTCACTAGATAATGTTACATATCTAGATAAAGACATCGGAAAATGATGAATTATAGACTTATGAAATTTCAGCATTTCAATCAAAACGGTTATCTTTTTGAAGTTGATATAGTGAAACTAGATTATTACCTTTTTCCTTTAGTCCCTACAGGAAGGTTGTACTTCAGCCGCACGTCTCCACTACGTTCGCTTCTCTGCCAACGCTTTCACCTGACACTGTGTCTGCTCACATGCTTTCATCTGCCCTGCATATGACCTTCTCCATGTCACTCTCGCACTGACGACCAACTCGCCGCTTATCATTCTGGTCACACTCGGGCGATGTCCTGGCGTGTGATGTCACTTGATGATTTGTCTTCTCAGAGTATGGCCAATCCAACACCATTTCTTCCTGTAGATTTGTTGTACAATCGGTTCCTGGTTGGTTTGCTCACAAAGATTCCTCACTGTTGCTGATCTTTAAAGGCCATCTGATCTTGAGCAGCATTGGGCTAAGACAGATGTTGATGAAAGTCTGTAGTTTGTTCGAAGTGCTCTTCGTGACACGATGCTAAGTCTCTGAACCGCATAGTAGCAATGACTGATTCAACATTGGAGTTGAAAATCCGGATCTTATTTTTCATGCTGAGTGCTTCTGACTTCCAAACAGGATTGAGAAAGCTTGTCTTGCTTTCCCGATCTTCGCTTTGACATCTGTAGTTGAAACGGTGCTTCCCAAGTAGGTAAAGGAGGTTTCTTCTTTCAAATTTCTCCCATTTACGCTGGCTGATTGTTGTCTGTTAAGAAAAAGAAACTAGGTAACATTTACTTTCGTTCTAATCACTGAAGGTTGTTTTGATGCAAAACAAATAGTCGTTAATTCTTCAAATGGAGAAGACACCTTAAGTGATTTTGACCAAAAATGGCTGTTTGTTATCCATTAATTAGCTGTAAGCATCAGATATGGACTTCGTCTTTATACTGTCCTAAAGTGTGATTTCAGAAACATATTGAAATCACTTTGACAACGTAATCAATCCTGCATACTCTTGGTTAATGCAGTTTGAAAAATAAACCATAATATTCTATTTTGTGTTCTAATATGTTTACGACTGTTTACTGCGAAATTTTTATTTTCTCTCATTCCCTCAGCAACTTAGACAGACTTCACAGCTTCGTATATTGCACGAATATTCCATGTCTCTATGCTAATTTTTGCTTTTATGGAGAGAAGACACATCGGCTGGCTGACTGACTTCCCGAAAGCTTTCAACAGCCATTGTGATTCTCTCTCTCAGATTTAAGAGAAGAATAAGTTTATTTTTTATATTTTTCTTGTGCTTTGAAGTTTTTGCAGCAACTTGGTCGATTTGCCAGAGCAACGTCGCCGGCTGTACGCTCAACTCTTTCTCCCTCTCTTTTGTAGCGTTGGTTTGTGGGCATTTGATTGGTTGTGGGATTTTATCATGAACTGACAGTGGTTAAAGAACCACTGGAAAACCTGGGAGAACTGGATGGCTGTTTCGTCATAGTTTGGGACTCTTCATCAGTACACACAGACCGGGGTTCAAACCCAGGACCTTCTGGTTACAAGGCGAGCTCGTAGACCCTCGAACTGGCTAGAAAACTAGTAAGGTATCAAAGACGGCGAGGTTGTTAAATTGTTATGGTTGGTTTTAACTAACAGAGGAAAACAAATTCGTTAATCTACGCCATTTTAGGAAATATTTATTATCTACTCGGTAGCTTCATAGATATCTTATTTTTTAGATGTCTGACCACATTCCTAGTTGTATGTAAACGTTGTCTTATCAGCAAAATAACGATATGTAAATGAAGATTACAGAGATAATGATACATAATTTTGTTATCTGAAGAATCTAACAAAATTAAGGCGAAAAAATATGGTGGATTATATAACTGTTTACTCGGAATCATTATTATTATTCATATTAGTGAAAACACGTTATCTTCTCAGCTTAAAACTCTGCTTTGCCTGCTTAAAAATATTTCTAAAAGATATTATACATCATCTTTTTATTTTCGTGAAAAATAAAATTTTGTAGACAAGCTATTCAAGTCCGACATATTCTCGAAATTTGAACGCTATCAAACCCCCTAATTTTCCACTGTAGAAAATGAACAGAGTAGAATGAAATTAAACCCATCAGAGTGAAATGATAATTACTTCAAAAGTAAATAACCATATTTTTTAGAAAAAAAGAGATAAGGCTTCAAAAATCCCAAATATTTGCTACTTAAAATTGCTGACAAATAAAAGTAATCGTCATGTATTCGTTCACAAGGATTCGATTGGCTACAGGATTGATCTAGAGCTGAAATCACTTAGAGAACCACTGGAAAACCTTGAAGTACTGGACAGATGTTTCGTCCTAGTTTGAGATTCTTCAATGGTAATCACCACCAGGTTTTGAACCTTGGACCTTTTGGTTACTAGATGAGCTCGTAGACCTGGGATTCCACTACGAAATCATAACCAGCGTGGTTCACCAAATCAGGTAACAGGGCAGTAATTCGCTTATGACACTGGCTGGCGGTTGTGCTGAATATATTTCATAAATTGGCGAAAAGTCAAATTCACCGACCAATGAGTCAGGTCCCAGTGGTTTTATGGTCTACGAGCTCAGCTCATAACCGGAAAGACCTGGGTTCGAAACTTAGCGGTTAAGTACTGCTAGGTTGTCCCAAACTAGGGTGAAACAGTACTCTCAGGTTTGCCAATGGTACTCTAACTGATGTCACCTTATGATGAGTCCTGTAAATAAAAGTAATAAAATTATAATGATTACTTGTACACATATTGTGTAAACACACCTGTTTAACTTCTAAATCTCACATGTCGGGTATCAAGCTACTCAAGCTAGTAAAGCGTTAATGGATTTGGCGTAGCGATTCGCAATGAAAACCTATCACATGTGTAAAACTCGATTGCTTTGAAGAGACGTTGCTGGTCGTAGACAGCAACTATTGTAAACATGCTTATTTAATTGTTTCGAAAGTATTTCATTTTAAACCGTTAAGCACCCTAATTCACAAATACAAAAAGAAGTGTTTGAATGCTTAAGTTAACTGATAACAAGTTTAATTACTCAGGATGCATATGTTTATTACATAATCTTCCTTTATTATGACGTTTTCATATTGTCTAAAACTTATGAAATACCCTATCGAAAAAAGTAAACTAATATTACCAGGAACACTGTAGATAACCAAGAAAGTCAGAGAAACTATGCTCTGTTATCTTCCGTGTTTCTAGCAATCAATATAGAGCAGCTGGACTACTACAGCTTCTGTCAGCAGCTGAAGCGGCAGCAGTCGATACCGGAAGGCGTTATCCAACCTCTTTTTTTACTTTTGCGTAGCATAAGGTCAACAAATCCTCCACAAACATATGTAAATAACACTTTCAATCCCTTTCTATATCTCAGACCTTTTATACGACTTCATGATCCTTCTTATTATGTTTACTACCTTGAGTTTAGATTATTATTATTGTATTTACATAATTCTTTTATTCCACTTTATCAAAATGTTCATTACCTAGTAGTACTTTTAAGTTAACACTACACCGTCGTTACTGTCCCATCATCATCGTTATTATTGTTGTTTATCATCCTTAAATCTACGCCTAGTCTATCTTATTTGTTTGTTTATTTCTCTGTCTCACACACTCCTGACTACACCCACCCTTGAATCCTTAACTTTTGTCAACTTTATATATGTAAACATATCACTGAATTATTCCATCTCATCGTTTATCATTTTCTTATTAACCAAACATATTCTAAATGATTTTCAAAACTAACTGGCTGTTGTTCCATCTTGTGCTTACTCCACAACACACTATCTGATATAAATCTAATTTAACTTCATTGACCAATATATGCTCAAATTAATGAATTTATAATTTTAGAGCCCGAAGAAGAATTTCTTGAAAACAACTGTTTGCTGTAAATATTTCTGTTTTGAATAAATAATGCGAATATTCAAGTTATGTTTTGTCTGTGTTAAAGCAATACCACAAAAATTATGAAGGATATAGGATGGACAGTTTATGTACTTTATATCAGATACGTGAGTTATCAGCAGTTATCAGTATTAAGCGTAAATGTCTCATTGAATTATATTTGACTTCATAAATATTTTTTTTAAAATAAATTCGTTATCCTGTATCATTCAAATATATATTTATATATATATATATATATATAAAATATATTTTTATTTTTCTTTGGGACAAAAACAGTTCTTGAGAAGATATAAAAATATTTATCTGTGCCGGTCTTCACAAAACGTTACCGATGTTTGCTCAAATAATTGGTCACCATTCAGTGAACAACAGATAAACTCAATCAGCCGAAAAAGCGATGAGATACTGTACAATCTCTAAAAAATATAAATTTATACTGAGTATAATGACGCAGTCGCTACAAAAACCGCAAAACCCAGCGAAAATAGGAAAAATTACCATGAAACTTCACTGAAAGAGAAAAGATGTTATCACGCAGAGAGGCGAAAGCCGTCAAGAGACCAGTCAGACAATCTGTCATGTCTCGGTGAAAACATGAATTAGAATAGCGATGTGGAATATTCGTACAATAGAGGCAGCTAAATAAGAAGGCTGACCAATTAGTCAATAAATGAGAGGATATGGCATACAAGGCCTAAATATTTGTGAAAGCAGTTCGAATAGATGTCGACTTTCAAAACTGTCAACTGCACACACAGTAGTCTACTGTAGTAACCCAGGCGACAACCACAAGCACTCTAAGGCAGTTAGTGCCTATATCAATGTCGTCAGTGGCAGCCAAAGGTCTAATGCAGTGGGAAAAAATCTCCTCATCCACAATCACGACAGTAAGATTCAACTGAAAAGGAAGGCTGTGAGCTTAAAATAACCCAATGCTACGTACAGTGCTACAAGCAACGCTAAACGAGAAAAGAAGGAAGAATTTTACAGGCAACCACAAACAGTGCGATATGGGTGCAGTCCAAACTGAAAGCAGATAATATAACAGGAAAAATCATCATGAGTAGAGAGGCTCCACCTCAGCAAAATGAATGACAAAGGAGAATTATTCGCAGACTTTTGCCTTTTCAAATATTCGGTGATTGGAGGCAGCGTGTACAAGCCCAAGGATGTACACAAAGCAACATGGATTTCACCTGACGGACATACCGCAAAAGAAAACAGATTTCATAATAATGCTGCTCAATGAGGTGGAGACGCAGCTTGCCTGCTTGACACAAAGTCAAGAAGGGGAGCAGATGAGGGCTCAGACCATCACCTAGTTCTAGGAACCTTCAAAGTGAAGCTGAAATGCTTCAGAACAACTGGAGACAGGCCACTGCAATTCCAGTTCAACATTCAGAAACTGAAGGACAAAACTGCAAGGGACGCCTTCACTGGAGGTATTACTGCAAAGTTGGAGACAATACGTGGTATCACTGAGGAAGCGCGCGTGGAAAAACATTGGAACTAACTCTTTCAGGGCGATGTTCAAGGAAACGTGCACAACTGTTCTAGGGAGGAAGAAAAAGCAAGACAATGAATGGCTCTCAAAAGATACCCACCTGGAAACAGATCGAGGAGAAGAGAGGAGAGAATGATGGTGAATGAGATGACTCAATACAAAAATGCACAAGAGAACAGAAGGAGAAGCTGAGTTCAGTTTGCATTGCACTGAATAAAGAAGTGGAGAAGATTTCTAGGAGAGACAAAAGACAATTCTACGACACACTGGCCAGCAACTGAAGCAGAACAGGCAGGCCACAGTCAAAAGAGATCTCACTACATTACATCAAACAACCATGTCTCTATCCGGAAAGAGATCAACCCAGATGATGAAGCCAATAAAAGATGTTCTAGGGAACCTAATTATCCAGGAGGAGACACAAATGAATCAACGGGTCAATCACTTCAAAGCACTCATGAATCGAGCATCACCTGCAACTGGCCCTAAAAATATCACCAAGCCTACGCAAATACAAATAGATACCAATCCTCCAGCGAAAACAGAAATTCTGAATGAGGTCAAATTACTGAAGTCCGGAAAGGCGGCGACACCAGACGGAATTCCTCTCGAAGCCCTTAAAACGGATCGGCAGCTGTTGCAGATATGCTCACGCCATCATTACAAACGGTTTGGAAGGAAAGAAAGGTGCGTATCGATTAGAAGTAGGACTTCCTCGTCAAGCTTGCAGAGAATGGCTTTTCAGGCCTCTGCAAGAACTGCCGTAGAATCATGCTCTTCTCTACGACAAGCAGAATGCTAATTTGCATCGTCCTGGAGGGAATGAAGGATGCACTGGATACAGAACTCCGCCCGGAACAAACTATGTTCAGGAAAGGTAAATCATGTGCTAATCAAACTGCAACTCTACGCATCGTCATTGAACAAAGCAAAGAATGGCAGTCAAACATCACTCTACCTCAACTTCATCGACTTCAAAAAGGCCTGTGACAGACAGCGTAGACCGGAGGTAATTTGGAAGCTACTTCAACACTACGGTCTGCACTGTCCAAATCTTTATCAACCTCATTCAGCAGTTGGCTGTATGACAGTGCCACATGTTAGGTGGTCCACGACGAGAAACTCAGCGAATCGTTAGAAGTGGAGACTTGAGTAAGACAGGGATGTCTATTATCACCAATGATATTCTTACCTCAGATGGACTGGATTATGCATCAGACTGTGCTTGTGAGTGAGGAGACAGGAGTACGCTGGATCCCCGATGAGAAGACTCTGAGAGACCTGGATTTCGCAGATGGTAAATGTCTAATGTCACAAAAACTGGAAAACTTACAGACGAAAACCAACAAACTCGCTGAAGAGTCTGGCAGCAAAGACAGGACTCCAAGTGAACACAGAGAGGACTGAGGTGATGAAGATAACTAATCAACATCAACAACAATCAGAACCAATTACTGTCAACGAGAGAGATTTAACAGAGGTTGTCTTCTCTGCTTATTTAGGAAGCATCATTTCAACTACAGGGAGGACGGGCGAAGATGTCAAAGTCAGAATCGGAAATGCAACATACGCTTTCATCAATCTGAAGTCAATTTAGAAATCCTCCGCACTCGGCCTCAGTATAAAGAACAAGATTCGCATTTTCAACACAAATGTGAAGTCGGTTCTTCTATACGAGTCAGAAACTTGCACTGCGTGTCACGAAAAGGATTTTCAACAAGTTACAGACTTCTATCAGACTTTCTTCACTGGTCCCATACTAAAGATCAAATGGTTAGCAAGAATAAGTAACACGAAACTCTGGCTGAGAACAAACCAACCAAGAACCGATCACTCGACAAATATGCTGGAGAAAATTCGGATTGATCGGGCATACGTTGAGGAGACCATCGAATGATATTGCTCGTCGGACCATCAAGTAAAATCCCAAAGGAAAGTGACAAGTGGGTCGTCCCAAGTTGACATGGAGAAGCTCGTGTGAGGAGGAAATGAGAGACTGTGGACAACCGTGGTCCAAGCTGAAGAGGAAAGCAGTAGTTAGAACAAAAAGGAGATATGTTGTTATATAATAAAAGTTTGCAGCTCGGGTGAATGGTTCTGATTAAGCTGTTTTCTCTTATCTCAGAGAACATGACTAAATCCAGTGAGGATTATATCTAGCTCCTAGAATGACCTGCTGATACGTGAAACTTAATTCGTAGTTTCCGAACTAAGCAGCATATTGTAGGAATTTTCCACTATTTTCTATAAAAAAAGCTGCTATCCAAATAATGATATGGCATGTTTGACATTATAGATGGCACCAGGAAAGAGACAGAATGTACAGAAGAAACACTACGTTCACTGCTCATATAGTGACTGAATTTCATTAAATCTATTCGCTCTAATAATTCTATATAGGGTTATCAACGAAAGATTTCATGTCATCTAAAATCTATATTTTCTCGGCTGGTATATTTCCATTTTTTTTTAAATTAGACAGGAAAAAACTCCGATATGTCTATATATACGGGGTTTATTTTTGGAAAATCATGTAGTTCCCATGAGTAATTTCCCACTTTTTTTCCTCATAACATTAACTCTGCTAACATAAAAAGATAGACTGATATGTGACCAGTGGCAAATACTAACAAAAAGCCTCGTATTGTTGTCTTGTATTAATGGACTTGAACATATACAGAAGACGGTGAGCATAAGTTTTTTATGAGCCACACCTTGCTTTATCTGACCAAGTTTGGTGGAGTTGTGGAAATGCTTACAAAAAATTTATAGGATTTGCTGGATAAAATGTATAGATGGTGAAACAGTCAGTCGTTTCGATAAATAAAGATCAGGCGTGAAGAAGACAAATAATACGAGGTGATATCATCTCATATTTTCTCCATGAAAGTCTTTCAAATAGCATTGAGATGAAGTCTGTCTGGTTAGTGGTGTCCGTTGGGCGTAATCCACGTTGCTTTGTGTATATCCTTGTGCTTGTACACGTTGACTCCAGTCACTGAATCACTGAAAACACAGACGTCTGCGAATAATTCTCCGTTCGCATTCATTTTGCTGAGGTAGAGCCTCTCGACTCATTATGAGTTATCCTCCTGTATTATCTGTTCGCAGTTCAGACTGCACTCATATCGCCCACGATAATTTTGATGTCACCACTAAGGATGTTGTCCATTATTGTTCGTGGTTGCCTGTAAAATTCTTCCTACCTCTCTTGTTCGGCGTTGTTCGTGGCATTGTGCTTGGCATTGCATAATTGTGACCTTCCTTATTTCTTTTTGAGTTGAATCTTGTTGTCGTGATCGTGGATGAGGAGATTTGTTCCATTGCATCAGAGCTTTGGCTGCTCTTGGCAACAACTTTATAGCGACTGACTGCCTTAGTGTGCTTGTGGTTGTCGTCTGAGTGGCAGGAATAGACCACTGACTCTCCAGTTGACAGTTTTGAAAGTCGACATCTATTCCGACTGCTCTCACATATGTTTAGCCCTTGTATTCCATATCTTCTCATTTCCTTACTACCTGCGCATCCTTCCTAGCTTCGTGCACTGTGAGAACATTTTCGTTGCATTACTTATTCTTGCTTTCACTTATATAATATACATTGGCTGACTGGTCTGTTGAAATCCTTCACCAACACGCTGTATCAGTTTGCCTTCCCGATTCCAGCGGAGAATAAGGTCGTTCTTGTAAATATCTGTCTTTTTAATATATTTATTTCTGCTG
Source organism: Trichobilharzia regenti (assembly GCA_944472135.2). Lineage (NCBI taxonomy): Eukaryota > Metazoa > Platyhelminthes > Trematoda > Strigeidida > Schistosomatidae > Trichobilharzia > Trichobilharzia regenti. Next base: position 141,947,916 of record OX235262.1, on the reverse strand, counting down.
AAGTTTTTCTAGATGTTTGGTAGGTCTAGTGATTTGCAGTTGCTAGCCCTACGCCCAGCCCTTCTTCTTTACTCTGACTTTGAACATGGTAAAACAATTAGCGAGCTTATTAACTAGGCAAGGTTTTAGTTTGAATTATAAAAGTATTAGAGCGTCATCACCACTTTTAAAGTTATAAAGCTGAATTCTATCGACTAATTAAACTATATTGCAAGGACACTTCTCTCAGCTAAACAAAAAAACCCATTCTTTTTGATGTGGTTTTGTTCTCTGAGCTGGATGGTTAGTTTGCGAAGCTTTCATCACCTTATTGGGTGACATCTTCAGCGCGTACTTCAATTCTAAACCCCATTCTCTTTGAGTGGGAATAAAAGCCTGTCAATAGTCTAATTTTTCACTGTTTTACTAATGATCGAAGTTTCAATCATCTGTTCTTTTGTAACAGCTAAAGTCTGAAGTATCACAGATAACTGTCACTATTTTACACCTGAACACAGTAACTGTTTCCTATCCTCATTCACAGTTGCATAATAATTTTCTTCCTCAGTATGACAGAAAACTAATTTAATAGTGATAAAATCACTATAACTTACTTTCAGTTCATCCCACGAGTAATTTTTATTGTTGGTCTAGATTTATTTCACAGTGTTATAGTGACAAAGAATAAGTTCAAGCTGAATTTGTCTACTGGAACCGGGAAACATGACTTTTGAAATAAAACCCTTAAATAATTTCCTTTAGGAAAAATAACACACCTAATTAGAATTCATGCACTGGCCATTGAATCAGGTCCCAGTGGCTGAATGGTGTACGAGCTTGCCTTGTAACCAGATGGTCCTGGGTTTGAATCCTGGCAGTGGGTGCGTACTGGCAATGATTCCCAAAACTAAGATGAAACAGCTGTCCAGTACTCCAGTGTTGGTTTTCAACTGTTCTCTAATTGATATCAATCGATGATCAACTAGTAAAACCAAAACTAATCCGTACAAAGCAAATATAGAAAAAGACACAATTATAAGTCAAAAATCATTAAGATTGAATATATAAGAAAACTAACCTTGTGCAATATAGTAACACATTATTTATGGTTAAGCATAATTGGAAAATTATTTTATTCAAGTAGTATAATATGGCGTATATATGGTAAGTTAAGATTCTTTTCACCGAATAAAATTTACTGATACGCTGCTTTTTCGAATAAACAGTGTAATAAATCATTTTGATTTATGCTTTCTTGATACTGATTCGGACTATATAAACAGGAAATACATATTTCTTTTTATTCTTTTGATGTTATGAAGACAGACTGGTTAATCTGTCTATTTGTCACTACTTTCATTGATCAGTCAAAAGTAAGCGTTTTAAGACTTAGGACTGAATACTGGTCATTCGGCTAACAGTATGATCATGGATTTAACTGTTTCTATTACTAGAAATGATGTATATTCATTGATTTGTGAAAAATCCGCATCCAGGCATTAATTTAAAAAAATACAAAAGAAGTAGTATAGCGGAGAGGATCTTCATTGATTGAAAATTCAACTAGGAACTGTGTATCCCCTCTAGCATAACACCTGTGCACTTTTTCCTAAAATAAGCTAGTGAAGCGACGTATGTTCTTATGGGGCAATGTTAATAACTTACTGTAATAGTTTTGCAGAACAAAACTACAGAATCCTCAAAATATTTAAGACTATATAGCTGTATTTCATTCTCTGGGAAAATTGAAGCCTTTCGAATATTATATTTTATTATATTTCAAAGTGTAACAAATCATAGTAGATCATTAGAGCTAAGTAATTCTGTCTTTTCAGTTTGAAAATGGCAGACAATGACGGGCTTTTCAATTTATATGCTACATTTACTCAGTTACATAAAATTCTCATTTATCTAGTGTTTTTGGCTAGGAAGTGAGAGGATTTTCTCTAATTGGTTTATACTTTCGAACACTGATCGTGTACATAAAATCTTGTTGACTAATAATATCTAAAGCTAACTATTTTGTGACTGTTAAACACCAACATCATGGGATTTAAATGGCCATGTCGGCCCATTTCAGTGAGTTCATGGTTTACGTATTATTTTTGGTAACTGAATTCAACAATGATAATTTTTGTGACGGTTTTTGTTGGTGTTGTTTCGCTAGTTTTCCTCTTGTGATTTTTGTTGTTGATCCGATTGCTTTACTTCTTATTTGCTGATTCTAAAGGGAGCAACCGAGAAGTCGCTCCTCTTTAACTTACATCTTTATATAACAACTTCTTTCTCAGGGAAGGCTATCTTGTAAACAAGGCTGCTACAGAAACTTCAGTACGATAAGTCTTCTTACGACGAAAGAAAAAGTATGTGAGGGAACATGGAACGTCTGAACAATGTATGAGACTGAAAAAGCTGTTTTGATTGCAGATGAGATGAAGAGTATGGTATTGAAGTACTAGGAATATGTGAAAGTAGATGGAATGGAAGTAGACTCGTAAATGCTTCAACGGAAGAGTCAATGACCTACTCCGGTCACCCAGACGACAACCACATACACAACAAGGGTGTGAATATCATGATGTCACCAGCGGCAACAAACACCCTGATACAATAGGAGATGATCTCAAGATAATGAACTCTAGATTCACCTCCAAAGGAAGAAAAGTGAAAGTTATACAATGCTATGCACTTACAGACCTCGAAAAGAAAGAAGAGCTGTACAGACAACTACAGGCAACACTTGAAAATTCTCCAGGTGGCGACATAAAAATCCTAGTGAACGACATGAACGCCGAACTGAAACCAGACAACACAGGAAGAGAACTCATTATAGATAGAGAAGCACTTGAAGACAATAATGTAATAATAAACTTTTAAATGAGAAGATTGTGTGATATATGTGATAAATCCTATTTAGCGTCATAACAATGAACTGTCTTATGTCTTTTTTCAGTTGGTAGGTTGTATTACAGAATCACTCCGTGTCAAGGTAAGAAATTAATCCCTCTAATACTGTAGCGTTTAGGAAGGTAATACTTATATAAAATACACAGAAATGAACAAACTTTGAAATTTGGTGAACGTTTGTAACTCGATTTCCCACCTAAAAAAAGGATGTTTTTTACTTTAGTAGGAAACAACAATAATATGCCTTTATTAGGACCTGTTTTTTGACATAACATGCGTTATACCTTGCTACATTTATCATCATACGCAATGATCCAAAATTACGAGTATGTAAAATATGTTTTTCAAGAGTTTTATGTTAAAATTTGAAATATTTGAGTGAATAAACTACAATAACATGGACGCCTGCATATTATTTCTGTTTCAGCAAAAGAATAGTAACTCTGTGCCTATTATGATAAACATTCCATGGCTACAACTAATGGTCTTTAAAACTAAATAATTTAATGTTAGAATAATTAACCATAGTAATAATTTTTGGAAAAAGTTGGCATTCGTTCTATCAGAAATCTGAAGGTTCTGTTTATTTATTAACGAATCTTAAGAATAGTATTCTGTGTGTAATAATTAAGTTAAATATAATTAATGAATCTTCTAGTAAACAATAGTGATTTATTCCTTTCTGCAGTTAACGAAATTACTGAAGTTTTTATAATTTATAAAATCTCTCTAATAGGAATCATGTTTTCTTTTGAATACATACGTGTATTCTGTCAAACTCTATGAATAAGTTTTAATCCACATGTTGAAGTCTCTAAAGCTGGTAAAGGCATTTTGTATGGTTCTACTAGTGTTTTCTTCGTTAGCTATATTTTACAATTACACCTCCAAAAAAGGATATTATATTTCAGCTCCGATAAATTTAATCTTTCATGCCTGTAGACATATTTTAAATTACAACAGTCATTTAATTCTGATACATTTGGTTTCCTTGATAAATTTCGATAAAGAAAGGAAGATGAAATTCGCAGTATAAATGATATCATCCGATTTCACAGGCTCTCATCATCTGCAGACGACCTGAAATTACAATGGTTATATGGATGATAATAACATACTTTGATGTTTGAGTGGTAGTAGAGAAGAGATACTATAAAGTTGACGCATCCAAAGCATTACAATTTTTAGTTTAAGTTCTCATCATCAATTTATACGCCTTTAAAGTTGAAGAGAGGGAGGAGGGGTAAGACGGAAAACAGAAAAAATTATTAAACAGAACAATGTTAGCTTTTAGGTTCACATTAGTAACTCGAAAACAAAAGCGGTTACAGCTTATGAGATTAATATTTGTTCAGTGAATTGAGATCACTGAATTCGATGACTAATTAATGTAATCAAAATCAAAATTCAGTTATCAAGGGAGTGGGAGGTTAATGACACTCTCTTTCTGTATGCCTAAGTCTGGTTTAAATCGTTTGATTGCGATCGCTTCGGCAAATCGTGGTAAATTTGCTGTTCATTTTCTGTATAATATTTTGAAGGACTTAAGAGTTTCTAGGAGATGTCCAGTATCAACAATATGTCTGGCAATTGCACGCTGAGAATATTTGCTTCCTTTCAGGCACAGGTTTCTTGGAATATGTTCAGAAAACCGGACAGAAGTCCTTCTTTCCGTCCTTCCAATGTACGTGCTCCCTCAGGTGCACATAAATTCATAAACGCAGTTGGAGGTGACATCAGCAGAGTATTTATCCAGTTTTGAGTTATGTACTACTGATTTATTGAGCTAAGTATTTACATCCTATATTCCTGGGTCACGAGATCGTAGTGACCTAAATACCTGGTGACCTTTTCTCTCATCTACGGCTGACCCCATCAGTAGTGTGCTCAATTTACCTCTACTCAGAATGACGAATCAGTTTTTGCTGAACGTCTTTTGATAAACAATGAGGTTGAATGAAGCTCTCTCACTTGCATTCAATAAAAACATATGGACGAGTGAAATGTTTGTGATCACAGGATGAAAGTCACGCATAATATACATAGCTTATTATCACAGCGAATTCTGACAAGAATGAGATCACAATAAATTCAAAATGTTGTGAATATTGACCATTTTAAATATGCCTGCTAACAGACTCCTGAAAGTCACTCAGGTATAACCCTACATGTTTTTCCATGCACCGAACATAACTAACGATCAAGAGTTGAACTATCAGTATACTGGTTTTCAAAACCCGACTTGTAAGTTTTGAAACCTGTAGTTAAAAAAGGCATCAGTGGCATTTCATATGATGCTAGAGAATACAAACGAAACAACTGGTTAACTTTATTCATTTGAAGTTTGAATGTCACACTGTTAAACTAATTTTTGTGTAGTCGGTATGGTATACAGAAGGTGAACTTCAAAATTTATTTTTCAGTCTTGTATATACGCAAAAACATTTACATAACTATTGCAAAATACTTTTCAGAACTCCATAGATTTTTTAAATTTTAGACTATTTCCTTAAAATATACCTTTAACTCCTCTCTCTCTCTGTCCAACAGGATGTATTTTTGAAATATTTTGTTTTAAAATTATCTCTAATGGGCATAAATCATTTTTACAGAGGATAAAAAGCACAAGTACATAAATCATTATCGTTGACAGTTAATCTGTATGAAGTTTTTCTTTGCTTTCTTGACATTTAAAGTATGAAATTTTCTCCATAACCTTTCAAATATATATATATATATATATATATATATATATGAACTGTAGGCTGCATATAGGTGACATTAAAGTCATTTTAAATAATACTAATAGTGCTTCAACTATGAAAGTGCAAATTTCCATATTATGTAAAATGCCACTATTTCAAGTTGGTGATGTAGAATTTTACCTTTCGGCATAAATCTGATTTAAACAAACTGTTTAGCACTCACGAGGTGCGCAACATAGATGACACTGAAATAGAGACCAAGTCGGAAATTAAATATCTTGGCGACATTCTATCTGCTGATCTTTCATGGTCGTCTCTTATCTTGATGATATCTAAGAAAATATTCCATCTCACTTTCTTTATCAAGAAGTTAAGATATTCTATAATATCTTAAGCCTTACTCCTACGATTCGTTAACCCTTGCATCCTGCCTATCATTCCTTATTGTTCCACCTCAGTTTTTCCAAGTATACTGAAGAAGGACTATACCCTATTACGCAGGATGTTAAAGGTTGTCAGCGGAGTGAGCAACGTGCCACTTAACCAGCTTGTTAACATTCTGGTTGACAGGCACTTTGACTCATGTGAAAAATGGGCTAAATCCATTTTATCTAACTCACACCACCCTCTTCATTCACAACTCTCCCCTTGTCTCTCATCAGGCAAGACCAGAAGCCTATATAGAAAACTCTGTGCTCTCACTAGCAAGTACAAAAACTCAACCATACCCTACTTAGCTCGTGATCTGTGCGATAAAGAAAGAATTAGGCGTGATACCTTTAACTTATTAAATAGTCAGTAGAACAACTGGACCTCGTCTTTCCAACTTATATCATTTATAGGTACAACGCATTTCTTGCTTTATACTACTTTTCTCTTTTTTTGTTGTTATGTACTGCTTTGTTTCTCTCTTCCTTGCAAACTCTATTTAAAACATATTTCTTCGTTCTTTCACACTCTGCATATCTCGACCTTTTTTACCGCTTACGCCAGTAAATACACTAGCATCTACTTTTCTAACACTTTCACACACTCGGTTCAATTTCGGCTTTGCTACCGACATGTCAATATGTTGTCTACCCTTAATCTATGTAGAACTATATTTATTGTTAATGTACTAACTGGATGCAATACTGTAGTAAAATGCTGAGAATTCCATTCTGTATCACAAATACTGTTTTGGAATAAAGCAACTTATTATTAATAAATTTGACTAATTGGCGCTTTGAACGTATGAGAAAAATGAATTATCTATATAAAAGAATAAAGCATGTATATATGAAAACAGTATGCAGTTAATATTTTATTACTTTTGTGCTACAGTGATCCATGAGTAGAATTGTCGCCAAACTTGCATGCAGTCGAAGTTTTATTCCCAGCCTACAGACTGCTAGATCACGCCTATCAGGTTATAACTCTGAAAAAGAGAGAGAAAAGTGAAGATGAGGCTAGCAACCCAACTTGTTAAAACAACTCTACTCTCATTGTGAACTTAAAAGTTTATAGTTTTACTAAACACGCGAAAGTGTAATAAATCCTTTTTTAAACTTTATGCACAATGTATCGTCCTCTTGCATCTGATCTGTATAGTGAATCACTTCAAAGAGAGCAAGTAAACATTGTACATCAAAAATGTTTTCCAGTAGAAATAATGTTCATTAAATTAATTCAACAACTTCTCATCTTCTTAAATTATACTGCGCTATCATTGAGTGAATTTATAAAAAACAAACTTACATATCTCTGCTTCAAGTCAAGATTCATATTAAAATTTTTGTTTTGAATAAAGCTCTCACTTCACACATTTTAACTTTATCCAATCAGATTTAAGACGTACGTTTAAAATCAGCGGAAACATGCTACGATTGTCAAGAAACCGCTGATAATTTCATGACACGAATCCAGATTATCAATTTATGAAAAACATCCTCAGCCGCATTCACCCAAAAGAGCCTATTATTAAATGCATGGATTGGACTCGAATTCCCAATATCCTTTTGGTTATTCACCTGTGCTAAAGAATACAAAATATGCGTTCATGACTTAAGTTTACATTTTTGCATGGATTTAAGTCCAATCTCACGATATAAAATATTCTTTTAAACATCTAAAATTGTAAAATAAACGTTTTTCAGATGTTCGCTGGCATGTATTCACAGATTGCACAGATGACATTAAAAAAAATGACAGTTATGTATGAAAGATAGAGTTTTTTACTAGATGCAAAGCAATCGACACTTACAACAAACGTTAAGTGCCCCTTCGACTTAATTAACGAATTACTTCATGTTAAGAAATGCAGGTTTCGCATTATGGCTTAATTAGCCACGACTGTTTGTAGTTTGATTTTTTGGACTTTAAATTCTAAGGTCTTGACCACAATTTTTATAATTATTTTATAGATCATGCTGTTTCAAAGTAAGTTTTGTCGCATGAACAACCACAAATAAAGGTCGCAAACAGACATTTAGTAGGGAAGATTTGTATTAATTCAATAATGCAGAAATGTTGCTAGAGGAAACACATAAGGATGACTTTCATCATGAGCTGACATTAGTTATAGAACCACTGGAAAACCTAGGAGTACTGGACAACTGTTTCGTCCTAGTTTGGGACTCTTCACAGTACGCACCCATCGGGATTTGAAACCAGGACCTTCCAGTTACAAGGCAAGCTCGTAGACCATTAAGTCACTGAGACCCGATCCAATGGCCAGCCCATGAATTCTAACTTTTGCCAATTCACGACATAGCACGACCGCTAGCCAATGTCTTTGGCGGTATTTGTCCTCACAGTCAAACTACTGCACCCTACTGGTCACGACTTCTCACTGGAACCCCAGGTAACCTACCTAACTACTATTAATGGGATGCTCACTAGCGACTTGCCCTATTCAGGCCCCTACAAACCAACACTTGAACATAAGGATGAGTGGGAATATCTACGACTATAGTTTTTTTATAAACACACACTAAATAGATGAATGAAATACTGCCTGACAAGCAGGTTAGTTAAACAGACTAGCATATAATGAAAGGAAAATAATCGATATCGGCTCGTCATCACTAAAAATAAAAGCATTTAGTTTAGGTTGTGCAAAATGTTTACTGGAAATATAGTATAAAACGCCGATCAGAACTTTATTACTAAAGCACACTTAATATTGAAAGAAAAAAAATCTAATCTACCGCCCTGTTTCACTCATTCTTCTTAGTACCAATAGTAGTTAAAAAGCTTTATTTCATATGAAAACAACCTACGCAGTATGAAAATCAAATGAAGTCATTTATCTAGTCATGCTTTAAAACAAGTTTCTGTGAGGTATGATCTAAATCTCGTTTGCATTACGGATAGTCTTCGATATAAACTTAATTTCAGTATAGTCTTAGATGCTGTTTCTTAAACTGTGACAACGTTGCTGATTCGGACAAGCCAAAATTATTTATTCTTGCACACATGTTGTCTCTGGATATGGAAGAAAGCGTTAACAAGAATACGGATCATAGGGTATTTAAAAAAAACAAAAAGCATAAGCAGATTTCTATGTGCTAGGTTTATCTTTAAAATACAAAACCATTACCACATTATTGACATAAGCATAAAACTTAGGCATTGTGGTAGAGTATAACTCCATTATAGACAAGATTTTATGTTTATAAATCACACAGTGTTGTACACTTTTATTAAGTGATGACGTTTCGAGCGAAAACTATTGTTCATAATCATATCAAGTTACTCAAACAGCTTCTTAATTCATTTATATACATTAGTGAAGCTGATTAGATATTTGAATGAAAATCAATACAAGATAATGCACATTCGAAAGCAATATTAGTGTTATCAATCATATACAATCCGATGGGAAATAAGATGTTTTTATAGTCAAAATAAGTAGCTTGTTAGAATGTTATAATATACGTGAATTGAAATAGAATTTTAAGATTATTTATTAGCCTTCTCTGATTTGACTGGCGGTAATAATATCTTCCATACCTCTGGTATCTGCATTGAGTCATTTCTGCTGAACGTGTTGGGTGTGGACTCAATTAACCGGGATTCAGAAATGACTCAATGCGAATACCAGCGAATTCAGATTCCTTAACTGTACAGTCATATTTTTAAAGATTTTTTTTTACAAAAAAGGACTGTGACAAAAGTGATGAATTGTGATAATCATATTTTTTTAAATAATAAACAACACATAATAGGAGTTGAATAAGAGTGTTAAAGTTGCATTATAAGACAATTTGTTGAATACGCTGTAAACCCTCATGGTTGCAGAATGGTAGCTATATAGGCAGTGTGGCAATTAAACACCTTGTCGACACTGACAACAACAAATTTCACATCCAAAGTTGACTACAAAGTGAAGAGCAACCGACCAGAAACAGTTCTCTCTCTCTTTCGCCTCTTCTGCATTGCTGTAAGTTTAGGCATTCAGAGGGAGAAACTTGAGCCCTCTGATGATATATGTCTGATTTCCCACAAACTGGAAGATATGCAAGTGAAAAGCAACAAGCTGGCAGAAGAAGTTTCAAAGATGGGACTTCACGTGAACATAGAAAAAACAGAGATGATGAAGATTCCTAGCCAACATCAACAACAACAACAGACAACAATCAGCATAAATGGGAGGAACCTGAAAGAAGCAACCTCCTTTACCTACCTACCTACCTACCTGGGAAGCATCGTTTCAACTACAGGCGGAACTGATGAAGAAATCAAACCAAGAATCGGAAAAGCAAGACAAGCTTTCATTACTCTCAAGTCTGTGTGGAGGTCAACAGCACTCAGCACGAAAATGAAAATAAGATCCGGATTTTCAACTCCAATGTGAAGTCAATGCTACTATACGGATAGATGAGAGACTTGGCGCGTCATAAAAAGCATCTCCAACAAACTTCAGACCTTCATTAACAGCCATCTTCGCTGAATACTCAAGATCAGATGGCTGGCCAGAAAAGATCAGCAACAATGATCTCTGGGTGCGTACCAACCATGAACCTATTGTGAAACAAATCCACAGGAAAAAATGGAGGTGGATTGGCCATACTCTGAGAAAACAAACCATCAAGTGATACCATTAGACAAGCCATTGCTCGAGTGGAACCCGAAAGGGAAGTGGCGAGCTGGTCGTCAGTGTGAGGGTGACTTGGAGGAGGTCATGTGAGGAGGAGATGAAAGCATGTGGGCAGACTTGAAGCGGGCTGAGAAAGTTGGCAGAAAACAGAAGGCAATGTAGGTGCGCAGCTGAAGTCCTATGTTTCTCTAGGAATCAAAGGATATAATAATAATCATGAAAACATCCTTGATGTCTTCCGCCAACTTGTTTCTTTAATTCCTTATAATTTTTGGATATCTTTCTGACTCTTTCACAGTATCACTCTTTCTCTCGTTTCCATTTTTTGCGTCTTGACTACAAATCATTCGTTAAATTATTGATCTTATTACGTCAACCAAACACACTTATTCGATTTCTTATTATTTATTTAATAATATCAACGATTATGATTATCACCACTGTTCACTTTTGTTACCACCCTCTTTTGGGAAAGAACTGTGGATAAATGAGACTGAACAGATAAAGAAAATGAATTATGCTAAAAACAGCCTCTTCTCTGAATTAATCGTATGGTCTTTTTTATGAATGCCAGGATGAGGACTAATCAGGAATGAAAAAGTACCCAGTATTTATACCAAACTCAACATAAGGACCTAACCAGAAACACGAAAATAGAAAGCATTTCATGTTCACCTGCAATCCATCATTGTTACACAACAAGTGGTAAAAATTGCGCCTGAAATCATTTTTTAAAAAGATTTCAAAATGAAGACAAGAAAATAAACATGACAGTATATGTCAATGGACGTGAACATTGAACGTTTGTTTGTTGGAACTGGTAGCCAATGGTGGGCAACTCGAAGGCACGAATGGTTCAGTCATGTACAAGTTCGAAGAAGACGAAAGAATACGAATAAAAGTACATTATATTTTGCATAAAAAATTTGCTTATAGTCTTGTTCTTATCCAGACTTTAATTGCTAAACCATACAACTTTCTTAAAGTACTGATGTTTTGGAGTAAAAGTCGAGAAAGTCATAGTAATTATCGGTTCAAAGCGTCTTTGTTACAACAGGAACTTAGGGTTAAGTTCCTTGACAAGGGAATTAGTATTCGATGACATTTAGGTAAAACTGAATTTAAAATGCAATTCATTAAATGCAGTCACTTTATCTACGTCAAAAGCTTTCCTAAATTAACCGGATTCTCTTCATACTTTTCAGTGGTGATGCAAATTTGATGCTTTCTGTTACCTACTGGAAAACTTTGTGCATACAAGTTAGACTAAAAAAACGACGAAAGGTAGTAATACTTACCATAAGTTTGCGTCACTGACATTTGCTTCTCTAATGAAGCAAAATGTCAAAAGTCTCTCAATAGCGTTAGCTATTCAGAAAAAAATACAGTCATATTTCATGATATCTTCCCAAAGTATCCAGCGCAGTGACAGTATTTTCCCTAAAGGAAAATGAAATGCCTGACAGACAGAGGAATCTAAATTCTCTGGCACACTTTTTCTCAATAGACGTCTGCAGCTTACAGCAACACTAGAGGAAAACCATTCCACAAATGACTACCTTAAATTCCTTATATTTTCCACTTATACTGCCATATCTGTTGTGTAACGCCATGTAGATACACAGACAGACTTACCTCTTTTTTTAGAGAGTTAATAGTGAATCTGACTTAATAGACTGTTTGAAATTTATTCTTGCCTTACCATTACAAGCATTAATGAATATATCATGCATGGGACAATACATATCATTTTCGAAAAAACGAAAAAGAAATGTCATTTTACTATGCGAAAATCGAAACGTTACTTCATTTAACTTTTTATTCATTTCATTTTGCTGTCAAAGTTTTCACTGAATTTATTTTTAATGCGAATCTCTGTGTGTGATCTGTCCTTTTGTTGAATTTTGCTTCTGTATTATTAAAAAGGTGCTATTCGACCTTCATTTGTCCAATTATTACTGAAACTAAATTCGGAAATCATGAATATAAGAGAAAAATTTAAAAACAATTCAAGCTTTTTTTTAATAAGAAATATCACATAATTTCAGGGTTTATTTTTTGTTTTAGAAGAAAAGAAGCAAGCCAACACGAGTACATGACATGTCAGGATGATGTCTATGAACAACAGTCGAGACAGACAAAGTTTGATGTACAGCCCATTGTCAGTAGTACTTATTTTCTCTTCTAAATGAAACTGTCAGGTTCTTTTAGGAAGAAAATAGCGTGTAAAATCTTCAGTTATAAATATATATAATGAGTGTTTAAGTCGAAGTAAAAGCTTTTTTATTGGACCTATAAAATCTCGCCAGTCAAACAGAAAGTTTTCGTTGTAAAAGACTTTTAAAAATAAAAACGACAATCTAAAATTTTTTACAAGTTGACCACGGATTGATATCAGTTAAAGAACCATTGAAAACCAGCACTGGAGTACTGGACAGCGTTTCATCCTTGTTTGGGAGTCATCGGAAGTACGCACCCAAGGTCAGGATTCGAACCAGGGACCTTCCGGTTACAAGGCAAACTCGTATACCATTCAGCCACTGGAACCTGATTCAATTGCTCATGAATTCTAACTTCTACCAAATCGTGGGGTCTGATGCTCGCTAGTGACTTGCTACAGGATGGAGTTTCCTGGAGTTCTAGTGAGAAGTCGTCACCAGTGAGGTCCAATTAGATGTCATGTGTGTGGATGGATGTCCCACTGACGACAATGTTTGGAGTCACGCTAAATCACGAATTGGTAGAAGTTAGAATTCATGAGCCATTGAATCGGGTCCCAGTGGCTGAATGGTATACGAACTTGCCTTGTAACCGGAAGGTCCCGGGTTCGAACCCTGGTGGTGGGTGCGTACTGCCGATGATTCCCAAACTAGGATGAAACGCTGTCCAGTACTCCAGTACTGGTTTTCAATGGTTCTCTAACTGATATCAATCCGTGGTCAACCCGTAAAAACATAACTTACCCTTACAAACCAAACTATGGAAAACAATCTAAAATTCTAAATCATACGAAGTAGCAAATTTGACACATAGTATTTCAAATAGAATGAAAGCTTGTGAGTTACAGATAGTGCGTATACTGAGTAATAAAACGGATAAAAGCAATGGCCTGCTTAAATCACTGGGCTAGTTGAATCTTCCATCTAACAAAAGGCATAGTGATGAATTCTTTTCGTTTTGTTTTTATGTTTTAATTACGACAATGAGTCAAAATTTATACTACCGCATTATTTGAAATAAGTTTCTACCTACCAAACGAAATGAAGGAAGAATGTTGTGAAGTGGTACTGGAACATCCTTCGGGTGGAATAATATTGCTTCAGAAAATATATCATCGTTTATTATATTATTTAAAAATTCTATACAAGGATTAAATGCCTTACAATGAAACTCATTGAAAATTCTGTGTTGTGTATAAACTCATTTTTCAGAATAAAGCTATCAAGGTTATTATTATTATAATCTAGTGTGTAATTTACTTAACTAAGTGTGGCATCTGAACTCTATGGTATCGAAAACTGCTTGTATTTTGATAACTTTAAAATACATTCATTAGAATCACAATTCAAATCAGATACATCTAATAACTTGTGGTGAATAGTGGTATAAGAATAAAACTTGTGCACTGTGGTAGAGTATAATTTCATTATGCGTCAAATTTTGTTTTTCATAAAGTCTCACAGTGTTATACAGTAATGTTTACTGATGATGTTTCGGGCATAATTTATTGCTCATAATCATATCAAGGTAAAATTGAAGGCAAAGCTGTCATCCTGGTGGATGAGATAGTAGCCGAAACATTTGAGAGTTCACATTTGAGAATCAGAAAGCTAAATAGACTACCTGCGTGTCTTGAGAATGAAGAATTATGAAACACTTCCCGAAATAACTACACAGTTTATGGCAGTCTCAAACACCAAGAAGTTGTTCACACAGAAATTATATAAGCCATTACCTCAAGCATACAAACTACCCACTCAGCCATGAAGAAATTAAAACAAATTTCAGGAAAAGATTTTCTTTATCGATGAAATCATCTACATTTTTAAAAGAAATGTATAGCAGTCCACTAATTATATGATTGTCAGAAGTGGCTTCAAAAGTACGTATAAAAGTAAGAAATTAGGTATTACTCACAGACATAAAGGAATAAAGGGATAGAAATCTGATAAGGCAGAAATTTTATTGAGTGAAAAAAAGGTAGTTAAGTGTTCATTCAACAAGTCTGAAGAGGGTGAGAAAATGTACACAAGGAGCATGTGAGAGTGATAATAGTGAATTAATTAAAAAATAAAAGCAAACCAATCATCAAAAATAAAAACAAAAATAACAGGGAACGATTAATGAAGAGGTGAAGACCATGGTAGAGTGAGAGATTAGACAAACGTTTTCTGCATGCAGAGTTCGGGGTTGTATCGGCGAATTGCCAACGCCTCCGCCATACACAAATGCCGAAACCTAACGCCCTTTGTATCATTTATTCTCACCTTTTAAGTAATCTTGGAAGACGACTCTGGTGGAACTGTGTGGCTTGAGTTCATCAAGTGCTCGATAATTGAGCTAGTAACTGTCTAGCATTGTCGTTTTGCTATCAATGCCGGATAATGTTCAGAAATACGTTTGGAAAGTGTGGGCTGTGTGCTGTAAAATTTGATCCGTAGCTCAGCCGAAAAGAAGGCTTTCCTCAGTGATCTGTATAGGTAGTCCTTCAGAATCCCAACTGGGGTATCACGTTTAAGTTCAGCAATCATAAATAACCGTTTCTTTGGCACCATCTGGGTTCTATCGGGTTTTTACCAGATTCTGACGTCAACTAGTTGGCATGATAGCAGTTGTCCAATTCTTTAGTTAACATTTCAACGTTAGCAGTATATGGTTTAACAGTGGATGACTTATATTCTCTCTTACTTATTACTTTGTTATCATTTCTAGTTTCATAATTACTTTTATTTCGCTTTTGGCCCTTACTGATCTTCTTAATGAATTTTATGGGGTAGTTATTTGATAACAACGCTTCTTCTTTCTGTTTTTTTCTACATTTAGGTCTTTTTTGACTACTTAGTGATACTGCTCGGTTTGCCAGACATTTAACTAACCCTTTCTTAACAGATAACGGATGAGATGAATTAAAGTCTAAATATCTATTAGAATGAGTCGGTGTTTTATAAACACTAGTGTGTAGTTTACCTTCTTTTATAGATAAGTAATTCAGAAGAAAAACTAAGCAAATCGCACTGCACGCATTAACAAAACAACCACACAACAGTATGGGAGAGGGTTCATTTCTAACAAGTAATCTAGGTAGGTAGAGAGAGAGGTAGATTACTGAATCTTTGTTCAGCCAGTCTATACACAGCCCATGCAATAAGAAGGACTCATCACTCATACCGGAAATATGCAGAATACTACTACCAATCAAATCAAGCGATGAAAAATAATGGAATTTTATAAATAAAGTTGGAAATATGTGTGAGTACTTTGATATGATTATGAGCAATAAATTGTCTTCGAAACGTCATCAGTAAACATTAGTGTATAACACTGTGAGGCTTTATCAAAAATAAACTTTTACCCATAATGGAACTTGTGATTAAACTAAAAGAAGACGTAATTTTATCCGAAGCTTTGAACCTGCCATGGAAATGCAATTTTAGAACCAATGTTCATTTAACTTAGAAATATTCTCACCCTTACTCTTTTTCTTATATAATTTTCCAGTCTCTTATTCGTGTTCATGACCTGTAGATATTTTAATCTATGTTGATAAATTTGTTATCTTTTATTCTATGTCGTCTTCTGTATAAATATGTATGACAAGTATATGTATGTATAGAATTTCCGAAATGTTTTGCCTAAGTAGATTATACATTCCAGATAAATCGCGACTTTTTATGTTTCTGTCAAAATTCATCATGGAAACTAAACGCTTTGAATTTCTAATCACTTACTTAAAACATTGTCCGCTTAACCAGCAAAAATCTTAGTAAGTATACAGTCATCTGATGTAAAAAGCTTCCACGATACTATGGCAAACAGACTAGAATTCTAAGTGTGTTTGATATGCACATAAACTTTTATATGTGTAAACAAACCATCAGAGTGATAAACAAAGTAGTGAAGAAACATAATTTTTATGTGGTCATACCGTGGTTATTCATATGAAATGTGTTCAAGATTTGACCGAATAATTCCAAAGCAATTGAGCGCTGAGCGAGAAGTAGACATTTGTAAAAAAAATTATATTTGTAAAATCTCAACGAAATTGAAATGAATAATCCGATCCAAACTTCTTCTAGGAAATTAATCGAAATTAACATAACACAGTTATTGAATTGAATTTTTGATTTTCCCGTCGATTGATTGGACCGAAGTGCTTGGTCTCAGGTTGACATGTCGGCTTCTTGTGCAGATGCTTCGACGATGTCTCGGAATTTAGTTAGTATACAATTGGTGGATGTTGGCTAGCAGTGGAATCCAGGATGCGCATTTCGTCCTATTTGGGACTCGTCAGCTGGATGTACCTGCATTTCTCATTGAGTGATGATGTTCCCACTGAGGCTCGAACCCAGTACCCAGCTGACGAGTCCCAAATAGGACGAAATGCGCATCCTGGATTCCACTGCTAGCCAACATCCACCAATTGTATACTAACATAACAGAGGTTTATATGTAAAAATACCTCTTGTTTTTAAAATCTTTTTCCAGTTATATGAGTCATGAAACAGGTATCAACATGTATAATAGACGAAATTGTATGAACTGTGATTAAAATTTGACCTCGGACTTTTAAAATTAGTCAACTTTTGTTAAACAATTTAAACAGATTGTACTTTTCATCAGATTACGTTAAACTAAAAGTTCATGGTTATAGAAAACAGATCAGCGATTGCACTGCATTCGACATAATTGGGACACAAAATTGACTTTCATAGGACTAAGGTTCTATAGAAAGGTTTTGTTTCGTATACAGAAAGACTGACTGCAGATGCCCTAAATATATGGGTGAATCCCAACAGTTTGAACAGACGTGAAGGTGTGATGTTACCTGATGCATGGAAAGTCCTGACTGATAAATAAAAAAAAAATGGATAAGTGTCAACAGTTAATCATATTCAGTCAAAATCTCCGATTTTCTATATCTTCTTGTGGAAAACCTAACAAATGTTTCATGATAGTTTACACACACACACACACTACACACACCACTATATACTGCATATACACATATATTTTCATATTCAGTTATCTACTACCACGAACTTTTAGTTTAACATAATCTGATGAAAAGTACACTCTGTTTAAATTGTTTAACAAAATTAGGCTAATTTTTTAAAGTCTCAGGTCACATTTAAATCACAGTTCATACAGTGTTGTTCATTATACATATTGATATTTGATTCATGACTCATATAATTGGACAAAGTTTTTAAAAACAAGTGACTTCCTTTTATATGTAAACCTTTGTTATGTTGATTTCAGTTAATTTCCCTGAAGAAGTTCGAACCGTATTTCCGAAAGAGAAAGTTAGAATTAATCATTTCAATTTTTTAAAACTGTCTACTGTGGTTATTGTTCAGTAATATTATGCAAAACTTAAGTATACATATGAAAGGAAGACGAAATTTGCAGTATAAAATGATATCATTCTATTTCAAAGGTTCTCATCAGCTGCAGATGACCTGAAATTACAATGGTTATATAAAATGATAATAACATACTTTAATGTTTGAGTGGTAGTAGAGAAGAGATACTATAAAGTTGACGCATCCAAAGCATTACAATTTTTAGTTTAAGTTCTCATCATCAATTTATACGCTTTTAAAGTTGAAGAGAGGGAGGAGGGGTAAGACAGAAAACAGAAAAAATTATTAAACAGAACGGTGTTAGCTTTTAGGTTCACATTAGTAACTCGAAAAACGAAAGCGGTTACAGCTTATGAGATTAATATTTGTTCAGTGAATTGAGATCACTGAATTCGATGACTAATTAATGTAATCAAAATCAAAATTCAGTAACCAAGGGAGTGAGAGGTTAAACACATTCTCTTTCTGTATGCCTAAGTCTGGTTTAAATCGTTTGATTGCGATCGTTTCGGCAAAACGTTGTAAATTTGCTGTTCTTTGTCTGTTAAATATTTTAAAGGAATTAAAAATCTCTACGAGATGTCCTGTATCAACAATATGTCTCCCATTCAAAGGAGATGAAATGTCACAAAAGATTGACAAAAGACTGAAAGGTGCAATAAAAGGAAGCTTCTCGGCAGCAAAACTCATAACATTATAAAGCACCACTTCTTCTATAAGTTACTCAAATTTGGATAAATACCCTGTTGATATCATCTTCAACTGCGTTTATGAATTTACGTGCACTTGCGGGAGCAAGTATGTTTGGAGAACGGAAAGAAGGGCTTCTATCCGGTTAGCTGAACATATTCCAAGAAACCTGTGCCTGAAAGGAAGCGAAAATTCTCAGACTGCAAGTACCACACATATTGTAAACCTACAAGCTAACACCGTTCTGTTAATGAATTTTTTCTGTTTTCTGTCTTACCCCTCCTCCCTCTCTTCAACTTTACAGGCGTATAAATTGATGATGAGAACTTAAATTAAAAATTGTAATGCTTTGGATGCGTCAGTTTTATAGTATCTCTTCTCCATTACCACTCAAACATTAAAGTATGTTATTATCATCTATATAACAATTGTAATTTTGGGTAGCCTGCAGATGATGAGAACCTTTGAAATAGAATGATATCATTTTATACTGCAAATTTTGTCTTCCTTTCTTTATCGAAATTTATCAAGGCAACCAAATGTATAAAATTTATATATGAGTAGTAAATAATTTCGAAAATAAAGAAATATTCTTTAGCACGTTCTCTATTCACAGAATGCATTAGCTTGAATCGTTAAATGCCTCTATATTATTTTCACGTATGAGTACTAAAAGAATTCTTCTTTTCTTGATCACATCCTTTAATTTTTAGAAGGGAAACTTATTACTTTTAATTTCGAATTCACTGTCATTAAAAACTGATGACCAATTACGGAATTTGATGCAAAACAAATTAAAGTATAAGCTCATCCAGCCATAAATATTTCTATAGCATCTTTTTACATAAAAAAGTCTAATAAGTATTTCTAAAGCTTCTGAATCCTATGAATTCTAATATGTTGTACACATGCGTTTCCAGTAATCTAAAGGTGGAGCTTTGACGATGGCAACAAAGCAGCGAACACCAGGGATGGATTCTCCATCCTACGTTCTGTATGCAGTTTCATTAGTATTAATGAAACCAAATTCAAAATTCTTTTAAACTGACATACCATTATATATTACTGACTTTTAAGAAGGAATGTTGAGATTTCTAGGCGTTGATAACGAAATTCCAAAATGCATAGTGCATTAAAAGAATCGAATTACGTATATATTTAGAATAATCCGAAATTTATTAGCGTTATGTTTAACGGTAATGCTAATACCTACCAAAAACAATGGTGAATCATTTCGTCAAAAAAAAGCATTCGGCTTTGAGATTATCAAAGAAATTCACACCTCAGTTAGACACCCTCGTTGTTGTCGTCCTGTTATCTCACTTTGATGGTTTATATGCGAAGCCTTTATCATTTTCCTAGACGTTATCTTTGGTGCACATTTCAAAACTAAGCAGACTTCTGAAATTCTGTCCTTCTTGATAATCTCGCTGTCTTCGACCTGGAAGTTAACATTTTCACTATGTGACCATTTCTTGATTGATTAATAAATCTGAAGTACATCCACATGTTTGTTAGAAGCACATTCGTCTGATTGTCAAGCTGCAAGATATTCTATTGCAGTTTTATTACTTCCCCTCCCCCTAAACTTTTCACACACTTCTGAGCGCATTAATGAGAAGAAATACATGTACAGTCTCTTGATCTACAAGTCATATTCCTCGGCGAGACAATAAAGCTCACAGGCGCTTGGGCTTATATATTATTTGTTTTTTCCAACTAAAATAGTTTACCATATGGATGATACCGTTTTGTTCGCTTCAATTTTTGACATTTAAGTTGAGTAGATTTGATTTATTTTTATTAATTTTTGATTACAGCTTGATTCTACACCGTATTTTTGGTACATGTATGGAATTTTCAGCGTGGATATCGGTAGCCCAAATTTTGCAGGCTGACCATAGATATCAGGTGTGCGTCGGCGTGGTCTGGAACCCCGGACCATATGCATGGTCGGCGAGAGTCCTAACCACTGTGCCACCGACGCTGAATCGCTTTGTGATGAATTTCTGTTCTAAAAGGTTTACTATTCCGGCAGCTTCCAGAAATGCTATATATAAACAGCAGGATGTCACTGATTGTAGTTTTTAGAATACGATTTTTTACTGGTCATCTGATATGATAAAGATGAGTACGTATCAAATTTTCTGCAAGACGATTAAAAGATATTCCTCTTCAATTCATTTTTTCAAGTCATCTCATTAGAGCTACCGAAATGGGTCACGATGTGGACAATGCCGAAGGTGTCCCTCATAGATTTCTGTGCATTTGAACACAGAGTTGAAAAAAAAACAATTTTATTAAATCCACCCAACCTAAACTTTATATTTTTGTGTGTTTAATTATGGCATTCATCCCCATCACTGAGCAGTCGTTGCGTCGTGTCTTTTACCACTTTTTTTCCCACCTAAGCAATATTGCCAGACTTCATAATATTTGCCGTATAATTTGAATACCTACGATTTTTCCCCAAAAATGCCTTGCACATTTTTGATAAAATAGTCACAGGATTCTGTTAGATATTTTAATCATCCACAAAAAGTGTTTTTCTCTCAGGGCATCAAGAAGTACAGACATTTCAATCACTGTTCACTTGATTTTCAAATTACCTCTGAAGGACGAAGAAAGTTTTGTAATTGAACTGTAACAACAGAAGACAAGGGCCAGGCAACAGATCATTTTATTATGAAAATCAACACGTATTTATACATATTTCAGACAACATTATTATAGACAAGCGCAGTCATCTGATTGGTTGTTTAGGTAGACAAACGCAGGCTTCTGATTGGTTGTTTCGGGATTCCTTGACAAACAGAGTTCTCTATCTGCGAATCATATTTTGCCACGTTAACTTCGCTGTGATTGGTTGTTGACTCAGCCTTGTTCACGGCCCATATTAGTGACCTAGACCTTAACGTAGATAAGTGCCAACCAATCGGCTAGCAGCCTGCTCTCACCACACTCGTCCCCCCGTCAAATACGTGCGACTGAAGTCGGCTTGATCTACTTGGTGCAGGCGTCATCGTTGGCTTGTCTCGCTGTATCCATTTCTGGAGCTCGCTGACGTTCACGCGCCTCTCATTGTTCGCCATTGCGACTGTGTCTGCGTAACCCCATCTCGAAGTGACCATATATGGTCCTTCCCACTTTGGAAACTGTTTGCCTGACCCTGTCGAACATTCGTCCATACTTCGGCCCACACCTTCATATGCTGCTTTCGCCCGACCTCCCAGCAGCGTCTCAAGTAGCAGCTCCATCGCTGACAGATTTTGAACGCCACTCAACTGCGCAGAAGCCTTGAAGTCCTGCCGGAAGATCTATATGTCTCCATCAAAAACTGCAGGGTATAGGCTTTTCATTTGTCGGTAGGCAGCGACACCAAATGTAACAACAGAAGACAAGGGCCAGGCAACAGATCATTTTATTATGAAAATCAACACGTATTTATACATATTTCAGACAACATTATTATAGACAAGCGCAGTCATCTGATTGGTTGTTTAGGTAGACAAACGCAGGCTTCTGATTGGTTGTTTCGGGATTCCTTGACAAACAGAGTTCTCTATCTGCGAATCATATTTTGCCACGTTAACTTCGCTGTGATTGGTTGTTGACTCAGCCTTGTTCACGGCCCATATTAGTGACCTAGACCTTAACGTAGATAAGTGCCAACCAATCGGCTAGCAGCCTGCTCTCACCACAGAACCACCCAGTTCACAAAAAACTCAACAGCACGAAATATATGCAGCCCTCTGAATTCAATGGAAACAATGCTTCACTGTGACATGACATTCTCTCAACAGATTTCCCTGTAATTCCTTTAGACTCCAGTAGGCTCTTTTAGCTCATTCAAGCAAGCATCCATTATTTTAGGCAGAGAATTTTGTACTTATTCAAAAGTAATCTGTCAAATTTTGCAACTTACCACATAAGTTTTCCAATACGTAGGTTATCATAACTTGTTAACTATTGACAAAACACTCTAGCCTCCCCCCTTCTCCGCACACACTCCGTATACCACGAGTAATTCGATTATGGGTAAATTTTGGTTTTTGATAAAGCCTCACAGTGTTATACACTAATGTTTACTGATGACGTTTCAAGCACAATTAATTGCTCATAATCATATCAAAGTACCCACACAACTTTCCAACTTCATTTATAAAATTCCATTATTTTTCATCGCTTGATTTGGTTGGTAGTAGTATTCTCCATATTTCCGGTATGAATGATGAATCATCCTTAATGCATGTGTTGGATGCAGACTCGACAAACCAGGATTCAGTAATCCACCTCTCAATCCACCTACCTAGATTACTTGTTAGAATTTTAACCCTCTCCCACCCTATTGTGTGGTTGTTTTGTTCTGGGTCAACCATTCTTACCTTAGCTAAATTCTTATGTTCCGACAATCTGACTACCCCTGACCTACTAGTTTGACCTATGTAGTTGACCTCACACTTATTGCAGGGTATTTTGTAAATAATTTAATTTTGTCTTATTGGATCAACAGGGTCCTTTAACGTACAGAGCTTGTCCTACCCGAGTGAGTTTGTAGGCTTGAATGACACTTTAATTCCTCCTTTATTCACAATACTACATAGGGTCTTGGCTGTCCCCTCCTTATATGGTGTAACAGTGTATGACTTATATTCTCTCTTATTTATGTAATCATTACTAGTTTCATAATTACTTTTATTTTTCTTTAGAATTTTACTTATCTTCCTAATGAATTTTAAAGGATAGTTATTTAACGCCAACGCAACTCCACTGCAGTTCACAAGTCTTATTCTTATATCAATTACACGAGTAATTCGTTTCCGTTTGTGAAGTTTGCTTTCTGAGTTAACGTTTAAGCGTCTTCAAGACTAAAGTCGACTTTTTCTCAGTTAATATAATATGATAGTCTCAGTTTCATTTATTCTGTTTTAACTCAAAAACAATTGTGTTCCTGTAGAAAAGAAAACTTCGAAAGAGATGTATAGAGAATATTTTCAAACCTTTTAATCATACGATGTATTATACTGGCTTGAAAGAGAACTTCTAGTGAAGTATTTTTCCCTATTAGCTTTTCAGAGTAAAATATTATCCATAAAAGTATAATTTTATTAGAAGAGCTTTAGAGTGAGAATTTTTGTCGAAAATCATAAGTGGTGCGTTTTCATTACACAAGCTACTCATCTTATAATGTGAAGATATTTCTAATATTTCAATATTGTGTTTTTTTGCTCTACAAAAGCAATAAATGGAATATTTCTGTTATTTTCAGAATAAAACAAAAAAGAAAAAAAATAATTTTTTCAGATTATTGCATGCACGCTATTTTATTGTACTTCTATCTTTCAGTACAAATGTAGTTTTTTTAAGAAGTAAGATAGGACTAACAGTGGCAGAATAACACACTTCTAAAGCTTTCCTGCTTGTGAATGCTTGTTTATGCAAGCAAAGTGAATGTAAAGTCAAAAAGTCTATTTTCCGTGGTTTTTTAAAAATTTCGAGTGTGGTTTAACTTTGGTGTATACACTCGGTATAGCACTACTAAACAGCATATTATTATTGCTATGCATTATGCGAAACAAATACTCAAGGAAATATTCATTTCACGTGATTCATATTTACAAACAGTAATTTAGTTATGTTTAATCACGAAACGTTATGCGTATTAATATATATGAATATATATATCGCGAAAACTCAGAAAAGTAAGAGTCTAATCAGTAAGAATATCTGTGTTTCTCATAGGTAAAACACGCATATACTTGAAAATTTTATGGTTCTTTTCAATACAAGCACATAAAATTAGTGGAATGGAATTAAAAGAAATTCAAATGGAGTAAAAAGGCAAGGGATAAAGTAACAATTAGACAAGGATTAGCTAGGATAGCTAAAAGGAGTGAGTACTCACTTACTTTAGCTGGTGTTCCTCAAGGTGCTATTCTTTCTCCTTATCTGTTTTCTTTTTCTTACATGACTTGCCCCATTCTGATGTAGCTAATTGTGTTAAGTATGCTGATGACCTCTCTGTTTCTATGCCTGTCAACTCTCAGTCAGATTGTTCCGAATTCAATTTATTTATTTTTATTTTTGATTACAGCTTGATTCCACACCGTATTTTTGGTACAAGTATGGAATTTTCAGCGTGGATATCGGTAGCCCAAATTTTCCAGGCCGACCATAGATATCAGGTGTGCGTCGGCGAGGGCTCGAACCTCAATTCAATAACTTTCTGTCATTGGTGCTCATCAAACGGTCTTAAGCTGAATCCGTCTAAATGTCAGGTAGTCAGTTTCACTTTCAGATGTATACGTGACCTACAACAACTAGCTAGCTCACATGGCCTCTCTAACATTGACGGCATAGAGGCTGAAAATTCATCTAATGTCAAGTACCTTGGGCTGAGTTTTTCCACCGATCTTTCCTGGTCTTCCCACATATTGTTTCGCTTAACGTTCTGCGTTAGGAAATTTAAGCAGTCTGGCATAAAGCAGTCTTTGCTTTCTCAGTTTGTCAATTCTTGTATTCTACCCATCCCCATTACTGCTCCCCATTAATTTTTCCTGGACTACTTAAGAAAGACTTTGCTTTGCTGAGAAGGGCACTAAAAGCCGTTAGTAGGGCAAGTGGTTAAACCAACTTAGTTAAACCAACACTATTGTGGATAGACATATAATGTCAACTAAGAAACTAGCGAATACAATATTGTCGGACCCCGAGCATCCTCTCTATACGCATCTATCTCCTTTCATTTCATCTGGTAGAACTAGAAGCAGCTATAGGAGGCTATATGCTAGGACCACCATGTGCAAAATTTCACAATATCATATCTGGCACATCTCTTATGTGATGAGAAATCCGTTAGGTATGACACGATCAACTTACTCCGGCACTCTAACAAACACTCCCATTAGTTATTGTTTTCCTTTCCTCGTTACTGTTACACTGTTGTTGTCATCCTCTATTACACACTAATTTTATATTTCATATCCTGTGGTGCATTGTTTGAAATGTAAACGCAACGCTCTACTTTCTTGTTTCTTTTTATTTATTTTTTTTTGTTTGTTGCTTTTTGATTTTAAAATCTTTAAAATTTATGAGGTAATTAGATGCATTATGTTGTAATGCACGCTGAAAATTCTATACCTGTACCCCAAATACTGTTTGGAATAAAGCCGTTATTATTATTATTATTATATCTGGCCGTGTTACGTACAGTCTCCAGTCACCAGCTGCCAGCATACTGAGGACTTCAGCCACATACAGTTCATACTTTAATCAATAGCCAAAACTAATGATTGGGGCCGCAACTAGGATATTGACACCTAACGCCCTTAATAACTTATTTCAGACAAAATTGAACATTAAGGAAGGTAGCGGATTGGAAGTACACTTAAAACTGTACTGCAATGATGAAGTTACTTTCACGCCATTTGCTGGTATTTTCGAAACATAAATGAACAGCCGTTCAAAATTAAGCCAAGGAATATTCAGTTGTCGTCTGAGAAAGTTTCTAAAGGAATGAATATTCAAAGTGTTTAGTTGTACTTTCAAAAAGTTGGACTGTGAATAAACAAATCTAATTCAATCTCAGAAGCACAACAATTTAAAGGCATAAATACAAACAGTCAAAACTAAATGTATTTAATTTACTTAAGGAGGGATAACATTCTAATCAAAGTAACATATTAGCTACGACATTGTTGCAGCTGAAAAAGTGGATGATGTTGGCGAAGAGCTACAAAATCGCCGAAGAATCTTGATGGGCAATTATTTCTTACCCATATTCATTGACAAAAACCCGAAACCAAAGAAAGCTACTGAACAGGTCCAGGTCACCTCCAAAAACATCCCACGGATGAATCTTGAATTTAAATGTGATACTGGGGCAGAAAGTTCGAGAAAACAGTTCCCAAAATCTGCCAGTAAAATATAGTTAGCTCCCAGCTTACTACTTACTCTTTCTTCCATGAAATCACTCAATCAGTTCGTGAAAGACAAGTTGTCTCACTGAGCCACATCAACATGCATATACTAGTTCACATTCTCTTGTGAAGCTTAGTACACTGACCGTACAATGTTTCCTCTTGAATAAGGTTCTTGGGAACAATATCTAGCCTGGTTAGCAAAACAGGATGTCTGGATAACTTAGAATACTCAACTGCATTTGAAAAGTCCTCCGCAGTCCTACACAAGATTCGATCTAAACATTAGGTCATAGATGAACGGCTAGAGATTCTAAAATTCAGGCCAACGCTAAGTATTCATAAGAAGTTAGTCAATCCCTTGTCTCTACCACCGCTACCATAAATCATTAGTTTTCCCCATAGTTAGCGTCTTTATCCAAACACCCTGTTTTTTATGTTATTATTGCCCTTTTAATCTTTATTTGTAACCCTGTTATTCGTTATGATTTGGCCATTGGCTGGAAGTAGTCCTGAACTGTCTCACCTTCTTTACTGTAAAAAAGAATATACAACCTGCCAAAAACCAAAATTGTCTTCAATCGAACCTTTTTTTAACTTTCATCATTTACCTCACTAATATCTCCAGAGTTTTACAGTATAACTTTCATTTAGTTATTCACTCTAGCGATATACATGAAAATGATAGCTAAAAAATCAACAAATAATAAGAAATATGAGGCTTTTTGCCAACTACTAACAGGAAGTAGTTGCGCTGGAGGTTTCTGCACTAGATCATATTTTAAAGTATTGACATTATTTAAAACCATCCACTTTTTATTAGGAATGGATGGACTGAAATAACACTCTGAGAAACTTACATTTTTAAAGACTCAACTCAGCATTGCTCAGTACCAAAGTCAGTTACTTTGCAACTCTGCTAAAAGAAAGTCATAGATTTCTCAAACGTTATAATGTTTGTTCTGTTTACATATATACACTGAGATATTATATTTAGACTACTTTATTACCATAACAATTACTGTGTGATAAATGCTCATCTGGACACACAGAACCTTTTGACTTGAAAACTAGGATTGTAACAATACATGTACTGAAATGCTTTAACTAATACTTAAATCCAAGTTATTAACCCTTTTTTGATGATAACGTTATGTAACAGTATTCTTTGAACAACGCTTCATATGACTAGATATCCATTTTATTTGTTTTTACGCCTCGCAGTCTTAAGTTTATCATTTTTTATAAGTAAAAAATTCTTATAACACATGAAACATTTTGGCCAAATTTTTGTTACTCTACTACACCAGTTATTGGATTTATAAATTACTTTCTTAAACTTTGCATAACTAACACTCCTTCAATATCGAATACTATAACTAACACCCTTATAAAAGTTGTATACTTGCTAATGCGTACATGAAATATTGATTTCCAAATGTGCAGAAGTAAAAGGGATCTCCAGAATAACTTTAAAAGCATTTCTATTTTTTAATAATAATATTGATAAAATTTTTGTTCCAGATAAAATGTTTACACAGTGTCCAGAATTCTCAGTATAAGTTATTGCATAGCATTTTCTCTTCCTCCATAACTTTCAAATAAAACATTAATCCACTGCACATCCCTCGATGTAAATGCTTTCCAGTGTATGGTATATGCAAATCCCGTAGAAGACCTGTCTTTCGTCACTGAAGAATGCATAGGGGCAGGTTGAAAAGCAGTGAAACACGTTCGGAAGTGCACCTTGTGACCCAGGCACATAAGCGAATGGTTAAGTGAATATAAGAAATCGAAAAAATCTGATGCATTATGCACAAAACTAATATACTACTGTCTGATTGAGCTGAGTAGATGTATATCATTCAAATCAACCAGTAGCACTTACTGATCAGACTGAAGTGATCTAAACATCAGATTTGTCATTGCTTCAGGTTTGAAGCCAATTTCATCAGTGGTGCACCCGATTTAGTTCATCTCAGACGCAGAAATCAGTCTGAACACCAGATTTCTGGCTAGCAACTTGAGCTAACTGTTAACACCGTAAATACAATTCGCAGTTTACAAATTAATTTACAGTTTAAACAGTTCAATTTGAAAATTCACCACAGGCTACCATTCACATCACAATATATGATCCGCTTGATACCATAAATAATAATCGACAACAAGCATATATATATACATAGTTTTGTGCATTATAGTGGTTGGAATTTCAAGTATCTCAGTGATTCAAGCAGTTCGTCACCTTCATATGAGTGAATATGTAACATGTTACAGTGAGAAACTGACTAACTTCGTTTTATAACCAATAAAAGCGGGAAATTAAGCCGATTTTGTCCCTATTTGCTTTAGAAGAAAAGTGACGCATGCAAACTGCATGGTCTTTTCAAAAAACGAATGGTTTCATACTTTCACTCAACCCTCTTTTGTCAAAAATACTCGTCCTACTCTTACAAGATGTAGTTTTAACAACATATTCACATCTTTTAGAGGCTCGGAAACAAAACTGGAGTCTTTTTTACACTATAATCTGTAAATCATGATGGGAAATACATCAAATGCGTGAACGCATATAAGTGAAGCCCCATTTAGAGTTCTTCAACAATGATTTCACAGTACCAAAAGATGGTCACGAGCGAAAAATATTGGCAATAATTTGGAAAGGAATTATGACGCAACATTTAGATGTTTATCCATCTCAAACACTAGTCTCCACGATGATATGAAAAGTCGTTAAAAATGACTCCTTCAGGATCTTGGACGAGTATATTATGAAAAAGGTAGACATGAAAGGTTGACTATGGAGACTGATAAAATGTTAAATAATGCACAGTGAGAAAATGTAACGCTGTTTTATGCTGTGACACAATCAGTTACTCCTAATTGTTATAATAAAGGTTTCTTGTTTCTAATTGAGTTTGTGGGTTTGAATGCAAGCCACTTTTATTCCTGCCCTGTTTAGAATTCTGAGTAAGGTTTCCGAGGTTCCTTTCTAGTATCATTATCAGTAGTAATTCCATACACACTCAAGTTTCAAAGTCATGTGATCACAACTGATATGATTATGAATAAATTTTGTTAGAAACTTTGTCATCCAGTAAATAATACTGTTTCACTGTGTGATACATCTAATAAACAAACTAATATGGAAACGTCTGTATTCCTCTCGGTTCCCTGTCATTACTCTTGAATGGCTCCGTCAAATGAACGAAGCTTTCATTCCCTCATCACAGGACCTTTCCCATGTTACCCTCAAATAACCATGCTGTCGCTTCTCATTCGGGTTATACTCAGGGCTTACCAGACATATGATGTCACAGAGCACATCCAGTCCATTGACATGAAGTATGTTTCATAAGCAAAAGATATCGTTTTGATCAATGAAGCCAGTACCGTAAATAGCTGAAAGCATTTATGGTTGAACATATTGTCTCACACATATGAATGTGACATCTCTTGAACAAAAACCTTTCGTAATTTACAGCTTTTTCAAAGATGCTTGTGTTCATAATTGTAAGCTGCATTAGAGAAATAGAAAATATATCCGTAGAATATTTCCTTTAAACCACTGATAAAAATAATATTTCACTCCAACCCCGGAAGATTGTTAATTGCCTTCGATTGGGAAACTACATTAGGCCTAAGTGCTTTCACTAATAAATGTCACATTACTTTTGGTATTTTAGACTAAATATTTGTGTATACACTAAGTGTACACTTTTCCTTCATTAACGATTATGATAATAACAAAATTAACCATATAATACCAAAGTATTTACTAGTTATTTATACACATTAAGGAAAATAATAATAACTGGTATGACAACTTTGTTATTTCGAAATTGTTGTGATATCTAAACAAGGAGAAATCAGTATTAAAAACAGTTAGGTACTTTATTCTAGGGAAAGTACCGATTAATTGAAAGAAAGGCTGAATTGGTAAGCTACCAAAACCGGTCGACTTCGACTACTACAAACATAGGCGCTAAATAATTCACCTGTCCAACCCAAGCGATATGTATTGTTGTGTCATCCTAGAGATAATACATGAATGCCCTGGATGCAAAAATCCAGGAGAAACAAGTATAGTTCACGAAAACAAAATCATGTGAGAATCAGTTCACAGTGCCACACATCATCATTCAACACAGAATACAACGGCAGGTAAATCTTTGCCTCAGCTTCATCCAATTTGAAAAGACCTCCAATAGCATAGACCAAAGAATGATTCAGAAACGACTTCCACACTATGGAATAATACAATTCCTTAACAACCTCACTCAACAGCTATATGACGGTGTCACATGTCCATTGATTCGTAACGGTGAACTCAATGAAGCTTTTGTAGCAAAGACATGAGTAAGGTGAGGCTTCAGACTACAATTGACGATGTTTGTGATTGTGGAGGACTGCACTATTTCTAACAAATATGCCGAAGAAGATGAAGATGGTTCAGACACACACTAACAAGACTGGTGAATGGCATCGCATGTCAGGTAAACCCTCAAGTGGAACCCCAATAGGAAGAAAAAAGTCGTGCCTCTGGGGTTGCCATTCAAGGGGTTATGTAGAGAGGGAACAGGAGACTTTGGGCAACTATTTAGCCAGCTAAAGAGGACAGTAGAGAACACAATGAGGCCGGTATGTGTTGTGGAAGCCCTATGTTCTAATGAGGACTTAAGGGATCAGTAATATTCACCTAATTCTGCGAAAGTCTTGTTAAGTGCTGATTATTGAAAATCTCATGTCAACAGCGACTGTAAATCTCACCAGATACTGTGAAAATGGAGCAAACAATTTGCATTTAAGTAAACTACAGACGTTTGTTCCATTTCAAGTAAAAGTAAAACGATTGATTCGACATAAAATAGTCTTAGAATTAAGTCTGCAAAACTACTGATAGACATTTTGTTTCATTCAATAAAGGTTACTTCATTTATCAGATTTGCATAAATTAGGCCCTAGGCTAACTGGACTTATTATGTGAAATATTACTGTAACAAGGTTCATGAAATGCTAAAAAAAACTTTTAACTTTTATTCTAGAGACATTAACAAGCTCCACTTAATCCACCTATTATTGTCTGATACGCTATTTATAAAAAAAATCGTTCATTTTGTTTTCTAAGTTATGATAATTTAGACGAGAATGGACAGAAATGGAGAGTCAAATACCCTGAGAAAATTATGCCTTTTTTAAATTTTTATCTCCACATATTAATCAGCGAATCTCCAACAACAAAATAGTTGAAATAATGCATAAAAACCATGATTAAAATAGCTTATATGTTTATAATGTTGTAGTTAAATTGTATGATAGTGAAAGGATAACAATTCACCCTAGTTACAATTATTGCCAATGGAGGAAGCTTGGTTTTGTGATTTATAACAAACTTAGTAATGTCTGTCTTTCGTTTGATAATATATTATGTGGTAATTAATCTTAAATTAAGTGGACTATTTGAAAATTATTACGTACAACGTAAGCGATACTTACCATGTGAGCATACCTTTTCTACTTTTAATTTTTGCGTTTTACTAGTATATATATATATATATATATATATATATATATATATATATATATATATATATATATATATATAACTTGCCTATAAGATTTTCAAAGTTTTGGAAAGAAACTGTGTTTATTTTACATAAAATCAACAAATGCCATGAATAATTAGCTTTAAGATATGTGTTCCCTATTTAAAAATCTTGACTTATATTTGCATAAAACAAGAGGTACTTTTGGAGCAGAATAAAATTTAAGTACCTTATTACAAGTACTCAGAAACTTGAAATAGTTACACCTTGTAAAATACATCGAAAAGTCCAGGCTATGCACAAACATCCATTAATGTTACTCTGCTCAAAATTAACAAATATATGCCTTTATATAAACTGTCCGTCAGTTTAAACATATCGTTAACTAAATCCAAGTTTGAATAAAGCAAGAACAACAATAGTTTGGTCAGAATAATACGGTACCATCATTTATTTTGTTGGCTGTTGTAAAACTGGAATTGTACACCAATGGTGCACATTAGCAGGAGGCGTTTGAATGCCGACTCTGATAGTGGGAGAAGATCAGATTGTTGACAAATGATCTCAATGCTTGCATTGATTGGGATTATTTTGATTTATTTAGGCTATAAGCAATTGACGAAAAGCCAACGGATTAAATGACGGTACCATATCGTTCTGAACAAACCACTGTTGTTCCTGCTTTAATTCAAATACATTAAGAGGCATAAATGCATAAATCCAAGTTCCTGATCATTAATTTCGACAAATCACGTGGTGCAATACTGTAATAGTTTAAGGCATTCATCATTTCTTTAGCTGTGGATAAGCTCATTAACTAAAATAACGCTCATCAGACAGATAAGCACGCTTCTATTCCCTCATTATATTACTTACCTTTAATATTTGTTTTAATGCTCTTTGGTTTCATATGCACTTATTTATTGCCATATGAAATATAAAGAATTTACTAATACTATATAAAAACCGTGTTTCAACGAGGATTGTTTTCCGCTGTAGTGTAAAACATGTACATGGCATGTACAACATCTTCATAATCTGTACCACGATTTCTTGAAAGTTGATCAGCTGTTATTGACAAGAAACCCCAGATAGCATGGTGCGAATAAAGTTTACAAGATGGTTTACAGACTCATGATGTCTGTAGAATTGAGGGGACTATAATTGAAACAAAGTCTAATGCAAAATACCTCGGATTAGTTATATCTTCCGACCTTACTTGGTCATCTCATATCCAAATGATTTCCAAGAAAGTGTTTCGTCTAACCTACTACATTAAGAAACTCAGACTAACTGGAGTCCCTCAACCTCTGCTTACACAATTTGTCAACTCTCGTATCCTACCTATTCTACTTTACTGTTCCCCGTTAGTCTTTCCTGGGTTACTGAAAAAGGATTATACCATCCTGAGAAGGATGTTGAAGGTAGTTAGTAGGACTAGCGGTGTAAAACTCAGTCAGCTCGTCACAACATTAGTGGATAAGCATCTGAATACATGTGAGAAATGGTCTAAAACCATACTCTCTGACCCCCAACACCCCCTCTATTCCCAACTCTCTCCCTGCATCTCATCAGGTAGAACCAGAAATCAGTATAAAATAATATATGCTCGCACAACCAAGTATAGGAACTCAACGATACCATATTTGGCCCGTGTTCTAAGTGACAGAGACAATGTTAGGCGTGAAACCTATGACTTGCTTTGTTGTTAATAACATAATTTTGGCCCTTGTTATTTCCCCCTTACACTCTCTTATTTGTACTCTATAGTGAACAACCTTCTTAAACATACTTAGCTGCTTAAAATTATTATCATTGGCTTACATTTTTATTCTTTATTCTATTCCTTCTTTGTACATCTACTGGGTCCGACTATATTATCACTATGATTATTAAAAATTGTCCCGTCATTAACCATCATGTAACATTAGTTTTGTGGTTGTTCTTTGTTCGGCACTATTTAACTGACAATCTTGTTTGTTATTGCCACTATCACCATCTTAAAAATTTTGTATTATGCATGATTCCTCACACTACCACTACAAACAACCGCATTAGTACTGACAATAAAAAAAAACAACCTGAAATGTTTATCTTATGATTGCTTAGTGTTGTTCAATCAAATTAACTGATCATCTTGGCTATAAACATTTTTTAAGAACATCTCATAATTTCCCGTATGATTATAGCTGTTACTGTTCACCACGCATACACATATCGTAGCTTCCACTAACCAATACTGAAATATTTTTTTTCATTATTTGTGTTGATCTTCTTTTTTACTCGGTATTTTTATTTGCATTTTTTTTGGTTATTTCTGTTTCTTTTTTGGTTTTTTTTTATATATTTTATTTTTTTATAATACTCCTTTTAAATGTACGATGAAATTAGATGCAATATTGTAGATATGTGCTGAAAATTCCACACTGTACCACAAGTACTGTTTCTGGAATAAAGCGAAATTGTTATGTTATGTTATGTTAAGCGTTAAGAGTGACAGCCCCTTATATTATGTATTCTTTGGCAGAATTCACTGCATAGTATTTTCACCTCATCCATTATCTTCAAGGAAGATAGCAGTCTATAGTATATTGTTTGGTACAGTACTGGTAGACTTAAAGCATAAACCAATCCTTTATCATATTTTTGCCATTTCTCTCCGAAACAAGCACCGCTAATTTGAAAGCCATTTGAGAATGTGCATGAGTACATTGTAAAACTCAAGGGCATAACTGAATGGTCAGGACAATAAGAATTCAGGGAAAATATGATACATTATGTCAGCTGGAAACTCAGGTAGCCAAACGAGGTCAGCAGACCACAAGTGATTGTGAGTCAGGGAGTTCCCTTGAAAAAAGGAGACATAAGATAACATAAATAAATAAGCAACTGAAAAATGTCTACCAGACCAAGAAGATTTAGCTGATTAGTGTTCGAACAGAAATTGAGTTTGCTTAACAATAGTATCCAAGTCAAATATGGCAAAAGTATTTTCTTATGATTTTCAATTGTTTTGAGAAACTTCAGACTGTCTGCTCTTGTTCAGTGACCAGGAGATTATGTCACGAAGCGAGTAACATAGAAAGACTTCAGTGAAATCTGCGTCTACAGAGCTGGAATATCAACGCCATATTTTCCTGAAGTTCATAATTTGAAATTACGCACAATGGTTTACACATATATCATTCAACCTCAAATATCTTTTATTGGGTTGAGAGATCACATTTCTATCTTAATGCGGTTCATTTCACTCTTCCTGATTTTTTTTCTATCTCATAAGCTGTTACATTAACATACTCTATCTGGCTAAACTTCCCCCTTTCCACGGTTTCAGTATCTTTCTTTCAACAACAATTGATCATTTGTCACATAAATCGTCATTTCACCTAATACTTCACAATCTTGTATACTTTAACTGTGTTTACACTATTCAATTTACATATTCATCTATTCTTCTTCTGGTTTTCTGTTAATGACTTATTGTCAGCTTAATAAAAGCTCATTGAATGAAATATATTTTGGTGTCTTTTTTAAGTTAAAATCATTGAGGAGTAACTTGCAAAATGCATAAAAAATGAGTTCATCTTATGGTGTTACGCTTTTATTTAAATTGCTCAATAGAGTTATATGAACGTCTTAAATGACAATCAATCCTTTTTTTAAATTCAATGATAAGCTAGTTAAGTTTACATAAACACTTATCCGTTACTACACTTGCAATATGTCATTCACTTTTTCAGTCATAATTTAGACCAGAACTGATATTTGCTTACAGTGGCTAAAATGACATCAATGATATAAAATTACTGATATATATTTTCTCCAATCAAACATTTCATTCTGCTTAAAACTGC
Organism: Trichobilharzia regenti; assembly: GCA_944472135.2. Classification (NCBI taxonomy): domain Eukaryota; kingdom Metazoa; phylum Platyhelminthes; class Trematoda; order Strigeidida; family Schistosomatidae; genus Trichobilharzia; species Trichobilharzia regenti. The sequence goes on along the minus strand of OX235262.1, from coordinate 141,911,650 downwards.
TTGGTGTTATCGTCATACTACTATTATTCCCCGAGGTTTCAAGTTGAACAGAGTGTTTGAACAGCGTTTATCCTTATCACCCTATTCCCTACACTCCTCTTTAACTGAATTTTTGACTAACCATAATGTGTCATATCTTTCTCACATGATCCCCTCAATTTCACCCTCCATTTCACCCCAGTTCACCTTTTCACATTCAGGTCCCACTAGTGGGTTTACCTGCTATGCGATTTCATTCACCAGTCTTCTTAGTGTGTAACACGTCAAACCTCCATCTCCTTCGCCATCTCTGTCAGAAATAGTGCACTCCACCACAATCACAAACATCATCAGTGATAGTGGGAAACCTTACCTCATTCATGTTTTTGCTACAGAAGCTTCATTGAGTTCGCCATTATGAATCACTGCAAATGTGACACAGTCACACAGCTGTTGAGTGAGGTTGATAAGGATTTGTATCATTCTGTATTGTTGAAGCGATGCCTGAATAAGTTCATAGTGAATGCTGTTGGAGGTCTTTTCAAATTGGATGAAGTTGAGGCAAAGATTTACCTGGTGTTGTATTCTGTGTTCAACAGTGATGTGTGACACATTGATATGATCTTCATATGATTTGCCTGTTTTAGGTGAAGCGTATAACATTATATATACATATATTTACTTCCTTGATTTTCATTTATGGTCTAAAAATGATCACATATTTTGATCTGAATAAACTTGGCTTTAAGAGCATAGTGTGATGAAATCTCACCTCTAACTGTGTAAATCGCAAACCACGAACTTATACACAAATTTGCGAATCCGATACAAAAGGTTTGTCATATCATAACATGTACTCACTCACGCATTTCGTGAAATCACTTTGCTTGTATGTATTACTTAAGATTACTAGCGTGACCGAACCATTACTAATGTTTTGTTAACGAAAATGGAGATAATTGATTACTAGTGAATAGTGTCTGAATATTTTGACTTCATATACATGTATGACTAAAGCGAAGCTGTATAAGTCATCTGTGCACAAGTGTGTGTTATTAAGAGTTGTATTAAATGCCAGTCACTTCCAACAAATTATGGGATTTGTTTAAACATTTCGGTTAATTTCAACTGTCGGGTACTCGTCGTGAACCAACATCAGTTACAGAGGTCACCGAAAACCAGGGAGCACTGTACAGCTCTCTTTTTCCTGTTTTGGATATCTCCAGCACTCCGAATTCACAGCCTCGTCAGAGATCGAACAAAGAACCTTCGTGTTATCAGACCATGCTCAGTGACCATCCAGCCACTGAGTATGGAATTCAGTGGCCCCAAATTCGAACGTTTTCAACTCATGGTATAGCTCTGCTCTCTGCGATGAGAATCCACTTCACTGGTTGCAATGGTGGACCACAATGGTCAACAGATCAGAGTATTTCTGACTGCTAGACAGGAAACAGTGTTGAATTGACGACATCGTAAACGTTTAGAATGATTATCTTAGAGTAGTGTGAATGGTGAGAATATAAATATTTGTCTATTTATTTTGTAACTAAGATCTGTGGTAAATTGCAATCGGCAGGCCCAACCTTTAGCCAAAAATGCGTGGGATATTCATCTGCTGTTTTATGAAAGCTTACTTTCATTTTGAAATTTTTTCAACTAATTATACTTAATTATCATCAGTGGAAATATACAGAATTCTACTGTCCATTGTTCAGCTCTGTTGTTTGACAAAGGGAATGTATATAATTTGGAAAATCTTGAATTAAAGAAATGAGATCATTTGATAACAGATACATTTTTTGTCTAGTATCTTGATCTTAGCTTTTAGAGACAAAGTACAAAGCAAAGACCAGCTTTATCACTATGTACAGACAAGCGTAACTGTACAATACAACAGAATATACGCAGTAGTCATAAAAATTTAGTGTACCAGCGCGGAAGTAAGAAAACAGACAATATCAGATGTATTTATGGATTTCAATGAGAATGCAGACAATAAGAATGTCTTACAACCAGTTCCCTTTATTAGTTTGAATAAAGAAAGAATGAACATATTTGCAGGATTCCGTCCAACTGCCTACATCCTAAATAAGTCAATTATGTGTCACAAAATTTCTCAATATACTTCTTACAGTGGTTGCAATTTGCAGATAGAAAGTATAGGCAACATAATTTCAAAGATGATGTAAATAGATAATTATTTAGTTTAGTTAAAAGAGTAGCTACGTATATGGTAATTAAACAAGGTGGTTGAGTTTAGATTTCGCCGAAAAACAACTATGAACTAGAAACAAAATACAAAATAGAACAACAGAATTAATTTTACATTTGGAACTTTAATAGTGATTTCATGTCAGTGAGTGAAAACAAAATCAAAATTGAGTGGAATGCTATGCCACAGAACCAAACAATCACGTTTACTAAGGTATTGAGAGATTAGCCATACTATCTTTCTGTATGCATAGATTGAGCTGAAGTCTTTCGATGACAATGGCTTTTGCAAACCAAAGTAACTTTGCTTTTTTTGTGTAGTGATTATTTTGACAGCCTGACTAATTTCCACTCTATGTCCCGTGACAATAAGGTGTCTAGCGATTACGCTTGATAACATTTTGTTGCCTTACAAACGAAGACATCTAAGGATATGCTCTTAGAATGTATAAAAACTTATAATTAATTTATTTAGGATGCATGCGGTTGAAGACAATGCGTGAATTAAAACGGGCTTGTGTTATCCTATAAGAAAAGTGTTTCAAGATGTTCCTGTACCATCCTGAGAAGGATGTTGAAGGTAGTTAGTAGGACTAGTGGTGCAAAACTCAGTCAGCTCGTCACTACATTGGTGGAAAGGCATCTGAATACATGTGAAAAATGGTCTAAAACCAAACTCTCCGACCCCCAACACCCCCTTTATTCCCAACTCTCTCCTTGTGTCTCTTCAGGTAGAACCAGAAATCAGTACAAGATAATATATGCTCGTACAACCAAGTATAGGAACTCAACGATACCATATTTGGCCCGTGTTCTAAGTGACAGAAAAAGTGTTAAGCACGAAACCTACGACTTGCTTTGTTGTTAATAACATAATTTTGGCCCTTCTTATTTCTTCCTTATTGTCTCTTATTTGTATTCCATAGTGAACAACCTTCTTAAACATACTTAGCTACCGAAAATTATTATCATTAGCTTACTTTTTATACTTTATTCTATTCCTTCTTTTGTGTATCTACTGGTCCCGACTATATTATCACTATGAGTATTACAAAACTGTCCTGCCATTAGCCATTATGTAATAATAGTTTTGTGATTGTTTTTTTTGTTCGGCAATACTAACTGACAATCTTGGTTGTGAACGCCATTATCACCATCTTAAAAATTCTGTATTATACAAGATTACTCACACTACCACTACAAACACTGCATTAAAGCTGACGATAAAACACCCGAAATGTTTATTTTGTGATGTTTAGTGTCGTTCAACGAAATTAACTGATCATCTTGGCTATAAACATTCTTAATAACATTTCATAACTTCGTGTATGACTATAGCAGTTACTGTTCACCACACATACACGTATCATAGCTTCTACTACCCAATACTGAAATATTATTTATTATTGTTGTTTATTCACTTTTCCACTTGGTATTTTTCGCATTTTTTTGTTAATTTTGTTTTCTGTTGTTTTTTTTTAATATTTTTTTTGTCGAAACACTCATTTTAAATATGCGATGAAATTAGATGCAATATTGTAGATATGTGCTGAAAATTCCACACTGTACAACTAGTACTGTTTCTGGAACAAAGCAAATTATTATTATTAATAACGTCTGTAGGTTTCCACTACAGTTACAGGCAAAACAAAAATGCTCGGAACTAAAATTCAGGTCTTGTTTTTATGGTTATAAACACTAAACTGTGTTTATTATAAAATCAAGTTCTTTACACTATTATAAATTGTCTTTCTCAAGTATTGGTTTTGTATAGATTTTGTTTGATTGTATGGAGGATTTCACTGTGAGCTGAAATCAGTTAGTTAGCCACTGGAAAACCTATGAATACAGGAAAGCTGCTTCGTCCTAATTTAGGACTCTTCATCAGTACGCGCCCACCAGGGTTCGAACCATGGACCTTCTGGTTACAAGGCGAGCTCGTAGACAATTGAGCCACTGAGACCCAATCCAATGGTTCTTGAATTCTAACTTCTGTCAGTTCACGACATAGCGCGAACACTTCGCAATGTCTTCTTCCATGAGTTACTGCCTCATCTTCAACCTGCTGTACCCTACTGGTCACGGCTTCCCACTAGAACCCCGGTGAACCCAGTGAATAGTGATTGAAATAACTGTACATCTTGATTTCCTGAGAGAAAAACACTTTTTGTGGAAGATTAAAATATCTAACAGAATCCTTTGACCATTTTACCAAAAATGTAGATATGACAGAGAAGATTTGTAGCTCAGGTGGATGATCTTGATGTGGTTGTGTTCTACGAGCTGGATAGTTAATTTGCTAAGCTTTCATCGCCCTACTAGGTGACATCTTCAGCGCATACTTCAATTTGATGAAGTGAGCTTTTAGATTTCTCCATGAAATTATTAATCGTCTCTCCTGGTGACCTTCGAGCTTATTGGTTGTTTTTGTGTGTTTTCACACCTTCTAGGTTGCTTGTGTTGGAACTGATTGTTTCTTTGACTTGAACTTTGACCCTTTGTGTATGAGATTTCCTTCTTATCGGTTGGTAAATTTTGTGTATCTTGACGTGTCTACTGATTGATGATTCACTGGAATACCAGACAGGCTTCTAAAAATTCTCTAGTATTCTTAGTGTTTCCTCTGTCTAATATTTGAACGTTGTTCCAGTCGAATTGATGTCCGTGGTTGTCTGTATGCAGTGAGGCGATACGTCGGAGTTGATATGATGTCTTTTGACGGCTAGCTTATGTTGGTGGATACGTAGACGAAGGGGACGTCCACTTTGGCCAATGTAGGGTTTTTCGCAGTTGATACAATCTATTCTATAGATGATGTTGGTTTTATCTTCTTTCGTTGTTGACTCTTTCGGTTAACATAGAATTGAGTGAAGTGACTCTGTTGGTTTGTGTACGATGTCAATTCTTAAAGATTTGAAGAGTCTTGTAGTGATTTCTGAGATATCCTTTAATATATACATGAATTTTGAATATATATATATATATGATGAATTTTGAATAAATCATCTTAAAAAACTGATTTCTACATCTTCTGAATCTTTCAGTGAATGTCATCATTTGTTATTTGAAAAATAGATTTGAGTTGACAGCTGGTTTTCACAAGTGAGAAAATATCAAATCTCTAAAATTATGTTTAATGCAATTATTTTGTAACTTGATAAGAACTGTGCTTGTCTGATGGAATGCTTGAAGTGCAATGCTGAAAAAAAAACAATTTCAAATAAAGATGAAATTAGGTATTTAAAGGTTTCATTTTTCAAGAGTTTTCTAAGTGACAATAATAATTTCGGTAGTATACTTCTTACTGCAAATTATTTCATCCTTAAAAATGTATTCATTTGAATAATACTTTTTATTATTCTTAGCACTGTCTGTCAATTTTAATTTCATATCCTGAAATATAAAAATCTATTTTACAGACATTCCTCTTCAGCATTAAATTGGAAATTTCTTTTTCCCAAATTCAAAATTAAATCACTTATTCAATCAAAACTGATTACTACTTCTCCTTCAAAAAAAACTAGTCCATTTATTTTCTCTCCTTTCCATTGAAATAGTAAATTGCAAAATTAGTCATCAGTAGAAAGAAATCTTGGTTTATTTCCCACTATTGTACTTAAAATCAAGAACTTTTAAGATTTCACTGATGCTTAAATGAACAACTAATAGAATATACTGTAACACGCATTTTTAGAGTAATGTTTTCCTCCGATATCTGAAAACTATGGATGGATTGGACACTCGCTGATGGGGAGGCCGCTGGGTGACATTGCGCGCGCGTCAGACCATCACTCGAGTGGAACCAGGCCAAAAAGGAAGCGGATAATGAGGCATCGGTGCAAGGGTGACATGGAGGAGATCGTGTGAAGAAGAGTTGAAAGAGTATGGAGTAACATGGATGCAGGTGAAAAGTACAGCAGAAGACAAAAGAAAGTAGAGACGTGCAGTTGAAACCCTATGTTCCACTAGGAACCCAAGGGAACAATAATCCTAATAAATTATATAATATTGTTGAAGCGGTTTCCGAATTACTTCGTGGTCAGTGCTGTTGGAGGTTTTTTCCCATTGTGTGCAGTTGAGGCAAAGATTCGCCTTTTGTTGTATTCTGTGTTCAGTGATGATGTGTAATGTGATATGATCCTCACATGATTTGCCCTTTTCGGTCTCAGCTTGTTTTGGCGAAGTATATAGCATCACATATATATATACTTCATTGATTGTCATTTATGGCCTGAAAATGATCACATACTGCGAAGGATAGTGTGATGAAATCTCACCTCCAACTGTGCAAATCGCAAACCATGAATTTTTACACACTAATTTGCGAATCTTTTCCTCCGATATCTGAAAACTAAGTAATTTATTTAAAGAAGTTTAGCTTTAGTTTCTTGTTGACTGTCGACAAATAGACTGTTGAAACTTCAGACGTCATACAAAATATCCAGTAAGACTTTTGATGTAGAATACCATAAAATTTGTGAGATTAAAAAAACTCACTTGATTACTTAAATAATCAGCTCTGTTCAATTCATTATGTTGGGTAAAAAGAAAAAAATTTCATGAAGAAGTTGATGACATTGTTTTGTAGTAAAAAAAACACTCTACCCTCTACACTACACCAAATATTATTATATCCCTTAATTCCTAGAGAAACATAGGGCTTCAGCTGCGCGTCTCCATTGCGTTCGGTTTTCTGCCAACTTTTTCACTCCGCTTCAAGTCTGTTACATGCTTTCATCTCCTCTTCACATGATATCCTCCAAGTCACCCTTGCACTGACGACCAGCTCGCCACTTCCCTTTCGGGTTCCACTCGAGCAACGGTTTGTCTAGTGATGTCACTTGATGGTTTCCTCAGTGTATGGCCAATCCATCTCCATTTCTTCCTGCTTATTTGTTTCACAATCGGTTCCTGGTTGAATAACATCAAATAACTATCCACTTAATGGGCACTACAGCTGATTGCAAACGTAATTAACAGTAACTAGATGTGACATTTTCTTCAAAAGCTTCAGTCTATTAGGCGTTTGCAGGAGATTTGTTTGATTATATTTTCTAATATCCCATATGTGGCATTCAGCAGTCACCAATGATGACGTTTCAGTAAGATAATGTTAAGTGAAAGGGGCTACTTGACATATATTCATTCATTCATCTATGTGCATTTAATCTTTTACCTGCTCTTGTGGAGCTGTTTATATTGGACGTTGTAAGTGTAATCTCCGAAAACGTGTAGCTGAACACTATCCGGTTTGGTTAATGAAAGGCGAACGTAGAACTGCAAAGTCATCTATTTGCGATCACCTGTTAGAGTCTGGTCATGTAGCCCCACGTGATTCATCCTTCAAGGTTATCTACATGGCAAAATCGAATCGATCCAAAAGTTCACGTTTTCTTCAATTATGCATAGCCGAAGCTTTAGCTATACATGAATAGAAACCTAAATTATGTGTTCAAAAACGTTTTGTCAAACCCCTTTCTTTACCTTGGTCATAATAATGTTCTTTCTAGTTTTTATTTTATTTTACCACTTGAATTCTTTCCACTTCACTTCACATCTTCATTCTTATCGTAATCATACTCCTAATTTTCAAAATTTTTAGACAACACTTGACATTTTTGATATCAATTTACCTATAAAACAATCTTTAAAATTTTTTAATTTATCCACTTCAACTCTACTCCTTATAACACTGTAATTATCGTTATTCTTATCACATATAAACGTACATTGACTGAGCAATTATTTAGTGCCACTTAATAGCCTTTTCTTGTAATATAAATACGACTGTACAGCTTGAAAATGAAGTCGTTGAAAAGAAATTTCTTCGCTGAAAAAAAACTGCATTCATCAGTTATTGGAACCTTGTAGCTGGTAAAAAAGATGACTGACAACTTCTTCTGATACTCAATGCATTTTCAATCAATTCATAAACGCTGATGTCCGTTGAAGTAACACCATTCATTGTTCAATAGGGACTTTCTCTCATATCAGACGATACTCTTCAGTAAATGAATGTTTTGTTCTACGGTTTATTTAGGTACACAGTGTTAGCTGTTTACAGCTCTTTTTTCATCAGCTGATAATCTACAGAGCTTTGAATATCAAAAGAATCCTAGATTAACCTATGAAAATTGCTACGTATCGCTTTAGTTCTGTCTCGCTCGATAAAAACGCATACTTACTCCTTACTGCTACATATGCAAGTTTGTGTAGGACTATGCATGACAATTAGGTCTGGAATAACCCTCTTCTAGATATCATTACCATAAAATAAATGGACTGAAAAATAGTCAATTACCACTAATCCTAAATTATTGTAACTGGCAAGCAAAATTAGTATTTTCACAGCAGTTTTTATTTCACGATATTGTTAAACAATTAGTCTCTCCTGTCTCATATTCAGCGGGACTCAGTTAGTTAGTGATTTACTCCATTGGTTTAACTGCTTAGTGTAATACGTTAAATTTTATTTACCATTTACTAATCAGCACTGACTAAAGATTACTGTGAACAGTTGTATAAAAAGATTATCAGCAAATGAAATAGAGAATAGTCGCCGTCATGATTAGTAGTTAATTGAAAATATATCATATGCATTTGGTTACCTTGTTAAAAGACATTAGCTAAAAATGACAAAAGCTTTTGGAATGAGTGCATAAATTTATTTAATTAGATAAAAAACATTCATTTCAGTCATATCATGTAAAAAAACTTGCGTCGGTGGCAAAGCGGTTAGGACGCTCACCGACCATGCAGATGTGCAGGGGTTCAATCCCCAGTCGACGCACTCCTTTACCTTGCTAAGCTGGAAATAATGCTTGTAAAGAGGAAAGGTTGGGCATAAGGCTAGAAACCCCATCCTGTGAAATAAACACTGCTACAGAAACTTCAAGCCACTAGCTTGAAGCCCTATGTTCCACTGGGGAACGTGAAGGAAAAAAAACGGAATTATTAGCATCGAATGATATACATATCCTTGGCACTGTTTTAACTAGACACGTTTTCAACTCACCTACTTTCAAAGAAAAAATTGTTTGAATCGGAAGTCTTCGGAATAACTGTCTGCACTGCAACAAACGGAAAACCGGACTTATTTAATATATATCAGTTATAAATGAATGATAATGCATAAATTCATGAGAAAAAAAATATGAAGTATAACTTTTGACAGTACTCTGCAGTGAGGTTGACAGACTAGTAATAAAAAATTCTCATTAAAAAAATGATATCACTCTGATGGTGGTCATATATCCTATATCAACGTTGTATATGCGTATACGCTGTCCTTGCAATTAAACGTTTTTCAGTTTTGAGGTTTGACGTAGACATTTAGAAGACATGGTTACTTTGGATAGATAGGAGACTGCAGAAGATATAGACGTCGTGGGTGATTTATGTCTGATGTAACGTAAACTCAAAAATCTACAGTCAAAAACAAGTTTACTGAAGAAGAATTAAGGACAAGACTTCAGCTGAACATAGAAAATTCAGAGATGATGAAGGTAACCATTCAATAACAACAAGCACCAGTTGCAATCAACCAGAGAAATTTGAATCAATTCACTCCCACTTATCCAGACACCATCGCTTTAACCATAAGCAGACGGCACGGGTGAAGATGTCAGGATCAGAATCAAGAAGGAATGATAGACCTTCATGACTAGGAAATCATTTTGGGAATCTTCTCCACTTGCTAAAAAGGACGAAATTTAGATATTCAGAAAATTTGCACTCGCATCAGAAAAATTTCCAACAGCCTTCTGCAAACTTTGATCAACACCTGCCTTCAGCCCATAGCCCAGATCAAGGGATCAGAAAAAATCAGCAATAAGGAACTTTGTGAAACAGCTAATTAAGAACCCACTACCTAACAAATGTGCTGAAGGAAAAAGAGATGAAGTGGGTAAACACTGAGAAGGCCGTCTAATGACATCCAAAGCCAGACCGTCGAGTAAAACTCGAATGGGGAACGACGGGTTTGCATGGGGAAGATCGTGTGAACATGAGATGAAAGCTTATGGGCAGTGTTTTAGCCAGCGTAAAAGTACTTCAGAGAACAATAATATCTGAGATGAGCTGTTTAAGTCCTTTGTTCCACTTAGAAACTTAGGGAATAATTACAAATCCTTCAATCGGTCATATTTTACGCCTTAGATAGAAAAAACTAGTACAACTACTGATAATTATTAAGAACTAATTTAATTACGGATGGATATAAGTCTGCTTTAGGCTGAGACATGCATTTCGAACTCAAAAGTAACCATTTAAAAATTTCACTGATTCTTTTTACAGTAATCAACCTGACTAGAATGCTTCTAAATGTATGACTCTCTAACCAGGTTGCTACTGTGAATTAGAGTAATTTATATAAATCATTTCCCCCACAATGCTAACTGGGCGATACAAGCGATTGTCAGCTACATTAGGCAATCGTATAAAGGATAAGATACGATCAAGATGAATCCCAAACTACATTAGTAAGCTTAAATTTAAAGCAGTCTCCGGCATCAGCGTTATTTCAAAGGGGTATTCTCAGTAAAATATTATATAATTTGATGAGCACTTGTGTCTGATACCTTAGATTATTTGGGTGGGATTTTGTTGTATAGCATCCTGTAGCACCAGTTTCAAAGATGTCGATTAGGACATCCAGAAAGACCTAAATCTTTGAATATCTGATTAGTGAGACTGTTTTTCACGTGGCAAATTAGGATAAATAAAAGTCAGAGCACTATTTATTTAATCGTCAACATTTTGATTCGACACTAGTAACCAGCGTAATGTGTCTAGTCCTTTATTTGGCGGAAACTGAATTCTATCAGTAAGCTTTGTAATGTGGCCACCAATCTAGGAAGCTTGCCATCATAGTGCACATTGATTTGATGATATTAGATGGTTGGAGGCAATCGGCAGGAAGCCTTGGACCTAGGTTTCGCGCTAGTTGGCACTCATCAGCAAGACGTATCTGCAACCTTGAAGGAACTCATGTCCCTTCTGGGATTCTAAGGTCAATCGCAAGCCCGAATAGCTCAGTGATAACGTCTCTGACTGCAGCAATGGGTGACGCGGGTTCGAATCTCAGAAGAGACATGATTTCCTTCAAGGTTGCAGATACGCCTTGCTGATGAATGCCAACTAGCACGAAACCTAGGTCCAAGGCTTCCTGCCGATTGCCTCCAACCATCTAATATCATCAGATCATCAACATATCACACATTTATCAAAATTATCTGAACAAATACCGCAAACGGCAAGCCATCATATGTTCTTTCATCCAATTTGAAGTTGGTGTTTCTCATGCGTTTACTGGCTTCATAAACAAAACTGAAATATACTTATTCTAACTGCTTCAATAGATAAAGTAAATTTACATTGTTTGCAATAAAGCTGACAGAAAATATTTAGGAAATTCCTGGCTTCAGCTTCCCTTGCAAAATAATTTATATAGTTGTGGACTGCTTTCTCTTCATCTTACCGTAACACTATACAGCAGCAATAACAAAACTCCAAAGGATATTCGATATGGAATCCTCTATATTTGCCCTCTTAATCAGCGATTACCTGTACTCGTTAGCTCAAGGAGTAATAGTGATGAGTGTACCTCAACATTCCATGGCTAGCATCACTAACAATGCTGGAAAACGTATCTGTTCCTTGTCTCAACCCGTTTTGTACTGAAGAGGAATGCACACTCTGGCACGAATATAATGCTCTTTAAAAACCTTTTAGACTAAAGCGGTCAAACAATTTAACTGTATCATCCAGTCGAAAGGTACAAGCTAAAAGGACGTTTAGAAGCAGAGGGTGTTGTAATAGCATTAAGCTTTATCCATTATTGTTCATTGGCCTACTGTCCATCCTCAAAAGATTTACTGTTAAGTGCATTCTTATAGAAATACAAAAATGTTCATATCGTCCTTTCCTGATATCCTGAGTCAAGAACTAAGTGACAGAAAGTGTCCTTATTTGGTTGTACAGCTCACATTCTGCCCTATTAAGTGTGATATAAGGCTTGAACAGAGTGATCAATCGTAGAATAAGAAGATCGAATTTTGTAAGTTGTTACCACTGTCCATTCAATTTCCATGCTATCCATCTGAGAACCTCATTTAACTTAGCGTTTGTCAAATAAACCCGTAGCTGAATTTAAAGCTAAACTTTCAGTGAATAGATAAGTTGTCAATAAGTAGTAACTTACACGGAAAATTCGTTGATTATCGCTCCCGCTTATATGAATACCACCAGTAATTTGATTTATTTTTCATTCGGTTTCCATCATATAAATTTAATTACTACCCAACAGAATAACACCACCGAAAATAAAATCTTCCATCTGAATCAGGTACTAATTGACATTTTTTATAAAGGAGTTCACTTGTGTTTTCGCTTCAAATAAAATCTAGCACATCAAGTTTAAAAATTTTCATCTGTCTATTTATTTTTGCTACAATCAGTTTCCCAAATCATTCAAGATTTATTCCAAAGAGATTCCGTTGGTTGCACAGTGGTTAGGACTCTCGCCGACCATGCACATGGTCCGAGGTTAGATCCGCTGCTGACTGACATCTGATATCTATGGTCGGCCTGCAAAATTTGGGATACCGATATCCATGCTGAAAATTCCATACTTGTACTAAAAATACAGTGTGGAATCAAGCTGTAAATCAAAAAAAAGTTTAATACATTTTGCAGGTAAAAGAAATTCAATTAAATTAATATGACCCGTTGAGCAATAAGTGGCTCTCGTGGCCCAAGTGGTCTAATGGATAACGCTTTGGCGTTTGAATCTAAGGGCAGTGGGTTCGAGCCTCGGCGGGAACATTGTCACTCACCGAGAAATGCATCCGGTGATGAGTCTCAAATGGGACGAAATGCGCATCCTGGATTCCACTGCTAGTCACCATCCACAGATTAAAAAGAAGTTAAAATTGTCTGACAAAAAGCACACATTCAATAGTCAGTTAATAATCATCGTAATCTCTTTATAGTGAATGGTTTTTATATCATTCACATAATTAATAGCAGAAACTGCTGTGGAATAGCGTTTCTTTGTCCAGAAACTTCAAGCAAAATAATAAATGACAGAAAAACCACCCTGAGTTTGGTTTTTTTCTCAATTTTAATAGGAAGTTGAGAATCAGCAGGTGTTAGACATTTTAGACACTCACGAGATTAGAAAACACCACTGAAGGTCATATTTTAATGGATTCAGACAAACTGAGTAAGAGAAATTATCTGCAATATATTTATGGAGTATTCTGCTCGTCCAGATCTCAAACAGACCACGATAATCACAAAGAATAAAACTATGAGGCTGGCAAAGGTAAGGTAGAGAAGAATACGCCTAGTTAATTAGGCTTTAATGATAATGGAAAAATGATATCTCACTATGCAATCGATGCAGTTGATATTCAGGTGCAAAAGCCGTTCTCTGAAGTATTCAGACTGCACGCTAAAAACGCAATGCATCAGAGTTCAGAGTTAGACTAGAAAATACCAAATAAATCTGATGCTTGATTGGGGCAACGAATGACGGAACAATGAAGCTGAATAACCCCTACACGCCTACGACATGCAGTATTTTGCGTATGTGAATGAAATCCTCCTTAACACAATATATGCAAAACAGTTTATTGAATGAATAGAAGTTTAAAATAAGATCAATTAAGTAGTTTGCTGGTGTGAAAAAGATTGATATTCAAAACACTATTGAAGCGTCAACAAATTTGCTAAATTATATTACTACTGTTTGTATGAATGTGATCAAATCAAAGCAGAAACGAGAAGAGAGGATGGTTCCATCAAAAGAACTATATTTAGAAACCTAGAGACCAAAGCTTAGTATACACATTTCCTTAGCTTCGTACCAATGAAAGACAAACGTAATCTAATAAAGTGCTTAGCATTTAGAGTGAGGTCTGTTTGTTCCGAAGAGTGCGTAGAGGAAAAACTCCAGATTATCCGAGACATTCTAAGCAAGAACGGATATCCAGAGAAGTTCATTAAATCCAACATAGGTTATAATAGTCGTAAACATGAACTGACAACTGTGGAGAAAAAGCCCTTGTTTTTATGTCTCCAATTCAAGGGAGATACTTCTGCGGAGATTCTATCCCAACGTTTAACCAGGGCGATCAAGAAAACTTTCTACTCTGCACGTCTGTGTCTATCCTTCATTAACCGTCCAATGTTCACCTAGCAACTCAAAGATGTCTTACCCAACCTTAGCTCTACTTCATGCATATACCATTTCAACTGTTCCTGTGGTTCAAGTTATATAGGGCATACGATTAGGCACGTTCGTCTACGGGTTCGAGAACACTTACCAGCTTGGTTCAGCAGGGGAGAAATTAAGTACATAAAAAGCTTGATCCTGCCACACTTGGTCGATACTGAACATCGTATCGACGTCAACACAGCTTTCAGGGTTATAGCCCAAATTCCGAAGTCGTTATCACGTACAGTTCGCTTACGTCTCCTACACATAGCTGAAGCTGTTGCAATAAGATCGACTAAACCAGAACTTTGTATCCAAAAAGGACGCGTCCAGACGTTGTTCCTACCGTGGCCAACCTTAGATTGAAGAATTTTCTTCTCACCAAGAGTGCTCCTTCCCCTTAACCCTCTTGGTTTTTTTTCTTTTTTACTTTCCTTATTATTATAAATATTATTATTACAACTATTATTATTATTCGTCATAATTTATGCCCTTTATGAAAACATTCCCTCAATACTATCGAATTTTCATTTATACGGACTTATTATTAGAAATAAGAAAGACTACACGATGAAGTCTACTGATATCCTAAAAATTTTTGTTTCCAATAAACTGTTTTCTCAATGTTATTTTAATTTCATACTCCCACACACACGCACATGTATGAATCACCGTAATCACTTTGATGAACCACTTAGATTCCAAATGAAAGGTGACAGAATGACAAAAATGATTATTATTTACTCCTTCCACACGGACGAAGGAGGATGTTGAAATATTTTCAGAGCTCAGAAAGGATCAGTTTTGAAGCCGGTTAGGAAGAAAACCGATATCAACTAACGGAAAGGTTGACTGACTTGTTCTACTAAGTATTTCACTTCAAATGGAGTCTAACACACTATGGTTTGAAAATAACATCTATATATGGCAATCCCTAGTACAATTTCAGTGTTCACAGGTTTAATCTAACCATATGCTCACTTATTTTCCGAAGAATTTATGAGAAGTTTACATTTTTTCATCTCTTTTTTATCCATTTCATTGAGATCCTGTCCACTAGTATAAGGCATGCAGCATGTACAAGAAATTAAAATTATTTTACGAAAACGTCAGTCAGTGAATCACACTACTCAAGCTTTCAGGCCGATAATATTAAGTCGATTAGGTTTGAGAAATACTGAAAGGCAACAGTTACCGAGTATGTTATCGATGAAACTGATAATTAGATACAAAAATTGTCTCTCCAATGTTTTCAGACAGCATTGGCGAAAAGTACTGACTCAGCGTTCAGAAGTAAACTTGTAGATACCAAACAGATTCGATAACTGATTGAGTGATGAAGGATGATGCAATCGAAGAACTCCTCCATGTTTCATATGTGTAATATTTTGCGAATATGAATTACACAGAATGTTAAAAGTAGGATGTGAAGTGAAAAGAAGTTTGAAAGAAGATGAATTGCGCGAAACAAACTCTGAAACTATATTGAAGCATCAAAGAGTTTTCTGACTTCCGTTACTAATGTTGATATGAATGTGGACGACTGAAATCAAAAATAAAACAACATGAAGACGTTCACTGACATTTCACAATATACATTTCAAATAGACTGCCATCTCATCACTACTTGAAATACACACCCACCCCAAAACACACCTGAATCACCTTAGTCAATTTGAGAAAACATCATGGATTCGAGGTGAACGATTCAGATTTCAAAATGAGAAGAATGATTACCACTTGTCTTCCTATTCTTGACATTGAGGTTATTAAAAATTCAAATCTTCAAAGTTGTCAGTTACGAAATAAGTTACAAAGCAAACAGGTATCAACTAACGGAAGGATGAAGTACACTCAAAGGATACTCAGTCGTTGTTTAAATGCCGTCAGCATTCAACCACACATCTACACAAACAGTCAGACAATGACGTACTCCAGTGTACTCAGTAGTCTATATGTGTTTATTAGCCTTCAAATTAGATCTCACCTTCTATCCACTTGATAGTTCCACTCACCTATATTTTAGTGTATCAACAAGGTCAGTTAAGGCATTTTTTCTGATAGTTAATCAATGTGGATTAGTAATTCAGATCAAGAGGAACTCATTGAACTGAATATGAAAGGATGAATATATTTACATAAAAGTCTAAGTGTTTTGACTATCAATCAATGTAGATTTGATACATTGCTTAGATTTTTGTAAATATTTACATAAATCTATCTGGATTCACGATGTTCGTCGGATTAAATTTACTATGAAACTAGAAATGATTTAATTGGGGCTAAAAACGTTTGACAATAAACAAGGGCACCCAGTGTACAGAAAATGTTTTTTTGGAAAATCCCTCTTGTTGGTACTTATCTGGATTTTTCAACTAATTCTATAATTTTTATCTGTTTTCCTCCTAGACTGTATGTCATTATTTTGATATTTTTGTATCACATATTGACTAGATTTTTGTTATGTGTTATTGTCCCTGTTTAATCTATAATTGTAATGCTTCTCTTTGCGGTTGTGTGTACGTTGATAATGTGTTGCACGATGTCATTTTGTTTGGGTAAATGAAGGTGATTCTGACCTTCGACTGTTTGCAGCAAGTGTTGTCGTGGGATTCTCATGGATGGAGTTTTGATCCCACCTTCTTAAATACTGCGCTTGAATCCAAGTATTCTTTTTTGTGTTTAGACTGGACTGTATAGCCGCCTAACGAAACTGTTGAGATAATTTTGAATTTTTGATATTATTATGGTTGAATTGAATCCTATGTAGATTCCAATCACAAATAATAGTCTTTCTTCTGTTTTTGGTGCGTTTTATGACTGTGCGTTCTTTAAGGAAGCTCCAGACACTTATACAGTAGGAGGCAAGGATTGGTCCTCTGCATTTATACCACAAGGAGTTAGTTTCAGTTGCTACATCCACTACATAAATATATATGCATATATATATGTACATATACATTATTGTGTTCAGTATGTGTGTTAATACACCCCCCACCAGTGATTTATTCATCAAATGCTTTTTTCAAGTACCAAATGTCATATATATATATATGGTGGCCTGCTTAAATCAGTGGGCTACTATAATTTTCATCCATCAAAATGCCGAAACTCTTCTGCACTTCTTATTATTTTAGTGGTATAATTATATCAAATGACGAGTACACTAACTCGCGCGCAAATTTAATTAGTCCCTTACTATACGCTATGCATTGTTCGAAGGAATTGAACAAAAAATGCACAGAATGGGTTCTCTTCTTATTTGCGGCAACACTACGACAAAATGATGTACTTCAGATTATTGCTCTACTTGTTAATTCTGCATGAAGAGGAAATATTTTGGAACTAATTACTCTGAAAATTTCTGTAATTTATATTCACATATTGTCTGAAATAAAGCTTTACAATTATTATTATGATTATTATTTGCAAAGTATCGTTTATTAATAAAATTTCATTTAAAATCAATAGTTCATTTTATATTCGAGAAAATTCATTTTAAAATTCGAGAAAACTTTATCGAAGACGCTGGTTACAGAAACACCATGTGAAGGAATTCCGGAGAGTCCTAATAAATTCGTATTCAACTTCTCAAGTTATAAGCTGAGTCAGATAGAAACAGAAGCACTTTCACTAGGATTCAGATTCCACATCCCAATGAAATTTACCAACAAAATTGATGTCGAAACCCAGTTCGAAGGATTTTACCGACAACTTCCCGAATTAAAACCAGTGGATGACGAAACACAAGGTCGGTTTAAATCTTGACTTGTCAACATTGCTAATCAATATATCATATCACCGAATCAAAAATCTGCAGTTTTGTCGAAAGATCATCAAATAGAATTAAGAGACTTAATGAAAAATGACTCTATTGTTATTCTATGACCCGACAAAGGATCAGGTTTTGTGATAATGGATAAAGATAACTATGTGAAAAAAGTGGAATCAGTTCTGAATGACTCGTCAACATTTCGAACTGATCCTTCGAAGAAAGAGCAAACCGAATCGATGAAAAGACGGATTACAAAGAAACTAAGAGAACTTTTAAAGAAGAAGTTGATTGACAACAACATATACAAAAAACTGAAGCTAAGGGATCCAGATTGCCTTGCCTGTATGGTTTACCAAAAATGCATAAGCCTGACTTTCCTATGATACCAATATTATCCATGATTAATTCGCCGTATCACAAAGTAGCTAGGGGGCTAGCAGAAATGTTAGAACCAATCCGTGGTAAATTAGCAGTCTACAGCCTGAAAGACACATTCCAGTTCGCTAAACAATTAATGAATCTAAACATCTCAAATAAATTTATGGTGTTCTTGGATGCGCCTTTACTGTTAACAAAGATCCCATTGGAGGAAACAATACAAACTATATGTCAACATACCGAAATCAAACAACTTTTACTTATGTGTACCAAAGACGTACGGTTCCAGTTTAACAACGCTCTATACCGCCAAATTTACGGGTCGCCATGGGAAGCCCCTTGGTTCCAATTCTGGCAGATATTTTTATGGGTAGCCTAGAGCAAACAAGGTTAAAATCCTCAGTCAGTAAGACAAACTTCTATACCAGGTATGTTGATGACACTTTCGTTATTTGTCATCCTTTCAATGATGCATCTCAAGTATTAAAAGTCTTGAACAGCGCCCATCCTAATATTGAGTTTATAATGGAGTACGAAAAAGAGAAGTTACAATTTCTTGACTTGGGTATCCAACGAGATATAGACTTCAAAATCATAAGATATATACACAGAAAAGTGACCTGGAGGGCGGTTAATCTTAACTTCAAAAGATTCCGCCCTAAAAGTTACAAAAAGGGATCGATGATAACATTATTTGATCGTGTGAAGAAACTGCGTTCAAAATAAAAGATTGAGGAAGAGCTATCCATTGTGGAGAAATGCCTACGCGACAACGGTTACCCACAAAAGTTCATCGACAAGTATGGGAAACGTCATGTTGAAAAAGTGAAAAGTAGCAAAGTAATAAAAAGCCTATCTTTCTGCAGCTTGCACTCAAAAGTGATGATACTGCTAGTAGAATAAGACGCAAACTGAACGCTGCCCTGAAAAGAACATATCCAGCCGCCAAGCTTGTATATGTTTATCAAACAACTAGTTGTTTGGAAGAACAGAGAGAAGGGTTATTGTCCGCATTTATGAACACATCCCAAAGAACCTGAGAGTGAAGGGACCGCAAGCATTAAGCAGTGCGATTGCTCGTCATCTATTAGACAGTAGTCATAATGTAGACAACCTGAAGTCGTTCAAAATAATCAACAAGCAAAAGAAACCTAGCTTGCTACGCTTTGCTGAAGCAATTGCTATCAAACGACTTAAACCAAATCTGTGTACGCGGAAAGAGACAGTGATGAATCTTGCACTGCCCTGGTGATAACAAAAAATATACAACTTTCATGAGTCAACCCTTTTTTTGTTTAGAAAACTCTACTCTCTCATCTAAACATGACTCACCCTACCTTGTTTCTTTTCTTTCCTTTTTTCCTTTTGGCTATTTGACAAGACTTTTCTTTAGTTACGTAATCTACTTTTTTGTTATGCTCTTTCTAGTTAAACCTTGTTTCTATGCACATATATATATATATATGCAACCTGTTTTTTGTTTCAAAACCTAATTACCTAATTATTCTATAAATAGTCAGTGTTTGTAACTCCTAATCAGTTGAATCATTCCGGACTAATGTTACTTCTAATTCCTACTAATTACTCCTTATGATCGTGGAAAAGTATGTTCAAATGTAATTCCTATTTTTTTTGTTCAGGTTGTAATTAGTTGAGAAGAATCCTCGAAATAATAAAAAGATGAGCTCATATTATCTTGGTACAATTGTTGTTCTTGCTTTGTTCATTTTATATTTCTTTGACCATTGTTCTTAGACCTTATTTGGTAGGAAATATTATAAAAGCAAGATAAAACTTCATGTTTGCATACTGACAGAAAAATATTCAAAACGGAAGTTTGCGGTTCAAAATAAATGTACAAGAGAGTATTTTGTTGAAGATTTCAGGAAACAGAACTTGCCTCTTTTCAAAGTATAACTGTCAATGTTTTGTTTTCTTTTCACACACAACTATAAACTACAAAACACTGGTTGTTTAGTATGTGTCATAAAAGTGAAATTATGTGGTAAATATTTTTCAAAAAAGATGAGATTCTGTTTCTCTCATGCGTCGAATCAAAAAACAACTAAAGCTTCGAGAAATTATAAAATTCAATAAAAAAAATAACAACGGTCCCTTCAACTTTAAAAAAGAAGGATTAAATTCCTGTCTAAAACCCGTACACAAAGCATTAAATAAAACAGGCAGTCAAACAAAGACAAAAAAGCGAAAATGTAAACCACGATTAAGAGTATGGCTAAATAAGTGAGGGGAAAAAGCCTTTCAGACTAAATGGAATCAACAACAGGGTTTGTATTGTGTACAAATTGTGAAATGGATTTACTTTTAAAAGATAATAGTAATAATAGCTTTATTGTTTGCAGCATTTATATATTGTTCAAAATTTTCAATCCCGGTGGGTGCTCACTGCTGAAGGGTCCCAAACCAGAACGAAATAGTTTATTTCATAGTTTATTTTCTATTCACCGTGGATCTTCAAATAAAATATCACTTGACAGCAGACCATTTGAAACACTTCTGCCCAACTTGAAGCGCAGACCAAGAAATTGTGATGTCTATTCTTTGTCTTCTTCGGTAAATGCATGTGACTGGGTTGAGTGGCAATTAGAAAAGCTTCAGGAATCCATTCTGTGAATCAAGGAACAATCCACGAATAGCTATCTCTTGCATTGCAATAATTCTCAACCCATGATAATGTTTCTTCTCCTCATAATTGTGAAATATAGATAGGATATTTCCATAGCCCAAATTTAAGCAGGCCACCAAGATGTATGTTGAGCTTAATCAATGCCTAAATTGAAAATCATTGTTTGTATTCAAGTGTTGGTCTGTAGGGATTTGATTGGTTACTGGATTTTCATCATGAGCTGACATTAGTTAAAGAATCATTAGAAAACCGGGGAGTACAGCACAGCTGTTTCGTCCTAGTTATGGACTCTTTATCAGTACACACCCATGGACAGGGTTCGAACCCAGGACCTTCTGGTTACTAGGCGAGCTCGTAGACCATTAAACCACTGAGATCCTATCCAATGGCCAGCCCATGAATTATAGCTTCTGCCAATTCACGACATAGTGCGACCCCAGCCAATGTCTTCGGCGAGTATTTCTCATCACACCCAACCTGCTTCACCCTACCGGTCACGACTTCTCACTAGAACCCTAGGTATTATTTGTAAACACTTTCTCGATTCGTTTCTAAGTCATAATATAATCAAACGAATACCTTATAACAATCTTAAGAGTATTAAAGCATTTCATCACATGAAGATATTGAAAAGCTCATTGTATTTAAATCCACTACATAAAATAAATATAACAAATAAATATTAAGGTAGGTTTCGCATGGATTTAATACTGAATAATTTAAGATGGGCTCCTCTTCCCCAAGATAATGTGCCACCGTTAAGTAAAAACTACTCAGCTCACTTATATTAAACAAAAGGCTACTGAAAAGTGACCTTCGTGTAGAATTAGAATATGCACTACCTAATCCTCTGTGTGAATAAATGAAACCAGTGAAATACCTGTTTCTAATTCAATTTTGATTTTCCTATTAATTCACTGGACCGAATTACTTGGCCTATGTTGACATGACGGAGATGTGTGAGGTTTATCTTGGAGTAATTCGGTGGATAGTGACCACCACTGGAATCCAAGATAGTATTTGATCCTATTTGAGACTCGTTGTCTGGATATGCTTGCATTCCTCAATAAGTGGTGGTGTGCCCCTGAGACTCAAACCCAGTGTACCTATCCTTGCAAACTGTCATTCACTAGGAATGCAGTTACATCAAGCCGACGAAGCCGGAATAGAACGAAATGAGAATACTGTATTCCACTACTGGTGATAATCCCCCAAATTGCTTAGTTGAGACACTGTTAATTTAAGAAAGAGCTATCTAAATTATGTGAGACACTAAGTTAACTCTCTTGAAAGTATAATTCCCCGCGTGGGTTCGTACCCCACTCCCAGCACCAGTGCGTTGGTGGCATAGCGGTTAGGATGCTCGCCGACCAGGCACATGGTCCGGGGTTCGATCCCGGCCGACGCACTCCTTTACCTCTCTATGCCAGAAATAATGCTGTTGAAGAGGAAAGGTTGGGCATGAGGCTAGCAACCCCATCCTGTAAAAATAAACACTGATACAGAAACTTCAAGTCACTAGCTTGAAGCCCTATGTTTCACTGGGAACGTGAAGGAAAAATTAAAATTATTATTAAGTTAACTCTCTTGAAAATATAATGGCGTATGGGTTTTACAGTCAGACATACAACTATAACTGTATAGTATTACCAGGGGTATATTCTTATGCAGTGATGAAAACAAAAATTCAGAAAAGGAAGAAAGAAAGAAACTTATGCATTATAGCATCTTAAACAATGCACTAGTAGTAATAGAATTCATTGAATCAAATAAATTCAATTCTCATTAAGAGAAAACGCATGAATAAGCTGTGTACAAAAGTAAACATGTATGTAAACTTTTGCAGTGTTACGTCACTACGAATAAAAGTAATGATGCATATGAAGAAAAACTAATATATTATAATGGGTTAAAGAAACTTAGAAGCTCTAATCGATGTTCACGTAGTCATAAAAATGCTATGAACACCAGAATAACAGCTCAGATAAGTTGGAAATGTAGATTTGAAATTATGATGTGCGAACCGATTGTGACTATTTACAGCACTACCAGTGAAAGTGTTATCCGACTCAGTCTTTTCACCTTTTCTAACAACTATTTTTTACTGTAGATATCCCTATCCATAATCTACGATGAGTAACTAAGGTTAGGCACTACACTCAACATCTGGACAGTTTTAAAAAAATATTGCATATGAGTTTGCTTTGAGTATTTGGAATGTATTATTAAGACGGTTTTAAAAGGCATTCACTAATACAGAAAATGTAAAAATAAAATATATAATGTTAGCAGTAATAGTGATGATGATAATAATAATAATCATGACGACAAACATGCTAAATATGTGCAAGACAACACCAACAATAAGGAATCTAAATCATCAGTAGTAATTCCATACAAGTTAGGAATCTCGGAAACCATACGCAGAATTCTTAACAAGGCAGAAATAAACGTGGCTGGCATTCAAAACCACAAACTCAATTAGAAACAAGCTTTGTCGGTTTATCTAATACGCTGCCTACAATGATTGTCAGGTCAAATACATAGGTCAAACTAGTAGAACAAGGGCAGTCAGACTAGCCGGACATAAAAACCTAGCAAAATCTAGATTAGTTGACCCGAATAAGATAAGAAATCCGTAGAATAGTTCATTTATAGCACTACACTACACGCAATTACACACAACCATACACTAGGAGTGCATACGATGAAAGTTTTCAAATCTAATGTTGTGACAAATTGGAGGGGCAGATTGATAACAAAAGCTTTGTTTATCGAGTCGACTGAGGAGAATACGTATAATAGGAATGATTCAACACCTGTCCAGTTGGATATCTGGAAACTTCTATTACTCCAGCAATGACAAATAGGAGAGAACAAAGAAAACTATAAAAGTCAAGTTTCGAAGTCGTGTGATAATAATTGATATGATTATGAAGAATAAATTTTGTTCGTAACTTTGTCATGCAGTAAATAATACTGTTTCACTGTGTGATACATCTAATAAACACAGTAATATGGAATTACTTACTACCACAGTGCCCAAGTTTTACACATATAGTAATATAGGAAATGCTTATTGAGTTCATATTTTCTATGAAGCCTGGGTTTTCACCACTTATGTTTGTTGAAGGTAAGTTGTCGGTAACTCTCAGCTATGCCCAACTATTCGATTTACCATTCAAATAAATACCCATCTTATTTTCATTGATCTAGTAAAGGTCATTTGGATACTGAAGACTAAGTAATTCTCCTTCACACCTTTGAGTTATCAAGCTCCAACCTGATGTATTTTTTCACTAAAGCTAATGGACTTATATGCAGATAAACTTAGTATTATCGTTAAAGTTGAAAAGAAGCATTTTCCTACCTAAAGGACATTATCTACAGTCAACAAAAGCAAAAATATTCCATTTTTAAAACATTTAACTTCATAAAATACAAGAAATCAAATTTCACCATTAAAAATGAAATTTTAAGAAATATAAATAAGAGTTCGAATTATTTTAAAGTTTCAAGAACACCAAAAAGAAGAATTACTTACCTTCAATTTTCTCAATAATATCAGTCTTATTACCCCATAAATTGGAAATCAGTTAAAGAAAAGAAACGATTTAAACCTGCTTCCAAACTTCCACAGTTTACTTAGCAAATGCCTGTGTACCTACTAAAACGAGCTGTCGTTGATTGTGAACACTGAACGTTTGTACATTGGCCTCGGTCACCACTGGCGGGCCACTCGAAGGCGCGAATGATTCAGTCGTGTACAAGTTGGAAGAAGACGAAGGAATACGAGTAAAAGTACAATAAATTCCTTGTAAAACATTTGTTTATAGACGGCGGTATGCCTTGTACAGAGGAGTGACTTTAACTACCAAACAATACAACTTATTACAATTCCTTTTGTTTTGGAATTAAGGTCAATATTGTATTTAGTATTTGTCGGTTCGTGCGTCTTTGAAGATAATAGGAACATAGGTTTAAGTTCCTTGACACCAGCATCCACACACTTTATTGACTTTTGTTATATTCAGGTGTTTTTCTAACTTGAAATTACTTTAAAAACCATGATACCTTATGAAACAAGAACAGTGCACCTATGTTTCAAAAAAGGCTCATTATATATTGATGTCAGGAACCAAAGATAGTGCAGTAGAATAGTACGTGAGATGGGTAAATTATAAATTATTTATAGACAACTCTCGACTTTCATCATATTTCTTCAAATGAAATAAAGCTTGTAAAGAAGCTTTTCATAAAATATTTTCAACATCAAGGATTTTAGCAACAGTGGTTTAATAATTTCAAGAGTTAGTTTGTGAGGATACGAATTTCTTCAGCTTCACGGACAGATTCACTTAGAGCATCATTGAAAACCAGGGAGTACTGGACATCTGTTTTGCCCAAATCTGCGAATTTTCGTGAGAACGCACCCACTAGTGTTCGAATGCAGGATCACTCGATGTCAAGATGAGCTCGTAGACAGTTGAGCCACTAGGAACACATTTATTGGCTCATAAATTTCAACTTCTACCAGTTCATGATTTTATCCCAACCATCAGCCAATATCATTGGCGAGCACTTCTCATTAGGCCCGACCTGGTGTACTGCCCTGGTCATAGCTTCTCCCTAGAACTCCGAGGAACTTTGTCACGTCAGATTAATTTTTAATGGTTAATTTAATATTTAACTGCAATTGACTTTAGGGTTTAAACTTAAACTGATTTGTGCCAACGAATGTTTCAAGACGACTGCTTATTTTCTTTCATTTTCCGCATTGAATGCTACTAAACTGCTGTGGCTTTGATTTGGTTTGATAGAAATCCAGACATTTTATGCGTATGATATCTAATGTAGGTATCTACAAAGGTTTTCAGCTTTCTTTAACATCACTTAATTTTAAAATCAAAGTTGCACTAAAAGACGTTCAATTTTTCATAAATGTACAACACTAAGAAGTGGAAAATCCAAAGTTATATTATTCCACCGAAGAGGAATTATTCCTTATAGTATAACAAGACTTATAATAAATATTATATCACAACTGCAGTTATTTATTATTATTCCCTTGCGTTCCGAGTGGAATATAGGGCTTCAACAACATATGTCCACTTTGTTCTATTTTCTGCCGTCTTCTTCATCTGGATCCACCACTGCCCATAGTCTCTCATTTCATCCTCGCGCAATCTTCGTCATGGCAGCCTAGGATGACCCACTCGTCGCTTCCATATGGCGCGCAGTGTCATTCAACGGCCTCCTCAATACATGCCCGATCCATCTCCACTTTCGCCTACATATTTGTTGAGCGATCGGCTCCTGATTGATTTGTTCCCATAGTTTCTTGTTGCTGATTCTTTCTGGCCGGCTATTTGATTTTCAGTATGGAGCCAGCCAGTGAAGGCAGATGTTGATGAAAGTCTGCAACAAGCTGTTGAAATTCCTTTTCATCAAACGCAGTGCAAGTTTCTGAACCGTATAGAAGAACTGAGAGATTTCAAATTGGTGTTAAAAATGCGAATCTTTTTCCTTATGCTGAGTGTGGAAGATTTACAAACTGGTCTCAGGTTGATGAAGGCGTATCTTGCCTTTCCGATCCTGACTTTGACACCTTCGTCCGTTCCAGCTGCCTGTAGCTGAAACCATGCTACCCAGATAAATGAAGGCAGTGTTTTCTGTTAAATCTCTCTCGTTGACGGTGATTGGTGCTGGTTGTTGTTGTTGTTGATTGGCTACCTTCTCCCCTCCGTCTTCTCTGTGGTGACTTAGAGTCCTGTTTTCGCTGCCAGCCTGCTTCCTCAGACAGTTTGTGGTTTTTTCTAGCAAGTCTTCGAGTTTGTGTGGCATTAGACATATGTCATCCGCCAAAGCCAGATCTTCTACAGTATTCTTATCGATAGTCTAGCGCATTTCTGATTCCTTACCCCCAGCAGTCTGACACATAATCCAGTCCACCACAATTACGAATATCATCAGTGATAATAGGCAGGCAGTCTTGTCCTACTCCTGTATGCATTTCGAGCGACTCGCTGAGTTTTACGTTGCGGATCATCGGACACGTGGTATTGTCACACAACCAACTGACGAATGAGGGTGATAAAGACTTGGGCACTGCACGCCGTAGTGCCGAAGTAGTTACTTCTTGGTGAACGCTGTCAGTCGAGGGGCTTTTTGAAGTCAATGAAGCTGAGGTAGAGTTCTGACTGCCATTCTATGCTTTGTTTGATGACGATGCGTAGAGTTGCAATTTGATCAGCATATGTTTTCCCTTTCCTGAACACAGTTTGTCCGGGCGGAGTTCTGTATCCAGTGCATCCTCCATTCCCTCCAGGATGATGTGACTTATTATTTTATTTGGCGTGGACAAGAGCATGATTCCACTCCAGTTCTTGCAGTTCGACCTTCCTGGAAGTTTGACGAGATAGCTCTTCTTCCAATCAGTAGGCGCCTTCCCTCCATTCCAAACGTTTTGCAGTAGTGAAGTGAGAACATTTGCCGTAGTCTTTCGGGCCGTCTTCCGTGCTTCGAGAGGAATGCCATCTGGTCTTGCTGCCTTCCTAAAAGTACTTCTGTAGCTTGATCGCAATCAGGACTTTTTCTTTCGTTGGAGGAGTGGTGTCTACTGGTATTTCTGTGTGTGCAATTAGTGGTATTACTGGGCGAGTTGCCGATGGTGTTCGATTCAAGAGTGCTTTGAAGTGATTAGCCTATTGTTTTATTTCTTTTTCCTCCTTGGTAATTAGGTTCCCTTGAACATCTTTTTATTGGTTTCATCATCTGGCTTGATCTTTTTCCGGATAGAGACATGGTTATTTGATGTAATGTCGTGAGATCTCTTTTGCCTGCGGCCTGCCTGTTCTGCTTCAGTTGCTAGCCACTGTGTCGTAGAATTGTCTTTTGTCTCTGCTAGCACTCTTCTTTACTGCTTCATTCAGTGCGATGTAAATTCAACTCAGCTTCTCCTTCTGTTGTCCAACTTTGCATTGAGTTATCTATCTCACCATCCTCCTCTCTCTCCTAGATTAGCTTCCTGGCATATATTGACAGCCAAGTTGTAGTGTTTTCAACCTTGCTCTGATCTGATCTGTAGTGAAGGCATCCCTTGTAGTTTTGTCCTTCAGTTTCTGAATGTTGAACTTGAATTGCGGTGGCCTATCTCCGGTTATTCTGAAGGATTTCAGCTTCACTTTAAATGTCCCTAGAACTAGATGGTGGTCTGGGTCCACATCTGCTCTCCTCGACTTTGTATCCTCAGGCCAACTGCGTCTTCACCTCACTGAGCAGCGTTAAGATGAAGTCAGTCTGGAGTTTTGTGTGTCCGTTAGGCGAAATCCATGTTGCCTTTTGTATATCCCTGTGCTTTCTCC
Source organism: Trichobilharzia regenti (assembly GCA_944472135.2). NCBI lineage: Eukaryota > Metazoa > Platyhelminthes > Trematoda > Strigeidida > Schistosomatidae > Trichobilharzia > Trichobilharzia regenti. The sequence goes on along the minus strand of OX235262.1, from coordinate 141,883,073 downwards.
AATCATCGAATCACTGAAACTGCAAAAGTCTGCGAATAATTCTCCGTGCTCATTCATTTTGCTGAGGCAGAGCCTCTCGGCTCATGATTAGCTGTCCTCCTATATTATCTGCTTCCAGTTCGATTGCATTCATATCGCCAGCGAGAATTTTGATGTCACCAGTATGGATATTGCCTATTACTGTTTGTAGTTGCCTGTACAAATCTCCCTTCTTTTTTGTTCCGCGTTGTTTGTAGCACTGTGCGAAGCACTGGATAATTGTGAACCTCCTTTCTTTTGATTTGAATCTTCCTGTCATGATCCTGATGATGAAATTGGTTACCGCAGTTTAAGGGCTTTGGGTGTCACTGGTTACTTCATGATAGCCACTCCCTCATTGTCGTCTGGGTGGCCGTAGTAGATTATTGACTCTTCCGTTAACAATGTTGTCAGTCCACATCCATTCCATCTGCTTTCGCAGATACCTAGCACTTGCACGCCATATCTTCGCATCTCTTTGGCCGCTAGGCAGCCTTCCCAGTCTCGTAAGCATACCACGGACATTCCACGTACCCAATCTTACTCTTGCTCTCATCGACACTTTGGCTGATTGGCTTCTCGAGGCCTTTCACTAGCCCACGTCACTTCGCCTCTCCGATTCAAGCGAAGAATAACATTTTTATTTGAAGTTTTTGTATTATTAATATTTTTTCTGTGTTGAAGTTTCTCGAGCGGTTTGAAAGATTTAGTGGTGTGGGGTTGCTAGCCTCACTCCCAACCCTCTCTCTTTACCCGGGTTTGAGACTGACTAGAAAAATAGCGACCTAGTTAATTGGGCGAAATTACAACTGCAGTTACATAAATTTTTATTCAGATGTGCATTCCATTAAGTTTTGAATACCCTATAATTTTATCAACTTATTTTCTTCTGATCTAATCGAACATATTTATCTTTAACGTCAATGACAACGAAATGAAATTTAATTCAATTCATCCTACAATGATTATTGCTCTTGATTTGTATAGATCTGCGAACAGAGCTTACTGCATGAAACGAAATGATGTCGTCTTCTTTTTATTGAATTCGTTCATTGATCTTCTTCAATTTTATCAAAATCAGGAGAACTAAACGGCTGTTTTATCCCACCTTCGGACTCTTCGTCAGTGTGCATCCTTTATCCTAACAGGGATACAATCCGTGACCATCAAGTAACGAAACCAACCTCGGATGACCTGAAATTCAGTGACCTGTCTAGCTGTCTAGCACTCGCTGATTTTTAGTGATCTCTCCAAATGTTGTTAGTTCATGAAGAAATCTAACAACTAAAATTAATCAAAATCCTCACAGACCTCATAACTTAAACTACCATTGTAAATATAGTTTGTAATGAACGCTTTGAAAAATGATATAATCATTTGCAAATTACACAGTTCAGGGTGAACAATTACTCATGTTTCCTATGAAAACGTAAAATATTCAGATCACAGTATGTCATCATCTTGGTGCTATGAACGACAATCAAGAACTAAATCAAAATGTTATGACAGTACATACTGTACGTGTTGCGTTAAGCCATAATGAAAAATGTTCATATTTTTGTTGCCCCACCACAAGTGTATAATATTTTGTAACATAAGGGTCTGTGGCTACCTATCTAATCACTTGTGATTCTTTCTGTGTTTGGCTGTTTTGTACTAAAATATAGCTTAAAACGTATTTTATTCCCATCTATTCGTATGGACGAGAATGTCGAATCGAGCGAGAATCGGGAAGGCGAGAAACACATTCATCAACCTGAAACACCAATCTGGAAATCTTCGTCACTCAGCCAGTATCAACAATAAAATCAAGTCGGATTTTCAATACAAACGTCAAGTCAGTCAGTTCTTCTATACGGATCAGAAACTTGGCAAACGGGCGGGTCACAAAGAATATTTCCAACAGCCTGTTGCAGACCTTCATCAACAACTATCTGTCTTCGCTCTATACTGAAGATCAGATCAGATGTACGGAAAGAATCACCAACAAGAGACTGTGGCTGGGAACAAACAAAACAAGAACCAATCGCCGACCAACAAATTTGCAGGAGAATGTGGAGATGGATCGGACACTCGCTGAAGAGACCGCTGGGTGACATCGCGCGCGCGTCAGGCCATTACTCGAGTGGAACCAGACCGAAGTGGAAGCGGCGAGTGGAACGTCAATGCAAGGGTGACATGGAGGAGATCGTGTAAAGAGGAGTTGAAAGAGTATGGAGTAACATGGATCCAGGTGAAAATTACAGCAGAAGGGAGACAGAAGCAAGTGTAGACGTGCAGTTGAAGCCCTATGTTCCACTAGGAACCCAAGAGAACAATAATAATAATATTCGTTTAGAAGACAGGCGCAAGTCTATACCTACTGCTTAGTAGGTTTCAAGTATCAAAGCCAATGATGACGATATCTAATTTGGTATTTTTCCCTGAATGAAGTCGATTTATCTATTCTTGCACATATTTTTTACTGACTGCATTTTCTGGCTTGAAACAAGTTGACCAAATATCAGTGCTTCATAGTACAAAGACATATCGATCCATTATAAAAAAAATGTCACACCAGTTTTCCTATTTAACAAATTTAAAGCTAATTTACTGAAACAATAATTCCTCAAACACTGAATTCATAAAAGTACAGTTTCAATGAAAGTGTTTTAACAAAAAGAAACAATAGTAACCAATAACTTTACTGCACTGTCAATCAATAAAGCAACTTGAAACTAATGAATGCTGATTGGTAACCCAAAATGCGAATAAATGCAAAGACTTCCATTCAAAAGTGTCTCTTATTCTTTCATTTCCTGATAAAGGCTATTTATAGTCACCTATACAAGAAGTCTTGCAATAAATCAGAAGACAAGTACTTAAAAAAACCGACAGACCAAACTCTCGAAAGCAGTTACTTATAACATAAGCACTTTTACCAAAGTCATAAAACCACCAGGTTAATCTGACTGATTACATTATTTGGTGTATTTTTTCACACATATTATACCTTTTATCTATGATTATTATTACTGTTCTCTTGGTTTCCAAGTGGAACATAGTGCTTCAACAACACATCCCCACTTTATCCTGTTCCTTAGAGTCGACTTCAGCTGATCTCAGGATTGTCCATATTCTCCTCCAACTCTCATGATCTCCTCCTTGTCATACTCAGGAAATTCACTCGTCGTTTCCCATTGGACTCGACTCGAGTGATAGCCTGGAGCGCAATGCCATTAAACGGCCTCCTTAGCGTCTATCCAATCCACCTCCATTTTCTTTGGCATGTTTACTGAACAACTGGTTCTTGGTTTTCTCTTTCCCAAAGCTCCTCAGTACAAATTCTGTCTGATCTCTTTATACTCACTATGAGTTGAAGGCAGCTGTTAATGAAAGTAGGCAGAAGACTGTTGGAAATGATTTTCATGATGCCCCAAGTCTCTGATCCATACTGAAGAAGTAATTTAATTAAAATTGATGGTAAAAATTTAAATTTCGTTCCTTATACTGAATACGGAAGACATCCAAAAGGACTTTTGAGTGATGAAAGTGTTTCTTGCCTTTCTGATTCTGGTTTGAACATCTTTTTATCCATGCTACCTGCAGCTGCCTAGATAAGTGAAAATGTGCCTTTTTCAAATTTATTCCGTTGATAGTGATTAGTGCCTGTTGTTCACCTAGTTTACTAGTTGGCTAGTTTTTCAGTCAGTCCTGTGGCCGAGAAAAGGGGGACGGTTGGGAGTTGGGCTAGTGACTCTACCTCGGAAAAACAGTTCAACCGCTAGAGAAACTTTAAACCACAAGAAAAAATGTAACTTTTATCTAGTGTGCCACAAATTGAACCAATATAGGCAGTGTCCATTGATTGACCCTCTTACGAGCTGTAGTTCGCTTCATTTAACATTATTTAGCATATTTTAAAGAGTGTACTGATTTATAAGCTAGTAGTAATTATCGTTTTGTACTCTAGTGTGTTTAATGGCTGGAAGAATCCTATGGATTACTTTTATATTCTAGTCAACAATCTACCAGAAATACCATCGCAGTTTACTTTGAAATGGTGTTTGAGACAATTGATAGGAAGCCGTAGACCTAAGTTTTCTGCTTGTTCAGACTCATTCGCAGGGCTTACCAGCGATATCAAAAGTAATGCTATACTATCTGTGATTGAGATTGCTGTCAGTGACGTCACCGAACTTTTCTGATCTTGACAGTTATAAAAGATGAAATGAATATGCCACTGTGTAATAAGTGTTTTATCTATAACTCAATATTATTATTGTTTCCTTTAATGCCTAGAAGAATATAAGGCTTCATTCGCACGTCTCCATTACGTTCAGTTCTCTGCCAACGTTTTCACTTGGCTCCACGTTCGCCCACACGCTTGCATCTCCTCTTCACATGACCTCGTCCATGTCACCCTCCCACTAACGACCGACTGGCCATTTTCCATTCAAGTTCCACTCGAGTGATGACCTGTCGTGTGATGTCATTTGATGATTTGTTTTCTCAGAGTGTGGCTAATCCACCTCCATTTCTTCTTGCAAATTTGTTGCACAACCGGTTCCTGGTTGGTTTACTCCCAGAGGTCCATGTTGCTGATCTTTTCTGGCCGGTCATGTGATCTTGAGCAAAGTATTAAGCAAAGACAGTTGTAGATGAATGTCTATAGGTTGTTCGAGATGCTCTTCATGAAACAACGCTAAGTGTCTGATCCATAAATTAGGTTGACTTTACATTGGAATTAAAATCTGCATCTTAATTTTTATGCTGAGTACCTTGATCTCCACGCAGACTTAAGAGTAATGAAAGCTTGTCTTGCTTTCCCAACTCTCGCTTTGATATCCTCGCGTATATTTGAAACGATGCCTCCCAGGTAGGTAAACGAAGTTGTTTCTTTCAGGTTCATTAATGAAAACAAAACACGTAGATCAGCTAAGAGTCTCTTTTCGCTGGTAAATTCATTTTTTTAGCTGTACAATCGCAAATATATATGTGTTGTTTTGTATGTATGTGTACATTAGGTTTGTCAAACAAAATTGCAATTGGTTAAGGTTACTTTTAACTAAACAGGTGAAGATTGGTAATACAGGTCAAGAAAATTAAGTGTTAATGAAACTAGGGTAGTAACAAAGGTAATGAGTTGTCAAAACAAGTTGTTAAAAGTAGTTATGTAATAATTATGTGATTAGTTTGATGAGTGCGTTTTACTCAGGATTCCAGGTTCCTTTCTTTACTTTCAGGTTCCTCCGACTTATGCTGATTGTTGTCTGTTGTTGCTGCTGTTGGTGTTGGCCAGGAATCTTTATCACCTCTGTTCACCTGAAGTCCTATCTTCGATGCTTATTCTACCAACTTGTTGCTTTTCACTTGCATATCTTCCAGTTTGTGGGAAATCAGACATATATCATCGGCGAAGTCCATATCCTCCAAGTTGTTTTTGTGGGTCCATTTTATGCCTGTTTCCTCCCTGCCCGGCCCGCTGTCTGTCGCATTATTCAATCTACTTTAATCAGGAAAATCATAGGCGATAGAAGGCAACCAGCCAGCTTGTCTTACTCCTGTCACCACTTCAAAGGATTCCCTGAGTTTCCCGTTGTGGACTAATTGGCATACAACGTTGTTGTACAACTGTTGGATGAGATGTATGATTGTTAGCGTCACCCCATAGTAGCGAAATAGTTGCCAAATCACCTCTTGATCGAAGCTGTCGAAGGCCTTTTCAAAGTCAATGAAGTTGAAATAGAGAGCTGTCTGCCATTCCAAACTATGTTCAATGATGGTCCGTAGTGTAACGATTTGATTGATGCATGAACTGTTCCTCCTGAATCCAGCCTGTTCCGGTCGAAGTTTTTTATCCAGGGCTTGTCTGATTCCTTCCAGGATGATGCGGCTGAGTATTTTGCTTGGGATGGACAGTAGCATGATACTGCGCCAGTTCTTACATTGACTTAAGCCCCCTCTTTTGGCAGATTGAATAAGTAGCCTTTCTTCCAGTCAGCGGGTACCTTGCTTTCTTCCCACACCTGCTTCAGTAGTGGTGTCATCAAGTCCGCTGATGTCTCTAGGCCCATTTCCAATGCCTCTGCTGCGATTCCATCTGCTTCTGCTGCTTTTCCATTTGTCAGCATTTTGATTATCTTCAGGATTTCTGTTCTCATTGGATGGTTGATCTCGACTGGTAGTTCTGCTTCCGCTGTTAGTATTACTGGGCCCGTTGTAAGTGGTAGTCGATCTAGAAGTCTTTTGAAGTGTTCAGCCTAGTGTTTCCTTTGCTTCACCTCTTTGGTGACTAACTTTTCATTGTCATCCTTCACTGGCTTAATTTGTGTTGAACGTTTCCCCGTCAGGGACCAAGTTGTTTGGTACAGCGTTGAGAGGTCTCCTATGGATGCACTGCAGCTTGTTCTGCTTCACTTGCATAGCTTCCCTGGAACCCTAATTTGCTCTTTTGTCCAGTGTATTGTAGCTTGCATTCAAATCCTGCTTTTGTTGCTCGTCTGTGCACTGGACGATCATTTGTTTCAACATCCTTCTCTCTTCTATTAGTCTCCATGTGTTCGTAGTGAGCCACTGTTTTCTTGTCTCTTCTAACTGCCTAGAACTTCCATGAAGGTTTGACTCCACACCGTTTTCAGGCTGTTCCAGTGTTTTTCAACACTGGTCTCTTCGTTAGTGTTGATTTGTGTCTCCGCCTTTTTCCTTATGATCTCAGTGAAGATATCCTTTGTATCCTGATCCTTCACTTTTTAAGTATTGAACTTGGCTGCAGCTCTGTTTCCCTGAAAGCTTTTAATTTGATTTGGATTGTCCCTTGTACGAGATAGTGGTCTGAGCCAACGTCTGCTCCCCTTCTTATTTTTGTGTCCAGTAAGCTGCGTCTCCACTTCCTTGAGTAGCACTGACATGGAGTCGGTTTGGTTTTTGGTTCTCCCGTCTAATGACACCCATGTAACCTTGTAGATGTCCTTGTGTTTGTAAATGCTGTCACCAATCACTAGTTCATTGAAGGCCCAGAAGTCAACAATGAGTTCTCAATTTCCATTTATTTCTCCGAGAGCTTCTCTACCCATGATGAGTTCTCTTCCTGTGTTGTCTGGTCCAATTTTGTTGTTCATATCTCCCACTAATATTTTAATGTCACCAACTGGATACTGATACTTTCTTTCCTTTTGAGGTGAATCTGGAAGTCAGTATCCTAAGTGAGATCGCCTCCTATTGTATCAGGGCTTTCGTTGCCGTTGGTGACATCAGGATAGCCACACCCTCAGTGTGTATATGGTTGTCTTCTGGGTGTCTGGATTAGATCGTCGACTCTCCCATTGATAATTTGTTAAGTCCACTCTCATTCCATCTGCTTTCATATACTCCCAGTACTTGAATACCATATCTTTTCACCTCATTCTCAATCCGGTAAGCTTTGCCAGTCTCGTACATGGTGCGAACGTTGCATGTGCCCAAGAAGACGTCTTCTCTTGTCGCAAGGTGACCCATCGTACTAAAGTTTCTGTAGCAGTTTTGCTTACAGGGTGAGGTTGCTAGCTTTACTCCTGAGAAGAGGGTTTTTACATTAGTGTATGGTTTACAGAGGAGCGACCTTTTGGGTTACTCCCCTTAGCATCAAGAAAACAAGGAATAAAGCAATCAGGACAACATTAGCAAATGGAAAAAAGATTTACATCAGAAACGGCAGCGACAACAATAATAAAAGACGTAGCAGTAGTATCACCATCAAAATACACTTGACAAAATTGATATAAAAACCATAGACTCAATGACATGGGTCACACTGAGTAAGTCCAACAATACATACAATTATAGATATCAGGCAGTGTTAAACAGTCACAATATGCTAAAACAGATAGTTATAGGTATTATCAGTCAACAAGATTATATCCACAGATTCATTGTTCGAAAGTCAAATAATTATAGTAAATTCCACAACTTCTTGGCAAGAAACGCCAGAGAAATAAGAGTTCTATGTAACTCAGCAAATATAGCGTTGAACTCGAAAAGCGTTACAATTCACTGCATCTACATAATGACTGAAACAGTATCAGTGTGTAGGTATCCAGAAATGACTATGATTAATAACATGCATTCTAGGCTTCATCCGGTTCTCTTTACCGTATCAGTGCATTGCACGAACGAAACTTATTTAATATTGTATATTGAACATCAGTTTTAAATTAATAACAGTGATCTAGTATCAGCATATACTAGAAAAGACTATTCATTTCATTATGAGTAGTGGTTATCATGCATACTTTACACGCAGAAGGTCCCCGGTTCGAAACCGGGCCGAACCAGGCTTTGTGCGTCGGTGGTACAGTGGTTAGGACTCTCGCCGACCGTGCACATGGTCCGAGGTTCGACCCCTTGCCGACGCACACCTGATATCTATGGTCGGCCTGCAAAATTTAGGCTACCAATATCCATGCTGAAAATTCCATACTTGTACCAAAAATACAGTGTGGAATCAAGCTGTAAATCAAAAAATTAAATAAATAAAATAAAGATATGTATGTAAAAGCGAAAATCAAGATATTAGACATAAGATCTATCTTTTATCGAATAATCCCATTTCTTTAATTCGAGATTTTCCAAATTATATACATTCCTTTTGTCAAACAACAAAGCTGAACAATGGACAGTAGAATTCTGTATATTTCCACTGATGATAATTAAGTATAATTAGTTGAAAAAATTTCAAATGAAAGTAAGCTTTCATAAAACAAGAGATGAATATCCCACGCATTTTTTGCTAAAAGTTGGTCCTGCCGATTGCAATTTACCACAGATCTTAGTTACAAAATAAATAGACAAATATTTATATTCTCACCATTCACACTACTCAAAGATAATCATTCTAAACGTTTACGATGTCGTCAATTCAACACTGTTTCCTGTCTAGCAGTCAGAAATACTCTAATCCGCTGACCAGTTCGTAGATGCTCATCGACGATACTGGTGAAAAACGTTAGAATTTGGGGGCTACTTAATTACAGACTCAGTGGCTGGATGGTCAACGAGCATGATCTGACGACGTCGTGAATTCGGAGTGCTGGAGACTTCCAAAACAAGAAGAGAGTTCTCCAATGCTCCCCGGTTTTTAGTGACCTCTGTATATGATGTTGGTTCACGACGAGTACCTGACAATTGAAATTAATGCAAATCCTTGAACAAATCCCATAATGTGTAGGAAGTGACTGGCACCACGCACTGGCGGACAGATGACTTACACAGCCTCGTTCTAGTCATACATGCTTATGAAGTAAAAATAATCAGATACTACTCACTAGCAATCCGTTATCTCCACGTTCTTTAAAAAACATCAATAATGATTCGGTCACGTTGGTAATGTTGAGTAATATATGCAAGCAAAATGATTTCATGAAATGTGTTAGTGTATGTTATGATGTGACAGACCTTTTGTATCGGATTTGCAAATTTGCGTGTAAATTCGTGGTTCGCGATTTACACAGTTGGAGGTGAGATCTCATCACACCATGCTCTTAAAGCCGAACTTATTCAGGTCGCAATATGTGATCAATTTCCGATTATAAGCGATAATCAAGAAAGTAAGCATAAATGTATGATGTCATATACTACTAATTAATTTTCATGAGTATTAGATAGTCTATGAGCAAAGTCGAACCGGCTAAACGACTGATGAGCTCGGCCCTGGATGAATGCATTGGCCATCCAGTCTTTTGATCATTTGTGTCGCTCTATAAAGCACTACACATGCTTAGTGTGAGTGGTTACTAACAAATTCTATCGACTTATTGTGTATCATCATGAGAGATCTTCACCCAATCGAATTGAACTGGATAACTAGTAGCCCACTTGAAACAGCACCGATTTAATAATTCTCTGGAAATCAGGACATAATCGTAAATAGACATCATCTTCCTGGGCATATCCTTTGGTTATCAGCAATAAATCTTGCTTGAAACGTCACCAGTAAACAATACTCTATCACTATGTGTTTTCAAAAAAATTGAAATTACTCCTCTATGGAATCAAAAGCATAAACATTTTAGTCATGAAACTTCTGATACCAAACGGATAAAAGCGAAAAAAATTTTTTTTTCATAATATTTACCATCACACTTTAAAACCCATCTTCTACGGAAGCTTTTCTATGCGGTAATTCAAATTTGGTAGCATAACCAACAAGCTCACATTTAAATTAGGAATGAAGAACTTGCATATCTTTCTTTGTCCTTACCAGTCTAGTAGTGTTATCTTAATACTCTTGATTTTCAAAATTAAGATGTGTTAAAAATTGTATCCTCAACTGTGTATTTTTCAAGTAAGTGCATATATTTGAAGACGACTGTAATAAACCGGCAAATGTATTTTTCAAGATGCAATTGAGTGAGTAACTGGAAAATAAAAATTTTAATTCTCTTGAAGAATGAATAAAATCAAAATCAAAAAAATTAACTAGTATTTTTTCTCTGAAGACATTAATTTCACTACTTCATGTACGCACATGGCTGAAATTTAAAATTCCTTATGATCACTAGTAATAATGAACACAGAGAGGTACTGATAATGACAGATATGAAAGCTTCTTTTCACGCTTTCATATTCAGAGAATGCTATTCAAAGCAATAAAATTACTAATGAAAGGGGACAAAAGTAAAACACTGTTCTTCAATCATTTATAAAAATATCAGTCTGATAGAATTTCAGGTGCTCTCCTATGGTTGTGAATCCTGTGCTGAAGGCTTGAATTAGCCTTCACATTAAAATAAGTGGACACTGAATTTCTTGTCTTCACAGCTTGTTTTTTCAACATATATGTTATTTTAATGTATTCAATATCGATTTGGATTAATGTAATCCTTCTAAATGTATTAAGCTAGTAAATTCAGCCGAATAATGTAGGCCTTTATTAGTACTTGTGGAAATTCTCAGTGATTAAAAAATATGTTCAGTTATTGAGGCAAAAATAAACCTAATATCTGTGAAATATTTGCCGTGTTTATTTTTACCATCTTTTATTAACCTTAACAGAAGCAAATAATTTAATAGAATTTCGGATTTTCCTGTCGATTCATTGGACCGAAGTGCTCGGTCTCAGGTTGACATGTCGGCTTCTTGTGCAGATGCTTCGACGATGTCTGGGCATTTAATTAGTATTTAATTGGTGGATGGTGACTAGCAGTAGAATCCAGGATGCGCATTTCTCCCTATTTGGGACTCGTCAGCTGGATGTACCTGTATTTCTCAGTGAGTGATAATGTTCCCACTGAGGCTCAAACCCGGTGCCCATAGTTGCCAACGCCAAAGCGTTAATTACCAATTAAATACTAATTAAATGCCCAGACATCGTCGAAGCATCTGCACAAGAAGCTGACATGTCAACCTGAGACCGAGCACTTCGGTCCAATCAATCGACGAGAAAACTTGAAATTCAATTCAATTAATATGACCCGTTGCAGAAGAGGTGGCTCTCTTGGCCAAAGTGGTCTAGTGGATAACGCTTTGAGTTGGAGACTATGGGCATCGGGTTCGAACTTCGATGGGAACGTCATCACTCACTGAGAAATGCAGGTACATCCAGATGACGAGTCCCAAATAGGGGGAAATGCGCATCCTGGATTCTACTGCTAGTCACCATCCACCAATTAAGAAGCAAATAATAGCTGTATTTTTCAGCAAAGTTTTGTATTATCTTGGAGACAGGACATTATACCAAAGATTTTAGTGTCTTTTTTGTATCATTTTTCAAGTGGTACGTCTTTTTTCGAAGATTATGACTTCAGACTTCAAGTTAGATACTTAATCAAAAAAGTCTCGCCTTTACCCTAATGTTACTCATGACGTTTTCAAAGGTTAACTAAAAAGCTGCCTACCAGTAGTAAAGAATTTTGTCCAACTTGTGTTGGTATGTATGACTAATATAAGTGAAACAACTTTCAGCTGAAAACTTAAGGTTAACAAACCGGTGAAGCATATTCATGGAAACTGTGGAGCTCAAAATATGAGTTGACTGGTATTTTTACTGAAAAAAATTTAGAAATAACCATCCTCTATTATTGCTTTGTAGTCTGAAATGAAGCCGTGTTTGTATTGTTCTTAAATTATTATTATTATTGCTCCCTTGGGTTCCTAGTGGATTATAGGGCTTCAACTGCACGTCTCCATTTGCTTCTGTCTCCCTTCTGCTGTAATTTTCACCTCCATCCATGTTACTCCATACTCTTTCAACTCCTCTTTACACGATCTCCTCCATGTCACCCTTGCATTGACGTTCCACTCGCCGCTTCCATTTCGGTCTGGTTCCACTCGAGCAATGGCCTGACGCGCGCTCGATGTCACCCAGCGGTCTCCTCAGCGAGTGTCCGATCCATCTCCACATTCTCCTGCAAATTTGTTGGTCGGCGATTGGTTCTTGTTTTGTTTGTTCCCAGCCATAGTCTCTTGTTGGTTATTCTTTCCGTACATCTGATCTGATCTTCAGTATAGAGCGAAGACAGATAGTTGTTGATGAAGGTCTGCAACAGGCTGTTGGAAATATTCTTTGTGACCCGCCCGTTCGCCAAGTTTCTGATCCGTATAGAAGAACTGACTGACTTGACGTTTGTATTGAAAATCCGACTTGATTTTATTGTTGATACTGGCTGAGTGACGAAGATTTCCAGATTGGTTTCAGGTTGATGAATGTGTTTCTCGCCTTCCCGATTCTCGCTCGATTCGACATCCTCGTCCGTTCCAACTGTCTGTATTTGAGACAATGCTCCCTAGATAAGTGAATGAAGTAACCTCTTCCAAATCCCTCCCGTTGATGGTGATTGGCGCTGGATCTTGTCGCTGTTGTTGTTGTTGGTTGGTTATTTTCATAACCTCCGTCTTGTCTATGTTCACCTGGAGTCCTGTCTTTGCTGCTTCTTCGACCAGTTTGTCGGTTTTCGCTTGTAAGTCTTCGATTGTGTGTGACATCAAACATAAATCATCCACGCGAAATCCAGGTCTTCTAGGTTCTTCACGTCGGTCCAGGATATCCCTGTCTTCTCGTTTCCCACTGTCTGACGCATAATCCAGTCCACCACAATTAGGAATATCATTGGTGATCATGAGCACCCTTGTCTGACTCCTGTGTTTACTCCAAACGCCTCGCTGAGTTTTCCGTTGTGGATCACTTGACATGTGCCGTTGTCGTACAGCTGTTGAATAAGGTTGATGAATATTTGGGGTACGCCATAGTACTCGAGTAATTTCCAAATTACTTCGCGATCAACGCTGTCGAAGGCCTTCTCAAAGTCTATAAAGTTGAGGTAGAGGTTTGATTGCCATTCCATGCTTTGTTCTGATGATGATGATGCGTAGAGTTGCAATTTGGTCAGTACATGATTTGCCTTTCCTGAATCCAGCTTGTTCTGGTCGGAGTTCTGTCTCCAGTGCGTCCTTTAATCTCTCCAGGATGATGCGACTCAGGATTTTACTTGGCGTCGATAGGAGCATGATTCCTCGCCAGTTCTTGCAGAGTGAGGCTAAGTCGCCCTTCTTTGGTAGTTTCACGAGGTAACCTTTCCTCCAGTCAGTAGGCACCTTTCCCTCCTTCCAGACCTTTTGCAATAATGGAGTCAGCATGTCTGCTGTAGTCTCTGGGTCTGCTTTCAGTGCTTCAGGGGGTATTCCATCTGGTCCGGCTGCTTTTCCAGCTTTCAGAAGCTTGATTGCATTCAAGACTTCAGCTCTCGTTGGAGGATTGGTGTCAACTTGCAGTTGTGTGCGCGCTGTTGTTGGTATTTCTGGACGGGTTGCAGGTGATGGTCGGTTCAAGAGTCCTTTGAAGTGATCCGCCCATTGTTTAATCTGTTTTTCTTCCTTGGTAATTGGGTTCCCTTGGCTGTCTTTTATAGGTTTCGCTTGTGTTGATCTCTTCCCGGATAGAGATTATATTATATATAGTGTCCTCAGGTCCCTTTTGCCTGCTGCCTTCTCAGCTTCAGTGGCGAGGTTGTCGTAGAATCGTCTTTTGTCCTTCCTAGCACTCTTCTTCACTTCTTTGTCCAGTGCTTGTAAGTTGAGCTCATCGTCTCCTTCTCCTGTCCGTCCTTGCATTGAATCATTTTCTCTTTCACCATTCTCCTCTCTTCTATTAATTTCCAAGTGTCCGTTGAGAGCCATTCCTTGTCTTGTCTCTTCTTTCTTCCTAGAACCGTTGAACACGTTTCGTTGAGAATCGCCTTCAGAGACTTCCAATGTTCTTCCACGCATGATTCTTCAGTGATGTCGCGTAGTGTTTCCTGCTTTGCTCTGACAGTTGCAGTGAAAGTGTCTTTTGTGGTTGTGTCCTTCAGTAATTGAGTGTTGAACTTGCATTGTGGCCTATCCCCAGCTATCCTCGAGGCTTTTAGTTTCACCTTGAAAGTCCCTTCTACTAGATAGTGGTCTGAACCCACATCTGCTCCTCTCCTTGACCTTGTGTCCAGTAGGCTCCGTCTCCACTTTCTTGAAATTGAGATGAAGTCTATTTGGTTTTTGGTGTTTCCATCTGGTGAAATCCATGTCGTCTTGTGTATATCCTTGTGTTTGAACACACTACCGCCAATCACCAAATCATTGAAGGCGCAGAAGTCTGAGAAGAGTTCACCATTGTCGTTCATTTCACCGAGGGCCTCACGACCCATGGTGAGTTCTCTTCCTGTGTTGTCTCCTCCCAGCTTCGCATTCATGTCGCCCATCAGGATTTTGATATCGCCATTTGGGACGTTGTCCATTATTGCTTGTAGTTGTCTGTAGAACGCCTCCTTCTTCTCTTGTTCTGAGACGTTTGTAGGCGCATAGCATTGAATGACTGTAACTTTCCTTCCTGGCTGTCATTATCCTGGAGGAGATTGGTTCCCACTGCATGAGAGCTTTGGTTGCTGTTGGTGACATCATGATGGCCACTCCCTCGGTGTGCTCATGGTTGTCCTCTGGGTGGCCGGAAAAGATTACTGTCTCTCCAGTAGGTAGTTGGCACCTTCCAGTTCCGTTCCATCTGCTTTCGCAGATTCCCAACACTTCTATTCTGTACCTTCTCATTTCAGCGGCTATCTGGGCAGCCTTTCCAGTTTCGTACATTGTACGAACATTCCAGGTACCCATCCTTACTTTTGCTTTCATCGAAAGAAGGCACATCGGCTGACTGGCTTCCCGAAGGCTTTCACCAGCCTGCGTCATTTCACTTCCCCGATTCCAGCGAAAAGTAAGGCTATTGCTTATGTTTTTAGAATTTTTAATATATTTATTCGTTGAAGTTTCTGTAGCGATTTGGTTGTTTTACGGGGTTGGAGTTGCTAGCACCACGCCCCAACCCTCCCTCTTTATCCGGGCTTGGGACTGGCTAGAAAACTAGCAAGCTAGTAATCTGGCGAGGTTAATCTGGTTCTTGAACAAAACAGGAAAAACGAGTTTCCTAACGTTTATGTTTAAATACTGTCTAGCTCGCAAGCTGATGATAAGAGTTCGAAACCTGAATAAGTAGTGGCCCATATTATGCTGTAACATTTGCTAGTTTTATACTTTTGAAACATCCACGGAATTTATACGATTTCGCCTGTCAAAGTTCTTCCCTTCCTTCTAATTGTACAATTATATTGCTAATCCATTAATTGCACGCTTGAAAGTGAATTGCAGCAATACATACTGAAACGATCACAATGACGTTATATTCTTGACTTATTTTCTGACATAGTTTGCTCTCTTTTGAGAATTCATACATAGGCTGACGTATTAAAAAGACGTAATTTTCAGTATGCTTCTCAGGGATACTAAACAGTTAAGTCTTAGTTGCTTTGTTAACTTTTTTTGGATGAAGCGATTCCATAACACTGTTTTATGTTTATATGTTATATGTATTTTCTATGAATAAAGTCCACTTCACGTTATTTCAGTATTCACTAAGTCTTTCTGTCTATTGAGTGTTGTCAGGTTTTCACAGCATTTCACTGATCAACTGTGGGTTGTTCAGATTTTTATTGTCCTCATTTTAGGCTTTGAGCATTTACAGCCAAACCTGGTAGGCTGACATAAGAACTCGACTTCTGTCACTCGTGAGACAAGACAAGAAAATGACTTTACAAATGGTGACAGCAGAATGCCAAGTCTTAATCAGCTTGAAGCACGACACTGCTATGGCGGAGTGCAAACCACACTCGTCTAAATTTATTTCAGTTAACACAGTGAAAACTCCTCCGATCACCGTTAACCGCACAGCACGTCAGTCTCAAAATTTAGCTAAACCTCCGTCAGTGTTCTGGCACTGTCATTCATAGGATTTTGTCAAGTTTTTTTCGTTTCAGGTATCAGCCTAGTTTCCCGCAACACGTGGCGCAAACTTGGGTGCCCACAGATTCTGATAACAGAGCATGTCACTAAGAATGCCTCTGAAGATGTCTTAAATCTAATAGCTGAGATCAGCTGCCGTGTTCACTTTTGTGAGTATCAGTTCAATGGTGTATGTTATCTCGCAAACCACCGTGATTTGAATTTAATCGGCCTTGACTGGTTAGAAAAGCTTAACCTCTCAAGTGTTCCACTAAAGTCGGTGTGCTTCAACATGTCACTTTCACCAAATGATATCATTTCAAATCACGCTTCAAATACACCTCCGCTGTAAAAGTCGTGTCAAAATCATCCTACAATCTTCCAGGCAAAGTTGAGTTGCCGCCAATCTAGTCAAATATCTTCGACTCTGAAGCTGAATGACAGACGAGTTTTCCCTCCTAAAATTCCAGTTCGTCCTCAACCTCAATTCTGTGGATAAGGTTAACGCTCTATCAATGCTTCTAAGCGTGACTTCAAGAGAGTGAAGGGGAGGGAGCAGTGAAAGAAATATTTGACAGTTTTTTGCCGCCTTATCATATCGCACCCAATACTTCTGCCTCAAATAAGTTATCTTAGGCAGGAATAATTTTTGGTTGAAAAATCAAAACTTCTCCAACCAGATCCAGTAAGCTAGTCCTACCCTTTTTACGGGATGAGATGATAGGATCCCGAATAAAGTAGCATATCAGCATTTCTCACCCATGTTGGGATTAATTATGCAATCAATCACTTCTCACGTCTGTGAAACTGGCTTTATTGCAGCAAAGAAAATTTATAAATACCTTGAGTTGTTCTGTTAATGATGATTACAATATACAGTCAGTGGCCAACCTTTGTCTTTTGATATTTAAGTGGCTCAGTCAACCGGAAGGTACCAAAGGCAGATAGACATATTAGGCAGGAGCAGAAGGAACAAAATTACTACGGTTTCAGTCAGTTCAGTACAGTTTTAACACTGGTAAATATTTCACTGGATTCATTCAGATGTTATTCAATTCAGAATTGATTGTGATTAAAGCTACAACAGAAAACTAATGAAAGTACAGCTAGGATCATAAGAAAAAAGAGATTTAAAAGAATTCATAGAGCTAAAACTGACTGATCATCAAAGAATCCCATGCTGACAAATTGTAAAACTGTATTTCTTTTAGACAATCTTTAAAGTCTAAGTGCAACTTCAAGAAAATGGAATTTCCTAAAGTCTGCAATTATTTAACTATATTTTCTTCAAAATTTGCGTATCAGTAAAGATCGTTTTCGCGCTTGATTCAAGAGGAATAATATACTGCATAACACTACTTTGAAATGATTCAGAAGAACTCTTGATTCGGTTAGAAATCATCTAGTTATTCAAATTCTGTTAACTAATTTTAATTTACAACTTGAATATCTGTACTGGTCTCCCCAAATTCCAGTTTACAGTATGAGTATAATTTCACTAAAGTTAACACGTTTGACGCTTACTTTTCATGCTGTTATTGAGATGAATTTTCTCCTCGTATTAATTTTGAAATGTAAACTGCAATTTTTTTCTAAATATCATGAATAGATTGGTAACAAGTTCACTTAATCATAATACATTAACAGATTATTGCACTATGAACCATACAAACACTGTGGCTCTGAACTGCTGGTTACTTGAGCTAATTTAAATGAAGATTTTATGCAAACAACGAGAATTGTTATGCTATTTGAATGAAATATGGAACACGTAAAGGTTTTGTTGAAATGTCTGACTTGTCTGGCTTTAATAACGAAATTAATTAGGCTGTCGTAACACAAGTTTATTAACATGAATTCCATGTTGCAATTAATAACGCGCACTCGAAAAATATTACATGGACTTACGGCAGAGAATTGCATTTATTCACACTTTGCAGTCTATGAGTATACAGTTGTTAAATGTTTCGATGAAAGTTAAAGATCTCAATGCATATTGTGAAATGTCAGTGAACGTCTTCATGTTGTTTTATTTTTGATTTCAGTCATCCACATTCATATCAACATTAGTAACGGAAGTCAGAAAACTCTTTGATGCTTCAATATAGTTTCAGAGTTTGTTTTGTGGAAGTCATCTTCTTTCAAACTTCTTTTCACTTCACATCCTACTTGGAACATTCTGTGTAATTCATATTCGCAAAATATTACACATATGAAACGTGGAGGAGTTCTTCGATTGCATCATCCTTCATCACTCAATCAGTTATCGAATATGTTTGGTATCTACAAGTTTACTTCTGAACGCCAAGTCAGTACTTTTCGCCAATGCTGTCTGAAAACATTGGAGAGACAATTTTTGTATCTAATTATCAGTTTCATCGATAACATACTCGGTGTCTGTTGCCTTTCAGTATTTCTCAAACCTAATCGACTTAATATTATCGGCCTGAAAGCTTGAGTAGTTGTGATTCACTGACTGACGTTTTCGTAAAATAATTTTAATTTCTTGTACATGCTGCATGCCTTATACTAGTGGACAGGATCTCAATGAAATGGATAAAAACGAGATGAAAAAATGTAAGCTTCTCATAAATTCTTCGGAAAATAAGTGAGCATATGGTTAAATTAAACTTGTGAACACTGAATTTTACTATAGATTGCCATATATAGATGTTACTTTCAAACACTAATGCGTTAAACTTCATTTGTAGTGAAATACCTAGCAGAATAAGTCAATCAACCTTAAAAATATTTTATTGAGAATTGGACATCGATTCCTTGTCTTCTATGTCTAATTGGTTTACTTACTTTTACATTCCTTTTAATGAATACATACATTATATTCCATATTACTCTGACTATTACGTACGGACACCTTTATTTAAATTGATTAGATGGACCTTTGGTAACCATTTTTGTAATCAACTTTCTAACTGTACGTAATTTATCCTTCTTTTTTGAGCACTGCATATTATTCGTATTATGAATACTTTGAAACCAATAGACCAAACAGTCACAGTTCAAAATATATAGGAAATATTTAGACAATTATTTGTAAATTGAATTGAGAGACTAACAATGTTTAAAGTTTTCTTTTTCCACTGGCCGGACTCACCAAATTACGTATTTCCTCATATTCACCTTTTAAATTACAAACCCTACAGTTTGGTGGGAGTGAAATAAGTACCGCAGAATCATTGACATAACTGGATTTTTTGCTTTTTCGCGTTAAAAATATAAATGGGTCTGTTTTTAAGCGGTTCTTATAGTGAGTCAAGTTCCTTCAACAGACCTTAGATACAAACTCTTGTACTGCTCAGATTACAAGTAGATAAACAAGGATATATGACTGATAGGTTCATATATTACTTGTGAATGTCATAGTTATCGATTCCTTTAGTTAAGTTTATTATTATCAAGAAAGAAACCACATTTCAGGGTAAAACAACGTCATTTCATTTCGTGAATACTCATCACTTGTAGAGTACTTAAAATTCTAATGGTGAAAAAATAAAGGGAATGCCACTGTAAATCATGAAAAGAGAAAGCGGAAAATTTCATAAGTAAGGGTAGTCACTGTGATTTTATAGGCATTAGTAGATGGGAGATTGAAAAAGCTCGATTCTGTAGAAAGTGTGAGAAAAATGATAATTTTTTTATTACAGCTTGATTACACACCGTATTTTTGGTACAGGTATGGAATTTTCAGCATGTGATATTGGTATCCCAAATTTTGCCGTCCAACCATAGATATCAGGTGTGCGTTGGCAGGGGGTCGAACTCCGGACCATATGCATAATCGGCGTGAGTCCTAATCGCTGTGCCACCGACGCACAATAATAATTACTACTCGCTGGTATCTTAAGACTGGTATCAGCTCAGTGAACCAAAACCAGAATGATAAAGGAATTATGCAAGTATCAAAAATGTACAGGCATTTTAAACCCCTGATATGAAATAAACGTATGAATACTTTACATATCTGTATAAATTCACTAGAATGACTATTGACTAACTCAGATTATTTTATTGCAAGAATAATGAGCATTGCATGGAAATAATTAGCACCATTCAGTGATACGTTATAAGGACATGCAAGACTATCCAGAAGAAACATTACTACACATATCATCAATGAAGGTCACACCGTTAAGTAAAACATACGAAAAATAATTGATGCAATAGCATCAGTAACCAATGTTTTAGAGCTTTTTCTACCTACACTTCACCTCTCATTGCCTCCGTAGCTTGATGTTGGCTTGGGGCTTTATTTTTGTTCTCTACTTTACTCCTTAACTTTACTGTTTAGCCCATCATTCATATTTTATGATAGTTTTTGATTTGCCTTAATTCATTAGATTCTAATCGTGCTATTTAGTTTATTCTTTTATCGCTTTGCTAACATTATTCTGCTTATCGCATCATCTCTGCCTTATCTTAGACATTCTAACAAACTTTAAATTTTTTACCACCCTAGACTCAGTTCACACCGTCTTTGCATTCATTACATTGAATCATGACAATTTTTTGTTTACTGACAGGATTAATAGTATGATTTATCATTTAAGGCACATTATGTATGTTCCTAAAGTCAAATAAAAGACTGCAATCAGTTGGAGAACCATTTAAAACCAGGAAGCATTGTAAAGCTATTTTATCCTGGACTTGAAATTCAACATCACCACCGAAGAACCTTTCACTTACGAAGCGGTTCCAGTGCCTGTTAGGCTATTGAGAAGTAAACCAATGTCTCAGGAACTGAAACTTCTACCACATGACATAATTAGAGAAGGAACTTAGGGCATTCACTATAGATGGCTAGACGGTGGATGAATCAGTGACCGGGGCGGGATTGAATGTTCCATTAATTCTAATTTCTACCATTTCTCAGTGCATAGTGCAGCTATCAGCGTATTTTGTAGGCGGCTATTCGTCCTTCCATTTGATCTAAACACATCACAGGTCAGGTATGCTCACCAGAACTAGAAGTAGCTCCATAGAAACTGCATGAGAAAAATGAAACCAGCACAAGAGAATGAAAAAGTTGTTTTATATCGACTAACATGAGTTATATATTGGTTCCTAAAACAAAGAGAACAAAAAATAAAGACTACACTGCAGAAGCTACCGAATTCAGCTAAAAAGAGGAAAGTCTTTTAAGGAAAGTGAGTTAAGCTACAAAAAAGTTTCTTTATCGATGAAATCAACTTCAGAGGCTGTGCAGTCGTATGTATTTCTACCAAAAATGTATAGAATTAGTATGGCCGAAAACGCACTCGGAAAACATGAACCTCAACAATCGTCATTCCACATAGAGCAGAGATGTCAGACGATATCAGAAGAGTTCTCAATCAGCTCGATATTAGAGGTTTCTTCAAGACATCAGACACACTTCAAAGCAACCTTGTCCATATCAAAGACCAAATCCCTAAAGATTCTCTATCTAATTGTGTCTACAAAATAAAATGCTTGGAATGTGATGCGATATACATCGGACAAACATATCGAGAAATCAAAATCAGAAGAAATGAACACCGTAGAGCATCTATTTGACCACCGAGAAATCCAGTTGAACTAGAAAAACTTGAAAAATTATCAGCCATAGGTCTACACGCTTCGCTATAGAATCAGGCTACAAAGCTGATTTGGACAATATTGAAATCATCATCCAGAAAAACTTCAGAAATCACAAAGAACCTCTAATATCAGAAGCACTCCATATCAAGTGGAATCCAAATTGTCTGAACAGGAATGATAGACTAGAACAGAATCTGACATGGTCACAACACCTCGCTCCCATCCCCATGAAGTGACAAAACCAACACGAATGTGATAAGCAAGTTCACTATACAAACACACACTACTTTTATAATGTCACACACTGATCAAATCCAACAGTCTACACTTGGTTTTGCTATCTGTACCAATTGACCAACTTGACAACGAAAAATGACCCCAGACTGACGAACGATGATCAAGTTAGTTATTTTGGTTTTGATATCATAATAGACGTGCCTTTGATATTTGGCTTAGTGAACTTCATTGTTATTTTGACTTTCAATATGTCCATTAAACTTGACCTAATGTTTTAGACAGAATTCGTTATGTAAGAGCAAGTACTTACCAATGATGGCTAAGCTGTTTATTGCGAAATAGCAGGGATTAGAAATCATATGACACTCAATTCCGTCTTAATGATTTGGTGATCGGTGGACTCGCTTAGTGATCTGAAGATCAGAATTTTGGTTCCGGTGTGATGAATGGTTCTTTTTTATTCCTTCACGGTCCCAGTGGAATATAAACCTTCAAGCTAGAGGCTTGAAGTTTCTATAGCAGTGTTTATTTTTACAGGATGGAGTTGCTAGTCTCAAGTCAAACCTTTCCTCTTTACCACCTTTATTTCTGACTTAGCGAAGTAAAGAAGTGCATCGGCGGGGATCGAACACCGGACCATGTGCATGGTTGGCAAGCGTCCTAACCGCTATGCTACAGACGATGAATGGTGCTTACCCTTGAAAATTCCAAACTAAAAGAAAATAACTGTCTAGTAATCATTGGTTATTAGGGGTTCTCTGTCTGATTTTAATTGGTAATCTAAGCTTTAAATCAGTCAAATCTCCACCAAGCAACATTTTAAGGCTTATTTTCTTCAACGTATTAATTAGCGAAGTTATGAACTTTGAATTTGCAAAATGGTTATATTATCATTTAAATAAGTCAAATTATTTTGATTCCACAGTGGTCATTAAACTAGCAAGGCGTCCACAAAGTCGGAGTTTAGCACTTATGTGGATGATTCACAACACCCACATACTGCATGCTATGAAGACAATTCACCTCACAATATTTGTTGTTTTTTCCTTACTAAATGAAACTTGTGAAATCGCTTATCAGTAACTTATTGAAATCGTTTCAATACTGAAGCTACTGGAAAAGGCTATCTAGAGTACTTGGAAAAAAAGGAACGATATAAATCAAATTATAAATTGAAATATTTCTACTTCACTGGTTAATAACTTGAAAATTATCATTAAATTCCAGTCTTACATAATAAAGAAAAAAGCTTACACAAACTGACACTGTTTTTTTTAAAATTAAAACTCAGTAATGCTGAATATTCAGCATTGATATTCACTAATTTACTACGTCCCTATTCATCACTTGTGAAACGAAAAAGAAACTATTTAAAATTATTTCATAAAATGACAAATCATCAATAACTTTTATTTTGTTTATTTTGGAATAGCACTTCCGTTTGAATGCTGTTTCAGCTGAACCTGGTGACACAATGAGTGATAAATTAGTAGCTGCCAAACGTCATGAAGTTAGATGCTGATATACAACTTTTTGAATGTCCAAACAATAACCTTTACCGTCCCCACCCACTCTCAGAGGTTTTGTCAATTCCTCAAAGCAGTGAACGCTAAAGGGTTGACTGTCATATCAGTTATGTACAAAAGTAGAATAAAATACAAATCGTTATCATGATTTCCATTATATCCTTGCTTTCTATTAGAGTGTTTTTACCCACTTTTTTCTTGAAACTATCTCGAAATTTTATGCAAAATCACATTTTTCATAAGAGTTTTGGGTTACGTTAAATGATTATGCAGGTCTAGTGGGATTTCTGGCCCCTTTGAGAAAATGCAGTTGAAAATGATGATGATGATAAATAGAGATGTTGAGTTGTTTCTGTTTTCGTTACTACAGTCGTTTGCGACATTCACGTTCCAATAGTTAGATTAGATGTTCAGGCTGAAACATAAAATTCTGCAATCTTTAAGTTAAAATAATGTTGCAATGATGGTTTTTGACTAAAAGAGTTATTCTGACAGTGTGATGTGATTTCACTATCATAAAAAATTGAAGCCAAAGCTGTGATCCTGGTGGATGAGGCAGTAGCAGAAACATTTGAAAGACAGAAAGCTGAACAGACTACCTACATGTCTTAAGAACGAGGAATTATGAAAGACTGTCCTAGATAACTACACAGGTCACGGAAGTCTCAAAGACCAAGAAGTTATTCCCACAGAAATTATATAAGCCATTACCTCAAGCATACGAACTACACATTCAGCCATAAATAAATTAAGAAAAATTTCAACGAAAAAACTTCTTTATCAATGAAATCAACTTCAGAGGCTGTGCAGCCGTATTTATTTCAACCAAAAAAGGTATAGTAGACCATTATTGATAGAATTATCAGAAGTGGCTTCAAAAGTACGAATAAAAGCAATAAATCACTCAATACTCACAGACACAAAAGAAAAAAGTAGAGAAATCTGATAAGGTTGAAATCGTTATTGAGCAATAAGAAAGGTAGTTAAGTGTCCATTTAACAAGTGTGAAGAGGGTGAGAAAATGATGATAGTGAATTAATTTAATAATTCTTATTGTAGCAGTAAGTACAAAATATATTCAGCGAAGAGACTCTTTTCAACTTATACAGTCGTTTATATATGGTTATTAAGAAATTACATCCGTTGAGGGAATTAGATCAAAGGTGTGAATACATGAAATATTAGTAGTATGAAATGCAATTAAAATATTTGTGATTATAATCACAGTGAAATGTCAAGTAGCAAAACAATTAGTGTCATTTAGAATAGAACAGAATAGAAATACAATAATTCATAAGGTGTATAGATGTTGTATCGAAGAACGGCAAATGCATTCACCATACATAAACTCTAAAATCTAAGGCCTTTTTTACCATTCACTCTCACCTTGTAGATAATCTTGTAAGACGACAATGGGGAGCTGAGATCGTCAAGTACTCGATAATTGAGCCCGTATTTGTCTAACATTGTTCTTTTGCTAACCGTGCCGGATAATTTTCGGAGATGCGTTTGGAAAGTGTGCGCTTTGTGCGGAAAATATAACTAACTTGACAGGAACAAGTGAATTTGTAAACACACGTTTAAGTGGCCCAAATCAGAAGTTTATCCTTCACACATCCGTTGATAATTTGTCGGCTGTAAAATGTGATCCATAGCTCATCCGAGAAGAAGGCTTCTTTCAGTGATCTGGATAGGCGGTTCTTCGGAATCTCAGCTGAGGTATCACCTTTAAGTTCAACATTCATAAATAGCCATTTCTTTGGCACCATCCGCGTTCTGTCGGGTTTTTGCCTGATTCTGACGTCAACTAGAGAGCGTGATAGCAATTATCGAATTCTTTAGTTATCATTTCCATGTTACCATTCTCGTCACATATGATAAAAGTATCATCCATATCTCTTTCGTACATAAGGAAACTATCGACAGTGAGTTACAGCATACTATTCTCTAGACTTGTGCGTCGGTGGCACAGTGGTTAGGACTCTCGCCGACCATGCACATGGTCCGGGGTTCGAGCCCTCGCCGACGCACGCCTGATATCTTTGGTTGGCCTGCAAAATTTGGGCTACCGATATCCACGCTGAAAATTCCATACTTGTACCAAAAATACAGTGTGGAATCAAGACGTAATCAAAAATAAAAAATAAAAATAAAAGAAGTAGTTTGCAAGTAAAGGACTCAATGGCAACTTCACTGTCACTTCACCTCTTTGTCTATAGAGCGTGTTACTGAACTTGAACTGGATATTGAAAGTGCATCTGAGTAGTGGTTTATTTGTAAGTGGATGAGAACACCTACATTCCCATTATTACGATCTATGGATTTATATATAAAGCAAATAGTTTCAGTGAGAGAAACATTACTGAAGAGAGATGTCATTTTCTTCTCAGATGCATTGGCATCATTGATTGAATTGACGAATTCGAAGGAATCTGAAAAATTATGCTAACAGAGATTATTTTCGATAGATAGAAGGATGTCTGCTAGTCATTTGGTAGTGGCATGATATGGTGAGCCTGTCATATCCAAGATTGGCTGTTCAATTTCAGGAGACCATATAATCAGGGAATTACATTACATGAGGGTCGTTTTCATTAAGATAATTCGGAGTTAATAATCGATTAGTGCTTCGCCTTCTTCAGTATTTTTGTTATCTTGCTATTGGATAGAAGTGGCAAGCAAACGCGAACAAGTGTCAGCTGCATTAAGATTATTTGCGAGTTTCGAATGTACATCTTCACAGCGGATTCTTGAAACTGAATCGATGTAGTCCATAAAATTCCTCTGCTTGTCTTCTGTCAGTTAGACTGAAGCAAATTATAATGATAAAATCTCAATAATTCTTTCTGATCAAATGAAATTCGCCAAACCTGGTGGTGAAAAGAACAAAACACATCTGACTGAAAATCAACTGACTGATGTTTTAAAGAACATGAGGAAGAAATCAGTAATGTAGTCAGATATATATGAGCATATCCGACCATTAGGCTCCATAGTACCACATCTGTGCGGCCTACCGAAAATTTACAAGACAGGATTACCCCTTTGTCCAATTCACTATATGGTGGGTTCTTCTTATCACAGAATTGCTCAGTAGCTAGCTGAAATAGTGGAACCAGTTAGAAGACGAGTGTCTATGTTTCCCATTAATGAAACATTTGAATCTACGGACAGTATTAAAGATTTTAATGTCTCAGGCAACGTCATGTTCTCATTAGATTTGACTTCACTATTTATCAGTATATCTCTCATAGAAACTGTTTGCTATATATGTGATTATATTGATACAAATAGTTTAGAAATAGGGTTGTCGACAATCCACCTCAAAGAACTTTTATTGAGACGCAAGTTGAATGGCCAATTCACCTTCAATAATAAGACTTTTATACAGAGAGATGGCGTTGCGATAGGAACACGACTGGGTCCTTTTTCTGGCTGATTGTTTATGGCAAAGTTTGAAAACTCTCAACTTACTCAAACCATCGGTCATTTTGACATTTATAAACGATACGTAGACGACAGTTTCGTTATCTGCGATAATAACGTATGATGTCTTGTTTGCTTTCAACAACTGGCACCTCTCTTTACAATTCAACATAGAAAATGAATCTGAATTAAGTATTCCGTTTCTGAATGTGTGGCCTAGTAGACGTAATGACGGATATCTTAAAAGATCCATCCACTGGAAACGTATGTGGAATGGACAGCGAATTAATTTTCATATTTGGATGTCTATCTCCAGGAAAAGGAACCCAATTCATTCGCTGTACTTTAGGATAGGTAAAATTTGTAGTTCTATTTGCGCTGACTCAGGACTTGACTTCCTAAAAGCCACACTCACAGAAAACAGTTACTCGAACCAATTTATTGATAGTAACACGAAAGATAAGCAGTCTTAACTGGTCACCGACACGGTTCCAATGAAAAACTTATCCATGAACTTGGAATTCGAAGGTGATCAAGCCCCAGATACGCTCAAAAACTGTCTCTCTGAGGCAGTCAGTAAGACATCCTTTGCAGCAAAATTACAAATGACATTCACTGCAAGTTGTTCTCAGTCTCTGTAAAAGATAAGCTTCCCCATCTGGCCGCCTTCACGTGCATCTATCAGTTCACCTGCTCTTGTGGATCAAGGTACATTGGCCGTAGCCAGAGAATGCCTTCCACATGGATACGAGAACATATTCCAGCATGGTTTTACAAAGGAGTAAGGAAGAGTGTACGACACTCGATTCTACAACACCTGATCGACTCCTGTCACTCGACCAACCCTGACCATGATTTTAAGATCACCTAGCGAATCCATGCTAACTTGCCGCGTTTTCTTCGTTATGAACTTCTAAAGACATCTAAGGCCTTGGCCATTTGGGAATTTAAGCCAGACCTTTGTGTACAAAAAAGTATGTAAAATCGCTACTTCTACCCTGACGGTAGAGGGATAGACAATTATTTATTGATATATTTTGTTTATTTAGTTAATCTATGTACTTTTTCCTCGTTGCAAAGATTATTATTATTATTCTCACTTTGAATAGCTTTCGCTTGTCCAGTTGTTATTCTAAATGCAAAAATTCCTTTTTGCAATATTTAATTTTATCTTATCAAATTTCATACTATGTTATGTAACAGTCTATACTAGCCTAATAATTCTATAATTATGCACCCCTTTCCAACATCTATACACCTTATGAATTATTGTATTTCTATTCTGTTCTATTCTAAATGACACTAATTGTTTTGCTACTTGACATTTAACTTGATTATAATCACAAATATTTTAATTGCATTTCATACTACTAATATTTCATGTATTCACACCTTTGATCTAATTCCCTCAACGGATGTAATTTCTTAATAACCATATATAAACGACTGTATAAGTTGAAAAGAGTCTCTTCGCTGAATATATTTTGTAC
The DNA here is from genome assembly GCA_944472135.2 of Trichobilharzia regenti. Taxonomy (NCBI): domain Eukaryota; kingdom Metazoa; phylum Platyhelminthes; class Trematoda; order Strigeidida; family Schistosomatidae; genus Trichobilharzia; species Trichobilharzia regenti. Next base: position 141,854,545 of record OX235262.1, on the reverse strand, counting down.
TTACTGCTACAATAAGAATTATTAAATTAATTCACTATCATCATTTTCTCACCCTCTTCACACTTGTTAAATGGACACTTAACTACCTTTCTTATTGCTCAATAACGATTTCAACCTTATCAGATTTCTCTACTTTTTTCTTTCGTGTCTGTGAGTATTGAGTGATTTATTGCTTTTATTCGTACTTTTGAAGCCACTTCTGATAATTCTATCAATAATGGTCTACTATACCTTTTTTGGTTGAAATAAATACGGCTGCACAGCCTCTGAAGTTGATTTCATTGATAAAGAAGTTTTTTTCGTTGAAATTTTTCTTAATTTATTTATGGCTGAATGTGTAGTTCGTATGCTTGAGGTAATGGCTTATATAATTTCTGTGGGAATAACTTCTTGGTCTTTGAGACTTCCGTGACCTGTGTAGTTATCTAGGACAGTCTTTCATAATTCCTCGTTCTTAAGACATGTAGGTAGTCTGTTCAGCTTTCTGTCTTTCAAATGTTTCTGCTACTGCCTCATCCACCAGGATCATAGCTTTGGCTTCAATTTTTTATGATAGTGAAATCACATCACACTGTCAGAATAACTCTTTTAGTCAAAAACCATCATTGCAACATTATTTTAACTTAAAGATTGCAGAATTTTATGTTTCAGCCTGAACATCTAATCTAACTATTGGAACGTGAATGTCGCAAACGACTGTAGTAACGAAAAACAGAAACAACTCAACATCTCTATTTATCATCATCATCATTTTCGACTGCATTTTCCTCAAAGGGGCCAGAAATCCCACTAGACCTGCATAATCATTTAACGTAACCCAAAACTCTTATGAAAAATGTGATTTTGCATAAAATTTCGAGATAGTTTCAAGAAAAAAGTGGGTAAAAACACTCTAATAGAAAGCAAGGATATAATGGAAATCATGATAACGATTTGTATTTTATTCTACTTTTGTACATAACTGATATGACAGTCAACCCTTTAGCGTTCACTGCTTTGAGGAATTGACAAAACCTCTGAGAGTGGGTGGGGACGGTAAAGGTTATTGTTTGGACATTCAAAAAGTTGTATATCAGCATCTAACTTCATGACGTTTGGCAGCTACTAATTTATCACTCATTGTGTCACCAGGTTCAGCTGAAACAGCATTCAAACGGAAGTGCTATTCCAAAATAAACAAAATAAAAGTTATTGATGATTTGTCATTTTATGAAATAATTTTAAATAGTTTCTTTTTCGTTTCACAAGTGATGAATAAGGACGTAGTAAAATTAGTGAATATCAATGCTGAATATTCAGCATTACTGAGTTTTAATTTAAAAAAAACAGTGTCAGTTTGTGTAAGCTTTTTTCTTTATTATGTAAGACTGGAATTTAATGATAATTTTCAAGTTATTAACCAGTGAAGTAGAAATATTTCAATTTATAATTTGATTTATATCGTTCCTTTTTTTCCAAGTACTCTAGATAGCCTTTTCCAGTAGCTTCAGTATTGAAACGATTTCAATAAGTTACTGATAAGCGATTTCACAAGTTTCATTTAGTAAGGAAAAAACAACAAATATTGTGAGGTGAATTGTCTTCATAGCATGCAGTATGTGGGTGTTGTGAATCATCCACATAAGTGCAAACTCCGACTTTGTGGACGCCTTGCTAGTTTAATGACCACTGTGGAATCAAAATAATTTGACTTATTTAAATGATAATATAACCATTTTGCAAACTTCAAAGTTCATAACTTCGCTAATTAATACGTTGAAGAAAATAAGCCTTAAAATGTTGCTTTGTGGGATTTGACTGATTTAAAGCTTAGATTACCAATTAAAATCAGACAGAGAACCCCTAATAACCAATGATTACTAGACAGTTATTTTCTTTTAGTTTGGAATTTTCAAGGGTAAGCACCATTCATCGTCTGTAGCATAGCGGTTAGGACGCTCGCCAACCATGCACATGGTCCGGTGTTCGATCCCGGCCGATGCACTTCTTTACTTCGCTAAGTCAGAAATAAAGGTGGTAAAGAGAAAGGTTTGACTTGAGACTAGCAACTCCATCCTGTAAAAATAAACACTGCTACAGAAACTTCAAGCCTCTAGCTTGAAGGTTTATATTCCACTGGGACCGTGAAGGAATAAAAAAGAACCATTCATCACACCGGGAACCAAAATCTGATCTTCAGATCACTAAGCGAGTCCACCGATCACCAAATCATTAAGACGGAATTGAGTGTCATATGATTTCTAATCTCTGCTATTTCGCAATAAACAGCTTAGCCATCATTGGTAAGTATTTGCTCTTACATAACGAATTCTGTCTAAAACCTTAGGTCAAGTTAAATGGACATATTTAAAGTCAAAATAACAATGAAGTTCACTAAGCCAAATATCAAAGGCACGTCTATTACGATATCAAAACCAAAATAACTAACTTGATCATCGTTCGTCAGTCTGGGGTCATTTTTCGTTGTCAAGTTGGTCAATTGGTACAGATAGCAAAACCAAGTGTAGACTGTTGGATTTGATCAGTGTGTGACATTATAAAAGTAGTGTGTGTTTGTATAGTGAACTTGCTTATCACATTCGTGTTGGTTTTGTCACTTCATGGGGGATGGGAGCGAGGTGTTGTGACCATGTCAGATTCTGTTCTAGTCTATCATTCCTGTTCAGACAATTTGGATTCCACTTGATATGGAGTGCTTCTGATATTAGACGTTCTTTGTGATTTCTGAAGTTTTTCTGGATGATGATTTCAATATTGTCCAAATCAGCTTTGTAGCCTGATTCTATAGCGAAGCGTGTAGACCTATGGCTGATAATTTTTCAAGTTTTTCTAGTTCAACTGGATTTCTCGGTGGTCAAATAGATGCTCTACGGTGTTCATTTCTTCTGATTTTGATTTCTCGATATGTTTGTCCGATGTATATCGCATCACATTCCAAGCATTTTATTTTGTAGACACAATTAGATAGAGAATCTTTAGGGATTTGGTCTTTGATGTGGACAAGGTTGCTTTGAAGAGTGTCTGATGTCTTGAAGAAACCTCTAATGTCGAGCTGATTGAGTACTCTTCTGATATCGTCTGACATCTCTGCTCTATGTGGAATGACGATTGTTGAGGTTCATGTTTTCCGAGTGCGTTTTCGGCCATACTAATTCTATACATTTTTGGTAGAAATACATACGACTGCACAGCCTCTGAAGTTGATTTCATCGATAAAGAAACTTTTTTGTAGCTTAACTCACTTTCCTTAAAAGACTTTCCTCTTTTTAGCTGAATTCGGTAGCTTCTGCAGTGTAGTCTTTATTTTTTGTTCTCTTTGTTTTAGGAACCAATATATAACTCATGTTAGTCGATATAAAACAACTTTTTCATTCTCTTGTGCTGAGTTTCATTTTTCTCATGCAGTTTCTATGGAGCTACTTCTAGTTCTGGTGAGCATACCTGACCTGTGATGTGTTTAGATCAAATGGAAGGACGAATAGCCGCCTACAAAATACGCTGATAGCTGCACTATGCACTGAGAAATGGTAGAAATTAGAATTAATGGAACATTCAATCCCGTCCCGGTCACTGATTCATCAACCGTCTAGCCGTCTATCGTGAATGCCCTAAGTTCCTTCTCTGATTAAGTCATGTGTGCGTATCCCTTAAGAGTCACCAACTAGCAGTTGTCTAAATAATGTCATTTCGTGATCTAAGTTGAGGGCAATTAAATGCTTCCAAACCAACTTTTGGGAATTTCAGGATTATTTCCGGTCAGTGTTTGAAATGCTCTAGTGCAAAGAGAGGCTAAAATAAGAGAATTGCCGCAAGTTCACACAATGCACGTAATTAAATAATATTAATTTTGCAATTAATAGTGTTCTCTGAGCTGGTTGGTTTAGTTGCGGAGCTTTCGTCGTCCTTCTGGACAACATCCCCTGTCAGCATAATATTTTGCATAAAGTGAAATGATTTAAATTCCTTCATGAGTGATATAATTGCGTTTCCCGGTAACCATCTTTACATATGTATTGACCATTTTCTATTGACTTGGGTTTTAAACTTCCGGTCACATGATTTACTTTGTATTAGTTGGTATATATGGTCTATATTAACGTTTTTGTTAATTGCATTTTCGTTTGAGTACCAGGCTTCTAGGAATTCCCTGACACTTTTGGCGTCTCCTCTTTCTAAGATTTCGACATTATCCCAATCATACTGATGTCCATAATTGTCTATGTGCATTGATATGAAAGAATATATATCATGTCTTTGCACGGCTGATTTTGCGTTCTTGGATTCCCATTCGAAGCGGACGCCCACTTTGGCAGATGTAATGCCTGTTACAGTTCATACAATTTATTTTGTAAATGGTATTAATTCTTTTTCTGTTGGATCTTTCAGTTTGCATAATATCGGATTAAGCGATTTGACTGGTTTTTGTGCTACATCCATATCAAACGGTTTCAGTATTCTAGCTGTTATTTCAGAGATATTTCTCATGTATGGTAGGATAAATTTTCTTGTGGTCTTTGATGGTGGTTCCTTGTTGGTGTTGTGATTCGATTTTAAACACTTTTTGATGAAATTTTGTGAATAACCATTCTTTTTGAACACCGTTTGTAGGGTATTTTTCTTCCATTCATTTCAACTCTGGAGTGCTACAGTGTGTTTGAACTATTTTAAACAATGTCTGCACACAGTTTCTTTCGTGGTTAATTGGATTATTGCTAGTATAGTTTCAAATCATCCACCTGAGCTACAAATCTTCTCTATTATTTCAATATTAATTTTATTTCGGAAGTCCTTTGGTTATGGTGACCATGACAAAGATAAGGGTTGAAGATCATTTGATAGATAGAAAAATATGGTAAGTTTCCAAAAACAATATAGAAATATTCATTATTAATATTGTTACAAGAGTTTTTGTTATTCCCAGTGAATTAAAATTCAAATAGATTTATTTTTACTGACATTTTGCTATTTAACACTAAAAGCCGTATCACAGCAACAGTTTATGTACAGTGAAATAACCAGGGTTGTTCACCATGAGGTAATCTTTAGGTTTTCAAATGAATCTATAAAAGAGGCTTTTGTGCTGAGACTTTGTAAATACTGGTCTGATATTACTCTGATTAGGCTACCAGAATTAAATAGGCAAATGTCAGTAAACACAATATCGTTTTGCTTTTTCATTCATCGGGAAATACAAAGGCTTTTATAATAATAGATACCACATACTTAAGGTTCAAAAGTTTCTCAAAATATTAAAGTGGAAATATTTCCTGTGATACACAACTAACGATGTGCCCCTTTGATTAAAAGTGTCTAACAAAATTAAAAAGTTGTAGTGCTAAGGGATTCATATTTACAAAAATTTAAATTTAACCAACATAAAGTATCTCTCCACGAATTTCAAAAGACATTCGAAACAGATGGTAAGAGGGCCATTAACGTTATGCAATCTGTTTTGTTTATTCATACCACTATTCAAAAGTACCCAGCTTAAAAGTCATTTTTTTTCCTTACTAAGACGCACTTTACATTGACCTACTTGATGGATAGTCCAAAGCATAATAGTTACTGTATGACATCTGACTAGCGTTAACCTCTGTAAATCACTTATACGCATTGAGATTAAATGTATTCTTAAGTATGAATTCTGTATTCTCTTCATAAACTTATTATTAAAATACTTGCAACTACTGTGACTACTTATGATTCATTATTTTAATAACAGTGGAATTCATTATTTACTATAGACTATTTGACTAAATGATATACAAAAAGTACGCCAATCCCACTGTTAGATTCTATCGGATCATACTTTAGATGTTTAAATCTTCAATATTTAAATCGCTTTGTTTATATAGTGAAACAGTAGCGGGAAAAATAAATAGGACATCAGTTTCATTGTTTGAGAAATCTTTAACATAAACCTGTATGTAACCTGACACTTGTAAATTATGTTATATATATATATATATATATATATATATTATATGGGCTGTCGTCTAAGGACACTTGATGATACACTTCCCTTGGTTCATATGACTTCATATAAACCACATATTTAGTCCAAATCAAAAAGCAACCTATTAGACGTATACAAACAAATAAGTCTCTACTGATTATTCCTAACTTATATGTCCTTATACATAATCGATTCACTTGCCGGCAGTATACTAGCAGTATTTGAATTTACTGATAAAAGTATTCCAGCGGTAGATATGTAAGATACAGAATATTAGTTTAACAGGATGTAAAACACCAGCTATAGTTAGATGTATAAATTTTGACGACAATTTTCAATTTCAAACTGGCACTGTTACTCGTCAAATTATTCAAGACCACCTGGTATGGTTAATTATCCGTTAATGCTGTTTATAAATCTTTTATATCTATGATTACTTAGCAAAATAATGTACCCTAATGGCATTATGATACAAACAATCTACTATCGATCAAAGTGAGCATTCCATCTATAATTTTATCTCATCCTATAAGGTATTAGCTCATATGGCATCTACGTATGTCATAAGAAACGCCAAAGGTATATACATGTCGAAATATTAGATAGGTGGAGGCAACCGGCAGACAGCCTCCAACCTAGGTTTCGTGCTAGTTCTTACTCATCAGCAAGGCATATCTGCGACCTTCAAAGAACTCATGTCCCTTCTGAGATTCGAACGCGCGTCATCCAGTACTGCAGTCAGAGACGTTACCATTGAGCTATTCGGGGCCGCGATCGACTCCTGTAGGACTGCAGTGGGTATTTTGATTGGACACTAGTAACTAGTGCGATGTGTCTATTCCTTTCTTTGGTGCAGACTGAATTCTATCAGTCAAAATCTTATTTCATCCGTTTTGCTGTCAGTTACAAATGATATTTATCATATAATAAACAGCTTTTCTGCTAATCGTTGTCACCTTTTACACATACAGAAAACACCTCTTATAATTGGGGTCATTATTAAGTAGCCTATGCACTATGGTGGGGGCATAATTGACTATTTCTAAGAAAATTACGCTTTTTAATACTCTGATTTAAGCAGAATACTAATAGAACATTCATTATGTGTTATGTTAGATTAATTCATCCTTTATGCAATTCAATACCTTATTTTTATAGGCTTAAAAATAATCTTCTTTTGTTCAGCTTCATGGCGTCTATATAGCATTAAGATATCTTTCAGTTAATGAAATTTTGAACCTCATTCATCTTTAATCACTTAAAATAACTCAATGATGAAATTTTTAGTTAACAGAGAGTAATTTTTTATCCCACACAATGTTATTAACTATTATAGACATTTTAGATATGTTCTTGAAGCTAAGAAAGCAATTATTAAAAGTAATTGTCAATCTTTGTATTCCTACTCAAATGTATATAGTGTTTGGCTGATTTGAATTGTTCGTCTCCAGTATCTTGTATTTCTTCCCCTTCATTATGTACTACCTATTTATAAAAATTAAACTGCTTTCCTTGATAAAACATGGTTCATATTACCGTTTTAATAAAAGAAGTTTAATCTGTTACTATGGCTCCGATAGGAAGTTTATCACTATGTTTTTAACTTTTTGAGCTGGCACTACAGATTTAGTAGACGCTATGAATTAGTGTTTACAAGACTTTTCGTAGAGTCTAATAAAAGTGAACTTTTAAAGTTACAAACTGTACAATAAACTTGTTATCGTCTGAAGCACTTACGTTCATTGTTAATGGTATTTACATTTAAGCCGTATCTGTTAAACCATAAACACTTTTTTTAGAAGACGAAAGAACTGAGTGGAGAAATGTTTAATTTTTAATTAGATCCCCATCTACACCGATAAAGCATTTTTATTACAATACAAAACACTACAAATTTAGCGGTGATAAGTTTGTTAATAATAACTAGACAGTATAAACTATCAGGGGATGAAAATCAAACAAGAAAATTACTACAAACAGTAAAAGATTACAAATGATTATAACAAGTGGACTGCATAATGCACACTGGGAAAAATGAGCAGTAATTAAGAAACAGATAAAGTAAATACAGATGAAGGAGTCATAAAAATAATTTGTACAATGATAATGTGTAAAATTCTTAGGGGGATAGTGAAACTGTCAGATTTTTACATTCAAGTAACGATGGACAAAGTAGGGAAACTGGCTTCACAAATTTCTCCTAAACACAGGTTTGGCTTCGTTAGATGGATTCCATTGGCTTCAGCCATGTTTAGTAGATAAACTCGGAAAACAAAATTAGCATTATTCCGAATGAGATAAATAACATTAAATGCTTTATGAACATCAACTTTATGCTCACTGTCAACAAGGTGGGCTAAAACAGAATTACAAATGGGTGTTATTTGCCGCTTGATTAAATATACTGGATGATATTCAAGTATTGGTTTGTAGGGATTGGATTGACTGGTTACAGGATTTCATCATGATCTGACATTGGTTAGAGAAACACTGGAAAACCTGAGAGTACTGGACAACTGTTCCGTCCTAGTTTGGGACTCTTCATCGGTACGCACCCACGGACAGGGTTCGAACCCAGGACCTTCTGGTTACAAGGCGAGCTCCTAGACAATGAAGCCACTGAGACCCGATCCAACGGCCAGCCCATGAATTCTAACTTCTGCCGATTCACGACATATCTTGAACGCTAGTCAATATCTTTGGCGAATATTTATCTTCACACTGGACCTGCTGCACCCCACTGGTGACGACTTCCCATTAGAACCCCAGGTAACCTACCTGAACCTACCTGAATAGGGCCAGTAGCCAGTGAGCATCTCATTGATATTCAAGTATCGGTTTGTAGGGATTTGGTTGATTGGTTATTGGATTTCATCATGAGCTGAAGTGGGAAGTCGTCAACAGTAGGGTGCAGCAAGTCCAGTGTGAGGACAAATACTCGCCGAAGACATTGGCTAGCGGTCGCGATATGCCGTTGGATTGTGTCTCAGTGGCTTCAGTGTCTACGAGCCTTGTAACCAGAATGTCCTGGCTTCGAACCCTGGCGGTGGGTGCGTACTGATGGGGAGTCCCAAACCAGGACGAAACAGCTGTCCAGCATTCCCAGACTTTCCAATGGTTCTCTAACCAATGTCAGCTCCGGATGAAATCCTGTAACCATAATGGGTGATGGTCGGAAATACGATGATAAACCTGCCTAAATGTTCACCCAACGCAACTAACTCCACAGGAGCGGCCAGACTGCTGGATACACATAGAGGAGGAGAAGTTAAGTAGTTTGTCCTTATTTCTCAAAAATAAAATAGGAGTGGTTGTGAGGAAGAAGCCTACCTCTGCAGCAGTGAGTACTCTTTCGAATGCATTTTTCAGAAGCTGTGTTACTATTTTGCTGATGCTATCACCAAGAAACTGCAGTTTTATGAACAAGGGCTTTTTTGGAGCTGTCACTATACTTATTTACCATGGCGCTAAATCCATATCTTTATCAATGAAATTATCTGGATAATTATTTTTAAATAAATATTTCTCTGATAAGCTTGAGCTCCTCATTGAAAATGTCCAATGAGCAGATCATCCCAGCTCTACGAACCAAACACTTTAGCAAGCTGTGTTTATATTTCAGTGATGATAAACTCAAAAAGTGAGTTTACTCACCTGTTGTTTTACTATGCTCTTTCCTGGTCAAATAACTACTTAGTAAAAATAGCTATCCATATGAGTTAACGTTTGTTATTTCATATAACTTTATTGTGTTACTATTACTGAATGAAATATACCAGACAACCTAGAATACCAATAACAAGCCTTTTTAGGCTTTTAAAGTTTACTTTCAATATGTACAATAGCAGCATACCGATAACAATAGCACTCAGTCGCTGAAGACCCACTCCAATAATTGAAAAATCATGTTTCACATCACATTTCAGTAGTAAAACCATAGTCGTTTAAAATTTGTATGCTAAAAGCAATATTTTATACTTGTGACTATGAGAAATCCATTCAAAGCATTTTTCTTCTTATAGGCTTTCTTACAAGATGAATGATGCAACAGACAAACTTTATTAAGACATGATTTATTTTGGTTGAAAAAATGAACAATTTCTATTAGTTTAACTGTCCTTTTTCTTGATTGAATAACGAGTTGAAGTTCCGTATTTATTGCATGCCTGTCATTTATTATTTTCCCAATGTAGTAAAAAGAGAACGATCGTTTTTCAGTAAAAAGAACAAGCAAACAAACAAACAGGAGAAAGAAATTTACTCAAATTCACCAGAAAATCCAAAAAGCTGTCCGTATTTTTCTATGCTGTTTATCCCTCCTTCTTTTCAGGTAAAAAAATTAAGAAAGAAAAAGAAAGGAAGAGAAGGTAACCTAGGAATAACTAGTTGTGCAGAGAAACAAGTGATTTTAATGAGTAAAAGTTTTTCTATTCAATTTTAAATTAAAATCCATTTCGATAAGCCCATTAAATTTTCCTTTTTAAATCACCCTTGCCTTCAAAACATGCTAGTGATATCATTATTCTTTTGAAATATAAAAGTAATAATTAAATTATGCAACAGTTTTATTCAATTTTTTAAATTTTTGTGGAGCTGAAAGCAAACTGGAAAACCAATTAAGGTCAAAAATGAGTTGTTGTATATGAGTACTGAAGTGAAAGTACTGTGCTTGCAGAATTGATATCGTACATAAGCCGTATAGGTTGAAAATTTCACAGTTAGTCAATCTTTAATCTATGACTGCTTGGAGAAGTTAAATGTTTCATAGATGCTGACCACTATATTACCTTTCTATGTTAAAGAATATGTAGTTTCAGTAATTAGCAGGTTACAGACTTCCGTCAACAGCTGCCTTCGCTATCTCCTTACTGAAGATCAAATACCGGCCGGAAAGAATTAGCAACAAGAAACTTTAGCAACAAATCAACCAAGAGCCGATTGCTCAACAGATATGCAAAGAAAGTGCAGACTGACTTGGCAAACGTTGAGGATAATGTCGAATGGCATCGCACTGCAGGCCATCACTCTAGTGGGATCTCAATGGGAAACGATGAGTGGGTCGTCAGTGCGAAGGTGACATGGAGGAGATAGTGCGAAGAGGAGATGAAGGATTATGCACAATCGTGGAGCCAAGTGAAGAGGACAACAGAAAATAGGACAAAGTGGAGATGTGTTGTTGAAGACCTATGCTCCACTCGGAGCCCAAGGAATAATAATATAATTAGCACATTTTAAACTGTGAATCATAACTAATCAATTATTCATCAAGACAAGAGGAACAGATGTGCTATGTGAAGTATGTGCAATTTATCCGGATGTTTCACTTCATATACAACAAGCCCAACTATGCACATAATTCATGAGGTGAAAACACTCATATTTCGTTGAGCAAAACTGCTAAAAATGACAGAAAGAAACCTGACATTTGTAATCAATTTACACGAAGACTCGAGTTCTTCAGTAATAGCCTGCAACAAAAAACTGTCTACAGTGCTATATGAAAGAAGAAAATTACCGAAAGATATGTAGAAATGCGAAGAGTGTGAGTTGAAAACAAATATGCGAGTTGAGATCCATTTGTATCAAAATCTTTGACCAGTAAATCTTCTCCTATAATAATTGTAAGTATCTGACTTCTCTCATCCTTATATCACAGTGCTGCTGACTTAAATGTATGTAGGTGAAGAGAAATGATGAAGTGAAATGCGCACATGTTAAACGGCGAATCTTTTTCTTCGTGATTTGAAGAAAATGATAAGTGTACATAATCACAAGTATGTTTTCCATATTAATGTATTGTAGTACCCCAATACCAACTGTAAACATGCTTTTTAATCTAATTTGTATACTTGTATTATATGTGTATACAGACCGATTTTATATGTACTTCGCAAACATTTGTCATTTTACTGTTGAACATTACCTTGACACAATTTCGAATTTGACTACTGCTACAATACACATTCGTAATCTTCGCAAGTGCCTTTTGATTTACGTTGTGGGCGTCGAGTAGCCACAACGTCTGCGCACATGAATAAGAACTAAGAAATACTAGAATATATGTGTACGGCAGTTTAGTCAGACAACGCACGCAACAAAATTGGTGAGCCCGACGTGATTTTAAAATTGGTGAGCCCGACGTGATATTTCGACAGCGACGACAAATTGATGTCCTTGACGATAACTGGTTCACCCCGACGACAAATTGTTGACCCCAACGACAAATTTCTACCCCGTCGACAAATTGTCCATCGCGATGACAACTTTTTCACCTCGATGATAACTTGTTCACTGCGACGATAACTTGTTGACTCCAACGACATTTTGTTCACCCGGACGCATCATTACACTTGCTGGATTATTTAAACTCTAACTTTATCGGATATATATACATATAATAGACATTTCGAGCTCATTCTTGTGCTTTCTCATCGCACAACTTGCAGTAATCTGTGGTAAGCATCTGCATTGCATGTTTTTCTGTTTTGCCATATTCTTGGTGTGCATAATTTTTGCTATTTTGTTACTGTTAAACCATTTTTCTACGAATTGTATCATGTCTTCCAATACCTCTAATAACTTAGAGCTGGGATCTGTTAGTACTATTTCTCTTACTGTACCAGTTTTTAGGCCCAGAGACCCCCATCTTTGGTTTGCACGACTGGAACATTATTTCACTGCCAATAAGCTCACGTCACAGACGGCTAAATTCAGCATTTTGAGTACAGTACTACCAGACGAAATCGCCGAACAGGTTCGACAACACATAGTTCAACCCAGCACAGACGCTCCTTACGACAAGTTGAAGGAAAAGGTACTTCGATGCACTTCGCTTTCTGATAGGCAAACACTCGATCGTTTGTTAAGCAATGTAGAGCTAGGTGATAAAACCCCATCACAACTCATGAGGCACATGCAAAGCCTAGTAGCAGGAAGAGATATCGACAAACGTCTCTTTTACCAAATCTGGCTGCGACGACTGCCTGCAAACATTCAGCAAGTTCTTGCTTTCGGAGACGACGACATTGACATAGAAAAGCTCGCCAAAATTGCAGATCGCATGTACGAGAGGTCAACACCTCAATCTATTGCTTCCACTAGCAGAATACCAGACACTCACGATAGGATACAGACTCTAGAACACAAAGTCGACACTTTACTGAGTCAGTTAGCAGCACTGACCACACACACACGACCAGGCCGTTCTAGAAGCTCGTCTCGTCGACGTCTTTCTCGGTCACCCAGCACGTCACGACATCACGATACTATTTGCTGGTACCACCGTAGTTACGGAGGCAATGCACGACGGTGTCGTTCACCTTGCAACTTTCAGGCTAAACCAAAAGATATATCGTCATGTATGAAAACTTCTACTGTTGGCAATCTACGATCTAGCAGTCGTTTGTTTTATGTAACAGATAGAAATACCGGTACTACGTTCTTAGTCGACACAGGAGCAGAGGTTAGTGTTCTCCCTCCGTCTACGCAGGAACGTCAACATCCTGACCCTGCAGTTACGCTCCAAGCCGTTAATAAGTCTAATATTGTTACATATGGTAGTAAACGAATGACTTTAGATTTTGGTCTGCAGAATACCTACACTTGGTCTTTCATCATCGCAGACGTTCCATCCCCAATCCTTGGTATAGATTTTCTACAGCAACACAAACTGCTGGTTGATCCGGTAAGCCCTAAGCTTATAGACTCGCTCAATAAAAAGTACATCGCTGGTACGATTAGCCGTGCATCATCGTTGAACTTGATGGTCACACGCACACCAGCACCTCCATATACCGACTCGGCAGATCAGTTTCCTGACATTCTACAACCATCTTTCCGATCAACAGACCATAAAGCTCCAACGAAAGCTTTATCAGCAAAGCAGGTTAATTACTCTCCGCGCGAAATACGACATCTCGAGTATATATCCCAAGTCAACTCCGATCTGCGACAAGCCAAGGGTAAAAACAATGAAGTGGCAGACGCTTTGCCACGTATGCACATTGATAACATTGTATGCCCAGACATCGACTACGAACATCTCTCAAACTTACAACGAGATGACGCCGAACTCAAAAAGATCATGTCTTCTAAAACAACATCTCTAAACCTCGAGGCAATTCCTTTTGGCACGACAAAAGTTATCTGCGACACCTCTACGGGTAAATATCGACCTTTCGTTCCAATAGCTATGAGACATACAGTATTCGAGAAGTTACATAACTTGTCGCATCCTGGTGTTAGCGCTACTACCAAGCTACTAAGAGAAAGATTTATCTGGCCAAACATTAACAGCGACGTTAAGAAGTGGACACGAAATTGCTTGTCTTGTCAAAGAGTCAAAATCAACCGGCACACCAAAGCACCACTTGGTCGCTTCCCTAACCCCGACTCTAGATTTGACCATGTACATGTAGACATAGTTGGTCCACTGCCTCCTTCCAATGGTTTCAACTATATTCTAACCTGCATTGACAGATTTACTCGTTGGCCAATAGCAGTTCCATTAATCGACGTCTCAGCTGAAACGGTAGCTAAAGCTTTAGTCGAAAACTGGATAGCCAATTTTGGTGTCCCATCAATTATCACTACAGACAGAGGTGCCCAGTTTGAAAGCCGACTTTTTGACCAGCTAACTGAATTACTAGGCATTAAACGAATACGAACGACAGCGTATCATCCTAGTTCCAACGGTATGGTCGAACGATTTCATCGACAACTCAAAGCTGCACTCGCTGCTTCTTTGACTCAAAACGATTGGTCAACCAAACTTCCACTAGTATTACTTGGTATACGAGCTACTATAAAGAAAGATATTGGCTGCTGTGTTTCCGAACTAGTCTATGGAACAACATTACGATTACCAGGAGAATTTTTCACCCCGGGTAACCAAGTTCCACACGATATGACTGGTTACGTGCACCAGCTAAAACGACACATGAACGAGCTAAAGATATCACTTCCACGTCAGCAGGAACGAGCGTCATACATCCCGTCACAACTGACAGACTGCACTCACGTCTTCGTCAGGAGAGAAGGTGTACAACGACCACTTCAACCCGCTTATGATGGCCCATTCAAAGTTCTAAACAGAAACGCGAAAGTTATCACGATAGAAAGATTGAATAAAACAGAAGCCATCAGTATCGACAGAGTCAAACCAGCGTTCCTCGACGATTTCGAAGTCAACGATAAGAACCAGCTGAACGACGTGCCAACACCTACATCCACACAAGCTTCAACGTCGACAGAGAAGCCTGCGAAAACAACACGATCTGGTAGACGAGTCCATTGGCCTAAACGTTACGTGCAAGTCATCGAAATATAACTTACTATGAATTTTCATTTTTATTATCTTTATTCGTAATTGTCATTTGATTACTCATTTAACTGATTAATATTTTCATACATAAATCACGTCACTATTATTTTAACATCGATATTTCCTATATTATTACATTTAATCACATCTCGTATATTATTCACGTATCGTTTTCGTCTACCGACTACAGATCCCCGGACAATTTTATCGTTCCTTATATATTCTATTACGATTAGGAATTCCACTTTCCCTAGATTATCGCATTTATTATCGACGTTATTAACCGCATTAAACTGCTCATTTTTCAGCTTAATAAATCGCCTTCTGTGTACTATCGCTGCTACGTATTACGCTGACGCATGTTATTTTCGAACACTTAAATGTATTTTTTTTATATTTTAGTGTTCTGGTGGGGGAATTATGTAGTACCCCTATACCAACTGTAAACATGCTTTTTAATCTAATTTGTATACTTGTATTATATGTGTATACAGACCGATTTTATATGTACTTCGCAAACATTTGTCATTTTACTGTTGAACATTACCTTGACACAATTTCGAATTTGACTACTGCTACAATACACATTCGTAATCTTCGCAAGTGCCTTTTGATTTACGTTGTGGGCGTCGAGTAGCCACAACGTCTGCGCACATGAATAAGAACTAAGAAATACTAGAATATATGTGTACGGCAGTTTAGTCAGACAACGCACGCAACAGTATGATATCATTTGCATTAGCCTAATTTGAAACTTATTTAGTGGTAAGTCAATCGAAATCTGACAGGTCAGCTGCAAAGAGTTTAGCAATGTTCAAATTTATTTTAACTGAAAACATATATACATTGTTTTAATGTATGAAGAGCTTCACATGTAGCCTTTTTTATTTGAAAAAGATGCAAATAATAAATTAGCCTCATAAAACACAAACAGAATGATCTTCAGGTTGATGAGAAATACTGTGAAAGTATCTTAACTACCCAACGACGAATCAATGCTAATATAGATGACTAAGCAGACATACAAGTGACTCTTTGCCAGAATTCTTTACCGCAAGTATTCACTTTCTTTCTAAGTGACATAGCTGTTTTGTTTAGGTTCATTCCCTTGCCTCGTTCATTTGACACTGTTGTGAAGATATATAATACCCTAAATCTATTAACCTACAGCATTCACCGCTCAACACTGGACACTGATCTGCATTGTTTAAGTCGACTCGTTATCCAGAAGTCTCACGTTCAGTCACCTGTGCCATTTCGGCACGCTATCGTGTTACAATCATTCGTTCGTGCACGATACTTTGCTAGTTAAACAATCATCCTTGAACTACCATTTTGATCCCGAAATATATTTCATATTTTGGACGATCATTTGGGTGTTTTGATTTGCCTCCCATATACGCAGAACAAGTAGTTCAGTAGTTAAAGGACAAGAATTTGCCTTGGTATACATAGCAATTCGCGTTGTAGAGGTAAATAATTCCCCAAAATTGTTGCCCAGACCATTCATCACTGAATATTGGATGCTGACTATCAATGTTAATTTGTTTAGCTGAAGGCTTTCGGTCAAGCAACCATGCCATGTCGTGTCACGTTCGTTCGTTCGTGCACGATCCCTAGCTAGCTAAGCAATCATCTTGCACTCCGATTTAGTCCCGAAATATATCTCGTAATTGAGACGATCAATTCTGGTGTTTTGCTTTGCCTTTGGTCTACGCGAGACGAATACTATAGAAGTTGTGGGCATTAGATCTTGCGTTAGTATACTTCGTACTATCCGTGAACGTCAATATCATCAGCCCTAAAGCTTATAAGACATCCCCTTCATCTCCTAAAGTTATGCTACTGATAACTGCTTTTTGTTTAAGAATATAGTATATAGTTGTTTGTAATTTGTTGAATATTTTAAATTCAAGTTATTAACATGAACATTTACCTTTTAAATCACTTAACCTTTGCAAGTTCCTTCAGTTCCCTCTTTAACTTAAGAGAACAAACAAAAGTTTCTAAAAGTGTGCAGGCATCGCTGATTAATGTGTAGTAATTTATTGTAATCGTAGTATTAGTATTTCGAGATGACCGAATTACAAGAATCCAAACAAAACACAGAGAGGGCGGAATTCAGGAATTTGTATTTAGCGGAATTCTAATGCAATTCATATATGAAACATATTAGCAATCAACAGTAAGTACTTAAACAATACAGAGATAGAAATTGTCAATCACCACATCCGCCACACGTCGAATATCTCCTTGCGTATTTATAACGATGTCTCGGTTTGCTTGCAAGTAGCTGCGACCTTCTAACTGATTCTGTGATATTATCTTCATCACTGTTATCTGGACTTATTTCAGAATTATCTACAAAATCAGGATTAGTAGCGGAATTATTAATATTATAACTGGAACGACCTACTTCATAATGTTAAAGCAGTAGTGAAAACCGTACTGTGTGAGATGCAACCTCTCTAGTAAACCTGTAATGACTCCACTACTCACACTACCACAACAAACACTGCATTAGTGCTGACAATAAAAAATAAAAAACCCTGTAATGTTTATTTTATGATTGTTTAGTGTAGTTCAATCAAATTAACTGATCATCTTGGCTATAAACATTCTTAAGAACATCTCATAATTTCTTGTATGCTTATAGCTGTTACTGTTCACCACGCATACACACATCATAGCTTCCACTACCCAATACTGAAATATTTTTTTTGTTTATCTTCCTTTCTACTTGGTATTTTTATTTGCATTATTTTTGTTATTTCTGTGTTTCTTTTTTGGTTTTTTGTTGTGTTTTTTATATTTTTTTGTAATATTCCATTTAAATGTACCATGAAATTAGATGCAATATTGTAGATATGTGCTGAAAATTCCACACTGTACCACAAGTATTGTTTCTGAAATAAAAGCGAAATTGTTATGTTATTCGCTAAGGACATTAACTTATATTGTGTGAATGGATTTTTATTCTGTTCGTTTTACTGTTGTTTAATTGATTAAAAATATATGATCCACTTGGTTACTCATTTTTATATTTAAGTGTTGTCAATGTAGTTGAAGATTGAACGATCAATTCATGGTTGTTTGCTCAAACACAACTTCCCCATAATTTTCGCGCGTGACCAATCTGCCAGTCATTGTCTCATTGGTCGCTGTTCAGAAAGAACCCGAGAAAAAACTGTCAGAATTAATATCGTGATTTATTGTTGCGATATTTCCAAAAAAAGCCTATTTGATATGCTTTCAGTGACATTCCAAGACGCTGAACCACACAAAAGCAGTGACTCGGCATGAGTATTGCAAGTCATAATCATATCCTTAACGCCTAGCGCAGTAGATTTTGAGAGTGATTTAGAGATAGTGACAGTCTGTTTTGCTTTCACGACACAGTCTGGCTTTGACATCCTAATCCATGCCACCTGAATTTGAAACAAAGCTCCTGGGATAAGTAAGAGAAGTGAATTTGCTCAAATTTTTCCCTTTGATGTTGCTTGCTGCTATTGTTTAGGTATCTTCTTTATTTCTCCCTTCTCTGTGTTCAGTTGAAATACTGCCTTAGCTGTCTGCTTTTTCTGAAAACTTGTTGGTTTTCGCCTGAAGATCTTCGAGTTAATAAAACATCAGACACAAATCATCCACGAAGTCCAGATCTTCTAAAGTCTTCTCGTCGACCTGATGTATGCCCGTCTTCTCTCTCCTCATGATCTGCCGCATTATCCAATTCACCACAATCAGTAATATCATGGGAGATAGCAGGCAGCCTCGTTCTACTCCTGTCTTCACTCCAAACCCATGACCTGATATGTGACACCATCGTGCAGCTGTTGAATGAGGTTGATAAAGATTTCCAAAACTCCGTAGAGTTGAGGTAGTCAACGCTTTCGAAAGCTTTCGAAAGTAGATGAAGCTGAGAAAGAGATTTAAGAGTCCTTCCGTGCTTTGTTTTGATTATAATGCGTAGCTTTGCAGTTCGATACGTTTTTGAGACCCACTCTGCGCTGGTTGAGCGTCCTTCAACCTCTCTAGGATGACGTGTCATAGTATTTCGTTTGGTTTAGATGGAAGCATGATCCTGTGCCCTTTATGAGAAGACTTAAGTTGCCTCTCTGGTAGTTTTACAACATAGATCTCTTCCTATACTTTTCGCGGTATTGCCTTGAGGAAATACGCTGAGGCCTCTGCGTCGGTTTCCAGTGCTTCAAAAGGAATTCCGCCAGGTTCTCCTGGCTTCTCCTCCGGTACTCATAGACTTTTATAGAACTCAAGACTTCTACTCCCGTCGGAGGATTCTTGCTCACTGCCAGTTAATAATAATAATGTATACTTTCATATAAACATATAAATTTGAGTGAAAATGCATGCCACTTTTACAGGCACGATCAAGTATGATATTATCTCAAATCGTAGATTGTCTAAAGTCAATAACGTTTCGACAGCTAAATATTTGATATATATATATATATATATATACATTCATTGTCTGGACCAGGCTGTATAGTTAGTGAATTGTGCAGTTGTCCTCCAGGTTGCGCGTGAAAATCGACTTCGTTTCGTTTTCAACCCGTGGTTGCAGGCATACAATAACCAACCAATACTGAGGTAAGTACAACGTTTACATGGGATTGAAAGCTGTTTTGGAAAAGTAAGAGTGCTAAGGTGAATCATTAAAGTGTAATAAAATAAGTAAGTGCAATGTATCATTAATATATGCATTCTTTGGACAGGTATTATCTGGAATTTTTCTGGATTGTTTGGTCAAGTTCAGTAATACCTGGGTCAAAGAAAGGACAAAGCGTCTTGGAAGCAGACAGGAAAGTAAGTAATGCTGAGTTGCCTGTTATATGTAATGATGTGTGAGATGTTAGGCATGATAGGATTGATGTCAATGTTTCGCTGTATAGGGATGTCAATGTAGTTGAAGATTGAACGATCAGTTCATGGCTGTTTGCTCAAAACCAACTTCCCCAATTTTCGCGGAGGCATCAATCAGCCAGTCATCGTCTCATCGGTCGCTGTTCAGAAAGAAGTCAGGAGAAAACCGTCAGAAACCTTAGGTGTACATTGGCTATATGTTGGTGTTACAATAAAGAATTCTCGAGTCGCCAAACTGGGTTCTGGTTTTTGCGTCCGTTCGTACTAAGCGTTTCTGAGAAGCTTCGAGGAACAGCGTGAGTCCCAGCGTAGCAAGAGCTGGGCATTAACGGTTTACGAAACGTGACTGACAAGGGATAATAGGAATTTTAAAATGCCTAAATATGAACATTGGTGTTTCGACGGAAACCTAGCTCACTATCCACAGTATTTAAAGGAGTTTGAAGTCATCTTGAGTGGGCTTGCAATAAATGATGAAATGAAGTTGATGTATTTGTTGAGGTGTTGCACTGGAGTTGCTTCAAGAGCTATACAGTGCCGTAAGTTCATGCTCCCTAACGAAGGATACTCCGAGGCTATGAGTATACTGCGTCAAATATTCGGAAGACCTTCGATGATTGTAAGGAACGTATTCGAAGCTGTCAAAAGTAATGGCAGTCAATTACAACATGACTCTAAGGCACTATCTGGGTTTCTGGATAATGTAAAGACTCACAAGAATATGTTGATTTCGATGAATTGAATAATTGATCTGAAATCAAGTTACGTCCCAGAGGTAACAGCGAAACGCCTAGTTGCTCGACTACAAATGAAGTGGGTGAAGATAAGCTCCCGTAGAGAGGATGAAGGCATTGAGCCAAAGTTCGATGATATGTAGGGGACTAATATTAGAGTTCACTAACATTCCAAGTATAAAAGTAATAATCCAAGTCAGTGGAGTGTTAAATCACAATATATTACCAAAAATACAGTGACGAGTTATAGCAACAAAAAGGATTACTTGGTTATAAAGTGTAAGTCCTCGGCTACAAATTAATTATATAATCCACAGGCACGTTAACTGTTTGGACTGCGTCTGCTGTAGCTGCTGTGTTCCGGTTGTAGAAATGTCTTCGGATGAAAGTAGTAGGCTCCTACAATAAATCCAAAGTTACAACACGGTGTGAGTGGAGCAAGTAAGTAGAGGTGACCAGGGAGAAGACGAAGTCTCCAACAGCAGAGTGTATTTTTCAATTGTACACGGAAGTTATGTATATTTCAACAAGAAGCGATTTAAACAAAAATTATGTACAATATCTCGAATTTATACAAGTACCTAAAAAGTGTACAATCACATTGTTACGTACTCAACACGGCTCCCCCCTAGAGGTCCGGAGAGACAACCGGAAAATGATACGTAAAACTATGAAGTAAATAATAATAGTAATAGCAACTTTTGGATAAAAATAGGGATATATTACAACATGCATAAACGCGAGAAGGTATGTGAATCATGTAAAGTCTGAAAGCATATACAATAAGTTCAGCAATAAAAATTGAAATAGAAAGTCATGTCACTTAAATTTGCACTAACCATGAACATAGATTTTTAATGTATAAAGAAAAATATGTAAATACACAGTAATTAAGGAGGGGAAAGAAACATTAAAAAAAATATGGATTAAAGATCAGCAGTTTTTGGAAAGGACACTACCTGTTTTTTCGGTGAGGTACATATAAATAAATAATAGTGATAGTAACATCAAAGTTTACGACGAAATACTAACGGTCATGATGATAATGTCTAAACGAAAAAGATAATAATAATTTTTAATTATTTTTCTTTTGTTAGTCCTCAAAATGAACGTAGCGAGCCGGTTTACTGATTTGCCGACCACTACGTGTTTGATATGGAGGGAGGATAAGACTTGGTGCCGGTGGAGTGGAATCGGATGTTTGATTATTTGATTGCGCAGTTGCCGATGTAGATTCGAAGTCGTTGTCGGTGTATGCGGGTTTGATTCGATCAATGGAAATAGTCTCTCGTTTTCCATTCTTGTTCACGGTAAAGTGTTTGTCTGAACGTTTAATAACTTGAAAGGGTCCTTCGTATGGAGGTTGCAATCCTTTTCTGATGGCGTCGACTCGAATGAAGACGAATTTGCAAGTTTGTAGATGTTTGTTGATCTGATCTCTTCGGGGAGATTGTCGAGGTGCTGTTGGTTGAAGTTGAAGCATTTGTCTAGTTAATCGGTTAGTGAAGTCGGCAATGTTCACGTCTGTGGAATCGGCTGAGGGGACTAGCTGTCCAGGCAAGGTTAGGTTGGTGCCATAGACAAGTTGAGCCGGTGTACATCCTAAATCTTCTTTGATAGTAGAACGGATACCAAGTAAAATCAAAGGTAAGTATTCACTCCACTTAGATGTATCATTCTGCGCCATCAGGGAGCTTTTCAGTTGTCTGTGGAATCTTTCCACTAGACCATTCGCTGCCGGATGATAGGCTGTTGTGGAGATATGTTTCACTCCCAGAAGTCTCGTCAGTTCGCGAAAGAGTGTCGATTGGAATTGAGGACCGCGGTCGGATGTAATAGTAGTTGGTACACCGTAGTTTGACACCCAACGGTCGAGAAAAACTAAAGCAACGTTTTCAGCAGATATGTCGTTTAAGGGGCATGCAATAGCCCAACGAGTAAATCTATCAATCGCTGTCAGGATATGTGTATATCCCCTTGATGTTGGCAATGGTCCCACGATATCTATATGGATATGCTGAAATCTCCTTTCGGGTAATTTAAACGTCTTCGGGGTTGTAATAGTGTGGCGGTGTACTTTGGAGCATTGGCATTGGATACATTCTCGTGCCCATCTCCGAATGTCAGAGTTCATTTTAGGCCACACGAAGCGTTCGCTGATCAGCCTGACCGTGGCGCGTACTCCAGGGTGGGAAAGCGAATGTAAATGTTCGAACAATGCTTTTCGGCAACTGAGAGGGACAAATGGACGATTAGTGCCGGTAGATACATCGCAGACTATGGTTGCATCTGATAAGGGGATAGGCACATCTTTGAGTTGTAAGGAAGAGTTTCTGCGGCAGGTTTGGAGTTCAACGTCATCTCGTTGTAATTGAGCCATACGATCAAGACTGATGTCTACCGACGTTTGGAGCTGGTTAATGTCACTTCTTGAAAGAGAATCGGCTACCACGTTCGCATCCCCTTTGATGTACTGAATGTCGGTTGAAAATTGGGAGATATAATCCAACTGTCTGGCTTCTCTAGGGGAGTGTTTATCAAGTGAAGTAGTGAAAGCATGACACAGGGGCTTGTGGTCAGTAAAAATAGTGAAATGCCGGCCCTGTAGTAAGTAACTGAAATGCTTCACTGCAAGATATATGGCCAGCAATTCTCTCCCAAAAGTGCTGTATCGTGTCTGAGCCGGTTCCAACTTCTTAGAAAAGAATGCGAGTGGGGTGACTTCGCCCTTCATCTTTTGTTGTAATACTGCCCCTACAGCTACTTGGGAGGCATCTGTGCACAAAATAAGCGACGCTTCGGGGTTGATATGGGATAGCATAGTGACTCTGGATAAGGCATCTTTTGCGTTGCAAAATGATTCGCGTGCTTCAGCTGACCACTGAAACTTTTTAGGATCATTTTTAAGGAGGTCGGTTAACGGCTGGACGATGGAGGCACACGAAGGAATGAAACGCCGGTAGAAATTAAACATCCCCAAAAAACGTCTGACCTTCTTGAGTGAATCTGGTTCGGGGAAGTTTTTGATGGACTCTATCTTTTCCTCCGTAGGCGTAATACCATTCGTGGTTATGTGGTGTCCCAGAAACTGTATAGAGGAGACACCGAATATGCACTTTTTGGGGTTAATGACGACTCCATATTGCTCAAATCGTTGAAATAAGATGGTGAGGTGATCAGTATGTTCTTCGGGCGACGAGCTAGCAATTAAAACGTCATCGATATATACAAATACAAAGTCCAAACCTTGTGTGACCTGATCCATGAAACGTTGGAAGGATTGTGCTGCGTTCTTTAGGCCAAATGGCATGCGGAGAAATTCAAACAAACCGAAAGGTGTGATGATGGCTGTTTTTTCGATATCCTCTTGGGCAACTGGTATTTGGTGATAGGCCCTGACCAAGTCTACTTTAGAAAAAATGGTTTTTCCGTGTAATGTCAGGGAGAAATCATGAAGATGAGGAATAGGATAACGGTCGGGAACTGTGGCATTGTTTAAATGTCGGTAATCCCCACATGGCCTCCAATCATGATCAGCTTTAGGCACCATCGATATTCTGAAACTGGTTGAAAGATAGTGTCCATCAAGCTATGAGAAAGTCTGCCGGTATATTGCATCCCACCCCTAGAATAGAACAGTCTGAGGGCAAAACGCAATTATTGATGACGAAAGGGTCTCAGATAAGCGGATAATGAGAAAGCCTTATGATGTCTAGTAATCCATATAAACTAAGTGAGTGTAACAGATTTCGTGGGACATCCTCGACAGATAGGTTACAAGTGGCGAGACAAAAACGGTTGTGTTTTACACGTTTGCAAGAAGTGAATACAAAGGCGAACTGTGAACCAGTGAGCAAGTTCAGTGATAAGCTAAATGTAAACTCCAGGTCTGACTCCAAATTGTGTGACGATAACGGTGCGGTGAAGAAGTCTGTAGTTGCAACTGGTAAGCCATTGTTGAATAGAGTGTCACAGGCGACACCGCAGTTTGTGCAGAAGAGGGGGGTTGCAGTTTCAGAGTCCAGTTCTGACTCCAAAAATTTAACAGGTATTACTAGTCAGAGTGAAGGTATAAAACCTGTAAGGATTTGTGAGGAAGAACTCAAATTGTCTACTTCTGTTATTAAAGAGTTTGAAAATGATGAAGTCGACCAGATAGACGACGGTAAATTGAATATTTATGATAATGATTATGATAGTGCACTTTAGTCTTTGGTTGATCATGGTGAGATGAGGGGAATGCCCACTACTGCTGAGTTGAACAAAGGTTCTGTACAATTTAAATGTGAAGTACGATTAAAGGCAGATGCAGTTGCAGAAGGTATGGATACTTGTGAGACCGTCAGTGTAAATGATCCGCGTGTAGCCCAGATGCTAGTGCTAAACTGGAGCTAATAGTAAAAGACAGCAGTGGTGGTGATCTTGCAGTTAGACAACCTTCTAAAAGCCGAATAACAACAGCTCCTCGTGCACCACTAAGTTCATCAACTTCTGTTACTCAGTGGTCGTTGGTGTTATCATCCACAATGAAAGGGACGTCCATGAACTCAGGTGTCTTATGCTATGACTTTGCTAGTATCAGCCCGTTTGAAAGGACGAAAGTCAATGGTGGGTTTAGTGAGGATAAGCCAACTGTGTATGAGAGTCTAACTGTTAGACTGACTTGCACGAATAAAGGTCTTTCAAGTTTCAAGTTACTATTTGAATGTTATTGTCTTTGGTGTAAATTACTCTTTGACTACGCTTGATTGGTCAGATACGTCTTACGTTTGTTAGTCATCACACTGGTGTTAGTCCTGCAATTCTTCAAAGGAATTAATAACAATAATAATTCCATCAAGGTATGATCCGCGAGGTTATGTGTACTGTTTGTATATATGTGTGGTGTGTCATATCAATGGTGTTTTTTGGATTCATCATGTTTACTTGTTGTTTTCGTATCTTGTCGTTATTGAATAATTTTGTCAAAATTTTCGTCGTGATTATTTCTGAAGTTGTTTCGAGTCTCCTACATCCGTGAATGAATTGATTGATGTTAAAGACAGCAGATGGGTCGTGTACGCCGGGGAGGCTAGGCTAGTGTTGAATGGCATGCACATGGAGATAACGATTAGCTGTGGAATCAATGATTGAGAATGAATGGTTCTATTTAGGCCGTGGTCCCACACTCCAGGGAAGAAGAGTGTAGATGACTGAGGCTTGCATACATCACCGTTATTAGAACTGAGGCAGAATGAGTGACAAGCGATTGCAGTGGTAATTGGTAGTGGGTAGATAAGAGGATGGGCGAAGAGTATCATGAGGCGCTGCTATGGTCACGTTGCGTTCTGCAAGAGTCATTCTAGCAAGTGGCGATTGTGTTGCAAGATGTCAAAAGGATGCCTTTAACTCGAAGGTGTAGGTCGTCATCGATGTGTGAGATCGTGCTGTAGGTATGCCTGTGATTTGTTGGCTTTGCTGTTTGATTTCCATTTCAGCTTTGTCCATGTGACTCAGGTTCTCGCACTGGCATCCAAGTCAAGTGTGTTGGTCGTGATTGAAGAAAAGGATGGATCTATTTTTGCCGGGGAGTGTCAATGTAGTTGAAGATTGAACGATCAATTCATGGTTGTTTACTCAAACCCAACTCCTCCATATTTTTCGTGGGAGTCATCAATCTAGCGGTCATCGTCTCATCGTTCGCTGTTCGTTGTAAAAGAGAAAACTATCAGAAGTATTATCGTGAATTTTTGTTATAACATTTATTCTTAGACCTTGTGTATACTAGGATTATTGCTGGTTACATATTGGCGTAAGAATAAAGGATTCTCGAGTCGCCAATCTGCTTTCTGGTTTTTCGCGTTAGTTATTACACATTATTTCTGAAAGTCTTCCATCGACAGTGTGAGGTCCAGTGTAGTGAGACCTGGACATTGACACTACCCATAAAGATCTTACTATCATGATATCCACTTTTGGTTTTAATACATTTATCCTCATGCCGGTTGCTTTTATTTCATACCTTCTTGCCTATCTGGTGCACAACCGTACCCTACAGAGAGTAGGAATAGAATAAGTCGAATCGAATTCATATAGATCTATAAAATGCCAGGTTTAATGGAATGTAACGAGGATCAAGTAAAGACGTTATCAGAAAATGAATGAGATGAGACATTTTGAAGTGGTATTCAAAGATCTGACAACGGATAGCAAGTTAATTTATAAGATGCTCCATAAATCTGTGCAAAGCCCACGTGGTCCCATCTCAACGATAGGCTGAGCGAGTGGTATATGTTTAAAGGCAGAAGCATGATCTGTCAAGGCGTTCATTATCATCTTTTTCAAGATAAAGATCTAAGCCCTCATAAAAATCAGAAAAACCTTGAGCCGCCAAATCGCATATTGCTGTTCCTGCAGAATGGAGCGATTCACCCTAGTGACCACCACCATATCTACTGATCAGCTAGCTCCACCCTCCCTCCTTTTATGATGTAAGGCTCTGAGACTATGATTGTTATGGCTACATCAAATGTATTGCTTGGTACCAGACATGTTTGTACCTCACGTTCCATCTCCCTAGCTTTCTTAATGAGTGCTTCCAATAGGTCTCCACGTACATCTTTATGAGCATAATATATATGTGTGCATGCGTCCTAATGAACAGATTACTTTATAAGAAGTTAAAACCTTAAAGAGTAAAAAGAATGGATTTTGTGAATAGTGGAGCAAGATTCAGCAGAACACTATAGTTAGGGTTCAATATAGGTAATATGAACTGAAGGTAATGTTGGTTGGCAGGACTTAGTGTCCTGAGTTATCGTGACAGTCTTATATATGGTAAACATTTGACATTGCAAAGTAACCTGTCCACACGTATTATAAAAAAGATATTAACACTGAACCAACAAAATTTTAGCATTTGTTTAACAATACTGCAGTGTGTGTATACGAAAGAAGGGTAGTTAGTCTTACAGAGAGCGGTAAAGTAAATCACACAATATATGGTAAGAGTGTGTGCCGTTAGTGGTATCGAATGTAAGTAGCCTGCTTAATACTTCAGATACCGTAAAATCCACCCACCATTACAGTGCATCCAATTTCTCGTGTTTAGTTTGTTCCAACCTATCAAGTTACTAAAATATGACCTTCATCAGAAATGTACACACTCGCGAACATCTAAATTGCCGAAGAATTGAGGCTTTGGAAGTTTCCACAAAGCCCAAGGAAAAGCATTACTCTGAGTGGCGGCGTGCTTTAAAATGTAATGAGCTGTATCACATTACTGTCCCGGAGATTATGAGTACAAACTATCATTCCCTGTCAGGTAAAATTAACTGTCTACCATCCGTCGTGTCCTCCTATGTACAGCACAGTGCATGGATGTTATTATTCATATTATCAAGAATACTTCAGGCTCAATAACTGAGTGTTAAAAGGGAAATAAGCGTGTTAAACCAAGAGAGCGCTTGCCGCATAAATATTTTAATCATTTTGAGTATTTTAATGACAATCTAATTTCAAGTTCCAGGAATACATCTCAGTGTCTTATAAGAACCTTTACTGATTAGGCAGATCAATTCAGTTGCATAAACTTGTTCGCCTATATAAATGGAGTCTTCTTTTCTCTTTCAACTTCCAGTGGTGGGACCTCACCTCTTCGACGTCATGTTGACACCCTCTAGCAGAAGTTCCTTGAATGGTTTCTTTCTCGGCGAATTCCGCCTCCTGTCTTCACTGGGTCTTCAGTTCAGTTTCCCAATCATATTCGAGTTCATGTCAAATATTAGCAATGAGAAGCAAATGCATTCGGTGTAACACCCCAAATGTCATCCTGGAGGTTAGGCTAGTTGAACAGAGATTCTAAGGCGGGTTGTTTCCGGGACAAAGTTGATGTAATGTCTCCAAAGCGCAGTACGGTGTGGCTACTTGGATCCGTTACCGACTTAGGAATTCAAAATAATGAGACGAGTGAGCAAGTGGGAACCATATCTTTTCTACAGTTTGCAGGATTTTCTTTGTCTATTGAATAATGAACGCCATTTCGTGTGTTTGATCAGATTCCCTGATTCACTTTCCCACTGCTGCGCTTTCCAAGAGTAAGCGTTCAAAATCAGAACCAGTTTTCTACATTTATACAAGCTGTGGGTCAGCAATTCGATAATTATTTTGAAAGGGAGTTGGTTTCTAAATGCCACCTACATTCCTAAACCTGAGCTGCGACCACACTAGTTGCTGACTATTGAACCTAGTCAAAGTATCTTAGTAGAAAGATTGATCTTAGCACTTGTTCAACTAGCAAAAAAGATAATACGTATGGCTGTTCAGGGCTGCATTTTCTAATGACAGTGTGAAGGGAATATAGGGATACGCATCGCACCACATTTCAGCAAACGTGCCGTAGTGCCCTAGAAATCTTGGTGTCCATAATTTGATTCACTCACCAAAGGTGAGCTGGTTGATCGCTGAAGGTGAACTAATCGGGGTCAGACTTCAGACGGTGAATTTATTTGGTCCGTTTCATTCTTACGCAGTGGGAACCAATCTCTTTTACGATATTGACGTTAGGAATCCGTTGGAAGTTACAATAAGCCAAAGTCAAGCCCCACAAACAACATAGATAAGGAGAAGGAGGAAGAATTCTGCAGGTAACAGTAACGGATATGCCACTAAATGGCGATAACAAAATCCTTATGGTTGTTATGGTTGCTTAGCAGGGAACGGACAACACAGGATCGAGAGGCTCCTGGCGAAATGAATGAGAACGGCTACCTTTCCACAGGAATCTGGACCTTCATCAACTTGGTCATCTGAGTAGAACGTACAGGCACAAGGACATATGAAGTAGCATGGTCTTTGGCAAATGGAGACACCAGAAGCTAGATAGTCTTCATCTCAACCTCGAGAAAATTGGAAAGCAACCTGTTGGACACGATTCAGAGAAGAAAATCACATGTGATCTCGGAAGATTATCTAGTGCAAGACCTGAAGTGGCTCCCTAAGAACAGCCGAACGTTAATGGAGGAGAGTGGAATGACAAAACAAAAGATGAACTATTACGAAGAGGGACCGTCTAAACGAGAGGCTGAGTTCACCACACAGAGTACTGAATGAAGAAGTGACGATGAATTCTAGGAAGGACAAATAACAGTTTTACGAGGCAGCGGCGATCAAAGCAGACCAAGCTATAGCTAAGAGGGTACTCAGATTAGCATACCAGATATTCATGTTTTTACCTGGAAGGAGATCAACACACACGAGGCCGATGAAATATATCGGGGCGAATCCAGTTACCGAGGAGGATCAAAGGAAATTGTGGGCCGATCACTTCAAATGGATCCTTAGCCAACCACCATCCACCGCTCTTCCAAAATAATGCAATAAAAAAGTGTATGGCAGCTTTGTTCCAAGTAGCATTTTGGTACAAATATGAAAATTTTAGCGTATTGAATCTCAGCGTTGCACCTAATTTTCTCATTTGAGGGGCGACAATTTTAAAGCGGGGCATTTACACTGGTGTTACTGTTCAATGTGAATATCTATATATAATTAAGTGAAGATATTAACAGCCATATAATAATTCAGATTCAGATTTGTTGGCTGAGGATAGAAGGCTTAGAGCCTATGTTAATCCTTTTCTAGTAGACTTCTGTGGTTGTGCAGACCCTTCTTGAACGAATCAGTTGAAGTTGCAGACACCACTTCTTCTGGGAGTCGGTTCCAAGGGTGTATGACTCGATGTGACAACCAGTACTCAACAACAATATGATTTCTCCTTGGCTTTTGAACTCTCCCGCTATGTCTTTTAATGTGTTCCGACCTGGTGGGAAGGAAAAGAGAGAATAGGTGAGGTCCATGTCATTAGTTAGAATTTTAAACATTGTGATTAAATCTCCTCTCTGCCCACGGTATGACAGTGGGAAGAGATTTGAACTGTCTAGTCTTTCCTCGTATGATAAGTTATCTATGCCGTGGACCATACGTGTTGTCTTCCTTTGAACACTTTCTAGAATGTATGAGTCCCCTTTTAGACAAGGACTGGCGGACTGGATGCAGTTTTCCAGTCTTGACCTCACCAGCGATGCATATAAGGAGGTGAACATATCTCTGGTGATTCTAGTAAAGGCTCTGCGAATTGCCCATAATGACCTGAAACTACGTGCAGCCACCGCGCGACAGTGTGCTGTAGTTTTTAAGTCGTGGCTAACTATGACACCTAAGTCCAAGTGAGTCTGAACTGATGGAAGTGTTATTCCCTCTAATTCTTAGGGGCTTGTGCTTGATTATCCAATGCGCATGGTTGCACATTTTGCCACATTGATCGGGAGCATCCATTCAACGGACAATTCTGACAATTTGTTGAGGTCCTCTTGCAATGTGGACGCATCACAGTTGCCCTTCAGGTCTCTCCAAATTTTAAAGTCATCTGCGTATAGGACCATAGGGGAGTCAGTGAGCAGAGGTAACTCATTGATATACAGAATAAATAGGAGAGGACCGAGTACCGTGCCTTGTGGCACTCCGCTACGTAATGCTGTCCAAGAAGAGAGTTTAGAGTTGATCCTAACCCTCCGCCTCCTATTAAATCCATTATACATCAAATTTTGTGTAATTTATATAATAACTTATCCATGCCTGTAAAATAGGTATGTTCCTGCACAAACAGGAAGAAATATATATATCTATGAGGAATTCACTGAGCCAGTTTAGTAATCTGCATTTGATACCAAGACTTTCCAATTTCATGTTTAGTCTTTTGTGAGGTACTTTATCAAAGGCTTTTCTGAAGTCTATGAAGACGATGTCAACGGGTCTTCTGTTGTCCTTTGATTTGACCCAGCTTTCTCTTGCAGTCAGGAGATTTGGCAGGCATGAGTGGTTCCTCCGGAAGCCATGCTGTGCCCTAGATAACAAGCTGCTATTTTCCAGATACGCCATGATGCTTTTCTTGATAACTCTTTCCAGTGTCTTGAATAAAGTGCTGGTGAGACTGCTAGGCCTGTAATTTGAAGGGCTTTGTCTAATAATGAATAAAGAGGGCCGTGCACTTATTCCTGCCCACTAAGTTAGGAGTGTCATGCATTAAACTTTCCTCATCACACAAAATGTGTGCCAAATAAAGTATTGTAGAACTGTGGCACTGTGGTATTACGTAATTCCATACCAGTTTGTTTAATAGAAATATAGATGTTTATATGTCTATATTTGATACGTCCAATAAGCAATTTAGCAAGATATCCTATAGATTATATAATTAGTCATCCTAACATGAAGTTTACCAGAGTTGCTGCTAGTTCTACTCGATGAGATACAAGGAGAGAGCTGTGTATTCATAAGATGCCTAAAATCTGACAGTATTATGTTCGCTGATGTGTGTCTTATTGCAATAGAATTATTCTTACAGCCACAATGATCTTGTCTGAATAGTCTGAAACCATTCAGACAGGACAGATTATCACCACAAAGGTCATAGAACAAGGCTACCTGGAGAGTAATAATCCATGCACTGTGCTGTACATAGGAGGACACGACGGATGGTAGACAGTTAATTTTACCTGACAGGGAATGATAGTTTGTACTCATAATCTCCGGGACAGTAATGTGATACAGCTCATTACATTTTAAAGCACGCCGCCACTCAGAGTAATGCTTTTCCTTGGGCTTTGTGGAAACTTCCAAAGCCTCAATTCTTCGGCAATTTAGATGTTCGCGAGTGTGTACATTTCTGATGAAGGTCATATTTTAGTAACTTGATAGGTTGGAACAAACTAAACACGAGAAATTGGATGCACTGTAATGGTGGGTGGATTTTACGGTATCTGAAATATTAAGCAGGCTACTTACATTCGATACCACTAACGGCACACACTCTTACCATATATTGTGTGATTTACTTTACCGCTCTCTGTAAGACTAACTACCCTTCTTTCGTATACACACACTGCAGTATTGTTAAACAAATGCTAAAATTTTGTTGGTTCAGTGTTAATATCTTTTTTATAATACGTGTGGACAGGTTACTTTGCAATGTCAAATGTTTACCATATATAAGACTGTCACGATAACTCAGGACACTAAGTCCTGCCAACCAACATTACCTTCAGTTCATATTACCTATATTGAACCCTAACTATAGTGTTCTGCTGAATCTTGCTCCACTATTCACAAAATCCATTCTTTTTACTCTTTAAGGTTTTAACTTCTTATAAAGTAATCTGTTCATTAGGACGCATGCACACATATCTATTATGCTCATAAAGATGTACGTGGAGACCTATTGGAAGCACTCATTAAGAAAGCTAGGGAGATGGAACGTGAGGTACAAACATGTCTGGTACCAAGCAATACATTTGATGTAGCCATAACAATCATAGTCTCAGAGCCTTACATCATAAAAGGAGGGAGGGTGGAGCTAGCTGATCAGTAGATATGGTGGTGGTCACTAGGGTGAATCGCTCCATTCTGCAGGAACAGCAATATGCGATTTGGCGGCTCAAGGTTTATCTGATTTTTATGAGGGCTTAGATCTTTATCTTGAAAAAAGATGATAATGAACGCCTTGACAGATCATGCTTCTGCCTTTAAACATATACCACTCGCTCAGCCTATCGTTGAGATGGGACCACGTGGGCTTTGCACAGATTTATGGAGCATCTTATAAATTAACTTGCTATCCGTTGTCAGATCTTTGAATACCACTTCAAAATGTCTCATCTCATTCATTTTCTGATAACGTCTTTACTTGATCCTCGTTACATTCCATTAAACCTGGCATTTTATAGATCTATATGAATTCGATTCGACTTGTTCTATTCCTACTCTCTGTAGGGTACGGTTGTGCACCAGATAGGCAAGAAGGTATGAAATAAAAGCAACCGGCATGAGGATAAATGTATTAAAACCAAAAGTGGATATCATGATAGTAAGATCTTTATGGGTAGTGTCAATGTTCAGGTCTCACTACACTGGACCTCACACTGTCGATGGAAGACTTTCAGAAATAATGTGTAATAACTAACGCGAAAAACCAGAAAGCAGATTGGCGACTCGAGAATCCTTTATTCTTACGCCAATATGTAACCAGCAATAATCCTAGTATACACAAAGTCTATGAATAAATGTGTCAATGGAGTTGAAGATTGAACGATCAATTCTTGGTTGTTTGCTCAAAATCAACTTCCCCAATTTTCGCGGAGGCATCAATACGACAGTCATCGTCTCATCGGTCGCTGTTCAGAAAGAAGTGTGAAACATCGTCAGAAGTAATACAATGATTTATTATTGTAATATTTGTTTTCAGACCTTAGTTCACTTATTCTTTTTATATGTTGGTGTAACAATAAAGAAATATCAAGCGGCAGATCGGTGTTTTGGTTTTTTCGTCCGTTATAACTAAGCGTTTCTGAAATCTTCAAGAACAGCGTGGGCCCGAGCGTAGCGAGAGCTGGGCATTAACGGTTTATGAGACGTGATTGACAGTTTCTGACGATAGAAACAGATCTGGCGGATTCAAACAGTTGGTGAAAGTTTGGATAGTCGCCGTTCATTTTCCTGGTGCCGGTCAAGTCCTCTTTGAACAAGCAATATCTGGAACTTTTTGGAATTGGGTCAAGTTCAACAATGCCTGGGTCAAAGAAGGGACAGAGTGTCTTGGATGCAAACAGGAAAGTAAGTCATGGTGACTTGTCTGTTAATTGTAACGATGTGTCTGATGTTAAGCATGACATGGTTGATGTTACTGTTTCGCCGTTCAGGGATAATAGGAACATCAAACTCCCTAAATTTGAACCACGATGTTTTGATGGAAACCCGGCTGATTATTTACAATTTGTAAAGGAGTTTGAGATCATGTTGAGTAGTTTTTTATTAAGTGATGAATTGAAGTTGATGTATTTGATGAGATATTGCACTGGAGATGCTGCAAGAGCTATACAGTGTTGTAAGTTTATGAAGCCAAAAGAGGGCTACGATGAGGCTATGAGCATATTACGTCAAAGGTTTGGAAGACCTTCGATGATTGCAGGGAAATTATTCGAGGCTGTTAAGGGTAATGGTGGTCAATTACAGGATGACTCCCAGGCACTCACTGAGTTTTTAGATAATTTGCTAATTTACAAGAATGGAATGATTTCGATGAATCGCATGAGTGACCTCAACTCGAGTTTTATACTAGAAGTAATAGCAAGACGTCTACCTACTCGACTGCAAAGGAAGTGGGTGAAGATAAGCTCCCGTATGGAGGATGAGGGTATCGAGCCAAGGTTTGATGATATCCTGAAACTGGTAAAGATAGTGTCAATCAATCTATGAGCAAGTTTTCCAGTCTATTAGATCTCACCCCTAGAATAGAGCAGTCTGAGGGTAAAACGCAATCATTGATGACGAAAGGGCCTCAGAGAGGTGGATATCGAGAAGGCTCCATGATGTCTAGTAATGCATATAGACCTAGTGAGTGTAACAGGTTTCGTAGTACATCCTCAACAGATAAGTTACAAGATGCAAGACAAACACGGTTGTGTTTTACACGTTGCAAGAGGTGCATACAAAGGTGAACTGTGAACCAGTGAGCAAGTTCAGTGATAAGCTAAATGTAAACCTGACTCCGAATTGTGTGACGATAACGGTGCGGTGAAGAAGTCTGTAGTTGCAACTGGTAAGCCATTGTTGAATAGAGTGTCACAGAATAGAGTTGCTTCAGAGTGCAGTTCTGACCCTAAAAGTTTACAAGGTATTACTAGTCAGAGTGAAGTTATAAAACCTTTAGGATTTGCGAGGAGGAACCAAAATTGTCTACTTCTGTTATTAAAGAGTTTGAAAATGATGAAGTTGACGGTAAAGTGAATATTCGTGATAATGATCATGATACTTCACAGTTG
The DNA here is from genome assembly GCA_944472135.2 of Trichobilharzia regenti. NCBI lineage: Eukaryota > Metazoa > Platyhelminthes > Trematoda > Strigeidida > Schistosomatidae > Trichobilharzia > Trichobilharzia regenti. Next base: position 141,818,800 of record OX235262.1, on the reverse strand, counting down.
TCTTTGGTTGATCATGATGAGATGAGGGATATGCCTACTACTGCTAAGTTAAATAAAGGTTCTGTACAACTTGAACGTGAAGTAGAATTAAATGCAGATGCAGTTGCAGAAGGCATGCATACTTGTGAGACCGTCAGTGTAATTGATCAGCATGTAGCCCACCTATCATCAGATGATAGTGCTAAACCCGAACTAGTAGTGAAAGACAGCAGTGGTGGTAATCTTGCAGTTGGACAACTATCTGAAAGCCGAAAAAGAACAGCTTCTGATCCACCGCTAAGTTCATCACCTTGTGTCACTCAGTCATCGTTGGTGTTTTCATCCACAATGAAACAGATGCCCATCAACTCAAGTATCTTCTGCAATGACTATGATAATATTGGTGCGTTTGAAAGGACGAAAGATATTGCTCAGTTTAGTGAGAATAAGCCAAGTGTAAACGAGAGAGTAATTGTTAAATTGACTTGCACGAATAAAGGCATTTCTAGTTTCAAGTTACTATTTGAATGTTATTATCTTTGGTGTAAATTACTCTGTTTCTATACTTGGTTGATGAGATATGTCGTGTGTTTGTTGGTCATCTATATTCTACGATACAATGACATGGGCGTGTTGCCGTTCAGATTTGAGGATATAGCTGATAGAAGGAAGTCAGCAAATGAACTCTGCGACGATTTTCCAACCTAGGGCGTCAACCTGAGAAGGGTTGTAGGCGTACTGCTGTAAGTCCTACAATTCTTCAAAGGGTAGCGCATCAATGAGCAGTCCAATGTGCTTGGTGTGTGATTTTGTACATATGTTCATATTGTATATACTGAATTGATATCATCTGTCATCTAGCTGTTGGTAATTCTGTTTGTGTCCGGACGACTTCCACTTGGATCATCAACCTGAGAAGGAATGTAGGCGTACTGCTGTAAGTCCTACAGTTCTTCAAGGGTAGTTTGTCGTGTCAGAATCCACAACATTTGATGTGTTGATTGTACATATGTTTGTGTTAAATAATTGTGTGAGTTCCAATTGATGTAATTGTTGGTTAATCTTGTTTGTGTCTGGACATTCCACAACTTACAATCGTCAACCTGTGAAGGGTTGTAGGCGTACTGGTGTAAGTCCTGCAATTCTTCAAAGGAATTCCACCAAGACATGATCGGCGAGGTTGTTTGTACTATTTGTATATACGTGTGGTGTGTCATAGCAATTGGTGTATTTTGGATTCATTGTGTTTACTTGTTGTTTTCGTGTCTTGTTGTTATTGCGTAATTTTGTTAAAATTTTCGTCGTGATTACTTCTGAAGTTGTTTCGAGTCTTCTACATCCATGAATGAATTGATTGATGTTAAGGACAGCAGATGGGTCGTATACGCCGGGGAGGCTAGGCTATTGCTGAGAATGAAATGCACACGGAGATAATTGTTAGCTGCGGTCCGACACGCCGGGGAGAAAGAGTGTAAACGACTGAGGCTCGCATGCGTCACCGCTACTAGAACTGAGGCAGAATGAGTGACAAGCGATTTCAGTGGTAATTGGTAATGAGTAGATAAGAGGATGTGCGTAGAGTATCGTGAGGTGCTGCCATGGTCACTTTGCATTCTGCAAGAGTCATTCTAGTAAGTGGCGATTGTGTTGCAAGATGTCAAGAGGAGGTCTCTGTCTGGAGGCGCAGGTCGTCAGCGATGTGTGAGATTGTGCTGTGGGTATGCTTGTGGTGTGTTGGCTTTTCTGTTTGTTTTCCATTTCAGCTCTGTCCGTGTGACCCAGGTTCTCGCAATGGCATCCAAGTCAACGTGCATTGGTCGTGAAGGAAAAAAGGGTTGGATCCCTTTTTTGCCGGGGAGTGTCAATGGAGTTGAAGATTGAACGATCAATTCTTGGTTGTTTGCTCAAAATCAACTTCCCCAATTTTCGCGGAGGCATCAATACGACAGTCATCGTCTCATCGGTCGCTGTTCAGAAAGAAGATTGAAACATCGTCAGAAGTAATACAGAGATTTATTATTGTAATATTTGTTTTCAGACCTTAGTTCACTTATTCTTTTTATATGTTGGTGTAACAATAAAGAAATATCAAGCGGCAGATCGGTGTTTTGGTTTTTTCGTCCGTTATAACTAAGCGTTTCTGAAATCTTCAAGGAACAGCGTGGGCCCGAGCGTAGCGAGAGCTGGGCATTAACGGTTTATGAGACGTGATTGACAAAATGTTATAACAAAAATTCACGATAATACTTCTGATAGTTTTCTCTTTGACAACGAACAGCGAACGATGAGACGATGACCGCTAGATTGATGACTCCCACGAAAAATATGGAGGAGTTGGGTTTGAGTAAACATCCATGAATTGATCGTTCAATCTTCAACTACATTGACACTCCCCGGCAAAAATAGATCCATCCTTTTCTTCAACCACGACCAACACACTTGACTTGGATGCCAGTGCGAGAACCTGAGTCACATGGACAAAGCTGAAATGGAAATCAAACAGCAAAGCCAACAAATCACAGGCATACCTACAGCACGATCTCACACATCGATGACGACCTACACCTTCGAGTTAAAGGCATCCTTTTGACATCTTGCAACACAATCGCCGCTTGCTAGAATGACTTTTGCAGGACGCAACGTGACCATAGCAGCGCCTCATGATACTCTTCGTCCATCCTCTTATCTACCCACTACCAATTACCACTGCAATCGCTTGTCACTCATTCTGCCTCAGTTCTAATAACGGTGATGTATGCAAGCCTCAGTCATCTACACTCTTCTTCCCTGGAGTGTGGGACCACGGCCTAAATAGAACCATTCATTCTCAATCATTGATTCCACAGCTAATCGTTATCTCCACGTGCATGCCATTCAACACTAGCCTAGCCTCCCCGGCGTACACGACCCATCTGCTGTCTTTAACATCAATCAATTCATTCACGGATGTAGGAGACTCGAAACAACTTCAGAAATAATCACGACGAAAATTTTGACAAAATTATTCAATAACGACAAGATACGAAAACAACAAGTAAACATGATGAATCCAAAAACCACCATTGATATGACACACCACACATATATACAAACAGTACACATAACCTCGCGGATCATACCTTGATGGAATTATTGTTGTCATTAATTCCTTTGAAGAATTGCAGGACTAACACCAGTGTGCCTGCAACCCTTCTCAGGTTGACGATTGTGAGTTGAAGAACCTCCGGGCACAAACAAAATTAACCAACAATTACATTAATTGGAACCCACTCAATTACTTAACACAAACATATGTGCAATCAATACATCAAATGCTATGGATTCTGCCTTGACAAGCTATCCTTGAAGAACTGTAGGACTTGCAGCAGAACGCCTGCAACCCACCTCAGGTTGACGCCTTTAAGTCAGAGCATCGTCAGTGAGTTCATTTGCTGACCCGCTTTTATCATCTGTATCCTCAACTTTGAATGGAAACACGCACATGTCATTGTATCGGGGAATGTAGATGACTAACAAACGTAAGACGTATCTGACCAATCAAGCGTAGTCAAAGAGTAATTTACACCAAAGACAATAACATTCAAATAGTAACTTGAAACTTGAAAGACCTTTATTCGTGCAAGTCAGTCTAACAGTTAGACTCTCATACACAGTTGGCTTATCCTCACTAAACCCACCATTGACTTTCGTCCTTTCAAACGGGCTGATACTAGCAAAGTCATAGCATAAGACACCTGAGTTCATGGACGTCCCTTTCATTGTGGATGATAACACCAACGACCACTGAGTAACAGAAGTTGATGAACTTAGTGGTGCACGAGGAGCTGTTGTTATTCGGCTTTTAGAAGGTTGTCTAACTGCAAGATCACTACCACTGCTGTCTTTTACTATTAGCTCCAGTTTAGCACTAGCATCTGGGCTACACGCGGATCATTTACACTGACGGTCTCACAAGTATCCATACCTTCTGCAACTGCATCTGCCTTTAATCGTACTTCACATTTAAATTGTACAGAACCTTTGTTCAACTCAGCAGTAGTGGGCATTCCCTTCATCTCACCATGATCAACCAAAGACTAAAGTGCACTATCATAATCATTATCATAAATATTCAATTTACCGTCGTCTATCTGGTCGACTTCATCATTTTCAAACTCTTTAATAACAGAAGTAGACAATTTGAGTTCTTCCTCACAAATCCTTACAGGTTTTATACCTTCACTCTGACTAGTAATACCTGTTAAATTTTTGGAGTCAGAACTGGACTCTGAAACTGCAACCCCCCTCTTCTGCACAAACTGCGGTGTCGCCTGTGACACTCTATTCAACAATGGCTTACCAGTTGCAACTACAGACTTCTTCACCGCACCGTTATCGTCACACAATTCGGAGTCAGACCTGGAGTTTACATTTAGCTTATCACTGAACTTGCTCACTGGTTCACAGTTCGCCTTTGTATTCACTTCTTGCAAACGTGTAAAACACAACCGTTTTTGTCTCGCCACTTGTAACCTATCTGTCGAGGATGTCCCACGAAATCTGTTACACTCACTTAGTTTATATGGATTACTAGACATCATAAGGCTTTCTCATTATCCGCTTATCTGAGGCCCTTTCGTCATCAATAATTGCGTTTTGCCCTCAGACTGTTCTATTCTAGGGGTGGGATGCAATATACCGGCAGACTTTCTCATAGCTTGATGGACACTATCTTTCAACCAGTTTCAGAATATCATCGAACTTTGGCTCAATGCCTTCATCCTCTCTACGGGAGCTTATCTTCACCCACTTCATTTGTAGTCGAGCAACTAGGCGTTTAACTGTTAACTCCATGATGATTACTGCTCATAAATATGGAAAAGCCTTCTTAAGTGTTTGAACATGGTCAATATTTTAGGAATCACTACTTTTTCCGACTTAAATTACTTCAGTCAGTCTTGTGTTTGTGTGTGTTATCTCTGACTGGTCTCAGCATAATTCTGCATGTTATGGGTGTGATACTAATTAGTATCTGACAACCAGTCAAAAATGTCGTTCTGTATTCTGTTTCGGAGATGGTTTTTGGAACCATCCCGAGGTTACCTGAAGAGTTTACCAGTCCTAGTGCTGACACGAGGGTTTTGACCGTCCTGCATATGTTGAAAGGCTCCGACTACAAGTGAACAATCTAGGTTCAATCTCTTGAGAATAGTAATGGATGGCACATGTACTCAAGGAATTGGATTCCTGCCCCAATTCATGAGTGAGATGTGATAATACACGATAACCACCTCCAAGGTTTTGGAAATTCTCTGTAAGGCACCTGAAATGGTTTTTGATTCGCTGAGGTAGTATCATAGGCAGTGTCAGCATCGACAGTCTACAACCAGCCCATCCAGACTGCGATCCCCTTAGGTAGGGATGGAAAGGCTTCTTGAAGCGTAAGTTGGCAGCACAAAGGCGAACTTGACATCTGGCAAGACCGGCAAGGGGGCTAAATTGGTTAAACACTTAACTGGCGAAAAAAATTCTAGAAAGACTTTAAGGGAAATAGTTTACGGAGTGATATAGCTAAACTTATAAGATAATTCGGTATCTTTTGAAAACGCCCGTATTGTTTTTTCAAAATAAATGAGGGTGCCGAAAAACTAACTCATGTCATAGTAATCTGTAACATGTAACTGTCACCAGTTACAATCTTAGAAATCATCACAACCTAGCTACTATAGAGCACTGTCAGACTTACGTGCGGTACAACTTCTTCTTAAATAAGTTTTCAGTCATTTGGAATAGACTACCAGCTAATGTGCGCGATGCAAACACACTTCCGGTGTTCATCTCCTCAGTCACCAGACTACTCAAAGATGACAATGCACTTTTGCGCCTGACTCTTACACCTTCTTTTTCACCATACATAGATATTTTAAGTTCTTTAAACGTGTAGTTACAACAAACTACAATTATAAACTTTAATATTATTGGAACTAGATGATAAACATTTCTACATACACATGGTATAAAAGTTAGCATAACGGGACTAGTTAGTTAGTGCACAAAAATAACCATAGTTACTAAACAGTATATATATGTATATATTTATTAGTCACTCCTTAAGGACTCCTCTTGCTTTCTTTTGCTTTGCTGTTGTTTGTCTTCTTTTTTCTCTCACCATTTTAGCTTCCATTGGACTTTTTGAATGGGAATGAATAATGTGGATGTTTGACCATTTACAATGACAAATGATCTGCAAACATTATTGGTCCCGTATCTTTCATTTGCCTAGCTAATAACGAATTAACTTTCCCCACGACGCGACCCGGATTAAATTTGTGGAATATACTCTTATACCAATGGAAAAGTATCAATTTGTAATACAACGTCACGATTGTAACTTATAACATAACTGATCGTATCTGTAAAAATAGCTTTCTTATTACCCAATTTGGATATAAATCAAAAATGAGATTCGGAATAACTTCGACCTTTATTTTTTCCAAGTATTTGTAATCCATCCAAAACATACTTGGTGTCAATGGAGTTGAAGATTGAACGATCAATTCTTGGTTGTTTGCTCAAAATCAACTTCCCCAATTTTCGCGGAGGCATCAATACGACAGTCATCGTCTCATCGGTCGCTGTTCAGAAAGAAGAGTGAAACATCGTCAGAAGTAATACAGAGATTTATTATTGTAATATTTGTTTTCAGACCTTAGTTTGCTTAGTTCGCTTATTCCTTTTATATGTTGGTGTAACAATAAAGAAATATCAAACGGCAGATCGGTGTTTTGGTTTTTGCGTCCGTTATAACTAAGCGTTTCTGAGAAATCTTCTAAGAACAGCGTGGGCCCGAGCGTAGCGAGAGCTGGGCATTAACGGTTTATGAGACGTGATTGACAGTTTCTGACGATAGAAACAGATCTGGCGGATTGAAACAGTTGGTGAAAGTTTGGATAGTCGCCGTTCATTTTTCCTGGTGCCGGTCAAGTCCTCTTTGAACAAGCAATATCTGGAACTATTTTGGAATTGGTTCAAGTTCAACAATGCCTGGGTCAAAGAAGGGACAGAGTGTCTTGGATGCAAACAGGAAAGTAAGTCATGGTGACTTGTCTGTTAATTGTAACGATGTGTCTGATGTTAAGCATGACATGGTTGATGTTACTGTTTCGCCGTTCAGGGATAATAGGAACATCAAACTCCCTAAATTTGAACCACGATGTTTTGATGGAAACCCGGCTGATTATTTACAATTTGTAAAGGAGTTTGAGATCATGTTGAGTGGTTTTTTATTAAATGATGAATTGAAGTTAATGTATTTGATGAGATATTGCACTGGAGATGCTGCAAGAGCTATACAGTGTTGTAAGTTTATGAAGCCAAAAGAGGGCTACGATGAGGCTATGAGCATATTACGTCAAAGGTTTGGAAGACCTTCGATGATTGCAGGGAAATTATTCGAGGCTGTTAAGGGTAATGGTGGTCAATTACAGGATGACTCCCAGGCACTCACTGAGTTTTTAGATAATTTGCTAATTTACAAGAATGGAATGATTTCGATGAATCGCATGAGTGACCTCAACTCGAGTTTTATACTAGAAGTAATAGCAAGACGTCTACCTACTCGACTGCAAAGGAAGTGGGTGAAGATAAGCTCCCGTATGGAGGATGAGGGTATCGAGCCAAAGTTTGATGATATCCTGAAACTGGTTAAATATAGTGTCAATCAATCTATGAGCAAGTTCGCCAGTCTATTAGATCTCACCCCTAGAATAGAGCAGTCTGAGGGTAAAACGCAATCATTGATGACGAAAGGGCCTCAGAGAGGTGGATATCGAGAAGGCTCCATGATGTCTAGTAATGCATATAGACCTAGTGAGTGTAACAGGTTTCGTAGTACATCCTCAACAGATAAGTTACAAGATGCAAGACAAACACGGTTTTGTTTTACACGTGTGCAAGAGGTGCATACAGAAGTGAACTGTGAACCAGTGAGCAAGTTCAGTGATAAGCTAAATGTAAACTCCAGGCCTGACTCCGAATTGTGTGACGATAACGGTGCGGTGAAGAAGTCTGTAGTTGCAACTGGTAAGCCGTTGTTGAATAGAGTGTCACAGAATAGAGTTGCAGCTTCAGAGTGCAGTTCTGACCCTACAAGTTTACAAGGTATTACTAGTCAGAGTGAAGTTATAAAACCTTTTATGATTTGCGAGGAGGAACCAAAATTGTCTACTTCTGTTATTAAAGAGTTTGAAAATGATGAAGTTGACGGTAAAGTGAATATTCGTGATAATGATCATGATACTTCACAGTTGTCTTTGGTTGATCATGATGAGATGAGGGATATGCCTACTACTGCTAAGTTAAATAAAGGTTCTGTACAACTACAACGTGAAGTAGAATTGAACGCAGATGCAGTTCCAGAAGGTGTGCATACTTGTGAGACAGTCAGTGTAATTGATCAGCGTGTAGCCCACCTATCATCAGATGATAGTGCTAAACCCGAACTAGTAGTGAAAGACAGCAGTGGTGGTAATCTTGCAGTTGGACAACTATCTGAAAGCCGAAAAAGAACAGCTTCTGATCCACCGCTAAGTTCATCACCTTGTGTCACTCAGTCATCGTTGGTGTTTTCATCCACAATGAAACAGATGCCCATCAACTCAAGTATCTTCTGCAATGACTATGGTAGTATCAGTTCGTTTGAAAGGACGAATATCAATGGTCAGTTTAGTGTGGATAAGCCAAGTGTAAAGGAGAGAGTTATTGTTAAATTGACTTGCACGAATAAAGGCATTTCTAGTTTCAAGTTACTATTTGAATGTTATTATCTTTGGTGTAAATTACTCTGTTTCTATACTTGGTTGATGAGATATGTCGTGTGTTTGTTGGTCATCTATATTCTACGATACAATGACATGGGCGTGTTGCCGTTCAGATTTGAGGATATAGCTGATAGAAGGAAGTTAGCAAATGAACTCTGCGACGATTTTCCAACCTAGGGCGTCAACCTGAGAAGGGTTGTAGGCGTACTGCTGTAAGTCCTACAGTTCTTCAAAGGGTAGCGCATCAATGAGCAGTCCAATGTGCTTGGTGTATGATCTTGTACATATGTTCATATTGTATATACTGAATTGATATCATCTGTCATCTAGCTGTTGGTAATTCTGTTTGTGTCCGGACGACTTCCACTTGGATCATCAACCTGAGAAGGAATGTAGGCGTACTGCTGTAAGTCCTACGGTTCTTCAAGGGTAGTTTGTCGTGTCAGAATCCACAACATTTGATGTGTTGATTGTACATATGTTTGTGTTAAATAGTTGTGTGAGTTCCAATTGATGTAATTGTTGGTTAATCTTGTTTGTGTCTGGACATTCCACAACTTACAATCGTCAACCTGTGAAGGGTTGTAGGCGTACTGGTGTAAGTCCTGCAATTCTTCAAAGGAATTCCACCAAGACATGATCGGCGAGGTTGTTTGTACTATTTGTATATACGTGTGGTGTGTCATATCAATTGGTGTATTTTGGATTCATTGTGTTTACTTGTTGTTTTCGTGTCTTGTTGTTATTGCGTAATTTTGTTAAAATTTTCGTCGTGATTACTTCTGAAGTTGTTTCCAGTCTTCTACATCCATGAATGAATTGATTGATGTTAAGGACAGCAGATGGGTCGTATACGCCGGGGAGGCTAGGCTATTGCTGAGAATGAAATGCACACGGAGATAATTGTTAGCTGCGGTCCGACACGCCGGGGAGAAAGAGTGTAAACGACTGAGGCTCGCATGCGTCACCGCTACTAGAACTGAGGCAGAATGAGTGACAAGCGATTTCAGTGGTAATTGGTAATGAGTAGATAAGAGGATGTGCGTAGAGTATCGTGAGGTGCTGCCATAGTCACGTTGCATTCTGCAAGAGTCATTCTAGCAAGTGGCGATTGTGTTGCAAGATGTCAAGAGGAGGTCTCTGTCTGGAGGCGCAGGTCGTCAGCGATGTGTGAGATTGTGCTGTGGGTATGCTTGTGGTGTGTTGGCTTTTCTGTTTGTTTTCCATTTCAGCTCTGTCCGTGTGACCCAGGTTCTCGCAATGGCATCCAAGTCAACGTGCATTGGTCGTGAAGGAAAAAAGGGTTGGATCCCTTTTTTGCCGGGGAGTGTCAATGGAGTTGAAGATTGAACGATCAATTCTTGGTTGTTTGCTCAAAATCAACTTCCCCAATTTTCGCGGAGGCATCAATACGACAGTCATCGTCTCATCGGTCGCTGTTCAGAAAGAAGATTGAAACATCGTCAGAAGTAATACAGAGATTTATTATTGTAATATTTGTTTTCAGACCTTAGTTTGCTTAGTTCGCTTATTCCTTTTATATGTTGGTGTAACAATACAGAAATATCAAACGGCAGATCGGTGTTTTGGTTTTTGCGTCCGTTATAACTAAGCGTTTCTGAGAAATCTTCTAAGAACAGCGTGGGCCCGAGCGTAGCGAGAGCTAGGCATTAATGGTTTATGAGACTTTACTGACATATGATATTGAATTTTTAGCGCCATTGACCAAATATTCAGAGGCAAATCCAATGTCCTTTTTTAAGTACATATTATTTACTAACGTAATTGTATACAGTTTGGCGGATATTTGGTATTTGCCAGAATTTCGACTGGTTAAGTTTCTATCAGTGATGGTAACCATTACTGTATCCTTATTTTCTTTTTCAGGCAAAAGCTAATTTCGATGAATCCATGGCATTCCTTGTTGAAGGAAGCGGTCTCCACAGTGTAATTGGCTTTGTAATATAGGTTAATTCGTCCATAAATGTACTTCCTGATGTTCGTTTGCATATTCTACTGGACAAGACTGATTGTTAGCTTTTTTGAAAGTTGAGTTACATAGTCTATGAGGCTGAAGATTGTTTCTTATATTCAGTAGTACGTTTGGAAGAAATGCATGTCTTTCGGTCATATCATACTTAAAATTCAGTCTACTACTTCCGTAGTGATAAATTTTTCAGTAGTAATTATTGCTGATGTTAACATATAGGAAGGAGCATATATATGGACTAAAACTAGCACGGTAGGATAGGATAGGAATTTTGCCACTAAAATAATAATAATGGCATGAAGAACAGTAGTAATAACAGAGTTGATGACCATAATAGCTATTATAATAACAGTAATAATAGGTATTGTTATCGCAGCGAACTTATCGTTAGCTTAGGTAGACAGCTGCTACTGATACAGCAGTATCCATAAGATTCAATACATGATATTATGAACGAAGCGTTTACTTAACTTCACTTGTGTAATCTCGCAATACTTTTGCGGTCGCCCATTTTTTTCTTCCGGCACTGAAGATTAAATCTGAGAGTGAATACAGACCTTATGTGTTTCAATTTAAAAAAATGAAACCAACATGTATCACATTAACTCCTGTGATCTCCTTTAACGGCTGCTTTATGAAATTCATGACAACAGTGGAATATACATAGATACTCATATGCTGCATCAACTGCGTTGTTTTCATCATGGTTAATATGGCTGCTGGGTATTTGATGCTAAACTAAGGCCCCCTGAAAATAACAGTCGAGCGATAACGGAAGTCGGACTAAGTCACCGCCTCTTCGGGGCATTATCCATGTGATGGTATTATTATTAATGCACTGTGTTAAGCTTGTGCTTATGTATACACACAAATGTTTTCATTGCCAATGGCTCAATAGGTCCCCTTAAGAAATGCAAACCCACTACGAAACGATCTTCTGTTACAAGTGTTTCAAGTGTAGGTCATTCAACAGGATGACGTGCCTTCATATAATCAACAACTCATGTGCAAATGATGCGAAAAGAATGGCAATAAAAACAGTACAAAATGTCCAACTGAAGTAACGGATGTCTCGGCCAAAAAGCCCAGTAATTTTCGGTGGCACAATCAGAAAACGTCGAAATATTTATTTTTGAGATATAGCAGTTGTCCGTATATTATAGAATATACGCAACTAAGTAATTCCTAAATATGAATGCAACTTTCCACATAATTCGTCGGGTGAGGATATACGTTATGACGTGTTATATTTTCCGCAACTCAGGTTTTTTCGTCTTTCTTCGGCTAGAACGGTGGCGGTCAATTGGATATTTGATTTGTCCTTGGTAGGTTGTATCGTGTGAGGTGTTGTGTTGTTGTCTTATGCGTCGTTTGCGAGCAAATTTGACAAAGATAGATGTAATATTTGACTATTTTAACATTGTTTCACTGTTTTTTACACAGATACGCTTCTCTTTTCGCCATAAAATCCCTCGAAACCGATCAGGCATTATGGTTCCTATCAGTGACTACCATCCCGTGGGTGCCAATGCATTTCTTGAGTCGTGGTTATAGGTATAGTATTTCGTACTTCGTGATTTCTCACTCACACAGTCTGGTATCCTGTGTTTCTTGCGACTTAGCTGTCACAAGCTGTTGCAATAATGTGCCTCGTTAACAAGCCCTACTTACGACAAAAATTCTGACAAAATCATGCAAATAAATCACTCATTGTAAAGTAGTATCCAATTTGAACATAAAACAAGAACAACATATTATGCCGCACACAACAAAGTTATATTACGGAATTGATTCCAAGCTTTATTTTTTTCCCAAATATTTGTAATCCAACCAACACATGCTTGGTTTATTTGTTGATGCGCAGAAAATATTTCTATATTTCTTAATGTGCTTCATTGAACGACTAGTTGTGAGATTGCACTCACAAAGTTATATCGGAGAGGATATCAACGATGTATGCCAATGAAGTTGAAGATTGAACGATCAAATCATGGTTGTTTGCTCAAATCCAACTTCCCGATATTTTCGCGGAGACATCAATACGACAGTCATCGTCTCATCGGTTGCTGTTCAGAAAGAAGAGTAAAACACCGTCAGAAGTAATATTGTGATTTATTATTGTAATATTTGTTCACAGACCTCAGTTATAACAATATTTATATGTTGGTGTAACAATAAAGAATCCTCGAGTCAAAAATTGGTGTTTCGGTTTTTCGTCCATTATTACTAAGCATTTCTGAGAAACTTCAAGCAACACCGTGAGCCCGAGCGTAGCAAGAGCTGGGCATTAACGGTTTACGGGACGTGATTGACAGTTTCTGACGGTAGAAACAGATTCAGACAGTTGGTGAAAGTTTGGATAGTCACCGTTCATTTTTCCTGGTGCCGGTCAAGTCCTCTTTGAACAAGCAATATCTGGAACTTTTTTGGAATTGGGTCAAGTTCAACAATGCCTGGGTCAAAGAAGGGACAGAGTGTCTTGGATGCAAACAGGAAATTAAGACATGGTGACTTGTCTGTTAATTGTAACGATGTGTCTGATGTTAAGCATGACATGGCTGATGTTACTGTTTCGCCGTTCAGGGATAATAGGAACATCAAACTCCCTAAATTTGAACCACGATGTTTTGATGGAAACCCGGCTGATTATTTACAATTTGTAAGGGAGTTTGAGATTATGCTGAGTAGTTTTCTATTAAGTGATGAATTGAAATTGATGTATTTGACGAGGTTTTGCACTGGAGATGCTTCAAGAGCTATACAGTGCTGTAAGCTCATGCCCCTTAATGAGGGATACGCTGAGGCTATGAGCATATTACGTCAAAGGTTTGGAAGACCTTCGATGATTGTAAGGAAAGTATACGAAGCTGTCAAAGGTAACGGCAGTCAACTTCAAGATGACTCCAAGGCACTCACTGAGTTTTTAGATAATGTTATGACTTATAAGAATACCTTGATTTCTATGAATTGCATGAGTGACCACAACTCGAGTTTAACACTCGAAGTGATAGCAAGACGTCTACCTACTCGACTGCAAAGGAAGTGGGTGAAGATAAGCTCCCGTATGGAGGATGAGGGTATCGAGCCAAGGTTTGATGATATCCTGAAACTGGTTAAAGATAGCGTCAATCAATCTATGAGCAAGTTTTCCAGTCTATTAGATCTTACCCCTAGAATAGAGCAGTCTGAGGGTAAAACGCAATCATTGATGACGAAAGGGCCTCAGAGAGGTGGATATCGAGAAGGCTCCATGATGTCCAGTAATGCATATAGACCTAGTGAGTGTAACAGGTTTCGTAGTACATCCTCAACTGATAAGTTACAAGATGCAAGACAAACACGGTTGTGTTTTACACGTTTGCCAGAAGTGAATACAAAGGTGAACTGTGAACCAGTGAGCAAGTTCAGTGATAAGCTAAATGTAAACTCCAGACCTGACTCCGAATTGTGTGACGATAACGGTGCGGTGAAGAAGTCTGTAATTGCAACTGGTAAGCCATTGTTGAATAGAGTGTCACAGAATAGAGTTGCAGTTTCAGAGTCCAGTTCTGACCCTAAAAGTTTACAAGGTATTACTAGTCAGAGTGAAGTTTTAAGACCTCTTAGGATTTGCGAGGAGGAACCAAAATTGTCTACTTCTGTTATTAAAGAGTTTGAAAATGATAAAGTTGACGGTAAAGTGAATATTCGTGATAATGATCATGATACTTCACAGTTGTCTTTGTTTGATCATGATGAGATGCGGGATATGCCTACTACTGTTAAGTTGAACAAATTTTCTGTACAATGTGAACGTGAAGTAGAAATAAATGCAGATGCAGTTGCAGAAGGCATTCATACTTGTCAGACCGTCAGTGGGAGTGATCAGCATGTAGCCCACCTATCATCAGATGATAGTGCTAAACCTGAACTAGTAGTGAAAGACAGCAGTGGTGGTGGTCTTGGAGGTAGACAATTTTCTGAAAGTCGAGCAACAACAGCTTCTGATCCAACGCTAACTTCATCAACTGGTATCAATCAGTCGTCCTTGGTGTTATCATCCACAATGAAAAGGACGTCCATGAACTCAGGTGTCTTATGCTATGACTTTGCTAGTATCAGCCCGTTTGAAAGGACGAAAGTCAATGGTGGGTTTAGTGAGGATAAGCCAACTGTGTATGAGAGTCTAACTGTTAGACTGACTTGCACGAATAAAGGTCTTTCAAGTTTCAAGTTACTATTTGAATGTTATTGTCTTTGGTGTAAATTACTCTTTGACTACGCTTGATTGGTCAGATACGTCTTACGTTTGTTAGTCATCTACATTCCCCGATACAATGACATGTGCGTGTTTCCATTCAAAGTTGAGGATACAGATGATAAAAGCGGGTCAGCAAATGAACTCACTGACGATGCTCTGACTTAAAGGCGTCAACCTGAGGTGGGTTGCAGGCGTTCTGCTGCAAGTCCTACAGTTCTTCAAGGATAGCTTGTCAAGGCAGAATCCATAGCATTTGATGTATTGATTGCACATATGTTTGTGTTAAGTAATTGAGTGGGTTCCAATTAATGTAATTGTTGGTTAATTTTGTTTGTGCCCGGAGGTTCTTCAACTCACAATCGTCAACCTGAGAAGGGTTGCAGGCACACTGGTGTTAGTCCTGCAATTCTTCAAAGGAATTAATGACAACAATAATTCCATCAAGGTATGATCCGCGAGGTTATGTGTACTGTTTGTATATATGTGTGGTGTGTCATATCAATGGTGGTTTTTGGATTCATCATGTTTACTTGTTGTTTTCGTATCTTGTCGTTATTGAATAATTTTGTTAAAATTTTCGTCGTGATTACTTCTGAAGTTGTGTCCACTCTTCTACATCCGTGAATAAATTGATTGATGTTAAGGACAGCAGATGGGTCGTATACGCCGGGGAGGCTAGGCTATTGCTGAGAATGAAATGCATACGGAGATAATTGTTAGCTGCGGTCCCACACGCCGGAAAGAAAGAGTGTAAACGACTGAGGCTTGCATACGTCACCGTTACTAGAACTGAGGCAGAATGAGTGACAAGCGATTTCAGTGGTAATTGGTAGTGAGTAAATAAGACGATGTGCGTAGAGTATCGTGAGGTACTGCCATAGTCACGTTGTATTCTGCAAGAGTCATTCTAGCAAGTGGAGATTGTGTTGCAAGAGGATGCCTTTAACTGGAGGCGCAGGTCGTCATTGATGTGTGAGATTGTGCTGTGAGTATACTTGTGGTGTGTTGGCTTTCCTGTTTGTTTTCCATTTCAGCTCTGTCCGTGTGACCCAGGTTCTCGCAATGGCATCCAAGTCAACGTGTATTGGTCGTGAAGGAAAAAAGGGTTGGATCCCTTTTTTGCCGGGGAGTGTCAATGGAGTTGAAGATTGAACGATCAAATCATGGTTGTTTGCTCAAATCCAACTTCCCGATATTTTCGCGGAGACATCAATACGACAGTCATCGTCTCATCGGTTGCTGTTCAGAAAGAAGAGTAAAACACCGTCAGAAGTAATATTGTGATTTATTATTGTAATATTTGTTCACAGACCTCAGTTATAACAATATTTATATGTTGGTGTAACAATAAAGAATCCTCGAGTCAAAAATTGGTGTTTCGGTTTTTCGTCCATTATTACTAAGCATTTCTGAGAAACTTCAAGCAACAGCGTGAGCCCGAGCGTAGCAAGAGCTAGGCATTAACGGTTTACGAGACGTGGCTGACAACCCCTGTTGCTGCAGCACAATAGTATTTTATATGCACATTTTTAGTGGTTGACGTTATAGACGTTCGCAAACGGTACGCAGTATATTAACGCAAGATCTTATACCAACAACTCCTATCTTGTTTGTTTCTCGTGTACCAAAGGCAAAGCAAAAGACCACAATTGATTTTCCAGACAGAAGATATATTTTGGAACGAAATCGCGAACTGAAGCGGAAGCTAAGCTGGCTAGTAATCGTGCACATTTGTGACACGACGGAGTACCAAATAGCGGGGATGCGTGACGGGAAGCCTTGAGCTAAACAAACCGACTTAAACTCTAAGGGTCAGCATCCAATTTTACTGATGATTCCTATGATCACGATATAATTCTTCTCTTAGACATAATCTATTCTTATGGTCAATAATTTTGGGGAATCATTTACCGCTACAACATAATCTGTCATGGATGCCGCAGTATAGCAAGAATGAAATTGAAAGTCTTTTTCACTTATATATTCGCTTCATTAACCCCATACTAGGCTTGACACTCGACGAATAGTGGAAGATATGTGCACAAACTACTCCAAACTTCAGGCGTGAACCACTGGCAGTGACGCTAATAGCCTTTCTACCCAACTCCATTGGCACATCCCCTATTTGAAGCGGCACCTGCATCTTTACTTTGAGGATATATGCGTGGTCTAGTTGGTTTTAGTTTTCCTGATTTGTTGCGTTTGATCTTGGTAGCTGCATTTGACGAGATTCTGGTTTTTATTTGGCTCGAAATGTGTTGGTTTTGTTAGGAATATTCGTCAAAAGCTATTCCTGAAGGCATTTAGCATGCAGGAGAATGCTTGAGAATGTGTTCCATGTAAAAATTATAGGGTGCACCTAAACTCCCTGGTGTTAACTCCTGTTTTTGGCGTCTCAGGGATTTCTGTAGAGCTTCGTTTTATCATCTGCGTCTATATTTGTGGTTCACGAGTGTTTCAGTTTTCGACAGCAATCGCCATATTATACTGCTTTGCTAATGAGGTAGAACACAGACACCTATAATCACACACCGGTATTCTTTTCATATTTTCCAGTATCAGGGGTTACTTCTTATAGTCTAGGTGTACAATATCATCAGCAAACTGTAAGTTGGTGAGACTATTCCCTAATAAGTCTCTAAAGTCAATTACAGACTGTCCTACCAATATATGTGTGATTAAATTGAACTGATGTAAGGATGACAGTTTAAGTATTCAGCCTTGTGTTACATTCCACTCGGAAATGTGTTTTCTCGGATAACTCGCAAACAGTAATCACTGGATAGAAAACGTTCTGTAGGCTTTATGAAACTCATAAACTGACACACTACTTTTGCAGGCATTATAGTGTTTCCTCAATAAAGCGAGATTTGTGTATTTCGGCTGGATAAAATGCTGGACTTATCCGGCATGTTGGTTGAATTTTCGCTCAGTGAATTTATTTTGTCAACAATTTTCGATAAAGTTGTGTTTTATATTTTCTGGATTGATAGGAATTCTCATTTCCTGGCTAATTATGTTGGTGTCCGAGTCTAGTGATCAGACCGCGACACACTTCAAGCTTATTGGTTGCAATGATTAGTGTTTCATGCGGAATGAGTCAAAATATCGCTATAATGAAGAAGACGGGGTAGTTAGAGGGTAATGTCATCTACACAAATAGTTTACTTCTTGTAGAAGCTGCAGCTTTCGACATAGTGTCATTCAATGAAGACCACGTCAAAATGTCGCTATTTTCGTGTGAAGGACAGCACTATTTGACAAAAGAATGTTATCAGTATGTGAAATCGCCTATAAATGCTAACAGAACCTCCTGTGGGTACAGAAGTTATCTTGTAGATGTGTCAGGCAGTTAATTTCGGTTTTAGATGTAAAAGAAAGTTAAATGAAGCTGTTAATTCCCATTGCCGTTGTATAACTGATAATAGAGATATAGAAGTCAAGTCTGACGTCAGGCATCTTGAATAAATTCATTCTTCTGAACAGTCCTGGTCTTCCCATGTCTTAGCGATTTCTAAAATAATATTTCGTCTGACTGTTCACATTAAGAAGTTAAGGCACTCAAGCATAACTCATCCCCTCCTCCTACAGTTTGTCCGTCGGTGCATCTTACCTATACTTGACCTGTTTTTCTTGCTTCAGTCATGATACAACCGTGTTTCGCAGAACTCATCACACAGCGTATCAGCCTTAAATGTATACCACATGCAGGTATAATGCTTATTAGCTAGGTGTGCAAATCAAAGTACGGTGCATTAATTATTTATAAGACTAACTAGTATGTAAGAGCTACGATTTGACCAGTTATACAACGTTTGGTATATTTGGACACAATCAACCTACGCTGCTTCCTTCTACGACGCACGTAGTAGTAGTAGTAGCTACGTAGTTAACTTAAAGTGGTTTCCGCTGAAGGTAATCTCCCGTAGCTACTACCTTAGTGAGCAACTTAACGTTATCTTTGAAGTACAAAGTAAAAGCGGACATCCTGGGAACCTTCTTGGTAAAAGGACCGTCTCTTAGTGGAAAAATATGAATATATCCTAATCTTCACGGAAGCGTTTAGAGGTATTCATCCTATCAACTCAAATGACTCACTATTAGCAGTCACTTACAAAGTAAGAATATATTTACCGAAGACAGTGTGCTTATGAATTCTAGATACCATAATATACCATGGGGGAAAACCTTTATCCATAGGGTCATAACAGTTACAAGCCGTTATTATAACATTATAACAGTTTCAGTCCGAAACACGACGACTACGGTTCTCAATGACAGAGAATCCTACTTTGCTACCTATTCTTCTAATAGTATTAACTGATATTTCTCCAAAGTAAAGAAAATAAGTGGTTTTAGGAAAATTTATTAAGTTTTCTTAAAGATCATGGGGACCCGTATTTATAGCCAAGGAGAAATCACAAACATCCACAAAATAGGAATTTCATTATTTGAAATGAAACAAGCAATCTGTATTCAGCCAATATTTTCACCCCGAATAATAATCAGCTCCTCAGCTTGTTGTATACCACAACCCGGAACGTTATTCTTGCTAATTAAAGTCCTACCTTTAGCTGGGATAGTTCGTGCACTCACCAGATCATCATGTTATCCGCTTCTGAAGTGGTTTTGCAATGGCCGTTAACAATGGCTTTGCTACAGGCGGTCTTAGTTCATGTATTTGGATCTAGTACATTGGGCATTAATAAGGATAGGTAACACTTACCATTCAGGGGTTTCTCATTGCTTTCAAGTTTCCTTCAGTTCCAAAACTACATACAGGCACAACAGATTCATACTTCTCATGTGACTCAACCTTGTTTGATATAGATTCTCTGACAATATATCCGATTCTTTAACTGATAATATACACTGACGGTATACTCAGCTTCTCGAAAAGCTTCAAAGCTTTTTCAACTTCAAACGGCGTTCTGAAATCTCCAGGTTTAGTATGCTCTTCGTAAACCTTGCCAATATCAAACCTGATCGTATTCTCCTCACCAGATTGACTCGCAGATTGCTGCCAGCTGTAAACATGCACGTGAAAGACATTGCTTTTTCCAGATTTCTACATACCAATTAATCAGTTGAGCAAGAAACAATAACGGCAACCAGCAAATGGACTAAAAACAATGGCTTTTGTCAGCTTAACACGTTCACGTGCATATATTCCTAAACTTCCACGCAGAACTACTTCATTAGTAGCTGTAAAACAACCAAAACATTGCAACCAGGCATGAAAACAACGTGTGAAACAATTGTAGTGAAATGAATGCCCTGCCCTGGTGGTAATAACTTCCGTATAATACGGAATCAGTAATTTTAATAGCAATGGAAACAAAAGTGAGGTGAAACGCAACATTTGTGAACAATGCGCATCAAGATAAGTTGTGAATAAATGCAAGATCAACGGGAAAACCGAAGTGTAAACGAACGGCTATGGAAATGCAATCCAACACGGCCTACTGACATGGACGAAAATGACCTTTGAGCTTCTCACTTCGTCAGTGACCTTGAGCATGCTGGATAATTTCAGTCGGATAAAACGAGTAAGTGGTATCCTGGTAATACCAGTGACTACAGCAAGTCTAGGAGTTATGCACTACAACTTTTACTTTACGGAATACTCCAGCAGATTTTAAAGAAAATTTTGACAAACATCAAATTTATACAGGAAGTCAGTAAGATTTAGTAAACTAAAAGTACTTTCAGTTTCCATAGGAGTTCTCCATGCCGAATTTATTCCTTTAGGGGCCTACAGAGATTACAACTTCAATTAAATAACACTAATGTGGAAGAAATTCCATTCTTCATTACTAAACTTAATGAAAAGGATCATGTTTTTTATTCTAAAAACATGAGCATTCGTAATGTTTCACTTAATGTAAATACTGATAATAATGTATATATTTCATATAAACATATATAAATTTTGCAAATTTACATGAAAATGCACGTCTTTTTTACAGGCAGTTACATACAGCTGCACTAAGAACTCAGTGCAATTCGATGCACAATGGTATATACACAAATAAACTGTGAAATAATGTCCTCCTTACCTTGCGAACAACTTGTCCTTATTCCAGGATAATAACTTTCTTTCACATATGAGCCTGGGTTATGTTTATGAAATCACAATATTACATCAGTTAAATCTTCCCCCAAAACCAAGGCCACTTGAAACCAATGACAACATGGCAACAAGCGTCACTGCGTGAATATGTAATAAAGTCGCTCCAACTCCAAAGTCATTATTGATAAGGAACTAAGTGCTACGGCTTAAAAGCCTGAACGATGCCATTTTGAACCTTCATATTCCATGAACGAACGATTTGCGACCATCTCCGTACCGTACCGTAGATGGCCACTACTAACTGTTGTCCACCAAGACTATTGCTCAAAAAGTTGGATAAACCTAGTTTAGAGTTTGAACATGGTCAATATTTTAGGAATCACTACTTTTTCCGACTTAAATTACTTCAGTCAGTCTTGTGTTTGTGTGTGTTATCTCTGACTGGTCTCAGCATAATTCTGCATGTTATGGGTGTGATACTAATTAGTATCTGACAACCAGTCAAAAATGTCGTTCTGTATTCTGTTTCGGAGATGGTTTTTGGAACCATCCCGAGGTTACCTGAAGAGTTTACCAGTCCTAGTGCTGACACGAGGGTTTTGACCGTCCTGCATATGTTGAAAGGCTCCGACTACAAGTGAACAATCTAGGTTCAATCTCTTAAGAATAGTAATGGATGGCACATGTACTCAAGGAATTGGATTCCTGCCCCAATTCATGAGTGAGATGTGATAATACACGATAACCACCTCCAAGGTTTTGGAAATTCTCTGTAAGGCACCTGAAATGGTTTTTGATTCGCTGAGGTAGTATCATAGGCAGTGTCAGCATCGACAGTCTACAACCGGCCCATCCAGACTGCGATCCCCTTAGGTAGAGATGGAAAGGCTTCTTGAAGCGTAAGTTGGCAGCACAAAGGCGAACTTGACATCTGGCAAGACCGGCAAGGGGGCTAAATTGGTTAAACACTTAACTGGCGAAAAAAATTCTAGAAAGACTTTAAGGGAAATAGTTTACGGAGTGATATAGCTAACATTATAAATGTAAGAATAATAATCCAAGTCAATGGAGTGTTAAATAACAATATATTACCAAAAAATGCAGTGACGAGTTGTATCAACAAAAAGGATTACTTGGATATAAGGTCTAAGTCCTCTGCTACAAATTATGTATATAATCCACGGTGACGTTAATTGATTGGGTTGCGTCTGCTGTAGCTGATGTGTTCCGGTTGTAGAAATGTCTTCGGTTGAGAGTAGTTGACTCCTACAATAAATCCGAAGTATACAACACGGTGTGAGTGGAGCAAGTAAGCAGAAGTGACCAGGGAGAGGACGAAGTCTCCAACAGCAGAGTGTATTTTTCAATTATACACGGAAAATATATATATTTCAACAAGAAGCGTTTTAAACAAAAATTATGTACAATATCTCTAATTTCTACAAATAACCAAAAAGTGCACAATCACATTGTTACGTACTCCGCACTCCTCTTCTTCCCAGGAGCTATCAGGTGACCGCAGATCAACTGAACACCTGATACCTACACACCGCCTGTATTGAGGACACCTAAGTATTCATTCTGTCAAACACTATTATACCGGTATGCTTGCTAAAATTTGATGACATGCAGTGATGCCAGCAGAAATTCTACAAGGTAGTGGTAGGCGGTCGTAAACTACGTATTTAGTTCAGAAAATATGAAATGAGGCTAAGGCACACCTCAGTGACTTCCAGTGACGCTTTTTTCACTTCAATTGATTAAAAACCAACATGGGCAGTTAATCAATTCAATTTTGTTGATTAGTTTTGCTTTTATGAAATTTCTTCTCTTCTTGGCTCTGCCGTTGTCTTAAGGCTCTTCTAAAATTCAACTCTTCAGTGAAACTTGTATAAGCATCCAGAAATCACAAACATATGATATTGAATTTTTAGCGCCATTGACCAAATGTTCAGAGGCAAATCCAATGTCCTTTTTTAAGTACATATTATTTACTAACGTAATTGTATACAGTTTGGCGGATATTTGGTATTTGCCAGAATTTCGACTGGTTAAGTTTCTATCAGTGATGGTAACCATTACTGTATCCTTATTTTCTTTTTCAGGCAAAAGCTAATTTCGATGAATCCATGGCATTCCTTGTTGAAGGAAGCGGTCTCCACAGTGTAATTGGCTTTGTAATATAGGTTAATTCGTCCATAAATGTACTTCCTGATGTTCGTTTGCATATTCTACTGGACAAGACTGATTGTTAGCTTTTTTGAAAGTTGAGTTACATAGTCTATGAGGCTGAAGATTGTTTCTTATATTCAGTAGTACGTTTGGAAGAAATGCATGTCTTTCGGTCATATCATACTTAAAATTCAGTCTACTACTTCCGTAGTGATAAATTTTTCAGTAGTAATTATTGCTGATGTTAACATATAGGAAGGAGCATATATATGGACTAAAACTAGCACGGTAGGATAGGATAGGAATTTTGCCACTAAAATAATAATAATGGCATGAAGAACAGTAGTAATAACAGAGTTGATGACCATAATAGCTATTATAATAACAGTAATAATAGGTATTGTTATCGCAGCGAACTTATCGTTAGCTTAGGTAGACAGCTGCTACTGATACAGCAGTATCCATAAGATTCAATACATGATATTATGAACGAAGCGTTTACTTAACTTCACTTGTGTAATCTCGCAATACTTTTGCGGTCGCCCATTTTTTTCTTCCGGCACTGAAGATTAAATCTGAGAGTGAATACAGACCTTATGTGTTTCAATTTAAAAAAATGAAACCAACATGTATCACATTAACTCCTGTGATCTCCTTTAACGGCTGCTTTATGAAATTCATGACAACAGTGGAATATACATAGATACTCATATGCTGCATCAACTGCGTTGTTTTCATCATGGTTAATATGGCTGCTGGGTATTTGATGCTAAACTAAGGCCCCCTGAAAATAACAGTCGAGCGATAACGGAAGTCGGACTAAGTCACCGCCTCTTCGGGGCATTATCCATGTGATGGTATTATTATTAATGCACTGTGTTAAGCTTGTGCTTATGTATACACACAAATGTTTTCATTGCCAATGGCTCAATAGGTCCCCTTAAGAAATGCAAACCCACTACGAAACGATCTTCTGTTACAAGTGTTTCAAGTGTAGGTCATTCAACAGGATGACGTGCCTTCATATAATCAACAACTCATGTGCAAATGATGCGAAAAGAATGGCAATAAAAACAGTACAAAATGTCCAACTGAAGTAACGGATGTCTCGGCCAAAAAGCCCAGTAATTTTCGGTGGCACAATCAGAAAACGTCGAAATATTTATTTTTGAGATATAGCAGTTGTCCGTATATTATAGAATATACGCAACTAAGTAATTCCTAAATATGAATGCAACTTTCCACATAATTCGTCGGGTGAGGATATACGTTATGACGTGTTATATTTTCCGCAACTCAGGTTTTTTCGTCTTTCTTCGGCTAGAACGGTGGCGGTCAATTGGATATTTGATTTGTCCTTGGTAGGTTGTATCGTGTGAGGTGTTGTGTTGTTGTCTTATGCGTCGTTTGCGAGCAAATTTGACAAAGATAGATGTAATATTTGACTATTTTAACATTGTTTCACTGTTTTTTACACAGATACGCTTCTCTTTTCGCCATAAAATCCCTCGAAACCGATCAGGCATTATGGTTTCTATCAGTGACTACCATCCCGTGGGTGCCAATGCATTTCTTGAGTCGTGGTTATAGGTATAGTATTTCGTACTTCGTGATTTCTCACTCACACAGTCTGGTATCCTGTGTTTCTTGCGACTTAGCTGTCACAAGCTGTTGCAATAATGTGCCTCGTTAACAAGCCCTACTTACGACAAAAATTCTGACAAAATCATGCAAATAAATCACTCATTGTAAAGTAATATCCAATTTGAACATAAAACAAGAACAACATATTATGCCGCACACAACAAAGTTATATTACGGAATTGATTCCAAGCTTTATTTTTTTCCCAAATATTTGTAATCCAACCAACACAT
Source organism: Trichobilharzia regenti (assembly GCA_944472135.2). NCBI lineage: Eukaryota > Metazoa > Platyhelminthes > Trematoda > Strigeidida > Schistosomatidae > Trichobilharzia > Trichobilharzia regenti. Next base: position 141,793,673 of record OX235262.1, on the reverse strand, counting down.
GCTTGGTTTATTTGTTGATGCGCAGAAAATATTTCTATATTTCTTAATGTGCTTCATTGAACGACTAGTTGTGAGATTGCACTCACAAAGTAATATCAGAGAGGACAGCAACCATGTAATTTCAACATAAATCAAATTCATGTAATGTAAATAATACTTATCCATGCCTGTACAACTGGTATGTCCTACATAGGTAGGAATAAATATATAATCTCAAAGAACGTCGTAAACTTTGCCTTGATTTCTAACTGTTGGCCTTACGCATATATGTTAAACGTAACTCATCTGATATATATTTCTCACTTTAGTAAACCACGCTATAGGTATGCACTCCCACAGTTTATGAAAATATGTAATGACGATCAAGTAAAGACGTTATCAGAAAATGAATGAGATGGGACATTTTGAAGTGGTATTCAAAGATATGACAATGGATAGCAAGTTAATTTATAAGATGCTCCATAAATCTGTGCAAAGCCCACGTGGTCCCATCTCAACGATAGGCTGAGCGAGTGGTATATGTTTAAAGGCAGAAGCATGATCTGTCAAGGCGTTCATTATCATCTTTTTTCAAGATAAAGATCTAAGCCCTCATAAAAATCAGATAAACCTTGAGCCGTCAAATTGCACATTGCTGTTCCCGTGGAATGGTGGTGGTCACTAGGGTGAATCGCTGCATTCTACAGGAACAGAAATATGCCATTTGACAACTCGAGGTTTTTCTGATTTTTATGAGGGCTTAGATCTTTATCTTGAAAAAAGATGATAATGAACGCCTTGACAGATCATGCTTCTGCCTTTAAACATATACCACTCGCTCAGCCTATCGTTGAGATGGGACCACGTGGGCTTTGCACAGATTTATGGAGCATCTTATAAATTAACTTGCTATCCGTTGTCAGATCTTTGAATACCACTTCAAAATGTCTCATCTCATTCATTTTCTGATAACGTCTTTACTTGATCCTCGTTACATTCCATTAAACCTGGCATTTTATAGATCTATATGAATTCGATTCGACTTATTCTATTCCTACTCTCTGTAGGGTACGGTTGTGCACCAGATAGGCAAGAAGGTATGAAATAAAAGCAGCCGGCATGAGGATAAATGTATTAAAACCAAAAGTGGATATCATGATAGTAAGATCTATGCGGGTAGCTTTGTACATTGCAAATGAACGTTGTCAGCCTAGGTATTATATGGTTTCCCTTTGTATTTCCTATATAAATGCATTTAGTAGCGATATATTTTGCACTTACTTATTTTATTACACTTTAATGATTCACCTTAGCACTTTTACTTTCCAAGACAGCTTTCAATCCCATGTAAACGTTGTACTTACCTCAGTATTGGTTGGTTATTGTATGCCTGCAACCACGGGTCGAAAACGAAACGAAGTCGATTTTCACGCGCAACCTGGAGGACAACTGCACAATTCACTAACTATACAGCCTGGTCCAGACAATGAATGTATATATATATATATATATCAAATATGTAGCTGTTGAAACATCAATAATTTGTAGAAAATCTATGATTTGATATTATATCGTACTTGATCGTGCCTGTAAAAGTGGCATGCATTTTCATGTAAATTTATATGTTTATATGCAAATGTACATTATTATTAATACCTACAATTTTGCCAGGTTGCATTACCACTTTCTAGCACTTTTTCTACAAAATTTGTTTAAATTGAACACTGTTATTTTAGACTCAGTTGATTGGTTGACATGATTTTATGCAATTCATTATGGCGGTCTTACGTTTTCAGTCGCCTAACGTAATGACAGAATGGCCACTTCAAGGATCGTTTATTGAGAATATCAAGAGATATTTGCTTTTTTTCATGTACATCATTATAGGTTGTTGTTAGCAGGGAGACAGAGTCTTCTGATTGGTTGTTTTCTCGCTGAAGTGAATCTGTCATCTCTTTGTGACTGTCTCGTTGAAGATCAGATCATATATCTGTGAATCGTATCCGCCCAGGCAGTCTTTGTACTTTTTTCTCATGACCAAGTTTTGAGAAGTGAACGTTGACGTAAATTGCTGTCTACCAGTTTTGCCTAAGAGACAGCTTCCAACAAACTACGTTTAGGGTTACTCTCCAAGTTTCACAATTTAGTGCATAAACGAACATCCGTGTTGAGAACCTGGATCGCAGACATTATAGGTTCAACCCCATACCTGAAAGTTAAGTGGCCTCTCAAACCCGGACGGTACGGAGATGGTCGCAAATCGTTCGTTCATGGAATATGAAGGTTCAAAATGGCATCGTTCAGGCTTTTAAGCCGTAGCACTTAGTTCCTTATCAATAATGACTTTGGAGTTGGAGCGACTTTATTACATATTCACGCAGTGACGCTTGTTGCCATGTTGTCATTGGTTTCAAGTGGCCTTGGTTTTGGGGGAAGATTTAACTGATGTAATATTGTGATTTCATAAACATAACCCAGGCTCATATGTGAAAGAAAGTTATTATCCTGGAATAAGGACAAGTTGTTCGCAAGGTAAGGAGGACATTATTTCACAGTTTATTTGTGTATATACCATTGTGCATCGAATTGCACTGAGTTCTTAGTGCAGCTGTATGTAACTGCCTGTAAAAAAGACGTGCATTTTCATGTAAATTTGCAAAATTTATATATGTTTATATGAAATATATACATTATTATCAGTATTTACATTAAGTGAAACATTACGAATGCTCATGTTTTTAGAATAAAAAACATGATCCTTTTCATTAAGTTTAGTAATGAAGAATGGAATTTCTTCCACATTAGTGTTATTTAATTGAAGTTGTAATCTCTGTAGGCCCCTAAAGGAATAAATTCGGCATGGAGAACTCCTATGGAAACTGAAAGTACTTTTAGTTTACTAAATCTTACTGACTTCCTGTATAAATTTGATGTTTGTCAAAATTTTCTTTAAAATCTGCTGGAGTATTCCGTAAAGTAAAAGTTGTAGTGCATAACTCCTAGACTTGCTGTAGTCACTGGTATTACCAGGATACCACTTACTCGTTTTATCCGACTGAAATTATCCAGCATGCTCAAGGTCACTGACGAAGTGAGAAGCTCAAAGGTCATTTTCGTCCATGTCAGTAGGCCGTGTTGGATTGCATTTCCATAGCCGTTCGTTTACACTTCGGTTTTCCCGTTGATCTTGCATTTATTCACAACTTATCTTGATGCGCATTGTTCACAAATGTTGCGTTTCACCTCACTTTTGTTTCCATTGCTATTAAAATTACTGATTCCGTATTATACGGAAGTTATTACCACCAGGGCAGGGCATTCATTTCACTACAATTGTTTCACACGTTGTTTTCATGCCTGGTTGCAATGTTTTGGTTGTTTTACAGCTACTAATGAAGTAGTTCTGCGTGGAAGTTTAGGAATATATGCACGTGAACGTGTTAAGCTGACAAAAGCCATTGTTTTTAGTCCATTTGCTGGTTGCCGTTATTGTTTCTTGCTCAACTGATTAATTGGTATGTAGAAATCTGGAAAAAGCAATGTCTTTCACGTGCATGTTTACAGCTGGCAGCAATCTGCGAGTCAATCTGGTGAGGAGAATACGATCAGGTTTGATATTGGCAAGGTTTACGAAGAGCATACTAAACCTGGAGATTTCAGAACGCCGTTTGAAGTTGAAAAAGCTTTGAAGCTTTTCGAGAAGCTGAGTATACCGTCAGTGTATATTATCAGTTAAAGAATCGGATATATTGTCAGAGAATCTATATCAAACAAGGTTGAGTCACATGAGAAGTATGAATCTGTTGTGCCTGTATGTAGTTTTGGAACTGAAGGAAACTTGAAAGCAATGAGAAACCCCTGAATGGTAAGTGTTACCTATCCTTATTAATGCCCAATGTACTAGATCCAAATACATGAACTAAGATCGCCTGTAGCAAAGCCATTGTTAACGGCCATTGCAAAACCACTTCAGAAGCGGATAACATGATGATCTGGTGAGTGCACGAACTATCCCAGCTAAAGGTAGGACTTTAATTAGCAAGAATAACGTTCCGGGTTGTGGTATACAACAAGCTGAGGAGCTGATTATTATTCGGGGTGAAAATATTGGCTGAATACAGATTGCTTGTTTCATTTCAAATAATGAAATTCCTATTTTGTGGATGTTTGTGATTTCTCCTTGGCTATAAATACGGGTCCCCATGATCTTTAAGAAAACTTAATAAATTTTCCTAAAACCACTTATTTTCTTTACTTTGGAGAAATATCAGTTAATACTATTAGAAGAATAGGTAGCAAAGTAGGATTCTCTGTCATTGAGAACCGTAGTCGTCGTGTTTCGGACTGAAACTGTTATAATGTTATAATAACGGCTTGTAACTGTTATGACCCTATGGATAAAGGTTTTCCCCCATGGTATATTATGGTATCTAGAATTCATAAGCACACTGTCTTCGGTAAATATATTCTTACTTTGTAAGTGACTGCTAATAGTGAGTCATTTGAGTTGATAGGATGAATACCTCTAAACGCTTCCGTGAAGATTAGGATATATTCATATTTTTCCACTAAGAGACGGTCCTTTTACCAAGAAGGTTCCCAGGATGTCCGCTTTTACTTTGTACTTCAAAGATAACGTTAAGTTGCTCACTAAGGTAGTAGCTACGGGAGATTACCTTCAGCGGAAACCACTTTAAGTTAACTACGTAGCTACTACTACTACTACGTGCGTCGTAGAAGGAAGCAGCGTAGGTTGATTGTGTCCAAATATACCAAACGTTGTATAACTGGTCAAATCGTAGCTCTTACATACTAGTTAGTCTTATAAATAATTAATGCACCGTACTTTGATTTGCACACCTAGCTAATAAGCATTATACCTGCATGTGGTATACATTTAAGGCTGATACGCTGTGTGATGAGTTCTGCGAAACACGGTTGTATCATGACTGAAGCAAGAAAAACAGGTCAAGTATAGGTAAGATGCACCGACGGACAAACTGTAGGAGGAGGGGATGAGTTATGCTTGAGTGCCTTAACTTCTTAATGTGAACAGTCAGACGAAATATTATTTTAGAAATCGCTAAGACATGGGAAGACCAGGACTGTTCAGAAGAATGAATTTATTCAAGATGCCTGACGTCAGACTTGACTTCTATATCTCTATTATCAGTTATACAACGGCAATGGGAATTAACAGCTTCATTTAACTTTCTTTTACATCTAAAACCGAAATTAACTGCCTGACACATCTACAAGATAACTTCTGTACCCACAGGAGGTTCTGTTAGCATTTATAGGCGATTTCACATACTGATAACATTCTTTTGTCAAATAGTGCTGTCCTTCACACGAAAATAGCGACATTTTGACGTGGTCTTCATTGAATGACACTATGTCGAAAGCTGCAGCTTCTACAAGAAGTAAACTATTTGTGTAGATGACATTACCCTCTAACTACCCCGTCTTCTTCATTATAGCGATATTTTGACTCATTCCGCATGAAACACTAATCATTGCAACCAATAAGCTTGAAGTGTGTCGCGGTCTGATCACTAGACTCGGACACCAACATAATTAGCCAGGAAATGAGAATTCCTATCAATCCAGAAAATATAAAACACAACTTTATCGAAAATTGTTGACAAAATAAATTCACTGAGCGAAAATTCAACCAACATGCCGGATAAGTCCAGCATTTTATCCAGCCGAAATACACAAATCTCGCTTTATTGAGGAAACACTATAATGCCTGCAAAAGTAGTGTGTCAGTTTATGAGTTTCATAAAGCCTACAGAACGTTTTCTATCCAGTGATTACTGTTTGCGAGTTATCCGAGAAAACACATTTCCGAGTGGAATGTAACACAAGGCTGAATACTTAAACTGTCATCCTTACATCAGTTCAATTTAATCACACATATATTGGTAGGACAGTCTGTAATTGACTTTAGAGACTTATTAGGGAATAGTCTCACCAACTTACAGTTTGCTGATGATATTGTACACCTAGACTATAAGAAGTAACCCCTGATACTGGAAAATATGAAAAGAATACCGGTGTGTGATTATAGGTGTCTGTGTTCTACCTCATTAGCAAAGCAGTATAATATGGCGATTGCTGTCGAAAACTGAAACACTCGTGAACCACAAATATAGACGCAGATGATAAAACGAAGCTCTACAGAAATCCCTGAGACGCCAAAAACAGGAGTTAACACCAGGGAGTTTAGGTGCACCCTATAATTTTTACATGGAACACATTCTCAAGCATTCTCCTGCATGCTAAATGCCTTCAGGAATAGCTTTTGACGAATATTCCTAACAAAACCAACACATTTCGAGCCAAATAAAAACCAGAATCTCGTCAAATGCAGCTACCAAGATCAAACGCAACAAATCAGGAAAACTAAAACCAACTAGACCACGCATATATCCTCAAAGTAAAGATGCAGGTGCCGCTTCAAATAGGGGATGTGCCAATGGAGTTGGGTAGAAAGGCTATTAGCGTCACTGCCAGTGGTTCACGCCTGAAGTTTGGAGTAGTTTGTGCACATATCTTCCACTATTCGTCGAGTGTCAAGCCTAGTATGGGGTTAATGAAGCGAATATATAAGTGAAAAAGACTTTCAATTTCATTCTTGCTATACTGCGGCATCCATGACAGATTATGTTGTAGCGGTAAATGATTCCCCAAAATTATTGACCATAAGAATAGATTATGTCTAAGAGAAGAATTATATCGTGATCATAGGAATCATCAGTAAAATTGGATGCTGACCCTTAGAGTTTAAGTCGGTTTGTTTAGCTCAAGGCTTCCCGTCACGCATCCCCGCTATTTGGTACTCCGTCGTGTCACAAATGTGCACGATTACTAGCCAGCTTAGCTTCCGCTTCAGTTCGCGATTTCGTTCCAAAATATATCTTCTGTCTGGAAAATCAATTGTGGTCTTTTGCTTTGCCTTTGGTACACGAGAAACAAACAAGATAGGAGTTGTTGGTATAAGATCTTGCGTTAATATACTGCGTACCGTTTGCGAACGTCTATAACGTCAACCACTAAAAATGTGCATATAAAATACTATTGTGCTGCAGCAACAGGGGTTGTCAGCCACGTCTCGTAAACCGTTAATGCCTAGCTCTTGCTACGCTCGGGCTCACGCTGTTGCTTGAAGTTTCTCAGAAATGCTTAGTAATAATGGACGAAAAACCGAAACACCAATTTTTGACTCGAGGATTCTTTATTGTTACACCAACATATAAATATTGTTATAACTGAGGTCTGTGAACAAATATTACAATAATAAATCACAATATTACTTCTGACGGTGTTTTACTCTTCTTTCTGAACAGCAACCGATGAGACGATGACTGTCGTATTGATGTCTCCGCGAAAATATCGGGAAGTTGGATTTGAGCAAACAACCATGATTTGATCGTTCAATCTTCAACTCCATTGACACTCCCCGGCAAAAAAGGGATCCAACCCTTTTTTCCATCACGACCAATACACGTTGACTTGGATGCCATTGCGAGAACCTGGGTCACACGGACAGAGCTGAAATGGAAAACAAACAGGAAAGCCAACACACCACAAGTATACTCACAGCACAATCTCACACATCAATGACGACCTGCGCCTCCAGTTAAAGGCATCCTCTTGCAACACAATCTCCACTTGCTAGAATGACTCTTGCAGAATACAACGTGACTATGGCAGTACCTCACGATACTCTACGCACATCGTCTTATTTACTCACTACCAATTACCACTGAAATCGCTTGTCACTCATTCTGCCTCAGTTCTAGTAACGGTGACGTATGCAAGCCTCAGTCGTTTACACTCTTTCTTTCCGGCGTGTGGGACCGCAGCTAACAATTATCTCCGTATGCATTTCATTCTCAGCAATAGCCTAGCCTCCCCGGCGTATACGACCCATCTGCTGTCCTTAACATCAATCAATTTATTCACGGATGTAGAAGAGTGGACACAACTTCAGAAGTAATCACGACGAAAATTTTAACAAAATTATTCAATAACGACAAGATACGAAAACAACAAGTAAACATGATGAATCCAAAAACCACCATTGATATGACACACCACACATATATACAAACAGTACACATAACCTCGCGGATCATACCTTGATGGAATTATTGTTGTCATTAATTCCTTTGAAGAATTGCAGGACTAACACCAGTGTGCCTGCAACCCTTCTCAGGTTGACGATTGTGAGTTGAAGAACCTCCGGGCACAAACAAAATTAACCAACAATTACATTAATTGGAACCCACTCAATTACTTAACACAAACATATGTGCAATCAATACATCAAATGCTATGGATTCTGCCTTGACAAGCTATCCTTGAAGAACTGTAGGACTTGCAGCAGAACGCCTGCAACCCACCTCAGGTTGACGCCTTTAAGTCAGAGCATCGTCAGTGAGTTCATTTGCTGACCCGCTTTTATCATCTGTATCCTCAACTTTGAATGGAAACACGCACATGTCATTGTATCGGGGAATGTAGATGACTAACAAACGTAAGACGTATCTGACCAATCAAGCGTAGTCAAAGAGTAATTTACACCAAAGACAATAACATTCAAATAGTAACTTGAAACTTGAAAGACCTTTATTCGTGCAAGTCAGTCTAACAGTTAGACTCTCATACACAGTTGGCTTATCCTCACTAAACCCACCATTGACTTTCGTCCTTTCAAACGGGCTGATACTAGCAAAGTCATAGCATAAGACACCTGAGTTCATGGACGTCCTTTCATTGTGGATGATAACACCAAGGACGACTGATTGATACCAGTTGATGAAGTTAGCGTTGGATCAGAAGCTGTTGTTGCTCGACTTTCAGAAAATTGTCTACCTCCAAGACCACCACCACTGCTGTCTTTCACTACTAGTTCAGGTTTAGCACTATCATCTGATGATAGGTGGGCTACATGCTGATCACTCCCACTGACGGTCTGACAAGTATGAATGCCTTCTGCAACTGCATCTGCATTTATTTCTACTTCACGTTCACATTGTACAGAAAATTTGTTCAACTTAACAGTAGTAGGCATATCCCGCATCTCATCATGATCAAACAAAGACAACTGTGAAGTATCATGATCATTATCACGAATATTCACTTTACCGTCAACTTTATCATTTTCAAACTCTTTAATAACAGAAGTAGACAATTTTGGTTCCTCCTCGCAAATCCTAAGAGGTCTTAAAACTTCACTCTGACTAGTAATACCTTGTAAACTTTTAGGGTCAGAACTGGACTCTGAAACTGCAACTCTATTCTGTGACACTCTATTCAACAATGGCTTACCAGTTGCAATTACAGACTTCTTCACCGCACCGTTATCGTCACACAATTCGGAGTCAGGTCTGGAGTTTACATTTAGCTTATCACTGAACTTGCTCACTGGTTCACAGTTCACCTTTGTATTCACTTCTGGCAAACGTGTAAAACACAACCGTGTTTGTCTTGCATCTTGTAACTTATCAGTTGAGGATGTACTACGAAACCTGTTACACTCACTAGGTCTATATGCATTACTGGACATCATGGAGCCTTCTCGATATCCACCTCTCTGAGGCCCTTTCGTCATCAATGATTGCGTTTTACCCTCAGACTGCTCTATTCTAGGGGTGAGATCTAATAGACTGGAAAACTTGCTCATAGATTGATTGACGCTATCTTTAACCAGTTTCAGGATATCATCAAACCTTGGCTCGATACCCTCATCCTCCATACGGGAGCTTATCTTCACCCACTTCCTTTGCAGTCGAGTAGGTAGACGTCTTGCTATCACTTCGAGTGTTAAACTCGAGTTGTGGTCACTCATGCAATTCATAGAAATCAAGGTATTCTTATAAGTCATAACATTATCTAAAAACTCAGTGAGTGCCTTGGAGTCATCTTGAAGTTGACTGCCGTTACCTTTGACAGCTTCGTATACTTTCCTTACAATCATCGAAGGTCTTCCAAACCTTTGACGTAATATGCTCATAGCCTCAGCGTATCCCTCATTAAGGGGCATGAGCTTACAGCACTGTATAGCTCTTGAAGCATCTCCAGTGCAAAACCTCGTCAAATACATCAATTTCAATTCATCACTTAATAGAAAACTACTCAGCATAATCTCAAACTCCCTTACAAATTGTAAATAATCAGCCGGGTTTCCATCAAAACATCGTGGTTCAAATTTAGGGAGTTTGATGTTCCTATTATCCCTGAACGGCGAAACAGTAACATCAGCCATGTCATGCTTAACATCAGACACATCGTTACAATTAACAGACAAGTCACCATGTCTTAATTTCCTGTTTGCATCCAAGACACTCTGTCCCTTCTTTGACCCAGGCATTGTTGAACTTGACCCAATTCCAAAAAAGTTCCAGATATTGCTTGTTCAAAGAGGACTTGACCGGCACCAGGAAAGATGAACGGTGACTATCCAAACTTTCACCAACTGTCTGAATCTGTTTCTACCGTCAGAAACTGTCAATCACGTCCCGTAAACCGTTAATGCCCAGCTCTTGCTACGCTCGGGCTCACGCTGTTGCTTGAAGTTTCTCAGAAATGCTTAGTAATAATGGACGAAAAACCGAAACACCAATTTTTGACTCGAGGATTCTTTATTGTTACACCAACATATAAATATTGTTATAACTGAGGTCTGTGAACAAATATTACAATAATAAATCACAATATTACTTCTGACGGTGTTTTACTCTTCTTTCTGAACAGCAACCGATGAGACGATGACTGTCGTATTGATGTCTCCGCGAAAATGTCGGGAAGTTGGATTTGAGCAAACAACCATGATTTGATCGTTCAATCTTCAACTTCATTGGCATACATCGTTGATATCCTCTCCGATATAACTTTGTGAGTGCAATCTCACAACTAGTCGTTCAATGAAGCACATTAAGAAATATAGAAATATTTTCTGCGCATCAACAAATAAACCAAGCATGTGTTGGTTGGATTACAAATATTTGGGAAAAAAATAAAGCTTGGAATCAATTCCGTAATATAACTTTGTTGTGTGCGGCATAATATGTTGTTCTTGTTTTATGTTCAAATTGGATACTACTTTACAATGAGTGATTTATTTGCATGATTTTGTCAGAATTTTTGTCGTAAGTAGGGCTTGTTAACGAGGCACATTATTGCAACAGCTTGTGACAGCTAAGTCGCAAGAAACACAGGATACCAGACTGTGTGAGTGAGAAATCACGAAGTACGAAATACTATACCTATAACCACGACTCAAGAAATGCATTGGCACCCACGGGATGGTAGTCACTGATAGAAACCATAATGCCTGATCGGTTTCGAGGGATTTTATGGCGAAAAGAGAAGCGTATCTGTGTAAAAAACAGTGAAACAATGTTAAAATAGTCAAATATTACATCTATCTTTGTCAAATTTGCTCGCAAACGACGCATAAGACAACAACACAACACCTCACACGATACAACCTACCAAGGACAAATCAAATATCCAATTGACCGCCACCGTTCTAGCCGAAGAAAGACGAAAAAACCTGAGTTGCGGAAAATATAACACGTCATAACGTATATCCTCACCCGACGAATTATGTGGAAAGTTGCATTCATATTTAGGAATTACTTAGTTGCGTATATTCTATAATATACGGACAACTGCTATATCTCAAAAATAAATATTTCGACGTTTTCTGATTGTGCCACCGAAAATTACTGGGCTTTTTGGCCGAGACATCCGTTACTTCAGTTGGACATTTTGTACTGTTTTTATTGCCATTCTTTTCGCATCATTTGCACATGAGTTGTTGATTATATGAAGGCACGTCATCCTGTTGAATGACCTACACTTGAAACACTTGTAACAGAAGATCGTTTCGTAGTGGGTTTGCATTTCTTAAGGGGACCTATTGAGCCATTGGCAATGAAAACATTTGTGTGTATACATAAGCACAAGCTTAACACAGTGCATTAATAATAATACCATCACATGGATAATGCCCCGAAGAGGCGGTGACTTAGTCCGACTTCCGTTATCGCTCGACTGTTATTTTCAGGGGGCCTTAGTTTAGCATCAAATACCCAGCAGCCATATTAACCATGATGAAAACAACGCAGTTGATGCAGCATATGAGTATCTATGTATATTCCACTGTTGTCATGAATTTCATAAAGCAGCCGTTAAAGGAGATCACAGGAGTTAATGTGATACATGTTGGTTTCATTTTTTTAAATTGAAACACATAAGGTCTGTATTCACTCTCAGATTTAATCTTCAGTGCCGGAAGAAAAAAATGGGCGACCGCAAAAGTATTGCGAGATTACACAAGTGAAGTTAAGTAAACGCTTCGTTCATAATATCATGTATTGAATCTTATGGATACTGCTGTATCAGTAGCAGCTGTCTACCTAAGCTAACGATAAGTTCGCTGCGATAACAATACCTATTATTACTGTTATTATAATAGCTATTATGGTCATCAACTCTGTTATTACTACTGTTCTTCATGCCATTATTATTATTTTAGTGGCAAAATTCCTATCCTATCCTACCGTGCTAGTTTTAGTCCATATATATGCTCCTTCCTATATGTTAACATCAGCAATAATTACTACTGACAAATTTATCACTACGGAAGTAGTAGACTGAATTTTAAGTATGATATGACCGAAAGACATGCATTTCTTCCAAACGTACTACTGAATATAAGAAACAATCTTCAGCCTCATAGACTATGTAACTCAACTTTCAAAAAAGCTAACAATCAGTCTTGTCCAGTAGAATATGCAAACGAACATCAGGAAGTACATTTATGGACGAATTAACCTATATTACAAAGCCAATTACACTGTGGAGACCGCTTCCTTCAACAAGGAATGCCATGGATTCATCGAAATTAGCTTTTGCCTGAAAAAGAAAATAAGGATACAGTAATGGTTACCATCACTGATAGAAACTTAACCAGTCGAAATTCTGGCAAATACCAAATATCCGCCAAACTGTATACAATTACGTTAGTAAATAATATGTACTTAAAAAAGGACATTGGATTTGCCTCTGAACATTTGGTCAATGGCGCTAAAAATTCAATATCATATGTTTGTGATTTCTGGATGCTTATACAAGTTTCACTGAAGAGTTGAATTTTAGAAGAGCCTTAAGACAACGGCAGAGCCAAGAAGAGAAGAAATTTCATAAAAGCAAAACTAATCAACAAAATTGAATTGATTAACTGCCCATGTTGGTTTTTAATCAATTGAAGTGAAAAAAGCGTCACTGGAAGTCACTGAGGTGTGCCTTAGCCTCATTTCATATTTTCTGAACTAAATACGTAGTTTACGACCGCCTACCACTACCTTGTAGAATTTCTGCTGGCATCACTGCATGTCATCAAATTTTAGCAAGCATACCGGTATAATAGTGTTTGACAGAATGAATACTTAGGTGTCCTCAATACAGGCGGTGTGTAGGTATCAGGTGTTCAGTTGATCTGCGGTCACCTGATAGCTCCTGGGAAGAAGAGGAGTGCGGAGTACGTAACAATGTGATTGTGCACTTTTTGGTTATTTGTAGAAATTAGAGATATTGTACATAATTTTTGTTTAAAACGCTTCTTGTTGAAATATATATATTTTCCGTGTATAATTGAAAAATACACTCTGCTGTTGGAGACTTCGTCCTCTCCCTGGTCACTTCTGCTTACTTGCTCCACTCACACCGTGTTGTATACTTCGGATTTATTGTAGGAGTCAACTACTCTCAACCGAAGACATTTCTACAACCGGAACACATCAGCTACAGCAGACGCAACCCAATCAATTAACGTCACCGTGGATTATATACATAATTTGTAGCAGAGGACTTAGACCTTATATCCAAGTAATCCTTTTTGTTGATACAACTCGTCACTGCATTTTTTGGTAATATATTGTTATTTAACACTCCATTGACTTGGATTATTATTCTTACATTTATAATGTTAGCTATATCACTCCGTAAACTATTTCCTTTAAAGTCTTTCTAGAAATTTTTTCGCCAGTTAAGTGTTTAACCAATTTAGCCCCCTTGCCGGTCTTGCCAGATGTCGAGTTCGCCTTTGTGCTGCCAACTAACGCTTCAAGAAGCCTTTCCATCTCTACCTAAGGGGATCGCAGTCTGGATGGGCCGGTTGTAGACTGTCGATGCTGACACTGCCTATGATACTACCCCAGCGAATCAAAAACCATTTCAGGTGCCTTACAGAGAATTTCCAAAACCTTGGAGGTGGTTATCGTGTATTATCACATCTCACTCATGAATTGGGGCAGGAATCCAATTCCTTGAGTACATGTGCCATCCATTACTATTCTTAAGAGATTGAACCTAGATTGTTCACTTGTAGTCGGAGCCTTTCAACATATGCAGGACGGTCAAAACCCTCGTGTCAGCACTAGGACTGGTAAACTCTTCAGGTAACCTCGGGATGGTTCCAAAAACCATCTCCGAAACAGAATACAGAACATCATTTTTGACTGGTTCTGAGATAATAATAAGTATCACACCCATAACATGCAGAATTATGCTGAGACCAGTCAGAGATAACACACTCAAACACAAGTCTGACTGAAGTACTTTAGGTCGGGAACAGAAGTGATTCCTAAAATATTGACCATGTTCAAACTCTAAACTAGGTTTCTCCAACTTTTTGAGCAATAGTCTTGGTGGACAACAGTTAGTAGTGGCCATCTACTTTACCATTTCTGAAGCACTTGATAACGGCGGCCACTTTCCTCTGGTGGCTCCACAAAGACCTTTAGTAAATTACTCAATGCGGGGTCCATGTTTACTATCTGGTATTGTTTGTTTATTCATAACTCGGCAATTACAGCAAGGGACAATCGTTCGTATTTTTCTTGGGCACCACGCGCAAAAGTGAAGGCTATCAAGTATTTGAGGGCTGAATAATCCCTAAACGAAGCATGTAGTTATATTCAGCTTTCTTGATTTTTAATTTGTTCGGAGCCAATCTTCTTGGCCTAGGAAACAATGGGGGCCATAAACCCCATATTCTCGACACTTTTTCGGTCAGCCTTAGAAGTTTGAGGGATAGTCGTAATTGCCAATTCCGTCAGTATCTTCCGGAACCTTTTGGTTTGTACTGGTGAACTGAGGATTAGTTTCAAGGAACTGTGCTCCATTTGGCTATCCACGTTGTCTACTCCGTGTTAGCCTTTTTGCGCCAGTTATTCCAATATTTGTCTAACGCTGGCCTCAATTTCTGAGATTATTAGGTCTTTGTTCATACCCATACGATAAATTTGCTCTTCTTTTAGCCTACTCCTCCATAGCATCCAGTCGGTGATGTGTTCTCATCGTTCAATAGGGTAGTCAGAATCTTGTGTATCCAATGCTTGTTGCATATAATCCAGGGAAACTTGCATCCAACCCTGCCGCATTAGAGCCTCTCCCAACGTATTGTCCCTTACAAGATGCTGCAGTCGGCTCAAGAACTGTGGTGGGGGTCTATCTTCCATGTTCGCTACTTAAAGTGGTCACCGTGTACACGCGTTTTCTGACATAGACAGGCATTTTATAACCACGGGCTTAAGCATTGTACATAGTTGATCGTTTGGGAAGGGGTGAAGTATGAGCCCTTGAATTTTCTTTTTAAGTTCATAAGGTAAGTGAGAGCAAATGTTGCTATACCAAATGGTTTCAGAATTAACGCTATACCGCCAAAGTTGTGCTCTAGTTGAGAAAGCTATAAGCAGTAATTAAAGAAACCACCTCTAGCGAAATATTTTTGATATCAGTTTCCATGCCTGGCAAGTGAGACGTAGTGATGAACAAAAATAATACCAAAGGCATGGATGAGTGAAGACAGATCGAAAAACAACCAAGAATAGAAATAGCCATTTCTAAAGATGAGGGAAAATGTGAACGAAAAGGGTTCACCAATTTAGAAACTGACTTTCCTATCAAAATAATCGACTGAATTACCTACTGTTGGCCCGTAATATTAAGGGAGGAATAATTGTGTTTTCTTATTTTCATTTTCGAAAGCACGGCAGGGCAAAAGTGAAGCGCAAAACTTAGTCAAGCATACGGAAAGGCATTCATCATCCAACAGTTGATGAAAGCCTTACAAATTATAAGAAGTTATGGTTCCTACTTTTCCCTCTTCAAATCCTTCTGGATTCCCAATCACTCCGTTCACCTGAAAAGTCACTGCACATTATGTTGCAGAGGCTCCGAATTCACACTGCCACTACGTTGGATAAGGTCAGATGTGTGTATGAGATATCAGTCTCATACAATCCACTTGCATTGCATCAGAGTGCGGAATTAAACTTAAGACTCAGAATATGTCCGTTCCTCAATCATTTCTTCGTATACCATGACATAAAGCAGTCCCAATTAACTTCGTAGCTGGACAATTGAAGCCTTTCCACCACAACAGACAAATTCAAGGTCTAGGTGGACAGTCTACCTGTATGGTTGATTACACATTTTATCAAGAGTTAGGGTATCATGGCTATTAGAAATGGATCCTCCCTTGTTTTCTTGTGATAACAAACCTTTAGTAAGAGATCAAGTTTGCGCCCACCTATCAAAATTATGTTTTTATAAGGAACCAATGTCCAAATAGGAAACCTCTTTCATCTGGCGCTACGATGATCACTCGCGCCGCTTAACTGATTCAGTCTATGAAACGAGATGGTGTTACTGCAGTGTGATGGTGTGAATCAAGTTCAAGCGTACCATTTGAATTGGGTTCTCCACATTATTGGTACTGTGGTAATGGCAACTACAATAACTTGATGACTATATGTTATAGGGAGTACCTTGGTTTTGAAATTGTCTAATGGTGGGAGAGTTCGGCCCACACCTATTTCCAGAATGATCCCCTTCACAAGATTCGTGGTTGCAATAAACACAGAAAGTACTGTGTTACTTTTGACAGTCTTATATGCTGGCCCTTAAGCACATAGCGGGTCTGGTCAGACAGGGATAAGTTTCCAAGAATTCACACCGAGAATAACGTTCAACAGTTTACTGAAGGTATGACGTGGGCTAGTCTGGCAGTTCACTAACTGACAATTCACTTACAGCAGACACCCTTTGTCAACAGCATGTTTTGAAGCGTCGATGCTATTAAAGATAAATTTAAGTATGTGATAACCAGCTTTGGATAACGCGTAGCTATTACTTGATTCAAAACCAAGAGCCAATCTTGGTCATTGAAAGGCACTATGCGATCATCCACATAGAACAAAACTACTTTATATCATGGACTGTTGGAGCTGAGTCTAAACCCAACAATATGCAAAGAAAACTTAGCACAAAAGGACGATTATACAGTAGACGAGTTAATTATTATTCTACACTCCAGTAACTCGCCATGTCGTACATGATTCATTCATTAGGACTTCAGTCTCCATCCTTCACGGGCACTTTCAGTTGTAAGGACGTTTATGTGTTCGCAGGCACCTCATTTCTAAATTTCAGAGGTGGATTAACTGGTACTTCAGGGGGGACTGAAAGATAGCTTCTGCCGTGAGCCGGCCATAACAAAAATTCATCAAAATTCTTTTCCTCCGCACACTGTCAATGCACATGATGCATAAGCAAGACCAAGCTGGTTCGGCAGTTTAAGTATGCATCCAGAAACACTCTGTAGTTTGACGCAAACTGTCTTGGGTGGTTTAATAGCAGATTACTGTTGGTGTGTCCCGATGATTTAAGACTGCCAGCGAGCATGTGAGTGCGGTCATATTATTAGAGCACCTAAATAAGTGGGGGTGAAACATAATCTGGAAAGTGCTTATTCTTTAGGATTGGTTACGGCTGGCATAATTTAGAGAACCACTGAAAAACCTGGAATCTTCCGATAGGAAGCTAGCTTGTGGTTTCGAAATCCCAGTGAGCGCGTGCTGTCGAAGAGCCCCAGACTAAAATGAAGCAGCTATCCAGTAGTCACAGGTTTTCCACTGGTTCTCTGACTGATGTCAGCTCATAATCAAACCTGCAATAAGTCAAACCACTGCAAACCAACACTTGACAGATTAATCACTCAACTGTATAATGATTACACGAAATTAGGTGAAAAGAAGCACACCCCAGTTGCCGACGCTTTAGGAAGCGGGTACATTTTCAGAACATTAATTGATGGAGGGTAGATGGGACGCTCCATAACATGTAGAAGTGGTTTTCTAACAAAGCTGAGGATGGGGCCAGAGAATTTCATCATATTACAGTCGTCCACCCGGCAATGCTGAAAAGGTTGCGGCACATCCTGAAAAGGTCATTGAACATCTTGGATGATTTCTACTGACACAGTGACATTTCATTTGGACAGACAAACAGATGGCTGCAGGATTTCAAAGATAAAGGAAGTCGAAATGCTGCACTCTAAGCATACACACGAAATTTCGATCATTAATACTAACACATACTCTTACACCGATTCCGTGTGGACTGACCAAATGGGACCTCATAGCCATTAGTTATGAGACCCATATATCAACTAAAACCATAGTGGGACTTGGCCTACTGAACAAGGGCCAACGGAAAACCCTCCATCGGTATTCTCTGAACAGTCTCAAACTTATATCTCTTAAATTAGGGTTCTTTACAGTCTGAGCACTTTTGTGATAACACAGTTGGCATTCTCCTGCCCATCTTTCTGATTTCACTGTTGTACAACTATAATTTACACCAGACCATGAAAACAAGTCACTTATCTGATATGTAGGACAGCACGTTTGTAAGGGATCAGTCCCTGTAAAAAGAATCAAATATACATATAGCGGGGGGTGATGCATAATCCGGCAAAGCGCTTATTCCTTAGGATTGGTTGAGGCTAGCATAATTTAGAGAACCACTGAAAAAGCTGGAATCTTACTGAAGGAGGCTAGCTCGTGGTTTCGAATATCATGGGAAGAAAATATGGGCAACTCAAGGTCATTTCACTGTCGGCCAAGGTCATTCTAGCTTTGAACCGCGGGCACGCGTGTTCAATTCCTAACTTGGTTTTTTAATGGGGTAGGTTTAGGCTTAAATGTGTTTTATTCCTGATAGTGTTTCTTGTGATAACTGCCACATAAGCCACTTTGGCATAAGTGTTTAGTAGTTGCTGCGAGTTATAAAGATGTAGGATAAATTAGAGGGGCGTACGTAATACTCATTCAAGTTCTTGAATACTTCTCTTAAAAAGACAAAAACATGCGTAGGCATTTAATGTGTGCGTACTTTAGTATATGGAAGAGCCAATAATAACATGAACCAAACAGATGTAATCCATCACGCATTTATTCTTCTTTGTTTAATATAACAGCTAGCAATTTATTCGAATCCGTTACAGACATTTCGGGGTAAAGTACCTACGGCACTTTACACATTGCATGGCACTTGCCTGCAGACTGCCTCGAAGTGCCTGTCTCCACTGCACTTGAAGTCTCCCTAAAGTGTTTGCACTGAACCCTAAGTCTGTAGCCACGCGTATGATGTACGTAGCATGTCCACAGCTTGCAGTAACAGAGAACATATTTCTGTAGGCTCATAGACTCATGAAACTAGAAAACAGGGGTTTCACGTCGTATTCTTGAAAGCCTTGTATCCTTGGTAGCCGCCCATAAACATTGAGTGCTGTACGTGGGTCCTAGCAATACATTAATGGTGCAAATGACTGAGCTTTGGACACTTGAGTCAACCAAAGTCTCAAGATCGGCGGGTACAACGTGATGATATTACTCAGATGCTAAATTTTTTTTCGAAGGAAGACATAATTGCGTCGCTATCCAACCTCCATCTGCCTAAAGATTTCAAAATCTTTAGCGAACTCATTCTCATGACTCTGACTCGCGCCGGCTTAGCATCAATCGGATTGTGTGACCCCAAATCCAGCAAGCGTGGTTCGAAAAACCCGAGGCGTGACAGAACAGCCTGAAAGCGTGCTGAGCACCCAGACCTGCAACCATTTATGTTCTTATTCCTTGCACACCTACAAATAATAGTTGCAATGGGACGTAACTTACGTGTTAATTGATGACGCGTTGGAAGTCGTTGACAAGGAAACAAACGCAGACACGTTGGAATGTGGTGTTGTTAATGAACTTTAATATACCTCTCATTTGTGTTAGCCTCTATTGGTTGTCGAAAACTTGAAGTATCGAACTGGAATGGGGAGTTTAATGGTGCGACGTTGGTGGGAGCTTTTCTTGTCTGGCTCTTAACAATGTGAGTATTATCCAGGAATTACATCTTACTGGTTCACCCTGCTTTGACCCGCAGGTTCAGTGTGCTCAAATAAAGACTACAATGCAGTCATTTGGCTGCTGTTCCAGCTCTTACATCTTCATCTAAACACGAACGTTACTGCAAAATGTTAAATTACTGAAGCGCCGCAACACTACAAACTCGCAGGTCATCGAGCTTCTTGCAGCCTCTGTATGTTCCTTCACCCCTGTGGATGAATGCGATTACAGATTTACCATACACTCACACCCCTGAAATGGTCATAGCATTATCCAAAGCTGAGACCCTGATAACAAGCTGTTTAGTCATCTGCAAAGAATGCGCCAATATTATATCCGAAAGCAGGGACATATGAGAAAGAGTATTCAACATGTATTTATGCAAATGCGTGTGCGTATCAGAATGAATGAAACCGTAAACAAAATAAAGCTCGTCAGTCGATTGAATTCGTGGTATTTCTTTACTGTGGCCGTATGTAAACTCTCATTAGAAGGTATAAAATTATATCTTGAAAGTATGTAATATGGGAATAATAACGGAGTAATTCAAAAGACTTAAGCTTATATACTGTGTTTTTATTTCCCTGAACTTATGAATACGTGTTTCAACCTCAAAAATGTCTTCCTGAAAGATCCCAATATTCCTAGAATCCAATGGTAACTGAAAAAAAGCCATGGGTTTCCTGTAAACACAAAATCTAAGCTGAGTTTCGCCTAGTATTTTGCAGACAACTCCAGGCATATTGACCACCATATTGCAGTTGTCTAGAGTAAATTGTCCTTATTTGAAGGCCGAAAAGTGGCAGTTTGCTTAATAACACTTCCAGATGCATAAAGAATCTCATTTTTTTAAGACTAAATTTCCACTAAGCATCTTTCCCTTAGACGTTTGCATATTTTGACTGCAGAGTTATTGGAACCTCTCGCTAGATTCCGAAGGTTGGTGGATGTTACACTCAAATAGGAAGCAAGAGGAACTATCTAATGCTGCAGTTTCTTACTTGCTCACATAAGTGAAGCAAACCGTGAAAGTTGCATACCATATTATCATCCCCAAATACACATAAAACAGGTATAAGCCTTTTTCTGGCTAAAGTCTTGACGACTTTAGTTGTGTGACCCAAACCTGTTTTATGATAAAGGTTTAAAGACACTATTAAAATCGACTTTGTGACCCTATGCTGTGCTTTGCGACAGGTGATGTTGGACATTCATGTTCAAGGTTAATTGTATCAGGTGATTTTATTTGTTCTTGCAGGCACTTTGGAGTGTTCTGTAGCCATGAAATGCAGAGATCGATGGTTCCTCCTTATGTACGTGAGACCACACATACATGTTGAGTGGTAAACACAGTGAGATGTGACACTGTAGCTCGGATGCTGTTAGGGTTTTCAGGAGAATATAAATCTCGTTTTCTGTATCAAAATGAGTTTAGCTACATAGTAAGTTATTAAGTGCCGCCTTGAGTGTTTGTTTAGTGATCACACTTCGGTGATCACCACTGAATAGTAAGGATAATATAAACATCCTTTTTGGTGACTAATTGGATTGGTCGGGCATTTTGTTTGACACTTCTATAGTGTTTGAGGAATTTCAGAGATTAGTTGTCATGTAATGATATTTTAATGGTTTCGTATTTCTTCAATAGTATCCTCTGTACATTTATGTTGAATACACGTAGACAAGCATTTAACTAACTCCTTTTTATACTGGAATGATCAAAATCTGTGACAATTTATATGCTATTTTTTTTGAAGTAGGCTTCCTTAAGATAGATCGTCTTATTGACCCATTTTGTCGGTGAATTATAGGTGCATCTAAAAATGGCGACCAGCAGCCGCCATTTTCTTCCGTGTATTAACGCTATTCTATTTTGTACTGTATCCGGTTAAGAACTGTGATGTGTCAGTTTGTCATAAATGACTATTATGTCATCCGCGTAGCTCTTCTAAAAATAAACTTACACTTAAGTCCCCAGCTAGGTTCTCGACATGTATACATCACCTAACAGTGGAGCTGAAGGACCACCATAGCAACCGCACTGATCTGGCAGAAATCCTCACCCTCAAATGTAAATTTAACATCATCAGTAGGTAAAAGCAGTAGCTCTCCCAAATAAAGTATGAAAGCTGACAATGAGAAGTATAATCAAGTAAAATGTCTATTATATGTAACAGTGGTACATTTCTAAGTAAAGAATCAACATAAAGGAGAAGCATGGTCTTGTCTTTTATATTAATGTTGTGAAGACTTGTAAATCAAAGGTATCTTTCAAAACAAACTTACCGAAACTTCCAATAGATCTAAATATTCCCACTTCTCAAGCATGTGGGTTAGAAATCTGCATACCGGCATTGGGGGACTATGAAGGGTGTTAGGTTTGTTTGCTTTCGGCAGATCATGAATGTTTGGTAACTGAGGTTCTGTGACTTGTAGTGTGTTGAATTTCTCTTCACAAATCGCATTCATACGTAAGCGTGTCACTAGATTGTTTATCACCTAACTTAATAAAACCTTAACATATTCTGGAGAGGACTGGTAAATCTGCTTGAATTTTCAAGGATGCATAATACTATACTTTTATATTAAGTCTTGTCCATTACGACTATACCAGGACCTTTATCTGGTGATATAATAACGGTATCAATATAATGCTTTAGTTCTTATGGAGGCTTGAAGTGCTCATATGTTAGGATACCTTTCTACATTGTACGAGCATTGCAGAAATGGTGAATAATATCTTATAACTTAGCTTTCACCTGACCATGGTGATCATCAGGATCGGGAACAAGAGACTTCGATTGATCCTGTAGATTTTCAAACTATGCCTGGATTTCCAGTCCCGAGAACTGCTCTTGAGGAACACCTGATTTAGCTTCAAGTAATACGGCTTGCTTCTGTAATGTAGAAAGTCTTATGGAAGATTGATAATGCAAGGAGGGAGTCTCCTCTTCAGAAATTTAAGTTTAGTTCCTATTGTGAATTTGAATAAGACAATAGAAAGACGTAATTTAGCTGAAGTCTTAGAGAATACACTATCAAGAAGCTGGGTAATCTTGACAATGTACAGTGAAGCATTATCTCTGAATGGAAAAGACTAGAATCTCATAAACCGTGCATTTTTAACCACGGAAACGTGTGTGTATGTGTGAAACCTTAGCAATTTTCTTCAGTGCTATGTAGGTTGTACTAGGCTTCTCCCTTGATTGTTCATTTGCCACATCATCCTTTCCTCTCTCATAGAGAGCTATTCCTTGCCTTACTTGAGATGTCTATTATACTGGCTTCCTTCTACATCTCTTTCAGAGTTTCATCATTATAGCCACACCATCAGTGTGCATGTTTGTAACTGGAGTAGATTATTAACTTCACAGTTAAAAATTCGGAGAGTCCATTCCCATTTCATCTGCTCCCATAAGATTCGTTTCTTTTGAAATGTGAGCAGCCTTCCCAGCCTCAAACATCGTGCAGGAATACCATGTTCTCACGCTTACTTTTACTTCCATCGAAAGGAGACGTATCTCTAGGGTTTTCACTGTTACGAAGGTGACTGAGTCTTAGAACGATGAGTGATGCGTGAATCTTGAAAAGACGAATGAACCAAGAATTTAGGCTTTATTCATTTTACGATGAAGCCGGAATGGCTTAAACATATAAAGGAAAAAAAGTGTCAATAGCGGTAGAGAAATGAATATGATTAGATACGTACTATAACAAAAGTTCACAACATTCACTTACAGATGTCATCCGTCGTCGAATCGGGGAGTTTCCCAGGTATATTTATTTGTTGTCTATGGAAGAAGGTGCTGATCCTATGCCCTCTTTTCTGGACTTAGGAATGGCTTTTTAACTAGGCAAGATTGCCTAAAAATGTAGGCGTGCGATTTTCCTCTACAACAAAGATCAACTGCATGTCAAATTTAATATCTTGTTCATACTTAAGTGGTGTATATTTATTAACAATCAACACGTTGCATTCAAATGTCCACTTTTCAAGTGAGATTTAAAGTTCGTTCCCTCTTCTGTTTAATTTCATACAAATAGTTCCCTTGATAAAGTTGAATATTGCAATAAGAATAACTTGAATGCCGTTGCCCGTAACTATGTAGTTGTCCCCATTTATGCGTGAATTACCTTTGAATTCCAGAGCATTCTTCCGTGTTGTATGTATAATGTCTCTATTTTGGCTATGACTCACTATTTTAACTTCTCATATACTTTGCACATAGTCGCCATTACCGACATATTATTCTACTCTTATGAAATGAACAGATCATTCAGCTAAATTTATTCAGGTTGTATGCAGCTGTCGAAAATCTTATAACAAAGTGAGTTTATCTTATCCTGCTAAAGATGTTCTTATTGCATTATTCAAATTGTTTTATTTATCGTTACTTAGTTATTCTGAGCGCTTGTTTTATTTTTAGAGATTCAAGTTTTGAGGAGGAATCTGCTGATGAATATGATGGTTATGATCCTGTGCATAGTCGACTGGTGGATGATAAGGTAACTTATCGGCCAAGATATGCTCCTTCTGAACATAATGAAGTATGTTATGCATTTTCTAAACCATGCCCTTATAGGATTCGAGCTCTGATGACCTTAATGATGAACCGGAGGATCGTGCTTCCTATTCCCACTATTTCCCACACTCGCCAGTGGGTTCTCCTGACGAGCGTCCTGTCGTTAAGTCTGAACAGAATGAGTCTCAGAAGAGTACAGACAATGATAGGGAGTATCATGTCGAACCTGTTGTGGATGTCACTACTCCATGTTATGCTCCGAGTCAAGCTTTAAGCCGTACTCCTGAATCTAGTCCAGCACTAAGCTACACTGCAAGTGAGCATGCGTCTGACGTAGTTCCAACTAAAAAGGTAGAGTCTAATATTCCTGAGAGAATCGCAGAACTGGAGGAATCAGAGGACAACAATAGCAGTAGCTCCGAGTCAGATATAGACGAATATAGCCAGATGTGCAGCAGCATGAGTCTGATAAAAGTAGAGATGATCTCGTCGAAAATGTACCACAAACAAAATCTGGTTCTCCCGCCGAACCTGAACATTACAAAGAGTTTCACGGTATTTTTGAAGATAATGATGAAGAACAAGACCAGGGTAAATTCAATGAAGACTTTGAAGGATTTGAAAGAGATGAACAACCAGAATCTCAAGTAGATGGCATTATAGCTGATATCTTTGGTGAAAGTGATGCAGAAGAAGAGTTTGAGGGTTTCGCTGAAAATGAACTGGACAAAGGTATCGAAGAAGAGGTTGAAATCCAAACATCTGAGCAGGTTTCACATAAGAGTCACAAACCTACTTCTGCAGAAAATGACGATGATGAAGAATCTGGAGAGGATGACGAGTTTGTATCTGATTTTGATCGTATAATGGCAAAAAAGAAAGAAGAACTCCGACGAAGACGAAAACGCAATAGAGATATCGAATTTCTAAATGATAGTGATGATTTGATTGTGGAAATGATTTCACGGATGAAAAATGCTGCTGATGAAGACAGACAGTTACTTTCAGCTGGTCAGCCTGCAACTAAGAAACTGAGCATGTTTAAAGATGTTTCAGCTCTTCTCAGACGAGCAGACCTGAAATCTGCCCTTATTGAAAATGGAATGCTTTCTGCCATAACAGAATGGCTGTCTCCACTTCCTGGTCATACCCTACCAAATCTCATCATTCGTGATTCCATGTTGACCAGTCTTAGTGAATTTCAGTCATTGTCACCAGAGGTTCTTCAAGAGTCTGGGATTGGAAAAGCATTAATGTACTTGTATAAACATCCAAGAGAAACACGAGAAAACAAGGATAAGGCTGGAAGGCTTATTAGTGAGTTTAATGGAAATCATTTTGTATCTGTGTATGTACACATTCACTGAGTTATTTAAACACTCGTATCGTTAATGTTCTAGCTAACGTGTCAGGAAACTGTCTGCACTTTATGTGGTCGTGTGTTCACGTGAATTCGTTTCCATGTAAATTAATGGCGATCCTTTTTCATCTTTATTTTAGCTTGATAGTTGCATTGGTTAAATTTTAGGGGTAAAAGTTGTACGGTAAGCTTTGGCTAATATTTGGAACATGTAGCAAATGTTTGTTAGGATTTATTCACTTCATATATAAATAAATCATTAACTGTTCATATTGTACAAAAAACTGTAACAGCCAAAATAGTTAAAATAGAAATTACTCGAGTTACTGGAATTTTTTTTTCCTGTAATGCACTACTGCCATGAAATAATGTATTATGAACACAACTGAAAATAGATATTTGATTTCGAAACAAAGATATATATGATTCTGAACACCTTGAGCTGCAATCTACAAATGTTTGGCATGTGATTCGCTCCCGCCAAACGGAAGATGATGTTACAGGACTGGACAACACCAGCTCCTAGATTAAAAATAAGGAGTGAAGTGGTAGAGCACGTTGACCGCTCCACTTACTGGGAAGTATTTATTTCATTTTATTTTGATTTACAGCTTGATTCCACACTGCATATTTGGTACAAGTATGGAATTTTCAGCATGGATATCGGTAGCCCAAATTTCCCAGGCCGACCATAGATATCAGGTGTGGGTCGACAAGGGATCGAACCATGTGTATGGTCGGAGAGAGTCCTAACCACTGTGCCACCAACGCACAGTAACATCAGCCCCAATGGGCTGATCTCTGACGAAATCTCAGCACGGATCCAAAAAGCTCGAGCTGCTTTCGCTAACTCGCACCATCTCTGGCACAGACGTGATATCCGACTATCGACCAAAGGGAGTGTGTACTGCTCATCAGTCCTCTCCATCCTCCTTTATGGCTGTGAGACCTGGTCATTGAGAGTGGAAGACATGAAAAGATTAGTTGTCTTTGATTATAGGTGCCTGCGTTCTATCTCCCATGTGAAGTGGCATAATAAGGTGAGCAATATTGAGATTAGGCGTCGAGTGGTAAGTATATGAGAGGGGAAATCAATCGACGAGGCTGTGAAGCTACATCGACAGAGATGATTAGGAAATGTGTTATGCATGCCCAGCCATCACCTTCCTCAACCGACGGGCAACGTAAGCTGACAGAGGGTCAGGCTGGAAAAGAGCTAGCGGTGGTCAAACCAAAACATGGCCTGACCAGTCAATGATATCCAAAACAGTTAGTTTAAGCCACGTAGGAAGGTGTAGACTTCCTGGTTGGGGTCCCGGGACGGTAAAAACCAATGGTTGGAAACTATTGGTGACATGGCTCAAAACCGTTCTCAGTGGCGCAGATGCATCCACTCCTTGTGACTTATGATTTCCAATGAAAATGTTTTGTTCTTCGTTATTACTCTTCCTTTGTCTCATACCTTTGTTTATTGTCTCTATTATGCTTTTCTTTTACTTTCTTCTCTTGCTTGTGTGCTACATGGAGTGTAGCGACTTGAACTGCCGCACATATGTGCAAAGTTCTATGTTGAAAACAGACAGATACATGATTCATTGAAGAGGTAGGGTAGAGTTCAACATTTCATGTATATATCTTCGCCAAATTGTTTTGCATTGTTCGTGCTCAAATAGTTGGTTTCATTTTTTCTATAGTTGATCTTGATTTTCTTGTTTTTTTCTAGATGAATGGTTAAGGCCAATATTTAATTTAAAAAGTGACTATCGTACTCTAACTAAAGAAGAACGTAAACAGTTGGATTATGAACATTTGCCTAAGCGAAGAAATATCGAGTAAGTTTAGTGTATTATAAAATTGTATAACAACAACTGGACTGTATTATCTGGGTTACTTTATAGTGAGTTAGATGATGTTTATCACGAGTGTATTTTAGGATGTTTCCTTTCTGTAGAAGGGTAATACAGTATAACGCTAGTTATTTCATTACTGATCAAATGAATATTGAGTGTATGATCACTTATTTTTGTAGTATCGGTTACTTCTTCATTGTCACTTCCAAGGGGCATGACTCATTGGCTTAAGGCAACACTAGGTAACTCTTTAGATTCAGCAAGGAAACGGGTAGAAGAAGGCAAATCATAAGTGAGACTATTTCTGAGAAAAATGACTCCTTAATTAGGTCTCAGGATAGACGCCTTGAACGCTGGAAAGAAGACTTTGAGGAACAATTTAACTTGCCTACAGCCACACTGAACCTCCCCACCATCCAGCACACCCGAATGGGATATAGACACTGGTCCGCCGTCTGTAAGTGAGGTCACAAAAGCTATCTGTAATTTGAAACGAAGCAAAGCGGCAGGACCCGACGGAATTATTCCGGAGGTGTTTAAATATGGGGGTAACATACTAGTTTGTAGATTAACTGAGATACTAGGCAAAGTCTGGGAATCAGAGAAAGTTCCATCAGACTGGGGTAAGTCACTTATTATACCGATATTCAAGAAGGGAAACAAGTCCTCGTGTGTTAATCATAGGGGGATCAGCCTAACGAACATAGTTTCTAAAATCCTAGGCTCAGTAATCATGCATAGACTAAGCAGAACTCGGGAGGAACAAACGAGGGAAAATCAAGCAAGCTTTAGACGAGGTAGAGGGTGCATAGATCATATCTTCACTCTCCAACAGATTCTAGAACATAGACACACTTTTCGGCGTCCAACAATTGCCATATTTCTTGACTTGAAGGCGGCCTTCGACTCCGTGGATCGAAAGGTACTATGGCAGTGTTTGACTGTGAAGGGAGTGCCAAGAAAGTACATTGCACTAATCCAAGCACTGTATTCAAACTCACGTAGCCGTGTAAGGGCTTATGGGGAATTGTCATCTGAAATGATAACAACCAGTGGTGTCCGACAGGGATGTCCACTTTCCCCATTTCTGTTTAACTTCATCATAGATATGCTGATGGAAGTATCCTTAACTGAACTAAACGACTTAGGAATGGACTTGTTACCGGGGAATAGTCTTATGGACTTAGAATATGCAGATGACATGGTCCTGTTAGGGGAGGATGCTGACAAAGTGCAGAGTCTTCTGAACACCTTGAGCAGCAATCTTCATATGTTTGGCATGCGATTCCCCCTGTAAAATGTAAGATGCTGCTACAGGACTGGACTACGTCAACTCCTAGCTTAGTGATAGGGAGTGAAGTGATAGAACATGTTGACCACTTCACCTATTTGGGAAGTTGTATCAGCACCAACGGACTGATTGGCGACGAAGTCTCAGCACGGATCCAAAAAGCTCGAGCTGCTTTCGCTAACTTACGCCATCTCTGGCGTAGGCGTGACATCCGGCTATCAACCAAGAGACGTGTGTACTGCTCATCAGTTCGCTCCGTCCTTCTCTATGGCTCTGAAAAATGGCCAATACGAGTTTAAGACATGAAAAGGTTGACTGCTTTCGATCATAGATGTCTACGATCTCTTTCTCACGTTAGGTGGTATACTAAAGTAAGTAATGTTGACGTTAGGCGTAGAGTGTTGGGCAAAGAGGGAAAATCAATCGACGAGGCTATAAAGTTACATAGATTGAGATGGCTAGGTCACGTGCTGCGCATGCCTAACCATCGCCTTCCCCGACGGGCATTACTAGCTGATATAGGTGCAGGTTGGAAAAGAGTAAGTAGTGACCAAATAAAAACATGGCATCAATCGATTAAATCCTTGACAGTTAAACTGAGTCAGGTAGGGAGATGCAGACTTCCGGGTTGGGACCCTCGGGACTCTAAGAATCAATGGCTGGAGACAATAGGTGACATGGCTCAAAATCGTTGTCAATGGCGCAGATGTATTCAGTCTCTGTAATCTTTCATATTCCTTTCTACCACTACCCATTCTCTTCCACTCTTATACTTGTCAAACTCTATTGATTCTCTTCACTCATCTTCTTGTCTACCTTTGTGTGCTATTTGGAACGTGGCAACTCGAACTGCTGCACTTCGGTGCCAAGTTCTATGTTGAATCCAGACAGACAGACATTGGCTTAAGCACCCTATTTTCAGCCAGTGAGTCTTCAGTCTGTATTCCACTCTTCTTGCTTCATCCCGGCCAACTGGGTGGTATCATCGACCCACATACAATAAGTATGGCTCATCATCATCATCAGCCATTACCATCAGCCCCAACGGGCTGATCTCTGACGAAATCTCAGCACGAATACAAGGGGCTCGTTTCGCATTTGCCAGTTTACGCCGATCTGGCGTAGACGAGATGTTCGACTATCGACCAAAGGGCGGGTGTACTGCTCATCAGTCCGCTCCGTCCTCCTTTATGGTTGTGAGACCTGGCCACTGAGAGTGGAAGACATGAAAAGACTAGCTGTCTTTGATCATAGGTGCCTGCGTTCTATTTCCCGTGTAAAGTGGCATAATAAGGTGAGCAACATGGAGGTTAGGCGTAGAGTTCTAGGTAAACAGGGGAATCAATCGACGAAGTCGTGAAGCTACAAAGACTGAGATGGTTAGGACATGTGTTACGTATGCCAAGTCATCGCCTCCCTCGACGAGCAATGTTAGCTGATATAGGGTCAGGCTGGAAAAGAGCTAGCGGCGGTCAAACAAAAACTTGGCATCAGTCAATGAAATCCACAACAGTTGGTCTAAGCCACGTAGAAAGGTGTAGACTTCCAGGCTGGGTCCTCGGGACGGTAAAAATCTATGGTTGGAAACAATTGGTGACATGGCTCAAAATCGTTCTCAGTGGCGCAGATGCATCCACTCCCTGTGACTTATGATCTTCAATGAAACTGTTTTGTTTTCTTTATTACTCCTTTGTCACACCTCTGCTCACTGTTTCTATTATGCTTTTCTTGTACTTTCCTCTTGCTTCGCGTGCTACACGGATGTGCGACTTGAACTTCCGCACATTGTGCAAAGTTCTATGTCGAAAACAGACAGACAGACAAGTATGGTTCAAACCTGGAACAAGAAAAACCTATCCCAGCAACTGAAGTGAGAGAGACGTTGTGTCAAGTTTCGTCGGTTGGATTGGTCGACCGCTTTATTTTAAAGTTTGTTCTTAGGTCTTAAATGGTTTGTTTTTCCGTAGCGTTTGTTTACTATGAGATATTTCATCGATTTTCTATCCTCTTGACATTTCCGCTTACAGTAGTCCTTCTTCTTTCTCTTTTGTATTCCTACGTGTGCTTCGTGGAGTGTGTAAACTCAGACTGCTGCATTTCTGTGCAAAGTTCTGTGTTGAAACCAGTCAGTCATCCGAGGCTCGCCTCATTCTGATGAAACCAATTTTGTTAAGTATACCGATAATCTGAATGTTTCCATGCTGGTTACTTCTTAGTCGGAGTGTTCCAAAATGAATAGCAATTTATCAGAAATTAGTCAGTTGTCATTGTCGAATAGTCTTAGGCTGAATCACTCCAAATGTCAGACTGTTAATCTCCCTTCCACACACAAACGTGATTTACGTGAACTGGTTTGCTCCTGTGATTCTCGTATTATAGGTGACAGTGAAGTTAAAACTAAGCCGAATGTTAAATACTTTGGATTATGTCTTTCCTCTGATCTTTTCTGGTTTTTGCATATCATGTTAATTTCTTGAAAGATATTTTGTTTAACTTTCTACGTAAGCAAGCTATAACAATCTGGTATCACTCAGTCTCTAATTTTACCGTTTGTTAATTCTTGTTTTCTACCTATTTTTCTTAATTGCTCCCCCTTAATCTTTCGAGGACTATTCAAGAAAGACTTTTTATGTTGCAAAGTTCACTAACAGCTTTCGGTAGGGTGAGTGGATTACCAACTTTATAATACTGTTGTAGAGAGACTCTTGAACTCCTGCAAAAAATTATGAGTGTTATCTTGTCAGACTGTGGGCATCCTCTCCATAGACAACTCCTCCCTTGTATCTCATCAGGTAGGACCGTAAGCAACTGTGGGAAAATTTATGTTTTGGATGACTAAGTTTAGAAACTCTGCAATACTGCACCAATACTGGTGCAATAAGGAGTGCGATAATTGAACACCTGGTCAACACTGATCATTGCATTTCAACGAACGCCTCCTTCAAAGTAATCTACAGAGTCAAGAATAACATATCAAAGGCAATACGGTTTCGTCTCCTTTGCATCGCTGAAGCTCTGGCCATTCACATGGAAAAACCGGAGCTGTGCATACAAAAGAAGATTACTCAACCACTTCTACTCTCATGGTAACAATGTTTTGATTTGTTTTGAGCTTTTATTTTATTTTGATGACTTAATTTTGTCTCTTTGCCTGTTCCTTAATTGCTTATAATTCTTGTATTCACTTAAATCTCTTACATAGTTCGTATTATCTACTTTGTTTCTATGTGCATCCTGAGTAAAACTCACTCATCAAACTATTCATATTATTATTGCATAACTTCTTTTAACAACTGTTTGTGACAACTCATCACCTTTGTTACTACCCTAGCACTTAATGGTCTTGACTTAGATTACCAACCTTTACCTGTTTAGTTAAAATAACCTTAAGCAATTATAATTCTTGTATCCACTTAGATCTCTTACATAGTTTCGTATTATCTACTTTGTTTCTATGTGCATCCTGAGTAAAACTCACTATTATTATTACAACTGTTTGTGACAACTCATCATTTTTTTACTACCCTAGCTTCATTAGCACTTAATTTTCTTGACCTGTATTACCAACTTTCACTTGTTTAGTTAAAAGTAACCTTAACCAATTGTAACTTTGTTTGACAAACTTAATGTACACATACATACAAAACAATGCATATATATTTGCGATTGTACAGCTAAGAAAATGAATTCGCCGAAAAGAGACTCTTCGCTGATCTACGTGTTTTGTTTTCATTAATACCTTATTTGTCACGCATTTTTATGTGATGAAAAATGTGTTAGGTATGAAACTAATAACTTAATGCGAAACAGTAAGTGGGCGACTGTTTTTATTCTTTCTATTACTAATATATTGTTGTCATTATTTATTTATTTATTTTCCTTCACATTCCCAGTGGAACATACAGCCTCAAGCTAGGGGCTTGAAGTGTTTAATTTTACAGGATGAGTTTGCTAGCCCCATGCCCAACCTTTCTTCTTTACCAGCATTATTTCTGGCTTAGCGAGGTAAAGGAATGCGTCCAGTGGTCGGGGATTGAACCCCGAACCATGTCCATGGTCGGTGAACGTCCTAACCTCTGTGCCACCGACTCACGTCATTATTTATGCTCGATTTTAATCATACATTCTATTCCTATTGACATTATTATGAATGTAAATGTCGTCTTAATTATTCCACCTCCCCCTTATTATTTAATGTTAAGAGAAAATTAAATGTGGTATTGTACTATATGCTGAAAATTCCGCATTGTATCAAACGTGTACTGTTCGCAATGAAGCTATTATTGCTTTCAGAAACTATATAGTCTAAAATAAGCTACTATCAAATGTCAAAGGTCACAGAACGGAAATTTCCGTTCTCATCCTGAGTAGTACTCATATAAATCTATATATCAAGAAGATATAAATCACACTGATCCAGTAGTATCAGCACAGGTAAACTTTGAGTATTTGCAAGTAAACAGTATTATTCATTTTATTGCATGGAGGATTTCATCATGAGCTGACATCAGTTAGAGAACCACTGGAAAACCTGGGAGTACTGGACAGCTGTTTCGTCCTAGTTTGGAACTCTTCAGCAGTACGCATTTGGAAGTGTTGATCACTCCTTTTAACCTTTTATTATTAGTAGGCTACAGTTCTGTCCCTCCCCTCCCCACAAATGTAGTTCTCTCTTAACCTGTGTTCGTGATGTATTCAGCCGTTCAGCATAAAGCCTCACAGTAAGGCCGATAAATTCACTCTATATTATAATAATAGTTTTACATAGTTTAAAAGTATCTTCTGTTTATCTGTTTACAGCAATGAAGACTACAATCATCGTGATATAAATCGTGAATTAGATGGTGAGGGAAAAGGGTAAGGCTAAATTTCGACAAGCTCTTCTTGCTGTTTTTTTTAGTATATCGTTCGGTGTTTCATTTTATTTTATAGTTCATTAGTTGTTCTGCATAAATCACTTTGAATCCTTCTGGTTTTGAGTGCAGTCATTTTTCACCTTTTCTCTTGGTTATTTAAACGACTCTAAGTTGGCGAATTGTCCCTATTATAAAGTTGCTCCAGGAGAGATTTTGCATCTGAATTTGATCATACTGTTATCGTATTTATTCTAGAAACTAACTCCTGACAAAAAATGTTGGATGTCTCCATAACACGTCTTACTGTTGGGACATCGGGATGCAACTGTTGAAACGGATTCCCCCACCCGTCTCCTCAGAATTCACTATCCTACTCTTTTTTGATTGTAAAACTAGCTACTTCGTTTCATTTTTAATCAAATGATCTTAAAATAATCGATATCCTAAGCAAAACACCTCTCAGGCTTATGCTTATACTTTGGATTGTAGTCATAGGAAAGCTTGACAACAAATGCAACCTTGAGGCGATACAAACAAAAAACAAAATCGTTAGTTTCACTCAGTAAGTGTTTCAGACAGTAGATCACCACCATGCATCTGATTTCAACTGTAATCCACGCCGAAAGTGGCCTTCTGAAATTCCTTTTACCTTAATGTGGTATTTGTACTGTTAAAACAAAAAGAATTATTAGTATTTTTTCTCATATGACATATTGTTGGTATCGGCTTCTGTTTACGTATGTGTATAATTCATTAATTGGGGAGCATCACTTTTCTTGTTTCATTTTGATTGCTGCTATTGTGGTGAGAGAGCTGGCTGCTAGCCAAATTGCTAGACAATAATTTACGTCAATGTTTACGTCCTCCAAAGCCTCAGGATGGTCGGGGGTGGGTGCCTTGCGCTGCGGGTTGGCCACCCCTCCGTACACCTCTTGAAATGCTCCCATATGACCGGGCGTCTTACATAGCCTCTCCTGAGGAAGTCCTACTCACTGCCTTCACGTGGCGGAGGTGTTTTTCACTAAAGTGAGAGGGCAAAAGCGGATGCCCGGCGCTCTTCACCGGGTTGACTGTCCATTGGATGACAGTCTAGGGGAGATGGCTAAACCCTGATTCCAAACCTCCAACGACTGGCGTATGAAGCTCACCGGCAGACGTATGGACAAAGGGCTTGTTGGATGTCCTGGATGTCTGGCCCCATTCAAAAAGGCGTATGAACCGGTCACCGGCTGCCAATGGATAGTGGACTCCTTACTCCACTCCTACTGCCTTGTAGGTCACACTTGGCTGTGTAAAGGCTAGAGCTGCACTCTCAAACAAAAGGCCGAGCGATGCTGGGGACATCACTCGTACCAAATTCCCAAGAAACTTCATGAACTCTCTTACAAACAACTCTCACCATGCTACGGCGTTCCCGGTAAGCGACGCGCCCTGTGCTCACCCGGTGGCCAGTGTGAAAAGTAAGCTAGCTGGGAAATTAACACTTAGAAACCAACTATTTGTTGGCTGCTGGAATGTTAGGACGCTGTTGGATCCTGGTAGCCAGTCTATCACCATGCGTTCTTTATATGACTACAAGGTGGACATAGCGTGTCTATCTGAAGTGAGGTTACCCGATCATGGCTCCCGCCGAATAGCCGTACCTGGAACAGATTCTTCATTCTGGTTGCTTCATAGTGGACCCCAGAATAATTCGGGACAACATGGGGTAGCATTTGCTCTCAGTAACAAAGCCAATAATGCCCTAATATCATTCGAACCGGTCAACTCCAGAGTTGCAGTCGCTAGGTTCAAGGGTTCCCCGCTCGACATTTCTGTTCTCGCTGTCTATGCCCCAACCCTCGACTCTGATGAAAGTATCAAAGACGAATTTTATGACAATCTTCAAGAGGCAATCAACAAAATCCCAAAGCGTGACGTTCTCATAGTAGCCGGCGATTGGAACGCCCGCACTGGCCCTTCAGACGACGCGACAAAACATATACTAGGCAAACACGGTCTCGATCAGCGCTGCCGTAATGGTGATAGACTTTTAGCTTTTTCTGATTACAATCGATTATATATCACCAACACTCGATTTCAACACCCTAGAAAACATCTTCTCACCTGGTATTCGAACGACGGTCGCACTGCACATCAGATCGACTACATCCTAGTGCGCTCACGCTGGATCTCCTCGGTGGAAGACTGTCGATCCTATCGTGGAGCAGAGGCCGGAAATAAAGGGGGATCAGACCATACTCTAGTTAGGGCGAAATTCAAACTTCGTTTAACGACACGCCAGAAGGCGCGACCTCCGAAGCGTATCAATGTTGCCCCGCTTCAATGTTCGACAAAGCGACAAGCCTTGTCCAAACAAATCCAGGCCGAACTAAGCGCCGCAGATGAACCAACATCCACATCTTCTAATACACCTGAGACACGATGGAATCATTTCAAAGAAGTAGTCTCTAAAGCTTCAATGTCGCATTTGGGTACCACATCCAAGAAGCAGAAAGACTGGATTTCAGAGCACACCATGCTTCTATCCTCGCAAGCCAGAGACGCTCGCCTAGCAAAGTCTCCAGTTTATCGCTCCCTCAGGCGCAAAGCTACACAGTCTGCTAGGAATGACAGAAATCGCTATTGGTCTAACGTGGCGACTAACATGGAAGCAGCATCAAATGTAGGCGATTTCGGAAAACTTTATCGCCTCATACGCCAATCATCTGGCAAACGCCTTAACAGTCATGCTGTGTTACGCACAGCATCAGGAGAAATTATTTCGGACACCAATGGTAAGATGGAACGATGGGCCGAACATTTCAAGCAGCTACTCAATCGCAACGCTGGTCAACCGTCTCATCGACCGATACGACACTTACCAACACCCTACGTAGTTGACTGCGATCCACCCACTCCAACCGAAATAGCTAAAACAATTAACAGACTCAGAAACAAAAAAGCTCCGGGCGAAGATGGTCCGAGTGAACGGTGAAGAGTCTCGTACTTTTGAGGTAACCAGCGGTGTCCGGCAAGGTTGTCCAGCACCCCCCATCCTGTTCAATTTCACAGTTGATTGGATTTTGCGGCACGCCCTAACCGAGCACCACGGCGTCCAACTTTCGCCCGATATTCACATAACCGACCGCGAATTCGCCGACGACGTCGTGTATTAGCTGAAAACTTCCCCGATATGCAACAGGCGCTCGACCAGATAAACCACCTCGCGCCTACTATCGGTTTGGAAATTAACACTTCCAAAACCAAAGTGTTTTCGAACACATCCACCAGCAATGAGGAAATCCCATCCCTGAATGGAGCACCTGTTGAAATTGTACCATCCTTCAGGTATCTGGGATCCATGATGCTCCCCAACGGTCAAGCGAAAAACGTAGTGAATGCGCGAATCTCCAACGCCCGGAATGCGTTTCTACAGCTGAGGAGCGTTCTATGGAGCAAGAGAGAAATCAGTCTCAGGACTAAAATTCGGGTCTACCAAGCCTCCATACGACCCGTTCTCCTGTATGGCTGTGAAACCTGACCTCTTCGCGCGGAAGATTTACGCAGACTCGAGGTAGTAGACCATTGGTGCCTCAGGTACATTCTGCATGTTCGTTGGCAGGACAAACTCTTCAACGAAGAAGTGCGTCGTCGCTGCTACAACATCAACCAAATTCCAGTACTGGTCCAACAACGTCGCCTTCGGTGGTTTGGCCATGTTCTGCCCCGACCAGATGACGATCTGGTCAAATCAGTTCTAAATCCCTCGCCATTTCCATCTTGGCGATGTCGCAGGGGTGGACAGCTGAAAACATGGCTTGGTACAGTCAAGGCTGATATGGAGTGCCTGGGGCTACAAACCGTCTACGGACTGCGTCTGTGGAACAAGAATTGGATAACCCTGTCGCAAAACCTTGCATCAGATCGCCGCGCCTGGGCAGCGATGATTCGAGATGTTCATGAAGCTGGCTCATCCTCCCGTAGGAGATAGCCGAAGTAAAGTAAAGTAGTCCCCAATATTGGTCATGAGAAAAGTGAGAACAAAGACTGGTTCGAACACCAACCACAGCAGACTTTGCATAGGCGGATACACTTAGCCACAAAGAGATGAAAGATTAACTTTCAGTGAGAAACAACCAATCAGAGGACTGTGTTTTTCTGCTAACAATAATCTATAATAATGTACATGAAAATATATAAGTACGTGTTGATTCCCTTAATAAACGATCTGTTGCCTGGTCGTTGTCTTCTGTTGTTACATTTGGTGTCAATGAAGTTGGTTCGGTCTTCTCGGTTCTAGGGGCTTTGTTCGTTTCTCTTGTTATCTGGTATCTCGGCGCTCGCTGATGTTCACTTTGTTTACTATTGCGATTGTGTCTGCGTAACCCGGACATCTCAACGTGACCATATTGTGGTCTTTCGCATTTTGGAAACTGTTTGCCTGACCCTGTCGCACATTCGTCGGTATTTCGCCCCACACTTACATATACTGCTTTCTCCCCACCTCCTAGCAGCGGCCTAAGTAGCAGCCTCATCGCAGACAGATCTTGAACTCCACTCAACTGTGCAGAAGCCTCGAAGTCCTGCCCAAAGATCCATATGTCTCCATCAAAAACTGTAGGGGATAGGCTCTCCATTTGCCGGTAGGCAGCGACACCAAATGTAACAACAGAAGACAACGACCAGGCAACAGATCGTTTATTAAGGGAATCAACACGTACTTATATATTTTCATGTACATTATTATAGATTATTGTTAGCAGAAAAACACAGTCCTCTGATTGGTTGTTTCTCACTGAAAGTTAATCTTTCATCTCTTTGTGGCTAAGTGTATCCGCCTATGCAAAGTCTGCTGTGGTTGGTTGTTGAACCAGTCTTTGTTCTCACTTTTCTCACGACCAATATTTTGGACGCAAATTTTGACGTAAATTACTGTCTCTCAATTTGGCTAGCAGCTAGCTATCACCACACTATTATTCTTTTGGCTTCCGAGTGGGACATAGGGCTTCAGCAGCACATGTCCTCTTCTCTCTGTTCTCTACAGTCTTTCTTAGCTGGCTCCACGATCGCCTATGAGCTTTCATTTCCTCCCAAAGCGATTTCTGATAAGTCATATGACCTTTATTTAACTGTGAAATGTTAAGCGTCGTTGTCCCGCCTGATTTTGTTAATATATATATAATATATATATATTATTTTATATTATTATATATAATATTATATATTGTTCGCTTTCATTTCAAAAACTTTTTCCATCAAATGGACTTTCTCTTTTACTTGTTTTGTGGTTTTAGAGTCTTAAGACCTGGAGATCCTGGATGGATTAATAGAGCTCGGGTCCCTCAGCCATCAAACAAGGACTATATTGTTCGACCTAAATGGCGTGTAAGGGAAAATCCTAATGGAGACGATGATGACGACGAAGGAAATGATGATCGCACAGACGAATCTCAATCACTTAATCGAAGACGCCGGAAACCAGGATCCTCTGGCTTTGGAGCTACCTCAAGAATCGAAGGCCATATACGTAATTTAACTAACAGTGCTCGCAGGAGTCATGCTAAAGCTGCTCGTGCTGTCCCAATGAGCATTGAAGGTCGTAACATGTCTCTGTAGTCAAATCATTCCACTATGATTTTGTTTTGATCATCGAGTTCTTTCGTCTTTTGTACAGTAAAATTTGCTTCTCCCATGCTGAAATATAACCTCCAAAAGATTTGTGTTTATATTTCGTGCTTTCAGTATTATGAAATAGTTAATTTATTTCTCATCAAATATATTTTCTCCTGTAAATTTGTATTTATTACTGCTTATTTCTTTTTCGTTCCGAGTGGAACTTAAAGCTTCAAGCTTTGAATTTTCATTAGCAGTAGTGTTATTTTGTACCGTGTGGGGTCGCTAGACTCAACTTTCCCTCTATAGCAGACTTAACATCAGCTGAGGTTTAGGAGTGCGTCGAATGGGTCTAGAACGATGACGAGCATTCTACTGCTGAACTACTGACGCACTTCTGAATATTGGAAGGGATCTTTCGGATATGAAATATAAACCTGATTCAGGTAAAGCTATCTGACATATCAAATACCACTACAACAGTATACGCCATCTCTTGCGTAGACATGATTTCTGACTGGCTATCGATCTAAGGACATGTGTACTGCACAGCAGTTCTCTCCGTCCTCCATTATAGCTGTGAGACATGGCCACTGAAAATGGAAGGCTGTCTTTGATCATAGGTGTCTACGTTCTATCTTCCGTGTTATAAATAGTATAATAAGTTGAGTAATATTGAGGTCAGGTGTTGAATGTTGAGTTGAGAGTGTAAGTCCATCGATTTGGTTTGTGAAGGTGAGTCTAATGAAATGATCAGGAGACGTGTTATGTATGCCGAGTCACTGCCTATCTTGACGAGCAATGCTAGCTGACAGAAGATCAGGTTGGGAAAGAGCTAGTAGTAGTCAAACCAAGATTTGGAATCAGTCCATGAAAACCTTCACAGTTAGTCACAATCACCTTGGGGAGTGGAGGCTTCCTGGCTGGGGCCTTCTGGATGATAAGAACTAATAGCTGAAGAGAATTAACGATATGGCTTGAAATCGTCCTCAATGTGCAGATGCATTCACTCTTTTTGATCTCTCATATTCCTTAAACAGTCATGTTTTTCCACGTTACTATTCTTTTTCTCTCACATTTTTTTGCTTATTACTTTTCTTTTGAATCTCTTATTTTTCTCTTTCGTGTCCTCCGTGGAGTGTGACAACTTGAACTGTTGCACTTCTGTGTAGAGTTTTACGTTGAAACCGATCAGTCAGTCATTTTTTATACATCACTAATCAACACCGGGAAAGCGGTTTGCAACTAGGTTACACTAAACAGGCATCTTGTCTGCATTTGAAACTTCTCAACAGCGCGTGTAATTAGTGTTGAGGGAAAGATCAGAGTTTTGAAACAATTCCATATTAGTTTGTTTATTAGATGTATTATACAGCGAAACAGTATTATTTACTGGATGACGTTTCGAACGAAATTTATTGTTCATAATCATATCATTTATAATCACACAACTTTGAAACCTGAGTTTTATGGTTTTCCTTAATCTCCTATTTGTCGTAGGGGGTAGTAGAATTTTCCAGATATTTGGGACAGGTGTTGAATCATTCCTAATACACG
The DNA here is from genome assembly GCA_944472135.2 of Trichobilharzia regenti. Lineage (NCBI taxonomy): Eukaryota > Metazoa > Platyhelminthes > Trematoda > Strigeidida > Schistosomatidae > Trichobilharzia > Trichobilharzia regenti. Next base: position 141,752,401 of record OX235262.1, on the reverse strand, counting down.
TGTTCGCAGTTGATTCAATAAACAAAGCTTCCATTGCCAATCTCTTCCCCGACCCTGTTAGGTTAGATTTTAAAAGTCATCTTATGCCATCCTACTGTGTAGTTGTGTAACTGCATGTAGTGCTATAGCTGAACTATTCTCTAGATTTCTTATCTTATTCGGGTCAACTAATCTAGATTTTGCTAGGTTTTTATGCCTGGCTAGTGTGACTGCCCCTGTTCTGCTATTTTGACCTGAAAGTCATTCAAGCAGGGTATTAGATAAACTAAATTGTTTTGTTTTAAAGGCTCCACAGGATCCTTTAACCGACAAAGCTTGTTTCTAATTGAGTTTGTGGGTTTAAATGACAGCCACTTTTATTCCTGCCTTGTTAAGAATTCTGCGTAAGATTTCCGAGTTTCCTTCCTTGTATGGAATTACTAGTGATGATTTAGGTTCCTTATTGTTGGTGTTGTCATTAATATTATCATTATCATTATTGTTATCATTATTATCACTATCGCTACTATCATTATTTATTTTATTTTTACATTTCCTTACATATTTCTTGAATAATTTATCTGGTAATTATTAAGTTTCAAGGCTTCTTTTATGTGTATCACTTCCTGTCTTGGCTATTCCTTGGTACTACTTAGCTTCTCTGTTCTATTACTTCAGCATTTCACCAATCCTATTTTCACTGATATAGGGTGGGATGATCGGAAGTCCAAATAAACTATAATGAAATAAAATAACAAACTATTATAGAATTACTTACTGCCATAGTGCCCAAGTTTTACACATATATTAAGAGTTTTGAAACACTTTAACAATATTTGATGAGCTTTTAATGTAGTGACAGTCAACAAAGTAACTGTCAGTTTACCAATTGAAATATTTTACGATTCCTATTGATCAATGTAATTATTAGCTGTTATTTTAAATGACTAACAGGAAATGAAATATCTGTCACGTGTATAAGTATTGTTCTCAAAAAAGTGAACCGTAAATTATCTACCTAATTCCTTTCATAGGCATGTTCCTCACATTTTTCTAGTGATGTCTCTCATCTACATATTAAGAAATCAATTGATTCCCAGAAAAAAACGTATCAAGCCAATTAACTAGGAATAAGAGTATTACTTTGTAGACACTGTTTATACACACCTGGTCTACAAGGTGGAAGTGCTGGCGTCAAAATTATGAAATTGTTAAAATGTGTGGTGCAGACGTTATGGGCTTAGTCCCAAGAAACTGCATATAAGTCATCGTCAACCACATCGTTACTTTTAATGTTCTTCTCTCTTTTGCACATGATTTATTCGAATCCCTTGCTTTCTCAATCTATACATTCACGTGTTCTTTATTACTGCGGGGGGATATCGTTTCCTTGACACAGCTGTGCTGTTTTCGTAATAACGCACAATGACAGTGATTTTGACGCCATCTAGTCTAAATAGCACACAACTTGAGTTTTGTAAGTTCTATTCATTGTTCCTATATGAAATACAGTGCTGAGTTTTGGATATTTACGTGTAACTCAAACGTTTCATTTATTCAATAGGATGTTTGAGGCTAAATTATCGTTTCTGATTTATTAGAAAAAAATTTACAATGATTACTTGACGACTGACGTAATATCCGACTTTCTGCTGAAATATGACTGTATAATTACGTACAGTTTGAACTGCTTCAATTATTTAATAAGTGTCCACTGTATAGCCTATGAAATCCAATTAGATACGGGTGATTTTCTAAGAAACTTATTTACTTGCTTCTTATCTTTTGATGGATGTAATAAAACAAGATTAGAATATTATTTAATTCAATTTTAATTGAATTTAGATTCTCCCGTCGATTGATTGGACCGAAGTGCTCGTCTCAGTTTGACATGTCGGCTTCTTGTGCAGATGACCCGTCTCACAAAAGGTGGCTCTCGTGGCCCAAGTGGTCTAGTGGATAACCTTTTGGCGTTTGAAACCATGGGCACTGGGTTTGAGCCTCATTGGAAACATCATCACTCACTGGGAAATACAGGTACATCCAGCTGACGAGTCCCAAATAGGACGAAATGCACATCCTGGATTCCACTGCTAGTCACCATCCACCAATTAGATTCTATTATTTAATTCAGTTTGAACTCTTCCGTTGAGTGATTGGACAGAAGTGCTTGGCCTCTGTCCAATCACTTGACGGGAAAGTCCAAATTGAATTAAATAATAACTGATATCCATTGCACAAGAGGTGGTGGCCCAAGTGGTTTAGTGGATAATGGGTACTGGGATCGAGCCTCAGTGGGAACACCACGACTCTCTGGGGAAATGCAGTAACATCCAGTTGACGAGTCTCAAATAAGTTGAAGTGCATATTCTGGATTCCACTGGTAGAAAGCATCCACCAAATTACTTCAAGATTAGAATATTTTCATCAGGGACACTCAGTTCGTGCAAATGGTGTTTTATGGTAAAGAAACAAGAACTAAGATTCATGGTAGTGTGACAAATCGCTCACATTTATAAGGACATTTTTATTTTGAATTACCTAATGTCTAAAGTTTCTCCCCGCAGCAAGAGTCTAATTACACTACAAATTTAGTCATTATTTCTCGCAGTTGACTAGTGAACGAATGTAATACGTGGCCCAGTAACTTCTGTCCTCTTTGTTTTTCCACCATAAATTTGAGATTAATGTGCTGATTATTATCCAGTGTAGCATGGGCTGTAACACTTTCCTTTAACTCCCAGATATATTGTGTATGAATGCAGCATTGGGATGATTGTGTCCAGTTTTCATTTTGCTATAAAATGTTGTTCATTACATTACAGACAGTAAACACCGTTGTTGAGTTTCAAGAGGTCAATTGTATTGTAACAACAGAAGACAGCCAGGAAACAGATCCTTTATTATGCAAAATAAACACATAGATTTTCATGTACATTATTATAGATTATTGTTAGCAGAAAAACTGTCTTCTGATTGGTTGTTTCTCACAGAAAGTTAACCTGGCATCTCTTTGTGGCTGTTTCTTGAATGTCAGATCATCTATATGTTAACCGTATCCGCCTACGCAAAGTCTTTGTTTTCATTTTTCTCACGACCAACATAGAGGACGTAAACATTGACGTAAATTACTGTCCACAAATTTTGACCAACAGCTAGCTATCACCACACTATGAGTAAATGTGTCAACTATTAATTAGGTGAAATAAATTGCTTTTATTTTGATATGTATTAGTTTAGAAACTTGACTTTCACATATGAAATTGTCCTACTAATTTCTTAAATAAACTGGTCAGCGAATTGGCATAGCGAGATGTACAGATATGAGGAAGTAGGTTAAAGCCTGTTATTTTACTAAGGCTTTCAGTCCAATGCAGAACAACCTTAGGATGCTTGGGTGAAGTCGTTTTGTGACTCTATTTTATGTTTCCAATTTAATCACCATTGTCCAAAGATAAAACTAATCTACCCAGCAGTTAATTCATAGGTTTTTCCCATCTCACCCTTTCTATTGATGTTATTTAGAAGCTTTTTCGGATAACCATTTCCAATCAAAATTTGTCTTATATTGGCGATCTCATCCTCCATATCATCGTTATGTTATATTGTTTCTACCTGTGTTTACGAGATTTAAAGCTACTGAGACTTTTATGCTTATTGCATAATCAGATTGGAAATTCGAATATTTGTTTGAATGTGTCGGTTTTCTGTGTATCGCGAACTTTAGTTTTCCATTAGTTTGTCTTTTTACAAAACAATCCATAGAGTTCCCTCATCCGATTCAATTTCACTTGTGAACTTGATATACCTTGAAATTGAATTAATGTGTTCTTGAAAGCGTTCTTTTTCAGCCTTCTTAGTTAATGATGCATCATCTACATATCTGTACCATATTGTCCTTGGCAGTGCTTCTCTTTCTCTCTAGACCTTTCATATAAAGATTCGCTACAGCTGCAGATGTTGGTGACCCCATTGCAACTCCATTTAATGTGACAGTATAGTTTGTCTTTAAAGGTAAAATAGGTAGATTCTAAACAAAGGTTTAGGCATTTTATATTTCTGTAGATAGTGAACATTTAGCAAATATTTCTTGATTGTTCTCTAGTTTATATTTCATAGTATGAAGTGCATCACATAGAGGAATACTATCTAATAGAAAATCACATCAAAACTTGCCATAATTTCATCTTCCTCATTAGCACTATCCATCACTTTTTTAAATTCCTCAGTATTTTTAATATTACAGTGAATATTATATTTATTTTCACAAACTAAATGTTACAAATCAATTGTTGGTTTGTAGGGATTTGATTGGTTACAGGATTTCATCATGAGTTGACATTAGTTAGAGAACCATTGAAATACCTGCAGGGAGTACTGGAAAGCCATCTGTTTCATCTTAAATTGGGACTCTTCAGCAGTAAGCACCCATCGGGATTCAAACCCAGGACTTTCTGGTTACAAGGCGAGCTCGTAGACCAATAAGCCACTGGGACTCGATCCGATGGCCCATGAATTCTAACTTCTGCCAATTCACGAAATAGAGCGACCACTAGCGAATGTCTTCGACGAGTATTTGTACTCACATTCGACCTGCTGCACCCTACTGGTCACGACTTCTCACTAGAACCCATCTCATGGTGAAATCCTGTGACCAATCAAATCCCTACAAACCAACACTTGAATGTCGATGAGATGCTCACTAGCGACTTGCCCTATTCAGGTAGATATTTCTAGTGAGAAGTCGTAACCAGTAGGGTGCAGCAGGTCGAGTGTGAGTACAAATACTCGTCGAAGACATTCGCTAGTGGTCGCTCTATTTCGTGAATTGGCAGAAGTTAGAATTCATGGGTCGTTGGATCGGGTCCCAGTGGCTGAGTGGTATACGAGCTGGCCTTGTAACTTGAAGGTCCTGGGTTCGGACCCCGTTGGGCGCGTGCTGTTGAAGAGTCCCAAACTAGGACGAAACAGCTGGCTGTCTAGTGCTCCCTGCGGATTTTCCAATGGTTCTCTAACCAATGTCAGCTCATGATGAAATCCCGTATGTTACTAAATTGGTAAAATCAATGATTCATCTTAAAATAACATCGTTTTTTATTTTTGGTCTCCCATACAATCTAGCGGTCTCGTTTGGTGTAGGACCTATTGAGAACCAATCCGGATTGCCCAATTTTTGTTGTCAATTCTCTAAGTAGACTAAATATCTGTCTGTTTTTATTTTATTCATAGTAGTAGACATTTTGTTGGTTGATACTTGTGCGTATAGACCTAATTCGATATGTTCCAAAACTTTTTCGTCATAATCTTCTCTTTTGAGAATCACGGTAATATTTGTCTAGTCATGAAAATAAATTTGTCAGATCTTAAAGTCTGTAATGCTGGATGTTTGTCTTTGACAAATTTGTAGCTAAGGGCTTTTTATTCAACAGGATAAATCCATCCTTCTGACAAGATTCACTAGCTTTCTCGTTAGGTAAAATGGTTACACAGGTCCAATAGCTTTCAGTGGTTTTGTAGTTATGTTAAAGCTTATTCCTTTCTCAAGTGATGGAACTTCGTGTAAATTGAGTTCTCTGTCGAACACTGGGGTTATTTTAAGTAATTTTATAAAATATAGTTTATGACCTGTCTACTCATTAAGGATGAAATTACACATGGTCATTCTGATGATAAATCATATTGTAAATTCGGTCCAGACAAAACAAATAATTCAACGAAATATGGTTTACTGAAATCATGGTAAAACAGTAAAGAATAGACTCAATAACAGGACTGCTATATAATAAATATAACGGATTGTGAGAAGTGTTAGAAAGATGAACAGCTTTTTAGGATGATAAGAAGACTGAACAAATAGCAAAAAATACTGAGTAAAGAAACAACCAATTACCAAGGCAATTCTTCGCTGTTTTTTTTTTACTGTAATATGTTTACCACATAATCAGTTGGCAGTTTAATCTGATCCGTAGTCGCCAAATTCCTGATCAATCATCTAAATTAATGTATTCAAATAAGTATAAAGTTAGGTGATGGATTTTGTAGGTTAAGACTTGGTGCTTTTGTTTTTGTGTGGGTAATTATCTGCTTCTGATTGCAAACTTCTCAGTTAGAAATATGTAAATAAATCGATTTTCTATTCTCCTTACTTTATTGAAGTTATACTTTTGATTGTACATCAGATATAAAGATTATGAACGTATTCGTACCACGGACCCACACAAAAAACTTGGAGGATCTGGACTTCGCCGTTGATATATGTATGATTCTCCACAAACTGGAAGATATCCAAGTGAAAACCGACAAGTTGGCAGAAGAAGCATCCAGAGAAGATAGACCTTCAGGTGAACATAGATAAAACAGAGGTGATGAAGATTCCTGGCCAACACCAACAGCCACAGCCACAGAAACAACAACAGACAACAATCAGCCAGCATAAATGGGAGGAACCTGAAAGAAACAACCTCCTTTACCTACCTACCGACCTGGGAAGCATCGTTTCAACTACAGGCGGACGGAACTGACGAGGATATCAAAGCTGCGTGGATCAGAAAAGCAAGACAAGATTTCATTACTCTCAAGTCTGTGTGGAGGTCAACAGTACTCACTCAGCATCAAAAATAAGATCCGGATTTCCAGCTCCAATGTGAAGTAAGTGCTACTACACGGATCAGAGACTTGCACTGCGCGTCATAAAGAACATCTCAAACAAACTTCAGACCTTCATTAACAGTTGTCTTCGCTCAATACTGAAGATCAGATGGCCAGCCAGAAAAGACCAGCAACAGGGATCTGCGGGAGCGAACCAACTCATCAGGAACCGATTGTGAAACAAATAAGCAGGAAGAAATGGAGATGGATTGGCCATAATCTGAGGAAGCCATCAAGTGACATCACTAGACAAGCCATTGCTCGAGTGGAACTCGAAAGGGAAGTGGTGAGTCAGTCGTCAATGCAAGGGTGACTTTGAGGAGGTCGTGTGAAGAGGAGATGAAAGCATGTGGGCAAACTTGGAGCCAGGGTAAAACTCTAGCAGAGAACCGAACGCAATGGAGACGCGCGGCTGAATCCCTATATTCCTCTACGAAAAAATAATGATAAATAATATTCGTACCAGCTTCTGATAGGATTCAATTTGAAACCTTAACATACTTCTAATGGTTATCGTTGGCGTCCTTCCCAATATCTGATGGTTACTATTTCAGATGATTGAAAGAAATCGGCAGGAGGCCTTCTAACTAGGTTTCATGCGTATTGACACTCGTCAGTAACGCTTATTGGTGTCTTCAAGGGACTCATATCTCACCCGTGTGACCCAGTGCTGAAGTCAGAGACTTTATCCTCCAGCAGGACTGTAATGGACATTGTGACTGAACAGATGGTATTAGTTAATGCTATGCGTTTAGCTGTTTGTGTTTGTTGAAGACTGAATTCAGTCAATCAATAATTCGTCAGTTTCAATATATCAAGGTCTGATAAATAAGCCAGACAATTAGAGAAAAAACTGAGCAGTGATAGTGTTAAATCATGAATTGACAGAAATCATAATTCATGCTGGCATCGTAATATGAAAGACAGAAATTCAGCCGGCAGTGAAGTTCTAAGTGCTCTGATAAAGTGTCTTAGACTAGGGTGAAATATCCGTCCATTCCTTACTTATTGTTAGTAGTTCTCTAATTACTGTTGATTTGTGATGAGGACAGCCTTGAGAATAAAAATTTCAGTAAATGAAAACTCCCCATATTGAAATTAAAACAAGATTATGAGCGAACAATTGTTTTCGATAACTTCTCCTTCAAGCTCTACAGTTATAAATCCATGACTAATAGAGTACATATAGCCAATAAAAGCAAATGAAAATAATCTCAGAAACTGTATTAGGGTGCATGTGTGAGTTGAGATGATGGTCCATTAGTTAATATAGTCAATCAAAATGTGTATAGGGTGTATAGTCAGAAAAATGTGATGAAGTGTGAATGAACAATTGGGTGATATAGTGTTGTTCTGTAGTCAACAGAATACAAGTGTCATTGGGGTGACAGATATACGATAACCACAATATATATACAAACACACATTAACAAAGAGGACACTGAATGTGAGGGCTGACCGTTAATGTCTAATGATAAAATAAAGAGGCTAAATTATAAATTGTAATAAGATGTTACAGAATTGGTAGGCTTAGTATAAAATCATAAAGGTTGACAAAAATTAAAAGTAACAATGAGGTGAAATAAACTGGGTGGAGAAATTGATAATAAAGACATGATATTACAAAATTATAATAATAGTACGGAAATTATGATGCTGGTGACTTTATAGTGGGGCAAGGTAGACAAAGAGAGTGAATACGTTTTTTTCTGTACACATAGGTCTGGTCTCTGTTAATCTCTAAAGCCTCAGCTATGGCTAGGAGGCGTAATCGTGTGCCTTTGGGGAGATTGTTCAGTACTCGATACACATTATTATTATTATTTAAACGCATAAAAAACCTTGGTACAATATGGCACCAAGAAAGATGCGCCACAACTCGATACACAACTGTAAATGACTCATCTACTTTGATGCTGTGTTCGCTATCCACTAGATGAGACAGAATTGCACTATTTAATAATTTGGTTGCTCTTTTCCCAAGCCGAACAGTAATATGTTCATGAGTGCGTAAAGATAAATTCCTTTGAGTGCGACCTATATAACTAGCTCCACAGGAGCAGTTGAATTTATATACACACATTGAATTGTTACAAATAAATTTTATATAATGATATACTAGAAGGAGTTTACAAATGGACTTTGTTTTTCCCTTTCCTAAATATGAAGGATGATTTTCAGAAACCCAACGGTGAACATGGCTGGATATACACTCAATGAAAAAGAGTCGATTGGTGCGGTTCATCTAGTAGATACACAATGAGGAGGCGAAAAATATGCAATTTACCAAGATTTGTGCTCACTGTCAGCTGAATTAAAGGAAGAAAAGTAACAACACAGCTCTGCTCTACTAAAATTTCCTCAAAGTTCTTTATAGTCTGTGTTATGACTCCCCTCAGGAAGCTGTAGTTTTAAAAAGACATGGACCAGTACGTGAAAGATAGGAAAGTTCAGCAAAGTGTATTCTTTTGACGAGTTCCTTCGGTTTTACATACAATTTTGTCTGGTAACGATGCACTCAGGTGGTTAGTCTTTCACGGCAACAAAGAAGTCAGAATATCCAAGTGTTGGTTTGTAGGGATTTGATTGGTTACAGGATTTCACCATGAGCTGACATTAGTTAGAGAACCATTGGAATACCTGCAGGGAGTACTGGAAAGCCATCTGTTTCATCCTAGTTTTGGACTCTTCAGCAGTACGCGCACACCGCCAGCGTTCGAACCCAGGACCTTCTGGTTACAAGGCGAGGCCGTAAACCATTAAGCCACTGGGGCCCGATCAAATGGCCCATGAGTTCTAACTCCTGCCAATTCATGACATAGCGCAACCACTAGCCAATGCCTTCGGTGAGTATTTGTCCTCACACCCGACCTACTGCACACTACTGGTCACGACTTCTCATGGGCCATTGGATCGGGTCCCTGTGGCCTAATGGCATACCAGCTCCCCTTGTAACCATAAGGTCCTGGGTTCGAACGCTGGCGGTGGGTGCGTACTGATGAGGAGTCCCTAATTAGGACGAGAAAGCTGTCCAGTACTCCCAAGTTTTCCAACGGTTCTCTAACTAATGTCAGCTCATGATGAAATCCTGTAATCAAGTCAGAATATCATTCTCACTGGTAGGTCTATCAGAACTCACAGAATACTTGTGAGTAGTGAGGACTCATCAAAATTTAGCTGAAAACATAAAAATTACTACCTTTGTGTCAGTGATTGCTTAATAATGATGAGGCATCCAGAAGGTCAGACGTAATCAGAGGAGCCATAGTAACTAGAATGAATAGATACCAAGTAAGAGATGAACTGTACAAAATGGAGAGAGAAACTTCATAGCCTAATATCTCTACTACTAAGCCAACAAGAAACCAACATCTGAAATGAAGACCAAGAGAAAGGAAGTGGTTACACTAGTTCCTCTTGTATGCCTACAATAAGCTTCTCCAAGTGAGTAAGCTAGGGCTTTGACAAAACAGAAAATGCAGATCTTTTTTTCCTCTTTGTTTTAAAATTAACTTCGATTTTATTATCTCTTGAGAATGAATAATCAGCACTGAGGACACTTATTTATACGCTGTAACATCTATGAAGCTACGTTTGACAATGCTGTTCAACTCTTCTAAATAAAATTCACATTAAACCTATAAACCCTGGGCAAAGTTCAACAGTAGCGTCCCAGGAGTGCGAACGCATGAGTGACCTTCAGCCTGCCAATCATAAAACATGAGGAATGTTTGCTCAAAAATGATGTATATTGACAAGAAAATGCTTGAAAACGCATTAAACAGGTTATCTTTATCTGACATGGCTTAAAAATATGTCCTAGTTGCAACGAGGAGTATCAGTTGCTAAGTTAGACTAGTTTCTGTCCATGTATTCACCGAGATAACTATAGATTACTGTTTTTTCCTAATCCTTTATCTCTCTCATCCTGTTTGCAGTCTTCCAAAAAAGCCCGTGGATGAATTATTATGGTTTCCAGCAAAAGGATAGACGACTACTTACCAGGAAAACGTGGATAATAAAAAAAAACCAAAATAAATGACATCAACTATAAATCTATCCCTAATCGTAGCCATAAGCTTAATCCTTACCCTAACACTAAACCTAACCTTAATCTTAACCCTAATCATAACCCATATTCAAACCGTAATTCTAATCCTAATGCTAATTATAATCCTGATCCTAACCCTAACCCCCAATACTTACCTTAACCCCAATCCTAACCGTAACGAGCTATTAACACATTGTCCAAACAGTACTTAAAAAAGTGATCTGGGTGAAATTTGCTCCTAAGTTGGTGAATAGCGTTGATATTTCATCTATGATAATGACAGATACCGTTAGCCAACGACTAGCATGAGTTCAAGGCCATTGGAGCGTTCACACTCCTGGGAGGCTATTGTTGAGTTTCGCCAAACCCTGCTCTTTAGGCATAGATGAAGTGGTGACAGATGCACATGGAAGTGGTCAGATGAGACAGTTTATCTTCCGAATTGTTAAAAAACAATGGACGACAGGAGAATAGTAATCTCAATAATGGGGGGAAGAATGTTTCTTTAAGAGAAGTCTATGTCTTTTGATATGTAGTCACAATTCCGTCGACAGATGGTGGCATGGTATGATTCGGAGTGCTTGAAGGTGAAGCTGAACCAGACTGTTTGGTGATGAGCATTTCCATTAATCTCGTTTGTTGCTCAAGTAATAATTCCAATTTTGCAGGATCCATAGTTCTCTCGTCGCCAATCAATGTTATGTACTCTTCGCAAATGGGTAATGGGGTCGTTGCCAATCTTATGATGTGACTGAGTGTAAATATGCGCTAATGAGATATAACGTACAGACTGGTAAATTAACTGCCACACAAGCGTGTGAGTGGAAAAGTACTAAAGAGTACGAAAGGTGTGAAAGTGTATCTTGACTGTACAATTAAAGGGTATATATGAAATGACTAACACACATGAAGCAATTAGATAGACAGTAGTTTTTCTTACCATCATTGGATTCTGATTGAATGTAATGTCATGTGACAAAAAGGTCATACATTATATATGCCCAAACCAAGTTCACTTTTAGCAGTTTGAAAAAATTTGGGCATTGGGTATATGATATTCACTATATTAAGGTTTTTGTATTTCCCAATGATTAAAAAACAAAACTATATTGCTGTTTTTACTGACGTTTCGCTATTTAACGCTAATAGCTTTATCAAAGTATTATTAAGCCGGAATTCACAAAATCTTAGCATATATAACAAAGAGTTAAGGGGTGAGAAAATAGACTTAGGTCAAGTTAAAAGGACATATTGAAAGTCAAAATAACGATGAATATCACTAAACCAAATATCAAAGGTACGTCTATTATGATATCAAAACCAAAATAACTAACTTGATCATCGTTCGTCAGTCTGGGGTCATTTTTCGTCGTCAAGTTGGTCAATTGGTAAAGATAGCAAAACCAAGTGTAGACTGTTGGATTTGATCAGTGTGTGACATTATAAAAGTAGTGTGTGTTTGTATAGTGAACTTGCTTATCACATTCGTGTTGGTTTTGTCACTTCATGGGGGATGGGAGCGAGGTGTTGTGACCATGTCAGATTCTGTTCTAGTCTATCATTCCTGTTCAGACAATTTGGATTCCACTTGATATGGAGTGCTTCTGATATTAGAGGTTCTTTGTGGTTTATGAAGTTTTTCTGGATGATGATTTCAATATTGTCAAAATCAAAAACAATATCGTTTTGATTTTCATTCATGGGAAATTCAAAAACCTTTTTTATAAGTTCATACATTATTTATTTATTTAATGGACAGACCAAGCTTATTGTGAGTTATGATGGAATAACGATCAATATACACATGGCGAAATATATCAGACTGTCAAAACAAAGCAGACATCATGTGACTACATATCATCTTCTTTCGGAGAATATTAAGAACTAAACTACCTTAGAACTTTATATTCTTGTACAGCACCCTTTTTCGATAGAGAGGTTGAGGTTTCTTTATTATCGGTAAATATTATGGGTAAATGATAACTAATCATAATGAAAGTATCGTAAGCATATTTATTTGATAAACAAAAATTTTAGAAGATAAATTGCGAGGAGAATTACTTACTTCTCAGTTAGATCCTCTACCCTGACACGTATAGCATTCTTACTTTTTTTATTACTTCACGTTCCAAATGGAACGCAGGGCTTCAAGCTAAACGCTTAAAGTTTCTGTAGCAGTGTTTATTTTTACAGGATGAGGTTGCAAACCTCATACCCAACCTTTTCCTCTTTACCAGTTTTATTTCTCACTTAACGAGGTGAAGGAGCGCGTCGAACTCCGGACCATGGGCTTGATAGGCGAGCACCCTAACTGCTGTGCCATCGACACACAAGCATTCTTACTACAATAGGTAATTTGCATGCCTAGCAGTAGTAACATAATCAGTCAATATCACATGTACGATAATTAAGCAATAAGATTTAAAGAGTTGAAATATTTGTGGTAATGGAAACGAGCAGTTACACAACACGTGACTCATATATTGAAAAATAAGAAAAATTAGTGTGTGACCGAATTATTATTTATTATTATTTCCTTTAATTCCTAGAGGAATATAGGGATTCAGCCGCGCGTCTCCGTTGCATTCGGTTCTCTGCTAGAGTTTTACCCTGGCTCCAAGTTTGCCCACATGCTTTCATCTCCTCTTCACACGACCTCCTCAAAGTCACCCTTGCATTGACGACTGACTCGCCACTTCCCTTTCGAGTTCCACTCGAGCAATGGCTTGTCTAGTGATCTCACTTGATGGTTTCCTCAGATTATGGCCAATCCATCTCCATTTCTTCCTGCTTATTTGTTTCACAATCGGTTCCTGATGAGTTGGTTCGCTCCCGCAGATCCCTGTTGCTGGTCTTTTCTGGCCGGCCATCTGATCTTCAGTATTGAGCGAAGACAACTGGTAATGAAGGTCTGAAGTTTGTTTGAGATGTTCTTTATGACGCGCAGTGCAAGTCTCTGATCCGTATAGTAGCACTTACTTCACATTGGAGCTGGAAATCCGGATCTTATTTTTGATGCTGAGTGAGTACTGTTGACCTCCACACAGACTTGAGAGTAATGAAATCTTGTCTTGCTTTTCTGATCCACGCAGCTTTGATATCCTCGTCAGTTCCGTCCGCCTGTAGTTGAAACGATGCTTCCCAGGTCGGTAGGTAGGTAAAGGAGGTTGTTTCTTTCAGGTTCCTCCCATTTATGCTGGCTGATTGTTGTCTGTTGTTGTTTCTGTGGCTGTGGCTGTTGGTGTTGGCCAGGAATCTTCATCACCTCTGTTTTATCTATGTTCACCTGAAGGTCTCTCTTCTCTGGATGCTTGTTCTGCCAACTTGTTGGCTTTCACTTGCATATCTTCCAGTTTGTGGAGAATCATATATAACATATCAACGTCGAAGTCCAGATCCTCCAAGTTTTTTGTGTGAGTCCATCTTATGCCTTTTTCCTCATTGCCCGCTGTTTGTCGTATTATCCAATCTATTTCATTCAGGAAAATTAATTGGCGATAGTAGGCAGCCTTGTCTCACTCCCGTCTTCACTTCGAAGGATTCCACGTCAAGGTCAAGCGTGTGACCGTATAATGAAAGTCAATTACAGAATATCAGAGGTTTAACTAGAAATAATAATACGATACTTAAAAAATTATAGTGAGAGGAGTAAAGGGTCATTTTTTACATCCATATGAAAATGGTCAGTATAAACAAGGTACAAATTCTTCCCAACATCGATTCGGTTTCTACCATAGATACCAGTGGCTTCTGCTGTATGCAAAGGAATATATCGTAAAAGTATAATTAAGGTTAACAGGGATACCAATAATTACTCAGAATGCTTTATTTGTTTCAATATTCTATTCAGTATCAACAAGGTAATTTGAAATGGAACTACAGATCGATTTTGTTTGCACCATGAATTACTTACTATACAGGATTATATTCAGAAATCTGACGATGAAACTCCTAGCTGTATACCTAGTATAAGTGGTTTCACAGGGACAAGATTAGGCAGTTAATCCTAATTCCTCATAAGAAAAATAGGTTTGGTTATGAAGTGATAGGAATGAATGCTATTTTAATAAGTGTCTCAACTTCACCAACACTATTCTGATGAAACCATACTTTTAAGAACACCTTGTTTTTTGGGGTGGTTAACATATTAACTTTCTTAGACGATAAATTTGTCCTTTTATCAAAGAACTTCAGATATCCGATATTACTCAGCCCTCCATTCTATCAAACTACTCTAGCTGTATTAACCAAATACTTTACTAGAATGCACAAAATTCAAAAAGTAGATCTAGTAGTCCATCGATGTTGATCTCCTGCGTTTGCCTTTTTTAATTAATGTTTCATCTTTCTTCCTAGTCAACTTGACATCTAAGGATGAAGTATTCTCATTACTTTCTTTTTCAATCGTGAAATTTAACTACTACTATCTGTTGTCAAGTTGTTCAGGATGATTGTGGATTCCTTCAGCTTTTTTCCAAAATCAAGAATGTCATTCGTGCAATTAATATCAGTAAAAAGTTTGAGCATTGTGGATTAGATCAAATAAAGTATAATTATATTTTAATAGTTTACACACAATGATAAGTTTTGTTATTGGTAATATTTCGAGCAAAATTACTGCCCGTGTTCACACCACTGTTGGAATTGTTTTATTCACACATTTATGATTTGTACTCATATATATAGTTCATTATTATTATTTTTTGCTCATTCATGTTTGTGTGTGCATATGTGTGTTCAGAATTATACTCCACATTCATTCATGTTTTGTATTTAGAATTATATTCCAAGTTGTTGATAGTTGTACTGAGTCACCCTTGTTACATGTATCCGGTGTGACTTTAATGAATATCGATTCTGTTATGAGTCTTTCTTTCCATTTGTTCATGTTTGTTTTTAGAATACACACATTGTCCCAATCGATATTGTGGTTTTTGTCCCATGCATGTGCAGCTATCGATTTTTTCAAGATTTTTGTAAGCTTGTGTCCCTGTTGGTTGACCTTTAGTTTTAGGCGTTTATGTTCATTCACTCTTATTTTGAGTGATCTGGACGTTTGCCCCACATATTTAGTTGGACAGTCAGCACAAGATATTTTTTTATAAATCAAATTGTTTTTATCCATCATTTTTATGGGATCTTTCAGTGGATTTATTTTATTTTTGATTTAGATTCGTCGGTTTAAAGGTTGTTCGAATGCCGATATTTTTGAGGTTTCTTTGTATTGCCTCTGATGTACCATTTTTATATGGTATTGCGACTGTTTTTTTCCATTCTTCCTTCTTGTTATTCTCCGGTTTTACCCTCTTTTTTATATTATCTTTTATAAATTCTCTAGGGTAGTTGTTTTCGAGTAGCATTTTGAATAGGACTTTTATTTCTTTACGCTGGTCCTCTGGTGCTGTTGTAAGTCTACGTATTCTATCTGCAAGACCTTGTATTAATCCTCGTTTTACCGAGAGTGGATGAGCTGAGTGATAATCAAGGAATCTTCCAGTTTGTGTGGCTTTTCTATATATCGTTGTTTTTATGCTACCATCTGTCATTCTTTGTATTTTGCAATCTAACATGGGCAGTTCTCCAATTTCATTCTCGAATTCCATAGTGAATTTTATTGAGTCGACGTGGTTGTTTATGTGTGAGAAAAGTTTCTCAGTATCGTTTTTTTTTTCACTATTACTAGTGTGTCGTCTACATATCTCCACCAACATTTTAGTGATGATCTGAATGGTTTAAGGGCATTCTCCTCCCAATAATCCATGAATATGTCAGCTATAATTGGTGAGATAGGCGATCCCATAGCTACTCCCTCATTTTGTTGGTATATTTTTCCTTCGAATGTGAAATATGTTGTTGTCAGACAGAATTCTACCCCTTTTATTATTTCTTCTACGGATAACGAAGGAGGAACTAAAAGCACTTCAAGACATAAAAGCAGACAAATCCATTGTCATTACTCAAGCAGACAAAGGAAACACAACAGTAATACTTAACAAAACAACATATACTGAAAAGATGAATGAACATCTACAATCTGGACCCTATATCATAATGACTAAATCAGCTGAAACAATCATCAACAAAACAATGAAAGAAACAGCAAAGTTAGTTAGACAAATGAAAGAAGTAATTGGTAAGTCAAAATGGTTTGAAATTATGCCAAAATCCTGTAATGTACCTAGGATATATGGTAAAATAAAATTGCATAAAGAGGGATATCCAATAAGACCGATTGTAGACTTCAGAAACACACCAAAAAATTCATCGATAGCTGCACATGCATGGGACAAAAACCACAATATCGATTGGGACAATGTGTGTATTCTAAAAACAAACATGAACAAATGGAAAGAAAGACTCATAACAGAATCGATATTCATTAAAGTCACACCGGATACATGTAACAAGGGTGACTCAGTACAACTATCAACAACTTGGAATATAATTCTAAATACAAACACATGAATGAATGTGGAGTATAATTCTGAACACACATATGCACACACAAACATGGATGAGCAAAAAATAATAATAATGAACTATATATATGAGTACAAATCATAAATGTGTGAATAAAACAATTCCAACAGTGGTGTGAACACGGGCAGTAATTTTGCTCGAAATATTACCAATAACAAAATTTATCATTGTGTGTAAACTATTAAAATATAATTATACTTTATTTCATTCGTGCAACGTTAATCAAACTGCACTGCACTTAACACATGTTCCTAAACGCCATCCTGTAATTTTACACAGACAAAGTCAAATAGATTGTATTTGATGAATAACACTCATATTATTATTTCTGAATACAGATTATCCTCTATTGATTTCTATTCAAATGTCTAATCAATTCCACTCATGTATATAAATGAAGTAAAAGGTTGTGTGAGTGACTCGATATGATTATGAACAGCAATAGTTTGTGCTTGAAAAGTCATCAGTTAATATTACTGTATAGCAATGTCTGATTTACCAAAATAAAACCTTATCAAATAGAATTAGTTTGCACAATGGCTCACTAGCTACACGATGTATTCACCTAGAGAATTCTTTGTTTAAACTAAATGTATATTCATTTAATGACACGAAAAAATTTTTTTTACAGTTGTTACAGAAATCCAAACATCAGACTTTACTATTTCTGCTTACCGTATACAAAACCCTTTGATTTTATCAGAGTTACCAAACATTTTCACTCATGGTGCAATTGAATAAAGAAGGAAATTCTATTGACTGAACATATAAGTATACCCGCTATTGTAGGGAAACATGGACTGAACTAATAAAAATTTTCAGTGCATCTGAGATAACATGATCATAAGTGGTTACGTTACGGGAAATACTCATACACTTAAACTGAACAGAAATGCACTACAATGTCTTTCGAAACGTCAAGTCGCAGAACCAATATTAATGGTTGCTTCTAAGTTGTCTTACATTATTAAAGGGAAACGAGAAGACAGGAATATCCTGTCTGGACCGACGTGAAGAATCTAGAACACCTGGATTTCGCGTATGATTTATGTTTGATGTCACACAAAATCGAAGACTTACAAGTGAACACCTAAAAACTGGTCGAAGAAGCAGCAAAGACAGGACTCCAGGTAAACATAGACAAGACGGAGGTTATGAAAATAACCAACCAACAACAGCAACAACATCCAACGTCAATCACCATCAACGGGAGGGATTTGAAAGAGGTTACTTCATTCACTTATCCAGGGGGCATTGTCTCAACTACAGGAGGAACGGACGAGGATGTCGAATCGAGAATCAGGAAGGCGAGAAACACATTCATCAACCTGGAACCAACCTGGAAATCTTCGTCACTCAGCATCAACAACAAAATTCGTTAGGATTTTCAATACAAACAACGTCAAGTCAGTTCTTCTATACCGAACGGATCAGAAACTTGGCGGGCGGGTCACAAAGAAGATTTCCAACAGCCTGTTGCAGACCAGACCTTCATCAACAACTGTCTCCGCTCTATACTGAAGATCAGATGACCGGGCCGGAAAGAATCACCAACAAGAGACTATGGGAAAAAACAAAACAAGAACCAGTCGCCACCCAACAAATATGCAGGAGAAAGTGAGGATGGATTGGGCACTCGCTCGCTGAGGAGGCCTATGGGTGACATCGCGCGCACGTCAGGCCATTACTCGAGTGGAACCCGAAAGGGAATAGGCGAGTAGGACGTCCAAGGGTGACATAGAGGAGATCGTGCGAAGAGGATTTGAAACAGTATGGACTAACATGGATGCAAGTGAAAAGTACAGCGGAAGACAGAAGCAAGTGGAGACGTGTAGTTGAAGCCCTATGTTCCACTAGGAACCCAAGGGAACAATAATAAATAATAATAATTAAAGGTGGTGGATAAACTAACTAAATTGATATTGAATCACACATATATGAATGCTGATTAGTGTTACTTTATCTTATTGGCATAATTAATAGTCACAGATTTTATTACTGTTAACTATGTTACCCTGTAATGTGAGTCGCAATAGTGATATGGTTTTTTACGTTCTATTTTTCTGCATTAAGTAATACTACTCTAAAACTTGTTAGTAGTATATTTTGAAATAGCCAAAAACCGTTTTCGTTTAATAATTTGTGTATCTACAAAATGTTGTGCTGCCTAAGTGTAATAAAGACTATAATAAACTTGTTTTTACCCGTTAAATTCAAATGCGCTGATTGAATTGTGAGAGTGTAGATTTGACAAATGCCAAGTAGCTTCACCTTTTGCAACATAATAACTTTTCAAATCGGTGGCATGGAAATCATACATCTGCCTTATTATACAGTTATTCTCATTGTTCAAATAACTGGAGAGTAGTTTAGGTTTTATTAATTGGTAACACGAACTTTCATTCCACTTAATACGAACCGCTGGAGAATAAACATCAACGTTTTCATGATTTGTATGATCACATAGTAAGTGAAGGAGTAAATGTTTCAGAGTATTCAAATTTCCAGTTGATTGATAATATTACGCTGGAATGCTTGGTCTCTATTAGTAAGTAAGCTCTTGATACGGACGTTTCAACGTCTTCTGTTGTTTTAAGTCTTATCATTTAGATGATAGTGATTAGCAAAGGGATGCAGGGCGTCCATTTCATCCCACTTGGGACTCGTCGGCTGGATATACTTGAGTTCTCAGTAAGTGATGTTGTTCCCACTGAGTGTCAAAACAGATAAAACACTCGTCCTAGGTTCAACTTTACTATCAACCAAATAGGACTAAGTAGTAAATGACTATAGCAATAACATTGTTATCTGGCGGCCTGCATGAATTACTGAACAACCTGAATCCCTACTGAACACAACACTTCATATTTTTCTCTAATTCTTATTGTCTTAACCACTCTTCTATGTCTTTTCACTCTCAGAATGTACTAACTCACATTTATGATCGACTTTAAAGCTATTGGTATGCATTTCCCAGAGATCAATGAAAGCTTTCACGGAGGATACCCATTGAGTCATGAAGAAAATAAAAGACGGATTCAGCGAAGAAAATTTTCTTTATCGACGAAATCATCTTCAGAGGCTGTACAGTCGTATTTATACTTAGAAGAATGTATAGTGGTCTATTATTGAAAAATAGGGGTGACATAATTGCTGTAATTAATCATAAGAAAAGCCCGAAAGAATTCAGACTGTGCCGAAGAAACCGCTCTTTATGAGTGTTGAATTTAAAGGTGATACTGCAGCTGAGATCTTGAAGAATCGCTTACGCAGATCACTGAGGAAAGCCTTCTTTATGGCTGAGCTACGTATCAATTTCTACAACCGACGAATGATCAACGGATGTGTAAAGGATAAGCTGCCGCTTTGGGCCACCTCAATGTGTGTTTATAAATTCACATGCTCGTGTGGAGCAAGTTATATTGGCCGCACAAAGCGCACGCTTTCCAAACGCATCTCTGAACATTATCCGGCATGGTTAGCAAAGGGACAATACAAGACAATTACTAGCTCAATTCTCGAGCATTTGGTGAACTCAGGCCACGTAGCTCCACCAGAGTCGTCTTTCAGCATCATCTACAAAGTGAAGCCAAATTGTACAAAAGGCGTCAGGTTCCGGCTTTTGTGTATGGCGGAGGCGCTGGCAATACATCAATACAACCCTGATCTCTGTATACAGAAAAAGTTTGTCCAGTCTCTTATTCTACCTTGGTCTTAACCTCTTCACTTATCCTTCCCTGTTAAAAAATATTTTTGATTTTGTTCTTAATCTTTAATTTCACTTTTAGTTTGCTTTTGCTTTAATAATTAATTCACTATTATCAATTTCATATATTTTCACACCTTCTTCACACTTGTTAAATTGACACTCTAATAACTTTATTCTCACTCAAGAGCAATTTTAACCTTTTCTAACTTCTATCTTTGTTCCGTCAAGTACCATGTAATTTACAACTTTTAATTTTCACCTCTAAAGCCACTTATGATTAATTACAGCAATTATGTCACCCCCTATTATTCAATAATAGACCACTATACATTCTTCTAAGTATAAATACGACTGTACAGCCTCTGAAGATGATTTCGTCGATAAAGAAAATTTTCTTCGCTGAATCCGTCTTTCATTTTCTTCATGACTCAATGGGTATTTTCCGTGATTTGAAACAGAGCAAGAACCCTGTGACAGTGAAAGAACTTGATACGTTTCTTAAGTTTTCTGTCAAGCTTGCCATAGCGAATGCGAGAATCAGTTTTCTGAAGAGCTGTATCGATAAGAAAGAATATCCCAAACACTTCTGGAAATGTCTTCGTCGCAATCATATTCACCCAAACCATCGCTCTTTGAAACGTCATACACTGAACGTCATCGATGAAATAAAATCTCGCCTACCGGAGATAGAGAGAAACATTTCACTAAGAACACATGCTCTATATGAGCTGACAGAAGACGAGCAGAGAAGTTTCATGGACTACATCGAGTCAGTTTCAAGAAGACGCTGTGAAGATGTAAACCTGAAACTCGCGAACAGTCTCAAAGCCGCTGACACTTACTCTTGTTTTCCTGCCAAACCAGAAAAATACGTCTTCAACTACTCTAGTATATCATTGACTCCTGTCCAATTGCAAGCCTTGTCGTTGGGTCCAAAATTCTGCGATATTTCGACAAACTCGAGTGACTTGGATATCAAAGTCCAGTTTGAAGCACTGATCCAACAGACAAATGACCTTTCTGCAGCGTCCAACAAATCATATGATCAATTCAAGTCTACGGTATTAAATAGCTGCCATCAGTACATCAACACGCAACCAAAAGCCAGAAGATTGATTTTAGCCGAGCACAGAAAGCAATTGCGTGAGATTCTAAAGAACAAAGATTTGGTTGTGACACACCCCGACAAAGGTTCTGGCATTGTCCTGATGGATCGCCAAGACTACATCGATAAAATGTTATCAGTCTTGTCAGATGAAAACAAATTTTCAAAAGAAAGTAGCCAGAAAGACCGAACGGAACAAATTGAAAGCAAGATAACACAAATGCTGAAGAATATGAAGAACGAATCGATTATCAGCTCTGAATTATTCGAGCAAATACGACCCTCCGGTTCCGTGATTCCCCGTTTATATGGCCTGCCAAAAGTGCACAAAGAGAACGTGCCACTACGTCCAATCCTGGACATGAAAAATTCTCCATATCATGCTACTGCCAAATGGCTCACAGAAATCCTCCTACCTATCAGAAATAATCTCTGCAAGCATAGTGTTTCTGATTCGTTTGAATTCGTCGATTCAATAGATGATGCTAATGTATCTGGGAAGAAAATGATATCTATGGATGTTACTTCGCTTTTCACCAACGTTCCCCTCACTGAAACTATCTGCTTTTTATGCAAATTCATTGAAGATAATAATGTGGACGTATGTGTTCCGATACACTACTTAAAGGAACTACTTTTGAGGTGCACTCTAAATGTCCAATTCAAATTCAACAACACGATATATAGACAAAGAGATGGAGTAGCAATGGGGTCACCACTGGGTCCTTTACTTGCAGATTGCTTCTTGGCCAGTTTGGAGAATAGTATTTTATGGCCTACTATCGACAGTTTCCATCTGTACCTAAGATACATGGATGATACCTTCATCATATGTGACGACAATACTGACGTCGAATTGATAACTAATGAATTCAACAGCTGCCATCATGCCATCAAATTCACGTCGGAATCAGAGAATAACTCGGAATTCCACTTTTTGGATGTTTTTCTAAAGAGGAGATCTGATGGCTCTCTTCAAAGATCGATCTACAGGAAACCAACATGGAATGGTCAGTACACAAATTTCCATAGCTGGGTCCCTTTAAGAAGAAAGAGAAATTTGATCCATTCCCTATCCTCAAGAATAAGGAGGATATGTTCAAGTGATACAATCGATGGGGAATTGGAGCGACTCAGACAAGTTCTCTTAGAGAATGGATATCCTCCAAGATTCATCGAGAAAAATATGAAGCTAAGAGAAAAGCCCGAAAGAATTCAGACTGTGCCGAAGAAACCGCTCTTTATGAGTGTTGAATTTAAAGGTGATACTGCAGCTGAGATCTTGAAGAATCGCTTACGCAGATCACTGAGGAAAGCCTTCTTTATGGCTGAGCTACGTATCAATTTCTACAACCGACGAATGATCAACGGATGTGTAAAGGATAAGCTGCCGCTTTGGGCCACCTCAATGTGTGTTTATAAATTCACATGCTCGTGTGGAGCAAGTTATATTGGCCGCACAAAGCGCACGCTTTCCAAACGCATCTCTGAACATTATCCGGCATGGTTAGCAAAGGGACAATACAAGACAATTACTAGCTCAATTCTCGAGCATTTGGTGAACTCAGGCCACGTAGCTCCACCAGAGTCGTCTTTCAGCATCATCTACAAAGTGAAGCCAAATTGTACAAAAGGCGTCAGGTTCCGGCTTTTGTGTATGGCGGAGGCGCTGGCAATACATCAATACAACCCTGATCTCTGTATACAGAAAAAGTTTGTCCAGTCTCTTATTCTACCTTGGTCTTAACCTCTTCACTTATCCTTCCCTGTTAAAAAATATTTTTGATTTTGTTCTTAATCTTTAATTTCACTTTTAGTTTGCTTTTGCTTTAATAATTAATTCACTATTATCAATTTCATATATTTTCACACCTTCTTCACACTTGTTAAATTGACACTCTAATAACTTTATTCTCACTCAAGAGCAATTTTAACCTTTTCTAACTTCTATCTTTGTTCCGTCAAGTACCATGTAATTTACAACTTTTAATTTTCACCTCTAAAGCCACTTATGATTAATTACAGCAATTATGTCACCCCCTATTATTCAATAATAGACCACTATACATTCTTCTAAGTATAAATACGACTGTACAGCCTCTGAAGATGATTTCGTCGATAAAGAAAATTTTCTTCGCTGAATCCGTCTTTCATTTTCTTCATGACTCAATGGGTATTTTCCGTGATTTGAAACAGAGCAAGAACCCTGTGACAGTGAAAGAACTTGATACGTTTCTTAAGTTTTCTGTCAAGCTTGCCATAGCGAATGCGAGAATCAGTTTTCTGAAGAGCTGTATCGATAAGAAAGAATATCCCAAACACTTCTGGAAATGTCTTCGTCGCAATCATATTCACCCAAACCATCGCTCTTTGAAACGTCATACACTGAACGTCATCGATGAAATAAAATCTCGCCTACCGGAGATAGAGAGAAACATTTCACTAAGAACACATGCTCTATATGAGCTGACAGAAGACGAGCAGAGAAGTTTCATGGACTACATCGAGTCAGTTTCAAGAAGACGCTGTGAAGATGTAAACCTGAAACTCGCGAACAGTCTCAAAGCCGCTGACACTTACTCTTGTTTTCCTGCCAAACCAGAAAAATACGTCTTCAACTACTCTAGTATATCATTGACTCCTGTCCAATTGCAAGCCTTGTCGTTGGGTCCAAAATTCTGCGATATTTCGACAAACTCGAGTGACTTGGATATCAAAGTCCAGTTTGAAGCACTGATCCAACAGACAAATGACCTTTCTGCAGCGTCCAACAAATCATATGATCAATTCAAGTCTACGGTATTAAATAGCTGCCATCAGTACATCAACACGCAACCAAAAGCCAGAAGATTGATTTTAGCCGAGCACAGAAAGCAATTGCGTGAGATTCTAAAGAACAAAGATTTGGTTGTGACACACCCCGACAAAGGTTCTGGCATTGTCCTGATGGATCGCCAAGACTACATCGATAAAATGTTATCAGTCTTGTCAGATGAAAACAAATTTTCAAAAGAAAGTAGCCAGAAAGACCGAACGGAACAAATTGAAAGCAAGATAACACAAATGCTGAAGAATATGAAGAACGAATCGATTATCAGCTCTGAATTATTCGAGCAAATACGACCCTCCGGTTCCGTGATTCCCCGTTTATATGGCCTGCCAAAAGTGCACAAAGAGAACGTGCCACTACGTCCAATCCTGGACATGAAAAATTCTCCATATCATGCTACTGCCAAATGGCTCACAGAAATCCTCCTACCTATCAGAAATAATCTCTGCAAGCATAGTGTTTCTGATTCGTTTGAATTCGTCGATTCAATAGATGATGCTAATGTATCTGGGAAGAAAATGATATCTATGGATGTTACTTCGCTTTTCACCAACGTTCCCCTCACTGAAACTATCTGCTTTTTATGCAAATTCATTGAAGATAATAATGTGGACGTATGTGTTCCGATACACTACTTAAAGGAACTACTTTTGAGGTGCACTCTAAATGTCCAATTCAAATTCAACAACACGATATATAGACAAAGAGATGGAGTAGCAATGGGGTCACCACTGGGTCCTTTACTTGCAGATTGCTTCTTGGCCAGTTTGGAGAATAGTATTTTATGGCCTACTATCGACAGTTTCCATCTGTACCTAAGATACATGGATGATACCTTCATCATATGTGACGACAATACTGACGTCGAATTGATAACTAATGAATTCAACAGCTGCCATCATGCCATCAAATTCACGTCGGAATCAGAGAATAACTCGGAATTCCACTTTTTGGATGTTTTTCTAAAGAGGAGATCTGATGGCTCTCTTCAAAGATCGATCTACAGGAAACCAACATGGAATGGTCAGTACACAAATTTCCATAGCTGGGTCCCTTTAAGAAGAAAGAGAAATTTGATCCATTCCCTATCCTCAAGAATAAGGAGGATATGTTCAAGTGATACAATCGATGGGGAATTGGAGCGACTCAGACAAGTTCTCTTAGAGAATGGATATCCTCCAAGATTCATCGAGAAAAATATGAAGCTAAGAGAAAAGCCCGAAAGAATTCAGACTGTGCCGAAGAAACCGCTCTTTATGAGTGTTGAATTTAAAGGTGATACTGCAGCTGAGATCTTGAAGAATCGCTTACGCAGATCACTGAGGAAAGCCTTCTTTATGGCTGAGCTACGTATCAATTTCTACAGCCGACGAATGATCAACGGATGTGTAAAGGATAAGCTGCCGCTTTGGGCCACCTCAATGTGTGTTTATAAATTCACATGCTCGTGTGGAGCAAGTTATATTGGCCGCACAAAGCGCACGCTTTCCAAACGCATCTCTGAACATTATCCGGCATGGTTAGCAAAGGGACAATACAAGACAATTACTAGCTCAATTCTCGAGCATTTGGTGAACTCAGGCCACGTAGCTCCACCAGAGTCGTCTTTCAGCATCATCTACAAAGTGAAGCCAAATTGTACAAAAGGCGTCAGGTTCCGGCTTTTGTGTATGGCGGAGGCGCTGGCAATACATCAATACAACCCTGATCTCTGTATACAGAAAAAGTTTGTCCAGTCTCTTATTCTACCTTGGTCTTAACCTCTTCACTTATCCTTCCCTGTTAAAAAATATTTTTGATTTTGTTCTTAATCTTTAATTTCACTTTTAGTTTGCTTTTGCTTTAATAATTAATTCACTATTATCAATTTCATATATTTTCACACCTTCTTCACACTTGTTAAATTGACACTCTAATAACTTTATTCTCACTCAAGAGCAATTTTAACCTTTTCTAACTTCTATCTTTGTTCCGTCAAGTACCATGTAATTTACAACTTTTAATTTTCACCTCTAAAGCCACTTATGATTAATTACAGCAATTATGTCACCCCCTATTATTCAATAATAGACCACTATACATTCTTCTAAGTATAAATACGACTGTACAGCCTCTGAAGATGATTTCGTCGATAAAGAAAATTTTCTTCGCTGAATCCGTCTTTTATTTTCTTCATGACTCAATGGGTATTTTCCGTGATTTGAAACAGAGCAAGAACCCTGTGACAGTGAAAGAACTTGATACGTTTCTTAAGTTTTCTGTCAAGCTTGCCATAGCGAATGCGAGAATCAGTTTTCTGAAGAGCTGTATCGATAAGAAAGAATATCCCAAACACTTCTGGAAATGTCTTCGTCGCAATCATATTCACCCAAACCATCGCTCTTTGAAACGTCATACACTGAACGTCATCGATGAAATAAAATCTCGCCTACCGGAGATAGAGAGAAACATTTCACTAAGAACACATGCTCTATATGAGCTGACAGAAGACGAGCAGAGAAGTTTCATGGACTACATCGAGTCAGTTTCAAGAAGACGCTGTGAAGATGTAAACCTGAAACTCGCGAACAGTCTCAAAGCCGCTGACACTTACTCTTGTTTTCCTGCCAAACCAGAAAAATACGTCTTCAACTACTCTAGTATATCATTGACTCCTGTCCAATTGCAAGCCTTGTCGTTGGGTCCAAAATTCTGCGATATTTCGACAAACTCGAGTGACTTGGATATCAAAGTCCAGTTTGAAGCACTGATCCAACAGACAAATGACCTTTCTGCAGCGTCCAACAAATCATATGATCAATTCAAGTCTACGGTATTAAATAGCTGCCATCAGTACATCAACACGCAACCAAAAGCCAGAAGATTGATTTTAGCCGAGCACAGAAAGCAATTGCGTGAGATTCTAAAGAACAAAGATTTGGTTGTGACACACCCCGACAAAGGTTCTGGCATTGTCCTGATGGATCGCCAAGACTACATCGATAAAATGTTATCAGTCTTGTCAGATGAAAACAAATTTTCAAAAGAAAGTAGCCAGAAAGACCGAACGGAACAAATTGAAAGCAAGATAACACAAATGCTGAAGAATATGAAGAACGAATCGATTATCAGCTCTGAATTATTCGAGCAAATACGACCCTCCGGTTCCGTGATTCCCCGTTTATATGGCCTGCCAAAAGTGCACAAAGAGAACGTGCCACTACGTCCAATCCTGGACATGAAAAATTCTCCATATCATGCTACTGCCAAATGGCTCACAGAAATCCTCCTACCTATCAGAAATAATCTCTGCAAGCATAGTGTTTCTGATTCGTTTGAATTCGTCGATTCAATAGATGATGCTAATGTATCTGGGAAGAAAATGATATCTATGGATGTTACTTCGCTTTTCACCAACGTTCCCCTCACTGAAACTATCTGCTTTTTATGCAAATTCATTGAAGATAATAATGTGGACGTATGTGTTCCGATACACTACTTAAAGGAACTACTTTTGAGGTGCACTCTAAATGTCCAATTCAAATTCAACAACACGATATATAGACAAAGAGATGGAGTAGCAATGGGGTCACCACTGGGTCCTTTACTTGCAGATTGCTTCTTGGCCAGTTTGGAGAATAGTATTTTATGGCCTACTATCGACAGTTTCCATCTGTACCTAAGATACATGGATGATACCTTCATCATATGTGACGACAATACTGACGTCGAATTGATAACTAATGAATTCAACAGCTGCCATCATGCCATCAAATTCACGTCGAAATCAGAGAATAACTCGGAATTCCACTTTTTGGATGTTTTTCTAAAGAGGAGATCTGATGGCTCTCTTCAAAGATCGATCTACAGGAAACCAACATGGAATGGTCAGTACACAAATTTCCATAGCTGGGTCCCTTTAAGAAGAAAGAGAAATTTGATCCATTCCCTATCCTCAAGAATAAGGAGGATATGTTCAAGTGATACAATCGATGGGGAATTGGAGCGACTCAGACAAGTTCTCTTAGAGAATGGATATCCTCCAAGATTCATCGAGAAAAATATGAAGCTAAGAGAAAAGCCCGAAAGAATTCAGACTGTGCCGAAGAAACCGCTCTTTATGAGTGTTGAATTTAAAGGTGATACTGCAGCTGAGATCTTGAAGAATCGCTTACGCAGATCACTGAGGAAAGCCTTCTTTATGGCTGAGCTACGTATCAATTTCTACAGCCGACGAATGATCAACGGATGTGTAAAGGATAAGCTGCCGCTTTGGGCCACCTCAATGTGTGTTTATAAATTCACATGCTCGTGTGGAGCAAGTTATATTGGCCGCACAAAGCGCACGCTTTCCAAACGCATCTCTGAACATTATCCGGCATGGTTAGCAAAGGGACAATACAAGACAATTACTAGCTCAATTCTCGAGCATTTGGTGAACTCAGGCCACGTAGCTCCACCAGAGTCGTCTTTCAGCATCATCTACAAAGTGAAGCCAAATTGTACAAAAGGCGTCAGGTTCCGGCTTTTGTGTATGGCGGAGGCGCTGGCAATACATCAATACAACCCTGATCTCTGTATACAGAAAAAGTTTGTCCAGTCTCTTATTCTACCTTGGTCTTAACCTCTTCACTTATCCTTCCCTGTTAAAAAATATTTTTGATTTTATTCTTAATCTTTAATTTCACTTTTAGTTTGCTTTTGCTTTAATAATTAATTCACTATTATCAATTTCATATATTTTCACACCTTCTTCACACTTGTTAAATTGACACTCTAATAACTTTATTCTCACTCAAGAGCAATTTTAACCTTTTCTAACTTCTATCTTTGTTCCGTCAAGTACCATGTAATTTACAACTTTTAATTTTCACCTCTAAAGCCACTTATGATTAATTACAGCAATTATGTCACCCCCTATTATTCAATAATAGACCACTATACATTCTTCTAAGTATAAATACGACTGTACAGCCTCTGAAGATGATTTCGTCGATAAAGAAAATTTTCTTCGCTGAATCCGTCTTTTATTTTCTTCATATCACGGAGGATTATTCCATGCTTCATATCGGATTGCATATTGTGTCACTTGATGTCATATAGATTGCTACTTTAACTTGAAGATCCTGTATGAAGAGAACATAATATGCATAAATATTACACACCGTGAATTCTGTACATTGCGTAGACATTTTGTTCAGCAGTTTTCGAATACTTAATGCATATATTACTTGTGTCTTTTAAGTGAGTAATCAGTTTACTAATCATTTCAATAATTGAAGGCGGTCAGTTATATAGATTCATTGGGTTTTGTCACTCAGTGAATTTACAGATCGGTGTATACAAGAAAAGTGATTTCAAGTTTAATATTTAGCCAGGATTAAATCAGCGATAAAATTAGCATAATTGAATAGAGCATCTAAACATCGGCCACAATAGGAATTACATCTCTCACTGACTCCTAGTTTAGAAGTAGGAGTGAAGTAGTGGAGCACGTTGACGGCTTCACTTATTTAGGAAGTTGCATCAGCCAGTATCAACGGGGTGATCGTCGACGAAATCTCAGCCCACTGTCCCCATTTCTATCCCATTTCATCATAGATACACTAATGGACTTAACCCTCATTGCTGACTTCAGTGACTCAGGGATTGACTTATCACCAGAGAATAACCTCGTCGACTTAGAATATGCAGACCATATAGTCCTTCTGGGTGGAGATGCTGACAAAATAGAGCAGTCTTCTGAACACCTTGAGCAGCAGAAATCTTAGAATGTTAAGCATGCGATTCGCTCCTGCCAACTGTAAGATGATGCTACAGGACTGGACAGGACCACATTGACTCCTAGCCCAGAGGTAGGGATTGAAGTGATAGAGCACGCTGACCGCTTTACGTATTTGGCAAGCTGCGTCAGTCAGTGCCAATGGGGTGATTGCTGACGAAGCCTCAGCACGGATACAGAAGGCTAGTTTCGCATATGCCGATTCACGCCGTCTCTGGCACAGATGTGTTATTCAGCTGGCTTTCGACCAAATGGCGTGCGTACCGCTCAGCAGTCCTCTCAGTCCTCCTTTATAGCTGTGAGATCTGGAGATTGAGAAAGGAAGACATGAAGACGCTAGCTGTCAATGATCATAGGTGCCTGCGCTCTATCTCCCGTGTTAAGTGGTATAATATTGAGGTTAGGCGTTCAGTGCTGAGTGAGGAGGGAAATCAATCGACGAGGCTATGAAGGTACACTGATTGAGATGGTTAGGACATGTGTTACGTATGCCTAGTCATCGCCTTCGTCGACGAGCGATGTTAGCTGATATAGGGTCAGGCTGGAAAAGAGCTAGCGGCCTGACCAGTCAATGAAATCCACAACAGTTAGTTTAAGCCACGTAGGAAGATGTAGACGTCCTGTTGGGGTCCTCGGGACGGTAAAAACCAATGGTGAGAAACAATTGGTGACATGGTTCGAAATCGTTCTCAATGGCTGGTGTAGATGCATCCACTCCCTGTGACTTATGATTTCCAATGAAACTATATAGTTCTTCATTATTACTATTCATTTGTCTCACATCTCTGTTTATTGTCTCTATTATGTATTTCTTCTACTTTCTTCTCTTGCTTTGTGTGGTGATTTACGTGTGGCGACTTGAACTGGTGCACATCGGTGCAAAGTTCTATGTTGAAAACAGATAGACAGACAATCACATCTCTGCTTCCAAAAGTTACTCTGGTGGTAATAAACTCAAAGGCAGGAGAATATGTACTTCAGATTAGAGTTTCATTTTTGGCAAATTCAAGCATACACCAGCATTAAAATAAAATTTTCTGTTATAGTAAATTTACTACAGTATTTATTCAGTAGTATTTCAGTCTTCGAAAAGAGACCCTAAGGAAAGAATCACAGTGGTTAGTACTTATTTCAAACGTGAAATGTAGCATTAGAACACTTTTAAACCTAGTTCGTTGCATAAAAAAGTGCTAATAACAATCAAACTGGTTAACATGTACAGATTTTTATTTATAAAATGTTATTCCGTGTCTCTGCTATTATATATGCAGTTTAATATGCACCTTCCTTCCAAAAATTAAATAATCATTCGATAATTAAAAGATGTAGACAGACACAAAGGATTCAATCTATTGTTTATTCTAAGTGCACCAGCTTGATATTATCTAGTGTAAAAATTAACAATAACACTTTCTTTGTACGTATGTCACTTAACTCTTTAAACGTTTATGTAAAACAGCTTCGTGGTGAGTCATAATACAGTAAGTTAATTTGCCGCTGTTTACGCTTCCCTATATAACAGTAAGTAAAGTTTAAAAGTCATCCTGTTCATCAACAATAGATAACTTTTTTTTCTATTTGATTTATTTTGATTATAGCTTGAAACGACACAGTATTTTTGGTACAAGTATGGAATATTCAGCATGTGATATCGGTAGCCCAAATTTTACAGGCCAACCATAGATATCAGGTGTGCGTCGGCAGGGGATGGAATCCCGGACCATCTGCATGGTCAGCGAGAATCCTAACCACCACTGTGCCACTGACGCAAGTCAACTATATTGGTGTACGCACGGTAATCAGCACTAAAATCAATGAGTGTTAATGATTTTAACTTTATCTTCATACTTCATGAAAAATTATACCCTGCATTTAAACAACTAAAGTCCTACTGCGGCGAGTGGTACTGAAAAGATTTATCAGTAGTATGTATATACATAAGGAGACATTCATCGACATAAAAGGATCGAATATCAAGGAGATACATTTCACATCAGAGTAGGCAAGTGATACAGCGTTGTGGAGATACACGGAGAGACGTGAGAGGAACAGAAAGAAACACAATACTAAGGAAGGATGAAAGTAGCACAACATGGAAGATCTGTGCAAATGGCGCGTTGAAGATAAGGTATACATAATTTGACTATATGGGTGCGTACTGTCGATGATTGCCATACTAGGATGAAACAGCTAGCTGTTCAGTACTTCCAGGTTTTAAATGGTTCTCTAACTGATGTCAATCCGTGGTCACAGTCGTTAGAATTCCTATTTGCTGATGGTGAATTTGCATTTATTAAGATAATTTAGTTTATAAACCTTCAGAACACCAGAAGCTACAACTGATACTTTCTAAGCCTTTTGGCGAAATAAACCTGCATCAGGAAAAGATACTATGCAGTAAGATAGATAAGTAAGCCCTAAAAGTTCAGTACAACTAAATGGTGCTTCATGCTCCAGTTAGAGCTTGAAAATACAATAATTATTAAGGACAGAAACATAGAATTTAATTCTATATAGGCAATACGATATAAAAAAATGGATGAGGAAATAATTTCATGCTACATGCGGCAGTAGTAGTTTAAGAGACTGGCCAGTTCTTTCGATTGTGAACAGTGAAGGAAGTAGATATTTTAAAGTGGCCTAATCACAATTAATAAGTCATATTAAGCTACTGAAATAAAAAGCTTCCTTAGAAAACAAATCTATTAGTTGATCTTTTGATGTTTATACCGATAAGTTTCCATGTTCACAATCTCTGAATGCCATGCCAGCATTATATATATATGCCTAATCCCAAGCGAGTGAGTCAATTGATAATATACACAAACGATGTCAACAAAGTACTTTTACCTGCATATGTATAACAGCTAAAAGCAGGTGTAAAGATGCTAAGAGTCAAATTTCTGGTAACTAATAACTCTCAATTTCCTCAATTAGAACTCAAAAAACTTTACAAGTTGCATTATTTATCAATATGGCTTATATGCACAGATACTTCTTCATCACTGCTTACTGACATATAGAAATATGGGCCCTTATTACATGTTTACCAATAAGTGATAGCTGGTATCCAGGAGGTATAATTGTTTTACCGTGAAAGAAAGCAATTTCATGAATTGTTCCCCACATATTTTTTATGGATGGATTCCCTCAGAAAACCAAGTGAAAAAATTAGGCTGACTATCTTAAGTTTATTTCGTACCAATGGAGATTTCTATCTCAACTAGGTGTTTGTGATGTGATTTTGTTCTGTGAGCTTGGTGGTTTAATTACCGAGGAGGATAAGCAACAAGGGACTGTAGCCACAAACTAGCTAGAAATCTATTTGGCACCAGATATGCAGAAGGACATTCAAGAGATATCACACGCCAGAACCTCGATGGGAGCCTAAATGCGACGTGACAGGTTGGAAAGGATGCGAGACACTGGCATGTAGAAGATCATCTGAAGAGGAAATGATAGCTAATGGGCAATTTTGGTGCCGGCTAAAAACCGTAGGAGTGAGTCGAGTACATTGGATACAGGCTGCTAAATCCCTATTTTCTATTTGGAACACACATACATATTTAAGGATCAGCGATGATCTACTGGTTTCAGAATTTACTTCAAAAATGTATCAGATCAAAAGCATGAGAGACTAAAACGACTGCAATAACTGTACAAATTTAAGTAGTTCTGCTTGGAAAAAGTTTCCGAAAGCATGAACTGAAATAACTCCGTAAGTATGGATTCATAGGCATTCTGAAGGTGATCGGATGACATTTATTGTAGGTAAAGGAATAACTGGAAATCCGATGATTTTTTGACTTCCATAAACATGTCAGCTATTATAATAATAGTACTATTTCAATTTATGGTTTGATGTTTAGCTCAATCTACCTACTTCTTCAAAAAAACTGAATTTCATGGACAATCGTTCTGGAAAATATTGTTTATACTTCCTAAGCAACCACTAATTTTATAATGATTCATACGGATCCATGTTGTCCCGGACGTTCATATGCACCTCTGGTGTGAATATTTGTAATCTTTTGATGCACAGCACAACCATATTTAAGTATTAGTTTATGGGGATTTGATTGATTGGTTACAGGATTTCATCACGAGTTGACATTGGTTAGAGAACCATTGGAAAATCTAGGAGAACTGAATAACTGTTTCATCCCAGATTGGGACTCTTTAGCACCACGAACCCACTGCCAGAGTTCAAACCCATGACCTTCTGGTTACAAGGTGAGCTCGTAGATCACTAGGCCACTGGAACCCGATCCAATGGCCCATGAATTCTAACTTCTGCCAGTTCACGACATAGCGCGACCTCTAGCCAATGTCTTCGGCGAGTATTTGTCCTCACACCCAACCTGCTGCACCCTACTGGTCATGACTACCCACAAGAGCCCAGGTAACTATCCACCTGAATAGGGCCAGTCGCCAGTAAGCACCTCATCGTTTGTAGGGATTCGATTGATTGGTTAGAGGATTTCATCATGAGCTGACACTGGTTAGAGAAACATTGGAAAACCTGAGAGCTCGCCTTGTAACCAGAAGGTAATAGGTTAGGACCCTGGTGGGAGCGTACTGCCTAAAGTCTCAAAGTAAGCTGATGAAACAGCTTTCCAGTACTCCCACGTTTTCCAGTGGTTCTCTAACCGATGTCAGCTCAAGACAAAATCCTGTTAACAGTCATATTTTGTTGTTTTTCACTATACTACTAGCTGAGGATTAAGTAGACAGTTAAATTTCAGAGAACCGATTATATGAGTGAGCTGTGAGAAAAACTGAAATCCGGCTTACTGCAACTATTCTGTGGTGATGTCAAAAATGAATGAACCTATTGTAAACAATTTAGTTTATATCTGTGTGAATTACTTTTTGAATTAGCGTGAAATATAGGTAAGATGAAAGTGACCTTGAAACCTAAGGTGTGTAAATTTTACAAGTTTATGGGCTTAGTTTCAAACAAACAAACAAACTCCTGTGAGTCACTCTCTTATTAACAAATCAACTTATCCACCTTGTTGAATTCTGGAAAACAAATCATTTTTCCGTTTATGATTATTGACGTCAGTTAAAAATAAAAAAAATATTATTGCACACGTCATCAAGAAATATTTTTAACCAGTATGCAAACATAAACAAGTTCCATTTATACATACATTCAAGTTATTTACGGAAAAAATTCACTTCTCACATATCATTTTTCTGCATGAATTCACGATTTAACTCCGGTCAAAATGTGTATCATAAAGTCATGGATATTGTCAGCTGTTAAGCTTACTAAGAAAACTCTAAAGTATAAGGTTCTGGTGGACGAAAGGTATTTTGTGCCAAACAGCTGCAAATGATGTCAAATCACAACTGTAATATCTTAGGGAGACATGAATTGTCACTAAAAACCACAGTGTTTACATATATATACATATGTGAATGTAAATTGTTACCAAAGGAAGAATATGTTTTTCATACAAATCACCTTAGTATAAATAAAATTCACAATAATAATACAGCCAAAGGAATATTTATACTCTCTGATGCTTCCTAAAAGTACAGTCAGAAATTTTAAAAACAACCTGTCTGCAGTATTTTACAAGTTTAATGAATGTTTATCTTTCTATAAAAGTTAGATGAAAAAGCGCGAAAACTGACTCTAAAATACTGAAGTCAAAATTGAAGGCCGAACTTCTTGTTCTTTCCTATCGAATGTCCTGGTGGTTATTTTCAGTGACGTACCAGTGTTCCAGGTTTAAAATGCTCATCAACTACACGTATTTAGTCTGAGGTTCGATTCCAAGCTAACGCGCTGGTAAACCTCGTCTCTTTGGTAGTAAGCTAGATAGAAAGTGGGAACTTTTTGGGGGGTGATACGTAAAGCTTTTTTCCACACTCCGCAGAAAAGAAACCATTAGTACTGGTGAAACTCCAAATCTTAAGGCTTAAAGTTCTATGGCCACTCAGAAAGTAAAGAGATGAAAAAAAATAGTAATCAACAATAACGTATTTACATGATTCAACTACAAAAAATATGCTGACATCTAGAAGTATAACTGAAATTGATTTTAAAAGATTTAAAGTTAGTCAGTGACTTTTTAGATTAGTAACAGGAATTCGAATTCATTAAAAATGTGTAAACACTAAACACCCTACGTCAACTGCTACTGTTACTAAAGAAGTGTTGTACTGCTTTCTTCATGAAGATTGGTTGGGATATCTCATGGATAATTAAGAGCACACTTAACCAAATAAGCACTTCTCTTCCTTTTAATACCAGCAGTTATTTATATTCCTAATTTATTAGACATTAATACATTAATGCATAACTCTAGTTAAGTTATTTTATTTGGCACTCTTGTGTATGAGTAATTAATGAACTGTAAGAAGGATAAACTGAATACATTCTCGTATTATTTCCAGTTCTTCACTACTGATAGAAGTCGTAGAAAAGCGAAAATATTTTCCACTGGATTTTTTTTTACAACATGAAGGTTATTATTTCTGAAAATGTGAAAAGCCGTTTATTTAGTGTACAAGTTAAAATTGAGACTGAATGTACTAAACTTTATGCATCATACAAATTCAACCCAAATAAAAACAATGTTTCTAGTATGAAAGCAGTATTAGAGATACTAAAACCGTTTTATGCTGCAAATGACTATTTATCATTCTTAGGGATATGGGGTTTCAATGAAGCATCATGTCATTGTGTTCTTTGGAGTCGTTTTTAGTTGACTCTGGCATTGCCCATAAGCTTTCATCTGTTTCTTCTACGGCCTCCTTCTCGTCTCACGAAGATAAATACGCAGTTGGCTGTTTTTCACTGGGGTTTCATTCGATGGCCCGACATGTGATTTCGCTTAATGGTCGCTTTATAAAACAATGCTTCGTAGATAAGTGGAAGAAGTTATTTCCTTCAGATTTCTCTCGTTGACAGTAATTAGTTCTTGTTATTGCCTGTCTATTAGTTCAACAGTTTACTAACCAGTCCTAAGCTCAGAAAAATAGGGAAGATTGGGTGCTGTGCTACCGACCCCACACCATTTCACTCAGGACTTCATACAATCTCATTTGATTTTATGCAGATTATTTATTATTTATTTCTTTACGTTCCCATTGAAACATTGGGCTTCTGGCTAGAGCTTTGAAGTTTCGGTAGCAGTGGTATTTATTTTTATCACAGGATGGGGTTGCTAGCCTCATGCCCAACCTCCCCCCTTTACCAGTCTTATTACTGGTTTAGTGAGGTAAAGGAGTGCGTCGGTCAGGGATCGAGCCCCGAACCATCTATTTGCCTAGCGAGCATTCTACCGCTGTGCCACCGACGCATTTCACACCGATTAGTTTTGAGTATAAAGTAATCGGATCAAATGTACTGACGACCGTTGTATTTAGTGCATATATCGATTATTTATAATTTCAACATATCATA
Organism: Trichobilharzia regenti; assembly: GCA_944472135.2. Classification (NCBI taxonomy): domain Eukaryota; kingdom Metazoa; phylum Platyhelminthes; class Trematoda; order Strigeidida; family Schistosomatidae; genus Trichobilharzia; species Trichobilharzia regenti. The sequence goes on along the minus strand of OX235262.1, from coordinate 141,714,415 downwards.
AAACCCCAAGGCTGTAGAAAAGTTTATCGATTAGGAATTTGTTGTATTAAACAGTAAGAAGAGACAGATGTAGTCAATAAATAATTGTTTACCTCTGTCCACCAGTAAACTTAATTTCTGTGAGTGAAATAATTAGCAGCTGGTCCATAATAAACAAAAGTTATTTGTTTTATTTAAATATACTGCCTGGTTAACTTTGGGGAAGCAACTAGCAGGTTTTCAGTATTGATATAAGTATTCAGTATTCACTATTCATTTGTCTGTAAAACTTGTTTGTCAATATATGACTCAGCCATTCTTTTTTGACTGAAAATGGTTAGTATTCATAATTCACTTCAATAAGAAATTGTTTTCCGCCTTTAGAAAAATCAATATATAATGAAGATTGTAAACATTATTACTGAATATAGATGTACATAGAGGTACAGATGGTTGTAAAGAAGTAATTACTCTAGATTAACAAGTTTTATATACATCTAGTTTTGCCTGATTTTGCCTAGAACCTTAAAATAACTATTCTAAGCAGTTATCGCGCACTGGAGTGAGCCCTTTGTTTTTTCCCTCTGTTTGTATTACTGGATTCTTTTAGCTGTTAGTACTTATAATGCATCACTGAATTATTGCACTTTCAAGGTCATCCTTACTGTAAATATACAGAGTTTCTGTCTAGTAGTATGACTGTTGTTTGAAACAGTAAAAGCCCTGTTATCAAGGTCCACTCTTTTCTTTTGTCTTAGCGTGCCGGCAGTGTTATTGTTGTTGTTGATGTGCGATTAGGAGAGATTAGCCAGCGCATTAAGTTAGAATTCGCTTATATTCTAATAGATCGTAGTTCCGGTCCTAACACAAAGAAATACTCGAAGGACTCGCAACTTCTAAAATACTGGGAATGTGAAGACTTTATAATTGACTGAATTCATTTTTTAACCTGCTATGATCCAATTTTAAATTTTTCAAATTTACTTGAGTAATAAGGAAGAAACTTTAGTTTCAATGACTAATTTACCCTATGCGTCGGTAGCACAGTGGTTAGGACTCTCGCCGACCATGAACATGGTCCAAGGTTCGAATCCCTGCCTACGCACACCTGATTTCTATGGTCGGCCTGGGAAATTTGGGCTAACAATATCCATGCTGAAAATTTCATACTTGTACCAAAAATACATTGTGGAATCAAGCTGTAATCAAAAATAAAAAATAAAATCAAAATAAATAAATTTTATTTTCGTTAAATTTGACGAAAGCTAAATCCTGATATTTGATACTGAAATGAACTGTACAGAAATGAACACTTTAGAAGGGATTTAAAATACTGACCCTTTTACCAGATTTTTTCATATCTTGAGAGCATTTAATTTCACTTTAATGTTCATAGTTATCCTAATTAGTATCTCAATAAGTTATCACGCTACTTTGACATTATTATTTATTAATTCAACAATCGGTGCGTCAATATCACAGAGGTTAAGACGTTCGCTGACCATGCACATGGTCCGGGTTCGATCCCCGGCCGCGCACCTTTTAACATGATAAACCAGTAATAAAAGCTGGTAAGGAGGAAAGGTCGGGCATAAGGTTAGCAACCTCATCCTGTAAAAATAAATACCACTGCTACAGAAACTTCAAACCTCTAGCTTGAAGCCCTATGTTTCACTGGGTACATGAAGGAATAAAAAAAATTCAACAATCTATCGATTACATCATCATGCTGACAGTAATCAAAAATTTAGTGTGTATGGTATTTCTAAATTTCTTCAGTGAGAGTCAATCAAAATGCACTCAAGCTACTGGAGCAAAATGTTTAGATGAAAGGAAAGGTACATACTGCTTGGAAGAGAGGCTATCTAATCAAGCTACCAAAGAAGGGTGACTTAAGCCACTGTAAATAACTGGCTCTTCTCCACATCAAGCAAAATATTAAGTCGCAACATTCTAGAGATAATAAAAGATGCACTGGATGAAAAAATTCCCCAGCCGAAGAAAACCTTGTTGAGAGAAGATAAATCATGTGCTGATCAAGTAGCAACTCTACTCATCATCATCGAACAAAGCATCGAATGGCAGTCAGAACTCTACCTCCACTTCATCGGCCTGGAAAGGCTTTCGATAGTGTTGATCTAGAGGTAATTTGGAAACTAATTCAACACTGTGGAGTGCAGTGCCCCAAACCTTTATCAGCCTCATCAAACAGATATATGAAAATTCACATGTCAAGTGATTCACAAATTAAAACTCAAGAAGGTCTTTGAAGTGAATACAGGAGTAAGACAAGCTGGCTGTCTATTATCACCGATGGTATTCCTGATTGTGGTGGACTGGATTATACATCACACTATGGAGAGTGAGAAAACACGAATACGTTGGACCGATAAGAAGACTCTACAAGATATGGATTTCGCGTGTGGATGATTTATGTTTAACATCACACAAACTCGAAGGCTTACAGGCGAAAATCAACAAATTAGCTGAAGAATCAGAGAAGAAAGGACTTTAAGTGAACATGGAGAAAACTCAGCTGATGAAAATAACCAACCAGCAATAACAAACACCAGTCACTATTAACGGAAGTAATTTGATAAAAAGTTACTTCCTCCGATTATCTAGGCAGTATCATTTCAACTACAGGCGACAGCACGGATAAGGATTCCAAAGCTAAGCAGCCTCGGAAAGGCAAGACAGACCTTCAGTACTCTGAAACCAGTTTGGAAATCTTCTACACTTAGCATATGGAACAAAATTTGAATTTTTAACACAAACGTTAAGTCAGTACCCCTGTATCTTTAAGGAACTTAGAGTATCACGAAAAACATTTCCAACAGGATTCAGATAGTTATCAATAACTGTCTTCGCTGGTTGCACATTGAAGATGAAATGGCTGGTTTGGAAGAATTAGCAACAAGAAACCAACCGAGAACCTATTGCCCGAGAAGCATACTAAAGAAAGTGAAGATGGATCGGACACACGCTAAGGATACCATCGGATGAAACTGCACGCCAGGCTACCGCTCAAGTGGAACCCCAGTGGGAAACAATGAGTTGGGTGTTCGAAGGTGATATTGAGGAGGTCATGTGAGGAAGAGATGAAAGCCAATGGGTAATCATGAGGCCAGTTTAAAAGAACCTCAGAGAGGAAGTGTGCTATTGAAGACCTATATCCACTAAGAATCCAAGGGAACAATAATCAATCATGACCATAAATGTCAACGGTTGTGTGTATAAACCGTATGTTTTTAGGCCCTGTTAAGTATCACATTCTGGTACTTAATGTAAAGTCACTTAATACAAAGATAAAGTGTCTTTAAATCGTATAGTGTTTTACTGTGCCATATATTCTTAAACTGTATGGTTTCGAGATATTTGATATTATTTAACATAAATCTTTCAGGTTTCGCTTTGACCTGGGGAAAAACAAATATTTGGAACATTCTGTTTCCTTCATAATTAATGTTTCTTCATTATCTCCGAATTATTGAGTCAAAAAATATCTTTTGATTGTGAATTTAAACTGACGTAGCGTGCAGACCTTTTATGGGTTTCAGGCCTATTCTCTGTATCATAACAGGATGTTAGATTTCTAAAATCCCTGTCTTTCGAAGCTAGTTTAAAGTTAAGTCTTTTAGAAAAGTTTCCCATTTGTTGGTTTATCACCTGAATATATTTTGGAAAGCTTATCCCACTGACTCATAATGCATCCTGCGAAATTTGTCTTCTAAATGCCTAATTCAAATTTACCAAAGGGACTAAGTGTTTTAAAGTTAGTTCATTTCAAGAGAGTGCAATTCTAAATCCGTTCAAGAACTAGTTTTTCCATCTTAATTTCGTTCACATTTAATTACATTAAAATTGGCACAAAAAATGAAGACCACTTCGTATAGTTTCATTCACAGTTGAAGTAAACAGAGTACTCTGGGGCTTCCATTCTCATTATCTGCTCATAACTTGGTCATTGGACACAGTTTTAGGGTAACTCACTTGAAAATATTAGTCATTTGATTTCTGTTGAATTTTTCTACAGTTACGGCTGTATTTCTTACATATTTGATGGGTAAATTCTCACATCGTGATGGGATATATGAAACGGTATTAATTTTTGCCGCTTTTTCTGCACAGCATGCATCTATCGGGGTCGAACCCATGACCTTCCAGTTACAAGGAAAACTTGTTTACCAGTCAACCACTGGGACCCGATCCAATGGCCAGTCTATGAATTCCAGCTTCTGCCAATTTACGACACAGCGTGACCACTTGGCAATGTCTTCGATAAGTAATTGTCCTCACTTTCGGCCTACTGTACCCTAGAAGTCATGGCTTCCCACTAGAACCTCAGATAACTGTCTCAATAGAGACAGTCACTGGTGAGCATCAGATCATTTTTCGAATATTGGTTTGTAGGTATTTTCTTTGATTGGTTGTAGGATTTTATCGTGAGCTGACATCGGTTGGAGAACCATTGCAAGACCTGCTGTTTCGTCTTAGTTTGGTCAGGTTGTAGTGGCTTAATCGTCTGCAAGCTCGCCTTGTAACCAGAAGGTTCTGGGTTTGAACCTCCCTGTGGGGGGGTGCACATTGATGAAGAGTCCCAAAGTAAACTGACGAAACGGTTGTCTAGCACTCCGGGGTTTTCCGGTGGTTCTCTAACCAATGTCAGCTCATGATAAAATCCTCCAACCCATCAAGCAAAATATCATCAAACCAACGCTTGAACATTCTTCCTGCGCCTCCTAAAATCATTTATTATGCACTACGCAGATTTGATTCACATGACAGAATTAAGAACATTTCAATATTAACTAAATTTTTTTATTGAGCATCTTATCTATTCATGTGGATATATATTTGTCAACTTCTGTAATTTTCGAGCATTGTTTTTATGAGAAATTCAATCAGCAATCTTTGTGATATCAATACGGTTATCTATCAGTCATATTATAAAATCCACATGCTTAAATTTCACTTCAGATTTTGAGAGTTCAACTAAAACTGATGTGAATTACTGACAAGTTGACTGCGCAGTTTTTGACATCAGACTAAGATACCAACTCTAAGATTTTATTGTTATTGGACATTGAATAAATATACCGCATAAATTCAAAATTTGACCAGAAAGCATCACATCACTAATACATTAATTATTGGTTAAATCAATGTTTTATCATGTAAAACAGAGAAAATTATCACCAGACAAAATAACTAAAGACTGAATATAGAAGGTAATGAGGTCATACATGAATGGGTAACAGTTAGATATAATAAATAATGATTTTCGTCCACACATTTAAATTGGTCATATTTTATTTTTGGATATCCTATATTTTGTATATGAATAACCTATTTATTTGAATAATTTACAGTCAAACAGGTTTACAAACTGTTTTCATATATAAATAACTTTAAATATGACCTATATACACTTGTAATTTTAATTTAACAAGAGGAAAATATGTTTTATTTAAATAAAACCGGTTAAATTGTGATATGAAAAATGACTGCAAAGTTTATAAGGTGATGGTGGTTAGGAGGAACCGGATGACACACTCCCTATTAACACGCGTCTGTCCGAATCCTGCGTTGATTTTGATTTGATACTAGTAACTAGTATGATGTGTCTAGTCCTCTTATTGGTGCAGAGTGAATTCTATCAGTCAGCTATGTAATGTGGCCAACATTCAAGGTATCTCGCCATCACGGTGCACATTCATTTGATGATATTAAATGGTTGGAGGCAATCGGCAGGAAGCCTAAGACTTAGATTTCGTGTTAGTTGGCACTCACCAGTCAGCAAGGCGTATCTGCAACCTTGGGGGAACTCATGTCCCTTTTGAGATTCGAATCCGCGTCACCCAGCGCAGAAGTCAGAGACGTTACCAACACATATTCTACTGCATGTGGTGTTAATATGGGCAGCACATTTAATGTTTCAATAATTCATGAATGATTTTTATAATCAACTTTTTGGGCAATTTTACGTCTTATAATTTCGATGAGAAGAGTTTATTTTATTCTTTTCGACCAGTGTTTTCTCTTAAACTTGCTGAAAATTGGTGGTTATGTTTAAATCAGCATATCGCGTGCATAACCTCGACGGATTGCGTTCAAATCTCTCCACATTTGTTTTTGTGTCTAGATCAATCTTTACTTAATTAAATTTGAATTATTGCTTCATGATCTATAGCTTTGAATTGTTGTCATTAACTTAACCCTTTTCTGTAGAAACAGGAAACAGGCTTCGAAGTCAGTACTTATAAAGTGTTTTAACTCCTTTATGAAACTTTTTCTATAGAATACAAGAACACAAAAGAATCCAAACAACTGTTACAGCCATAATAAGCTAGAAAGCATATCGTTTTATTAGATTGAAATAAATTTGTAAGTTTCTCCTACCCGTTTCTGAGAGGCAAAACTTCATAATCACTGCAAAATGCATCTTTAAAGAGGTAGGCAGTTAATGCTACATTCATAGATTTACTCATAGGAATCTTTGAAATAGAAAAGATTTGTAGCTTGAATGGATGACTTTGATTTGATTGAGTTCTCTGAGCTGACTGATTTAATCGCCAAGCTTTCATCTTTCTCCTAGTCAACTTCAGCAACGGCCGTAATATAAAGTGAACTTGTTTGAATTTCCCATGAGTGATATATTTATGTCCCCTGACAACTACTGCAGTGACTGGCTGTCAATTTGTACTGATCGTTTTGTGGACTTGGAATTTGGACTGTTGTGCCATTTGATTTATTTTTTGTTAAATAGTTAGTAAATTTGATCGACAGTAATGTGTCTGTTAGTGGCTGATTCATCGGAGTACCAGGCTTTTGAAAATTTCCTGACATTTCTGGTGTTACCTCTGCTTAAAATTTCTACATTCTTCCAATCGAATCGGCGTCTATGATTATCTGTAGGTGCTGATATGAAAGAATACGCATTGTGTTTTTCCACCGCTAATTTATATTCTTGATTTCAAATTCTATGGGGTTTCCCACTTTGACTGGTGTAGTGTCCATTGTATTTTATGCAATTTATTTTGTAAATTGTTTTGATTTTATCTTCTTTTACTTTGAGATCCTTCGATCTACACAATAGTGAGTGGAATGATTGTGTTGGCTTGTATGTGTTATAGCTATCGTAAATGACCTTAATATTCTACCTGTTATTATAGCGATATTTTTTATTTATGGTGGAATGAATTTTCTTGTGGTCTTTGAGAATGGTGTTTTCGACTTTTCGATTTGAGTTTAAACATTCTTTAATATAAGTAGTAGTTTATTGAAGTCCTTTACTAACTTCCAGATCCTTTATCACTCATTAATGATGAGTGATAATTTTGTGCGTCGGTGGCACAGTGGTTAGGACTCTCGCCGACCATGCACATGGTCCGGGGTTCGAGCCCACGCCGACGCACACCTGATATCTATGGTCGGCCTGCAAAATTTGGGCTACCGATATCCATGCTGAAAATTCCATACTTGTACCAAAAATACAGTGTGGAATCAAGCTATAAATCAAAAAAAAGTAGTAGATAAACTTTTATCTTCCATTTAACATGCAGCTATCTGTATTTTGAAGTGCTCGCAAAATGGAGACCAGTGAACTTCCACGTATCACTTTGAAGGAGTACGTTGGGTTAGAAAGATTTTTATTGTCTTATTCAATAATCCACTTAGTATAGGTGCATAGGTGGCTCAGCAGTAGAATTCTAGTCAACCACGTATGTGGTCCAGGATTCGATCCCCGACTTACGCGCTACTAAACCTCGCTAGACCGGTAATAAGGCTGGTGAAGAGGGAAAGGTGGACATGAGACTAGCAACCCCACCCAGTAAAAATAAGCCACACTTCTGCCGAAATTTCAAAGCTCTAGCTTGAGACAGTATGTTCCACTGGGAACGTAAAGGAAAAAAAACAAAACACTTGGTAGTTTGCTTCCCGGAAGTTTACTCTTAAGCAAGTGGTCAGCGGTAGTGATTTCTGTTCATTAGTATTGCATTTTCTTAACTACACTACATATTGTAAAAGTTATTTTATAAGATATTACGCCAAAACTCATAACTTTGTTTTAACCCTTTTAATCTATAATTATTGTGTAAGTTTCATTAATTTCGCATTTGTAACTATCAAAATTATTCTGCTTCGCTCAGCTTGCTTCATTTCTAAAAGATCACTTACATCCTCTAAATAAATTGTTCAAGTTTTATCACTTGCGAGCAATTAGTGCTTAACTGCTTCGTTTGCTTTACAAAAATTATTATTGAAGTTAAGATTTATAAGCCAACAAAATAAACTATGCAAACGATTAAGTACAATGGTCTTACTCTTTAGTTTACACGAAATAAGATGTATTTAAATAGGTATACCATATAGAATAACATTTAAAGTCAGCCAGTTTAAAATATATGAAAATAATCATTAAGAATGTAGTGTCCTGGATATTATTACTTCATACATCCAGAAAGAAAGAATGTGATTGCAGTGAAGAGGCTTTTTTGAGATTAATTACTTTGGGTAGTTAATTTAGTTTGTTACTTTATTAATTCATAAACCATCCAAATACACACAAAATATCATTACTTTTCGGAGTAACTGTAGCAGGATATTTTGTTCTAAAATGCTTCCATGAGCAATATTCCATGTATTAGACTTTTACCCTAGACAAAATAAACTGTAACAACTGCGAAAAACACTACATCGGCCAAAGTGAACGTCCCCTTCGTCTTCGTATCCACGAACATAAGCTAGCCGTCAAAAGACATGATATCCACTCCCTCATTTCACTACATACAGACAACCACGGTCATCAATTCGACTGGGACAACGTTCAAATATTAGACAAAGGAAATAACAAGAATGCTAGAGAATTTTTAGAAGCTTGGCATTCCAGTGAATCATCAATCAATAGACACATCGAGATAGACAAAAGTTATCAACCAATAAGAAAGAAACTTCATACACAAAGGGTCAAAGTTCAAGTCAAAGAAACAACCGGTTCCAATGCAAGTAACCTAGAAGGTGTGAAAACACACACAAACAACCAATCACGTCCAAGGTCACCAGGAGAGATGATTAATAAACTCGTGGAGAATTCTAAAAGCTCACTTCAAATTGAAGTATGCGCTGAAGATGTCACCCAGTAAGGTGATGAAAGCTTCGCAAACTAACCATCCAGCTCAGAGAACAAAACCACATCAAAACCTGAATATCACCTTTCCTATATTTGTATATCTTCCTTTGTCCTGACCCTTGTTATTTGGCTTTGTTTCCGGTTGATTGAAATTCTGCGTGTTTCACTCTACTGTTGTGTAATGGTGGATTGCTGATAATGTTATATTTTACTACACCGATTTTGTTTGAGTGAATTCAATGTCATGTTGGGCAGTGAATGTCTGACCTTGAACTGTCCGCCTGAGAAGTGTTTGTTCTGTTCAGTCTTAACAAATATTATTTGGATCCTACCTAGTTAAGCATATTCTTCTTCATTCTCAAGTAATTTGTAGTTGTGTTTGGTCAGTTATTTTGTTGCACAGCATCCAGGCAATACTGCTGAGGTAGTTTTGTATTTCTGATATGTTATAATAATTGGATAGTACTACAGAATCTGCCACATCAAACTGTGTTTCTGATATTATTGAAATGTAATTTCGGACTGTACGATAAATGCAGAATTTAGACAAGCTTTCAGACCAAAATATATGAGTTTTGGTCATTACACTGTCTTCATACTACACACTATTCACATTTGACTGAACACTAGTAACTAGTGTGATGTGTCTTGTCCTTTCTTCGGAGCTGACTGAATTCTGTCAGTCAGGTTTGCAATATGGCCACCATTCTAGGTAACTCGCCATCACGATACATATTGAATTGATGGTTAATGTAGGTGTAAAACTTGGGCACTGTGGTAGTAAGCAGTTCCATATTAGTTACAGGATTTCATCATGAGCTGACATTGGTTAGAGAACCACTGAAAATCCTGCGAGTTCTGGACAGCCGTTTCGTCCTAGTTTGGGACTCTTCATCAGTACGCACCCACCGGTGTTCGAACCAAGGACCTTCTAGTTACAATGCCAGCGAGCTTGTATACCATTAAGCCACTGGGATCCGATCCAATGGCCCATGAATTCTGACTTTTGCCAAATCGTAACATAGCGCGACCCCTAGCCATTGTCCTCGGCGAGTATTTGTCCTCACACATGACCTGCCACACTCTGCTGGTCACGAATTCTCACACACACAGTGTTTCACTGTGTGATACATCTAGTAAACAAACTTATATGGATTGATGATATCAGATGGTTGGAGGAATCAGCTGGAGGCCTTGCTTCACCTAGGTTTTGCACCACTTGGCACTCGTCAGCTAGGAGTATCTGCAACCTTGAAGGAACTCATGTGCCTTCTGATGACTACATTGCAAACCTGACTGATAGAATGCAGTCTGCACAGGAGAAACGACTACACATATCGCACTAGTTACTAGTGTCCAGTCAAAGTATCCACTACACTCCTACAGGAAGTCAATCGCGAGCCTGAATAAATCAGTAGTAAAGTCTCTAACTGCAGCACTGGGTGATACAGGTTCGAATCTCAGAAGGGAAATGGATTCCTTCAAGGTTGCAGGTATGCCTAGCTGACGAGTGAGAGGTGGCGCAAAACCTAGGTGAAGCAAGGGTTCCTACCGATTGCCTCCAACCACCTAATACTACTCACATTCATTGTTTTAACATATAATACATCATTAGTGGTAGTGGTAATCATCAAGCAACTGGTCTTTTAAATGCGCGACCGAGCCACTTTCACTACAGGTAATACGGGTAGTGGAAAACAGCCTAGGGATGCCTTTTTAGAACTTATTTATTATTAGTATTTATTTTTTTCCTTCACGTTCCCAATGGAACATAGGGCCTCAAGCTAGTGGCTAGAAGTTTATGTAACAGTGTTGGATTTTACAGGACGGAGTTGCTAGCCTCATGCCCAACCTTTTCCTCTTTGCCAGCATTATTTCTGGCTTAGGGAGTTAAAGGAGTGCGTCTGTGGCCGGGGATCGAACCCAAGGCCATGTGCATCGTCGGCGAGCGTACTAACCGCTGTGCCACCGACGCCTTCTTAGAACTTGGGCTACCAAAATCCCCATTACTAAAGTGCATATAATTTCCCCAGTTTACTTTAGTGTAATCAATTAAAATATGTCCTGTAATGGTATTATTTACTCTTGCGGGGGATTTAAGTGCTTAAAATCTGCTGATTCACCACTTTCTACTAAACTTGAGTAATACCTTAATCGTTGGGGCAATATCTTCCAATACATGTGACTACTCTTTTTGAGTTATATCTTTAAGTCGCAAAATGTAGCTCTGAACTTTTTGAAATTGGCTCTCAACAAAATGTCATGAATTCATCTAAGAAGATAACGAAGCAGTATCAGAATGGTATTGTTTGCGATTTAGGCCAGACAGCACTAGGTCACTGCATCTACTCTGTCAATGAATATTTTACCTGAAGATCCTTTAGGGAAAGAAAATATCATGCGATAAACTCCGCTGAAAATTCGATATAGTAGATAAACATTGCCTAGAATTAAACTATTAATATTCAAAAATGAATAGAGAAAATTACTATTGTGAAATCTAATGTCATCAAAAAGCTTTTAGTCAAGATTATCTTTTTGTATTTTTATGATTTACTTTTTCAAGTACTGTCGTCTTTTAATGGGTGTATACAGCCATTTTAACAGTATCTCATGGAAGATGGTTGGTTGAATGTTTGACGCGATAATTCTCATGATTGTATACATGGGAGCACACATAAAACATCTACAAATTCTGTGTAAAATACCAATATTAAAATAAGAGGATGGTTTAGAACAGGTGACGGTTATGTTCAGAACCTATACCAACTGTAAATTTTATTCTTATAATTTTTAGTGACATTTTCAGTCATATCGTACATGGAACTTTAGTTTATTCCATTTTGTAGGTCATGATTTCAACTATTTGAATTATCATACAATTGGTGGATGGTGGCTAGCAGTGGAATCCAGGATGCGCATTTCGTCCTATTTGGGACTCGTCATCTGGATGTACCTGCATTTCTCAGTGAGTGATGGTGTTCCCACTGAGGCTCGAACCCAGTTCCCATAGTTTCGAACGCCAAAGCGTTATCCACAAGAAGCCAACATGTCAACCTGAGACCAAGCACTTCGGTCCAATCAATCGACGGGAAAATCAAAAAAAATTCAATTCAATAATTAATATGACCCGTTGCACAAGAGGTGGCTCTCGTGGCCCAAGTGGTCTAGTGGATAATGCTTTGGCGTTTGAAACTATGGGTACTGGGTTCGAGCTTCGGTGGGAACGTCATCACTCACTGGGAAATGCAGGTGCATCCAGCTGACGAGTCCTAAATAGGACGAAATGCGCATCCTGGATTCCACTGCTAGCCACCATCCACCAATTGTATACTAATTAAATGCCCAGACATCATCGAAGCATCTGCACAAGAAGCCGACATGTCAACCTGAGATTGAGCACCTCGGTCCAATCAATCGACGAGAAAATCAAAAATTCAATTCAATATTTGAATTATCATCTATAATGTTTTCCATGATCAACTAATTGACCAGCCGGAATTAAAACTCTTGTCTGGACAATACAAGAAGTTACAAACAAGTGGAATTTTGGATATGATGGAGAAGATTTTTAGCTCAGGTGGATGATTTTGATGTGGTTATGTTCTCTGGGCCGGATAGTAAATTTGCGAAGCTTTCATCGCCCCACCAAGCAACGTCCTCAGCGCACACTTCAATTTGAAGTGAGCTTCTAGATTTATCCGCAAGTTTATTTATTTATTTATTTTAATCTGAAAGCTCACTTCAAACTGAATTATGCGCTGTGGATGTTACCTAGTGAGGCGATGAAAGCTTCACAAATTAGCTATCCAGCTCAAAGAACACAACCACATCAAAAGGGAAATTTCAACAGTTTAGTTACTAAAACTTTAGAACATATTATTTAAATTTACATATTATTAGATATTATAATACTGTACAAAACCTTCGTTAAGAAGAAAAGAAATGTCTAAGCGCTTTTCGAGGTTTAAAAACGGGATGCATATTATATTCATTTCATTCGCATCAAGGTATGTGTGTTGAAACAGGTTGGAGCATACGTATCGTTGTTTAAATCACACTGAATAAAAAACACACACGTTTAAATTCAATTCACTATGATGAATTATTTCATCAAGTAAACATTTTTTGCCGTGATTACAATCAGACCAGAAAGAGTAAAAAGGTCAACATGAACTGAATGCATATGATTTGATAGAATTCGTTTATGCTGTTTATCGTAATACTGGTTGCATTTAGGTCAGTAGAACATTTTACTACAGAAATGTTTGACACACACACTTAGGATTCATTTAATTACTGTAATGAATCATCACGATTGATGAGGGAAGTAGTCATGCAGTAAAGCTGTGAGATTTGTAAGTCTTTTTGTTTTTGCTGACAGAATGAGGTTAACAGCTATAGATAGCAAGAGAGATTGAAAAAGTTGAATTATTTCTTAGAGGAAAACAACAAGTGAAGGTTCTAAGTGGTGAATTTATAGCATCGAATTCTAACCGGACCTCCATAGTTGTTCTGTCTCGAGATTTATGCAAATGTCAGATTTTTCAAGCAAGTAAAGACTTATAAGAAATTCAAATGGAATTATAGCATGAAACGTATTCTTCAGTGTAATCAATAATTTACACTTTACTTTCATTGGAAGGAGTAGCTCAGTCTTTTTTTTACATAGTTTATGTGAAATATCTTATTTCAGCGCGCATATACCAGTTTACTTGATCTTGTGGAGCTGAGTACATCGGCCGTACTATGTGCCTACTTGAAAAACGAGCTCGTGAACACTATCCAGCATGGCTAGTAAAAGGAAACCAAAAACGTCTATATAGTTCAGTGACAGAACATCTGGTCAATTCAGGAAATTCAGCGCCTTTAGAAAAATCCTTCAAAGTAATATACAACATTCAATCAAACCTATCAAAGGGAGTGAAATTAAGACATCTGCGCATAGCCAAGACACTAGCTATTCAAAAGCTCAAACCCACGCTTTGTATCCAAAAGAAATACGTCCAACTCCTGTCCCTGCCATGGCCATCATAAACAGGTAATTTTTTACTAATGACCATCCCATCGCCTTTCTTATCTAAACTTCCTGTTTATTCATGTTATTTCTAAGTTTTTCTTAATCCCTGTTTACACTACCATATTTTCATATCCGAACTTCCTGCTTATTTTGTCATTTTACTATTTCTACATATTTAATCCCTGATTGCATAAATAATTATTCGTCACATTAATTTTTTATGCAAACATCCTGTCTGTTTTTGCTATTTCTGCATTTCTAACCCCCAATTTCACAATGTCAATCTTCTTAGTTATTATGACGCTACTTTGTTTGAGTTTTATGCGTACCCGAGTTTATTATGGCTTTTTAACTCCTAATTGTAATTTTTATTAATTTGACCCTTAACCGGAAATTACTATGGAACTTTCTCATCCATTTGATATAAATACATGAATGTACAGCCTAGATGATGACTTCGTCGAAAAGAAAATTTTCTCCGCTGCAACTGTCTTCCTAATAACTATTTTATTGTTAAAATTGGATATAATCTTTGAATGATTCTTAAGTAGAAGTTCGAATTCATCTGCTTTGACATCATGCATATTTTCCCAGTCTTCATCATTTTATAAGGAGATGGTGGGAAGCTTGTCTGAGTAAATCCATCTCAGTAGAAGATATGTGTCGCTAGTCATGGAGATCCACTTGATAAAAATATGAAATACGAAAGAAGTTTACTTTAAGTCCACATAGTAAATTACTTATTTAGTAACAAACTTCAAAACACCTGAGACATTCTACAAAATAATTCTCTAAAGTCAGTTTCATGAGAAACAGTCAACAGAGACAATTTTGTAGAGTAATCGACAAGTCATGGTCTTATTTAGACCACTTACATGAGTTCAAGTTACTTTCCTCCATAAAAATGATAATGGCTTACTGGTTAGATAGGACAACAGATTTTCGAGAAGTATATCGAAGCCAAAAGTGCTATTAAATGACTCTACCCGATGGTGCAATTGAAAGGTATCAATGTAAAACCCTATTATGCATATTACATAAAAATACAAACTTTTGTCTTTTCATGCAGACTGTGGATGTCGAAATTCGAATCCATTTCTATATCGAAAATCTTTTTAGAGCTTGAACAAAGAATCACCACAAATACATTTGGGTATCATAACTGTTCTATGCGTATTAGAAGATTCTTTTACAAATTTTATGATTTATAAAATAATGTGATTGAAAGCAGGACATATATATCATTTTTTTCCTTACAGTGGAAATAAAGAAAAAAGGTTCCTTTTTCAGAAGAATGGCTACTGAACAAAGAGTATTCTTTTCGATTACCCCTTCATCAGGTTCTACAGTTATTTTACATAATAGTGAGTCAATTAGTGTTATTAACAACATTAATGTTGTTTAAATAACATCAAATCAATAATAATATCAGTGGATCACAGTTCGATAGCATCAACATAACAATACACTGAATATCAGAAAAATTAAGAAAAATCATAATGCAAACTCATGAATTTTTAGTCTACACTGAAAGTCAGGGCGATGGTGGTTCTGGCTGGATTTGCTTCTTCTGTACACAAAGCAGTGATTATTTCACGTGGACCGCGATAGCCTCTGTTGTTCGGAGTATGTGGCACCTGAATGTTTATGGTATTTTATTTGGCACCATATAGATGATGGAGGAGTACTCTTCAATATTACCTTTGTGGCCGGTTTGGACTATATAGTCTAGTATTGAACTGTCGATGGTGTTAACTACACCTCTATTTAGCCACACTGGTAGATTTTCCCGAGCACGAAAAATCAAGTCCCCAGAGAAGCGGCCAATATAACTCGCTACACAAGCTCAGTTCACTTCGTAGATATAATTAGAAGTGGCAAGAATATTGGTGTTTATCCTATTTATAAAACAGACATTAAGCTAAGACGTTCGTAATTCTTTATAATTAAGAACTGAAGTGTCTGTCTCACTGATTAGATGATCAGAAAAGATCAGAAACAGGGATCTCTGAGAGCGAACCAACCAGGAACCAGTTGTGCAACAAGTACGCAGAAAGAAATGGAAGTGGATTTTCCATACTCTGAGAAAACCATCAAGCGACACGACACACCAGGCCATAGCTCGAGTGGAACTCAAGTGGGAAGCAGCGAGTTGGTCGTCAGTGCGAGGGAGACATGGAGGAGGTCAAGCAAAGAGGAGATGAATGTTTGATTTTTGATTACAGCTTGATTCCATACCGTATTTTTGGTGCAAGTAGGGATTTTTCAGCATGTGATATCGGTAGCCCAAATTTTGCAGGCCGATCATAGATATCAGGTGTGCGTCGGCAGGGGATCGAACCCCGGCCATGTGCATGGTCGATGAGAGTGAGATAGGAATAGCACCTAGAAATATTCCTTCCGAATACTAAACTCTAGACTGGTTTACCTTGTTTTGATAGCTCCATTTAAGTCAGGAATCTTTAGATAAACTGTACATTATCATGCATCAGGTATAAAACATACTATACTAAATTTTGCATCAGTATAAACATGATACTGTTTGTCTACTAGGTGTGCTAAAATAAACCTTTTTATTGATTTATCATCAATAATAAAGGGGCTAAGTGAATGTACTCGAATCTGGAAATTAAGCTTACTGACTGTATACTTCTATAATTTGATCGACATCAACATTTAAATCAATATATACAATATGACTTAAGACTATAAAAGTGTCTTTAAGTTACAAGTTTATCACTGAAAAACAAGCACTAATATCTCCAGCGAAGTGTCCGCCACACTGTTGTTTTGAGACCTAGAAACAGAATCTCTTTAGGTGTAACAAACACTCAATTTGTCCTTCTGTATAGCTTTCCAAACTTCCGCGGTTGATGCACAATCCAAAAGAGGTCTGATGTGATAGAATCTGTGGTAATATTCAACGATAACTTACTTCAAAAAGGCAAAAAAACCTCAACAAGGACGTTAAGCCGCTGAATTGGTTCTGCGCCCGGTTAAGAGATAAAGTCGCACGTGAAGTTAGCAATCCAAATCGGCAAAAGGGAACAACACTTCCTCTGGTGAAATTTCAAAGCTCGAAGCCCTATATTCTACTTGGAACGCAAGGCGATAATAATAAGAAAACAATAACGATTGGCAGCCATACAGTCCTAAAGTATATCAGACACAAAATGGATACTGTACCACAGAATTAGCTAACCAAACAAGATCATAAACTATCTGAGAATCATTAAAAACATTCCCAGCAAGATGTGATACAGACTCTACCTACAAGAATCACACTGAATAAACACGTCTCCTTCAGACAGTTAGACATCGATCAACAACTCCCATCAGGAAATTGGATTTATCCAAACAAAGTTCCAACAGTAGAACAATGCATTATCAACAATACCACACAGCTGCAAATAAAAAACCTTATAAATGGCGATCATCCAAGTACAAACCAAATAATAGTGATTAAGTCAAAAGGAGGTACACAAACAGTAAAATACATTATACAGGTCAGAGGAAGGGGGTACTAATTACAAGTTAGTTCAAACATTCAAATGAGCGTCAAAATTATAAGTAGATTGTTCGTGGAGGGTTTTTCCAGACTGCTATTCTGCTACATCAGGTTCCCCCTTTTTTATATCCTACATGTGAACTCATGGGTTTTGTCTCAGTCGTCAGTAGCCAATATTTATGACTGATGCGAATCTTACTGCCTTTAATAATTTTGTGTGGATAATCACTTTCCTTTAAAATATTTCGGATGGCTTATAACTCCATTCCTACAAAATTATTAGGACAGAATAAAATTAATCCAAGTACTGATCACCTAACTGAAATGCCTTTGTACTATATGAAAGCAAAGCTGAGAAACTATATATACGTTTACCTTTTGACTCCAGTTTTCCAAATATTCCTCTTGCAATGAAGCTATTAATGAAGAATTAAAAAAGCGTGGACAGTACGTATGCAGATTACACTGTGGTTGTTTCATGACTAACATGCTTTATGTCACTGATTAAACTTAAATCCAATCATCCCAAGTAGTTTTGTGTAATTTCTGATTCGCGCGATATTTCTTACAAAGTGCAAAAAAAAACGAGTATTATAGTCAAGTGTTTTGAAACGAGATTATATGATGCTTGGTACTTGTGACCATTCTCCGTAGGGGTAAATATCGCTTTTAGGTGTTTTTTTTTTTAAATATTTCCATTAATCCTATGAATGCATACTTGACCTTTAAGTGTATTCGTCCAAAAATAAGAGTAGCACATAACTCATAGCCATGATGCTAAGTTTTCTTGTCAAACAGGAAACATATATCAAAGATTGTTTTCATAATTTTTAAGATAATGGTTAAACAAAGGAGAGAAAGAAAGAAAGAAAGAAACCATTACACTCAAAGTAATGTTCTTTTTTATCCGTTAACGCATACCTTGACTTTTCACTTTCAAAGAATATTGGAAACATGTATACACTCCTTAATTTTTAACAAGTGAAAAGCAGATAATATCTGAGAGAGCAAAAAGCAGAAATGTTTAGCATAAATCATTCTCTGTTACACAAATGTATAGGGTTTTTTATTTTTTTTCATTTTTGTTTCCATCTTCATGGATATACAAAAGTATATGTAATCTCTAGCTACCATTCCTTTTCCTGGAATGTAGGAATACAATTATTATGAAGATAAAAAGAAAGAAACTGTGTGAACAAGCCTTCTACATAGTATCTGTTTATCATGTGAAAATTTCAAAGGGAATACATGATTTTCTATAGTTGGTTTGCAAAGGTTAATTTTGTTCTAACGAGTTGATGACGGATCGATATAAGTTAGAGGACCATTGAAAACCAAGCAATGAGAAGTCGTGACCAGTGAGGTCCATCCAGTCACGTGTAAGGAGGGATATCCCACCGACGACATTGGTCGGGTCGGGCTAGATCACGAATTGGTAGAAGTTAAAATTCATGGACTGGCCAGTGAATCGGGTCCCAGTGGCTGAATGGTATACGAGCTTGCCTTGTAACCAGAAGGTCCTGAGTTCGAACCCTGGCAGTGGGAGCGTACTGTCGAAGAATCCCAAAGTAGGCTGATGAAACAGCTATTCAGTACTCCCTGGTTTCAATGGTTCTCTAACTGGTATCAATCCGTCATCAACTCGTAAAAATAAGTGGTTTTAAAAGAAATGACCGTAAGGTTTTTAAATTCAGTAGATTTTATTCTATTATATGTAACAAACGTTTCTACTCACATATATTATAGCTTCAATATATTTATTCTGTCTCAGTTATATTTATTATTCATTATTTCGTCGCCACACTCTACCAAACAACTAGGAAACCTATCGGGCAAAGTTCGATACAGATTAAGCCAGTAAAGGATGACAATGGAAAGTCAATCACCGAAGAAGTAGAGCAAAGAAAACACTGGGCTGAACACTTCAAAAGACTTCTTAATCGACCGCCACCTACAACGCGCCCAACAATACCAACAACGAAGCAGAACTACTAGTGAACATTGACCCCCCGACGAAATCAGAAGTCCTGAAGGCAATCAAGATGCTAAAAGCTGGAAAGCAGCAGGACCAGATGTAACCCCAGAAGAAGCATTGAAAATGGACCCAGAGACAACAGCAGACTTGATGACGCCATTGCTGGAGAAGGTGTGGAATGAGGGCAAAGTACCTGAGGATTGAAAGAAAGGGTGCTTATTGAAACTACCAAAGAAAGGAGACTTAAGTCAATGCAAAAACTGACATGGAAATATGTTCCTGTCCATCCCAAGCAAAATACTAAGCCGCGTCATCCTGGAGAGAATAAAAAACGCCAACCTGGATGAAAAACGTCAACCGGAACAAGCTGGATTCAGGAAAAACAAGTCATGTATTAATCAAATCGCCACTCTACGGATCATCATTGAACAAAGCTTGGAATGGCAGTCACCTCTCTATCTCAACTTCATCGACATTGAGAAGGTCTTCGACAGCATCGATCGAGAGGTCATTTGGAAACTACTTCGCTACAGTTATACGACGATGCTGCATACCAAGTAATCCACAACGGGAAACTTACGGAAGCCTTCGAAGTGAGGACGGGAGTGAGGTAAGGCTGTCTATTATTGCCAATGATCTTCCTGATTGCAGTAGATTGGATAATGCGACAGAAAACGGGCAATGAGGAAACAGGCATAAAATGGACCCACAAAAAAACTTGAAGGATCTGGACTTCGCCTATGATATATGTCTGATTCCCCCAAACTGGAAGATATGCAAATGAAAAGCAACAAGCTGGCAGAAGAAGCATGAAAGATAGGACTTCAAGTAAACATAGATAAAACAGGGGTGATGAAGATTCTTGGCCAACACCAACAGCAACAACAACAGACGACAGTCAGCATAAATGGGAGGAACCTGAAAGAAACAACCTCCTTTACCTACCTACCTGTGAACCATCGTTTCAACTACAGGCGGACGGAACTGACGAGGATATCAAAGCAGCCAGAATCGGAAAAGCAAGACAAGCTTTCATTACTCTCAAGTCTGTGTGGGGGTCAACAGCACTCAGCATCAAAAATAAGATCCAGATCTTCAACTCTAATGTGAAGTCAGTGCTACTTACTATACGGATCAGAGAATTGGCCAGCGCGTCATAAAGAGCATCTCAAACAAACTTCAGACCTTCATTAACAGTTGTCTTCGCTATTGTTATTGTTGTGGAATAAAGTGATTATTACTATTATTATTAATACTCAAGATCATATGGCCGGCCAGGAAAGATCAGCAACAGGGATCTCCGGCAATGAGTGGACCAACCAGGAACCGATTGTGAAACAAATAGGCAGGAAGAAATGCAGATGGATTGGCCATACTCTGAGGAAACCATCAAGTGACATCACTAGACAAGCCATCGCTTGAGTGGAACCCGAAAGGGAAGCGGCGAGTTTGTCCTCAGTGCAAGGGTGACTTGGAGGAGGTCGTGTGAAGAGGAGATGAAAGCATGTGGGCAGACTTGGAGCGAGGTGAAAAAATTGGCAGAAAAGAAAAGGCAATGGAGACGCGGAGCTGAAGCCCTATGTTTTTCTAGGATATAAAGGATAAAACAATAATAATTTCCTTTGGTTCCAGGTGGAATATTGGGCTTCAACAACACATATCCATTTTCCTTCTCTTTTTTGTTGTCCTCTTCGACTTGGTCCACGATTGACCGTAATCTCTCATCTCCTCCTCGCATGCTCTCCTTCATGTCCAACTGGTCGTTTTTCATTGGGATTCCACTTCAGAGATGTTCTGCATTGCACGCGACGTCATTAGACAGTCTTCTTAGCTTATGCCCGATGCATCTCCATTTCCTTCTAAATTTATTAAGTTAGATGTATTAGAAAGCTGGAAACCACATGTAAAATTTAAGTCTGCTGAAGTATTTAATTCCAATTTCCCAAAAATTTGGTCAGAACAATAACTGCAGCGAGCAGGTGTTTCTTTCTCTTCTAACTTCTAAGTCCGATTCCACGGTTTAAAATCCAGTAATTTTAGAATAAAACAGACACTAAAAGCAAAATAAAATCACATCAAAAACTGTACTGTGGTAAAATCATGAGTTGTAACAGTAAGAAATTAATTTTAGTTGTTATTTAAACGCATATGAAATATGAGGTAATTATGATCATAATATAAATCAATTTTTTTAGATAGGTGTCTGAATGATTTTATACTGAATATCATCACAAAGGCAGATCAGTTAGAAGACTGTTGTAAACCAGTGAGCTTTCAAGTTGGAAAGTGCACCCGTTGATATTTCAGCCACTAGGATAGAAGTCGATGACTTCTGTCCTTTTGCGAGAAAATGAGTGATATTTTTATGAATTGATAATTAACAAAAGTACAGGTTTCCGTGCCTTATAATTAATTAAAGCAGAAAAATGTCCAATGAATAATAAAAAAAAAAAAAAAAAAAAAAAGGATTTAAGAATAATATGAATTAAAGGAAAAAAAATTTATAAAAAAAATGAAGGGCATCAAATAAAGGAAAAAGAAGAAAAAAGGAGAATGGGAGAGGGATTTAAATGTTAACTGCCGACAAATGTTTATAGAGTATAATTGAATTCAGAGTTTCTCATTGACTGATTGAATCGAAGTGCTTGGCCTCAGGTTGACATGTCGGCTCCTTGTGCAAATGCTTCGACGATGTCTGATTATTTAACTTGAAGCAAGTTAATTGATGGAGAGTAGCAGTGGAATCCAGGATGAGAGTCTGGATGTACCTACATGCAGATTACTAGTCTCAAATAGGACGAAATTCTCATCATGGATTCCACTGCTAGTCACAATACAGCAATTTACTTCAAATACTTGTAGATTTTGCTAACTGTACTTTATGCCATGGTGAATAAACCGGTAGAACATCTATATCATATGATAATGTCAATCGTGACATTCCTTGATTAACTTTTACATAACCTCTGGATGAATGTTAAGAGAAAATAATGCAAGTACGCGGCCAGCGATTCACTCGTGTATGCTTCACAAATTAGATTAGTGTCTGCGACAATATCAGTGAAATCCAACTTTAATAATCAGAAGCAAACGTACGACGATAAGGGTTGATGCCATTATCTACCTTCTAAAACTTATAAACGAGACGTTCATTTCTAGCCCATAACAAAGTGGTTAAAAGCAAAATATCTTAGCTGAGACACCAAAACAATTATAGAGTATAAATGAACTTGATGTAATTTAACGTTGCATTTTTGTTAAAGATACTTTCTTTTCTAAGTGATCAATGAATAATAATATTTCACCATTGAAAAATTGAGTTTATACCTGTTTCAGTGATGACAGAGAGTGTCTGTCTGTTTTCAACATATTTTTTTGAAATTTTTGAAATGTTTTGATTATAGCTTGATTCCACACCGTATTTTTGGTACAGGTATGGAATTTTGAGCATGTGATATCAGTAGCCCAAATTTTGCAGGCCGACCATAGATATCAGGTGTGCGTCGGCAGAGGATCGAACCCCGAACCATTTGTAAGGTCGGCGAGAGTCCTAACCACTGTGCCACCAACATAGAACTTTGCACTGATGTACACCAGTTCAAGTCGCCACATTTCATGTAGTACACAAAGTAAGAGAAGAAAGTTGACGAAATCCAAAATAGAGACAGTAAACAGAGATATGAGGCAAAAAGAATAGCAATAACGAAGAGCAACATAGTTTCATTGGGTGTTATAAGTCACGAGGAGTGGATGAATCTGCGCTAGCCGTCGAGAACGATTCTGAGCCATATCACCAATTGTCTACAGCCTTCATTGGCTTTTAACGTCCCGACGACCCCAACCAGGAAGTCTACATCTTCCTACGTGGCTTAAACTAACTGTTTTGGATATCATTGACTGGTCAGGCCATGTTTTGGTTTGACCGCCGCTAACTCTTTTCCAGTCTTACCCTATATCATCTAACATTGCCCGTCGGTCAAAGAAGGCGATGACTAGACATATGTAACACATGTCCTAACCATCTCAATCTGTGTAACTTCATAGCCTCGTCGATTAATTTTCCCTCCTTACCTAGCACTCGACGCCTAACCTCAATACTGCTCACCTTATTATGCCACTTCACACGGGAGATAGAACGCAGGCACCTATGATCAAAGACAGCTAATCTTTTCATGTCTTCCACTCTCAATGACCAGGTCTCACAGCCATAAACGAGGACGAAGTGGACTGATGAGCAGTACACATGCCCTTTGGTCGATAGTCGGATATCACGTCTACACCAGAGACGGCGTAAACTGGCATATGCGAAACTAGTCCTCTGTATCCGTGCTGAGATTTCGTCAGAGATCACTCCGATGACACTGGCCGATTCAACTTCCCAAATAAGTGAAGTGGTCAACGTGCTCTACCACTTCACTCCCTATTTCTAAACTAGGAGTCAATGTAATCTAGTCCAATTCTGTAGCATCATATTACATTTGGCGGGAGCAAATCGCATTGCCAAACATTCGCAGATTGCTGCTGCTCTAGGTGTTCAGAAGACTCTGCTCTATTTTGTCAGTATCTTCACCTGACAGGTCAATCCCTGAGTCGCTGAAGTCATCAATGAGGGTTAATTCCATTAGTACATCTATGATGAAATGGAATAGAAATGGGGACAGTGGGTACCTCTGACAGACACCACTAGTTGTTCCCACATCTAGTAGTAACATCCTACAGAGAATATAACTAATTTCAGTAGTAAAAAGCATATATTATTATGAATTTATTTGAGAAGCATCACAATAATTCATTTTTGAGAAATCAATTATGCCCTTTCAAAGACATGAATGTTTTCATAACTAGTCCTTAATTACTAAACAACAATGAAATAATTATTATAGATTTAATAGTCAAACATCGCCTTATTTCTGTCCAACAATTGTAATAAATGCACATAATAAGTAAAGTACATATATAGGCTGAAGACAACTTTAAGAACAAACAACCTGTAGAGTTGATTAAGCAATAATTTGTTTTAACTAACAATTCATCTCAATTTATGTTTATTTATACATACAACACGTACACAACAAATGTTTTCTGATATTTAGAAAACTTTAACAAAATAGTCTTTAAGAGCCATTGTAATTAATTATAAAATTTTTGTATAAGGAGGTGAAAAGAATTATATCTGATTGCCTTGTATACATTTTTAAGCGTAGTTTCATGTGTGAGTCATTAACTACTGCAAAGAATAATATGGTCTTAGGATATACACTAGTGTAATAGTGAAGGTATAACGACAATACGAAATAATGAATGAATAATAATAATTTTATTATACCTAACAACATTATTTGAAAGGTCAACAAAATAAATATTTGACTTTGTTTATAACTTAGGATAATTACAACAGATAAAATAAACAAGACACACCTAACATTGTCAGTAATGTTGTTGGCAAGTTTAATACGGTTTACTGAAGTTATATATATAAATATAATATATATATGGCTTGATGAAAATAAAATCAATAAAGCTAGTCTGGATGTACAAGAACAGAAGTCTATAGTGGGCAATATTCTCATCAAACAAGACAAAAATGAAAGAAATAGGCCTCTAATACATAAACAATTAAAGGAAAAGTTTGTTCACCTGAACCTTAATAATGTTCAAAAGATTTTCAACAAGGTCATTATTTTTTTACTATTGTCTAACATATAATCTTTGCATTTTCGATACAGTTTATTTTAATTCTCTCATAATGAATCATATATAACTTCCTCCTTGAAGATGTACCATAATCAAGTTCTCCACTTGTAATTATTCATGAAATATCAAACATTGGGTGAAAAAAAAACACACGAGTATGGTAGTTAAACTCATTCTTAAATTAGGATCCATCTTCTCAAGTTATTCGGCATTGAAACACAATTCCTGATTTGCGAATTACGCATTCTTTGGAAAGACATTCATCCACAACACGATATAAGTCCTTCTTGATACCTCAAATGCTAATCAAGATAACAAGCAATTATTACTGACTGATATGAGAATTTGAAAACCACTCATAGCGTTTACCAGCCAGATCAAAGTAATCTAAACACCGGACAGCTTTTTAGCTCATTTAAGCTCAATCTCACCGATAACATGCCCTCAATGACTCAGCTCAAAAAAGCCGGATAATTTAAAACTACCCGAATTCTGGATATCTACATGGATGAAATGGCTAAACACTCAAAGTCCAAATGTCTGTGAGAAAGCACTGGGTATTTTTAGATGCTAGTATCTGGGCCTTCAACTTTTTTCTCTACTTCTACAATCTAGTGCTGCTAATTCATGCTGTTCATTTTATAACTAGAAAATGGATTAACTACCACCAACTACTGAGTTTATATCCGTAATGAAATTGTGAATATGTTCAGATTTCAGTATAGTAAGTCTGTCATTCACATAAATCCACCATACCCTAGGAACAGGATTGATCTTTTGAAAGCCCTACTATCCCAGATACCCGTAAATATATCTGCTACTATAAGGAATGTCAGTGAATCCTATCGCTGCCCAGTCTGTTTATTTTCATACCTTATGCTGAAATTCTTTGACTGTAGAGGTCAAGCAGTTGAACAGTCCACACTATTTCTCCAGCTGATTCCCCATTTTTGTATATAAGTTCGAAACGCTGTTTCCCTTATTCTTCAGTTGCAGTTTTCAGTTATTGGTATGTAAGATTATCATATTAAAACTAATAATTTTTTCAACAGCAGAAGTTAAGACAGTCGGTAATGGACCTTTACTAACGGGAAAAACACATGATATTCATACATTTTTAGCCACATTAAAATTTGGCTAGGTAAGTGGACAACAAATTGTTCTGATTGATTGGCTATCAGTCCGCGAATAAACAGTGAGGCGAAAGGCTATCCAACAAGGTTATTCCATTTCCACATGGTAGACTAGATCCAGATTAGAGGAATATACACTTCTACCTCTACAGCTGGACATCGACTGAAAATGTTGATTTTAGCTTTGGATGCTCCCAATCTATATACTTCTTAATATCTTTTCCGTACGCATGTCACACTACTCACATGAAGTGAAACAGAAATTCGAAGATAGATACTAAAATACCGTAATGATATAAATAATGGTGGGTTAGTTTATAATAAATATTTAAGTCACTTAGTCAGGAGTTTTATAAGTGGGTCAGAAAATCTAAATGAAAATATCAAATGGATAAGGAAAATATTATTACTAAATAAAACTACCCACCAAAGTTGATTCTGACTAGATTATACGTCAGACTGTGCACATGGAGTGAGCAGACAGGAATACTCTGCACTGACCAATCAGAAGACTCCAGAAGATCTAGATGTCGAGCGTATTCGATTTATGTTAAATGTCACAAAAAGTGGAAGACTTGCAGGTGAAAACCAACAAGCTGGCAGAAGGGGCTGGCAGCGAAGACAGAAATTCAAGTAATCATAAAAAAACGGAAATGACAAACAAGCAACAGCAACAACAGCCATCACCAGTCACCATCAACGGGAGAGATTCGACAGATTTACTTCCTTCATGTATGTAGAAGCGTCGTTTCAGCCACAGGCGGAATGGATGAAGATATCAAAGCCAGAATCGGAGAGGTAAGACAGATCTTCATTTACTGGAAACCATTTTGGAAATCTTCCGCACCCAACATAAAGAACAGGATTCGAAATTTTAACACAAAAGTTAAGTCAGTCAGGTCTTCTATATAGGTCAGAAACTTGGCGTTTAACGAAAAGGATTTCCAATAGATTTCAGAATTTCATTGACAGCTGCCTTCTCCAGCTCCATAATGAAGATCAAATGGCCAACCAGAAAGAATTAGTAACAAGAAACTATGGGAACAAACCGACAGGTGAGCGCTGATTGCTCAACAAATATTCAGAAGAAAGGGGAGATAGATTGGGCATACGTTGAGGAGGCCACGAATGACATTGCACGCCAGGCTTTCGAGTGGAATCTAAATGGGAAGTGATGAGTGGGTCGTCCCAGGGTGACATGGAGGAGATTGTGCGACGAAGAGATAAGAGAATTCGGTCAATCGCGGACCCACCTGAAGAGGACAGCAGAAAACAGAACAAAGTGGAGATGTGTTGCTAAGCCGTATGTTCCACTTAGAACCCGAAGGAATATATTAATAATAAAGTTGATTCAACAATTTACGAAGACCATATGAAGACAGAAGTAGTAATGAGTATAATCAATATATATTTATCAAATGAGAGGCTACGTCATACTACCACATGAGGAAGGAACGACTGAAACCCTACGTAGGATTCTTAATAAAGCTTGACTAGGGTAGAATTTAAACATACACACTCATTCAGAGACACACTCTCTCAAAATAAAGATCCCGTTGACTAAGTTAATCCAAATAATGTAAACTCACTTATACCATTTGATAAATCAGAGATCAAATACATGAGTCAAAACATTTAGGTTATTTGAACGTAGGAGTTGAAATAGGTCAAGAGTTGTAGACCATCCAGGATAGATGATTTCAAAGAAAAACGTTAGTTGCTATACTGGCACATGCATAAAATCACACATCAACGGGGAACAGAGTAAACGTACTCAATAAATAAAAAACGTTTGTTGACAAAAAAGCCTGATCATTGGATCTTTGTTGATTGAAATAACAACTTACACAATTGATAAGAATGATATATTAACCATCCCATATCTATAGGAAATAGTTTTTAAATAAGTTAATAAGCAGCGTTAATATATTATTGAATTGAATTCTTGATTTTCCCGTCGATTGATTGGACCGAAGTGCTCAATCTCAGGTTGACATGTCGGCTTCTTGTGCAGATGCTTCAATTGGTGGATGGTGGCTAGCAGTGGAATCCAGGATGCGCATTTCGTCTTATTCGGGACTCGTCAGCTGGATGTACCTGCATTTCTCAGTGAGTGATGATGTTCCCACCGAGGCTCGAACCCAGTGCCCATAGTTTCAAACGCCAAAGCGTTATCCACTAGACCACTTGGGCCACGAGAGCCACCTCTTGTGCAACGGGTCATATGAATTATTCATTTGAATTCGGTCAACCTGAGACCGAGCACTTCGGTCCAATCAAGCGGCGGGAAAATCAAAACTTCAATTCAATAATTAATATGACCCGTTGCACAAGAGGTGGCTCTCGTGGCCCAAGTGGTCTAGTGGATAACGCTTTGGCGTTTGAAACTATGGGCACTGGGTTCGAGCCTCGGTGGGAACATCATCACTCACTGAGAAATGCAGGTACATCCAGCTGACGAGTCCCAATTAGGATGAAATGCGCATCCTGGATTCCACTGCTAGCCACCATCCACCAAGCGTTAATATATTGTTGCGATTATGAGCAATAAATCTTGATATATGATATATTATATGCTCATGAACAATAAATTTTGTTCGAAACGTCATCCAGTAAATAATACTTTCACTATATGATACATCTGATAAACAAACTAATAAGTAATGAATCTTGTTTGAAACGTCATACATCTGCTAATACTAAATTTCTGTAAACTATATAAAATATGCTGAATTGGTTAGTATTCCATCATGCAACTCTTGGTAACTGATAAATATCCACTGGAACTGTGGTTTCAAGTATACAAAGATTTTTTTCTTCATAATATTCAATCCGAATATTAGTGGGAAGAGAACAAGAAGTTCAGCTACGATATCTTTCCGGCGATTTCATTCTTTTCAAGGATATCTGCTACTAGGTCTCCCCTGAATTCCAGATTCAAATATTGTGTTTTCTTTGATACTGAAGTGTATTCTTCTCTTTTTGAATTTGGTTTCATGTTCTTATCCACGAAACGCTTTGGGTATCCATTTTGAACCAGGATGCTTTTGAGAAATAGGAGCTCTTCTTCTAAACAGTCACCACTACAAATTCTTCTGGTACGGTGGGCTAGCGAGATGATGAGAGCTCTTTTACGGCTGATGGCTATCAAAATCTGAGTATCGGAATACAAACCTCATATCTGAAAGAGTTGTTATTAAAGTGCACGCTCAACGTATAATTTACATTAAACAGCATCTTCTATACACGAAAAGACGGGATTGCTATGGTCTCTCCCCTTGGCCCACTTTTGGCAGACTACTTCATGGCCAGCCTAGAAAAGGGGCATCTTAAAATTAACAATGGACAAATTGCTGCTGTACAAAAGATACGTCGATGACACTTTTATAGTTTGTCAAGATGATTCCGATTTAAATTGTATCTTAAAGGTTTTTAACAACTGTCATCCTTCAATCAAATTCACAATGGAATTTGAAAATGAATCAAAGATTCCATTTAAGGACATCAAATCGACAAAAAGAGATGACGGAACTCTGAAAAGATCTATCCATAGAAAACCAAAATAGAATGGTCAACTAACAAACTCCTACAGTTGGATAGCCATCAGCCGTAAAAGAGCTCTCATCATCTCGCTAGCCCACCGTACCAGAAGAATTTGTAGTGGTGACTGTTTAGAAGAAGAGCTCCTATTTCTCAAAAGCATCCTGGTTCAAAATGGATACCCAAAGCGTTTCGTGGATAAGAACATGAAACCAAATTCAAAAAGAGAAGAATACACTTCAGTATCAAAGAAAACACAATATTTGAATCTGGAATTCAGGGGAGACCTAGTAGCAGATATCCTTGAAAGGAGAATGAAATCGCCGGAAAGATATCGTAGCTGAACTTCTTGTTATTTTGCCTCTGATTTCCCGATGGGTATTTTCCACAATTCAATTTGAATAATCATTCGCCTATTGTAATGGATACTGTCGCAATGCTCACTATGGAAACATGAAGAATGATGAGTAATACTGTCTCTTTAAATTAACTTATAAGGCGAGAATAAGAAAAACAACATATTAAAGATAACAGAAGAAATAGTATGACCAACTTTTATTTTAAGAGTGAATACTGAAAATTTGATTCTCTTTGTGAATCTTTCTCAAGATTTAACAAGCTTCTTAAATCTGACTCTCATGTGCTGTCAAAGCTTCTAGAGTTATTCATCAAAAACAATCTGATGACATTTCACATATGAAATACAAAATGTTCTAAGTATTACACTTCTGAGGAGATAGGTAATGTCGACGGTATGATAAAGTTGGCTAATTGCATATTTGAGTATTGCTTGAAGATTTGTGTGAACTTGAATTTATCAGCAAATATGTCGGTTATGCAGCTTTCTGAGTTTATCGTATCTCTTACTCTGTAGCAGTGATAAATATAAAAACAGCGCACAAAAAAGCATAACAGATAGAATACGCATGTGAAATAACTGTCCACTGCTGACGAATTTTCAGTGGTATGTTTAAATTAAAACTGTTCAAACACCTTTTCTTTGTCTTTAACTTTAGCTCAAAATATACATCTTATTTATTAGTATGGAATATTTAATTAACTGAATCCATACATCGTCTATTCAAAAAGGAACATCAACATGCATTCGTCTAAACGTAAAGAATAAAATATCTGGTGAATTTATCGGAAAATTCAAAAATACCTTTAGGATTATGCACAATCACTCTGTAACAAAACGGTTCCAGGCTTCTCTGCTATCCGGCGAACCAGTTTATGGCTCGACGAGTTTATCATGAACAGTATTGGTTTCAGGAAGATATTAGTTATTGCTATGGGTTGCATATCAGTAAAAACTGCATCATCAGTCAACCCTTTCTTTATTGGACTCCGCGTATGTTTTACCACCCATCACATTTTGGTCATAGTTTTGTCTTGCTTTGAAGTGTCAGGTACAAACTCTGACAAATCATTCTAGATGATGGGCAATCTTGTTTCAATAATCCTTTTTGTATATTATGACAACTCAAGATAATTTATTAGTTCTTATAATAACTATGTCGTGTGCGTCAGTGCATAGCGGTTGGGACGCTCGCCGACCATGTACATGGTCCGGAGTTCGATCCCCAGCCAACGACGCACTCCTTTACCTCGCTAAGCCAGAAATAAAAAGATGATAAAGAGGAAAGGTTGGGCATGAGGCTAGCAACCCCCTACCACCCTGTAAAAATAAACAGTGCTACAGAAACTTCAAGCCTCTAGCTTGAACTCCTATGTTCCACTCGGAACCTGAAGGAATGAAAATAAAATAAAAATACATCGTCTAACACCTGTCCAGTTCAGTTCTCATTATTTTTTTTTACTATAAATGAACAGCTAATTTCCTACGCATGCTTTGAAATGAGAATTTGGATAATACTCGTATCAAGCATCAGTAGTACCTCCCAGTCACTTCTAAGTGATCTCAAACCACCGGAGAGCCATTTGCGTCATCTGAGACCAAACGCATCAGAGGTGTATTCACTTCGAATGAACTTAGACAACCAAATGAGTACAAAGCAGCCGAATCACAGTTAGCTGCGTAGATGAACTGGTTATACACTGGTTGAGGTGGGTGGCATCCACTTACTTGTATTAATCAGTCAGTATAGTATATAGTATTATGAATTTATGTTTGCTTCCTTGGTTACCATTTATGATATCAAATATATTACACATTGTGATGGTTAATCATTTTCGTTTACAAAGGTAGAATTTTGCTTCAAATTAGCGAGTATGATTCACGTAAACTGTTGGAACCCTCTATAACTCATGTGTATTTTTACTTGAAGTAAGTATACACAAGATATTTTTGATGTTAAATGGTTGGAAACAGTCGGCAGGAAGCCTTGCTTCACGTAGGTTTTTCGCCGCTTCACACTCGTCAGCCAGACGTATCTGCAACCGAGAAGGAACTCATGTCTCTTCTGAGATTCAAACCCGTGTCACCCAGTGCGACAGTTAAAGACGTTATCACTGAGTTATTTGGGCTCGCGATTGACTTCTTGTAGGGCTGTAGTGGATACTTTCATTGGACACTAGTAACTAGTGAAATGTGTGCCTCCAACCATCTAATATCGACAATTCAAAGCGCACCGTGATGGCTAGCTGCTTAAAATAGTAGCTACATTGCAAACCTAACTGATAGGCTTCAGTCTGCACCAAATAAAGGACTAGATACTTCACATTAATTACTAGTGTCCGATGAAAATATACGAAATATGTTTGTTAACATGTTGAATTCAGAAATTGTAATTGTCTTTTTTCTTGTAATTGTAGATTTAAAAATTTGTGCGATGCTCTAAGTCATATTCAGCATATTGTTCTCCTAACTACAGTCAGGCTTAAACAAGTGTTTCATAAGTGAGACGAACAAAGAAATCGTTATTTCCCCTGCCGTTAATATCCTCAGTCATGTTCACACTGATTTAGGTAATCAATAGTTAGTATAACATTTATATATATGGATTACAAATTATTATTCTGTGAATCATTTCTAATAAGCTTGAGATCTAGGCAACGATTGCTTGTACAGGTTTTAATTTACTAAAATTGATTACTTCCTGTCTCTTAGTGCTTGTCTTTCTGCATTAAAGCAAGTTCAATATCAGGCTATATTATCTAACAGAAGTGTTTACTGTCAATGATTTTTACCCTGTTGTTATAAAAGCAGAGCCAGTTGGCTTTTGTTTTAGTGAATAAAAAGGCGTTTAAAAAATGACTAACTGAAAAATACTGTCAACTTTATTTTACAGTTTATTTACAAAAAAGTTGACCATTGTAATTCACAAATAATAGAAATGCAAAATTCATTTTATAAATTGTTTACCACCGTCAAAGTTCATTGACCTAGTCTGGTTTTATCCCTTGATCAAAGTATTTTTTTTTAATTAGCACACTTGGCTGTCAAATGAATACATTTACCACCAAACTGGAACGAAACAGCTGTCCAGTACTGCCAGGTTTTCCAGTGGTTCTTTAACTGTCGTCAGCTCATGAGGAAATCCTCCATGCAATCAAATAACTAAAAGAAAATTTTTAATATTTTTCATGTGTTATACAGATCAAGGCAACAAGACTGATGGAATGTATGTGGAGGAAGACTGTAACGCTCTGAGAGAAAGTTTTAGGAAACATGTATAGCCGTTTTAGTGAGAAAGAAGGGGCGAAATAAAGAATGGCTGCCTACGGACTGGTGTGAGCTGATAAAGAAAAGCAGGTAAATAAATGCAATTATAAAAGGTGAGGGGAGAAACTGAATTCAGTCTATAGCGCATGGAACAAATAAGGGGAGATTGCTAGGAAAGAAAGAAAGCAACCTCATGACACACTGAAAAATGAAGAAGAGGCCTCAGATAAGACAGACCTCCAACACTATGTCAAACAACCAAGCTGCTATCCCTTAAGAGACCAACACAAATGAAACCACTGAAGAATAGTGAAGGAATCCCAATTCCCAAAGAGGAGAAACAAAGGAAACGCTGAAATGGTTACTTCAAAAGAACTCTTAAATCAACCACTATCCGCAAGTCGTCCGAGAATACCACCAGTAGCAATCACAGAACTGCCAATGAACAGCGGTTCTCCGAAAAAATCAAAAGCTGTCAACACCATAAAGTTGAAGAAAGCCGGAAAGGTAGAGGGACCCGACTCAGTCCGTCGAGAAGCACCAAAAAGGACACTTAAACCACAGCGAATTTGCTAACGCCATTATTGCATAAGGTGTTAAAGGAAGGCTGACTTGTTAAGCTCCCAAAGAAGTACTATTTTAGCCTATGCATCAACTCATGCAGAACTACACTTTTTTCCACGCCAAGCAAAATATTAAGCCTCATCTCTTTGTCCAGGTAAAAAGATGCCCCGGATGGAGGACTTAAAAATAAACACTGGATTAAGGAAAACAAGTCATGCACAAATTGAATTACAACACTCAAATCATTACCGAATGGATTTTAAATTGGCACCCGACTCTTTATCTCAACTCAGTCGAGTTTTAAAAGGTGCTGATAGCGTCCACTGTGAAGTAGTTTGACGATTGTTTCGATACAACGGAGAGCAGCCCCTGCAAAATGCCTCATAACAACACATGCGAAGTAATTCACAAGGGGAAGCTCATGAAAGTGTTTAAAATGAAGATAAGAGTGACTGACCGAATCATGAAACAGACCTTGGGGGGTCAGAAGCATACGTTGGACGGACAAGAAGACTCTAGCGGACCTCATGAGTGATTTATCCCTTATGCTTCACAAACTTGAAGATTTTCAAGTGAAAACGGACAAGTTGTCAGAAAGGCAGTCAAGACATGACTTAAGGTGGATATATAGAAAACAAAAGTGACAGAAGATACCTGGTGACCAACAGCAACAAGCAAAAATTACCGTTATTGGAAGATGTTAGAGGAAATCACCTGTTTCACTTACCTAGACCGAATAGTTCAACAAACATTAGGCACACAGTGAAAAGAAAACATGTGTAAAAATCAAATTTATCTAAATTTCAGGGACATTCAAATAAATAATTCCAAGTTTTCGTTACGCAAACTAGATGAAAGTAGTAACTGAAATTATAATAGAAAAATTATATAAAAGTGGGAAGTCACATTTCGGATTTACAATCCCTACTAAGTCATGTGGCTGCTCCTCGAAATAAAATGAAAGCAAAATATTTATTAGTCTTTTCCATTGTATAATGTGAAAAGTTTGTGGCTGGCTTCATATTTTTTATATTAATCTTTAAAAAATGTGGTAAGGATAAAAGTCGTGATAACATGGAATTAAATGATGAAATCCGTACTCTTTGAAAATACTGATGTCATATAAAAGAACATGTACGAGTGAGGAATCACAGACTGTTTATCTGCATTTTCAATATATAGCAAAATACATTAGTGTTTGTTGCAATTGTAAATCTTTAGTGTATTAGTTTCCTACATAAGCTCTGGCGATTACAGTAGACTTATCTTTTTGTAGTTACTTAGATGCATGCTATTCTCTTTTACTTGTATTAGGTGAATTTTGCTTCTGATTCGGTAATTTCATATCTTACGACGTTCGACATTTCAGCTGACAACCATGTTAATGATTGTTTAACTACCACAACCATTTGAAAATATGATAATTCTTTTTTATTAAAATTAAGACCACTTTTAAGAAGTTGTGGTTTACAGTCATACAAACTTTGATTAGTGACAGATTGACAACCAACTTGATTATATTCAGATTGCCATGTGTTAAATTAGAATAAAGGCCATTTCGATTCGAATTTAGGTGATTTAAACGGTAAATATCATAAAATGAACTTTTAATTGGTGTTAGATAATCGGATGAAGCCGGCATGAAGTCCTAGCCCAGATCTAGTGCTTATCGACACTCGTTATCAAGACGCACCTGCGATCTTGAAGTAATCGATGTCTCTTCTGAGATTCAACCCTTCATTACTCAGTGCTGCAGCTGATGATTTCACTGTTGACATACTCGGTCTCATGAATGACTTACTATAGGAATTTCATGGACATACTGATTGGCCACTACTAATGTTATTTGCCTAGTACTTGATTTTGGCGCTGACGGAATTATATCACTTATGTTTGCAGAGTGGTCAACAAGTCTTGTTACTTTTATTTTTATTTTTTTATAATTTTTTTTATTACAGCTTGATTCCACACCGTATTTTTGGTACAGGTATGGAATTTTCATCATGTGATATCAGTAGCCCAAATTTTGCAGGCCAACCATAGATATCAGATGTGCATCGCCAGGGGATTGAACCTCGGCCCATGTGCATGGTCTGCGAGAGTCCTAACCACTATGCCACCGAGGCGCCATCCTGGTGCACTCTAAATTAATGTCACATGGTTGAAAGCAATGGACAATAAGTCCTGGACCCAGGTTTCTTGCATGCAGGCACATGTCCGCAAGGTGTCTCTTCGGTCTAGAATTAACTGATGTCGACTGCAAGTTACCTAGGTTTCTAGACACATTGCAAACTTGACTGGTTAAATTTAGTCAAAGCCAATACTACGGTCTAGACACATGACATAGGTTACACCTTAGTAACTAATGTACCTTGAGTGAACTTTTGTACAGGTTTTGCTTATTGAGATTTTATTTATTCATACTGGTTAAATAGTATTAGTCATCACACGGTTTCATTGTTATTGTTGTTTGCCAGGAAAGTCATTCATGTCTAGAATTTGTTTGTGCATATCTAACTTGATATGCAGGTTTGTTGTTTACTATTTCTTAAATATGAAAGTAAGAAAACATGTTTATCCAAGAATAGTGACTAATCATCATTGTCTTAAAGGTCGATGTGAACTAGTCATCTTTAACGATTTTGTTTCACTAGTCTGCCTTGTAAATGGTATGTTCATTCCCTTCATTATTTGGGTAGCATTTGATATGAAGATAGTCTTTCTTTATGTTAAGGAAAAGTCTTAATTAAGCATTTCGACGTTAACGAAATTAATCATTCATCCACTTTCACAGTCAAGTAAATTCCTATACCTGAATGTTTTATTAAATTTGTGAGATTTTCTCCCCTCTCCATCGAATATTTTGAACATATTTTATTGGCGTTCAATTTGGTTTTCACTCATTTTTAGCTTTTACCCATATAAAAAAAGCTTTACATTAGGTATATTTCAGTGGAGAAACATGATTGGGAATCTTCCTTATTATTAAGCCCATCATACTATATAAAGCTGTTTCCAATTCATTTGGTGGCTTCAAAAAACGATTTTTTTTGCATTTGGTAAAAAAATCTGGATCCCTTCTAATGTCCTGTTGTGAAACAGGAATATTAGCATTGACAAGCATAATTTTGTTCTAACCTTTCTCTTACTTATTTCTTCACTTATTGATTTAAACAACTTTAAAACAAAAAGTTCAATTTATGAATTTAGACAAAGCAATAAGTAGACGTAATTTGTCTGAATCGTGTAATATATTTGCATAACACATTTCGAACAATCTGATCACACACGGACTTGTCATAGGAATATATATGAAATTAATGAAGAGGTAAGAGGTGAGAAAATAGACTTAGGTCAAGCTGGTTTAGTGGTCTTCATTGTTATTCTGACCGTCAATATGTCCTTTTAACTTGACCGAAGTCTATTTTCTCACCTCTTACCTCTTTATTAATTTCATATATATTCCTATGACAAGTCCGTGCGTGATCAGATTGTTCGAAATGTGTTATGCAAATACATTACACGACTCAGACAAATTACGTCTTCTTATTGCTTTGTCTAAATCTAAAAAACGTCTGCAGATATTCACTACCAGTCAGAAACCGCCCGTACAGGTTCCGAATCATTTTGTCTTATGTATATTCAGAATGCATATGTCTCCTGGTTTTCCTTTTGAGTTAAACAATTTAAAAAGGTCAGAATTCTCCGCCTACTTTTTTTCACTCACACATTATTAAAAGAAAGCTAAAACACAAAAGAGTCTCTTCTACAGTTTTTTTTAATAATGACAAATGATGATTCCTAAACTAGGATGAAACAGCTGTCCAGTAAGTACACTCTGGTCTTCAATGGTTCTCTAACTAATATCAATCTGTGGTTACAGTCGAAACACAAATTTAATCCCTACACATGAGTTCTTGAAAATTAATCTGATGCTCGCTAGTGACTTACTACAGGATGGAGTTGCCAGCCCTTCTAGTGAGATTTCGTGACCACTGAGGCCCAACCAGTCAAGTGTGAGAATGGATTTCCCGCCAACGACATTGATTGGTTGGTCGCGCTAAATCACGAATTGGTAGAAGTTAGAATTGATGGGCTGGTCATTGAATTGAGTCCAAGTGGTTGAATGGTCTACGAGCTCGCCTTGTAACAGAGAGGTCATGGGTTTGAGCCCCAGTGCGTGCTTACTGCTTAACTAGGATGAACCATCTGTCCAGTACTCCCTGGTTTTCACTGGTTCGCTAACTGATATCAGTCCGTGGTCAAATTTGTTAAAAAAAAATGTAATCATTATAAACCAACTCTTAAAAAGTATAATTATTGAGACTTTAACACGCCTTCTAGTAACACTGGAAAAGTTTCATGATAATTTCATCCACTGCTTTCATATAAGAATGCCAGTGAGTCTATTACACTCCATATCAGATAAGTGTATTGTATGTAATACACAGAGATTTAGTATGAATAATCAGAAGACTTTTCAAGCACAGTCTATTTGTCATAATTGCATCAATGCATTCACGCGACTTCCTAACTTACTTTATGTATTTTCACTCTACTCTGTTTCTTATTACTACTTTTCATGTATCTCATGTAGATTTTATTGCGTTTGAGATTTTCGCGTCGATTGATTGGACCGAAGTGCTTGATCTCAGGTTAAGATGTTGACTTCTTGTGCAAATGCTTCGATGATGTCTGGGAATTTAGTTAGTATTTACTTAATGGATAGTGAATAGTAGTGGAATCCAGGATGCGAATTTCGTCCTATTTGGGACTCGTCGGCTGGATGTACCTCCATTTCTCAGTGAGTGATGATGTTTTCACCGAGGCTCGAACCCAGGACCCATAGTTTCAAGAGATGGCTCTCGTGGTCCAAGTGGTCTAGTGGATAACGCTTTGGCGTTTGAAACTACGGGCACTGGGTTCGAGCCTCGGTGGGAATATCATCACTCACTGAGAAATGCAGGTACATCCAGCCAGTGACGAGTCCCAAATAGGACGAAATTCGCATCCTGGATTCCACTGCTAGTTACCATCCACCAATTAAATCTCATATAGATGTTGCATCATTTCTATTGCACTTGCATTTGATGTTGATTCTATGGAAAAAGATTCGATATTTTACCTCTCCAACTAACTGTATTACTTTCTGATACTTTTGTCCTATCCTGAATATTTGTTCATCTGTTTAACACCAGATACATGTGGAATCTAAATGCCGAAACGTTTATACCAGATATATGGAAACGTGCAATAAAAACACTGTGGAAAACAAAGTATGTAATGGTAAGCTATGAAGTCATATGAATAAACCAACATGACTGTAAGCAACGCATTGTGATCAAAACATCTTCTGACTAGTAATCATGTATCTCTGTGTATTCTATCAAAATAAACTTATCAAATATGAAATTATATCCTACCAAAGTGACAAAATTCTACTACGTTTTTGTGTTTATAACATCTATATTTATTTAATGGTAGGATGGATATATCGGTATAGGATATAAAAGTAACTAGAAAAGCGTTACAAAATTTCTGCTGATACTCACTAATTTTGATAGTTATCAGCTTGAATTGGTCAGAATCTTCTAAGACTTTTGAAGTATATACACTGCAGCCATTTATAGTGAAGACAACTACAAATGTAAACTTAATTTATGGAGTAAATGAATAAGTCTATGGGCGATAGTGGAATAAGGTTTTTGTTTGGTTGCAGCAATTTATTATAAGCTGATATTGGTTAGAGAACCATTGGAAAACCAGGAAGTACTAGACAGCTGTTTCGTCAGGTTACTTTATGACTCTTCATCAGCATGCTCCCACCTCCAGGGTTCGAACCGAGGACCTTCTGGTTACAAGGCGAGGTCGTAGACTATTAAGCCTCTGGGAACCGAAGTAATGGTCAGCCGATGAATTCTAACTTATTCCAATGCATGACATAGCGCAACCACTTCGCAGTATCATAGATGACTAATTGTACTCACTTCGATCTACTGAACCTACTGGTCATGGTTTCCTGACAAAACATCAGGTAAATGCCAGTCAGTGGTGAGTATTAGATCTGTTTTCGAGTACTGGTTCGCAGGAATTGTGTTTGGTTGGTAGAAGGATTTCATAATGAGCTGACATCAGTTAGAGAATCATCAATCCGGTGAGTGCGCACCGCTAAATAGCCCCAAACTAGGACGAAACAGCTGTCCAGTACTTCCAGGTTTTTCAATGGTCCTCCAACCGATTTCAGTTCATGATGAAATCCGGCAGCCAACCAAACAAAATCCCTACAAACCGATAATTGAAAAAGTTTTGATTCTAGATGTGTCATTGTGTTTTCTCATGCGTTCAACTAAATCAGCTTCCACCATAAGATATGTCCCATGATTATTCCAAATG
Source organism: Trichobilharzia regenti (assembly GCA_944472135.2). Taxonomy (NCBI): domain Eukaryota; kingdom Metazoa; phylum Platyhelminthes; class Trematoda; order Strigeidida; family Schistosomatidae; genus Trichobilharzia; species Trichobilharzia regenti. The sequence goes on along the minus strand of OX235262.1, from coordinate 141,673,851 downwards.
CCTTTTTACTGTTCATTCCATGTCATTTTAAATCCCTGAGCAGCATGTCTTATACCACTGGCCTCTAAATCATATGGGATAGATAGTATGTATGCTAAATGTTATTATTTGTGTCTGTATCTCGGAATATTTTAGAATCTGTTAAAAGCCAGTAACAAACCGAACGCAGGTATTTACCAATATTATTAATTAGGAGTTTTTGTAGAGATTTGGGCTGATTTCAATATTTATTTCGTCATGAACCAACACATTAGTTACCAGTACTTGAAAACTAGACAGCAGTGGGCATCTGTTTTGTCCTAGCTTCGTACTCTTCATCAGGTGGTTGAATTCCCATCCAGCGGACCGGATGGCCAACAAGTTTGGACTAGTAACCTGATAGTCCTGCGCTTGACCCTTGGTGGGTTTGTGGGTGCACACAGCCGAATGAGAAGATGATAGCATCAAACAGAAAAAAAGTGGAGGTGTGTTGTTGAAGCCATATGTTCCACTCAGAATCCATGGGAATAATAATAACACACTGCCAAATAAGGAGTCCCAAACTAGGATGAAACAGCTGTCTTCGGATCTCTGGTTTTTTAATGATTTCTAACTGATGCTGAGGTGGTGTGATATAGACAGTGTGTTCCAACGGAATATTATTCTCATGTACTCCCACATTTCAAGACTGCATTAACTACAGAATACTATATATGTATTTGAACATTCTATTTCATGTCGTTTAATGTAAACCAAAATCACACGCTCAGTGACCGATTAAAGAATACAAACCAACTGAAAATAAACCTTGGCTTCTGTGTCTTGCCTTCTGCTGTTACGATGTTATTTCATGAAAAAATCTGTAATGAAACATATATATATATACATATGTGTCGGTGGGACAGCGGTTAGGACTCTACCCAGCCATGCAAATGGTCCGGATTTCGATCCTCTGCCGACGCACACGTGATATCAATGGTCGGCCTGCGAAATTCGGGCTACCGATACCACATACTGAAAATTCCATACTTGGACCAAAAATATGGTGTGGAATCAGGGTATAATCAAAATAGAAAAAAAAATTTTTTACGAGTTGATCACGGATTGATATCAGTTAGAGAACCATTGAAAACCAGTGAGTACTGGACAGCTGCTGTTTCATCCTAGTTTGGGAATCATCGCCAGTAAGCGCCCATCGCCAGGGTTCGAACCTAGGACCTTCCGGTTACAAAGCAAGCTCGTATACCATTCAGCTACAGGATGAAGTTTCCCGGAGTTCTAGTGAGAAGTCGTGACAGTGAGGTTCAATTAGATGTCACGTGTGTGGATGGATGTTCCACCAAAGACAATGGTGGGGTCGCGCTAAATCACGAATTCGTAGAAGATAGAGTTCATGAGCCACTGAATCGGGTCCCAGTGGATGAATGGTATACGAGCTTGCCTTGTAACCGGAAGGTCCTGGGTTCGAACCTGGCGTGTGTGCTTACTGGCGATGATTCCCAAACTAGGATGAAACAGCAGCTGTCCAGTACTCCCTGGTTCTCGATGCTTCTCTAACTGATATCAATCCGTGATCAACTCGTAAAAACATAACTAACCCTTACAAACCAAACTATAGAAATATATATTGATTTAAATCGATTTGATTTTACCATATATTTGATAATTAAACTTTTGAAACTTATTTTTAACCTTTTTTATTTTGGATTGAAAAGCTAAGAAGATTACATTACTTTTTATTTAAAATCTGCTGAAGAAATTCCTTTCCTTTTCCGTACATTCTTCTCCAATGGAAGCTGATTGGTTACCGAGATAAATTACAAAGTTTACAAAATATTTCAATGCAGTAATTATCCATACGAAAAGTATTGATTATAAATAACTACAAAAATCAAAAAATCATTTTGATGTCATGCTAGACACCTTTAACAGACTTCAATAAAATCAATAGTTTTTTCTTATTACACAGATGAACACGGAGATAAGAATGAATACCTGTTGCACTGAAATATAACTGTGGGCAAATAATCCAACTGAAATAGAATTGAATCGAATTGAAAAAAATCTTCCTTTTTGTGCTTCTTGTGGTCTTTAATTCATATGAACAAATGCATTTGTGCAAAAAGTGTAAGATAATGTTGGCTATAATAAAATTCCACTAGTTAGATGGATATGCAGTCAATAGAGGTAACATAACACAGAAAGGTATACTAGACATATAAAGGATAATGGGATTGTTCTGTTTAAATATCAGATTTACCTTACCTATGAACATTTTTACATAAATAAATATGACTAGAACGGTCAATTCAGTTACTACAAGAGCGTTTGACAAGATCTGTGACAACTTCTACACGATGAGAATAAAAAATCTATATGAAATGACCTTTTCCTTCACAGAAAGTTGAAATCATTTATTTGGTAGAATTACTGTTGCAAAATGGCACTGTGCTTTGCATCTGTCTGCCTTCTCGAGTCAATGTAGTTTCTGAATCTTACAAACAGACTATTCTCTATTGACGTTTATGAAGGACAAAAGCCTGGACATTGGACACATTGGCCTCTAATGACCCTGTAAACAGTGTCAGTGTCCAATAAAACTGGAAGTAAAGCCGTGAAGTCTGTATTTATAATAAATAAAATGTTTACCAAATCGTCTAATATGCCCTCAAATTTATTGATAAACATGGTCATCAAGATTAAAAACTTATTAAGCAATTCTGTATAATAACATTCAGCATTAGTTTGAAAACTATTCACAAGTGTCTGTATCATCATGCATAGTGACCTATTTCTAAATCCATGGAGAAATTAAGGTTGTATTCGTACATTTAATTTCTGTTTTATCACCATCCTCTTGTTCTATTTATATCATTCGTGTCTTGTTGTCAATTTCAGAGAAGAATATGAACATTAGTACGTAATACAATATATACTGATCTTTCCTTACATGGATTTTTTCGTTTGACTTTTTCTCTGCATTCTGTACATATTTTCCATGAAGGATTCAAACTTCGTTCTATAGATTCTCCCATTTTCTGCTGATTCCTTGATGTCAGTATGCATTATCAGAGTAGAAATAACCAATTAAATGACGATTTAAAACAAGGGTTAAGACAGCATTTGCAGATCGTCTAACGTATTCACTTTAAAAGCTTAATCAAATACGAGCTCATAAATTCTAACTTCTACCAATTCGTGATTTAGCGCAATCAACCAACCAGTATCATCAGTGGGAAATCTATCCTCACTCTCGACTGCTTGGACCACACTGATCATAACTTCTCACTAGAAGTGCAAGCAACTTCTTCCTATCGCAAGTGACTAGTAAGCATCAAATTAATTTTCAAGAGTTGGTTTGTGGTTAAACGTGTAAAAACAAATTTAATCCTTACAAACCAACTCTTGAAAATTAATCTGATGGTTGCTAGTTACTTGCGACAGGACGAAGTTGCCTGCATTTCTAGTTAGAAGTCGTGACCAATGAGGTTCAAGTAGTCAAGTGTCAGGATTGATTTCCCACCAATAAAATTGGTTGGTTGGCCGGGCTAAATCACGAATAAGTAGGAGTTAGAATTCATTGGCTGGTTATTGAATCGAGTTTCACTGCTTGTATGGTCTACGAGCTCGCCTTGCAACCAGAAGTTCTTGGGCTCGGGAATTGATGGTGGTGACGTATTGCCGATGATTCTCAATGGTTCTCTAATTGGCATCAATCCGTGGTCAAACTCGTAAAAACAAATACCTATATAGTAGTTTTTGACTGGTAGATGGTGTCATGGAAGATCCTACACCAGAAATGCCGGAATTTGCTGATTTTTTTCAGTCTTCACTTTGTCATAATCCTCCTCCCCATCATCATCATGATCACGATTTTATCACTTTCTAACACAGAAAAGTTTTCATCACCTTGCTAGACACTCTTGTCTCACAGCATATACACAACGTAAGTAAATAACTTTCCGAATAGTAAATCAATGTGATATTAGATGGTTGGGGGTAATCGGCAGGAAGCCTTGGACCTAGGTTTCTTGCTAGTTGGCACTATTCAGCAAGGCGTGTCTGCAACCTTAAGGAACTCATGTCCCTTGTGAGATTCGAACCCGCGTCACCCAGTGCTGCAGTCAGAGACGATACCACTGAGCTATTCGGGCTCGCGATTGACCTCCTGTAGGACTGTAGTGGATATTTTGATTTGACACTCGTGACTAGTGTGATGTGTCTAGTCCTCTCTTTGGTGCAGACCAAATTCTATCAGTCAGGTTGTAATGTGGCCACCATTCTAGGTTGCTTGTCATCACGGTGCACATTGATTTGATGATATTAGATGGTTTGAGATAATCGGCACGAAACCTAGGTCCAAGGCTTCCTGCTGATTACTATTACATTCTTTAATTCCTAGAGGAACATAGGGCTGCAGCCGCGCATCTCCATTGCCTTCTGTTTTCTGCCAACTTTTCACCCCGCTCCAAATCTGCCCACACGCTTTCATCTCCTCTTCACATCACCTCCTCCAAGTCACCCACACAATGACGATCAACTCCCCGCTTCCCTTTCGGGTTCCACTCAAGCATTGGCTTGTCTAGTGATGTCACTTGATGGTTTCCTCAGAGTATGGCCAATCCATCTGCATTTCTTCCTGCCTATTTATTTCACAATCGGTTTCTGGTTGGTTCGCTCATTGCCAGAGATCTTTGTTGCTGATCTTTTCTGGCCATCTGATCTTGAGTATTGAGAAAAGGCCAGTGTTAATGAAGGTCTGAAGTTTGTTTGAGATGCTCTTTATGACTCGCCAAGTCTCTGATCCGTATAGTAGCACTGACTTCACACTGGAGTTGAAAATCGGGATCTTATTTTTGATGCTGAGTTCTGTTGACTTCCACAGAGACTTAAGGGTAATAAACGTCTGCCGGTTACCTCCAACCATATAATATCATCAAATCAATGTTTTTTTTAAATTTTTTTATTTTTATTTCATTTTGATTACAGCTTGATTCCACAGCTTATTTTTGGTACAAGTGTGTTTGGTACGGTGTGGAATCAAGCTGTAATCAAAAATAAAATAAAAATAAAAAAAATAAAAATAAAATAATAAAGTATGGAATTTTCAGTATGTGATATCGGTAACCCAAGTTTTGCATGCCGATCATAGATATCAGGTGTGCGTCTGCGGGGGATCGAACCTCGGACCATGTGAATGGTCGGCGAGAATCCTGACCACTGTGCCACCGACGCGCCGTGACGGGGGGCAACCTAGAATGGTGGCCACATTACAACCTGACTGATAGAATTCAGTCTGTACCAATATCATGATAGGACTAGACACATCACACTAGTTACTAGTGTCAAATCAGAAAATCAATGTGTTATTCAATTTCACGTCAATATCTTCATGCACAGTCAACATTAAATCTAGCTTGACTAACAGAACGTTGGTACCAATCGTTTAACCAATTGAAAAACAGGTAAAAATATAGTAAAGGAAGAAGACGAATACAGAAAGCCAAATATTATATGGTATTATTGTTCAGAAATTAATGGGATTTTTATAAAAAAGAAGTATTTCATTTCAAAGATTCAATAGTGCCTGTATATGTTTCTAAACAATCTTTAAAGGCAAACTTACTGGATAAAAACTGTCCTTCAAATAGCTGAATATGTGATATACTGTAGTCTAGTTGACAGTTAAAAGTACGGTAGATTCTGTGTGCGTTTCCCTTGACGATCAACATCTCTCTCTCTCCCTCTTTATATATATACATATATATATATATTTATATATATATGACTTCAGCTGTGTTACATATCCCGCACTTATTAAAACAAAAGTCATCTTAGGTAAAACTAAACTTTAAGTAAGGTGGTTCAATAGAAATACTTTGTATAAAAGACGAAAGTAAAATCCATACTGTATTATTCTCCATAGTATTCCAGGAACATCTACTACAGCAGGTAAACAACATCGACCACAGTGTTGATTATTTCAAAAACTACAATCAAAATGTTTAGTTCATAAGTAGATAATGTAAAAAATTATTCAGATGTCATGTTTTTGTCGATAGACTGAGGTCAGATTTTAGAGTCGTTGATCACATGTAAAATTTCCAGGTATAATTGAGACAAAAAAAACCTGATAAGTAGTTGTATTTTAACAAATATGGCGTGAGGGAAACGTGTTTTTAAGATTGAGTTTAAATAAACAAAACAGTATTTATGAGAAACATGATCTATATAGAGCGATTACTGTGGAATGAACTGATTTTATTTTTTTGGTAAGAAGATGGTGCACGCATAAATCTGTGTCCTTATCAGAGGTCATAAAATCTAAAACTGACTGCACGTTGTCAAAAGCTAAAGTTTTAATCAATATTATTCTGTCTGACTGACATAATAAATTTGGTGTCTTTAGGAAGAGTTTTTAACCGTTTCCACTTGAATTAACTTTGTAACAGACATGAAGATGAAGTGTAAATTTTTAATATTAGTAATAGCTTTATTCTAAATTAATGCTTATATAATGTACAGAATTTTCAGCAGAGTTTGTCGCATGATAGTTTTTCTTCGTCCAAGACCTCTAAATAAAAGTTTAATTGACAGTAGGTTGTGTGACACAGTTCTATCTGATCTAAACCGCAAACTAATCCACTATGACATTTCTCCTTTCTCCTCCCCCCCTTGGAGAAATATATGACATTTTGTTGCATACCGATTATAAAACGTTCAGGCGTACACTTTGTGAACAAAGAACACCACTCAGGAATGGTCGTCCCATGTATTGGCATAAGCTGTCATTAAAAATTATTCTTTTTCTCATGTCTAGTAGAAGCCAGCGGAACGGCAGGTTGTAAATGTTTAAAATACTCGCCAAAGTAAAAAATACTTTTATAGGTCATATCTTACTAGATTCAAACAAGACTGAATAAATGTAGTGGATCGATGGAGGTTTTCGGTAGCGTAAGTTCTAAGCAGGCCACCAAACATGAATTTCCCAGAGCATTCTGAGTATCAGTGAAAGATGAATGATGACGCAAATGTGTACCAGGTCATCAAACAAGAAATCAATAGGATTCAAATTAATTTAAATAATCGCTATAAAATGAATAGATCCTGTGAAGGAAATAAGTAAAATTGATAATTTCGTAAGCTAATCAAAAAATGTAAAGTTCCTTGAATGAAAGTGTTTAAACCATAGAAAAAATTGGAATGAAATTAATAAGCTTACAACAAGTGGAAGTCAATAGAATTGCCGACCATGCTGTTATCATCACCGTTCATTATATATGTGTAAGTCGGTGGCGCAGTGGTTAGGACTCTCCTCGACCATGCACATGGTCCGGGGTTCGATCCCCTGCCGACGCACATCTCATATCTATGGTCGGCCTGCAAAATTTGGACTACCGATATCACATGCTGGGAATTTCATACCAATAATACGGTGGGAGTCAATCAAGCTGCAATAATTTTTCCTTCACGTTCCCAGTGGAACATAGGGCTCAAGCTAGTGGCTTGAAGTTTATAAAGCTATGATAAAGTAAAATAAAAATAATATGTATATAGTGAAAACTAAACCTTTATATAAAAGGGTACACCAAAGCGAGACGTATAATCTCTAAAACCGTTTATATATCATGATCCTAGCAGTAACCAGTACTTCACCAACGTCTCAAAATAAGATAGATTGAAAATTCTTTATTGTCAGTAGAATTAACACTTGGTTTGTATAGAAGTAATGATTCGAAACCGATTCTGAGAATATGAAGGTTTATGATACAGTTGAAGAAAAAGCTTCGGGATTATTTAACATTGGTAAAAGTTGATAGTTCGATGTGATATATGAATGGACAACAAAAACACAATTCATCACAATATCTAGTAAATCACTTTTTGTTTGTACATGTGCAATCAATTTGCCTATTCTACAGTCATATATGTTTGAGATGAGGCAAAGCTGCCTGATATCATCAATGAGGCGGATCATCAGTAAGACAGTAGGGAGTGAGATGAAGGGCAAGAACCAAGAAGAAAAATCTAGAAAATTTCGACTTTGTAGATGACTTATGTCAAGTGTCACACAAACTCAAAGAACCATTGGTCTAAAACCAACGAGTTGGCAGAAAAAGCGGACAGTGAAGACGAGACTTCGAGGGAACAAAGGGAAGACGAGGGTAATGAAGATAACCAACCAGCAAAACAACAACAGGTACTAATCGCTATCAACGAGAGAAATTTGAAGGAAATCACTTCTTTCACTCACTTAATTTACATAGTATCGTTTCAAATACAGGCGACATTATGGATGAGGGTGTCAAGACCAGAATCAGAAAAGCAAGATGAACATCACTGTGAAGTCATGCTAGAAATCTGCACACTGTATAAAAGAAAATTCGGATTTTCAATTCAAATTTGGTCCAAAAACTTGCGATGACACAGACAGCATTTCCAATAGGCCAGTTCAGACTTTTACCAACAGCTGCCTTCACTGGCTTCATATTGAAGATCAGACGATCAGAAAGAATTAGAAACAGAAAACTTTAGGAACGAACCAGTCAAGGAACTATTGCTCGACAAGTATACAGAAGCAAACGGAGCTGGATCAGACACGATTTGAGAAGACTGCTGGGTAACACCATGCGCTAGGTCACCATTCCAGTAGAACCCAAACAGGAAACGACGAGTTGATCATGGGTGCGAAGGTGACATTGAGGAGACGACAGCCTGTGAGCAATCGAAGCACCAGCTAAAGACAGTTGCATAAAACAAGATGAAATGGAGATAGGCTGTAGAAGCTTTATGTTCTACTCAGAACCCCAGGTAATAATAATAATAATAATGACAGTTGACACGTACAAATCAGATTTTAATCGTGATGTCAGAATTTTATCTCATCACCTTATAAATTCAGATCTCAACTGACATGTCAGTTCACAATTTTCTGAATCTAATTACTTTTGATCGGATTAATTTTTTTAGAAATACGGTTTACCTTATTTTAGAAAGGTCAAGCGTTTCTTATTTAACTTTCAATGATATCTTCTCATTCAGGTTTTAAAATTGTTTCCTTCACGAAAAATGTTACACGTATAGTGTTTAATTAACCTACCATCCTTAGAAGGTAACTATTTATAAACTGCTAAAAATGTATAAGAGGGATTTCTTGTTCACCAACAAGACTGTTGTGTAAACCAATGAAATCTATTTTTCTCAATAAATACCAACGTTTAATGACAGCAGTTTATCTCACTTGATAAGTGCTACCTAGGTAGGAGTTGACTCAGGTTTGATCCAGTTTTTAAGGATCATTAGCCGAATATACATACTTCCCAGTGAGTTACAACTCTCATTATTATAATTTCAATCAAACCACCATTGTTTTAAACGCCATTGGGCTATCGGATGTTGATATTAAGTAGAATTTAATGCTTCATGATAAATCTCAAGTAATAAGGCACTTATGTTGGCACTATTAAGATTTCTTAAATAAAGTATCTACCTATGAGATTCGCTTACTTATGGTTGACACAATGTTTTCAAAGTGTTTTTGTGCCCATATGACATGTGTGAATGCTATCAGTTGTCAACACAACTGTTTATCTTTCTTGAATTTTATCACAATGAATGTAGAAATTACCAATTTAATGACTTTCAGTTGTATGACTAAACCTTTTACTTGATGAAAAAATTAAAAGACAAAAACGTTTTGCCAGACTGACAGGAAAGCAGTTCATTGTACTAAATCATCTTGAAACAGGTCAACCATAATTTATGACAAATTTCTACAGCTGGTTACCCACTGGTTGAAAATGAAATCTGATCTGGTCACTTGCCACTTGCATTCGGTGAAAATGTAGTCCTGATACTGTGAAGGAAGAGTTAAATATCTTGAGGAAAATTCTAATTGAAAATGGATTTCCGCCACGTTTTATAGACCAGAATACGTAGTCAAATCTTATGAAATGTGACTTATCATCCGTTACCAGGGATATACTATACATGGACTTGAAGTTCAAAGGTGACTTAGCTTCCGATATGATTAAAAGAAGGATATCACAGTCCCTGAAAAGGACATTTTTAGCTGCATTGTGAGAATAGCTGTTACCAGTTGACCGTTACTGTTAGATAAACTGAAGGACAAGACCCAACAGTTGATAAACTCTCTGTGAGTTTATTAATTCACCTGCTCGTGTGGAGCCAGGTATATCAGTCATTCGACTCGAGTTTTGCCCAACAGGTTGTAGGAACACTATCCTGCATAGCTACGGATAGGTGGAAGTGGAGCGATAAGAAGCGCTATCACTGAACGTCTGGCCAGTAATTATCACCGTATCTCTACAGCCTCCGCCTCTAAAGTTATCTACATGGCGAAAAATAATTTACCCAAATCAGTACTAACGTGACTCATCTGTATTGGTGGAGCATTGGCCATTGCTTTCAAAATGCCGGATCTGTTTACACATGAGAAGTTCGTTCAACCCATCCCAGTGTCTCTATCCAAATCCCACTATGCTAAAGTATGGTAACCACTAATCATATTTAGCTTACATATTTTTCGTCTTGTTTATTCATTTTGTATACTCTTCCTTTCTTACATCAATTGTTAATATTACTATTCTCCCTTCGAAATGTCCCCAGTATTACTTCACTCGTTCGACTTGTCATTCTAAATCAATTGTGTTTCGTAACGTTAAAGTTCCGTTATCAAATTTCACACGATGTTAACTAACGTTTTAATTTTATTCGATTCGCTTACTAATCCTATAATTGCACACCCCTTCTAAGTTCTATACATCCTATGAATTATTCTATATATGACATTAATTGTTTTGCCACTTGACAGTTAACTATGATTATAATCACAAATATTTTAATTGCATTTCATATTATTATTATTTCATGCATTCACACCTATGATTCAATTCCTCACCGGACATAACATCTTAAAAAAACGATACGCATACGAGTGTACAGCTTGATAATAAATTCGTTGAAAAGAGTCGCTTCGCTGATTTGATCTTCTCTAAACCGTCATTTATCTTAGATTCGACTTTCAAGTGGCTTGGTAGTTCACCTATTTATGACTGAGAGATACTTGCATTTTTACCGAAACAAAACAAAAATAGTGAGACTTATTCAAGTCATACACAAAAAGCTTTTTGATAACTTTGATTAAACACCTTATAAGTCTGAAGACTTTTCATCGACTCAAACCAATAGGTTTCCAGATAAAAGAACTTCAGTAGAAAAGTATTCAAAATGTCTAAATGGAAATGATTAAACTGTGAGTATAAACCAGCCGACATCTCTTCAATTTCAGATACACATTTGTTGTATACCTAATGATTAAAATACCCTAAAAGTCACTAATAAAATACTCCCTGACTTGGCGCATCACGCAAAGGTTTTCCAACAAATTGCAGACTTGTATCAACAGCTGTTTTCGCTGGCTTCATACTGAAGATCAAATGACACGCCAGAACGAATGAGCAACAAGAAACTGTGGAGGCAAACCATCCAAGAGCCAACCGCTCAACAAATATGTAAGCGAAAAGGGAGAGGGTATCAGGCATACATTGAGGAGACCATCGAATGACATCGCCTGCAATGTAGACCATCGCTTAAGTGAAATCCCAATGGGGAGCGACGAGTAAGTGGTTGGTGCGAGGGTGACATGTAGGCGATCGTGACTGCAGGAGACGAGAGAATATGGTTAATCACGGACACAACTGAAGGGGACGGAATAAAACAGAAGGAAGTGGAGATGTGTTGTTGAAGCCTTATGTTCCACTAGGAACGCAAGGGAATAATAGTATGTACTATGCCTACTTGGTTGAATATTTGTTCAGCATTCATGTACTACTGATAAAGAAAGAATATTACACACTGGTATCTAATTGAATATTCACATCGAAGGTTCTAATGAGTGTTCAAAAAAACTAAACTCAAATAATTATAAAGTTTTGAAATGTAAATCAGCAACTAGGAAACACTACTGTTACTACAATAAATTTGAATTATGTTCGAGGATTGATTACATAAGTCATCATAGCTTCATTTGTAAATGTCAGTAACAATACTTAAGGGAGTCGAAACATGAATTACCAATTAAGCTACACGCCTTTCTTTCAGATTCCAGCCTCAAGGGGAACTGAATTATGCTGAACCAATGCTGATGTCAAATTATATCATAGTGTTGATTTCTGGATTGAACCGCTTTCGACTAAACTTCGTCATAATGAAATAAAAATGAAAAATACATGAAAATATAAAATATCTTAAAATAACTTGAAATGGTGATTTTAAGAACAGAGATAAAAAGATTCTGCTGAACATCAAATTATATAGAAACGGACAAATTGGCCGTGATAAGTGTGAAAAACTACACCGTTTTTACTTTAAGGACACTGAAAATGAAATAAACAAAAATATTAGGTGCTGATCAAGACCTTGAGCTATAGCCTACATGGAGAGTTCAAAAGGACCGTAGGTATAAATAAACCCACACTTACTGTCATGCCTTTGAACCACACGAACTAATTCAGTTTAAAATAGTATGCAACCTGAAACTTTACACATTTAACCAATGAATAAACATTAGACTTGATCACATAATTGTGAACTATATGAACACGCTACAAAACCATTACGAATCACTAGTATGCCTCGTACAACTTTCACTTTCGCATTGTTAACAACTTCTACGCAAAAATTATATTATATAGTTTGATTTAAATATTTTTGGTCCCCTGGTTTTACCTCCAGCTACAGATTATGTTAGCTGCTATGTTTAGAGCCATAAATTCACGCAATCACTTCAGTATTTAAACAGCAAACATTGACACTAATAAGTAAACATTTCATGTTTGTAATGTTTTTTTTTCATTTCACGTTCCCAGTGGAACATAGGGCTTCAGACTAGTGACTTGAAGTTTCTGTAGCAGTGTTTATTTTTAAGGGATGGGGTTGCTAGCCTCATGCCCAACATTTCCTTATTCCTGGCTTAGCGAGGTAAAGGAGTGTATCGGCCTGGTATCGAACCCCGGGCCGTGTGCATGGTCGGCGAGTGTACTATGAAATTAAATGGATGTTTGAAGAATTGAGTAGAAGTGACTCAAGAGAGGTTTTTAATTGTACCTTCCTTAACACGCTTTTCATTACAAATCATAATCACCTCATCGTCTTTTAAAAATTATACCATAATGAGAGAATAAAACTCTTAATTTAGCAAGAAAAATAAAGTTTATGCTAACGTCTTCTGTTATGATCACTGTTCATTATATATGTGTAAGTCGGTGGCACAGTGGTTAGGACTCTCCTCGACCATGCACATGGTCCGGGGTTCGATCCCCTGCCGACGCACATCTCATATCTATGGTCGGCCTGCAAAATTTGGACTACCGATATCACATGCTGGGAATTTCATACCTGTACCAATAATACGGTGTGGAGTCAATCAAGCTGCAATAATTTTTCCTTCACGTTCCCAGTGGAACATAGGGCTCAAGCTAGTGGCTTGAAGTTTATAAAGCTATGATAAAGTAAAATAAAAATAATATGTATATAGTGAAAACTAAACCTTTATATAAAAGTGTACACCAAAGCGAGACGTATAATCTCTAAAACCGTTTATATATCATGATCCTAGCAGTAACCAGTACTTCACCAACGTCTCAAAATAAGATAGATTGAAAATTCTTTATTGTCAGTAGAATTAACACTTGGTTTGTATAGAAGTAATGATTCGAAACCGATTCTGAGAATATGAAGGTTTATGATACAGTTGAAGAAAAAGCTTCGGGATTATTTAACATTGGTAAAAGTTGATAGTTCGATGTGATATATGAATGGACAACAAAAACACAATTCATCACAATATCTAGTAAATCACTTTTTGTTTGTACATGTGCAATCAATTTGCCTATTCTACAGTCATATATGTTTGAGATGAGGCAAAGCTGCCTGATATCATCAATGAGGCGGATCATCAGTAAGACAGTAGGGAGTGAGATGAAGGGCAAGAACCAAGAAGAAAAATCTAGAAAATTTCGACTTTGTAGATGACTTATGTCAAGTGTCACACAAACTCAAAGAACCATTGGTCTAAAACCAACGAGTTGGCAGAAAAAGCGGACAGTGAAGACGAGACTTCGAGGGAACAAAGGGAAGACGAGGGTAATGAAGATAACCAACCAGCAAAACAACAACAGATACTAATCGCTATCAACGAGAGAAATTTGAAGGAAATCACTTCTTTCACTCACTTAATTTACATAGTATCGTTTCAAATACAGGCGACATTATGGATGAGGGTGTCAAGACCAGAATCAGAAAGCAAGATGAACATCACTGTGAAGTCATGCTAGAAATCTGCACACTGTATAAAAGAAAATTCGGATTTTCAATTCAAATTTGGTCCAAAAACTTGCGATGACACAGACAGCATTTCCAATAGGCCAGTTCAGACTTTTACCAACAGCTGCCTTCACTGGCTTCATATTGAAGATCAGACGATCAGTAAGAATTAGAAACAGAAAACTCTAGGAACGAACCAGTCAAGGAACTATTGCTCGACAAGTATACAGAAGCAAACGGAGCTGGATCAGACACGATTTGAGAAGACTGCTGGGTAACACCATGCGCTAGGTCACCATTCCAGTAGAACCCAAACAGGAAACGACGAGTTGATCATGGGTGCGAAGGTGACATTGAGGAGACGACAGCCTGTGAGCAATCGAAGCACCAGCTAAAGACAGTTGCATAAAACAAGATGAAATGGAGATAGGCTGTAGAAGCTTTATGTTCTACTCAGAACCCCAGGTAATAATAATAATAATAATAAGACAGTTGACACGTACAAATCAGATTTTAATCGTGATGTCAGAATTTTATCTCATCACCTTATAAATTCAGATCTCAACTGACATGTCAGTTCACAATTTTCTGAATCTAATTACTTTTGATCGGATTAATTTTTTTAGAAATACGGTTTACCTTATTTTAGAAAGGTCAAGCGTTTCTTATTTAACTTTCAATGATATCTTCTCATTCAGGTTTTAAAATTGTTTCCTTCACGAAAAATGTTACACGTATAGTGTTTAATTAACCTACCATCCTTAGAAGGTAACTATTTTTAAACTGCTAAAAATGTATAAGGGGATTTCTTGTTCACCAACAAGACTGTTGTGTAAACCAATGAAATCTATTTTTCTCAATAAATACCAACGTTTAATGACAGCAGTTTATCTCACTTGATAAGTGCTACCTAGGTAGGAGTTGACTCAGGTTTGATCCAGTTTTTAAGGATCATTAGCCGAATATACATACTTCCCAGTGAGTTACAACTCTCATTATTATAATTTCAATCAAACCACCATTGTTTTAAACGCCATTGGGCTATCGGATGTTGATATTAAGTAGAATTTAATGCTTCATGATAAATCTCAAGTAATAAGGCACTTATGTTGGCACTATTAAGATTTCTTAAATAAAGTATCTACCTATGAGATTCGCTTACTTATGGTTGACACAATGTTTTCAAAGTGTTTTTGTGCCCATATGACATGTGTGAATGCTATCAGTTGTCAACACAACTGTTTATCTTTCTTGAATTTTATCACAATGAATGTAGAAATTACCAATTTAATGACTTTCAGTTGTATGACTAAACCTTTTACTTGATGAAAAAATTAAAAGACAAAAACGTTTTGCCAGACTGACAGGAAAGCAGTTCATTGTACTAAATCATCTTGAAACAGGTCAACCATAATTTATGACAAATTTCTACAGCTGGTTACCCACTGGTTGAAAATGAAATCTGATCTGGTCACTTGCCACTTGCATTCGGTGAAAATGTGGTCCTGATACTGTGAAGGAAGAGTTAAATATCTTGAGGAAAATTCTAATTGAAAATGGATTTCCGCCACGTTTTATAGACCAGAATACGTAGTCAAATCTTATGAAATGTGACTTATCATCCGTTACCAGGGATATACTATACATGGACTTGAAGTTCAAAGGTGACTTAGCTTCCGATATGATTAAAAGAAGGATATCACAGTCCCTGAAAAGGACATTTTTAGCTGCATTGTGAGAATAGCTGTTACCAGTTGACCGTTACTGTTAGATAAACTGAAGGACAAGACCCAACAGTTGATAAACTCTCTGTGAGTTTATTAATTCACCTGCTCGTGTGGAGCCAGGTATATCAGTCATTCGACTCGAGTTTTGCCCAACAGGTTGTAGGAACACTATCCTGCATAGCTACGGATAGGTGGAAGTGGAGCGATAAGAAGCGCTATCACTGAACGTCTGGCCAGTAATTATCACCGTATCTCTACAGCCTCCGCCTCTAAAGTTATCTACATGGCGAAAAATAATTTACCCAAATCAGTACTAACGTGACTCATCTGTATTGGTGGAGCATTGGCCATTGCATTCAAAATGGCGGATCTGTTTACACATGAGAAGTTCGTTCAACCCATCCCAGTGTCTCTATCCAAATCCCACTATGCTAAAGTATGGTAACCGCTAATCATATTTAGCTTACATATTTTTCGTCTTGTTTATTCCTTTTGTATACTCTTCCTTTCTTACATCAATTGTTAATATCACTATTCTCCCTTCGAAATGTCCCCAGTATTACTTCACTCGTTCGACTTGTCATTCTAAATCAATTGTGTTTCGTAACGTTAAAGTTCCGTTATCAAATTTCACACGATGTTAACTAACGTTTTAATTTTATTCGATTCGCTTACTAATCCTATAATTGCACACCCCTTCTAAGTTCTATACATCCTATGAATTATTCTATATATGACATTAATTGTTTTGCCACTTGACAGTTAACTATGATTATAATCACAAATATTTTAATTGCATTTCATATTATTATTATTTCATGCATTCACACCTATGATTCAATTCCTCACCGGACATAACATCTTAAAAAAACGATACGCATACGAGTGTACAGCTTGATAATAAATTCGTTGAAAAGAGTCGCTTCGCTGATTTGATCTTCTCTAAACCGTCATTTATCTTAGATTCGACTTTCAAGTGGCTTGGTAGTTCACCTATTTATGACTGAGAGATACTTGCATTTTTACCGAAACAAAACAAAAATAGTGAGACTTATTCAAGTCATACACAAAAAGCTTTTTGATAACTTTGATTAAACACCTTATAAGTCTGAAGACTTTTCATCGACTCAAACCAATAGGTTTCCAGATAAAAGAACTTCAGTAGAAAAGTATTCAAAATGTCTAAATGGAAATGATTAAACTGTGAGTATAAACCAGCCGACATCTCTTCAATTTCAGATACACATTTGTTGTATACCTAATGATTAAAATACCCTAAAAGTCACTAATAAAATACTCCCTGACTTGGCGCATCACGCAAAGGTTTTCCAACAAATTGCAGACTTGTATCAACAGCTGTTTTCGCTGGCTTCATACTGAAGATCAAATGACACGCCAGAACGAATGAGCAACAAGAAACTGTGGAGGCAAACCATCCAAGAGCCAACCGCTCAACAAATATGTAAGCGAAAAGGGAGAGGGTATCAGGCATACATTGAGGAGACCATCGAATGACATCGCCTGCAATGTAGACCATCGCTTAAGTGAAATCCCAATGGGGAGCGACGAGTAAGTGGTTGGTGCGAGGGTGACATGTAGGCGATCGTGACTGCAGGAGACGAGAGAATATGGTTAATCACGGACACAACTGAAGGGGACGGAATAAAACAGAAGGAAGTGGAGATGTGTTGTTGAAGCCTTATGTTCCACTAGGAACGCAAGGGAATAATAGTATGTACTATGCCTACTTGGTTGAATATTTGTTCAGCATTCATGTACTACTGATAAAGAAAGAATATTACACACTGGTATCTAATTGAATATTCACATCGAAGGTTCTAATGAGTGTTCAAAAAAACTAAACTCAAATAATTATAAAGTTTTGAAATGTAAATCAGCAACTAGGAAACACTACTGTTACTACAATAAATTTGAATTATGTTCGAGGATTGATTACATAAGTCATCATAGCTTCATTTGTAAATGTCAGTAACAATACTTAAGGGAGTCGAAACATGAATTACCAATTAAGCTACACGCCTTTCTTTCAGATTCCAGCCTCAAGGGGAACTGAATTATGCTGAACCAATGCTGATGTCAAATTATATCATAGTGTTGATTTCTGGATTGAACCGCTTTCGACTAAACTTCGTCATAATGAAATAAAAATGAAAAATACATGAAAATATAAAATATCTTAAAATAACTTGAAATGGTGATTTTAAGAACAGAGATAAAAAGATTCTGCTGAACATCAAATTATATAGAAACGGACAAATTGGCCGTGATAAGTGTGAAAAACTACACCGTTTTTACTTTAAGGACACTGAAAATGAAATAAACAAAAATATTAGGTGCTGATCAAGACCTTGAGCTATAGCCTACATGGAGAGTTCAAAAGGACCGTAGGTATAAATAAACCCACACTTACTGTCATGCCTTTGAACCACACGAACTAATTCAGTTTAAAATAGTATGCAACCTGAAACTTTACACATTTAACCAATGAATAAACATTAGACTTGATCACATAATTGTGAACTATATGAACACGCTACAAAACCATTACGAATCACTAGTATGCCTCGTACAACTTTCACTTTCGCATTGTTAACAACTTCTACGCAAAAATTATATTATATAGTTTGATTTAAATATTTTTGGTCCCCTGGTTTTACCTCCAGCTACAGATTATGTTAGCTGCTATGTTTAGAGCCATAAATTCACGCAATCACTTCAGTATTTAAACAGCAAACATTGACACTAATAAGTAAACATTTCATGTTTGTAATGTTTTTTTTTCATTTCACGTTCCCAGTGGAACATAGGGCTTCAGACTAGTGACTTGAAGTTTCTGTAGCAGTGTTTATTTTTAAGGGATGGGGTTGCTAGCCTCATGCCCAACATTTCCTTATTCCTGGCTTAGCGAGGTAAAGGAGTGTATCGGCCTGGTATCGAACCCCGGGCCGTGTGCATGGTCGGCGAGTGTACTATGAAATTAAATGGATGTTTGAAGAATTGAGTAGAAGTGACTCAAGAGAGGTTTTTAATTGTACCTTCCTTAACACGCTTTTCATTACAAATCATAATCACCTCATCGTCTTTTAAAAATTATACCATAATGAGAGAATAAAAGCTCTTAATTTAGCATGAAAAATAAAGTTTATGCTAACGTCTTCTGTTATGATCACTGTTCATTATATATGTGTAAGTCGGTGGCACAGTGGTTAGGACTCTCCTCGACCATGCACATGGTCCGGGGTTCGATCCCCTGCCGACGCACATCTCATATCTATGGTCGGCCTGCAAAATTTGGACTACCGATATCACATGCTGGGAATTTCATACCTGTACCAATAATACGGTGGGAGTCAATCAAGCTGCAATAATTTTTCCTTCACGTTCCCAGTGGAACATAGGGCTCAAGCTAGTGGCTTGAAGTTTATAAAGCTATGATAAAGTAAAATAAAAATAATATGTATATAGTGAAAACTAAACCTTTATATAAAAGTGTACACCAAAGCGAGACGTATAATCTCTAAAACCGTTTATATATCATGATCCTAGCAGTAACCAGTACTTCACCAACGTCTCAAAATAAGATAGATTGAAAATTCTTTATTGTCAGTAGAATTAACACTTGGTTTGTATAGAAGTAATGATTCGAAACCGATTCTGAGAATATGAAGGTTTATGATACAGTTGAAGAAAAAGCTTCGGGATTATTTAACATTGGTAAAAGTTGATAGTTCGATGTGATATATGAATGGACAACAAAAACACAATTCATCACAATATCTAGTAAATCACTTTTTGTTTGTACATGTGCAATCAATTTGCCTATTCTACAGTCATATATGTTTGAGATGAGGCAAAGCTGCCTGATATCATCAATGAGGCGGATCATCAGTAAGACAGTAGGGAGTGAGATGAAGGGCAAGAACCAAGAAGAAAATCTAGAAAATTTCGACTTTGTAGATGACTTATGTCAAGTGTCACACAAACTCAAAGAACCATTGGTCTAAAACCAACGAGTTGGCAGAAAAAGCGGACAGTGAAGACGAGACTTCGAGGGAACAAAGGGAAGACGAGGGTAATGAAGATAACCAACCAGCAAAACAACAACAGGTACTAATCGCTATCAACGAGAGAAATTTGAAGGAAATCACTTCTTTCACTCACTTAATTTACATAGTATCGTTTCAAATACAGGCGACATTATGGATGAGGGTGTCAAGACCAGAATCAGAAAGCAAGATGAACATCACTGTGAAGTCATGCTAGAAATCTGCACACTGTATAAAAGAAAATTCGGATTTTCAATTCAAATTTGGTCCAAAAACTTGCGATGACACAGACAGCATTTCCAATAGGCCAGTTCAGACTTTTACCAACAGCTGCCTTCACTGGCTTCATATTGAAGATCAGACGATCAGTAAGAATTAGAAACAGAAAACTCTAGGAACGAACCAGTCAAGGAACTATTGCTCGACAAGTATACAGAAGCAAACGGAGCTGGATCAGACACGATTTGAGAAGACTGCTGGGTAACACCATGCGCTAGGTCACCATTCCAGTAGAACCCAAACAGGAAACGACGAGTTGATCATGGGTGCGAAGGTGACATTGAGGAGACGACAGCCTGTGAGCAATCGAAGCACCAGCTAAAGACAGTTGCATAAAACAAGATGAAATGGAGATAGGCTGTAGAAGCTTTATGTTCTACTCAGAACCCCAGGTAATAATAATAATAATAATGACAGTTGACACGTACAAATCAGATTTTAATCGTAATGTCAGAATTTTATCTCATCACCTTATAAATTCAGATCTCAACTGACATGTCAGTTCACAATTTTCTGAATCTAATTACTTTTGATCGGATTAATTTTTTTAGAAATACGGTTTACCTTATTTTAGAAAGGTCAAGCGTTTCTTATTTAACTTTCAATGATATCTTCTCATTCAGGTTTTAAAATTGTTTCCTTCACGAAAAATGTTACACGTATAGTGTTTAATTAACCTACCATCCTTAGAAGGTAACTATTTTTAAACTGCTAAAAATGTATAAGGGGATTTCTTGTTCACCAACAAGACTGTTGTGTAAACCAATGAAATCTATTTTTCTCAATAAATACCAACGTTTAATGACAGCAGTTTATCTCACTTGATAAGTGCTACCTAGGTAGGAGTTGACTCAGGTTTGATCCAGTTTTTAAGGATCATTAGCCGAATATACATACTTCCCAGTGAGTTACAACTCTCATTATTATAATTTCAATCAAACCACCATTGTTTTAAACGCCATTGGGCTATCGGATGTTGATATTAAGTAGAATTTAATGCTTCATGATAAATCTCAAGTAATAAGGCACTTATGTTGGCACTATTAAGATTTCTTAAATAAAGTATCTACCTATGAGATTCGCTTACTTATGGTTGACACAATGTTTTCAAAGTGTTTTTGTGCCCATATGACATGTGTGAATGCTATCAGTTGTCAACACAACTGTTTATCTTTCTTGAATTTTATCACAATGAATGTAGAAATTACCAATTTAATGACTTTCAGTTGTATGACTAAACCTTTTACTTGATGAAAAAATTAAAAGACAAAAACGTTTTGCCAGACTGACAGGAAAGCAGTTCATTGTACTAAATCATCTTGAAACAGGTCAACCATAATTTATGACAAATTTCTACAGCTGGTTACCCACTGGTTGAAGATGAAATCTGATCTGGTCACTTGCCACTTGCATTCGGTGAAAATGTAGTCCTGATACTGTGAAGGAAGAGTTAAATATCTTGAGGAAAATTCTAATTGAAAATGGATTTCCGCCACGTTTTATAGACCAGAATACGTAGTCAAATCTTATGAAATGTGACTTATCATCCGTTACCAGGGATATACTATACATGGACTTGAAGTTCAAAGGTGACTTAGCTTCCGATATGATTAAAAGAAGGATATCACAGTCCCTGAAAAGGACATTTTTAGCTGCATTGTGAGAATAGCTGTTACCAGTTGACCGTTACTGTTAGATAAACTGAAGGACAAGACCCAACAGTTGATAAACTCTCTGTGAGTTTATTAATTCACCTGCTCGTGTGGAGCCAGGTATATCAGTCATTCGACTCGAGTTTTGCCCAACAGGTTGTAGGAACACTATCCTGCATAGCTACGGATAGGTGGAAGTGGAGCGATAAGAAGCGCTATCACTGAACGTCTGGCCAGTAATTATCACCGTATCTCTACAGCCTCCGCCTCTAAAGTTATCTACATGGCGAAAAATAATTTACCCAAATCAGTACTAACGTGACTCATCTGTATTGGTGGAGCATTGGCCATTGCTTTCAAAATGCCGGATCTGTTTACACATGAGAAGTTCGTTCAACCCATCCCAGTGTCTCTATCCAAATCCCACTATGCTAAAGTATGGTAACCACTAATCATATTTAGCTTACATATTTTTCGTCTTGTTTATTCATTTTGTATACTCTTCCTTTCTTACATCAATTGTTAATATTACTATTCTCCCTTCGAAATGTCCCCAGTATTACTTCACTCGTTCGACTTGTCATTCTAAATCAATTGTGTTTCGTAACGTTAAAGTTCCGTTATCGAATTTCACACGATGTTAACTAACGTTTTAATTTTATTCGATTCGCTTACTAATCCTATAATTGCACACCCCTTCTAAGTTCTATACATCCTATGAATTATTCTATATATGACATTAATTGTTTTGCCACTTGACAGTTAACTATGATTATAATCACAAATATTTTAATTGCATTTCATATTATTATTATTTCATGCATTCACACCTATGATTCAATTGCTCACCGGACATAACATCTTAAAAAAACGATACGCATACGAGTGTACAGCTTGATAATAAATTCGTTGAAAAGAGTCGCTTCGCTGATTTGATCTTCTCTAAACCGTCATTTATCTTAGATTCGATTTTCAAGTGGCTTGGTAGTTCACCTATTTATGACTGAGAGATACTTGCATTTTTACCGAAACAAAACAAAAATAGTGAGACTTATTCAAGTCATACACAAAAAGCTTTTTGATAACTTTGATTAAACACCTTATAAGTCTGAAGACTTTTCATCGACTCAAACCAATAGGTTTCCAGATAAAAGAACTTCAGTAGAAAAGTATTCAAAATGTCTAAATGGAAATGATTAAACTGTGAGTATAAACCAGCCGACATCTCTTCAATTTCAGATACACATTTGTTGTATACCTAATGATTAAAATACCGTAAAAGTCACTAATAAAATACTCCCTGACTTGGCGCATCACGCAAAGGTTTTCCAACAAATTGCAGACTTGTATCAACAGCTGTTTTCGCTGGCTTCATACTGAAGATCAAATGACACGCCAGAACGAATGAGCAACAAGAAACTGTGGAGGCAAACCATCCAAGAGCCAACCGCTCAACAAATATGTAAGCGAAAAGGGAGAGGGTATCAGGCATACATTGAGGAGACCATCGAATGACATCGCCTGCAATGTAGACCATCGCTTAAGTGAAATCCCAATGGGGAGCGACGAGTAAGTGGTTGGTGCGAGGGTGACATGTAGGCGATCGTGACTGCAGGAGACGAGAGAATATGGTTAATCACGGACACAACTGAAGGGGACGGAATAAAACAGAAGGAAGTGGAGATGTGTTGTTGAAGCCTTATGTTCCACTAGGAACGCAAGGGAATAATAGTATGTACTATGCCTACTTGGTTGAATATTTGTTCAGCATTCATGTACTACTGATAAAGAAAGAATATTACACACTGGTATCTAATTGAATATTCACATCGAAGGTTCTAATGAGTGTTCAAAAAAACTAAACTCAAATAATTATAAAGTTTTGAAATGTAAATCAGTAACTAGGAAACACTACTGTTACTACAATAAATTTGAATTATGTTCGAGGATTGATTACATAAGTCATCATAGCTTCATTTGTAAATGTCAGTAACAATACTTAAGGGAGTCGAAACATGAATTACCAATTAAGCTACACGCCTTTCTTTCAGATTCCAGCCTCAAGGGGAACTGAATTATGCTGAACCAATGCTGATGTCAAATTATATCATAGTGTTGATTTCTGGATTGAACCGCTTTCGACTAAATTTCGTCATAATGAAATAAAAATGAAAAATACATGAAAATATAAAATATCTTAAAATAACTTGAAATGGTGATTTTAAGAACAGAGATAAAAAGATTCCGCTGAACATTAAATTATATAGAAACGGACAAATTGGCCGTGATAAGTGTGAAAAACCACACCGTTTTTACTTTAAGGACACTGAAAATGAAATAAACAAAAATATTAGGTGCTGATCAAGACCTTGAGCTATAGCCTACATGGAGAGTTCAAAAGGACCGTAGGTATAAATAAACCCACACTTACTGTCATGCCTTTGAACCACACGAACTAATTCAGTTTAAAATAGTATGCAACCTGAAACTTTACACATTTAACCAATGAATAAATATTAGACTTGATCACATAATTGTGAACTATATGAACACGCTACAAAACCATTACGAATCACTAGTATGCCTCGTACAACTTTCACTTTCGCATTCTTAACAACTTCTACGCAAAAATTATATCATATAGTTTGATTTAAATATTTTTGGTCCCCTGGTTTTACCTCCAGCTACAGATTATGTTAGCTGCTATGTTTAGAGCCATAAATTCACGCAATCACTTCAGTATTTAAACAGCAAACATTGACACTATAAAGTAAACATTTCATGTTTGTAATGTTTTTTTTTCATTTCACGTTCCCAGTGGAACATAGGGCTTCAGACTAGTGACTTGAAGTTTCTGTAGCAGTGTTTATTTTTAAGGGATGGGGTTGCTAGCCTCATGCCCAACCTTTCCTTATTCCTGGCTTAGCGAGGTAAAGGAGTGTATCGGCCTGGTATCGAACCCCGGGCCGTGTGCATGGTCGGCGAGTGTACTATGAAATTAAATGGATGTTTGAAGAATTGAGTAGAAGTGACTCAAGAGAGGTTTTTAATTGTACCTTCCTTAACACGCTTTTCATTACAAATCATAATCACCTCATCGTCTTTTAAAAATTATACCATAATGAGAGAATAAAGCTCTTAATTTAGCAAGAAAAATAAAGTTTATGCTAACGTCTTCTGTTATGATCACTGTTCATTATATATGTGTAAGTCGGTGGCACAGTGGTTAGGACTCTCCTCGACCATGCACATGGTCCGGGGTTCGATCCCCTGCCGACGCACATCTGATATCTATGGTCGGCCTGCAAAATTTGGACTACCGATATCACATGCTGGGAATTTCATTCCTGTACCAATAATACGGTGGGGAGTCAATCAAGCTACAATAATTTTTCCTTCACGTTCCCAGTGGAACATAGGGCTCAAGCTAGTGGCTTGAAGTTTATAAAGCTATGATAAAGTAAAATAAAAATAATATGTATATAGTGAAAACTAAACCTTTATATAAAAGTGTACACCAAAGCGAGACGTATAATCTCTAAAACCGTTTATATATCATGATCCTAGCAGTAACCAGTACTTCACCAACGTCTCAAAATAAGATAGATTGAAAATTCTTTATTGTCAGTAGAATTAACACTTGGTTTGTATAGAAGTAATGATTCGAAACCGATTCTGAGAATATGAAGGTTTATGATACAGTTGAAGAAAAAGCTTCGGGATTATTTAACATTGGTAAAAGTTGATAGTTCGATGTGATATATGAATGGACAACAAAAACACAATTCATCACAATATCTAGTAAATCACTTTTTGTTTGTACATGTGCAATCAATTTGCCTATTCTACAGTCATATATGTTTGAGATGAGGCAAAGCTGCCTGATATCATCAATGAGGCGGATCATCAGTAAGACAGTAGGGAGTGAGACGAAGGGCAAGAACCAAGAAGAAAATCTAGAAAATTTCGACTGTGTAGATGACTTATGTCAAGTGTCACACAAACTCAAAGAACCATTGGTCTAAAACCAACGAGTTGGCAGAAAAAGCGGACAGTGAAGACGAGACTTCGAGGGAACAAAGGGAAGACGGGGTAATGAAGATAACCAACCAGCAAAACAACAACAGGTACTAATCGCTATCAACGAGAGAAATTTGAAGGAAATCACTTCTTTCACTCACTTAATTTACATAGTATCGTTTCAAATACAGGCGACATTATGGATGAGGGTGTCAAGACCAGAATCAGAAAGCAAGATGAACATCACTGTGAAGTCATGCTAGAAATCTGCACACTGTATAAAAGAAAATTCGGATTTTCAATTCAAATTTGGTCCAAAAACTTGCGATGACACAGACAGCATTTCCAATAGGCCAGTTCAGACTTTTACCAACAGCTGCCTTCACTGGCTTCATATTGAAGATCAGACGAGCAGAAAGAATTAGAAACAGAAAACTTTAGGAACGAACCAGTCAAGGAACTATTGCTCGACAAGTATACAGAAGCAAACGGAGCTGGATCAGACACGATTTGAGAAGACTACTGGGTAACGCCATGCGCTAGGTCACCATTCCAGTAGAACCCAAACAGGAAACGACGAGTTGATCATGGGTGCGAAGGTGACATTGAGGAGACGACAGCCTGTGAGCAATCGAAGCACCAGCTAAAGACAGTTGCATAAAACAAGATGAAATGGAGATAGGCTGTAGAAGCTTTATGTTCTACTCAGAACCCCAGGTAATAATAATAATAATAATAAGACAGTTGACACGTACAAATCAGATTTTAATCGTAATGTCAGAATTTTATCTCATCACCTTATAAATTCAGATCTCAACTGACATGTCAGTTCACAATTTTCTGAATCTAATTACTTTTGATCGGATTAATTTTTTTAGAAATACGGTTTACCTTATTTTAGAAAGGTCAAGCGTTTCTTATTTAACTTTCAATGATATCTTCTCATTCAGGTTTTAAAATTGTTTCCTTCACGAAAAATGTTACACGTATAGTGTTTAATTAACCTACCATCCTTAGAAGGTAACTATTTATAAACTGCTAAAAATGTATAAGAGGGATTTCTTGTTCACCAACAAGACTGTTGTGTAAACCAATGAAATCTATTTTTCTCAATAAATACCAACGTTTAATGACAGCAGTTTATCTCACTTGATAAGTGCTACCTAGGTAGGAGTTGACTCAGGTTTGATCCAGTTTTTAAGGATCATTAGCCGAATATACATACTTCCCAGTGAGTTACAACTCTCATTATTATAATTTCAATCAAACCACCATTGTTTTAAACGCCATTGGGCTATCGGATGTTGATATTAAGTAGAATTTAATGCTTCATGATAAATCTCAAGTAATAAGGCACTTATGTTGGCACTATTAAGATTTCTTAAATAAAGTATCTACCTATGAGATTCGCTTACTTATGGTTGACACAATGTTTTCAAAGTGTTTTTGTGCCCATATGACATGTGTGAATGCTATCAGTTGTCAACACAACTGTTTATCTTTCTTGAATTTTATCACAATGAATGTAGAAATTACCAATTTAATGACTTTCAGTTGTATGACTAAACCTTTTACTTGATGAAAAAATTAAAAGACAAAAACGTTTTGCCAGACTGACAGGAAAGCAGTTCATTGTACTAAATCATCTTGAAACAGGTCAACCATAATTTATGACAAATTTCTACAGCTGGTTACCCACTGGTTGAAGATGAAATCTGATCTGGTCACTTGCCACTTGCATTCGGTGAAAATGTAGTCCTGATACTGTGAAGGAAGAGTTAAATATCTTGAGGAAAATTCTAATTGAAAATGGATTTCCGCCACGTTTTATAGACCAGAATACGTAGTCAAATCTTATGAAATGTGACTTATCATCCGTTACCAGGGATATACTATACATGGACTTGAAGTTCAAAGGTGACTTAGCTTCCGATATGATTAAAAGAAGGATATCACAGTCCCTGAAAAGGACATTTTTAGCTGCATTGTGAGAATAGCTCTTACCAGTTGACCGTTACTGTTAGATAAACTGAAGGACAAGACCCAACAGTTGATAAACTCTCTGTGAGTTTATTAATTCACCTGCTCGTGTGGAGCCAGGTATATCAGTCATTCGACTCGAGTTTTGCCCAACAGGTTGCAGGAACACTATCCTGCATAGCTACGGATAGGTGGAAGTGGAGCGATAAGAAGCGCTATCACTGAACGTCTGGCCAGTAATTATCACCGTATCTCTACAGCCTCCGCCTCTAAAGTTATCTACATGGCGAAAAATAATTTACCCAAATCAGTACTAACGTGACTCATCTGTATTGGTGGAGCATTGGCCATTGCTTTCAAAATGCCGGATCTGTTTACACATGAGAAGTTCGTTCAACCCATCCCAAGTGTCTCTATCCAAATCCCACTATGCTAAAGTATGGTAACCACTAATCATATTTAGCTTACATATTTTTCGTCTTGTTTATTCATTTTGTATACTCTTCCTTTCTTACATCAATTGTTAATATTACTATTCTCCCTTCGAAATGTCCCCAGTATTACTTCACTCGTTCGACTTGTCATTCTAAATCAATTGTGTTTCGTAACGTTAAAGTTCCGTTATCGAATTTCACACGATGTTAACTAACGTTTTAATTTTATTCGATTCGCTTACTAATCCTATAATTGCACACCCCTTCTAAGTTCTATACATCCTATGAATTATTCTATATATGACATTAATTGTTTTGCCACTTGACAGTTAACTATGATTATAATCACAAATATTTTAATTGCATTTCATATTATTATTATTTCATGCATTCACACCTATGATTCAATTGCTCACCGGACATAACATCTTAAAAAAACGATACGCATACGAGTGTACAGCTTGATAATAAATTCGTTGAAAAGAGTCGCTTCGCTGATTTGATCTTCTCTAAACCGTCATTTATCTTAGATTCGATTTTCAAGTGGCTTGGTAGTTCACCTATTTATGACTGAGAGATACTTGCATTTTTACCGAAACAAAACAAAAATAGTGAGACTTATTCAAGTCATACACAAAAAGCTTTTTGATAACTTTGATTAAACACCTTATAAGTCTGAAGACTTTTCATCGACTCAAACCAATAGGTTTCCAGATAAAAGAACTTCAGTAGAAAAGTATTCAAAATGTCTAAATGGAAATGATTAAACTGTGAGTATAAACCAGCCGACATCTCTTCAATTTCAGATACACATTTTTGTATACCTAATGATTAAAATACCGTAAAAGTCACTAATAAAATACTCCCTGACTTGGCGCATCACGCAAAGGTTTTCCAACAAATTGCAGACTTGTATCAACAGCTGTTTTCGCTGGCTTCATACTGAAGATCAAATGACACGCCAGAACGAATGAGCAACAAGAAACTGTGGAGGCAAACCATCCAAGAGCCAACCGCTCAACAAATATGTAAGCGAAAAGGGAGAGGGTATCAGGCATACATTGAGGAGACCATCGAATGACATCGCCTGCAATGTAGACCATCGCTTAAGTGAAATCCCAATGGGGAGCGACGAGTAAGTGGTTGGTGCGAGGGTGACATGTAGGCGATCGTGACTGCAGGAGACGAGAGAATACGGTTAATCACGGACACAACTGAAGGGGACGGAATAAAACAGAAGGAAGTGGATATGTGTTGTTGAAGCCTTATGTTCCACTAGGAACGCAAGGGAATAATAGTATGTACTATGCCTACTTGGTTGAATATTTGTTCAGCATTCATGTACTACTGATAAAGAAAGAATATTACACACTGGTATCTAATTGAATATTCACATCGAAGGTTCTAATGAGTGTTCAAAAAAACTAAACTCAAATAATTATAAAGTTTTGAAATGTAAATCAGTAACTAGGAAACACTACTGTTACTACAATAAATTTGAATTATGTTCGAGGATTGATTACATAAGTCATCATAGCTTCATTTGTAAATGTCAGTAACAATACTTAAGGGAGTCGAAACATGAATTACCAATTAAGCTACACGCCTTTCTTTCAGATTCCAGCCTCAAGGGGAACTGAATTATGCTGAACCAATGCTGATGTCAAATTATATCATAGTGTTGATTTCTGGATTGAACCGCTTTCGACTAAATTTCGTCATGATGAAATAAAAATGAAAAATACATGAAAATATAAAATATCTTAAAATAACTTGAAATGGTGATTTTAAGAACAGAGATAAAAAGATTTCGCTGAACATCAAATTATATAGAAACGGACAAATTGGCCGTGATAAGTGTGAAAAACCACACCGTTTTTACTTTAAGGACACTGAAAATGAAATAAACAAAAATATTAGGTGCTGATCAAGACCTTGAGCTATAGCCTACATGGAGAGTTCAAAAGGACCGTAGGTATAAATAAACCCACACTTACTGTCATGCCTTTGAACCACATGAACTAATTCAGTTTAAAATAGTAAGCAACCTGAAACTTTACACATTTAACCAATGAATAAATATTAGACTTGATCACATAATTGTGAACTATATGAACACGCTACAAAACCATTACGAATCACTAGTATGCCTCGTGCAACTTTCACTTTCGCATTCTTAACAACTTCTACGCAAAAATTATATCATATAGGTTGATTTAAATATTTTTGGTCCCCTGGTTTTACCTCCAGCTACAGATTATGTAAGCTGCTATGTTTAGAGCCATAAATTCACGCAATCACTTCAGTATTTAAACAGCAAACATTGACACTATTAAGTATACAGATCATGTTTGTAATGTTTTTTTTCATTTCACGTTCCCAGTGGAACATAGGGCTTCAGACTAGTGACTTGAAGTTTCTGTAGCAGTGTTTATTTTTACAGGATGGGGTTGCTAGCCTCATGCCCAATCTTTCCTTATTCCTGGCTTAGCGAGGTGAAGGAGTGTATCGGCCTGGTATCGAACCCCGGGCCGTGTGCATGGTCTGCGAGTGTACTATGAAATTAAATTGATGTTTGAAGAATTGAGTAGAAGTGACTCAAGAGAGGTTTTTAATTGTACCTTCCTTAACACGCTTTTCATTACAAATCATAATCACCTCATCGTCTTTTAAAAATTATACCATAATGAGAGAATAAAGCTCTTAATTTAGCAAGAAAAATAAAGTTTATGCTACCAGCTAACTATTTTTCAGACACAAAACCAACATGAATGTATTCCTTGTGCTGTAACAAAAATTTTCAAATGAACACAGTCTATAAATTCTTTCTTTGTAAGCTTCCAAATCTGTGAAGAAACGCCGTCAGCATCGTTCAATTTTATGTCAGAGGACTAAAGGTAACTGGTGAATTGCCATAGGTCTAGATTTCTTGCTTATTAGCACTCGCCAACAAGACTCCCAGACACATCCCAACCCATACCACGTATAACTGCAGCGACGTGAATTCTCACTGATTTGTTATGGGCTTAAACAACCTCTCGTAAGACTGTGCTGGATACACTAATTACTCGACAGGGATTAATTAATGTCATTTTCTTCCATTCATAACGTGAACTTATGTCTTTTCAACGTGTTCCCCAATCTTAATATTGGTTAATTTGTGATGACCACCCCGCATATCATAAAAACGATTTATGAAAGTAAAAATACCTCACCAGCAATTTCTCTATTGAGTGAGATGCGCTTTAATCTCTGAAAAGGAAAGGCTACATAACTTAAATACAGTAATTTCTGCTAAGACCACTGTGTGAAATGAAAACTCCCCGATGAATCCCTTAGCTTTGTCACTATAATGCACACTTGGTTACCAGTTTCTTGTCAACATAAAATACGACAATATTTACTCTACTGAGACCAATTAATGTGCAATCCATTTTTATTCGTAGGTGATTGCGGCGACAGATGGAGGAATAAGTTCTCTGCATTCTTCCCCTCCTAAAACTGTGAGATTTACACACACAACGTTTCTTAATAAGCTGTTTTAAATGTGTCTCTCAATCAGTTTAAAAGATGACATTTTCGTTTAGCTGAACTATTAAATATTAACCAAAACCAATATAATTTATACACAAGGAAGAGTTGTGTACAAAAAACCTCTCAATCATCATAATACTCAAAGACGAAAGAATCGTTTGTCATAATTAGGAAAAAATGGACGACATTAATATTTTAGCATTTTCAAGGCATAAATACCGTTAATCCCCAAAGCAGAACTATTAAACTGTTATTTTTTTTCTCACGCATTAATGAGCGCAATACAAAATTAGTTGCTAGCTTATATTTTGAAAGTTTCAGGTATTTGTTGAACGTCGCAGTTTAAGCATTAGTGATATCTTTGGTTGAGTAATTACGCTACTCTGAATGTTATAATCTTGTCTGTCTGTCTGTTTTCGACATAGAACTTTGCACATGTGTGTGGTAGTTCAAGTCACCACACTCCATGTAGCACACAAAGCAAGAGAAGAAAGTAGAAGGAATGCATATTAGAGACAGTAAGCAGAGGTGTGAGACAAAGGAAGAGTATTAACGAAGAACAAAACAGTTTCACTGGAAATCATAAGTCACAAGGAGTGGATGCATCTGCGCCAGCCATTGAGAGCGATTTTGAGCCACACCTGATATCTATGGTTGGCCTGCGAAATTTGGGCTACCGATATCCAAGCTGAAAATTCCATACTTGTACCAAAAATACGGTGTGGAATCAAGCTGTAATCAAAAATAAAAGAATAAAAATAAAATGTCATGAGTTGTTTCCAACCATTGGTTTTTACCGTCCCGAGGACCCCGACCAGGAAGTCTACACCTTCCTACGTGGCTTAGGCTAACTGTTGTAAATTCCATTGACTGGTACCATGTTTTGGTTTGACCACCGCTAGCTCTTTTCCAGCCTGACCCTATATCAGCTAACATTGCGCGTCGAGGGAGGCAATGACTAGGCATACGTAACTTAAATGCTAACCATCTCAGTCTATGTAACTTCACAACCTCGTCGATTGATTTCCCCTCCTTACCTAGCGCTCGACCGATGCCTAACCACCTCAATATTGCTCACTTTATTATACCACTTCACATGGGAGATAGAACGCAGGCACCTATGATCAAAGACAGCTAATCTTTTCATGTCTTCCACTCTTAGTGGCCAGGTTTCACAGCCAAAAAGGAGGATGGAGCGGACTGCTGAGCAGTTGGGTCTGATGGTACTTTCCAAGTAAGGGAGGCGGTCAACGTGCTCTAACACTTCACTTCCTATTTCTAATCTAGGAGTCGGTGTAGTCCAGTTCTGAAACATCATCTTGCATTTGGCGGGAGCGAATCTTGTCATCTTCACGACCACTATCTGTTAGATGAGGAGGGTGCTACAGTTAACCAAACCTACTATTAAATCAATGATTTCGAAATATCAGAAATGAAAGAATTGACAACCACAAGATATGACCACAAAATTAGTGTTTTTTGTGTTCACTCAAAACCCTCTGGACACACCCTTCTGTTCCATCTCCGTTATCAGAGAAGCATATTTTTAGTTTTTCGTCAGAATACACACAAAATATATCTTCATCAGTTAGTCTCGTTTCCCCTTGAGTGGAAGATAAACTAGAAAGGGCTTATTTCCAGTGAGAATATACCTAGCAAGGTTTTACACAGGAATCTTTTCTTGTATTTAGCAGAGTTAATAATCTATCCTCAAATAACTTTGGTCATTTGGACAGCTACAGTGAAATAGGAGAATGTATGCATCGTAGAATAAAGGTTACAACTGTTCAGTGTTTGTTTAATTTTTGACTGTGATTTATCAAATCAAGAGAATGAATGATTTGAATGTCACTACATTTCGAAGAATTAATAAGTGCTTTTTCTATCATAGGCATTCGTTAATTATGAATAGAAGTAAATTAAATGTACATAGCTGGCTACCACAATTGCTAAGCTGTTAAGAAACTCTACACTTTTGTTTTATGATATGAAAGGATTTCTGAAAGAACGTCTTAGTATTTTCCAGTGATCTGATGCATATCTAAAGGATGACTCGTTCAGGCTTTGATTGACTGAATACTGACTACACTTTTCCTGATTAGCTTACAGACTACATATATGTCAGAGTGCTCATGAATGTCATTTCGTTTGAGTGATAAATTTATTATACCTTTAGAGTTCTGAAAATAGAAATTTGCAACATTACTTCAACAAGATCATTTGAGGAGATTTCAGGTCACAGATTACTGAGAAAGACATTCTATTTAGAATCAAACTTCAGCTGAATTAAAACAAGACATATACAAGAGCTATGTTGTTTCTATTTATACCCTCCTCAGACTTCACCCCGATATACAGCTTTATGAAAGTAACTGTGACAAAACAAAAACTGTTATAGATAGAGTACTTAACACTGTTTTATTTCCTCGCTTTCAGAAAAACACCTAGGAGTCTACTCCATGGAGCAAGTATTAGTATCATTGATGACAGTCAGACTGTTTGGCCACGAACTCCGCCTTCTAGCTGAAATCCAGACACTGATGTTACCCTACGAAATAATTGACTGTATTCCTTACGTTTGATATCTTCGCAACCACCTCAAGGTTGTCTATAGTCTGCTGCGCACTCACCTACAGGCCTTTAGCAAGCACCAGAAGAGTAACTATGAGTGGTTCACACGCGAACCCACTTATTCAGCTGATGATTATGTCTGGTTTTATCTACCGTCATTCCCGAACAAATAGTGTCACAAGTTATACGCACCATGGCAACAGCCGTTTGAGATCGTCCAGCACCGACCACCTACCACATATGTTCATCGAAACCTGCAGCAAACTCTAGACAAAGTTATCCCTGCTCATTGAAACAAAGTGAAACCACACCATCCATCCAGCCTAAAAGAAACATCAGACCCATCGCAACTACCACCATCTACGACTACCAGGTGCAGCTGAAGGAAGTGACGCAGATTCAAAACCACAACCAGGAACTAAGGATAGTGCCTCTAGAGGAACACTGTTTTCTTTCCTCCCTTTCAGGAAAACACATTGGAGCAAGAGGCATAACGTCTATCAGGACTCAATATCAGTGATGACAATTAGACTTTTCCTTGTGAGGGCCTAAACGGGAGCTTTTTGATTTCTGCCACGGTGCCACACTCTTAGCGAGCTCTCGTTCTGCTTCTCTTCCTGGTGTGACTGTTTCCCATTGTGTTACATAACTAGTGGCGGAGATGTATAAATTCGTGACAAATGTTTTGTTTTTTAAACTGTACAGGTGTGAAAAGTAATAACAATATCAATGATAACTGTAAAGTAGGTGAAAACTATGAAAATGAGGACAGTTTGGTAATATAGACGTTTCAATGATCAAATTAGGATAAGATTCTATAAAAGGTTGCGTAGTAATGAATAAAAAGAGATTAGTTAACCATAGTCTAAATAAATATAATGAAAGTGAGAAAAAGATGAATAAAAAAGGGTGAGAAGTCCTAACGATGGATTTGCTTAAAAATTGAACAAACTTTTTAACACATGATGAGTAAATTTGTTGTCCACAATTCCCTTAATTTCAACTGTACACAAAAATCGCGTTCGAATTCGTTTAGAAAGGTTTGGTGGAATATGATAAATACCATAAGGGCACTTTCTCTGTCCGCTTGATAGCCTCTATCAATCAAACGAGGTTAAACTGATCTTCGTATTGATTTCCTGACCTATGCGTAACTATGAAGAAAGGTGTACAGTAACTTCTTTATTAGGTTAACTTGTTGTTAGCCCTATATAGCTTTTTGCATGTAAGCAGCTAAATCTGTAGATGCACATTTGAGTGGTACGGCTAGTTAACTCATCTTTTACTTAAGAATTGTTTATATGCCTGCTGGAAAATGATAGATAAAGGGCGACTGTGATATAAGCCTTTTTGTAGCACTGGATAATCTTTGGTATAGAAGTATGCTGGCTAAATACCCAGTGAAACGAAACTTCTTGAACAACTTTTTTCATTATATCCGTGTTTAGTTTTCCTACATTGCGTGATTTTTTCTGATGTACCCTGGTAAATCCTTAAGGGTAGCTTATTTCGACAGGCCAAATTGCTGACAAAAACTAGAGAACATCAAAATAGTTTGTATCTTCCTTACGTATCTTTTGACATTTTTAACTCTCTAATTTGCATACCATTATTGATTGCAATGAACGTATTCGCTCATGATTAAGCTGGTTTTTCATCGTAGCTTGATTTTGCGCTGGGTTTTTGTCAGCTCTTATTGAAGTATGCAAAATACTTATGTGAAATAAATCAAAAATCAAGTGAGCGAAGAATATTCTTTTTGTAACTTTAATTCAAAGCTGTACAGTTATAATAGCGGACTTAAAGATCAGGGAAATCCTTACAAGGTCAACTGTTCGTACACGCCGGTAACAAAACTTATGAAATTATATATCAAGAAAAATATCAGACGAAGTAATCTAAAGACAATAAGTGATGAATACTAATCGGGAATGACTACCATTAAAAACTACAAGCGCTGGGAAACGAGATCACTATTCAGAACAGCAAGCGATTCAGAATATATATAATGTGTATATTTTAAAGCTATGAGTTCTAAAGAAGGTGAAACGTGAAGATGTGCTGCAGAATGTTTTGCGAACAATTCTAGATAATCCGCTTCGAAGAATTTCAGCTGTTGTGCCACCTTTGAATCTCAATTTTACAATTAACGTTTTCTCTCGCACTTTTTTCTTTCATGGATTATTCATCTCGAATCCCGTTTGTTTATTGTTAGTGGATAACAATTCAGAATTGCAGTCCCACGGAAAGACTCAACCTCTTTATTTAGTGTGCCTTCTGTACATATGCGATCAATTCTCGTGAGAAGATATTTGATGAGGTTTATTTTTTTACTTATTGGAACAAAACTATGGGAGATAGTCAGCTGTCTATTTCATTATGGTTTGTGGTGAGTCCATCTCTGGGTTGATCCATCAATTCCTCTTGAAAGCTAAACATCTAAGAAAGGGTTGTTTCCCTGTGACTCATCTAAAATAAAACTAACTGACCCCTGGGTGTTATTAATTATATATATATTTTTTTATTGCTCCCTTGGGTTCCTGGTGGAACAAAGGGCTTCAACACTTGCTTCTGTCTTCCTTCTGCTGTAATTTTCACCTGCATCCATGTTAGCCCATACTGTTGCAACTCCTCTTCACATGATCTCCTCCATGTCACCCTTGCACTGACGTCCCACTCGTCGCCTCCCTTTCGGCTTGCTTCCACTATAGCAATGGCCTGAGGCGCGCACGATGTTACCCAGCGGCCTCCTCAGCGAGTGTGTCCAATCCATCTCCACTTTCTCCTGCATATTTGTTGGTTGGGTGATTGGTTTGTCCTTGTTTTGTTTGTTAGTGACCATAGTTTCTGGTTGATGATTCTTTCCGGTCATCTGATCTTCGGTATATATCCAGCAAATACAGTTGTTGGTTGATAAAGGTCTGCAACAGGCTGTTGGAAATATTCTTTGTGACCCGCCCGCCAAGTTTCTGATCCGTATAGAAGAACTGACTGACTTGACGTTTGTATTGGAAATCCGTTCGAATTTTGTTGTAGATGCTGATTGACGAAGATTTCTAGATTGATTTTAGGTTGATGAATGTGTTTTTCGCCTTCCCGATTCTCGCTCGATTTGACATCCTCATCGGTTCCTCCTGTAGTTGAGATAATTCTCAGTGCTAGATAAGTGAATGAAGTGACCTCTTTCAAATCCTTCCCGTTGATGGTGATTGACGCTGGATGTTTCTGCTGTTGTTATTGTTGGCTGGTTGGTTATTTTCATAACTTCCGTCTTGTCTATGTTCACCTGGATCCTGTCTTCGCCGGCTGCTTCTTCGACCAGTTTGGCGGTTTTCGCTTGGAAGTCTTCGATTTTGTGTGACATCAAGCATAAATCATCCACGCGTGAAATCCAGGTCTTCTAGGTTCTTCGCGTCGGTCCAGGATATTCCTGTCTTCTTGTTTCCCACTGTCTGACACATAATCCAGTCCACCACAATTAGGAATTAATTCAAGAATTTTATTTAGATCAACATTTTCGTTGACAATTACGAGAATATCATCCACATAATTCTTATATACTTTAAACTGACTTACACTGAGTTGAAGAGTACTCGAACCTAGGTGTGTCGTGTAACAGCAGACAAATAGTGGACCAAGTAGATCCCCCATAACTACTCTGTCCATCTGTCGATAGGTTTTACCTCTAAACAGGAACCGGATATTAAGTGTACATCTAAGTATTAGTTCTTGATGGTGAATATTCCAACATTTGAATTATCTGAATTATTAAGCCTACATAGCATACTTTTCCCATTGGAGGCGAGTTTGTGAATAGAGAAATGAAATCCAATGATACCCGACCCTTGACAGACATATTATTCTTATTTATTGGGTAACAAATTCGAAGGTGTCTTTTAGGGTCTATGTCACTATCATTTCTCTGAGAAGTGCTAACCGCTAACTGCTAGGCTACAGACATATCAAAAACTGGACTCTTCAATAATCCTTATTCGTGAATTTTCAGAAAACCATTAAGTTATACAATCGTTGATCCAGAAAGTCTGATCTCTTCAAAAATCTGGACATTAATCACTGAATTCTCACCGATTTCTAAGATAAATTTTAGCCGGTTAGTTGGGATGTAATTCATGATCAAGGTTCCAATATTCTAAGCAGAACGACAATATCTTGAATACGCAGTTGTTTTAGTTGACATTGCATTTTATAATCACAGATCCATAGGAAAATTAATACATTAGCTAGTAAATAAGTGTAATAAAAGAAATTTTATGTTAAAAATAGTCGGTTATACGGACTAGTCGAAACAGATACACATATACCGAATTTTGAAAATAGGATAATAACTATTTTAATGTCCTTCATACATTAGATATATAGTGAACATTTATCGGGCAAAAACAAACTAAAATTGGTTGTCATAACTAAAATTTCTTTTCGATAGAATCTAACTAGGCAGTAATCGATTTTGGTCAGTCGGCTGGAAGTAGTCGAAGCAATAAAAATCAACAAAATACAAAACTACACAAAATATTAATTAGAACCTGGAATTTAGAGGTGCTAATATCGTCAACATAAAGATTATAAATTCATTGGTATGTGAAATGAATGTCTGATTATTGAAAGAGTCAAGCAAATGAAAAGGATAAGGCTAATAGAGTTAAATATAAATCTGTTATATAGACGTTTGTGAAGACTTATTCGACGCCACCGTTACTCAGCACAGACGAGGTTTACTGTGTTGATTTCAGAAGATTATACAGTAGGGTTGAAATATGATCGTGTACTTTTGAGTGCATCATGGACACTTCAATACATCAAACTTTTAGCGCGAATTAGTTTGCGTTATTTCGCTAAAAAAGCCAAAGTGGTTTTAGTTCATTTACGCATTCAGCATATGCTTACAAACGCAGATCGATTCGTCTGAATAAGCTTCGTGTGACTATCGTCAATGAAAAAAAAAACTCGTATACGTGGGATAGGCTATTATGGGTAATTTATCCTTGATGTTGTGCAAACATAATTTTCGGGCAAGATTTTGTGGAACCGCTTAAAAGCTGTAAGTTCTGCCAACAAATCTATTCAGTCGAAACATTAGAGGAGTATATGGTGTTTCGCCTGGGAAATCTTGATATAAAAATAGGGTTTTTATCACAGATGTTATTTATTGTCTCTTATTTTAGCATGGAGTGATATCCTTTTTTAGTTTCTACGGATAAATGTTTTGCTACAACACTGATGCCTAAATGTACTATCTTGCCAATAAACACCATAGTCAGAGCATACGAATTCCATCTTATCGCTATTGCATTTGACTGTTCTTCCCCAGATACAGTAGAGTTAAGTTATGGCAAAAAAGTATAAACGCATTCCTTCTAATGTCTACATTTGGCTTCTAGTTGCAGATGAATCTAAGTGTATATTATTCGTGGTATGCAGGTGAAAACTGACGACGTCATCACAAAAAAATAAAAGTATCCGCATATACTGACAATGTCGGTGACACAGCGGTAGAACACTCGCTAACCATATAGGTGGCTTGGGGCTCGATCCCCAGCCGACACACTCCTTCACCTCATTAAGCTAGTAATAAGATTGGTAAAGAAGGAAGGTTGGGCATGAGGCTAGCGATCCCATCCCGTAATAAATATAAATACCACTTCTACCGAACTTTCAAGCTTCTAGCCTAAAGCCCTATGTTTCACTGGGAAAGTAAAGGAATAGAATAATATTATAATAATATACAGACAGCAGCATTCAGATTTACACATTTTGACGTAGGGAAATCGTATAATTTTACAAGGAAAATAACACCCAGCATGTGATTGAGATACGAAGTTTTCGATTTGACATTATGCTTCATATTTTGTTCGATAACTGATGGGAAGTTAATAATAATTTGTTTGCTAATAGTATACATGACAGGCTTCATCGGTCAACCAAAACATTACGTAAATTAGACGTATACTATCTCTTTATGAAAGATTTTCTAGTGAAATAGTTACACTTGTGTTTAAAACTTCTAATAGGGAATATCAAAGCGCATAAAGCAAAAAGCAGCTAAACACCCATTATGAGAATTGAGTACAACTTCAGAAATTAACAATTTGATTTTAGGATAAATGTTAAATTTTGACAATGTTTTCATGGATGTTGAGAGTCTCAGTTGACAGTATAAAACAGAAAAAATTATAAATGCTGTAAAAATTCTGGATAATATAGATCAAAAGTTTGGCTTACTTGAATTCATTAGATTTGAGTACTTATTCGTTGTAAAACAATTATAAACTTATTGAAAATAATTATATAAACAATTATTAGGGACAAGAAAGTTGAGGAAACATTCATATTTTCATATTGGTTTTCAGGAGAACCAAACACACCCACCCCTGCCTCTTGCGAGACGAGACCGGCATGCAGAAACATCCTGTGGCGCAACCACTCGAGAGCCCTCTCCCTCGGTGAACCATATTTTCATGAGAATACAGAAATATTTCTCTAATACCCTATCTCTTACCTTTGAAGAGACTGATTTTTGGCAAGGAGGGTAAGTGAGTCCATAAGGTTGTGAGGCTACATAGACTGATTACAGTACCAATGGTTCTCCAACCGATGTCAGCTCATTGTGAATACCAGTGACAAAGGAAAATTTGGAAGAAAGGTAGAGGTAGTCAGTGCACAACTTAGTATCAGCTCATGAAATCTCTGACAGATGGTTTGAGACATTCATGTAGAAAATTGGTCCTCGGGATTAATAATAACAATAACATCTTTATTCTGGACAGTATTTATAAAATATGCAGAATTTTCAAGGGAGGTGATTGCATAATATTTTCTGTTTGTACATTATCTTCAAGTAAAATATTAATTGATAGTATATCCTGTAACACAGTGGTCTCTGAGATAAAGAACAAACCATTCCATTATGATAAATCTGGTTTGTTTCCTCCAGGAAATCCACGATATCTAGTTGAAAGTCAATTGTAAGATGTTCAGAAGTACATTTTAAGACCCAAGGGTATAAGTGAAGAACGGTTCTCCCAGGTACTAAAATACGTTACCATCCACAGTCGGCCTTTCCTCAAATTTAGTAGAAACTTAGAAAACAGAAGTTTGTAAACATTTTAAATACACACAGGAGCAGACAGCACCATTAGATGTCATATCTGAATCGATGAACAGGTATTTATAATCGTCGAAAGGATACTAAGCCAAAGCACATCATAGATTGGTTGCAAACTAATGAATAAACTACTGCGAATGTAAAATAATTACAAGACCCTTGCAGTGGTAAATAATTCTCTTAAAATTACTAGCCTGCAGCATTCATCGCTCAACACTGGATGCTGACCATCACTGTTTAAGCCGACTCGTCTAGGTGAAGGCTCGCGGTCAAAGCATCCATGCCACTTGATATGTAGTCCTGTTACGTTCGTTTGTTCCTGCACGACCGCTGGCTAGTTACGTATTCAACATTGCACTGAGATTTTGGTCCCGAAATATATATCTTATTTAGGCGATTAATTTGGTCTTTTGATTCGCCTTTGGTCTACTCAGAACAACTACCGTAGGAGTTGAGGATATAAAAACTTACTTTGTGCAAAACGTTAACACTCATTCATCAACTTCATCTCCAAAACCCTACATCCTCGGAGCGGATCACGAACTGACTTCGGTTAGAGAACTATTGCGAATAAAGAGTGCTGGACAGTTGTTTCGTCCTTTCTCAGGACTTTTCAACAGTGAGCACGCTTGAATCTCCAGTATATAAAGCCAGTCGGCTGAACCTTCAAATACTGGAACAGAATCTACTGGTCCATCATTTCTAATTTCTGCCGATTGACAATATATAGCACAACCGTCGGTCGATGACATCTGGGGATATTTGTGGACATCATTGGCCACGACTTCACACTAAAACTCCAGGCAGCTTCATCCTGTAGTCAGTCACTAGTGGACATCAGATTAATTTTCAAGTGTTCGGTTTGCAGCAATCTGATTTTTTTAATAATAATAATAGCTTTATTCCAAAACGGTACTTTCGATACAGAATGGAATTCTCAGCATTTTACTACAGTATTGCATCCAGTTAGTAAATTAACAATGAATAAAATTCTACATAGATTATGGGTAATCTCAGTTAGTTTTGACAACATCATATTAGCATGTCCGTAGCAAAGCCGAAATTGGACAGAATGTTTGAAGGTGTTAGTAAAGTAGATGGTAGCATATTTACTGGCGTAAGCGGTAACAAAATGATCGAGATATACAGAGTGCGAAAGAACGAAGAGGAATGTTTTACATAGAGTTTGTAAGGAAGAGAGAGACAAAACAGCACATAACAAAAAAAAGGAAAAAAAGTAAAAGAAACAAAGAAAAACGTTGTACCTATAAATGATATGAGTTGGAAAAACGAGATCCAGTTGCTCTACTGACTATTTATAAGTCATAAGTATCACGCCTAATGCTTTCTTTATCACACAGAACACGAGCTAAGTAGGGTATGGTTGAGTTTCTGTACTTAAGAGTGCGAGCATATAGTTTTCTATATAGGCTTCTTCTTTTGTCTGATGAGATACAAGGAGAGAGTTGTGAATGAAGAGGGTGGTGTGAGTTAGATAAAATGGATTTAGCCCATTTTTCACATGAGTCCAAGTGCCTGTCAACCAGAATATTAACAAGCTAGTTAGGTGGCACGTTGCTTACCCTGCTGACAACCTTTAACATCCTGCTTAATAAGGTAAAGTCTTTCTTCAGTAGCCCTGGAAAAACTAAGGAAGAACAATAGAGATAACAGGCAGAATACGGGAGTTAACGAATCGTAGGAGTAAGGGTTGGGTTATACCAGAATGTCTTAACTTCTTGATGTATAAGGTAGGACGGAATATTTCCTCAGAAATAATCAAGACATGAGACTACTAGGAAAGATCAGCAGATAGAATGACGCCAAGATATTTAATTTCCGACTTCGCTAATGCTTTGGCTAGTGAGTGCAGAAA
The DNA here is from genome assembly GCA_944472135.2 of Trichobilharzia regenti. Lineage (NCBI taxonomy): Eukaryota > Metazoa > Platyhelminthes > Trematoda > Strigeidida > Schistosomatidae > Trichobilharzia > Trichobilharzia regenti. The sequence goes on along the minus strand of OX235262.1, from coordinate 141,630,263 downwards.
TAATTTCTTAAATGGCTTAATAATATGTCATGTGCTAATAAGCAACTGGCTTAGAAAGTTCTCTGATCCGAAAAATAATCTAGTTTTAAATAAGTTTGGATAACATTGACCCTTAAGGACAAGACCACTTTGTTTCGACTCTGCTTAAGCTTAAAATAATTAAAGCATGATTCTGGTCTGATGATTGAGTAATCATACTTTTTGTGCAAGGAATTTAAGTTTCTATTCTTAACCATGTGAAAGATCAAATGCTAGTTTCATTTGTCACAACTAATGCGAGATGTGTCTGAACTTTATGCCTATCGATAATTCTGTGACTGACTTTAACATTTTTTATGCTGACTGTCCTAAGGTTTGTCTATGACATTTTATTATCCGGGAAATTTCTTTACTTATTTGCTAGGCAAATCTCCGCCACCTGTTGTGAATAGGCTGTATGTCAAATATACGCATACACCATCTACCTACCTTGAATGGCAGCAGAGTTAGACTGAAAGAAACTAAAAGAGTGAACAATCAAGATATGATGAAAACATCTGAATCAAATAAGTATTAGATAGTTGGAGGCAATCGGCAGGAAGACTTGGACCTAGGTTTCATGCTAGGTAACGTCTCTGGTAACGTCTCTGACTGCAGCACTGGGTAACGCGGGTTCGAATCTCACAAGGGACATGAGTTCCTCAAGGTTGCAGATACGCCTTGCTGATGAGTGCCAACTAACAGGAAACCTAGGTCCAAGGCTTCCTGCCGATTGCCTCCAACCATCTAATACCATCAAATCAATGTGAACCGTGATGGCGAGCTACCTAAAATGGTGGCCACATTACAACCTGACTGATAGAATTCAGTCTGCACCAATGAGAGGACTACATACATCACACTAGTTACTAGTGTCAAATCAGAATCTAGTGAGTGTTAGTATAAGCAGCTTAGCAGAGTACGAATCAGTGGGAAGACGATATGTATGATAAGTTAAGAATTTTATAACAGCCATGGAATTTTGATATAAGACACCTTCATTTATAGTTTCGTTTCATTTCTTGCTTTTACTGCCTATAACTCTTTCATTTGAAATGAAAATAAGACATGGCAACCGGAACCACTGGATGCTACTGCTGATTCTTAGATTGATATTGCTTATTCGATCTGCAGATAAAATACAAATTGAATGAGTATGAGCTCGCCTTGTGACCAGAAGGTCCTGGATCCAAATCCCGGTGGGTGTATACTGCTGAAGAGTCCCAAACTAGACGAAACAGCTGTCTAGTACTCCCAGGTTTTCCAGTGGTTCTCCAGCCATTATCAGCTCATTATGAAATCCTGTAACCAATCAAATCCCTACAAACCAACACTTGAGTATGATTTCCTTCATACATAGTTTGTGAATTTAAAAATCTGAAAGTTCTATGGATGGATCGAAATTATGTGAAACATTTTCATCTATAAGCTTATAAAATAAAGAAGTCGTACTTCTTATATATATTATATTTCAGCTCCGTCCTTACTCCAGACTTCTGTAAAAACAAAAAAAAGAAACATGAGAATTAACAAATAAAAGAATAACAAGCAGAGACATATTCATGATTATTGTATACTAAGTAATATGACCTTAAATGACCTCAAAAACTAATATCGTAGTTGAATTTCTCTTTTGCGTTGTACTGTTTAAAAGAAAATGTTGATTGATTTTTTCTTTTTTTTTGAATTTCCTTTGAGTTTCTAGTTTATGAAGTGGTGGTAGTAATAATGATTAATAATAAATATCTAATGTCTAATTCGACGAACAACTTGCATTCAGTCTATCCTAAGAAATATTGGAATACATTTATTTCAGTTTCACTGCTATTTCTACACAAATATAACTTTCAGACATGCCTGTAAACAACCTTATTATCTTTTTTAGGTTAATTAAGTAAACAGACAACAGGCTGTGTTACAGCACAGTGAAAATAGTACTAGAAAACTGTTCATTTTTCACTCTTCTACTCCTATTACTCACTTCTCCTAAATGTAAAAATCTTATAGTAACCTGCTCCTGGGGAAATAACGAGAACGGTGGAAATAAACAGTGATATCATCCTACAGTCCACTTAGTAAATCTTCCATTAGTTATTCAAGTGTTGGTTTGTAGGGATTTGATTGGTTACAGGGTTTCATCATGAGCTGACATTGGTTAGAGAACAATTGGAAAACAAGCTGGGAGTACTGGACAGTTGTTTCTTTCTAGTTTGGGACTCTTCATCAATGCGCACCCACCGGGATTCGAACCAGGACCTTCTGGTCACAAGGCGAGTTCGTATGCCATTAAGCCACCGGGACCAGATCCAATGGCCGCCTCATGAATTCTAACTTCTGCCAATTCACGATATGGCGCGACCCGTAGCCAATGTCTTCGGCGAGTATTTTTCCTCACATCCGATCTGCTGCACCCTTCTGCTCACAACTTCTCACTAGAACCCCTGGTAACTACCTACCTGAATAGGGCCGGTCGGATGTGAGGACAAATACTCGCCGAAGACATTGGCTATGGGTCGCACTATGTCGTGAATTGGCAGAAGTTAGAATTCGTGGGCTGGCCATTGGATTGGGTCCCGGTGGCTTATCAGTATATGAACTCGCCTTGTAGCCAGAAGGTCCTGGGTTCGAATCCGGTGGGTTCGTTCTTCTGAAGAGTCCCAAACTTGAGCGAAACAGCTGTCCAGTACTCCCAAGTTTTCCAGTGGTTCTCTAATTAATGTCATCTTATGATGAAATCTTCCATTAGTATTCCTATCCTACAAATATATATATATATATATATATATATATATATATATATATATATATAATATTCAGTCTGCACCAAAGAAAGGCTCAGACACCTCACACTAGTTACTAGTGTCCAATCAAAGTATTCATCACAATCCTACAGGAGGTCAATCGCTGGCCCGAATAGCTTAGTGATAACGTCTGTGACTGCAGCACTAGGTGACACGGGTTCGAATCTCAGAATGGTCATGAGTTCCTTCAAGGTTGCGGATACACCTTGGTGACTGTTGAGTGTTAACTAGCACAAAACCTAGGTGAAGCAAGACTACCTACTTATTGCCTCCAACGTTCTAATATCATCGTATACTGAACTCACTTAAACATCTGATTGTTGGAGTGAATCCATTAAATTAATCTGCTTTTTTATTACCAAAGAACAGTTACCATAGAAAATGTACTTAATTCTTTCATCACTATTTCAAATTAGTCCATTAATTAATTTATCGCATTTTACATGTATGCAAGAGTTATACAAATTTCATGTGTTGGTTGAAAGCTGTCATGGGTAAATGTGCATACAGACGCTAACTTTGTCCACTGTCGTTCGTATATCCGTTTACAATGCGAAGTGGAATGTAGACTATTTTTTTATTGCTTCACGTTCCCAGTGGAACATAAGGCTTCAAGCTAGAGGCCTGAAGTTTCGGTAGTAGTGGTGTTTATTTTTACGGGATAGGGTTACTAACCTCATGCCCAACCTCCCCTCTTTACCAGTCTTATTACTGGCTTGATGAGGTGAAAGAGTGCGTTGGCCGGGGATAGAACACCGGGCCACTTGCGTGGTTGGCGAGTGTTCTACCGCTATGCCGCCAACTCACAGATGTAGACATTAGGAGGAATGTATTTATATCTGTTCTCATACCTTAAGTTTATTGTATTTGGAGAGAAAATAGTCAAATGTTATGGCAATAAAACAGAGTACATATGGTCTTTCTAAAGTGTTCATGGGGAGATATGACACTTCTCTGTATTAGAGATTGATTTTTCCAGAAATCTCACTATTAACATAAGCTAATCTGACTTCAGCTGCAAAAATCTATAGAATGAAAATAATTACTTAGCGTCATGCTTGTTTTGATTCATTCAAGCCTGATAAATAGTTGACTGATTAATTAATCTCCGGAGGTGTCACATCAGTTTTAAACATGAACATGAGTATTGCAAAAATTAGTTCTGGGACAATGGGTGCTAGGTTCTAGTCACAATAGGAAAAACAACAATTGGAAATGCAGGCGCATCCCGCTAAGAAGTCTAAAAAAGGATGAAATCCACATCCTGAATGCGACTGCCAGTCACCATCCACCAACTTGCAGCGTGTTAATACTCAAACATTGTCGAAGAGTCCCTGCTAGGAACCAACTTGTCAACTGAGACTGCGATTTGCGGTCCAATATAATCAATCAATGGGAAATACAAAATTAAATTAGAAACAGATTAAATCTCAAGGGTTATTTTGTACAGCTTTCATCTGTTTCAAGTTTGCCCATGGACTGATATCAGTTGGAGAACCGTCAAAATCTACGAAGTACTGTATAGCTGTTTCGTCTTAGTTTCGGACTCATCGGTGGCATGCACTTATCAGCGTTTGAAAACGGGACCTTCCAGTTTCAAGAAAAACTCGTAGGCCATTCAGCCACTAGGACCTATGAATTCTAATTTCTACCAGATGGTGATTTTACCGCGACCATCAGCCAGTGTCGTCTTCAGGTATTTGTCCTCACTCCTGTGCGTTGGTGGCACAGTGGTTAGGACTCTCGCCGACCATGCACATGGTCCGGGGTTCGAGGCCTCGCCAACGCACACCTAATATCTATGGTCGGCCTGCGAAATTTGGGCTACCGATATCCACGCTGAAAATTCCATACTTGTACCAAAAATACGGTGTGGAACCAAGCTGTAATCATAATTAAAAAAAATAAATAAAAATAGATAAATCTCACTAGTAACAACTTCTGACTAGAACTGTAGACAACTTCGTCCTAGGGCCAGTCACTAGCAAGCATCAGATTTAACCAGTCCGTGGTCAAACTTAACAAACAAATTAGCCAGAAAATCAAAAGTCTGCAATTTTAGCTTTACATGGACTAGTTTTAATGTAAAGATTTGCTGATTCCTTTCAAGACCAGTAATTTAACCCAAAGAGGTAAGTGGAAATTCTTAGGATATGACTGACATTGTGTTTTAGTCTGCAAAACCAGTTCTTTTTCATTTGACTCCCATGACGCAACGATTCGTACGTACCTGATGTAATAATGAAACAAGTAAAGGCTAAACCATGTGTATGAATCTAATAATTTCTTAAAAATTATGTTATTGATCACTTACCCCTAAAAAAAACAGATTCTCTTGAGAATATCATACCATATCACTTGAATTTTGTGCTTCAGTTATTGCAACACTTCAAGTTGTAACTTCTGTCAGAATAGTATTTGATTGTTCATGTGGTTTCTAGTATTCATTAGGATATATCACGTAATATCACCTAAATATAGAAAATGATGAAAAAACCAAACAAACAAATAATTTGAATTTTAAATGAACAACTGTAGATAGTCATATAGACGTCTTCACTGGTAGACACCTCGTTATTGAAGATTGAAAATATTGCAAATTGTTAACTTCATTATGGTTGGAATGTCAAACAAACTGCTTTTTTGATTCAGAGAACAAGGTCAGTTTATCAGAAAGTGAAAAAATAAAAGAAATATGGGAAGTGAAAGAAAAAATAAACTGCCTGTCTGATATAACAGATTCAACATACAGACTATCAAATTATGTAATGGAGGTGTGCTGACAGGGGAAAACTTTCAGCACGGAGAGTGGGATATTCAACTATTTAAATGCTTTTTTCTGAAATAACAGTGATGTATGTTTTAAGACGTACCTAAAATTTTTGAAAAAAAACTAAATAAGGATAAATGCAAACAGACCAATTACAGTTAGAGTGTTTTTCAGACTTTGGTGTGGTTAGTTATTTACTAATTCAATCAGTGAGGTAATGAAACATTTATGAAAACTCAGCCTTTCGTCGGTTGATTACATGCCCAATTAACTATTTGCCAAAGAAGAGAAATTTTAAAATCTTTAAAAACTTCATAGATAAATATGGAGTATATACCATATTAGTTTGTTTATTAGATGTATCACACAGTGAAACAGTATTATTTACTGGAAGACGTGTCGAACGAAATTTATTCTTCATAATCATATCATCAATTATAATCACAGGACTTTGAAACTTAAGTTGTAAAGTTTTCTTTGTCTTCTCCTTTTTGTCGTCTTTCGGGTAGTTGAATTTTCCAGATATCTGGCTGGACAGGTGTTGAATCATTCTTATTACATGTATTTGCAGTTGATTCGATAGACAAAGCCTCAGTCAGTTACCAATCTCTCCCTCCACCCTGCGGTTGCATTAGATTTTAAAACTGTCGTCCTATCCCATCCTATTGTGTGGTTGTGTGTAACTGCATGTAGTGCTATAGTTGAACAATTCTCTAGATTCCTTATCTTATTCAGGTCAATCAATCTAGATTTTGCTGCTAGGTTTTTATGTTCGGCTAGTCTGACTGCCCCTGTCCTACTAGTTTGACCTATGTATTTAACCTGACAGTCATGGCAGGCAGGGTATTAGATAAACTAAATTATTTTGTTTTAAAGGCTGCACAGGATTCTTTAACCGATAAAGCTTGTTTCTAATTGAGTTTGTGGGTTTGAATCTCGCTTTTATTCCTGCCTTGCTAAGAATTCTGAGTAAGGTTTCCGAGATTCCTTCTTTGTATTGATAATTCTAAGTTGAATTTCACTGTCAATACATGATAATCGTATACATATGAAGAGGAATAAACCAATATGCTTAAAAATTGGTATTATGAATAAAAGCATTATTTTGAACTCACCAAATTTTCTTTTGAACTCAGGACAAGCAACATTGATTGGCAATATTCTGAAAGTGAGTAGTTTAACCAGCAGCCTAAACAGAAACGAGATGAAAATAATCCATATTTTTATTTCACATTCAAAAATAGCTACCAAGATAATATCTTATCTTACAAGTATTAATCAATTAAACACGAATGTATCTCACTGATATTACACTAATGTGCATGAATATCCATGGTACACAATCATCTAAGAAAAAAGTTGTTGATTGTTAGTTAGCATTGGAAACAAATTTTCAAATTCTCACTCGATACCTTCAACTCCTACTACTTGTGTTGCTGATGTAAATTACTAATCAGAACTTTCGATAATCAATATACGTAGGTCTTAGAAACGAAATAGAACGGGTAAATAATACACTCTGCTAATCGTGAAACCCTACTCGATGTATCACAATTTAGCCCTGTTGTGCTTACAGCATCATATTATCCCTTCTACCAAGTTTACAGAATAATAATCGAAAGATGTTAAAGAATGGAAAAGTCGTTGGCTGATCGATAGTGATACGGTGTTCTCTGAGCAGGATGATTTTATGGCGAAGCTTTCATTGGTTTTCCTGACAATATCTGCAGTAATAACTTAATTTAGCTGTCGTAATTCCCTATGGGTGGAATTTCTGTCTTTCTTACTGACGCTGGCTGTAGTTACAGATGATGTATTACAGGGAGAGTAATTCTTCTTTCATTTCTTTAAAAGATGTGTGAAGAAAGAAGGTTGCCTTGTCCAACTGTCAAAGAAGGACGGTTTAAACCTTTTGAATCACGATCATGTCCACTCCAACCAAAATATTAAGCATCATCATTCTGGAGAGGTTAAATGATGTCCTGGATGCAAAACTCCTGTCGAAATAAGCTGGAATCAGGAAAAGCCAATCATATCCAGGCAGAAGTACAACTCTACGCATAATCATTGAACAGAGCTTTGAATGACTTTGGGCATGCCTTCTACACTATCAACCATGAAGTAATTTTGTAACTTCTTCAAAATTACTGACTGCAGTGCTTCAAACATACATAAACCCCATTCAACGGCCATATGATGATGCTGAGTACCAAGAGGAAGCTTACTAAAGCAACTGAAGTGAGAACAGGAGTAAGATAAGGCTGCTTACTATCACCCATGATATTCCTGACTGTGATGGACTGGATCATACAGCGGATGGTGCGGAGTAAGAAAAGGGGTAAGTGTTGAGCCTACAAAACGATCTCGATCTCTTGGATGATTCAGGTCTAATATCTCACAGACTTGAAAACATACAAATGAAAACCAACTACCTGACAAAACAGGTCACTTAGACAGGACTTTAGTTGAAGACAAAGAAGACAGACGTAACAGAAACACCCAACCAATAACAACAAGAATTAATAACCTTCATTTGGAGATACATAAACAAAGCTGTCTCTTCCAAACACCTTGACGACATCATGTTTACCACAAATGGCACAGATAGGGATGTCAAAGGCAACCACGATCGAAAAATCAAAATAAGCGTTTATTACTCTGAAATCAGTGTGGACATCCGCTTCCCTTATCACCTAGATAGAATAAGATCCTAAATTTTAACATTAATTTCAGGTCATTACTTCTATACAGTTCAGAGGTGTGGTGCACACGTCACCAAAAGCATTTTCAGCAGACTTCGGACCTTCACTAATTCCTACCTTTGCAGGGCATATATTGAAGATTAGATGGTTGGCTAATAATTGCAGCAGAGAACTAACCAAGAACCTATTGGGTAGCTAATATACAGAACGAAGTGAGGACGGACTGGACATAGGCCAGGCAATGGAATTCAAACGGACCGGGAAGCAACGGTTTAAGTATTGGTAGTGTGGAAGAGATTCCGTAAAAAAGTAAATGATAGCTTGTGAAGAGTAGTGCAGGTAGCTGGAAAGTATGACAGAGAAACTAGTGCAATGGAGGTGTGCTTCTGAAGCCCTTTGTTTCGCTCAGATTTCAAGGGAATAATAATAGTGTACACCGAATTAAGCTGGATGTTTCTGTTCGAGTTCTGAAGGCTCAACAGCCTAAGAAAGCATCTAGGAAGTACTAATGTTGTATGTATACATAGAGATAATTTTTAACCAACCAACTAACTACAAACAAATTTTGTGTTCTGTTTGTTAGACCCCAAAGTAGTCTTCGCCTTATGGCCAATACTTTACTTAATTATAGAAATATATATTTATAAAATCAAAAACACAGTTTGGCACATTTAAATTTCAAATCTAAACACACAGATATTTGTTGACTTTCTATTTACTGGACCAATCGAACGATACAATCAGTTATCCTTGTTTTTTGTCATAGCATACATACTTACCGCTGTGTATTTCTACTTTGCAACTAACAGAAATTCCTAAAATGACTTATTTCAAGTTATAAAGAATCATTTGTTTTCTGTACAAGGGATACAAATCACTGCAGTGGTATTATTGTAATCTAACTATGGGAGATTCTTATATCGGTCAATACAACTTTTTTTCGGTAGTAAAGAGTAAATCAAGTATTAGAACAACTGTTATTATTGATTTTGACCATAAATAAGGCATCACTTTAAACACTATTCACCAAGTTAGGAATTTTGAATTCTTTAAAAGAATGTTTACTGAACAATGAGTATTCTTTCCGATAACCCCTTCATCAGATTTTACAGTTATTTTATACAACAGTGAATGAATTAGTGCTATTAAATGTTGATGTTTTTTTTACTACATTTTTACTTAGCCATACTGAGAGATGTTCTCGAACACGAAAAATCAAGTTCCTGGAGCAACGGCCAATATAACTCGTTCCCCAAGCTCCGTTGGTATCTACCAGTTCGATATTAGACTATCTTGTTCAAACCGGCCACAAAGCTAGCATTGAATAATCCTTCTCTATCATCTACCGTGTACCAAATAAAATGCTAAAAACATTGAGGTGTCACATACTCTAAACAACAGAGGCTATCGCAATTCGCGTGAAACAACCACTGCTTTGAGTGGAAAAGAAGCAAAACCAGCCACTCCTACTGCCCGGGCCGAGCTTCAGTGGAGACTATAAATTTATGAATTTGTATTATTATCTTTCTTAATTTTTCTGACATTCAGTTTATTTTTATGTTGATGCCATCGAACTGTTGTCCATTGATATTATTACTATTGATTCGATGTTATCTGAACAACATTAATGTTGTTCATAACACTAATTCTTTCACCAGTATGTAAAGTAACTGTAGAACCTGCTGGTGTTATTGGAAAAAATATTGTTTGTTCAGTAACCATTCTTTCGAAAAATTTTAATGGGCATTTTCAACCACTTAAAATTTGAATTAAAGTGTTGGTTTTTAAGGATTTGTTTGGTTACAGGATTTCATCATGAACTGACAATGGCTAGAGAACCACTGGAAAACTTGGGAGTACTGGACAGTTGTTTCGTCCTAGTTTGGGACTTTTTATCAGTATGAACCCAACAGGGTTCGAACTCAAGGCGAGCTCGTAAACCATTAAGCCACTGAGACTCGATCCAGAGGCCCATGAATTCTAACTTCATCCAATTCACGACATAGCGTGACCACTAACCAATGTCTTCAGCGAGTATTTGTCCTCACACCCAACCTGCTGCACCCTACTGATCATGCCTACACACTAGAACCCCACGTAACTGCCTACCTGAATAGGGCAAGTCGCTAGTGAGCATCTCACTGAAATTCAGGTGTTGGTTTGTAGGGATTTGATTGGTCACAGGATTTCATTGTGAGCTGACATTGATAGTTACCTGGGGTTCTAGTGATAAATCGTGACCAGTAGGGTGCAGCAGATCGGGTGTGAGGACAAATACTCGCTGAAGACATTGGTTAATGGTCTCGCTATGTCGTGAATTGGCAGAAGTTAAAATTCACAGGCCACTGGATCGGGTCCCAGTGGCTTAATGGTATACGACCTCGTCCTGTAACCGGAAGGTCCTGGATTCGAACGCTGGCGGTGGATTCGCACTGTTGAAGAGTCCCAAACCAGGACGAGACGGCTATCAAGTACTCCTTGCAGGTTTTCCTATGGTTCTCTAACCAGTGTCAGCTCATGATGAAATCCTGTAACTAAATTTGAATTCGCCAAATTCTGACTCAATAAAAAGGTGTATTTGTATGATAATGTTGTTGGTGTATGCTGCTCTGAGCCGACAGAAGTAAGGCATAAATCAGTAGCATGAGTTACTTCATACCAGTTTGGCGAAATCTGAAAGCTAATTAGCCGCATATCAATAATAAAAGAATCAGTCGATTCCCTGGTATTGATGAAAAGATTTAAAATTTGTCGGTTCTATACACTTACTGTATGTATACTAAAAATAATTACTAAGATAACAATGACTGCTGTATTTCAAAGAAAGCCACTTTATAAAATGCTTATAACCCAAATTTTCTGAATTATATTTGGAATAATTAGTAAAGTATTTATGAATCAACACAACAAGCTACAGAATCGACAAGTATTTCAATAACAAAAGCTTTTTAGCGAATTTTGAGCAGAACAACAGTCATACATATAATTGTCAGAGTGAATAATATGAGACGGTTGTATATTTCCACAGAAGAATAACAAGTTTTCACATATAATGCAGTCAATAGAACATATCACGTGGTTTGATTGTCTTTGGAGTGAAGACACGGGCTGCAACGCCAAGTTAGATGAGTTCAAATCCCAGAAGTAGCAACTATACAATGCTGCTACAAGTGCCAAATATTATTATTATTGTTTCCTTGGATTCCGAGTGGAACACAGAGCTTGAAAAACAAATCTCCACCTTCTTCTATTTTCTGCTGTCGTCTTCAGGTGGGTCCATGACTGCTCATAATCTCTCATCTCCTCCTTGCACAATCTCCTCCATGTTACTCTCGGACGACTGGATTGTCCTTACCCACTCGTGTGATGGTCTGGCGTGCGATTTCACTCAACGGTCTCATCAACGCATGCCCCCAATCCATCTCCATTTGTCCTGCATATTTGTTGAACAAGGGCCATGTGAAGTTGGCTATTCAGCCTCTTCAATTCATAACACTTAGAAGTGAAACAAAAAATTCGCCATAATTTAATAAACTGTAGTAGCATTTCACCTAAAGATTACACTTTGGAATAATCATCTACGCTAGTTACTGTTCTGTAATAAAATCATTTTAAATGGAATAGTATAAAAGCTATTGAGTCCTGTTAAGTTACCTTAAATTATGATAACTTCCAGTATAATAATATTTTCTGGTTAGATTTGTATTCACAGTGTTTAACATTTAAAAGCCCTCAGTGCCACTGGTGAATAAGTTAAATTATTACAATTCGCAGATTGCAATGAATTCATTGTATGGTGTTGACTTCAGCAGAAGTTGACATAAGTAAAATTTTAGAAGCTAATAAATTAAATTATATTCTAGTAATTCGAAATCTTTCGGTGAAATAGTAGGAAACTTCAATTTAAATTTAATGAGGTATACTATTTGTTTTTGTCTATGTAGGTAATATATGAGCTATTTCAATGGAATCTTAGGTATCACAGCATGATACAGAAAAACTGATATATGGAAATTAATAGTTTTCAGCAGGGTAACTGAAAGTCAAGTCTATTTTTTTTTACCCCTCTTACATTCCCAGCGGAACATAGGGTTTCAAGCTTCAGTAGCAGTGATGTTTATTTTTACGGAATAAGGTTATTAGCCTCGCACTCAACCTTGCCTCTTTACCAGTCTTATTACTGGCTTAGCGAGGTTAAAGGAGTCAAGTCTATAGGCGTAATTATTCTTAAGTATGCGGTAGTACGGAATTGTAGACTTTGTCGTGAAATATCTCGCCGTGTTTTCGAACACGATCTAAACTTGCCTACCTCTTACCACTGTTAACCCCGTTGGGTGCGTACTGAAGAAGAGTCCCAGACTAGGCCGAAATAGCCATACAGTACTCCCAGGTTTTCCACTGGTTCTACAACCAATGTCAGTTCATGATGAAATCTTGTAACCAAATCTTTCAATATTTCTTTCTAAATGGACACAACAAATTTAACCACATTACAAGTTCCATGAGTAGCTGACATCAGTTAAAGGACTACTGGAAAGCCAGGGAGTACTTGACGACTATTTCGTCCTGGTTCGGGACTCCTCGTTGGTGTGCACTCACCTAGATTCGGTACTGGAACCCTCCAGTTACTCGGTTATCCCATAAATCATCCAGCTACTGGGACACGGCGTGGTGGTCCATGAATTACAAACTCTGTCATTTTGTGATATATACAGGAAACCAACATTTGAAAACCACATTAATAATTCACAGAACAACTCATTATCATTATCCTTCTAATTAGTACTAATAAATACATTTCTTAATGAAAATAAAGGCTTATCATCATCGTTTGTTTGCACTATCATTAAGAAAGCCTTCTTTTAATACTGATAAATCCTACAGCCAGGCTAAATATTTTTAAATATTTGCAAATGTTGTTCTTTTTAATATGAACTGAATTCTAAAGCATAACTATTACTAATTCCTCAGTGTACTTTAAACAAAATACCTATTTCCAGAGCATTTCATTTCACTTTAAACATTTACTTAAAAATTCACCGTAAAAAGTGAAAATAAATTTTGTTGTACACTAAGTATTCTTGTGAAAATTCAAGCTTTAGAATGGATAATGCCTACCCAACAGCTCCACAATACTTACATTCCTTTGAAATATCAAAAAGAAGGTTGCAGCGAAGAAAATTTTCTTCTCAATGAATTCATCACCTAGGCTTTGCATTCGTGTAATTATAGTAAATGGGTGGTAAAGTCCCAAAACTATTTCCTATCAGGGGAATTTTCTTCTCTGCAACTGTCTTTGTTGTTGTTCATATTCCGTGAATTGAAGAATTGCTAGGAACTTTCAAAGGTAAAAGGATTGAACAAGGTTTTAGTTTTGTCCGTCAAGATTGCTGAAGCGAATGCAAAGATTTTCTTTTAAAAGAATTGTCTGGATAAACATGAATATCCTAAAGCATTCTCGAAGCATCTCAGACAAAGTTACATCCCCTAACTCAGGTACACTCAAACGAAACACTGTGAATAACATCGATGCCGTTCTATCAAGACTACCTGAACTGGAGTAGAATATGTCAAAAATCTCCCACGTTCTCTAAGAGTTACCTGAAGATAAAAGAGTTTCATTCAAGAATTACGTCAATACAGTTAGAAAGAAAAGAACAGATTATTTCATAATGAAACTAAACCAAATTCTAAAGTCTGTTATTAAAGAAACAATTTTTCCTACTTGCCCAGAAAAATACGTATTCAATTATTCCGATCTCTCAGTATCATCAGTTCAAATGCATATATTAGCACTTAGACCTAAGTTTTGTGATGCAGCTTCAAAAGTGGATGAACTAACCACTAAAGTTCAATCCAATAATCTAATTAATCAAGCGACTGATCTGGTCCCAATTTAATGTGACATTGTAGACCATTTCAAAACAACTGTTTTAAAATGCTGCTTCAATTACGGGAACAAAAACCTAGCTTTTGTAATATGCTTTCCAAAGAACATCGAAAGCAGCTGAAAGAAATGAACAAAGATGAAAACTTGATTATGACATGGCCAGATAAAGGTTTGAGAATTACCCTATTGAAAAAATCAAACTACCTAAGTAAACTGTCATTGATACTATCTGATGATAAGAAATTTCAAAAACAGTCACTGCGGAAAGGTCCTGCTGAAGAGATGGAGATCTAGATGACAAAAATATTAAGAACAAACGAAAGACGAGTCCATCATAAGCACAATAATATAAGAACAATTTCGACCCTATAGTTCTACAACGCCGTGCTTTTAGGGACTACCTAAAGTTCACAAACAAGATATCCCACCCCACCCAATATTAGATATGATAAACTCTCCATATAACTAAATTTCGAAGTGGCCGGTTGAGGTACTTAGTTCGGTGAAAGGAAGGCTGTCGAGATACACTCTCCGCAACACCTTCGTTTTTTATTCAATTAAGAATGTCCACTTAGCAGATAAGAAAGTGTTCTCCCTGGACTTCGTCTGTCTCTCTTTACCAACGCTCCACTGAATGAAACTATATATTTTCTTTGTGACTTCATTCAATCCAACAGCATAGATGTCTACATATCAATCGATTATGTAAAAAAGCCGTTACTGGGGTGCCCTTTCAGCATCTGCTTTAGATTTGACAATGAAATATACATACAAAATAGATTGGATAGCAGTAGGTCCTCCTTTAGGAACCTTCTTGGCCGACTCCTTAACAGCCAGTCTAGAAAACGACTCCTTATCATCAACTGTCAACAAGATCCATCTCTACAAGAGAAACATTGATCATATTTTCATTATTGGTGGTGAGAATTTGGATATCAGAAACCTACTCCAAACCTTCGACAATGCCCACCCAAATATCGAATTCACTCTAGAATTTGAATCTGAGTCAGTGTCTCATATTCGCGAAGTTTAGCTGCAAATAAATGATGATAACTCACTAAGAAAATCCATCTACAAAAGCCCACATGGAATAGACAGTTTATCGAATTTCAATGCTGTGTTCATCTATGCAGAAAGAAAAACTTCAAATACTAACTTTCCTCTAGGATACAGAAGATATGCACTGAGGAATCAATTGACGAAGAATTACGAAATCTCCGAAAGACCTTGATAGAAAATGGTTTTCCACCCAGCTTTACAGACGAGAATCTAAAACCAAAGAAAATGTCTGAAAAATTTCAAGTCGCCGCCCTTAAAAATTTTGATGCCTAATCTCGAGTTTAAAAGTGACACTTGACCAGAACTTCTTAGTAGATGGCTTTCAAATTCTCTCAGTAAAACATACTTCGCTATCAGACTACGAGAGACAATTTATTGCAAGAAACTATTCAACCAGCATGTAAAAGATAAGCTGTTGTATTGGGCCACTTCAGCATGCATATACCAGTTCACCTGCTCGTGTGCAGCTAAGTACATTGGCCGTACCATAAGTCAACTAGTAAAATGCGTTCGGGAACACTATCCAGCATGGTTATCAAAGGGGAAAAGTAAGGGTGTATACAGTTTGGTAACAGCATTCAGGACATATAGCTCTATTTGAAAAGTCCTTCAAAGTCATATACAAGATCATATCAAACCTCTTAAAAGTAGTGAAATAAATTCAACTGAGAATATCTGAGGCACTAGTGATCGAAAAGTTCAAGCCCACGTTATATATTCAACCGAAATATGTTCATTCGATGGCAATTCGTATCAACAATGATTATCCTATACCTTTCTTATGCAATCTTACTGTTTATTACACTTTGTAGTTTTACTAATTTGAACCTTGACAGGAAATAGTTCTGGGTCTTTCTCACCCATTTACTTTAATTACGTGAATGTACAGCATAGTTGGTGTATTTGTCGAAAAGAAAATTTTTCTTCCCTTCAAACTCTTTCTTAATAATTCATATAATCATCGATGGCAAATTGTATTTATATCTTTTGGAAAGCCATAAAGGTTTTAAATCTTACGAACAGACTACTCCTGCTTTCCTTTAAAACCACTAAATATGAAATTTTTTTGGTTAGAATGGTATTTTATAATTTATTTCAGCTTCAATGGACTGATTGCTAACACGATCTCAGCACAAATACAAAATGCTCATTTGGCACTTGGCAACCTACGTCACCTCTGGCGTAGACGTAATAGCCGTCTATCAACTGTTCTGTCTTCCTCTATGGTTTGAGATATGGCCATTGAAAGTAAAAGATGTGGAAATGCTAGTAATCTTTCCCATAGTTGTTTGCATGCTTTCTCCCACGCTGCGTAGTATAATAAGGTGAGCGATATTGAGGTTAAGGAGATTGTGAAGGTGAGTCGACTGATATAGCTGGAAGATGTGTTGCACATGCACATGCTGACATGTCAGCCATGTAGGCTGCTTAACTGAAGTCGGCGGGATGCTAAGAACCACTGACTGAAGGCTAATGGAGGGAGGGCTAAATAGCATTCGTTCTTTGTGATCTCCCCTAACCACTAAACTGTCATGGTTTTCCGTGTTATTATTCCTTTTCCTTTACATTTATGTGTATCATAGTGCTTTTGAATCCTTTTTTCCTCTATTTTCTTTACCTTTGTGTGTCACACGGAGTGTAACGACTTAAGGTGCTGCATTTCCATGCAGAGTATGATGCTGAAACTCAGTTGCTCAGAAAATAAATACTAATCTGTACAATTAATGATCAATTAAATAACTTTATGCAATCCTTTCTCAACTCACTACCTTCAGATATTGTATAATGTCTCAAATAACATCATATTATGCATGATGCAAGTTCACTGTTCCATAAATTGCCCCATTCGTACAAATACCTCAGAAATTTAAAGTAAAACTATTCCTTTTGAACATCACACTTGAAATACAAATAACAAAACACAACTCTCACTTCGAGTGAAACAAATTTATGCATTTTTATGTAACTTTTTATTCCTTTAAGTCCCGAATGGAACACAGGACTTCAAGCCGCAGCTTTGAAGTTTCGGTAGCTGCGGTTTTTTTCAATTTTACGGTGGTGGTGATTGTCAGCCTCATCCCTAACCTTCCCTCTTTACCGGTTCTACCCACTCCTGGACCACGTGGGGGCATTTTTAATATAAGCAATAGTTATATCCATTACCGTCATAATACACAACTGACGCTTACATTGGCTAGCATTGCAAATTTAAGGTATCACACACAGTATTAAAACGGAGTAAAAACACACTATACTAAAAATTTACAGGTCGATTTACTTTTCGTATGAAACATCTCATATGGAAGACATCGTTTAGCAACAAGAAAACAAAGAAAAACACAGAGGAAAAGAAAAAAATCAAAAAAAATCAACAAATGGGGCAAATCTCCTACATACAATACTCAAGTTACATACTCAGTTAGCTAAGAATTCTCCAAAGGGAAACACGGGAATTAAAACGAAAGGTACCTTCTACACATGATGTCAAGTTGAAAAATAACTACTACTTCTACTACTACTGGTACAAAGGCATCATCAAAATCAAGAAGACAAAAATAGGAAGAAGAAAATTACAGCACAAATCAAACACCATTCAAAAAAGTAAAATTCTGCCAATTTCAAATGTTATCCACACATAATCTCAGTGATGCGCAAAAGAGTAAAATATATGTAAAAAAAAACTTTGAAAAAATATTCAATTGTGAATTTTATCATGGTCACTATATAAATAAATAAATTGCACAGGAGAAAAAGAAAATCAAAAAACAAAAAACGACAACAACAAGGAAGTTAAAATAAATCAAAATAAATATTATTTACCACAATTCATTCTTACTACTGACTGCGCTGAAGTCTGTTTAATTTAGACGTATGCGTGAGTCAGTCAGTCAGGCAGTCAGTTAGTCAGTCAGTGTTCACTTGGGATAAATTATATGAGGAGTAACATTGAAAATTGACAAGAGAATAAAACAGGAAGTAAAAACTATAAAAATGTAAGTAAGTAAGGGATTATACAGGCATTAGGATGATTTAAACATTCAATCCAACTTCAGTAATAATATATATGTATGTATTGAAACATATATGTATCAAAACCTTTTATAATCAAATAGCATTATTGTAATTAATAAGAATACTGTAAAATAATATATATGAACAGCAGTGTTGTTAAGAGCTAGATTTATTGTTGTTTTAAAAAGTTTAATGAGTGAAAAGTTTTTTTTTTATGTAGGTATGCATGCATGCTTAGTTGGTGTGCCAGTGCTTGTATTTGTACTTGTGCATTATAGTCAATCAACACTTCACTGAAACGAGAGCGATTAATGAAATTTTTATCCGCATAAATTAAGGGCTTATTTTTTAATTTTTGATTCCAAAAGACTTTGTATTTTCTCAAATGAGTCAGAGCCCATATAATCCATTTGTCCACGTTCCCATGCCATTTGTCTTTCAGATTCATCAGTATCATGTGATGTACTTGACTGTGGTATACTGATTTCCATTTGTGCCAGTCGACCAACAAAGCCACCCTATTTGAATTTTATTTAATTAATAGGAAAGAAATTAAGTTAACAGATTGCTGAAGTACAACAGTAGAAATATATGTACACGAATTCACATAAATTCACAACGGTACCTAAACACAGTACTAATTTACGTCCAGTCGCGGATCGATATCAGTTATGGAACCAATGAAAACCAAAGACTGCTGGACAGTTATTTCATTCTAGTTTAGGAGTCTTCAGTAGGATACACCCATGACTCCATCAGGGATAGAACTGAGGACCCCCAGGTTACGAGACAGGCTTGCAGATCCCTTAGCCAATGGGATAAATCCAATGGCCAGCCCACAGATTTCAAATTCTGTCATTTTGTGATGTTTTTTAAAAAACTTATTGACATTGGGTACACAATGAAGATATTTTAAGGGGTCTTACCTGAGTATTACTCTAGAAATTAGTATTGTGCGTATCCTAATCAATGACTGGTTGTTGAAACAGCCTAATTTCTATTTGTAAAGTAGTACACATTAACTACGCATAACTTTATTTTCTATCTGATGCCATAATCATTCATTTCGAGAAAAACAGTTACAATATATCCTTCCAATAAGCATCTAAGTATCAGATAATTGTTTCAATAACTTTCATGTGATAGTAGAACTGTCATAGTAAACGGTATAAAAGGGGATAAAAGTAACGACAATGAAATCACTTTTCACTGTCAGGTTGGTAACCTCATAAGCTGCTTCTTGAGTGTCTATCAATCGAAGATTCTTTGGAAACAGAAGAGCTCCAGGTGGCGATTCCGTTCTAACTTCGAGTAAATATCTACTTGCAACCTGTCGAAACATAGAGCTCATAATCCACAGATATGGTGATGTGCTAGCAATCGATCAGTCAATTTCCCATTTATAAAGTTTGTTTTAGATTTTATTGCTTGGCTCGAAAATAGTTATTAACACCTGGGTAAGCAAACAAACAAACTGTTTATTATTCCTGATTGTAATGAAGCTCTTTGGACTTCCAATTCATGGAAGATGTCGAATTTACAATTTGATTATTACAGTTTTAAGAGCCATTTTATGAGGACAGTTTTAATGACATTTTAATTACAAAAACAAGGTGACAGCAAATTCTCACTGCAAATTAAATCTAGACGAAAACGATATACTGAGAATGTGTATACTTCTCAAGAAAAAGTAACAATTTTTGCATGAAACTGTGCTTCAATCAAGAAGCTTCAAATCTGTTAACTGGTTATATTTACTGTCTACTGTGAGGTACACATACACAGCTGGTTAATAGGTTGTTCCAGTTAGGTTTATAAACCTAGTGAGTCACCTTCACTTCACCCTGTAACCACAAACAACGATGAGAGCCATAGAAACACCCCCGACAGCCTCTTAAAGCCACGTCACCAAATCATATATGAGCATTCAACGTCAGGACCCTCTGCCAAGTCGGAAAACAGACATCACTAGCAAGAACTCTGTAATCTCAAGCCATGGATGTATGTTGCGTTTCGGAGACATGCATGCAAGACCCAACTGTAGTTATTCACTTAACCTCACTGGGCCAACGAGGTGAATCTATAAAACTCACTTTAAGGGTGTCAGGAGACCCCTCAGCTAGTTCGCAGGTGTAGGGATAGTATTGAGTGTTAGAGCCGAAAAACCACTTCTTGACTGGATCTCGGTAGATAGTCGTATGTATGCGATTCATCTGAATGAATCCGTTAGAAGGCAAAAGGACGGCGTAACTCATCGTTGTCTTTTCAAAGTTTCCCCTTACGTCCCAGCCGACTGCAGTTAGGATGAACTCAAGGATGACTTTTACTTGAATCTGTCTAATTTGCTGCATAAAGCAAAACGTTTAGGTATAGAGTTGTTTTAGCAGGCGACTTCAATGCCCAAGTAGGGAAGTTGTGCCAGACTGGAAAGTATGTACGTGATAGGTATGGAGTTCCCTGGCGGCAAACTAACAACGGCGATCGTCTTCTACATTTCTGCTCAGATAATTTCTGTTCCTAGTCAGTACCAACTTTAGAGACAAAGAGAGACATTGCGCAATCTGGCAACCTCGATCATCAGATCAACGTTGGAATCAGATAGACCACATAGCGATACGATATCGTTGGCTAGGGTCAGCAGAAGACTGCCGATCCTTCTGGAACACGTACGTAGACACCGATCACGCCCTGGATAGCGCACATATATGCTTAAGATTACAGGCACATAAAAAATTTTGGCAGCGAAACAGTTACGTCCCCAACTAGATCGAGACTCTGATTCCGTATTTAAGGAAGAAATAGCTAAACGTGTACCTGAAGTCGACAGCAGGACTCCCACTGAGGTAGCCTGGCACAACATACAGTCAGATGTAGATACAGCTGGAAAAGCTGTTAATAACCTACATCCAAAAGTAAGCAAGAGCCAGTTGATTTCTACCCCCTCATCCGAACTGATGATGCAGCAATACTGATTCCAGCGAGCTTCGATCAATTTTTTATTTTTTATTTTGATTATAACTTGAAACTAGACAGTATTTTCGGTACAAGTGTGGAATTTTCAGCAAGTGATATCGGTAGCCCAAATTTTGCAGGCTGACCATCAATATCAGGTGTGCGTTGGCAGGAGGTCGAACTACGGACTATGTGCACGGTCAACGAGAGTCCTAACCGCAGTGCCAGCGACGAATGATGAGAAACGAAAGCGACTCAAACGCAAACTAACAAGAAGCGTCCTAAACGACCGTGAAGAGTGATGGGTGACAAAAGCGAAAGGGATGGAAAAAGCATCGGCGATTGGTAACACCAGACAACTATTTAGGCTTGTAAGGGAAACAGGTGGTAAAAGGCAAGCGATAAGTGAAACGAACTCTGAGGAAAGTGGCACCATAACTAGCCCCCAGGATAGATGACTGGAACGTTGGAAGAAACACTTTGAGGAGCAATTCAATTGGCCTACAGCCACGTTCAATTTACCCAACATCCAACACCTCCTGAATGGGACATAGACACAGGTCCACCGTCCCTAATTGAGGTGGCCGGGGGCTGTTACTAGTCTGAAACAAGACAAAGCTGCGGAAGTCGACGGAATGACTCCAGAGGTGTTTAAGTACGGTGGAGACAGTTTACTTTCTGCGTTAATCAAGGTACTACGAGGCATCTGAGAATCAGAGGAAGTCCCGTCGGGTTGGCGTAAGTCATTGATTGTTCCGATATACAAGAAGGGAGACAAGTCTTCCTGTTTTAATCACAGGGGGACTAGATCGATTAATATGGTATCTAAAGTTCCAGGCTCAATAATAATGTGTAGGCTTAGGATCCAACGGGCGGAACAAACACGAGAGAATCAGGCAGGCTTCAGATCAGGAAGAGGGTGTATTGATCATATATTCACCCTTCGACAAATTCTAGAACATAGGCATACTTACCGGCGGCGTCCAACAATCGTTATATTTCTTGACCTAAAGGCGGAATTCGATTCTGTCGACCGAGAGGTACTATGGCGATGCTTGGCTGTAAATGGAATGTCGAGAAAATACATTGCACTGATGAAGGAACTCTACTCAAACTCATGCAGTCAGCCAGGTGAGAGCTTAAGGCGAATTGTCATCTGAAGTGACGACAACTAGTGGTGTCCGTCACAGATGCCTACTGTCCCCATTTCTATTCCATTTCATCATAGATGTACTAATGGACTAACCCTATGTGACTTCAGCGATTCAGGGATTGACCTGTCACCAGGGTATAATCTCGTTGACTTAGAATATGCAGTCAATCGATGAGGCTGTGAAGCTACATCCATTGAGATGGTTAGGGCACGTGTTAAGCATGCCCAGCCATCGCATTCCACTACCAACGAGCAATGTTAGCTGACATAGGATCGGGTTGAGAAAGAGATAGTGATGGTCAAACCAAAACATGGCATCAGTCAATGAAATTCATAACAGTTAGTTTAAGCAGTCACTTAGGAAGGTGTAGCCTTCCTGGTTGGGGTGGTCGGGACGGTAAAATCCAATGAAGGCTGGAGACAATCAGTGATATGGCTCAAAATCGTTCTCAGTGGCTAACGCAGATTCATCCACTGCTTGTGACTTATAATAGCCAATGAAACTATATTGTTCTTTGTTATTACTGTCCTTTTTGTCTCATATCTCTGTTTACTGTCTCTATTTTGCATTCAAATTTACTTTTTTTTATCTTGCTTTGCGTGCTACATGGAATGTGGCGACTTGAACTGCTGCAAATTGGTGCAAAGTTCTACGTTAAAACCAGTCCAACCAGTCAGATAAACCCAGTACTATCTGATCTTCACTATTATTCTCAAAACGTTACTTCAATAGACAGACTTTTACCACTAAATAATGGATTTTCTAAATTGTTTACAATGTACGGAAAATAGCACAAACTGACCACTTTTCAGAGTTACTGAACAAATATATACTATTTAAATCAATGGAAATAGGATACATAAAATATTAATAAAGCCATTTACTGATGTTGGTAATATATATATACACTATATTTAGTGTCACTAGCATAAATGTGAGCAAGTAGAACACCACATTTATGTCCACATATAAATTTTACTAATGACCTAAGAGCCTGTGACAAGAAATATTGAGAAGGTACGGATGTGATTGTCTTATGAAGCCATTTAATTTCATTGTCAACAAAACCTGATTTATGTGATGCAAACCAGTTAGCATTATATATTTCAGTTGACTACAAAGTAATACCATTAAACATAGATTAATGGATATATATTTCCACAAGTGAATGAAGCCAATAAATGTTGAATTCAGAGAAATAAAATATTTTAAGTATCATCCTTCAAATTTCGGCACGAACCAACATCAATTAGAGATCATTGACAGCCAACGAACACTAGACAGCTGTTTTGTTCTGGCTCTGGACTCTTCATCAGTGCGCACCTACAACACTACCATGGATCGAACCCGGCACCATCAAGTTACGAAACCATACTCGCTAACCATTCAGCCACTCCAGGAGGAATCCAACGACTCATGAATTCTAACTTTTCCTGAGATGCAAGGAGAGAGTTCAGAGTCTGACAAGATAATATTTGCTAGTTTCTTGCAAGAGTCTATGTGTTTATTTACAGTAGTATTATATTCCGCCATCTGTATGGCTGTTCAGTTCAAAATAGACTTGAGATAACCTTGTGTGAAGTCCACTTTCTTCTCTTTTAAATAAAACAACAGCATTCAGAAGTGGGCGAAAAATTGAAAACACTAACTGGAAATTTCATAAGTGTTCTATATAGGCTGCATGCTTTCACTGAAGTTATTGTAAAGCCATTTTCAATAGACAAAATATGATGGACTGGTTAATATTTTATTTTGATTTGAAGAAGTCTCAGTTAAAGGTCGTGGTGATTAATCCTAGATAAGGTTTTTTTGATATCTAAAAATACACATCTTGCATACATTGAACTACTTCTAATTACTTTCTAACGCTTTCTTTACGTTAGCACGGCAAGCTGAAAGGTTTATGTTTCCACTTAGTCACTTTAGTTACAAAGACATTTATTTTCTATTCAATTTAGAAATTAATAAGCCAAAATTGTATAGAGAATTTCACAAGTCATATCATGAAAAACACGTATCTCTTCAGTTATGAACATGAGAACTGTAATGGTTTTCATTACTACCCAGTCTAAAAATTAATTTTAAAATGTAACTACTGAAAAAAGTCCTGTGAAATAAAAAAAACTTCCAGTGAAAAATATTTTTTGCTTCATTGTATCACTTATCTGTTTACCCCGATATACACTTTAATCAACATAAGGGGCTATCACAGGTTCAGTAAGAATAAAACGCATTGAAAGGTTTTAACCAATGATGATAACTTACCTCGTCAGGAGTCAATTTCGGATGGACATGTGTAGTGAATAAATTCCACCAGTGCTGCAAGAATTCTGGAGTTCCAGCATTTGTTGGATCTCGGACTATAACATGTCCAGACTTATTCAGTTCAGTGTGCCATGGTTTCTCAGCTCCAATAAAATGTACAACACGAATTTGACTACGAAATCGAACCAGGGCAGGTGGGTAGGAATAAAATGCTTGACTTATTACGTTATACAAAAATGGCAGGTGGAAACGAATGTCTTTAGTCGCCCAGTCAGAGAAAAAGAGATTTAACAGACCCTGAAATATAAAATATGATATATCTTAGTGTGTCAAACACTGAAAGTATGATAAATTCTTAGACAACAACAAACAAATGGAAACTGTCACAAAAAAGGCAGCAGGTTAACTTAGACAACTAAGGAAAAATTTCATTTTTATGTTCCACGAACTGAAACAGATAGTCATCTTAGTATTTTAATTAAACACAATGGCATTTGGTTTGACTGAGTCTATTTTTCTATAATAAGGACTTTATAAACTACTCAAGCCAGAATTATGATACCCAGAAGAGGCAAAAAGATTGCTTAGCTTTAAGCTGACTGAATGAACTATCCAGCTAAGAAAATAGTCGAAAATCTATTTTTGATAAACGAGTCAGAAATCTTTGACAAACGGAGATAGGCATTTTAAAGCCTTTGTTTAAAAAACACTGAATTAAAAGACAACCTATGTAAAGCGGGACTGGAACTAGAAAGCACAACAAAATTCTCATATGAGATATTCTCAGTAAAATGCAAAATGTAAATTATTTCCAGGTTTATCAGAAAATCTTACTGAAGCCTAATTCTGTGCTGAACCCATATTATTATGTACGTACTTAATAACCAAGGATGATTAATCCCAGAAAACCCGGATTCTATGGTAGATTACAACTTAAAAATAATCATAGGATTAGTAGACGAATATAAAATGTTACATAACATAGTGAGAAATTCGATAAGATAGAATTAAATATTGTAAAAATAAAAATATAAAAATTAATAATTTTGGGTTTAAAATGACAAATGGGTCAAGTGGAAAAGATTCAGAATGAGAATAGTAATGATAATAATAATAATAGTAAACGTAGTAATAAGGGAAAAGTACATAGAATAGCTAAATAAACAAAATAAATAAATGTCTGTCCCTCTTCGTCCAAGTTTAAAAGCGAACCACACTTGTTTTTCTAATCACTACTATTATTTCCTTTAATTCCTACAGGAACATAGGGCTCCAGCCACGCATCTCCATTGAGTTCGGTTCTCTGCTAGAGTTTTCACCTGGCTCCAAGTCTGCCCACATGGTTTCATCTCCTCTTCACATGACCTCCTCCAAGTCACCCTTGGATGACCAACTCCCCGGTTCCCCTTCGGGTTCCACTCGAGGGCTTGTCTAATGATGTCACTTGCTTGCAGTATTTTAACAACATCTTGCCTACTTCAAAGCTCTTTACACTAGCATTTTTCGTGTCGAATATTTTCATTACTCATCACCTACAGTGACATAAACTTTACAGTTAAGTAGCCATAAATCAACTACGTTCCTAATAATTAAAAAATGTAGATAGTTTGTTTGTAACACTAGTAAAATTTCATTTTTACTTCGAATAAGAAATCTTACGCGGACATTTTTGTCTTAAGTCATTGTTTATTGTGCACTTTCCTAGTCACATCCAAATACAGATAAGAACGTAAACACTTGTACAGATACTCCCTGAAATGTAGATATTTGCACACAAACTACCGTCTTAATATACAACTCCGGACAGAAATCAATAGTTTTTGGGCAAGAAGGTAAATTAATTCTGCTAAACTTACTACTGACACTTTCCAAGAAACTTTCAACATATCTACCGAAACAGGTCTCCCTAAAACATTTTACTAATGTAAACTTTTCTCGAGTGCATGTATCCGATGATTGGAACCTATGGTATGAAGCCTAATGATGTCAAGTGTCTGTCTAAACCTCAATAGGTTTGACGAGATTCCAAAGTGTGGCCTAGTATTTGACAGTCAAGGGACAAGCAGCTCTACCTGAAAACTACTAGACAGATACAATTTAATCAAGTACAAGGATTGCTTGTTTCCACTAGATTTCATTCCCAACAGAAAACTCCATAAATGTTTAGCATTTAATTACCTTGGTACACAGCGAACTAACAACAGAATTAAGCAAACATGGATTAGTTTACGTAACTAAAATAATCAGAGTTTTGATAGAATGATTCAGAAAATAAAATATAAGAACTCGTACATGATCTCAACCAAAGATTTGCGGCTTAATTAAACTATTAGTTCCCTTCCACTTGTAAACCCACTATATCTACTTCATCCTGTTTGCTGATACTCTTGTTGCATACTGTTGAAAAAGATTTTACAAATTAAAACATGTCTAAGAGATATTACCATTTTTACCTTTATATCTATCAGGATGAGAGTTGGTTTTAAAAGTTCGAACGAACGCTGTCCGACCTCTCTGTGTTTAGATGAGACAGTAAGACAATGATACAAATTAATACGGCTAGCAAATAAATACATCAGTACCAAGTGTCAAAAAAATAATCCATTGTAAAATAAAAATACTGGGATTACTACTAAATCTGCAGATGAATATGTTTGGAGTGAGTAAATCACTCGCTACAGTATTTTGAATTAGTGTTTCGAGAAGCAAAAGCATGGCTACCAATAGCTATTTGATTAAAATGGAGGAAAGAGTTGTACCATTTTGAGAACATACAACTGTAAATTGGAGTCATAAAAATTCATATTTTTATAGTGTAGCCATCAACTAAAAGTTTCAAACAAAAACAGTAACCTGACTGGGAGCGTGTCGACCAAAATGATATGATGATTTGATAAAATACCAACTAAATGAGTGTTTGGTGTCATGGGCGAATAATATCAACTGAAATAAACAATAAGAAAAAAGCCTTTACTTAGGTGACTTGCAACAGATATCAGACAATCTGAAACCTGGAAACATACCTGATCTCCACCATCAAAACTCCCATGTTCAACAGCGAACTGCAGAAGCTTTTTGTATGTTTCCATAGAAGGTTTGTAAACAAAGACGCCCGAATTAAAACAATCTGGCCATCCCGGATCCGGAGACGCACTAAATTCGTCGCGTTCGAACAAGTCATCGACGTTTTGTAAGACCTGAGAGTAAAATATTAAACAAGTGATAATGTTAAATGACTGTATATGTTCTCAAAGATATATATACATACATCCGTAGTCAAGTGCTAAAAATATCTAATTAAAAGTGACTATTAAGGAAATGACAGTTGTACACAAACGTGAAAGATCTACTGAAGACAGCGAGAAACTTAAAACCATAACAAGTGGACAAAAAACACCAGGAAGGACTATTAGTACCTCACCTAAGTGAAGAAAGCCGATCACAGTCGAGAAGTCAGTAGTCACGAAATGCTAAAAATGCAATAGCAATAAATTTATAAGTATCATTGCGACTGAATAGCTACTTCTACATGGTATGTAGCAAACATTACAATAAGCTTAAGGACGACTAGCATTCAAAACTTTCAACCAATTAAAAATATACATTCCATTTGAAAACAAAATAGATGTATTCGACATTTCAGCGAAGAAAAACTTCTCAAAGATTATGTGTACCACCCCTCATGTTCACTGCAACAACAGCCAAATAAATATCAGTAAGTGGAGAGTGTGAATTCCAATACGCCCTTTCATCCAGTTACGATCATAAACAAACACTTATGTAAAATGTTTCCCATGAAATATGTCTATGCATTACTCCCGAATAAAATATATGGATCTGTAAGAGCGAGAACAACTAACTATGACAGAAAAATACTTTAATTCATTACTAAAATTATAAATTAGTGGTTTGTTGCAAATGAATTACTAGGTGGCTTCAAAAGCGTGGTTAAGTTCAACAATCATGCAGCTTGTACTCGGGATTTTATCACATCCAATAATATCTAGATTTTATGCGTAGAATGCAACATAGTGAGTGCAGACTTCTCAGACTGGTTTAGAGTTTCGTAATAGTATTCACAAATTAACCAAGTATAGAGCCCGGCTACCTTAACCAATCTTCGACATGAAAATAAAAAATCAAACGAAAGCACCGAATTTAGAGTAATTACCATAGTATCTGCATCCATGAAAACGGCTTTGGTGTATTGTGTTAGCCTCCAGCAATGCAGTTTTGTGAATGTCACACCTAAGTCTGGTCTTGACAGCAAAGCCAGATTTGTTTCGTCCTTGCTATCAAGAACATCAACTAATTCGACATGGTCGAACACAGATTCAATGAGAGACCTAAAAACGCAAAATAAATTAATCAAGCCAACGTACATCATGTGCTTCGAAACCTGTTTTGTAACCATACACACAAGCTTTTTCGTTGTTTTCACCTCTCTCAAAGAATATGCCCATACAAGTGCACCACAAGCATATTCATCGTTAGTTGTTAGGGTAACAAAAGCTTCACACACTGTACGAAATAGTCAAAAAAGATTTATGAGAAATTTACTTGTAATATGTTCTTATTTCTGTAAAAGCCAGTCAATCAGAAAAAATACGGCTGTTTCAACTGAAACATATAAAAGTACTCGAAATCTGCTATATCTTTTAAAGTAGAAATGACTTGATCAAACAAAAATGGCTGTTCAATGGGGAGTAACTTTACATTAAGTTTTGATGGTTTATTGTTAAAATTTTTAATCTGTAGGCAAACAGCACTCATTTTATTGAAATTGTATTGCTTCATTAGCATAGAGGATTGAAGAATGGAGATGACTACAAGGATGATACACTACAAGTTGAAAGTTGTTGTATAGGATCCAGCTGTATTAATATGCATTGATATACATTCCCGTCTTTGGCCCACCCAATGATGCATCTCGATAAGTTAGTTAGATCAGTGTAAAGCTAAAATAATTTTATGTATTCAACAGAATTAGGCCGTTTTCACATGCGTGCGTTATCAGTAGTCGCTAGTTATTATGATGTCGGAACGAACACAGGTCTAAATAATCGAAATATTTTTGAGTGCAGATAACTAGATAAGTGTTCGGTAGCATCGTCGGTTGGTAGAATAAGTAACAAGATAACCGGTTATACCACAATTCTAGCTACAGGATATCTGTTGCTCGAAAATTTCACTAGGTGATTTCAAAAGTTTGCGCTATTTTAAGGTGAAAACATGAAAACATTGCCGCTTAAGTCTAGCAGTTTCACATATACAGGAGAGAATGACACTACAATGAATTTGGCAGCTGAATAGGACCAGCTTTGAATTGCTTAACAGATTTCTGATATCTTCCAGACGTTCAAACAATCGACTAGGCATCTGCAAAATGTGATTCTAATGATTCCAAAGTCCTGTTAATGTAACACGAATGTAGCAGATAACTTCTCTCGTTCAGCATCACCAAGGAGGGCTGTACGTTTTAGAGGTGTAAAGAAGAAAAAACTGCAGGAAGGCACAAGTGGCTCGTTTGGATTCATAATATCATTTCATAGATCTCTTTTACTTATTTTAACCAAAATTTCATTTTTCCGCGATAACGAAACGCTAAAATGTATAACAGAGCAATGACAAGTAGTTATTAACGATTATAAGTCTACAACAATATCATTCTATGCTGGATGGTAAAATTCTCTTTCCAGGTAGGCGTGTTAAGCTAAACGTACGTGTTCAGTCATCGACGCTGTTAAGCACACCATCCTGTTGAGTTCGATAGTTTATTCGCAAATCCCAGCTAGTTGGCTAAATTTGGCCCATGGTCTTGTGACAGGAATCCAGCCTCACTTCCCGAGGTGTATATGAAGTCGAAATGTAACACGGAGAATTTCAATGGCCCCAGCGATTTAGAAAGTTTACATCCATTTTGAGAAAGGACAAAGATCGTGTTGCTTCAGCAATATCAATACTACCAAAGAGTCGCATAATGTATGCAGGGTATTTTTAAGTTTTTTCACTGTTAGAGTCCAACAGCCAAGATTGTGTGTTGATGCGTATGCACTGCTGGATAATGAATCTCATGTTAGGCTGATTGATGCTCAGTCAGAAAACCATTTAGGTATTGAAGCATCTAGGACCTCTAGCGCTGAACACTGTTGACTCCTCTGATGTCATGTCCTGTGAGCGAGTGTCACTCTGCTGGGAATACCTGATAACTGCGGCGAGTAAACAGATAGGAAGTGCATACACTACCTCCCATATTAGGTTTGATGAAGTCCTGATACCTGGATGTGAGAGGGTCGTCAAAAAAAAACTGATTAATATACCGTTGCCTATAATTCACGATCATAAAGCGAGATTACTTGTTGGTTGCAATGTACCGGAAGCGGACAGGGTTGTAGAAGAGGCATGTGGAGGTAAAGAAGACCTTTGTGCAGTTGACCAAAAGCCCACATATCTTCGATAATGGGCACTTTACCATAAGTCTGCCGTAGGAACATAAGGATAACCGACTTGTTTGTAACCGCGATTTGCTTTTAGCAACTTACAAGTCTAAGAAGTAAGTTCGTCCTAGAATCAAACATATGGATTAAGTGCAAGAATGTCATCCATAAACATATAAATAATGTTTAGGTAGAGAAGGTGATTAATTGAGGTGAACCACGAGGGTGGTATTTACCTCATTATCTAAACTTTGACCCGAAATGGCCTGTGAACGGGGCGTTGATAAAGCATATCCCCTGTTTGAAGTGGCGCCTTTGGCTTAACCTTGACGGCATTTGCGCGGTTTCGTTGATTCGAGTTGTGGCTAGTCGTCCAGCAAACGTAGTAGACGCTATTTCGCTGCTTATTTTGCTCTTGTTGGATGAATTTATATGAAAATTATTGTTCGATATTGTTCTTGAGCATTTGCTGATTGCTTGTGTGACAGGACGCTTAAATACATGGTTCATGCAGTGATTTTTGGCATACCGAGTAAGCTTCGCGTACATTTCAACGACTGTCATTCGATAAATTTCTTTGCAGATTGGCGGAAACTTGTACTCGATCTCAAATTTCCCTATCAGCTATTGTGCAGTACCTATTACTGCTGCAGGAACCAAAGAATATGGTTGATATCGAATTCCTGCATCCTCCCGCACTTCTGTGTGTTGTTTTGATAGAGGAAAGTCAATAGAATGCATAGATACAAGCGAAAATTAGTGTTCACAAATGGGCAGAAATTGCAATATGTTTTACGATCACTTATAACATTCACTGTTTTCTGCCGAAGTTTTTAAGTGAGTTAAATGCACACTGCAACATTTTAGTAATTTGGTGGATTTCAATACCATCCTCGTGATCAGGTACGTAAAGACATCTGACGTGTGCGTCACTTTTTCCTACTAGTGAGTTTGGTTTCATAAACTTCCGATTTTTGTCATTGTCCTGACGCCACATTCGCGCTTGTTCGAAGTTAATTCACCAAATTATTTTAAAACCACGTAGAAGTAGTGTCCGACATCTCTTAAAGCTATGGACGTAAGGTTTAGAAGTGGTTGCTATATCCATTTAGGGAAGGCTCATCGATTTTTGCAAGTAAGGGCTACGCATCATATTCCTAAATGCCTCCAGAAGCAACAGAATCTTCAGAAGTTATTAATGGGGTCCCAGCTCCTCTATTTCGAAACATATTATAGGGACAGGTCATAAAACTGGCGTTTGCACATTCTTTAAACCTATCTGTAAAACGTGTTTGGATTGCATTCTAAAGTTTGTGGGAACCGAAGTGTGATTAGGAAGTTTAAACCACTTTTGTGAATTCCAAGACTATTCGTCATCACACGAAACCTTTGTTAAACTTTGTTTTGAAACTAGTCAGGGTAGATGTACTAGTCCCTCAGATATTTGGTTTAGTAATCTTCATTGTTATTTTGACCTTCAATATGTGGTTTTAATTCCACCTAAATTTATTTTCCAAACTTTTAACTGTATTAATTTCATATGTATTCCTATAACAAGTCCATGCGTGACCAGATTGTCTAAAATGTGTTGCACAAATACAACACTACACGACTCGGACAAATTACGTCTTCTCATTACTTCGTCTAAATATCCACTTGTGTCAAAAATAGTGACTGATGTAATCGCACATTGATATAAACTTTCATTAATTTTTACTGTGCTGTCTCGTTAATATTATATTGGTAGTTATATTCATGTATGCACCCTGTGAACCCTTGTTTTCTTTTTTAGATAATCTGTAGTTCCAGTGACCTCGTGGGATTCATTGCTGAAGGAAGTGGTTTCCAGTACCGTTGATTTTGTATTTTGTGTCGAATCACTAATAAATGTATTCTCTATACCTCAAATAGACATTCTACTTGTTAATAGTCACTACTAACTTCATAGAATGTTGTGAGCTACAGAGTTATGGGGTTAGGGTCATGTGTTGTATTGAGTAGCGCGTTTAGAAAATACGTCCGCCCCTGAGGAATATTGTCGTCAATATGGAGTACATTCTCGTGATAAATCTGTTAGCAGTAATTATTATCAGTACCTATATTTCGTATGGATGGTACATAATGAAACGTACTAATTCAGTAGTCAAAGGTTAGAACTATCCGTTAAAATTGAAACAGGTGCTCATGTAAGGGAAAACTGATTAATCGGAATTTGAAACATCACGTAAGTGATAAAGTTTATAGCATCGTTTACATGCGAATAGTTAAGGTTATTTTTTTAGAAATGATGTTTACTCGTTGATGGTTTAAGGGATGTTGTGTTTGATAGGAAATAGATGGGACATTGTAACTGAAAAACAGTGTAACTGGATAAGCAACATCAGCTGGCCAGTATACACTTATTTTGAAGTAAAACACGATCGGGTAAAGTATTTCAAAGACAGGAGTAGAGCAGTCTTCTGAAACTATTAATTTATTGGGCAATTAAATTTGTCTTTGAATTAAGACTGAAAGTAAGCGGCATATTGGTAGGCTAAACGATAATCATTATTCGATTTCGTTAGAATAAGTATCCGAGTACTGTTTCACTCATCATTCTGTCTTTTGAATAACTTAGTAACATGGCGTTTACTTTCGGATCCAAATTACTAAGTAAAGGTTAATATCCCTAAGATTAAATTGTCGCCAAAGTAAGTAAATCTGTTCATATCTAGAAAATACTAAGGTTTGGAGTTATTTTTTTGCTACCACAACACCAGGTGACTCACCAATTAGTCACATCGTAAAACTAGATCTGTCAAAGACAGTCTACTTCTGAGTTCTAGTTTTATCATGAAGGATGAACCATACCCATAGGTTAATAGGATCAGACGGATGATGTCAATTCGAAACTAGGTATCTACGTTTCGCAGCTACAGAAAACACCACGTTACAATCTATTCCTTTAATCGTGTCAATCAATGTGACATCAATTGAGACTAGAGAAGGAACACCACTGGTTTTCACAAAATTTATTTGTGTTCGTTAATATAATGTACATTCCGTAATTATAGGCAAACTAGGAAACGCACCAAGTCATCACATATACGAACAATAATTAAGCGCACAGGGTAGAGTAGATTTAAAGGAATGCCTACTCGATATGGCCCAGAGTTCATGTGGAGTAACACATGCCTACATCTGAAAGTGCGTGTGTAAGGTATCGCATTTCATCAGCCTTTCGTGTAAGTGACTCAATGGGTCGCCTCCATATTTAACAAATGCTCAGTCCATGAATTCTACTTGTACCTGTAAAACACAAACAATACCCTGCTGGGATATGGTGCTGTGTTACACCAGAGTCCCTCAGTTTACAGATAAATCACACCTAATATCAGTATTACCGCTTTTAGTTGAAAAAGTCATTCGACTGTGTCACAAATGCTTTTGGCTGGATTCCTCAGTGCCAAGTATTATTCCTTATGAGAGTGCATTGAAGAAACCCTGTAGGGTGATATTGAAGCTTCGCCGAAAATTGAATAGAAGCATTCCACTCATACAAGATGGATGCAGTAAAGAATACATTATTAACTCATTGCGCTCACTCCTACATTACCCTATAAAATTCTCTAGTTTTGAAATGAAACATGCACATATATATTGTGTCGTTTACTTCAGATACACACTAATATCTAAATTTCATACGCCTTCTGTCTCAATACTCCATGTAATAACAGTTTGATAGCTATTTACGAATGCAGTAATAAGTATTTCATGGGCCACGAGTAGCACTTGGTATTCAGCAGAGGTATGGGCACTTAGTGATTGTAATTTAGAGAACTGATACGACAAGGTTAGCTTTTTTCTAATATATACGCAACTATCAACACAATGAAAAGATAATGACGAATTGTTATCACAAGCATTCTATTTACTATGGAGGGAATGTTATTACAAACTAGCTTCACAGTAACATGTACAAGTCTTGCATGTCATTGCATCAGTAATATTAGCACACTAATTGTATTACGGCCAAATGTAAATGATTTAAAGGCATCGTAACAATAACTTTGCGGGAGGTAGATGTATTGAAAGACTGCTTGCAGACACTATGCATGACGACATCTGGTAGAATGTCTACGGAGACTGACAACCTGCAATGAGGAAGACAAAAATGAAACAATTAGGAGACACATAACGCACAAGATAAGTATTTTTGATATAAGCATAAAACTTGGGCACTGTGGTAGAGTATAACTCCATTATGGATACGATTTTATTTTGGTAAATCACACAGTGTTGGAGAGCAATATTACTTGGTGGCGTTTTGAGCACAAACTATTGCTCATCATCATATCAAGTCAGTCACACAACTTTTTGCCTCATTCATATACATGAGTATTTTACTTAAGCGTACTACAGGGATAAAAGGTCACTCGTCTCATTCACTTCTATTCACACCATTTCTTACGTCCATGTTACTGACTTTTGGTTTATGTTTTCCTCTTCGGTGCACTTTATCTGGACAGTTTAAGGAATCGGGAAATGCATAGAGTACTTAGGAAACGGCATGAATAATTGTTTAAGCTAATTAACACTAGGTAGTTGTGACACTACGCATTTGTAGTGACAAAGCTGACTGACTGAGTTTTAACATGGAACTCAGCACAGAAGTGTAGCAGTTCGATTTGTGACGTTCCACACTTGAAAAATATTATATTTGGTTGGTAATAAGCATAACATATTTCATCAGATGTGTTTCAACTTCGCAGTTGGGCTACGTGATAAAATTAACTAACTAATGAGATATAACGAGACAGAGTGTGAGAGTTATCTCGGGTAAGAGGAGAAATTATTGTAAGATCACTTTTTCAGTTAGACAAGAACTAAATGAAAAATACGATTACCATTTGTTGACATTTTGCCTATTTTTATCCCCGTTTTAACATTTCACTATACCTGGACTATAGATCATTCTGACAGACTGATTTTCAACATAGAAGCGTGCACACAAGTGCACCCGCTTAAGTTACCACGTTCCATGTAGCACACAAAGGTAGAGGAAAAAATAAATTAAATGGAACTCTAATGAACAGAAATGTGATGAAAACCGAACAGTCATATGGAAAAAATATAAGGGTTGCTCAGATATGTGCGATTACACAGAGTGAATGCATCTGTGTCATTAACAACGTTTGAAATCACATTTCTACTTAACACTAAGCTTAACCCCAATATTACTCACCATATTAGACTACTTAACACAGAAGAAAGGGTACAGACACTACGATCAAAAACCAGTAGTCTTTTCATATCTTCCAGTTTCAATGGTCACTTCTCGCAGCCTAAGTGGACAATACCATCAGCATACAAAAAGTTGACAAGACTGTTCCCTGGTAAGGGCCTAAAGTGAGTAACAGACAATTCGGTTAATACATTTATGATGAAAGTGAACTAAAATAAGGACGACAGTTGTAGAAATGAGCCTTGTACTACATCCTTCTTTGAAATATCAGTTCCTTCATAGTTTAGTTTCAGTAATAAGTGAATGGAATGTAGTCTACAGATTCATGAAATTCGCATACTGACGTACTACTTTCCTAGAATCCTAGTTGATGTCTCCTCAGGAAAGTGGGAAATGAGCATTGCACTTGCGTAAACTCAATAGGCTGTGAACTGCTGGCAATGAAAACGACAACAATTTTTGGTATTACTTAATTCCAAAAACGATCACATAATCTTTTATTCCGACTTCTGGTTCCATCAGATGAAATTAAAGGGAAGAGCTGAGAATAGAAGGGGTGTTGAGGGTTAGACAGTATAGATTTAGACCATTTCTCGCATGAGTTTAGATGTCTTTTAACTAATGCATTAACGAGTTGACGAAATGGTACACCACTTGCCCTAATGACAACCTTAATACCCTACACAATACGACATAGTCGTTTTTGAGTAATTCAGGAAAGAATAAGGGGGAGCAGTAAAGACCAATGCAAGAGTTAACAAGTTGTAAAAAGAGAGGTTGAATGATTCTTGACTGTCTTGACTACATAACATGGTAACCTAGACTGAAGGTTTTCTTAGAAATCGACAAGATATAGAATGACCAAGAAAGACCAGAGGATAGATTTACTCCAAGGTATTTTATGTTAGACTTAGTTTCTGTTTCAGTGTCCTCTTTGATACAAGCATCTTGTGAACGACACAGTTTTCGCAGTTCACGCTTATGAGTGAGGGGAAAGTTAGCTGCCTGACATTTAGAGGGATTTAACGTAAGACCACGTACCTTAGACTACAGACAGGAAGCAGTTAAGTTTGCTGCAGTCACATTGTAACATGACAGGAAGTGAGACGGTCAGATCACCAGCATATTTGACGAAGTTGCTCTCATTAGAAAGAGAAAGGTCATGTAAGACGAGAGAGAAAAAAGAAAAAGAGAGATAACAATACCCTGAGGAACACCAGCTCCAGCAGGCGAGGCGGAAGATTTACCCTAATATACAGTATGCTGCATTCCATTTGAGAAATGATAATGCAACCAATCAACTGCCCAGGACCCGTGTTTGCACGATCGAAACCTTATTCAACTAAAGTCATCTAGGCGCTGAGTCAACAGCAACGGCGAATGCTGAATGACCGAAAACTAAGTACAAATGTGACAAAGCACAAATCCAGTTGCAAAGTAGGAGACGAGTCCCGGGTGGAAGAAGAGATTACCGAAAGGTATCAATTTTTCATTTGACAAAGAGCAAGATTATGAACTACACTTATCATTTGTTGAAATTTTGGAGATCATTTATCAATGTTTCGCATTTAGTTACGCACAGACTGTCATTCTGAGTAGCTTTCAGTATGAGTTTGCAGAGAAGTCCACCTGTTTAATTTACCACATTCCATGTAGCACACGAAGGTAGAGACATAAAACTAAATGGAAGTTTAACGAGAGAAAATGTGAGGGAGAATAAATAATGACAAGGAA
The DNA here is from genome assembly GCA_944472135.2 of Trichobilharzia regenti. Classification (NCBI taxonomy): domain Eukaryota; kingdom Metazoa; phylum Platyhelminthes; class Trematoda; order Strigeidida; family Schistosomatidae; genus Trichobilharzia; species Trichobilharzia regenti. The sequence goes on along the minus strand of OX235262.1, from coordinate 141,592,245 downwards.
AAACATGAGTTGAATAGATATGTGAGATTACACAGAGTGAATGCACCAGTACCAGTACCAAAGATTTGCAGTCACATCTCCGGTATTTCTTCCAGCCGACTGTCAACAATTTTATGAACCAATATCACTTTTTCATTTGACCGACCCAAACGCATTTTAAACCTTAACATGTGCTGGTCAGCATTGTCCCTGGAGGAAGGCGATGGCTTAGTATGCCAGCACGTGTTCTAGCCATCTCAACCTATTCAGCTTCCCTACCTTGAAGGCTAACTAACCCTCCCCACCTAAACATTTATGCGTAACCTCAACAGCACTCGCCATATTATACTGCTTTACTGATGAGATAGAACGCGGACACCTATAATCAAACACCGGTATTATTTTCATATTTTACAGCATCAGGGGTTACTTCTCATAGTCTAGGTGGACAATATCATCAGCAAACCGTAAGGTGATGAGAATATTCCCTGATAAGTCTTTGAAGTCAATTACAGACTATCATATTATTATATGTGTGATTGAATTGAACTGTTATAAGGATGACAGTTTAAGAATTCAGCTTTGTATTACATCCCACTCGGAAATGTGTTTTCTCGGATAATTCGCAAACAGTATTCAGTGAACAGAAAACATTCTGTAGGCTTGATGAAACTCGTAAACTGACGCACTACTTTTGCAGGCAATATACTATTTCCTCAATAAAGTGAGAATTGAATACTTCGGCTGCATAAAACGAGTAAGTAGTATTCTGGCAATACCAATGACTACAACAAGTCTAGGAGTTAAGCACTACAACTTTTACTTTACTGAATACACCAGCAGACTTTACATAAACACTTGACAGATCAAATTTATACAGGGAGTCAGTAAGATTTAGTAAACTAAAAGTGCTTTCGGTTTCCACAGGAGTTCTCCGTGCCGAATTTATTCCTTCAAGGGCCTACAAAGATTAAAACTTCAATTAAATAACACTGATGTGGAAGAAATTCCATTCTTCATTACTACACTTAATGAAAATGAACTTAATGAAAATGAATGCACTAAGAACTCAGTGCAACTCGATACACAATAGTATATATACAAATAAACTGAAAAATAATGCCCTCCTTACCTTCTAAACAACTTGTCTTTATTCCAGGATTATAGTTTTTCACGTATGAGCCTGAGTTATGTCTACGAAATCGCAATATTACATCAGTTAAATCTTCCCCGAAAACCAAGGCCACTTGAAACCAATAGCAACATAGCAACAAGCGTCATTGAGGGGATATGCAATAAAGTCGCTCCTGTGAACGTTGTTTTTTTCGACTGTTCCTCAAGGCATGATTGAAATGCTGGTACAGTGCGGAAACCTGTAGTTGCAGCTGGTAGGCCACTTTTGCGTGATATACTACAGTTGATGACTCAGACTATGCAGAAGAAGAAGGTTACGGCTTCAGAGTCCGGCTTTGATTGCAAAACTTTGCAAAATATTATTGGACAGAGTAAAAATAAAAAGCATAATCCACCCACTACTGTTGTTGAAGCAGTTGGAAATGATGAACTCGGCCATACATTTGGCGAAAAAATAGATATTTTTTCTTATGATATTCTCATTTGTCCTTAGGTGATCACGATGAAATAAACAGAATACCTGCTATTGCTCAGTTAAACACAGAGGTTCTATACAACTCGAACGTGAAGTAGATTTAGAAGTTAATGCTCTCGTAGGAAATAGGGATATTGATGAGACAGCCTGTGTAAATGATTCACTCACAGTTCATTTGACAACGGGTGGTGATCTTAAACTGGAGGTAATAACAGAAGGTACCAGTGGTGTTAATTCTAATATTAAACAGTTTTCTGCCGGTTTGATTAACAATAGCTGCCGCTGCACCATCAAGTCCCGAACTCTTATCACTCATTCTTCATTATCTGCGTCGTCATCCTCAGTGAAATAGCTATCCATGAACATACTTCTTTTATGCTGTGATTATAACAATGATTAAGTGTAGCCTATAAACAGTACCATAAGTACATAACATCAGTATTGGTATATTCGAATTGATGAAAGTCAATGTTGAGTCTAGTGGTAATGAAACAACTGCGTGTGACAGTATCTTAGAACTTAAGACAATGGCTAAACCACTTTACACGAATTAAAGGATTTCATTTTTTACCAATTTCTTTACTCTTATTATAAATGGTATAAATCACTCTGGGCAGTCTTTTAGTTGGTCAGGAGAGTAGCATACTTGTTAGTCGCTTAAACTTCACGACACGCTGTCATAGGCGTGACACCACTGAGAGTTAGGGATATAAAAAATAACAATACACTCTCGTCCGTTTCTATATGAGGGACATCAGTTTATAGGCATCATCACTATGATAACTGTCAACGTAGCTGAAGATTGAATGATCAATTCATAGTTGTTCGCTCAAATCCAACTCCTCCACATCTTTCGCGGGAGTCATCTATCCAGCAGTCATCGTCTCATCGTTCGCTGTTCAGTGGAAGAATAAAAACCATCAGAATTATTATCCTGATTTATTGTTATAACATTTATTCCTACTTCTTGTGTATAATAACCTGATTGTTGGTTACATATCGGCGTCAGAATAAAGGATTCTCGAGTCGCCAATCTGTGTTCTGGTTTTTTTACGTTGGTTAAAACGAAGTGTTTTTGAAAGTCTTCCAGGGACAGCTTGAGGTCCAGCGTAGTAAGAGCTGGACATTGACAGTTAATGAGAGTTAGCTGACAATAAATAATAGGTGTACTAACTAAGTCTGTTTGTAGTTATTCAGTTATACAAGATATACATACGAAAAAAAGTGGAATAATACCAGTAAGCTAACTTAATACAGGTTTAAAGAGTGACGGTATTGATGTTCACGAATTGTACGGAGTATACTAACGCAAGATCTAATACCCACAACTTCTATGGCATTGGTTCCGCTTAGACCAAAAGCGAAGCAATACACCAGAGTTGATCTTCCAAATTACGAGACATATTTTGAAACTAAATTGGAGTGCGAGATGATTGTTTAGCTGGATAGGGATGGTGCACAAATGAACGTCCACCTAATAGTGTGGATGCTTGACCGGAAGCCTTTAGCCAAACAAGCTGACTTAAACAGCGGGGGTCAATGTTCAGTGATGAATGCTGTCGTCAATAATTTTGGGGAATCATTTACCTCAAGAAATTCGATAAAATACAATAAGCTTTGCAAGCTTTCGGATAAATGGAACGTTAAACTGTCGTTAAATACACTTTTTATGAGTATTGAAACCCGAAGCTTATAAAAAACTAACTTCAACAAGTGTAATACGAGTGTAAGTTATTCTATAGGATTTTATGGCTAATAATACAATAATAATATATATTTCACATAAATTAAGCATTTACATGATTCACATACCGTTTGTACAGGCATGATCATATTAGACAAGTGCTGTCTGAAATTGAACACTGTTTTATGAAATTAAAAATTCGAAAATGAATAGGAAACTTTACAAGAATAGAATATAAGGTTTTGGTTTAAGTCTAAATTATAATATTTAATATACTCATAGTGAGTCAGATTCATGCGGCAGTTATGAAATTTTGTGTTAATGGAATGTAAGAAGAGAGGTGATATACAGGTGCTAGAGTAAGCCACACTGGATCCAGACCGTTATTTTTATCATTTTATCAATCAATAAGGGTTCGAAAGTTTATAAAAATCCACATTAGATGGTAAGTACAGCATTATATTGGTATAAGCAGATAGAAGGGACCAATTGGTCGCAAAGTTAACTTCGCGATGTTGAACAGAATTCCGAATGGAATTTGTTCCGTTGTTCATCGTAAGTGCTAACAATATTCTGGATACCGCTCAAGTAATACAAATGTAGAAAGCAGGATTACTGTTCATTATAATAATAATAATAATAATTTATTTTCATATAAACATAAATTTACATGAAAATGCATGCCATTTTTACAGGCACGATCAAGGATGATATAATGTCAAATCTTAAATTGTCTACAAGTTAATAATGTTTCAACAGTTAAATATTTGATATATATATATACACTCATTGTCTGAACCAGGCCGGATAGTTATTGAATTGTACATTTGTCCTCCAGGTTGAGCGGGAAAATCGACTTCGTTTCGTTTTCATCCCGTGGTTGTAGGCATACGATAACCAACCAATATTGAGGTAAGTACAACGTTTACAAGGGATTGGAAGCTGTTTTAGAAAAGTTAAAGTGCTAAGGTGAAACATTAAAGTGTAATAGATTAAGTGAGTGAAATATATCATTAATAAACACATTTATATAGAAAACAGAATGGGGAAGTAATTAATCCTTAGGCCGACAACGTTCATTTGCAATGTATAATGAAACCAATATATTTTATACTATCATGCGTTCACTTTTGGCTTTAATACAATTATTTTCAAGCCAGTTGTCTTTATTTCATGTCTTTTTTTCTATTTGGTGCACAACCGTACCCTCCAGAGAATAGGAATAGAATAAGTCGAATCAAATTCATAAAGAGCTATAAAATGTTAGGTTTAATGGAATATAATGAGAATCAAGTAAAGACGTTATTAGAAAATAAGTGAGACAAGATATTTTGAAGTGGTATTTAAAGATCTGACAATGGATAGCAAGTTAATTCATAAGATGCCCCATAAATCTGTGCAGATCCCACGTGGTCGCATCTCAACAATAGGCTGAGCGAATGGTATATATTTAAAGGTGGAAGCATTATCTGTCAAGGCGTTCACTATTATCTTTTTCAAGATAAAGATCTAAGCCCTCATAAAAATCAGAAATATCTCGAGCCTTTAATTTGTATATTGCTGTTCCTGCAGAATGGGGCGATTCACCTTAGTGACCACCACCATATCTACTGATCAGCTAACGCCACCCTCCCTCCTTAGCAGTGCTTCAGTGCAATACCTTCGAGAAGTGAAGAAAACAGAAGCAGCCAGCAGATGATGATAATTTAAGTAAACAATATGCGACAACCGCAGTGTTCATTCTCCTTTTTTATTATAATAATAATAATGTATACTCTCATATAAACATATAAATTTACATGAAAATGCATGCCATTTTTACAGGCACGATCAGGTATGATATAATATCAAATCGTAGATTGTCTACAAGTTAATAATGTTTCAACAGTTAAATATTTGATATATATATATATAAATACACTCATTGTCTGAACCAGGCCGTATAGTTACTGAATTGTACAATTGTCCTCCAGGTTGAGCGGGAAATCGACTTCGTTTCGTTTTCATCCGTGGTTGTCGGCATACGATAATCAACCAATATTGAGGTAAGTACAACGTTACTAGGAATTTCTAGTCAATGAGTTTTATAGTGTTACATACTAACGGTAGTTTAAGTTTATAGTAGTAAACAACAACTGAAGTATAGAATAAAAATTAAAATAAGTAAAAATTAGGGCGAAACGAATTATGGTTTTCACTCTTATATAGGGTAATGTTGGGAATAGTAACTGAAGAAATGAAATCCAAATGCCAAAGTACATAAGTTATTTAAAATAAAAGAGGAAGTATATTAATACTGATTTATGCTGTTGTTCTGATTTATACAATTAGATGTCCTCCTGAAGTAGAGAAATCGTACCATGAGCCATTTTTCAAAGAGTTTGTACGCAAGCTGTGACATACAGGCAGCATTTATATTTTATTTTATTTAATAATATTTTTTTTGAGGTAATTCATTCTCAGGAGCCTTAGCAGTATAGTACATGAATTTAAAACAAGAGCCTGCAAATCTCACTTTCCTTTCAAAGTTTGTAGGGGACCAATATTAGAGTTCATTAACATCACAAAGATGAAAATAATAATCCAAGTCAAGGTAGTGTTAAATCACAATTTATTACCAAAAATGCAGTGACGATTTATATCAACAAAAAGGATTACTTGGATATAAAGTCTAAGTCCCCTGCTACAAATTATATATATAATCCACGGGTACGTTAATTTTTTGGACTGCGTCTGCTGTAGCTTCTGTGTTCCGGTTGTAGAAATGTCTTCGGTTGAGAGTAGTAGACTCCTACAATAAATACAACACGGTGTGAGTTGAGCAAGTAAGCAGAAATAACCAGGGAGAAGACGAAGTCTCCAACAGCAGAGTGTATTTTTCAATTGTCCGCGGAGGTTATGTATATTTCAACAAGAAGCGTTTTAAACAAAAATTATGTACAATATCTCTAATTTATACAAATAACCAAAAAGTGTACAATCACATTGTTACGTACTCCACACGGCTCCCCTCCTAGAGGTCCGGAGAGACCACCGGAAAATGATAAGTAAAACTGTGAAGTAAATCATAATAGTAATAATACTTTTTTGGATAAAAATAGGGATATATTACAACATGCATAAACGTGAGAAGGTATGTGAATCATGTAAAGTTTGAAAGCATATACAATGAGTTTAGCAATAAAAATTGAAATCGAAAGTCATGTCACTTAAATTTGCACTAACCATGAACACAGATTTTTAATGTATAAAGAAAAATATGTAAATACACAGTAATTAAGGAGGGGAAAGAAAACATTAAAAATATGGATTAAAGATCAATAGTTTCTGAAATGGACGATACCTGTTTTTTAGGTGAGGTACATATAAATAAGTAATAGTGATAGTAACGTCAAAGTTTACGACGAAATACTAACGGTCATGATAATAATGTCTAAACGAAAAAGATAATAATAATTTTTAATTATTTTTCTTTTATTGGCCCTCAAAATGAACGTAGTGAGCCGGTTTACTGATTTGCCGACCACTACGTGTTTGATATGGAGGGAGGATAAGACTTGGTGCCAGTGGAGTGGAATCGGATGTTTGATTATTTGATTGTGCAGTTGCCGATGTAGATTCAAAGTCGTTGTCGGTGTATGCGGGTTTGATTCGATCAATGGAAATAGTCTCTCGTTTTCCATTCTTGTTCACGGTAAAGTGTTTGTCCGAACATTTAATAACTTGAAAGGGTCCTTCGTATGGAGGTTACAATCCTTTTCTGATGGCGTCGACTCGAATGAAGACGAATTTGCAGGTTTGTAGATGTTTGTTGATCTGATCTCGTCGGGGAAATTGTCGAGGTGCTGTTGGTTGAAGTTGAGGCATTTGTCTAGTTAATCGGTTGGTGAAGTCGGCAATGTTCACGTCTGTGGAATCGGCTGAGGGGACTAGCTGTCCAGGCAAGGTTAGGTTGGTACCATAAACAAGTTGAGCCGGTGTACATCCTAAATCTTCCTTGATAGTAGATCGGATACCAAGTAAAATCAAAGGTAAGTATTCACTCCACTTAGATGTATCATCCTGAGCCATCAGGGACCTATTCGGTTGTCTGTGGAATCTTTCGCTGCCGGATGATAGGCTGTTGTGGAGATATGTTTCACTCCCAGAGGTCTCGTCAGTTAGCGAAAGAGTGTCGATTGGAATTGAGGACCGCGGTCGGATGTAATAGTAGTTGGTTCACCGTAGTTTGACACCCAACGGTCGAGAAAAACCAAAGCAACGTTTTCAGCAGATATGTCGTTTAAGGGGTGTGCAATAGCCCAACGAGTAAATCTATCAATCGCTGTCAGGATATGTGTATATCCTCTTGATGTTGGCAATGGCCCCACGATATCTATATGGATATGCTGAAATCCCGTTTCGGGTAATTCAAACGTCTTCGGGGTTGTAATAGTGTGGCGGTGTACTTTGGAGCATTGGCATTGGAGACATTCTCGTGCCCATCTCCGAATGTCAGAGTTCATTTTAGGCCACACGAAGCGTTCGCCGATCAGTCTGACCGTGGCGCGTACTCCAGGGTGAGAAAGCGAATGTAAATGTTCAAACAATGCTTTTCGGCAACTGAGAGGGACAAACGGACGATTAGTGCCGGTAGATACATCGCAGACTATGGTTGCATCTGATAAGGGATAGGCACATCTTTGAGCTGTAAGGAAGAGTTTCTGCGGCAGGTTTGGAGTTCAACGTCATCTCTTTGTAATTGAGCCATACGATCAAGACTGATGTCTACCGAAGTTTGAAGCTGGTTAATGTCACTTCTTGAAAGAGAATCGGCTACCACGTTCGCATCCCCTTTGATGTACTGAATGTCGGTTGAAAATTGGGAGATATAATCCAACTGTCTGGCTTCTCTAGGGGAGTGTTTATCGAGTGAAGTAGTGAAAGCATGACACAGGGGCTTGTGGTCAGTAAAAATAGTGAAATGCCGGCCCTGTAGTAAGTAACTGAAATGCTTCACTGCAAGATATATGGCCAACAATTCTCTCCCAAAAGTGCTGTGACGCGTCTGAGCCGGTTCCAACTTACTAGAAAAGAATGCGAGTGGGGTGACTTCACCCTTCATCTTTTGTTGTAATTCTGCCCTTACAGCTACTTGGCAGGCATCTGTGCACAAAATAAGCGATGCTTCGGGGTTGATATGGGATAGCATAGTGACTTTGGATAAGGCGTCTTTTGCGTTGCAAAAAGATTCGTGTGCTTGAGCTGACCACTGAAACTTTTTAGGATCATTTTTAAGGACGTCGGTTAACGGCTGGACGATGGAGGCACACGAAGGAATGAAACGCCGATAGAAATTAAACATCCCCAAAAAACGTCTGACCTTCTTGAGTGAATCTGGTTCGGGGAAGTTTTTGATGGACTCTATCTTTTCCTCCGTAGGCATAATACCATTCGCGGTTATGTGGTGTCCCAGAAACTGTATAGAGGAGACACCGAATATGCACTTTTTGGGGTTAATGACGACTCCATATTGCTCAAATCGTTGAAATAAGATGGTGAGGTGATCAGTATGTTCTTCGGGCGACGAGCTAGCAATTAAAACGTCTTCGATATATACAAATACAAAGTCCAAACCCTGTGTGACCTGATCCATGAACCGTTGGAGTGATTGTGAGGCGTTCTTTAGGCCAAATGGCATGCGGAGAAATTCGAAAAAACCGAAAGGTGTGATAATGGCCGTTTTTTCGAAATCCTCTTGGGCAACTGGTATTTGGTGATAGGCCCTGACTAAGTTCACTTTAGAAAATATGCTTTTTCCGTGTAATGTCAGGGAGAAATCATGAAGATGGGAAATAGGGTAACGGTCGGAAACTGTGCCATTGTTTAAATGTCGGTAATCCCCACATGGCCTCCAATCATGATCAGCTTTAGGCACCTTGTGTAAGGGCGAAGACCAAGGACTATTGGAGGGTCTGATTTTTTTAAAATAAATATATTTCTTCCTGTTTGTGCAGGAACATACCAATTGTACAGGCATGGATAAGTTATTATATAAATTACACATAATTTGATGTATGATGAATTTACAGTTTGGTTGTTCTCTCTGACATGAGAGTCAGTCGGAACAGTCTGCTATAAAGTCTGTTTGTGTAGCACATAAAGAGATATAGAAATATTGTCTTCGCATTAAAAAAAACCCAGACATCAGATGAATGTAATACGAATATCTGGGAAAAAAAGCTTGAAGTCAATTCTCTTATATAACTTTGTTGTGAACAGCACCCTTGGCTTAAAGTTTATTGATGTATTATGTTGAGATCAGTGATATATTTATTCCATTTTTTCAGTAGTCTTATCGTAGTTTTATAACAGGAAAGAAATTTGATCGTGGATGCGAAAACTAGATAAGGTCATGTTAAGTTGTTTTACTGCATCAAATGGTGCCGAGGTCGATTCCAGAATTCTCCATTTGCTCCATTTGTGTCTGCATGGCGGACTGTATTCGTAAGTTCAGAAAAATGTTGAAAACTGTTTGAAAACCAGTTGCTTCTTCATTTCAGATCATGAATACTCATTTACAGCATGTTCGCCAGCGTCTTCAAATGGTAGAATTGGATCGTTCATGGAATTTGAGTGGTTATGAGATAGATGGTTTGGAATTAATCCTCATTTCAGTTTAGATGCAGGGTTGTTCGACCTCGACCAGAAGATGAATAGGAGTAGCAGAGTACCAAAAAGAGAAAGTATGTGAACATGAAAAGGATATTAATGTATATATATAAATGTTTATGTCAATTGTATATTATACATTAGTAAAAATTTACTTATTTTAGTTGTCTTTTCACGTATTTATGCGAAGTCTTAGAGTTTATTTAGTGTCATAATGTGTATTAATGAGTCTGAGCGTTTTAGTGTTCTAATGACTGATGCGTTTTAGAAATAAGTAATGGGTTCTGGTAGGGATAGACTTTGGATAAAACAGTTTATATAGCAAGCGTTTGAAGGTTACAATAAAGTGACACGTCCTATTTCTAAGGGTAAACTAATCCTGTATGTTCCGTACTAGTCTTTATGCATCCATGCTGCTAGTTTATTTATAGTTTTAGATTGCTAAGGGTGTTGAAGTGCGTTTTTTAGGTGCTGTAGTAGATTAGTATTTGATTCGTTCTAGGAGTAAATAGTTTATTAATATAATCAGTAGAGTGAAACAGTCTGTATAGAGAGCGTTTGAAGCTTGTAACCGAAGAGCAAGTTCTGACATCTAGGGGCAGGCTATTCCATATTTTAGAATACATGACTGTGAAGAAGTTTTCACGGAGTGTTGACTTAAAAGAATGAGTTGTCACTGTGGAAGTTTGGTTACGCAGATCGTAAGAACCTTCCTGTGCGAATTGTATGTCCCTGTTACCTGAGAATGATATTTTGTGAAGGACCTTAAAGAAGAATATTAGGTTTATAATAAGTCGCCTTGTCCAAAGTGGGTCAAGTTTTAGGATCATGCACCGTGAGATGTAGTCTTTCTTACAATCATAGCCAAGTAGTTTTGAGGTAAAATATCGTTGGATACTTTCCATCCTTAGCTTATCACGTGTGCGAGTGCTGCTTATAATAAATGGACAGTATTCTAGTAGTGGTCTGACACATGTTTTGTACAGAATTAGCTTGGCTTCATTGTCGTGAAAGTTCCTGAGTATGCATCCTAAGAGCATCCTCGATTTTCTAGTCTGTGATGCTACTTGCTCAGAGAATGTCAAGTCACTAGAGTACCTCAGGCCTAGGTCAACGACACTTCGGAGTCTGGTTAGGTTAGCAGATTGAAGCGTTAATTTCAGGTCAATTGAGGGTGCGCCGAAGCAGATCCAGCCACATTTGTTCAGATTGAATTGGAGATTCCATAGGGACGACCAAGCAGTCATTTTATCTAATTCCTTCTGCACTACATTCTCGAAGTTCCCTAAGTCATCACTTGGAATGTATAAGCTACTTTTAGGTCATCTGCAAAGATGAATGGTTTCCCGTGCGTGAAGCAAGCGCATATGTCATTGATGTATAGTGTAAATAGGAGGGGTCCAATGACACTACCTTGTACTACACCAGAAGTGATAGGGCTAGGTTTGGAGGTTGCAGACCCGAGTTTAACTATTTGGGACCTATTGTTAAGGAATGATTTAAGCCATCCTAATAATGGGTCACGTATTCCTAAGGAGTTCAGCTTATTTGTTAGCAGTAAATGGTCAACACGGTCAAATGCCTTAGAAATGTCAAAGTAGATGACAAGTACTAGTTGCCGTCTGTCACGACTGCTGGTTACAAAATTGAAGAAGTCTAGGTGACATGTTAAACATGATCTGGATTTCAGGAATCCATGTTGGTTCGGACTTATAATATTGCAGCTAAGCATATGTTTGATTAGTTATCTTTGACTAGTCTCTCCATGATTCTAGATGCTATAGGTGTGATATTGATCGGCCGGTAGTTACTGACTTCAGTTTTCGAGCCAGATTTGTGTTTAGGCATAATGAATGTTGTCTTCCATATGTCAGGGTAAGTTTGAGTTTCTAGGGACATTGTGAATATTTTAAGCAGCAGTAGAGGAATGTCAGGGCCACCATATTTATAGAAGTAAGATGATATACCGTCGGTACCGAAACCTTTTGAACTTTTGAGGGTTCTTATAGTTTGGTTAATATTAGCGTAAGTGAATTGAACAGTGCTAATTTGGTTTGGTGTGAGTGGAGATGGAGTTTGTGCCATATTAGTAATAGGGTGTATATCGAGTAGCTGGACTGAGGGCTTAATGTAGTTACCTGCAAACGTTTTGTTGAATAGTTCACATATGTCTGCAGAGTTAGTGCATAGCCTACCTTTGTCTATGAGGAGAGAAATGCTGTGATTTTTGCGATTCATTCGCTTCCTTAAGATTTCTGTGAGTGCATACACTCTAGCAGGACTGGCTACTGCGATGCGTTCTTCCTTTCTCATACGGAAATCTCGAGCTTGTGAGATGGAGCTAAGGGTGTTAAGTATTAGACCTAGAGTGCCAAAGTCGTGGTGTTTGAAGTAACTTGTTGAGAGTCTCTTCAGTTTCGTACGATCCTTTGGTTTTATGAATGACTTTCTGTGTGGGGAAACCTTTAGTGTTTGGAGTGGAATGACAGCATCTAAGCATGTGTTAGTGTTATGGTAGAAGATGGTTAGGGCTCTCGATAGGTCATCAGTAGTGAAGTATTCATCCCATTTGGAGGATCTTAGCATTGATTCTACTAAGGCCCAGTTTGCCTTACTATAGTTCCTATATATTACTTGTTGTGAAGTGGAGGTATGAGATGCATTGCTACTCAGCGGAATTGGCAGTGCACATACCACTGTTTTGTGGTCGCTCCCTGGAAACTCAGAACCTACTAGCGTTGAAAGGGGGCTTATATTGTGGCAGAAGATTAAGTCTAGTACGTTATTACCTCTTGTGGGAGTAGTGACAGTTTGTTTCCAGCCAAGTATATCCAGTGTGCCTAAGAACTTATCAAATTTAGTTGGGCCTGTGGGTATATCCCAGTTGATTTCAGGTAAGTTAAAGTCCCCACATAGGATCTTATGGTCGTATTGTAAGTCGGATAATTGCTCCAGAGTATTAATAAGTTGGGTCTCGTAATTACTAAAGGTGCCAGGTGCTCTGTAGGTGCATCCAATTAATGCTGTTACGTTATTTAAGTGTACATTAACCCATAGAGTCTCAGGCATGTTAAGTGTACTACTTTCTAGCTGTGATACAGTAAGTGCATTCAGAAAGTACATGAGACAACCCCCTCCCTTACCACCTTCCCTGTCACACCGAAAGTGTGTGTAGTTATCTAAGCTTATTTCTTCATCCAAGATGTTCGAATGACACCAAGATTCAGTGATGACAATTACAGGGGGTTTGTATATTACTGTGAGTGCTCTGAGCATCGGCAATTTATTTAGAACAGATCTAGCATTTATGAGGATTAGGTAAAGATGAGAGTTGAAGTAGCATTTGAAGTATTTAAGTTCGTTAGTCAGCCCCGAATATGGTTCAGCACCCAGTAGTTCTGCTGGACATGACGATCCTATGTTAAGAGGAGTTTCAGCATCATGCTCACCTATGTCTATCGAGTTGGTGTGTGCTGTTTTCGGTGAAGAATTAGGAGTTGGAGTACTGGATTTGCTATAGACCAAGGAATTTTTATTTTTAGTTAGGTTACAGAAGTGGGTAGGGTTCTTTATTTGACCTATATTTGTGCAAGTGTCAAGTGTGCCTAATGGATACGGGTGCACTAGACCGTTCCTGTTTTCATGCAAGGAGGGAGCCAGCTCTAGTGGTTTAGGAGTGTTAACATCCCTACCAGCTGTTTTTTCAACGCTGACAGGGACGCGGGGGATAAAAAATGATTGGATCCTTGTGATGACCATGGCTTATTATTCCACCTATTGTTTGATGCTAGTTGTGTCCTTGTGTGGGTTTCATGTGTACTGCATTGTGGGTTAGTTCCCAGCAGACTTGTACCATATATCCGGTCAAAATTTGTTTGTGTGCCATACTCTGAAGACCCTGAGTTGTTGATAGCCGAGTTCTGACTATTACCACTTGTACTATTGAGGGTGACATTGTTGTGACATTGGATATCAGTGTGTGCCATGGTGCGATTTAGCACGTTGTGAGTGCTAGTACTATTGACCGTGGGAGTGTGGGTTTATTTAAGCTGCCACTGTTTTTGTTGGTATGATTTAGGGGCATATTTTCCTTACCTTTAGCAATGAAGTTATGGCTAGGAGAGGACAAAGTCGAATTTCGGGGGTTTTGACTTTTTTTCTGGGGTTATTTAATGGCATTTTAGATTCTGCGGTGATAGGTGGTATGGTTTTGTTATTTATTTGGTTACAGTCTAGTGGCCTTTCGGCTGGTGTTGCACTCTGATGGGATATTCTGTGTGTTTTGAGAGGGGTGATGCGGTGGGGTCTACTGTATCTTTCACAGGGTTGGGAATAATGGCTGCTTGCAATGTCCTATTACCTATTTCACAATTAGTCTTAGCGAGATAGTTGTATGCGCGCCTTTCTATGACTGTTTTGTCCACCCCGACCTTTATATGTTTGTAGTTTCTGGCTTGCGATAGGGTGTGTTGGGAGTGATGAATTTTCTGGTCTCTGCCGGTGTTTCGAACTGAAAACGAATAGGACAACACTTTTCATGTTGACTCTTCTTCAGCCTATAGCACTTAGTCTTGGAGTTAGGCATTTTCGCTTCACTAAGTAAGATGCGCTGTACCTTTTTTAGTGCCTCATTGTCCGGAACGTTGTAGACAATAGCACTCAGTTTTGCGTCGAGTCGTTTTGTTACTTCTGTGGTAACAAAATTAATGAGGTTATCTACCTTAGTTACCGATTCTGTGTCAAGCTTGTTAAGGTTTACAGTTTTCATGAGGATAGTTAGAGGTGTCAATTCACAGACCTGCGATCTGATATCGCTGATCTGATCTGATAATTTGGATATCTCGGTATCGGTTTCGATGTTTCCAGCATTTACTGACTTACTGTTTTTTATTTCCCTTAACTCAGCCTTAAGTTCTCCTATAGACAACTTTAGAAGTTCTATTTCTGAAGATAGTACTGAAAAAGAGCTTGATGGCTGGAGTTTTTCGATAAGCACATAAGGTGAAGGGAGGGGTTCTGTATGAGCAGAGGGTACTGAATTTTTAGGAGTAGTGCTAATACTAGCTGTCAGTACAGTTTTATCCTCAGTTCAGCTCGACGCTTACGGCATACAAGTGAGTTATGTGACTCATTATAGCCGTTTGTAGGGGGTGTGTTGCTTGATGTAGCAATCAAGGACGTTAAATTAGACACCAGTTTTACAGGGAATGGGTTCGTTGCTTTTTACTTTGATTAACCATAACTATTAGAAATGGAGTTAGTGGTTACAAGTATGGAAGTAGTATAGTACTTGTGCAAGTACTACAACAAGATAAATTTTATGTAACGAATCACGTAAAAATGTAACGCAAACGTTGAACGTACCGCGATACAGAGTGGCCTGTTTTTGTGATGATGCCGAGCTGCATCATGTGTTCAAATTCTGCCTTGGCTGCTGCCAATTTGTCCGGGGGGTAATCTACGAGGACGAGCACGAACTGGTTAACCCGTAGTAACTATCTTGTGAGTGATTGTATGAGGGACGTCCTCGATGTTGTACGACGGCTTAAGAATTTTAGGGAAACGATGAAGTAGGGCGGAAAAAGTGCAATCTGCTGGTCTTTCAATACTGATATTATAGACAGAATAGTTGGAGATAATTCTATGGATCTTTAGTTGGGTGTTGTTATCAATCAGTTTTTTATTGTTGACGTCAACTAACAGGTTGAAATTACTTAATAAATCAGCTCCGAGGATGGCGTGACTCAAGTCGGCTACAATGAAAATCCATGTGAAACGCCGACGTAAACCTAGATCCAGTATGAGGGATTGCTCTCCATACGTCTGTATGCTTGTGTGGTTGGCTGCCTGGAGAGACAGTTTTCCGGGTGTCCGTGTAGATCGCCTGGATAGTGAAGAAGGGATCACGCTAACTTCTGCTCCCGTGTCTACCAGGAATAAAGTGTTTGAAGTTTTGTCCTTCACATAGAAGAGGTGACTTGTTTGCTTGCCAGTAACAGCTGTCGCCATCACTGTCTGGCTGAGGCGTTTCCCTGAGCCTGGTTGGCTTCGCTAAAGCTGCACGGTTTTACACATTTCAGGGCATGACGTCCAAACTTCAAGTGGTACCAGCATATATTACTGTCCCGAGAAGACGTGCGAGAACGCTGTCGTGGGAGGGATCGTCGTCGTGATGGTGACCTTCTTTGTGAACTCAGCCTCCGGACTCGTCGATCAGACCTATTAGTTTCCAACTTGTCAATTCTTGCCGCTAAGTCTGCAATGACGGCGAGTATCGGTGTGTCTTCCGTGGGTGCGGAATAACACGGTGTGGCACTATCAGATGCTATGTGACTTATGATGTTATCAGATAAAACATCCATAATACTATTTGCCATGTCACTTAGTTGGTCTAAGTCATACGACTTTCCTGACATGATTAAAATTTGCTGGACATTTCTAGGTAAACGTTGCAACCACATCTGTTTCAGCACTACCTCGTCTACTTTATGGAGTCCGATTAACTGGCGCATGTGCCTGAGGAGCTGGGATGGTTTACGTGGGCCTAGTTCACAGCCTGTGAGCAATTGTTGGATTCTTTTCTCATCCGACAAACTGGTGCGTTGTATGAGGAGGGCTTTAAGTTTATCAAATTGGTGTTCCGTCGGAGGATCTTTGATGAAATCGCGATTTCTGTCAATACTGACGGAGGGAGTTCTACCAGCACTACACCATATTTGGCTATCTGGGACTTAATGCCCCGTGCTTCTAGCAACGGGTCAATTACCGCAAACCAAACCGTACTGAGGTAAACGGAAATCGGTGGTGGCATTTATTGTGGCATTTGTCTCGCTATTAGTTGTCTGCTCGTTTGATGTACCGGACTGAGGTGACGACATTATAAATATGAGGTCATTGGTGCAAAATAGGATACAAATATGAACCACACAAAAAATCACAATGAATATACAAAATAGCAAAAATAAAAATATGAATATGTCAAAATAATCCGTGTTCTTATCGGGCTCATCAATTATTTTGTAGGGGACTAATATTAGAGTTCATTAACATCACAAAGATGAAAATAATAATCCAAGTCAAGGTAGTGTTAAATCACAATTTATTACCAAAAATGCAGTGACGATTTATATCAACAAAAAGGATTACTTGGATATAAAGTCTAAGTCCTCTGCTACAAATTATTTATATAATCCGCGGGTACGTTAATTTTTTGGACTGCGTCTGCTGTAGCTTCTGTGTTCCGGTTGTAGAAATGTCTTCGGTTGAGAGTAGTAGACTCCTACAATAAATACAACACGGTGTGAGTTGAGCAAGTAAGCAGAAATAACCAGGGAGAAGACGAAGTCTCCAACAGCAGAGTGTATTTTTCAATTGTCCGCGGAGGTTATGTATATTTTTATTTTATTTTTGATTACAGCTTGATTCCACACTGTATTTTTAGTACAAGTATGGAATTTTCAGCATGGATGTCGGTGGCCCAAATTTT
The DNA here is from genome assembly GCA_944472135.2 of Trichobilharzia regenti. Classification (NCBI taxonomy): domain Eukaryota; kingdom Metazoa; phylum Platyhelminthes; class Trematoda; order Strigeidida; family Schistosomatidae; genus Trichobilharzia; species Trichobilharzia regenti. Next base: position 141,574,836 of record OX235262.1, on the reverse strand, counting down.
GCAGGCCGACCATAGATATCAGATGTGCGTCGGTGCGGGCTCGAACCCCGGACCATGTGCATGGTCCGCGAGAGTCCTAACCACTGTGCCACCGACGCACCAACAAGAAGCGTTTTAAACAAAAATTATGTACAATATCTCTAATTTCCACAAATAACCAAAAAGTGTACAATCACATTGTTACATACTCCACAAGTTTGCGCCCTCACTGTAGGTATGCCAGAATCGTTGTTGAGTTTCTTTGGAAGGGAATGTCAGATTCCAATAAGCTTCTATGCCTCGGTGGCACGTCTTTTATTTTTATTCTTGATTAAAGCTTGATTCCACACCGTATTTTTGGTACATGAATGGAATTTTCAGCATGTCATATCGGTAGCCCAAACTTTGCAGGCCGACTATTGATATCAGGTGTGCGTTAGCAGCGGATGGAACCTCGGACCATGTGCATGGTTGGCGAGAGTCCTAATCACTGTGCCACTGAATCTCGCCGACCATGCACGCGGTCCGAGGTTCCATCTGCTGCTAACGCACACCTGATATCAATAGTCGGCCTGCAAAGTTTGGGCTACCGACATCCATGCTGAAAATTCCATACATGTACCAAAAATACGGTGTGGAATCAAGCTGAAATAAAAAAAGATGCGGTCCATATTATTTTTGGCAACTTAGTAGCTCCAGAGCAACACTTTGGATGGTTATATTCAGTGTAAGTTTCAGACCATTCATTATACACTAATGTTCTTGGTTTAATCATTGCAGAACTAAACAGCCCAAAAGGAAACAGCCTAACAAAGACCTTGACGCCTCACTGTCGTCCAATCAGATTCGTCCGAAGCAGAGGTGGTTAATTTGAAAAGGGCTTGTATTTGTATTTTTTCCCTTCACGTTCCCAGTGGAACATAGGGCTCCAAGCTAGAGGCTTGAAGTTTATGTAGCAGTGGTATCTATTTTTACAGGGTGGGGTTGCTAGCCTTATGCCCAGCCTTTCCTCTTTATCAGTCTCACTACTGGCTTACATGTAATACGACGTTAGAAAGCAGCTTCATAGAATAATTTCCTCTTGTATGTTCCGAGTAAACCTCTTATTTTCTCATAAGTATCTCAGAAGTTCGGTCAAACCAATTTCTGTACATAAATTCGTCGATACAACTGTACATCATCGTGTTTCTTGACTCAATCACAATGTTTAAAATTTTAAATAGTGACTACAGACCTAACCTATTCCCTCTCTTCCTTCCCACCAGGTCGGAACACCTTAGACGAAATAGCAGGCGAGTTCAAAATCCAAGGAAAAATCATATTGCTGTTGAGTACTGGTTCTCACATCAGATTCAGATTTATTGGTTAAGGATAGAATGCTTGAAGCCTATGTTAATCATTTTCTCGTAAATTTCTGTGGTTGTCCAAACCCTTCTTGAACGAATCAGCTGACGTTGCAGACACCACATTGAGTCATAAACCCTTGGAACCTACTCCCAAAAGAAGTGGTGTCTGCAACCTCAACTGATTCGTTCAAGAAGGATTTGGACAACCACAAAAATTTACTATAAAAGGATTAACATAGGCTCCAAGCCTTCTATCCTCAACCAACAAATCTAAAGTCTGAATCACCCCTCTGATCCTCGGTGAAGTTAAAGTATCATAACCAAAGCGAAGGTCTTTCAAAAGTTGATCTTCAAGGGCCGGTCACACGCAGGGAATGCTATGAAATGTAAATCAAATCGTGCCTGTCTTCCTGGACCTGGAGGGAACTAATACAGTATTCTTTTTATTTACTAGTTTGTTCTTCTTCACGTATATACTGTTAGATAGCGTTATGGCGTTTAATATTAAGGTTTGGGATCTTTGGTTAGGTTTAGGGTTAAAGTTGACATCTGAGTTCATACCTTTCTCAGCAGCTTCGTTTGTAAGACTAGTGAGCATACCTTTTATGGTTGTGTATTTATTAACCTGTTATTTTGGTAGTACTAATCACATAAACTGTTACCTTACAATTGACAAGCTTATCTGTAAAATTCATGCCTCAACATCAGTAGCTACTCATGTTGGTGAGGCAAAAGTTTGTTCATTTGTCCCATATTACAGGTCATTGTTGAAGTCTTCATATTTTACCTGTCACCTTCAGGTTCACTTTACTTTGCACCTTCAATGAAAGAAAATGAGTTTTTTTGTTGGTTTTAAATGACCTTTTTAGCTCTAATAAGCATTGGTACTTAGTAATAGAGCATTTGGTTAATATTATATGTGGATGGTAATGCATGTATACAGTCCTTAATATGCAATGAACGCTTTCGTATTGGATCAAGATGTCCATCAAAAATAACTATACCAACCAATATAGCAAGCCATTCTCATTCGAATAAGTTATAGCCCATTGTCTATGAGCTTGGTGTTTGGACACATGTATTTTGAAGCTTTTCTGTTCCGACTAACGTATATATATATATATATATATATATATATATCATAGACGCAATTTGTATTTTTTTCTGGATGAATTCCGTAATTACTGATCGCGAATAACTAAAGCTACCGCTTATGTCGAGTCTTACCCAGTATTAAGGTTCATGCGCCCACATTACCTTCAGATTATCACACTGAGTGAAATGTCTTTACTCTGGGTAGCATTTATCAGACATTTTTGTAAATCCCCTGGATTATAGTAAATGAAAGTGTGTTGTGGCGTCCGCTTAGCTTTATCATATCAATATTCTCCAAGACGAATACTGATCTCTACTTCTTTGCTACTGAGTGACTAGATTCGAGCTGAACGTTAATTGGCGATAAATAAGTTATTGGAACTGATGAAACCATATGTTTAGAAGTCTGTATAACTATTACCAAGATTATTGTGGATGTGTGTTGAAATGACTGACTAGCGGAATCTAGAAACTTGTAGTATGCTTAAGGTTCTCAATATTCGGAAAGCCGACAGTAATGAGGAAAATGGGTGAACGAAAGTTAAATGACAGAAGTAGGATGGAAAATGGTTGTGTATTTGGGGTTTTAACATAAGTAGCTTTGCATTTCATTTTATTTGCTAGGGCATCCTCTTCTGTGCATTTGAGTTTTCCTGCGTTGTTAAAACCAAGAAGCGTTAGAAGGGAGAATTCATAGTTTACCTCTTACTTCCTTGGTAGTTAGATTCTGAGTAAAATTTGAGAGTAGTCTTACTAGTTAAGAAACTTCGTTAACTACAAAAGTTTTCACCTAAGCGTCCGTTCATTCTCTGACGGAATCCCCTCCTCTTTGGAAGACTGAGTGTAAAATACGACTAAAGTTTATCCATCCTCATGAAATATTTAAGATATTTCGCACACACATATCACATAGCGAGGTTTATATAAAAACTTGTTATTAAAAATGTATTGATAATACAAGTAACTAAAGTGTCTACAATGTTCTTCGTAGGTGTCATCTTTTTACTGTCTGTTTCGACATAGAACTTTGCACAAATGTGCGGAAGTTCAAGTCGCCACACTCCGTGTAGCACGCGAAGCAAGAGAAGAAAGTACAAGAAATGCATAATAGAGACAGTGAGCAGAGGTGTGAGACAAAGGAGCAATAACGAAAAACAAAAGTTTCATTGGAGATCATAAATCACAAGGAGTGGATGCATCTGCGCCACTGAGAACGATTTTGAGCCATGTCACCAATTGTTTCCAACCATAGATTTTTACCGTCCCGAGGACCCCAGCTTGGAAGTCTACACCTTCCATCATCTTTTAACAGATATTCTTGTTGCAGTGTGAACGAAAAACAATGTTTCTAATGAGAATCAAGATGCGCTTTAGTCTTTGTACAGCACATTTTATTGTATATCGGTGCTAATTATGATCGTTAACACAAATCTACTTTTACCGTAGTAATTACGTACCCTGAGACGCTGAGAATAACTGTACGTCAAACCGAGCTGAAGTTAACTGTCACTATATCAATGGAATTCTACATTTCCACCTCATATTTGTCTAACTGACGTATGTACGTAAAACTATGCACGAAAGTGTGTTAGCTCAAGTTGCCATCTTGCCCATATTTTTCAATGACATTAGTTGTACGACCATAGAAATGCGTCCGCCTAATCAACAACTTTATATATGTTATAAGGGATTCTTTTTACCGCGTTTTGTCTTCCTTTTGATCTACGTTTAAGTTTATTTGTTAGTTGACCGTGCGGTCCTTACCCATTGTACGGTGAATAATGTTTTCTATGGTTTGGTCTTATTTTTTTCATACAATTTTTTACGAAGTAGATCATTGAAAAATTCTGTTTGACATTATGGATTCATTACTACAGCTAAGAGCTGGCTATTTAAATTATCAGTAGATATATCTTACATACACTTTTAATATTAGTATTGTATACCTGCTTCAAGTTTAGTACTAGTGCTGTTTTAGGCACTTAAAGTCCTGTCTTTAGCATTGGTATAAAACCTAGTGTAGAGTAATGCCTCACTGACTTAAGTTCTTTGACCGACCAGTGATATTGGGTGCGAATCCGGTGCTTTTACGGTTTTAATAACTGGGTATTACCATAAGTCCTTATGCAGTATATTGCTCATAGGTTGTGCAATCTTATTTTATTTTTATTTATATCGTAGAAACTTATTTGACATTCACTCTTTGATATATTAAAGAGGCATTAAGTGCAGTATAAAATGTATGCATGATGACATTATGGTATCTATATAGAAAAAGCCAAGACCATTTGTAGGTCAACGAAATACGCAACGAAGATTTCTGTAAAGTAACATAAAAGAAATACGTCATTCACTTCAGCCAGCATTTAACTCGTATCGTAAGCTCAGGGAAGTGATTTTAGTTGGCTAGTTTTCCGTTAGTTATTCGAGTAGAAATGTCCTGTGAAAAAACAGCGTTTTATTCAATGTTTTTCAGTTTACTATGCATTCTAAAAGTTTTTTTTGTCCATACTGACTTCGAATGTCGGTGTCTTAGTGGTTAGGACTCTCGCCGACCATGCACATGGTCTGAAGTTCGATCCCCTGCCGACACACACCTGATATATATGGTCGGCCTGCAAAATTTGGGCTACCGACATCCATGCTGAAAATTCCATACTTGTACCAAAAATACAGTGTGAAATCAAGCTGCAATAAAAAAAAATAGAACGAGTGCAAACGTCGCTATTTGGATCAGTGTACCATCTATGTCTTCGTTATCTATCACCACAGATGTCTTTGTACTTCTGTCTCCAGTCCCTATGTACTTCTTTGCTGAATTAATTTCTTTTTATTGTGGATATTGTACATGTATTATATGTGTAACTTCCATAGTATCCTGATTTTTTACTCCTCAAATAGATTTAGACATTTTGTTAGGTGTAATTAAATTTTATGTTTCTTTTGTTATAGATTTTGGCTTATCACATAGTTTATCAACCAACTACACTAGAGTGCTATTGAAATTTCCCCCCAATCAAACGTGTATTGATTAGTTTTCTTATCTTCAAACGCTATGCTGAGGCGTTTTTCATCACTTTCTGGCCATATAGAGTCACGAATTCATTCCGTACTTACTCAGAAGTTTCAGGTAGGTCATTTAAACTACATTAATCTTTTTTAGCCACAATTACTAAAGGTATATAACGAAAGCCATCTTCACAGTAAAAACAAGGTACTGAGTTTTCCTTTTTTTTCACAGTAATTTTTTTTGTTTTTGCTTCCAGGTTCAGAAACACATTTTAGAGTAGTAATAGTCTCACCTCACTTTAACACTCTTTCTGCTGTTCAGGTAATTGTAAATCTCGTTTTTATATTTCGAATTAGAGGGAGCGATTGATTCACAAGTCATTGGAAAATGAATTACAATCTGGTGTGCATGCTTTATCAATCATAGTTAGTGTCTTTTTATTTTCTTTAATTATATTACTTAAGGCTAGGGCAGTTGATGAACCTTTAGATATACATACGTCTCCACCTTGTCAGAAACACGCTTAATATGGTAATTTTATTGAGGTTAGTGAATCGATACCGTCTATGTTTATTTCTAGTTGACACCTTTCGCCTTCCAACAAATTTCCAGTTTACAACTGAGTACCGACAAACCACTGGACTGCTGTTGTTATTGTTCATTTATGGTTTAATTAAATTCATGGTTGCATTCTACTTTACCCAAGTATCATTCTTTTATCCGCATGCGCGAGACCTGCAGCACCTGCATCAGATAATACGTTGACTGTCTTTTCGTCGATAATTATTCCAAAATCCTAGTATAAATGCAAGGGAACACTACTTTTAGTGTTGTTGAAAATAATATTCTCAAAGATCATAAAATTCTCCTCTTAAGCAATTCTCCCTTGAAATTATAGTCCATGTATAGTGTGTTATTTCGGTACAAATAAGGTTTCGTTTCTTTAAAATTTCGATTTGATATTCTCATGAATAAATCTCGGTAGGGATTCACTTTCGATGGAGATTTCTTTCAGAAGGTCAAATTCTTCCAGAGCTTCAGGGCTACAGGTATGTCGAATCAGAGTAGCAAGTGATTTAATTAAATTTCATTTTTGTTGAGCAGACACCCAAAAGCGTAGAAACTTGTCAGTTGACTTGTCCCATGTGGATTTCCTATGGATTGATCTTCTTAAGGTTCCTTCACGTATTATTCCTAGTTCTACATCAGGAGTGATAAATATGCTACTGAGGCACACAAAACAACAAAGAACAAACAAAAGCAGGCCATGTGTGACCGGCCTCAAGCAGTTGTCCCCTGGGCTCTGCGGTCACGCAACCAACTTCCACGGTGTGGGCAGCCGGGAAGTAACAATCGCCCTCACAATCCGAAACGCACGCGAAACCTCTCTATTACTCACTCATCTTTGTCTTCATCTTCATCTCTATCATCTTGCCTTCCTTCCACTGATGCAACTCCTCGACTTGATAGCTCTCCACTTCCTCTCCACTCTGCGTCCACTAAAAACGATGGAAGCCAAAAAACCACCACCGACAGCCTCTTAAAGCCGCGCCACCAATTTCATATAGGAGCTCTTAATGTTAGGACACTTTGCCAAATAGGACAACAAGCATCACTAGCCAAGACCCTGGCATCACGAGCCATTGATGTATGCTGTGTTTCAGAAACACGCATACAAGACCCAAGTGTGGTTATTCACCTAACCCCACCTGGCCAACAGGTTGAATCTGCAAAATTCACCTTGAGGGTGTCAGGAGATGCCACAGCTAGTTCACGAGGATTAGCTGGCGTAGGGATAGCTTTGAGTACTAGGGCAGAAAAGACATTGCTTGACTGGATCCCGGTAGATAGCCGAATGTGTGCTGTCCGCCTGAACGGATCAGTAAGAAGGAGGAAGGACTGCACTACTCGCCGATGCCTTTTCGTAATCTCCGCCTACGCCCCCACTGACTGCAGTTCAGATGAAACGAAGGATGAGTTCTACCAAAAGCTGTCTAGTTTGGTGCGAAAGGCTAAACGCTCAGACATAGTCGTTCTAGCTGGTGACTTTAACGCTCAAGTAGGGAAATTGTGTCAATCTGAGAAGGATGTCGGTGGCACCTATGGAGTCCCGTGCCAGCGAACCGACAACGGTGACCGTCTCCTACAGTTCTGCTCTGATAATCATTTGTTTCTTGTAAGCACTAACTTCAAACACAAGGAGAGACACTGTTTGACTTGGAGACCCCCTTCATCAAACCAACGCTGGACACAAATAGACCACATAGCAATAAGCTATCGTTGGCGTGGGTCGGTAGGAGATTGTCGCTCCTTCTGGAACACGTGCGTAGATACCGACCATGCACTGGTCCGCGCTCGGGTGTGCTTACGACTGAACGGACGTAGGAAACAGCTGGCGGTAAAACCATCACGTCCCCAGCTCGATCAGGAAACTAAATCCGTATTTGAGGAAGAACTAGCTAAACACATATCTGTGTTCGACAGCTGTGCTCACCCTGAAGAAGCTTGGAAAAATATCCAGGCAGCCATAGATACAGCTGTAAAAGCTGTGAATAAGGTAAACCCAAAGGTGAGTAAAAACCACTGGATCTCCACCGCCTCATCCGAACTGATAGATGCTAGAAGACTTATTCCGGCGAGCTCCGAATTCAATGAGGAGCGAAAGCTGCACAAGAGGAAACTTACGAAAAGTCTCCGCAAGGACCGTGAACAGTGGTGGGCGACAAAAGCCAAAGAGATGGAGAAAGCTTCGAGGATAGGCAACACCAGGCAACTCTTTGGACTCATCAGGGAAACGGGTGGGAGAAGACAAATCATTAGTGAGACAATCTCGGAAAAAAATGGCACTATAATTAGCTCCCAGGATAGACGACTGGATCGTTGGAAAGAGCATTATGAGGAGCAGTTTAATTTGCCCACAGCCACGCTCAACCTTCCGAGCATCCAACACCTCCCTGAATGGGATATAGACACAGGTCCTCCGTCCCTAACTGAGGTTACTAAAGCTGTCACCAATCTGAAACTAGGCAAAGCAGCGGGACCTGATGGAATGACTCCAGAGGTATTTAAGTACGGTGGAGACAGCTTACTGTCCGGATTAACTGAGGTACTAGGCAGCGTCTGGGAATCAGAAGAAGTCCCATCGGGTTGGTGTAAGTCACTGATTATCCCCATATACAAGAAGGGAGACAAGTCTTCCTGTGATAATCACAGAGGGATTAGCTTGACTAATATAGTATCTAAAGTCTTAGGCTCAATAATCATGCGTAGACTGAGTGGTGCTCGGGAGGCACAAACACGAGAGAGCCAGGCAGGCTTTAGACCAGGAAGAGGGTGTATTGATCATATCTTCACCCTCCGACAGATTCTAGAACATAGGCATTCCTACCGGCGTCCAACAGTCATTATATTTCTTGACCTAAAGGCAGCATTCGACTCTGTCGATCGAGAAGTTCTCTGGAGATGCTTGGCTGTAAAGGGAATTCCGAGAAAATATATTGCACTGATTAAGGCACTCTACTCGTACTCATACAGCCAGGTGAGGGCTTACGGCGAGCTGTCATCTGAACTGATGACGACCAGTGGTGTCCGTCAAGGATGCCCATTATCCCCTTTTCTATTCAACTTCATCATAGATGTGTTAATGGACTTAACCCTAGGTGACTTCAGCGACTCAGGGATTGACTTGCTACCAGGGAATAATCTCGTTGACTTGGAATATGCAGACGATATAGTCCTTCTAGGCGAAGACGCTGACGAAATGCAGAGTCTTCTAAACACCTTGAGCCGCAATCTACGAATGTTTGGCATGCGATTCGCTCCCGCCAAATGCAAGATGATGTTACAGGACTGGACTACATCGACGCCTAGTTTAAAAATAGGAAGTGAAGTGGTAGAGCACGTTGACCGCTTCACTTATTTGGGAAGTACCATCAGCCCCAACGGGTTGATCTCTGACGAAATCTCAGCACGAATACAAGGGGCTCGTTTCGCATTTGTTAGTTTACGCCGACTCTGGCGTAGACGAGATGTTCGACTATCGACCAAAGGGCGGGTGTACTGCTCATCAGTCCGCTCCGTCCTCCTTTATGGTTGTGAGACCTGGCCACTGAGAGTGGAAGACATGAAAAGACTAGCTGTCTTTGATCATAGGTGCCTGCGTTCTATTTCCCGTGTAAAGTGGCATAATAAGGTGAGCAACATGGAGGTTAGGCGTAGAGTTCTAGGTAAACAGGGGAAATCAATCGACGAAGTCGTGAAGCTACAAAGACTGAGATGGTTAGGACATGTGTTACGTATGCCAAGCCATCGCCTCCCTCGACGAGCAATGTTAGCGGATATAGGGTCAGGCTGGAAAAAAGCTAGCGGCGGTCAAACAAAAACTTGGCATCAGTCAATGAAATCCACAACAGTTGGTCTAAGCCACGTAGGAAGGTGTAGACTTCCAGGCTGGGGTCCTCGGGACGGTAAAAATCTATGGTTGGAAACAATTGGTGACATGGCTCAAAATCGTTCTCAGTGGCGCAGATGCATCCACTCCTTGTGACTTATGATCTCCAATGAAACTGTTTTGTTTTTCTTTATTACTCCTTTGTCTCACACCTCTGCTCACTGTTTCTATTATGCTTTTCTTGTACTTTCTTCTCTTGCTTCGCGTGCTACACGGAATGTGGCGACTTGAACTTCCGCACATTTGTGCAAAGTTCTATGTCGAAAACAGACAGACAGACAGAGTTCTACATCAAGAAAGGGAATTTAGGATTCGTTTCCCATTTGAAGAATGGATTTTATTGTTGATTGGCAGTTGCTGAACACTTCTAACAAGTGATTGAGGTCATAAGCATTGTCACAATTGATGAAAATGTCGTCCACGTACCTTGTACACAGTTGAAAATTATCAATACTCGACTTTAAAATAAACCGTTCTCGAGGCTTGTCATGAAATACCGTGCTAGTAATGGACTGAATGGAGATCCCATTGCAGTCCCATCGTTTGATCTGTGAATGGGTAGATTAAATCGTACATTAAGAGTACATTTCAGCAGTAGTCCTTTCAAATACGATGTTGGTATTCCAGTGTTTAACTAGTTTTTATCTGTATATTCGCATATAAAACAGACAGTTTCCTTAAGTGAGACACTGGTGATTCAATGTCAATGGGTAGTATGCTTTTGTTAGTAATGTTTACTTCTTGTATGCAATTGATCAAGTGAAAAATACTACAAAGCAGGTATATGCATGCATGTTTCCGTAGAAATTCTAAAATATCAGATAACCATTTTGTGACAATAATTATGACCTCAATCAGTTGTTAAGGGTATTCATCAATTGCCAATCAACAATAAAATCCATTCTTCAAATGGGAAACGAATCCAAAATTCCCTTTCTTGATGTAGAACCAGGAAGAAGACCTGACGGTACCTTAAGATCAATACATAGGAAATCCACATGGGACAGTCAACTGGCAGGTTTCTACAGTAAAACGGACTATCTCGTCTTGTATTTTTACTGACTCTGAGGTATTAGCTAGAGATTATTAGCGTCTCTATGATTACTAGTTCAGGTGAATGTTGTTTGTGAAATCTTTAATAATTTTACGGGCTATTAGAAGTTTGTTGGCTTTCGAAAGTGTGTGGGCTGTTATTATTTCCCGGTTGCCCACACTGTAGAAGTTGGGTAATTTCTCTTGGAGTATCTGAAACAGAAAAAAGCTTTAGTATTGCATGACCTCACATTCAAGGGGACAATTTCCTGAGGCCAGTCACATGCGGCCAGTTTGAATTGATTTTTGGAGTTATGTCTATATTAAAATCTTACCACCAGCTATTCACCGCCTCAAGGTAAGTCAGCGTGTTTAATTCTTGGGGTCGACCTTTTCGAATTCTCCAAAGCCAATAGGCAGCACAACTGGCCTACTGGTTATCTGATAGGAACACTTTATTGCTGTAATATCCCTATCCGCCATCAGTACGACTTCTCCCGTAGACTCCCCAACTTATTGCAAATAAGACACTATGACGGTAACTGTTTGTAGTCATACGGCTGTCCAAGTAACCTTTCTGGCGTGGTGGGATCTGTGAGAACATTAATTCCAGCCAGTGGGGCTGTAAGCTGGACGACCACGTCTAGGTAACAGTCATCGGTTGGATTGAGGACTATTAAGTAGTGTGTTAAGATTTTCGAATATCATATATGAGAAAAGCCTCCAAAGCCTCAGGATGGTCGGGGGTGGGTGCCTGCGGGTTGGTCACCCCTCCGCACACCTCTTGAAATGCTCCCATATGACCGGGCGTCTTACATAGCCTCTCCTGAGGAAGTCCTACTCACTGCCTTCACGTGGCGGAGGTGTTTCTCACCAAAGTAAGAGGGCGAAAGCGGATGCCCGGCGCTCTCCACCGGGTTGACTGTCCATTGGATGACGGTCTAGGGGAGGTGGCTAAACCCTGGTTCCAAACCTCCAACGACTGGCGTATGAAGCTCACTGGAGCTCACTGGCAGACGTATGGACAAAGGGCTTGTTGGATGTCCTGGATGTCTGGCCCCATTCAGAAAGGCGTATGAACCGAACTCCGGTCACCGGCTGCCAATGGATAGTGGACTCCTTACTCCACTCCTACTGCCTTGTAGGTCACACTTGGCTGTGTAAAGGCTAGAGCTGCACTCTCAAACAAAAGGCCGAGCGATGCTGGGGACATCACTCGTACCAAATTCCCATGAAACTTCATGAACTCTCTTACAAATTGCCGCGCCTGGGCAGCGATGATTCGAGACGTTCATGGAGCCGGCTCATCCTCCCGTAGGAGATAGCCGAAGTAAAGTAAAGTAAGTATATATGAGAAAACAGATAGATTTTTCATATAGCTTAAATAACTATATTTTGTTATTTGTATTTTTATATATTTTTTTATTACAGCTTAATATCTCTCCTGAAGAGTAGTACATACAACTTTAAAATTGGAAGTCACGGATTTCAGTTGGTGCATTTGTTGATACATGCACATTATACAATAATATACTTATTGTCATGAAAACCTCGCTTTACATTTGTACACACTTGAATTTCGTGAGTATAAACACACTAGTAGTTGTGCCGTATCATTGCTACGATTGTAGAACGTTCGGTGACGATATTCTGCTTGTTTCTTAGACCTTCTGCTTCAGCTACAAAAAAAGTAAAATTATTTTAATACAACTTGTTCTTTGAATATACCTTTTTTACTTTTTGATGTTCAGAAAACAGTTAATTATAAGGACACATAATGCGCTAAAAGTTCAAGATTAATTAATAATAACAATCAAAAAGAAATACTTGATGAAGCCTTGAGTAAACAAAAAGTTCAGAGAAGACGTTACCTTTGGTGTCTTTATTTCTTACAGCTATACAATCACAGTTGTCTTTTCCCAATTTATTGTAAGCCCTAACAGCAAGTCATAAATTTTAGATGGAGTGACAAATTGTCAAGTTATTTGGAAATTATAAGTTTAAACGCAATCCAAAGAAATCACTATGGTGATGAGAATTATTTATAAGGACTACAGAAACCAGGTGAATTGTAATAGCTTTAGGGAGAGTCTGCAAAATATGTCACTTCTATCTTCAAGATAAGGTATGTTGAAGGAAGCCATTTAACTTAAGTGATGACAATACTTGGTTACTGAAAATTAGGAATGAAATTTAGAAGTAAAAACGTGGGGTCTTCCTACCTTTATGATGTTTTAAACACCTTAAGTAAGTGTTTTTTAATAATAAGTACTTATATATCCATTTAGCATCCCTCAGAGAGGATGGGTATTAAAGGAAGCGAATTCCTGTTTATTTCCAAGCCGAAATGGTGTAGTGTAATGTCGTTGTTCTATTATTTTGGATGTGACTGTGAATAAACGGTAGGGAGATATCAAAAGTTGTACTGTTTATTTCCACAGTAGTGGAAACTGACTGAATTTTGCACGGATTTCTCCACAGATGCTCAGCACTTCAAGTTGCCGCACTCCATATAGCACCCGAAAGTAGATAGAAAAAGAGATTCAATAGTACTGTAATGAGCAGAAATGTACAGGGAAAAGAGCATGATGGTCTAATAGGTATATAAAATCACAAAGAGTGATTGCATTTTGTGTTATTGAGGACGATTTTGAGCCTTACCACCAGTAGTCTACAACTGTAAATTTTTAGCATCCCGATGAATCTGACTAGATGGTCTATACCATCCTAGATGACTCAAACAAACTGTCAAAGACTTAATGGGCTGATGTTTAGTTTTGGTTTAACCACTCCAAACTGTTCTCCAGCTTAATCCTATACTAGCTAACATTGCTTGTCGAGGAAGGCGGAGGGTCGGCACACAGTGGAAATGCCGTCTAACATCTGCTTGTGCTTATGGGACATTTATCATAATAAAAGACAAAATGTGTTCTCATGCACTGTTGGTGTTTGGCTTTACTGCGGTTTTACTACCATGACAGTGGTTATTTATTTACTTTTTGGCGATTAAATGCATTTCGCCAGCGTATTATACACTTTAATGGTTTCTAGGTCAATTAATTGAGACTTGTCAGCAGCTTTTTAAAAATGTGCTTCAGATTATAACAGAATAATTCTATCTGAAAAAAACCCAGTGATACCATACTACTTACTTAATATTTTTCTACTTCAGTTTATCGCTCATAATCATATCATACTGAGCTCATATAAATCTCAGATTTTATTTGTATAGTTTCATTATTTCTTATCCTTTAATTTTATCAGTAGTTATATTTGTAAAATATAAATATTCGTAAGCAGTGGAGATTGTAAGTTAGTGAGCTACCTTCTCCAAAAACTTAAAAATTTCATAAACATGAAAAGTGGAGCTTTCATTGTTATGGCCAAAGTTGCACTAAACTTATTAGTTTTAATTAAAGATACTTATTTGTGCGCTGGTAGTATAACGGTTAGGACGCTCGCCGACCACTCACGTGGTCCGGGGTTCGATCCTCGGCCACCGACACACTCCTTTACCTCGCTAAGCCAGTAGTGAGATTGGTAAAGAGGAAAGGCTGGGCATGACGCTAGCAACCCCATCCTGTAAAAATAAACACTGCTACAGAAACTTTAAGCCATTAGCTTAAAGCCCTATGTTCCACTGGGAACGTGAAGAAAAAAAAGAATGACAATATAAGGTTTCAGGAAACTTAATGCACCATTTGTATATAATTGTCCGTGGTAAATACACCAAACAAGCAGCTAAAAGGACGTTAAAAAGACTAAGTGAAAAAGACATATCATTCAACTACCAGTGAATGTGAAGGAAAAAAGATACTTATTTGATTATCTGTTGGAAATTTTGTGTCGAAAAATAAATTATCTACTTTATTTTTTTTGGAAACAATTGAATTTATGCAACACTTCAACGTACGACTACGACTCCACTTTAGAGCACTTTCTTCATCAGGCCATTCTGTCATAATTAAATAATCAATTTCTTTTATTCCCCGACGAACTTCAACGTCTGAAGTTGAACAAACAAATGGTACTCCTCCAAAACTTGTAACTAATTCTCCATAATTAGGTAAATATTGATGCTTGAATTCATCTTCGTTAGTAATTTTCAGCAAACTCAACTGTAAGTATTTCCATGCTATAAAAAACATAAAAAGTATGCGTAATGTTTGTAATTTCTGTCGAGAAATTGTAATCCAGCTATTTCTGCATCCTTAAAAAGTTAAATGTATCATATTGGTGGGCTTTTAGTGAATCTAAAAGTGGTTTTAATCAACTGAGACTACCAATCAGGTAAAATCAAGAAGTTAACGAAGGAATATAATTCGACATTTCTCAGATCACGCAGTCATTATCCACCGGGGATGGTATTAAAACATTTAGGCTCACTGACTTCCCCGGATATTCCCTAGCTATAGATCGAAGGAAATATGGTTTTTATGTTCTCAATTTATCAATAGTCCCAAACATGTCGATCAAACTTTTAAATACATTAAAAATAAAGTGATTAGCGATAAGCATACAGATGACTATAGTCAAAATGAGGGTTTTTTTAGCGACTTCGACGTATATCGCGGAAGTAGTTTCTGGTCAATTAGTCATTGATTGATTATGAGGTACCAGGTAGCACGTGAAAATGAAAAAATCGAGAAAACTACACAGTTTCCATTAGGAGAGAAAATACAATCCATACAGTATGTGACAATAGGTTCATTAAACCAAGTGGATAAGTACTCTGTTGATATAACGTCCATCTGTGTTTGTGAATTCACGTAAACTGCAAGGACTGGAAACAAGTTTCCGAAAAAATTGTAAGAAACCTTTGCGTAGTAGGAAGCCTATGCAAACATAGCAGTCACCTAGTAGATACATGAAACGTCTTATTGGTATTACTAAGTTATTTTTTTAGTGTATATAGCATTCTAGGATAACTACACTTAAGAGAAGGTTTTCTGCTCGATTACGAATACGCGAATATTCTCTAACTCCCAGCGCAACTGTATTTGATTCTGTTCGAGTTAATTGCCTAACTCTTCCTTGGTTTCTCTTGTATGAGCGCCAGTTTACTCACTTAGTGTTTTGTCCTAAATTAGTCATAGATCTTCCGTTCTGTCTTTCTTCTTTTCATTTACTCATATTTCTTGGACTTTCAGTTTGATAATTACTGTTAACTGACGGTAATTTGAGCTAGAAATAATCTGAGTTTTCTATTATCTTGTGTACAATATATTTTGTGTCATAATGTAAACATTTGAAAACATGTCTTTTTAACTGTCTTGTAGTTCTAGACAGTTGACGAGGACCTGCAAACTAATACTAAGTTGTTTTACAGTACAAAATCGGTCTTTTTATGCTTTTCCAAAATTTTTCCAAAAGGTTTTCGATGATACTAGTACATTTTGGCATTGTGACAATAAACAGTACGTCGAAATATCTCTTTAAAACTATGAGAATAACGTCACCAACTATGCATAATGTTAACTAAACCCAGGTAATTTGTCCTATACAACCACTTAACTACGAACCTCATTAGTCTAAGTACTCGATTTTCAGTTAGAAGATCCTGGGCTCATAGACTGCTCCACCGACTTCGACCTTGGTAACTAGGCAGCAGTGTAGTACATCTTCCAGTGGAATAAGGTTTGTTTTAACAAGCATACATCTGAATAAGCTCGAACTCCATTGTGTTTATAACATGCACAGTCTCTGGACCCGCAGTTCAGTTATACTAGCCAGACAGGTTCCAGTTTTAAATATATTGCTCACCAGGGAACATTACTAATTTACTGAATCTTTTTGATTTGTGTTTTGTTATCAGTACTTACAAGTCAGGCAGAGTACTGATTACCAGGGTAATTAGGCTAATTACCTTTAGTAAGGCTGATACAGTGTAAGTAATCAATAGTAATACCAGTACACTTACAGCATCATCAGCCCTTACACAATAAATGTGACTCACAGATGGATACATGTTTCATCTCTCCCAGTTAACTGAGTAATAACTAATAGCTTTACTATAAATGATGTATTTTTCACAGTTGCAGCTTAAAGTAGTTGTTTTGTCCAGTGAATCTTTTATCTTGGTGTGCGTTAATCAAATTCAGAGTTGCTAGCCATTATCGAAATGATATCTGTGTAAAGTCAAGGAAACTTATCTTCGTGTAAAAATGTGTTCATTATTGTAGTCATAAACAGTAATTTGGAGAGATTCAAGGCGATTTGTGTATATATAGTGCAATTCGATTAAATGTTGTGACTGACACGACTAATGGATCGTGAATCGTAATTTCTGTAGCTTACCTAACTGCTCTAAGTATCATGAATAATGCACCAACTTTTGAGTTTTTTAAGCTTGGTTTTTCCACACTTCATTTAAAATATATCTAAGCACTTCATTCATCTTTCCTTATGAAACATACGGATCTATGAGTTCGCATTGGTCAGATTTAAGCATGCGAAGTAGATTATATGCGTCCTCATTACTGTATTTTCGCCCTCAACATTCCCATAAGCACACCAAATAAATTCGTGCTCCACAGAGTCATTTTGAACATTTGATGCCATTTTCCTTGTGTCACTTAAATATGTGATTGCGTTTTTAGGCACTAACTTCAAAACATTGTCATAAAATCTTACGGTTTCTTAGACTAGTTCTGTTTACTGACTGAAATTTTAGTTAGTTATAAGTCGAGGGGTGTACTTAGTTATTTACGGTATTTCGCTATTATGAAAAATATAATGTAATTTTAAACTCACGTTTAATCTCTGATACTAAAGGTACAATCCAAATTTCCGCATCATCAAGCCAATCATGCTGGCGAAAAATCGGATCACTGTTAAACCACCTTTGTGCTGCTTCAATTGAGTCGAACTGAAGGACCCCTATAGTTTTATTTCGTTTCCAATCACCAGCTAAACATATAACCTAAAAGTTAATTTTTTACTTGATAAAAAGATTAGTTTGATACCAAGACGATTTTAATAACTTCTAGAGTAACAAAGTAATAATGTTTAAATTTCTCCTACGATAATGCAGTTGTAACGGTACATACGTATTGATTTATTTGTATTTTTCTAACGGTATAATCTCAGTATCTGTACGAATTTATCATATGAAACATTCAAACTAATTAATAATATTCAAAATTCAGTTAGCTTGCTATTTTATACTATCACTCTAAAGGATAGGTACTGCAGCCTTGCGATTATGTCAAGTATTACTAGATGGGAGAACATTCGAAGTCTGTACACAGACTCCACAAGTATGTTCTTACATATATTCATTATTAACAGTTGTTTTGTTATATTTGTATTCCATTAGTCCTGTATGACTGATGCACAAGATCCTAATCCGCTTGCATAAAAAGCAGCAATTTAAGTCATTCGGCTAATCAATCAAGAATTAACATAAGAAGAATTATTTTACATGCACTTCGTAGAAAAGACTAAAATGATGTGGTTACTTAACACGACTTTTATCTATGGCGAATAGTCCGTAGTGCTATGGCACACATTTAGGGGGACTGCCACTCATTAATATATTTATATATACAGGTCGCCTGAGATAATCGATTTTCCATACTTTACTAGAAAGTGCGTAGAGGCTAGTGGCTTGACAGAGACATCGTTTGTATTATTTCACACTGGATCATTTATATCAATATATGTCATATGTGTGTAGGGTCTTAATTAAATTAGGTGTGGTAGATTTGATATTATTGCTATTCAGTAATCTTTCTTGATCCTGACGTATTTTTATTATTCGTAAGCACATTGCATAGGTTCAGTTGGCTTTTTAAAGACTTTAATCCAAGTAATTAATGCCGTTGATTAAAAGGGTAACTTGGCATTTAAATCATTTGTGTCACGTTTAATTTATTTACTGCAAAACGTAGTTTGGTAGTGAACTTATTAGGTTGTGCTTTTAGGTGAAATCTACACAGAAGGAAGCCTTATATCGAAACTCAAAATGTACTTTTAAAAAGTGCAAATCAAAAACATCCTTGACTCTTCGAAGTAGGTTGATATCAGACCACAGGGCAATAGCTCAAGTCAATTAAAATAAAACACATAATAAGTAACTACTGTGACGGCAATCAATTACATAAAGTTAAACAAGCTTGCAGCAGCACAAGTGAAATACAATTACAAGTTGTACACATTACGGCGATGGAATGCAGTATCACCTGCATGTTTATTCTACATAAGTTTTGAAAACTAAGGAAGTAACCAAAAGTGTCGGCCGTTATTTCTTATGGATGCACGCAAACAGGCGCTTACACTGAGAAATCGCAATTTACTATCTCTGTGTCGTATAACAAGTGAATAGCAATATGCTAATATAAATATATATACCGTTCTTATTGTTGATATGGCATAGTGTTTTATAAATGTGCATAGTGTAAACAAGTCTTCTGATAGGCACTACAATAACCAAACTTTACACATTCCATACAATTATACCCTATTCACAACTTTTAAATTGGATCCTTGATCGAAGTTGATATTTACAATACTCTTAGTTCCTGTCGTCCAAATTATTAAAAATGCGCTATACTACCTAGACAGTGATATCAAAATTTCATCCATATATTTGGAAATAAATTACATGTCCCCAAAAAAGTCTTAGCCGATAAAAGATAAGGTGTTGTCTAAAGGAAGATAATTTAAATAAAATAAAGAAGGTTAACGATATCAGACGACTTTTATCGAATTTTACTCAATATCCTACGTGAAATTTTCTCAGACCACGTATTATCCTACATTTTCATTAGTCGTTGTGGTCTTTAGACTATAAGTTTTGAAAAACTGCTACACCTTTGATCCGATAACTAGCTTAGTCCTCAGTTTTTTATTCCATGTTTCTAAGAATTATTTAGACTCAACAACTTCTCTTGTGGTTCTCTATGCACGTGACACGGAAATATGAAGTGGGCTTAGAGATAACGGTCATAGGCATATATTGTAAAGAAACCACAGTAATCGGTCAGGTTTGTTCGAATAGGGAGTACTTCCCATAAAAACAGCTAAGTTAATAGGCATGTAAATATAGACGGAATGCCTGCCCTTTAATTTCACAATAAGTAACGACTCAAAATTGAATTCATAACCCTTCAAAATTTGGTAACATATTTATTAGGATTACTAGTAGTATAGTCCTCTAGCAGAGTTAAGAACTGGGAAATTGCAATCAGTCTTAGCCGAAGTAGTGAAGCACATACTTGAAAGAGTTTAAGTAATACCACACATAAACACGAACGAATAATTTCTCAGGCCTATGACAACTAATCCTATAGTAGTCAAAAAGCAGACACAATTGTCATGTTCAGGATTATGAGAAACGGCCGTGTACCTAATTTATGCCTCTGTTTCTCATCAGCTCAGAACAGAACACTACAGAAGATTAGGGTATAGAAGACAGATTACAGCCATATCATCCTGGACGACTGCATCTCGATAGCAGGATCCCACTCTCTGACAAGACACATTCAGTTAACTCCTGCAAAAGTAGCGCCAGTTTCCTCCAGTAATCTGTTTACTGAGCGAGCGGAGAAGGATAGACAATCAATGGGAAAGTACTGACGCTGGTTGAAAGTGCTTTATCCTTAATCGAAAATTCTGAATCTCATTCCACTATTCTTTGTCCCACCTAATATCTTTCCACTACCTGGTTTGGCCTTGATAAACCATGATAGTTTGAGATGTCAGATCAATGATTGCAATGTGTTTCGAAATCACTTGGAAAAGATTTATTCCTGCTGGTATTTCTCTTTTTGTGTGTTTGGAGTTAAATTATTTGACCTGAACAGCTTTAAATGAAATTTACAACCAGCACTAAGTTGCTGACTGATTTACTAATGTTTAAACGCCAACTATATAAAACATGAGATATGGCTTAAAAACTTTTTAAGTACTTCTAGGCTATTAAAATCTTTGGCATCACTTGAAAACTCGAAATACACTTCACTTAAACTGCCTGATTCTTACTTCTTCTGCAAATCCAACCGGCTGACCATTCCCATAACTTCTCATCACACTTTTCTGACGGACTATGCTATTATTGAACTTTTTACATAAAGCACCATCAAATTGAAATATAACTGCGACCGATGTAACTACTCAATATATGTATTAAGCAATAAGAAGTGATAAAATTACTTTCTGTGTTGTCGCCACTCATCTGTTCCTAATTGAAATTTTTATGCAGAGTTACTATAACATTTCATCTTAGTGCTCTTGTTAAACAAATTTCAAGATTGAAGCGTGAGAGGCAGTAATTTTACAAAAAGCTTTGCCATTAATGCATCCGTACAATTTAACTTCCGTATTCTTAGGTAATTTCTACATAGATTTCAAATCTGCTTTGGCTGCTGGCTTCACGGTACTGTGATTAAGGGAGTGATTCCTAGATCACTGCTTGTTTCTGCAATTTACGCTACTTTACTGATAAGCACATATCTCGTCCCAAGATCGAAGTTTTATTTTTCACTTCTTTTGAATTGTTTTCCCTTAACGTAGATCCTATATTCATTATGGGCGTTGATTTGCACATCAAACAAAAAATGAGAAAACCGCATGCGCTTAGGTCACTAACTCTAAGTACTGTTATGGAACTTATTGTTAATTTGGACAACCAAAATGCAAAACTTTAATATGCTATCTGTTTACAACGGACCCTGTTTTCTAACTTTCACACATGAGCTCTGAATTGTCGTTTAAGCAACACTTGTCTTTTCGGCCATTTGAACCTAGGTTACCAAGTGCTGTATTCAGATACTTGGCCAATGAGCCTTCTGCTCTTGCGATTGACTTCCTGTGGGGCTCGAATGGATACTTCGACTGGTTAAACACTGCTATCATGCGTCTATTCCGCGTTTCCTTTGCATGGTATCCATTTGGATTATGGTTACCAGATAACTTTATTCTCCATCCTCACCAAACGAGTGAGGGCAGTGTATAATACTGTCCTGGTCAAAGCCGTTCATTTCGGGAATTGGTGAGCCCAACTATCTTCTATCATAGTGGGTAACTGTTAGAGTCATGCACAGAAATGAATGGTTTCTAGCAGACTCATTACGTATTTGAACGTTCGATAATGTGCTTATTTTGCGTGGATTTATGCATATCTTAATTAGCAGATATCAACTCATTCCCCCATCTCTGCCTAATACACCGTAATTCGAATAATAATAATAAATACCGTGCATGTGATTGCATGTCCATATTGGCAGCGCGTGATAGTTGGCGACACTAAACTATTTCGTGTCACGCCTTCAGAATTCTCTCGAGAAATCAGTTTGGTTTCCACGCCTGCTGAAATAGACCTCGGTACACGAAGGAATATACGTATTCTGATATCTGGAGTACTTTCGATCATATAATTTTACTGTGAAATCCCACTGAGTTTCTTGAAACACCAGAAAACCTTCAGTGGGGTCAGTAATTCCAGTCATCATCGACAGATGATTTGTCGAATGTTGCAACTGCCATGTAACCACCTACATTAAGTCATAATCACACAACCTCTCCCCTCAGAAGTATAGCTAAAATGGCCCAACCAACGAAGAGAGATTACGTAATATATGCTTATGAGAGGAGGTATTCACATATTTGATATGAATACGTAGCTGAGAAAAATTCTGCTCACCCTTCTCTCGTTCCCTAAAAGTCTACTGTGCAGGAAATGGAACATTCGTTTGAAAATCGAAAAATGAATTATCCCGGCTTTATTGGTTCCACGAACTTCCTTGGTCTATTCCTGAAGCCAATAAACTTCGACAAAGGCATAAGTTCCCGTTCACACCATGTTTTCGCATGCATGTGAGTAAATGGCGTGCCTGACTGTTCGAACGGTGAATAGCATATCACATTGTCAGCCTTAGTAGTATTTCATGGGATTTTCAAATTTGGTGTTTTCGTTGACTTTGAGTAGACTTAGCACTAATATTTTTATACAGTACCAAACCGGACTATAAAGTGTGTTCAATAAGTCTTCAGAAGTAGACAGATCTGACTTGGGTAGATTGTATTATTTCACATACACTGAGCGGTTTTCGCTAAGGTGGAAGATATATTGTAACGCTGATTTAGATGGAAATCCTTTTAGTAAGAATATGAGGACCGAGGGAGGCTATCAAGGAACTTGACTCTAAGTTCATATTATTTGCGAAGGCGCTCCGAATCGATAACTTCTACTATCAGTAATCTACTTTAAATCCAGAACACCAGTATTTGTAGGAACTTATATATTTCGGTAATTAAAATAGAAACTGATATAGAAGTCTATAAACAAATGTTTTTAATGAATGGACAAGTACTTTAGTTCGTTTTCTTTCGTCTTCTTGCAACTTGTACACGACTGAATCACCCGTGCCTTTGAGCTGCCCGCCAATGGCCGCCAAGGTTATTGAAATAACGTCCAATGTTCATCTTCGTTCACACTTCCCTGCAAAAAAGTATCCATCCCTTCTTTCCGTCTTGTCGATAACCTTGAACTAAACTGCCAACGCAGGAACCCGGAACAACCGGGACTAGGCTAAATGGAAAAGCAAGACAAATAAGCCTAACACAACAAGCATAACACATCACACCAGTGCGCTCTCCCTGGCGTGTGGGATCTTCCTCAGTGATCGGAACTGTCCTTCGCTCTCTGTCGACAGTATTACCACTGATCTGGTCCACGGGTGTTGCTTGCTTCATATCACTCTGGCACAATCCCCTCCCCGGCGCATCAAATCACATACACCGACTCTAACACTACTCTATACGTTCACAAGTTTAGAAGACTGGAAACGACTTCAGAAGTACTTACAATAACATTACAAGATGATTCACACAATGCGACAACTATAAAATTAGCCAACATTTGGATGAGCTGGAACGCACTCAATTACTCAACACAAATATATGTACAATCAATACATCAATTGCTGTGGATTCCGCCTCGACGAACTACACTTCAAGAACTGTGGGACTTACAGCAGTACGCCTACAACCCTTCTCAGGTTGACGCCCTATGTTAGAAAATCGTCTCAGAGTTCATTTGCGAACCTGCTTCCATCACCTTTATCCCCAACTTTGAACGGTAATGCGCTCATGTCGCTGTATCGTAGAATATAGATGACCAACAAACATACGACGTATCTGACCAA
Organism: Trichobilharzia regenti; assembly: GCA_944472135.2. Classification (NCBI taxonomy): domain Eukaryota; kingdom Metazoa; phylum Platyhelminthes; class Trematoda; order Strigeidida; family Schistosomatidae; genus Trichobilharzia; species Trichobilharzia regenti. The sequence goes on along the minus strand of OX235262.1, from coordinate 141,550,776 downwards.
CCAAGCTTAGGTACAGAGTAGTTTACACCAAAGATATTAGCTTTCAAGTAGTGACTTGAAACTTGAAATGCCTTTATTCTCGCAAGTCAGTTTAACAATTACCCTCTAATACACAGTTGGCGTATCCTCCCCAAAGTGACCACTGACCTTCGTCCTTTCAAACAAACCTATACGAGCATAGTCATAGCACAAGACACTTGGGTTCATGGACGTCTCTGTCATGGTGGATGAAAACACCAACGACAACTAAGTCATACAAATTGATGAACCCAGTGGTGCATTAGCTGTCGTTGTTTGGCTTTTAGAAGGTTGTCGAAATGTAGGATTACCACCACTGCCATCTTTCATAATTAGCTCCAGTTGAGCCTTAACATCTATCGATAGGTGGGCTACACGTTGATCATTTACACTGACGATCTCATGAGTAACCATACCTTCTGCAACCGTATCTGCCATTAAGTCTAATTCGCGGTCAAGTTGTACAGAACCTTTGTTCAACTCAGCAGTAGTAGGCATTCCCTTCATCTCACCATGATCAGTCAAAGACAAAAGTGCACTACCATGATCATTATCACAAATATCCACTTTACCGCCTTTAATATGACTGACTTCATCATTGTCAAACTCTTTAATAACAGAAGTAAATGATTTGGGTTCTTCCTCATAAATCCTTTAAGGTTTTATACCTTTACTCTGACTAGTAACACCTTGAAAACTTGTGAAGTCAGAACTAGACTCTGATACAGTAACTCCCTTCTTCTGAACAAACTGCGGTGTCCTCTGTGACACTCTATTCAACAATGGCTTACTAGTTGCAACTACAGGCGTCTTCACTGAACGAATATTGACACACAATTCGTAGTCAGAACTTGATGACGCTGATTTCACATTTATCTTACCACTAAACACGCTCACTTCTTCACAATTCGCCTTTGTATGCACTTCCTGCAAACGGACGAAGCACGACCGTGTTTGTCTCGCAACTTGTAACCTATCTGTTGGCGATGTCCCACGGAGGCTGTTTATATGGATTACTAGGCACTATAGAGTTATCTCGATATCAACTTCTCTGAGACCCTTTCGTCAAAAATGATTGCGTTTTGCCCTAACACGTCTCTATTCTAGGGGTGGGATGCAATATATTGGCAAACTTGCTCATAGATTGATTCACACCATATTTTACCAGTTTCAGAATATCTTTTGCGTGTTTAAGAATATTATCGAACTTTTGCTCAATACCCTCATCCCCTATACGAGAGCTTATCTTCACCCACTTCCTCTGCAGTCGAGTAGGTAGGCGTCTCGCTATTACCTCTAGGACGGAACTTGAGTTCATGTCGCTCATGCAATTCATCGAAATCAACGTATTCTTTTAAGTCATCAGATTATCCAAAATCTCAGAGAGTGCCTTCGAGTCATCCTGTAATTGACTACCATTACCTTTAACAGCCTCGAATAATTTCCTTACAATCATCGAAAGTCTTCGAATCTCTGACTCAGTATACTCATAGCCTTAGAGTGTCATATGTTAGTAGGGCATGAACTTACAGCACTGTATAGCACTTGAAGCAACTCCAGTGCAGTACCTCAGTAAATACATTAACTTCATTTCATCATTTTATAAAAAACTACTCAACATGATCTCACACTTCTTTACAAACTGTGGATAGTCAGCTGGGTCTCCGTCGAAACACCGAGGTTCATATTTAAGCATTTTAAAATTCCTATTGTCCCTAGACGGCGAAACATGGACATGAATCTTATCACGCTTAACACCACACACGTCATTGCTATAACACGTAACTAAGCATTGCTTACTTTCCTGCCTGCTACCATGACGCTTTGTCCCTTCTTTGACCCAGGCATTACTTAACTTGACCAAACAGTCCAGTTAACACTTGTCCAAAGAAGACGGGCAGACACGAGGAGAGACGAACAGAAACTATCAGAAACTGTCAATGTCCAGGTCTTGCTGCACTGGACCTCACGCTATCCTCGGAAGACTTTCAGAAACAATGTGCAATAACCAACGCAAAAAACCAGAACACAGTTTGGCGACTGGAGGATCCTGTATTCTTTCGCCAATATGTAACAAACAATAAGGTTATTATGCACAAGGTCTATGAGTAAATGTTATAACAATGAACCACAATAATACTTCTGATAGTTTCTATTCTTCCACTGAACAGCGAACTATGAGACGATGGCTGCTGGATTGATGACTCCGCAAAAATATGGAGAAGCTGGCTTTGAGCAAACAACCATGAACTGATCGTTCAATCCTCAACTACATTGACACGCCTCAAGGTGAAATATGGGGGTGCTCCCGATATATGAAGGTATATATAAATTGAAACGCCAACAGTCATGCACATCTGTAGGTACGTGCGCGGTGACGATGAAAGTGAGTGATTAGTTTTGCATGCATGTTTTGTGGACACGCCAGTAGGGAAGCGAATATGTAAAAATTATCGACTCCTAAGTAGGACATTAATTGTTCACTTTCGTCCAGTAAATATCGAAATCCCTTCAAGCCAAGAAGAAGTTACATTTCCTACTTGATTATTCGCCCCGTCCTTCCGAATCCTCAAATCGATTGCCACGTCCGAGTGACCGTAGAGCTCAGAGTTGGTAATACCCTGGGTGTAGCGTTTGGACTAATTTTTTTCTACGGCTTCAACTAGGGTCTCCAGTTGAGTGCACTTGCTCTCACTCAACGATTTTAGATATAAATTTGACAGCTCGACTACAGGTGATATGTTTCTGAGTGTATAACGTTTCTTCATTCTTTTGGAAACTAACTGCTCTTCTCACAATATCTATATATCCATATTTAACGAGGATTGTACTCTGCCACTGGGAACTACATAGAGCATTCACTTGTGGAATCTACAATCTGGAATCTTCCGATATTTTTTCCACCTAACTGATAAACGAGTTTTATCCTCAGAAAATGCTGTTAAGAAAAGTCTGGTTTTGGATTTTCCCATTTATAGCCATTATAGTTGTTATACTCAGATAATATAAAAACCATTTTGTATCTTCAGAACTTCTTTGGAAATTGGAATGATCCTTGTTTCCGTAACAGCTGATTCTGTCAGACGTGTGAGTGCTGTTAAGAGACCGACAACTAATACTCGCTAATCATCTATAGGCCTTGGTTTCACCGATGATCTTTCACTCCTACTAACACGTGCACCTTAAGTTACGGTATCTGATATACTGTGGAAAGTGATCGACAACCCGGCCCGCAGCAAAAATCAGTAGCAGACATAGAAGGCAAATCTGACAGCACTAACCTCTTCATGCAGCTCCGCGATCCATCGCAAAACATCTGACTAGAATCACCTGTCAAATATTACCTAACCATTAAGCCTCATGGGCTGTTTAAAGGATAATGTCCTCACATAACCCCTTGACTTATAATAACTCAGACAGGGTTTGTTGCCAAACGAAAACTTCATGTCCAAAGGCTTGGAAAATGTTATTTACAGACTGTCAGGATTTGTGCCTTCTCAAAAGTCTGAAAACCGCTCACATTGGGCATCATATATACCTCGCCAACTACAACCCAACATTCCTAAGATAATGTGATGAACTTATATCCGTAATGTTGCTGAGCAGTCAATATCCACAACTCCTGTCGGAACAACTAAAATTCAAAAACCTTCCACACGAGAAGTAAATACCCACAAGCAGTAGAAATCCATTAATTAATGCGTCTAAAGCTTATGTATTTTATTCCCAACAATGACATTGCAGATCAAATGAGATAAACATATCACTGATTTCAAAATAACACATCAATAAACTATAATTCAAGGACTCTGCACACAACAAAGTAATGTACGAAAATTGACTTCAAGCTTTATTTTTTTTCCCAGGCACTTATAACCCATCCACCAAAGACCTGGTTTTTTTGTTAATGCGAAGACAATACTTCTGTATTTCCTGATGTGTTGTACTCACTGACAATATAGCGGATTTTTCCAACTATGCACAAAAATGATTGTACATAAGTGAAAAGGATATTTTATACTATTGCGATTAACATTTATCAAGTGTATGTATAATCTCCAGGGTACATGTTAAACATATTTTGCTATCGATTGTAAATTGTGACTGAATAATATGGTCCTATTTCTGTAACAATTTGATGATGCCAGTAAACTGGCGTCCCTCATGTACTGTATCATGAGAATAAATTTATTCATTTATATTGTGCTTTTCAGTTTTGGGTCTGTTGAGGAAGCGAAGAATTTTCTGGTATCTGGTAAGATAACTGGTCCTTCAACACCTTCAACATCATGGTTGCATATGATATAACACCGTACTAAAACGATGTCGTCCGGGAAAACTGTGTGCCGATAACCCTTATTATAAACCGTCGATGATATTCAGCAAAATGAGCAGTTTAATTATATACCTGATATCAATGTAGTTGAAGATTGAGCGATCAATTGATGGTTGTTTACTCAAAACCAACTCCATATTTTGGCCGGAGTCACCAATACTGCAGTCATCGTTCCATCGTGAGCTCTTCATGGAAGACGGAGAAAAACTATCAGAAGTATTATTGTGACTTATTGTTATGACGTTTATTCTTAGGTTTTGTATACAATAACCTAGGGTTGGCTTTGTATTGGTGCAAGAATAAAAGGCTCTTTAGTCACCAATTTGTGTTCTGTTTTTTGCGTTGGTTATTACGCATATTTCATGAAAGTCTTCCAAGGACAGTGTGAAGTCCAGTGTAGTTAGACCTGGACATTGAAACCTGATGATTGGTTACGTCAGAAATTTTCACATTCACAGACAAACAATAGTCGAATAATATATAAAGACACTTCTACTAACACTGAATGGTAAACATGGATAAGTCAACATCAACCAGCTACACTTGAGTAAGGAGACCACAGTGTACCCAAACTAAATTCCGGACCCTAAGCACGAAGGCTCATTGTTATGCGCACGCCCTTCTAACCCACCTAACAGGAAGTCAACTATGATAGACCTGTAGGGGACTAATATTAGAGTTCACTAACATTCCAAATATAAAAGTAATAATCCAAGTCAGTGGAGTGTTAAATCACAATATATTACCCAAAATGCAGTGACGAGTTATATCAACAAAAAGGATTACTTGGATATAAAGTCTAGGTCCCGGCTACAAATTAATTATATAATCCACAGGCACGTTAATTGTTTGGACTGCGTCTGCTGTAGCTGCTGTGTTCCGGTTGTGGAAATGTGTTCGGTTGAGAGTAGTAGGCTCCTACAATAAATCCGAAGTATACAACACGGTGTGAGTGCAGCAAATAAGCAGAAGTGACCAGGGAGAAGACGAAGTCTCCAACAGCAGAGTGTATTTTTCAATTGTCCACGGAAGTTATGTATATTTCAACAAGAAGCGTTTTAAACAAAAATTATGTACAATATCTCTAATTTCTACAAATAGCCAAAAAGTGTACAATCACATTGTTACGTACTCCACAGACCGAGCTCCTAGAGGTAGACTGAAGCGGTCTCTGGTGGAAACACAATTATACCTGACCACTATTTCCAGCAGAACTAAACAACAAGGTAATCGTCATATTTCTGCAGGTCCATTACGCAAATGCATTTTTAGCCAACCCTCTTTAAGTGTTGTATCAACTAAGTATTATAGGAAACCTCCAAACGTTTGTTACAACAAAAAATAACAGAGGGACAGATCGTGGGGGTGGAACGCTAATTTACAGTGGAGAATCCATGTGTTCAGTTCCATCCAGTACCCAATTGTGTTACAACTCAACGACTTAGTTCGGGTCAAAATGAAATTTGTCAGACCTAAGCGTATATTTATGACTTGTGTGTATCTACCTACGTCATCCAGCTAGAGTTGTGGCGACATATTCAATGTTACAGTTTGATAAACTGCTATAATATTAAAATGAGTGCGAAATTATCAAAAGATATCACTTATGAAAATAGAAGCCGGCACTTGGGTTTGAACGTATGCTTTTAGTAGCGTGCTGATGGCAAGTCCGTGAAGCCGGGAGAATCCTATCGAATACGCAAAAGGGCATTTACTGTTCATTAGATAAAAAAGACGTTGTAAGTCACAAAGAAGATATTGTTCCTACTTGGCTGTTTGTCTCGCCCTATGTCTTCCCCAGTTATCCACCGCCCCTAAGTGATAGTAGGGCTGGACTTATTTATCACGTGCTGTTGAATTCCGCTTGGAAATTTTTTCGCCAATAATTTTTTGAATAAAATTGTGTTATATGTTATCCAGATTGAGGGAAATTCCCTTTTTTGCTAGTTATGTTGGTCTCCGCGTCTTGTGATCTGACTGTGACACATATTTAGTGTAGTAATTCGAACTCAAGAGCAGGCGCAAATTCAAAAACTGGTGGCTGCTGAATACTGAAGGCCTAGCTCTTTGTTGTAAATATATACATCTGACGAACTTTCCTGTCGCGTTCTGCTTCTCACCTCACCCCGTGTGCTTGATATCTGATACTGTCTGTGTTGTTCTATTATAGAACATGGCGAGCCGGCCCAACTCGCGTAAACTAAAGCGCGAAGTGAAGGACTCTGAATCTCCTGCTAATGCCAACGCCTGCGACTCGGAAAATGGTAACAGAGCGCCACCAGTAATGTCATCAACCTCACCGACAACGTCGACGTCCACGCCTGCCCAGATATGATTCAAGCAATGGTCGCAGCGTTCAGAATAGCATTGATGACGTCGGATACACTTTCATCGTCCTCCAACAATAAACCTCAAGTTAAATTCCCAGCACCAGAAAAGTTCGTCCCAGGGGAATCATTCACATTGTGGGAGGAGCAGTGCCGTCGCTATATACAACAATTTGATGAGAAACAAAGAGCTAGTGCTGTAATCTGTTTACTGTCAATACCTGCGTTGAAACGCCTCAAGCTAGCTGGCGTTGACACAGAAGAGACGATGGAAGTAGAGGAGCTATTTGCAGCTATGCGTCGAGCATTTGCGCCGCATACCCATGTTCTTGGGCAGCGGGCTGCTTTTCACGCATGTGTCCAGCAGAGCGGCGAAAGTACAGAGGAATTCCTCTGGCGACTTCAAGAGTTAGCTCCAGTGGCTTTTGAAGGAGACTCCGCAACCGAAATCAGCTCCCGTATTCTCCACCAATTCGAAGAAGGGTTGTTGCACGACGAAGTACGAGAAAGGGTCATCGAAAGCAACCCTACATCGCCCGTGGAGGCTCTACAGGTTGCCAAACAGAAGGAAGCTCTAATTAAGCTTCGTAAGAATCGGCGACCAACAGACGGACCCTATACTCAATCACAATATCAAGAATCGAGGACGCCTCGTGAGCATCGTACGAAACCACATCTTGAGTGGAGGTCCCGATCTTCCCCGAAAGCAAGACAAATTCCACACCAACCACGTCCAAGGCCGGGCTGGATAAACTCTCGCCTCCCAGAAGAGATTGGTGAGTCTCCCTCTTTTTTATCTAATGTCATGCCATTATCAGACGAGCCATATGTAGCTAAGCAACTGCCCACTGTTCTAGTTAAGTTTTATGACAGAACTCTCGTTGGGTTGGTAGACACAGGTGCAGCTCGCACATTGTTGTCCAGCAAATATTGTAATGCTATGGCCAAAACTGCCACACCCCACCTTAACATCCAAACGGCAAATGGGTCTCGCATGAAAGTGGCTGGCGAGCTGTTAGTCTTATGGGAAGGTAAACATGGTCGTATGTGGCATCCGTGTTTGGTAGTTAACGGATTGTCGTGGGATTTAATAATAGGTTATGACCTTCTACGCGGTTGCAACGCGTCAATTGATATTGAATCCCAAAAGCTCACCCTTCTAGGTTCTACATTACTATTTGGAGCAGATATTAATAATACCTGTTTACAGCTGAGTGTGAATGCAATTGATACCGCCCTGATGGAAAGTATGCTAACACAGGTCCCGCGAGAGCACAAAGAGGCGGTACATCGGTTAATGTCCGAGTTTTCGGAGGTCGTATCTTGGTCCTCGACTGACCTGGGAAGAACCACAGCTATCCAACATACTATTGAGACCGGTAGTTGTGCTCCAATACGGCAAACACCTCGCCGAGTCCCAGCTAAGTTTCGTCCGCAACTGGAAAGCATGATTGATGAAATGCTACAGAAAAAAATAATTGCGCCGTCGAACTCACCGTGGGCTCGCCTATAGTGTTAGTTAAGAAGAAAAACGGCACCCTGCGCTTGTGTGTTGATTACAGAAAATTAAACGCAGTGACCCGGAGAGATGCTTACCCATTGCCTAGAATAGATGAGACGTTAGAAGCATTATCAGGTGCCGTCTGGTTTTCCACCCTTGATTTAGCTTCTGGATATTGGCAGGTGGAAGTCCACCCTCGTGATCGGCACAAAACTGCTTTTACTATACCCACCGGTTTATATGAATTCCAGACCATGCCGTTCGGGTTAAGTAATGCACCAGCCACGTTTCAACGACTGATGCACACAGTACTTAAAGGATTAGTCCCACAGGTGTGCCTCGTATATTTAGATGATATTATCGTTTTCAGTCACACCATCGAAGAACACCTTGAGCGACTGCGGATTGTCTTGGAACGTTTGAAGGAGGTGGGACTCAAAGTTCAACCCACTAAATGCCGTTTATTCCGAACCGAAGTCACTTTCTTGGGGCATGTTGTCAGTGCACAGGGCGTTCATAGCGATCCTGAAAAAGTTGCAGCAGTCAAAGAGTGGCCCGTACCTAAATCCGTGAATGAGTTACACAGTTTTCTAGGGTTGGCCTCTTATTACCGCCGGTTCGTGAGAAATTACTCAGAGATCGCTAGCCCCCTAACGAGTTTGACTAAGAAAAATATTCCCTTCGTATGGACAGAGGATTGTGACCGTGCTTTCCAACAGCTGAAAGATTCATTATGCTCGGCGCCCATTTTAGCATTCCCAGATACATCACCAACGGCTGGTAAATACATCTTGGACACGGACGCTAGTCACACATCCATCGGAGCCGTGTTATCTCAGGTCGGTGGGGATGGCAAAGAACATGTTATCGAATATGGCAGCCGCACGCTGAGCCGTGCAGAGAAGAACTACTGCATCACCCGTAAAGAGATGTTGGCCGCTGTTACCTTCGTTCGTAAGTACCGACCCTATCTACTTGGTAAACCGTTTGTTTTGCGAACGGATCACAAAGCTCTTCAGTGGTTGCAAAATTTCAAAGACCCTGAAGGACAGACAGCAAGATGGCAGGAATACCTTCAGGAGTATGACTTCGAATGTGTACACCGTCCTGGCAAGCAACATGCCAATGCTGACGCGCTATCCAGGCGCTCTTTCAGACCGCACGGAGACTGCCCGTCTTGCGAGAGTATTGATATTTGTGCTATTTCGTTGGCAGGTCTAAGCAGAGAACAGTGGGCACACATCCAAGCTACTGACGATGAGACTGCACTCCTTTATCATGCCCTGTCGAATCAGACTGGTAGGCCAGTTGAAGCTGATGTGAAAGGGAAGAGCTGGGAAACCAGATGTTTGTGGGCCTTATGGGATCAGTTAGTACTAGTGAATGGTATCCTGTGTGTTCAACCCGGCCCCAACTACTTGAGAAGAGTCGTAGTCCCTCAGTCGTTTGTAACAGCAATTCTGGAGACTATACATTATGATTTGGGACACGCTGGAATTAATAAAATGTTGCAAGCAGTTACCCAACGCTACTGGTGGCCTCGCCAACGGCGCGACGTCCGGGACTTTGTCCAAGGGTGTGCAACATGTGGCAAAGTAAAGAATCCACAGAGGAAACCCCGGGCGCCACTTACTAATATGAAGGCTGGATATCCTAACGAAATAATTGGCGTCGACATCATCGGACCTTTACGTGAAACCACACGTGGAAATAAGTATATCTTGGTTATGGTTGATTATTTTACGAAATGGTGTGAAGCTGTACCACTTCAGCGAATTGATGCCCCTACTGTAGCCAAAGCTATATTCGACTGTTGGATTGCCCGTTGGGGCGCACCAGAGCAATTGCACTCTGACCAAGGAACCAACTTCGAAAGTATCGTGGTTAGAGAATTGTGCCATCTATTTGGAATTAAAAAGTCAAGAACCACCGCGTACCACCCCGAAGGCAATGGGTTAGTAGAGCGTACCAATCGAACCCTAAAATCATTACTACGCCTATTCTTAGAGAGGGAGGCTGAATCAGCCTGGGACATCATGTTACCAAGATGCTTGTTGGCCTACCGAGGAAGCACGCACATGTCTACGGGAAAGACACCACACCTGTTATGGACTGGCCGCGAGTTACGCCTGCCTAGTGATACATTGGTTATGCCCCGGTGGGATGATCCGCTAACTACATCGGAAATGGTAATAAGGTTGCGAGGAGACGTCGCCAGGTATCATAGCTATGCACGCGAAGAACTCCAGAGAGCACAAGAACGACAGAAACGTTACTACGATAGAAAGCAGTGGGGAACACCATTCAAAATAGGTGATAAGGTGTGGCTACGTCAACCAGCGACTGACAACTGGAGTCGACGCAAAGCTCAAGCACAATGGGCAGGCCCATACGTGGTGTACCGCAGAGTAACTGACAATACCTACGAAATCCAAGAAGACAACAACAACCCTCAGAAAATGATAGTGCACTTCAACCGTCTGAAACCGTGTAGACCAAGCAGACAGGCACCGAGGAGAACCCGCCTTATCTCGATAACCATAATAACCATGTGTCTCTTTCTCTTGTAGGGACGATTTCGAGGCGGGGAGACCGAACCACTGAAGTCGCTGGGGACAGCTTTTTGGAACCGAGGGGGTCGTGTAGTAATTCGAACTCAAGAGGAGGCGCAAATTCAAAAACTGGTGGCTGCTGAATACTGAAGGCCTAGCTCTTTGTTGTAAATATATACATCTTTTGAACTTTCCTGTCGCGTTCTGCTTCTCACCTCACCCCGTGTGCTTGATATCTGATACTGTCTGTGTTGTTCTATTATATTAGCATATTGGTTGAAATAATTAATGTTTCAGGCGGAGTGTATTAAAATACCGGTGTAATAAGGAAGATAGGATAGTTAGAGGGTAATGCCACTTACACAAATCGTTTACTCCATGTAGAAGCTGCACCTTTTGGCATAGTATCATTCAATGAAGACTTCATGTCTCAGGATATCAATACTGCCTATTTTCGTGTGAAGAACAGTGTTTTTTAACAAAATAATTCTCTCGGTACTTGGAAATCACCTGCAAATGCTATCACAATCGTTTATGGGAACCTAAGTTGTCATTTACATGTGCTTTTCACTTTATCTGTGGTTGGACAGGAATTATGGTAAGTTGAAAGTTTGTCCCTAAGCGGATTTCATATATATTAGCACTGGTTGGTGCAGTGTGCTATGGTTTATGTGAATTAAATGTACAAAAATATCTCAACTTTAATAATATTGTGCCATTGTCTACTTAACTGACTGATAGGATAACAAACGAAGGTGGTTGTCACGATTATTGCAAGTACAGTGCAGTGGAGAAGGCAATTACTCGTTTAAATTTCCTTGCTGTTCCAATTAATGCACTAAATCATTACACGGTATGATTATACGCATGAGTCGTGGTGATTATGAGAACTGAATCTATTCAGCTTTATTAACGTTATTATGAATCTATTGTCTGTTTTACAATTTCCACTGGCTATACTTAATGCTGCAGTATTTTTGATCACCAATAGTGGAGATGAATTTCCCCTGAGATTTCCATTTAGACAAAACAGTACAGATGCGCTATGACGATTGAATTTTCTAGTTTGCATTATATGACATTATTATCCTCATTAACACAACAGGCCTGTGTACTTTACAATAGTTGAAGTGTTTCACTGTGTTGTTAGCACTGTGCATAGCTGTCTAGAGTTGAGGCATGTTCATCTTATATTTGATGCCTTTAGTCTCCTAAATATGAAAGAGTGATTTCTGTAGGATTCACAAAACCTTGTGGACTAGACATTACTGAGATTGTGGATTAATTTCTAAGTTACGCATTTGCAATACTTCCTTTAATGTAAACATATTTAGTGTGAAGTTGATCTGCAAACAATCTTAATATGAGAAAGACGCCTCAACAGTATGAATGTTTCAGATATTGTCTTCAAATTTGCGTATAATCCTCTAATACAGGAAAACATATGATGTCTATTTATGTATACGGCGTCAACATAAAAATCAGCTGTAGACTACAAATACATTTATCTGTATGAGATATTACTTAGTATTGACAGAATCATTGTATTCATGGTATACGTTAATATGTAGAATTATCTTATCCATGCCTGTACAATAGGTATGTTCCTGCATAAACAGGAAGGAATATATTATTATTATTAAAACAATATTTATGCATGCCTATACAATTGGTGTACCCCACATAGCTAGGGGAAAAAAATGTACTTTATTATATTATCTTTACTAAATATGCTTATCAATATTATGTGTAAATTATCGAATTGATGATGCCTGTAAACTGGCGTCCCTCATGTAAAAAATGAGAATATATATTATTATTATTATTATTATTATTATCTCTTGTAACTTCATGTTATGCTAAATCTTACATGTACTTTATTTTTTCAGGTATACGGAGGTTGTCGAATATGAAATCAGCGGAAACATCATTCGGTCAGACTAACTTTAATACCCTTCATCAGAATTTTCTTTTGTAAATTAATCAAATGTTTAATATACTCTTGATTACTTCTTCCTGTAGACTTCTTCAATTCCTCGCTATACTATGTGCTTTTGTAATAAGTGAATTAGGAATAATAAACGCTAAGCTTAGTTAGTGGGATGGAGATTTACTGTTGTATTATGAGACTGTTACTTTAGTCATGAATAGGATTTCGTGTCTGTTTCTACACAATAGCACATTGTAAAAGCTAAGTGGGATTTAGCAAGTTGAATAATAATTCTGTACTGCTGAATGCGCTAAAGTCTCCTTATCTAGCCAGTTGCAAGTCTGTATACTGTTAAACGCGAAGTATGTGGTACAAGTAAATATAGTAACTTAGGCTTGATAGCTGCTTCACCAATCTGTTAATAAGCGGTGACATCATCAAATAGACTGTTCACTTGACAATGAGCTAAGAAACAATTTTTATTTATTTCTAATATGCCGTTGAATCATAGGTTGTTATCTAATATCCATCATTTCTATGATCAACAACTGCGGTATTTGCATATCTACTTATGGACATTAAATACCTTACGCCTTCATGCATCTAATTACCTCCAGTATTCCCTATTCATTTGATGTATGTACACTAAACAAGTCTTTCGTAAATTCTCTCACAAATGCCAAGGTTTCTGGTGTCACAGGTGTTAATAATAGTTGCTTCCTTGGTTTCAATGTAAATGACGTATATACGAACTAAGGAAAAGTTACTCTTACTTAATATTCAACCTTCACTTAAAGCCTTTAACGATCCCAAACAATTCTCCTATAAACACAGTAGACGTACTTTAGATGCAGCTGCAGTCTTGCATCACAATATTTTCTCCAGTATAGATAATGGGGCTAAATTCGCTGGACCTTCCTAGATTACACATCTGCTTTCGACCCAGTACCTAGAGATATTCTGTTAAATAAGCTTGCTGAAACTCAAAATGAGTGTTGTATTGTTAAATATACTGTGCTGTACTAAGATGAACAGCTCTCTATTAAGAGTCAGAAAATGCTCTTAAACTAAATCCTTCGAAATGCCAGACTGTTATTTTCAGTTTCCGTTGTAAAAGGAAGTTAGGTGAAGGTGTTAATTCCTATGACCATTGCGAAATTGATAATAGTGATATAGAAATCAAGTCTGACTTTAAATATCTCGGACTAATTCATCACAGCGTGTTGGCCCTAAATGCATGCCACATGCAGGCATAATGTTTAAGAGCTAGGTATGAAAATCAAGGTAAACGCTTGTACAGTACATTCATTATTTACAAAACTAACTCGTATGTAAGAACCACGTTTGATCAGTTATACAACGTTTAATACATTTAGATACAACTAACCTACGATGCTTACTTCTATGACGTATTACCTAAAGCTGCCTTAATATAGTTTCTGCTGAAGGTAATCTCCTATAGCTACTACCTTAGTGGGCAACTTAACGTTATATTTGAATAACGAAGCAAAAGTGGAAATTCTGAGAACTTTCGTGGTGAAAAGATCGTCTCCTACTCCAAAAAATTAAATATACCCTAGTCTCCACAAAAACGTTCAGAGGTATTCAACCTATCACCTCAAACGATTCACTATTTACAGTCATTTAAAGGGTAAAAATAAATTTACCGATGGCAGCTTGCTTATGATTTCTAGATATCATAATGTACTATGGGGAAAACGCTATATCCGCGCGGTTATAACAGTCAGATGCGCGAAATTAGTCCGAAACACAACAACCACGATTCTCAGTCACAAAACATCCTACTTCGCTACCTAATCGTATAATCGTATCAACGGATGTGTTGCCAAAGAAAAGAAGACTACTGGTTCAAGGAAAATTTATTTAGTTTTCTAAAAGTCATGGACATCTGTGTTTATAGTTACGAAAAAATCACAAATTCGAGGAAGCCACCATTCGTAAATTACAAACCGAAAAGTTAATCTTGCTAATTAATGTCTTACCTTTAACTGGGATAGTTCGTACACTCACCAGATCACCATATTTTATCCGCTTTGCCAAATATCAAATGGATGTTAACATTGGCTGTCAATGGAATTGAAGACTGAACGATAAATTTATGGTTGTTTGCTCAAAATCAACTTCCCCAATTTTCGCGGAGGCATCAATACGACAGTCATCGTCTCATTGGTCGCTGTTCAGAAAGAAGTAAGCAATAAACCGTCACAAGTAATATTGTGATTTATTATTGTAATATTTGTTCACAGGCCTAAATAGAAATATTTTTTATATGTTGGTGTTGCAATAAAGAATTCTCAAGCGGCCAGTAGGTGTTTTGGTTTTTTCGTCCGTTATTACTAAGCGTTTCTGAAAAACTTCAAGGAACAGCGTGGGCTCGAGCGTAGCAAGAGCTGGGCATAAACGGTTTATGAGACGTGATTGACAGTTTCTGACGATGGAAGCATTTCTGACGGGTTCAGATAGCTGGTGACAGTTTGGATATTCACCACTCATCATTCCTGGTGCCGTTCAAGTCCTCTTTGAACAAGCAATATCTGGAACGTATTTGGAATTGGGTCAAGTTCAACAATGCCTGGGTCAAAGAAGGGACAGAGTGTCTTGGATGCAAACAGGATAGTAAGTCATTGTGACTTGTCTGTTAATTGTAACGATGTGTCTGATGTTCAAAATGACATGGTTGATGTTACTGTTTCGCCGTTCAGGGATAATAGGAACATCAAACTCCCTAAATTTGAACCACGGTGTTTCGACGGAAACCCGGCTGATTATTTACAATTTGTAACGGAGTTTGAGATCATGCTGAGTTGTTTTCTATTAAGTGATGAATTGAAGTTAATGTATTTGATGAGGCATTGCACTGGAGATGCTTCAAGAGCTATACAGTGCTGTAAGTTTATGAAGCCAAAAGAGGGCTACTACGAGGCTATGAGCATACTACGTCAAAGGCTTGGAAGACCTTCGATGATTGCAGGGAAATTATTCGAGGCTGTTAAGGGTAATGGTGGTCAATTACAGGATGACTCCCAGGCACTCACTGAGTTTTTGGATAATTTACTGATTTACAAGAATGCATTGATTTCGATGAATTGCATGAGTGACCTCAACTCGAGTTTTATACTAGAAGTAATAGCAAGACGCCTACCTACTCGACTGCAAAGGAAGTGGGTGAAGATAAGCTCCCGTTTGGCGGATGAGGGTATCAAGCCAAAATCTGATGATATCCTGAAACTAGTAAAAGATAGTGTCAATCAATCTATGAGCAAGTTTGCCAGTATATTGAATCTCATCCCTAGAATAGAGCAGTCTGAGAGCAAAATGCAATCATTGATGACGAGTAGGCCTCAGAGAGGTGGATATCGAGAAGGCTGCATGATGTCTGGTAATGCATATAGACCTAATGAGTGTAACAGGTTTCGTAGTACATCCTCAACAGATAAGTTACAAGATGCAAGACAAACACGGTTGTGTTTTACGCGTTTGCAAGAGGTGCATACAAAGGTGAACTGTGAACCAGTGAGCAAGTTCAGTGATAAGCTAAATGTAAACTCCAGGCCTGACTCCGAATTGTGTGACGATAACGGTGAGGTCAAGAAGTCTGTAGTTGCAACTCGTAAGCCATTGTTGAATAGAGTGTCACAGCATAGAGTTATTGCTTCAGAGTGCAGTTCTGACTCCACAAGTTTACAAGGTATTACTAGGCAGAGTGAAGGTATGAAATCTTTAGCGACTTGTGAGGAAGAACCCAAATCATCTACTGCTGTTATTAAAGAGTTTGAAAATGATGAAGTCGACCAGATAGATGATGGTAAATTGAATATTTGTGATAATGATCATGATAGTGCAGATTTGTCCTTAATTGATCATGATGAAATGAGGGGAATGCCTACTACTGCTAAGTTAAATAAAGATTCTGTGCAACTACAACGTGAAGTAGGATTGAATGCAGTTGCAGAAGGTATGGATACTTGTGAGACCGTCAGTGTAATTGATCAGCGTGTAGCCTACCTATCATCAGATGCTAGTGCTAAACCTGAGCTGATAGTGAAAGACAGTAGTGGTGGTGGTCTTGCAGGTAGACAAATTTCTGAAAGCCGAGCAACAACAGCTTCTGATCCACCGCTAACTTCATCAACTGATATCAATCAGTCGTCGTTGGTGTTGTCATCCACAATGAAAAAGACGCCCATCAACTCAAGTATCTTGTCCAATGACTATCATAGTATTGGTGCATTTGAAAAGACGAAAGATATTGGTCAGTTTAGTGAGGATAAGCCAAGTGTAAACGAGAGAGTAATTGTTAAACTGAATTGCATGAATAAAGGCATTTCTAGTTTCTAGTTACTTTTTGAATGCTATTATCTTTGGTGTAAATTACTCAGTGCCTACGCTTGGTTGACCAGATACGTCGTGTGTTTGTTCGTCATCTATGTTCTACGATACAATTGCATGAGCGTGTTACCGTTCAGATTTGAGGATATAGCTGATAGGAGGAAGTCAGCAAATGAACTCTGCGATGATTTTCCAACCTAGGGCGTCAACCTGAGAAGGGTTGTAGGCGTACTGCTGTAAGTCCTACAGTTCTTCAAGGGTAGTTTGTCGTGCCAGAATCCACAACATTTAATGTAGTGATTGTACATATGTTTGTGTTAAATAATTGTGTGAGTTCCAATTATTGCAATTGTTGGTTAATCTTGTTTGTGTCCGGACATTCCACAACTTACAGTCGTCAACCTGTGAAGGGTTGTAGGTGTACTGGTGTAAGTCCTGCAATTCTTCAAAGGAATTCCACCTAGACATGATCCGCGAGGTTATTTGTACTGTTTGTGTATACGTGTGTTGTGTCTTCTCAATTTGTGATTTTGGATTCATTGTGTTTACTCGTTGTTTTCGTACCTTAATGTTATTGCGTAATTTTGTTAAAATTTTCGTCGTGATTACTTCTGAAGTTGTTTCTTGTCTTCTACATCCGTGAATGAATTGATTGATGTTAAGGACAGCAGATGGGGCGTATACGCCGGAGAGGCTATTGCAGAGACTGAAATACATACGGAGATAATTGTTAGCTGCGGTCCCACACGCCGGGGAGAAAGAGTGTAAACGACTGAGGCTCGCATACGTCACCGTTACTAGAACTGAGGCAGAATGAGTGACAAGCGATTTCAGTGGTAATTGGTAGTGAGTAGATAAGAGGATGTGCGTAGAGTATCATGGGTTGGTGCTATGGTCACGTTGCATTCTGCAAGAGTCATTCTAGCAAGTGGTGGTTGTGTTGCAAGATGTCAAGAGGATACCTTTATCTGGAGGCGCAGGTCGTCATTGATGTGTGAGATTGTGCTGTTGGTATGCTTGTGGTGTGTTGGCCTTTCTGTTTGTTTTCCATTTCAGCTCTGTCCATGTGACCCAGGTTCTCGCAATGGCATTCAAGTCAACGTGTATTGGTCGTGAAGAAAAAAAGGGATGGATCCGTATTTTGCCGGGGAGTGTCAATGTAGTTGAAAATTGAACGATAAATTCATGGTTGTTTGCTCAAACCCAACTTCCCCAGTTTTCGCGGAGGCATCAATACGACAGTCATCGTCTCATCGGTCGCTGTTCAGAAAGAAGTCAGGCCAAAACTGTCAGAAGTAATATTGTGATTTATTATTGTAATATTTGTTCACAGGCCTAAATAGAAATATTTTTTATATGTTGGTGTTGCAATAAAGAATTCTCAAGCGGCCAATCGGTGTTTTGGTTTTTGCGTCCGTTATTACTAAGCGTTTCTGAAAAACTTCAAGGAACAGCGTGGGCCCGAGCGTAGCAAGAGCTGGGCATTAACGGTTTATGAGACGTGACTGACATTGGCTCTATTACGGCAGTCCCAGTTCGTGTATTTGGATCTAGTAAACTAAACAATAATGAGCATAATTAACACTTAACTTTAAGGGTTTTGTTTCTTTCAGTTCCCCAAAATACACACGAGCACAACAGATTCATACGTTTCATGCGGCTCAACCTCGTTTGACTTAGATTCTCTCTCAATATATTTCTTTCTAAATGATAGCAGACACATTGATGGTATATTCACATTCTCAAAAAGCTTCAAAGCTTCTTCAGCTTAAACCCTGGTTCTTAATTCTCCAGGATTATGTTCTTTGAAAACCTTGCTAATATCAATCTTGATCGTGCTCTCTTCATCAGATTTACCGGTGGATATTTGCATGCTGTGGTCACGAACGTGAAAGACATTAGTTTTCCAGATTTCTACATGCTGGCGAAATACAAAACTAGCGTCCCAGGAGTGCGAACGCTCAAATGACCTTGAACGCATGCTAGTCGTTGGGTAACGGCTCCTGTCATTATCATAGCTGATATATCAACCCTATTCATCAAATAAGGAGCAAGTTTCACCCAGATAACACTTTGAATTACTGTTTGGACAATGTGTTAACATCTCGTTAGGGTTAGGATAGGGGTTAAGGCGAGTATTGTGGTTAGGGTTAGGGATACGGTCACAATTGGAATTAGGGTTAGTTTTACGACAGGATAAGGATTGTCATTTGGGTTAGGATTAAGGTTAGGGACAGCGTGAAATTAAGGGTTAGGGTCAGGATTAAGGCTAGGGTTGCGATTAGGAATAGATTTGTCGTTTATTTCAACTTGTTTTATTATCCTTATTTCCCTTGTATGTAGTCGCCAATACTCTTACTGGAACCATAGTAACTAAACCGAGGGCTGAGGAGAGGACTACACAGCAACAGAAGAGAGATGAACCATTCCCAAAACAGCACACCTTCAGTCACTTTGGTGAATACATCTACAGAAACTAGTCCAAATCAGCAACTGATACTCTTCATCGCAACTGGAACGTATTTTCAAGTCATATCAGAGAAGTATAATCCGTTTAATGTGTTTTCATGCATTTTCTTGTGAATATACGTCATTTTTCGTGCAAAAATTCCTCATTTTTATGATTGGCTGCCTGAAGGTCACTCGCGCGTTCGCACCTCTTGGGATGCTATTGTTGAACTTCGCCTACATGTTAAATAACCAAATGAGCCGGCACCAAAACCTGCAACCAACAAACGGACTGGAAACAACTGCTTCTGCCAGGGAAACATCTTCATGTGCATGATTTCCAAAACTCCTACACAGTACCAATTCATTAACAGCTGAAAACCAACTAAAACACAGAAAGCCGCATAAATGCAAGGTATGAAACAATTACACCGAAATGAATGCACTGACCTGGTAGTGAAAACTTTCGAAATCAAAGAAATAATTCATTTTAACGGCAATGGAAACAAAAAGTGAGGTGAAACGCAACATTTGTGAACAATACGCAACAAGATAAGTCGTGTATAACGGCAGGATAAACGGAACAACAAATACGTACACGAACAGCTACAGAACTGCGATCCAACATGGCCCACTAACATGGACGAAAATGACCTTTAAGCGTCTCACTCCACCAATGACCTTGATAAGTTACGGATAATTTCAGTCGATATTAGTGTTGTTAATGGAAGTGAACAGTGAACGTTGGTTCATTGATCTCGGTCGCCATTGGTGGGCAACTCGAAGGCGCGAATAGTTCGATCGCGTACAAGTTCGACGAAGACGAACGAAAACGAATAAAAGTACATGATAATTTCGTATAAAAAATTTGTTTATAGGCTTGTATTATTCTACACTTTAATTGCCAAACAATATATCTTCTTTCTCACAATACTGGTGTTTTGGAGTTAAAGTCGAAGAAAGTACATAGTAATTATCGGTTCGGAGCGTTTTCATGGAAATAGGAACTTAGGTTTAAGCTCCTTGAAAAGTGTTGTCTGGGTCCCACAACAGTCAATCTTCCCATCACTTAGAAAATTATTGGAGATGGTTTCAACATGCCAGAGGCATGACGGCTGTCACTTCGAGGACATTCCGGATATGTCAATCCTCCGAACTTCATCTTCACAGGAGGGTAGATATGACATGGAGATTCACCCACCAGATCCACAAATATCCTAGATCTTGTATTCACAAAGATCGTGGCACCGTAAACCGTATATGTTGGAAATGAATTTCAGGCATAAACCATAAAATGGCGGTGTGTTCTTTTAGCATCTCTCCTGAAACAATACACAGAAATGAAGCTGACAAGATACCTGTAAAATTATACACACTTACAGATCGTGATTTCAGCTGGCATCTATGTAGAGGCTCTAACTGGGACTCGTACCTATCGAATGAGCCCCCAGAGGCAGTTCCCGAAAATTTTTATCACACTATAAAGTAAATTCATTCTGTCATTGAGCCTAAGAAGATTCTCGGCTTCAAATTACCTCAAAGCGATTGTATTCCGGCATCGTTAGTGAGAAGTATACGAAAGCACTCAATAAAATACTATAGATATTATGATTTATCATCAATAATTGCCACCATTTCTGTTTCCACTAGAATTCAAGAGTTGAAAAATATAAGCCTCAGAAACAAAGAAATGCGAACCATTCAGCCACTGCGTAATTCAAAAGATATAGCCAAACTTTTCAAAAGTAGTTTAGCGAACTCTGAAGTAGCCTATCCAAAAATAATGTACTCAGACGGCATATTGCAAGAGTGCTGAAGTGATATTCAAACCGTTTGATAAGCACTTTATCAGACTATACACCTTGTTAATGCGAAGACAACATTTCTATATCTCTTTATGTGTTACACAAACAGACTTTATAGCAGACTGTTCCGACTGACTTCAACGTCAGATATAACAACCAAACTGTAAATTCATCATAAATCAATTATGTGTAATTTATATAATAACTTATCCATGCTTGTACAATTGGTATGTTCCTGCATAAACAGGAAGAAATATATATTATCGCGTCATGGACTTCCCACGTGTAACAGAAAAATGTATGTGTAAATACTTTTCACTGCACAAGAGACCGAAAATGCTATCGCGAACCCTAAGCTTACTAACAATCCTGGGCCTGATTTTTGTTATTATATTATTTAACCCACAAAAAGTTTTATCCACTATGTTATCTCTGCGCACATCATATAGCGCCGCCCTGATAATATTCCATCTTTCCTGTTGAAAAGGGGTGGTGAGGACATACCCATTATCCTCCTAAATTTTCTCATCTGTCCTTAAGTAATAGCAGTCACCCAGATAGCTGGAAACCATTGTTTATGGCCCCTAGGCACAAAGTGGGACCAACTTCCAATATCGAAAACTACCGATCAACCAATACCACGTCAGTAGTTTCCAGGGTAGTGGAAGAAGTCGTATAGGAAGACATTGCTTCGCACATCCAGCTTCGTAAAGTGTGTAATCCAGAACAACCAGGCTTCTTGAAAACTCGATTATGCCCCACCTGTCTACTTGACTAGTTTGATGATATTACTGTTAAGCGTGATCATGGTATGCTAGTCACAACTCTCTTCATCCACTTCAAAAAGGTATTTGATAAAGTCCTACGCACCAATTCTCAATCGAATGTCGTACGGGTTACAAGATCCCCTGTGATTTTGGCTCAATTCTTTCTCGGAAGACAATTTCTAGGTTGTGAAATTCTCAAATAATTACTCTACTCCCAGACCCATAAAAAGTGGTTTGATTCGTGTTAGTGCACCAGGACCACTGCTTCTCGTAATTTACATTAACGATATCTGCAGTGTAATCAAGCTGCAGACGACCTTAAGATTTTCTGCAGCTTCCCCTATTGGCCCTGAAGGAGGGGTTCACAAGTATTCGGGACGATATGATGGATTATATAACTGGACCAATGCCTGTCAACTTCCACCCAATCCTGATATATATGGTATCCTATGCTTCAATTAATCTCACTCTAATTTCAGGTTACACCTAGGTGTCTTTTTCCACCAAACCCTTAACACCATAAAAGATCTAGGCGTGACCTACTTACGAAACTTACCATTTAGTCAGTGCATAAGTCACTTGTTTTCAAATAGCGAAAACTTAAACCAAAACATTTTCACAATTGGCACCAAGGTTTTCTCATACAAAGTGATGGTTCACCTGGCACTTGAATACTGCACAGTCATTAGCCAAATGCATGGGTATCCAAGGATGCATATTAAAAATATTCATCAAAGCTTCACACGACGTCTGTTACAAAAACTTACTTACGCGGATAAGTGCAAAAATTGCTGACTCCAGCCACTACAGTTTGGACCCCTGAAACTCAGCCTAACTTCTCTCCTTCGCCTTTTTCACTGCCAAATCAAAGACAGTAACCAAGTCGCCCTCAGCGATGCAACCATATTTATCTATCTCTATCCATAACACGGTAACGGACACAGCTGCGTTCACGTTTCTTCAAAATACAGTATAGTGAACTGTGGAACGAACTTCTGCACAAAGTAAGTAGTCGCCGTGCAATCTGCAACTGAATTACAATGCCTTCTTAGTGAGTTCCTGTCGAAAAAGGATCTACTTATCCATACTTCACCCGCACTGCAATACTCCCAATTGACGGAAATTCATTTGCCCAGCTATCATACCGCCTCCAAAATGTGTAAAAACTTACGCAGCTTTTCTCTTGGTGCTTGACTTTAAGTTGGCTCATTCAGCCTCTTTGGAATCTAACCAACATTTCATCAAACATGTTTACGGAGTCATAAGGCTATTTACAATTGTCCCGAGCGTGTAGTCCTAAAGTGGTTGTAGTATTTGCAATATTTGTATAATATGCAAACTAGTACTTAACAATGTCTAAAGTATATCATATAAAAGTGATCATGAAAACTCAACGATATTAGGCCCAGTCAACCAACTATTTTCCTAAAGTTCATTCAACCTACATTCACCCCCTTATCGTACCACTATTTGTTTCACTCTCTTCAGCATATTATGACTTGATTTGCTCTAGTACTCTAAACTCCTACACCTTTTGCCTTTTAAAACGTTTTAATTACTACTTATGTGGTGGAGTTTAACCAACTCACTGATTGTTTCTTCCCTGTAATCTCTAAAACGTTGGGTCAGTGTAATTATTTCCAGAAGCTATTATGTTAGCAACCATCCCCCTTAGTATTTTACATATATACATGTATAATTAGTATAAAATGCTGTACAACATTTGTGTTGAAATAACAACATTCAGTCAATAGTAACCCTGTCAATGTAGTTGAAGATTGAACGATCAATCCATGGTTGTTTGCTCAAACCAAATTCCCTAATTTTCGCGGAGACATCGATACACCAGTGTAGTAATTCGAACTCAAGAGCAGGCGCAAATTCAAAAACTGGTGGCTGCTGAATACTGAAGGCCTAGCTCTTTGTTGTAAATATATACATCTTTTGAACTTTCCTGTCGCGTTCTGCTTCTCACCTCACCCCGTGTGCTTGATATCTGATACTGTCTGTGTTGTTCTATTATAGAACATGGCGAGCCGGCCCAACTCGCGTAAACTAAAGCGCGAAGTGAAGGACTCTGAATCTCCTGCTAATGCCAACGCCTGCGACTCGGAAAATGGTAACAGAGCGCCACCAGTAATGTCATCAACCTCACCGACAACGTCGACGTCCACGCCTGCCCAGATATGATTCAAGCAATGGTCGCAGCGTTCAGAATAGCATTGATGACGTCGGATACACTTTCATCGTCCTCCAACAATAAACCTCAAGTTAAATTCCCAGCACCAGAAAAGTTCGTCCCAGGGGAATCATTCACATTGTGGGAGGAGCAGTGCCGTCGCTATATACAACAATTTGATGAAAAACAAAGAGCTAGTGCTGTAATCTGTTTACTGTCAATACCTGCGTTGAAACGCCTCAAGCTAGCTGGCGTTGACACAGAAGAGACGATGGAAGTAGAGGAGCTATTTGCAGCGATGCGTCGAGCATTTGCGCCGCATACCCATGTTCTTGGGCAGCGGGCTGCTTTTCACGCATGTGTCCAGCAGAGCGGCGAAAGTACAGAGGAATTCCTCTGGCGACTTCAAGAGTTAGCTCCAGTGGCTTTTGAAGGAGACTCCGCAACCGAAATCAGCTCCCGTATTCTCCACCAATTCGAAGAAGGGTTGTTGCACGACGAAGTACGAGAAAGGGTCATCGAAAGCAACCCTACATCGCCCGTGGAGGCTCTACAGGTTGCCAAACAGAAGGAAGCTCTAATTAAGCTTCGTAAGAATCGGCGACCAACAGACGGACCCTATACTCAATCACAATATCAAGAATCGAGGACGCCTCGTGAGCATCGTACGAAACCACATCTTGAGTGGAGGTCCCGATCTTCCCCGAAAGCAAGACAAATTCCACACCAACCACGTCCAAGGGCGGGCTGGATAAACTCTCGCCTCCCAGAAGAGATTGGTGAGTCTCCCTCTTTTTTATCTAATGTCATGCCATTATCAGACGAGCCATATGTAGCTAAGCAACTGCCCACTGTTCTAGTTAAGTTTTATGACAGAACTCTCGTTGGGTTGGTAGACACAGGTGCAGCTCGCACATTGTTGTCCAGCAAATATTGTAATGCTATGGCCAAAACTGCCACACCCCACCTTAACATCCAAACGGCAAATGGGTCTCGCATGAAAGTGGCTGGCGAGCTGTTAGTCTTATGGGAAGGTAAACATGGTCGTATGTGGCATCCGTGTTTGGTAGTTAACGGATTGTCGTGGGATTTAATAATAGGTTATGACCTTCTACGCGGTTGCAACGCGTCAATTGATATTGAATCCCAAAAGCTCACCCTTCTAGGTTCTACATTACTATTTGGAGCAGATATTAATAATACCTGTTTACAGCTGAGTGTGAATGCAATTGATACCGCCCTGATGGAAAGTATGCTAACACAGGTCCCGCGAGAGCACAAAGAGGCGGTACATCGGTTAATGTCCGAGTTTTCGGAGGTCGTATCTTGGTCCTCGACTGACCTGGGAAGAACCACAGCTATCCAACATACTATTGAGACCGGTAGTTGTGCTCCAATACGGCAAACACCTCGCCGAGTCCCAGCTAAGTTTCGTCCGCAACTGGAAAGCATGATTGATGAAATGTTACAGAAAAAAATAATTGCGCCGTCGAACTCACCGTGGGCTCGCCTATAGTGTTAGTTAAGAAGAAAAACGGCACCCTGCGCTTGTGTGTTGATTACAGAAAATTAAACGCAGTGACCCGGAGAGATGCTTACCCATTGCCTAGAATAGATGAGACGTTAGAAGCATTATCAGGTGCCGTCTGGTTTTCCACCCTTGATTTAGCTTCTGGATATTGGCAGGTGGAAGTCCACCCTCGTGATCGGCACAAAACTGCTTTTACTATACCCACCGGTTTATATGAATTCCAGACCATGCCGTTCGGGTTAAGTAATGCACCAGCCACGTTTCAACGACTGATGCACACAGTACTCAAAGGATTAGTCCCACAGGTGTGCCTCGTATATTTAGATGATATTATCGTTTTCAGTCACACCATCGAAGAACACCTTGAGCGACTGCGGATTGTCTTGGAACGTTTGAAGGAGGTGGGACTCAAAGTTCAACCCACTAAATGCCGTTTATTCCGAACCGAAGTCACTTTCTTGGGGCATGTTGTCAGTGCACAGGGCGTTCATAGCGATCCTGAAAAAGTTGCAGCAGTCAAAGAGTGGCCCGTACCTAAATCCGTGAATGAGTTACACAGTTTTCTAGGGTTGGCCTCTTATTACCGCCGGTTCGTGAGAAATTACTCAGAGATCGCTAGCCCCCTAACGAGTTTGACTAAGAAAAATATTCCCTTCGTATGGACAGAGGATTGTGACCGTGCTTTCCAACAGCTGAAAGATTCATTATGCTCGGCGCCCATTTTAGCATTCCCAGATACATCACCAACGGCTGGTAAATACATCTTGGACACGGACGCTAGTCACACATCCATCGGAGCCGTGTTATCTCAGGTCGGTGGGGACGGCAAAGAACATGTTATCGAATATGGCAGCCGCACGCTGAGCCGTGCAGAGAAGAACTACTGCATCACCCGTAAAGAGATGTTGGCCGCTGTTACCTTCGTTCGTAAGTACCGACCCTATCTACTTGGTAAACCGTTTGTTTTGCGAACGGATCACAAAGCTCTTCAGTGGTTGCAAAATTTCAAAGACCCTGAAGGACAGACAGCAAGATGGCAGGAGTACCTTCAGGAGTATGACTTCGAATGTGTACACCGTCCTGGCAAGCAACATGCCAATGCTGACGCGCTATCCAGGCGCTCTTTCAGACCGCACGGAGACTGCCCGTCTTGCGAGAGTATTGATATTTGTGCTATTTCGTTGGCAGGTCTAAGCAGAGAACAGTGGGCACACATCCAAGCTACTGACGATGAGACTGCACTCCTTTATCATGCCCTGTCGAATCAGACTGGTAGGCCAGTTGAAGCTGATGTGAAAGGGAAGAGCTGGGAAACCAGATGTTTGTGGGCCTTATGGGATCAGTTAGTACTAGCGAATGGTATCCTGTGTGTTCAACCCGGCCCCAACTACTTGAGAAGAGTCGTAGTCCCTCAGTCGTTTGTAACAGCAATTCTGGAGACTATACATTATGATTTGGGACACGCTGGAATTAATAAAATGTTGCAAGCAGTTACCCAACGCTACTGGTGGCCTCGCCAACGGCGCGACGTCCGGGACTTTGTCCAAGGGTGTGCAACATGTGGCAAAGTAAAGAATCCACAGAGGAAACCCCGGGCGCCACTTACTAATATGAAGGCTGGATATCCTAACGAAATAATTGGCGTCGACATCATCGGACCTTTACGTGAAACCACACGTGGAAATAAGTATATCTTGGTTATGGTTGATTATTTTACGAAATGGTGTGAAGCTGTACCACTTCAGCGAATTGATGCCCCTACCGTAGCCAAAGCTATATTTGACTGTTGGATTGCCCGTTGGGGCGCACCAGAGCAATTGCACTCTGACCAAGGAACCAACTTCGAAAGTATCGTGGTTAGAGAATTGTGCCATCTATTTGGAATTAAAAAGTCAAGAACCACCGCGTACCACCCCGAAGGCAATGGGTTAGTAGAGCGTACCAATCGAACCCTAAAATCATTACTACGCCTATTCTTAGAGAGGGAGGCTGAATCAGCCTGGGACATCATGTTACCAAGATGCTTGTTGGCCTACCGAGGAAGCACGCACATGTCTACGGGAAAGACACCACACCTGTTATGGACTGGCCGCGAGTTACGCCTGCCTAGTGATACATTGGTTATGCCCCGGTGGGATGATCCGCTAACTACATCGGAAATGGTAATAAGGTTGCGAGGAGACGTCGCCAGGTATCATAGCTATGCACGCGAAGAACTCCAGAGAGCACAAGAACGACAGAAACGTTACTACGATAGAAAGCAGTGGGGAACACCATTCAAAATAGGTGATAAGGTGTGGCTACGTCAACCAGCGACTGACAACTGGAGTCGACGCAAAGCTCAAGCACAATGGGCAGGCCCATACGTGGTGTACCGCAGAGTAACTGACAATACCTACGAAATCCAAGAAGACAACAACAACCCTCAGAAAATGATAGTGCACTTCAACCGTCTGAAACCGTGTAGACCAAGCAGACAGGCACCGAGGAGAACCCGCCTTATCTCGATAACCATAATAACCATGTGTCTCCTTCTCTTGTAGGGACGATTTCGAGGCGGGGAGACCGAACCACTGAAGTCGCTGGGGACAGCTTTTTGGAACCGAGGGGGTCGTGTAGTAATTCGAACTCAAGAGGAGGCGCAAATTCAAAAACTGGTGGCTGCTGAATACTGAAGGCCTAGCTCTTTGTTGTAAATATATACATCTTTTGAACTTTCCTGTCGCGTTCTGCTTCTCACCTCACCCCGTGTGCTTGATATCTGATACTGTCTGTGTTCTTCTATTATACGTCATCGTCTCATCGGTCGCTGTTCAGAAAGTTTTCAGGCCAAAACTGTCAGAAATAATATTGTGATTTGCTATTTTAATATTTGTTCTTAGACCTTAGTTAAATCTTAATTTCTATATGTTGGTGTTACAATAAAGAATTCTCGAGTAGCCAGTTGGTGTTTTGGATTTGTCGTCCGTTATTACTAAGCGTTTCTGAGAAACTTCAAGGAACAGCGTGAGCCCTAGCGTAGCAAGAGCTGGGCATTGACGGTTTACGAGACGTGGCTGACAGTTTCTGACAGTGAAGTCAGTTTCTGACGGCGGAAGCATTTTCTGACGGGTTCAGATAGCTGGTGACAGTTTGGATATTCACCACTCATCATTCCTGGTGCCGTTCAAGTCCTCTTTGAACAAGCAATATCTGGAACGTATTTGGAATTGGGTCAAGTTCAACAATGCCTGGGTCAAAGAAGGGACAGAGTGTCTTGGATGCAAACAGGAAAGTAAGTCATTGTGACTTGTCTGTTAATTGTAACGATGTGTCTGATGTTCAAAATGACATGGTTGATGTTACTGTTTCGCCGTTCAGGGATAATAGGAACATCAAACTCCCTAAATTTGAACCACGGTGTTTCGACGGAAACCCGGCTGATTATTTACAATTTGTAACGGAGTTTGAGATCATGCTGAGTTGTTTTCTATTAAGTGATGAATTGAAGTTAATGTATTTGATGAGGCATTGCACTGGAGATGCTTCAAGAGCTATACAGTGCTGTAAGTTTATGAAGCCAAAAGAGGGCTACTACGAGGCTATGAGCATACTACGTCAAAGGCTTGGAAGACCTTCGATGATTGCAGGGAAATTATTCGAGGCTGTTAAGGGTAATGGTGGTCAATTACAGGATGACTCCCAGGCACTCACTGAGTTTTTGGATAATTTACTGATTTACAAGAATGCATTGATTTCGATGAATTGCATGAGTGACCTCAACTCGAGTTTTATACTAGAAGTAATAGCAAGACGCCTACCTACTCGACTGCAAAGGAAGTGGGTGAAGATAAGCTCCCGTATGGCGGATGAGGGTATCAAGCCAAAATCTGATGATATCCTGAAACTAGTAAAAGATAGTGTCAATCAATCTATGAGCAAGTTTGCCAGTATATTGAATCTCATCCCTAGAATAGAGCAGTCTGAGAGCAAAATGCAATCATTGATGACGAGTAGGCCTCAGAGAGGTGGATATCGAGAAGGCTCCATGATGTCTGGTAATGCATATAGACCTAATGAGTGTAACAGGTTTCGTAGTACATCCTCAACAGATAAGTTACAAGATGCAAGACAAACACGGTTGTGTTTTACGCGTTTGCAAGAGGTGCATACAAAGGTGAACTGTGAACCAGTGAGCAAGTTCAGTGATAAGCTAAATGTAAACTCCAGGCCTGACTCCGAATTGTGTGACGATAACGGTGAGGTCAAGAAGTCTGTAGTTACAACTCGTAAGCCATTGTTGAATAGAGTGTCACAGCATAGAGTTATTGCTTCAGAGTGCAGTTCTGACTCCACAAGTTTACAAGGTATTACTAGGCAGAGTGAAGGTATGAAATCTTTAGCGACTTGTGAGGAAGAACCCAAATCATCTACTGCTGTTATTAAAGAGTTTGAAAATGATGAAGTCGACCAGATAGATGATGGTAAATTGAATATTTGTGATAATGATCATGATAATGCAGATTTGTCCTTAATTGATCATGATGAAATGAGGGGAATGCCTACTACTGCTAAGTTAAATAAAGATTCTGTGCAACTACAACGTGAAGTAGGATTGAATGCAGTTGCAGAAGGTATGGATACTTGTGAGACCGTCAGTGTAATTGATCAGCGTGTAGCCTACCTATCATCAGATGCTAGTGCTAAACCTGAGCTGATAGTGAAAGACAGTAGTGGTGGTTTTCTTGCAGGTAGACAAATTTCTGAAAGCCGAGCAACAACAGCTTCTGATCCACCGCTAACTTCATCAACTGATATCAATCAGTCGTCGTTGGTGTTGTCAAAAAGACGCCCATCAACTCAAGTATCTTGTCCAATGACTATCATAGTATTGGTGCATTTGAAAAGACGAAAGATATTGGTCAGTTTAGTGAGGATAAGCCAAGTGTAAACGAGAGAGTAATTGTTAAACTGAATTGCATGAATAAAGGCATTTCTAGTTTCTAGTTACTTTTTGAATGCTATTATCTTTGGTGTAAATTACTCAGTGCCTACGCTTGGTTGACCAGATACGTCGTGTGTTTGTTCGTCATCTATGTTCTACGATACAATTGCATGAGCGTGTTACCGTTCAGATTTGAGGATATAGCTGATAGGAGGAAGTCAGCAAATGAACTCTGCGATGATTTTCCAACCTAGGGCGTCAACCTGTGAAGGGTTGTAGGCGTACTGCTGTAAGTCCTACAGTTCTTCAAGGGTAGTTTGTCGTGCCAGAATCCACAACATTTAATGTAGTGATTGTACATATGTTTGTGTTAAATAATTGTGTGAGTTCCAATTATCTTAATTGTTGGTTAATCTTGTTTGTGTCCGGACATTCCACAACTTACAGTCGTCAACCTGTGAAGGGTTGTAGGTGTACTGGTGTAAGTCCTGCAATTCTTCAAAGGAATTCCACCTAGACATGATCCGCGAGGTTATTTGTACTGTTTGTGTATACGTGTGTTGTGTCTTCTCAATTTGTGATTTTGGATTCATTGTGTTTACTCGTTGTTTTCGTACCTTAATGTTATTGCGTAATTTTGTTAAAATTTTCGTCGTGATTACTTCTGAAGTTGTTTCTTGTCTTCTACATCCGTGAATGAATTGATTGATGTTAAGGACAGCAGATGGGGCGTATACGCCGG